>OY998127.1:5000000-10000000 GCA_963921985.1 Agrilus biguttatus
AACACCAACAATTATGCCTAGTAACAACTGAATCTAGACAGAAGTAATGTACAAGTGATAGCTTAATACATCCAATGTACAAAAAATAACATTAATTTACCATCGAAACAATGAATGACATCTATTCAAAAACACAGCAGTAAATAATTCTAAAAATTACAACAATACCAACCGATTCAAACAAGATACTCCACATAAGTAACCTACTTAATGGAATTTTTAATGGCGTCATTTCAATTAAATATTAAAATTTATGAAATTAATAAAAAACTTATTCAACCACAATATGCACGTTCTACTAGCGATTTTTTTTACAAATACTTGAAAAATGTAGATAAGAACACAAGTGAAATTACACGATTTTAAAAGCAGGAGTATATAGTATACGTTTCTAACTTCCACACAAAATCGCACTGTTTTATAGCTCTAACACACATTACCCTATTAGAAACATCAACGAATTTTAAATCAAATATTTTCGTTCAAAAAATTTAATTTGTACTTTTTTTCTCTTCTTACCCAACAATTTTTACAAATGAAATGACAAATGCAAAATTTATTTATAAAAAATGTTTACATGTGAAAATGGTACAGTAAAAATAGTTTATCCATACCAAAGTAGGTATATTAAATTTCATGCAAATTTTATACCTGTTTTAAAATATATTTAGTTAACTTACTAGAAACTACATGCATTGAGTTAGATCTATAAAACAAAAAGTGTATAATTTTCTCAGTAAAGATATGCTGCAAGATGGAAGTAAAAATACATAGTAAACCATTTACTACTGAATTTATCACAAAGTTGAACGTCTGTTTTGATCTGAAGATAATCTGACTAGACTTATAAACTTACTTATATGCAGACATTACAAGTTGTTCCTATCAATTATTATCCCAATTCAATTTACAATAAAAAATAATGATTTATCAATCATACTTTTGTAACTAGATTTTCATAGTAATATGTATACGTTTCAAATTAATTTTCCAATTATCGATGTCTATTAATAATAAAAATATATCAATTATAAAACAGTAGATTTGTCGAAGCTTAAAAAGATCTTACAAAATTACCTATCAAACCTTTTTTTTAATAATTTCGTATCACTCAATGTCTCGTTATTAAAGAAGAATTCATCAAAGTATACCCGTAATACACGTCTACAATAAACATTAGTATAAGGAAAAAAGCGTAATATAAGACGAAAACGTTGTTGCAAAAATTGCTACCGTGTAAACAAAAAAAAAACGCTACTGCAGAAAAACCGAATGTTTTTTCTAACTTAATTAATAAAAATAAAAACAACACTAACAAAGTGTTACAACAAAAACACTATAATTTTGACGAATGTGCAACTATGTGTCTGTATTAAAATTTTGGTGCTAGAAGAAAACTATAAAGTAAACCGTTAAGTAAAATAAGATGTACTTTCTGCCTAATTAATAATCTAAGTAAGAACTTTATATACACATAAAATCTGCAAAAGTGAATTGGGATATGACGTCAAATTTAAAATTTCTGCAATATTTACACACTTAATCTGACATTTTCTTCCCATGCAGATATCTACAACAACTTCACGATATTTTTTTGACACATTAAGTTTTACATTCCACATTTCGTTGTGAGTCTGTTTGCACTGCCTTTACACTTCTCTCCATTCTTTATCATAAATACTTTTTACACATACCGTTACAGAAATGCATTTTTTATGGTACAGTCTACCCCTCAATTAATAAAATTTTATGGATCACTTACAATCGTTTCTTCAGTTTTGACATCTGATATTCCAGCCATAGCTTTAGTTAACACTGTTGCGTCCTTAAGGGATAATACCTGTAAAACTTGTGGTGCGTCTGACCCAGAATTTTGTATCATCATGGAATGAGTTAAACCAGTTGGTGTAACAGTTAATGTCTCCATATTATCTCCACCAGTAGGTTCGACCTGTTAATTGATAAATGATTGAACTTATTAAAAGTAAAAGGAAGGTAATACATTACCTTTGGTACTTGAACAACAGGAGTAACACATACAGTTCCATCTGAACTTGTCAACTGTTGTATATTAGCAACCATAGTTTGGTACATGGAAGCTGATACTGGTACAGTTATAACACCACTAACTAGAAGGCAAAAATAAATTAAGGTCACAAAAATTATAAATTATATTTTTTAAATTACCATGTCCATCTTCACCAGTGAGAATGATTTGGCCTTCAGAATTAAGTGTTGCTTCTGTTACTGAATTTAAATCAACAACTTCTCCTTGTGCCCCACCTTCTGTTATTGTTTGAATCGTGTGAACTGGTGTGCCATTTTCACTTTGAGTGGACTGAATCTGCAAAGAAATTTAGAATTAATTCCTTAGCGTGACGTTCTAAAGAAACACAAAAATGTAAACCCCATTTTTTTGGAACATATTGCAAGGGAATTTGCGATATGTATTATATTTATTTTAGTATTGAACTTCAAGCAAGAAACACTAAATTTAAAAGCCAAGTGATTAATTACTTTTCAAAATCAGGGTTTGTACAATAAATTTAAAGCAGTCACAGGATAGACTTACTAAGATGTTATTCATACTTTAACCAATTAAAAACAAAGCTTTTAGAACTTCAAAAACTAACAACTGAAAAATTCACACAGCAAAGTACCTACTTACACACTTGAAAGCAAAAAATCAGAAAAAAAATAAATACAAAAATACAAACCTGCCTTCTACCACCTGAGTGTCTGTGACCCTTGTCCTGAAAATGTAGATATCAAAATAAAAATAAAAAACAAAAACAAATTCTAACCACGACAAACTGGAAACTGCTAAAAAATTTCAACAGCCAACAATTGCAAAAAATAAACGCTAATCAATATAATATAATTTTGACTAACTTGCACTTGCATTCTCTACTTACTAATCAAAATAAATTGTTCATTATTATACGTACAGTTGCCATTCCTTGAACATGGGCAGTTGTGCCATCTGGAAGGGTAATTATTGGGTTGTTTGGATCAACCTGTACAATACTAACAGTTCCATCTGGATTCGTTATGGTATGCAAAACAGTTGGAGTAAATTGAGTCGCAATCTGCAACCAATCAATATTGATCATTAACAAATTAAAAAGAAAACAAAAGTAATCATTAATTACTAAAGGTGTGGTATTTCCACTTTTCATCTTCACTTTAGAAACAATTATTTAATAACAAAATGAAAACATTAATGAAAAGTAGAGACCACATTTAATCTACTTACTAAAAGATATTTTCTAAATAGGCTTCAATTAAATAAAAATTAAAAATGTAGTGCTTTAGTTTTTATGGTCCTCAAGTAATTCTTCTTATAAGGATAAAAATAATAAAGCACTACAATATACTGCAAAATAATTTATATCATAATAAAATCACATTTAGGTAACTTCTACTCTGAAAATTGTTTTTTTTTACAGTGTGAAAAATAATAGCTTTATAAACGATAAAAAGAATGTGAGTTTTAAGAAGTTACTTAAATAAATTAAAACAAAACCAAGCTGACATCCACATAAAAAAAAACGTAATAAAAACGAAGCTAACGGGCACACAGCGATTTTGGAATTTCTACGAAAACAATAAAATAAATAAAATCAAGTAGATAATAAATAAGTAAATAAACGGTTGCAACTACAAAGGGCAACATCAATAGTGTATTACAATGGCTACCAACATCAACGTCTGAACTATAGCCGGCAGGGTCTAGGCAAACCTGCGCCGAGGAACCTGACATTCCGTCAGGCGAAGTAGCAATAATCTGTGGAGAGCCGTTAGCTTGGATCTGTATTTTATGAGTAGGGCCTGAGCCCAAAGAATGCATTTTTAAAACACCCACTGAGGTACTGACATTTGCGTTTGCTGTTGCAGCCTGATTTGCTTTTTCATCTTCTTCTGAAAAAGCTGGTAGCAGGTCTTCCCTACCGTGGTACTTGTAGCAATTTATAACTATTTGGCGTAAAGCATGAGTCCATGAAATCTAAAACAAACCGTTAAAGAAAACATTTGTTCAATTAAAATTTATTTGAATTATCTGTCACCTTTTGCTTTTCATCTTCACTTCTTGCGTCCATTCGTACGTTTGCCCATGGTAATTCTTTAGGCCACCAAGGCGGTCTGGTGGATTCCCTACCCCATCCAGGCTTTCCTCTTCCCGTGGAATATTTCAACATTAAAGGAATGAACGCTCTAAGCTGAGCTTGTGTCATCTTTTCAACAGGAGTAGGAATACCGTCGATAATAAGCGGAGGTAGTTCAAAAAGTGTGGGATCCTCTTGGACTGGTGGAGGAGCTTGATGTGCCAATGCATTTTCAAGCTCTTCCATAATCATAGACCGTAAATTTTTGATAACATCTTCCAATGGTTTAGCCCCAAACACTTTATAACTTGTATTTGGTTTGCCTGGTGTGGCTACTAATACAATGGCTTGCTGACCAACCCGAGTTGCAAATTCGTCTATAGTTTGCTAAAATATTAAACGAACCATTAAAAAAATAACTGATTTCTAAAAGTTGATTACTAACCCGCAATTTCCTTAACAACCGATTTTGTTGTCTTTTTCTTATTGATGGATTTGTTTCAAAAGAATGTGGCCGTTTTCGTTTTTTTGCTGAAACTATTGCTGCTGCTGCAGCTACCCCAACTGGACCTATAAACAATAATTGCTTTAATTCACTACATTCATATTGATAAATTAAATTTATTACCTGCTGCTGCCAGCTGGGCTGTAACTTCATCTCCCATAGCAGCACTCATGAGATCTGCACCTTCTTCAAAGGTGGATCCCGGTGAAGAAGGGCAATTCTCATCATCATCTGAAACACCAGACAAACCAGAAGGCGATGCCACAACCATTGCAATTTGTTCAGATACACTTGAGTTATTCTGATTATTGGAATTATTCATTATACCCCTAATTCTTCTCAAGGGTTCTGGTCCCCTTTAGCTGAAAAGAAAAAGTAAATAACAATTTTCCTTAGAATAACACTAAAATAATTGCTTACATAATTAGAAGAAAGAAAGCAGAAATAACCGAATAGTTTAGCTTTTCGAAACACCCATGCCATTTTTATGAACCAAATAGATTAGAATACACATTTTCAAACCAATCACCTGCAATATGATACAAAATATTTGTTTGCAAACTTTTAAATAATTTGAAGTTTCCATAGTTATTGAATACACTCCCTTAAAAAGGGCGAAATTGGCAGCACAGTTCATTTAATATTTATGTACACAAAAATTCAAGAATTACACATTTACTATTATTTAATATGAAGACTCAGTGGACAAGAAGAGATTCGTTAAAGGACCGGCAAAAGTAGGGTTAGGTTGATAAGTTGTAAACCAACTCAATATTTTTACACTAAATAACATCAAAAATCAATTGAAATAAATGTATATTTACACGAGACGTAATTCATTCATCATGTAACTGGTTAATTAACGAAAGTAGAGTTGATTTCGATTCTTTGCATATTCCCAAGTGATTATCACTGATATCTCAAAAGCATAAGAAATATACACATTTCTTCATTAGCACTGCTGAATTTAACTAATTTATCATTAATTTTAACACCAACAAACTTTATTATTAAATCTTCGCACTTGTAAATTTTAAAACAATAACCAACAACAATGTTTAACAAATGTTATTTGCACTGGGACAGCATTTTTTTAATGCAAGACATTCAAAACAATCAAATCACAATCAGTAATTTAAATTAACAATAATAAATGTAAAACCGTGATATAAAAAATAAAATTAGATCCTGGCAGATCTTTCAAATATTACATATGTAAACATCAGTAGTAGATACACAGATTTGTTAAAATCAATAATTGACTCAATTCCCCTTGCCCCTTACAACATTGACATAGTTTGTTAGAATTTGGACAAATTGATAAGTTTCTAATAAACATTTTGATGATTGAATGGAATGTAAACATTAAAATTTCAAAATTATTTTGCTTTTTCACTGATTTAACGATAAAACGACCAAGATACAAGGTGGTTGGCGCGGATGGTGTCCATTGTAAAATGGCTTCCAGTGTACTTCATTAACAAATAAATAATTATCTAATAAACAAAGAATGAGAATTCTATTCGAATTATTAAAATTTGTTAAAATAATTTAGTTTCGGCGCATCGCGCGTTTTCAACCGCCTGAGCAGGCCCAGTTAAAATTATTAGTACGGCTGCGTACGCACCTGCGTGTATGTTTCACATTTAGCACAAAAACATGTCTGGTAGCGCCGATAACGAAATTTTGTAATATTTCCTGCACTTTTTAATTTCAAAGGACACGACTACACATTTTTACACAGGTAAATGTGCATAAAACACTAGAATAAAAACAAAAACGTCACATTCTTCAATATCGATCGTGGTCGATCATTGTTGGTAATGTCCTACAGAATAAGCACAGCCATGTTACACGAGTTTGCGCATTTTAAACGTCATAGAGAGAATAAATTTTGACGTACCTTTGAAAAATCCTTGAATAGAACTTCAATATTTTCAGATAATTAATTTTTTCACAGACTAATTAAAACCCCACATTCATATCCTAACTAAATTAACTGACAAACGACTCTAGCATTGTCAGATAATTGGCGGTATTTCTTGAACAGTTGGCAGTGGCTATAGCTTCCATACCGATTTAATGATATTCCTTAAAGTTGGTAATAGGCGGCCATTTTACAAAAGGTGGGCGTTAATTTGGAACCGCCAAATATTTGAATTTAAATTAAACGAATACAGTGATAAATAAAGAAATCTTGTTGTGAAATATACAATAACTATTCAAATGACAATAATCATTTATAAACGAGCAACGAACTTGTAGTTATAAAATCTTTGTACTTGCGAATAAATCCATAAACTCTTAAACAACAACAACCTTTAATTTATTATAATCTTTTTATTACGTTAATAATATCAGTCAGTAATAATTATTTTCAGTTTTAACAACAATAGGTACATAATGGTTAATATATACAGGATGAATAACGAAATTAATAGAAATATGTATTATGAATGTTGATATCCAAATGCTTTTGGCATATTATAAGTAATTTGTGGATATACTGTGGTTGGTTTAATAATATTATTTTCATTAATATCATTAAAATAATGACTACTACGGAAATCCTTATATTCTCTTGTCATTTGTCTATATTCTGATAAAATTTCTGTTGCTTGAGCTTTTATTACATTATCTTCAGATTCATGAACACTTGATCTACTTTCACTTTTCATTAATTTTTCATTAGCATCTGGTGGAACTTCGTAATATTTTTTTGCTGAAAAATTCTTATTTGCATTAGGAGAAGATCTTGCTGACGATAATGCTCCATCAGGCTCAGGTCTGACCTAAAAAATAGAGTTACTACAAAATTATATCACAATACGAGATATACTTACTGATAAGTCGTTTGTAAAGTTGGTTTCGTACGGTAAACTGAAATAATTCGCTTCCTCAAAGGAAAATAGACGTAATTTCTGTTTTATATTTGCCTTTTCCCTGTAAATAAAAGTTTTATAATATCATAAAATATAATAATATACGATAGTTTGACTTACCTTGCGCGTTTTTGTTGAAATTCTCTTTCTACTCTTTGCATAGCTTCAAATTCGGTAAGTCTTTGCTTTTCTTTTATTTCAGCTTCTTTCGACAATTTTTCGGCCAATCTTCTCCTTTCTATTTGCCTAATTGTACTTTGGAATGTGAATCTTTTTGATTTATTTAATCTACTGTCGTCTGTACTATGGGACCTTTCTTTATTATTTATTTTATGCGAAATGTTTTCTGTTGATTTAGAAATGTATGAGATAATTTTTGATTCGTTCAAATTTGAACTTTTTCTTCGATAATCGATAAGGTCGTTTTTATCTTCGCGACTGCTATGTCTAAAATGGTTTTTTTGCTCGGGCAAATACATGAGTCTTCCGATATTCTGTTGATGATTACTGTTTGTAAGTTTGGAATCTTCGTCTTTTTTAAAATTTTGGAAATCGAGGGAACGGAAACCATTATTGTTCAGAGAATTCGGAACCGATTTGCTAAGGAACCAGTTACTGTTTTTGTTTTGAATATTGTTGTTGCTTATTTCTTTCTTATTATTAAACGTGCTCAAAACCCCAACAACAGAATTTTTGAATCTTTGAAGACTAGAATTGACGTGAATATCTTTGTTATCAACATATGTCGCAAAACGGTTGTCCCTCGGGAGAGAGAGGCTAAATACATTCCTATGAGCCTGTTTATCGTTTGCTGAACTGATTGGTTGAAATAGAATTTTACTGTTCGTTTCTTCTTCGCTACTGTCTTCCTGAAGATCTTGTTGGGGGGTCCAGGAAGTCGGCTGGGATTCGCTTAACATTAAGGGTAACTAAAAATGACAATGGGTATTAAGGGGTGCTGATATTATCTTTAGAAATTACGACTTTGTACCATTAGTTCATTTCTTGAGTCGATTTCTTGAGAATCGTCATAGGCTGGTGGTCCAGCATCTCCCGATATCCCAGAATCGCCAGATTTGTCGTTATTAGAACGGGAACCAATTTGTACAATTGGTGGCGGTGGTGGAGGATACCTAGGACGTTTCCTAATTTTTTCCTCTACGAGAAACGAATTTTCTTCTCCAGATATGGTATTTGCTGTTTGGTTCTCAACTGTTGAAAGCATTTTCCATGCCGTAGAAGGGGAGAAACGAGGAATCTCCAGCTGTTTCTTTGGAAGTATGGGCCTCAGATGCAGTGCAATTCCGTCCTTTGTTTCATCCTTTGATGCTCTTATTTCGCAAGAAGAATCTGAACGTGAGGAATCCGATAAAGAATGCTTCCTGTTGAGAAAATTCGTACCGGTGGTATTCTCGTTAGATTCCTTCATTCCAAAATAAAAAGTCCTCTTTGGTATTTGTTTAGTATGCGTTTCATCGTTACTTGAAGACTTTTGTAATTGACTCGTTTTTGATAAAAAATTATTATTTTGTGTACTTCCCCTTTCTATATTATGACGCTCTAAGGAAGTTTTTAGTCCTTCAATTTTATTATGTGATGGTTTCTCATCGTCTGATTTAATGTTGGGTGGTATTGGTTGAGTTTCTTTTTCTGTGTTAAATTTCTTCATTTGCCTTATTCTTTCTTTAATTTCCTGTATTTCTATTTGTAATTCTGGCATACTTCTTGCCCTTTGTAAATTAGGCAATGGAGGTTTATTGGATTTGGTAAATTTATTTTCGTTTATATATCCTGCCATATTCGTTTCTTCAATTGATAATGGACTAGATTTTTTGGTCTTTAACTCTGCTTGCGTTTTGAAAAGACGACATTTTCTAATACCCGGCTTTTCCGCCAATTCCGGCATATTTTCGTCTATTTTTTTTGTATCCTACAATATATTCTGGTTTGTGACAAATAATGGAATTATATACTTATTAAACTTCTTACCGATATTACATTGATTGGCGGGGAAGGCGCCCTATATTTTTTTCTATTTTTATATTTGTCCCTTATGTCCATAGCTGAACAAACATGTGAATTTTGTTTACTAATTTTTTCACTATTTTGTCTCACCTGGAATAATAAGTTGTACGTATACAGGTAGGTGTTTTATTATTTATAAAGTTGAGGTATTACCTGCACCTGTGACACCTTTTTTGGTCCCAGATCATCATGGTAACTAAGAAAGGATCTATGTTTCTCAACTTTATTGTATTTTTCAGATGAATGAGAGGAAATACTGTTTGACCTGCATATTTCCTAAGAAAAGCAAAAGTGAATTTTAAATAGGAATGTCTTTATATTTTCTAAACCGAATATCTCCTAATGTGTTTCGACATTAGCTCTAATGTGTATTAACCTAGTTTCCAACATTATACTTCCAAATAAAGCAATTGTTTCGGTAACAACAATTTTTTTACAAACGCAAAGCTAAAGGGGGAACCCTGCTATCTCTCTCTCTCTTCGTGAAACATAATCTGTCTTTCAATTATAAATATCAAAAAATTATTTCTATATTCATTGAACTTGTGTTGAAATGGTTTAATTAGCTGTTGTTAATTAAGTTATGTAATATAGCATCATTTATTGCAACATAACTGTGAAGAAACCACAATAATATAAATGACAATGAATTTTGTATGACTTTTAAAGACTGATCATGAAAACGTATGATTCTGACGGTATAATAGTAATTCATTCACACCCTATTTAATGCCTCACTGGCTATAAGAATTTTGATAGCTGAAGAAAACAACAACTTTGTTATGCTTCTTAATTTTGAATGACTCTAGACACTTCTCAGACAAAAGAAATTATAATAATTAGTTATATTGTTAGTTTAAGTAGATATAAATTGTTCTTACGAAGTCTTTTTTTCCGCTGGCTAAAACAATATTTGCTTTTTTGCTTAACGTTCCACCATTGTGAAGGATTTCACCATTATTTGTAAGACGTAATCTGGTATCAACGTTTTTTTCGGGTAATACTTTATGTTGAAGGTGTGGCAATTGTCTGGGGGTCGAATTTCTCCATTGATGTTCGGCATGGGACAGTGATTTTGTTATTATTTCAGATCGGCTACTGTTATTACCCATATTTGATTAACTTTACTTCGAAATGCATTATTCTGCAATCGAATTAATTTACTTAATAAAATTAGTCAGTGTTTTGATTCGGTATAAAAATTATCAAATAAATAGTTACTTATAAAATTAAAATAATGATGTAATCAGAATGATTTTTCATTGCTATAAAGGTATTAAAATGGAAAATTTGCAAATATCTACTATAAATAGTGAGAAACAAGAAATTATTAGTAAGTCAGTTATTTAAAACTCACATTCTGTATATTCAAACATTTCGGCTTGCAGCGATGAATGAGATCTTTGCTTCAATGATTATTTTAATAATAAATTACTCATGAGAAATGATTATTTTAACTTAATTATTTAACAAACACAGGAATCCAAATTTCAACATTTTTGAGTAAGTAGCAAAAGCTAACTCTAAAAGGTATTTCTTCAACTTAGAAAGTGTTTAACACATACTGTCAACATTTGGCAAACAATAATAGAAAAACTGCACGGATATAAATTAAAATGGTACTAAATCTTCTTCCTTTAGGCGTATTTTTATCTAGGTACCATCAGTAAAAGTTTTTAACGGCCTAAGATAAATATTAGATATTCATATACCTATAGTTGAGAGTGAAATTATTTATTTATACATCACCTACCTACTTTCTATGTCTACATTCTTAATATGTTTTTAAAACGAAAGGTAAAAGTTCTATTAAGAATTATCATTTGGGATTTCACACTACTACAAACTGTCATACAAAAAAATGTCAAAATTAAAAAATAATAGGTTTGTAGACTCCTTTTACATGATACCCCACGTGGTATGTTAATAAATTAACATTTTAAAAAAGCTACTGAAGTTCGTGATTGTCCTAGCCCTATAGGTTTTGATGATCAGTGGAACAGACAGACTCTAAATTAGACGTCGAACTATCTACACTTCATCAATTAAATCGATAAATCAATAATCGATTATCCAACTTGATATCTCAGGTCATCTGCCAACAAATTCGATCATCACAAGAGGAACCATTCATATTTTTATTAGAAACGTTGTCAACAAACAATAGAAAATTTTAGAAGAAAGAAAACAATTTTACTCCTTTCACTCGACATTCGGTATGAAATTTTACAACTTTCCCAACTATTACTTTATTGAAATATCTTATTATTATTTTGAGGTGATGGATCAATAAAATTTGTAGAGAAAGTGGCAAACGTGTTTTAGATCCATTCATACCTATGAAGGACATACGCATACTTTTGTAACTATTGAGGTCAGCCATTAAGTCGAGATTTCTTGTAAATAGACAACAAATTCTGCAAGAAGCGCTACTACCAAATTTACAAAAAAAAGTTTATTGTTAGTGACAGGTTAACGAAAACTATTTATTTGTGAAGACCACCCATAAGATGTATAAAATATTAATACAGGTCTTCAATTTTGAACTTGTTATCGAACAGCTTTCACTCAGATTTCGCTTTCTTATTATTATTTTTTTTTTCGGCTGGCAATCATTTACATTATGTGCAAAGAGAACATGGCAGAACAGGTGCATATTGCGTTCTTGAAATACTTATGTACAATAGTTGTAACGGGACATAGTAAGTCTATGCGTGTCAATGAACTATCTTCTTGTTGAATGTTGTAACCTTTCTAATTTAGTCTTGTGTCCAACTAAACAAAATATGGACCAACATTACCTGCTTCTTTATATTTAAATTAACCTTTTTCCGGAAACTTACGAAGAAAACATATCCAAAAAAGAAGGAATTAAAATCCTTATTCGTCTAAATATTAAGATCAAACATCTAAAATTTTGAACGCGTCCTACCAAGTAGGCACAACGAACCGAAAGCCATATCCCACGACCGGTTTCGACCTATCGGGTCTCATCAGGTGGGCGCTGGCAGAAATGCCTTTACAGGCTATATTATAAATATAAAAATATAAATATAAATATGGATTCAACAGAAACATCTTCGTCTAATAATACATCCGAATCAACAGTGTAATTCAATGCCGGTAGGGGTATTAGCCCTCGGAGTAGTTGTTTCTCTTGATTCCATATTTATATTCAATTTTTACATTTATAATATAGCCTGTAAAGGCATTTCTGCCAGCGCCCACCTGATGAGACCCGATAGGTCGAAACTGGTCGTGGGTATGGGTTTCAGTTCGTTGTGCCTACTTGGTAGGACGCGTTCAAAATTTGAGATCTTTGATCTTAATATTTAGATGAATAAGGATTTTAATTCCTTTTTTTTTTGACATGTTATATCTTCGTCTAAGTATACATCGGAATCAACAATGTAATTCAATGTTGGTAGGGGTATTAGCCCTCGGAGTAGTTGTTTCTCTTGATTCCATATTTATATTTAATTTTTACATTTATAATATAGCCTGTAAAGGCATTTCTGCCAGCGCCCACCTGATGAGACCCGATAGGTCGAAACTGGTCGTGGGTATGGGTTTCAGTTCGTTGTGCCTACTTGGTAGGACGCGTTCAAAATTTGAGATCTTTGATCTTAATATTTAGATGAATAAGGATTTTAATTCCTTTTTTTTTGACATGTTATATCTTCGTCTAAGTATACATCGGAATCAACAATGTAATTCAATGTTGGTAGGGGTATTAGCCCTCGGAGTAGTTGTTTCTGTTGAATCCATATTTATATTTATATTTTTATATTTACGAAGGAAAACAAAATGTGCGAGATAAAAACAATTGTTTGACTCTCATGGAAATTCAAATTGATTATTGCAAAACCACATATTTTTTCTGACTTGTTACAAAATAATTGGTCTGCTTTAAAAAGTATTAATAAAGGTATATGTCCGCATTCATCATTACACTCCTCAACCTACTATATGATACATTAATCCATGAATTGGCTCCGCTCTCAGAACAAAGCATTATGAAATAAAAGCCAGTTATGGAAATTATGGTTCCAATGTAAACAGATAAAAGTGTTGATAAAACAGTACGGTAACTTGGTCAAAACGATGTTTATGAAAAAAGACAATAGTCAATTCCATCGTAATTAAATCGTTTATCGTAAATAGATCACCGCATTTAATTTTTTTGTACATGTAATACTCAGTTCTACCCCTACCAACTTATTTATAATTTTAGTATACAATGATATTGTATTAATTTTAAATTTAGTCAACTTCGTCCACCTGAAGAAGCCACAGTGTGGCGAAATGGTCATTATGGTTTTGCAATAAACGTTTTGTAACTTAAACTTTGTGTTTAATTTCGTCGTAATATTATATGTTATAAGCCTTAGAAACTAACTACTAATGTGGATGACATTTCTTAATAGTGTATATTAACGAAGCGATATAATGTATGATTACATTAGGTAACTTATAACTAACGCCTATAACCTATTTACGAGGTAGATTCTAACAATTTATCAAATGTTACAAAACCTAAAAGTATGTAGTTTCCCTGCAAGATAAAGTTTCAGATTTCAATTATAAATGTGTTTTTGGAGTAAAAGTTTCAACAGTTATGCGTATATCTAGAGATGTCTCAAATTTCACTCAAAACTAAAAATTATGGGCTTATCATAAGCACACCAATATGGTCTCTAAGAAAAATGACCGTAACAAATGGATCAACTTTTCGGAAGTAGACCACTGCGTACACAAAACCTTTTATTTACGTTGTGGTCAACATTTGTTTTATATTGTGGTCAAATTTTAAACATTGCTTTTAATGTTATATATGTTACGGGTAAAGTTAGATAAGCGAGTTAACCTAGGTTTACCCGGGTAAACTGCAAATACCCAAGACTCTTGGGTAAAGTCCAAAATATATTGGAATTGTACACGTTTCGGGCTTTACCCGGGTAAACCGCGTTTTATCCGCTTTCACTTGGTTAAAGTTGGATGTACCATAAATGACTCATAGAGCTTAAGATGTTATTAAGCTATATCTGCGCTTGTGTGAAGGGTGTAAAAAAACTGAAGCGGTTGTAGGGCCTATAAATTGTACTATAAATTCCGGCCGTGAAAGCCTTTGTTCCTATATAATTGGTGATATTTTCTTCCACTGTTTAAGTACAATGTATATATAATATGTGGATGGTTGTGCTCAATGGCTAGAGTTAAATATTAGCCGAGCCGAATGGTTTAAAAAGCATCTTCCGTTATTGTTGGCAAAGGCAGTGCTTATATACTTGCATTATAACGGATATTGACGTCTTCAACTGCAATTAGCTCTGCGGTAAATAAAGTTTTGCACGTCTAAAAGTCGTGCAATTCGGCATAAGGCCCGTTATGCATCGCCGATCATTCGATAATGGACCCATACTGATATGGACGCACTAGAAGGTTCAAGCTCAACTTTTGTTTCTCAGATGGCAACAAATACATGAAACAGTAAATAAAGTTGATAGACTGCATATCGCATTCTTTGTGAAACATTTTAAATATATTTGAATATGGGTATTTTGAGTAACACACAAACATTGGGTTACGTTTCACGAAAAAAAAATTACTCTTCTCTACAATATTGTTTCAACCCTTGCGGGTCATTATCAAGGGCTACTAACAGTAACACCATAGCTCTTGATAATGACCCGCAAGGATTGAAATAATATTGTAGAGAAGAATAAATATTTTTTTTCGTGAAACAGTAAATTATCACTTATTTGTGATTTTGATTGTTACTTAATTATTTCGCCACTCACAGTGATATTTTTATTTTGTTAATTTTAATACACTAACGTTGATACTAATTTTTAAATTAATTTTTTCCTACTATATATTACTTCAAATTAACATGGAAAAATTTGTTACTGTTGTCGCCCTCAACGGTAATCTAATCCGAGACCTTTGACTTTACGCGTCAATGCCCAGAACACTACTAACATTTTCTCATTAATTTGAGGTAATCTGTAGTAGGTGCAAATAAATTCAAAGATTAATATCAACATTAATGTATTAAACATTCAATATTTTTCACTTTGGAAAACTCCAAACGTTTTAATGTTTTTCACGTACTTAATCTATTTGGTCAGATATAAATATCACCATTCACAGCTTTAGATATCAGATCATACCAGAAAAATTAATAGACATACTTTTTTATCACCGAAAGTTTTGTTTGTTCACGGTATACGGCGTTCTAGCATAATTAATCCGCTGGCCACATTATCGCGCTTCTACTGTATTACGAATATTCATTTGTAGGTTAATAAGCAGAGTTATCAAAACGTTTTAAGCATATCAAGTAAAACGTGGGCGATAATAATTCGACATCCTTTAGGTGGGTTGTAATGATTATGACATCAATTCTGCTCTTGTTTATATTTCCGAAAACGAAAATTAATTTTTTTTCTTTGCGACATAACCGAATGAAATTTAACGTTTCTTTTGAAATTGTGACAACCATATAAAACTAGTAAATTACCCACACCATTTCTCATTTTTCCTTATTAAGTAATTTATCAATTAAACTTGACTGTTTTTTCAACAATTTCTAATTAAGAGTTACTAATCATTTTGTTTTTTAAGGTATTAATCAAATAAGGTAAAAATTGCGCTGGTTTCAACTTTACTTCAGTAAGTAGGTACAATAAATCTGTCGGAACTAGATTATTTAAAACAACAAATCGAGGACATCCGTCTACACATATCGCATGTAAACGAAATGCAAAAATATACTTGTAAAACTGAATTCTTTATTATCTGTTTTAAATCAATCCTGTTAGAAAGTATTACAAGTACTTGAAACTGGGTTCCTTACAATACAATTCTGTTTGCCATTTAATTATCTTTCTACCCGCGGTTTCTTTAATATTCAATCTAATCCTACAGGAACTTCATGAATCTAGTTTCCTGCAAGAAACTTCGCCATATGAACTAGAGGTCGTATATTAAAACTGAATCTAATTTTGACGCCTTTAAAATCTTCCCAATTTTTGATAATAAAAATAATGCACAACTTATAACTATCCATCATAAAGATGGAACAGTGGAAATTGCATTAAAATTCGTTTAATGGTTTTTGAATTTTGTAGCAACAGACAGATAGATTCTTCTAGGTAACTAGGAAATATATACAATTCTAAGGGAATTGGATTAATATTTCGTGAAATTTAAATTCAATAGAGTCTAAACCACCGTAAGGCTGCTGAAATGGCAATAGTGCGTGCAGAGATTTGTAAAAATGTATGTAGTAGGTATAAATGATAAATTATTAATTGAAAAAGAGTATTTGTGTTGATTTCATGTAGTAGGTACTTGCATGATGCACATATATGGAAAGAACGGTGTTCATCGAAGATCTCAGTTACTTTCTTTCATTAATTAAGTATATGTATGTCGGATGCCTTACTAATAGGGAATAAAGTGTCTGTAAAAGCCAACAAGAAAAGGAAACTGAGACTTTCTTTTATCATATATTACAGCATCTCGACTTGTTTCAATTCAAACGAGAACATGCGTTGGGAAAAAACAACATAATGACGATTCACTTGTTATGTTTTTTGTAAAATCATAAATTTTATTGTACGCTCAAATCACAATTAGTTGTTCACTCAAGGCTTTTATTAGTAACGGTTATTGTTTATAACAATTACCTAAACAAGAAAACTGGGTTTATATATACCTGTAGGTGTTTAATAAGTTTAGAAACGACACCATGTGTTTAACATTAAAATAAAAAACATTTAGGTATAAAATTATATTATATACCGTTAGAAAACTTATGTATTAGGTATATACAATTATAAAATGGCAAGGGTTCTGTATGTAACGTATATAACCAAGTATCTTTTGTAAAATACAATAATTTGGAAAACAAAAACTAATTAAATTCATACTTTGGGTGGTGCACTTCTTAGATTTTTTGACACGTAAATTTTGGAGATAAGGGAAGGATGGTATTTCTGTAGATACACTTTTGGTTAGAAATCAAATAAATCGTTTATCTAAATTTGGGGGTGCTCAACATTAATTAAGGAAGAGACTCACTAATAAGTTCACATTTTCAAAAGAAATTGTAAAAATTTGGGACACTCTAATAAATCAAGGACTATTAGTACCTTTTTTGTTTGCATATTTAATTATTGTTAACATGTTTTTTTAATACTATCCAGAACGCCTCAATCTTCTGTTTGCGAATTTTATTTTAGCATTCAAATACTAATTTTTAAATAAATATTTTACATGTAGCTAGACTAAATCTAAAGTAATAATTCAATAATGATATTCGTTTGAAATTGAATTTGTTTTGTGCATTATTAAAATTAATGGGTTAATGGTTAAAAGCATTTTAATGAAATCAAGGAAGATTTAATTCTTTATTATCTAATACCACCTAGAAGTGAAGAAATTAGTTTCTTCAATTGAACAACGGCGCGTGTTATAGTTAAAAAACTTCTTGAAGCGTATCGAAATGATTAGAAGTTGTTTTCTTTCTCTTTTTTACCGCTAATTATATTATTAGCTACATGGCTAAAAAGGAACTACGTACCTTAGTATTTAATTACTCCGCATTTCATTGGTTGTTTATAAAATAAAAAAATTATCGTAGTCTTGTGTTTAAATCAGGTGTTTTAACAGCAGATGTCTTCTTCAATGGACATTTCAAAATACATTACCGGGAAAAAATCGAAAAATGGTAATAACGTTCGTCAATATCCCCGAACTGTAACGGTGATAAAAAACATCACTTTAGGGTAACAAAAACCACCGTCAACAAGTTGGTGTCATCACTGTACAAAAACCTTTACACTTTTAACTTTCTTTCTTCATTGCAACCTTTTACTGTCTTTACTTCTCGCTAAGTAAAAAGTAAAAATGTTGTTAGCGAAGTCGTGGACTCCTGGAGAAGAGGGGACGGCAACACCTGGGTAGACATAGTTGACTTCATCAACTACAGTACGTGCCGCAATTTTATCTTATTATTTTTAGAGGTAGAATTTGTTTAATTTATAATATTTCACTTACAGTAGTATATTATGTAGATTGTGGACAGAACTACTGAAGAACATTCGAACATATACATAGTAGATTATATTGTCTCTTAGATGCTATTTTTGGCCTTTTGTTCTAAACTTTTCAGGCTGATATTCTATCTCTAACTCTATTCATCTAATTTATGAGTTGAATAAGGTTGGGGCAGGGTTGAAATCGATTTGGGTCAAAGTGGAAATTTAATGCCTTGTGAATATTAGCAGAAAATACGAAGAAGTCATTAACAAGAGAGCCGCAAATACAGGACAACCCTAACCACAAGGTTACATGGGGTATAGCCTCGGAGGGCAAACCTCTTGGGGACGGAAATTTTTGTTGGTGTTATATGTTTTTGTTACAAATTATTATTATTTAAAATCTTTTCATGACAAAAATATCAAAGTACTAACTTGTTTTTGTTCAAATCGGTTTTCTTTTTAATTTTGTATGAATTTTATATTTTTGTTTAGTCTATTTGTAGTATTCTAGAACGACCCTATGCAAATACTTCAATTTACAATACAATTGTTAACGAAACAATACAGAAATATAATAAAAATATATTATTACTGACCCCTATTCTTATTCTCTGTCGCTTAAACTGTTAGCTTTACTTTAGTAATTTGTATCAAATGCACGTATTGCGTTTCCATTTAAATTAACTAATTTATGTAGACTAATAGTGTAATTGCTTGATGGTGTTGTAGGGAATAATTATTATTTACATTTGACTATAGGAGCTTCATTAAGGATTCTTCAACCGTAGTTGTAATTGCAATTAAACAGTTGACACATTTGCAATGAATTACTAAAATTTAGGAGTATTCAATCTTTCTTCTATTTTATATAATATTCCGAAAGTTGAAGTCTAAACATAAACATAAACATCGCTCTCGCTAATTTTTTATTACTTATTAATTTTGGACATTGGTCATGTATAACGAATTAAATGCAAAGATATTCATGTAAATATCTTTGTCTAAAAAGAGAAACACATCTGGGCTTCATTCTATTTCTTGTACCATTGAGGTTTCATATTTCGTGGACCTTCTGGTCTAAAACTTTTGCGAGAATAAACACCGTTATCATTAGTATTTGGTTATGTATTTAGTTTGGACATTAGAGACATTCAAGCAGCGATGTTTTTTGTACAATTTTGTGGTGGACACAATAAGTTTGAAGTTATTTTGATTGGGATGGCTGTGGAGACAGGATTTGAGTACTTTTCGAGTTGTCACGGAAAAGAAGATGGATGTGGGCGAAAATAGACTAAATGATTATAGATATAAACGATCTGTTCTTGGATTTGTTAAGGATTTCTGGATTGTATTTGTACAATGTAGTTTCATATTTTGTGGATGTTCTGGTCTAAAACTTTTGCGAGAATAAACACCGTTATCATTAGTATTTGGTTATGTATTTAGTTTGGACATTAGAGACATTCAAGCAGCGATGTTTTTTGTACAATTTTGTGGTGGACACAATAAGTTTGAAGTTATTTTGATTGGGATGGCTGTGGAGACAGGATTTGAGTACTTTTCGAGTTGTCACGGAAAAGAAGATGGATGTGGGCGAAAATAGACTAAATGATTATAGACATAAACGATCTGTTCTTGGATTTGTTAAGGATTTCTGGATTGTATTTGTACAATGTAGTTTCATATTTTGTGGATGTTCTGGTCTAAAACTTTTGCGAGAATAAACACCGTTATCATTAGTATTTGGTTATGTATTTAGTTTGGACATTAGAGACATTCAAGCAGCGATGTTTTTTGTACAATTTTGTGGTGGACACAATAAGTTTGAAGTTATTTTGATTGGGATGGCTGTGGAGACAGGATTTGAGTACTTTTCGAGTTGTCACGGAAAAGAAGATGGATGTGGGCGAAAATAGACTAAATGATTATAGATATAAACGATCTGTTCTTGGATTTGTTAAGGATTTCTGGATTGTATTTGTACAATGTAGTTTCATATTTTGTGGATGTTCTGGTCTAAAACTTTTGCGAGAATAAACACCGTTATCATTAGTATTTGGTTATGTATTGAGTTTGGACATTAGAGACATTCAAGCAGCGATTTTTTTTTGTACAATTTTGTGGTGGACACAATAAGTTTGAAGTTATTTTGATTGGGATAGCTGTGGAGACAGGATTTGAGTACTTTTCGAGTTGTCACGGAAAAGAAGATGGATGTGGGCGAAAATAGACTAAATGATTATAGACATAGACGATCTGTTCTTGGATTTGTTAAGGATTTCTGGATTGTATTTGTACAATGTAGTTTTATATTTTGTGGATTATTTGGTCTAAAAATTTTGTGAGAATAAACACCGTTATCGTTAGTATTTAGTTATGTATTGAGTTTGGACATTAGAGACATTCAAGCAGCGATGTTCTTTGTACAATTTTGTGGTGGACACAATAATTTTGAAGTTATTTTGATTGGGATGGCTGTGGAGACAGGATTTGAGTACTTTTCGAGTTGTCACGGAAAAGAAGATGGATGTGGGCGAAAATAGACTAAATGATTATAGACATAAACGATCTGTTCTTGGATTTGTTAAGGATTTCCGGATTGTATTTGTACAATGTAGTTTCATATTTTGTGGATGTTCTGGTCTAAAACTTTTGCGAGAATAAACACCGTTATCATTAGTATTTGGTTATGTATTTAGTTTGGACATTAGAGACATTCAAGCAGCGATGTTTTTTGTACAATTTTGTGGTGGACACAATAAGTTTGAAGTTAATTTGGTTGGGATGGCTGTGGAGACAGGATTTGAGTACTTTTCGAGTTGTCACGGAAAAGAAGATGGATGTGGGCGAAAATAGACTAAATGATTATAGACATAAAGAATCTGTTTGGACTTATTAAGGATTTCTGAATTGTATTTATATAATGTAGTTTTATATTTTGTGGATTATTTGGTCTAAAAATTTTGTGAGAATAAACACCGTTATCGTTAGTATTTAGTTATGTATTGAGTTTGGACATTAGAGACATTCAAGCAGCGATGTTCTTTGTACAATTTTGTGGTGGACACAATAATTTTGAAATTATTTTGATTGGGATGGCTGTGGAGACACGATTTGAGTTTTTTTCGAGTTGTCTCGGAAAAGAAGATGGAAGTGGGTGAAAATGGACTAAATAGGTATAGGTATAAAGGATCTGTTCTTGAATTTATCGTAAATCAGTGACCGAGTAGACGGTCGAGTTGTAATGCAAATTCTGCAGCGTAAACAATGAGCCAACCGAATACTAGACAGGGAGTATACAAATAGGGGATGAAAATTAAATTGGAAGAACACTTGAGAGAAAAGCTGGCGCCGGCGCAAAGTAATTTCCTGCTGCTCTCAAATAGATTAGGCCGACTCAGGGTGTGTACTAGCGCTATGTCGATTCATCGTAGCTTTTGTCAAAAGCTAATTTTAATTCATTGTTAAACGCATCCTTGATAGTGTACACATGGCTTTTAATAAGTGATTTGCAAACTTTAATTGTCGATTGAAAGCCTCCCTTAATATGTACAAATTTCGCCCCATCCGAACGCAGTCGAGGCCTATCGTGGTGCTTGTGTAGCGGCTAAATATTGTGCTGCAGGTTATTAGACGAGTCGTGAAAATGGTGCGAACTAATACTAGAAAGAAAGCGGTCGGGGGCAAGCTGCATTTTCTTCTATTTATGCTCCTATTACAAACATTCCCCATTTCTACCGAGCAAGAAGAGGACATTCCTCATCAAGAGTAAGATTTTAACCGTGTTTGCTGCTACGTAGAAAAAAATAGAGTCGCTATCGATTACCAAAAATCACTAATAGAAATTTACTTATTTTATTGTACGTATTTTTATGCCGACGTCCTCGATCCTAAGTTTTAAAATAATAAATTCTGATTATGACCTGCTTAAACATCCCTACTTATATAAACATAGGAAATGTGTGTAGGTTCTTAAGTACTTTATATACATACACTTGTCCTATTGTTATCCCAAATAAAAACAAAATTTTTCGTATTTTTTTAATTGTTTTTTGTTGAATGCATAAAGATTTTTCGGATGGTAAAAGTAATTCAGTTCTTTTTAAATTAAATATCAACATTTTGATTCAGCTCAATAAACAAATTGTGCAAGATTCAAGAAAACATTTCTTTTTTTTTTATTTGAGTGTAAGGCTCTGAAGTCGTAATATTGATTAGGTTTCTATTAGTTACGTTCACAATTCACATACGACTATTACGTACAAATATTAAAGAAAAACTGTAACAGTATAACTGTATATTGATGCATTTTTATATGAATAATTGAACAAACCCTGATTGGTTGCATAACACGTCCTAGAAGTTTCAGTTATTTACTGTAACGTGGTTTATAGCTAATATTTAGTTTACAACTTCTATTTTTAATAAATATTTATTTTACCTAGCGCATCCACCAAATATTTCATGTTTACACGTTACCATTTGGTTTTCTTAATCTAAAATTGTAATTACCGCAATTTCTTGAAAGCTGTAAAAAGTGTTATAAAAATGATTACGTTTATATAATGCATAAACAGTTTCAATTTTAAAAAATATTTTGTTGTTATTGTATATTTATTTTAAAGGGCACAATAACATATTGATAAGTTGTTCAAAAGTTTCTTTTGTAATATAATTATAAATAAAAGTACAAATGTTTCAAACAAACTTTGCACGTAATAGTAAAAGACGTCTGTGTTTTCGACATATGTCTGTAGTATAAACTGATATTATTATGAGCCTAAAAAGGATATGAGGAATTTTACAAGGAAAATTAACTGTCTAAAGACATTGTGAGTCAATTCGAAAAACTCACAACGTTGAAAGAGGACATTTGAACGAAGGTAGAGAGGGTATATTGATCCATTTCGTTTTCTCCACCTAAGAGGGACAAGAAACAATTCAAAGTGTTAAAAAAGGATTTATGGCACTTCCTATGTTTACAAAATTGTTTCTTAGTAAATAAATTAGGAGAAAGCGAGTCGCAAATACAATTTAATGCATACCGCGTATCTGTCTTTGAAGTTCCAAAAATTTCACCCTGTCTTTTACTGTATCTTTTATATGCGGAGAAACAAGCCCAATTAAAGCGAAATAGTATTTTATTCTAATACCAACAGTGCATTTGTTGTATTGGTATAAAAATAAAACACTTTTTTAGCCCAAATTTGGCTTTTAGCTTATTTTCGAATTCATATAACAAGGGGCATAAATGATAAATTTGTCCATTTACTACACATTTAATTTTTTTTTTGTAAAGTTTCAAACTGAATAGTAAATACATCCAATTCCAAACAATATTTCGTTTGTATAAAAGAATTTGTTTGCGGATGAATGCTTTGAGGTAGTTTTCAAAAAACAATTTTTTAACTTTTCAGAGTAAAGAACTGGGCAATTAGATTCGGTTTCAACCTATGGTCTTATGGGAAACAAATAACCCGCATGACTGAACTTCAAAAGGTAAATATTTCTATCTAAAATACAATGTAGAAATTCCACATTCGCGTTTTTTTTATCCTTTTAGAGGTATCATCAAGAAAAAATTGATGTTGTTAGGAAAGATGGATTAATTAGGATTAGGGAGTTTGCAGGAGAAGTAAAAAACATGATGGACATTAAAATGAGTGCAGTAATGGTACTTAAAAATGATAATATTTAGTTTCTTTTGAGTATAAATCAGTTCAATTGTGATTATTTTAGCGTATTATGGATTCTGCCGAACAAGCAGCTTTAACTCCTCAAGCTGATAGTGGTCAACCATTTAAATTTTACGACGCAAGGAAAATAAATATATTTGGCCCTGATGGTCAGCCTGTTGAAGATAGCAGAGGGCTCATCTTGACGCCAAATACACATTTTGATCATTTACCTGTAAATACTAGTTTAAGTTCAATTTTGATACCGACCCATATTGATGTCAACAGTAAGTTCTCAATTTTATCAACAAATAAATACATTATAACAGTATGTAATCCTTTATAGATCTTGATGTGATGCAAGCTGTACAATGGTCTGAACATCTGGATCCTCTGTTTGTCAATAATTATGAGAGTGATCCGTCATTGTCCTGGCAATTTTTCGGGAGTTCAGCAGGATTCCTTAGAAGATATCCAGGTACTAACTTAATTCATTCAGTAGTATCAGTAGCAGTAGTGCTCCTATATATTATTTGTATAGCTATTTCATGGCCTCCCGGCGACGCTTACTCTTCTTGGCAAAGGTTAGAAAATGCAAAGTCTGTGTATGACTTTAGATCTTCGTCGTGGTACGTTAATTCGGCCACATCAGCCAAAGATATAGTTATTCTAATCGACGTGTCCCCATCAATGTCTACAACCGATCTCTCTTTAGCCAAAAGCACAACGGAGGCAATTTTAGATACGTTATCAAACAACGATTTCGTGAATGTACTCAAATTTTCTGATACAGTAGAAGAAATAATGCCCTGCTTTAGGAACTTACTAGTACAGGTACTTCGACTTATATACTTCAAAACAGTATTGATGTGAATGAGAGAATATTTTCAGGCTAATAACGAAAACATGCAAAATCTAAAAGATTCTTTAGGAAGTTTAACTTTAGAAAGTGGATCAAATTTTACTTCAGCTCTAGTTGCAGGATTTGAAATTCTCCACAAGGTATTCGAATGTTAGAGATAATGATCTCGATCTACTACATTGTATATTTTTGTTTAGTATAATCGAACTGGTCAAGGATGCCAATGTAATCAAGCCATCATGCTTATAAGCAGTGCACCACCTTCAAGTTATAAAGAAATATTCAAAATTTATAATTGGCCACACAGACCTGTTCGCGTGTTTACGTATTTGGTAAGCAGGTCCGGTACGTCTTCAGAAATGCATTGGATGGCATGCGAAAATAAGGGTACGCACCCCATTGACCATTTACATATATCAACTATTCACATTAATTATTACAGGATATTACACAAGAATCAATAGCCACGATCAAATAAAACAGAAAGTGCTCCATTATATTGAAGTAATGGCAAGACCAATGGTCATGTATCAAAATGACCACCCCATTCAATGGTCACCGGCTTATGTTGGGGGAAAGGTAAAGGCTTACAACAGTCGCCATTGATGTATAACATCTAACATCGGTAAAAAGGAAAATAATAATTTCAAAACGTAAGCTGCATAACGATGCACTGACCTATTTAAAACCCTGGTTACCAGAACGAACAGTTGACAGCTGTGTCTACTTTCTCTTTCTTTCTTTTTCTCTCTCTTTCTGCCGTCCCAATACGCACAGATGCTAAACATCAAAGACTGTTGTTAATTAAATTTTTATAACAGTATTTACACTTTTATTATAGAGAGATAGTCTCGCCATTGACAAAAAGGAACAACTAATGACCACAGTCTCCATACCAGTTTTTGATCGACGAAATCATTCGGTAATGAATTATTTTATTAATTAACAATTCTATAAATTCCTCATTAAGAACATTATGTTCTTTAATTATTTTATTATGTAAGAATCTAATTAATACCTTCTTTTGTTTCTTGTAGTTTAACGAGAAGGAGGTATGTTTCTGAAATATGTAACAGGCGGGCTGAAAAGTTCGTAAGCCAGCATTTTTTTTTGATAGAAGTTGATTTTATTATTCAATATAGTTCTCTTCGAGGGCGATACAACGATTATAGCGGTCATACAATTTTTCGATACAATTTTTGTAATACGATTTGTCTTTAGCCTCAAAATAGGTTTAAGTTTCGGCGTTTACCTCTTCAGCGAGCATCCTCTTGAGGTTTGAGAACAGAAAAAAATCGCTGGGGGCCAGATCTGGAGAGTACGGTGGATGCGGAAGCAATTCGAAGCCCAATTCACGAAATTCCTTTTTATCCATTTTTTCAAAGTAACAAAAGTTCTTTCACTAAAAATGCTATAACTCAGACACTAATAGTGCAACAGCTGTCAAATTTATACACGTGTCTTTTGAAGGTTAGGGCTAACTAAAAATCATATGGGTAATATCTATAAATATCTATGGGTCAGCCTACTTTTCAGCACGCCTGTTAGTTGTTATATAAACGCAAAAATTAATTTTTATTTACATTATTAGGTCCGTGTAGCAAATTTACTGGGTGTAGTTGGTACTGATGTTTCTGTCGATCAAATAAAAAAATTAGTGCCTTCCTTTAAGGTAATTTTAATTAACTTGTACCTAATTTATTTTTACCAAGAATTGATCGATTAATTTGTTTACAGTTAGGAGTTAATGGTTACTCATTTATAGTAAACAATAACGGCCATATTCTATACCATCCCGATTTAAGACCATTGGTAAAAATATCATTAATTACGATCTTACAATTTTAATCAATTTTGTTTATTTTCCAGAGTTATAACAACGAAAACTTTGATGAAACGTTAAAACCAAGTTATCTTTCTGTTGATTTGAACGAAGTAGAACTGATTGATGGTGAAAATGGTCCTAGAGAAAATCACTCTGCTTTACTAGATGTAAATTTTTCAATCGTTAATTTTTTTAATTAATAAAAAAAATATATTTCAAATTTCTTTCCACAGTTAAGACAAGATATGATTGATCAGAAAGAGGGTGAAACTGAATTGAATGTTAAAGTACACTACGACGATATGGTAAATGACAAACCGAAAAAAATGTATCTACATAAATAAATAATAAAATATTTTCTTTCAGAGACGAGTTACAACGCGTAGACAAAAATACTTTTACAACCCTATAGAAGGCACCCCTTTCTCTTTGGGAATTGCAATTCCTGAAGGATACGGAATGTACGAATTAACAGCAGAGCAAGAAATAAAACATAGCCAAAAGAATGGTAAATTAAAAAAAAAGAAGTAATGTTACATGTTTAATAATCGTGTTGGAACAGTAAGATAATAAGACGCGTGTTATAATTTGAGCCTTTAATATTATATTTTTCCCTACAAAAATATGTATCAGACATTTAAACACATTGCCTCGTTATTGTTAAAATTTAGAAGTCGCTAAGTAATTTCTGTCATTTAATTAAATGGAAAACAGGAAATTGCGTTCAAGAATGATTCAATAATATTAATAATAATAAATAAGGGCTCAAATTATTGCAGGCCTCTTATTTCCTCTACCTGCAATTATATTAAACATGTGTTATTGAAAAAAATTATCGTTGTTTTTTAACCTCTTGTTGTTTAATAAATTATTTTTTACAGTAACCGAATATTTCAAAGGAGATAGCTGGAGAGTACATCCCGATTGGTATGTTGTCTTGTACATATATAATTCAGTATGTAATTTTTCGAAAAAGAAATATTAAGGTCCAATGGGTGTACTATATTAATAACTACCTTTCGGTACAGGGTGTATTGTGAATATACGAGTGGATATTCGGGGGAGAAGTTTAAGACTGCCGAAGAAAGAGTGTTACATTTCCTGGCCAGAACCAGAAGACCAGGATGGAAATGGATGTCCTTACGGCCCAGATACCACAACCATCATTCTAGCAAGCAAGAAAAAGATGCTTATTTTTGTAAGATTTCAATACTACATAATTATATATGTAGACTTAAAAGAACTAACATGTTAAAAAACAATTCATTAGGTGATAAAACTTTACTCCAATCTTTGGTTTTGGATGCGATGGTCACTGAAGAAATTGAAAGGAGTTCAGCTGATCAGAAATATAACGAGTACGTATCGGAGATTCAAAATCAATTGCATGATAATTATTTAGTGTATATCACAGTTTTATTTCAATAACTGCACATTAAATGATGTTTACTATTAATTTTATTTTTGCACCGTTAGCCCTTTTGCTACACTTTGGGTACTTTTATTAAGGTAAAGTAATTTTTTCTAAAACATGCAATATTGTATTTTATTTATGTATCATTGGGGAGGACTGATAGAAAACAAACAGAGAACATTACATTCAGCATGTATAACTAAAGAACAGGTCTAAAATAGAAATTTATATAAACTTGTTCTTTGTGTACTATATTGTCTACTATAAAGTCCAAATTCATCTCTTTCACAAACTATTCATTTTCATTAGCCCTATGTGTTTCCCAACTTAAGTAATATTATATGTACCCCCAACTTGCGCCAAAATATTTATAACTTGTATTTTTAGATATAATTATTATCTAAAGTTTGATGGAAATTGCCTTTGCATCACCCTCTTTAACAATTTTAAGCCTAAAACATGTTTTTTGTTATCGTTAGATTGTTAAAGATGGTGAAAAAGTATTAAATTATTTTATTAACTAATTTGTTGCATTCTGGAATAGGTAAGTATATTAGAATTATATTATATTATATATCTATACTAGGGTGATCCAAAATTATTTTCTTTATCATCAATTTTTTATCATAAAACTGTTCTTATACTTTGAAAGTTTATAAATTAACGAAGTGTTATCTTAACGAAGAAATGAGAACACTTTTATGGAAAATTTTATGCTCTTTTTAATGGATATAGTCCCTTTATGTAAGCGTTTTTGTTCACGAAATATAGATAAAAATATCTAGTGAAGTATGGAAATAAATACACAGTTTATTAAATGAACTTAACACGTGTTTCGCCAACACTGTGGCTTCTTCAGAAGTACAAAATCTACTTAAAACTACCTAAGTGGAGATGTCTATAAATAGGGTGATGCATCTTCATTAGAGTAAGGGAAAAGATTTAATAGTGGTGAGGGGTTTATATCTACTTGGTCATTAAGTAAGATAAACCCCTCTCCACTATTAAATTTTTTTCCCCACTCTAATGAAAATGCACCACCCTATTTATAGACATCTACTCTTAGGTAGTTTTAAGTAAATTTTGTACTTCTCAAGAAGCCACAGTGTTGGCGAAACACGTGTTAAGTTTATTTAATAAATTATCAACTGTATATTTATTTCAATATGTTAGACTTCCATCAAGTATCCGCTAATTCAATACAATTTAGTGAAGTATTCTTTCTTATACTTTTTATATGGAAAACCAAAAAGTCCAAAGTTCTTTTCTTACAAAAAATTAAACCTGTTTGAAAGAAAATCACCCTAATATACACATTAGATATGTACGTATGCTATTTTATATTTGTAATTGTTGTATGTTTGTCATAAGGTAGTACGTTTTCAAAAAAAAAAAAAAAACTATCGAAAAGAAGTTTAATATGTACTTATTTAGTTCTAAATGATTTTGATAAATTAATTTAAATAACAAAAACGTATTGTACGAAAATTTATTCGATATTGAATTCGCTTATAGCCAAGGACATGTAAAAATGTTTGGACTGCAGCTGTCCTTCATTGCTACAAGAAGTGGACTTTTAAGATGGAAAGATTATACTAACAACAGCGCAACGTGAGTACAAATAAAAGAAATAATAAACAAATTTAAAGCATTGATACATTCAGATATCAGAAAGGTTATTATTTCGAATTTGTCTTTGAAGGCATTTTAGCGAGCAAAATGTCCACGCCACTGATGAAATATGGTATAAACGTGCGGTTGACCAACATGCCATCGAGGCTGACAGTTTTGTATTTTCCGTACCCCATAATGTTGGGGCAAATAGTCAAACATTGGTAACAGCCACTCACGCTGTTTTTGTCGAACATAAAGGGCATAGGGCACCTGTGGCTGTAGTTGGCATGCAATTCCTGCATTCCGAACTAGCCGACCACTTTTTGGTCAACATAACTACGAAAGTACGTAGCTCAATTAAGAAAGAAATCTAAAAATTAAACACTGTTTTCAATTTCCACATTTTTTATTTACTTACCAATTATTTCAAAAATTACAATTAATGAAATATTTGTATATTGAGAATGAAGAATGAAGAATGAAGACTACATATTAATTGAAAGTGTGCAAATTATAAATGGTGTTTTATTTTAGTTTAAAATGAATTTATTTGTAGAAATTGTTTGGTCTTTCAGTGCTCTGGACCACTTGCTTGTACAAAAACTTGTAAAAGTGAAGCACTTGACTGTTATATTTTGGATAACAACGGATTTATTATAATATCTGAAAATGCTGAACACACTGGAAGATTCTTTGGACAAATAGACGGGACTATTATGGATTCATTGGTCCAAGATCGAATTTACAAGAAGATACAGGTTTACGATTATCAAGGAGCATGTCCTAGCAGTCGTATCAATTTTAGTGGTCACAGTAATAAAATTTCGGTAACACCAAAAATAGTCCCCTACTGCTACTTATTTGTAATAACAATATATTTTAGCCCTTTTTCCCAATGGTTCAACTTGTTAACTGGGTATTTAAAGCTGTTGCATTATTTATGCCATTTCTGGATAACTTGTACGGAGCAGCATTCTCATTTTCTGGTCAGCTCTTCCAAAATTATGCACTGCATAATTAAAATAATCGATAAGTATTAATTCCGATTGCAGATTATCCAGAACAAGAGTATGATTTAGATGGCAATTACGCGGGCGAAGAATTTTTAAATGAACCGGATTCCGCTACCGCTCCTAACTATTTCACATCAAATCCTTCTTTTGCTATTCCTCCCATCGAAACCGATCCTTTGGAAGGAATCGACATGAGCCAGTTTGGTGTCAAAAGATGTGACCGCAAAGTAGACCTTTATAGTCTCCAACCTTCCAGATTAAATACCAGCGGCATGAGTAATCCATTAAAGGGAAAACTAACCAACTGTCACAGCTCAGGTTGCGAAAGGTATATATTCAAAATTAATTTGATAATTTCATATTTATTCGTTATATACCTAATCTATTTTTGTTTTGTTTTTAAAAGGCCATTCAGTGTACAAAAAATACCACATAGCAATCTGATTTTGTTGGTGGTTGACACGCTTTGCCCATGTGGGAGCAAACAATTGAGTATACAACCCCAAGAAATTTTATACGAAAGTAAGGAATGCCTTCATAAACCCAAAGACGGGTTGTACAGGAGGCGTCCCCCAAAATGCATAAATTATCACCCTGAGGTAAGCAACGAATGATAATTTATACAAGAAATATTTGAAGAATTTTTAGTAAGGGGTAAATTTTAAATACATCAATGTAAAGGCCAAAGCATTGGCCCGTAAAGCCAAAGATCCCGGGTTCGAATCTCGGCGAGAGCATGACCACAGTAAAAAATTTTTTCTCATTAATTTGAGGTAATCTGTAGTGGGTGCAAATTAATTCAATAATTAATCCTTATTCATCTAAATATTTCAGGCTATATTATAAATATAAATATGGAATCAACAGAAACAACTACTCCGAGGGCTAATACCCCTACCGGCATTGAATTACACTGTTGATTCCGATGGATTCTTAGACGAAGATATAACACATCCAAAAAAGAAGGAATTAAAATCCTAAGAATACATCGGAATCAACAGTGTAATTCAATGCCGGTAGGGGTATTAGCCCTCGGAGTAGTTGTTTCTCTTGATTCCATATTTATATTTAATTTTTACATTTATAATATAGCCTGTAAAGGCATTTCTACCAGCGCCCACCTGATGAGACCCGATAGGTCGAAACTGGTCGTGGGATATGGGTTTCAGTTCGTTGTGCCTACTTGGTAGGACGCGTTCAAAATTTGAGATCTTTGATCTTAATATTTAGATGAATAAGGATTTTAATTCCTTCTTTTTTTTTGACATGTTATATCTTCGTCTAAGTATACATCGGAATCAATAATGTAATTCAATGTTGGTAGGGGTATTAGCCCTCGGAGTAGTTGTTTCTGTTGATTCCATATTTATATTTAAATTTTTATATCAATAATTAATTTCACATTGATGTATTTATGTAAGAGTTTGTCGGAGACCGCACTCAAAATGTTTGCAAAGTCAAAGATTAAAGTTAAAAATTAATTTAAACAATCATATTATTCATCATATTTGATCAAGACATTACTGATTATGGAACAATATAATAATTGTATTACAATTATCGTTGTTTATATTTCAGGAAATTGAAATAAAATTTTGTGGAGAAGCAACAGAAATAGGAGTAAGTTTTACAGCGGTCATAATAGGGTTAATTCACTGTTTAATCGCAAATCTATCGTGATCTATATTAGAATAGACCTTTAAAAATGTAAATGTCCTAATTAAATGTGCAAATCATACCGGTCACTTAACGGAGCCTCAAAAAATGTTTTAAAGAATTCTGTGCTTGATCACGCTCTTTTGTCTTAATAACCTAATTACTAAAGGTGTCTACTTGTATGTACTTACCTATATCGTCTTTTTGTATAATGGAGTTTTGAATATTATTCTACATATCTAACGATTGTATATTGAATTTTGATGATATTTGAAAATGTGAAAGTTCAATAATTCCTTCAGAGCTAGGTAATTTTTTATATAATTTATACGTAACTGTAAGTTTAAATGTAACGTGTAAATAAAAAAAAGGGACTAGCGATCAATTTGAACAATTTGTTTTTTAGGTAATTGCTTTAAAGTTCAATCGTGTATTATATAGATGCGAAATTAATCTGAATATTTAATAAGTAACTTGACTTTTATTAGGACAATAACTGTTGATTTATTAAATATCTATTATTTTCATTATTAACGCATTTAATTACGTATGTAAATAATACTAGGATGGATCTGCTGCTAGGATAAAAATTGGTAACTTGCATAATATGACAATATTAGATATCAAATAGTAAACAACTACTACATACTCAATTTTTTAACTTTAAACATATCACTAATTTTTTATTAACTTTCTGATCTTTTGATATAACTTTTTCATATTTTTATCCTAAAAGTGATGTTCACATTCAAGCATTTATACAAACTACGAAGCTAAAGCTATGTATTGATTACCATTTTCATTTTTTTTTTTATTATTTCCTTGCGGCTGCGAAAATGGTAACTTAAAAGTATTTATTTATTCAAAAGAAATCCATATATCAATAACGGTATTACTCAGCAAGTGATTAAGGAAATTATACCCCATTTGGTCCCTGTTTGAATATGAACTGTTTCACTATGGACTTTAAGGGGTACAATTACCTTTTTTAAAATATGAGAAGTGCCTTTTGGAAAGGAAATGGAAATTTTCAACTAACTAAAAATGCACCACATTTAATAACAATGCTTTCGATGAGTTTTTTATAGTTCTAAAACCATTATTTTCTGTTACACAGATATACATATATATTATATATTTGGTCATTGAATCTACAGATGTTTGATGGACATTCATTATAAGTATTAATAAAATAAATATTTGGCCTAATTTCACACACTACTGCTTCTTCAGAAAGTATATAAGAAATATATTTTGACAAATTCTGTGTTTGAATACTACTAGAAGTGGTGGGCATGGGGAAAAGTATCGAAGAACAAATTAAATACTCAAATCTAGTTGTTCTTAATTAACGAACAATTATAATCTGTTAATTTCCAATATTTCGAACAGAAATAATTGTTAACTATTATTTATTATGTGATAAATTGTTAATAGTCACTGTAATAAGCACAGGCGTAATTAGGGGGTGGCAAGGGTGGCACGGTCAATTCATATACGAAATTATTTTATCGTTAGTTCACCTCCACGCCTTTCACCCCCAGGTTCTCTATCATCCCTTAAATCCGCAATATGTGGTAAAAAATTATTTTATACAATATTATCGAAATTTGCCCCCCCTAGAAAGACTCCCTAGTTACGCCAATGGTAATAACTTATTGACGAACAACTAGATTTAATTAATTCTTATTCAACCTTGCTAAAGCTCTAGGAATACAAAGTTTTTAAGTTTTTGGGTAACTTCTGATGAAACAAATGTTATGTTAAAACGATAAATTTCTGGAAATTAGATCATATAAGCGTTTTATTGATATACACATTACACATACCGTATATATTTGCGTTATTTTTTTAACTTTTTTATCGAAAGATCTTTAGATAATTAGAAAATAATGAACTTAACAGAAGCTGCATCGACACGAAATTATTGAAAATATTTAAATTTAAAATTTAAAATAAAAAAATGTATCAGTTTTATCTTGTTTATAATGCAGTTGTGCTTATAGAATGTATATTTTAATTTTGGTCTTGAATGTAAAGACATATTGTTATTTAAGTGTGTTTACTGCACTATACTTTAACTAAGTCTTCCATTTAAAACAAATAACTAATTGTAAGTAAACTGTAATTAAAATAGATTAGAAGTATTAGACTTACGCAACAAATGTGTAGAACAGTAACATATTGTTTCCCAAAAAAAGTTGATTGTTGCATGTATTATTTATAAATAGCATTTCACTATATTAAATGGGTATAGATTTAATTAAAATAATTATATTTATTTTATTGTCCTTTTATTTTTACACCTTACACTGTCTCCACTTTAAATTTATTTGGATCACATTAATTTAGAAAAGAAATAAATACTTAATTAATATCAAGGGTTAATGTGACCAAGGACCGTGGGAAAAACACTTGCAGAATGAATCACTTCCAAATCAGTATCTGCAAATGGAGAATGGCGAAATAAATTAAATATAAAAATAATTTACAACACAAAATAAATGTTTTTAATGCCCAACACCCGTCAACACTTACACAGAAACGGGACAAAAACTAACACATTTAAGGGACAAACAAAAAGGTCAAAGGATGACATAACAGATTCAGTATCTTCCAAAGCCAACAAGTGACAAAAAGAACGGTGGAGATTTACATATTTTCTTTAGACGACATTTTGGCTTGTACTTCATAAAACCTTCAAACTGATGGGCATTCAAACAACCTTTGCGTTTTCTGTAAAGGAAAAAAAAGTAAATAAGACAGTTTTAATTTGTGTTCGTTTCGTTTGGTTTCGGCTTTGCACGTAGGATACTCAATAAGATTAGGTTTACCTACGAATTAAGTCAAAAGCGTCAACTGTTTTCATACCAGCTTCAGTTAAGGCAATCATAACTAGTAAAGGAGCTCTTCCAAGACCTGAACGATCATGGACTGCTAAAACGCGTCCAGGGTTTTCCAAAAAATACTGAAGAACTATATGTGTCCATTTTTCTATTGACCGAAGTTCCGGAAACGAGCCATCAGGAAATAAAAAATCTTCGACTACTATTCCTTTAGCGTTTAAAACACTTACGTCGTAAGCATCTTCAGAAACTCTAACTAATTTTTTAACATCTTTCTTAAGCAGTTCCTTAAATTAAAATTGTTTTACGAATATTTACTTTAACCAATTAATTAATTGTTCTACGCAATTACCTGAGCAAAAGATGATATTTTATACTTTTCTGGCCTTCCAGAAATAAGAAATTTTAAAGTACGAAACTCGATGAGATAAGGTACAGGTCTAAAATCAAATACTCATATCGCATTAGTTTATATCGTAAAGTAAATAAACATTGTAATTTTACGTACCTACAACAGTTCATCATTGCGTATTTATATTATATTCCAATTAATAATTTGACACATCTAATTACTAATATTTTTTCTCTAAACTGAGTTAAAATAATTATGACAGTTATATCATACATATTTTGTTTTCCTAGATTACTTTGTTTAAAGAACGAAACAATTAAATAAGAAACGATATCTTCTTTGGATTCTCTTTTCTTGACGTTATTATCGTATTTATTTATTTAAAATTATAAAGAAAAATAATTACTTTTATCAAATATTAAAATTAAAAGTAAGACCAGAAATTACATGATAATATTTTTAATTAATGCTTTTTTATATAATAAAGAGGTTTTCGTTGATATTTAAGTTGCGAGTGCTTTTTTACAAGTTCATGATTCTGTTTTTCGTGACTAGAACTTTGTTTTGACGAAGAATCATAGTTTTCTAATTTAGCGTGTGGAGTTAAATGAGATAATCGAGGCTTGAAAATTAATGTATCTATTTTGTTTATGTGTGCAATTGTAATATTCCCTGACGATCTTAAACTTCTTCTTGGCGAAGTATGTTTATTATTTTCAGGTAATAAATGAGGAGCTAATAATCTGAATAAACTCTAAAAGCGAAAGAAATACCCAATATATTTATAGAAATACTTAACGCTAAATAATTTTAATACTTTTGTCCATTCTGATATTCCTTCAGGAGTAAAAGCGAATTGCCAATTGGGAATTCCTACGTGTGCAATACACATCTTCAGATATGTTTTGAAATCTTTCGATAAGTAACAAAAATCCGTAAGACACGTGAAAAACCAAATCGATGGTTCTAGCTTTGGAAATAAATACACTAAAACGACCTATAAGCATATTAAGATCAAATTTTGCGTATGTCTATTTTTGTAATGTGATTTCTTGCCTTTCCTCCAGCGACAGAACAAATTTCAAAGACTTTGCTTTCTAATGAAAGTTTGATTTCCCAAATTTTATCGTTTTTACTAATACCAGGTTCGCTTGTAGTAACGTATCCAAAAATTTGTTTTAAATTTTCCAAAGAGTTAACTTCAATTTTTCCAATTATTGGATACTTGGAATTATCTTTTTCTTTATCCACTTTTTGTTCACAATTCTCTGATACGAACATAAATATTTCCTTCGCAATATTTTTATTTTTAATCATTTTTTTTCTCTTACCTTTAAAATCATAAAACCATTCGTACAAAAATCCATTTACAGAGCTATAAAAATCATGCAAATCGTCGGGGAGGGTAACACCATGTTTATGTTCCCATTGTATAATTTCTGGTTCACTTATAGGATGAAATCTTACTAAATTATAGTCTTTAATTCCCATTGTCTCTAATAAAACTTGAGTACTTATTACAAACCACACAAAAATATAATTCTAATTAATTTTTACCTAATACTTGAGGGAGACCTATTAATAAATTAATATAGAATGAATCTTCCGAAATCTTTTCCACGATAAAATCCATCATTTATTTTCCATTTTCTTTAATAAAAAGTGATTCTACTCATAACCCATTTTTAAAGCACATATGATACTGTTATGTTGCTAAGTAACTTATTACACGAAAATATCATTAATTATCGATTTATTACAGTCCGGTTTTATAAAAAATAATCCAAATCAATAAATACAAGACGCTTAGCTCAATTAATTGGTTATTTCCAGAAAGTATCTGTATAAAAAATTGTTAATAATTCTATTAAGTATTTTAACGAAGTGTAATTAATATTTACTTTAAAAAGGTGTTTATTTAAGTGGTCATAATAACTATTTTTATCTCTAACAAGATTTGAACACACATTTTATAATAATTGTAAATTTACAAAATTATGGGTTCAAATTGAACTTTAGTCAAAATAGCTTTTTTAGTTCTATATGTTTTATTGATAAATAAATATATCTTCTTTAATTGGGATGCAATGGGAGCCAAGCAAGGAGGAATGAGGTAGTTTTACAAGAGGAATAACCAAATTATATTAAATATGCATATTATTACTACAGTTCCTAACAAATGACTTATTAAAAAAAAAGTACATAAATGAAAACGGGTTACACATTCTTATTAACTAATATTAAGTAACAACTATTTATTTTAAAACAAACTTTTAAGAAGTTCCTACTCCAAGTGCTAATCCAGCTACAAAAGACACGCAGAAAATGTGAATTTCTTTGAGTTTCCACTCGTCTTCTCCAATCATTGAGGTGTACCATCTTTTTGCTGTTTTCTGTTTATTCTTTAAAATATCTTCAGCGTTGTCTAGTTTTCTGTCTACATAGCGTTCCATCTAATAATATTTTCAAAATTAACATATTAAAGCAATTTAAAAAAATATTACAACCAAATAAATAAAACAGTAAGTAAACTTTGTCAATTTCATTTCTGGTTTCATGAGAGCTAAAACTAATTCTTCAAAATAAAAGAAAACACATTTACAATTAAGTTTTAATAGAATGTTATACAAGAAGGAACATTTTTTTCTATGAAAACAAAAGAAAAGTTCTGATCAGTCTTCAGCTTAATTAATGACAAGCAACACCAATTAAAAATCCACCTAGAAAGCCTGCCGAAAAAGGACAGTTAGACTTAGCAAAGGCAGCCACCTAAAATTAAGAGAAATTGGTCTATGCTTTTGAGGTAGGTGATAATGAGAATAACAGCCCCTTTCAAATAACCCACAAGTCAATTAATAAATGAAACTGTTTATTTATGCTTAAATACCTAAATATATATGTATAATATGAATTAGTCCTATAAAAATAGAAAAAGTCAAGTAGTTAGCTATAAATTATCAGTTAATATAAAGAAATAAAAAAGGGATGACATGAATAATTACATCTTTAACATATTTGCAATAGAAATTATACCTTATTCATCCAATTCGGTGGTTGACCAGAAACTTGCTCATCAATTTTGTCAGTAACTTTGTCCAATTCTCTATTAACTTTATTCCAGTTTATTTTAATATATCCCTTCTCATTAGCAATTTCCAATAGGATGATACTTCCACCAAGAGCCAGTGCAGCTGTCTTACCTATTTTCATTGCCAGATATCCTGTAACCCTTTTTCTTTCATTAGCACTTTATATGTTTAATTAGTAAATTCCTTACCATCCAGATGATGTACCTAAAACAATCTGTTTAGTAGCTGAAGTTTTGCTGATGTCTCCCAAAATTCTATCAATAAAGGATTTAACGTCATCACCACTATTCTCTGCTTTTTCAAGAGCCTTGTTGGTGAGATTTTTGGCATCCCTTTTGACTTTGTCCATGTTTTACTAAAATAAAAAAATCATGTGATTAAAGCGAAGACAAATTATTAGTAAAATATGAATTAGATATATAATATATTATAAGACTATTTTTAGCATTAAATCCAATTTTTTCTTGGTGAGATCATCATATTTATAATTATAAGTGATTGTAATAGTGTCAACACAAATAAATAACTAAATTTAAATAATACACCAATACACTGGATTATAAATTGGTAGGGAGTGCATCATCAGTATATGCAAAAAAGTATATGTTATCATTTGGAATTAAATGATAAATACTTACTTTTTTAATAAATTTAAATAAAACTTTGACAGATGTTTTTAACACACCTAAGTTTATTTGGTTATGATTCAGTAAGAAAAAGAAGATCCCAAAATTGCTAGGTGTCTAAGTGTACGCATCTTTGAAGAAAATAATATTAAAAAAAGAAGGCAAAATATGATCTACAACCAAATCCACAACCTTATAATCTCTTTTCGTATCACAAATCTTTAACAAATTCAAAGTAAGCCATCAACCTTCTCATTAATAGTAATGCAGTTAATCTGATTGTGGTAATGTAGTCAGTACGAAATTGTAAATAAATAAAGTACCCAGTATCTACCTATTTATTTGTTGTATTTAGTCGTTTAAGTCACAAAATCTTCTTCCCAAATTGCTTTAAAACCACGAAACTATTATAAAGATATGTTATATTATTTTTGTTTAGTTGCGTAAAGTTTGTAAACTATGCACTGTGCTGTTTCTCAAGAATTTCGAAAGTTTACAAGAAATTGTAATTATTTAAAGCGAATTTTAGAAGATACTCAGAAAGCTTTAGATGATATAAAAAACAATTTACTTCTCGAAAGTAAGATTTGCTAGTAGCAGTTAACTTATTAATTAAACTACCTTTTTTTAGAAGACATTAAAGAACAATTAATACACCAAGAAGCTATTCCTACACTTCGAAGTATTTTAGACTGCAACACAAGTTTTCTTATATTTGGACAGAGCTGTCATGCTAAGGCAATATTTATTAATAAGATTTTTAATCAAAATATTCTACCCTTACACAGTTCCTCTTGGCGTTGGGTGAGATTACTAAAGATTACATTAATTTGATTTTTCTCAATAAATCTACTACTTTTAGATAAGATTCATATTTGGCCATGTAAAAGAAACTCGGTTAATGCTTGGTTGTGAGTATGAAATTGTTGAGAAGGTTCATGCCAATGAAAAACCATGGACCACAATTCCTGAATGTGATTTATTAGGGTCTCTACAGGAGCTGTCTCAAGATCAACGTCCAGTATTAGAAGTTAAACTGAATAATGCCTTTCTAAGAGACAATGTGAACCTGTTAGTGCCACCAGATTATTCATACCATGACTTAACAGATATTTTATCCAAGAATTTTGAAAATATTTTACCTGTAATATTATACATAATTAGTGAAGATTCTTTAAGTGAAACTGTAAGTATTAACAAATGTATAATAAATATAGGAGTTAAGCTTGATTTTTATTCTTTAGAATATTCAAGAAATTCGTAAGATAAAAGATGTTTATCAAGATGCACCAATTTTATTCATTAACTTCTCAAATCCTGGTTTATCCGAGTCTCTAACTGAATCTGAACAACATTTATTAGAACAAAGAAATAAGGAAGACAATTCTGTGGGAAATATTTGCATTGATAAAAATCATTACATAAGAAATCAATTACTAAGGCTTGGTAAGAAAAATAATACAGAAAATCATATTTTTTTTTCATAAATTTTATGGCAGGTTTCCTAAATGAGCATGAAACCCCATCTGTTGAATCTCCTATAAGAAGACCACTCTGTATAGAATGTTCTGTTGATAATTATTTAATAAGTGATAATGAAATTAATGAAAAATTTGTTAGTTTCATCCAGAGCGTTTTAAAATCTTATTTATTAAAAATGGCAAATATGCAAAGTGAAGTAAGTTACATTAATTAAAAAAATGTAATTGTATCGCTAAAGGGATAGGTATATTAATTTTTAGATACACAGTAATTATATAAGAAGTTTCATTTTAACTGCATTTGACATGGCCAGAGATATACAAATTACACCAAGAAGAATATCTTATGCTCAACAATCTGAGGGAGAGCTGTATAAAGCACTTGTAAAAATTGCAGGAGAAAAACAGGAAGAAATTGCGCGAATAATACAAGTAACTTTGCAAGATATGAAGTCTAACGTACCTGAAGTTTTGGAAGATTATATTCAAAGAGGTAATATATATTTTTATTTTCACAGTTATTATTGTTATTAATTTCAGATGATTTAATAAATCACACTAAATACGTATATTATTATTAACCTTTTTATTATAAGGTTATTTCTTTAATGCAATTTTTTTATTTAGATTCAAATTGTCAAAATTCAGTAAAAATGGCCACAATGGAAATTCAGCAATTGGTACTGAGGAAACTTGGCAAATCTGTTGCTAAACAACTTGTTCAGTCAGTTGGGTGTTTACAGGAAAGTTTTACGGGAACATTGCAACGTTGCTTAGAAAATTTGGAGAGGAAATGCAATGAACACGAAGGAAATTTATTGGCTTCTGACGCTGTTAAACAAATAATAACAGCCGCCTACAATATCGAATTAAAATCTTCTTCGTCTTTTTCTGTTGTTTCGTCCTTTATGGATCGTCTTCGAAAATTCATACAACATTTTCAAATGCCCTGGTCAACTTGTTCTCAACCCCAACTTAATTATCAATGGCAACTGCAGGTTGCAACTGACATGATAGATTCTCTAAGTGCCTCTAGATTAGCGAAAAGTATTTCATCTCAAGTAAATTCCGATAAGAAATTCTAATTTTGTATAATTCTAATAAAATGTTCGTTCTTTTAGTTCCAAGAACATGTTAAATCATCGCATAATGCCTTTCACTCTGCAATGCGCTCCTTAGAGAACCAGTTATCTGGAAAACTGGAACGAACTGAAGAGCAAAGGATTGCAATTCGTAAACACTATGCTCCTACCTTTGCACGTCTTGCTTTGTACAGTACCTCTTTGTGTGATTGTGTTCGTTATGGTATGCCAAAACAAACAAGGGAAATCGGAAGAGGACAATATGGTGTCGTATATTCCTGTGAACCCTGGGGCGGAGTTAATCCATGTGCAGTCAAGTCCGTCGTGCCTCCCGATGACCGCCACTGGAATGACCTAGCTATGGAATTTTATTATACACGGTAATTTTTAATAATGCCGAAAAAGAGATCAAAATAATGTTTGAAAACTTTTTTATTTTCTTTTGTTTATTAGGACAATCCCAGAAAATGCTCGAATTGTAAAACTAAGAGGTTCAGTGATTGATCTTCAATATGGTGGGGGTTGCTCCCCAGCAGTCCTTTTAGTTATGGAGCGTATGACTAAGGACTTGTACTGTGGTCTAAAGTCAGGCCTATCTTGGAATAAACGTCTCCAGATTGCCATAGATGTTGTTGAAGGCATCCGATACCTACACTCTCAAGGACTTGTGCATCGTGATATCAAACTAAAAAACGTTTTAGTAGGTATAACAATAACAAAACATCATATTTGTTCTTCATTTTCTTGTTATCGTATCCGCTAAAGTACTTATTTATTTTATTAATCTCTCTTAGTTGGATGGCGAAGATCGAGCTAAGTTAACAGACTTCGGTTTCTGCATTCCTGAAGCAATGATGTCAGGAAGTATCGTAGGAACGCCTGTGCACATGGCCCCTGAACTTCTCTCCGGGCAGTATGACTCCAGTGTTGACGTTTATGCATTTGGTGTTCTGTTCTGGTATATTTGCGCTAATCAAGTGCGTCTTCCGTTAGTTTTTGAACAATTCCAAAATAAGGAACAGCTTTGGTGTAATGTCAGAAAAGGTAAAACAACTGCAGTCATTACTTAAAAATAACAAATTTCCTTTAAAAATTGTTAATTTTTATAGGTGTGAGACCGGAATGTCTTCCACAGTTCAGTCCAGACTGTTGGCACTTGATGGAGCAATGTTGGGCAGCTGAACCTTCGCAGAGGCCTCTCCTGGGCTATGTGCAACCTCAGTTGGAAGCAATAAGAGATAAAAAGCTAACTTCTAGTCTCCAAGGCAAGTTCTGTGCCTCTCGTAGCCTAAGTCCTGCACCTGACTATTTTGTTTTTGATGACATTAATTATAACAGTAATGAAGTTATAAATCTAAGGGAATGTTGACAATATTGCTTCTTTTACTTACTGTACCCTCCTTATTTATTACTCTGCTTTTTTCCTTTCTTTCATCTATCACTTTTTTTCACAATGCTTTTAATCATGGACTACTACTAATTAGTATCTGAAAATGAAAAGGCAGAAGTTCTCATACCATTACATTAAATGTTATAAACTTAATTTTTGTACCATATGTCTTTTGAGATTGTTCCTTAATTTTACTTAATTATCATCCTGTACAAAGGGTCCTATTCCTATATCACAAAAATCCATTTTACTTAATTTTATGATAATTCCTTAATCTTACTGTATTTTAATCAAAGAATTATAACAACATACATTTAATGCAAAACTTATTTTGTTACTTATATAGTGCTTCTTTTTATACTAATTAATGATGAAATATTTTTTAAATTGAAACATTTGGCTGCTAATTTTGAAGAGGAAAAAAAATAAAGGAATATTGTAAATGATATTATATTATTATTAAAATTAAAACTACATTGTCTTCTTTCTCATTATGTTGTAATTATGATCCAGGCATTTTAGTATTTTAGTAGATTTTTTGTATACGTGAAGTATTTCCAAAAAATAATTTATTTTTGTAACTCATGTAACCTTATGTAATTTAGATTTTAACGTGCCTGTATCTTTTCTTTTTTTAATACAAACTAGACACCTAATAATTTTTGACATAAATATATGTATACGTTGGCCGTTTGAACTTATAGAAGACTGGAAAAAAATCTAATCAATTACAATATGTGTATGGCATTTATAAACTATTTAAAACTAAAATATCATACATATATTTGCCTTATTAGGACACGCTGAGACCGCGGTGAGGCTATTTTGACCCCGACCTCACATGAGGGGTTAGTAAATGTTAGTTATATTTTATCAATTCTTCCGTAGACCAACTTAAATTAGTATTTATTTGTAATTGCAGATACCATGGCCTAAAAAGAAGAAAAGAAGGAGTTACACACGTTTTATTAATAAGCTTTGTTAATTTATTATTTTTTTCATACAAATATTTAATAAATACGTAATCGTTATTTTAAACTTATCGTTTTTATAAGATATTTTTTATGGTATAATATAAAGAATTTTTTTAAATAGTACTGCATTAAATGACAATCGAACAAATGTTATATGAAGTTAGTGTGGATTTTAAAGAAGAAAAAACTCATATGAATGCGTTTATTGGGTGCTTCTAAACTTCTACAGCTGATAATACATTTATGACAGATATTTTTAAAAATAATGTATTACTGACAATGCCATGCCAAATGTAAGACTATGTAGACTAAAATATAGCAACTGCTTTTTGTTTTAAAGTTCCACGAACGTAAAATGTTTAAAAATACATGTTCCATCATAAATTAAATAAAATAAACACTGGAATGGCTTGCTGCTTAACTTCTATAGTATTTAAATGGTATAAATGGGAATGAAAAGTACACAAAATCAGACTACGACAACTGTTTACACATTCATGACAGTAACGCTAAGTGCGACACCTTTTTAAGAAAGAAAAATAAGTAATTACATGTGGTTAATACAACTACAATGAGAACTACATTACGAAACTGAATTAAAATGTAAAGAACGTTCAATTTTAAGTTACACAAATAAGGAATATTTTCAAAATTGAACGTATCCTATTTTAATTCAGCATGAATAAGAAGTTTGTATTATTTGATACTGGCTTATTACAACAGCACGTTCTAGGCCATATCAGGAGGCCTTCCTATTACATACATTTTTTCAGTGGTGTGTAGATAGTAAACAATTATTAGTAGTTATGCATTCATTAAAATAGCTCTTCTTACTTCTTGAGGACAAAAGGTTAAGTTTAATTAACTGATATTTCTTTAAACCATGGCAGTGGTATTAAGTCCAGTAGTAAGTAAGAGGGAATTTTTGAAGATGGATAAGTGAAATGAGGTGATAACGTGGTAGAAGAGTGAAGGGATATGGGAAGGACCGGTTCAAAAAAATTGACTATTTTTTTGCAAACTTAAATGTTTATAATAGTTGTAAGAAAAGGAAATAAGACGTCTGTTGTAATTTGAGACTTTACACTAATATTTAGTGTTTCCTGGACGCAATTTTCCATTTTTCATTTAATTAACATGATAATATTTTAGTTATTTTTGCTTTTTGTAGCACAGTAACGAGGCAATATATATATAAATGGCCAATACATATTTTTGTAGGATATTTAATACTCTGCAAAAAGGTCTGTTATTAGTTCTTTGATAACTCAACTATTCGAAGTCATTCAAATTAAAAGAATGTTAAAATTCACTTTTTTTCGAGACTAACAGCGAAGAACCTCGTTACTGAGCTAAAATAAGAGAAATAACTAAAAAAAATCTCTTGTTAATTAAATGGCAAATTGCGTTTATAAATATTAATATTAAGGGTTGAATCGTAACACAGTTCTTATTTCCTCTTCCTATAACATCTAAAACAATAGTTGATTTTTTGAACCAGTCTAATGAATACTGATGTTAAAATGAACTGTAAGTAAAAGTTGTGTGGTAAAAAGCAAGTTTTCTCGAGTCATCTACATTTGGCCCCAGTATCATAACGTACGTGAAATACAATTATTACGTAATATCAATTATGGTTTGGTATCAACAACACATGGCGTGCCAAATCGGCCATAACTGTTTTACAGTTAGTTTTACAACATTAAATCTAGTACATATTAACATTATACACAGCAATACACAAAAGTAGGGGGATAGCTGAAGGAAATATACATTTATAGCATTTTTATAACAGGAACTAACTAAAAAATATATGCAGAATATGACACTTTTTTTTTAAATTTATTACAACAAAAGCAAACCTAAACATCATGTTGTAGTACACGTAGAACATCATCATTACAACGAGTTACTTATTTTTTTTGTTCTTTTCTGTTGTTAATACGGATAACAGTTATGGTTACAGTAAGTGGTGGTGGAAATGTCACAGAACACCCAGTATATTATGGAATGGGTCCGTCAATTCTCTCTTGTATATTCTCAATCACATTTATTGTAATATGATCAATTGAAAACACTTGAAATATATTTTTTAGTAGATTTTTTTCTTTTTTTCGGGCTCACAACATTCGGCATAAAAAATAATAAATAGGGGATGATTAAATGTAATAATAATGTAATGATTTCAACAGAAATTTAGGTGCAATAATCCACATAATATCATATCATACCTGTTTATTTTTTTTTGTTATTTAAGTAATCGGTATTGCAAAAATTATACCAAGATTTACAGCTTGGCCAGTTATTTTTTTCGTTGGAGATAAAAAAATTACAAGTTATTTACTGCTAACTTCTTTTTTGCTTCTGGATTGAATAATTGAATAAAATATTTTTGGACGGATATTGTAGCCGAAGAAATGGACAATGGGCCAAGCAATAAAATTCGGTCGATCTTATGAAAAAATTAAGGCCTTTAGTGACTAATTGACTAAATAAGAATCAATTTACTAATAGAACGCGCAACTAGACAGTCTTAAAAAAATATTAAAGTCGTATATGTTTATAAATATCTTTATCACATCAGCCTCTAGACTGAAATTATTCGAAAAGAAAATTAACTAGAATAATTATAATTATATAATGTATATATATATATAATATGTACAAAACATTCATAGGCGTTTTTAAATTCGTTTGGGTAAAAAAATGTCTACCGAAGCATTCCTCTCATCATTATGTATACCATAATTATTTATTATTACTCCTTTTTTCGATTTACACACACACACACATTAACGAAAATACACAACACTGACACGCACACTCGGAGGGGGACGGAGGATAGAGTGGGGTAGGGGTGTTGGGTATCATAAATAATATACAGTATTTACAAATAATATTCCAATTCTGTTATCGTCTTTTTGGGCTGTACTATTGCAGCCTGTCTTTTAATTCACCGCCACCTTACACATGCCACGCAGGCAGCAACTAGGAAGAAGCATAAGGGACCAGCCGATAATAATACTCCATGGTTGTATGTCAACTCTTCGTTTTTAACCACTTCATTTGGATGCTTTTCATATTCATCTAATAAAAAAATATATATGTCAAATATTGTTTACAAATAAAAACAATTTGGATGTAGTGTTTGAGTAGGTCGTAACTCATAGCTACATGCACCTTGTACCAAATTAAGGAAGTTTGAGAGTTATACTTTTAAAAAACAAAAGTTTTGTGCGTGACTTTTTGAAGGTTCTAAAAAATAATGAACTTTTTTATTTTTCATCTGATTTTTAATGTTTAACGTCGATTTTTTTTATTGCTAATTTTTAACAGTTTCGCCAAATCAAATATTGCGGATATGTATTGTACAATTAGTTATTTACTATTTTGTGCGAAAAAAGTTAAATTTTAAAACCACATTACCTATAGAAAATTTATATATTCTAAAGCATGCATATTATTCAACAACAAAAATTAAAAATCCTTTATTTGTGGCGACCATGGTTCCTAAAAGACCGACCAGGGGACCAATTTAAAATTTATGTCCAACTTATTCGAAAACGGTGGAATGTTTACTTAATACAAAATTCAGTTTATTGGGTGGCTTGAGGGTCCTGAAGTTAAATTTTTATCTATTATGCACGAGACACCCTGTGTATAAGAAAACTTCCTTAACTTTTGGCTTTCCATTAGAGCCATTTTTCCAATCAAAATGAAAAATGAAAAGAAATAACTGAAGACACAAGAAGTCAGATACTTGATTCAGAAAATTCATTAATGCAGACAATATACATAAATAAAATTACGTACTCAGAAACGTTCCTTTTTATTAGAGTTTTTCCCTAACCATTTCCCAGAAATTAAAATAAAGAAATGAAAATGATATAATGAAATTATATAGATTATAAAATCAAAGTTATTTCCCTTCACATATTATAATCACTGTAAAATAATTCACATAATTAAACTTATATAGGTCACGATATCATTATTTTAATTTTTAATTAAATTAGTTTGTTTCGAAAACTTATGAAGCAAATTCAATCTCATTTTTTTCATAAAATATTATCAAAAAAAAGATTTCGATATAATAAGAATTTCAAAATATTTTTTGTTATAAATTCAACGAAAGGAGTAAAATATTCTACAGAGGAAAACTTACTCATTTTCTTTGTGGTTTTACGCGTTGGCTGCACATCTTGCTTAATAACATAATTTGTAGTGGATTGTGTTGAAGTTGAAGGAATCGAGGGTCGTACAGGCCAATATGGCGCTGTAGTAGTCGATGTTATCCTTTCCGTAGTAATATTTAGTGTATCTTCCGGTTTACAGCAAACTTTGAAAACTATCTTCATATTGTTTGTCGAACATCGGCCACCAATGCGCCTATGAAGGTCATCTTTGGAGGATGTTGCTAAAAGGAAAAATACCAATTTTTGCAAAATAAAACAAAAACATGCCACAAGGTAGTCACAAATCAAAATTCTGTATCGGAGAATCTCAGCCAAATAGTTTTATACTTAATTAGGTACATTATAAACTTTAATTTTCAAAATTTCTTTAGATACAGCAAATGTATTAATAATGATTTCAGGAAGTAGTGAATCACTAAACTACTTTAAAGAATTTATATTTATATTTAATTTTCAAAATATTTTCAGTTTAATCAAAATGATTTTGGGAATTTAAAAATATTTCTTGTTAATTAATGAAAAATTTCAACGAAATTTTGTATGTATATAGCATAATCATGAAGTTTAATTTAAAATTTACTTATTAATAATTTAAAACTTTATAAATGGGATTGTTTTATAGGTACCTACCTACATTAAGTGAATTACATTTTAAAAGCATTTCGTTTAGTTCTACAACAAGATGGGGAAGTAATACTTACAAATAAAATAGTAATCCCTCCCCGGTAGGAATTCTAAGCCACCAGGTTGGGGTGTAAATGGCCTAAAAGTGATGGTAAAGTACATAAGCTTATATGGCTTATCGCAAACAGCAATGATCCTAGGACTGGGATTTGTTATGCGACATGTTTCGTACTCTTCCTTTGAAACATTGTAGATTATATATTTTTCAGCATCTTCATCGTAGATGCCAGATGGGTATACGGGACAAATTATATTCACTTGATCGTATTCAAATTGCACATTCCCTTTATTAACGTCGATTATGTGATCTGTGTTATCTATTCGAAATCTGAAACGAAGAAAAAAGAACAGTCATTACCTTCTGCACAGTATTTATTTTTTATTTTTTGGTGTTTCATTAACAATATCTACTCACTACCCCCCTCCCCTATTTTACTGGGGGCTAAGCTCCCCAGTTATTATCATAACTAAAATATTGAAACAGCTATTAATTGCCATGATCCCTTTCTAATAAGCCCTTGCGTGACCCCCCCCCCCCGGCCCGCTTATAAACATACAGAATTTAGGGGTAGAAAATGATGAAGAAAAGAGAACAATCATTACCTTCTGTACAGTATTTATTTTTTCGTGTTTCATTCCCAATATCTACTCACTACCCCCCCTCCCCTATTTTAAACTGGGGTCTAAGCTCCTCAGCTTTTATCGTAACTGAAATATTGAAACAGCTATTAATTGCCATGACTCCTTTCTAATAAGCCCTTGCATGAGTCCCCCCCCCGCCGGTTATAAACATACAGAATTTAGGGGTAGAAAATGAAGAATAAAAGAGAACAATCATTACCTTCTGTACAGTATTTATTTTTTCGTGTTTCATTCCCAATATCTACTCACTACCCCCCCTCCCATATTTTATACTGGGGGCTAAGCTCCCCAGTTTTTATCGTAACTAAAATATTGGAACAGCTATTAATTGCCATGACTCCTTTCTAATAAGCCCTTGCGTGACACCCCCCCCCGCTTATAAACATTTTAAACAGAATTTAAAGGTAGAAAAAGTTCATCTCTTTAATTTTAAATATAAATAATAATAATAAAAGCTGTGATTATTCCGTGAAACTGAACTTTGTTATCTTTATCTGTTAAGTAAATTATTTACTTCGTAAGTCGCCAAGGGGATTAAAAATTTACTTGTATATCTAAGCACATTTGCTCGTAAAAAAATACGAAAGATTATTATATGTTTTTTCCATGAGAGTGGAGCCAGTACGTGACTCACTTTGATTTAATTACCATTTAAAAAATTCATATAAAGCAACTTGACATGAATGACAGACCAGTAAAGAATATAAGAATTCTTTTGTTGAATTTCAAACTGAAATTAATTCTGATATTATTTTGTAATATTTGGAATTTCTTCAGTGGAGAATTCCGTAACGAGTTGAAAAAATTACTCTAATTGGCCAAATAACTATGGGGACACCAGTATTCATCCTTGTAGATCGGGTTAAAAACAACTTCAGCACAACCATTCACTTAGGCGTTATCCTTCGCAATTGTAAAATATCCAATCGAAAATAAAAAGGGTAATATTGTACACTATACTATTTTCAAAAGAGATTGTAATTATCATTGATGCGGTTTTATATTTAATTCAAAGAATAACTCGATATTATGAGAAGTTCTCCGTTAAAAAGGACGTAGTACTTATACGACATACGAGGTCTTATATTTATTTGAGTTATGTGAAATAAAAAAAGATCTAAAATGGCAACCCAATTTAAAAATTTATTCTTCTACGTTATTTACTTCGTATGTCTTCAAAATCGCCGGTAATGTAAGGTTGCTCAGCAACTCCCCAAATCGGCCATTAGGAGTTTAAAGTACTAATATTCAAGAGATATATGCTTCAACATTTGCAGAAGGCTAACGATATATTATTCAATTTTTAACGAACATTTTGTGTAGACGTAGATATTTGGATGAACTATGCTGAAGAACTCTTCTGTTATAAAAATCCTAAAAATAACTTAGATACCTTTCGTATTTCATTTTCTTTTTAAAAGGATTTATATCAGATCTTTCCGAAACATACAAATGATTTTGAGAATCGGAGAATTCAGCATTAACTTCAACTTGTAATAATTTAAAATGTTCTGATATTTCAATTATAGAAGAAAGGCAAGACTGTTAATTGTCTACCTCTGTGTACCACAAGCTATTTTTAAAAATACGGACACATTCTATCGCAGAACAAACTGGATAGCTCAAACCCCAACGCCAAAATACGACACAAAATGTCCGAAGCACTTTTCGGTAACAAAGTTGCCTTCTTCAGGGACTGAAGAGAACTAAAACCTAAGGGCAATATAAATATTGTATATACGAGCTAATTATATGGTCAACTGAACAAGATTCGGTAAAACTGCCGCAATATTCAGTTCAGATTTTCATAAACTTGGTTATCAAATAGCATACAGTTCTAATTTTAATACTCTTCAAGCTCTTCTGGGTAACCCTAAAGACAAAATTCCTTTTCTAGAAAAGTCGACGATATATGAAATTGATTGTAAATATTACAATAAGAAATATGTTGGTCAGACTAGACGCTCTCTTCTGGGCAGGTTTAAAGAGCATTTAGCTCACGCTAAATTTGGTAGAACTGAAAAATCTAGCGTTACTGAAAATTATACGATCAATATTGACAACCAAAATTAATAATATTTATATTGCCCTTAGGTTTTAGTTCTCTTCAGTCCCTGAAGAAGGCAACTTTGTTACCGAAAAGTGCTTCGGACATTTTGTGCCGTGTTTTGGCGTTGGGGTTTGAGCGCTATTCAGTTTGTTCTACAACTTCTTTGTGTGGGGTGTTGTTTTAGGAATATTGGTAAAGTTTATTTTTGACGAAAAGTCAGGAAAGGGATGGCAATTGTATTTAATAAAAATAAAGTTAGTTATATTATTATGGTATGAAACGAAGAATTTAATAATAAATAAAAGAACAAAAGGGTTGTTCAATAGAGTTTGGAGATGCTTATTAAATAATAACAAACAAAAAGAAAATAGGGGATAGCTGATACTTGGACGTGGTAGTATAGTTGTCATGGGGGTTCAAAATATGACGAAGACTTAATCAAAAGATAAACGATAGAAATGCAGGCTTGATTGAACTTCTTTGTCGAATTTCCTGCAAGGTGTGAAGCAAAACGTTTTGGTCTCACGCGTTGTTTTACCCGCTATTTTTTTTTCGTGAAGGTAAACTTTATAAATGGCAGTCTGCATTGTAGACGGTGTTGAGGAAGCTTCAATTACAATGGTCGAGTGAGGAATGAACAAACGAATATTTTGTGCATGCGTGAATTCAATGAAATCCGCAATGAGTGACAACTATTCAGTATTCACTAGTCTTCCAACGAGTGCCTAATATGTACGTCTGTACACTACTCTAAAGCTAAATACTAGAAACTTAAAAATGTCTAACAATCCCCTAGAACACACGAAACGAAACGATCAATATTTCAATAAAACATAAAGTAAAGGCAGTGTAATCAGTATAAATACTGATTAATGTATCTTCCAGTGATTATTACTTAGTCTATTCTCAACTGCAATGTTCAATGGACCTTACAAAATAATAACAAAACAAATTAAGTTAATATATTAAAATAAAAACGGAAAAGTTTCAACGAAAGAATTTATTCACAACTATATAATTGTTTCGGCCAACATGCCATTTTCAAAGAGTTAAATTATTGTTACTAGATAAGATTAAGTTTTCAAAATACGTCATATAAATCTGTCAGCTCGATAATTTCCTCAATTTTTTAAATTCCCATATTAAAAGTATTAAATTCACAATGGAATTAGAAATAAATAGCTCTCTAAATTTTTTATATTTGACAGTTTTTTAGAGTTTAGTAACCTACTACCACCGACACTTTAATTCTGACTAATTCTTATAAATCTACGTAAATTAAACATTCAGTTTTCCATAGCCTTTTACACAGGTTAACTAGTATACCATTGTCAATTGATAATTTCCACAAGAAACTCAATATAATAAAACAATTAGCGGCGAACAACGGTTACAAAATTGAATTAATTGACAACCTTTTAAATAAGAAACTCAAAAATAATGTCCGATCTTTACTATTCAAAACTCCCTCAATAGACAACAACCAAACATTTTGCATGATAAACTACATAAAAAACAATAGCTGTAAAATAAAAAATTGCAAATACAATACAAAAGTCATAGCAAAAGTCATAGAAGTTAATTAAAAGAATCTTAAATCCCTCTTAGTCATAATAAACAAAAACCAGATAAACTTTCAAAAAACGGCATATATGAATTACATTGCAATAGTTGTGAGGTCATATACATAGGGCAACAGGCCGGATGAATTTATGATTGAACATAAAAGATCAGTTAAATATAATATTGAGTTAACTGGTTTTTCGGAACATTGTATAAAAAATACTCATTATTTAGATGGAAACAAAAACACAATTATTACACAATTGTCCAAAAAGTAAAAAACTAACCCTATTAGAAAACCTGGAAATAAAAAAGCGCTTAATAAAAAAAAATTACTTGTAAATAAGCAGTTAGAGTTAGAAACTACTAATTCACCCATACTTCTATATAATTTGTAATTGGTTTTACCTGAATACTCCTACGTTAACAACTTATTAGAATTTCCATGTCTTCAACCCTGTATATACAGGTTACTATACAATTTTAATTTTAGTAATAATTTATATGTACTCTTTGAAATTGGCCCGTTGGCTGAAACAATTGTAGAGTTGTGAATAAATTCTTTCGTTGAAACATCCCCGTTGTTATGTTAATATATTAACAATGTTTCATCACAATTGCACCTTAGACAGTTTAAAAATTAAGTTAAACTAAATAGCGGAGAACTAGGGACAGGACCTTTGTCACTGTTAATAGAACTTAACCTATTTTTATAACTATCAAGTAAGTAATTATTTCTAATTTCCTTAACTAATTTAAGATTGTCGTCAATATTGATCCTATCATTTTCAATAAGAATATATTGGACAACAGTTGATTTATCTGTTCTCTCTAAATGCTCTTTGAATCTAACTTGAATGGAGCGTCTAGTTTGTCCAACAGATTTCTTATTTTTTACGAAGAATGATTCGAGCCGATTCCGCCAAAGTTCTTCATAGGTATTAGTGCTAAAGTAGATTATTACGATTACTTTGATTTGATTTGTATGTTTTGGATAAACGTAAATTTCGTAGATATCTACTACTATGAGGTATTATAATTTTCTAACTAATTGTAAGTGAGTTAATGTCAATGGCTTATTTATGTCTAATAATTTCTTGTGCAGGTTTTGTTTGAGGCACCGGAGCGTGCGATGTGGCCACACACTTTAGAAACAATTAAACAATTGATTATAAACAAAAACAAGTGTTGCTTGGTGTAATTATTATTATATTACGGCACAAATGAGTTAGAAATTTTCAGTAATTTTTACAATATACTGCTTAGTTCATCCGCGGAGTGAAGAAAATGCGTTTATCAAGAAAAATCTTTAGGAGGCTTATGAAATCCATTGAAGTTTCGCCGCTACGGCAACTATATAATATACGTACGTATAGATAATAGTCCATTATATACGTGATGAAGTAAATAAGTATGTATACATATATATATACATAATCTTATGAGATAGGTAGAAATCTCGCTTTACATGTTCATCTTCTTTCAGAAGAATAATATAAGTTGCTTCTGACAGACAAATATGTGAATATGCAACGATATTAATTATCTTACAACCAACATCTTCTTAATTGCGAACTTAATGAACAATGGAATAGCTTTTTCTCTGGCGGTGAGGTGCAAGAAGTCCCGCTGATGTCAATAATTACAAGTACTTTTCAGTGACACGGTAAGGCCTACATGTGTTGTTCGGGATTGCTGTGGGTAGAAATCAGCGTAGTAGAAGACAATACAGGACCGGATTCATCTAATCAATATCTTCGCATCAAGAAAACACCTCCTTCCTCTACATCTGACGATACAATTCATTCGGTACCTTCATTGCACGAATATCAACGAAAATATCTTATTTCTAGCTCTCTTCAGATTTTATAGTTTGTCATTTTGAAACAACTATTGTTCCACAACCTAACCATATCCCAATCCCAAACCGCACCCATATTATAATAAAGTACAACTACTTTTTAAAAAAAATAATTCTCTTATGTGATTTAAACCTAACCTAACCTAACCTAACCATATCCCAATCCCAAACCGCACCCATATTACAATAAAGTACAACTACTTTTTAAAAGAAATCATTCTCTTATGTGATTTAAACCTAACCTAACCTAACCTAACCATATCCCAATCCCAAACCGCACCCATGTTACAATAAACTACAACTACTTTTTAAAAGAAATCATCGTCTTATGTGATTTAAACCTAACCTAACATAACCTAACCAAATGGAAGTAAAACACATTACTGGATTCATCTAATCAATATCTTCACACCAAAAGACACCTCTATCTTTTCCATGTGTCGATATTCTTTGCAGAAATATCAAGGAAAATATATTATTTCAAGCTGCCTCCAGACTTCATAGTCTGCTATTTCAAAACAAATGTTAACAAAAGACAACCTACCCCAACTTAAGTTAAAATAGGACATCTAATTCGTAGAAGAAATATCAGGTCACTTTGGTACAAATAAGAAATGCCTTCTGTTTTAAATTTCTTCCTGCAATCATGACTGTCGTGTTGGTTTAATAAAAACTTGTTCTTGTCCCTATCCTAGCTTTAATTCTACACTATAATTTAACCCAGAAATATTTGGTCTGTTTATACTAAGTTGTTATCAAAATAAGTTCTTTGATGGCTAGTTAAATGTTGGTGGTGGATAATACTAAAAGCAATCAAAAGATCAAAAGACACAGTTTTATTACTCGAAATATTTGGTTTAACTTCCAATTTCTTTGGATAACGAGATGGGTATTAAAATTTGGAACCTATTCAGATCGATTAGATATTGGGAAAAGGAGGTGTTATCAGAAAAGAAGGAGATGAAAAAATGATTCCTTAATCCGTTTCTGTGTAAGCATCAGCCTGTCGAACTCTAGGTATGTGGCAGCAAAGGCAAAAGCCGAAGACGAGTAAGCCAACAAGATTTTGCGTGTGTATGTATGTGCTAGTGTGTGTGTCTGTTGGTTCGTATGTATATATCTTCTCTGCGCAAAGGTCAAGGATATATTTCTGCACCTAATGTTCTCACAGCTCTTTCGCCTTTGATGCATGTTTCATATTTTCTTGAAAGTATGGCCGAAGACTTGAGGATGGTCCAACAAAACAAACATCCATGCATTCTTGCGGCTTCAAGATGAGGTACATCGACGCCATCTTTACCACCCTTCTTCTACACCTATCCTATCCTATCCCCAGTCCAATGGTCACCGATAAAGTTTCAAAGAAAAAAAAAAGAGAAATCATGCCTTCCATTTAAGAATACGACCATAAATAAATGTGCCTACTTTAATACACAGGATCATCGGTTGGCAAATAAACCTATTGAAAGTCCTACGAAAACTGCATCTTCTTCATAGATACATTTGGAATTTAGGGGTAGTCACCCCATTACCATAGATAGAGAAGATAGAACGCTTTAAAAGTAATTGGAAGTGTTCTTTGAAAATTTATTGTTTGGAACGACGTGGTATCAAATTATCGCGATTTCTACGTTAATTGTACGTTGTAGCTATTATAATGAAAGCTATTTGGGAGTCCCATTGAGTAAAACATTTCCAACAAACTGTATACAAGCCTGTTTCTAGTTTGTCTCATTAAAAAACAAATATCTGAAAGAAATAATGAGATACATTTTCGAGATTTTTCTGATTGCTTTCAAAATGAATCAACTCTTGGTCTAGTTGGTAAAAAACGATGTACTTACATCCACTTGGCTATTCTTTAAATTACGTTTAAACTCTTACACAGGTGTGAAGTTTAATTAATAAATTTTCTGATATTCAAAACAAAAATAATTAAGTAATAATAAATTGCTAAGGGTAAATGTTGTTTCCTTCCGTTCAATTATACAAACGCGAGTGAGTGACACGATATTAAAATAAAATTGATGGACAATATTTAAGACTTGTACCAACTGGTTGGGTTGTGGACCCATTCTTGGTAATCAAATAGTGTGATTGGTAGCGTTCGCGACGTACCATGTCCAGATAATATCAGCAAGAGAAAGTGCCCGTTGAAATGACCACCTGAGCGGAAGAATTAAAGTTCTAATTTCACCATAGATGAAACGGTGCATGTACCCATGTAGTAGATAGTGTACACATTGTACCATACATGAAAAAGTACCACCATATACCAGAAGACAAATATGCAATGAATTATGTAACCGAGTCGATTCTTTTATGGTTAATAGCAATTACAACACAACCAAAGGAGTTGTCTATTGTTTTGAACTTAAGACGTAATCCAATACTTTTCGATTTCACCTTTTTTCATATTGAAGTATAAGAATAGAAATTCTATACTGAAATCAAAGAAATTTTATAGTTAACTATAAGTAAGTAATTAAGCAATGAGAATTAATACAACCTGTTTATGTATTTTTTACGTAATCCACACAATAGAATGTCTGAGACAATCTGTTTACTTAGTTGTGAACCAGTTTTCCTTGTGGGATAGTTAAATAAAATTTGAACATAATCATTTTAGCAATAATGTTCGTTAAACAATAATCTTACACTGACCGGACAAAATCATGTTGTTGTCAGTCTGTCCGTCAAGACATTTTTTTCAGAGGGACTATAGGTTAAATTTAATCTACACAAGTTCGGAAAAGAAACTGTTTATTAGTTGATGAAATAAGATTATTTCACCGGTGCACAGATGTGCCACTTCTTTTAATTCCTATGGGGGAATCGATGCATTAAACGGACTTTGTGTTTTAAAAGTTTATTACATCCAAACTATATACAACTATAATATATACACACTAATTTTATTGTACGCCGTGATTACTACTTATTTTTACGAAAATACTAAATGACTATAAATTATGATTTATTATATGAAACTATCTGTTATTAAATACTGTTTGTTTAAAGAGATTTTGATGTGATTGGTGCTATATGTTAATGTACTAAAAATGTTTGATGTTTGAATGGTTTGAATCTAATATGATTGAACAATGAATTTATTCTGCCATTGAATGTAAAAATACTTATTTTAACATGAATTTAAGAACCGCCCCCCAGAGGAGGGGGTGGCTCCGATGCACCGACACTTGAAACAGTAAAAAAAAGGAAGGGAAACGTAAACATACAAAAATGCAACATTGCAAGTTATGTGTCGGTGCATGATCTACGTCCTGGAAATGGACCGATGGGTTAAAAAATTACCCCCAATAAATCAATCGACTAACTTAACTCTAAAAGAATATTTGGAAACAAATAAAATATAATACAATAGGGCTAAGCGGCAATACCAAGAAGGGAAAAAATATGACACATACAAAAACCATAAATTGCAAAAGAAAGGAACAGACAACAAATGCATATGACAATACAAAAATTACAAAAATCCGAGAAGTAAAAAATGTATGACTAATAAGGCTAATATATTACAAAGACAAAAAATAAAAAGATGAATATATGCGAACAGAAACAGCCAAGTTCAAAAAAGATAAGGGCAAGATTATAAATTCAATATCAAATAACATAATTCTATTACTAAAGAAACAACATAAGTAATTGCTTCTAAATGTTCACTTTAATGCAAAAATTCCTTTACTATTGTTTCGGCCTACTGAGCCTTTTCCAAAAGTAAGTTAGGTCTAAGAATATTTATAAATAAAATTGAAGAGACTTACCCCTAATACCACAAACAATTTTGTTTGCCACAGTTTCCTGTAATATTCTTATATATTTATAAATGGTTAACCTATCTATACAAGTCTCAAAGAATACATACACTACATACAGGGGGTGTTAAAAAAAATCTGTAATGTAAAATCATTAGCCGTTGGGTTGGTTGTATACCTGTACTTTTTAAGTTGTTTAATATTGATTTTTGTTATGTTCATTCAATCTAATTGACAAATTTTGGCCTGATTGTACAATATAAATCGCTTCACAATTGTTACAGTTTAATTTATATACCCCTGTTTTTTTAATGTTTTCTAAATGATCTTTATTATTAACTAAAGTTGTTTTTGTTTACTGAAATGGTTTTATGACCTAATCCATTAAGTTGTCTACATAGCTTTTTAATATTTATAATGATTTATAAAACCAAAAGTATTCGATTTGACTTCTACATCGGGGTATAACTGTTTTGTAATGATTTTTCTTATTTTATTTTTTACCATATTGTCTATTAGAGAGACCTTGTTTTATAATGTTTAATTCTTTATTAAAGTTAGATTTTTTGAGAGAAAAGTTGTGTATTAATGAAGCTATGCTATTTCCCATTTAAGAGAACATTGCATTTTAAAGAATATACAGACAAAACCTTAAAATTCAAAAAATTGGCATTCAGATCAATTAGAAGTTACACTCTTCAATAAATTATATTATTATTGATTGTACTTGATAAATCACTAGTTGACCCTCTGTGTTACCGTTAATCATATTTGAAATTAACGATTAAAACGCTTTGTGATATTTATGGAGTTTTCGGATGATGAGATGACAGGAATCGGGAAATGAGCCAATAGCACCCTTAAAAGTCAAGTATGAATGTAGTTTAAAACGTGAACACGAAATGTTCTGTATGACACCGTCAAGCTCTTCCGTCTGATTGAATCTTGTTCTACCAATTTTAATTAATAAAATCTGGACGTAGCATACGAGTTCTCAACTGTTGAACGCGATAAAAAAAAAATTAATTTGCTTCGATACATGTACCATTATTACACGTACGTTTTGTGACTTGTAATACGCGTTATCAGATATCAAATTATTAATAGGATACCACAAATGATTGACGAAAGTACAAGTGTATTGTTGCTCTCAAGATGTTCGATCCAATCCTTACATGTATGTACGTATATATAAATGTATGTATCTGTAGTATGACTCATTTTTTTTTATTTAAGGCCTTGTATTATGTGAATGCATTTATCAGTGGCGGCGATGCATAAGTTCAAATACTTTTCAGAAACGAAATACATATTGTGGAGAATTGAATTGCCTACAAAAAAATAGTAAATTACATAAATGCGTTTAATTAATTATGATATTAGCTGTGGCTTCCTGTGTTTTAGTACAATAAGTAAAGTGAGTAATCATTCAATACGTAAATTGACGGGCATTCAAACAGCATCAGGATGCTCCCGCTTACAAAACGCGGCTGTCGATGATACTATTTATTTCCTTTTAACGCCACACAAACAATTCTATAATGTGACAACGAAGGTTCGGGGACGGACAGGCTGTGAGGTACGTACGATAAGGTTAAATTTACTTACTTTGCCATAAATATATGTAAAATATTAGTTTTTGCACGACAGGGTTTTGTAGAGAATTGAATTGCCTACAAAAAAAAAATAGTAAATTCATAGATTTAGTAGATTCTAAGTTAAAAATAATGGATAGATTCGACCTTAACTTGATGAAGGCAATGTTAGCTAAAACAAAAAAAAAGTTCAAAATACATATAGCCGTTAACGTCGTTATTTTCTATCAAACTAAAACAAATCAGTGTTGCTATTTCACTAGAATCTGCAATTGAACAATTATGTCAGAAGGAATCAAAATCATTACTTCGAGGTACAACAGCGAATTTATTTTAGGTCGGAGGTTATAAAGTCATGTAACGGCTAACGTTATTTGGTACATTCCAAAAGGTAGAAATGTACAATTTTTACTATAGATAGATACGACGTGTTTTAAATGCAATAGTTGATTCCAAACGTTCGTGACAATTCTGATGAATCATGATTCATGACAGCTGAAAAGAGTGAAACGCTTTCAAAAATATCCTGTTAATACCATATACCTGGAGCGATGTTGTTTGTTGTCCCAAACTAATCTTCTCAATCTTCTATATTTAACAAATAATATTCATTACACACCTTCTCGAACATTATAAATGATACGGAGATAAAACTACTAATGATTCAGATGTTTCAAAAGCTAAAAGTTTTTAATGGTTTTATCGTTCATGCGCTTTTTCGTATGCATATATGTAGATAGTAAACCTGCAGATTCCTTCAGGTTCATTGAATATTTTTCTTCGCGTTCAAACTACGTATATATATATATATGATATATATATATACACATAAAATAATCATTTTGTAATTGTCTCTCGTAATTGCAGGAACTTTTTGTAGGTTTATTGCAAGGTATTTTGTAGAAACTGTTTTTAAATGATACCCTCTGTGTGTTCAGATCAGTTTGCAAACGAGTAGCTACCTTAATGAGGAACAATAAATAACCTTTTCAGCGAATATAAGTTTTGATTAACGTTGTCTGCTACAATTGCTTTCTTTTATGTTTCTGGCCGGAAAGGCGGCAAACTTACCAACACGTTAAAAAAACAGCTATTAGATGAGCAACATTAATTTCGCCCTAATCAACTTGTTGCTATTGGAATGCAAATTATTCTTTAATGTCCTATTTACAATCAAACAGTAACATTTAATCAGATGTATAATCTACCTCTACCAATTACATAAATGCGTTTAATTATTATGATATTAGCTGTGGCTTCCGGCGTTTTATTACAATAAGTAAAGTGAGTAATCATTCAATACGTAAATCGATGGGCATTCAAACAGCATCAGGACGCTCCCGCTTATAAAACGCGGCTTTCAACGATACCATTTGTTTCCTTTCGCGGCATGCAAACAATTCTATAATATGACAACGAAGGTTTGGGGAAGGCCAGGCGGTAAAGTACGATGAGGGTAGGTTACTTATTAATAATAATTAATTGATTAATTAACTAATACATATTATGATTTTACACTAATAAATAAAAACAAAAATATTTCACTGTTTTGAATAAAATTCCCAAAATATTAATTACTTACTAATGAAATACACGTGTGTACTACGTAAAATATTTCGAAAAATAACAGAGATTGATTGTGATTATTCTTTTTCTTCTGGTTGCAATATTCAGGTTAGCACGAGTACAATTATTTTGCTTCGCAATTATTATTGTTACAGCTAAAAATACAATGGGTACCAACACGTTCGACTGACAATACTACAAATACTTCAGATTAAATTAATGATGTCTGGCAGCGAAGTTGATTCACCTCCTGGAGGACCGAACTGACGTCGTTGAGAAAATAAATCAGTTTCTTCGAATTCATATCTTATTACATTACAGAAATTGCAGAAATTGTTTTAATAAATACGGAAAATTGAAAAAATATTCGCGAAAATTAGAATGCCAATCATCGTTACGTCAGTTCCAACTAAATGACCACTGAAGATGCCGTCAGCAAAACGTTTGAAAAAGAATAGCCCAAGAGGAAGTTTATAAGCAAGTTTAGTTTGATATTTTTTCGCTTATCGGTATAAATAACACATAATTACAGTAAGGTGACCAACTATACTCATTTACTGAGTTTTGTACTCTTTTTTCGCAAACCGTACTCTTTTCAAATCCTGTACTCTGAAAGTACTCATTTGTATAATTTTATACTCATTTGTATTTCTTAAAAAATTTTTTAGATTATTTTATTTCAATTTTATTAATTAAATATTTAAAATTATTTTGACAGTGATTTGAATTTCACGTGCGCATATTGCTTACCGTTCCGGCACGTCAGAGGACAGGGCAAACACCAGACACGAGTTTGACAGTGATTTGAATTAAAATGGATTTTTAAAAGAAGTTAAAAATTTTTATAAAATTTGCGATGAATATATCGAAGAATGAACTTTAGAGCATCAAATTGTTTCAAATGACCCTTCTAAATAGTAAAATTGAATGGAAAGAAGTTTCTTCAGAAGTCGAATTTGTAATGAAGGAAGTAAAAGATTGTTATTAATGACAATTTTCTCTTTGAAGAAATTTGAAGAGTAAATTTATATTTAAATGAAGATAATTTGAAGAAATGGAACGATGAGAAAATAGAACTTGACAAAAGATGGGTAGAAATCTTTCGGCATTTTAGAGTAGAACATATCTTACATGAAAATTTAAAAATTTTAATAGAAATTTCCTTATGTTGTCCAGGCACTAATGCTGCTGTTGAAAGGGTATTTTCACTAGGGAATGATTATTGGAGCAGTGAGAAGTCGCAACTTTCTGTAAAAACATTATCTGCCGTCTTAACAGTCAAATTTAATATGCAAAATGAAAGCCGTTCGGATGTGGCTACATTATTAGACGAACATCCTCAGTTAGCAAAAAAAATCCACTCCGAAGAAAAATATGTTTTTAAAAGAAAATAAAGTTTTTATCGTTTTTTCTTCTTTTTTTTAACCTATGAAATACTTGTACTCTTTTTGAACAAAAAATAGTTGGTCACCTTAATTACAAGTAAGAATTCAACGAATTGAATTAAATATCAAAAGGACAATTAATTAATAAGAGTACTGTAATATTTTCACGTATATTCTATCGCGCTGAAGTCAATAAGACGAACTCTAAATAAACATTTGAATTTATTGGCAATAACTGTACTTGCGAATACAACTTTCAACATAACGTTAAGGAAGGTCTATAGCCGTCTTAGACCTTTCACATATCGCTATTACCATTTAAAATGTAGAGAATAAAGACATTACATTAATAGGTCTCTGTTTCCCAATACGTATACCCACTACGTTTTCCAAAATTGGAAAAATGCAAAACAAACTAATGTTTGTCAACATTTCAACGGAACAAATGCGTCCATAAAGGTAAAGGTACAGAAAAGCCAGTGGCGCGGATCAAAGCCAAAATGGGGGGAACACACTCTATTTATAGCAACCAACACCGATATTTCGCATTTTAATTCAACGCATCTTCAAGGTACGTTACAAATCACTAATTCTCAGAGAATAAAAACCATAATAGGTGCAACAAAATTTTATTTATAGCAATGATTATTTTATATCGATTAACTTGCTATTGTATGCTAAAATAAAGTGATTAAAATAAGTAAAAATAACAATTCTATTCTACGTATTTGTTGTTATTTTATTTCTTTACAATATTTCCGTGTCGCCACTGACAAAAGATTTGAAGACCAGACAGTGTTGCGGAAACAATAAATTTTAAAGACTATTACCTGTAAAAATTGTCTGTTATTTTAAAATAAACTTTCCAACGTTCGACACATTAATGAAGAACAAAGCGTACAAGTACATATATATAAATGTTGTGTGTGTATTCGTTTGAGAACACCGTTCTAATGAGTTTATTTTCTGTAGACTGTAAAGAAAATTAGTTAAGTACATGGTATCGCAGCAATTTAAGAATTTATTTTGTTAGGTATATAATAATAAGTTGTAGAAATGTTGCAGTTTCCAATAGAGTCCTATTATAAATATACAGTAGCCAAGAAAAGAATAGAAATTAGCTTGGAATACTAATTTAATCCATCACGAGATACGGCAGAGCCCCCCGTTCACCCTTCGCTTCTCGGTCCCGTCTTACGTCCTGAAACTCGTGTATTAATGATTGGGATAATGTTCAAAACGTCATATAATTGGACGATATTACACATCACATTTCTCAATAAAACTGCTAAGTCATTTGAAATGTAGTTATATCAAGGATTAAAATACGATGGAATGATTAAGGTATTAATGAAAAGATCTTTTCGATTTTATTACACCGTTGAGTCGATGCTGGTGCCCGCTACTACCAACTTATGTATTATACATATGTACCTCTTGTTTTTGCGGCAAATTATTGTATGACACCCCATTAGGCTAAGGAAGGCCTTCGTCGAACAAAAAACAACGATATAAAATCAACGCTCTGATTAAAAACTGTATTGAAACAGTTTTAAACTGTAAAAATTGAAAGTTTTACTTTTTCTTCTTTTATTCCTTCACACAATACTCAACTATTCTTCTACCACAACACAGAACGTAAACATTCATAAATATCTTCCAATTAGATTTAAAAAAAAGCTTTATGTTCAAAGCTAACCATTATTACGATATTATTCTTCAGCTCTATCACGTAGCACCCAAATACTATTTTTACACCACAACACGCAACGTAATATTTTTTAAATATCTTTTAATCGAATAAAATTCTTCTACCACAACATACAACTGAACAATTATTAACTTACTCTAAATTGGATAAAAGCTCTTTACGTTTAAATCTAACTTTTATTACGAAAATCTTCCTCTGTTTCTTCGTCCAACACCTACCTACTTATTCTTATACCACAATACGCAACGTAATATTTTTTAAATATCTTTTAATCGAATAAAATTCTTCTACCGCAACATACAACTGAACAATTATTAACTTACTCTTAATTGGATAAAAGCTCTTTACGTTTAAAGCTAACTTTTATTACGAATATATTCCTCTGTTTCTTCGTCCAACACTTACCTACCTATTCTTATACCACAATACGCAACGTAATATTCTTTAAATATCTATTAATCGAATAAAACTCTTCTACCACAACATACAACTGAACAATTATTAACTTACTCTTAATTGGATAAAAGCTCTTTACGTTTAAAGCTAACTTTTATTAGGAATATATTCCTCTGTTTCTTCGTCCAACACTTACCTACCTATTCTTATACCACAATACGCAACGTAATATTCTTTAAATATCTATTATTCGAATAAAATTCTTCTAACGCAACATACAACTGAACAATTATTAACTTACTCTTAATTGGATAAAAGCTCTTTACGTTTAAAGCTAACTTTTATTACAAAAATCTTCCTCTGTTTCTTCGTCCAACACTTTTACCTACCTATTCTTATACCACAATACGCAACGTAAGAATTGCAACTTACACTTAATTGGATAAAAACCCTTTACGTTTAAAGTAAACTGTTATTACGAATTTCACGTATCACTAACCCATTTTCTAACACAACGTAAGAATTTTTAGTATCCATTAAATTAAACCCATGTTACATTGTGGGCGAATAAATTATTTCTATTCGATGTTTTGATCTATCACACAACACATCCAATTATAAATATGTAGGTATCTGCGTACAATAACACTAATACAGACAGGTATCTAGAAAGATTTGAAAACCGTTCGTAACTTTATTGTTTACTGACCTACTAGTGCTTATGTTATATCGACATGTTGTTGTTTATTCTAATAAGTTTGCTGTCAAGACATAGTATGGGTCTGACATTTTTACCTAAACAGAAGCATACAGAATTAGCGGTGTTGTTATTAATGGATTTATTGACTTGTTAACCAAAAGTAGAACTCTATTCAAATTAACCCGAACACGTAACAAAATGTAAAGATTTATCACTCTAACGTATTCAAGTATAAATTAATTAATGCAGTCTATTATACAGGGGGCACGCGACAAAGAGGAATATTTTCATGTGTTTTAATTTTTCGACTTAAATTAATACTTTGTTACCAGGTCTATAACGAAAACAGATTTACAAATCATGTACAACATAAGTAATACTCTGTATTTAACCAACAAATATTAAAAATAGTTTATCATACGATAGAAAAAAGGGTCAAAAATATTATCAATCACTATGTTAAAAAAAGTAATTTCGGATCATGATTAAATGATTAAAATCTCACACGTAACAAGTTACTGATGTCACCTGTGAATAAGTACCTTATAACATATATAACATATATATAATTTAAAAAAGTAATAGGAGTGTAAGAAAAATTGACACGTTAAATTAAAAAAAATACTAACTAACTAAGTATATGCATAAGAAGAAGACAATAATACTGGTGAAAAAAAGCAACTGAAGCGTTTTTAACGCATGAATGGGATACTTTTTTTAAATACCCTTGGAAGCACTACAAGCATTCTAAAGTGTTGCATGTGTAACATAAGCTGTTATACTGCTTGTGGACTACATAGGGTATCACGCAAATGAATTACGCATTTTCAAAGATACTACATGGATTCAATTAGCACGGGAGTTGATTTAAAAAATAAAAAAGAAAACGTGGACATGAGGCTTAATCGAAACTAAATTAGTAATAACTAAGAACCTTTTGTCTTTTGTTGTTTTTATACAATTTCTTAAACCAATATAAAACCATATCTGTTTAGATAAAATTTACAATGAAACAATCGCTAATAAAATAATAATATTAGTTTCATAAATATAAAACTGGAGGCAGGTCGCATTACTTGTGGTGAACTACGAGGGTGTATCACATGTTAACGGGATAGGTTTTGTAAAAAATTCGAACTACATTTAATTAGACTTCACCCGAGAAATACATTTTTCGAACATTCTTGTAACCATTGAAGCACAAATGCTTCTACTGCGCCGTTCTCGTGGAAACGTCGGCCTCCAAGCGCTTCTTTCAGGGGCCCAAAAAGATGGAAGTCACAAGCGGTCAAGTCGGGGCTATATGGCGGATGTTCCAGCGTTTCCCAGCCTAATACCTTGTGACATTGGCCTTTACGAGGACTAGCGTTGTCATGCAAAAGAATGACACTTCTGACCGTTTGCTTCTTCCTTTTTCTTTGAAATGACAATTTTGCGGCATCTAGTAAATCATAATAATATTTCGCATTAATCGTGCGTTGATCATGGAGAAAGTCAACTTGAAAAGCACCTGGCCGATCATAGCATAGCTCTCGTTCTATACCTTTTCACGGCTTTCAGAAAATTCCTTGTGCCATGCAAACACCCGAGTTCTTGACAGGGTGTTGTCTCCGAACTATAAGCCTATAATCGCCGCAAATTTTCGGTTGGATTCACCCCCTCCTTGGCTAAAAACTTAATAATGGAGACATGTACTTCTGTCTCGCTCATTATTTCTTTTCGTACTAATGCGACTCGAGCGAATTGGGGTTGGTTCTCCCTTCTCCCTAGCGGTACAGGCCAACTTAGCATCTAATACTACCAGGTCATTGACCTCTCCGTAATTTAAAAAAAATCAGTCCGGTTTATATTTGATACACCCTCGTATATCGAGTTGAAAAGAACAAACGGTATGTTATTTAAAACTTGCGGGTTAATTACAGGTAGTTGAATAAATTCTAAATTATAATAATGAGTCTCACTGAAGTCCAGTCTTAAAAGAATGCGTAAGTTGGCATTGTCAACTTGGTCGGTCCTCTTTCCAGTTACTAATGGTGTGTGCTGTACTGAAGAATATCGGTCACTGCCCTTCTATACAATATGCCTTAAATTTGCTTCTTGCATTTCTTCGAACTTTGCAATATAACACGACAAAATGTAGTCTAAAGGCATGTCTGTGCATTTTGATAATTAAACAAACTGATTTAACCCATCGAAAGTATTTCTACTTCTTACCATAGCAGAAAAAAACCTATAATTATCCGTAATTACTTACAACAAAAAATGCTTTAATTATAATAATGATAACTAATTTCTGAAGACAGCCAAACCAGATCATCAATACGGTAAGTAGTACCTCAATTATTCAAACCTTCTGCTATCTGATATAAAAAGTGAAACTGTTATTATATAATTAATTAAATTTTTAAAATTTTCTTTTCGCCTAAAAATTTATGATGAAATGTTGGGTAGTCCAATACTTAAGTATTGTGGCTGATTTTTGTTTGAAATTTTTGCACGTGCTTAAATTGCAAAGTGGCTTGTAACAAAGTCATTTCATATCAAAAAGATAAGCACAGAATGGCCGACAAGACAGCATTAGTTGTTAATAATTATAATCAAGATAGTAATGATGAGTTTGGCACTAGGTAAAGTTGTTGGCCTGTCAGTATTCTTCGGTACCAGAACGAAATGAGAATGTACATCCTGGACGTACTTTAAAACGTCTTTTCAGCCAATTGACTGGATGCTATCACACTATAACACAAATTGGAGCATTATAAACGCCATCTCACTCGCCATCGTACCATCTCATTCTTTCTTTCGTCAGATGATTAAATATAAGAATGCTTCAGGGACACTTACTAGAAGAAATGGACTGAAAAATGCAACCAACTGTAAACACAGGTGAAGAAATAATTGAATAGTTTCGACCGTTACTTACTTGATGAAAATCCATATCAAATAAGTAACACTATATAAAAGATTTTTACAATTTATTTTATAAATGCAATATACGTTTTGCCAAACATCGTGTTCATCAGGCATGAGTATACAATACTACTAAATAATACAAAAAAATAAATAAATTTGGGTGTTTCATTTCCATTAGCTGTTCAAGCTAGTGGGTGGGCAGCCCCTTCAATTTACACTGTAGTGCATAGCCGGAGGGTAGGCCGTAACCTCCTTTCAGGAATCGTGGGAATGGGTGGATGGTGGTTAAGGGGAAAAATAAAGACAGAAGAAATGTGAAATATCTGTGGAATATTACTGCCCCAGCATTTGTCTAAATTTTCCAAGGAAACCTCAGAAAACTTGGATCAAAGCAGGGGGACCCGGAATCGAACCGGTGATCTCCCGAATAGTAATGTAAATAATACAGTTCGAATAAAACTAAAGGGGTAGTGAGGGTACAATTGATTTTTCAAATAAAATTAGAACAGATGACGTGTTTAACTCTAATTGATCATTAAAAAGCATACCTTGTTTATTCTGTTAATTTCCAGTTGTTCTAACAAGTTTAATCTAACTCCTTTGTCATTTACATAATAAAATGTGTATGTTATTGAAATTATGACCAAATTCTGCAATATCATTCGCGTACGTAGAGTTAGTTTTATTTTTTACGTAATTATTTTTGTGTTCTGAAAGGTGATTGTAAAAATATCTTTTCATCCGATACAACACAAACTTGCATTTAAAACAATTTTTCCAGTTATCTCTAATAAAAAGGCCAAAAATAGGTCAAACTGGAAGGAATTTGGTGTTGCTGGGACAACTAAAAATTAACAAATTTAATAAACAATGAATGAAGGAAAAATTGCATCTACTACTAATATATAATTAATTTAATAAGTATTTAATTAAATCGAAGTCAAGTAATCCTCGTGATCAATGATTTTTTTTAGGATAAAAATTTAACAGTAGTAGTAGTAGTAGTAGTAGTAAAAAGGTAGTCAGTACAACTTTACAAAAATACTTTTTTGAGCTCATAATAGGTCCTTATCAACTCATCCCCTTTAATCGTATCGCTGTGTTTTTTAATAAAATTTCACAGTAGAAAAACGATAGCAGCTTACATGGCAACACATAAAAAATGCTTTCGTACTATTTTTCTTCTATCTTTTAAAGTTTCATTAATCAAAATATTACGACGTGGCAAGCGCATAACTTGCAAACTTTATCTGCTAACATGACATTGTAATCTAAGATAAAAGCTTAGCTGTAAATTCTCTCATTAATTTACAGAAATGTCATGCAATCTGTATATTTTGCGTACCTACATCGATTCTAATTGACTGTCGTCAGCTATTAAACATTTTATAATTAGTATATGTAAGATAAAAAGTGAAGTTTTTAATTATCTTCACTTGTACAGAAAGAAAATTCAAGTATGTGAAAAAAAGAAACTCATTTTTTACTAAACTAAAATTCATCAAGAATATTGCATGGTGGGAAAAGCATTTTGCTGTAAATCCTTCAATAATATTATATATACCTACTACATACTACGTTTGTTTTATTATAGCCTATACAAGTCATTTTACTACCTACATAGTTCTTTACAATATTTTAGTTTTAGCGATATACATAAATACTTATTACAGTAAGAATAATAAAAAAGTAGATTTGTAAATAAAAAAGCAATTAATTATTTTTGATACCTTACAGATGACAGAAACATAGATAAATTGATGCAGACTGATGGTATTGAAAGAGATTAATTCGTCTGCTATGCAAAAATTCCGAACATTATAATGGTAGACGCTGCAGTTTTTAGCTATGGAGTTGAAACCAGGTGCTACTGATGTCAACAGAGTGCACTGTTTTAGAATCATTTAATTTTTATACAGTGTGAATGTGATACGACAGTGGCTTTAACTAATTGAATTTGCCACAGAGCCTGTCAACTAGTTCAATTTTAGACAGACAAATAGCTTCCTATTTCCACTACAAATGAAACAAATTAGTGATGAGCGAAGAATAGTAGTCCTACTAATGGTAAAATTTCGGGATAATTTCCGACCAATTTTCTACCACTAAATAAATCAAAATGCAAACAATTACACTCGTCTCTCAATTTAGATGTTTATTTTTTATTTTACAAACAAGAAATTGTTCAATTACGGTGTAATACCCAATTGGAATTCCATTTATTTAATATTAAAAATATGTTTATAATTTAGAATAGTTCGTTCAGTTACGACTCAGCACAGTCACCATTGAAGCTGCCGTCAGCGAAGTTCGGCGAAACGTCTGATTCCACGGACCACTGCCAAAAAGCCCGGAATACAATACCACATCGATAGACACCGGCCGTGAAAGCCTAAGACAGTGATTCTCAACCACTGTGCCGCGGCACTTTTGTGTGCCGCCAAATTTCAAAAGTGTGCCGCCAAATTTTGCAAATATATAATAATGTTAATATTATTAAATTATATCATGTTGGCAACATTTTATACAGATCGAGATTACGAAGAGCAATCTTTGGTGTCGGCGACATTGGAGTGACGTTGCTACTCTGTGGATGTGAAAGACTAGGAGTAATAGAGAATAGTAGAGTTTTTAACTATGGTCAGTCAGTAAAGAAAAGTTACTTTGAAATTACGAGTTTTATTGTGCCTACAAATTAGTTTTTCTCACAATCATTTAAAAAGAAAAATATTTTTAACATGAATATATATTTAAATCCACAAAAAGATAAATTATTTTATTATTTGCTTTGCAACGCGTTTTTTCTTAGTGCCAAATTATGATGAAGCGGCGTGCATAGCAATAGGAATATGTCTCAAGTCGGCGCACACTTGCCACTTCTGCGTACAAAACGTGTTGTTTTAGTGATAGTTGGGATTCACAAGGTGTTGCATAGTAGTTACTGCACCTTTTCTTTCGTTAAAATTGGCAAATGTATGTGATTCGGTTTAATATTAATTTATTTGCATGTAGTGTCAATTTATAAATTTGTAAACTTATTAACTTTGCAGTACACCTACACATATTTTTATTATTAGCTTGTAATTAATCCCTTAATAAACGTTTAGTTATTATTGTAGTATATATTAGTTTATTTCGTATATTTAAAATTTTTGTCATAAACTATTTATGCAGTGTGTTGTAGTAAATAATTTTTATCTTTTTCTTTGTGTGCCGCCAAATTTTGAAATCGTTAAATATGTGCCGCAACAAAAAAAAGGTTGAGAATCACTGGCCTAAGAACTACAATGGTTCGTAATTAATACAGGTATCGACACGTTCTAACGGTATTAAATTTGATCTATTCTTTATACACTCACGTGATGGAAACTCATTTCAATATTTCAAAAATTTTACCGAGGTATTAAATTTGTTTGAGTGATTAAAAAAACGTTGTAGACATTGACAATTTCTTATCAACATAAGCAAATAATACAAATGATTCTGTTTAATCACCTGCAAAATCATGTTCATGTTCATGACAAAAACAACGTGCAACTTCGAAGTTATAAATTATGATAAAGACAAAACAATGTAACTCGGAGAGTGTCAGCAAAGCTAAAGCTATATTCATCATTCCATGTTTCTTGTTTCTCGGAAATAATTATAAAACAAAACTTCATTAAATGAAATAAAACGAATAGATTGAAAAAGTTTACTTACCTAGCTACTAAAGAAATTATCTATCAAGTAATCAATTTCACGAATTTGCAAAGGTGGATACCATTTACGTATTATAAAATAACTTATAACTACTTAACTAGAAATAGTAAAATATTAGAGTCCAATATAGATCTTTGCAGTGAATTAAATGATCCATAAAGACCTAATAGTAGTATGAAAGCTTTCACGACCGGCGTCAATAGAATTATGAAAACTTACCGGGTTTTTGGGTCGTGGTTTATATCAAAAAAGCTTCTGAAGATGTCAGCCACAGACGCTGACAAAACGTCAGACAACAAAAAAGCCTATGGACCACGACCCAAAAGCCCGTTAAGTTATCATAATGCCATAAAAGACCTGTTATAATTTTTTGATAACTCAACCTTTTCGAAAGCAAAACCACTAGACTTGGTATTAGTGTTTTTTTGTAATACATTCCAATCATTACAAAATTATGTTGACAGTCACGTTTTGTGTTTACTTAAAAAACATTTTGTTAGAAAATATTAATTTTATTCATCCAATCTCTCGTCTAGTTAAAAATACACTGTTCTACCTTTTTAATTAATCTCTCTACACCTCATTCATCATGCAATACATAAAAAAAATGCCAAACTATCAACAATAAATAATATTTTACAGGCGCGACAATATCGAGCGTATAATATCAACATTGATACAGGATAGCCTTGAACGTTTTCCGGCAAAAATGCCTGGCTGACCAGTCTAAATTTCCGCCTTCTGTCCCACCTATTCATGTACAGGGTGTTTTCTATCCTGAACCTAACATTTTTGTGTGTTTTATTCCCATCAGCTACTCGTACTGATGGGTGAGAAGTCTTTTCGATCTATACTGTAGTGCAAAGCAGGATGGTAGGGCGTAAGGCCCTCTTCTAAATTTAACGATATACTGAAAATATTCCCAGTGTCTCAGTTTGATAACTAAATATTTCAAAATTACACAATAATTTTAATTTGTACCAGCTTCAATTTTGCTAATACTTTCCGTATTGTAAGCAAGGTTTAAGTGGCTCTGAAACAATTAAACATTTTCGATACCGTATGTTCCGCCGGCGCCGTCTCGCGCTCTATCGAATGTAAAACAATCGGCCCTTTTATACAACGTCATACGTATTCTAATAATAGGTTGTGAGGCTTTCATATTGGCGGTGTTGGTTGTGGTCGCATTATTAGATGCCTATAGTCAGTCAGTCCATGGTGACTACCGTAAAATAAGGGTGGTGAAAACGTTGTAACCGTAGTGTTTGTTATTCGGGGTTCCAATACGGATCGGTTGGTTACAGCCCATTCAATTTGCTATGGAGCAAACACGTAACGTTGTTATTGGTCTCGTAATATTTGCGGCTTGTTATCATCAGCAAGCAACTTGGTCTTCTTGTAACTGGCGATGAACGGTTTATGAGGTCTGATAGGGACAGCGCTACCGGCCACGCTTGTTGCCCGCCCGTATCTCGCTTCTTACCTTCTACATTCTACGTTAAAAAATGCCGCGCGTGAGAAACATCATGACCTAACTGGTTGTTTACTGATCCATTCAGCTTCACTATCTCTTATCTAGATCGCCATGAAGTTTATCTAAACTGAGGATAAAAGGGCGCAATTTGTTAATAAACTCCAGCTTAGCCTTTGCCTCTACAACCATTAATCCTTGAGCGCAAAAATATCCAGCCTTTGTCGCAAAACTTTTCACGGACAACGGCAAACGGCACGCCTCGACGTTCATTATTATCAATTTTTTAAACGCGAATAACATCACTGAGCATTATCCCTAATGACATCGTTCTAGCGAAACAGAATCATCCTAAATGTTTTACTAGACTCTTCATTTATTTTGACTGACTGGTTGGACAGTCTGCAATCATTTGCCTCCAAAGTTAAATTGAAACCATTGGTGCATAAACCATTTATATTATTCAAACACAAAGACAAACCTTTTTTTAAATTTACGTAATCATTTTAAAAATAAGTTATCCTTTCAACCACTACGTAACAGTAATATTGTAGAAAACACATACTTTTTATATAATGCGTACGTTATGCATTGGTGTAGCTATCCCTGTTTCGCTAATTTTTGTTTTATTTAGTATATTATAAATATGTACCTAAGTAAATAAAATATATTACAAAATAGACAAATAATTAGAACATTTACTTATAAATAAACCATGATCCACCCATCATGTTTTACGACCAGTAGTTGATTAATCAAACAAACCACAGAAAACTTGGACCAGAACTGCCGGACCTCGAATTCCGGTGAATGCTACTCAATGATCTAGATCATTAGACCACGCCGCTCGGTCTTAAATTAAAAAAACTTTAACTTTTTTTTGTGTTTCATTCCTACCAGCTACTCGTGCTGGTGGGCGGGCAGTCCGTCCAACCTACACTGTAGTGCAAAGTCGGAGGATAGGGCGTAAGGCTCTCTTCAGCCTACTTGCAGGAATCGTGGGAATGGGTGGGCGATGTGGTTAGGGATAGAAAGATCAAACGGACGAAATGAAAACAGAAGTGAAGAAAAATTATCTGTGAAGTAATTACCTTTGCTTGTTATCAATAAATATTTTTTGTAGTGTTATAAGACGTATTATTCATTTCTTGAATTGTTCATTTAATATATATTTAAAAAAATATTTTATTACTTTACCTATTACAGTTTATAAACATTTAATATACCTGCCTAATTGTAAGTAAGAGTTTTAATTAGATCAAACATTTACATCATTTACGTAATGACTATTGCAAGCAGAATGTCTAGCAAGTTTCACAAGCTTTTTTAGTTGATTAACGGCGGAAATCCTTACTTCCAAAATACCTGCTTTTACCCAACATAAGACGGAGGAACATGGGTTTAAACAATTGATTATAAACACATTCACAAAAGCATTAAAAAATACAGGAACTTGTCTTATCCATTGATGAAATAGAAAACCGGAATGTCTGCTGTTGATGTAGAGACTATATACCTACCTAGATAACAATACTTTTTTAAACATGGATAAAACCTATATATCAACATCTTTACTGATACTATGATTAATACGCTGTAAGGAACAAAGACAGATTGTTTTAGAATTTTCTTGATTGAATGCTTCTCGTAAAATAACATGACTAACAAGCAAATACGATAAGCATTTCGTATCAAAACAACTCGAGGGGTTACCAAATTTTGCCCATCGTTTAATTAATTATATAAACAAACACACTTTCGTATCTAACAAAATGAACTAGCAACAAGAAAATTAAGTGTAGGTCTGGATATACATATATAAATATATTTAAAATACAGAGTTGTTGTTGTTGGTTAACAAAAATCTTTATTATGGAAAACTCCCTGCAACGTGGATACATAGATACAAGTTGACCCTGTCTGATTTTCCTAATAAATAATTATATGATTAACTTTTTCTAGACTCACTTGATGGAAACTCATTATAATATAAGGTGAGTAATAAAACAAACAATTTCCATAAAATTTATATTGTTCTTTACAATTGTTACGCCTAATTTAGGCTTCTTCAGAAGTGATACAATAAACTACAATATAAATAACCAATCATGTCACCCCTAGCAACATAAAATATCCGCTTTTTACTCAATGCTTATTATAAAACTACCACATATTTAAATTACCCTTTAGAGGTTATTCATAAATACTTAAAAATAGCTTTCAAAACACAAAATACCCCAAGTAAACATATAAAAACAATACAGATAAAACCAATAAAGAAAATCAATCAGGGGTCAATAAATTAACCTGCAACCCTTGCAATTGTATTTATATTGATCAAACTGGACGCGCTTTTAAAAAACGGCTTGATGAGCACCAAAAGTCATACGAAAACAATAAATTAAATTCAAATTATGCTAAACAGTAATTGAAGAAAAACGTACTTTTAATGATAATTTCGATATACATGTAGAAAATAGAAACCTTAGATTGTCCCTACTTGAAACCATAGAAATTAACAAATATAAAAATACAAACAATATATATTTTGTGGAATCTGGTTGTTTTATTACTCACCTTATAAAATAATTATATGCTTACGACTTTTTTCAAATAAAATGGAAATTTTGTGTAACTATACTTAAATAAAACGTGAACAGTTTATATTGTTACATTATATATTATAATGTTTTGGATTGTAATTTTACTTTAAAAAAATAATTTGTATAATTCTGAAATTTTGAAACCTATGTTCTTTAATTTGGCATTTGGCAACAACTTATGTATATCATGTTAAACAATTTTACCAAATCTTTGAATAATTCCATCCCCTAAAACCAGAAATTCTATTAGTATCCCTGATAATCTAATTAATTGGTTATTAAACAATTATATTATTTAAAACAGATGGTGTTGGTGTTTTTCGTAATATTAATATTAACTGAAATGTGGTGTACCATAATATGTGGTCAGCGCCAGACATCCGTATCGGAAATAATCTGGTAAACTATAATTACGTACACTGATGCAAGAAGCACTATTATGTAAGATTTGTTATCTAGTAACATGAAAGATTTACACAGTTAATGAGCATGTTTTTTTCTTTAATATTCTCTGTTAACACAGAATTTAAGGTATTCCTTATTCATTCCTAGCCCACTCGGATCTCCGTACTAGTGTGGTGTGTGTTATAAATATATTCAGCTACAATATTTACATATAAATCAAATTGAGCCACCTTATCAATTACCTAACTAAATTTAAATAAACACCATCTATCTATTTACTCGAGTTAATTAAAAATAAAAGTTAATATTAGGGTCTTTCTCGCCTCTATTATAAATAACTATATAAATTAAGTGAACAAAGGCATCGATTTTTTTTGAAGGTACCTATTATTCACAAAAAATTTCAATGTAAGTACCTATGTTTATGTATATAAATGTTGCTTTTAATTAGGTATTTACTCATTGGAAAATACGACGGGTATGATGGGTTATAGAAGTTGAAGGAAAACGTTCTTTAAGGGTTGCATTTTAAAACATATTCATCGTGACGCTTGATTTTTGCTTTTGTTACCCTTCATATCCCTTCTCTTTTGATTCCTACTTCAAGTTACCCATGGTTTCTTGCATATGTATAGTATTATCTGTTGCCGTGGGCAGAGGTCGTTGAGCCCTTATTCCCTTCACCTTCCTTCCATCACCCTTTACAACACTTCCCTAACACGTAGGGCGTGGTTTTTAACACTTATAGCCAAGTGATTAAGAAACCCACCATCAAATCATAACCAACCCCTTTCAATACGTCAAACCAACCTAACTAATACTCTATCGCCGAAGGTTCCTTACTCTATAAAATACTTTTAAAAAATTATTATTTTCTCATCATTTTCATCAAAATAAATACTGAACGTTATCTTGATATTGTTTTTTTATTTAACAGAACCGTTTGATATGATTCATTAACATTAAAGACTTTGAACAATGTTAAAAAGGGATTAAAAATATTTTCAATTTTTTTAAATCTAATTAATAATTTCGACCTTCATTTGATGAAAATCTGTAATCCAAGGAATAAAAACACCAAACAAGTAGATTTTCACAAATTTTATTAAATCATGTAACATGTTTCGCCAAACATTGGCTTCATCAGACATGCGAGTATTTACTACTAAATCTAGTGTCGCGTAACAGTTTAAATAGTTAACTAATGGGGGTGGAAATACATTTAAAATAAATTTAATAGGAGGGAATTATTACCATTAATTTAGTCGTTCAGTATTAAATTGAGTTTTTCATATTTATTTATTTCTAAAATTTCCAGTAAATTTAATTTTTGACTTTTATTTCATTTGTGTAAAATTTCTATTTATCATTAAATATACGATTTTCTTCTATTATATGATTAGCAAAATTTGAATCTTTTTTATTTTTAAGGAAACTGTTTTTATGTTCTAGTGTTCGTTTTTGAAAATTCCTCCCCGTCTGTCCAATATATACTTTGGGGCAAGACCCACAGGTTAACTTATAAACTCCAGAGCATTTTTCATTAATGACTTTGTTTTTATTGTTTTTTATGAATTTTCCTAATGAGTGATTAGTTTTATAGACAATATTGAGACCATACTTTTGTCACGATGCATCTGATGGGTACAGTTAAAAGAACTTGATTTTACATAAATATAAAAACGTAAATAAGTCAATTGAAATTTGATTTGGTGAAGCTGTTAAAAATTGGTTTTTGATCGTAGTATTATTGAATCTTACAAATAATATTTACATCTTGTGCAACTAAATATTTACCATTCGTTTAAAAATAAATTTTTAACATTTTTCAGGCTGTATATCGAACAGCCTTAATTCTATATTTACTTTTTGGGATCTGCTAATTGTTTCTTTTACAAATTTTCGAACTCAAAGAGGCTTAATCGTCTTTGGTAAGGTTAATAAAGCGATAAAGTTAAGGGTTTTTTGTGGACATTATCTAACATCTAAGAATTAATTTTGAGATGAAAACCAAACACTCGAACCTCCCGAAGTAATAAATAGTACGACACTCATGAACGTTAGTCCTAATTAACTGTGTAATAAGGTATTTTTAGATGTGGTCGTATTTATGAACTAAAATTAGTATCTACGGCGATTTTTTGTCAGAGCCGCCTTTGCCGAAGTTCAAAGCATGTCTCCTTTGAATATAAAATTAACTAACTTTAATGTTTTCATTATGAAGACAACGTTTGCCTAGAATTCAGGCCTTAAAATCTCGAAATTACATCTCAATTTTACTTTAGTATATGCATCCATAACAAAGTAAAAGAAAATCAGCTGTCAGCTACATAAAACCAATACATAGAATGTAATTCCTTTGTTAGTATCAATAATTAATTTGTTTTCGTCAGAAATTAAAAATTTAGCTCTACCTGATACTTTTCTTCGTCAGATTAGAGCTTTAAAAACACTGTAATAGTTTTGTAACCAAACTGTCTAAGAAGAGCGTAAATAATCAATTCCGTTATGTACTTTTATGTCGATATTTTCAACTGAAATAATTAGTTTTTAAGAAAGATTTGTTATACACCACAAAAGAGAATTAGAACGAAGATTAGGCAAATTACACATTCGGAAATTCAATTAGTACCTAACATAATAAATCTACATCTAAAAAAATATATATTTATGAATTCAAATTCCGAGTCTTGTCGAAACTTTTCTTTTATAGAAGATTGAATATTTCTGTGGTCGTAACTTTTATAAAGTTCAGAGAAATAGCAACAACCAGGTGGTACCCATTATTCCGTTAAACAACAAACAATCTAAGCTATTGAGAAACAAATTTTACATTTATGAGAGGGACCTCCCTATTATTTATTCTTAATAGACTTTAAGAAACGTGCATGGTTAGAAAGGAAATAAAAGTCACACCTTTACATTTATACCACCATCTGCAATGTCCATTGTTTTATTAAGAAAATTAACATGTATTGTACCGCTGATTATGAATTTACCATTCGCAAATAATGAATCGGTTGATATGTAATTTTAAAATTTACCGTAGAAAATTAAACTTAAACTCTTTTTTATTTTATCCCATTCCGAGACATGACCCGCAAGATGAAGTAAAAAATATTCCTTTATTTATTATTCTCTGTAACGTTGTTTAAATTTGCATAAGTATAAACATAACAATGCGATTTTTTAATAACAATTAGAACTTCTATAGTCCATATTTCACGGCTATCTTATTCTTTTGGCTACATAACTTTTACAACAGCGTCACAATGGAATACAACAGACTTTAAATAACAACACTTTGTCACTATTATACATACGTAAGTGACAAATGTTCTCATTACCGAAGTAAAGTACTTAATGAATACAATATTATTCATATCAGTGGCGGCACATGAATATAAAAGGTACACGCGTGCAGATGCTAATATTGTACCTAACTAATAAATTCTAAATGTTTTCTATGGTTGCATAACAATCACTGACAACTGAGGCCGGTCATCCATATCAGAACGAGGAAAACGTTTTTGGTTAAAATTGTTCCACGCTGATGTTTCAATATATAATAACATTGTTAAGAGACATGTATGATAAAATACAGTAGTGTGCTAAACCATTTGTGTTTTTTTTTGTGAATTATGGATTTTTGTTACCCTCTTTTAATCTAATATCAACATTACGTCCCGTTTACCCAACATATAATGTATTAACGTCACAATCCCCACAATTAATTTTATAAACGCCTGACATATTATTTGACCAAAACTAAATATAAATATGGAATCAACAGAAATAATTACTCCAAGGACTAATACCCCTACCGGCATTAAATTACACTGTTGATTCCGATGGATTCTTAGACGAAGATATAACATATTGAAAAAAAGAAGGCATTAAAATTATTTTTCTTCTAAATATTAAGGATCACAGATTCCAAATTTCGAACGCGTCCTACACAGTAGGCACAGCGTACCGAAAGCCATATCCTACGACCGGTTTCGACCTATCGCGTCTTATCAGGTGGGTGCGGGCAGAAACGCCTTTACAGGCTATATGATACATATAAATATAAATATGGAATCAACAGAAACAACTACTCCGAGGGCTAATACCCCTACCGGCATTGAATTACACTGTTGATTCCGATGGATTCTTAGATGAAGATTTAACATATTCAGAAAAAGAAGGTATTAAAATTATTTTTCTTCTAAATTTTAAGGATTACAGATCCCACATTTCGAACGCGTCCTACACAGTAGGCACAGCGTACCGAAAGTCATATCCCACGACCGGTTTCGACCTATCGGGTCTCATCAGGTGGGTGCTGGCAGAAACGCTTTTACAGGCTATATGATAAATATAAATATGGAATCAACCGAAACAACTACTCCGAGGGCTAATACCCCTAACGGCATTAAATTACACTGTTGATTCCGATGGATTCTTAAAGGAAGATTTAACATATTCAAAAAAAGAACCTGATGAGACCCGATAGGTCGAAACCGGTCGTGGGATATGGTTTTCGGTATGCTGTGCCTACTGTGTAGGACGCGTTCAAAATGTGGAATCTGAGATCCTAAAAATTTAGACGAAAAAAGATTTTAATGCCTCAATATATGCAATAAAGTAAATATTTTTATTAATGTTTCTTTTGTGCAGGTCGACAATTTTTATGGATAAACCGCCATTGAGAAAAGACAACTTGATGTAATATTGGGTACAGGTACAAAGTAACTTATTTTTTTATTCAATTACACCATTCATAAAAATCTTTGTGTGTGTTTATAGCCTATAAAATAAAGTATAAGTACCTAATAATAATGGTAACAGCATCACTGTTAGAAAAACTAATTAACGTTTGACCAGTAACTGCAAGTTTCTTTTACTATAGCAACTACATTATCGAAAGTATGAATTTTCGAAAGTGTTATTTATGATTTGAAAAGCCAAAGGTTGTAAATTTTGTAACCCCACCCTGCAAGCTAAGTTCGAGTTCAAGTAAGTAACAGAGGTATGCAATTACTGTCAAAAGGTCAACACACGCATTTTGCCATTTCAGGTGTTTCATCGCCTTTAAAGTAATTAACTTCACTTTACGTCATTTATAAATGTATTCACACTGTGTAGGTATAATGTTCATGCAATCAAACAAAACATATAAAATATTGTGAATGAACTTCAAAGATTAAGTAGAAAAATAAATTATAACCGCCCAACAGATAAATTTATAACTTCTGTTTATTCATAATGTAACTAGGTACTTACTGCATTACAATTCGCGTAAATGTTAGTTAGTTATGCATTTAGGCGATTTCTTGGTATTGAACTGGAGTTGGTAACAATTTGTGGATGATGAGGGCCGAATTATATGTATACAGTTCTTTTTAAATTAATTAAATTACATATTTGAAAATTTAGTTATATTTGTACTCTTTCCTGAGAATGGCCTTTTGGCCGAAACAATGTTGTAGAGAAAATACCTGTAGTATTTAAAAGGTAATTAATACTCTATTGAAATAACACAAGTGTTCATGACAATTTATTAGTCAAAACTATTTCAACTTAATAAAGCCTATTATAATATAAATTTTGACCCCGCATGTAGATAAGTGTATTGGGATTTTCAATCTACTTTCTTTCATCTGCTATTGTTCTGTTCTAATTGAAGAATAATGAGACACATGACAACAGCTGCTTTCTCGATATACAATGGTATCAGTCGCGATACTTTCACTGTTCTCCACAGTTATCTGGTTTCAACACACAAAAACAATTAAATTATATATAATATACATATGCGAATTATCTACAATCGTTTTCAAATGAATAACTTAGAATGCCGATAATAAGAGATAAAATGATACACAATTAATTCTAATAACATAGGGGACTCCATACATGAAAAAAAAGCAATGACAATTCAATTAACTAGGTCCTTATCTTAAATTTATATCACTAATTTCATTTAACAATTTTTCTCTTACGTCGTAAAACTTTCCTTTATTCTAAAGCATTGAATGCAAATTACAAATAACACTTATGTTATGGACTGTAAAGACCAAAATATAATAATTAATAACTAATAAAAATACATAGTGAACAACTACTAAACCAAAATCAGTATATTTATAAAAAATGAGAGTCTATAATGTGAAGTGATATATATCGGACATAACAGACTTGATGAACATAAAAAATAATAATCTATACAAAAGCATTTGAAACATTTAAAGTCCATCTTACGAAATCTTAGATTTTCGACATTAGCAACAAAACAATAGACGCTACATTTTTTAGGTCTCAAATTAATTAGAAGACTGTCTAATAATGTGCAACTTAAGGAAGGAATTTTAATGTTTCTAGCACAAAATAAAAAATTCGAAGAATTCTATTAGATATCTCTGAACTAAAGCAAAAACCTCAGGAAATATACGATTCATTTATATTACAATTTTGCCAAGGTTTTTTTAATAATATGTTCCGTAGAATTTCAATGTTAGTTAACTGTTTTATTAAATAAATAAATTTTCCTTTAAGTTAATGCACTATTACTTGTATTTTTTCTCCCTGAATAGCAATTTCTACCAATCAATATTGAAATGGACTGACGTAATAAATTTTTATATAATTTCTAAAGTCAAAAACTACGAAATTTGTTACGCAGTCCAAAAGGCCTTACCTTCTATAGACTCCTTTACCGAAACTACCTGGCATCCACTAGTAATAGCATATCCGATTGACGTGTCTTTTGTTATTTAAAGAGAACTATGCTTGCTACTCAGGTAAGTAATATTTAAGACAGACTTTAACACTTCTTGAGAGACGTTTGTAGTAAGCAAAATAGAATCACCTGCAAGAACTTGGTGAAACGTGTTTAATACGCAAATTGGCTTAAAAAAAAGACTTAATTAGTACTTATATCAACTAATAAACTCTTGAAACAAATATTCTCAGTTTGCGTAATAATAAAAACTGCCTGCAGTCAATATTTGACCAATTTATTTTATCTAACATAAGAAGAAAAAAATTCCACTAATTAAATCAATATTATATAATAATAATAAAGTATATATTATAAAACATTTAACAAAAATTATGCGATGCACAGTAGAAGGTACGTTAAAAAATGTATTAAAGAACATATTTATTCAATAAAAAAGAATTGAATATTAAAATACAACACCTTACAATACCGCTAGCTTAGTCAAAAATCAATTAAAATAAAGACAAATAGTTGTGGTATGTAGTTATATTTATTTTTTACGGTCACGTTTGGCTTTTAACACCTTCAGAAGCTATTCCGTCAAGGCAGAAAATTATGATCACCTTTGCGAACAAAACTTCAAAATAAAACACGTATTCTGACTAAATTATACACACGTTTAGTATAAATACCAGGTATATATTTTAACTTTTATTTTTTAACAGACATCATCTTCACAAGTAGGATAAAAAAACGAAACATTACAGCTACCTACGGTATTATACTGGCATCCATTTGCCTCCGAACGATTCTTAGCAGTGACGTCTCGTGAAAGAGGAATCACATTAAGTATATAACAAAAAAGAAAACAATTTATTACGTTAAGCTTAGTGTTGCTAATTACATCGTAAATTACTACTCTATTGTTTTTTTGTGTGATTTATTATCACATTACCCTTTACTAAAAAATTAATATTATCTTATTAGTATGTTTCAAAAATTCTGGACCTTTATGGTTTTCCACAATATTTTCTGTATTTTTTGTTTTATCAATATATAAATGAATAAACCATTGTGTTTATATAATTAATAAAAGTAGAACAATTGTTACATACTTTGAATAATTTTGTTCGTTTGTTGCCTTATATTAATCTGGATAATTTATTAAATTGGTATTTATTTTTATATTTGTTTAAATCATTCATTTGTTGTAAACTGCATAGCGATTTGGTATAGAATAATAATATAGATTTGCTTTTTTACAACTGGTATGTTTTCTGACCGGATCGGTTGAGGCAAGAGGGTCAGTCAATTGGGTTTTTGCCAATTTAAAATCAATTACGAATAGTGATAAGAAATGCTGATTACAGAGCGGCTATAAATATATGCGAACGAATGTACACAACACATGTACATGTAACCTTTATAAATCGGAGACATGCTTAAAGATTTCCAACAAGAAAAGCCAAACTCACAAAGATATATTTACTACACCCAGTTTAGATCTTATCGCATTGGTGTATTAAATATTAGCTGAAATTCTATCAGATTGCAACTTTTCTTTATTTTTATCGGTTCTCAGAAAGATGGTTCGAAGTAAAAATAAAATTAAAAAACATACACGAATCTCATACAACATGCGTTAATTTATTGAGTGAAATATATTCAACAAAAATTCTCAATAAATAAGGTGACCAACCATACTCATTTACTGAGTTTTGTACTCTTTTTTCGCAAAGCGTACTCTTTTCAAATCCTGTATTCTGAAAGTATTCATTTGTATAATTTTATACTCATTTGTATTTCTAAAACATTTTTTTAGATTATTTTATTTCAATTTCATTAATTAGATATTTAAAATTATTTTGCAGTGATTTGAATTTCACGCGCGCATATTGCTTGCCGTTTCCGGCACGTCAAAGGACAGGGCAAATACCAGACACGAGTTTGACAGTGATTTGAATTAAAATGAATTAAATTTTTTTATAAAATTTGCGATGAATATATCGAAGAATGAACTTTAGAGCATCAAATTGTTTCAAATGACCCTTCTAAATAGTAAAATTGAATGGAAAGAAGTTTCTTCAGAAGTCAAATTTGTAATGAAGGAAGTAAAAGATTGTTATTAATGACAATTTTCTCTTTGAAGAAATTCGAAGAGTAAATTTATATTTAAATGAAGATAATTTGAAGAAATGGAACGATGAGAAAATAGAACTTGACAAAAGATGGGTAGAAATCTTTCGGCATTTTAGAGTAGAACATATCTTACATGAAAATTTAAAAGTTTTAATAGAAATTTCCTTATGTTGTCCAGGCACTAATGCTGCTGTTGAAAGGGTATTTTCACTAGGGAATGATTATTGGAGCAGTGAGAAGTCGCAACTTTCTGCAAAAACATTATCTGCCGTCTTAACAGTCAAATTTAATATGCAAAATGAAAGTTGTTCGGATGTGGCTACATTATTAGACGAACATCCTCATTTAGCAAAAAAAATCCACTCCGAAGAAAAATATGTTTTTAAAAGAAAATAAAGTTTTTATGGTTTTTTCTTCTTTTTTTCACTTATGAAATACTTGCAAATTGTACTCTTTTTGAACAAAAAATAGTTGGTCATCTTACAATAAAGAACATTTAGTTGTTGGTCAAAAAGTTATCGAAATTATCAGTTGTGGACCGTGATTTCGATCTTATTAGGTAGAATCGATAAATTACTTACGAAACCGAAGCTGTTCTGTAAATGTAATGTTCTGTATTAATGTCAGTATGTTGCCATTTACTGATACAAATTCTCAATACTATTTGTATATGTATGTACGTGTGTTAGAAAAGTGTAATCTAAATTTAATAGTGCTTATATTAAATAGCTTGCGGCTTAACGGTAAGTTTTTGGTTTCTGTAAAATCCCATCAACTAACGTTATGAGTAATAAATTTAAAAACTTCAAAATTAATTAGAAGAAAACACTTTTGGTAAACTTTCACTAATTTATTGATATAACTCGACAATTGTTTCGACAGAGACTGTCATTTTCAAAAGTAAACGAACTTACTAAAGAACAAATATATTGCAAACCTTTATATACCTGAAAACGTATAACTAACCTACGACAAGATGTTGACCAAATTTTAGGATCATAGCACTGCCGAAACATGAATATTAACTATTGTTGTCGGAAATCCCTAATTTGTGTAATAATAAAGGCGAATGGTTTGTGAACATTTCAATTTGATTATTAACTATATTTTGTTTTGAAAATACTGCTTTGCTTATCTCTAAGTTTTCAAGTAGATTTAGTTTATAGCTTTTGTTACTTCTATGTAATAATTTTATATCTTCATTAATTTTGTAACTATTAATTAAACAAATGTTTGAAAGACCTGTACATGAGTTTTTTATTGTAAAATTATGTGAATGTTCTTTTAAACGTGTTTTTATGGCTCTACCTGATTGCCCGCTGTAAAAAGCATCACAATTATTACAAAGTACTTTATAAATCCCATTACTTGGTAATGCGTCATTTTAGGTTTAACATTGGTTTTTTGATTGATTTTAAAAGTTAATTCATTGTATTCACGTGATATATTGAGATCTAAAAAATTCAGTAAATTGTTTGTTTTGCGTTCTAAAGTAAATTGAATATTCTTATCGAATTGATTATGCAGTGTTTTATGGAAGTTATCTAATTGTCTGTCTGAACCACACCAAACAACAGAAATGTCATCAACATACCTCCACCACTGGCATATGTTATTTAAAAGTGTATTATTTAAATTAAATAAACTTTGTTCAAAATTCGCCATAAAAATCTCTGCAAGTATCGGCGACAACGGTAAACTCATTGGGAATCCATTTACTTAGCTGTTTATAAAATTTGTTGTTAAACGAAAAATAACTTTCATTAAAACTAACTTTTAATATATTTTGAAGATCTGTTTTTTCATTAAGATTAAGTGAGCTGTTCGAAATTAGTTCTTTTAAAATAACATTTAATTTATTTAAGGGTATCGACATGAACAATTTTACTACATCAAAAGACAATAACAATATTGCCTTGTTTGGTATTTTATTTTGTTAATGAAATATAAAGAATTTTTAATGCTAAATTTTGACTGGAAATCTATAGAAGTTGAAAGAATTAGATTGGCAAGTTTACTAATTTTAAACGAAGGAGCAAATACTACTGGGCGAAGAGGAACATCGTTTTTGTGAACTTTTGGTAGGCCGTATAAAATAGATGAAATCGGATTCATAACTTTAAATTTATATTTATTCACAGTTAAAAGAACATTCGAATTATTTATTAAAGTAATGATAAGTTTTAACAATTCGAAGGTATTCAAATCATCTAAAAGTGAGTTAAAGTTTTTGAAGGTAATCTTTTCTTTCTAATATCACAATTGTGTTGCCTTCATAGGTTTTTGTTATTACCATATTATTTGGTCACATTTTTGTCTTATTGATTTTATAATATTAAATTCATTTGTTTGTTTGACGTTATTATATAGCTACTAATTGAGTAAGATGTGTTTTTCAAGCAAGCTATTTGCTAACGAAACACTATTAAGAGCTGATTCATTATCTATACCTGAAAGTTCAAAATCTGACTTCTTATGTTTAATATGAGGATTGTATTTCAAAGCTTTATTTAGTAATTGTTGTTCACTGTTTGTTAATAACGTGTTCGACAAATTGACTATCTTAGATAGTATGAAGTGATTTATAAGATAGAAGATATTCGCTAATGGTTCATAAACATCTCCCTCAGTCGTACAACAGTGTAACTGTTAAGTCTTCTAACATTAATCGGGATCAAGAAGGGATCTCTTGCAGATGCAGTTTGTTCTTATACGTCAGTTATTTCATAAGCATATTCTATTATGCGAATGTAATATGAATTTTTCATCGTAAACCTACCCAGACTGGTAACATTTTTTAGGATGCCATTCCAAAAGCATATAATTTTATGACAAGGATTATACGTTACGATATGTTATGGCTAGGCGTCTTATAGACTACGACTTCTACATTGTACACTTAATTCCCGAACACACAGGGTTGTCTTTTATTAAATTAAACGCGAATGCTTCTCAAGAGTCTACACTGCTGAACGTTGAGTCACAATTTCTTTTCATATACGTAAATACATTTTAAATATTTTATGGTCAAATCTTTTTTGAAGATTAATTAATTTCTGGGCGGTTCGTGGGTCACCTTGTACATATTTCACAAAATCAGTTCGGGGATGCAGTTAATTTTCAATCGAAAAATTTCATATCCGATTTACAACTTATGAAAGGATTACCTCTTGCTATTCGAGAGTGCACTGCCCGTAATAGGAAATAAAAAGCGGATTAGGATCAGTTTAATGTAAAATACGTAAGTCTATGCGAAATCCTTTTCGAAAAGCATCAAGAATGGAATATCTACGTTTCGACTGGCCTGGTTTTCATGATGCATCATCGACTGGCCATACGCGTATATTAAATAAACTTTATTTTGTTCAACAGACAGACTATAGATCAAATATAGATTTACCTCTTTCGGAAACATTAGCTTGACCGCAACGTAGATACACCGTTTCTTTTGTTATGATGCATCACACTTTCACACCAAATATTAATTCATAAAAATGAGCTTAGTAGCAATATTTATCGTAACGTGTAAAAATTTATCTGACCACAACGCATGACATTAAGTTAATGTTAATGTATCGCTGACCACAACGTAGGTAGGTATAATCGTCGTGTTTGAAATGTACAAATTGGTTTAGTGCCATAAAGCGCCCGCAATATACATTTCTGACAAATGCCTAACATGAATCTATTCGTTAGTTTATGTGTGAATATTAGTTTCTTTGATTAATACATCCCTATTTGATATGTTTTTTCTCAAATACTTTATGCTTGCGATTTAATTTAACCGAGGACACGAGTAGGGTATTTATAGGGGCGCTTTATGGACCTGCCATAAAGCAATTTGTGCATTTCAAACACGACCAGGTGTAATGTCTGTTATTATCATAACTCACCACAACGCTCGGACTACGGTCTATACTCTATAATATGAGTAATAATAAAGTTTATAATACCAAATATGTTTTCAGAGGGTCTAAGCTGAGTGAAAAATATGACCACAACATAGACACAATGTTTCTTTTTTTTATAATGCACCACAAACCGTTACGACTACAAGCGAAAAACTTAATACACCAAATAGTAACCCACAAATATGAATTTAGAAGCATAATTGATTGTAACATATAAAAATTCAACAACAACAAGTTAATGTTATAATGTTCCCGCGACCACAACGTAGTCTGTCGTTATTATAACTCACCACAACGTGTCGGACTACGGTATATACTATCTAATATGAGTAATAATAAAGTTTCTAATACCAAATATGTTTTCAGAGGGTCTAAACTGAGTGAAAAATATGACCACAACATAGATACAATGTTTCTTTTTTTTATAATGCACCACAAACCGTTACGACTACAAGCGAAAAACTTAATACACCAAATAGTAACCCACAAATATGAATTTAGAAGCATAATTGATTGTAACATATAAAAATTCAACAACAACAATTAATGTTATAATGTTCCCGCGACCACAACGTAGTCTGTCATTATTATAACTCACCACAACGTGTCGGACTACGGTATATACTATCTAATATGAGTAATAATAAAGTTTGTAATACCAAATATGTTTTCAGAGGGTCTAAACTGAGTGAAAAATATGACCACAACATAGATACAATGTTTCTTTTTTTTATAATGCACCACAAACCGTTACGACTACAAGCGAAAAACTTAATACACCAAATAGTAACCCACAAATATGAATTTAGAAGCATAATTGATTGTAACATATAAAAATTCAACAACAACAAGTTAATGTTATAATGTTCCCGCGACCACAACGTAGTCTGTCGTTATTATAACTCACCACAACGTGTCGGACTACGGTATATACTATCTAATATGAGTAATAATAAAGTTTGTAATACCAAATATGTTTTCAGAGGGTCTAAACTGAGTGAAAAATATGACCACAACATAGATACAATGTTCCTTTTTTTATAATTCACCACAAACCGTTAAGACTACAAGCGAAAAACTTAATACACCAAATAGTAACCCACAAATATGAATTTAGAAGCATAATTGATTGTAACATATAAAAATTCAACAACAACAATTAATGTTATAATGTTCCCGCGACCACAACGTAGTCTGTCATTATTATAACTCACCACAACGTGTCGGACTACGGTATATACTATCTAATATGAGTAATAATAAAGTTTGTAATACCAAATATGTTTTCAGAGGGTCTAAACTGAGTGAAAAATATGACCACAACATAGATACAATGTTCCTTTTTTTATAATTCACCACAAACCGTTAAGACTACAAGCGAAAAACTTAATACACCAAATAGTAACCCACAAATATGAATTTAGAAGCATAATTGATTGTAACATATGTCGTAATATTCCTGCGACCACAACGTAGTCTGTGTCGTTATTACAACTAACCACAATATATATATATATATATATATATATATATATATAATATCGAATCGATGTTGTTACAATAGTGGACTAATTGTCCATAAAATTATGAGTACCCATCGTTGATAAAATGTCTGACCACAACGTAAAAATCCTGCCTTCCTAAAACGCGTAGCCTAATAAATATGAAAAATAAACTTATCATTATAGTTTGTGCTTTGTGAATTATAAAACAAAAATTTCGAATATTTTCTTGTTCCATCTTGTTTTAAAGGTAAGTACATATCTACAATGTACCTATATTAATTAGCAACTACCAGTGAAAAGGTAGTTTTTGCGCAATAACCCGAAACATGGAGAAAACATCGATTCGAACATGTAAAACTTGATGAGGAAAGCTAATACAAAATGAACCAAATAAGGGTACTTAAATTCACTAATGACCGGTCGGTTGTATTAATTGAAGATACGAGATTTGGTGGTAGGAAGTACAACCACCTACTTGGGTTTATTTGAAACCATGAAGCAAAAAATTATTTTAACGAGCTACGGTGTATTTATGTACATATATGTATATAGCATAAAATAACATAGTATTCATCTCCGCTATGTATGTACCTATATTGTGCCTCATTTTAAAAATCTCTTTTTTTGTATTTTGGGGGAACTAATTTATTTTAATCTCGTAAACAATGTGGAAAGAAAGCAGAGTTATGAAAACAATTACATATTTCCTTAAGAAATGCCAAGAATAGTGTTCTGTATGTAACTATTACCATTTTGCAAAAACGTGCCAAGAAGTTACATTAGTATCCTTGTTATCCTCGGAGAAAGTGAGCACGTACAATAATAATTATTCATAGATCCAAAGAAAAAATTGCCCACTACGATTATATTTACTTCATAATGCTGGTGAAATTCGCTTTACATGAAGAAATATTTTATGCAAAATTGGACTTGTACAACAGCAAAATGCAAGAAAACCTAATGTCATGGCAATTTGCTATGCACATTTACAAAGGCTCTTTAAAATGAAAATTTCATTACTTTACATCACTACATGTTTTGCAATTTTTAATTAAAGATTTGACCTCTCGTTGCTTCTGATTTGAAAACATAACTTGATTTCGTGATTAGTTATAGTTTAGGTTTTATATTGTTTTATGCGTTTAGATAGATTCTATAATTTAAAACCTACATCCGCAAACGCTTTTTTCAAATGCTATTTTAGATCGTTCTTCATTTGTAGGCCTGTATAACAGGTGTGTCTAATCCAATATCGTGACGTGATAGTTTCGAATTCAACACAAAAATATTTTATGTAACAAGTAAAATTATGCAATAAATTTAAAAAATTATTTAGCAAACGTCTACATAGTCGCTAAATTTCATATTTACCCATAAAAATCATGATGAAAATGATAATAATAATAATGAAAGAAAGTTTAATCACAAGATAGTTTCAACAGTCGTCTTGACTTGATTACAAATATCTACGTATATCTTTGAAAGAACGAAACAGTATTTTTTTCGAGTTAGGTATTTTCCCCGTTATAAAGGGTATTTCAATTTTTACATATGAATGTAACGAAAAGAAATAATAAATTCACGTTCTTTGAATATCATATTTAAATATCTACCGCTTTGTCCAATGTATAGGTGTAATTTTAAGTTTTTTACAAAGAATAGATATATTAGGTATGTTGTGTACACCTATTATTTATTATAAATGAATAAAAACCCGAACAAATAAACCGAAAGTAAAATAGTGCAGCTTTAAAGAATAAAACAGCTACCAACTAGCGATGCATACAATTCGTGGTGCATGTTTCACAGCTAAAAACGTAAAACAAAAGCAAAAAATCCTGGAAGCCCTTTTATAGAATACACGCATATTTAAAGGGAGTTTCAATAGGGTGCGTCTCATACTTGAAATGTGATGCAACACAAAAGGAAATGCGTTGCATAGGACACCATTCGTGGTGATCTGTCTCTCTTGATATTATTTTATATCCATTTCAGAACGGTTTTTTATTATTGTGGGGGACGTTTTATAAAAGTCTCCCCCTACGCCCATAATTCTTTAAACCCTTAAAAAATTAATAAAATTTAATACAATATCTATTATATTACGGACACAGACACAGACCAATACACATGGCCCTTACACGTAATAAATATATTTTTTTAATTAAAGAGATTTTAAATAATAATTGCTTTGAATAAGGATTTTCTCAAAAGAAAATTTTTAATAACTACTACGTTCGCTTGCGTAGATACTTTTAATTCTCGTTTGTTTCAATGAGAAAGAGAGATTAATTCGGAAAATAAAAGTAAAAAACTAATAACTAAGACATTTTTACAAAGAAAATGAAAATTGTTTCGTTTCATGTTGGATAGAAACCTAATAAAGAAGATGGCAAAAATGGCAAACTAATATTTGCGATGTTTATAGATTAAAGGCTGGTAGTTCACGGGTAAATAAAATTCAATAACTCAATTTTACAATTCTAGACTTATTCACCGATTGAGAATCGAAATATTTATAATTCAAGTTTGCATTTTTAATATTCATCATGTACAGTCGACACCATTTATAACGACACAAAAAGACCGTGGGTTTATTTCGTTACAACCAATGTTTCCCGATACCCGTCTTTCACGTCTGATTTCTGTATTACCTACATATTGACTTCAATTGATTAATATAAATAGTGACTGTGTCACAGGTGTCATTTTAAATTATAAACTGCTGAAAAATAAACCACAATGTCCTTTTGTCATTATTCTCAGAAAACGTATTTGTTCTAAGCGTTGTCGTTATAATTTAAACGAGCCGTTTCTATTGTAAGTAGGTATGGTATGTATAACCGATTAATAGTAGTGAGTGATATTTCGCTGGACACTTGGTGAAACATATTTAAATAATCAAATGATTAAAATAAAACACACTTGGTAGATTTCACAACATATCTTAGAAACACTCTGACACGTGTTTCGGTAGTTACACCATTATCGAAGAGTTTAGGACTAAAGGTAGATAAGGTATTTACAATCTATTTACGTCGTTTATTATCTATCAATTCTGTCGCTTTTAATAGAGGCGAAACCCCAAAATCTGTTTGATCGTTCGTAATGGGTAGGTCTCGTTTATGAGGGTTAGATTTATATATATATATATAGGACTAATATATTTTTATCAAACTAATATTGTGTGTTAATTGAATATTATTATTTTTTAATTACCTACCCACAGGGGTGTAATCTTGTATAGCCTATTATTATTTATGCTGTACACTATTGTATTCACGGGATTTACCCGTTTATTTGTGAATAAATAAATAAATAAATTGCATACCCATCGGTGTTTCTGATACCAATGGGCGTACTGTGTTGTGCTCAAGTTGTACAAGAAACCAATGGGTGTGAACGTAGTACTTGTAACTAGTTAATCAAAACTAATCTCTACAGTTGTTATAATAACATGTGGCTGTTTTACATTGCACCATTGCACGGTCTTCGGTCCTAGAATTGCTCCTAATTTTTCCATATAACATAATATAGAACATATGGTGCAATTACCATACCATGTAAAACGACTATCTTCACATCGGCTCTTTCATAATCAGTCTTTTAAAATATATTTTTTACCTTAATAGGTATGTACTTAGCAGGTTTGCAAACTATGTATCGGTTAGTCGTTCGACAATCGTAAAGAAAAAAAATAACAAATAATGATTTTAATAGAGTGGGTGGGTAGTCGAAAAGTAACGGTAACTTTTTTTTGTTGGATATGGAAGAGCAGTTTAAAAGCATGCCATTGGTAGTAGGATTATTTTTTAGGCGGAATATTAAACAATTTTTATAGCTTTGTAAATGTCTTTATAGTCAATAGCTCTAGCCTTTTCAATCATGTTTGGTTTTTATTAGAACGTTATTCGTTGCTATCTGGACTAGTTTACGATGCGTAATTTAAGATTACGGTTACGGTGTATATATTCATACATATGTATGCATAAAATAAAGTACCTACATGTATGTGTAAGGGTATAAAATAAAAAAAGAAAGAAAGAAAGAAGTTATCATCGTATTTTAATGTCGAAAAGGAAAATCTCCTGATTCAGGAATTATATTCGTTGGTGAACAGTATTAATTTATACATTGCGGAGCCGCAGGGATATAAAAATGCAATTAAACGACTTAGAAATTTTAAAGTCAAGGGTAATGTAGCAGAAGCGACAGCTAACCCATTTATATTGCACATATTTATGGATCCATGATTTAATAAAAATTAAACTGTCCACGACACTTAAATCGCTCGGAATTTAAAACTTCAACGCAATAACATGCTGGAAAAAGTCCAGATTAACTTAAAATCAGAGCCAAATCAGCGACTTGCATATATTTATGTTAAAAATTCTTCTCGTCAAAAAGCTTCGCTCTCACTCTTCTTAAGCATGGTTATTCTTTAATTTTTATTTATTTTGTCCAACTTACAGATCCTCTGAAAACAGTTACAGAGGACCATGACTCCATGACCCTTACTTCCAACGAATTATTTTGACTTTAATCTTGAATATTAAATAAAACCAAATCTACATATAATCATATACTGTAAACTATGAATTTTGAAAGTTTTATTCAAATTTAAATTTTCTAAGGTGCAGTTTTTGTGAAACATAATTTTCACGAATATTTACGAATTTATTCTAAACACTCGACAATTGTTTCGGGTATTATCATTATCAAGAGTAATTGATACTCAAGTCATTGTAGAAATTAGTATCAATTACTCTTACTTGATAATGGGCAATGCCCGAAACAATTGTAGAGTATTTAGAATAAATTTGTAGAAGAGATAACAGAAAATAGTTCATGGTACATAGATAGCATGTATAACATCTCTGCCTACGTAATTAATTGATTTTATCGTATTCGATGAAACTACATTTTAATTTATAATATATAAAACACTTACCAAACTTCCATAAAGTTTTTTATCTTAATAATCGTTTTTCAAGAACTTGTGTATCTTCCTATGAAGCTACAAGCTGGCGAAATAATTATTAAGATAATAAAAAAATGTGGTAATTTTTTCGCTTTGCTTTGGACTTGTGGCTATATTTCACGTTTATTCTTATTCATCTACTCCTATTTATTATTATTAATATTGTTGTTGGTGACAACACCTCAATTAACAGAAAATTGTTTTTTACCTCGATATTTATAATTTTTTTAGAATCTTTAAAGAGTGTTGAAACCGTAATACAACTTTTAATCAGAATAACCGAAACAGTTTTAACAAGGAAAACATTCTTTTTGTGGTGATGCCCTAGGTTGGTGTCTAGTGTGGCTTGTTATAAATCCATTACTGTACCTGAAGAAGTATGACAAGGTGTAGAAGGAAGTTAGATTTTGTCGTTCGATAAACGTCAATGAAATGATTGAATGAATTTTTAATATGAAAATTTGGAATATTTATTAAAGTTCTGAACGTGTTTTTAGAGTGTAGTCTTGGGTTGTACGAGTTAAAAATGGAAAGTAATCTATGCAACTGATCATTAATCATTACAGAGAAAAATGCCTCGCGATACGAAAAGCTTCACGTATGCATGCGAATAAGCAAGCAGACGATTTTGTTTACCAGATTATCCGTCAAAAATCAAAAATGTCGAACGTTTGACTGTTGTACCTCGAGTTATGAACATTATAGATATGTGTTATTAATCATTGTCATTTGAGTGCTAGTCTCAGGATGTAACGGCATTATTAATGATCCTTGTATGTGTAATGTGAAAAAATACCTTTGTTCTGCTACTGTTTTACCTACAATCTGTGACCAGATTCGGAGATCTGATGCTATCTTTACAATACAAACATTATCCTCATCCTATTTAGACGTTCAACCGGCTAACCATTTGTCTAAGATCCTTGTTCACATACATACTCCCTTTACCATTTATTTCATTAATACCGACGATATACATAATGCGAAATAAAACAAACAATGCCTTCTTTTCCCTTCCATTATTTTAATCTTACAATGAAATTTTTATTTAGACTAACACACTAGACATACCTAAGTAACCTATCCCACTTTGGTTACTCATAATAACACAACCATCAACATGTGTAGGTTTCTAATAACCATATTAAAAAATACAATCTACACCATAACATTTAACCGCATAGCGGTTCATATATATCACTGTCTTTTCGAAATCTTATTCCTGCTGGCTGCATTTCACCTGAAAATGAAGTTAAAGTACAGGTATGTCCAGTTTTTTCTATTTCATATAATATCTCTTTTAATCCACGTAAAACAAACAATCCCTTGCTTTCAATTAATTAAGTTTAATAATCTCGCCGAACCAAACATTTTCTTCAGTTATAACATAATATAAGTAAAAAGGGGTTATTTTAGGCTGAGCTAAATAAATTGAATTGTTTCTATCTTTACTTGATGAAAATCCATATTAAATACGAATACGTAAACACTTAACATTTCCATAACTTTTTTATTTTGTAACATATAATTCGCCACCACATTGGCTTCTTCAGACAGATTGATTGACTAAATACACATATTTCTATTTTTCGAATTCATTAAACCAATATATAAACAAAGATTCCAATACATTTCTCGTGGTCGGATTTTAGTTATTTTGCTTTTATTTAGTAATTAAATTATACACTTGTCTTCGAAAAAAATATTTTCGCCCCAGGCATCCACAAATATTAGTGCATAAGGAAAACAGTTTGCAAAGTTAAAAGTTTCACATGATTCATGAACCTGACATTTGGTATATTTGGTCGGTAAATATTGTACCACAATTTTACACGGTGTAGATATTGACCGACGTACATTTCTATTTCCTTTTATTTTGCAATACCATTGTGTCCTTTTTATTAAAAAAAAATATTGTGTGCTGTACATATCTATATATGTATACTTAAAGGGTCATTTAAACTGAGTGGTACATTACGTTTTAGGGAAACTAAGCATGTTACAGATTTGAAAATTTGAGAGCTGGGAGTAGGGGTTATCAAGGATGATCTATTTAACTAAAATAATTTCAATTGTCGGGCACTTCCGGTTATACCGGAAGTTGATGTCAAGTTTCTTATTTTACGATGAATTAGTATGAAACATAAAATTTTAAGGTGACTTTGATAACCAACTTGTATGCCTATATGTCTACAATGAATAGTTTCTGAATTAATTTAATTTATTGGAAAAAAGATTGCACCGCAACCCAAACATCCAAAAAAAATGACTTAGAATGTTTAAATTTTTACCAGTTATAGCTAAGTCATAAGGCGAACGTCATGCCAAAACTAAGCGTTATAATTTGTACAGGGCATTCAGAAAAAAACATACAAAGTTAAAAAACTCAAACACGAATAACTTCATATTTCAAATGGCACCTAGCATATTTTATTTTGTCATTTGATTCCATCATACTTAATTTTGGCATTACGTTAGCCTTATGACTTGGCTATAACTAGTAAAAATTTGAACATTCTAAGTCAATTTTTTTTGGAAGTTATGATTTTTTATAGTTTGTGTTGCGGTGCAATCTTTTTTTCAATAAATTAAATTATCTCAGAAACTATTCATCGTAGGCATATAGGCAAACAAGTTGGTTATCAAAGTCCCCTTAAAATTTTATGCTTCATACGAATTCTTCGTAAAAAATATACCATTCCATTTAAAATAAGAAAGTTGACATCAACTTCCGGTATAATCGGAAGTGCCCGACAGTTAAAATTATTTTAGTTAAATAGATCATCCTTAATAACCCCTACTCCCAAATTTTAAAATCTGTAACATGCTTAGTTTCCCTAAAACGTCTAATGTGCCACTCAGTTTGAATGACCCTGTATCTGTGACATATTTTTGTTATTTTTCGTTTAAGCCTGAGAACAAAAAATACTAGTGAACAATGATTCACATTAAAAGGGCCGATTCTTCAGGGATAAAAATCTAAGGTATGAGACCAAGAAAACAGAACAACAACAACGTTGAAGTATCATTTATCAAACGACTTACATGCTCTCTAAAGTGATAAAAATTCCGGTATGGACATCAACCGACGAGGACGCGACGTGAGAATTCCACTCACTTGGACCCCGAACATTTTAATTTTTATTATTATTACTTGTTACAACACAAAGAATTCTAGTCTAGTTCCGGTATTCCTAAAACTAGTTTCTATTCTCATATAAAAATTCAAAGAAACACATGTAAAGCTTCAAAACTTTTGTAAACATTTAATAGACTTCAAAAGACACATTTTTAAAAAAGTACCGGACACAAGATTTTTTGACCTACTCGCCGAGCTTTTCATACTTTATCAAATGCGTTGATATATCAACGTAAAAAATTTGGGTCATTTGTGCCGGAAGCGAGAAATATTTGACTGAGAAGTTTTTTATCGCTATCCATTTAGTAGAGGTTCGGGAAAATACTTATAAAATGTAAACCGTCTAAAATCCAGCTTTGCGGTTTGGAGTGAGTCATTTGTAGACATCAGTCTATGATTTGTACAAAGCAAAATATAAAACATGGGCTAGTTCTTAAAATAAGGCGTTCAGAAAATAAGCAAAAAAGACTCAAGAACTAAACAACAATCTAGATAATTCATTGGAAGACAAAATTGGTTTAACGGCGTTATAATGTACATACACATTGTCGTATAAAACTAAAAAGAAAATTATAAGCGCACGGTAAGGCTAAAAATAAGGATTTTGTATTAAAGTTATTAATTTAAGAAAACAGTAATCTCACCACATTCATTTCAAAAATTATCGGCAACTACTAGACATTTTAGGAAATTAGGACTTTCATTAATTACTGTATAATTGATTAATTATAGATTAAAGTTACGTGGGCGTTATTATTTTAGAGGGTGTAGGGCTACAGGCGAGACCTCGTAAAGGTCAACGTGTCACAGAACGATACCTTAGAGGTGCCGTGAAAAGCCGTTTCCTTAACTTTTTGAGTTCCTTTCTCCCATTTTAAAGAAGTGTGCCTCACCTCTTCTTGGGGTTACGAGCCGCCACTGGAAAGCACTAGTAAATTTTCACAGACTTATTCATTTAATGACAATTGTTTCGCTAAAATTTGTTGACTAGTACCTATTTGCAATGCAGTAATGGTATTTATTAGTGCTGTAACAGAAGATTCACGAAAGCGCCGAAATCGAAGTCGTTAAAAAAAAGACGATAAAACAGTCGGCCCGCTATCTTTGATATACAATGAAAATACCGTTTGCAAGTGTTATAAAAGTATTTGCATGTTTCAAAAGCCATTATAGGATAACTGCGCACTGGTAACTAACCATCGTTATCGGAATTATCCAATAGTGTGGGTACGGCTACTTCGTTCTTAACGCAATAAATTTCGTTGTCGAAGTAGATATGTAGTTGTTTTTCGCTGATAGTACACAAACGGACATTGGAACGTATGTATAAGACATGCCGGGATACCAGTCTCCATCATATAAGGGCCTTTATTCACAATGCGACCCCAAAAAGAAAAACTAACAAATAAACATTTTTTCAACTTAATTTGCTACCGATTTCCTAGTTTTTCAATTTTCATTTTTGTGTTACTACTTGAAAAACGATACACCACACAGAGATAAAACATGTTAGGAACCTTATAATTAGTATGGGGTTATGTAAAAAAATAGAATATATTTTTGGTTTACGCCTAGGGTTACCTACTTATTTCAACTTGTACAAGTACAATATAAGTAAGTACTTAAAATATTTCTATATTCAAAAAAGAAGAAATTAAAATCCTTATTCGTCTAAATTTAATTAATTGTAATTCCTTCTTTCTTGAATATGTTATATTTTCTTCTAAGAATACATCGGAATCAACAGTGTAATTCAATGCCGGTAGGGGTATTAGCCCTCGGGATAGTTGTTTCTGTCGATTCCATATTTATATTTATAATATAGCCTGTAAAGGCCTTTCTGCCAGTGCCCACCTGATGAGACCCGATAGGTCGAAACCGGTCGTGGGATGTTGCTTTCGGTTCGTTGTTCCTACTTTGTAGGACGCGTCCAAAATGTGAGATATTTGATCTTAAAATTTAGACGAATAAGGATTTTAATTCCTTCTCTTTTGAATATGTTATATTTTCGTCTAGAAGTCCATCGGAATCAACAGCGTAATTCAATGCCGGTGGGGGTATTAGCCCTCGGGATAGTTGTTTCTGTCGATTCCATATTTATATTTATAATATAGCCTGTAAAGGCCTTTCTGCCAGTGCCCACCTGATGAGACCCGATAGGTCGAAACCGGTCGTGGGATGTTGCTTTCGGTTCGTTGTTCCTACTTTGTAGGACGCGTCCAAAATGTGAGATATTTGATCTTAAAATTTAGACGAATAAGGATTTTAATTCCTTCTCTTTTGAATATGTTATATTTTCGTCTAGAAGTCCATCGGAATCAACAGCGTAATTCAATGCCGGTGGGGGTATTAGCCCTCGGAGTAGTTGTTTCTGTTGATTCCATATTTATATTTCTAAAATAGTTCTTTTAATTTACGTAAATCATCAAAACCTATCTCAGATTTACCTATTCTAAATTTTTAAATAGAATGGCTGGAAGAGGCATTTAAAAAGAGTTATTTCTAAATTTTTTCATACACTTTTTGTTACATTTTAAGGGAAAACTAACCCAATAAAACAATTAAAAAAAACAAATTGAATATACTTTTCAATATGGGAGAAGATCGAAGATATATCTCATTTTTTCAAAAAGGTCATCTACATAGAATATTTAGATACCAAATCTAAATGAAAAGGTCGAATGAATGTGATATACAGACAGGTAGATAGACAGATAGATTAAAACCCTCAGGACCCCTAATTGGTTACAGATCGGATTTAATTTACAATTTTTGTATAATAATAATAATAATAATAATAAGGGAAAATCAAGAATTGGATCATCGCAGTAAAAAATCTTCCTATACCTTGTCTTCGAAAAAAAAAAAAATGCGTTAAAAAAATATCCAAATGCGAAAAGATAGAAAAAGACAATCAAAGTAGAATTAGGTGTTTTATTTATATAAATCGAATAAATCACATCTCTCTGGATACTCTTTGGACCGTGAAGTGTAACCGCTTAGTGTGTCACGGCTTTTAAGACCATAGTATTGCTTACTGGTTCGTTCGCAGTTAAAACTGCATAAGGAAGAGTCGTATTTTGGTTTATTAATCGCGCCCTAGCAAATGTATTAGGCATTGTTACATTGAATAATGCCATTTAGATAAGGAACGTATACAATACCATATTTTAACTTAGCTTTGAATTGGCAATTGGCACTCCGTATATGGTTTTGTGAAAGCACTATAGAATATTTCTCGATACGATAAGCTCCAGCAACAAAAAAATATATATATCCGTTTAATTTTTGATTGTCTTAAATTAAGTCCTGCCTAATCCAACTCTCTATCTATCTGTTTCTATTTTAAAAGATATCGTAAAGGCTTATTATGTCATGGTTATTTATTTAGAAAAACTATTGGGTTAATCAATATATATATATTGAAAAAAATTGAATGTACATTATTTCAAATTTAACCAAATTTTTTATTAAATTTAAACTATAATTTAAGAACTAAGTTGGGATTTTTGGAACCTTCTGGCACACTCAAAATATAATGGAGTCCTACCACTATACTAGAATTAAGAATACTTAAATTCGACGTACGTTTCGCTAACCATGTTATCATCATCAGGAGATGATTTAGAACTAAGTTTAAGTATTCTCAGCTCTGGTATAGTGGTAGGACTCCATTACATTTTACAATTTAAGTAACTAATTAACAACTTAAATCTTTATTGTAATAATAAACAAAATATTGCTTATAAAACTATCACTTACTCAAATAACCCCTCAGAAATGTACTTAAAATCGCATACAAAATACAAAATCTTTTAAGCAAACATATAAAAAACAATCAAGATAAAGTTAGTAAAGTAAACCTGTCAGGAGTTTATAAACTAACTTGTAACTCCTATAATTGGATGTACATTGGTCAAACTGGACGTACGTAAAGAAAGGCTAGATGGACATATAAATTGTATGAAAATAATAAATTAAATTCAAACATCTTACCGAAAAAAAAAAACATACCTTTAATGATAATTTTGAAATTCTTAATATAGAAAATAAAAACCTTAGAAATTAACAAATAAAAAAATACAAATAGTCTTCTGAATGATAGAGTTGACCTCAACAACTCACCACTACTTAATCTCTTCATTTACCACCTCCCTCCCTGCCCTAATCCATAACTATATCAGACACGTAGCTTAGTTAAGTTTATTGTATTACTTCTGAAGAAGCCTAAGTTAGGCGAAACAATTGTAAAGTTTAATTATACCAATTTTGTGGAAACTAGAAACATTGAAAATGATTTTCCATCAAGTCACTGTAGAAAGAATTAATCATACGTTTGAAAAAGTTCAGTTACAAAAAATTATAACATACCTTTTTTTATAGAGCCTTAAATTGTCTACAAAAATTTATATTACCGAACATTTATGTACATTTCCTCGTTAGTGAGCTACAAAACTAGGAAATAATTTAAAAAAATTAAATTGAAAATGGAAAACTGCGTTCATGATCTATTAAATATTAATATTGATTATAGCAGGCGTCTTATTTTAACTAAACATACAACATTGAAAAAAAAATGTCGATTTGTTAGAACCAGTGTAATAGTATATTTTTCCTCGAAAATATTATTAAGCTTTTATTTAACAACGTTGCAAGGGTTATTGTCGTTTTAAAAATCTCTTTACGAGAAATCTGAAGCAGAAGGATTTGAAGTCACCCTGCTATTGTATAAACTACTCCTTACTAAAAAAGTCTTTGATAATGTCTTAATGCCATACAAGACGCTTGAGATTTTGCTTATTTTCAATGGTTAATTAGTTACTTTCCTTTACTGTAGCGAATGTAGGAGATTGGTTGCATTTAAAAATGCTTTTATGCCCATTTGTTTTAATGCGTACTACTCAATATGGGCACATACAACGTCTACATGGATGAAAGACCAAAGTGCAAATGCGAGCTTCATAAAATGCTGTGCACGAAACTCTAATTGATCAATATTCCAATGATGCTAGTAAAGTACTTACGAAGTTTAAGAAGCACATTTTCATCCGAGACATAAGAAAAGTGAAAGTCACTTTAAAATATTTAAAAGTACGTGAAAGTTTGAATCCCGTTCATAATTAAAACCTTCAAAATATGTAACTTATTATTATTAATACAACATCTCGGGTGGTGTAAAAACTATTGGGTATTTCATTTCCACCAGTTACAAATACTAGTGGCAAGCAGGTTCTCCGACTTACACTATGGTGCAAAGCCGGAGGATAGGTCGGAAGACCCTCTTCAGCGTCCTTTTAGCAATTGCGGGAATAGGTGGGTGTTGGTGGTCGGTGAGGGAAAATATCTAACTTAGTATAAAATTATACATAGTATACTATATTTAATTTGACAAAGGCCGTTACAACAATGTTTTAATTACTTCACATGGATAAAAATCCAATATTAAATTTATCCACTTTATACTTGAAGGGAGAAATCGATACTTCCCTTTCTGACGTTTTGTATCACTTTATTCCCAACGATGTACATGAAAATAAAATTATTAATTCCCTAATTGTAAAAGTATTCGTTGGACAAAATGTAAATAAAACCTTAGTAAATAATTTATTTTTTAACAACAATAATTGAAAAGTTTTTCACCACAATCATGTATAAATTAAACAAGTTTTAGTAAATTGAATAAATGCAATTAAAGCTCATTTTGCAGCGCATATATTTATCTACACATGGGTTTTATTTGATTTGAAAATAAAGATATGGAAAAAGATCCGTGTGCGTGAAATAAATAAAGGCCCCATTGTTCGGGAGCGATCATAACTTTTGTTGGATACGTAGACGGCAAGTACATTTATAAAATTAATTAGGGATAGAATTAAAACAGCAGTTTATATAAAGAGTAATAGAGTACAAAGAGATAGGATGTTAAAACTAATACGTGTCGTTAAAGTAGTGCTATCTGAAGCGATTGGTCCGATAAACGACTGCATACCTATACCTCGACCTTATCTCCCACTTACCATGCACGCCCACATTAAATCCGGAAAACAATTGTTTTTTTCTTCTTCTTTATTTAAAGTTACCCGACCGATTTAATCGTCATGCGGGTTAGTTTATAATTAACATTCATTCACAACTTAAGTACGCTCCGATTTTCTTTCTAAGAAGTGTAATAATTATTTGAAAATAAGTATGTTCTCTTACTCAACATTTTACTATTATGCCATGATGTCCTACGTATGTAAATAAAATTTTTAAATGAAAGATACTTAAGTTTCAAAAAAAATAATATATTAACCATAAAAATCGCCTTTTTCAGTTTAAGCAAATTTTACATATAATGTCTCAATATAGAGTATATATAGTTAATTTAGATAAACAAGGAAAACACTTGGTTTCTGTTTCATATATTTATTCAAAACATCTGACAAAAACCGCCCACGCTTATTTAAACGAAATAAATATACTCTTGAAATAATAATAGCTTATGTTTTATGAATATTTTAACTAATTTATTTATTGTAGGACAAAGATGACCTTATTGTTGAATTGTCTAAACAATAAAACTCACCATACTATGTAGAATGTAGTTGTGATAAATATGATTGAATACGTACCTGCAACAAAAAGAAATAAAATATTAATATCCAAGCAGTACAAATTTTAAAAGGTTTTCATGTGAAGGTATATATATATGTATATAAAAGCATAATAGCAAGTGTTTATTAGGGTGGTCTGCAGCATGGGAAAATTTAAAGGAAGTATCTAAGAAACCTTTTAACGCCCTGTTTCGATTCAAGTAACAAACATTAACACTTCCATAAACATAAACTTTTTCTTTCTTTACTTGTTTAGCAATAAGTGCGAAATGAGAATCAATGAAACTTTGTTTGTATCTTTTAACAGATTGCGAACAGTTTCGAATTATCTATGCATTATATAAAAAATTACGACCCCGAGGGTTCTATACCTACCATTACAATATCGAATACCTGCTTAAGTTTACCTCATAATTTCATTTATTAATATTGAATGATAGGTAAAATAATAACACAAATTTCCACTATAATTTTATTTTGCTCTTTACCATTGTACTACGGCATCTCCACTAGTATTGACATCGACTGTTATATTCTTTTTTATTTATATCTACTAAATTTATTTTATTTTTTATTTGTTAAAAAACTACAATGATAAATTAACATTCATGGACCATATTAAAAACAATAAACATTATTTTAATTTAAATAATAATTTCAAGACAAGAAAAAAGGAAAAGAGTGGACATACAAGAATGTTTAGAAATTAAAAAACATATCAAAAACAGCACTGTCATTTTAAATGAAATCGAAAATATTTACAATTCAATAATTCTAGATAAGGTAATTGAAATCTGCTCACCCTTAGAATAAATACACGTAATAGATAAAAACAAATAAGAATGTAACAATCGATACCAACACATCTTCTAATGATGCCCTGGTAGGGTGAAACAATTGTAAAGAGCAAAATAAAATTATAGAAGAAATTTGAGTTATTATTTTTTCTATTCAATATCAATGTTAATTTCCTTAAAATAAAGTACTCTTGTAGTTCTCTTTGAGAATGGCCGAAAGGTTGAAACACGTGTAAGAAATTGTTAATAAATTTTGTGAAAACATTTCTGGTTTAATTTTAAACAATTTAATATTATTCAAAATGTTTCACAATGAACCTACCGCAGAAACAATTCGAATTATTAATCAATTCATTTATTAAGTTTGAACTATATTTACTTGTAATGACGTAAGAAATAATGGATAACATGAGATTGTTAAATCATAATTAAGCTCACATTTAACTTCTATCTAAGTGAAATAAGTATTCCAACTATTTAACATTATGGAAATATTTCATGTTAATTTCGAAACAGTGTCATGCACATGTCCATGATTTTGTTACAATTAAATTGTACGAAACTAAATACCTACATCTGATCGAACCAAATTTAACTAGTAAGATTTGACAAACTGATACTTTAGACAGTATTCCGTTTTATCATTTTGAGGTACGAAACAAAATAACAATTACCCAGGGCCAGGTGAAGCCAATGTGGGGGTGCATGATACACACTACCCGAAAATATCTGGGGTGGTGTAAAAACTATTGAGTCTTACATTCACTTGGTGGACGGGCAGTCCCTCTGACTTAAACTATAATGTAAAAGCCAAAGTTTCCTTTTAGGAATTGCAGGAATGGGTGAGTAGTGGCTGTAGAGAGAAAGAATGAAGACAGAAGGGCGGTGAAAAATTGGTCTATGTATTTGTGGAATATTACTGTTTCAGCCTAAATTATAAAAAAACACCTTTTTTTTGTGTTTCATTCCCACCAGCTACTCGTGCTGGTGGGCGGGCAGTCCCTTCGACATACACTGTAGTGCAAAGCCGGAGGGTAGGGCGTAAGGCCCTCTTCACCCTCCTTGCAGGAATCGTGGGAATGATTGGGTGTTGTGGTTAGGGACAGAAAGATGAGACGGACTAAATGAAGACAGAAGAGAAGTGAAAGATTATCTGTGGAATATTACTGCCCCAGCATTTGCCTAAATGATCCAAGGAAATCATAGAAAACTTGGATCAGAGCAGCTGGATCCAAGTTCGAACCGGTGACCTTCCGAATGCTAAGCAATGATCTAGAGCACTAGACCACACCGCTGGGTCTACAAAACATGCCTAAATTATCCAAAGAAATCACAGAAAAACTTGTACCAGAACAGGCGGACCCGGAATCGAACCGACGATCTCTCGAATGTTTGGGTTCGAGTATGTATATGTCAGAATTCCCTAATTGTTAATTATAGGACACAAGTATAATTCCTAATCGATTATAATCCGAAGAGTTGAAAATTGTTTTCAACTCAACCATTGGGGTTCCCCATCCTTAGGCCTAACCAATCCATTTCACCTACAACTCGAATTATAAGTATTTCGCTGGCCAGGCTTTCAATCCATTCAAATAGTTGACGTGTTACATTTTATTCAAAAGCAGGTGTAGGCACATATTAGAAGTTTTGAATTGACCCACCCACACTTTCGAACACACCCCTTATGCGAATTAAACCAGAAATTTATTTCAATATTCATCGCGTTCTTTACATCCTGTCAGTGTGAGAATAATTAATTCACTTTCAAAATATAAGCTTTGTCTTTAAAGCTAACGTCAAGGTTGGTTTATTCAGGTGAATATGATATGTTATCTGCGTTTTATATTGAGGAAACGTCCAAACATTGCAATGATTTATGTTGATATACAGATACACGATACTAAACTCTCTAATTAGATAATTTACCTTTCAAAGGGTTGAATACTCGGACATATTAAACTTTCATAAGACGGTAAAGAGTTACCTTCTATTCTATGTACCTATTTAGAGGTCAATGTTATTTAAAAACATATAAAAAGTGTTATCAAACATTACTTTTATTACACACTTTATTACCATAAAAATTGCAAGATCCACAAAATATTTACACTTAAAAATTATTTTTTTCCAAAAAGAAATAAAAGCAAACATTTTTTCAGTAGTTATTAGAATAAAATGAGTTAAACTAACCAACTGGTAGGTGTATATAAACATTAATAAAAAATGGATTTTAAATAACGTTACAGAGGTATTATCTATTATCGAAAGTGTAGGTTAAACTTGGTACGTCCCTTAATATTTCTAAGAAACATTCGGCAATGAATGTAAGTAACTGAAATTAATTCATGGGAAATGACGTAGGACGTAGGCAGACAAAAATTTAGGGCTTGTCATTTGATCTCAAGACAAGAAATATATAACTTCTCCAGTTATGCTTTCTAATGATTTTATCACAACATTAATGATAAATTTACTTTATTGCAATATGTTATCTGAACCATAACAGATTCAATTAATCTTTTAACAGTGAGTTTTACACAACTGTAATAAATCAACGAAATTTAATTGTCACTATTTTTTGATTGAGTCAGTTCGACCTCAAAATTTCATGGAAATTCCAAACGCAAACAATAATTCCAATAAATTATTGCTTTGGTACGTAATTAAAGGCTAATTACATAAGCTGCTTATTAAATGTATCGAATATATTGCATATTTAGTACGAAAAGAACCATGACAATAATTCCAATAAACAGTAGAATTAATAAACTGTTCCACGACAAAAGTTCAATTAGAGACTTTAACGCTAAAAATTAACAAATCATGTAAATCCGATTAGAACTACATAGATACACTTGATTTGAAATGCTGATATTTCAGTAAACATATTTTTCCTTAAAATTATATTGGGTCTTCTATACTTATACTAACGCGAAATAATATAAAATTTTTGATCTGTACATAGATGGCGCTAGTTTTATTGCATTCACCTCTTTTTCAGTTAGTACTAACCTTCAAAAGACAGCTGTTAAAATTTCATGATATTCTATTCATTAATTAGTGAGTTAATGTACTAAGAGTGACTTTATCTATCTACTTTTGCTATTTTAAAAACAATGTCGTATTTTCATTTTACACTGCTTCTTGATGGGAAAAAATACTGTTGCCGTTACCGTACTTGTAAAGTAATTAGTTAAACTAGATGATCGGTTTTGTTTTACCAGTAATTCATGTGTTCTGGAAATGTGATATTTGTGTCTCTTCCGGGCTGTCTGATGTATTTAACTAAATAACATAGAAATCCGAACATTTGATTTCCCAAGAAAGTTCATTGCATACTCTTAAAAACGTTCTAATTCAATTTGAAACACTTTAATAATAATTTAACTATAACGCGGAAGTCTCAAACTTAGTCTAGGAATATAATTTAACATATGAATAAAGTAATCTAAAGTTGCGCAAACACCGGTGGCATGAATGTCAAAACCCGCTGGAAATTGTTTTATACAATAACAACACATTAAAAACAAAAGAGCCTTAATACCTACAAATACACACACACGCATAAATGCACCTTAACTGCAGTGTACATGAAGGTCGTATTTCGCACGATCCAGTACTTCCTCACGATCGTTACATGGCACAAAAATAAAAACTTATAAGAAAAAAAAAGGCACCACCGCACCCACTATTTTTGAAATATGCGTGCTACATTCATTGAACAAGTCATATACATTATATATACGGAGTAAATGGCCTTGTTGTCGGAAAAATAATATAAAAAAGTGTGTAATATATTCCCGTTGTCAATTTGTGTTAATCATTTAATAACTAAGAACGTTACCCTACGTACACATCGGCAATTGTTTATACGTTATTAATCAACATGATTCGCGGGGGTTCCTGAGCGAACGACCAATAAATAATAAGCAAGGGGATACAGAAATCATAATAAGGAACAATTCAATGCACATACCTAACAATTGTATGGTTTGAGACAGAATCCTATTTATCACAACATGGTCAATTGCACGGATAGACAGATCCCTCTTGAATAATCTAGGTTTATATATCTAAAAAATTTAACATTTCTACATACGACTAGGCGCTTTTCAAAACAGTGTCGTTTATTATGCAAAAACCAGATAAAATTAAAAAACAGGAAAGTTTCATTGGTTTATTCGATACCTCGACAAATTTGTTTCGACCTATCATTTGCAATAAATCTCGTAAACACATCGAATATATCAGTAAAATTTTCTTCTTTTTTTATTTTACTTTATAATCTAAATTTATTAAACCTGACAGTAAATATAGAATTCGCAACCGGTAAATACAGGAAAAACCTCATGAATTTTCATACGGATCACTTAAACAACCCCTCATCTCTCTTGTTGTTATTCAAAAAACACATTTTACAAATAAAAATTAGAATTCTAAAACTGTATTCTCTTAAAGGTAATCTACTCACGAGTACTTATTTGTTCAAACAAGACAAGCTGCTGTGACACTTCGAGTTGTAAAGATTTCCAATAGCTTTACCTAACCTAACCTAACCTAACCTAACCTAACCTAACCTAATCTAACCTAACCTAACCACAAGACCTTTTTTGACAGATTTCAGTTTGTTTGACACTCTCACACAAGCGCAGATATAGCTTAATCACATCTTGAGTTATATGAGTCATTTATGGTACATTCAACTTTAACCAAGCGAAAGCGGATAAAACGCGGTTTACCCGGGTAAAGCCCGAAACGTGTACAATTCCAAATATATTTTGGACTTTACCCAAAAGTCTTGGGTATTACGCAGTTTATCTGGGTAAACCTAGGTTTACTCGCTTATCTAACTTTACTCGTAACATATACATATGATTATATATCTTCACAAATAACTCTTATAAGAAATATGTATTTTTTAACATTTATATTATGATTAAGATTAAGATTAGCATAAATAAAAAATATATGAGCCACATTGTGCAAAAATTTCTATTTCAGACTATAAATTCAGTAACGCTTTTGTTTAATAGCCGGTCTGTTATAATTCGGTTTCTTTTATGACGGCTGTCGCCACTAATTTGGCCATCACGTATGTATCGTGAAAATAAAGCATTTTATATGCAGCTACACAATTCCGAAATGAGTGACATTGAGAGGCACAGATTTCGCGTTGACTTTTAGTAATGGTGGGGGATCGTGCAGTTCCGAGCGATATTAATTTAAATTAAAACGATTGCTGATTAGTTAGTCCAACTGAGTGTATAATGTTGACGAACTGGGCCCTTTCTTTCGTGCTTTTGATTAAATAAAATTTATTGCATGTACGATTACCATGGTCCGATTACAATTCACGAAAAAGGAACTGACACTGAAAGCGCAAAGTACTTTGCCATGTTTCAAATGAAAAGTGAATTAGCGTCAGAATAGATAATAGCGCGAATAGGTGGTGGTAGTAGTATTGGAAAGCGAAGTCCCTGGAGTTCAAGTCCGATAATTGAACCATTTCGTTTATAAGCCACACCCGCCGCCAAGCCATAGACCAGCTTTAGTAATTTGTGCAATTTGTAAAATAAACTTTTCATCACCGAAGCCGGAATTCTATAATTGAAAGTTATGTTCCTCGTCTACAGGGTGCAGCCCATCTAATAACATGCAAACTTAATGGTTTACTAAAGAAATTTACATTATACAAACCAGTGGCGTAGCACCCAACAAAAGTTACACCAAACACTAATAGTTATATTAGAGACACTTTTCTTTTAAAAATAACATGTCTGTTTAATGTTCACCAGTTACTACTGTTGGTGGGCGGACAGTCCCTCTGACCTACATCCCAGTGCAAATCCAGAAACTAAGCCCTATTAACCTTCTTTAAAGAATTGTGGGAATGGACTAGTTACGGATGGGGAGAGACAGATGATACAAACGGAATAAAGAGTAGTGAAAGATTAGATAGATCAACAAAATCAAGGAATCCAAATCTAAATTTAGAATCAGAAATGCACTGATACAAAGAAATGAAAGAAAAGTTGCACCAGAGCAGGACTCAGAAACGAACCAAGACCGCTGTCCAGGGTATTATTTATAATTTTAGTGAAATATACATATAGATTTGAACTTGTATGAAAAAGAGAAGTAACATTAGACAGTGATCGGAAAATTCCGGTGTCCGGGGCAATAGACAGAATCGTGCTCAAATAATATTAAAACATTTTCGAATAACCAATGTCAAAAACAACTTTTTCGCAGATTGCTAAAAGGAAAACAATTTGCATAACACGATTCTCTAATTTAAAATAAAATCACTTCTGTCTTCAAAAAGCAAACCATAAAACTTTTACGACTTAAACGAAATAAAAGAAAAATATATACTAACTAAAACAAACGTGCGTATCTCGTGACGTTAGCGATAAACAACCGTAAAATTTCTATTTTTTATGAGCACCAACGAAATCAGCCATAAGTAAAACATACACTACCAAAAAATGTCTTTATCTAACTAGTAAACTATCAGTACAAGTTTCGTTTTAGTGCCTTAATGGATCTTTTCACTTCTCATGAGGTCAGTCAAGAGCTTTAAAATTGGTTTATTCGTATCTAGATACTGCTTTTTTAATAAAAATCCAAATATAAATATAAATATGGAATAAACAGAAACAACTACTCGGAGGGCTAGTATTCCTACTGGCATTGAATTACACTGTTGATTCCGATGGACTTCTAGACGAAAATATAACATATTCAAAAAAGAAGGAATTAAAATCCTTATTCGTCTAAATTTTAAGATCAAAGATCTTACATTTTGAACGCGTTCTATAAAGTAGGCACAACGAACCGAAGCCACATCCCGAAAGGTCGAAACCGGTCGTGGGTGTGGCTTTCGGTTCGTTGTGCCTACTTGGTAGGACGCGTTCAAAATTTGAGATCTATGATCTTAAAATTTAGACGAATAATGATTTTAATTCCTTCTTTTTTGAATAAAAATCCAAAGTTCTTTGTAATTAAATCGTTAGGATTAGGTACCTATTGTAAAAATATTCTTAAACAACTCTCAATGACTTTAAATCGTACATTTTTTTAAAACGAAAAATGGATTTCACAATTAGTCCGTGCGACATATTTATCTGTCTGTCAGCTTCACCCACTCAAAAAACTTCAATTTTTTATAAAAGATTAATAAATACCTTTCAGCACTTGTGGAAGTAACGGTATGTAAACTACTTGAAGCAACTTGCATTCACGAAATTCTTGAGGAAATGTCTTACGCATTAGCACTGTTTACCTTAGCGTTTGGCAAGAGTACTTCATAAAACGAATCGATACCTTCTCCAAGGAAATGGGAATTTGCCGAAGATCTACGTCTCTGTGTGCATTTTCAGATAATCCGCAAGATGTTCAACCTTAACTCATTCGTCTAATTTAATTTGTAAACTATTTTCGAAACAATCTTCACTTAATAAAATAAAAAGTTCCTTCAGTACCTACCTAAAACTGCCGGATAGCCAAACTGATCTCTTTTAATATATTTTAAAAAAAGGTGTGCCTACACTAATTTGATATGATACCATCCATTGACTTGGTGATGTCATTTTTTGTTTTATATTAACCGTACATGTGTCTTTTCCCCTTAGTGCCACCATTGGAAGTATTAAAAACAGTTGAAAGATATGATCATTAACCCTGTTATATATAATTACTATCTGTATGCATTAGCCAAAATTATATTCAATTCAACCACAATATTTATAAATGTAATGAAGGATTAATTATGATAAACCGCATTAAAACCGTTACGGTAGATTTGTTTATCCACTATTTTGAATATAACTTCATTAGTAAATTTAACAAATGTTTATACTATTATCGTTATGTCAACAATATTTTATTGTATTTTACGGGTACAGAGAGGCAATTGTAATATTTTTTAAATCATGTAAATAATGTACAACCTAACATAAAATTGATAATAGAAACAGATATTTACCAACAGATTAACTTTTTAGACCTTACCATAAGTACCATAAGCTATTTTTATATATTTATTATAAATAATCACTCTTGTCAGCCGTTACAACACAAATTGGCTGAATTTTACAGTATGCTGTACATACTAATATACCTTCCTATGACTAAATTAGATTTTGAAACAAAAAATAAATATTATTAAAAACTTAGCAGTTAAGAATACATATAGTGTTAAGATCATAGACAGTTTACTAAATAACTTACTTTTAAAACAATTTGTAAATAGTGTTTATCCCTCCATTAAATGTAATAAAAACAATTTTAAAATGATACCATATCTAATAGTTTTAAAAAAATTGTTTAAAGTAGAAATAAGGATTATTAGTTTTTCACGATAATAAGGGTTGCAATTTTTTACCTTGGATTTTAAATAAAAAAACTTGACTAAATAAATGTTTAAAAATTTTGTTTTCTCGTTTTATTGCCTAACTTGCGGACGGGAAATTTTGTACCCATTGCGGAATTCCTCAAAGAAGTTGCTTACCTCAAAGAAGTAATACGTAAAAATTGCATATTATACAACAAACACCTCAACTAAATGTATAAAATACAACAAAGATAAGGTAGGTAAAGAAAATCGACCAGGTATATCCAAAGTTAACTGTAGTTCTTATAACATCACATATCGGTCAGACTGGACGTACATTTAGAAAAAGAATAAACGAACACAAAAAACCTCTCGAGCATACAATATTCGACTCGTATAATATGAAACCCTTAATTGACGAAGCACAAGTATATTTAATGAAGATCTAGATCATCGCTTAGCATTCGGGAGGTCACCGGTTTGGACCCAGTTCCGGCTGCTATGGTTCAAGTTTTCTGTGGTTTCCTTGGATCATTTAAGCAAATTCTGGGGCAGTAATATTCCACACATTGATTTATAATCTTTCATTTCTCTTTTGTCTTCATTTCGTCCGTATCGTCTTTCTCTCCCTAACCACACCACCCACCCCTTCCCCCGATTCCTGTAAGGAGGCTGAAGAGGGCCCCGGCTTTGCATTACAGTGTAGGTCGGAGGGACTGCCCGCCCACCAGCACGAGTAGCTGGTGGGAATGAAACACAAAAGTTTGAAGTTTTTTTTTTTTTGTAGAATAGTGTCCAACTAAATATTCAACATTCAATTGAATTAAACAAATCATACATTATCAAATTTAAATTGGGCATTAACCCTAAACATAAACAATTGATAGAAAACTACTTAGCGGTTAAATTTGACTAGATGCCAGTTATTTAGTGTAGTAAATAGTTTTTGTTTTTGTAAATAAATATTAAATAGTTTGTTCGTCTTGTCATTTCGAACGATGAAGTGGCACAGCAGTGCATAATGTAAGAGACAGCACAAATTAATTCACAAATAATATCACATTGTGTAAATATAAGAGCACTCATACATTGCTAAATGATCAAATAGTCATTAATAATTCATCATTATTAAACTTTTTTGTTAAACTACCCCTTCCCTACTTCTGTATTCTTGAGTTTCATTAATTAGTGATATATTTGATGAAGTATTAGTTAACGTAAAACAATTATGAAGTCATTAAGTAAATTATGGAAAGAGTGAGTTTTAGTTTTACTTTACTAAATTATATATAGTTTTTATTTGGTAATTGAAAAATATTGCAATTTCTAAGTGCGAATGTTTTGAAGAGCTTGCAGTTAGCCGCCGTTATTATATAGCATAACGTTTATGATTTAGCAATCGCCATCGATCAGTACCCTAGCGGGATGACCTTCGACTCGCTAGTAATATTTTTGTGTAATTTTTTATGACTGAACTGTCATTCTTGAATTATTACTTCGTTATGGCGAATTCATATTAACTACAGTACCTACAAGATATAGAGTAGGTATGTATACTCGGTAGGCGAAAATGAGTTAAATTATTTATTTAATTTAACTGTTAGTCAGTTAGTTATACTTACTTATCCGTACGCGCTAATGAAACAATAATTTTAACGATAATGATACGAAGACCAAACGATTAAATTTTCTTTTAGAGGATTTTTTTGACCTACACATACAAAAGAAAATCGATTTACTGCAGTGAATTATTAGGTCAACATCGGAAAGTTTATGGACTAATAGAAATTAATTGAATTCTGATGGCCGGAGTAATTTATGGATAATTAATTTTCATTTTCCATTACAAAACATAACGTTCTTTTTTGGGTTGAATTTAGATATTATCAATTCAGCTATGTACCTACAAGGAAAATTATCGAAAACTTCTTCGCCTATGCTAGTTCAAAGCACTATGATGAGTAACCATACCATCTACATAGTTTGTAACAAGTCCGGTGGTAGCAAAAGATGTTTGAAATTTATAGTCTTGCAACATGACACATTTTCAACGGAATTAAGCCGATTATAGTAATAAATAAGGTGTAATTTGACAAAAATATTTATAAGAGCTAATCGGATAATGTAAAGATCAAATGCTTCCAAATACGAAAAAAAAAAACTAACAAATATTTAATACGTTGTTAATGAAAAAAATGGCCAAGATTAGACGTCTTCAATATTAAAATATATGACCAAAGCTATTTGAAAATAAAATATTTACTACCGAAGAGGTACACAATAAAAGAATGTCATATTTTTAAAGGGTTCAGTGAATTTCAAATTGTTTCGCATATCTGTCATAGAGAGAAATAGCAGATGTTGTGAGACAGTGGCGTCGCGTGTTCTGCAAATTTCAAGAAAAAATAACAATAAATTTATAAGTTTAAACTGGTTCAACTGCTTAATCGGTATTTCGGTATAATCACAATAATGTCATTGAGGTAAACATTTCAATCATTTCTTCATTGATGTTAAACAATATATAACAAAAACAGAAAAGTACATTAATAGAACACTTGGTAATTATTTACAAATTTATTGAGAGACTCGACGATTGTTTCGACAGAAGTCTGTCATCATCAAGAGTAAATGTTTACTGAAGAAAATAAAGCTTAAGACTTGAGAGTTTCATTCCCACCATCTACTCTTGACCATGGACGGGCAGTACCTCCGACCTACACTGTAGAGCAAAGCCGGAGAGTAGGGTGTAAAGGCCTCCTTCAGATTCCTTTCAGGAATCGTGGGAATGGGTGGGTGGTGTGGTTAAAATGACAAACTTGAACAACGTTTATCATATAGTATTTTAGCAATTTTGTCATTCATTAAACATCTTGTATACATCTAGTCTTAGGGTAGTTATAATTTCCAGGTCAACAACATTATTTTCTTTCAATATTCCACAAATAATCTTTCACATCTCTTCTGTTTTTATTCCGTCTGTCTCATATTTCTCTCCCTAACCACACCACCCACCCATTCCCACGATTCTTGAAAAGAGGCTGAAGAGGGCCTTACGCCCTACCCCCTGGCTTTGCACTACAGTGTAGATCGGAGGAACAGCCCGCCCACCAGCACGAGTAGCTGGTGGGAATGAAACAAAAAAAATACCTTCTTCCCGTAATCATTGGTTTACAATTAGTTTTTTTTTCTTCAGTAAACATTTACTCTTGATCCTGACAGACTTTTGTCGAAAAAAATGTAAAAAATTACCAAATGTTCTATTAATTATTTTTGGTCTTTTCACCCCAATTGCACCGTTGAAAATTTAGTTAGAAAAGTACATACTGAACATAATACTTCACATCAGCTCTGTTTTAATATCTTATTGTCTTTCGTAATTTTTGTTCAGGCTATCTTCCTTCAGTTGCAAAATTAGTTTTGCCATTCGTCTGCACAGTTCGTTTATTTTAATTTTCTCTTCGTAAGATAAACGATCAAATTTATTTTGTTGCATATATACAACACTAGTATTCATTGCATTCAGTTATAATTTGCCACACTCTTAAATCACTTAAACGTCCACTTTCACGCACATTAATCGGTGTTTTTTGTATGCATTCAAAACATGCGCAAATCTCATCTTAGTCAATTATATCGACTTCTGTAATTACGTTACAAGCATCATTTTAGAGTTTCTTATTACAGTACAGCCAGCGTAAGAGAAGCTGTAGTTCTGTCACGCCCAGTGAATAACACTTATGTTATCTCCCACCTAACTCGCTTTCGATCACTACCGATGTATCGAAAGGGAGCGTGTACCTGTCATCCTTTTTCCTCCGAATGCGTTCTCCCTTTTATATTACGATTAGAGCAATTCTTAAACTTGCCGATCAGTACGTTCCACAACTTGTACTTGTACTAGCGCGCATGCGATATATATACGATTAGTCAAATTCGTATATATGTAATAAGTAGAAAGATAGCGTGGTCTAGTGGTTCACATCATTCGATTTCGAGTCCGTCTGCTTTGGTCCAAGCTTTCTATGGTTTCATTTGGATCAGTTAGGGAAATGCTGGGGCAGTAATATTACACAGATAATCTTTTCACTTTTCTTCTGTCTTCTGTCATTTCGTCCGTCTCATCTTTCTCTACCTAACCACCACCCACCTACTCCCACGGTTCCTGAAGAGGGCCTTACGCCCTACTCTCCGGATTTACACTACAGTGTAGGTTGAAGGGACTGTTCGCCCACCAGTATAAGTAGCTGATGACAATTAGACACCCAAAAATGTTTTTGCTTTAGACAACGTACATCAACGAATCATTAATTAACTTGAGTAGGTTAAAAGAGACCAATAAAAACTAATTGTAAACCAATGATTACGGATGAGGGTATTTTCTGTCTTTGTTGGGCAGGCAGTACCTCCGATCTACACTGTAGTGCAAAGCCGGAGAGTAGGGCGTACGGCCCCCTTCAGCTTCCTTGCAATAATTGTGGAATGGGTGGGTGGTGTGGTTAGGGAGAGAAAGATGAAACGGATGAAATTAAGACAAAAGACAAGTGAAAGATTATCTGTGGAATATTACTGCCCCAGCATTCGCTTAATTATTTTAGTGTTACATGTAGGAAACATTTTGTGTTCTGCAACTCCACAACTCTTATGAATAAATCCCCAGGGCGTTGTGAGATGTGCGATATGGAAAAAAGATATTTTAGCCTGATAAATAAACTGAATTTTAGATGGTATCACACACGCGTTTTTTCTTCAAACCTCATTTATTTTCCCTATAAGCAAGCCATCTCAATTATTCTGTTCTTGGACAGAAGAGTCTCTTTAAATTTTAGAGTAAAGCCTTCATCGTGCAAGGAACGGAACGCCCTATATTCTGCATTCACCTCCTGTGCACGGTTGCAATTTATTAAAAGGGTGCAGGTCACCCCCACAGCTACGTTATTGTGCATGTCTACTAAGAAAGCACCGTATAAGGAAAAGTGGTTGCCATTATAAAATTCTAACAAATACACGTGTTCCTTGCGTAACAGCTACTCCTACAATATTCAATTTCTCCATACAGTGGGTATATATATATATATGTCACAGCCAATCTGAAAAATCTGGCATTTTCTAATACTCCTAGACAGCTAAAGAAACAACACCTTTATGCACAATCTAATGGAAGTAACTAGTTACACAAACGAATAAATTAAGGACTTTTAATGGTTGATGTGAATAAATTAACAGTTAATATAATCAAAGTGGTAACGACAAGGTTCAAACATGATTTGCTTTTGACAGTATAGCCATCTTAATGTCTCTTTATGTTAAAATCCTCATAGCTCAGACTTTTTATTGTATTTCAGACCAAAATAACAATTTGGAAAACCAATAGTGATTCGCGAGGACCCCTGAATGACTTTATAACAGAGCACTAATGGGGAGCCAACGTGAGAACAGCCATCTGGTACGAATAAAACAAATTTCACGTTTCGTAGAAAGAAATTATTGTATTGATGTGACTCGCTTAAGAATTTCATCAGACGAATCACAACAAATAAATTTACGATAAGTCATTGTCAGATTTTAATATTTCTTCGTGTATTGATTCACAACTAGCCCGTACAGCTATGCGACTCGTTTAATAAATCTATCAACTCAGAGGCCGTCTGAAAATGACATGGAATGGTTAGTTATCATCGAAAATCGTGTGAATCACTGCTCTTTCATAAAATAGAGAAATATTGCATATGCAATGATTGTCAATTTTGCGCATTTGTTTCAGTGATTTTTAAGGCTTTAAGGTACCCAATTAACATAAATGTCCTCCACACAATTAGGTGAATATAACTTACTTATAATCATTTAATAAATATAAGTAAATGCCGAAGAAAACTTACGAGATAACAAACTGATGTAGGCAGTGTTTGAAGCCTGTAGGGAACATTTCGACATCGCCGAAAAGGAAAATAATTTTTCAATAAAAAGTGGACAGGCTATGACAAAGAAATGAATACAAAGTCGGTATTATGTACAGTGCAAAATCATCTACAGCAAATCTATTAATTTATTAAGAAACAAACCTATAACGTTGACAGTACTTGACTGGGTTGGTTTGCATTAAAATTCATATAACAGGAGGGCTGAAAAGTTCGTAGGCTAGCATAGAAAAAAATTTTTTTTTGATAGAATTTGATTTTATTATTCCATATAGTTCCCTTCTAGGGCGATACAACGATTATAGAGGTCATATAATTTTTCGATACCTTTTTTATTATACGATTTGTCTTTAGCCTCAAATAGTCTTCAGTTTCGGCGATTACGATTACTTCTTCGTCGGTGCGAAATTTCTGTCCAGCGAGCATCCTCTGGTGGTCTGAGAACAGAAAAAAGTCGCTGGGGGCCAGATCTGGAGAGTACGGTGGATGCGGAAGCAATTCGAAACACAGTTCATGGAATTTTGCCATCGATTTCATTTATTTGTGACACGGTGCATTGTCTTGATGAAACAGCACTTTCTTTTTCTTCAAATGAGGCCGCTTTTTCGCGATGCATTACAACTCATATACATACTGTGTAACTGCAGTAACGAAACAATACGCCACTATTGAAAAATTAACAAGGTGGTAAAGCAAATCATTATGCGTGGACGAAACACAACCCATAATACTGATCACATTGATCAATTAATATTCTATGTTTGGAGTTTTCTATAAATAGATAAATAATACAAAAATTTTGATTTGTTATTTAAATCTAATTTTTCTGCATTACTAAACAGATTTATAATAATTTAAAATCACGCTACAATTCATCTATTTTATAACACTTGCTTAGGAATTTAAACCTAAATCAAAAGTAAATTACAATATTATACAAACTTAATTGTAATTCCTGGGTGTGCGCTATATCAATAGTATACAATTTGTATTATAAAATAAGAGAAATATTCTAAATAACAAAATGTCCCTATTATATATACGCAATAAATACACAGTCCCTTGAGTTTTCCTTTACAGAGAATGTACATTGTACATATGGGTAGGTATATATATTATATATATATACAGAGTTAAACTGGGCGTCTTCTTCTTACGTTAGCCAGGTCACTGTTTAGTAGTCTATGTAGCTTTGTATGTAAGTTTACATCGCTTTTACGAAGGTATCGTCTTGGTCATTCGAGATCGGTTGCCCGGATTGATATACACAACGGCATATCATTCTGATAGCTGCTTGTGTCTTGAATAAATTGCAAAATATAGGTATACACATGTCTATAATTGGCATCGACGTCTGGATCTATATTTCTGCTCCGGCATAATACGGCTTACTTTGCATTTAGTAAGATCAAAGATTCGAAACCGTTTTTAATATTTATGACTTAACTCAAAATTTGGATTTGATCCTGACATACCGAACGATGTACCTACCTACCCACACATACATTTCGTTTCTCTTTCTATATACCAGGTTATTCATACAATTTTTTTATATATAGGTAGGTATAATAGACCTTTCGAAAAAAAAATACAATAATAATGCCACCACTATCCACTCACAAAATTATTGTAACAATTAACTTCAAGTTCGTTGTTTTTCCCTTATCATTCGGTATATTTTAGGGTGAGTATGTTTAATCAGCTCAAGTCAAACACTAACATTTTTAAACAATCAGCTATATAAATATTATACTTCTGTGGCTAAGCAGAACAACAATGTTGTATTTTGAATTATACCAACTTAAAATCAGTTCGTTTACGAGTTTTCATTTTTTTTAGGAATCTGATGTTGGTACTTATCAAAATACGGAACCGAAGCAATTCAACAAATAAAGGCCAACCTGTCAATTAAAGATATAGGATTTTTTAACGAACACGCTTCGGCTGACATTCACCTGCGTTTTGTAAAGATTCTTGTATGCCTTCATTTTTTTTCCGCCAACTTTCCATTCCTACGGCAAAAAAAATACCATTTTGTTTTTTCGTTCAACATCAATTACTTACAAGGACCTTATCTTTTACCAACATTAACTTTTATTGAGCAAAAAATACACCACCAGTTCCAACAATGTAACACATAATTTTAACTAGAGAAAAAACATTTAAAAAATAAAGTAATTAAAAGTACACCCCTGAAACATCTGACAACATAAATAAAAATTTATCATATATCTTAAACAAATTAATCCTATTTGACACTTTAGAATGATTATATGACATAAAAACGTATGATTAGATACTAAATATTTTGAGTCGTATTAGAATGATCTTTTTAATTATGAAAAGGCATGGTACGGACCTGGCGTTGGCAAATTAAGAAAACAATAACATTATAGTTCGAGATATAATCATTAGAATACAAAAATTGCTTTACCTCATACCCATTTTTCATATATTTCCGTATACGTTACCGGAGACATCAACGTGCGGTCAAGCGACAAACCCGATAGAGATGACACAAAAAAGCTGAGTAACGGAAAATCAAGATTAGAAATAAGAAAAAGGTATTGGAACAAGTAGAACAGTGCTAGCTTCAACTGAAGAGAGACCGAGGTCTAAAATTTGAAGAAATCCCGTCCCCACTTGCCCCCTTAAGGTCGATTGTTTTCTATGGAAGAAAGTTTAATTAAAAAAAGTCGTAATTAAATATATTTACAGTTTTCTTGTCTTAAGTTGTAATAAAATAAGCTATTATTTATTGAAACGATTCCACTAGACATTAATAACTATACATTCATGTATCCAGGTATAATAAGGTAGCGTACATTTAAAAAAACTAATTTTAGAATTAGTATTCAATGAAATCATCATTTTTTTTATAAATACAATAATCATAGTACTACTATCGATGGCAAAAACAAATTTCGTCAAATAATTTTATTTTTATTTATCTATTAGTTTTTAGTACTTACAAGAGTGTTTAATTTTCAGTATTTAGTTTATTTTTAATTAAAAATAAAAAAAAATAGTCTTATTAAAACGAGACAGGGATATGAGGTCCGGGGTTGCAGCTTCCTAAAGTAGAAGAATTTTTTATTTGAAATTTGTATGGGGATATAATTTAATAATTTATTTTCCAGGGTGGCGGTGATTAATTAAAACAATGTTGTTAATTCATTTGTACCGTTTCGGTTTATTCAACCATCATCAGACCTTAAGTAAACAGTGTGTGTCCAAACAAAATAAGTTAAAAATTGTTGTGAGCAAAAATCTTCGCAAATGTAGTAGGACTACATTTTTTGTATTTAGTTTTAGTCTGATAATGCTTGAATAAACCGAAACGTTAAAAATTAATTAACAACATTGTTTTAATTAGTGACCTGGCGGTCACTGGAAAATAAATTATAAATTTAACATAAACGGTCAGGAAATCAAGAATAATTTGATATAATTTAATTTACTCTCTGGTGGTGGTATTTGAAGTAATAGGAAAGACAGGTGAAAAATACGAATAAAAAAAATGTTAAGTAGGACTTGTCGACTACGAGACATCCACGTTGCAGACAAGAGAAGCAAAGAACAGGTTGAAGAAAAAGGGACAATAAATTTTGTCAATGTAACATCAAAAGGCTAAATAAACGCACAAATACCCTTACGGCTAACCGATTCGTTCGAAGCTCAAAGACACTGGCACAGAATTCAGATTACCTCATTAACATTCAACTCTTATCGACAGTTAACAGTCTAATTATAGACTACCTGTCTACCCGGTAAGAATGAAAACATTAACTGACGAAAAAGTTATTGAAACTTTATCGAATAATTCTCGATCGGCAAAATCCACAAGCACGTCGATTTCTTCGAAAAAAACGGTTTCTTGCAAGAAAAAATTTTTACCTTCAACGTACTAAGTATACATATAAATATATATGTATATTTATATGTGTAAATACCACAGAAAGAACGGCTATGCAAAAAGCTACGGAATTTAATCACTTATCGGATAATCAGTTTGTTTTAAAACACGTTTTATAAATTTCTCACAGAAACCTTAAATCTCATATACCGACAACATAAAAGAAAATACTCTCTAGAGATTTCTTTATTGACAAAACCAGTCACATACGGAAACTTATCAACAGCTAAAAGAAAAAACAATGTCATATTTTCAAAGATAACGAAATTTACTTACAAATTCCCCAGTTTTCTAAAGGTAGAAATTTTATAAAATATGTATACTTATTGATCTTAATATTAAATTTAAACTATAGAGGGTGCATTTTTTGTGAAACATTGTCTGAATATATTTAGTCAAATAAAACACACTACAGTAAATTTCACCAACTTTATTATTGTTCTCGACAATATTGTTTCGAGCTATGTGCTCATTATCAAGAGTAACGTTATACTGACAATACGAATTTTACATGCTCATTTATAGATAGCTTGAGATAAGGGAGGGTGAAAAACTGCCTAGTTCCAACTGATTATTTACAACATTTTCTGATTTTCTTAAGGCTATCTATTTCCAAATATTTTTTTTCTAAATTTAAGCTAATGCAATGTTCACTAATTCCTGATTTAAGCTATCTATAAATGAGAATGTAAGATTCGTATTGTCAGTATAATGTTACTCTTGATAATGAGCACATAGCTCGAAACAATAATAAAGTTGGCGAAACTTACCATAGTGCATCTTAATATTGTTTTAGTTATTAACAAAATATAAAAGATAAATATTTTTTAGGGTCCAATTTAAAAGAGTTGATAACATGAAACTCAGACATATTTTTTTAATATTTAAAAAATGTAACGTTTCGAATATAGTTTTAAATTCCCAAATCTCTCGAATTCATTTAGTATGCTGATTATGTAACTACTCAAAGCACTTTTCCGATATTTCTTCTAAGGTATTTTCTTTCTTTAGATCTTTTTTACAATTATACATTCTTCCAGCAAACAAATAGACCAATTGGATCTATTCGTAATGTTGTCTGGATCGTTAGCGCAATTTATTATCGCACATAAGCGAAAGAAGAAACGAAATAGCTCATTTAAAGCTGCCGATTCAAAACGGAAGAATGATCCCAGTTATAAAACGAAACAGAATATTATAATATAAATTCAGTGAGGTTTGAGGTTTCGAAAGCAAAACTAGCTCCGGGATATACATTTATAGAGGCAAAACTTGCTAATTATACGGTATTGTTGCAAAGGACAACATGTAAAGTAGCTTAAATATTACCGAACAGCTTTATATTTTTCAATGTAGAACTTATTAAAAATGGATAATTAGCCACATAAAGATATCTTTACAATGATCCTAATTAAAACTGCTATAGTGCCCGTACGTTCTACATACACACGTTTTGTCGGTCGGAATGTTTTAAAATTTAACGCCTGCTATATGTACACTAACGTCCTTTGAATATGAACATGCCGTAGGTACGAAACAACTTTCAATCAAAATTATCATTCATCTTACTTTCCAAATACTACAAACTTAATAAGGCGGTAACTATATGACAATAAGAAAGTATATTAATTTTTGAAACAGTTTAGTTTCAAACTTTAGTTAATTACTAAAACACTGCAATTTTTTCGCTACAGATCAACAACTTCATCAAACAGATGGTGAAATTTATTGAATTAATTCAAAAAAGAAGGTATTAAAATCCTTTTTCGTCTAATTATAAAGGATCACAGATCTCACATTTTGAACGCGTCCTACCAAGTAGGCACAGCGCACCAAAAGTCATATCCCACGACCGATTTCGACCTATCGGGTCTCATCAGGTGAGCGTTGGTATAAAGGCTTGTACAAGCTATATAATAAATATCAAAATGGAATCAACAGAAACAACCACTCCGAGGGCTAATACCCCTACCGGCATTGAATTACACTGTTGATTCCGATGGACTTCTGGACGAGAATATAACATATTCAAAAAAGAAGGAATTAAAATCCTTATTCGTCTAAATATTAAGATCAAAGATCTCACTTTGAACGCGTCCTACCAAGTAGGCACAACGAACCGAAAGCCACATCCTACAACCAGTTTCGACCTACCTTGATCTTAATATTTAGACGAATAAGGATTTTAATTCCTTCTTTTTTGAATATGTTATACTTTCGTCTTAGAAGTCCATCGGAATCAACAGTGTAATTCAATGCCGGTAGGGGTATTAGCCCTCGGAATAGTGTTTCCATTTTAATATCCATTGTATTAAATTAATAATTAATAAATAAATAAATTGAGGAAAATTGTCAGTGGTATACCTACACCCAATAGTAGATGTTTCTGTGATAAAGAAGTTAAGTAATTAGTAACCTCAGTAATTGTGTTTTGTTACGGTTTTATGGAGTAAGAAAGTATTACAATAAGAGGATAATATGGACGTTATCAAAAGATGGTATGAATAGAAAACTGAGGGAAAATCGTTTTTCAAATGTGTTTAATTCATAAGTAGACGTTCGAAAAACGAAAGAGGATGGTTACATTCTTCAGGTACCGCCCGTTCGGCAGCTTGTACCGTCTCATACCTGCTGCCTCCCTTCCAAGTGTTAAAGCAAGAATTTATCTATTTATCAATGTCAATTACATGGTATTTATACTTTCATCGTAAGATGAAATCTCTTAAATCAAACGAAAAATGCAATGTAACTAATCGTATCCTTTTTACAAAGACATATTATAAATGTAAACGTCATTCACTCATACCATACCATCAGCTTTTATTATACCTTTAAATTAAGAGTTATCATTCGAAATCGGTGTTCTGTATTTTACAAATAACTTTGTAGTATTATCTCTTACACCAGGTGGTCCCAAAAAATACTACGCCTTTTAAATATAGAATAGTAAATCTTTGATATTATTTTTTCAACATTTGCATTAGGAACTAGAAAAAATAATCCATTTTGTTTATAAAGTGTCCGCATCCCACAAGGTAAACACTATAAAAAATTTTCTCTAGTTGCATTGTAATGTGTCTGCACTTTATAAGATAAACATTAGGCAACACTGCCTCTTGTTACATTGTTTAGAATCCGCCCTTTACAGGGTAGCCATTATACAAGCTACATTCATTCTGTGCTGCTAAGTGTTTACCGCTCACATGGTAAACATTGTACAAATTTCCTTATTGCTGCGTTGTCAAGTATCCGCATTTTAGAGCGCAATTTTTGATCTTGCTGCATTTTTAAGTATCTGTGTTTTATAGCGTCGACATATTAGAATTAGCTAACATTTCAGTGTGGATTTTATATTTTATGACTAATTTTATTGCATTGTAACATATATCAGGTAGGTAGTCCCAAAGATTAGGTACTAGACCAGAAAAGGGAAAGGTATGATAATTACGTAATATTTAAAATAAATTCCAAGAAGTATATTTTTAATTTATAAGGAAGAAGAAGAGTGAATTTATAAAAGAATTACTTTATTTTTAAACAGTCTTATATGTAACAGTAATAGCGATGGTTTATGTATTACCATATTTTACATTTTAGTGAACTTAATCATGTAGTAACTCATTATCTTGATGTGTATGCCTATACAGAACGGTATGTATCTTATGTTCAGTACCCGCTTGTTAATGAAAGGATTTCATGATTTATAACATGGTGGCATTGTGCATGTAGAAATAGGTTAAAAAGCCCAAGCTAACTAAAGACCTTAATTTTAACCTTCTTACACAATGCCGATGCTAATAATACACAAGCTTGTGCATATTATAAATCAATATTCGACTACCAAATTAAACTGAAATTTTAGGAGGTAGGTACTTACACGAATACAGATATTGCACAACGAATCATTAATATATAATTAATAGCAATGTAAATCGACATAAGTGATAGATTCGGTGTAGAATAAGATTTTAATAAAGAAGCTAGTTCAGGTGATGGTAAAAGCAATGAGGTCGTGCTCATATAGATGTTAAAGTATTTCATTAGATAAGCAATAAAATCTTTTTATTAATGTTTGAAAGGAATGTCTCATATTTAAAACGACTTTCGTGTACGTGTTAAAATGAAAAATTAGGAAGAAACATTTTTATTAAGGCCGACAAATAGGTAAAGGCAATTTTTCACGAAATGGGGGATTAGGCAAAAAGCATTTCGTTTATTTCTTCTGTACGGTAATTCGGCGCATCTGTTAAATTCCGTTTGGGAAAAATACATTTATATATAAGTAAGAAGAATAACTAAGCTCTTTACCTTCCTACAACTAATAATTTTATTGCGAACTGTCATCCGAAAGCTATATACATTACATCGACGGTTAAGAAAAAAAAATGATCAAATTAGAAAGCCACTAATAGGCTCATTAAATATTCAAAGAAGTAATAATAAATTATTACTGCCAACACGCAGGCATGAAATAACGCATGAAAAGTGTGGAAATATCAAGGGACACACTGAACTAAATTCAACTAGCTACAAAAAAAAAACAGCAAACTGGTAAGATACACTCAAGTATTTGGCATTGTTAAACGCCTGTGTGTTATAGGGTAAATATTATATAAATAACGGCCATGTTGTATGGTAGCGTTCGTGCTTTACAGGGCTGGCACTATACAAACTGTGTTGTAAAGTGTCCGCATTTTATGAGGTAAATATTGTAAAAAATTATCTATTATTGCATTGTAAAGTGTTATCAGTGTCCGTGATCTGTAGGGTAAACAATATCTTACAGGGAAAACATTATTTAATTTTAAATGTTGTCACATCGTTAAAAACCCTGCTTTACGAAGTAGGCATTATGTAAGTTACGCTTATACTGCCTTGTGATGTGTTCACATATTACAGAATAAACTATGTAAAAAATTTGCTCTCGTTAGAATGTAATGTGTTCGCATTTTATGAGGTAAATATTGTATAAAATTATCTATTATTGCATTGTAAAGTGTTATCAGTGTCCGTGATCTGTAGGGTAAACAATATCTTACAAGGCAAACATTATTTAATTTTAAATGTTACATCGTTACGAATCCCTGCTTTACAAGGTACACATTTTACAATTTATGCTTATACCCCTTGTGACGTGTTCACAATTTACAGGGTAAACTATGTAGAAACTTCGCTCTCGTTGCATTGTAAAATGTCGGTGCTTTACAGGGTAATTGTTTTGCTAATTGCGTTAATACTATTTTGTTATATTCATCGCGTTTCATAATTGATTGTAGCCATTATACAACGTAAAGGGTAAACATTGTGTTATTTACTGTAAACATAGTCAAATTACGATTACACTGCGTCGCGAAGTGTCTGTATCTTTTAGGATAAACATCATGTAATGTTAATCCTTGATACATTATTAAGCACCCACAAGATAAACATTGCAACAATTTACCATTTGTTCCATTGGGATAGGGTAAACATTACGTAAATTTACACACCTAGGGTAAACTTTGTACAAATTGAGCTTATATTGTTTGTTATATGAAATAGTTCTGCAACATCAGAAGTTTTGTAAATTTTAATCAGATAATAATAGAAATTGGAGTTACATTGTAAAATATCGGTTCTTTACAATGGTATATTTGAAAATTGGCTTTTAGTTAATTGGTTGTGTCCATATAAAGGCCGTCCATAACAAACTAATGTTTGAAATGACATTTTCTCTTTTATGGCTTTCGGTATAAACCCTAATAATTTAATGTGTTCTCGTGTAATAAGATTTAATATTTCTCCGTTCGTGTTTTTGTACAAAACAATGTTTTAGATGGTTATTATAATTAAGGCTTCCTATAATAAAACGTTACGGATATCATCGCGCCCGTAAAGTTCGAGATTCCACAGATAACGGCGGAGATTGTATCTAATATAAATGACGCACAGCATTCCGAAACTTGTTTTACTACACATGCTTTTACCTACAAAACAGAATACCCGAGACGAGTCGCCTTTAATGAATACCTGTCTGCAAACTGACCCTGATAATTTTAATTTCCTATTCATGAGAGACCGATTATGACTTTTGTAGATCTACGTTCAAGATTGAATAGCACAGCATGTTACTTTTGCAGCCAAAAGATTTTTGGTCCTTTGACGAACCACAAACGAAACTGAACTTCATTTCTCATCAGTGACTGCGGTAAAGCCGGGTAATGATAATGTTCCCTCCCTTTCCCTAACCGCATCGTATACAATACAGTATACATCTTACATCCTTCCTAAAACTCTCATCATATGTATCGAGTTAGAAATAATAAACTTTGATGTTACAGTGTAATAACGTGTTAAAAAGTGCAGTAGCAAGTAAATCTTTTAAACGAAAGAAAACAACCACCCAAACCATTTTTCTTTTACTGTCAACACACTCTAGTGCTCTTGAAGTTAAGATATCTGGTTGTTTGCCAAGTGCAGTACGGATGTTATAATCATTAAGTTCAAAACACTAGCTATACATTTCCGTCTAGACATCTTATGTTAGAAAAACAAAATTTCAAAACTAATAGAACTATTAAAATTGTTTCAAGACATCCGAAAATAGACTCAAAATGGAATCGGAAACCTTTTTTAATATGACAATGATGAAAAAGAAATTATATTAGCTATAGCAAAAATATTACTCTCACATGGTAGAAATGTGATTAAAATCTTTTTTTCAACTTTTTAATGAATGTGTGCTAATAACCCACACAAAAGCTTTTAGTTAAAAATCCCTTTTCTTCCAGCAATGTTTTTAACAAGAAATAACAATTTTTTTCTCTCCTATTAATTTCATTTTTACTTCACAGTGTTATAAATGAATGACTGTAAACCATGTACATAATAAAATTTTGTATTTCCCAATAATGACTCACTTGTCATCGTACTAAATAAAATATTCCCATTATGATGACTTTGCTTACCGGTACAAATAAATAATGAATCGCTTCTAAAAAATTAGTCAGAAAAAATAAAATCTGTCATATGTTGCATCATATATGTATGTATTTATTTATGTACATATACACAACCCGGACATTTTACTATATAATAGTCAGTCTACTTTCTCCTGTATTCCTTCCCACACAAACAATATTGCAGTAACCGTCCGAATCCGAACTGGATTGAAGTAAATATTAAATGATTTATATCGGCAAATGTTTATGTGATGCTGTAATCTTGAATAGTCAATATGTAACCATTTCGATAGGACTCGTATACAAAGACAACTCTTTGTAAAACGGCCATACGAATAACTAATAAATGTAGTTATTAATTTAATTTTATCTCTAAAACCAGTAATAAGTTTCATAAAGAATGGCTGCACTTACACTACGTAAATACCATCAAAAATGATAAAATTCTGAATCACTGAAGATTGCGTACCTAAATTAAATAAAATAACAATAAAAAATTTAAACAAAATATATTTAAAGAAAACCTCTTGCAATTGTTGCAATTGTTTCGACGAGACCGTCATTATCAAAGAGTAAACAAGAATTATAATCTCGTCTCGTAAAATATATTTTGTTGAAACTTTTCGTTGAATTTTATTACTAATAATTATGTTTCATCAAGTTTTCAAAAAAAGATAATTTATTAAGTAAAAAATATGGGCGCTAGCGTGAGACGTGGTGTATGTGAAATTTGTTTTGTCCCCTGTTGAGGTTGTAAATGTCGAATACAAAGCATAATTATAGAGTTTACCGAGTTGACGGTGGATGAAGAAGTATTTGAGACGGTGCACAAGGCATTCCGATACAAAACGTTGGCAAAATGGAACTTGAAAATGCTTTTTATGTGGCGGAAATAACCTATTGAACATTCCCATCGATTATTAATCAATCTCATGACAGTACGCCCTGGCGGGCTGTTAGACGTTTTGATCAAACATTACTCATAAGGAATTTATTTCTGTTATTCATTTTCTTTGAATCGGTTCCCAAGCGTTTCAACTGCGGGAAATGCAACGTTTTGTCAGTAAAGTATCCACACCGGTACCAGGTGGCAGGTGCCATTTCATTTACACCCTTAGGGACATTTAATATTTTGAATAATTGCCATTCGTGCAATTGCGATTTACCAAACTTATTGTTATTGCTTTATAACGACCATTAAAATTTATTTATACCCGAAGGTACATTTACAAATCTACATACGTAACTTTTACCAACATTTTTTATTTTCCTATTAAATATAGGTTGGTATTCTAAAAGAAAATTGAAAACAAACAACTAATACAATGGTAGGTACAAAAGTAAAAAATTGTAACTTCCTCTTGCAAAACAAACACATTATACATAACGATGTCAATTGTTTAAATTTCTTTTAAATTTTATTGAATACAATTTGTAACAACTGGTTCGTGCTGATTTCATTTAAGCTTTTATTAATCATTCCTTATTGTCAGAATTGATTATGAATTGAAAAAGATTCATGCATAACAAAATAATAATTTGACATAACCGACGAACAAAGCAGAAGTTTGCATTCTAAAAAAAAAGATGAAAAAGATGACTTAATAGTCATAAATTACGACTAAATTTTGAAAATAGGCACAAAGATTTCATTTTTAAAAAACTATATGACAAATAAATAAAAAAATTTTGACTTTGATATACGATGCAGTGTGTGTTTTCCACGTTTTAGACATCACAAACAAATGCGGTTCAAATTTAATTTATAATTTTTGATTCTTTTGTGAACATACCTACTTGAAATAAAAAAGGGCATAACAACCACGAGAATGGCCATTTCCTAGCTATTTTTTGATACTGAACTAGAATATGGCCTCACAACTTCCCCAGCATATTTAGATTTTGGTATATCTTATAATTAAAATAGAATAGCAAAGAATAATCAAGGAGATTTACCCCTGTATACCACAAACTTTTTTTAAGATACGAATATGTGTATTCGTCTATTTCTTACATTGATAATGCCCACAATAGAAGTCCATATTTTTAAAATAGTAAATAAAAGATGGAATCGAATGACAAAATAAAATACACTAGGTGCCATTTGAAAAAATGAAGTTATTTCTGTTTGAAGTTTTTAAACTTTCGATTTTTTCTTCTGAACTTCCTGTACAAATTATAAAGCTTAGTTTCAGTATTACGTTAGCCTTATGACCTGGCTATAACTGGTAAAATTTTTAACATTCTAAGTAATATTTATGGAAGTTATGATTTTTTATAATTTGTGTTGCGGTGCAATCTTTTTTCCAATAAATTAAATTATCTCAGAAACTATTCAACATAGGCATACATATTGGTCATCAAAGTGACCTTAAAATTTTATGTTTCATACGAATTCATCGTAAAAAAATATTCCATTCCATTTAAAATAAGAAAGCTGACATCAACTTCCGGTATAACCGGAAGTGCCCGACAGTTGATATTATTTTAGTTAAATAGATCATCCTTGATAACCTCTACACCCAACTTCCAAATTTTCAAACATGTAATAAACTTAGTTTTCCTAAAACGTTTAATGTACCACTCAGTTTGAACGATACTGTATATGTAATGTCTTTAACATTGTATCTTTAGTAGTAGTTTACTCCTGATGATGCCTCAATGGGGCGAAATGTACATTGAGTATTATCAATAAATTAACAGTGGAACGTCTCCAAGTGTTTTGTACGATTTTTTAATTTTTTTTTTTTTTATCAAAATGTTTCACCAAGAGCTAACGGCGTCCTTCTTTTTTATTCTACAAATACAAATATAATTATTTTCCATTGTATCTGGCTCCAGAATGGGCCTAAAGTATTGAAATTTCAACATACCCTGCTCTAATTAAATCAAATTTAAAATGCCACAATTCAGCGACAAATGATACTTCGGAAATGGCTACTTTCTTGATTGTTTTGTTTTTTTTTTTTATTTCACGTTATAATCCTCTCAAAAAAGTAAAATCTGCATTTTTTGGGTTTCTTTCTCCTCAATTCCCGATTTAGTGTCAGTGCAATTACAATTGTTTTATTGTGTATGATTAAGTAGGAGTATTTTGAAAATTATACACTGCACTCGAAAAAGATGTATATCGTGGTGTATTTGAAAGTAAAAGTTAAAGCGTTTTATATTTTCGTGAGCGATGTGATTCCGTGGTTGCCATGAAATTTTTGTTTTATTTATGAGATATTCAAAATCATTCGTAGAGCAATAATATACACTGTTTGATGGGAGTTGTCGTTGTTTTGGTCAGGTAACTATTGTATGTAAATTCGTTTAGCTTCTGCAAACTGGTAAAGAAGGTCATGTATATATTGCCTTTCCTAACGGCTTGCCATGTTTTACGAATTTTGATAGATGTACGTGAATACCGACGTAAACTTAGCCAGAACGAGGTTATAAATAAATATTTATGTAAATACATCTTTTTACAAAAAAAAAAGAAATCGAAACCGAAAAAAACGCGAAAATACAAAAACATTCCCACAGGAATAAACGACTACTTTGAAGCGCTTTATAGCTTTTACAATATGGTTCTAAAACAGTTTAGAACAACATTTTAGGAACAGTGCAGTCCCTCTCACCAGATATACATGTCGAAGGGTAACAATAAAAATGTTAATAAAATATTATTGCATCACTGTATGAGTCATCCAAACATTAAAATTTTGTGGCTTTATTCCCCACTACTTTACAACATATCAAAATACTATAATAAAACATTTAAATAATGTATAAAAGTTGTATTAGGGGGATACTTAAGATTTTACCCCAAAACTCGGCTGGGGTGATAGAGCCGTTCTTGGCCTATTTTGAACTCGAAAAAAGTAGTTATTCTGAAACTAAACTGATTGGTTTTTATCATTCAAAATTTATGAATTCCTACAAGAAATACAATATTTTTCACATATCAATAAAGGACTGAAAAAAATCACAAACATATTTACGTCTGTTAGCATTTTTTGACGATTTACCACCCTTTTTGAGTATTTTTGGTATAGAGTGTAAAGGGTAGCATTCTAGATTGAGGATTGATATGTTTAAAAAGTAAAGTGGTACTTCGTATCCAAAAACTCAAACAGCTGTTATCAATAGTCAAAAAATACTTCAAGACTTATGTTTGTGATTTTATTGAGTACTACCTGTGCCCGCGACTTCGTCCGTGTAGAATTTAACAAAAAAGTTATTGTTAAAATTTTTAACGAAGTTGTTGAGACACAACCGTTAGCAATGTCCGCTCGCGCGTTTTGAACCCGCGCGACAGACAGCCTTTGTGTCTGTCTGTTTGTTCCGGCTAATCTCTGAAACGGCTGGACCTATTTTGAAGGAACTTTTACTGGCAGATAGTTAATGTAATAAGGAGTAACTTAGGCTACTTTTATTTTAGAAATTAATTAATTCCAGCCGTTTTGGAGGTTAAGCGGAACAAACAGACAAAAATTTAAAAAAAAATTATTTTGGTATATATACTGTGTATACATCCATATGCATTTAGTAAAAAGTGGTTATTTTCATATTATAAACACACTCCAATTTTATTTATATGTATAAATGTCTAGAGTATAGATGTATAAAACTATTAGGTGATATGAATCTGTTACAAAAAAGTACATGTATATTTTTAATTATAAAAAGTAGTTTATGCAGCTATAGAATAACTTTTATTTCGAGCTCAGCTTAGGAAATAAACAGCCCTTACCAGACCAGCTTTTTTCTTGTTAGATCAATTTGAGTTTCTCTGACTTTCTAATAGAATGTTGTCAAAAACACTCAAAATCGTCAATCACAATTTCGTTATTGTTTAAGTACTTCTTGTATTTTAGTTTATTTATGCAGTAAATATGTATTCCACATATTAAAATAAATTTTAGGTTGAATTTTTCAATAAATAATTACACAATGAAAACTGATATGTTTACAGCAACTAAAAAAAAAAATTGTACAAGTCAATGTATTTTTAAGATAATTAAATATTCAATAGTTCAGTTGCGTAGGGTACTATTAGGTGTTTACATACATATGTATATAGGTGATGTTCACCGAACCTAGAATATGCTCTGGGTGCAACAGTACATACTCGAAATGTCATGTTGTAAAATATTTGTTCAAAGGTAAACCTTAATCGTATTTATTACCTGTGCTCCAGTGCTCAAGTTGTTTACTCTCGGATCCGATTTCAGTGTCTACGACTAATGTAGTATCTATCTATTCTATGGTTAATATAACCAAACTCCATCTATTATTTGCATAGATACCACGTTGAGTCCTTTTTAACGTAACAAAACCAAACAAATTTCTAAGTAAAAAGTAATGAAATCAAATTAAGTTGAATTAGAACAAATTTATTATACGCTGAACTTCATCAATACTAAAGTCAATCGTAGAATTTTTTAGAAAACTAATCATTCATGCAGTCTCATCTAATAAACTACTGTAGTTCTTCTTCTTCTTATTATTATTATTAAGTCCACAAAACAATTTTTTATAACCGTAAAGTGAAGTTGATTAAAATAGCTGAGACACTAAAGATATCAAAGGAAGGTGTTGGTCATATCGTGAATGAATATTTGGATATGCGAAAGCTCTGTACAAACAAAGTGGGTGCCGCGCGAGCTCACAATCGACCAAAACCAACAACGAATCGATGATTCTAAGCAGTGTTTGGAGCTGTTCAATCGTAATAAATCCGAATTTTTGCGTTTGTGTCGATATGTGACGATAGATGAAACATGGCTCCATCATTTCACACCGGAGTCCAATCGACAGATCGACAGTCAGCCGAGTGGACTGCACGTGATGAACAGACTTCAAAGCGTGGAAAGACGCAAAAGTCGGCTGGCAAGGTTATGGCATCGGCATCAGTATTCTGGGATGCTCATGGTATAATATTCACTGACTATCGACTATCTTAAAAAGGGGGAAACCATAAACACCGACTATTACGTAGCGTTATTGGAGCGTTTAAAAGACGAAATCGTGGAAAAACGGTCTCATTTGAATAAAAAGAAAGTGCTGTTTCATCATTAGAATGCACCGTGTCACAAATCAATGAAATCGATGGCAAAATTGCATGAATTGGGTTTCGAATTGCCTCCACATCCACCGTACTCTCCAGATCTGGCCCCCAGCGACTTTTTTCTGTTCTCAGACCTCAAGAGGATGCTCGCTGCACAGAAATTTCGCGCCGATGAAGAGGTAATCGTAATAGCCGAAACTGAAGCCTATTTTAAGGTTAAAGACAAATCGTATTATAAAAATGGTATCGAAAAATTGTATGACCGCTATATTCGTTAATCGTTGGGAACCATATTAAATAATAAAAGCAAATTCTATCAAAAATATATTTTTTTCTATGCTTGCCTACGAACTTTTCAGCCTGCCTGTTAAAGTACGAGCTCCTGATGCGTGTATCATATATGCACTTCACCGATTCGCATTATTTCTACTTCGCCACTTTCAGTTTTAAATAATATTTAGCATTAGGACGATAATTTTTTGCTTTCTCTATCGGCTAACCGGTAGAAAAAGAAATTATAGCTTTTATTTGCCATTCGGATTAACTCCTGGAAGCGCTGACCGCAAAAGCATAGGTTATGTAGTAAACCCTGGTTAAGCCACGGCAACGGCACCTTCACTTATTTTACAACATTACTGAAATGAATTCGGTAAGATTTCGCATTGGCCATTAAAATGGATTATTCTACCAGTTATTGGCGTACCTAAATGCGATCTATGAATATGCTACGGCTTACGGACTTTGCACATTTGATTATTAATTCAAAATTCGAAATTACCCAACCGCTATGGGATTCCATAATAAAAGAAAACACAAAAAGACATACATATATGTTACACCTAAAGCATTCACTACAACGTGAACACGAACACTCCGTCCATTAAAAATAAGTACAGTCGTACTTGTTTTATAGCCAATAAAAACTAGAATGTACTTTAACGGATTATTATTTTTCTCTTTTTTACTGATTCTATGTTAGATGTTAAACCCGGTTTATCCAGTCTACATGTAATATTGTTCATATGTGATAGTTAAACTACTGACTCAGTTTTAAATTTTTGCGTGAGAAAACCAACATTTATATACATAGTTATATATAACCGTTAAAATAAAAAACAAGATCTAAAGGTGTTTCTTCTCATATGTTCATATGTTCTCAAAAATAATATTTCAAAGGAGATGCGTTGTTATTATTATTTTTTACTATGAGACACTAGTAGTAATTATTTGGCATATTTATTGAGAGACTTATAGTTCGGCGCGGCATTAGTTAAAAGACGATGTGAAATGTCATCACATTCAAGAAACACAACACGACCAATTTGCCAATTACACAGAAAGTTCGTTTACCTGCATTTTATTTTTAATATTCGCCGCTTGTAACGAAACAACAACAACTACAAGCTAAAAAAGACCGGTTTAGTTATAATTCTCAAGCCATTTATTTGATGGCATGCCATCACAAAAGAACTCATCATTCTCTTTCGACACAAACTGTCCAAGTCATTATGGCATTTGAAATATTAAAATCTTTTCAAATATTTGAATGCCAAAATTGCTACATCATCACACCAACTGATTTGATACACTTACTAAAACTTTATTGTCTTCATTAACTACAGCTCAGACCCTCTCTGTATAGTGAAATTAATCATTATAAAAACCTCTGTATAACGTAGACATTGCTTAAACTTGATTGGTTTGTCGTATAACCCATTTACTGACTAACTGTCTGTAGCGATACTGTCATTCTATGTAACAGACCAATAGTAGTCCAGCCAACATGGTGTAAGTAAAAGAAAAACTATAATATATCAGATAAAAAAAGAATATACATAACTTTCTGTTTCAGTGCGAAACATTAAAAATTATCTTCTATTTTTTAAATAAATATTCTCTTTAACGAAATAATGATGTCACTTAAGATTATATTTTTTTCACGCATTATGTTCACAAAAATACATGTAACATATTATATTTTAATGTTTATTTATTTCTAGCATTTCTAGAAATGACAATTTAAAACTATTCTTATATATGGTATGCAGAATTTCAAAATTATCATTAAAAACGTGGTCATGGTCTATTAAATGCTTTCCGTAATTTGAATCTGTTTTTTTGTGTGTGAATCTGTTTTTTTTCAAATTACGCAAAGCATTTAATAGACCATGACCACGTTTTTAATGATAATTTTGAAATTCTGCATACCATATACAATAGAAATACTAGAAATAAATAAACATAAAAATAGTGATAATTTAATAAATGAACAAATAGAATTAATAAGTACCTCACCACTGCTGAACCTCTTCCCTATTCCCACCCACCCCAATAGTATTTAACAACAAACCTTGTAAGATAGATTAAGTTAAATTAAATGATTATACAATTATATGGAAATTAATCAAATTGGTGTTTTATTAATATTCATAATGAATTTCCATCAAGTAAATGTAGATTCGTTTATATATATTATTTACTACCTACAAGAGATCACCAAATCTCAAAATTCTAATTTTTAATAGTTTCCAAGAAAAAGACGCGAAAATTTTGTTTTTACTTTAAAAATACGAATCTCTAACAAGATTAAAAGTTATCACCGCTATATAATCAAGGAAATTGTTTTTTGTAGAGGTTTTGAAATAATTTTTTACAAGGATCTTATTTAAATTAATTAAAAAGAAATTCATGTTATGTGTAGTAAACCAGTATTTAATATTCCGATTCTTTACTGGTTTCGTTATTTTTGGAATGTGTTGTTGGTTTGATAGTGTTTGTACAGAGGTTAAAGTTCAATAAGACGTAATAATAATTAATTTTATGCGTTGTTAAAAGTGTACAGTTGTTACTAAAATAGGCATAACAAGTCCCTTTACAAACAAGTCTGTTGTTCAAGCATTTGACTATGCAAATATGATAACTGGCCCCCAGAAGTCTTACATAACATTCTAGCTTCGGTTCACACCCTTACAAAGATTCTGAGGTTCCTATTAATGAGAAAAGTAATCTGTAAAGTCACTAGATGACTTAAGTAAAATAGAGAAACGATCCTACAGAGGTAATTGTTTTTAGCTGGTAAAGTTGAAGCGATTTTATGTATTTAGCTTTATAATTAACTTTATTTGACGTTAATGATTTGAGTAAAAAGACTTTGGAATCACCTGCTCCTCCAAAACGTTTCTAATTAACATCAAATAAAAGTAACGAAGTTCCAGAATGATAAGTAAACAGTTGGTTCTTTGAAAATTAAACAGATGTATAATTTTAAACTTCATAATACTACCGACGAGAAAAAAATGTTGCACATCTTTCTCATCCAAGAAGTTTACTTCGAATTATGCTATGTTTGCGATCGTCAAATTATTCAGAAGACATTGGTACGAATCTTGAAATAAGTATTATTTATTAGTAATTAATAAACTTTAACAAAAAAAAGATGTTTCAACATAATTTTTTATTAACTCAACGAATCTTTTCTAAAAAATGACTAAAGTAAATAATGTAGGTTGACATAGCTATTTTTTAAAATAAAAAAATATAAAAAATTACATTTAAAACTAGGATCGCGATCTTCCTAAGATTGGCAAAAGGTTGAATAATGCACAAACGTGGATGGCAAAGTTTCAGGAAAATAAACCAAAAGTTAGGGATCCTTTCTGTTGTCTTAAACTCTCCATCAAGTTTCGAAACTCCTCGACCGGATCAAAAGAATTTTAGTGCCAAAACGAAGTAAAAATTTCAACTGAAGACTTTTAAGTGCGTGGGCGAACTCACTTCTCATTTTATTCAGATAAACTACATAAAAGACATAAGTGTCCTCACTCGAGACACGACTGCATAAATGACATTGTAATGTATCCTTTTAAATGACAAGAAGTTTTAGCAGAAACTGGAAAAGTTAGTAGGCAATATGTAAATAAAGGCAAAATCGGAAAGAATGCTTTTATAATAAATATTTTTTATCTTAACGTGTATAACTTTTCCGTTATAGGTACTATTGGAAACAACATCCACACCTCAAATCGGTGCCGAAATTTACAACATAATATGCATAAATAATATATTATGTTTACTACATAAAAACAGTAAAGTTGAACCTAAGATAACAGAGTGATTTACACATGCATACTCCTACCTATATAAAGAATTCCCTTAAGCATCACAATAATTTTTAAAAAATACTACAAATATTTTTCCTGACCACTCTCTGCATGTCCACAAGAAAAATTAATATAATAATAAATAGTAATCAATCATCAAAAATGGCGAGACATATTTTGAATTATTATAAATTATAAAAGTTGTCAATTGAGCTTTAGACTAATGTCCCTTTTTCAAACTAATAATAGGTCAAACACTGTTTTATTTTCATTAACGATTAAGATACCAAATAAACGACGATTTATCCAAATTATTACATTATTAACAGTTGAGCTTTCCTGGCATATAATGTTTAGCCTTTTTCTTCACGCCCAGAAATATTCAACGGTATTTCTAAATTCCCCTCACCCACAAGACCTATAAGTGTACTAATGACCGCAAACGTGAAGGTGAGTAATAACCATAAGAATAAATGAGTAATGCAATAATTACCATCCTCGAATGTATCAATACCGTCAAAGTCTGGGCTGTATGGTACAGCTCAACATTTACTTACATATACATACATACAAACATACACACACACATAAATCCATATGTCGGCCATAATTATGATTCGAAGGTCGAAAATATACCATTCGTAATATACTACTAAGAACAACAGTGGTGAATGGTAGCATCACAATCAGCCATCGTGGAACTAAGCATTTTCTCATAATGACTAATCAGTCAGCTATGTTCATTAAATAAAATTAAATAGTACTTATTACAATTAATCATCTTACCCAACCCTACCAATAAAATAAATAAATAAATAAATAAATAAATAAATAAATAAATAAATAAATAAACCAACAAAGCTTAAGTAACGGTTAAAGAAAATCTTCAGAAAACCATGCAAAAAAGGCCATACCATGTCTCAATAATTAACAATACATTAAAATCCAAATTATATGTTAGAATATATATTTTAATATTTCAAATATATTAATTTATTTTGTATATATTCAAACCCACAATAATTAATTCGCCACACAGTTGCTTCTTCAGGTGGTAGAATAATCAAAAGATAGATTGTGTTTCTGTTGTGTATAATATGCAGTAACATGAATTGAAAGCCTCTTCATATAAAAAATAAATTATATATATGTATATCTGTGTGTTTGTGTACATTATATATCTATTATCTATAAAGGATACTGATATAAATTTAATTCGTAATGTGACCAGCATGGTGTTCGGTTTTCTATTATTTTATATCATGTTTGCTAGAGTTAATTGATTATTATGATTGTTAAATTTTGCTTTGGACAATTATATTAAGTTATAAAGAAAGTAGACCTTTATTTATTTCAACATCACATTTTTTCCTCAAATGGTTTCAATATGGTGGTTGGCGTTATTAAAAATAAAACTTGTTGTAATGATAAAAGTAAATAATTGATTACTTCCGTTTCCCTAATGCGAATGTCGACTAGATTCGGTTTATGCGTTTCGTGATGATGTAAGAAAACAAAGTTAGAAACATCTCATTGGAGGTCCAAACAGTTGTTAAGACGCTTCTACATATGCAAACGGCTTAGAAAAATATACGACTACTTTTTAATAGTCCTACGTTTGTCACACTAGCTATTTCGGTGAAGATTTATTATTTTTAAAACCCTAAACGTGCTTAAATGAAAAAAATGTGGTAGATAGTTTACACACACAGCCGTTTCAAATCCAATAAAATCTAATTTCAGATGTCATTCTTCCCGTTGAAACAATACACCACATAACAGTTTAAAAACTGTTCAAAAACAAACTATTCATTTAAATTTTCACTTTACTTTACTTTACTTTCCTCTCTAACCTTCAACTAATGTAATGATAATGTAATCAAAGATTATAACAGCATATCTTTTTGCATTTTTTGTGATCGCAGTCTTTGTATTACATTAAAAAATTTGTTTAACGGTCAGAGTTTACTAAATTTGCCTGCAAATGTTAGTGTATTCTTTTTCCTTAATTTTAACTTGAATAGTTTCAGAAGAACATGTTTTTGGACTACATTTTCAAAAATATACTTTTGCAATAACAAAATGAAACTCACTGTTTGTTTCCAAAATTTAAGTAATAAATTACCATGAGTTTCCATCAAGTAAATTGGATATGATTAATCACATACATAATGAATAAAAAACACTTTTTCGAATTTCACAGTTTATTGTTTATCACTTGACAATATTGTTTCGCTACACTGTAGCTTCTTCGGAAGTTATATCTAAACTTATGCTATTACAAATATTATTCGCTTATATTCTAACCGTTCCAGGAGGGGTGGGAAATGAAATAAATTTAGTAATGGAGAATTGTTGACTTCAGTTTGTTCATTAATAATATTAGGGCTGTATTTGTTTTTATTTATTTCTAATTCTTCTAATAATTTTAGTCTATATGAATTATTTTCTGCATGTATTATTCTAAAATCTTTATTAAACGTATGTTTATTATCGTTTAAGTGTTTTGCATAATTAGAATCTGCTTTATTGTTATTATAAGATCTGTAATGTTCATTGATTCTGAATATAAAAATAAAAACAAATACAGCCCTAATATTATTAATGAACAAACTGAAGTCAACAATTGTCCATTACTAAATTTATTTCATTTCCCACCCCTCCTGGAACGGTTAGAATATAAGCGAATAATATTTGTAACAGCATAAATTTAGACATAACTTCCGAAGAAGCTACAGTGTAGCGAAACAATATTGTCAAGTGATAAACAATTTCATCAAGTATCAGTAGATAAAATCAATTAATCGCATACTTTAGCGTTGTTAATTAGATATTACACCCTTTAAATGACATACGAACAAAAAAAATGTTTCCTTAAATTATGTATCTACTTAACTCGTGCCCTTTAAAATATTCCTTTATCTATTTTTCAAATTACCATTGGCATTTTTATTGGTGTGACAAACACATGAGTGATTTTCGTTTGTAGGTAAGGAACCCTAAAAACAAAACAATCCGTTCGGCTAAGTGGTTTTCGTGTGGAAGACAATAAATATGTAATGTTGTTCGCGAGTGAGTTAATTAATACATGCCATCTAAGTGGGCTAGCGTGTCGGCTCCGATATAGGTTATTAGACGAGCCAAAGAACATAGGTATAATAAAAACAGTGTACGCCGACAACAACGTAAATGCTTACCTACACTTAGGATTATCTATGGTCTTATACGCTAACTGACGCCGCATATTTTTCTTCCAAGAAGAAACATTACTTCGCCTTATTTTACAATAGACATAAAAACGCACACAACGCTTACCAAATTTAAAACTCTTTTTCTCTATACTCAGGTACGAACACTACTATACACTTTCGAAAAGAAAAGTTAAAACGATTGTATACAGTTACCCTATTTAGCTTTTTAACTACAATCTACGAATAATGAAATTTTTAACAATATAAATTGTATATACAACAACAACAAGACACACTGCAGTGGTTTTTTACCTTCCCATAAGTACAAATCCCTCTTACTACGACATTTTTTTCCGAATATTTACAGAATACTATTATACCTCTATACAGAACAATACGAATATTTATTTGTAAGAAAGCTTTAAAATCTGTAGGGAAAAAGAATGAAAACTAAAAATATTGTCTAAAATTTAGTTACTGCTTTTATTTAAACAAAATATTTCTTTAAATTCATGTTTTACAGTAAATATAATATTTGTTGGTTTATTTTATATTGTTTAAAATGATTCGCAAATTGTTGAAATACTCTTCTTAATCTCTAATGACCAACTATATTATCAATGAAAGGAAAACTACTATACTAACTATAGTTGTAAATACCTCTTACATATGTTTAATATGCTATATACGTGTTCCTCAATCCGAGTTTTTATGGCTCTTTTTGACGATTTTCCTATATATAGAGCCTGACATTCCTAAAAATTAATTTGATAAACCCCACATTTTGATAGTCTTTCCGTTTTTTGTTCATTGTTGATAATGAATGAACCTAAACTATTTTCGTTGACTTCAATGGGAATTATTTTTGATTTTAAAACTAATATTCTTAACATACTTAATAGCACAAAAAGTTGACAATGATGACTCTTTTCTCTGCAAACTGGCGAACATGTTCATCCTAGTTTTTTGTTTAGATTTTTTACGAAGGATTTGATCAATTACGTTAGTTTTATAACCATTAGATACCGCTATTTGTTTTATGATATTTAATTCTGTATTAAAGTCAGTTTTTGATAATGGAACATTATATATTTTTAGGAATTTTATAGTTTTGATTTCTACTTTGTAATCAATCATAATGAATATAATAAATAAAACACAATTACTTTCCACTGTCACTGAATTTATTTTCAACTGGACGTGTTTCAACTTACCAAGTCATTTTCAACAGTGGTAACTAATACTAAGTACAACATATTTATATCTATTTTTAAAAATGTAAATAACCACCCCTCCTCAGGAAACTAAAAATAGATATATATATATATATATATATATATATGCTGTATTTAGTATTAGTTACCACTGTTGAAAATGACTTTGTAAGTTGAAACATGTCCAGTTGAAAATAAATTTAGTGACAGTGCAAAGTAATTGTGTTTTATTTATTATAGTGGAACATTAACCTGTGAATAAAACTTTGGAGGGGCAACATTTTGATATTAAAGGATTGATTTGCGTCTGCTGGTACTATAGTATCCGCTGTTGTGGATTTTCTATAGATTCTAAATTGAATATTTTGGTTAGAACGTGAAACAGATAAATCTAAAAAATTTAAGTTTGCATTTTGTTCGAATTCCATGGTAAAATTTGTTTCAATGGAGTTTGAAGCGACACCAAAAATTTGCGTTTTTTATTAGGGGTTATTACTTTTAAATGACTTTATAAGCCGGGATGAAATGTAAATGAATCTTCATTTACAAAGCTACTTCCGAAGCACAATTTTTATTTTCTTCAAATCTATTTATCTAATTTACCAGTTTCAAAAAGGTAGAAATTAATTACGGGACACATTCTGTATTCGACATGAATCAGCTCCCAGTGTTCTTTTATCGTTATTTGTCGTCACATCACTGGTACCTGACAGTATTCTAAATAGTCATTAATTAATCATTATGCAGTTAACAAGAGACTGATAGAAACGACGTTCACTTCGATGGAATTGCAGGACTAGAAGTAAATTTGCAATTTGAGGGAACGTATTGAGATGACCAAGACAGTGGTTCGAAGTGTATATGTATATGTGTATGTGTGTGTGATGCACAGCAGGTGTATGCGGTTGACGTCCACTAGATAATTACCTAGCAATCGAATCGGGGAATTAACTGTCCTACATCAAGTGTCCAGAATAGTATTGACATCAAAAATTGGATCAAATCTGTATGTGTCAACTACAAGGAGGGAAGCATTTTCAATAAGCACTCACGTGATAATTTCAATAAAAGAACTAATTCAGTTCCAGAAACTCCACTATCTATCTATAAAGTTTTCTGTCAAAATAATTATTCACTATATAATTATTATATACGAGGTCATTCAAACTTAGTGGTACATTAGACATTTTAGGGAAACTAACCATGTTACAGATTTGAAAATTTGGGAGTTGGGAGTAAGGGTTATCAAGAATGATTTATTTAACTAAAATAATTTCAACTATAGGGCCCTTCCGGTTATATAAGTATATAAGTTGATGTCAACTTTCTTATTTTAAATGGAATGGTATATTTTTTACGATGAATTCGTATGAAACAAACTTTTAATTAATAAAATAAAACACACGGTATATTTCACAAATGTATTAGACTATCTCTGACATATGTTTCGGTTTTTACACCATTTTCAAAGAGCTGTAGATAACTGAGGTACATTATTTCCTTACAAACTATTTATACCTAGAATACAATGGATTTTAATAACGGGGAAACCCCAAAATCGGTCTGGTCATTGGTAATAGGTAGACCGTTTGCGATGGCCTGGTTTATATCGACTATTTCTAAGAAATTCAGTCTTTCTGTATGTATTATTTTTATATACCGTGTGTTTTATTTTATTAATTATTCATTATCTTTCACCAAGCGATCAGCGAAACCTCAATTTCAACTATTATAAACTTTGATAACCAATTTGTATGCCTTTGTTCAATAGTTTCTGAGATAATTTAATTTATTGGAAAAAAGATTTCACCGCAACCAAAACTATAAAAAATCATAACTTCCATAAAAAAAAGACTTAGAATGTTGAAATTAGTTATTTACTAGTTATAGCCAAATCATATGGCTAACGTCATGCGCTAAAACTAAGATTTATAATTTGTACAGGGCGTTCATAAAAAAATCGAAAGTTTAAAAATTTCAAACACGAATAACTTCATTTTTTCTTATGGCACCTAGAGAATTTTATTTTGTCATTCGATTCCAGTTTTATCCACCTTCGATCCATCTGGATATTTCCTACCGTTTTATTTGAAATTTTTTGAATAATTTTGGATTTTTTTTTAAAGAATGAAAAACAAAATAGTGGAATATCAAGGAAATGCCAGGGAAAAAACAGATATGTAAGTATTAGCAAAAACATATAAATAAAAAATACTATTGGAGATAAGAAAGGGGGACAGCAAATTTTGCACCACCTCAATTGTTTTCTTTAATTTCCCGTTTAACCCTCAAAGTCAAATTTTAAAGACTGCGTAAATTTTAACAGGCTACTATTTACTAAATTTGAACTGTTTTCGTCAAATAGCCTCTGAAAAACATGAGAATTATAAACAGATAGACAGAGATACACACCTCAGGGTCATTCCACAGATGTTTCGATTTGTTGATTTCGATGCGAAATACTAAAAGAAATCAAAAAATATGACAGGAATAAAGGAAATCAAATAAATATTCGATAATTGTTTTATTTATTATCCATTAGCAGAAAGTAATGGGTAATACCATTAGTTTTTTGAACGACTCGTTCATTGTGAGTGGGGATTTAAGATTTAAGCAACGTTGGGATTTTATAAAAATAATCTTCTTTAAGTATGCACCATTTGCGAGTGGTTTAAAAAAGCAAAAGACATAAATTGCCTGAAGTCAAAGGAAAGATATTCGAAATTTGAATATGTAATCTTGAGTCGTGTAGTCCACGGCGTACAAGAAGCGTTCGTGAACTTCGGGACGATTCATAAATTCATATTACAGTGAATTATGAGGAAGTAATATACAACGAAACGGTGTGATCGAAGTATCATTGTGAATACGTTGTTGTGCCTTGGCTATCTTTACTGGATATTTCGATTATTAACAACTGTTCATAATTCTCGTTCAAATTACTTTGCTAAACAAGAAATATGATAAATGGTGCCGTCAATATGTCCGTATACCATAATACCACCACATTAACTCGGCACAACCTACTACTACTACTACTAAAAGAAAAAATACAAATCTTATTCTAATAAATCCATAAAAAATTATCTGGAGTCTTTCACGAAAATTAAACAATTATAACTCTTTTGTTTTTTGCCGAAAACGGTAAACAACCCAGCATATAAAGCCTCCATTGGACTTCTTAAACTAGTTTATAGAATGTGACAAAATTAATACAACAAAGTTTCAAGAATTATTTATTGTACTACAACAATTGTTTCACTGTATGTATAATAAATAATTCTCGAAACTTTGTTGTTTTCATTTTGTTATATTACGAATAAGTTACAACAAATGACAACTTATATTATCAATAGACTAGTTTACAGAATAGAAACTCAATAGTAGAATTATTTTCTAACAATCTACACATAGATTCTTGTAATTAAATATTACGATCTAAAACACTTAATTTTAATCAGCACGATATTTGCATTTTATTCGGCAGGGCTTTTTGTTTTCTTTTGCAGAAGAGTTAATATTCAATAGTAGTGATCATAGTAGATTCACCACGACTCAAAGAGAGTAATTTATATTCATCATCAACGTAGGGGTGCCCTATGCCACCATTCTTTCTTTACTTGATGGCCATAAAACAAACATGATATTAGATTCAACTGCATATGCAGCCTCGAGGCTTCGTCAGCATTTTCTCTGATAACAGCAGCCTTTCTAACAGTGGCGGCTCGTAGATTCCTAACACGAGTAAGTAGAAGAAAAAAACGTAATGTCGAAATGGGTACATTAGAACTACCAGAACTATTAGAAACATGTTTTTATTTTATTTATTTCATAACACAGTCCACTATTTTCTATTTAATTTTTATTGGTAGAAAAATAAAAGTAAAATGACTGCAAACGAACATGATACTGTTCCCTTGTTATCCCCTGCAAAACAGTATGAGGAATGCGAATATGTGAAGCCATAAACTTATCTCAGCGTTCCTAGCATTTGAAATGCCCTTTGAACGTCTTCAGTTGTGAACTTGTCAAACATGGACTACGATTTCTGCTAAATTATATGAATTAACTACGGAAACATGAGAAAGCCGGCTGGGGCAATACCTGGACTATAGGGTGGGTGTGTCTATCGTTGACATAAAATATAGTTCATTTCGTGCTCAAGGTCTATTTGAATACAGTTCCTATCTATGGAGCTTTTGCAGATCCGTTAGAAGGAGAGATAGGTGGTTATGTAGAAGTTTCTGAGGCGTAGTTACATGGAAACACTAGAACACCGACCTTACTCCCCAGGTATTGCTCTACTGTATCGATCCAGGAGAAATCATTTGCCATTCTTGACAATTTCACAAAAAAAGACTTCCAAAGAGCATTCTGGACTAACAGGACTACTAATAGGATAAATGAACACTAGACTGATTCAAAAAAATCGACTAGTTTTTTCTTCGATGTCACATATAGTCGATTTTTTTAAGCAATCTGTGAACACTACTTTGAAGGTGATGTTGGTGTTATAGATTTAATATATTTTGTTATCTTTTTATTAAGCCATTCTGCAAAGTTTTGGGTCGTACCTCATACATCTCATACGGAGGGTAAATAACTGTATTAAAATATTTATATTTGCATGGCTATCGTTGTATTATTATGCAATTATGCGTAAACAAAACGGTCCAAAAAAGAAGCCTACAAAGGTTTGTGTGGGTAGTGTAAAGTAATAGCAGAATTACTCGACAAAAAAATTGTAACAACAAATTAATTGGTTTTGCTGTACATATTAAAGCTCTCAGGTAATCAGTTTTGATAATAAGGCAACAAGTTCGAACTGAATTAATTATTCTTTAGGCATTCATATGCTAATGTTACGATATGTGGTGATATGTTACCAACAATTTTTCACTTTAAGACATGGACCAGATAAGTAATTAATAAAAAGTGCAATATTACACAACGACTAAATTATATAAATTAAAAATATTTCAGTACCCATTTATTTAAAAAATTACCCTGGGGACTGGGAAGCAATGTAAATAAAATTAATTTAAAAAATTTTCTTTTGTTTAATTTTTTAAATATTTGTAAATTGTTAATGTGAATACTTACACACTTTATACAATATATATATAATAATAGGTGCCAAGTTTCTCACAATATGTAATTTACGTTTTTTCAAGGGTAATTTAAAAATTATATGCAAATTTCCTTAACTGAAAAGTTACATTTTTATAAAAATTGTAATTCTTCTACTTCTAAAACATAGAACATTGTTTTACCTATGTACATATTACACACATATGTAAAAGTAAAACTGCAAATTATTAAAAGGTTCCCACCATATACAGACTTCCTTGAACGAAATTCGATAGAAGAAGTAGTTCCAGAAACAACTGAAACAGCAATCCCATGTTTAAATAATAATAAATGTAATACGACAATTACTCCTCCATGTAAAACAACCTTTAAAGAACTATAATGATATGTCGCATGTTCTTTGCGAAAGTATCAAAACTCTTTGTTTACGTGCCTCACTAGAATTATTTCCATGAATAATTACCTCGTTGGCAGTCTCGGCAATTTCATACAAATTACCCATGTTTGCATGCTTACTTATACGCTCTACAAGAATGTTGACCAAAACTTCGTCATAAGCCATTTTCAACCAACACTATATACGACTACATGTTCAGTTTTCCACTTTTTACAATAATGCAACCAAGTCTGTGTTTCTCCTTAATACTTAAATTACTAAAATTCGAAATAAAACACAAGTGTTTAAGAGTTTAACAAAAAACTTTTAATATATCACGACGAATCGTTTCACCTTACAAAGGCTTCATCAGGTGATGAAATGTACAAAAATAAGAAAATTACAGTAATATATACAATTATACAATATTAATGCCGAAATTATTTCATTACTTCAGTTATGTCTTTCACAAAATTATTGTACCTTTAATAAAGATTTCTATTTACAATCAGAGGGCTTAAGTTTGGATAATCCCATTAGCTCTCTTCTCGCAGACATATTCATGGATTTCCTAGAACAGAAGATTGCTGTACTTCCCTTATTTAATAACGTAATTTACTGGTATTGCTACGTCGATGATATTATAGTTTGTTTCAATGGTACTACTAGACAAATAAATAATTTCCTAAATCAAATCAATAACATACAAGCGAGAATATTAAATTCACTTTAGAACTCGAGAAGGAAAAAACATTAAATTTTTTAGATCTTTCAATATCATTAGTCAACAAGAAACTTCATTTTAATATATACCATAAACCTACACACACCGATACTACAATACATAACAACTCCTTTCACCCTTTTTCTCATAAAATCGCCGCTTATCATTCTATGATTCATAGACTTATTTCTATACCATTATCAAAAGAAAATTTTAATACAGAACTTTGCCGTATAAAAACTATTGCTATTAATAACGGATTTCCTACTACAATCGTAGACAATATTTTAAAAAATAAATTAAAGAAAAATATCTTAAGATCAATATATCCTATATAAAAAGAGGTACAGAATTATTCTAGTTTTACATATTTTGGTAAACTTACAGAAGAAATTTCAAAAAAACTTAAGAAAATTAACATCCAAACCGCCTTTAAATCTAATAATACTTCGGAAAACTTACTATAAAAAAATAACAAGGATACTAGTGATAAGAATCGGGTTCAGGAGTTTATTTGCTTAACTGTACGAGTTGCCAGAAAGTCTATATTGGTCAGACAGGAAGGAAGTTTTGAGAAAGGATAAAAGAACATGAAGATGCCTTTACTAAAAGTAGAAATACTTCCACTTATGCCAACCACCTATTCGAAGAAAAACATCAACCCAATTTTGAATTGAAGATTTTACACAAACAAAATAAAGATTATAAATTAAATCTTCTCGAATCTTTCGAAATTAATAAATATAACCATTCTAAACTTATTCTTAATGACCAATTAGACATCAACAATTCTCCCCTATTAAATATTTTCCCCCCACTCTTTGATTGTATAATTGTATATATTACTGTAATTTTCTTATTTTTGTACATTTCATCACCTGATGAAGCCTTTGTAAGGTGAAACGATTCGTCGTGATATATTAAAAGTTTTTTGTTAAACTCTTATACACTTGTGTTTTATTTCGAATTTTGATTATGGAGTTTAAACATATCAGTGCCTATTCAATTAAATACTTAAATTACTAACATTAGTAAGACCCTTGTCAGACATTTGAAATATCGTAGTTAGCAGTACATGGCGATATTGAAAATGATAGGTGTGACATTTTCTATTACAAAGTGGTAAACTAGCTCTGTTTCAGTTCAGTAATTTATTGTGGGCTCGGTTTTTCTGAACTGACCCAACTATAGAAATTTCTGATACCAAAGGAGACAAAAAATAAAATGTAAAAATGGATAAAAATAGATACAGCTTTTTCCAATATTTCCAGGGGTTAATATCAAGTCCAGTAAATTAATTTTCATTCGACACTAGACTGCAATAAAATAATTATTTATTACTGGACAACTGAACGTATTTAAATAAAAAACAAGAGTTACGGTCCTTCGTAACAAATTAAAGATTACGATAGAGTTGACATATGTATGTTGTGAAGCGACATTTGTTGCGGATTTATGTCAATATAATGAAGTTATAAAGTAGATAACAATAACGAATTCTACCAATATAAATTGGGATCCGTGTTTTACCATATAAGGAGAATTGTTAGGCAAGTAAGCCAAGATGGTTCGAAACAATGGCTACAACGTGACAATGTATTGCAATTTAACTATGTTCAAATATCCACTAACAGTTTCTTAACCGTATATAACTACTATTTTTAAAATAAACACATACTAGGTAACTGAAACATATACAGACCAGATTTTATTTTAAAATAATTTCATATAAATAGCACAACTAAAATTTTTCGACTGGATAAAGATGATGGTATGAGAAATGTCCGAGGTAAAGCAAGCACTAAGCACTTCAAAAATTGGTGACTTAGATATTTCAAGTGGGTCACTCGTGAGGAATAAAATAAGGTCAGTTGAAGCCACGAATGCTTTACATCTTAACGCTTCAATTAGAATACACGAAGCGTTCACTCTTGCAGTCTCATATTTAGATGACAACCGGAATGCTTGGACGTCATTTTATTGGTGCTTTGACTTTTTAAACAAGGTTAAAGGTCAACTGGACGCCATGTTTAGACGCTATCGTGAGCACAAGGGGATGAACATTACCATTTTCAAACGTATTACACGCCGACCAGCGCAGCGTTAAGTTAAATTTACTAAGATTTAAACATCGCAATAACCGACGACATCGCACAACGTTTTCTTTAAAACGTTCACATTAAAGAGAAATAACGACTTATTTTCTGAAACAACTCAAACGTATTCTTTTGTTTTGTTTCATAATTTATCTTCAAATATTTAAAAATTAACTTCCATGCCTTTTGGGCTCTGCTGTGACTGTTATCCCAGTGTTATAGTTAAAAATAAATAATAACAGACTGCCTTCACAAAATATTCATATAAATTACTATTGATTCAAACCTTCAGACGAAATTAAGTCACATGAAATTGAGATATTATTGCACAAAAATTAGCTACATAATTGTAAATAACCTAAGACCTTATTACGAGGCATGTGCAAAGATATGTTAATAATTTTATTTTCACATGAAAGCCTGTACCTTAATCTACTTTTCTACATAATTTCCTTCAATATTGAGGCACTTGTCGTGACGTCTGACCAGTGATCAGTTTTTGAATACCCTTCTCATAGAACTCTGCCGCCTGATTTGTTAACTGTTAACCACTGCATCAAAACCGTTTTGACTTCGTCATCGTCTTGAAGACGCTGAACTGCCCAGATGTTTCTTCGAATGCAAGAACAAATGGAAGTCACTGGGCGCCAGATTAGGGCTATACGGAGGATGATCAACAGTTTCCCAGTGGAAAGATGTGATGAGATCTTCGGTCCTATTAGCCACATGCAGGCGGGAAATGTCATGCACATTTGTGCGGCCATCCTTAAACGCTCTCACCCACTTTCTCACCATTCCATCACTCATAATGTTTTGTCCATAAACTGCACAGATCTCACGATGAATATCAATCAGGTTTAGTCTTTTAACAGGAAGGAATCGTATAACAGCCCGGACTTCACAGTCGGCGTGACTCACGATTACCGGAGGCATCTTAAACACTCAGTAAACAACGTAAACAAGGGCGAATCAGACTGTAATGACGTCAGTACGTAGGTAAGACCTGCAGGTACTCAGTGCGCATGTGCGGAACGCTGACCGCAGTGCTGCGGCGGCAGAATTTCAAAACAGTACTTACTTAAAAAACATACCTCGTATATACTAGCTGATCCCATGTGCAAAAAAGTGACTTAAATCACTTCTGAATATTTCCTCTTCGTACATGCAGACAAAAACTTTAAGGGTTAGGTTAGGTTGGGTTGTCTAGAAATTAACAAAGAACTGTACAATTCCGAAGAATATCTGTACAACCATCGGAACCAAGTTATAAATAAGCATTTAATTTCAGTAACGTTATTGTCTTGAAACGATCTCATAAGGTCGAAACATTTGTCAACTGACAAATATTTAATTAAGTAAAAACATTAACATGTAATAGATTTTTGTATTGTCCACAATTCTCTGATGACTCTTTCTCATATGTTCAAAAAATTGAATTAAACATATTCGATAATTTCTACTTTTCGTGTTTGATTAATTCTGTTCCTGGTTGGGAAGGCACATGTGATGTGGCAAAATTGAAAAATGTCACGGATCCTATTAGGGAAGAAGAACTAAAGACATTGCCCTTATGTAATTAGTATTTAATTCGAAAAGTTGATGTTAATTTTTTATGAGAAGTTTGCAGTGAAGTTTGTTGGTGGCATCACGTTAAAAGTTGGTAAAGTAAGCTGAAAAAATGTGAAAAGTATTGATAACTAACTCACCCTTTGCATATGGTAGCAGCTCTTCAAGAAGCTTTTAGATAGAGAATGCAAAAGAAGGAAAGGCAGAAAACAGTATTTTCTACAATCAAAGGGCCGTGATATATACACGCACACACGTGTTTCATCAGGAACTTGTGGAAAGGTTGACGAGAGGTTTGTAATAGCGAAGCAATGCTTGCTTACTCAACCATCAGAGCTTAAAAAGACGTGAAATTGTAATTACTCTTGCATGTAAAATAGCAGCAGGAAAGTTAATCAATACCGCGTCAGGATAACCGGAAGATTAAAATAATAAACTGCTAATCTGCTGTCCTCAGAAAGTTAACGATAATACATATATATATATATACACGTTACCAAGTTGATGAGCTATTAGAAGTATATTAATTAGTAGAATGAATTCAATTTTGAAACATGGGCTCCTTTGGTTATTATGATTTTATGTTATTTAATTTTTTTAAATTTTTTTGACATTTGCACGTTAACATTTAAAAAACCGTAATTCAATTAATTTTTGAGATTTCGCTTTATAACTCGTAACAATTATTTATAACTATAACTATTCACATTTTTGAAAAAAAAAATGTGGTTTTTAACTTAGTCATTTTCTTCAAAATGTTTGCTGTAAACAACACACAACTGAATATTTTGACCGTGTAAATCGTTGACGCCTTATTGCGTTCAACAATTTTTTCTTTAATTCAGAACCCTTAGGGAACCTTCGAAGAAATTACAAATGTATCAGTGTGTCTTATGTTTAAATTTTACTTACACATGAAATGAAATGGAATAATAATATTAAACTAGTTTTATATTACATTAACAAAAAATAGTTTATAAAAGTGTTCACAAAACCCTATGTACAAGAAAAATAGTGTCGCACAACATTTATTTGAAATAACTACACTTAACACTTCAACTGCTTCAAACTTTCTGTGTGATGTTACGAGCATTCTTAATAATTCTCGCGTTTCTGTCCCATCATTCGCAAAATGTGTTGCCTACCCAAATGGTATCACTTTGTAAACGCAAGGCGCAGTCTAGTTATAATCACGTCTCTGGTGTAGATAGATACCCGACAGCGTTTGCCAGCTATCAACACTTAGATAGGTTAGCTAACGTTAAGTTCTGGTTCATTAGTAAAATGATCGTCAATTTGGAATTAAGTAGAAATGAGCAATTTGCAAAATAACTCTCTCACTTCATGGATACGGAATTGATCCCCGATCGTCCCGCACCTTTGCTTCCGTTTCCCGGCCTCAAATTAATAGATACGACGCGACATTTAACATATTACCTTTCACACTCAAACTTACAATTTACAACTTCCTAATCAAATACCTATCACTTCCGTTTTATGTATCTTTCTATGCACCAAACTCTACGTTTATTTGTATGTGGCACTAATATGTAACTTTCTAAACAAAGAAACAGCTTTCTTAATCTACGCCAGCGAATAAAGTTTTCATTGCAGAAATTATTTCACGAAAGCCATAAAAATTTATGAACTGTTAACACAAAGATGGTTCTAATTCTGACATTTCGTTACACAAAACAAAATTTAGAGGATTGATAAATATATCATCATTGAAGCAATTAATTCTCATATTAAAACCGTTATTTTCAAAATTAATTATATTTTGTGGCGATCGTTTATCATTGTTACTTTACTTTACTTTTATTTTGATCTTTTTTTCTCATGTTTCTGTTCCTAATATGTCTTTAGCGAATCTGAGCTATTCCTTGTTTTATGTCGCTACTACTTTTTCTACCCTGAGTTATCTGACTTCCTGGATATTGAAAAACAGTGACTTCTTCTAGCTTGCCGTCTCCAATTTTTATATTAGCTCTAACCCTACATCCACCTTTTTTACATATCAATACTTTTGTTTTACTTTTATTTATTTTCATTTCAGAAAACTCTCTTCGATGAAGCAAGTATGATTTATAGTGCACTCTATATTTAAATAAATGTCTTAAGTCATATTTTGATAACACTTTAATTCCAAAGAAGTCACTAAAATCCTTGTTCGTCTAAAAATTAAGGATCAAAGCCCATATTTGGAACGCATCCCAACCAAGCAGACACTACAAACCGAAAGCCGTATCCCACGACCGGTTTCGATCTATCGGGTCTCATCTGGTGGGCGCTGGCAGAAAGGCTTTTACAAGCTATATAATAAATGTAAATATGGAATCAACAGAAACAACTACTCCGAGGGCTAATACCGCTATGGCACTGAATTACACTGTTGATTTTCAGACGAAGACGTTTTAATCCCTTCTTTTCTGGATATATTATCTTAGTCTAAGAATCTTTCGGAATCAACAGTGTAATTCAATTCCGGCAAGGGTATTAGCCCTCGAAGTAGTTGTTTCTGTTGATTCCCTATTTATATTTATATTTATTATATAGCTTGTAAAGGCCTTTCTGCCAGCGCCCACCTGATTAGACCCAATGGGTCGAAACCGGTTGTGGGATTTGGCGTTCGGTTTGTAGTGTCTACTTGGTGGGACGGGTTCCAAATCTGGCATATTCGATCCTTAATATTTAGACGAAGAAGGATTTTAATGCCTACTTTTTGTATATGTTATCTTCGTTTAAGAATCTTTCGGAATCAACAGTGTAATTCATGCCGGTAGGGGTATTAGCCATCGGAGTAGTTGTTTCTGTTGATTCCATGTTTATATACTTTAATTCTATCACATACTTGACAATTTCCTGAAATCGTCTAAACTTACTGTGGGTTACAACATATTTAGAGTTCAAATTAGGTCACTATCGTTTCTGACGTCATAATAGTATCCACACGACTTCAGTTTAACAAACAAAAAAAAAAGAAAAGAAAAATGCCATCAACGTTTTAAGTAACGGTTTAAGTTAATAGTAATTTTCAAGTCTTAGCCTCGATGAGGAACAGTATTACTGTCATATATTTTAAATTTTATTGTACCATTCAACACGTTCCAAAGTTTAATAACCATATAGTTCACAAAAATTATACTTAACTTCTACAGTCTTGTCCACTACAATAATACATAGCCAAGTGCTTCTTGCATTATCAACCAAGTAAATGATTGATTCTATCATTTAAAATTGTTTCTTAAAAGGCGACAGACGCTATTACATATACGAACGTAAACATTTTATTCATCAGCTTTATGAAAATCTTTTGTCACGAACTTTATATATATATATAGCTTTTAAACTAAGCGATCATAATACAAATTAGATACATTAAAATTATGAAACTATTTTACATTTTCTTCTAAGCCTTTCTACCAAAGTATTTCTATCAATGAACTTTTAATATGTGTACCTAAACATATGGAAGAGGATAAGAAATGAAATCAAATGATTAAACTTTGGATTATTTTTATAAACGCCCTGTACAAATTATAAAGCTTAGTTTTTGCATGACGTTAACATATTACATACATAACACATAACTAGTAAAAATTTCAACGTTCTAAGTCATTTCATTTTTTATTGAACTATTCATCGTAGGCATATAGGCATACAAGTTAGTTATCAAAGTCAAAATTTTATGTTTCATACGAATTCATCCTAAAAAATATACCAACCATTCCATTTAATATAAGAAAGTTGACATCAACTTCCGGTATAATCGGAAGTTCCCGACAGTATTAAAATTACTTAGTTAAATAGATCATCCTTAATAAACCCTACTACCAAATTTTAAAATCTGTAACATGTTTGAACAACCCTGTATATCTATGATACATATGCGTTTCTAACGTATTAAAATATCAAATCAAAATTGAAGAAGGAAATTAAGTACTTACTTAATTATAACAAAAATAATACGAATAGTTTTGTAGTTTTGTTTTTCTTGTTACACCTCCTGAAAATAACTCTGGAGGCGTTTATGCTTGCGTTAGACTTTTATGAATATTTGGATAAAATATGCGAATGTTTATTAGTAAGTTGTCGAACTGGACGTCTATTATTTATGGTATTTATATGATTCCAATTACGGTTTTCTAGGAATAGAACACCGAACACCATCTTTTTACCATCGGTTTGCGAATTGAAAGGTTGTGGTCCCTCTCCTCTCTCTGTGGTATTCTTTTTCGGTGTTGCGTTGTCGGTCTGTTTGACATTGTTTTTCGGTAATTAAGAACAATGAACAATAAGCGAAACGGTTTTATAAATTCCCTAAACGGACCGGTTGAATTTTAATCGAATATTAACAAAGTTGAAGAGCAATTAACGTAACATTAATCATGGCGTTTGAAAGTGCACCAGTTATGTTTGGGACAGCTATAACTGGACAACTTAAATAAGTATATAAGTAAATGTCCCCTAAATCATACGTCAGCACACATTTGCAAATGAGAACGTCTGCGAGACGTTGCCATAAAATATCTGCACCTTTGAAAACCAATGTACATAAATTCCTTTAGCACTCGAAAATTCAAAAGCTAACTGCTTTCATAATCACGGGTCCGAGACTGCAAGATTTACGTATAATATATTTCGAAGCTTTATTACGTATAACAGTATGGGAGTGACTCACTTCAAGCACTCAACCTACTACTTTTTTTTAACAACAAAACCCAACCCTCTAACTCTTGCAAACTCCATTAAAAATTGAAAACACACAAAAAGTTTCAAGCTTTATATTTGTATCCATTATGATTGTTTCGCTTAACTTAATCTTCTTCAGGTGAAGATATAACAAAACTTGTGATTAGTAACTACCTATATATACTTACTAATTATTATGGTGGGGGAATTAGATGTAAAAAGTTCTCCTTTACTAAATGTCAACCCTCTAATTCTTGCAAAGTCCACTAAAAATTGAAAACACACAAAAAGTTTCAAGCTTTATATTTGTGTCCACTATGATAGTTTCGCATAACTTAAGCTTCTTCAGGTGAAGATATAACAAAACTTGTGATTAGTAACTACCTATATATACTTACTAATTATTATGGTGGGGGAATTAGATGTAAAAAGTTCTCCTTTACTAAATGTCAACCCTCTAATTCTTGCAAAGTCCATTAAAAATTGAAAACACACAAAAAGTTTCAAGCTTTATATTTGTGTCCACTATGATAGTTTCGCATAACTTAAGCTTCTTCAGGTGAAGATATAACAAAACTTGTGATTAGTAACTACCTATATATACTTACTAATTATTATGGTGGGGGAATTAGATGTAAAAAGTTCTCCTTTACTAAATGTCAACCCTCTAATTCTTGCAAAGTCCATTAAAAATTGAAAACACACAAAAAGTTTCAAGCTTTATATTTGTATCCACTATGATAGTTTCGCATAACTTAAGCTTCTTCAGGTGAAGATATAACAAAACTTGTGATTAGTAACTACCTATATATACTTACTAATTATTATGGTGGGGGAATTAGATGTAAAAAGTTCTCCTTTACTAAATGTCAACCCTCTAATTCTTGCAAAGTCCATTAAAAATTGAAAACACACAAAAAGTTTCAAGCTTTATATTTGTATCCACTATGATAGTTTCGCATAACTTAAGCTTCTTCAGGTGAAGATATAACAAAACTTGTGATTAGTAACTACCTATATATACTTACTAATTATTATGGTGGGGGAATTAGATGTAAAAAGTTCTCCTTTACTAAATGTCAACCCTCTAATTCTTGCAAAGTCCATTAAAAATTGAAAACACACAAAAAGTTTCAAGCTTTATATTTGTATCCACTATGATAGTTTCGCATAACTTAAGCTTCTTCAGGTGAAGATATAACAAAACTTGTGATTAGTAACTACCTATATATACTTACTAATTATTATGGTGGGGGAATTAGATGTAAAAAGTTCTCCTTTACTAAATGTCAACCCTCTAATTCTTGCAAAGTCCATTAAAAATTGAAAACACACAAAAAGTTTCAAGCTTTATATTTGTATCCACTATGATAGTTTCGCATAACTTAAGCTTCTTCAGGTGAAGATATAACAAAACTTGTGATTAGTAACTACCTATATATACTTACTAATTATTATGGTGGGGGAATTAGATGTAAAAAGTTCTCCTTTACTAAATGTCAACCCTCTAATTCTTGCAAAGTCCATTAAAAATTGAAAACACACAAAAAGTTTCAAGCTTTATATTTGTATCCACTATGATAGTTTCGCATAACTTAAACTTCTTCAGGTGAAGATATAACAAAACTTGTGATTAGTAACTACCTATATATACTTACTAATTATTATGGTGGGGGAATTAGATGTAAAAAGTTCTCCTTTACTAAATGTCAACCCTCTAATTCTTGCAAAGTCCATTAAAAATTGAAAACACACAAAAAGTTTCAAGCTTTATATTTGTATCCACTATGATAGTTTCGCATAACTTAAGCTTCTTCAGGTGAAGATATAACAAAACTTGTGATTAGTAACTACCTATATATACTTACTAATTATTATGGTGGGGGAATTAGATGTAAAAAGTTCTCCTTTACTAAATGTCAACCCTCTAATTCTTGCAAAGTCCATTAAAAATTGAAAACACACAAAAAGTTTCAAGCTTTATATTTGTATCCACTATGATAGTTTCGCATAACTTAAGCTTCTTCAGGTGAAGATATAACAAAACTTGTGATTAGTAACTACCTATATATACTTACTAATTATTATGGTGGGGGAATTAGATGTAAAAAGTTCTCCTTTACTAAATGTCAACCCTCTAATTCTTGCAAAGTCCATTAAAAATTGAAAACACACAAAAAGTTTCAAGCTTTATATTTGTATCCACTATGATAGTTTCGCATAACTTAAACTTCTTCAGGTGAAGATATAACAAAACTTGTGATTAGTAACTACCTATATATACTTACTAATTATTATGGTGGGGGAATTAGATGTAAAAAGTTCTCCTTTACTAAATGTCAACCCTCTAATTCTTGCAAAGTCCATTAAAAATTGAAAACACACAAAAAGTTTCAAGCTTTATATTTGTATCCACTATGATAGTTTCGCATAACTTAAACTTCTTCAGGTGAAGATATAACAAATCTTGTGATTAGTAACTACCTATATATACTTACTAATTATTATGGTGGGGGAATTAGATGTAAAAAGTTCTCCTTTACTAAATGTCAACCCTCTAATTCTTGCAAAGTCCATTAAAAATTGAAAACACACAAAAAGTTTCAAGCTTTATATTTGTATCCACTATGATAGTTTCGCATAACTTAAACTTCTTCAGGTGAAGATATAACAAAACTTGTGATTAGTAACTACCTATATATACTTACTAATTATTATGGTGGGGGAATTAGATGTAAAAAGTTCTCCTTTACTAAATGTCAACCCTCTAATTCTTGCAAAGTCCATTAAAAATTGAAAACACACAAAAAGTTTCAAGCTTTATATTTGTATCCACTATGATAGTTTCGCATAACTTAAACTTCTTCAGGTGAAGATATAACAAATCTTGTGATTAGTAACTACCTATATATACTTACTAATTATTATGGTGGGGGAATTAGATGTAAAAAGTTCTCCTTTACTAAATGTCAACCCTCTAATTCTTGCAAAGTCCATTAAAAATTGAAAACACACAAAAAGTTTCAAGCTTTATATTTGTATCCACTATGATAGTTTCGCATAACTTAAACTTCTTCAGGTGAAGATATAACAAAACTTGTGATTAGTAACTACCTATATATACTTACTAATTATTATGGTGGGGGAATTAGATGTAAAAAGTTCTCCTTTACTAAATGTCAACCCTCTAATTCTTGCAAAGTCCATTAAAAATTGAAAACACACAAAAAGTTTCAAGCTTTATATTTGTATCCACTATGATAGTTTCGCATAACTTAAACTTCTTCAGGTGAAGATATAACAAAACTTGTGATTAGTAACTACCTATATATACTTACTAATTATTATGGTGGGGGAATTAGATGTAAAAAGTTCTCCTTTACTAAATGTCAACCCTCTAATTCTTGCAAAGTCCATTAAAAATTGAAAACACACAAAAAGTTTCAAGCTTTATATTTGTATCCACTATGATAGTTTCGCATAACTTAAGCTTCTTCAGGTGAAGATATAACAAAACTTGTGATTAGTAACTACCTATATATACCTACTAATTATTATGGTGGGGGAATTAGATATTGACATTTAGTAAAGGAGAACTTTTTACATAGATCTACTCTTGGACTATCTAATATACAAGTAACATAATATGTCAATTCATACGAATGAATTGAAAAAAAGCAGAAAAAATGAAGACAGAAATTCTTGTAAAATACAATACAGTTTTAAGCACGCGATCTGTAGGTATTATAAATGTATTTGTTAAAGAATTTGCTTTGTACTATAACAATAGATACTATGACCGGTTCGAAAGAGAAAGTCGATGCTTAAATTGATATATTGAAGGTATAACAAGACATGTCCTTCGTGTAGAAGGCTGTATCATATCATATCTAGTGCATGCGGTTTTCCAAGAACATTTATATATCTCGGGATATAGTTGTTAAAATGCAGATAGCCGTTCCGTATATATAAATATATATAAAGTTGTTAAGCGAAACAATTACATTTAAAAATAATTCTAATTAAAACCACACAAATATTTAGTTACATATCAGGGTAAATCGAAATATTCGCTACTGCTACAGGATTTCTTAATAAGCAAAATAAAATAATGAATTATTAAGAGCTAATAATTCTCAGTAGCTCCGGCAACTTTCTCGGCTATTTCTACGTATAAATGATAAAGATCAATTACGAAAACAGCACACACAAAAAAGTATGTCATTGTCCTTTCATCACGAACTTATAATAATAATAAAACAAAATTTTAACCGTTATTAGCATAATGGAAAGTAATAAATCCATCGGCAATACATACATATGCAAATATTTCACAAAACGGTCCAAAAATCTTTGCAACCAAACAAATATAGATATTAATTCGTTGTCAGATTATTCTAATGTGGACACCATTTTTGAAATCTGCATTATAACATACATGCAGTTTAAATATGAATTTCAAAGCCAACCACTTAATAGATTACTAAATTGTTACGCCAGAATAATTTTTAACTAACAATAAGTAAGCAGCTAATAGTTTTGTAATAATTACCTACTCTACAAACAAAGATGTTTTTTTGGATTTTACTGCAAATTTTAACGAATCCTTGACCAATATTGACTAAAAAATTGCAAATTTCAACAACTAGTGCAACAATTCATGCTTAACTCAATAATTACAATACCAAAAAGATCTTTAAACAAACACAACATCGTTTAAAAAAAAAACATTTAGTCGAAAATGCACGTAATAACGAAAGTGGTCTTTCCTGCCTGAGTAACCGTAATTTATAGCTGAAATCATTGCAAGACGTTTAGATTTTTCGCTACGGAAGACATTTTCAAATTTGCTCCTTTAATTACAAAACAAAAACAATAGTTTTAATTCTTTAAGGAGATTGACATCACAGAAAAATAACACAAACATTTCCATTAAACTTTGAAAATAACAATACATTTATTTATATTTAAGAGATTGTTCGCATATATTCATCTTTTTATTTTTTGTCTTTGTAATATATTAGCCTTGTAAGTCATGCATTTATTACTTCTCGGATTTTTTGTAATTTTTGTATTGTCATGTGCATTTGCTGTCTGTTCCTTTCTTTTGCAATTTATGATTTTTGTATGTGTCACATTTTTTCCCTTCTTGGTATTGCCGTTTAGCCCTATTGTATTATATTTTCCTCGTTTCCAAATGTTCTTTTAGAGTTAAGTCAGTCGAAAGATTTATTGTGGGTAATTTTTTAACCCATCGGTCCATTTCTAGGTCGTAGATGATGCACCGACACATAGCTTGCAATGCTGCATTTTTGTATGTTTACGTATCCCTTCCATTTATTTGCTGTTTCAAGTGTCGGTACATCGGAACCACCCCCCCACCCCACTGGGGGCGGTTCTTAAATTCATGTTAAAATAATTATTTTTACATTCAATGGCAGAATAAATTCATCATTCAATCATATTAGATTCAAACCATTCAAACATCAAACATTTTTAGCAGAGATCATTTTAGTACATTAACATATAGCACCAATCACATCAAGATATCTCTAAACATATAGGATTTAATAACATATAGTTTCATATAATAAATCACAATCTGACTATAGATTATTTAATATTTTCGTAAAAATAAGTAGCAATCACGGCGTACAATAAAATTAGTGTGTATATAGTTGTAAATAGTTTGGATGTAATAAACTTTTAAAACAAAGTCCATTTATTGCATCGATTCCCCCATAGAAATCAAAAGAAGTGGCACATCTGTGCACCGGTGAAATTATCTTATTTCATCAACTAATAAACAAAGATCATTGGAAAATTTCATAGTAGTTAGAAAAATAGTTTTAGTAAACAAATTAATATGCATTGTTGTGAGAACTACATAATTTCGAACCACGACGGGACTTTTCAAAGTGATGTGACAGAGAAAATCTGATAAAAACTTGAACATTTTATTACAATAATATAAAAACGAAGTTGATATATTTAAAATAATAGCACGTAATAATGGGTACAATCCAGAAACTATTGACAAAATATTAACTAAGAAATACAAAAAACATACTATTAAGGAAATATACTCAGGTAAATGTTTTGCTAAAAATAGCAATTGGCATTTCATTAATCATTACAAAAATATTGGTTCAGGTATGTGTAAAAGATTAGCTAAAATAGGAATTAATACAATATGTTCATATAAAGTTAATTTAGGTAAATTATTAGTTAACAATAAAATTACAAATTCCGACAAACTATGTAAATCTGGGGTGTATGAAATTCATTGTTCAGACTGCGATGCTATGTATATAGGGCAGACAGGAAGATCGTTTAGAATTAGGTTTATAGAACACAAAAAGTCAATCGATGATAAAAAATGTAGTACTGGTTTTTCCCAACATTGTTTTGAAAATGGTCATAATTTTAACGTAGAAAATAGTTTCACAATTTTACATATCCTTAATAAAATCAAAACATTAAATGTTTTAGAAAAATTAGAAATCCAAAAATCCTTTTTTCTAAATAAAAATATACAGTGTGAAGAACACAATAGCCCTATGTTTCAATTTCTATAATAGTTATTTGTTGTTATTTGTTTATCTTTAGTTAGTTTCTAATTGACTCTTTGAGAATTGCCTAATTAAGCCAAAACAATTGTAAGAGATCTTAATAAAGTTTGTTTTTTGAATCTATTTAAAATGTTTTACAAGTTCCCAGCCGCAACCTCTCTAAATATTATTAACGGTAAATTATTTAAGTCGTTTAATAGAAGATTTGTTTTTGATATTTATTAATTGCCATTGTTTCAAGGGAAGATAGTTGTTTATAGTTATTTACGTTAAGTACCATGATAAAAACAACGTCCTGTAGATACATTTATATGAAACATCTTCTATGAAATTCAGAATGATTATAAGATTGAAGACTTATTTTGAATTTTAATGCTGTTGGCATGTAAATATAGGTAGCATTTAAGTTGAAAGAAGAAATAAATAAAAAAGGCTTTGACGTGTTTGATTCGCATTATATGTATGTAATTGTTTTATTTTGATTTTGAGAATAGTTAATCAGGATAGGTATAGGTTATAACAAAGGAATTGCACGAACTTATGAATGTTACCCACCCAGTTATTACGAACACGTTGTCGGATAATGGGCAAAGGAATAGTGTAGAAACGGTTTGTTATTAAGTGGAATATCGGGGAAACACCCATGATATTCGAATTACAAAAATGATACATTTCCCACAAGATAGCTATGCAAATCGTAGTAAAATGTCAAAATTTGATTCACAAAAGAGAAGCCGATTACATTTAATGGGGCAGACGTTTTGCCTTCTCAGACGGAATTTGATTGGCTAATGCCGAAATTGTTACTGATTGGTTTCTTTGTTAGGTGTATCATTAAATTCGAATATATTTAAATAATAGGAATCGATGAGACTAGACTATCGAATGTTCGAAAATATCGCACATTTGTATTTGGTAGCCAACAAACATAGATACATATACACACATATATACTTATATATGTTAAGTAAGTACTCGAATCGGGCAATCTAATTTAAATTGTTAAACGATCCGCCAAATTCTCTTCCGATGGACACTGTATACGTACAACAAAAAGGTAACTTATTAAACTATTCAATGTCAAGATCTTTCTTCTTATTTCTTCAACCGAAAAAGTACAAAAACTTAATTTAAAACTCACTATTCACTAGACCAAGTTCGAGATTCCTCCCAGAGCTACCTGCGTAATAGTTTATTTTCTAGCATTATTAGCGCACCATGAAATAAACGTTAACATCAGTTAGAACAAGTTTCCATGAGATGTGCGATCTGACAAAACGGTCTTTCCTGATTTAATTCTAAAATAGACAACAACATTCTTATACGTATTACTGTTACTCCCGTTCACCATTACCAACTGTACTTCAATTACATATCCAACAAATAAAATAATACTTAAATACCGTAACGTATAATAAATAAATATCCAACAGGATTATATACTACCATTTGACGACTATTACTAATCTTTTCCGTTTCTACTTAAACTGGCAAAGCAAAAATTTGAGAAAAACATCCTTAAAACTGCACTAAATGTAACTATACAGGGAACACAGTAAATAACTGAACCCCCAATGCCAAAACACGACACTGTAGAGAACTGACTTCAGTCCCTGAAGAAGCTAACTTTATTACCGAAAAGTGTTTCGGACGTGTTTCTAGTCTTTTTCATTAGTAACTATACAGGATGTCCCAAGAAGCGGTGCCAAAGGACAAGGGTTAGTTGAAACAGCCCCTTGTAAATTAAGAAATATTTAATAGATTTAGACTTCGGACATCCTTTATGTTCTAAACAAATATATTTATTTTTTTAGGTACTGTTATTTCCGGACGGCTGGCTGTTAGTGAGGTTTCATAATTGCCGTCATCAATAATTTCAATATTTGTGACAGTTATTGTGAAAAATCTTTTTATCTGTTTTTATCTTTTTCGTTGTTTTTAAAGATAATTGAGAACAATATAGATAGACTCAGGATAAACATCAAAGCCGGACCCTCAAACAAAAACGTTTGTATCTAAAACTATACCACAACGTAATGTTTTCTAATTTGTTGTGGCAGTAAATTAAGTTGTGGTCTAGTAATATAACTACGATGCCAATCCCGTAAGAAACAAACATTATAATGTCCATTACTTCATGACGCATAAAAACTGATTCATAAATTTCCCTACGATTGCAATAAAATGTCCACAAGGTAGTGCCATTTTAATTATTTGTTGCACTAAATTACGTTGTGGCCTGATCAATTTAACTATAACTGATATTGATTAAAATAAGCATATCCCATACGAAATATACATGGGAATGTCTGTTAGTTATTAACACAAGAAAAAATTGTGTTGATTCGAAAAAGTATCCAAAATTCGTAATATTAATTTAAAATCTAACCGAAATATGCCATCCTGTATACGAGCTACTTTCACAAAATAGAAAATAGTTTCAAAGGTGTTATAGAGGTCTGTACGATTTATGGTAGCTAGTAACTTGCCACAGCTAAAAAATGTAACACTATCATACAGTTAGTACTGTATACAACAAACTGTACAACCGGTATGCGTTTTCTTTAGACTTTTATGTAAATGAAGTCCTATCGCACATCTACACAGTACCCACTAGCTTTTGTTTACGTCATAAATTCATCTAACGCTAACGTTAGAACGTAATTTGATACAACAGATTTCACGATATACATATTTGATAAAATTATATGTACCTCTTTACTCCACTATTCACCGTTTATTCTTTATCATTGTCTTCAAAAAAATTCTATGTTCTACTTCACCGTAACGGAACCCGTAATATATTTTCCAACTCTTAACACTCACCAATTTTTATAAAAGATTTTATAAAAATTTAATGACATAGTTGAAAAATTAGACTTAATTTCTTTATTGCAGAACTTCTAATAATTACTCACAGTATAGTTTATTTTACAATTTCCTCCAGACTCCAGGCAAGGAACGGAAGCCGTAATATATTTTCCAACTCTTAACACACCAATTTTTATAAAAGATTTTATAAAAATTTAATGACATAGTTGAAAAATTAGACTTAATTTCTTTATTGCAGAACTTCTAATAATTACTCACAGTATAGTTTATTTTACAATTTCCTCCAGACTCCAGCCAAGGAACGGAACCCGTAATATATTTTCCAACACTTAACACTCACCAATTTTTATAAAAGATTTTATAAAAATTTAATGACATAGTTGAAAAATTAGACTTAATTTCTTTATTGCAGAACTTCTAATAATTACTCACAGTATAGTTTATTTTACAATTTCCTCCAGACTCCAGGCAAGGACAGTGTTTACTTTCTGTAACTAAATTATATGATATGGGTCATCCTGTTACTCTCTTTACTCTTTCACTACCCCTTCCAGTGCACTACTTTTTCATTATTACTCTTTGTTCTCTTACATTTTTCAACACTTTATTTGATCATCCTCCTATAACACCACATCTCAAACACTTTTTCTTTAACGCCCACGTTTCGCATCCGTACAGAGCGATGCTTCAAACATACAGTATTAAAAATTTCAAAATTAACGGTTCGACATCCTTTTTGTTACAACTTTTTCAATTCTGATTTATGTAACATCCGATATATCGAAAATCGTCTCCAATTTTTATATTAGCTGTAACCTTACCTTTACATACCAATATTTTTGTTTAATTTTTATTTATTTTCATTCAATACTCTCCAGACTAAGTAAATTTTAAATGAAGTGCAGGAAATTAATTCCCGTCGTTTGTGTTGTACGTTAGTATTAGTTATTGTTGCGGTAAAACAGTTTAACTTTTTCGCAAAAAGCCAACACGACTCATACCTTTAATAACACGTAATAATAATAATTTATCGAGTAAATCGCAGCAATAATTATTGCAATATGTATAAATAGAGTTCTTAGTATCGTAACTCCCTCACTTGAGGTGACCTTTCGCTATCTACGAAGAATTATGTGCTATCGATGACATAACAGCAGTGGAACGTAAATGTGCGTATTTGCAAATAAAAAAAATGAAAATGCACAAATGAATTTTGCACTTTCGCCCCAGGTAATGATTAATACCAGATATTAGTTTATTTATAACAATAATAAGCACACGAAGCTGTGTAAAGCAGGCCAACAGGGAATAAGTGATCTTTGATTACAAAGTTATTTTGAAGGCTGAATATTATTTTATGGTTATTATTAATTTCTAATTGGCTAAGCTATGTTGCATAATTCTAAATGATGTTGCAAATTCAAAAAAGACATTAAAACATTGCTGATAACAGAACATTGGGAATTTTTCAAAAACAATTAAACGTAGACCAAAGACGTTGATCCGGGTTAATAGACCGTGGTCGAAAGGAACTTGTAGATCCAAACGTTTCGACTGCAACGTCGGCAATCATCTTCAGTGGACAGCTTGATTCCTAGATCGAATATTGTACTTCGAAGTCTCTAGGAAGCAAGCTGCCCACTGAAGATGACTGCCGAAGTTGCAGTCGAAACGTTTGGATCTACACCATTACAATTAAATTTCGATGAAGACATCCAAACATCTGTAGTATTACATCAATGTACAGTACATTAAATCCTTGAAATTAACTAAAAGGTATATGTGTTATGTTATACCTTCACACTTCGAAAAATCTAAGACAAGGTGTATGTTTTTTGGATGTGACTTTTTAAAGATGACTCACATACTATACATGTCTATCATACGTGTAGTTTGTTCTTGCATCGAAGATTTTAATGTTAAACATAGTTTTTATTATATCAGAACATACAAAGAAAACGTGATGATTTCGACCTTGTTCCGATTTTCTGGTATAAGGTTCGAATAGCAATTTATCATTTTACTTTCAGATAATAATGAGAACCTTTATGGTTAAAATAGTGATCGCTGACTGCAGACGTGGTGCGATAATAACCATGGGTACCCACGAAATAATCGATTCATACATTATTTCCTCTAAAATTCAATGTCCTCCAACAATATAACACTTAGAAATTCACCATTTAAATCTAAAAAAATGCCAAAAAAGATCATATAAATATAGTTAACAATCAAACAGAACTCAATACAGACAACTCACCCCTGCAACTAGTTCACTACTCCAGCCTTTACACTAAGAACCCTATAAATACTTGTAAATCTCTCAGTTTTATTTAATACAAAAATTCTGCCTAACAGCCGAAACGGTCGTCAGAAGATTTCAATAAACTTTGTGAAACCTATCCAGTGAGTTTTTGTATTCAAGTAACTATTTTACGTTGTAGTTTCACCGCTGAATATTGTGATCACAGTGGAAAACATTGCAATCTATTTAATTCGCAAAATGATTAATTGTGATCAATATGCATCACCATTTTGAATTTGAGCCAGCAGCGTCGCTAATAACTATGACCGTAAAGTAAATTCCACATTTTTAGAGCTAAATTTTAACGTTCGCGTTAAGGACCCTTACATTTATGTTTATCTTCGCGTAAAAGTATAGTCGTTATAATTTACGTTGCGGTCTGAGAATGTCAACATTGTGGTCGTAATCGATTACGTTGCGGTTCGTTTAAACATCAATTGATGCACGGTTATGGTAATAGTGAAATTTCATATTACAGATCAAACAGGAATTATTTCATTTAAAATGTACATGTGAAAAGCTGTAGACAAGTCAACCTGAAGTTATAATAAATAAGAGAAAATTAGACGAAAAAAAATGTTAATAGTTACATGTAGGCATGATCACAACAATATTGTAGAGTTGCTTATTAAGAAATGTGTTAGAAACTGATAAGAATCATTTATTTAGTTACTACACAATGGCAAAACGAACTTGCTTTGTTGGCCAAGTTAGTTTACTGCTTTTTACACTGTAGCTACATACCTACCTTTGAATAAATTAATAACAGATAATTCGTGAATGTAACAATTATTGTGTAGGTGTTTGAAAACAGACACTTCAAGGCGGTCACAAAACAAGATAAATCACACGTGTCCTTTATACCCCAGATATGCACTCTATGTAAACTTTCAATACTCCGACACTTTAATTTCGATCCTTACGTATTTTTTTCACTTCATTTTTTCTTTTTTTTTTTTTGAAACAAGTTTACTTGATATTTATGAATGTTTCCCAATTACAATACCCAATAAATTTTACGAGTGGCGCATTCTTCTGTAGATGAATTTATGGCTATCTGATTTTAAGTAAAAAAAAAAAAAAAACTCAAAGGTACGATACTTACATACATATATATAACCAGGCACTCATCTTCATATATATCTATATAATTTATGTACAAGGTATGATCAAATATTATTGCACCACGATTTTTTTTTCAGTTTTCACTAACTTTATGTCCCCACAAATTAATTGTACAATATAAAAAAGGTATGTTTAAGGTATCTGAGGTTTAATGATTCGAACAATTTGGGCGCTTTGGGGGAACAGAATTAGCGACTCAGTATTGGCGTTAAAATCTTATAAATAAACACGTTATATTCAGTAGGTAGCTAGTCAGAGTTCAAAAATCCTCCTTCACAAAAATTAAACTATAAGACAATAAGAATACAGTAAAAATCTGCAACCTCAACATTACACATCCGAAGCAGTTTTCGGTAACAGAGTTGTTTTCTTCAGAGGTTCACTATTTACCGTGTTCTACAACAACACCGCTAAAGTTTAATATCTTCTTCATAATAAGTTTTATAATCCTGTATTTATAAAGCTGTAATAGTAACGTATAAATGAATGTATTAAAGGAAAAAAGTCAACATACATGCTGTCATTACAAAGCAAGACTGTAAACTAAACAAACAATACAGCAAACTGACAACATCGAGACAGCAACATTCTCATACATAAATCTAAATTATAATTAAACGACAGTAACGATTACAAATTATTTAAATTTGATTGTTACATAAGAAAATGCGATTTTCGTTTTATTTTGAATGAGATTAAACCTTACAATATTTTCCCTTGCCTTTTTTTGAGGGATACAATGTAAATATAAAAAATATGTGTAGATAAAATAAACTATATCTACCGTGTATTTTTTTAACGATAGCGATTGGTGGATAACCGAGGTCTTGGGAAACGTCATTGTATTATCTCTTTGGCGAAATCTTTTGAATAAAAATAATAATCCGATCGTACAACAAATTATAGAGCGCGACTAGATTTTTTTTCAATTGGTTGTATCAAAAGAGAAGAGAACAACGGACGAATGGTACAAGTTAGACGACGCTTTGTTTTTTGGACCTTAATAATTCTAGTGAACAAGTTGTAGGTGCTGAAAACCAGCATTCTTCGAAGCTGTTTGGGGACTCTAAAAACAACAAAAGGAAATAAGGTCACGGCATATCCCGACACATCAACCCACACCGATCGCCTTGGCTTTTTTCCCCGAGATTTATTATTTTGAAGGGCACCAACAAATTATTTTTCGATAAGACTTAAATCAGCCTTATTACTTTAAGCTTTTACAGATTACATCATACGTGTGTTGATACTTATCAACGCTTTTTAAAACCGATATCTGACACAACAGCCTTTAAACGGACGAAAAAGAATAAAACAAAAAAGAAATAAAATAAGCGAACCATCAATTCCATTCGCTTCAACGCAATCACTTTGCACGAATATAAAAACTGTAAAACTCATCCGAAATAAATTGCACATGCCATTTTCAAGATTTTAATCTTAAAAATATTAACATTTTAAAAATTAGTAGCTACTTTAATCACAACACAATATTTACATACGAACTTTTCCAATATTGTTTGAAAGGAAATAAATTAATTACATACAATATGTTGAAAATTAAGTAATAATAAAGTACTTAAGACTTACTGAAAAAGACGAATTGTTTTGTTTAAGACTGTACCATGTAGTTAGTTCTTACAGTCGTGCAAACATTCGCGGAGGATTTGCAAATAAAATGCAGGAGTCAGTAAGAATGCAACAGTGGTTGCCATAATTGCCCCAACACAATAAATCCACGGGTGGGGTGATCAGCTTAACAACCAAAGTAATTGTAGGTCCTCAGAGGGAGACCAGCGATTCTTTTATGAAATTTTACGATTCAAGTAAGGTTAAAAAGGTTCTTTGGTTACAACGTTCGTTTTCGAAATAAGCAAAAGTTAAGGCATTTATTAAAATTGTTATTTGAATGCATGGCCATATTTCATTTCGTATATATTAATAAATAACCGGTGATGCCCGCAAATACTATAAGCGCACCCTTTTACAATGGACAAAACGTTAGCAAGCGTCAAAAGTACAAAAACTAATTTATTTTTATCACTCCTGCTTTTCATACGGATCCATTAAACGTATAACAATACTCCAATATAACAGGACATTCATTATATACATGCATACATATCAAAATTCACCGTGCATACAAATCCGAAACGCACAAAACAACAACCCTAACATACAACGACAGCAACATTGAGATTTTGCTTATTCTACATATTCTACTAGCACAATACATTTAAGGGTACGGATCTGTATGTTATCGGTCGTTGTGGTCCACATACGAGGCATGTTTTTTAAGTAAGTACCAATTTGCAAGTAATAAAAAACGTACAAAGATATGTTAATAATTTTATTTTTACATGAAAGACTGTACATTAATCTATTTTTCTACATAATTTCCTTCAATATTGAGGCACTTGTCATAACGTTTGACCAGTTTTTGAACACCCTTCTCATAGAACTCTACCGCCTGACTTAACTGGTAACCACTGCATCACAACTGTCTTGAAGACGTTGACCGCCCAGATGTTTCTTCAAGTGCAGGAACAAATGGTAGTCACTAGGCGCCAGATCAGAGCTATACGGAGGATGATCTAGAATTTCCCAGTGAAAATATGTAATGAGATCCTCGGTCCGATTAGCCACATCCTTAAATGCTCTCACCCACTTCCTTACCATTCCATCACTCATAATGTTTTGTCCGTAAACTGCACAAATCTCAGATCTCACTAAGGAATCGTATAACAGCCCGGACTTCACAGTCGGTGGGACTCACGATTATTGGAGGCATCTTAAATACTCAGTAAACAACGTAAACAAGGGCGAATCAGACTGTAATGGCGTCAGTGCGTACTTAAAAAACATGCTTCGTAATATGTAAAAGAAAATTGCTTATAACGTAAGGTTCGCCATTAAATCTTAAGTTTTGCTATTAATAAATTATACCAATCATTATTAGAAAGCGCTCTTTAGAAGATGTATGTAGTAGTAAAACCGTTATATATTCATCTAGACACTAATAAATGATTACGAAATAAATGTAGATACATACATATATTGGATGCACGCAACATGTATGTATAATAAAACTATGTTCATTATGTCGAATGAAATGCATCTTTTAGCAAATTAATTCATTTTTTATAAGCTCTATACGCAACTTTAGTAAGTATATAAAAATTTTAACCGATGTTTGGACCATTTAATAACTTAATTAGCAACAAATAACTGTGTAGTGTGAGGTAATATTTGCCTTTCACAAAAAATCTATTAAGTGCCTAGTTTCAAGCACTTAAAATTAGCAAGATGCACTGAATATTTTAATGGTGAATATACATATAGTTACTCGGTATATGTATGAAGTATGTAATACGATTGGTAATAGTAGGCGGTTCAATGTGTAGCCTTCTCTATAATCATTGATTTATTACATGTACATACCACTGTTATTTCCGACTATTAGCTAAACTAATAATTAATGGGATCGAGTCAAAAGAGACCAGATATTGCACGGGGGTTGGATTTTCTACGAGATATTCCTTTGATGTTATTACTTTGATATTACATCGTATATTAACTAAAACTTCAAAAACATATTACATACACTAACAATTTATCTACAAAACCGTATTATATATCATATAAACCAAGATTACAAAAACAGAATAAAAGGAATATTCCATAACCGTAGTGACCGTAATAAGATAACTCATTCGAAAAAAATAAATGTAACTGCAGGTACATTAATAAAACAATATTTCAACAGCCATAACGGCCATCCGAAAAGGTACAGCCATAAACAAGGGTTAATTTTTTTAAAGGAGTGCTTTTTACAACTTGATAACTTCAGTAAAATCCTTTTATTGGTATACGAATAATAGTAACGAACGGGACGGTCTCGGTATAACTTAAAAACTATTTACGACTAATAAAGTACATCTTTTACAGGATTTCCGAAATATCTTCCAAATAACTTGTCATAAAATCAATTTTAAGGAACTTAATAAACAGTATTATAAAGCGAGGACAGACTAAAAACACTTTATCTATTTTAAACGTTTTTTTTTTTTATTATTCGGTCAAAGAAGACAATTCTTCAAATCACGAGCTCAGCCAAGCGTAAACGAATTAACATCAACAAGCAAAAAAACATATTAGGCAAAGCAGACCTAAAAACTCGTTTCTTTATCAATATTGCATCTCGAGGACGATTCAGATAACAGTAAAAAAAGCATCAGTTATAACGCGAAGATATTGTAACCTTTCGTGCATGTTTTTGTATTTTACATAAAAACAAGAAGATCGTTTGAAATCTTGATGATGTAGTTACATTTTCAGAGAATTAAATAATATAATTTAGAAAGAAAGAAAATATACATCCAATTATTTTATACCTACGTGTATTATGCTGCCATTGATTTAAATTAATAAATATAATAATAAAGTCCTGAAATAAAACCGAGAGGGTTCCCTACCGGATGCGTTTTCTTGACCGGCTAAAGGCCGCGTTTAACACGTCGACTTCCGGTGGGTGTTAAAAGAAAAACAAAAATCATATAACTTACATGCTGTTAGTTGTGTTCCAATGGACATAGAAACTCTTGGAGCAAGTAGACTCGGTGCAGAGAAGAACCGTTTCAAAACAGACAAGAAGAACAGTCAAACAAGACGTGGTTCTATAACCGGGACAAAAAAGTTGGCACTTCTTTTCGAACACGGCCATCTTCATTCAAAAAAGATATATATCACAACCAAAACACACTTCACACGCGAATATAAAACATTTTATTAATTCGTTCCAATTTTATCTTTAAACTTTGATTCGATGAGCACTGTTTGTTTTAATTTGTAATAAATCCGAAAGACATTTTATTTATTTCTTTCACAATTAGTCCGTCCGGCGCGTCGATGTTTTTGACGCGGTTGCCTCTCAGTTTAATACTACCTCCACGCCGGCAACTGCAGAACTGAACCTCGCGTTCATTCCGAAGAAGTAGAAGCAAACAAATCTGGCGGTGGACACAATTTCGCCGCTGATGTTCACGATTGGTCTTCAGTACGGCAGGTGATGCGCATTACCTTCATGAAAATAATATTTGCGCTAGTTCACCAACTAAAAGAACACTCATACATCTTAAGAGGTGCCATTCTACACTTTCTTACTCTTTTTTTTAATGAAAACAAGCGCTTCTGCCGAAAATTACATGCTAATATGCCAACGTTTACGGTTCTCCAACCTCAATGAGGACATTATTTATACACTAATATCAACGTCAGCGCCAGTGGCGTAACTATTGGAGTTCCATGTGTCCCATGGAATATGGGCCCCATACCAGGGGCCCTCCAAGGCCTGGGGTCGAAAACATGATACTATAGAGACTCTTCGTTTCAAATTTATGAAGTGAAAATGTTGACACACATAATTTTGACATCATTAGAAAAAGATTAAAGAGATAAATCTACATTCCTCAGAGCAAAATTTTGAAAATAATCGATGAAAATAAAATCAACAGAAGGATATGAAAAATGACACTAATAGCAAAAGTGCATTAGAAGACCCTAGAGCAGTGTTTCCCAAAGTGGAGCGTACGTCCCACATGGGGGCAATTCGATGGTTGGAGGGGGGCAATTTGAGAATTGACCCGGCATGACTTTACCTCTTCCGCTATGGGCTTTTTAAATGCAATGCTTGATGTAAGCGACAAATTTGTTGTTAAAAACCGTTTTTTTTTTTAAATATGGGGCTTAATTTATTAAATATAATTCCTTTGACTTGTCAGCTATTCACTATGTTGTATCTCTTGTCGCGGGAACCCAGGATCTTTTAAACTCGCTGAGTAACGATGTTTTTGCACAAAATTAGCCTAAATTAACTCTGATATTGTTTCACAACCTTTTGTTGTAATATTAAATGAGTATTTGTCAATTAATATTTGATTTAATGTATTTATTTATATATGCTGTAGAAATTTACTGTTACGTGTTTGATTCTATTTATGTTATTTTAAAAAATCTATTTTTTCAAATTTCAGTTTTTTATCATATATTAGAAGTTCATTTTCTTTGTTTTGAAAAAGAACAAATAAATTTTTTATGCTTATTATATTATAAAAGGGGGACATGGAGATTTTATAAATGTTAAAGTGGGGCATGGCCTAAAAAAGTTTGGGAAACACTGCCCTAGGGAGTATTCGACAATGTCGAAACTGTTTAGAACTGCTACCAAGCCCTCAATAGACTTGCAACCCAAACCAAAGTAGTCCTGCTCTAGATTCCGGCCAAAGTGGGATACCTTGCAAAATCGGTTGGCAGCAGCACCTCTTTGGCCAAAAAACCAACTGTCAGCATCTGCCTTACGGGCTGCTCCAGAAATTTACCAGGAACTGGAAAGTACAATGAGACTTCATCATCACCTCCACAAACTGCACAAAATTGGAAGAACACATCTTCAGTCTCAACAATAAAAAAGCCAGGACTCTTATAGGAACAAATTGGAATTAACCACAAGTTTTGCTGTCATTTCTGTAACGAAAAAATTGAAAGTGCTATCCACATCGTATGCCCCGTGCTAGTTGAAAGTAGGTCCTGCTTTTTTGGCTTCCATGCCCTAGACTTACGATTCACTGCCCGCGAAGCTTCCTTTGTCGCGTAACTATTAAAGCCTGAATAAGCCTAAACCCAAACAACAATAATAATAATGGCAAAACTTATCTGAAACCTGACTCAAACGAAAAAAATACTAGACTGTATTAGGATAGGTGCAAAGACAAAGATCCAACATACAAAAACCTGCCAACAAGGTACATAAATTTATCTGATTATAACGTTACAATTTCAGGTAATTATGTATTTTTTTGTAGAAAAATTATTGAATGACACATGTAAATGTAGTAGTAATTTAAGATAACGTTGTAGAGATCACAGACCACTGTTAATACACTTTATTGGGAGTGTCAGAAACCAGTATACATTTAAAACGAAATGTAGCAATTTTAATGTTGTCGCTTTAGGTTTTTAACAAGGAAAACAGATGAGTATATTGAAATTAAGTGAGCACAATTATGTAAGGAAGGCAGCGAATTATTTTCCACGCATACCATGTACCCGCAGTTTAATCAAATCAAATATAATGTGGTCCAATTATGAAAGCAGATTTTAAGGAAGGTAGACGTTTGTATTATTTACTTATATAATAAGGATAATTTTCATTATTGTAACTCGATTACAGGCTGGTTATGCCGTCATCTGTGTTTGTGTTTCACTACTTGTATGTTGAAATCCGAGTGAAACGATGTACTATAAATGTTATTGACCAGCGTCGGCTACCTGTGGTTCCTACACACACTACAATAAAAAGATTTAACAAAAGCTTCGTACTTAAATTAACGAAAACATATTTTATTTAATTTCATTTGAGTGGATATTTTAGATTTCTTACAATAAAGTGTTTCTCACATTTATTTCAATTATGGGATACAATTTGTGGTTCTTGAAATGTTTACATCTTTATTCTCTATTTAAGACGCAGTTCTTGTATAAAAACTTGTACAGTACAATTGCGAAATCTAGTTAATACAGGAGCAGTTCATGGTTTCGATAAATTTATATTTCTTTTACGGACAAATACGGTATCTATTGTTAATGGTAGCAGATCATTTGCCATCAATTTATGTCCACCTTGAAAGCGAATTAAGAAGAAATTTAGAACAAAGCGATTTAAACCAATAGCGGCAGCGTGTTAATCAGTTAGAATAATGCAATTTAATACTTTTTGTAATGGTCGGTAAAAGCGTGCTATTGGAAGATGAGCATGAGCTACAATTTCTTTCAATACAACTCAACTACATCCAGAAAACGTTTTCTTCGTGCGAAAACACAAACACCGGCCCCTTCTTCTCTTTGTGAGAATGCCATTCAAATTTTTCAACAAAGCCGAATTAGTTTTAACATAATTTAAACTAACTTGACAACCAAACTGCTTTCATTCACATTAACTTAAAATAAATTAAAAGCTTCAACATTGGTCCACAATATTCTAACGTATCTACAACTACAAAATATGACCATGACGTATCAAATAAACGACACAAAAATGCAACCGCACTATTGAAGTAAATGTCATAACAATTTCTTTGTTCGCTATAGGTACGTTGTGGTCTTAAAATGTATTTCCACATCTGTATGTAAGTTCTACGAACAATTTGACCACAACGCATGAATAAAGAAGAGTGAAAACTTTTGGCGGTATTGCAGAACACAGTAAATAGCTCAAACCCTAAATGTATTTCCACATCTGTATGTAAGTTCTACGAACAATTTGACCACAACGTATGAATAAGGACGAGTGGAAACTTTGGCGGTATTGTAGAACACAGTAAATAGCTCAAACCCTAAATGTATTTCCACATCTGTATATAAATTCTACGAGCAATTTGACCACAACGTATGAATAAAGAAGAGTGGAAACTTTTGGGGTATTGGCGAACACAGTAAATAGCTCAAACCCTAAATGTATTCCACATCTGTATGTAAGTTATACGAACAATTTGCCCACAACGCATGAATAAAGAAGAGTGGAAACTTTTGGCTGTATTGCAGAACACAGTAAATAACTCAAACTCTAAATGTATTTCCACATCTGTATGTAAGTTCTACGAACAATTTGACCACAACGCATGAATAAAGAAGAGTGAAAACTTTTGGCGGTATTGCAGAACACAGTAAATAGCTCAAACCCTAAATGTATTTCCACATCTGTATGTAAGTTCTACGAACAATTTGACCACAACGCATGAATAAAGAAGAGTGGAAACTTTAGCGGTATTGTAGAACACAGTAAATAACTCAAACTCTAAATGTATTTCCACATCTGTATGTAAGTTCTACGAACAATTTAACCACAACGCATGAATAAAGAAGAGTGGAAACTTTTGGCGGTATTGCAGAACACAGTAAATAGCTCAAACCCTAAATGTATTTCCACATCTGTATATAAGTTCTACGAACAATTTGACCACAACGCATGAATAAAGCAGAGTGGAAACTTCTGGCAGTATTGCAGAACACAGTAAATAGCTCAAACCCTAAATGTATTTCCACGTCTGTATATAAGCTCTACGAACAATTTGACCACAACGCATGAATAAAGAAGAGTGGAAACTTTAGCGGTATTGTAGAACACAGTAAATAACTCAAACTCTAAATGTATTTCCACATCTATATGTAAGTTCTACGAACAATTTGACCACAACGCATGAATAAAGAAGAGTGGAAACTTTAACGGTATTGTAGAACACAGTAAATAACTCAAACTCTAAATGTATTTCCACATCAGTATGTAAGTTCTACGAACAATTTAACCACAACGCATGAATAAAGAAGAGTGGAAACTTTTGGCGGTGTTGCAGAACACAGTAAATAGCTCAAACTCTAAATGTATTTCCACATCTGTATGTAAGTTCTACGAACAATTTGACCACAACGTATGAATAAGGACGAGTGGAAACTTTGGCGGTATTGTAGAACACAGTAAATAGCTCAAACCCTAAATGTATTCCACATCTGTATGTAAGTTTTACGAACAATTTAACCACAACGCATGAATAAAGAAGAGTGGAAACTTTTGGCGGTATTGCAGAACACAGTAAATAGCTCAAACCCTAAATGTATTTCCACATCTGTATATAAGTTCTACGAACAATTTGACCACAACGCATGAATAAAGAAGAGTGGAAACTTTAGCGGTATTGTAGAACACAGTAAATAACTCAAACTCTAAATGTATTTCCACATCTGTATGTAAGTTCTACGAACAATTTGACCACAACGCATGAATAAAGAAGAGTGGAAACTTTAGCGGTATTGTAGAACACAGTAAATAACTCAAACTCTAAATGTATTTCCACATCTGTATGTAAGTTCTACGAACAATTTAACCACAACGCATGAATAAAGAAGAGTGGAAACTTTTGGCGGTATTGCAGAACACAGTAAATAGCTCAAACCCTAAATGTATTTCCACATCTGTATATAAGTTCTACGAACAATTTGCCCACAACGCATGAATAAAGAAGAGTGGAAACTTTTGGCTGTATTGCAGAACACAGTAAATAACTCAAACTCTAAATGTATTTCCACATCTGTATGTAAGTTCTACGAACAATTTGACCACAACGCATGAATAAAGAAGAGTGAAAACTTTTGGCGGTATTGCAGAACACAGTAAATAGCTCAAACCCTAAATGTATTTCCACATCTGTATGTAAGTTCTACGAACAATTTGACCACAACGCATGAATAAAGAAGAGTGGAAACTTTAGCGGTATTGTAGAACACAGTAAATAACTCAAACTCTAAATGTATTTCCACATCTGTATGTAAGTTCTACGAACAATTTAACCACAACGCATGAATAAAGAAGAGTGGAAACTTTTGGCGGTATTGCAGAACACAGTAAATAGCTCAAACCCTAAATGTATTTCCACATCTGTATATAAGTTCTACGAACAATTTGACCACAACGCATGAATAAAGCAGAGTGGAAACTTCTGGCAGTATTGCAGAACACAGTAAATAGCTCAAACCCTAAATGTATTTCCACGTCTGTATATAAGCTCTACGAACAATTTGACCACAACGCATGAATAAAGAAGAGTGGAAACTTTAGCGGTATTGTAGAACACAGTAAATAACTCAAACTCTAAATGTATTTCCACATCTATATGTAAGTTCTACGAACAATTTGACCACAACGCATGAATAAAGAAGAGTGGAAACTTTAACGGTATTGTAGAACACAGTAAATAACTCAAACTCTAAATGTATTTCCACATCAGTATGTAAGTTCTACGAACAATTTAACCACAACGCATGAATAAAGAAGAGTGGAAACTTTTGGCGGTGTTGCAGAACACAGTAAATAGCTCAAACTCTAAATGTATTTCCACATCTGTATGTAAGTTCTACGAACAATTTGACCACAACGTATGAATAAGGACGAGTGGAAACTTTGGCGGTATTGTAGAACACAGTAAATAGCTCAAACCCTAAATGTATTCCACATCTGTATGTAAGTTTTACGAACAATTTAACCACAACGCATGAATAAAGAAGAGTGGAAACTTTTGGCGGTATTGCAGAACACAGTAAATAGCTCAAACCCTAAATGTATTTCCACATCTGTATATAAGTTCTACGAACAATTTGACCACAACGCATGAATAAAGAAGAGTGGAAACTTTAGCGGTATTGTAGAACACAGTAAATAACTCAAACTCTAAATGTATTTCCACATCTGTATGTAAGTTCTACGAACAATTTGACCACAACGCATGAATAAAGAAGAGTGGAAACTTTAGCGGTATTGTAGAACACAGTAAATAACTCAAACTCTAAATGTATTTCCACATCTGTATGTAAGTTCTACGAACAATTTAACCACAACGCATGAATAAAGAAGAGTGGAAACTTTTGGCGGTATTGCAGAACACAGTAAATAGCTCAAACCCTAAATGTATTTCCACATCTGTATATAAGTTCTACGAACAATTTGACCACAACGCATGAATAAAGAAGAGTGGAAACTTTTGGCGGTATTGCAGAACACAGTAAATAGCTCAAACTCTAAATGTATTTCCACATCTGTATGTAAGTTCTACGAACAATTTGACCACAACGTATGAATAAGGACGAGTGGAAACTTTGGCGGTATTGTAGAACACAGTAAATAGCTCAAACCCTAAATGTATTCCACATCTGTATGTAAGTTTTACGAACGATTTGACCACAACGCATGAATAAAGAAGAGTGGAAATTTTTGGCGGTATTGTAGAACACAGTAAATAGCTCAAACCCTAAATGTATTCCACATCTGTATGTAAGTTTTACGAACGATTTGACCACAACGCATGAATAAAGAAGAGTGGAAACTTTGGCGGTACTGTATACTGTGTTCTACATAGCTCAAAGCCTAAACGTCAAAATACGACACTATGCGTCCCAAGCACTTTTCGGTAACAAAGTTACCTTCTTCAAGGACTGAAGAGTCCTAATAACACGTATGTAGTATAATAAAAAATGATCTTAAAACATTAAACAACAATTCCAGTCAAGGATTTTCTCAGAGTACCTACTAGTAAACCAAAATTTTGTGCGTTGTGGTCTTAAAATACACTTTGAAATATCTTTAACTATACTCAAATCGTTAACGTTACGGATCATGTTTATAAATCATCTGCAGGAACACAACGTTCTAAAGATAAACAAAAGATTATCTTGCTAAACGTGTTATGGTCTCAATGCATCTTTTAACCACAACGTATCTACAGAACAAGAATGCCTAGTAAGAACATTAGATTGATTCTCTAACAACCTAAATAATAATTATTATTTGACCTTTTTCTTAACTTGATTAGTAGGGCGGAAAGAGGGGGTGAGGAGAAAAAATAGTAGTGGATGTTCAATCTTAATAAATGTGATGGTTAGTGCCTACTGCATTTAAGTAATAAATTAATTGCAATATTGAATCGTAGCTGGGAAGAAATGAGTAGTTGCGAGGGTGTCGCGAACAGCACCCCACTGAAAAGGGTTCCTACTTGTACACGACGTATATAGGGTTGTTTTGAGCCACATATCGCTTTACAACGCTCGCACACCACCAACGTGCGAATTCTGCGTCTTTCCGGTAGAAAAGTTCTACACTCGAATTATTATACCCCCCACAGAAACATACATACAAACATTTGTAGTAGTATCAGTGGTAATATATGTATATATAAATGAGTATATAGATGTATATATGTATGGTATGAAATCATTCGCGACTCCAGTCATAATGAAACTGGTTATGAGAGGTAAGTACAAGCATACATATTTACGTGCATATATCAGAAGCTACGGATGAGAAGCAGGACCGAACCCGCACAGTAATTAATTTCATCACCGTTTGCACCCTGAAAGTTCGGGAATGTCATTTGAATCGGTCATTTGAAAGGCTTTGTAAATCTAATTACTAGTGCGATGTTATGCGACGAGTAAGGGAACTTACGAACGAATTCAATTTGATTAAACGAACTCTTGCATCAACGCTTGCAATTGTTGGACTGCTAATTCTAGTCTCTCGTCAAACAGTTACTGACCACGTCACTGTTTAACTACACACCCCCTTTTTTCTTTTAACTATCCACTCAACCCATTACCGATATGCCATCCGCTTTTGTTTCGCTAAGTAAATCAAAATGTTACCGTCGGTTATTTGGTTTAAACAGTCGAGAACTTTCACATGCCAAAACGTATTATCTCATTTTGTCGCAACAATTTCCAATTTTAATGCAAATTATTCACTTCATATCAACTCAAACAGATCGAAAATATAAATTAATAAATTAAACTAAATGTTGTTTTCCACAAATTATTTTAAAGAACACTTAAAAATTGTTTCGCTTTACTAAGTCTCCATCAGAAGTTCAACGTATCAAACTAAACTAGGATACGAACTTCAGTATATTTAGGTATATAAGTAAGTGGTTGGTGGTGATTTTACAAACAAGTTAAGTGAGATATTTGAAGAACTTTTTAGTAGGGGTAAATTTTAAATACATGAATGCGATATTAATTATTCCCTTGTATGAGGTAATCTGTAGTGGGTATAAATTAATTCAAAAATTCTTCAAATATTTCATTATTAATGATTAATAATAATATACATTGATTTCGACGTTCTCTGACTTAGTAAGTACGTTCATCGTTGTTATGTTGTCACCTCTCGTAGATCAGTGGCAAAAGCATTTATTATTAATAATGACAATAATGTAATAGCGATTCCTCAGATGAATATTCCTATTGAAATTTAAACTTCATCCCAATCAGTTGGCAACTTTATGGGCGAAACTGCAACGCTCCAATAACGATGTAAAGTTTTTAATCGTTTTATAAATATTTAAAATCATAAAAATTAATTAGACTAAAAGAAGAACATCTATGTTGAAAATAAAACCAAATAAATGAAACTATTGTTTTCCTAGTTGTTAAACAACTTTTAAACTTCAATAAACAGCGAATTAAATTTAAAGGATAATAATTTACGAAAGCTCACAACACACGAAAAATACCAAATTTTCTTTTTCCTGTGTAATGGATACCTCACCGAATTATATTTATGTTAAAGCCCTCAATCTGTTTATCATATAGATAGGTAGAGGTATGTAGTATGTACATTAAAATCTTGGAAGAACCTGGTTTCAGTCTGCATCCAAGGGAAAAAACGATGTTTTTTAAGTAAGTACCGTTTTGAAATTAATAAAATACATGCAAAAATATCTTAATAATTTTATTTTTACATGAAAGCTTGTACCTTAATCTACTTTTCTACATAATTTCCTTCAATTGTGAGGCACTTGTCGTAACGTTTGACCAGTTTTTGAATACCCTTCTCATTGAACTCTGCCGCCTGATTTGTTAACTGTTAACCACCGCATCACAACTGTTTAGACTTCGTCATCGTCTTGAAGAAACATCTGTCTTCAAGTGCAGGAACAAATACAAAGTCACTGGGCACCAGATCAGGGCTGTACGGAGGATGATCTAGAATTTCTCAGTAAAAAGATGTGATGATATCTTTGGTTTGTCCGGCCATCTTTAAATGATCTCACCCACTTCTTTATTATTCCATCACTCATAATGTTTTGCCTGTAAACTGCACAGATTTCACGATGAATATCAATCGGTTTTAGTCATTCAGCACTAAGGACTCCGGACTTCACAGTCGGCGGTACTCACGATATCAGAGGCATCTTAAACACTCAGTAAACAACGTAAACAAGGGCGAATCAGACTGTAATGGCGTCAGTGCGTAGGTGAGAGATGTAGGTACTCAGTGTGCATGCGCAGAAAGCTGATCGCAGCTCTGCAGCAGCAAAATTTCAAAACGGTACTTACTTAAAAAAACATGCCTCATACAATATTTTAAAAATTATAATCAAAATAACCCTAAAAATCGAGTAAAAATTGAAACGATTTGTTTGTCAGTAGTTCTTTATTTAAGGTGTGTTGAAGAGATTAAATGGGAAAGGGTTCTACAATTTTATCGAACGTTTAAGGAAGGAAATTAAATTAGTTTCTTTGTATTTCAAAGTCTTAATTAAAAATTCGATCTAAATGTGTCGAACAAGCATGCGTGGGTATCCCGACACCGTTAATAAACAATCTGAATGGCTTCATTACAGACAATTAAAGGCAACTGCAAAAACAAAGCATTGCAGCTGCCGTTTCAAAGTTTCGAAATACTTTCTTTATTTCCTTATGGTACCAGACACATGCTACAGCATCTGCAGTTATTGTCCATCAGTAATCAATTACATTACGATAATAATACACTCAATTACAAGTAATATTAAAATAAACAGAATGTTTTAAATAAATGGTTGACTTGGCTCTTATTTGATGAAAATCCATCTTAAATTGATAATAGTAAAACTACTTGAAGATTTTCACTAAAAGTTTTGTTTGTTAGCTGAAACAAATTTCATTTCAAGTACGTTTCGCTTAACTTTCGCTTTTTCAGATGGTGAGGTCTTACTATGTAAGACTAAGTAATCGCAGTGTCATTCCTTAAATAATAACAGTAAAAGAAGGTTGTAGGGGGTGTATTTTAACTGAAAGCAATATGTATTATTAAAATTAAACAAATAATTAAAAGAAAACAAATTGGAAAGTTTCACCAAATTTTATTGTTCTCGACAATATTGATTCGAGCTACGTGCTCATTATCAAGAGTAACATAATACTGAAATTACAAATCTTACATGTCAATTTATAGCTAACTTAGTATACGAGGGGATGAAAATTTTCCTAGTTCTATTTGGCTGTTTACAATATTTTCTGAATTTCTTAAAGCCTTATTTATTTCTAAGCATTCTAACATAGAAAGTTTTTTACTTTTAGCAACATGTATGTGTAGATATTTAGTATTTTCTAAATTTAAGTTATGATTTAAGGTAACACAATGTTCGATAATTCCTGATTTAATGTCTTTTTTATTTATAGATTTAACATGTTCACTTATCCTAGTTTCGAAAGCTCGGCCTGTCTGTCCTACATATACAGCATTACAATCATCACAACATAATTTATATATACCACTTTTTTGATTTACATCTACCTTTGTTTTGTTGTTAACTAGTAAGTTCTTAAGATCCCTATTGTTACATTCTACAGCTTAAATATCTAATTTTTTAAGAACATTTTTAAATATGAAACTAATATTTTTTATATAAGGTAATGAGCAAAAATTGTTGTTTTGAATTCTATAACTGTCATTATAAAACATTTTTGTAACTTTTTTATTTAACTTATTTTCTAATAATTTATCAATGGTAGAAATCATAAAACCATTATTATATTATTATATTTTCAGGAGATAAAGGTATGGATATTAATCTTTCTAAAAAGGAATTATAAGCCACTAATTTTGTTCGTTTAGGGTGATTTAAATCTACTGGTATAGTTGTCGGTTTGTGATATATATATTAAAACTAAGAAAGTTTTTGTTTTTCTGTATAGTGAGGTCTAAAAAGTTCAAACTATTATTAATGTCTTTATCTATTGTAAAATTGATATTACTATCTAATGTATTTAAGTAATTCAGAAAAATATCTAGCTGTCTATTAGTGCCTGACCAAATGCAAAATACATCGTCCACATATCTGTTCCAAGAATAAATATACTTGATAATTGGGTTTTTCGAGTTGAATAAATTATGTTCTAAAGCTGCCATGTATATTTCGGCTATGTATTATTGTTCAAATTCAAACTATTTAAATTCAAAATGTTTTATTTTGTAAATACAATATAGGGCAGGTTTATATAAAAAAATTGAAGAAACATGAATGTATTGGAAAAAGTTTAATTTCCGTTTGCAAGTTGGACTTTTTAATACCATAAAAGCTACCCCAGATTGCATCTGATGTTGTATTTCCGCCCTACTTTTTAAACACTACCTTCAGGCCACAGGCCAATAATGGATCCTTGTTTACTCAATATTAAAAACGACTTTACACCTACTCAACATTTTAAGTCAGATACTAAAAGAAAACGAACGATCTTAAAAGAAAATCGACATTTTACATTTTCCTGATTCTTTTAATTCGTATAAAAGTGTATTATGTCAAAATTCTAATGGAGTTAGTTATGTTTCGAAACACATATATAATATCGGATTTTAACTTGACAGTCGAGATAAATATTCAACGGTCATCAAAAAAGTTGACTTCTCAATTTGGTAAATAACAAGACCGTTTGAATAACAATAATTATTACTGTTCAAAATACCCCGTGGGTTATTATTGATGATGAAAAAGGAGTGCTATTAAGTCAATCACAGTACAATTACAAGATGATCATTTAGATTGTCTTGAAAAGAATAATTCCATACAGCAAACTGTACACTATTTAACAACGCAGCGGTTCATCTATTGAAGAAGAGAAGAAAGACTAATCTAGAAAGATACAACCGTAAGACAACAGCTTAAAGACAAAAAAAATAACAAATTAAACTTTACAATGTTATCACCCAACGTAAGAGAAAATGCCCACTAATTACAAACACGAAAGTCATCATAGCATAAGCATAATAACCATTTTATTCTTACTCATGGCAACCCATAATATAAAAATAAAATAAAATCCATCTAATTATATAACAGTATTACCAGATGCAAAGTACGATTTAATGTTTAACCGCTCATCGGGGGAATAAATAAATGCTTGAAACCCTGCAAAGCTCTTTATAATGCTACTCCATATGGAGTAGTGTATGTCATAATTAATATCAGTGGAACTGCAAGTTTGATTAATATGTAACAATTCTATTACAGAATAAGAGGGATAGACGTCACAATACTAAAGTTCAATTAGATTACATCTACTCATTGTAACATACATATTTGATTTGATATAATTTGAGAAATCCCAATCCAAGCTAACCTCAAAGAATTTATCTGCTCGATGCGAATCAGTCGCTAATTAAATGATTTCGCTTTGCAATCCGTTCTAATTGAGCTCCAAGCCACAAATTCGAATTGTTAGAGTTATTTAAATTGAGTTCTGCTTCTATACCTAATAATCTGTAATAATAGTGACTAGAACATCAAATATCACAATCAGATAGGTATCTACCATTGTAATATAAACGTAGTTAGTTTCGAAATTGCGTATTTACTGATAAACGCATTCATATACGCTATCGTTATTTATTAATTGTTCATCCGTCCACCTATTCCACGTCAAACTTTTCATAAATGGAAAACAACTAATTCAATTTACTGAATCGTTTTCTTTTTCAGACAGTGTTGTTGTCAGAATGAGATGGATATATGTGGAGGATGATCTGAAAGACAAGGTGCAGGAGAAACGGTTGCTCAAGCTGAAGATATGATGCATCGCCAGATTAATTTTGCAAAAATGCTGTAATGAAAAGAAGAAGGATTCTTCACGGTCGAACAGTAGCTGAAAACACCACAACAGTTGGCCGCCTGTATTTGCTGCGCCTTACTGAGCAACGGGCTAAATGACATGTGACACTGGCTCGACATCAGCCGACCTGCCGCCGTCGATGTATGCATAAATGTTGAGTGGCTGTCACTTTTCACGGAAACAGGTGTTATACTAAACTATAATAGTCAGAAACTACCACATGTCTGCTAGTTAATACAACAACGCAACTAACTAGTAAAACCATCAACTATCACACCACAACAGTCTACAAATTCATACACCACAACGTGGCAATACCGCATACTGGGAATGCATTATTAATGGCCACAACAATCTAGAAATTCATGAACCGTAACGCCAAAGTTAGAAACATACTACGGAATATCAAAAAGACAATGCCACTAGATAACAGGACGGCATACATGACAAACGTTATAATATAATTAAAAATGACCACAACGGTTTAGATATATATCAACCATATCATCAAAATTATCACCGCAATATATAAAAGACTGTACCACAACATAACAAGACAGTAGACTTGACATATGTTAGACTACAACATCAACAACTTAATATCATTAATACCATATCACAACGTAACATACAGCATACTTAGCAAAAGTAATAATGTAATGACATACGACCACAACGGTTTTAAAATATATCGACCATAACATCAAAATTAACAACTCAATATCGAAAAGAAGATATAACAACGTAACGGTACAGCATACTTGGCAAACATTATAATATATGAAGCATGACATTAAAATTAACAACCCAATACCGAAAAGGAGATATAACAACGTAACAGTATAACATACTTGGCAAACATTATAATATAAATGAAGGCGACCACAATGACATAGAAATGTATGGATCATAACATCACAATTAATAACACATGATATAAAAGACTATACCATAACATAACAAGACAGCAGACTTGACAAATATTAGACCACAATATCAACAACGTAATATTGATATTACCATATCACAAAGTAACGGTACAACATACAATTACAATTACAAATGACTACAACGGTTTAGAAATAAATATAAATATAAATATGGACTCAATAGAAACAACTACTGCGAGGGTTAATACCTCTACCGGCATTGAATTACACTGTTGATTCCGACGGATTCTTAGACGAAGATATAACATATTCAGAAAAAGAAGGAATTAAAATCAAAGATCTCTCATTTGGAACAAGTCCTACCATATTTACCAATACCAATATTTAGACGAATAAGGATTTTAATGCCTTCTTTTTTGAATAAGTTTAGCAATAAATGGACATAACATCAAAATTAACAACACAATTTTGAAAAAACGACATCACAAAGTAGCAATATGTAAATAGTGATAATATAATTGATGACGACTACAACGATTATGTGGGCTACAACATAATGGTTGCTTTATTTTAACACACAGTCCGTACAACTAATACAATCTCCAGAAAGAATACTACAATGTAGCAACACAATTCTCGACAGCTGTTATAATATAATAAATAATTACTATCTACATTTACCAAGAAATGTATGGGCAACAACGTTAAAATTGCTTACTTAGACGTAAATTCCCTAGATATTTAAATTTTCAGGTCGAATTTCTTCGAATCCAGAGTGAAAAATTATGCTGACAATTTATTCGTGAATTTGAGATATGTACAAAAGACGACGTTACAAAACTCTCTATGGAACTAACTTAAATTCTTGCTTCAAATTACTTACAGATTCTTTTCATAATCATAACAACTGATAATGATGAAAATGTGATAAAATTTTTCCTTACATAATTGTCATTTCTTGAACCGAAAAGCAACTTTCTTAATACTAATAACCCTCAATACTACACTAAAATGCGAGGATTATATGGAAAGGCATTCAGATGGACTCACAGCTTTGAAAAACTTTTGTTTATAATGAAGTTAGCAGAATATATTTTTTTAATTATAAACAGACTAGCTGAGATTTAGAGAAAATTGAAGAAGCTTTATGGAAAAGATCACATAACAAAAAATCTTATGAACATTGTCACATATGTTATCCACGCAAAAATTCCGGTTTGTTACGTTTAAACATAACCAAAAACTGCTCAGAATCATGAACACGTTCTTGTTTTGTCTCTGTTCTATCAAAAGTGGGCAAACGCTTTTTTGATATCTGTACGATGTCGATGTCAGCTAACTCATGCAATTTCACTGTTCGATCATTCAAAATGATTTTGTGGATTTTTTTATGTTTTCTGATTTTCTGGTTTTCCTCATTTGGACGTCCACTGCATTCTGCATCATCAGTGTGTCTCTGACTCTATAACCACGTTTGAAGTCAGAAAACCAACGTTTTATTTTATTTCGGTTGTTTCCGATGGAGCGGAGTCTCCATAACACTTTTCCACTTTTCAAGCCATTGCTTTTTCCCATCAAGAAGCAGTGTAAAATTAAAACACGATTTTGTTTTTGATCCCTTGTTTTGAAAATAACAAAAGTAACGTCACTCTCTAGCGTCAGCACAATAACTCACAAACTAATGAGTAGAATATCATAAAATTTTAACAGCTGTCTTTTGAATGTTAGCACTAACTGAAAAAGAGTAGAATGCAATAACATTAGCCCCATCTATGTGTTACACGCGGGACTTTTCAGTCCATGTGTTACGTGTTACATGGAAAGAATCTTCAACGTAAAAAATATTTTACTCCAACAAAATGTGCAGTTAATATGAAAGCTATGGGCACTGTTACATTACTTTCTGTACAATCCATGTATCTATGTATGTGTATGTAAGTATCAGTTTGCAAAGTTGGTCGAGCCCTTTCCAAAGTTGAGCGGCATTCAGTCGAATGCTAATCTTGAATCGACTGTGAACTCAAGCCGAATATGCGTCGACGTGGGCAATCAAGCAAATTTTAATGTTGTACTCCCAACAACGGTGTGAAAACCTGTCTAAACAAAAAATTCCACGTAACGACTTTCCTTTTTATTCCTTTTTTTAAGCCGTCATTTTCCTTTTCGCTTTGTTTTTCTCTCTCTCTCTCTCTCTCTATCACTTTCGAATGATTTTAGTCTACCTCAACACCTTTAATTTTTTAATCGCGAAAAAATCAACCACTACCATCGAACCAAGTCAATATGTTGTCGTGCACGAATCGATCAATATAATAATTCGAAACATTTTCGATAATCTGTAAAATCCTAGCCCAAAAAGTGAACATTAGCAAAAAAGGGTAATAACAATTGGATCTAAAGCTGATATTCCTTATATGAAATATGAATCTTGTTTGAGTTTTCTACTAGCTTAACATTATCATTTCGCATAATGTACAAAACTATTCAAAAGTCTTCAAGTTCTTTTCCTTTTCTAGCTTATCGTAATTACTTCCTTTTCACTCAAATTTGATTTGCCTAACTAAATCCGAAAATAACTCATTGCAGAATTAACGAAACATGCAGCGTTAGCCGTTTAAACATTTCAACCTTTATTTGAATTTAAAGTAAAAGAGTAAAAACTGACTGGGTTGTTATTTTAAATTTTAATTGTCAATTATCCAATAATTACCCATCGCATCGAGTTAAAATATTAAAAATAAACACATGTTTAGAATGCCGCATTTTCATAAATTCATAATTGAACTTGTCCGTTACCAGCGTTATTATGTACAATATATAAGCGTTGTTTATACATGTATATATTATTATGGGTCTAGATATACGCAAACATACACATATACACATTATAACTAAGGACATGCGTTAATTAACGAGGAAGTTGGCGTAGAAGACAGGGCCGTAGCCAGCCCGTGATATTAAGGAGGGCTGAGGGACTTTTTGTTTGGGCGCAATTTAAATAATTGGAAAGTCTCAAAACAGTTGTAATTTTCGCAATTTACAGTCATTAAATTTTCGCATTAACTCGAACAAATCAATATTCTTCGTAAAATAAATTTCAAACGCCAAATGAATTAAATTAGCTTGTCGTTGGTGCTTCATAGACATTCTTTGGGGTGCTGTACTACATCCGAAGGTACGGCAAGACGCTAAAAACTTGTAGGTGTCCTCAAATGCAGTTTGTTGGTTATAAATTTCAGCGAACATGTCGTCAGGGTTGTACTTTGGGCAATAATTCTTCACAACATTTATTTCGCATGGGGATGGTACCTGGATTTCTAATTTCTTCAGAATTATTATTTCATCGATGGTCAGTTTCTCGACATTTGTAATAGCCATGCACAGATCTTTGTTATGAGAAAATTTCAAGTGCGGTTCCGCAAGCATCAAATGGGAAGCTGAGATCGTTCTACGGTGGGCTCAGCCCCCTGGAGCCCCCCGTGGGTACGGCCCTGGTAGAAGAGAATCTGCAATGTGCCATCAATTGACTTGTGTCCCAGCTTTAATAAAAGCAAGTCTGTTTAATTAATACGGATTGATATACCGTACGTAACACGCGTAATCGAACATCCTTCGGTGCCTGCAAGTTGCGATAAACAAACTTTTACCTAAATTTAACAACCTAATATCACAGATAATCCCCAAAGATTGTACCTTCATAGTGCATATAATCCGATACATCCCATCAACAACAGCTTTTATAGAAAAGTATTTTAAACATAAAAGGATAATTTTCATCAATACAATTAAGTTAATTAGAAAAATTATCAGTAAAAGTTGCCAACATCACAAAGTTGCCAACAAAATCAGATGTCTGCTCCTCGAAGGGCAGTGATGAGTCTGAAGGTCTGGTAATAGACATATTATTCTTGTAAGTTCATGTTAACAAATTTATCATTCTATTTTTTATTAGATTCACCTGGTTCTTCTTGTCTTATTCTACAGGAGGGAGAGAGACGCCATAACCAAATGTACATTCTGTAAATATGCGTTGGTAGACCTTATCGAATTTAATTTTTTAGTATTAGTTTGGTTTTAACGTGGTTGTAATTAGAAAACTGTTAGTTAGCATTTTTAACGGTTTAAGTTTTCGGGATATAGGCTCATGAAGAAAATAAATTTCCAGACCCAACCTAAAAAATTTGATTTTCCGACACTTTTTCAAGATAGATTTTTACTAACATAAAACGCAATTTAATTTTTTTTATCAACTGCAATGTATAAGTAACTTATTGTACTATTTATTCGTAAATATAAAAACGCTGTTATAAAAATGCACAGTATAGCTGATAATTTGATTTAAATATTTCAAAGTATATGGTACATTGAATTCCACCCCAGACGTTACAAGCGATTGACGATCGACCAAAATTGACCGGTCGATTGCGATCGACTTGTTGAGCACCCCTGACGTATAAGATTAGGCTATCCCAAACTGAACCTGACTTTTTTCCGACAAGGCTTGTCATTAAATTCCTAGAAAAGTTCTACCATACTGTAATTTAAAAATATCCTAATTTTAAAATTAAACAAACCACATTAATTAATTCTAACGAAAAGATCAAAAATTGAAATCTACACGTGCCTAATCAATTTATACCTTTCAATTGTGATTTTGTTTAATTTTAACTTACGATTAGTTAGTATTAGTGTCTCACAATAAATGCACCTTTGAACGTCTAAATGTTACTTATTATATAATGTATACCGTTCTCGCATAGGGGGGGTCCATCTGAAATTTTAATTGCATTTTGTAATTATAACAGTTGGAAATCAGATTCATTTTGGTATTGTTCCATGAATATCAATCGACTTAAATATAATTACCTAGTATAGTCAAAGCGACCACGGCACCAGAATAATAAAGGAACAGGTTTGGCCTGTCAAAAATCCATCTGATACAAAAACGCCTTTTAATAAAAAATAAGATTCATTTCAAACACTATAATCCTTTTTTAATACTTTTGTTGATAAATCAATAAAATAAAGGTTAATATGAGATATTAAATTCAGAAAAAAAGTAAAACAGCTATAGTACGTGTATATATAATAAAAGTAAAATGTAAGAAATCTTTACAGATTATGAGTTCTGAAAGTTCGTAAAATCAATTGGAGTGGCTAAGGATTGAATAAAAATTTAGATACGAAGCGTTCCAAGAGGCAATTCTAGTTGAACAAGCAATAAACAAAGCCCTTAGAAAGAAGAAAACTTTGCTACAGGTCGAATAAACGTAAATCATAAATGAAACAAAGTATTCAATCACATTACAGGCTAAACTCCTAAAGATAAAAACAATAGAAAACTATTCTAATAATGGAAAACACCAGGAGGGAATTTTTAAGTGATCCGCATTTTAAAATCAAAATTAAATTAAAAATGAGACAAATAACTCCATCTAAAAATCATAAGTATATTAGCTAAACTAAAGTCTATATTGGACAGACAGGAAGATCATTTAAATAAACATTTTAAAGCATACATCATAAAAAAATCACACTCTACGTATGTAGAACATCATTTGGTAATAGATAAAAATCAAAAATTGAATCTGCTCGAAATGATAGAAATTAATAACTATCTATCATAAACAAAATATAATACCATAAAAATATAAAAAACAGCAACAAAATCGTCAACCAAAAAAGTGAAGAAAGAACAAACAGATGAAAACAAAAAATAAACCACATTCACGTATTTTGGCCCTCACACTTACCGCATAACAAAATATTGAGAAAAAAAATAGGATACAAAACGGATAACACAATAAAAAGAAAAATCAAGAATTAGACAGAAGATTACGACAAATATAACAGATCAGGGGTATACAAACTTAAACGTAACACATGCGAAAAGAACTATGTAGGACACAGGCAGGAAAATTGTACAAAGATACGAAGAACATATAAAATCTTACAGAGAAGGGAAAACCAATTCTAACTGCGCCACTCACCTACACCAAAACCTACATAGCCTAGGTTCTATAGAAGAAACCCTCACAATATTATATCACGCTCCAAAAACCAAAACATCTTGGAAAATATGGAGATATACAGAAGTAAAATAAAAAAACATCATCAACGTACAAATAAATAACACCTCAAACGCCATATTCACCTACATCAGAGCAGTATAAATTCACACCACCAAAAATACATCAGATCAATCAGCTTGATAATGCCGAAATGCAAGAGAAATAAGCAAAATTCGCCAAATGGACAACCCAACAAACCACGTAAATATAAATTTAAACGATCAATTATTTTTGAGCAATATACCGCTTTTAAATCTGAACTTAATAACTAATTATAGATTTTGCAGGTATATCACCGCCTGATGAAGCTACTGTGTGGCGAAACAAACGTAGTGATTGTAAATAAATTTGCTTTTGAGACTTTCTCAATTTTATAAATACAATATTAAATATTAATTACAATGCAATTATTTAATTTATTATTTTCTACAGCACTTCGAATTTTCTTATGCATACAAACACCCATAACCTTTAACAATTTTCACGCAATTCACTGACTTTAATTTAATTTACTTAACATATAACATATACGATGATACAGCATGATATTACCCACCAGAAAAAAAATTAAATACTTAATCTCATAGTATACTAGGTACTTATAGCATATAGTGTCTAATAGATTCAATAGTTAGATTTCCTTTGGTTCTTGCAACTTTCTATTTCCTCGATAAAGTAACTAACGAGTATTTCGTAACCAGTTTTGGAATACGGTTCACGTTTGATATGTCATAAAATTAACATTTTATTGCCCACGCTTTATGGTCAAATTTACGTTTCCACCCTAACTTCAATGTTTAAATTCTATGTAGTATTCGTTCTACATTCCTATAAGCTGTTTTATACACATTGATAGAAGCCATTCTAAAATTTAATTTATCGCAAAAAATAAAATGGAAAATACTACTATTACGATACTTTATTTCAATTACGACATATAATACACATAATGCAGACACATTGTTAAAAAACCAAAAAATCAATTTGTACAAAACAGTTAATTTCAAAAACAAAAGAGCCATCACAAAATCTATAGTCTTTACCATACTTAAGTAGTCTTCCAAAAACTATGTCCTATGGTTTCAAAAATAAAGGTAAGGATTGACCATTAGACAATATAAGTACCAATATATATTATTATTTATTATTTTCATTACATGCTCCTTTACATGCAGTTTTTGCAATTTGCTTCCATCATTCTGGTTACAAATCTTATTTACATTAACCAATTTAAATTCACTAGCGATAATTCCCTTAAATTCTAACACTTGCATTCCCTTAGATTTATTTCAACCTGGTGGAAATAATCACATAATTCCGGTATCACGTCACCTTTTAAAGCCTCTTTTATCAATTCCTCAAGGTCTACATCATCTTCCCCACTTCTCCACTCCTTAATAAAATCAACAATTTTTTGGTTTTGATCCTTCATTGCATTTTTACAGCACATTAAGTGCCCTAAAGTCTCATTTTCCCAATAACACAATCGACACACCCACTCCTTAAAGCTTTTCTTTCCTGTCCTGTCTATGTTGTCCAAATTTCTTTATGCGTCTTTATAAGTACCAATATATTTAACTATATCTTAATTCCGTACGTATATTTTTATCCTCTATCAGAATGGTGTTTTAATTGAAACAAAATGATTAAGTAGGTAGCAAATATCTACAGATGGCGTTAACTACGCTGTCTATATTTATTCAACTATTGCTGTTTATAGACAATAGGTTGTTTAGTTGATGATTTTTCTCCCCCCCCCCCGCAACTCTGCCCTCTCCTCAAACCACTTCCCTATCCCTACCTCTCCGCATCTACCCTGGGGATGTTAAAACCTTCGGGGGGCGCCTATGTAAGGTTTTCCCACCTCGAGTTAAATATAAACAAAAAAAAATTCTGAGAGTAGTACATCTCCCCAACCTCCCTCCTTAATATCACTCCTCCCTTTCCCACTCAACCCTCTCCCCTCTCCCCACCTTCTCTCATCTCTCCCCGGTGGTCATAGAGGTGAATCCGACACTACCTCCCTAATTGGAAGGTGTCTTTAGAAAATTTCCCCATCTCGAGGTTGAACTAAAAAAAAATTGATTGATGTTCTTCCGAAGTGCTGAAGAAAATCAATGAGTTGTTTGGCAGTTTCGACAGAATACCAACCGAGAGCACATTTTTATTTTTGTTGTGTTTTGATAGTCTTTGAGTGTTCTTCGTTCGTTTAATTTATTTAAAAATGTTTCATCAAGTGCCTAATCAATCTACTGCTTCAAATATAATTTAATATTACGCCAAACATCATATTTCTATGTCAAATATAAAATCTAGGTTTATGATCAAAAATTTCAATTGAAGTATCAATTAACTACATTGGTATGTATGTATGTCAACTCTCTTAATATATACATGTATACTATCGTAAATCTATTGCTTTTAACAAACAGAAAAGAAAAAAAGGAAATTGGAAAAATGGAAAACGGGATATTGCTTCTAGGTGGATTTATTGGAAGTTCGATTGTCGTTTGTTAGACACATCAAAACCAGATGTACAAACGATTTGAATAGTAGCTAAAAACGCGCTGGAGTCTTTTATGAATATGACACATTTGTTTCGTTATTCTTGATACTTATAGGATACAAATATTAGATAAAGGTACATTCGTATAAATAGATGAACGAATCTCGATGTTCAGTCAGAGCACTGAAAGTTTCAAATTAAATTCGGAGTCCCTTCAAAGGGAAACGATATTGAAATATACTCTATATATACTCTACTCGACAGTGCTAACTTTTACACTCTGTGAGTATGCCGTAGCGCCTTTCAACCAATGAACATTATCCAAACGAATTACCCTTATTAACATCCTCAAAAGGCCATAGAGAAGCAGAGGACTTTTAGAAATTTTGCGGTGGCTGCCATCACCAAAAATTTGCTTCCTATTTATTACGCCCAAGGTACGGTAACTTGATTAACTTGTGCAGCCACTGTCCGAGATGCATTAACGTAGACCACCGGAAATAATTAACACTCTAAAGCATATAGTTCAAAATTCAGTTTATAAAAACCAAAAAGGTCGATACCTATATCAAGAACCGACACGAACAGGATCTGGACTGATAAGAGGCGCTGTTGTATCATGCTGAGCTCGAAAAAAGAAATATATTTTTAAAATGAATGTCATGCTTTGTTTTTACAATAATCCAAAATAAATAGATATCTGCTTCTTTACCTTATAATACTTTTCAAATACACGTAATCTATTTAAACAAATATATGCCAGAATCCATCTTTTGACAATTCTTTTACATTTTTTGAACATATATTAATCATTAATTATTAATAGAAACCACTCTTTCCACTTCATATCTCAAAAAATTCAAGAATTAAAAAAATGGCAATAAATTGTCAGAAAATACTTTCAAACCTATATTTGTGAGATGTTTAGAAGTTTTACACGAAAAGTAGGAAACCTCATATCTTGATGAACAAACTAACTGTCAATAATAACAAACAAACTAAAATCTCCACTAATGTATGTATTCTTCTTGACAATTGTTTCACCCTACAAGGACATCCTCAGAAAAAGAGATATTACAATTTCATCTTCTTTTTTTGTTTTCGGGGAAGAGGGAAAATCTTCGAAAGACACCGAGCCGAAGACACTAAATTATACTACATTCAAGCCGAAACTAAGTGTGGGTATATTTCTATTAATTTATCTATACTAATGGAACTACATACATTTCCAATATTATTTACTATTCTTGCATTATTTTATGTTAACAATGTCTTATGTATAATGTATTACATAGGACAAACAAGCTGCTCCTTTCAAGAAAGAATTCAAGCACATATATAATATCTCCAATAATTTTCCTTTTTCTTGCTGATAGTAAATGAAACTCAAAATGTATATAGTTCCATTATTACAGATAAATTAATAGAAATATCCGACCCTTAGTTTAGGCTTGAATTTAGTATAAGTAGTAGATAGTGTGGGTGAAACTGTAAAATCACTACTTCTGAGGATGCCCTTGAAGGGTGAAACAATTGTTAAGGAAAATAAATCTATTAGTGGAAATTTTATGTGTTTGTTATTATTGACAGTTAACTTATTCATTATGAATCCCAATTTTCATATAGTAAATACTGAAACAATCTATTTTTTTACATATCTTGAGTAATTATAAAAGTAGTCAGTGATGCATTGGAATATGAATATGGGTCAAAAACGGTCGTTATCAGCACAGCTTCTCTTTAATAATTATATTACACTATATATCTTCGTAATAAGTAATTTGTATAAATAAGTCAACACAAACTTAACAAATGTTAAAGAGACTTTTCCTATTGTAAAGGGTATTTGAAAGAAACTGAGAGAACAGAGCCAGAACCAGTGCCGGGCTCAGGGTTAGCAATCAAATCAGAATTCAGTCTTAATAACGAAAGGATGGAAATATATTCATTTAATTGCAGAAATGTCAGAAATAATAGCGAATAATCCTGGAAATATGACTAATATTTCGAAAAACAATTTTGAGTCTCTTTATTAAGTACCTAAAGTATTATATATAGGACTAAAACGTTTCATTTTCGTATGAGAGTTTCGGAACCTTAAAAATGATTAAATTAGTTTCTTGTTCGGTATTGTATGCTACAATCTACCTCGAAACTGTAGAAAGAAAAATGACATAAAGAATAAAAGAAAGACAGAATGGATGAAAGAATGGAAGGAGGAAAGAAAGAAGGAAAGAATAAGCCATCGAAAAGAGCCTTGGGCGTTTTCGTGCATCTCCGATAACTGTGGTTTAGCCTTAATCTGACAGGTCCATATGAGGCAGCCTGAACAAGCTATTCGTTGGTTATGTTGTGTATGTATGTACTTGCTTTATGGGAGAAATAAAGTTTTAAAAAGGATTTCGATTTCTCAAGTAATTACGCTTTAGACCCACCTACTGGAAATAATCCGTGATTTACACTTTACACATATCTCTTAATGGTGAATGGACCGGTATATTTAGGTGAAGTCATAAAAACCCAACGTTAAATCCTAATATGCTAGAAACATAAAAATGAACGAATCAAATAATTATTATTTGAACACTGATTTTACTAAAGATTACAATACTACATATTAAATGCGATCCGCACACAACAAACTATAAAATGAACTCAAACAAAAACGGCTTTTAGAAAAAATCGTAATGATTTTTGTTCAACGCGTATGGATTATCGATAATAAAAAATTCATTGCATTCAGTCGCTATGTACTTTACAAAGAACAACAATGCATTATTCATCTGAATTAACGAAAGCTTTACAAGAGTACAAAAAATAAAATTAAAAAAATAAAATCGAACGTCATGCAGCACGCATGCCCTCTTCGTGATTCACATTTTTGTGTTATACTTTTCAAACTCAACGTTTTGTATACATATACACAAACTGAAAAACTATTTTTAGGAAAACTTTAATACGTTAGCTTCGGCGTTGTCAAATTAAATGTAACGCTTTTAAACAGTTTTAAGTAATAACACTTTTATGTAGCACATTATTATCATTTGTAATTATTTTTTAATTATAGCTATCCACAAATACTGCCGCGCTTTTTATGCAAAGTGAATAGAAAAGAAAACAAAACAAAAATTACCATCTCGTTTTCCTTTAAACATCGCCTTTTCAATTAGTATTATGTTTAACTAACTAATTATTATAATTTAACATCAGTTGAAAAATGTCAGTCACGATGGTTATCTTTCTAGCTAATGAATCATGCAGTTATAGTGGCAATCTAAACGTTTACAGAGCATTACAAGCATCTCGTAATTTTTACTTAACGTATCTTGTGTTTAGGATAACAGTCATTAAATGTACGAGTATTAACACAATAAAGTTTACAACGTCTTTGCTGGCTTCTTAATAAATACATTCTTTCAGCACTCGAGACATTCCGCTTAACAGCTGGTTATTATACAAATTAATGAACTAAAAATACTTTTAAAAAATAGAACACCCAACAATATCACAATAACAATGAATCACTGAACGAAAAAAAAAACAGAACTAGCTTCAAAAAACTGGCCCGTACTATTAATAATGTTCCATCAAGTGAATTATAACACTTTAAAATAAAATCAAAACGTTAATTTCCACAATGTATTTTAGTCATTTGACAATTGTTTCGCACTATTTAGTACTTCATTATGTTTTGATGAAATTAACGTTTTGAAATTTATTTTAAAATGAAAATGATTTTCCATCAAGTAAATGTAAAAACAGGTAGGTACAACAGGAAAATTAACTTATTTTTAATTATAAAATAGATTTGGTGATATTTACTTAGTAAAAGTATAATTAAATAAATTAATTAAATTAGTGTACCTATATACACTACAGTTTACTTGAGGATGGTAGAGAGAGCGAAACAATTGTAAAGGAAAATTACTTTATCAGTAAAACAATTTAAACGGTTTGTGTTTTATTTAATTAAACTAATATCGAACTCAAAGTAGAAAATAGGAGACTGTTGTAAAAGAATAATTAAATACAGATAGGCTCACTCTAATTACCACTAACTAAATTTTATATGGCGGACACGTGTTTCGCGAGACTCGTGCTGATAATGCCCACGTGTGAGGTGGGCGAAACACGTGTCCGCTCATATAAAATTTAGTTAGTGGTAATTAGAGTGAGTCTATCTTTATTTAATATCGAATTAGTTGAAAAATTGAAAAACCTTAGATGAAGGAGACAAATTGATATATTTAGATGTAGTTTCGCTATTCTCTAATGTACCTTCAATGGAAACATCTAATTTATTAACAGATTTAACACTCTTTAACGAATTGTTAATTTTAACTGACCTCTGTATGTTACAAAATATTGTTCGGTTTATAAATAAACTCTACAAACAAACTAATGGCACAGCTATGAAAAATAATTATTTAAATTAAATAATTATTAATTTTAGTTTTTATGAAATTAAATTTAAGAAAACATATAAATACTTTCCAAAATTGTAACTCACACATGTATACGATGTATAAATTACATAAATTCCTTTTATGAATGTATTAAATTCACATACGAAGAAGAATCAGAGACGTCACTTCCATTTTTAGATTTGAAAATAATTAGAATTAATAACAAATTATCTTTATAAATATATTTAAAAAACGCATTCACACAAACAGATATATTTTGAATAATTTCTAAAAAACGTAAATTAGCAGCTTCTAACAATATAGCTTTTAGATTAATTAAATAAAGAAAGACTCATCCTAATTAGGGTTTTCTTTTACCACAGTCTCCTATTTTCTATTTTCTTTAGCTTTTAGATTATTCAATATCCCTTTTAATGAAGAAAATTTCCAAAACGAAAACACAACTTTAAAATTAATTAAATTAATAAAAAATAATAATAATGCGCAATAATCAGAAGTTGCTTATCATGCCTTACTATAGACCACAATATTGAATTAATGAAACCATGTCATAATTACTTTGACCTCAAGATTTATTGGTGTATGTATATTCAAAAATTTAAGGATTCCCTGATGAATTTTGAAGTACCTTTCAATTACAACCCCCTTTTCGATATTTTTCAGTAAGTTACAGGTAGGTTCTAGGTACATAAAAGGTGTAATATCTTCTTAATTTAATTTTACCGTTTACTATTGAAAATTACTACTTCGTAATCAAAATGTACGTTCGATTTTTACCAATAAATATTGTTTGTAGTGTTATTAGGCGTTTTATTCCATGTTTCTTTAATCATTAATATTTTATGGAGGCATGTGTAGCTGAATAATGTGATTTTGATATTTAATGTGTACCATTGTCCTTATTTATAAACCTCTCTTAGTAACACTAAACACTATCGATATGTACACAGAGAATTTTTTCTTTCTTTAACTAAAATATTGTTAAGCATTGATTGTACTAAAAATTAAATAAATCAGTGTAGAAAGATAACAAATACGATATAAGAAAGGATATTACTGTATTTAATTATGAAAATAGTTTTGTGTAAATAATTTAAAAAAAATGTGTTCGATTCGAGTTATCGAGAGTTAAAATCTCGCGCTGATCTACAGCAGAAGTGAAAAGCGGGTTCCTTTGATTAGGAGGCTGGAATCGAAAATACCAGCAGAAATGTAAACATGAATGTTGCATGAGAATTGGCCGAAGTGGCTACTCATAACTTACAGACGCGGTGTCAGAGTTGGTAGCTGATCCGGCTAAATCTCCGAAACTGGTCACATCTAGCTGTTGTTGCCTGCTGGAGAAGTCACAAAAACAGTCCAATTAGCATCTTCCAATTCTAAGTCGTTAAATTGTAGCTGACATAACTTTCGTAATAATAATACAAAAAAAAAAACAAAATAAAACGCCACACTATCTATGAGAAACGTTTCGACCAACAAAGGAGCCGCTATTGACATTTAATTTCCAAACTATACCAAGCAAATACCGAAATATGAAACTATAAATAATTTGAAAATATACCACGAAATGTTTTGCAATAAATCATTACTATTTTACGATCCTAATCGACTGTTGTAATACATATTGGAATTTAAAAAGAGTTGAGAAAACCGGATATTCAATTACAAAAGTTTCTTTCGTTTCGTGTAAAGGGCTGTATGGTTTAAAAAACGTTAACTACAAACTATTTAATGCTAAAATACAATAGCAAGAAAGTGCCATATCTTAAGTATTGAACAAGATGGTACAATATGCTTGCATTCTTGTAGAGAATTGAACTTTCGTCGTTGCGTTGTAAGTCATAAAGTCAGGTACGATTTATTAAAGAGTCAGAAGCAAAATTGGCTTCAGTCATCGAAAAATTGCAACAAATTACTTATAATAGAACAAAAGGGCATATTTTACATTTGCCTGTCAAAAAGTTAACCGTAAAAACACAATTCGAAACGGTATACATACTCTATATTACTCGAACTTCTTTATTCACTTCTTACACTCACATAACACGGCTAATAAACAAAATTAGCAATTTGCTTCGCGACTACAAATAAAGATTTTTTAAAACATAAATTTACTTAAATTGAATTCCGAAATTAGATCATTTTTAGAGGAAAACAGGCCCCTTGTAAGATTAACAAAAACAAATCTTGCTATCATTAGATCCAAAAACAATTAGGTACATGAAGAGAAAGGGAAGAGCTTAAAGCAGTCAAATTTCTATTCCTGATTCAGAAATTTCCCAAAAATTTACTTTTTTAACATTAACTCTTGTCAATAATAACAAACACAAATAACAGACTATCTACTATTTATAATTAATTCAAGCCTAGACCAATTGTTTTTAAAATGATTCGTAAAATTAGATTTTTATTTATAGTTTTTTACATGTTCTGGAATTCTTTCTGAAAGTAGCAGCTTGTTTGTCCCATATAATACATTGTATATAGGACATTGTTAACATAAAAATTTTACATCAACAAAAAAAAGGAAAACGATTAAATATATTAGAATCACTAGAAATTAAAAAACATATTGAAAATAATGCAAGAATAGCAAATAAAATTGAAAATTCTTATAGTTCCATCATTACAGATAAATTAGTAGAAATATCCCCACCCTTTGTTTAGGCTTGAATTTAGTATAAGTAGTAGATAGAGTGGGTGAAACTGTAATATCACTACTTCTGAGGATGCCCTCGAAGGGTGAAACAATTGTTGAGGAAAATAAATCTATTAGTGGAAATTTTATGTGTTTGTTATTATCGACAGATAACTTATTCATTATGAATCCCAATTCTCATATAGTAAATACTGAAACAGTCGATTTTTTTTACATATCTTGAGTAATTATAAAAGTAGTCAGTGATGCATTGGAATATGAATATGGGTCAAAAACGGTCGTTATCAGCACAGTTTCTCTTTAATAATTATATTACACTATATATCTTCGTAATAAGTAATTTGTATAAGTAAGTCAACAAAAACTTAACAAATGTTAAAGAGACTTTTCCTATTGTAAAGGGTATTTGAAAGACTCTGAGAGAACAGAGCCAGAACCAGTGCCGGGCTCAGGGTTAGCAATCAAATCAGAATTCAGTCTTAATAACGAAAGGATGAAATATATTCATTTAATTGCAGAAATGTCAGAAATAGTAGCGAACAATTCTGGAAATATGACTAATATTTCGAAAAACAATTTTGAGTCTCTTTATTAAGTACCTAAAGTATTATATATACGACTAAAACGTTTCATTTTCGTATGAGAGTTTCGGAACCTTAAAAATGATTAAATTAGTTTCTTGTTTGGTGTTGTATGGTGTAATCTACCTCGAAACTGTAGAAAGAAGAATGACATAAAGAATAAAAGAGAGACAGAATGGAAGAAAGAATGGAAGGAGGACAGAAAGAAGTAAAGAATAAGCCATCGAAGCACATCCAATTTTTTTTTCACCGCGACCATCGACTTCTTTGGTTTCTATCTCTACCACTATTTCCATCCTGAATTATCTAGTTTTTCGTCTTGAATTTTTATATTAGCTCTTACCCTACTTTACATACATAAAGATACGCCACTGTTCGTTAAATTTTTGTTATGACTTGAACTGTCATAGAGACATTGTACTTAAGAAATGAATAAATGCGGTAAAACAAGTAGGAAAACGAGTATAGAATGTATAAATGGCAATTATTCATGGCATATTTAGTTACATTATTTAATAGCAATGTTGTGTGGAAGAGTGACATATGCGAGAAAAAATTAATATTTATTCGTTGTAATTTTAGATCTGGACAGCGTAATACTATACGTATTGCAAATATAATTCATAGCCGCACAGTGCGCGAAATTATTACTGCTCGACTTTTGACTTGAGTGCAGTTTTGTTGTTTGTAAAGACATAGAAGCAAAGCTACGTGGGAGGTGTCACAGATCTAACATACCGTGGCGTCAATGGATCACATAACGCATAATGTTCTAACAAACAATGTTCGCTGCACGTTTGACACAACTTGAACGAGGTTTTATGGCCCGTTTTTGCTGTTCACTCTTGTCAAATTGCATTTTTAATGTAATCACGATAATTAGCCGTACTACACTATTATATAGGTTCTCTATACGCCCGATGCACAAGTACTAATAGAAATGGTTGTAAAGTCTCGACAATATATATCTAACACCAACATGTCAAACGCTCAAGCTACAAATCCTCACTAGATGTCAAATAAATAATTTATATTTTAAAAGCATTTGTACTAACACCATTATCGTTTTCACTGATCAATCATTGCCTACACTTTGGGGCCAAAATAAGTAATTTAAATTAGGTTGAAACAAAACAGAAAAGAAGCAAAATAGACCAGGGTATATGAGCCAGTACCTACTTTTATATTAACTAATAATTACCATAAAAATAGTTAGAAAACACTACTTATCATTGCGATACACATTAGTTAGTCATAACTCATAAGTTTTTGGTTTCATGATATAGAATGTGAATGTTAGACATTTTCTATGTCTAAATTATACAAGCAAATCAATTGGAGTACTGTAGAATTTCGGATTTTAGTATTTATTTTGTTTAAATTACCGCATAAAGTCGCCATATTCGTATATTCAACACTACGTCTATGTTCTTGAATTTTTACTTTCAGAGGTCGGCTACGTTGTCCAAAATATATTTTTTTTATGTAATCATGTTAGGGCACATTTTTTACAATTTATTTGTTGTAGCCTATTTTCTTTATCTTTATTGTTTTAGTTAAAAAGGCCTAAACCATTTTCGATATCTAATTATGAGACCAGATCAGATTATACTAAGGGGATGTTAAGCCAGAATAGAAAAAAACTGAATTAACGAAATGTTAAACTTTATAATGAATGTTAAGTTTCGAATATATTTTAAGAATTTATGCCGGTGTATTGGATGTTGGTGTTTACTATATTTTTTGTAAAAAGTAAATTTGGAAGAGTATTTTGTAAAACGTGAAGCATCCCTTGTAGTGTATAAATCGAAATACGTGACAATTTGGCTTTTAAAAAATCGAGTACGATCGCTGAGGCGGACAAGAATGAAAAAGAAACCAGTTCAGAGGTATACGGGAATATTTATACAGATATATGCTCATTATTCAGCATATCCAAAAAATCTGTTAAAAAAACGCAAAATAATCGTCGGAGAGAAGGTCTTGAAAAGCCGCTAACAATTATTTACGTCAAATGATCTGTATGCCCGCTAAAAATGTATTCAGAGTTGCTTATACCGAACCCGAACCGCTTGCCACACTAAGGAATGACAGCTTATAATTGACTGCTGTCCTTTTCCTGTTTAACAAATTTCGCTTTAATTTTTTACTGTCTGAATTCCAATTTAAGAATATCAGACACAGGTCAAATGATACTTACACTCCTCTCCTTTGCATATTGACCCTACATCCACATTTTCTCTATATCTACAATACATTATCTTAAATATAACTGTCAACATGCATACAATACTTTGGTCCTTCGAGCCGGATTTCTACAAACTAACGCAGCAAATGCTTTACAGCTTCTATACAACCAGTGATTTTTAAATATTTTGTAAATAATCAATACAAAACTTCTGAAATATTGTTCAGTTACCTTTTTACTACTACACTTATTCAATTTTTACATCACCCAGTATAACGTTGAGGGATATTATAAATTGAAATGTGCTGATAAGGCTTTCAAATAATACAAACTAATGCATGTCTTGAAATCAAAAACACTTTCTTGATCTTGGATTACATATCATGACATTTGGTTCTCGAGTTTTAATAAATAAAGTCAATCGCTTATTTGATCGTCGGACAGTTTAATGTTTAACTTTCTTCGCGTAACGGAGTTTTGAAAGTAATAGTAGGTACATAGGTATAACACTTATAACAGTAAAGCAATTGAGAATGCTATGATATGCTATGATATGGTATGGTATGGCAGGTATGGACCATAATAGTGCAGTAAAGACACGCTACTTGTAATATAATTCATTTGATATAACGTCAATTCTCGCTAGGTAGAACGAATGCGGAATAAATTTATTTATTAGCAAATTCTTAAGGTAATGCAGAAGGCTGCTTTCGTGACTTGTGTTGATGCTGAAGACGTTGCAACGACCGGGCAGATGGACAGTCCACCCGCTTTAATACTTGTTATACGTAATTGACAATGATAGATAGTCTAGTTATTGTTTCAAGTACTTATACTACAAACTAAGAACTCCTCCTTTAAGTTTATATGTATAGTGAATGATCGGTGGATTTTGACTTGTGAATACACATAATATCTGAACGCTCACATATTATTTCCATTCCAATATCTTTAATAATTTCAACAAACATGCCCAGACTCGGCTTATCCAATACTCCATGCATTTAAATAAGACATATTTCAATTTCAATTATTAAACTAAGTAGCTACTTCATATTTTATTTTATTAGGACAAATGTCCTAAAGATTTATCGGAAAATCCTAGTGAGATATGCAGTGAAATTTAGGATTCTGAATTTGTGGTGCTTTTGACGTTTCGTTCTCGAATTACGACACATGTCCTAAAGATTTATCGGAAAATCCTACTGAAATATGCAGTGAAATTTAGGATTCTAAATTTGTGGTGGTTTTAACGTTTCTTCCTCAATTACGACAAATGTCCTAATGATTTATCGGAAAATCCTACTGAGATATGCAGTGAAATTTAGGATTCTAAATTTGTGGTGGTTTTGACGTTTCTTCCTCAATTACGTCAAATGTCCTAATGATTTATCGGAAAATCCTACTGAGATATGCAGTGAAATTTAGGATTCTAAATTTGTGGTGGTTTTGATGTTTCTTCCTCAATTACGACAAATGTCCTAATGATTTATCGGAAAATCCTACTGAGATATGCAGTGAAATTAGGGATTGTAAATTTGTGGTGGTTTTTGATGTTTCTTCCTCAATTACGACAAATGTCCTAATGATTTATCGGAAAATCCTACTGAGATATGCAGTGAAATTTAGGATTCTAAATTTGTGGTGGTTTTGATGTTTCTTCCTCAATTACGACAAATGTCCTAATGATTTATCGGAAAATCCTACTGAAATATGCAGTGAAATTTAGGATTCTAAATTTGTGGTGGTTTTGATGTTTCTTCCTCAATTACGACAAATGTCCTAATGATTTATCGGAAAATCCTACTGAGATATGCAGTGAAATTTAAGATTCTAAATTTGTGGTGGTTTTAACGTTTCTTCCTCAATTACGACAAATGTCCTAATGATTTATCGGAAAATCCTACTGAGATATGCAGTGAAATTTAGGATTCTAAATTTGTGGTGGTTTTGACGTTTCTTCCTCAATTACGTCAAATGTCCTAATGATTTATCGGAAAATCCTACTGAGATATGCAGTGAAATTTAGGATTCTAAATTTGTGGTGGTTTTGATGTTTCTTCCTCAATTACGACAAACGTCCTAATGATTTATCGGAAAATCCTACTGAGATATGCAGTGAAATTTAGGATTCTAAATTTGTGGTGGTTTTGACGTTTCTTCCTCAATTACGACAAATGTCCTAATGATTTATCGGAAAATCCTACTGAGATATGCAGTGAAATTTAGGATTCTAAATTTGTGGTGGTTTTGATGTTTCTTCCTCAATTACGACAAATGTCCTAATGATTTATCGGAAAATCCTACTGAGATATGCAGTGAAATTTAGGATTGTAAATTTGTGGTGGTTTTTGATGTTTCTTCCTCAATTACGACAAATGTCCTAATGATTTATCGGAAAATCCTACTGAGATTTGCAATGAAATTTAGGATTGTGAACTGGTGGTGGTATTGACGTTTCGTCCTCTAACACATTTTTATGGCTCTTCCGATTTAGATAATGGAGATTATCTGAAGCAGAATTCCTGAGAGAAACCCAAACTCCTGAGTTTTCTAAAAAGCCTATAAAATTGTATAATTCCAATAATCTCAATTATCTTTAAAAACTCACAGATTTACTGAGACAAGCGATAAAAAGTCTTCATTCTCTTTATGATTTTTTCTGTTTTTTTTAATTTTAATTAGTGTTAATATTTTTGCTTTGTGTTGTTGATTTTCTTAATAAAGTATAAAAGAACCAACACAAAAGTTATTAAAACCGTTAAAAGCACAAATTATAAATTGCCAATATTTATGCATAAAGTAGTCGTCTTTCTTTTTTATTAAGTGGGGCCATTCTTTGTTGTGGGTTGATGAAGTTTGACGATAAGATAAGAGAAAATGTAAACTAATGAGAAAATTATCGATCTTGTTGGCAAAATGATATCAGAGATATTTTGCTCAAATAAAACGATGACGAAGGCAGGTTCTTCCTAAGTAAAGGTAACCTTATTTCCTTTCCTATCAATCATGGAAACGTATTCAGTTACCTAATGGATTGTTAAATGTACAACAGAGTGCATCTTCGAAAAATTATATAAAAAACAAAATGGTTCACTATTAAGTATATTTATCCAGATTAGCGTGCTAAAAAATGGCCAAACAGTTTGTAAGATGAAATAAAATCAATAATCTAAATATACCTAATACAAATAACCAGGGCCGAACTAGCTGGTGCAGTAATTAGGCGAATAGTTTTTTTACGAATGCATTTTATTTATTAATACGGATCTGCAAATATCTCTTCTTTATTCGGCAGAAAGCACTAGAATCGGCATAAGAACATTAAGGGATAATAATATTATACCAAAAAGGCCCAAAAGGTATGTAAATATATGATACACAAATTACTACAAAAATAGACCCTTTATTTTCAAAATAAACATTTCAGATTGGACGAAATTAAAAAAGAATTATTATTTTTTAATGTTTAATTAGGTGGATGAGTTATTGACAAAATACATAATACATATAAAATATTTACTCATGAAAAATCAACAATAATACCTATACCTACATATGTTAGTAAAGTTGATAACGTACATTACTGTTGATTTTTCATGAGTAAATATTTTGCGTGCCTTTTTGAAAAAGCAAACTCGAGAGTATCACGCGTAAATTCATTCTCTGAATGGTGCACTTAGATGAAGAAAAAAAAAAAGAAACGAAATCGATATTTGAATTCTGTTTGCGAAACTTCAACCCTTTGTAATTAGGAAGGGGGAAATATTCTCGCGCTCGTGAATGTTTCCCTCAGCATCACAGATCCCTAGCTGAAAACTCAGCCAACGTGTGAAGTATTAGCTGTAATGTGGGAGGTCAGAAACCGAGTTAAAGAACGCGATGTATAATAATACGACAGGTTAAAAAACATGACAGGATCATGTTATAAAAACGAACGTTTAAATTCTACCATAAGCAATAAAACTAATAAACGAGAAAAGTTGGAAATTTATTATTGTACCTTCTGAAACAAGAAGGGGTACAGCTATTAGTTAAGTTTCAATAACAAAAAATACGAAAACTATTTTAAAGTCTGATAAACTTTTATTGGAAATTCTGTTTGGAAGTTTGAATGCAAACCATATTTGTATTTGATAATTTAATGGATAGGAAGTTTTGAGGGTGAAAATTGTTGTTAAAAGTTAGTTGTGAAATGTGCATCGTTAATAATATTAAAAGTGCGAAGTTGGAATTGAAAACACAAAAGGAATAGTTTGAGGTATGGAAGGTTATTGTTTTGACGATAAAATAAAATGACATATTGCACCGCAGGTTTACACCATGGCGAGTTATTAACATGACGTGTAGTGGAAGGGTATCCGAACATCTGGAAAGAAATTCAAAACCATTATTTATGGCGGTTACCCTACAAAAATGCCCTATAGCTTCCAGACTTCCGATTACTTTTGTTGTAATGAACTAGGGGCGGTACCAAGTTTATAATAAAACAATGATGCCGCAATCAGTTCACGCCCTAAAGACGCCCCCTTTGGTAAACAGTCTTTCCTTCTTTTTCACGCCATCTTCATCAGGATGATGATGTATTAAAAGGATTCGGATTTAATTTCACCTGGTGAAACATAACACCATTCTCTCTCTACTAGGTAAAGGCATTGCCTCATCGCACTCCAAAACTACAACACTTTTATACCCCATGAAACCTTGTTTTTAACACCTTCGATTAATAGCGGAGAAGTATTTCCCGTATGCATTTACAAACCTCTTTTCATTTCTAATTAAATTCACCATAAGCAACGTGAGAACTCCGATAGCTAGACAAAGAAATGCGACACTCCACCGTGCATTTTTCCAATGAAATGTCCTACTCAGTTTACATACTTGCATATATCAAAAAGAAAAACAAGTCCGTCATACTTTTCCTTAAATCCCAACACACACATAACAGACGGGCTAAAAAGTTCGTAGGCTAGCATGGAAAAAAAATATTTTTTTTGATAAAATTTGATTTTATTATTCAATATAGTTCCCTTCGAGGGCGATACAACGATTGACGATTATAGCGGTCATACAATTTTTCGATACTATTTTTATAATACGATTTGTCTTTAGCCTTAAAATAGGCTTTAGTTTCGGCGATTACTATTACCTCTTCATCAGCGCGAAATTTCTGTCCAGCGAGCATCCTCTTGAGGTCTGAGAACAGAAAAAAGTCGCTGTGGGCCAGATCTGGAGAGTACGGAGGATGCGGAAGCAATTCGAAGCCCAATTCATGGAATTTTGCCATCGATTTCATTGATTTGTGACACGGTGCATTCTCATGATGAAACAGCACTTTCTGTTTCTTCAAATGAGGCCGCTTTTCCACGATTTTGTCTTTTAAACGCTCCATTAGCGCTACGTAATAGTCGCTGTTTATGGTTTTCCCCTTTTTAAGATAGTCAAATAATATTATACCATGAGCATCCCAGAATACTGATGCCATAACCTTGCCAGCCGACTCGACTTTTGAGTCTTTCCACGCTTTGGAGTCAGTTCATCACGTGCAGTCCACTCAACTCGACTGACTGTCGATTGGACTCCGGTGTGAAATGATGGAGCCATGTTTCATCCATCGTCACACGACATCGTCGACGCAAAAATTCAGAAAACACTGCTTAGAAACATCGATCCATTGTTGTTTATGGTCGATTGTTGATTGTGAGCTCGCGCGGCACCCACTTTGTACAGAGCTTGAGCTTTCGCATATCCAAATATTCATTCACGATATGACATGTTCCTTTGAAATCTTTAGGATCTCAGCTATCACAATCAATTTCGCTTTACGGTTATCAAAACTTATTTTATGGACTTTTTTATGTTTTCGTCGGTAATAGACTCTTTGGGGCGTCCACTGCGTGCATCGCCCTCAGTGCTCATTTCGCCTAGTTGAAATTTAGTAAACCACTTTTCTACGGTTGATTTTCCTGGTGCAAAGTCCGAATAATGTTTTTTTATCAAGCCAAGCCTTGGTTTCAACAGTATATTTTTTCGCCATTTTTCGCCAAAAAGCAATGCTTTATTAACACACGAAATTCCTTTTTATCAATTTTTTCAAAGTAACAAATGTTCTTTCACTAAAAATGCTGTAACTCAGATAGCAATAGTGCAACAGCTGTCAAATTTACACACGCGTCTTCTGAAGGTTAGGTCTAACTAAAAATAATATGGATTTGAATCTAATAGCGCCATCTGTGGGCCAGCCTGCGAACTTTTCAGCCCGCCTGTTATCAAACACATTATTAAGCATAAACAGTTACAAGGGATACATTAATGCGATATTAATTTGTACCCACTACAGATTACTTCATATTAATGAAAATTTTGTTACTGTTGTCACTCCCTCGCGGGACTCCAACCCGGGATCTTTAGCTTTACGCGCCAGTCTGTTTTTTAATGATCGACCACTTTGACCAATGTATATTGCGTCACAGTCTTTGCAGTTGAAGGAATAAACACCAATTTTTTGTTATTTTTCTACTTTTGGTTTGTTATTTACTATAAGAGACTTTTTGTTATTAGATAAGACAAATTGGTTAAGGCTTACGCGGCCTGTTGATGGACTAGTGTAGTTCTTATTTGGGTCTAAAGGCCGTGGTTGGTTGAAATTGCTTTCTAACGTTTCTCTAGCACGAGTTAGATTCTACATCCAGCATCGAAGATGGAAGGACCTCTGATATAACTCAGATACTAATAGTGTAACAGCTGTCAAATTTATACACGCGTCTTTTGAAGGTTAGGGCTAACTAAAAATAATATGGATTTGATTCTACTAGCGCCATCTATGGGTCAACTAACGAACTTTTCAGCCAGCCTGTTACATATATCAAATGATCTGTTCCGCAAAAAGAAAAACAAGTCCGCCATGCTCTTCCTTAAATCCCAACACACAGATACACATCAAATAAAAAAGCTCCACCACATTTTCTCTTTACGATCGCATAAATAAAATGGTGAAAACCCACTCATAATTTATACAATATACAATCAAAAAAACAATTTTAAAAAATTATTATTGAAAAATGTTTTACCTTTTACATCAATGAAAACGTGGTCAAAATTTGTATGACCCTTGTTGATAATTATGACTTGATCCGCATCATAACACATCCAATAATGAATAAACAATTAGCTACAGTATTTTAATCACAGATATTCAAGTACGGTAATCTCCATTTTTAGACAGATAAATTCATTCATTTTATCTATCTAAAAATCAATTAAAAAATAACACGAAAATTCCAATTGAAATTGCAAATTTACCATCTGACGATATTCTCTAATTGCTGGGAAATTAAAAATAAACTGGCCGAAAAGTTACGCATTTTAATTAACCAGGTAAAAAACGCTCATTTAACGGAAATTAAATACGAAAATCCCACACTATCAACTTTTTCTTTTACTTATTTATATATCTTTAATTAGTGGATTTCTTTATGTTTAATAAAGTGAATACAATTGAAATTTTGAGAAGTCCTAAATAACATACCTTCAATGTCAGTATGTATTCCCTTCAAATACGTCCATCCAGACCTTAAATGATATTATGTATTTGTGGTAATAGTATATATAGTAACGTTTGCGTGACAAATTAGCTCAAAAACGGCTAATATCCCAACTGGTAACGAATTACAACGTGATGCATTAGATAGATGTTGTTTTACACGACATTGGTTAAACATGTAACATAAGACTCTTGGTATTAACTTGACTCATTAAAACACATGTAAAATAACAGAAAACTATTATTGTCTTTTTCTCTCTGTCTCTCTGAAATTTCAACATATTATTGTAATGCACTTTACAATTGTTTCGTCAAACTTTAGCTTCTTCAGAAGTTATGTACTCAACTTAATATTATTAACAGTAATTGGTCTTATATACTAGTTGAAGGATTGGTATCAGTAAACAAGTTTAAAAGTGGGAAGATATTTAAATCAGTTTGTTCATTGATTAATCTATTGCTATTTTCGAATTTAGTGATTTCTACAATTTCCAGAAAAGATAATTATTTTTATTTGTTTTCCACATATAAAATTTTGAAATTTTCATCAAATTGGTGGTTATTAGACATTAGGTGGTTAGAATAATTAGAATCAGTTTTTTTTTTATTATGTGATCTCTTATGTTCGCTGATTATAGAACTTATTATCTAATAACTACCAATTCGATGAAAACTTCAAAACACAAATATTAATAGATCAATCAATGAATAAAGAGACTTAGACAATTCCCCAATTTTAATCTTGTTTACCGATACCACCCTTTCAATTTTAAGTCGACTACATAACTTCTGAAGGAGCCAAAGTTTGGCAAAACAATTGTTAAGTGGATTACAATAAGTTGAAATTTCATCACCACTGTTTTATTCATATTCATATTCATATTATGAATTTCAACCAAATAACGGTAGACTCGATTTCAAATACATATTAATTATGTGTTTTCAAAAGCGAAAAGCGATGATTTGATATCAGGTCGATCAAACAACAACTTTCTATACCACGTGAAACGTTCAGCGTGACCGTCCACCCTATCGGATACCCCGATTAATTTCTTGGAATGAATAAAACAACATTTCTCTTTGTTCACGTTCAAAGAATCTTTAGCAACAGATCCCCAGCGTTGTGGATAAGCTCAGACGGTATTAAAGGTGTGAAGCAAACGTGTGAATTCATGAATAAGAACAATCGAAAACTTGAGTGTCCTTTAGTCCTTTCATATGATCGTGTGGTTTTGATTTCATTAAATAGAGAACCCCTGCTCTTTAAAATACGGCTCGGTAGACGAATTTGTCGGAACTCGATTGAGGCACATTGACTATAATGTTCACGGTACCAATACACATTGTACACGTATTTGTCATCCACCTGTCCACAAACACATCTTAACTTAAATCAACCTATAGTAGAGGCACAAAAAAATCAAAAAAGTCCTGTTTCCTCTTTAATTTATTAATGAAATAAAACACCAAAGCAGTTTTCATCTAACCAGTTATTTTCAGGTGTAGTCTAGCTAATAAATTAAAAACTGCCTAAGCAGTTTCCAGAAACAGCTTACTAAACGTTCTGTCGGATTGTTACATATTACATTTAGCATTAGGGTAGCTAACGTTTACTTATATTATATTATAAACGGAATTATATAAAAGCAGTTTACCACATTCTCTAAATAGTACACAGTATTTGATTTAATTAGGAAATAAAAATGATAATCTATTTGTGTAAAATTTGAACAGTGTCTATTGTTTCTAGTACTAAATTTGCGTTCATTGATTCTTGCTTTCAGCACATGACCGCTTTGTGCAATGTAAATTGTTGTTTCGGTTTTATTTTAGCATTAAATCAATTTATTAAACTTAAAAATAAGAGAAGGCAATTCGAAAACCCTTTCTAAATGGATAGGTACAACATTAACCCCTTTAAATTTTTAAATGGATACTTATCTGTGCACCGTAAAGGCAATAAGAGAGGAGATTACACGTAGCCAAAATTACCCTTATTTTGTACAGTTCATTGAGCACAAAGGGCCCTAAAAGTTCCCATACAACACATGTAATTTTAGACCACTTGGGTTGAATGAAATTCGGCTAATTTATGATCTTATGGTCCTACTTTAGCTAATAAGGATGTAAGTATCACATATATATATATATTATACACTTCAATATGAAATTTGATCTTTTCATTTAAGCCTTATAACTAAATTAACTACGTAACAATAGTAAAACAGGTTGATTGATACCCCCTTCTCATATTCTTTTACTCATGGAAAAAATATAATATAGGTATCTATTAATTAAAGATACTTAAATATTCAGCTGTTTTTGCAAAAATGTAACAACAAATCGTTATTATTCACAATCAAATCAATAATTAAGTTTTTGAGACATTTAAGTTCTAATATTATACGTAATTATAATTTAAATAAGTTAAACTACAAACATTCTGCGCCATCTACAAGGAAAAGACTTAACTAAATATATTTTGTATAACTTTCTGTAAGTATTTCAAAAATAAATCAAGTAAATTTACGACTTAGCCATACCTCTAGCGTCATCTGTAGACATTAAATGCAAATTTCACATTTAAAACATTATTCCCGCTATGGACATCCATGGAATAATAAGGATTAATAAAGATACATATAACGTAACGTAAAATTTTCAAGTTTAAGAAGACTAAGTAAAATCATTTATCCTACGCACTTTTACTGTTTGTTTACTACAATTTCTTTATATTATCTACAATGATTAAGAAATAATTAACGTTTGAATCCAAAAAAAGCGAGATTAATTGATATGTAACGTAATTAGTTTTTAGTATTGAAACCAATTTCTTATAGGGACGCAATTCATTTATGTGGTTTCTTTCTAATTAACTAGAAGTCTCAGAGTTGAGTTTTGATAAATTAACGCAAAATGTCTCTCATTTATTTTGAATGGCTTCCACTACCTACGTTAATAACGGATTTTTTCTGATGTTTGGAGTAATCTTTATGATACCAGACTTTGATCTTAGGGTCCTCCGGATTGACCGCGGAAATTTTTCGTCTAGGTCAATGTATTGTACAAGCAAACCTGATTTTCTGAATGTTGAATTACTAAGTACTCGAGAAAAAAACGAAGTATCAATGCAAAAAGAATAAAACAAGAAAAAATGCAGTTCTGCTTGTACTCATACAGGGTGTTACAAAGACATACACGCATTTTCACATATAAAAAATAGAATCAGCACAATTTCTAATCATTTTCGAGATATTGATACTGGAAGATTCTAAAAAATTATAAGAATAGCCTAATAATCGTTCGGAATCAACAGTGTAATTCATTGCCGGTAGGGGTATTAGCCCTCGGAGTAGTTGTTTCTGTTGATTCCATATTTACATTTATTATATAGCTTGTAAAAGCCTTTCTGCCAGCGCCCACCAGATGAGACCCGATAAATCGAAACCGGTCGTGGGATATGGCTTTCGGTGCGCTGTACCAACTGTATAGGACGCGTTCCAAATGTGGGACATGTGATCTTTTGTAATTAGACGAAAAAGCATTTGAATACCTTCTTTTTTTTGTATAATAATAATAGTAGACCAAAAATATATTGTATGAAAATGTAATACTTTATTAATTTTTCAGTTATGACTAAACTGCATTTGTTTTAGTTATGTAATAAAAAAATCGCTTATATATATATATATATATATATCTAATTAAGCACTACTTGAAATATTTGTTTGCAGTAGAAACATTTTCGCTGTTATCTTTAACATTGTTCACAAATGTTGTCTACATTTTACCAGCTGTCTCATAAAATCGCCTGATAATATTTTATAATACCTTCTTCCTTATTGAATTAAGAATTAGACTGATAAAAGAAATAGTTTCCCAAAAAAAATTGTAAATAATTAATTGTAGGAGACACATCTACGAAATTTAATTTAGTGGTTGTTAAAAATTAGCAATAAAAAAATTATTCTTTTAAATATTTCTAAGAATAAGTGATTTTTGATGGTTTTTAGAAATAGTTAAACTTTATCAGTTTTCATCTAATTTTTAATATTTAACGTCAATTTTGTTTCATACCTACTTTTTACACTTCCGAATCTCGTTAAATGATAAAGATCAAGAAAACAGGAAAATCATCCTTAAAATGACAAGATAGGTATATATATATTTAACAAGAATAACAACTTATTCCGCTCTTCGTGCACCTTTCTATTTTATCATACATACATAGGTAGATAGCGATCACCGACCATTATTTGACAAAATAATTAATTTTAAGATAGCAGAATTATCGCGCCTACGTATTATAACCAAAATGAATGAATGAAAATGTTTTTACTTTGTCTGATATGCACTGCTAATTTTAAAAGAGACAATAATTGGCATTGCATATCAGTCAAAAATAATAATACATTGCGAGTTTGCAAATACAATCTGTACTAAACAATGCATTCTGATTATTATTATTTACGAATACAAGCATTGTTTTATAACATGCTTCGCAAACAAAATCTTTTTTACAGATGTTTAAGAATTATCGCCAATAAAAAAAGGGTTCATATTACCGGTGTATTATTATTGATAAGGCGCTTGGGAATAATGACAAACTTTTTAAATAAAATTTTTGTTTAATGTATTAAAGTCTTTACATATAATTAATAATATACCTAACGTTTAAAAAAAATACATAGGTTGTATTTGTTTGTTTACAAAACAAAAAGCAAACCTATTAAAATTTTCTAGTAAATTTTTATTGCACGCAAACAAAACACTTCACCTACTATTTATAGCTGCCCGTTGCTTTCACTGGAGCTATCACAAAAGAAGCTGGTTCTTAGCGCCTTTATTTCTAGGTAAAAGCCATTCTACGAATGCTTAGCCTCAATAATTTTTCTGAAGACATTGCTTACTTATTCAACAATGTTTATTGTAATCCTAATAATAAAAATAAATACTGTTGTATCAAAAACAACTTTGAAGAAGGAATAACTAATAAGACAAATCAAATGATAGATTTGTTATAAATACGTATTAGAAAAATAATTAGTGGTGTTCTGCGAATAAAAAAAAAATTGTGTATCAGATTCCCAAGAATTAAACAAATTACGTGCCTCTTATCATTAGTTGGCAATAAAATATCTAATGAATTTATTACCGACATACAAAGATACATTTACCGTAAAATAATTACTGCAAATCATTGTAAAAACAGATGTTGTTTTGTGTAACTTTTTTTACAAGATGTAGATACTTATACATTTACTTATTTATCATTTTAATTGAAGAATTGCAACAATATTTCAATTACGAGGACATATACACGTGTACCAGATATCTATTGTTTACTTTAATTGCGTTGTTAATGAGAATAAATAATAGGATAATTGATAGTTTTCATTTAAATTTTACCTTTCTCCAAGTCTTTTTTAATAAAACTTCTCGCATTGTGTATAGGTAATATATTTAAAATTGCCATTTTTCCTTTTGAATTAATGATAATTCAAGTGTGTGTCTTGATAAAATTTAATGAAACTCAGTGTTATTATAACATATATACCTAGTCTGTTATCACTGTGCTAAATTGTCTGTGTAATAAAGTGTCTAATCAAATTAAATGTTAGTATGAATCAATGCATACTTTAGAAAATGAGATCAGTTTTGTAATGTTTGTTTACAAACGAGTACTAAAGGATTACCGTCTAAAGTTCAAGTTTTATCTTTATTTTCAATTTCATAACATCTTCTCTTAATACGACAGTACAAAATATCATTGCACAAAGTTCATGATGCACTTTGAAAGTACAAGTTCATTATCTCGTGACTGTCCAGATCAACACAATAAATGGAAATAAACCTTTAACTTTTAACAGAAATCAATGAATTCTGACAATGAATAAAATTATTTATACTTTTAAAAGAAGTGAAACGAAAGTAATATAAATATATAAAAATATAAATATAAATATAGAATCAACAGAAACAACTACTCCGAGGGCTAATACCCTTACTGGCATTGAATTACACTGTTGATTCCGATGTATTTTTAGACGAAGATATAACATATCCAGAAAAAGAAGGAATTAAAATCCTTATTCGTCTAAATATTAAGATCAAAGATCTCAAATTTTGAACGCGTCCTACCAAGTAGGCACAACGAACTGAAAGCCATATGCCACGACCGGTTTCGACCTATCGGGTCTCATCAGGTGGGCGCTGGCAGAAAGGCCTTTACAGGCTATATTATAAATATAAATATAGAATCAACAGAAACAACTACTCCGAGGGCTAATACCCTTACCGGCATTGAATTACACTGTTGATTCCGATGTATTTTTAGACGAAGATATAACATATGCAGAAAAAGAAGGAATTAAAATCCTTATTCGTCTAAATATTAAGATCAAAGATCTCAAATTTTGAACGCGTCCTACCAAGTAGGCACAACGAACTGAACGCCATATCCCACGACCGGTTTCGAACTATCGGGTCTCATCAGATGCCTACTTAGTAGAACGCGTTCAAAATTTGAGATCTTTGTTCTTAATATTTAGACGAATAAGGGTTTTAATTCCTTCTTTTTTTTTGATATATTAATTATTTCAGTATGTTTTTACCTTTTCGAGGAGTAAATGTCAGAGTAATTAGTGAAATATTTCTATTATTATAATTTCTATACCTATGCAAGTATTGTATTGAAGATTTATGTAATAAAATAATTGATACATTGACTTCTTCATGTATGAATATAATTTGGAAAGAAAACCTAATGGAATTTCACAAAGAAAATTTTCGAATGTACCGAAACAATCTATAATTAGTACCATACTACGCCGGATTTTTTTGTACACAAGGTAAATGTTCTTTAATATTTTTTTCCTTCTTTTGTAACACAACTAACAACAAGGTTGTCGACTTCTGCTATCGAGAAAGCGATTAAAAGACAGCAAAGATGAACAAACTGTGTTCGTATTAAAAAAAAATACTTAGAGCCAAAATGTGTAAATGCATTCACTTATAAAATTTAAGGTCAGCTATAGTATTTACAAAACATTAGAGACGTCCAAAGCTGACATGTGTTTACTTTATTTAATTCAATTGCGTAAACATTTCTCAAGGTAATTTCTGATAGGTAAAATAGTAATTTTAATTACACTTAAAGAAAGTTTAATTAAAATTATTGTGTCTTCACACATTAGTGAAAAATTTGCGAATTCTACGATATTAATATCAGTACCAGATACTACAGCATATAAATCTACATACAGAGCGTTCAAAAATAGCTCTACGTTTATACTATGTCGCTGAACTGTACATTTTTCACATTAATTAGATTTTTAATTAATCAACTCGGTTGTGAACTTTTACATACGTGTACTCGTCAAAATTTTTATAAGTTGCACACACACACACGTGACAAGTATAGACAAAAAGGTCATTAAAAATGACCCTGACAACAAATAAAACTGCGTATGTACTGATATACATATACCTTCAAAATATAATTACAATTTACAAGTAAAACAAAACATGAAAGTTTTGCAAGTGGAGTTTTCTGTAACGTAAACTAAAGTAATCCTTAAAATCCGTTGCAATTAAATAAGTACCTAATTTTCGAAAAATTTGAAGAAAATAGTTTTACCTTTAATAATAGGTGGGTCTATAGAAATATTTGTAAATGATTCACAATATGTAAACAATCCAAACACTTGCTATTAAAAGCAATTTATATTTATTTATTCTTGCAAAAATTAAATTCATTATTTTTTTACGAAAACACGCGCCAAGAACTAAGAATTGCGTTAAATATAAAAAAAAATTAAATGTATAAATGGGTTGTATAATAATATAATGACGGATTTATTGCGTCAAATGCGACCGATTCAAGGACAATTTCTTGAAACTATTGGATTATTTGTTTATTTATTAGCAAATCCATCTTTTCCTGTATAACAAACTTTAATGATTGTAAAGAGCAATTTTAGCTACAAACACTGAATTATTAAAATTTGGTGGCCTATATTATTTGAAATTAAGTACGGCTATACTAGAAATAAAAACAAACAAGAATTTTATTTTTTACGTATATTTTTATATTGCACATGATCTATGACGTTATTACAAGGAAAAAATAATGCTAATGGAGAAATGGTTTCCTCCAGATGAATATTCGTATTGAAATTGAATATAGGTTAGCAACTTTACAGACAGGACTGAAATAATTTTAAAATACGAAGAAAAGTTTCAACTAATAGGTTTATTGAAAACTCTACAATTTTTTCTATTACTAAAATTAAATACGGAAAAATTAAATAAAAATATCTGAGATAAATTTTGTCTTTGAGTCACTGTAACGATACACTATTATTGAACAGAAAAAATACGTCGAAAACTTCACAAATGTTTATTTAAATATTACAATGTATACATTTCAACCACCATGTGGTCATCATCAGTATAATTGGATACTAACAAGAAAACAAAAATTACATCTAATTTATACGTTCTTAGATACAAAAGAGTGGTGTATATCAAAATTCAGCAGGTTTTTCTGATACTCCTTGATGTAAACAGCATCAGTTGCGGTGAGTTCGAAATATTTGCTACATGACTTCAATATTTCTAAATTATTTAAGTCAAAATTGTGATTACTATTTAGAAAATGGGAGGCCAGTGCTGATTTCTCGGGGTTGTTTTTAAATGAAGGCAATGCTAAACCAATATAAACTTTGTCACAGTTGTTACAATTAATTTTGTATATACCAGATTTATTTGTGGCATCATCTGTCTTTTGAGATCCCTAGAAGATTACTTAATTTATTTTTATTATTGGAAAAAACTGGTTCTACATTTAATTCTTTGGAAACATTTTTGTTAGATTTTATGAAAAATTTATGATACGTGAATTTTTTCTTAATTTTGTTTTTAGTTCCATTTCAAAATAACTTAAAAATGAATTAGCTAGAAAAGAGAAAAAAAGGTTACCCATAGCAGTACCATTTATGTGTTTATTTGTTTTGTCTCGAAATTGAAAGACATTTTGTGACATGCACAACTTTGTCAAACTTATTAATTCCTTAATTTCTCTATCTGGAATGTTTAATTTTGATAACCAATCATTTAAAAAAGTTAAATATTCTTTAATAGGAACGTTGGGAAATAAAGTTGTCACGTCAAAAGATATTAATTTTTTTCCATCTTCTAATTTAACGGATTTTAATTTATTGACCAATTCAAAATTATTTTTGACCATTATTTTTCATAGTTTTCGACGTATTTTTTCTGTTCAATTTTAAACTTGAAGTTTAAAAAATCTGGCAGTTGCGAGCTAATCGATAAAAATTAACAAGAACGCATAATTCAATGCAAAGGTTTTTAGTCAAAATTTAAATCAGAATAAATATTAGGAGTACACCTATTCGGGTTTAAATGGAACAGGGGAACTCGTGAGGCCATTCTAGCTTTACAGGTAACAGTAGAGAAAACTATAGAAAAAAGAAAGAGATCTTAAATGGGAAAAGATGCTAAAAACACATAGAAATTTAGGGATGAGGTATAGGAATGTAGTAATATTAGCTAGGGGCGAATCCAGGGAGACAATGGTCGCTTAAGGGGAAGAGAAGGTTATGTGTTTCCTAATTGATTCTGGAGCAGTGTTCTCGAATGCAGCACCCATACCTCTGCAAAATATAAAAAACCCTAAACCTAAACAATTGCAACCCTATATCCTAATCGTTTTAACCGCCTTAACATAAACCACAAACACCATCATACGCCCATAACCAAAACTTTTTAATTTCCACCAAAAATTTAATTGATATGTAAATAAATTACCATAAATTGCTTAAGCGGGTTGACTAGCTTCTCCACAGGTTTAAAAAGTTTTGGTTATAGGGTTTAAATAGTTTAGATTAAGGGATTAAAAGGTTTGAAACACTCAGGTTATATGGTTACGGGGTCTAAATCGCTTGGGTTTGATTTTTGAGTTTTTGGGCTTTGAATCTTAGATGCTACATTTGAGAGCTTTGCTCCGGAGTCAAGTCTTGGGGAGAAAGGGTTCACCCCTATTACATCCCTCTAGATTCATGCCTGGTAGGAGAACACAGCAAGGAGTCTAATTCCTAAATTAATTTTCCATTAAACTTCAAAAACCCGGTATGTGATAGGTACCCTTTGTTTATTAGTTAAAAAGTATAAAAAAATAATTTATAAAAAAGTTGCGAATATCAATTATTTGCCTGCTTACGTAAATCTCGTTACGTCAAGAAATAGTGACGATTACGTAAGCAACTATAGCAAAAAAAAGTTAAAAAATCACCACAAGAAAAAAAAACCACCGTCGCGTTGTTGATGAACTTATTTTGATTTAAATTAAAATGTAATAAATAAACAATAACAACTTTAATAGTTAATAGGATGGTAATGGAGCTCATTAATTTGGTAAATACGAATATTTGGAAAAAAACCGATTCCACTAATTGTAGTGGAAACTTTTCTTCTTAAAGAATTTTTCTGGCAATGTCTTAGCCGTAGGAGAAAATACATACATTAATTATAATAGACGCTCGATTATCACATGCTACAGACGAAGCAACAAAAATAAATGAACGCGTGTCGGGTAACTACTGATTAAAATTCATTCTGTGAATTATCAACAGACAGGCTGACGCTACGCTTAAAATAATAAATACGTAAATATCTCATCTAGATTTTTAAGTCGAAATGCAGATGGTACCAATTCATTTAATAACCGTAATAACATTTTTTTCGGACCGAAACTAAAATAGCCAATATTACCGATATTTTGAATTTATTGTAATTCAAACCCTGCTATCTGAATAATATTTACTACCGTAAATACGTCAGCATTTCGTAATAAAGAAATATAAAACAGCATCAAAATTTAAAAATTATTTATGAAATAGGTACTAATTAAAATCTCTACGCCATTGTATCTTTTTAAATATGTAGGTATGGTGAATTTTTTCTGTGTAGGTATGTAATGCTTTAAACTTCGAAACAGAATTCGAAAAATATCGAGTACAAAATGTGTCTACTTACTTAGAGTGTACAATTTAATTAAACTGTACATATTTTTTTAATTGCATCACAAAACCATTGCATAATGTTATCAAAGTTATGCTTTCTCTTCAGATATATATATATATATGTTTGTATATGCCACAGCCAATATGAAAAATCTAACATTCTCTAATACGCCTAGGCAGCAATGAATTGTGTATTACATATAACATCAAACAATTAGGCTCAGGGTGTTTAATGGTTTCTAGGAAATATTTTACAATTTTACTGTCATGTTTGATTCAAAATGCTGAGGCAAATATAGAAATAATTCCTGGGGGGGGAGGGGGGCTAAATTAACTTTCTCCTAAAATTTAGAGGTGATGCTATTTGAAATAGTATTCCGGTGTAAAAAAGATTGACCCTTCAATATTAAAACAACTCGCTTGAAAAAAAAAAACGTCGAAACCGGTCGTGGGTATGGCTTTCGGTTCGTTGTGCCTACTTGGTAGGACGCGTTCAAAATGTGAGATCTTTGATATTAAAATTTAGACGAATAAGGATTTTAATTCCTTCTTTTTTGAATATGTTATATATTCATCTAAGAATCCATCGGAATCAACAGTGTAATTCAATGTCGGTAGGGGTATTAGCCCTCGGAGTAGTTGTTTCTGTTGATTCCATATTTATATTTAAAAACGTAAACCTTTCAGATTCAAGCGACATATTTTATTTCAGTAGAAATACTGTAATTAAGACAGATAACATGTTGAAAAAGGTCACTTTATTAATTCGCCACTCCAAGACCGCTCAGGGGGAGTCAAACCTCCCAACTTTAAAACTGAGAGCCTATCCCCCTTCCCTTTCAACATAATCGTCAAAGGAATTTTGATACAGCTATAATTTCATATGACTCATATCTTTTAAAGGTACCATCAACTCAATAAGTCTTTATATGAATCCCACCCGCCACCCCCTATCAAATAAAAGCAAGTTCAACCATAATCACCTTAATTGAGAATCCGGCTGAATGGTTGGTTAGCCGCTATCGAAAAAAGCACTGCTTTCATAGTTAGTTGTAGTAATCTTGTAGTGTAAACAATGTTTTTATTTACATATATATGAGACGTCATCTCACAATCAGTGTTGTTAGTGTCAAAAATAGATACATTTCATATTTACGATTATGTAGTTAGTTTTATCAATATCAATGTCATATCACAGCTGATCAAACGACGCATTCAATTCATATCTTGATCACACAGAAAGAGACACGAAAATTGCATTTGTTCATAGCGTTAAATAAATCAAATGATAAAAAGTAGTGACGTAGAAACAAAAGTAAAATAATTTTTTACTTCACTTCTGTGTTATGTTAATCAAGATACACACATGGCTACATGCGTGTAGGAATGTAACTACTTAGTACACCTATACTTAAGTTTAGTTTAAAAGTTGCTAAGCCAGTTTCAAAGTGATCCTTGCGTTGTTAAGTCGACAGTGGAAAATCCCAAGACGCTATCTCGAATTTTTTATATCAAATACCTTTATTGACGATTAAAACAAGATTTTGTACGTAATGCCAAATTTAGTAAAGCCGTTTTCGAAAAATTTAAAGACCAATAGCATACATTAACAAATACAATTTCAATAATCCTTTGAGAAGCTGCACGTGTAAAAGAAATTAACTGTATTGAAAGGTAAAAACCGGGAAATGAAGTATTAATTTTATTTTATCATTGCCCTTGGCATCAATAGACAACCTTGCTAACAATTTTTGCATCTTCATGGTAATTAGAAAATTTAAAAGTATGGACCTGGTTGATCAGGATTATTTCCAAAATTAGTTTTAAACTGAATTTTTATAATCTACCTGTCTTGTATTATATTGAAAATATTTTTCAATAAGCGTAACGCAGGTGATAAAAGACAATGAATAGCTCATTACTACATCATACCATTCGTTATAAAATGTGATATGAAAATAACGGGCCCAAAAATATTTTTATTTTAAATAAGTTTATTAATATTGAAATAACCATAAATTTGTACAAATTTGGGAGATTTCAGCGCTACAATAATAGTTAAATTTTGTACAATTCAAAAGTACTTATTCACAGCTTTAGGCGAGTAATTAATGCAACTAATAAACTGCAGGTTGTCTTGAATATTAGAAAAATATTTATTTCCAATAGAACAATTGTTATATATATAACCATCAACATGCAATTTATCATTTACACAAGTACCTAGCACATTAACAAAGAGAAACTAAAATACCTAGTAGTATAGATGAATTTTATTCAATAAATAGGCACTATACATTAATTCATTCAGAACCTTTTATTTAAAACTAAAACACATGTAAAATTAAAATAAATATAATTTTAACTAGTTAGCTAAATAATAATTATAATAACAATCAGCGTGTTGGCTTCGGAAATCAATAATAACACATATCCCGCTACATGTTATCACTGATCAGTAACAAATTCTTATAATTATTAAGCTTAGAATGGTAAATTATCTACACTCACTCTCTCACAATCACACATATTGCCGAATGCAAATCATAGCGGATTCCCTATGTCGTGTTGATAACGTGATGTTAAATATTCAGAGGTTTCTGTCAATTGCCTTAAGCAATGAGTTAGTCCCTTAAGATGACTCCTAAAGCTCTGGGCCAAAGCAGCAGTCTTGTCTTGCATTTGGAGTGGTTCCTCTATTCCTGAATCATTCTCAATTCCAATATCTAATTCGGAATCGCTGCTGAGAGATGAAGACGAATTTGTAGACGCTACACTAGCTGTTGATGGCCTACGGACGTGACCTTTTGTATTTTGACTATTACTAATAACACTATGATTAGTGTAGCCCTGTTTAGTTGAGGTGGTTTTCTCTTCCATGTTCTGGCCCCACAAAAGGTCTACCTTAATACTGTTCAACATATTATACACATCTAACAGATCTGCTGAATGTAACAATTCTTGTGTTGTTTTCTTTGATTTGGAATTTTGATTTTTTGATGTGGGATCCTGTTCATCTCCCACTTTCAGATCCATCAATCTGCATGGAACCAAAATTGTTTCATCCATTAAATTAATGGCTTTCACTAATTCACCTATTGCACTCAAAATGCTCTGTTGTGAAAATTCGACATTATCATGACGATTAAAGCGGCGTAAATAAGTTCTGAAACAATAAGAAAATGGACATAAGTATTTTTGGGAAATATTTTATATTTTATGAATATGTGGCGGGCGCCCCAAAAGGTGGCCACATATGAAAATATAATTAATTAGTTAAATTCTGTCCGCTTTATCCTATTAAGAATAAGAACATGACATACTTAAAATTGCATAATAAAAAACAAGGTAACTAAACAAGTAGAATTTCTAATAAGAAGTTTATACAATTATTTGTTCATAAACTTTCACTAGTAATTTAAATTATAATAGCCTAATGATCTCTTTTTGATCATGGTTCGGTAAGTTATTTAGACAAGATTAGCAAAAGATTTCTCTGAAAGTTAGTCATAAAAATTTTTGATGAACCAATCACTTACACACGCCCTACTTATTTTTAATTAATTGCTTATTATTATTTGTAATTAAACTTACCTCATATCTTCCATGTTGCTGTTATCATAAGTGTTCATCCTTAAATTTTCGTTGTTTAATTAATCCAAATGGTTTTGCACAAAATTCACAAATACTCACTGCACACACAAACCTCTACACAAATCTACCGTAATGTCATCCATACAAGCCATTTTATATGAGCCCGAGAAGTGGGGCTCGGAATTCGAACATCAACGAACGAAACCACTCACTAGTTTCGTGATGTTTCAATTGTTTTAAAATTTCCTATTGAATATCGAGCTCATTAATTCTTTAATGCACTTTTCACTACCAGAAAACGTCTACAAATGCTCATGGATTTTCTTCATCCGGTTAAAACTTTTATTTAATAGTGCGCTTGCTTTCAAATCCCTGACATGCACTTTAGAGAACAGAGAGTCAGGCCATAATTCTGGCTTCTTATTGGCCAGGCCAAACACACGACATATAATTTTACTAGGTGATCTATTATTCATCCATCCGACTGTATACCTCTCATTCTCTATATAATAAAAGCTCCGACTATAGTCAATATTATCGTTAAATTTTTGTCAATGAAAAAACCTAGTCAATAATCTACATATATCATAATTTTACCTATCTCATTTCTCTTAACATAATCATTAGTATTTAGTTGCATAAAAATGGCCGAAAAGAATAATCATGATTTAATACAACTAGAACGGATATTTTGTAATTTAATTCATTAACGTTCGCATATAATGGATTTTAATTGAACCCAAGTTCACTGCTTCCCCTTTAAATTAAAATTCCACAAAGTTCAATAGGTTTAAATCTTTTCAATCGAAAAAACAATAACAACTATGAAATTTTAATACGAACAATAGAAACTATCGGAAATTCCATTAATTACGAAACTCATTACGAATATATAAATTTCGTAAAACAAACAAGTTAGCAATTATTCTTCATAAAAAAAAATATTAAAAACCTTATAACATTCAAAATACACAAAATAAAAAGAGTTAATTTGTTTATAAACAGATATTCCAAAAGTTATTTTCATTTTCCATTTCATGAATTACGATAGTCAATAAGAAGATATTTAATGTTTTCATGACTGTATAATACAGCAGATTAATATGTTCCTTATTTATAATAAATGGAAAAGTACGGTTTTTGCTAAGAATACAATAAACAATTCCTCCCATTACATCATTACTTGTACAGTGCACAGTACTTGTTGTATAGTTACATTTACAATCTCCATTTACGTTTATTGAAAGCAGATCAACAGAAAAACATACTAAAAAAAATTGATAGCTGCACCCTGCATTATAAAATTCTAATTTCAAAAGCATTTGTTTTCAATTATTGTAACTATAATGGTGTTCACAATAAAAACAAAATTTTAGCTAATATTTATATGTCCTTTCTTCAAAGAATTATTATTACGTAGTTTCAAAGAGAAAAAACATGTTATTGTTATTTTATTAGAGGAAATTTCTGCTATTAAATTGAAATGCTTCTTTTATACAGAGTATTTTTAAATTAGAAATTAATTTAATAAGTATTAATTGCAATTCCTACTAATTTAAGGATAATTCATTAAAATATCTTTCGCTTAAGGTTGTTGTACAATGTTCATGTCCCTATGCTATTTATTTTAACCATTTTTAGAAAAAATCCTCGAAACATCTACAAACAACGATTTCTAACAGTATAGGTCAAGTTCGGTAACATAAAATATTCAATACCACCTATGAAAAATTCTAATGCCTTTATGTTAATTATTTAAAATGTACTGCGAAATTTCGTTGTCATCGTGGCAAAGTTACTTTTATTCAAAAATCCGAATGTAGATAAGATAAATTATAGCAATTAAAAGTTCATAAAAAATATATTAAATACATTTTAATAGTTTATTAGAATATCCGGAAACCTGTAATTATTTTTAATTAAACTTCGAACTCCGGAATATTCTAGACTAACATATTTATCGTGTAGATTAAACCCAGAGATACCTATGACACCTATGCGTTATTTTTGCACGAGTTATTTTATTTTTATGGTATCAAAGGTTTAAAATTAAAAAAATCATGACGTTCATTCATTTCTATTAATTTATGTCGAAAATTATGAATAACTTTTTAATAGTAATAACCAAAACAAATAACGAAACAAGTTAATGCATGGATGTTTGTTTAAATCGCATTGATACAAGGTTGTTCGATGTTTTCCTTATTTTGTGTACATATGTACCTGTTCATCTAAATCGTTTGCGTCAAAATCAATTTTCCAGAACAAAAGAATACACAATTACTTCATTATATAAATATCCTCTGCAGAACTTCAAATCGCTTTTTTGTTTATTTTGCAAAAAAATAAATCGTTAATATTTCGTGTCCAGTTTTGGACACCTTATATTGCGTAAGTTATTTTAAAAGTTTTTGAGAATTTGTTATAAATAAAAAAACAAAACAGGATTGCTAAATGTGTTAAGTAAAAGGCTTATTTTTAAAGCATTACAAAATCCTTTGACAAAGACAACAAAACAGCATTTTACCAATACTTGCACAAATAACAGTTGTTACTCCATATAATAACCAAACTTAATATTTAATATGTTTTTCGTTGATGTTTGTCACATTGAGAATGTAGCGTACTTTTCTGTAAAAAAATAATATTCTTTTACTTCGCAATTAATAGATTGGATAAGATTAAGAGAAGCAATTGCTTAATAATAAATAGTGAAAACATGTTGATTATGTACTTATACATCTAATAAATAAAATTACAGGTTGATTTTTTTTACAAAATAAAAACGGTCAAGAAAAGAAACATTTGCTGTTTTTTATTTATCAACAAATTATGATGTGTTTTTTATACAAGTCCCCCCTCCATTAAAAAGTAGTTATTGTTTATTAACAGAAAATATTTATATAGATAATTTATATAGCACATCATTAAATAATTTATATCAAATAACTATAAAATACATTGTCCGTAAACGGACATTAAATAATTCGAAATTATTGCAAATTAAGTATATTATTGGCACATTCATTAATGTTTACTAATATAACTGGTTATTGTCCTTATCTTTTGTCAGAGTTTCAATTTAAATTGCTGAGTATTGATAATTAAACTAAAGGTTACATTTAGTGTAAGTGTACCTTTATAGGAATAAAAAAAAGGAAACGCTTAGCAACCTTTATTTTAAAAATTATGTTAATTTTAGAAATGTTATAAAAATAATAATTTATAATTATTCTCCTCCTTATCTATAATAATCAAATTGTATTTATTTGGCACATATTTGAATAAATTTCTATTTCTCAGACTCAAGTCGCCCTCTCTTACAGTTATCTAAAACTAGGTTGCTGGTTTGTTTCAAGGATATAGAAGAATTTTTATGTTTAGACTTGTTTTACTACTTGTCCATAGACATCGCCTACGTAGCCTGACAAAACTTATTAATGGATTGGTGTTGTCTGTTGTCGTTGTTATGCGTCAGTATGTTGTAATCGAAGAAAAAATAATTGCAAATTGCCAATAAACATCCTGCTAAAGTGTTTGTTGTTTTATCATTGTGAGATACTCCGTATTTAGTTTGAAAATGTCGTTGAAACATTCCCGAAATGTCGTTTCTTGTACAAAAAATCATGGATAATTGAACCTGTAGTTTCAAAATGGTGGGTGTATGTTATTTGATAATAGTTATTTATAATTTATATGGTTTTGTGGATTCCGCCGAAAATTGCCCAACGATTTGTACATGCCTCGGTAATTACGTTGACTGTTCGCAAAAGAGTTTACTGCTAGTTCCATTAAATATTCCCAATTGGACTTCTCAGCTGTAAGTTGCATTATTTACTTGGTTATGATACACCTGTTTAATTTTAGAATTATATAAAACTGCTCGTTAGCTATTTCAGTTCAATAACTATTTTTTAAGTTATATTACACTGTCACCTGAATGCTACTTCAGTTTTTATTTCTGTTTAGGAATTTAAACAGTAACAGAATTCGAATACTTGAAAAGAATACATTAGAACATTTAACTAAGTTAAGTGAATTAAAACTTAACAAGAATAAAATAAATGTCATTGCCAAAGAGGTATTTGATAATCAGAAACGCCTAAAAAATCTGTAAGTAAACAAAGCCTTGAAATGTGTAGTACATGGTAAAGAATGAATCTTATATTGTAGAGAATTAAATCATAATCATATAGAGGACATTGAAGCACTAACTTTTAAAAATTTAGAACAATTGACTTCATTGAGACTAAAAAGGAACAAAATAAGTCAATTAAAGGATGGAGCATTTTTTGGATTAAAAAAAATTAAATCTCTGTAAGTAGAACTATTTTCTTTAAACATTTATTATTATATATTTGTTTGTATTGTAATTTTAAACTGTATATTTCAGAGAAAAGTAATTGTTTATCATTTCAATTATCTTGTGTACTATTTGCCTTTTAAAGGTGGATAATATTGACTCAATATATTTTAGATAAAAGTACATTTGCACCTTTTGGTAATACTATACTGTAAAAAATCATATCTAGTAGCATATTAGATACTTATGTACTTCAAATATAAACCTCTGATATATATATTATTGTTAAAATAAAGTGTTATTATTATTTTTTTTAAGAATGCTTGACTATAATTTCATACAAATAATATCAAAGACGTGGTTGTATGATTTGGATAATTTAAAGGAATTGACAATATCCAATAACATTGTTAATCATATTGAAAATGATGCCTGGGAATTTTGTAAGGGCCTGACTGAATTGTAAGTTTAAACTTAATTAACTTTAACATCAAAATATTAATATTACTAAAAATAAATATTTTTTTTTAGAGATCTATCATTCAATAGAATAAAAGCCATTAAGAGAGATAGCTTTAATAATTTAAATGTTCTTGAGATATTGAACTTAAACAACAACAACATAAGTTTCATTGAAGAAGAAGCTTTTGAACAACTTCCAAATTTGAAAGTGTTGTAAGTAATAGTTGTAAAAAGAGATTAATTGGAAGATAATTGATAACTGTGTTGTTTATTTTGTAGACAATTAAGTCATAATAAATTATCGTGGACTATTGAAGATGGCAATGGAGTATATAGAAACCTGATTAATCTGGATAAGTTTTCCCTGGCTTCTAATGATGTAAAAGATATAAATGCAAACGCATTTTTTGGCTTAAAGAACATTGTATTCTTAGATTTAAATAACAACAATATTACTTCTATTCAGAAAAATGCCTTCTCAGATCTATTATTGCTGCAGGTATATTTAATTAAATTGATTCTTAACAAAATTTGACTTTATTTACAAATGTAATTGTTTCCCTCTAGGAATTACGAATTAACACTTCATCTTTATTATGTGATTGCAACTTAGAGTGGTTTAAAGGATGGTTGAAAGAAAATAGTTTCAATGAAAGCAGTTTTGAAATCCGTACTGAATGCATATATCCAGAAGCATTAAGAGGACTGCCTCTGAAGAAACTGCCTGAAGGCAATTTTACTTGTGGTTAATATTAACAATACTTTCAACATAACAACAATAGTATTTTTTTTTTCTTTTAGATGAATTACCAAAACCTAGATTAAAAGAAGAACCTGATGTTGAAATAATGGCACTAAAAGGCGAAAATATTAGTCTAAGTTGCAAAGCAGTGTCAAGTTCTTCTGATCCTATGGTATTTACATGGAAAAAGAACAATATCGAGATAATTAATGGCTTTATTGAAATAGTCTCAAATATAGTTGATAAAAATACAGTGACCACGTCGACTTTAACCATACCCCGAGTACAACATTTGGACGCTGGCAAATACCAATGCGTTGTTTCGAATAAATTTGGAAGAACTTACTCACAAAAGTCAACCATTTCCGTATTAAGTAAGTTCTAATTTTAACAACTTTATTTCACAGTTACCATCGTTCGTTATTATGAATAGAGAATATTATGCAATTTTATGTTATAACGCAAAACTTTAATATGTCGTATTTTTTTATTATCTAGCCTTGTCCCAATTATTGATCGTAAATATGGATTTATAGTAAATAATTGTACGTTATTTTCAGTTTTCCCGACTTTTGTCAAAATTCCTCGTAACGTAACTGTATCAGCTGGAGCTACTGCAAAATTGGAATGTTTAGCAAGTGGAGAGCCGTCTCCAGAAATAGCATGGCAAAAGGACGGTGGCAACGACTTCCCAGCAGCTAGGGAACGAAGAATGCATGTAATGACGACCGATGACGTTTTCTTTATAGTAAATGCAAAACCAAATGATATGGGCATTTACAGTTGCATGGCTCACAATCCTGCGGGCACGATTGTGGCAAACGCTACCCTCGTGATTGAAGGTGGTTAGTATTGTCCCTTAATCGAATTTCTTCTTATTCTTATAACACTGTTACAGAAATGCCATCTTTTGTTAAACCGATGGAAAATAAAGAAACAGCAGCCGGAGAATCCGTTGTGCTTAAGTGTATGGCAAGTGGCGCCCCAAAACCGTCCATACAGTGGCTCAAAGATGGCGTTCCCATAAGGGCAACTGATAGATATTTCTTAACAGCCGAAGACCAGCTTATGATTATTATTGACACTGTGCCCAGCGATGCTGGGACGTATCAGTGTCGATTAAATAATTCTTTAGGTGTAAAAGTTGGTTACAGCGAACTACATATCAAACCAAGTAGGTCCATTACCAGGATGGGTCGATTGTATCTTCAATTAACTTAATATTATTTTTCTTAGGTTTAATGAGTAGCAGCGATATGGTTGGCATTGTTATTATCACAATAGTATGCTGTGTAGTTGTTACTTCGGTTATTTGGGTGATAATAATCATTTATCAAACTCGAAAACGTATAAACTTCAATAAATCGAACACGAATCAACCTGACCACGGTGTAATAGAATTCCCCGATAAAAATCCGCCCCACTTTGGAGATAATGCTTCCGAGCATTCTTCTTGTAAAGATAGTGGAGTAGAAGAGTCAGCTAAAAGAAGTAGTGACGATCTACTACCTGAAGGAGACTTTACCTTAATTATAGAAGGTAAATTATAACAATAACGAAAACTCGGCCAATTCTCAACGAATCAGTTTAATAAATTTACTTAATACTACTCCTATTTTAGAAAATAATGGTGAAAAAGTGAATTCTTCAAGAACTGCTAGCCTTTCATATGTAGCAGCAGATGGAAACACCTGCCATAGCCCTTTACTCCTCAAAGACACCCCGTCGTCTTCATACACCCGTTCAACAAACCACGATCGGTGTAAAGACGAAACCACCCCCGAAATATCAGTATGTACTGTAGAGAATGAGTCACAAAGATGCCAGTAAAAGTATTTACTATTTATTCATTAATAATAATAATAATAATAAAGTAGCTAGATAGTATCGATAATTTTAGACACCAGTGATACCATACATACTGTAACATTGTAAATGTCACATAAGCCTACGTCCACGTTTTTTGTGGATTTCCTACTGGAAGGTACAATTACAAACGTATATAAATTTAGTTCCTCGGTAATTTTAAGCAATTTGACTGTTAGGTATATCGGATTAAATAAAAGAGGGCTCCAAAAATTTCATTCCATTTAAACACAGCTTTTATTGACGAAGGTTTTTCAAAAAACGAATTAATTCTTACTGAAATTTCTTATACAATCGCCTCTGTTTTTCTACTTCAACGAAAAATTCAAATGAAAAATACCTCGGTTCCTTAATGGATTTTTCGACCTATTTTATTAGCAATTATACTTTTGTACATATATGTTAATAAATCGTTTTAATTCTTTAATTATCAAAATATTTTAGTAAGTCGAGCCCTTGCCACGTTTTTTCAACGTAAAATGTTTCCCCTTTTTAATTATTATTTTAATTTTTTTAGGCGAGCAGTATGTGTGCCTTATTTTTAATAAGGAAACATTTTTTGTTGGACATAATTATATTGTTCTATTCTTTTCTGTTAATTTTTAAACGATTCCTGTATTACAACTTGTATTGTTTTTTTCTCGTTTTTATTTAGTATCATGTGATGTGTGTTTGTTATTTATTAGATATTTGATGATTGTGATTCCATAATGTATATACTATCTCTGTTTTTTTATTCATGTGTATGGTTTTGTTTGATATTTCCTAGTTTTGTTCACTTTTACTTAATTTTTATGTTCTTCATTTACCTATGTGTTCTTCCTTTTGTTAAAAAAATAATTGGTCAACAAATGTTTCTTGATCAAAATAAAATACTTATTTTAAAACTACAAAAACGCATACATTAACAGTATTACTAACTATATATTTACAGTAGACGTTTATGTATTCTTACAAATATATATTTTGTAACAGTTAAAGGGTTGAAAAAAGATTTTTTAGCAAAAGGAACCATCCGCCGTATGTGTATTGTATGTGTGCCTAAAGTACACAGTATTAAAAAAACACACTTGTAAACATTATTTTTATACAAGTCTCAAACAAATTTGGACCCAAAACTGACTTTAGTTTAAAAAAGCAACTTTAGAGTATTATTCAGTATACCTCATTGTGATTGTAACATTGAGATTGAACTGTAAAAAAATGATTTGACAGTTAGTCAAGAATAAAGTTTTCTTTAAAATGTTAAGTTTAATTATTACCTACAATTATTTCCTAATATTACAAAACGTCATTCTACAAAGTTTCCCACAATTATTTTTCAATAAACGAGAAAACAAATCGTTTCGAAGATACATTAAGTATTGTACCACGTACATATTTAAATTCACGAAAAATTGTACTTATTATTTTTATTTGGTAATATTGTAGTTTTCTTCAGAATAAACCCTGTTATCAATCACGAATTTTATAATAGTTAAAAAAAGATCACAAATAATAAGTGTAGTGCAAACAAAACACGTCTGTTAATAATTATATACAGCGTGGCCCATTTCTAGTACCTTTCAACAGAAAATATAATGAGTAATATTAGATACGTCATATTTAAAAACAGCTTAACTAAATTAAATATGACTGTAATAAACACATTTACACTAATATTTTGTACACAGTATTTCATTAATGATAATTTTCGAATAAAAATATGATTAATTCATAAATAAAGAAGTAATTTTTTAAACTACATGTGCATTTCAGTTCTTTGCATAAATTAAAATTAGATAACAAAACTAAATATCGAAAAAATATTTATCGGTTCCATGATTGATGACATTTTTATCAAAAAAAAACACGGGATTATTAAATGATTTACTACAATGTTACATAAGCAAATGTAACTATTTTAATATGTACTTCCAAAAAGTTATCAAAATATACGTGAAATGATAAGTGCAACACGATTACATTTTTAGTTAAAAATGTAAATGCAATACATTTAAATAAATACTCTAATTAATAAGTTATAATTAGAAAATACTAAAATTAACGAGAATATGCCCACAAGATATTAAATAATTTATGCAAAGAAATCCGTAATATATACAGGATGTCCGTTAAAACTTAATTCAAATAAAATTTAAACGTGTTTTAAAGTAATAGCTTAAACCATTAACATGCCAAAACGAATTTCAAAAAAATCCTGAAAGAATTTAAAAAATACCTGTAGCAAAAACGACGATATGCTATCAATATAGCGATAAATAATCAAATTTAGTTAATTTGAATGGTTACTCGCTATTTCTAACGAAAATGTATCAATTACCATTTCTCGATTAAAATGATAAAAAAATCAATTTTTTTTTAGAGGAAACGATTTAAATTTAAATCACGCTGATCCGGTCCTGCGTATAACATTAAACATCGCCATGTGTTCACCAAGCAAGTAAAAATACCGGTATAATTCGAATGTATAGAAACCGAACAGTGAAGTACAGGTATTTAAAGAGAGAGATAATCTTCAAGATAAATTGTTAACATTTGCAAATTTTGTAGACTGTAGTTGTTACAGTGCATGGTTTGCTACTGCAGTTTTGAAAGAGATACATTGAAGCAACAACTAAACCTAACCACTATCATAAATCTCTCTTTCGCTCTCTCTCTCTATAAATATATATATATATATATATTGTTTACTTTGCAAAGTTTTTTGTAAAAGTGCAATTAAGGAAGTGTAAAAATTTGAAGGCGATTACTGTTTACTGACTTAGTTGTGAACTTTTCTAAGAGCTAAATAGTTACAATAATGTTGGATAGTAAGTAAAAATCTTTTTTATTCGTATATTATTTTAGCGGTAATTTAAAAAAAAGGGGGAAGTGCAAAAATTGTTGCGTAAATGAATGACTTTGCATTTTTAATTGTGGATGTGGCAAAAATCTGCACGTGCTGGTTTTGTAGAATAAATAATTATTCTAATGTATGCAAATTAATTTACATTTTAACATCGATAGACGCATATTGCAGTATTTTATAAATGAGTCCAATAATTTATACAAAATTCTCTTCTCTTTACTTTATCATTCAAACAATTGTTTAATTGCAATTTTATAATTATTGTAGTAAAACAGTAGTAGAGGCACATGCTAGGTGATATTGATGTAATTGAAACGTCGGTTTTATTGTAAAATAGAAATTTTCAAACAGAAATGTATATAATTTTTCTCAGAATAACTGCAACTATAAATTTTAAATTTATCTTTGATAATAACCAGTTTTCAGGTAAAATTTTACAATTCACATTCTGAATTTATAATGCACTTTCAAAACATTTGAAAATAGTATGTCCATTTTAAACAAAATTTCTGATAATTCATTTAAAAGTAATAAATATTAATTTAATATGTTTATGGAAAAGCAGCTTCTTAAATTTTTTTTATAATTTAAGTTTGTTACAGGGGCTCACCCATTTCATACACAATTGAACATACAGTCTATCACAAACTAGCGAAACAATAAACGATATTTTCAAAATTTCGTTTTTTGTAATCTTGTTTTTCGAAGCTTACATATTTGATTAAAAAAATACAATAATTTTTAAATATTCTCGGTCATAATTTACCCTTGTATTTATATATATTGCCTCGAAATATTTCCGCTACGATTTATTTCAAAAAACAATTATGGGGTTATACCTACTATACTTAAAATTAATTTTCTGTTTACTATGTTATACTCGAAGAGAACATATGTCGCAAACTGTATAATTTTAATAATAAAATATCAAGTCGTAACAATAGATATTGTCTTTACTGATCACCTGATTCAAATTAAAATTATTAACTTTTTCAAGGTGAATGTTGTAAGTATTATAAGGTGAGGATGACATTACATATACTTCATAGCTTAATCTTTTCGACAAAAAGATTTTCCAACTTAACAAATATTTAGGTAACAACATAACAGGAAGTTAGTTTAACATTTCGTGTAACAGATGATGTAATTCAACGAATAAGCAATTAACCATTACTAAATTATTTTGACAACAATCGATTGTTTACCGATATGTATCATATGGAAATTTTCAGTAGTAAAAAATATTACATTGATATTCACTCACCGGATCTCTGGAGGCTTGCCTTACAGTTGGAAAAATCATCCTAAGAAATTCCACACCCCCACTCACTTATTAATTCACTCACACATTCACTTATAGCAGCGTCTGCAATTGAAACAAATATTAATTTTGAAAAATATTCTCCAGCAAAAAATAAATACTAGGTAGTCATCATGACCTAATGCTTAATATTTTTTAATAAATTATATAAATATTGTAATTAGCTCTTTAGCGGTTTATCCAATAATAGTAAAAAATTTATCAGATAAAATTGTCATCTGTTTGATAAGGATTAGGATGACTTTGACCTTTAGGTATAAGTTGAGATTCAGGTTGTTTATTTATTTAAAGTGGGGTATCAACGTTTTTGTTGACCTTTTATGTTTTTGTACTACCTTGATGAATTTAATTGTATTAAAAAGTGGATTGTGAAGTACTTAAATAAAAAAAGTCTCACAATAAGCAAGGTATTAAAAAAAAAGGTATTTTATCAGCTACTGATTATTTTTATGTAGGTATTGTAATTTCACGAGCTACTGATCTTGTAAATAATTTATTATTAGCGTAAAGTATTATAAATTCTAACAAAATCGTTCTAATGAAGGTAACTCCAACAAAATGCAGTTAAATAAATTATACTAATAAACCATTCAATATTGAAAATAATAATAATGAGTTCATATATTTCATGACCTTGAATAATGTTAGGAATTGAAGATTTAACCATTTTCATAAATTGAGTTAAATATTATTTAATGTACTATTTCTTATTGATAAAGAAGCTTTATTCCAAAAGGTGTAATGTCATCAGTTGTTGTTTGCTACAATAAAAATACTTTTTTATCCATTATTTGTATGTATATATATATAAGTGTTTATTTAAATAATATTTGGTTCTTTTGTGACCGATTGTTCATTTAAATTACACATGTTAAAGAGTAATGTAAACTTCCTTTCCCTATATACTTCTTAAATAAAAAAGAAACAGATACCCGAAGGCAAACATAATGTGTTATTATACCTGTCACATATCCTTTATATGTTTTTATATATTCAACTTAATTACTTTTATCCGTACGTTCAGTTTATTCTAACTGAAAGTTAAACAGTAAGAACATATCATTAAGGCCTGTGATTTGTAACAAAAATGGTTATTCTAAGTGAGTTCGTTAAAACTTTCTATTTTTTTTGTATCCTTCCTATTATATCTGCCACCGTAATTACCTCAAATACTACTACTTCAGTTCAAGGTTAGTATTAATTAAATAATTTGATGTTATGTGGATTCTGTCTTTATTTACTTAAGGTAATATTTCATATGTGTAAACCGATATTTAATAGGTTCCTAATTGTAAAGTGGGTTTTTATTATTTTGCCACGATTGTGGGACGTAGTGTAACTTTTATATACAGTAAGTTAGTAAATAAGTAAATATATAGGTCGCGGGTGCCCAGTCGAGAATGAAGGTATTATTCGTGTCAGATATTGAAGATTATATCCATATATACTTATTAAGTTGAATAAAATTTCTAAAATTAATATAGTTTAGCGTATATAAATCTAATTATCTAATTATTAAAAAACGCAATATTGATTTTGGGTGAGCGCCAACAAGATAAGTAGGCCTGTGTATGTGAATCTAAAATACACCAAATATGTGTAATAAGTAATCGTTTCTTACATATATCTTTGTTAATGCATTTATATAAAGTATGTTACGAAAAAATAATTAAAAATGTAGTGATTGCTTCATATATTACATCAACTTGCGGTTTGAATTATATACTATGTGACTATTTAAATCGAAAATGTTTCTGATTGGTTATATTTTATATAAAAGAGACCTAGAGCATGGAATCAACAGGTGTTATAATATTCAAACGAAATAGAAAAGTTTGAATTTACCGCTGATATTACTCACTAAAAATGTTATTCAACCTTGACTAATGTTGAATGTTATTGGAAAACGGATGAAAGTCATCTAATCTCCAACTTATATTTATCAGTACACTACTTCACAAGTTTTTATCCACATCTTTGCAAGCATTTTTTGCAGCAATTTGCTAATTAACATATAAAAATGAACAGAAGACACTTTTCTGTAGATGGTCAGTTCTTTTCTTAAATTATTATCTAATAATCGAATTAACGATATAACTTTCCAATTTATTTCAGAAAAGAAAAACTGGGAACTTTACTTAGGACTGTTAAGGAATTCCTTAAAACATACTGACGAAAGCTGTGATGGAATTAGTTTTGACTCTACACACCCACATATTTTTATTATATTAGGAGCTTCTGTAAGTTAATTAATTAATTGGATTAATGTTCCTTAAGAAAATACGTTTTTCAGGGCGATTTAGCTAGAAAAAAAATTTATCCCACTTTGTGGTGGTTGTACAGAGATCAACTTTTACCTCCTAAAACTATATTTTATGGATATGCTCGAAGTAAAACATCAGTTGATGAAATTAGAAAGAAAACACTTCCTTACATGAATGTAAATAATAATATAAAAACTATTTATGTATAATAAATACAAATTCTAATGATTTAGGTAAAATCTGATGAAGAAGAAAGACTGGATGAATTTTGGAAGGTGAATTACTATGTTGCAGGAAAATATGACTCAAGGACAGATTTTGAGAAGCTTAATCAAGAAATAACTCGGTTTGAGACAGCTACAATAGCTAACAGATTATTTTATTTGGCTCTACCTCCATCAGTTTATGAAGAAGTAACAGTTCATATAAGAAATGCTTGTATGTCTTTAAAGTATGTAAGCTAATTTTTACAAAATACATGTCTCTTACTAATTAAAAATTGTAGGGGGTGGACAAGAATAATAGTAGAAAAACCATTTGGAAAAGACTTTGATTCATCTCAGAAACTTTCTGATCATTTAGCTTCTCTGTTTTCTGAACAACAGATTTACCGTATTGACCATTATTTAGGAAAAGAAATGGTTCAAAACTTGATGACTTTAAGGTATTTACTACATGTTCTTGCAGTTGTATTTTTTCTGACATTTTTTTTTTTTAGATTTGCTAATAGAATCTTTAATCCAACATGGAACAGAGACAACATTGCAAGTGTACAAATTTCCTTTAAAGAACCATTTGGTACTCAAGGCCGTGGTGGCTATTTCGATGAATATGGTATTATTAGAGATATTATGCAGAATCATCTTCTGCAAATTTTGACATTGGTAGCAATGGAAAAACCTACTTCCCTTCATCCAGATGATATAAGAAACGAGAAGGTTGCATAAGTCAAAAAATAATTTAAAGCATAAACTAAAAATGTTATTATTTATAGGTAAAAGTCTTGAGGTCAATTAAACCTTTGGAACCTGACCATGTTGTGCTGGGTCAGTATGTTGGAAATCCCAAAGGAGAAGGAGATGAAATGTTGGGATATTTAGATGACCAAACTGTTCCAAAAAACTCAACTACACCAACTTATGCTTTGGGGGTACTTCACATTAATAATGAAAGATGGGATGGAGTTCCTTTCATATTAAAATGTGGAAAAGCTCTTAATGAAAGGAAGGCAGAAGTCAGGATTCAATATAAAGATGTAGCAGGTGATATTTTTGAAGGGAGGACACAAAGAAATGAATTGGTTATAAGAGTACAGCCTGGTGAAGCCTTGTATATTAAATTTATGGTAAAAACACCAGGAATGAGTTTTGATATGGAAGAAACTGAATTGGATTTGACCTATGGAAGTAGATATAATGTATGCTTGTTTATTTCATATTTGGTAGTAAATAGCTAATTAATTTTGATTTTCAGCACATTAAACTTCCTGATGCATATGAAAAGCTTATTGTTGATGTTTTTTGCGGTTCGCAGATGCATTTTGTTCGTTCAGATGAACTTAGTGAAGCCTGGAGAATATTCACTCCCTTGTTGCATTTTATTGAAAAGGAAAAAATCCAACCCGTTAAATATATGTAAGTCACAAAAATTCTTACCAAGTAATCTAGTTTTTGCTGTATATTTCATCAGAAAAGGCACCAGTCCACTCACTTTTCTACAAAAAAGAAATTTATTAATAACTTCAAAATGCAAAAGTTTAACGTCTTTAGATGTTTAATAGTAGTAAATTGTAACATTAACTGTTGCAGATATGGTTCTAGAGGGCCAAAAGAAGCTGACGAGATGTTACTCAAAAATGATTACATTTATACAGGAACATATCAGTGGAAAGGCAACGATTCTTCAAAGTTATGAGTTGGAAAGAAAATTAAATAAAAACGCAAATGGTCTTGGCAGACTCAAATGATATTAGGTTAAATGATATTTACTGGTTTAGGGTCCAATACTCGAATGAGTGGTTGTTTTACACTTATTTATTTTGTTGTTAAAATTTGTTTCTTGATTCACAATAAAAAATACTCAATAATTAATCTTTTTCTTGAAACCCATCAAATAGACATGGGACTAGTAGCTGACAAAATATTAAATGAATGTATTTACTCTAACAAGCTTTAAAAACTTTCTTAAATTGGATAAGTAGAAGTGTTGTCTTAGTGAAGTTGATGTAACTCATTTATTATTTTATTCTGTATAAAAATAGTAAACAGTAACTTAAATTTTAATAAGGTTTTTGATTAAATTAATGTAAGAAGTTTCCAATATTAAACCGAATATAATTTTAATTAGATAAGAAGACTTTCTTAACAAAGGAATATTTATTAATTTGGATTAATCAATTATTAGTAATGAATAATGAAAATACTACTAATCTGAAAGGGAGCAGTTGTATGTTTTAATAATATTGTAATTATTAAAAACTGTATTACTTATGGTATATTATATAATTATTCCTGTCGCCGTTATTAAAATAAATAAATTAACAAGTTCTTACCTCCGCCATTTTACTATTAAAATGTTCGTAGTTTAAACGGTTTTCGAATTGTTGAAAGCCACGCATGCGTATATTTATATATTTAAAAACATTTCAAAAATTAAATAATTAATTAATTCCTTAGCAAAATGTTAATATGTTTATGGTAATATATTGGTCAAACCGTTACTAATAATATATATAAAAAAATATTAAAATAATTCTCTGGAGTTCATCTATCTGATGTCACTTTTATGAACGTATCTTAACTCTACGAACAAGAAGAAGAGAACTTGATATGTTTGAATTCAGACGCATGATTTCTATTGGCGTCGTGAAGTTTCGTGAGTGCAATGTGATCACGTAATGGCGGGTAAGGCGTTACAGTGGAAATTAGTGGCAAATCCAACTGGACCGCAACCCCGACCTCGCCATGGACACCGTGCGGTCGCAATTAAGGATCTTATGGTCGTATTTGGGGGCGGAAATGAAGGAATTGTCGATGAACTTCATGTTTACAATACAGGTATTTTGAGGTTTCATGAATAAATATGGCGCGCTGCTGTTGTCATTTTTTGCACCGAAGCTATAATTATTGTGTACTATTTCGTACAAGTATTTTTCTCTTCACTCTATGTTCTTAGCCATTTACAATAAGTTGTAAAAAAAATATTATATTTCATTGTTTGTTAATTAAATTAGAAAAAGCTACTTCTATATTTTAAAAATGGCGTCCCCTGAAACGACATGCGAAGATGCCGCCGCTTATGAAATTGCAAATATGCGATTTTGCATTAACATATTTGAAACTCGGTTACCAATACAAAAAGAAGATATTTCTAAAAGCCCACGTAAATGGTTGGCTTTTTGTTGAGAACTCACATTTTTATTTTGTTTATGTCAGTATCACAGTCCTTACATATTTTTTTAAATAAATTCAGTAGTAAATAACAACTTTACACGAACGTGTCTTCATGGAGTAGTGGATATTCTTGTAGATATTATTTTTTTACTTTCAAACAAACCACCACTTATGTAGTAGTAGTTTGAGTACAAGTATGCTTTTGTTATAGCTACAAATCAATGGTTTGTACCCGTAACAAAAGGTGATATACCCCCAGGATGTGCTGCATATGGTTTTGTGGTAGATGGAACCAGATTGTTGGTTTTTGGGGGTATGGTTGAGTATGGAAAATATAGCAATGAGTTGTATGAATTACAAGTAAGTGACACTTTAATAAAGTATTTTTTTAATGAAAACATTTATAAACCAATCTTTTTATAATGTCTCTTCATAGGCTTCCCGTTGGGAATGGAAACGTTTAAAGCCAAGACCACCTAAAAATGGTTCTGGTCCATGTCCGAGGTTGGGACACAGTTTTACACTTGTACAAAATAAGGTTTATTTATTTGGTGGTTTAGCAAATGATAGTGAAGACCCCAAAAATAATATTCCAAGACACTTAAAGGACTTATATGCCTTAGATATTAGAGTGAATCCAGTACAATGGGAAGTGCCTGTAACACATGGCCCTTCTCCACCACCCAGAGAGTCGCATACAGGAGTGGCCTATGTGGATAAAACTAAAGGTAAAATCTGTAAGTTAATGTGTTTTATAAACAGCTAAATAATTCTGTTACAGGAAAATCATTTTTGGTCATTTATGGAGGAATGAGCGGCTGTAGATTAGGGGACCTTTGGTTATTAAATACAGGTACTTTGACATGGAGCAAACCTCAAGTTTCTGGTGTTGTGCCTCTCCCAAGATCATTACATACCTCTACTCTGATTGGACATAGAATGTTTGTTTTTGGTGGTTGGGTTCCTGTTATGTCTGAAGATTCTAAAACTACCAGTGAAAAGGAATGGAAATGTACAAGCACAATGGCCTGTCTTAATTTGGGTAAGTAAACTATAAATTTTATAATTTATAATATATAAGTCGCAATCATTTTTGTTTTTATCAGAATCTATGAATTGGGAAGATCTAAATATCCTGTCTACTGAAGGAAATCTTCCCTGTGCCCGTGCTGGTCATTGTGCTGTTGGAATAAACACACGATTATATGTTTGGTCTGGTCGTGATGGTTATAGAAAAGCTTGGAACAATCAGGTAAATTTTAGTTGTAATTATTAAATGTTATTTATTTTCTTTTTTGTGTCAATGATATTTTAATCTCTGTGCCATTGACCTTATTTTATGATTTATTTTTAATTTTGTTTCAAGGAATGTGGGTTTAATTAATGTTGTATGTTAACATTATTGATTTGTAAATATTCTTTGTAGGTCTGTTTTAAAGATTTATGGTTCTTAGAAGTAGATAAGCCAGCTGCAGTAGGTCGCGTTTCACTTGTAAAAGCTGGAACACATTCCCTAGAAGTTAACTGGAATGGATCTCCATCAGTACAGGTTTATGTCCTACAGGTAACTTAAATTTATATTGTGCAAATTATTTTCTTACTTATTTGTTATGTTCAATTTATTTTAATTTTAGACGCAAAAGTATGACCTTCCACAAACTACGGCAGTTGCTAAGAAACCAGAGCAACAGGCTGCTGCTACTGCTGTTCCGTCAACAGAAGCAGATGAACGTCCGCAAGTTGCCTCAAAACAGACACCTGTCGCAAACGTGCCTCATACCCCTACAGTAACCAAAACCGTTATTCCATTAGCACAAGTTCCCACCGTTGTTGCCGCAGCACCTAAAGCTATTCCACCTGTTGTCCGATGTAAGCCTTTTTTGTAGTATGCGTCATAAAAGATAATTGTTGTCTATTACATTTGTGATATTTTCTTAAAATATAAATTTTTGCTTTTATCATAGTACGAACTCCAGTTCCAAAACTAGTTGCCTCAAATCAGTCTGTCGTATTTGCTCAATCTGGTCAGTCAGCAGCTGTTGAAAATGTAACAGCGAAAACCACTCAGGCCGGCATGTCCGGAATCCAAGCCCTTGCTGCTGCTGCAGCAGCAACACAGAAAATTACTGTTTCCCCACAAGTCTCACCAATCAAAATTGGTATTTATTTACTTTCTTTTTAAGTATTCATTTTAAATAGCATTTTCATGTACAGGTGGTTCAAATGTGCGAATACAAGGAGTACAAGGGACCGCCAGCGCGGTTGTCCGTCAGGCAACACCTCAAACAACGACTGTTCAGGGAAAACAGCTGATACTACAGAAATCTCTATCATCAGCTGCTGTGTTACAAAAAGCTGTAACACCACAAATAGTGACTTTAGTTAAGACGAGCTCTGGAATGACAGTAACGTTACCTAAACAAAATATTGTCCAAGGAGGTCAAGTAAAGACAGCTGCAAATGTATTGCAACAACAAGGAAAGAATTATGTTAAACTTATTCCTAGTTCAGGAGGAAATAAAATTATGACCACTGTCAAAACACTACCATCAAACGTTATTCAAATGAACAAGGCAACAGGAAAACTTGTATTATCAAAAAGTTCCACACAATTACAGACAATTAGTAATCCTCAAGTACTTGTTGTCAGTACGAACGCAGCTCTTCGTACTATACAGTCAGTTAGTCAAGCTCAAGCTCTTTCTCAGTCTAAAACCACTACTGTTAATGTACATCCTATATCTAATGCTTCTGTAGCTAATTTACAAAATGTTAAAATTACTGGCAAACCAATTACTATCTCTATGCCTGGAGGGACTCAAAAAACTGTCACACTCTCAAAGAATACTGTAAGAAACACACATCGTTTTGAAATTGCTCTGAATTAAGTTTTATTTTTGTTGTAGAAGCAAGTTATGATTGGAGGAAAACCTGTTACCGTGCAAATGGCTGGTGGAGGTAGTAAAACGCTCACTCTTGTTGGCAATCATCTCCAACAAATTGGACAACAGTTACAACATGTGGGCTCACAGTCAGGGTCTCCCGTTGGAAAAATTGTTCGAATACCTGCTGGTGCTACAGTTCAAGCAGTCACTGTCTCATCTTCAACGGAGCCTCAAAAAGTAATGGTTATGTCACGTCCGAAACAACCTACTGCGACAATTGGTAATCATTTTATTGTCATACATTAACGGATTTAGTATTTACTCTTGATATTGTTTTCTTCAGCTCCAGCATCATTTGATAGTCCAGCCACAACAGACGCAGCTCTGGCCGCACTAGCAGCTGAGGCTGGTTTAATAGATCCTGTTAAAGATGACGGGGAGGAAAAAGTGTCTCCAGACCAATCGAACATGATGATGAAACTGGATGAGAGTAATAGTAATGAGGACGCAATGGAAACTGAGCCATCAGCCAACGAAGCTCCAAGTGTTGGATTATTTGGTGGAATGACAGTACATCAGCGTTTGGGGTTGAAAGGTGGGAGTAAAATTCGATTAGGTTTGTTTGGAGGAGCTCCCATCGGTTCCCCTGTTGGCAGTGAAAACTATGCTCAACAAAATCCTAAATCTGATTCTGAGTCTACGACAGATGTTTGTGACTCAGGTGTGAGCAGTTCTCAACCATCCACTCAAAGCCTAACGTCAATCAACGGAAACTTAGTAGAAAAAAGAGATGAGGCAATGAAAGAATTAGAGGAAGAGAGAGACGATGATGAACATAATGCCAGTGAGGAGTCAACAGATGAACACAGACAGATGGATGACACAGAAGATGGAACGAATACAAGAAATAATGAACTCCATGGGTTTGCTGATGAAAAGAAAAGCGAAAATGGAGACGGACTTTCAGCCCTTGCTTCAGCCGCTTTGGATCATTCGAAAGAATTCAAGACTGAAAATGTGAAGAATGTGCCAAGCGAGAAAGACGTTTGGTACACAGTAGGTTTTATTAAGGGGACAAGCTGTGATGTTCAGAATTACTTTTATTGTGACAGTGAAGCGGATTACACAGTTGACAATTTACCGGATTATTCACACTTGCCGAGGGTTAATCTCGAACCAGGAACTGCATATAAATTTAGAGTTGCAGCAATAAATTCCGTTGGAAGGGGAGAATGGAGCGAGGTAAAAATGTAACGGGGATATAATACAATTCAGAAAGCCTAAAAAAGGTCAATTGTAATGATATTTGTAAAAATTGTATTTGTGTTTTTTTTTAAGATCTCGGCATTCAAGACGTGCCTGCCTGGATTCCCAGGGGCTCCATCAGCCATAAAGATAGCAAAGTCAGGGGATGGTGCACATTTATCTTGGGAACCTCCTAACTCGTCACAAGGCGAAATTTTAGAATATAGTGTATATCTGGCTGTACGAAACAACTCCAAGGTAAACAATAGATTTGACATGTAGTTTTAGTGTATTTTCTCATCATTATTGTTTTTTTTATATAGCAAGAGAAATCTGGTACCAACCAGCTTGCTTTTGTTAGAGTTTATTGCGGAGCTAGTAATTCTTGTACAGTTCCAAATTCGTCATTAGCAGCAGCTCACTTGGACACTTCCACTAAAGCAGCTATTATTTTTCGTATAGCTGCAAGAAATGACAAAGGTTACGGACCTGCCACTCAAGTTAGATGGTTGCAGGGTATGTAATTTTATAATTTTATTAATTAAGACATTTTCACATACTTTTTAACGTACAATCTTAAAATATCTTGATCACATAGCTTTAACGTAGAAAATCCAAACAACACACTGAAATGTAAGATGTATATTTACTGAATTTTATAAAGTAGACGTATGTAGAATTAGTTGGGTATTTTTTTGTTAGATCCACAAGCGACAAATAAAACGCCAAAGCGGACAATAGAAGGAACCACACCAGTAGGAGTAAAGAAATTGAAATCAGTGAATGAGGAAGATATGTAAAGTGTACAGCAAAATTAACTATCCTAATGCCAGCAGATACTTAATTACTTTCTGGTTTAATTAATTATCTGTTCTTTGATTTAATGGAGCTTAGCGCCACAATCGAATATGTTTTTTTTTTCTTTTCTTAGTATTGTTGAAATAAACTACCCAAGGATTGCATTATCAGTAACGGTGTGGATAGTGAAGTGTTATTATATTTGGTAAAAATTTCAAAATTTTATACTGTTCTTTATGTTACATTGAAGGCGTGAACTTCATACATGTTCTTTTAACAATTGATTAATAATATAAATAGTTGTATAATGTTATTTTATTTTTGTACAGAGACATTGAACGTAAGTAATCATTAAAGGTTCATAATTAATTAATTGAATACTTTTTAAGGATGATAACATAAGAAAACAAGTTGCAAAAAAACACTGTTTTATACTATTTACTATTCGTGAAGAGCCGGATATGGATTTAAAATATGGAATTTGTTATGTGAAGTAGTTTATTATTGAAACAATTATAATTATCATTAAATATTGTTTAAGGTGCTTAGCGAGTCATTTATTTATAGTATTTAGTACAAATTGTTGCTGGTTTTATCTTCAAAATTTTGTAGGTCACAAGTTTTTGTAATATAATTTTGAAAGTCCAATGCACTAACTAACAACTTGTGATAATCTGAATGTAGTAACTCCTTACATTGCGTTAAATTGATGTTTTTTAGTACACGTTCTCGTCTTGTTTCTCTTTTTATTAAAAGCAAAAATAATAAAAACTAGGATAGGGAAAATCAATTTAATAATTGACCGCTATTATTCGAATGGCAAGTTAGTGCGTACTCTTACAGAATAATAGTTTTTATCTAATTGTAAATACGTTATTCTTAAAGGAGATATAGTTTCTAGAGTATTTTTATTATTTATGTTCTTTTTCTTTGTTCGTTCATATGTTTTGTGTCAAATTCATACAAGCCAATCGACCATCGATTTTATTCAGGATGTCAATTCATGTAATTTGACTATAAATATAATACATTGCATTTCTGACTTTCATTAACAAGGCTTATTTCTTTTATACTGTGTATTTTTGTATTTGCTAATAACAACTTTATATAGTTCAAGATAAAACTTCCAAAACTGGATTTGTTAAATTAATGACAGTGAATAATACTACTAAGCAAGTACGTGTATGTAAAATTATTTTCAATAAGTTTTCTTTTTTATGTAATAAAAAGTTCATTTCATAACCAGAGTGTAGTGTAAACTGCTTAGAGATGCCTTCCTTTCCTTTTTATTTGTTATTGACCGATTTATGCTAGTTGTTTTCATAAAGAAAAAAACTATACTTGTGAACCAAAGGCAAACTGCTTAAAGAAAAACATTACTTATTTATTATTCATAAACAATTTTCAGTGTAAATATTATATGTTGTTTTGTATCCAGTCCATAAAGTGGGATACCCTCGTATATACGCCAGGAAATCCTGGTTGCGCACAATTATAACCAAACGAAACGATTCCAATTATGTAAAATCTGAGAGTTCGTCCTTCAGGAACTCCATGCATCAGTGGACCCCCAGAATCTCCCTTGCAGGCGTCTTTCCCTCCTTGAGGAAATCCTGCACATAATGCTCTATCATCGATGGTTACTTTGTCGAATTCCGAAAAACTTTTTGCGCATTTATCATTATCAACAACTATCAAATTAGCAACCAGTAAAGAAGTACTAGAGGGTCCCCCTAAAATACACGTATGTGATTTAAAAAGTAAATTGTTAATAAAATACTTACTAAATTCTTGTGAACCCCATCCTGCTACATAAGGATAATACCTAACAAATCTGTTGCTTCGCAATGGTTCATCTACTGGTAGACAAATAGGTGATAAGGAGGCTATAAGATATCAAAATGGAAACTATTCATTTATGATGCTATTTATTTACTTACGACTATTAATTTCTTTGGCTAATGTAAGAATAGCAATATCGTTTGTGTAAGAGATGCGGGGATTATAGTCTTCGTGTATTTTTGTAGAAGCTACCAAAACTTCAATAGGGTTCACTCCATCATCATCGGAGTAAAGATCTAAGTCTCCGACACGCACAGTATACCTAAAATTCGTTTTGAATGACTAGCAATCTCCGTAAATCACTTCGACACTCTTTGATAACCAATATTATTTACAGTTGCGTGAGTAATAAAACTAACGCATTAATATAAGTATTACAACGTTTTATAAAGAGTGCATATATATTTAATCATTTGATACAGTTCTATCCAAAAAAACACTGTTTTTGCAGAGATGGCTTACCCATACGTAAATCTGTAATACTTTTACATTTGCGGAAAATAAAACACCAGTTGTAAATTTCAAGTAGTGTTTTATTTTTCGCAATGTGATAATGAATTTCAACCAAGCATCGGCAGACGCAATCTAATATATATACAATACTTTTTTCTTAAGAAATAAATTTCTAATAAATATGTAAAGAACAAAACACTTACAATTCTTCTGTTGTTTCTACGCAATGAGCAGCAGTTAAAACATGTTTGTTGCTAATTAAAGTTCCACCGCAAAGCCATTTTGGTAAATTTGGATTTTTTCTATTTTTGTATCCTAAGGCTACCATCCAAGGAAAGTTTCCTAGAAAAAATCTACTAACATTATGATTTTGCAATATAAATACAAGTATCCGTTTTATATTTGAACTATTATACATATATGATGTAGATTTTGAAGAAACAGCGCAGGTTCGGAGTACGTAATGTTATTTTTTATTTCGTAAACAAAAGAAAAGAAATACCCAACGTCCTTGCATTTTCAAATCGTAGTAAGTGTACAGTAATTCGATAACTATATGTCAAAAAAAATTACAAAACAAACCCTCTAGTGTTCTGATATTCAAAATTTTAATTTCATGAACTGTTCAATACCTGGTTTGGCTGGGACTCCCCCCACAATCCGATATCCTCCAGTAAACGTAGTTTTCCCACAATCTGGTGGTCTTAAAATTCTGGTAGTTCTATTCATACTTCTTCCAGAACTGCGCATTTCGTTTGCTGTCACTGATGTTTCACTTGTAGCTGTTGTTTGTAAATTCCTTCCAGTTTCAGTAATTTTTGTAGTAGTTGCGGTTGGTGTATTAGCAGTCGACGTTAATATAATTTTTTTTTCAGTGGTTGTTTCTGAAGTAACATTTCGATTACTATTTGAAACACCAGGGCAACAAACTAGTGGTATTCTTCCCACGAATCCGCAGGTCAATTGATTTATATAATTATTTACATCTCTGTTGTTGTGACCAAAAGTTTGGAAAATGCGTTTAACAAATTCGCAGTTTTCCACACTAACACAAAGACCGGCTTCTTGGCGAGGTGTAGTACAATAATCTCCGTCTGTTAAGTCCCCTGTACATTTAAAAATGTTCATTATCAATATGAAGAATTTTTTCGTTTAATACGAAACAGTTTTATGACTTAAAAATATTTATACGTTAGTCCGTCCCTGCAGAAAATAGTAGCGTTTAAAACAATTATAAGAGCCGGTAGCGTAATTCAAATAAATTACCTTTAACATGTTTTTTTTATGTACGAATGATAATGATTTGTTATTTACAATTAGGTAAAACCAAAGATAAAATAATGATGCTAGAAATATGAGATAATACCTATTTTAAAAAGAAGCGTTGAAATGCAAAACGCCCGCATCTTATGTATTAATTTATTTCTATTCGGGGTATTAAATTAATTAGTTTATTATTTACAAATGTAATTTATTTATTTTTTCTTAATAAACAATAAATAATAGTTGGGTGATGAATGAATTACGCCATTGCCCGAAAAGCTGAGTGTTGTACGAATGTAATTAAAAAAGAAAAGTTTATTGAAAAATTCATGTACTTTTTAGTCTTGATTTAATTTCTCTAATATACAATATAAAAAACTCATGACTTCAATATCATCAACAGAACTTCATTTCTATTAAAATTCCTTTAAATTGTACAAATAACGTTAACTCGCACGTTTTATTAAATGTTCAAATAAAACTCCAACTGCTTAATCTCAATTTAGCTTCTCTAAGATACAATATACAAAATTATAATAATAACTTCTCTGTGTTTAATAAAACTTAATTTCTATTATCATTATTTTAAATTATGATGGTAATGTTAATAAATAAAACTATAGAAAAATCACTTTCTCTAGTGGTTTCACTTTCTTCGAATTTTGATTCAATTAAAGATTAATTAAATAGCTTAATGATTGTAATACTTGCCCTGTTGTAAAGTATGTTTAAAAAATACACAAAATAAAAAAAATAGAACAGCGAAACAATGGCACATTTCTAACTTGTTAGGTAAGTCTAGCAACTCGCACGTGAAAGAATTATAAAGTGTTGAAATAAAACTTTAATCTATATAGCGTGTTTAATAAACTGACCCAGCAATGGTGCTATATGGACTTCCATTAAAGACATCTCCACATCACTCATGACGCTATGTGTTTTATCAGGGTCATTTGAAAGGCCACTTAGTGAATTTTAAATAACATTAATTTATTTTATATATGTGTTATTAAATGTACAGATGTATCCAAAAAAGCAAATGAAAGTAAATGTAAACAGAAACATATAGATTACTTTTCTTTTTTTAATATTATATTACGACTTTTCTTTTTATTATTATATAAATGTTAAGTATCTAGATATATGAGACTCAACTAGGCCATTAAAAAGTTTTACAGAACTTTGTGTAATGGTTTTAATTATTTGACCCTGGGTTTTTTAATAACCAGGTCAAGTTAATACGGTCATTTAGCAGAAGAAACACGTTACATCACACCATTTTTAATTGCTATCTAAATAAAATAGAGAATTTTTAGAAAGTGATATTTTAATTTATGAAAGGTGCAATAGTATTTTGTTTGCGTTAATTGATAATAACAATCTTTAACAATTTTGATTTATACTTAGTTTCATGATTTATATTTTGAAAGAAGCTTCGGTATTCCCTTTATTCTATTACGTGTCTGCCACAATTTATTTTATGCACATTGTACATACATCCGCGTTATAATTACTAGGTGAATTGTTTGGAATTTTGCAGTTATTTAGTAAACAAATTTTTTATCTAGAAATGTTTGATTTTTTATTTTTGTAGAATGTATATTTGTGTAAAATTGAAATGAATCAAAATAATGCGGTTATTAATTTAAAAATAAATTTTTCACTCTTAGAAATAAAGTAGGTTTTGGTAGAAATAAATAAATATATATTTTATTATATACAATTTCACATGAAAAAGTTTTTTGTTTAAAAATGTCTAACATAGGCAGTATGTTGTACACAGTTGTATGGTGTGCTCTATATACAGAATAAATCAATAATTTAAAATCTTACCATTATAAGATCGAATCGTGGGAAGTACAATTCTCTTTTTTTAATTTATAATTCTTATTTTATATTTATATAATCAATAGCGGCAAATGGCCAGCAATACACAATTTCTTTCTCATCAAGAAATAATTATTTAAAATAAGCAGAATTATATTTTTTTTATATAATTAAATAGGTTTTTTGACAATCAATGAATTGCTTTGTTCGATAGTAAGAGCGTTTTTTCGTACAAGAAAGAGCGATTTCTCTGTAAAAGTTATCTGTGCATTTAAGTAAAAGTTATAATTTTGATATTGTCTAAATGTATACCTATATTTAATTAATTACATGGCTTTCCATTTCTTTATATACAATATACAATCTAGTATATGCAGAGTGGCTTATATACAGAATTAGTGGAGAGAGATTCATGAAAGCATTTACGGTAAATAGTTAGCGGCTGTGCGTGAATTTCTTTATTTGCCATAGAACCAGATCGCATCTGGTCATGGGAAAGGGCATGAATGTAGTTTTCGAAATTCTTTACCGTTTACGCATAGCATGCATAAATTAGGATCAGTTAATGTGATTATTTTTTCCTTTTTATTTTCCATATGGAACAGGCACAATTATGCTATTATTACTAGTCTAGGAGAAAACGTTAGAGTTGCAGTTCCACGTTCCACGGTTCCACTTCTTTCACCTGCAAGTAGTGTGCGTCACGTAGTAGAGGAGTCACGATTGAAGACAAGGAAGTGGCGGTGAAGTATCCTAGAAATAGCAAGGCCATCGCTGGTAGGACACCGATGTTGCCTTATAGTTGTTAGCTTTGCCGTTGGGTGATGTTATGTTCTTCCGACCAGCTGGAATGTTGTTCTCTACCTCCACATGCTATTTATATACATAAAAAATAAACAGCCTTATGTTATAGCCTAGTCAAATTCAAATTACTTATATCGTCGCATTAATACATGAATGCTGAAACACCCACGATCTATTAGATACTGCCCGATTCAATGAGCAATGAATCTTTACCATATTTAAAGTTTACAATCATTCTGTTGCCGGATGCTGATGATTATATCTCATACTTCATAAAAAACTATTTTCATCCAAGCATAGTATTTACAATAAAATAATGCATTTTTTAAAATACAGGTACCTACTAAATATTCCGCAAAAAATAACATTAACAATGATAAAGAAATAAGTGAAATTATACAAAATTTATTTATTAATTAATCTTAAGTCAGGGTCTGTCACCCCTAAAATAAATTTTGCTTTTAAAGAATTTCATAATTCGTTAATAATTATATTGCTAAATAATAACCATAATATGTGCAACGTATATAGTCATTTAAAAATTTTAAACTATTATTTAATTTTAAATACATGTTTTTTGTTAAATAATTTAAACTGGCGCTCTGGTATTAAAACTATAATTACATTATTATAATGTTTATACATCGATAAATGTTTCTGATTATTTAATTAATTACAGTATCGCAGTACCGGCCTGTTCCAATGTTTTAAGTAAAATTGTACAACATATTTACTGATTTAATTATAATTATAAAATAATAATTAGTCAGACTACGTCTACTGCTACGAACAAGCAAGGCTGTGCACATGCGCCGAACAGTAAGCTTTTGTAGGGTGGGGTAAAAGATCTTCGTAGCGACAGTGTATGAGCGACTTTTGTTTTGGACGTTGTGATTGATTTGCGCCTTTATAGGTGAAATTAGTATAACACTAACATCGTGTTTTATCATTTCGCGAAGTACACAAAGTAAAACAGCCACTCGTTCATAATTTTCGTTCAACAAGTACAACCTTGCATCGAATCGAAGCAATACTGCCCAGTGTCTAACATAACCTAAAATTTGACTACTTCTGTGTTTCGAGTAACCCAGGGGTCGTGATGTCTTTTGTGTATTTCTGGACTCGACAAACTGTATGGTTTTATATAAATGTGCTGTGATTAAAATTGTGCTGTGAAATTACCCGCTAAAGTGTTACGCAAGTTTCCTAGACAGTAAATTCCCGAGAATAAGGAAAGTGATTTTATTGGGAGATTTCAGGGAGAGAATCGCGGCAAATAAGAATTTGGGTAAGTATTGAGACTTGTTCTACTTAATTTTGTTTGCAAAACGTTGTTTCTCTGGTGCGGTAAACTCGTCACGAGGTTTATGTTAACATGTGCGAATACCAGGGATATGCAGCCACTCGTTAGACGTTTCTATATCGATTTTTGGGGCACCGGCAGATTGTTTGATTTAAGCTCAAGTATTGGAACAAACTTACGATAAAATGCCTGCTGCAACAGAGAGTTTGTTTAATAAACATTTCCTAAATTGTCAATTACACGTTTGAAAACTGTCATGTGCAGTTTACATCATCATGATAATCATTGTCACTACATGGATTTATTGTTTTCTCGCTTTATATATTCCGTATAGGGATTTACGTGTGTTTGTCAGCACTACATATATTATTTTATGCTTTGATTGATATTCGCTATTTATAATAATTCAGTGAAAGTAGATATCAAAATGGGCAATTGTTCTGTTGTTGTTTCCAATCTTAAGAACCTTTTAAGATCGCCATATTATTGAGAATAGAAAAGGCCAAACAACTTCGAAAATATAGCATTATTTGATATATTGATTGCAAGGTTTTATTTCTATTCTTCCGTTATTTACGCTACACATACACTGAATTTCATTGACATGTCATTAAATTATATTCGTTGTTGTTTTCTTATTTTTGATCTTAAGGTTGAATAAAGATAATTATGATTTGCTAAAAGTTCTTGAGGGACTTATGTTATTCTTCTAATAACATGGTTACTAATTTTCGGTTTGGTTTATTTTATAATTTTTTTAGTCCTTGCAAATGTTTACGTTATAACATCTACTTTCAGGTATATCCAGGTTTTATAAAACATTAAGTTTCTGTACATGTGTATTTAGGCATTAAAAGGTAAAATTATTATTTGTGAGGAAAAAAACAAACTTGCGATAGATACCTATTAGTTTTCGAAATCTTTAAGAACGTTTATTTCTTATAGTTGTAATTTGAGTTATATTTTGTGTTTATGTTTTCTTTATTTGATGAAAGTAGGAAGATAAAACTAAAAAACATTACTCAGTAATGTTCGTTGTGAGACACTTTCTTTTCTACACTTTTAAATTATAAATTATCTTTGCTTTCTATTCTAGTAAAGGTGTAATTAAACCATAAAATGAAAAATAAATTGTCAAGAAAAATTAGTTTTATACAACTCCTAATTGTATAAAACAAATCTGCAAAATTTAATTTAGCGAAACAAAGTAGAAATTAAATATTAAAAATCAGATTAAAGATAAAAATATATCACTGTTAAAAACTACGTACAAAAAGTGCTATTTTTTAAAAATATTTAGTGTATTTTGTTCCACTGCTAATTTTCAACAGATTGAACGCATCAAATTTTGCAGAGGTGTCTTGTACAATTAGTTATTTACTATTTTTTGTTCAAAACTATTTTTTTTAACAGCATAATTCCCGAACCTCTCTTTGCATCTCTAAATGAGACATTGTATTACGTTTACATTGTATAACGCGATAAAACGGTCGCAAAAGGGTTGTAAGTAATAAATCAGTCGTCCAGGGACGTAAACAATCATTAGAAAGAATGTACCTTCTGCAAGAGTTTTAGCAAAATGATCGTTCTAATTACAAAGTAATATTTAATGATTACATTTAGTGTTATTTTCTAAGTTATTTGGGCATTTACATACGCTAAATATGTGTATGAGGAGAGTCAATCAACATTTACAATACTTCTTCTTAATTGAAGAGAAATAATGATTTAATTAACTATTACATGTCAAAATTAAATAATAGGATAATTTTGTTAATTGCCTCAATGAAAAATTAGAAAGTCGACACATCAGTTTCCACATAGAAAAATATATTTTTTTAACAAAAATCTGGTTGATAGACATCGGGTTTTTAATTACCATTATTAGAGGTGTTTTGATTCGATAATCTTTTAAGCTATAGCTCAAGTAAAAATCCGTATTACGTGTAGTATTTATCGTTAGTTTCATAAAGAATCTTTTTATGGAAATCCTGTTTTCATCTTTACACCGCTTTTCGTAGACGTGTGAAAGAAAGATTTGTAGTATGTGACAAAGAACATTCTTTTGTTTTTTCTTTGTAAGTTTTTACCCTCTTACGTGGTATACGTATGTTTGTCCTTATGTTAGAGCCTTTTTAAACGACCCCTAAGAGTAAAACGCGTGACTGTTTTGCTCTTAAGATTTCAGCCAAATATGTATGTTGTTGATTTCATTTCGTACTTTAAGAAAACTCAAGATGGAATTTTAAATTTTCTATTTCTATCCCCTGGATTTAATGTTAAAACATCTTTTATCACATGTCATTGGCGTAAATAATTTACACGTGCTAAAATTCATATTTCAATTTTCTATCATTAAGTTCCTAGTGTTGCAATGTAAAGTGATGTTTTCTGGTCACGTAAAAATTTTATGTTAGTACTGTGACCAGGTTTGTCCACAAAACAGAGTGTTGTAAGGGCATTGAATTTAAAATAAGGTTGGAAAATTTTATATTTAAAGCAAACTTTTCTATATATTACGTATTAATTTAACAAATATAGTCGTCATGATGAAATAAATTAAATGCTTTTAAATGTTTCAAGATTTTATTATAAGAAACTCTACGATTGTTTCGGTTTGTTAGAACTTTATCAAGAGTAAATAATGTGACTTGAAACATTTAAGAGCATTTAATTTCTTTCACAAAACTATTACCAACGAATCCATTTCTGTTATTAATATAGTCGTCGTTTGTTAAATGAATCGTTGAAGTGTACCGATTCATACATGAGTTTTAGTAATAATTCTTTAATACGTTTTATAATCTTCATTGTTCTTTGCAAAAATTTCACTTATTTAAATCAAAATGACGAGAACGTTAAAAAATAAATGTTTCAGCTTCTATTCTCAGATGTTTAATTTTGCGTTTTTTAGGGTTTAGATTTTATGATTTTTTTTCGCATCTCTGCTTTTTTTTTATTTTCCTTGAAGAGAGGAAATCTTTAAAAGGCACCCAGCCGTCCGTACGACTGGGTAGTGTCAAGATTCCCGAGGAAGGTGTCCTCAGACCTACCAACTAAAACTTCTCCCCCTCAGGCCGTTCTAGAACCGTTTGATTTGGTCCTCTTCAGTCCCTCTGTTAAATATCTTGCTTATGACATAAACAATCTATTTTTTTTTACGACCTCAAATTAGTCTTGGAAAAGTCATTTCTAGACTAATTAGGTAATGAGGGCCACATTAGGTATTCCTGACTAGTTCCTCAATAATCATCTGCCTTGCATGCCTTACTTCATTCTGATCGGGCACGTGAAGGCATACCTGATCAGGTCCTTCCTGATCGTGTTCAGACAAATTTTTCTAGTCGGGTTCGAATAGTATTTTGAAGGTGTATTTGTAATTAAATTGAAACGTCCGAACGAATTAATAAATGCATTTAGACCTTAACAGCTATTACTTGTTCAAATTGGACACAATAAAATTGTTATTGTTGCGGGATTGTATCATCTTGTTAAAACGTTTAACATTTTGTCATTTTCTTCGTGGTATACAAGAGCAATTGAAGGTAGTTCATTGGACCAAGTGACTACTTCCTGCATTACACTAGCATAATTGTAGTAGATTTTAGTTAGTATTATGTTTTTTCTTCATATTTAAAAATTAGTTTACATTTTTTTACCGACATAATTTAATCATATTTTTTACGATTGTTTTGTATCTTACACCTAAACTAAAAATAGAAGAACAACAAATCTAACTGCTTTGTAGATAAAATAAATAAAAGATACGCTTTTTTGAATATATGAACATAAGCTTTCACGGCCGGAATTCATGGTAGAACGATGATTCGGGCTTGTAGGTCGTGGTCGATGTGAACGGTTTCGTCCAGACGTTTCGTCGGCAACTGCGGCTGACATCTTCAGTGGGTGCTGTGTTGAATACGTGTGCGAAGATTATACCTCGAACTCTCGGCAGCGACTGACAATCACAGCACCCACTGAAGATGTTAGCCGCAGTTGCCGACGAAACGTCTGGATGAAACCGTTCACATCGACCACGGTTTACAAGTCCACGACTATAGTTTCGCCATATTGTGGCTTTATCAAGTAGATGAAGAAATGGCTGGCAACTGATTTGTATATGATTTTTAATTGCTAGATTTGTTAACAAAATTTTCATATTTTAATTTTGATGTAGGTCTGTATCTGTTTATCTGTCTTAAGTCGATTTTTCGGCAACCGTAGCATTCCTAGATAGTCACTGTACATTAATGTAGCTCCCTATAAGTCGAAAATTAATCCCTTTGAGTCGATTAGAAACATCAAAAAATATTTCAATTACTTAATTTTGATTTGTTGAAATTTAAATGCTGTATGATCAGCAGAAGTATGAGAGTCTCGAAAGAAATATGATTAGTTGGCAGAGAGCAGTAATGTACATGATTTTGATCATTATGTATTCTTCATGTCATCTACTACAAAAAGCTACATGCACAGTACAGAAATGTATAGGAATTTGACTATTATGTATAGGTATATATATATATATATATATATGTAAGTGTGATGGTATAAAGCAAACGAATCACACATCTGATCGATTGAGTCATTGATACAAAGGCAGAGTATAACGATCTCTAACGGTAATGAAATTCATCTCACGGAAATCTATCTATGCACATTCTACCTTGGTCGGATATTTCCAAGAAATGGTCACTCTTGTGAATAATTTAAAACCTACGTATTATTTACACCTATATTTTTATCTGTTACCGGTAGGAATCTACAGTATTTTTTTAATTTTATTACGAATATATATATAAAACAAAATTTAAATAGCAAGGTATTCAAAAAAGAAAAACAAATACTTGGAAAGTTTCACTATTATTTATTATCAACTCTATACGTATTTCGCCTGTTTAAGGCATCATCAGGAGTAAGAATACTACTTATTATACAATTATCACATTTAAATACAGACCAAAGACATGGGTGGAAGGGGGTAATATCCTAATGGTTTATACATTTTCTGCAATATTAAGGTTTAATAAAGGGTTAGGGCCAAAATCCAATTGATCATTGGTTAGTACTTTATTTTCTGCTAATGCTCTCTTTATTTCAACAATTTCATATCTGTCTAGGATGGGACCACCTTTTAGGTGATGTAAAAGTTTTAAATTATCGCTATGAATGGTATGATTATTTGAAATTAAGTGGCTTGAAAGTCCTGATGAATGTTTACTATACTTTGCGTAATTAACGTGTTCACGGAATCTTAGTTAATATATCCCTCCTGGACTTTCCAATATAAATAGCCGGACAATCCGAGCATCTTATCTCGTAAACACCACGTTTATCGTAATTTATTGTTCACTAATATTTTTCCTAACGTAAAATTGTTGAAATAAACAGCATTTACATTATATTTTCTTAAATTATTACCATTTTATTACTAGTATAACCTAAATATGGAATTTTTCTGCAAATTTTTTTATTTTCCTTTGTGTCGATCGGAAAAATTCATTTATTAGCGTTCAATATTAATTTTTTTAGCTAAAAGGTTTCTATAACCTCTGTCTTTAATTTAACATTTTATTACCTATTTCTACAGTAAATTTTATTTTTGAATTTATTTTGTTAAGTGTCTCCAAAAATTGATACATCTGTCTTTCTGTGCCCAACCAAATGCTTAAGCAGGTGAAATACATATAGAGTTGATAATAAATAATAGTGAGACTTTCCAAATGTTTGTTTTTTTTTTTGAATACCTTGCTATTTTACAATGTTTCACCAAGTACTATCGGCAAGTCTACTCAGTTAAAATTTAAATAGTTATTGTTCTATTAATCTGTTCGTATTCACGATGTAGTAGATTGTTAATTATTAAGAAAAATAAGAAGATTTTAGTACAATCTGTGTTGCAACATATTGCTTCTTGATTCTATTGCGGTATTTGTATTTGACAGCAATTGTTTCTCACACATGTCAAACTGCAACACAATCAACATAATTTCGCAACCCAGGAGGGGGTTTAAAACCCCACTGTGTTCAGTACCTGTTTCTCAAGTTACGGAAATTATTATACAATATAATAATGTCCCTGTAAATATAACTTGTTGATTATTTTCGATTTTATATAATGTTAGTTATATTTCTGTCGGATAAATTGTTATATGTATTTGTTATATAAGTAAAATTAACTATAATAGGAAGAAGAAGAAAAAAGTAGATTGATTATACTTTGCGCAGTAAAATTTTACAATAAATAAATGTAGCGAAGTCCTTCACCAGCTGTTTAGTTTAAATTAAACATTAACTTTCACTTTTATACAACGACACTACTAGGAAGGTAATTAGTCTGTTAAATAAAATTAGATAAATTACAAGACTTCTATTAAACACGTCTTTTTACTATTATGCCATTAAATTAAAACATAGCGATAATAAACAAGATGTTTTATTAATAATTAATGCATGTTATTTACATACATGTATTCCTTTAAATTAATTAGAAACATTACAACTACCTACTTATTAGAACATCAAATACAAATTTGCAAAATAAGAAAACATGTTGTTTCGCCATTAGTTGAAATCTATAACTAAAAAATTGCAATATTAAAACAACGCTAATCTAGCTTATTTCACCCTTGTTGTGTTTTTTTTCTTTTCAGCCCGCCATTATAGTGTCTTCTATTTCGAGAGATTTTTCGATTTTTTTCTAATCATTTTCGATGTATTCTTCTGGCTTAGTGCAAGTTAAATTTTGAGGTTAAGATATTTCAAAATCTAGATATCAATTTTTTAGATCTTTTTATATATTATATTGGGTGGGAAGTTGGTTTAAAGTGTCCAACTTTCCGTATTAGCCGTAAAATTTAATAATAAATTTATTTGTCTTGACCACTCCCAACAGCTACTTATAATAGTACTTTTATATTTATAATGCAATTAAAATTGCTTCAAATGTTAGTCATTGGCTTGGTATTAAGAACGATATTATTATATTAGCCCACGCAATAATAAAATTTATCCATTACCTTTGAAATTGTTCTGTTTGTATTTATTATCGTAATTTTGTTATTTAACAATTGTCTTTTCAATGCAAATAAAATGTTTGTTTATATAACCTATATAGATACATGTGCAGGAATACTCATCAAACAAACAATGATTAAGTCAATAATTTTGTAAGTTTACTAACTAAAGATTAGATAAATTGGACAATACAAAACAATTATTTTTTATTTCCTCGAAAATAAAATGATTCAACACTGATTAGAAACCAGTGAGGCAAAAAACTCCCTATTGAGAAAACGTATCGATTTAATTCACCTTATACCTGTCTGAATAAACATTTTATTTATTTGTAAAAATTTTCGCTGCAATTAAGGTTAATTAGGGTAGACTGTTACGAAATATTTTATTTATTCCTACATGTTACTTTTTAAAATATTACCCCTTATGTGATGAAGGGTAAAAATTCAGTATATAATTTACTTAAGTGTATGTTTTATGCACAATTTAAATAAAATTTTCATCTGTTATAAATGTCATTGTAAGTATTTCTGTTTATAATTGATATTTTTAAAGTTAATGAAAGTACAACGCGTTTCGACACCCAAGGTGTCATCCTCAGTTAGTGAAATTTTGCATTTTCGTGTTTTATTTAGTTTAATTACATACAGCACAATTTAAATAAAATTTTCATCTTTTATAAATGTCATTGTAAGTATTTCTGTTTATAATTTAATTTTTTTAAGTTAATGAAAGTACAACGCGTTTCGACACCCAAGGTGTCATCCTCAGTTATGTGCAATTTTACAGTTTCGTGTTTTATTCAGTTTAATTACATACAGCTCCATTTGATTTTCTAGTATACTCTAATAGACACTTACTTTGATTTAAATTTCACATTAATTAATTTGGTTTATGATATAAACAGGAAACTCTTGTCTAACAAACTTCCGTTACTATAATAGTATATTTATTTTATCTGCTTTTCGGCTGATATTACATTATTTGGTGCGTATATATTTTTTCTGTTTTAGTTACAAAAAGCGTTTGAAGATATAAAATGTTTTAATATTAGAATATATTAAATAAGACAATTATCCGTTTAATAAAGTTTTGGAATTTCATGTGTAAATAGTAACCACCTGTAACATCCAGGAATATATATATATATGTCTTGTTTTTTACTTAACTTTCATAATTCTTCATGACACGACCTTTATTGAATATTGCAACATTAATTTAAAAAAAAAATACATGACTGTACTATGAAATTAATGATAGGTAAAAAGATAAAGAGAAACATTGTGTGGTTTAGAATATGTACTGTTGCGACTGACATTTAAAGAAGATAAGTTCACCGAGCAAATGTGGGAGTGTTTCTTAAAAAAAGGCGAGTAAAATGAAATTTTAGCTTCAGATTTGCGGACCTTTATTTGATTTACTAGTTATATACAGATAATGCCTGGCCTTCCCATGATAATTTAGAAACAATCCATCAAGGCATTGCACCATATTGATCAATAACCTTGCAAGGCAGCCAGCCTTTCAAAATCACTTTTAGCACGCAAACTACACAAGAGGATTGAATAACTTACCAAGTATTCAGGACGTAAAACAATTGTGATATTTCAATACATATCATTAATTTACTCTAGAAAATTTTCATTTATTACTATCAAGGATAACACGTTAAACAACAGAAATTATAATCTAATTATAAATTATTTATAAACCAAATCTCATCAAATGCCCAGCGACATTATTTTGTAATTTATGTGAATGACAAAACCCAAAATTAATATATGTAACATATATATATCATATTAACTGATATAATGAAATACGCAAAACTTTTCACAAATTTTTATTGTTATCACGACTATACTATTATACTTTCAATCAGGTATTTATAAATTGAAATGTGGTTCATGCGAAAAATGCTATATAGGACAAACTGGACGATCATTCAAAACAAGAATAAAAGAACATTTTAAAAGCTTTATCAATAAAAAACACAATATTTTTAACTAAGCTAACCATTTAATAGAAGAAAACCATTAATTCAATGAACAATGCATTTTTCTACATACTCCAGGAAAAGGCTCAAGATTAAATACATTAGAATCATTAAAAATCAATAAAATTAAAAACTACAACATTAACTTACTTTTAAATGATTAAATAGAACTAAATAATTCACCTCTGTTAAATTTATTCCCCCACCAACCCTGATAGTTTAAGCTATTTATAAGTTCCGAAATTCGTAAACAACTTTGTACACCTAAATCACTTGAAAAAGCTACAGTGTAGTGAAACTATAGTCGTGATAACAATAAAAATTTGTGAAAAGTTTTGTGTATTTTATTATATCAGTTAATATGTACAACTTTCACCAAGTAACAGCCAATTCAATTAATTATATATATATATATATATATATATATATATATATATATATATATATATATATATATAATTAATATTTTTAATTCATTTGAATATTTCATTGTGTTCAATCGATTTTGATGTTATTTTATGTACGTATTTTCTGTTAAAATACTAAGTTTGATTTGATAGATAAATTACATATCTAAAGGCTGGCAATAAATCGACCTACTTATTTCACACTTTGAGACAACTGAACCACGATAGAGAAGCAGCAGAACTTTTAGGTATCCCGCCCACCAAAAGAATATTGTGAACCTTACTTGCTTTCTATAAACGCAACAACATAATAGAACAATAAGAGAGAAGGGAACAATATGTTGGCATTCTTTTCGCTCCACATACTCGACAGTTATCACAAAAAACATACAATAGACTGTCACATAATAACGAATAGACTGTAATCTGTAGTTGTAAAATTTTTAAAAGTGAAAATAAAAATAGAAGTTTTCTTGAATATAATATTTGTATAGAGAGATATAAAATCAGAAAGCAATGAAACAGAAATTTGGCAAGTAGGAAAGAAAGAAAAATGTAAAATTAAACAAATGAACTTCAATTATTTATTGTAACGATACACTCGACAATTGTATAAAAATAATAGAAAAAATGTTAACCAAAAAAATTCGCAAAAAAGTCCAAAATTTAAAATAGAAAAAAGCCCACTAATTCTGAAAACCTTTTCTGTTCAATAAATTACATTAAAAACTTAAGCCACAAAATAAAAAACTTTCTAAATAAATTCAATATAACCTATACAGAAATAAATTAATTTAATTTAGGCTCTGTGTTAATTAATAACAAGAAAAAAGTAGATTACAAACAAAAAAGTGGGGTTTATCAACTAAATTGTCAGGACTGCGATGCCTTATACATAGGACAAACTGGCCGATCCTTAGAAGTACGATTAAAAGAACATTTAACCAGTATAAAGAATAACTGAACATTGCTTAAAAAATCAACATAATATAGATATAAATAATTGTAAATTACTTTATTGCCAACCTAAAAGCAGAAAACTAACTCTACTAGAGTTCCTGGAAATAAAAAGAGCCTTAACGAAAAAGAAAAATATCGTCAATAACCAAAAATAACTGTATGTGTTAAATACCCCACTCCTCATAGATTTATAATAACTACATAATTTAAGTATATATGTAGGATATGTTGCACATTTTGACTTAGTATAGTTGTACTCTAGTTAATGGCTACTTAGCCGAAACAATTTTCGAGTTCATTTGTTTAATTTTACAATTTTATTAAAACATGCTTCATCATCCTTGCACCGCTGAAAGTTTACATATTTTGAAAGAAAAATGATTTGAATATTTTATCGACGACAAAGCAAATCTTAAAAAGTTGTCAGTGACGATGGTAATATTACAATATTAGCTACACATTTGTTCGACAGATATTCAAAATGCATTCTTACATGAATGCTGCAGAAGATTATTGGATGATTGAATTTTTTGAACAGATGGTAGCGTTGTTTGAAACGAATATATTACCTACCTTCCCATTCTGTAGAAACGTGTTGTTCTTTGACAAAGTTACACTTATGAAAATTCTACTTTATATATGTATCGGATCGGTGCAAAAATAAATCGTCACTTCAAATTTTATCGGTCTGCAGAAATTTACTTTTAAATATATATATTTTTTATTGCACATAGGGTGCGAGATACGATTGTGTAAAGTAATATGGTACCTGTTTTTATAATGTTCTTTTATAAAACAACAATAACTGTTAACGTGTTTTGACTTGTTTTCTTGTATAACTTCCGTTTGTTTGCCTCTCCACAATTGCTTTGCATATTCGAGATAGTTGGTGATTCATCGGTGAGGCGGTTTTATACTGGTATACAAACATGTGCCTTTTCGTGTGTCAGGTAAAAATAATTTATTTCCAAGGTAATCGTACATATAATTATAAAGGTGTATATTGTTACTCTGCTGCAAAGTGTAAACTTATCGTTAGACATTTCGAAACTAAACTAAATAGTAAAGTGAATCATATTTAACATTTATCACTTACATATATGCATCCATTACAAAAATTCCTTGAAAGATTGATTAACTTGCTGTTTAAACGGAAAAGACGTTGGCATTACATATCTAATACAATTTCTCGAAATATTTCACTCTTGACGTTTATGAGATTTTTGCGCAAATTTTCACTCATCCCATTGTCATGTCCGCTGGCTTAGTCCGAACATTATTTTTTTTAACTTTTTTAAAAAATATTCAAAAAAGAAGGAATTAAAATCCTTATTCGTCTAAACATTAAGATCAAAGAACTCACATTTGGAACGCGTCCTACCAAGTAGGCACAACTAACCGAAAGCCATATCCCACGTCCGGTTTCAACCTATCGGGTCTCATCAGGTGGGCGCTAGCAGAAAGGCCTTTACAGGCTATATTATAAATTTAAATATAAATATAAATATGGAATCAACAGAAAGAAAAAGTTGTGCTGCATCGCAAAATTCATTATCGACAATAAAAATTGGCGCACTTTAACCTAACCTAACCTAACCCCAAACATGATGGGTCCAAGTTAATTGACATTTAATTGTTAGTAATTTTGTGGGCAGTGGTTGTTCCAATAATGAGCTAAAGGGGCGAGAGGGTAGTGGCAAATATCGCCACTAACTTTCATACGGATATTGCTATTTTGATTTGGAATAAAGGATCGTGGTCTGAATGAACGTTTCGTTGTCAACTATGGATAACATCGCCAGTGGTACTGTGTTGACAGCTTGAGCGAAAGTTGTACTTTGAAATGTACGCCTATCTTGTCAAGACAGTACCACTGATGATGTCAGCTGCAGTTTCCAATGAAACGTTCGTACTTAACGTTCATTTAGAGCTGCTATAGGTTTCTTAAAATGTCGTATGGTTGGTATATGTTTCACATGAGTGTATTTTGTTGTTTCAGGGCCCATGACGTGAAGTTCAGTGTCGGCCGCTCACACTATGAAGCGGCAGCTTCTTATATTCCTGTTGACTTTGGCGGTAGCCGCTGCGTCAAGCGTGATAGTGAGAACGTTCAGTGATAACGAAGTTGAACGTTTCAATCATCTGGTCGTCGATAAAAATACCGGCCGAGTTTATATAGGTGCTGTCAATCGTCTGTACCAGCTTTCACCCGCATTGGATTTGGTAATCGCCGAAAAGACTGGTCCCGAATTTGACGCGTTCGAATGTTCTGCGTCAGAATGTTCGGCCGGTGTCCAGAAAAAATTGACCGATAATGTGAACAAAGCACTTGTTATCGATTATACCACGACTAGATTGATAGCATGCGGAAGTCTATTCCAAGGCATCTGTTCGGTCAGGAATTTGCATAACATTTCGGATGGCACACAAGAAGTGCGCGAAGCTGTTGTTGCTAATAATGCAACAGCTTCGACGGTAGCATTTATTGCCCCTGGGCCACCTAACCCTCCAGTCACGCAAGTCATGTATGTGGGGGTGACTTACACAGTACCTGAGGGTTTTGGAACTTCCGGGTCTTCTTATCGTTCTGAAATCCCAGCGGTCAGCAGTAGATCATTGGATAAAGATAAAATGTTTCAAATAGCACAAATGGCTGTAACCACTGGAACGCGAATGTTTGTGAATTCATTAGCTCGCGAACGGTACCTTATTAATTACGTTTATGGTTTTAGTTCGGAAGGTTTTAGTTATTTCTTGACCACTCAAATGAAACACAGTATTTCGAGCCAGTATGTTAGTAAATTGGTGCGTGTATGTCAGGACGATGAGAATTATTATTCATATACCGAAATACCGATCGATTGTACCAGTGACTTGCAAGGGGGCAGAAATTATAATTTAGTACAAGCTGCATATGTTGCCAAACCGGGTTCAGACTTAGCAAGTGATCTGGGCATCACTGCCCAAGATGACGTTTTGTATGCTGTATTTAGTGAAAGTGATCCTAGTCATTCGAATCAACCCTCCGACCTTTCTGCTCTTTGTGTCTATTCACTTAAGGCCATTCGAAGAAAGTTTATGCAAAATATACGAAATTGTTTCAACGGTTCTGGACAACGAGGCCTCGATTTCATCTCTACCAGTTACGCCTGTGTTCCTACGGTAAGTTTTTTTTTATACCACCAAACCTCTTTCTTATCTATGTTAAATAAAAAGACCTCAATGCTATTTATTACAACGGTTATATTAACTCAGTTTCTATGTTGTCCGAAAAAAAGTTTGTAAACAACATTTTGACTTTGACATTTGAGACAGTTAACTGTATAACACAGGCTACTTAGCAATATTTTATAGATTCTATACATATAGTGATAACACCAATTTATTTTTTATTCACAAAGCTCTTTATATTGACCTTAAAAATGTTGTATTATGTATTAACAATAATATTAAAAAAGAAAACTAAATTGAATTGGAGTCGATCTTAGTAGGCAAATTCCAAAATATTTTTTTAAATTTTGTGGTGTTTACCACTGGCGCCCGTTTGGTGTTGCTGAAAACCACTAAGCCCTTAAAAACACCCCCGGAAAATTTAGACATAACAGTTTTATAATTGACGATAAACAGGAAAGTTGGTGAATTGACACATAAATTTTTGTGTGGTACGATCATGTTTTGTTTTGTATTATTTCGAGTGCTTATGTTTTGTTATTACTTCTAACACTTTTTTTAAAATTAAGTAATACAATCTGTCACGAGATAACAGGCGAGCTGAAAAGTTCGTAGGCTGCCCCATAAATGGCGCTACTAGTATCAAATCCATATGATTTTTAGTTAGCCCTAACCTTCAAAAAACACGTGTATAAATTTGACAGCTGTTGCACTATTAGTATCTTAGTTATAGCATTTTTAGTGAAAGAACTTTTGTTACTTTGAAAAAATGGTTAAAAAGGAATTTCGTGTGTTAAAGCATTGCTTTTTGGCGAAAAAAAAATACTGTTGAAACCAAGGCTTGGCTTGATGAACATTATTCGGACTGTGTACCAGGAAAATCAACCGTAGAAAAGTGGTTTGCTAAATTTAAACGAGGCGAAATGAGCACCGAGGACGATGCACGCAAAGAGACTGTTACCGACGAAAACATCAAAAAAGTCCACAAAATAATTTTTGATAACCGTAAAGTGAAGTTGATTGAGATAGCTGAGACCCGACTCTAAAGATATCAAAGGAACGTGTTGGTCATATCGTTAATGAATATTTGGATATGCGAAAGTTCTGTACAAAGTGGGTGCCGCGCGAGCGCGAGCTCACAATCGACCAAAAACAACAACGGATCGATAATTCTAAGCAGTGTTTAGAGCTGTTCAATCGTAATAAATCCGAATTTTTGCGTCGATATGTGATCGATGGCAATATTTCATGAATTGGACTTCGAATTGCTTCCGCACCCACCGTACTCTCCGGATTTGGCGCCCAGCGACTTTTTTCTGTTCTCAGACCTCAGGATGCACGCTGGACAGAAATTTCGCGCCAATGAAGAGGTAATCGCCTGAACTGAACTGAAGCCTATTTTGAGGCTAAAGACAAATCGTATTATAAAAATGGTATCGAAAAATTGTATGACCGCTATAATCGTTGTATCGCTCTCGAAGGGAACTATATTGAATATCAAATATCAAATTCGATCAAAAATAATAATTTTTTATATGCTAGCCTACGAACTTTTCATCCCGCCTGTTATACTGTGCATTGAGATACAAGACGTTATTCTTTATAAAACTCGTAATTTTTTTCTGACAATAAATGATATTCATCCAAATTACACGGAAACAACTAATTATTTCTGAATGGGTGAAATATCCTTTTGGGATTCTATTATTTTTCTTTTTACCGAGTTCATATATACATATATTTATAATAGGGAGAAAATAGAGTAAGAGGTGTAGATAAGTTTAATGCGGTGCTTAAAATTGCATTTCAACCCTAACTAAGAATCTAGCACAATAGAAAAGAGAAAATTGATAATTTCAGTTTAGAAGGTATACGTAACTCTGGTGTACAGATAAGAATCTTGATTTACATATTAAAAGGTTTTACGACAAAAGGATAGGAAGAAAGATGCCCTTAGCGTACACTGGTCTTCAATTTCTAAAGCTACCCATTGTGCACAAGTTAATGCAATTATAGGGTATATTATAAGTTTCTGTATAAATTTAAGCTTTCTACTCTTTATAACTACCTATACCTATACACCTAATAAACATGAGATACTGTATTCATGTTTAGCAATTCTCTACTTTTTAACCTTTTAATAATAATAAACCGTTTTACGTGGGTACCTTCTGTAAGGTTATTGAGAGATATCGGAAAACTAATAAATTGCAACTCAATTGAACTCAATGACAATATAGAAAATATGATATAAACCTTCGCCGGATTTCCCATATCGGTCCCTTTTGCTTCTTATCTTTTTATATATTGTTTAATAACAAGTTTTGCAGGCATTTCTTTTATAATAATTTGATTTAATTACCTTTGAAATTCTCTAGTTTATTACTATTATATGTTTATCCTTCATACATACATATATTATGCGGTACTTTTTTGACCTTCATCATTTTATTAATTCGTTATTGCCTCTAATGGTATATGAAATTGTATCGTTCAAAGTATGGAACCTCTTTGGCGGCGTGATTTAAATATGTAGCAATCAAACCTTGCTCCTATACAAAAACGGCCAAACTAACGTTGTACTATATTTCTTTCTTTAATAAAGTTTATTACATTACTTTATACTCTTTAAATTCGGATATCACGACTCTAGTTTTTATTGGCTTTAAGCGCTGAACAAACAGGTGGTGTGGTGGCAAGAACGACAAAACTTAAGGTTTTTTAATTCACAAAAATTATTTTTGATGTCAAACACTTTCCCTTACATTTTATTTGATTACCAACAAAAAATCACCAAATTATTGTTCTTATGCGAATGTGTCGAAAGTGCAAGTTACTTTAAGCACTATCAATCATTTTTTTTACAATATGTATTCAATTAAAATGTTGGAAAATCTTGTTAATAATGTATAATTTTTTATTACCTAATAGTTAAAATAAATTAAATCAAGCCTGGATTGTTTGTCTATGTATATTTTACCTTAGGTATCTATTAGCGTCAGACATCACAGGAGTAAATATTCTACTAATTTAATATCTCGAATCCTAGATGGACTGCTTGACAAGTCTGACATTAGGAAGGTGTTGTGCAATTAGGAAAGGATTCGAGACTAAATTGACAAAGGAAAGGAACTGGTAATAAATGAACAAAATAGCTAAAAATCATAATTTAGAAAATCGACGTGAAGACGTTACACATCTTGCAATGTTAATAAATCAGTTGGTGGTCCAAGGGACGCAACAATGTTTCTGATATGTTCCTTTCCGATGTAAATTGCTGTACAATTACCGCAAGGTACGAGGGTGGTTTGATAAGTCTGTGACTTTTAAAGGAAAACATCAGTTTTTTGGCAAAAAAACATTTTATTTTTCCACATAATCTTTTTTTAGCTCGATACATTTAGTCCATCCTGTTTCTAATTTTTTTTATCCCTTCTAAATAATAAAGATTTCTGAAGGCCCTCAAAACCGCGCACCGCGTGGTTAATCCCAGAAAATTGTGGTTTATAGTTATGACTTTGTTAGTCAATAGACCCATCTTTGCCTTCATCGGTACACGTTCACCTGTTTCGATTGTGGCTTGGTCTCTGGTCTCTGGTGTGGCCTGATGGATCCATGTCTCATCTACGATAAGGAAACGGCCCAAAAACTCGTTTGGATTGCGGCTGTACATCTCCAAACACTCTTTTGAAGTTGTCACACGGTGGTGTTTATGGTCGATCGTGAGCAATCGCGGCAAAGTCAAAATATTCATGCAAAATGTGATGCACTCGCTCAGTTGAGATGCCTATAACCTCAGATAACTCACGCACTTTCAACCTTCGATCATCTAATATCATTCCATGGATTTTGATAACGGTTTCTGGCGTAACGACTTCTTTTGGGCGACCTGAACGTTTGGCGTCACTTGTACTGGTGCAGTCATAACGAACCTTTTACCATTGAAATCGACGGTTCAGAGTCCCCATAATATTTATCAAGCCTCTATTTGGTTTATTTAACGTTTAACAAAAAATAATGCTTAATTAGCACACGAAATTAACTTTTTTCCATTATTGTGGAAATTAATGAGGTTAGATGCTTTCAATGACTGTCAAATATAAACTAAACGTCGCAACTTCTTCAAAATTTTACAACAGTCTACCGATAGATGGCACTTAACGGAAACAGTGTTGCCATTACAGTTACTACGCGAGGAACTCAAAAAGTCACGGACTTATCAAACTACCCTCGTATCTCAAACATACTACACATGCATTTGATTAATTAATTTACTATTGTTAAGGGTATAGTCGTAATGTTGAAATACGCCCTATACAAATATTTATACCACCGTAACAAGGATTCTATCTATTATATCAACATTGTAACCATTTTATAATAGCAGATAATTTTGATTAGATCAGATGAATATACGTAAATAAAATCAGTAGCTTGATCCAACTTCTTTTAAGATTTTAGCAGAATTGCAATTACAGTCATAGCATGAAAAGGGCAATAGACTTAAGAGTGTAGTGTTTAAACTGATTTTTTTTTTCTTTAACTGCAAATAAAGCGTAATTAACTCGGAAGGAAGGAAAGCCAAATAAAAGAAGAACTTTTCCAGTAAATAGCACTTCTCTTGATGTACTTTGCCTTGTATCAACTATTAATGATGAGCTTTTAGCAGAATCCAGAGCTTTTTTTTAATTGTAAAGATAATTTCGAGAAAAAGATTACCAATTACTGAAATATCAATTAATGGAACTCTTAAAATTGTAATGTTAATTTTTATTCTATTTATTTTTTACGTCGATAGCACTTACAATCTTATAAAGCAGCACTTATTACAGAAAATGATGTAGTTGAAACAAGTTTTCGTTTTTGAAAGATCTCTATTATGTTCTACTTATTTATTCCATCTTTGTGTCAAAGCTCAAGTGGTTGTTTAATATAAAAAAATGCATTTTAGCTAGTATTTCTTTTAAAACACTGTTCGAAACATCTTCTTTTAAAATCTCATAAAAAAAATCAAATTTTACAACAAAACTGTTTACCTAATACTATACTATACATAAATAAATAATTACAATATAATATAGTTAAATTCGTATTTATTATTGAAAAGAATGGAAAATTCGTTGAATACTTTACAAATTCTTATTTAAATAATACAGATGTATATATTTCGACTACCACGTGATCATCTTCAGTGTAATAAACTACTAAAAAAGCAAAATAATCTAATTTTAGACACAAGAAGTGTGAGAGGATTGTTCAGGTGGTGTATATCGAAATTTATCAGATTTTTCCGATACTTATTCATATAAATAGATTTGCTAGTAATAACTTCTAAATATTTTCTACATGGTTTTACTAATTCTAAAGTCGAATGTATCATTACTATTCTTATTTTTGGTATCATCTTTGTCTTTTGGGTTTCCTAGTAGGTTACTTAATTTATTTTTATTATTGGAAAAAACGGTTCTTTAATTCTTTAGAGGTGTTTTTGATAGTTTTTATAATTTAAAGTTTTAATGATATGTGAATTTTATTTTCTGAAAGTTGTGCTAGTCATGGTGTTTTTAATTTCTATGAGATTGAAGAGGCGTTTAATTCTTGTAACTCCATATTACACGTAAACAAAACTTTATTAAAATCACAATAATTATTTCGATACACTGTATCTTCTTCAATCACCAAATTTCATTTCATTTCATTTCCATTATTTGACTTGAAGAAGATACAGTCTATCCAAATAATTATTGTGATTTTAATAAAGTTTTGTAACCTACATTTGTGTTTGTTTACGTGTTTTTAATTTCTTTTCTAAACTTTTGTTTTAAAATGATTTTTGTTATTTCTTTTTTATTAAATCCGTATCCTTTTGATATATGATTTAAGGGAATATTATATAACTTGTATGCTAGACTATTGAAAGCAGCTAGTCTCTGTTTTTTGCAAGTGTTAGGAATCTATTAGTATATATCTATTTGTGTGGGTAGATTTTCTGAAAATGCCAGACATTAAACTATTATTTTCTTTAATAATTAATGAACCCAGAAAAGGTAAAATATTGTTCTCAAAGGTAATTTTTATAGTATTATATTGTGAATTTAGAATAGACAAAATTATCGATATTAAAATTTTAATCAATTATTGTGAAAACATAAATTAGCATTAATTTTTAGTTTTGTTTCAAAGTAAGTTAGAAATAAATTGTCTAGAAAAGGGGAGGGAAGGTTACCTATTACCCTCAATTGAAGGATATTTTGTGTCGTACACAAATTTGTCAAATTTATTAATTCGGTGATTTCTCTATCTGGAATGTTCAATGTTTATAATTTGTTTATTTATTTATTGTTAGGAACTTTGGGGAATAATGCTGTTACATTAAAAGATAACAATTTATCTCAGTCTTCTAGTTTAATTGATTTTAATGTATTGACTAGTTATTTAATTATTTTTAATAATCAAATTTGGTGATTATAGATACTGTTCAAATTTATGAGTTAACCATTTTGATAAGTTATAAGTTAGAAGTACTAGGCATGTTTTTTAAGTAAGTACCGTTTTGAAATTCTGCCGCCACAGCGTTCTGCGCATGCGCACTGAGTATCTACGTTTCTAACTTACGCACTGACGCCAATACAGTCTGATTCGCCCTTGTTTAGGCTAATCGGAACAAAGATATCATCACATCTTTTTACTGGGAAACTCTAGATCATCCTCCGTATAGCCCTGATCTGGCGCCCAGTGACTACCATTTGTTCCTGCACTTGAATTAACATCTGGGCGGTCAGCGTCTTTAAGACGATGACGTAGTCAAAACAGTTTTAATGCAGTGGTTAACAGTTAACAACTCAGGCGGCAGAGTTCTATGAGAAGGGTTTTCAAAAACTGGTCAAACGTTATGACAAGTGTTTCAAAATTGAAGGAAATCATGTAGAAAAGTAGATTAAGATACAAGTTTTCATGTATAAATAAAATTATTAAGTGATTTTTGCACGTTTTTTAATTAATTTCGAAACGGTACTTACTTAAAAAACATACCTCGTATTTAATGTTTATTTTCAATTTAAGGATTCAATTACTATTCTTCACTTTCAAGTAATGTTTCTTTTAAATTGTTACACGCCCTGATAGAATGGTTAACTACTGTACTGTGAACAAAATGGAAGTAGAAGTGGACTGTGAAGAAAACTCAATTTCACTTTCACACTTTTTTATTATTTTACGAAAAGTAAATGGTATCATACTGTTGGTGTTCAATACACTTTATTCATACAGAATTTTAAATTAAGTTTTTAGTTTTTAGATTGGGTATTACATAAATTACAGTAGAAGTATGGAGGCAATATTTTTTATCAATTTTTCTTTTAAATCCACCTACAATTTAACAATGTCGTAGCTTCTTTTGTGTCTTTTAATTAACTAGCAATTTCAATTAAAATTAAAAGAAATTGAATTGAAGTATCACCAATTATATTCCCGGAATACTAATTAAAATATTGATACTTAAAAAATAATTGTTTCTCTGAAAGGACAGAAACTTAATACTTTTCAAATAATTAAAATAAAATGTTGTAGGACAGAATGGTTCTCGATATAGAAGTATATATAAATACGAAGTCGTAGTGAATTTCGTAATGGGTAGAACTTTTCTTGGAAATTTTTAATGAACCTTTCGAAAATACTCCTGAAATTTTATAATCATTATTAAAGGAGACCAGGGTAAAAGTTTACGATACCGAGAACAAATCTGGCTTCAGGATTTTAGGATAACTCTTTTTATAGAGGATTTCTAACAAAAAGACAAAACAACCCAGAAAGAACCCATATCCGAGGTATCTATCGTTTGTAACTGAATTAAAATCTGGACTTATCACATGAAGATTTTAAAATATTTTAATTCTACAATCCAAATGTTTCTAATTTGTCTTGTTTGGATTTTAGATTAGGGTATCTTGAAATTTCAATGTTTTAGAGCAATCCTGGGACCTAATTCGAGGTTACCTTTACAAAAAACATAAAATGAACATCCTCTTAGTGGTCTTTTATTTTTTATCCTACCATACTACCAAATTACCATTCGAATTTTTAAGTAAGTTGAACTTTTTTGTTGAGTACTTCGTTGTAATTGTAAGTTTAGGTACTTAAAATGACCAATTTTTATAATCGATTAATGTTCACTGAAGAATGAAGGTAATATCAAAATTATTTAGAAAAGAATTAATTGTATAAAAAAATTGTTTTTCACGATTCAATTTATGCTGATCTCCTCCCCTACCCTTATAAATATAATGGTTGATTCAATTCCATTCATGTATGTCCCTAAAAATGATTGTTTACAATCATCAAGATTGTGATGTTACCCCAGAGTTTAATATTTGGTTAATGATCTTTATTAATTATGTACTCTTTCAAGATTGCTGGTTATTTGTTAAAACTGAGCAAACCACTTTTATCTTCCCACGAAAACCTGCTTGAATGAATTTTATTTCTTACATCCGTCTAGAATATTGGAATTTTATATGTATATATTTATGTATGCACTTTTAATAAACGAGACGGGGGAATCAATATTGAAATATGTAGAAGGCATTACCTACTCCTTTTTAATGCCCTCATTAAAGATTGAGTGCAGGCAGCATGTTCCACAAAACAAATTGAAAGTTCCAATTATTCGTATTTAAGAGCGACAAAAAAATCTACCTACATAAATATGAAGACATTGTCTTAAGTCAAATTATAATAATTGCAGTGGCACTTTCATAACATAATTCAATTGGTTCTGATTAATATCAGGCATTAATAGTGTGCCAATTATTGGATGGTATTGACATATGTCAATTAACAAATATTTCGTGGTAATCTCTGGCTAGAATTTGACAATTTCCTGATAGAATGCGCCAGCTAAGATTCTGAAGATGCTTTGAAATGGTAAATAATGTTAATAACTACCATGCATAAGTTAGTAATTAGAAGTGCTGATGTTCTCTTGGCGAGGGTTCTTTAAAAAAAATCCATAAATCCATATTTTAACGTAGAGCAAGTTTTTTATTCTCAAACCAATATAAAATGATAATTACTGGTCATATGTCTCCGAAATAACTGTATTCTGTTTTTTTTTTTGTAGACTATTTCGCTTTGGTCTTTTTTTAAGACGTTAGACAACGTGGTTTGAGCGTCTTTAAGGTTAACGACATCAAAATTGTCGTACAAACACATGAACAAGAGTTTTGTATGTTATCATCTTTGTTTTCGAAGCCAGTGGGTTGGTTTTTTGCGTTCGCAAGGGTTACAGAAATCGATGGATGTGTATGCTCTCTCACAGATGAAGTAGCGACAGAGGCGTAGTTTTACATCACTTCTGATTGTCACCACCACTGATTCAATTATTGTAACAGCCGTGTAGGTAATTAATCACCCGGTGGAGATGACAATCGATGAGCTTTAGTTCAGCTAGTAGGTATTTTATAAATCTTCCTGATTGAAAGGTCAATGCGCGTGATAGCAACTCCACCAACTTTTACGAGGCATGTTTTTTCAAGTAAGTAACGTTTTGAAATTAATAAAAAACGTACAAAGATATTTTTATTTTTACATGAAAGCCTGTACCTTAATCTGTATTTCTACATGATTTCCTTCAATATTGAGGCACTTGTCATAACGTTTGACCAGTTTTTGAATACCCTTCCCACTGTTAACCGCTGCATCACAATTGTTTTGACTTCGTCATCGTCTTCAAGACGCTGCGCTGACCGCCCAAATGTTTCTTCAAGTGCAGGAACAAATGGGAGTCATTGGGCGCCAGATCAGAGCTGTACGGAGGATGATCTAGAGTTTCCCAGTGAAAAGATGTGATGAGATCTTTGGTCCGATTAGCCACATGCGGACGGGCATTGTCATGCACATTTATGCGACCATCTTTAAATTTTCTCACCCACCTCCTTACCACTCCATCACTCATAATGTTTTGCCCGTATACTGCACAAATCTCAGATCTCACGATGAATATCAATCGGTTGTAGTCCTTTAGCACTAAGGAATCGTATAACAGCCCGGACTCGGCGGGACTCACGATTGTCGGAGGCATCTTAAACAATGTAAACAAAGGTGAATCAGACTGTAATGGCGTCAGTGCGTAGGTGAGAGATGTGGGTAGTCAGTGCGCATGCGCAGAACGCTTACCGCAGCGCTGCCGCGACAGAATTTCAAAACGGTACTTACTTACAAAACATGCCTGGTATATCACCTCGCTAACAGTCATATTTATCCATTTTTTATGGAAATTGTTAGTCACCAATCACAGCAGAAAGCTAACCTGATCAAATAAATCAAAAATCTGAAAGGTATATGAGCCGGTTGCCACAATTCTTTTTATGGGTTGTTCTACAAACGAGAGAATTTTGGGCAGCATGATTTATTTCGTACATTCATAAAAATAATAATAATTAATAATACAATAGTGAAAACTGACAGATATTTTTTTTAAGAGAAATAATTTGGTCGGTGACTGAATTATGAAATAAACAAAATATAATAAAAAACGCTTTTAAATGTTTCAAATGTATATTAGAAAAACTCTACATATGTTTATGTTTATTACATTTAGAAAACAAAGGTACCAGATTGACATTAGAACAATTGGAAATAAAAAGAGCTTTACTTCAAAAATTAAGTATAACGAACGACCAGCTAGATTTTAAAGACACTCCTGTATTAGACCTGTATTTGGGTATATTCCATATTAACAACCCTCCGTAGATATATAAGACCTGAACATGTTTTACATTTTAGTATTACCTTATATACTTTTGATAAAGGTGTTATCCACCGAAACATATGTAGAGTTTTTCTAATATACATTTGAAACATTTAAAAGCGTTTTTTATTATATTTTGTTTATTGTTTTTCTTATCATCAGATCAGATCATGAGATCCAAAGAAATTTATTTATGTTATTTTTTCTCAATTAAAATTTTCAAACGATGACAAACTATAGTAAGGTGTTAAAATGGTTAATTTTGAATTGAAATTTTTAAAAATATGTACGAAAAAGTGATAATTTTCACATACAGTATCCATTGAAAATACATTTTGTTCCCCAAATATTTTTGTTTTATATCTCGATGGGTAAGGTTTTTTTCAGAGATTTATATAATTTGGTTGGTCGGCATATCATGAGATAAAAGGCCTTTTAGGTCTGAGCTTTCTATCCTTTTTAGATACCATATAAAAGCTTGTGTGTATCTATCAACCTTAGCGATCATCTCTAAAAACAAGTTCGTTTATATGTTGTACCCTGAGCGAGTCGAGAATAACACAGTACTTCATTGTGATCTAAAAATTTTGAGAACGTGTGAAAGGTGTGGTCCTATAGATTCTACTCGGCTTTGAAATCAAAAGTTGTGCCTCAAGAGTCTTTTAGGATTGTCTGAAACCAGTTTGTCAATATTATTCTTGAAGCGTTGGTACCATATGTCATACTCTGCTTTTTCATTAACATTCACAATAACCTATGGTTAAGAAGTTTTTATTTGTTCGCTTCAATTCAAGTTAGCATTGTTATTCACCTTTTTTCTATATTTAAAATATTACCCTTTACTTTTTTGATGGTAAAAGTAAATACTATCATCTTTCTAGATTGAAAAAAAAAATGTAAATTATAGAACAAAAAAAATCACTTAATGCCTAATAATATACGCGATACACTTTCTAAAAACAATAATCGCAGTAACAAAAGTGTATCTAATTAACGTAATTGCCTAATTAACCCATTTTATTAAATTGAACCAATGAATTAGGTGTACAATTTGAACAAATTTTGTGTCATCATCTAATCTTGAGCATAATCTATGATCATTAATTGTTTATGAACGGTCAACCAATGTCTATAACTGTAATAACAATGGCGATGATTATCAATTTTAATTGTCCAAACAGTGATTCATTATATTAGAAGAATCGGGTGGGGCCAGGATAGTTACATGGTTGTTCATACGGGTATAAGATGTTACGTTAATTATTAAAATTACTGAGTAATACATATGATTTTGAAGTGGTTCAAAATCGTTTTTTAATGTCAAGTCAGTGTTTTTTAGCATGGAGTAAAACTTCTGAATATCGGAAAAGAGTACCGTTTTATATTATAAATCTTAAATTAGATTTAATTTTACTAGCGGAAGACTATAAAATAGACGGTACAAAGCCCTTTTCTGTATAGTTGCCAGTAATACTAAACGTCCAATAAAATTTCAACACGCTGTTGACTCATCTTTACGAAACACATGTTTAAATTCGTAATTTAATTAATTTTCAATCGTTCATAAGAACGAAAAAATAAAAATAAAAAGTAATAGTATACAGATGAAATCATAAATTCACTTGTTGAAACACAGAAAACATAATTAAAGAATTAAAAATACACTTGGTTTCAAAATATTATATTTGTAGACACTACAATTGTTTCAGCAAACATTGCCTTCATCAGGTGTGATGATTTTTCAATCATAAATGCCTGCCAAGTGGACTGAGGGTTGCGTACTAAGCTATTTGACTTTTGTTGTTGAACTATTTTGGTAGTTGCCAGTTTAGGTGTTTTTGAAACAAAGTAGGAACAAAATTTTAAGGTTTCCATGTATGGGATGCATGCCTCACATGACTTAACTTTGAAGTTAAATGGGAAATTCTTCATGTGGGGGTGTTCATATGTAAACCTGTTGAAGCACGAATTATTTTTTTTATACTTTTTAAAAAAGAATGCCTAAAAAATGAACCTTTGGGTGCGGAGCCCTAAAAAAAATTTGCCAATATAAAAATAACAGCAAGCGATTGAAGTTAATAAGTAACTTTAGGAAATGCGAAAAAATAGCAGATAAAATTGGAAATCATAATAAGCAGAAGAGGCGTGGGATCTTGGGAATTTCGTAGAAAGAGGAATGTAATTTGCGAAGTCGACGATTCGACGGAAATTTCAATGCGATAAAAATCATTATAAAATTGTATTCCGAAAACGTAGAAGAAGAAACAGCGGTGAAATATTGGAGTATGAATAAAACCAACCACCACCACACTCACCACACTCACTTCACTCACCACACTCATTCACGCACTCACTTTCTATCGCCTTGGCGAATGAAAACTACTTTTATTAGAAGCACCAACAGATTCGTGAATAAGTGGTTTTATATTAAATATCTGCAGAACGAATATCGCGAGATGTTTAAATCCTCTTTATCCCTCTTCCATGAATTTACATTAACCGGGCCTTACGGTCTTTAAAAAGTTTTTCACATTAGGTCTATTTACAAATACAATACAATCCCGATTATCTGAAATAATGTGGATAAAACTGATTTCGGTTAATCCGAGTTTTATTTTATAAAATAAAAGTTCATAATGCATATAACATTGAGTTTGCAGTTTGCAACTTATTTATAAGTATATTGCGTGACTATGTACTCTAAAAAATTATTATCCTGCGTTAAAAAGGCTTCTTTCTTTGTTGGTTTCCGCAGTTTTACATTTCCCGTTTACACTTAGTGAAATATTTTTCATAAATTCCTCGAGCTTAGAGAATATTTAAAGGTTTCATATGTCACCTTTATATTTTATTAAACACTTCTTTTACTAACAGTTTACTTATTTATTAATTATATATTATATATACTTAGGTATATCATTAATTTTTCTACATTTGTTACGCCCGTTGGAAAAAAGAAACAAAAATAGCAATCGTAATGGAAAATGTGATGTCCTTGTATAAGGTACATGTATGTTCGTACCAAACAAAAATGGTTGTTAAACTACTTGAGTGGCTATAAAGTGAAAAACTTAAATCGATTATTTCCAGTAGACATACCACCGATTTCTGTAAAGCAGAAAAGGAATGTAGGTTCGTTTTATTGAAAAATAACTCCTCTGCAGAATGTTTTAAATAGTTCGAACTTTCTCTAATGAAAACAGTAAAATTACTAGCCTTTTAAAATTAAGGCACCGTTGTAAAAGAAAAATAACACCAACGTAGTACAATTTTAAAAACGTATGTTTTAAAATTTTAGTCCACAATTAATAGTAAAGTGCACAAATTACTCATATAGAAGACGAAGGTTGAATATGTTATCTGCCAGTGTTTATATACTTCATAAAATCTCAACGGGCCAAAAATCATTTCAAACAATTTTTTAGTATAAAAGAGTGGGTATAATGAACTGTCCACTCCAATGAACAGAAAAATATTAATATTAACCTCTAAATAGTAAACAAATTGAACCTAAAGTGAATATTGTACAAAACAAACGAAAAGGTAAGCTAAATCTAATGAGAAGTTTCGAGAAATCGGTTGTTAAATCAATCTCAAGAACCTACAACGCCGACAACGAATAGCTGTATTCGAGTATTTCCTCGAAGCCTATCAATGCGAGGCATACGAATATACTTGTACAGTGGCCGGCACATAAGGAGATTCAAAAGCCAAAAATCATCAGATGCGCAGTGGAAAAGTCTAGCTCCTTTAGGGCGAGGTTAATCGACCGGTAGGCAGAATGATAACTGCTCAGCAAAGTTCAGTAGCGTAGTGACAAACAGTTGCAAATTAACAGAGTAGAGAAGTGGTTGTTTGTAAAAGAATAATATACTTATAACTACTAACCACGATATTCTTCTATCGCCGTCAGCGAACCTGATACCCAGACTAAACAACACTATTTATAATATCTGGTACATGCACAAATCGTACAATTATAAACGAACCTACGAAATATAAAAATAACAAATTTAAAGATCGATTGTACAAACTAAGTTTTCTAACAAATAGACCTGGGTAAGATACACTTCATAATTCACATTATCAAGTTTTATTCATTCGACGTTATTTTGTTTGTCAACAATTTATTTTTATGCATACCTAATAATCTTTAAATTAGCTATTATTCCTAGATTTATATAATTAGGTACTTATAACCGTGATTTTCTCCTTATGTTCATGATGATAGTGAAATTTTAATTGTTCACTTCGCATACATCATTAAAACCCCATTAGAGTAAGTAAATCAGTTGAATTAATTCACTTGTGTTCCGTGTTCAGTACTTTTTCTCTCAGTAATACGCGCTGCTGAGCTACAAGTTGACGTTTCGGTCTAGCTATATTCTTATTGGCTGTTTCATTTAAAAGTCTCCGCCCACCTACCTATCAATCTGACATTCGCTGAATCTCCTTAGGTGCCGGCCACTGTATGTGGCTATTGAAGATTACCTAGCTTTTGATGAAGTGTGCATTGTATTTTTCACAAATATCTCAGTGTAAAAGAGAACTGTTGCATGGTGCAAGTAGTATACAGTTGTTCAGGAAATTTGGAGTTGCCAAATCGACACTCACTTCAATAAAAAATAAAAGATAAACAAGATTTTGAAAAGCTTTGATAGTGCGCTTATTGGGCCTGGGATAAAAACATTAAAAATATCACTTTACACGAAAATGGAAAAGGTGTTTTCCGAAGCAAAGACAGCAAACATGGCCTGTTAATGGAGACATGATTACAGAAAAGGTAAAGATTCCACATGCAAAGTTTTACAAAAAAAATCAAAAAATAACAGCACTTCGACTAAGGTTAGATGAAATCTATAATGCCGAAACTTACATTTCGTAATTAGCTCCTGGTTGAAAGATAGAGAAACAAAGAGTAACATTTTTATTATCCACGAATGCTTCTGGAATCCATAAAGTCAATTTGCTGGTCGTAGGAAAAGTTAAGAACCCTAGAGCATTAGAAAACTTCAGTTCTCATGTGAATTATGACCATTCCAAAGCAGTATGTATGACATCAGATATATTTTACCTACACTCTAAATGTTGAAGGTGACTTTCTTTTTCAATATTCGGTTTTATATCTGTCAAGATTTTGATGTGGATCCATTTATGAATATTATAAGTACCTATATATTGAAGAGTTGGAGGGGGGTAATAAATCTATATAATGAAAAAACACACACGTAATTTTTAAGTTAGAAAACTTTATTGTAAAAAACCATAACAATTACTTTTAGTATATAAGTCTGTATCCTAGTTTTAAGTTATATTATTCTTCCACTTGAAGAAGACGCTGTGTCGGCGAAATAATTATTGTGGTTTTCTACAATAAAGTTTTCTAACTTAAACATTACGTGTGTGTTTTTTCATTATTATGGAGTTACAAGAAATTAAAGCCTCGTCGATTCAGATCTTTATAAAACACAAAAAGTTTTGGATTTGTTATTTTGACGCACCCTGTGTACGGGTTGTGCTAAATTCATCTAAAAATGTTATGGCATATCTCAGGAACGACATCGTATCTCACGCTGCTGAATCCCATTTTCCGGTTGTCTATCTTATTATATTATTAATAACGCTGCATATCTGGACATTTCCTGCTTCTAATGTGCACAAATATACATAACATCTACTCAACATATTCAGACACAAGTTTCCCTAAAATTTTACAGAAATTTTAAATTTTAAAACGCACCAAACAAATAATGTATATTTTTTTTAAAGCAACAAGCAAAAAGCAAGAAGTTTATTAAATCGTGGGTGGCCAAATATCTCTCTCCTGCTATTGCTAATTATTCTCCAGCTGAGAGTTACCTTTTTAAAATTACGGAAAATAAATAGGTAGTAAGAGGTATATTAAGGAAGAGGAATACAAACAATCCTCTACTAGTAATTTTTTACAAGAGTAATTTTGGTTTTTTGTAGTACCTACTGGTTTATGCTTCAAAATTATTTTGTTCCAAGTTTTTTACGTTTCGTTTAACAGTAAGTAAGCACATCGCCAGGTTTTGTTTTGTGTATCCTACCTTTTTACACGAATGTCATTTTCTTTGAAAAATGAGACAACTTAGGAGTCTTTTTTTTGCGTTTGTTGACGAGTTATATAAATTACCACAAACAATCCAAACAATAGGGCTTCCACTGACGAAGGTCTCTCTCTTATTTCAGCATATTCTCGCTTATTTCTGTCGTATTGTAAGAAGTTGTTAACTGTAGAAAATCGCCGCATATGGACTTGTTACATTTCCGAGAGACTGACACTTTCACAATAAGACTCCCTTATCATCCACTATTTAACGTTTTTTCTCTCTCGTTTTGTTTAATAATCAGATAATAAAACATGCCAAGAAAATGCTGTTTATCTAATTCCATAGTTATTTTTATTATTTTAAATACTAATAAATTTTTGCGATTTTCTGTATGTTAATTGTATACATAAATACTCGTGCTGTTATGTATTACTCTGTGAAAACTTTTGTAGAACCATAAAGATCGTATAGTGAATAAATCACCAAAAACGGTCCAATAGTAAAATCCGGTTGTAATTAACGAAATTCGGTCGCTATAGCCGACGGACACTACAAACAGTTTGTGTATTTATTTTAAGTATTTTGCAGTTTTTAAATTAACATTTTTTCCACTCCTATTGAGGTACCTTCAAAACATGGTTTTTGAATGCTACTTCAAGCGTCGAAAAACGTTGGCTACGTAATTTATTCTTGACATGCAGGAATAAAAAGAAGTCATTTAGTGGCAAATCGGGACTCTACGGAGCATGGCCCATCAATTCGATGTTTTAACCAGCCAAATAGTCAAATAGGTGGTTGTTTCAGCCGATGTGTGATGAGAGCTTGCATTGTCATGTTGCTTCTTCTTTTTTTAGTGTTTGACCAAGCACTTCTGGCAAACAAATTATTGTGTACCATTCAGATCAGAATTCACCATTCTACGTTGATCTAACGGCACGGTTGCCACATGTCCAGTTATTTCGAATAAACAATCGATCATTTGCACTATTGTAGAATTTGGCTCGTTTTGGATGACCCATACGGTGGATTGCTGTTTTGTTTTAGGCTCATATGCATAGATTTAATATTAGTCAGCTGTGTTGATGTTATACACAGCTTTTAATGCATCGCGCTTGTATTTCTTGAATATTTTTCTGCACCAATTGACACGAGCATATTTTTGAGTCTCTGTCAAATTATGCGGGATCCAACGCGAACAAATCTTTTTCACAGCCAAGTGTTCGTGTAATATCTTGTTAATGCTTGCCATACTATTGCCCAAAGATGATTCAATCTCACCATAAGTCATATGACGATCTTGCAATATCAGTTCGCAAACAGTATCGTTGTTTTGTGGGCGGAACAGCGGCCACGATTAAATTCGTTATACCAGCATTTCACAGTAGCCAAGGATGGGACTTCATGGCCAAAAATTGAAGTAAGTTAATTGATTGATTGATGCATTCCTGTCTTGATAATCCACGTGGAAACTCGTAAAAATCATTGCACGAAAATGTTCATAAGTTAATTCCATTTTTTCGCTGATACAAAATTTTCATGTCACTGTAAACAACAAGTGACCAAGTTGTGTTCAAATGACAAAACGTTGTGAAAAAAGTTATGGTTAATGAGGTCAAACATCCAATTGGAAACGGCTGCTCTGGTCCAAGTTTTTTGTGATTTTCTTGGATCACTTAGGCAGTAAAATTCGACAGATAACCTTTCACGACTCTTCTGTCTTCATTTCGTCCGTCTCATCTTTCTGTCCCTAACCACACCACCCACCCATTCCCACGATTTCTGAAAGGAGGCTGAAGAGGGTCTTACGCCATACCCTCCGGCTTTGCACTATAGTGTAGGTCGGAGGGACTGCTCGCCCACCAGCACGAGTAGCTGGTGGGAATGAAACACACAAAGGTTAGTTTTTTCCTTGCTTAAGCATACGTATTTCCCAATCGGCGTACGGAGGAGGCAGACAACCTCCTTTTTTTAAAAGTCGGTTACTTTTTTTTTATAAAAGTATCGGTTTGGAGTTTTATACATAGACGGTTGAACGTGCCTAAATATTTTTTGCGCTGCTGTTTTTAACGAAAATCAATTCCGCGTATTTTAATTACAAACGGTAATCAGGATGACGTAATTTCGTAAACGAATTTTAAGGGAGGTATAAATTCTTTTTTCCCTATAAAATGTAATTTCCCCTGAAACGTCATGAATAAAATCCTAAAAATTTTAAATGTGGTAAATACTGAGATTTAATCATGTAGCTTAACGAATTCCATTATTTATTTAATACGTATAGGTACTTCAAAATTATTTATACTTTTATGATGTTAAATTTGGTTAAACTACACAAACAAAATTATCTGATTAGACCAGTTGTGTCATTTGTTACTGCTTCATCTCATTAATTATCTAAACACAGTATCGATCTTAAAAAGTCATTGTAATTTTTATAATACCTGTACTATTAAGAACTCATTAATACAGAACATTAGCAACATTGAAATTTCCATAATTTGACATAAAAAATCTTTTACCGCCTGTACCTCCCTTAGAAACAATTAACACATCTTCGAATATATCATAGAACACAAACATGCCAATCCTATTATTATAGACGAGATCATAATACTTCTTGAAACATGTATAAAGCAAAATTACTTTCAATTCCATTCCAATATTTACACAAGTAACACAGGTTTAATTATGGGAATCCCTTAACCCCATTGCTAACAGAAATATTTCTATGTTATATTGAATCTATTATCCAAAAGGTAGACGGGAAGAAATTTCAAAATTCGTGTGAACAAACACTTTAGAAGTTATAAAAACAAAAAAGTAGACTCAAACTACATCAAACAAATTGTAGAATAAAATCACAAATTTAACATAGATTTAAAAATTTTCATGTAGAGAACAAAAGTTTATAGGTAACATTACTACAATCTAATGAAATCAATAAATACAAGATTTCAGATAAATTACATAATGACCAAATAAATGTAAACCATCCGCCATTATTAAACCTTTTCTCTCTCCCTATCCCTTATTCACGATTTAAGTATAAACTTTACTTCTGAAGATGACACGGTGTGTCGAAACACATGTTAAGTGTATTAAATAATTTGTGGAAGTTACAAGTGTGTTATTGTTTTCAATTCGTTAAATTTTGTATTTGAATGGTAAAAAATATATTTTTTTAAGCTTATTTTTCTACGGGCTTGACAATTTCTATTTAGCACAGCCGTTAATAAGACCACAGGAATGTTGGGAAGCCCGGTCCATGGCAAGTATAGTGGTAGTAATTTCCTGGAAGTTAGCGTCTATGTAAACAAGAATTTCGAGAATTACAGTGTGAAATGCTCGTTTTCAACAACAATCGCGCCAACCAAGGGTTTAACTCATTAGGTCAGTCCTGATTAGCTTTAGTTTGTGTAGGGCTCGAAGACATGGACGGTGAAATGTAACCAACCACAGGGGCGCTCCACTGTTCGTTAAATTCCTGTTGAAAACATTCAAGTAACAGAGTTATCGTTTTATTTTTGACTAGACTGTCACAGTTGTACGAGACACATCTGCCAAATTTGATTTGGTGAAACTGTTATTTAATTAATTGAATCTACATTTACTTGATGGAAATTCATTGCAAAATTAGAAAATAATATAACATTTGTAATTTCCATAAAATTATTTATTTCACTTACGATGTGGCTTCTTCAGAAATTACAAATATACTTAGTGACGAAAAAAAAAACTTTTTTGTGTTTCGTTCCCACCAGCTACTCGTGCTGGTGGGCGGGCAGGCCCTCCGACCTACACTGTAGTGCAAAGCCGGAGGGTAGGGCGTAAAGCCCTCAATAACCTCCTTTCAGGAATCGTGGGAATGGGTGGGTGGTGTGGTTAGAGAGAGAAGTGAAAGATGAAAATGAAAGTGACGAAGACAATTTTCCGTATTTATACTTATATATTAAGTAGTTAAGGGTGGTTTTTTGTGTGGATACAAATTCAGTAACAGAGAATTGCTTATGTCTAATTGGTCATAAAATGGAAATTAATAAATATAAAAATAGTAATCTATTCCTTACCAAATTACGCCGGTTTCTTGAATGTCTTTTAAAATGTGCTAAGTTTTGTTAATAAATCTTTAATAGATGAACTTGTAATATAGGCCACTGTGTTTTTTAAACTCCGTTACTCTATCGATTCCCTACCTTTCCTAGCTATTTCAAAAAGGAAATTTATGACTTCCGTTATAGTTACAGTATAATTATTTAAAATTTGGTGAATTGCCGTTAATAATTATTTGTGGCCTCGCATTTAAATAAAACTATTGTTAATATTCTGCTCAATTACCTTAAAAATAATGTAACGGTAAAGATAAAATTAAATTGAATTAAATGTATTCGTTCCTGTAGTAGATACCTGTAGGTATGTTTTTGTGAAACGTATAAAGTAGATACAGTTACGAGTTTAAAAAAATCACATCGTTAAAAAGTATGTTCATTAAAAAAGTGGAGATACGGAAAATAGCAAGCCTTTTTGTCATTTGTATTTACCTTGTTTCTGATGCTCAAAAAAAAGTTGTAGCGAAGTTTGCATCCAAAAAAAAAAAATGTAAGCAACAAACGTAACGATTTTAATTAAAAAAAAGAAAGAGATAAAAGACAATGAAACGAACGAAGGAAATGGCGTTTTCTCTTTTGCTAATTAATGGTTTTGGTTTTCACTGTTTCGATAGAGTGTATAATGGAAAAGTCGACGAAAAACTTTTACGACTTCGTCAAAAAAAAAACCTTTCGTGTGTGCATGTCTAAAAATTCACGCTTCAATTCCCTTGAATGACATATTTTAAAGCAAAATATCTGAAGGTGAAAATGTACATAACATCAGTTTGTTTCGTTTCCAACCAATGGGTTTTGTTGGTTCGGTGGGGTAGATGTTTTAGTTTTTCCCCTAAACATCCCCCATCCTACGCATACGTGAGAGCAAAGTGTGTCTAGGGTTGAAGACCCTCTTCAGTCACCTTATGAATTAGGAAGATCGCGTAGGCCGTAATAAGGGAACGTGGCAAAGACAGGCGAAATAAAGATATATATATATATATATAAACGAGAAGGAAAAAACGTTTACCGTGGAAATTACATTTTCAGCGTTTTTCTTAAATTGTTCAAGAAAAAATACAAACGAACCTGTAATCAATCTTATATGAATTCTACAAGATCGAGATATCATATTAATGATTTATTTTACTAATCACTGGTGGATCCAGGAGCACAGTCTGATGGGGTCAAAATTTACGTCTCTACATTTCTTATTTAATTTAATCGACAAAAAGTGGTTGAAATTGAAAAATAATTATATGGTATGTACAAGTACATCCTGGAAGCATTGTGGATGGATTAAAGGATACCTGATGACAAATAAAATCAAAGTACTTCTTGGATGTGATCTACATAAAAATTCGCTCGTCAAATTGTATATTTTTCTATTAAAACTGCGAAGCACCCGCCATAAAAATAAAAATATCGTCTGTAAAATCGTGAATAGTCAGGAAAATTTAGACATGAGAAAAAAGTGGCCACCTGCGTTTTCGTAATTTGCTGTTATTGTATCATAAATAATTTAAAAAGAAATTAAGGAAATTATTTTTTTTTTTTACGTAAAACAAAATGATTTCCTCTTTTCACTTTTTTCTCGGAGAATCTAAAACATGTAGAATTGTAGTAGCTATTCTCACAGTATTGTATTACCTGTGTGTTTATTTTCATCTTACGACCTCCCATACTTTGTGATTTCTTTTAATTCAAAAACTCGTCAATTTTATCTAAAATGGAAGCTGCAGATGATCAAATTCCTTTTATAATTGATGATTATATAAATAATTAATAACGATTTCGTGTTGTTTTTCACCTGTTTTGGCTTTTATTAATTTGATCGTTGTTCATAGAGGATTTAGTATCGCCAATTACCAGGAGAACTTTTAGAAAATTAAACGAAAATGGAAACTTGAAAATATGGCCGGTCTCTAAAATTTGTTGTTTACGCCAGTATAAGAGAAGGAATATCGAATATAAGCGGGATTTTATTTCTTCATAAAATTGATTTGTGGGCTAATTTGCTTAGTGTATGCTCATCTCGCAACTAGCGATTAGGTCGTAAGCTACTCGGAATTTCTATTTCGTTTTGTATCGTTTTTTAGTTCAACTGAACCGATATTGCATCTGTATATTAAATTTATGACAGCTGCAAGTGTTACATAGTCTGCCATTTAGAAGAAATCAATTTCTTTTTTTTCCACCCGTACACAACTCCACATATAATATTATTTATTCATCAGTCTTCGATATACTTACAAACTGGTACCGACCGGTAACGGTACAGTTAAAGATAATTTAGAAGATACGGCATCTCATACAGAAAAAGACGAAACTATAGTGGCACCTTTTTAGCTAATATCAGCATTTTATCTCTACCACCACCATACAACAGTCCATGGCGGATATGCCCAAGACAACACTAGATCTGAAGAACTTCCTGCTTCAGCATGGTAACATTATCGTCAAGATAATGTAGGCTTTTATATTCTACAGCGAAAAAAGATCCAACCGGTTACAATATATCTATTATAGATGTATATTAATAAACAAAGGATTCCTTAGTAGCCAATAGAGGAAAGACTTCATAATTATTTATTCTAATGTTATTAAAAGAATGGACGGAAGATACGAACATCTGATCATTAGACTCAGAAGTACAACTAGATAAATAAAGAATTTAACAAAAGGCCAAAGTCAAGTATTTTTAAATCAAACACAACACCTTCATATACCAAAATCATTCAAATTTTAGACTCTCGTGTTCGGTAATTAATGAGTTAATAAATAAAACTAGGCAACAAGAACGGTAATAACAATAACAATATATTTAACAACGAGAAGGCGAACGGAAATGACTTTGACTGTTTGAAGATTCAGATCGGACTGTCTGGTCAGAGGGAAAAATAGAATCCATTTGAAATTCTGAAGTAAATTTTTATTAGTTTAATTAATTTTTGTGCACCGGTTATCTTTCGTTTGGATCATTAACCCTTCGTTAAAATTATTCTTAAACATAATGTAATCTGTTGCAAAAAAATCCTACAAAAACCTAACAACTATCTACTTAATATAGCTGTAAGTGTTTTCTTTTTTGTGTGTGTTGTCTGTGTAGAACAAAAGGTAATTTTTTTAATTTCGAAGTATCCTACCTCCACATTATATATAATAGCTTAAAATCGGCATTTCTTGTTTCGTTTGATCTGGGAAGGTATAGACAGCAATTATGGTTATTTTGGTTGATTACTTAAATTAGAAGCACAATTTTGTTCCGTCATTCTTACAAGTAGAATAGCCAACATTCATTCCTTGGAGTACACGAGATATTTCACAAGTTTCTTTTTTTTTTAATATACAGTTGTAACTACCCCGTAGATAGAAATTTGAAACACCTGCTGATAATTGAAATAAACACACAGTTGATAACTTCCACAATTTATTAAATAAACTTGACACGTGTTTCGCGAACACTGTGGCTTCTTCAGAAGTACAAAATCTACGTAAAACTACCTAAGAGTATATGTCTATAAATAGGGTGGTGCATCTTCATTAGAGTGAGGGAAAAGATTTAATAGTGGTGAGAGGTTTATATCTACTTGTCATTAAGTAATATGTCTGTATTTTTATATTTGTTAATTTCTTTAGATTCCAATAGTTTTATTTTCAATGTGTAAAATTTTTACATCTAAATTAAATATATGGTTATCTTCGAACATATGTGTGGTATAGTTAGAATCGTTTTTTTTGTTTCTACCAGCTGATAATACCATTTGCAAATTTATGTTTTCAAATAACTGATTGAGCTGATTCAATGTTTAGTTAGTTTATTTAGTATTGTCATAACACAATGCAAATGTTTCTACCATTTGTAAGTATAGGTATATTTTATTGTTTACAATTTGGAAGCAAATAGTATTGACTAGCTCGTATTTTTAAATTAGTTTCGTCGAATTATTTTTAGGTATTGTATCATTTGTTCATGAACGTGACTAATTCGCTATATTTTTTATGCACTCTGAGAAACGTTTTATACATTAAAGGAAAACAGATGTCGAATCGAGCAGATATTAAATATTTGCACGTAGAACCCCATCGAAAGATCGACTATTGCGCTGATAAAAATTTTTTGTAAACTAAATTGATTCTGCTTTTTTATCAACGTTACTGAATTTTAACGTTAGAGCTCTATCCATTAAAAGCTATGCTATTACCAATAACCCGGATAATTCAATATTGTTTCCAATCATAAAACAGAACGTTTGCAAAATTGTCTACTACTACAAAAAAAAAATGGTTGGAAAAAGCTTTTATATGATTAACATCAGTGTAATCCATTTACAGAAAAAAAGCGGAATGACCATCAGGCTTTCCACCGAATGTTTCGTACAATTGAAAAACTTTTGCGACTTTTGTAATATAAATTGTGAACATCTCAAAAACGTATTTGTTATAAACATAAAAATGTTTCATAAGTTTTGTTTTAGTAACTTCGAAAGTATTTAAAGAAATACGCTAGGTACGTAAAATGTTTTTGAGTTCTTTATAAGCACCCCTTTGTTATTATTATTAAAGTTCTTTCGAATTGCATTTTGTTGCGGGCTGCTGTGATGTTTTGAGTGCTTACTATCTAGAGAAATATGTGAATTTTTTAATAGACATGTTTCAAGCTTGTACGTCAAACAATTTCTGAGGCAGGTGGTCAGACGGACGCGTGAATGACGTTACAAGGTACCAATGGTTTTCCTTTTAAAATCTACTCAAAACATTGAATTGGGAAAACATTTATAACAGACCATTGTAATTACCTATATAATGGGTATGTTTGCGTGTACGCCACTGGTTTTTTAATTTACAGTGCATTGAACGATAGAAGATTATCGTTTTATATTCGTTCCAAGTATTTGTCTTCCGATAGTCCAAACATGATAAGATGAAAGAATGTATAAGTTTATCAATAGACTTCCGCTTTTCGATGGTAAATTTATATTTCATTCATGACAATCTATATACCTACCTACCGTAGAATCGTTTTAAATTAGGAGTGAGTTGATGGTCAAGTAATAAGGTGTAATTTTTTGTGTCTAAACCACACCCTGGCATTACAATAGTATTTCAACAAAGAGAGATCTGTTGCAAACAAAGAAAATTACTTGGTCGATTCGTCTTTTGCTTAGATTATTACACCATTACTATTGCAAGGTTATTGACCAAATACCATTTGTTTATAACAATATTAATCCCGAATATTATTAGCAAATAATCTTTTATATAGGTACCTGCAATATACGTATCACTTTTACTAAATAAATCTTCTAGTAATTACAGTCGTGACAAATTTTACTTGTATTAAAATGTGTTGACGCGAAATATGTAGTTAGAAAAATAATAAAACACTTGCAATTTCAATAAAATTTATGGAATTTATTATTTTTCTAATTCTACAACGAATTTCCATCAAGTAAATGTAAATTCAGTTAAAATATGTAGTTTTTTGTTTAGTGTTTAAAGAAAACTTTTTTTAAGTCAACTCCATTGTCCAGTTTTTTTTTTGTGTTTATTATGATGTTATGTAGATATAGTAACTTCTGAAAAAGATACAGCGAAACATACGTCAAAATTTATGCAAATTACAAGTTTTTATTTATTATAGTACACACTGCATATTCGCTTATCACTTGGTGAAACATTTCAATAGTTATAACGGTAAAAATAAAGAGAAGAAAAGAAATGGTCTTACCCCAAACAACCACAAGTCTTTGAAAATGGTGTAAAAACCGAAACAATTGTAAGAGAAATATATTAAATATAAATGAAACAGATACCAAGTATTTTTCTACCGTTTTTATTTATTACGAAACAAAATTTATTTTTGACGAAAAAGACAACTAATTTCCTATGCATGTACACTACTATACAAACAGCTTAAAGTCTAAACATTAAGAAAGACGTTTTTCTTGTCACCCTGTATATAACAATTCCAGGGAATTTCACAGACCCGTCACTATGTGCAATGCGTGAATAGACATGTACTTTTTTAAAATGTAAATGACTGTAATACTTTTAGAACTTCGTTATTGATTGTTTTGAAGTAAAAACAAACAACAGGATACAATTTTGTTTGAACAATGAATATATATATATATATATATATATATATATGCATGTATACATGTTGTATATAGATATATTCTATATATATTCTATTGAACGGTTTATATTGTTAAATAACCTCGCAGCGATCGGATATTGTTATTGAAGTATCATGTGGCGCAAAGGTCGGTTGCATGCTGATATCAATTCACGGTAACCATCATCTCCATGTTGGGAATAGTTTCTATCTACCCTTGTCTATGTATGCTATGCAAGTGTAGTAAGGTAATAAATTGTCAACTCTTTGCTCTGATTTTCATGTTGAAAAACCGTATTACCTACATAGATTTTCTTTAGAGACGTAGCCAAATTTCCGGTGATGTCTAATATTTTCAAACTTTCTTGTTCGATCTGGTAGAGACAACATTTACACTTTACGTAGACTGTTTAAATATAAAATAGTCACGACCTCACTTGGTAATAAACTGCCCAATAGACAAACTACCGTGTAGTAAGTTTTTGATAACCATACACAAAATGTCGCAAGGAAATTGTGGGAAAACTGTATTCGATTAGTTAGTTATATTTCCCGTTTTAGTTATTTAATTGTTGGGGTCAATTGCCTATGTAGTAAATTATTAATCAATAAACATCAGATAAAACACTAAAACCTAAAATTCCACATAAAACTAAAAAACATTTTTTGTGCATAACTTAATTAGAAAACGTATTGCTTATAGAATGAAACACTTTGTTTTAAAATGAAATTTAAAAGATGAAAGTTTCCTGTTAAGATATATTTATAAAAAGTCCTGTTTTGGGAACAATTCACAAAAAAATATGTAAGAACATTATTTATAGTTTCGTACGCTGAAAGAAAAACTGAACCTTTTGTAACCTGTCCATCAATTCCGATGTAATTTAGATAGTTACTTAAATTTGTTAGCAACGCTTTTCTTTTAGGAAACATTTTTAGACAATGGAGGTTAAAATTCTTATATTAATTGAACAAATTAGCAACATCCTCATTTCAAATAATGTCGCTACTTAAACATAATGCAAAATTCATAAGATAACTAACTTGTCTGTGAGACATTCATTGAAATCTTAAAAAATATATATAAGCATATTATAAGGAATGCTAGTAAGGTATTAAATTTCACCGTGAGAAAAAATGTATTCTTTGTATTATTGTGGCGATTTTTCAGGAAAAGCTAAGAAGATCTTTTAATGCATTCGCAATTATTTCGATCGATAGGTCATTATCAAAGGACTTTTTATGTAGATATCAAAACATCTATCGGTCGAAATAATTGTAAAGGTTTATAATAAATAAACAGTTGAAACAGAAACGATTGATTATCGTTAATTCTTTGATCTTTCGATTTAACATATTTCATCAAGATTGCAATATGAATAGGCTTTCTTATATTAAAAAGGAATGATGCCTTCGGGGTAGATCGCGAAATTGGTTTTTTATAGTCACAATTATTACATTCTAGCTATGGGGGAGCTGTTTTTCTCTCCTTTTTATTGATTCTAAACAAAAATATCTACATTATTTGTTGTTGTGTTTCTGAAAGAAAAAACAAAAAAATTAGAAAAATAAATAGGTAGGTTCATACACGAATTTGCTTTTATGCAATTTCTTTGGAGGCACTCAAGTAAATAGAAAAGAAAAGTATAAAGTCGATAAAAATAAGTTACCATGTCAGTTTTTGTAACTGTGCAGTTAGTTATTAATTCAGTATTGGATAGACGTAGTTATTTTACTTGAAAAGTTTATTATCCTCGTAGCATTTCGGTTAAATTTTGAATTCAGCGCCTCGCTTGGAAGATTTGTCTTCTTTTTTTCGACTACGAAGTCGAAAAACGTTATGATTTTATATATTTCTGTCGTAATGTTGGCGTGTAGTAGTTTTCTGTTAAAATTTCATTTGAGGTTTCGATTCTACGCTAGAAAAAGTCCCGATCCTTTTTGCGTTGAGTTTGAACTTCAGTCGTCGTTTAATTTTTAACGAACTCTTGTAGCATGGTCGTAATTCGCAAGAGTTTTCCCGTCTATAACTTCTCTTTTATTTGCAGAAGCTGCAAACCATCGGGGAAGACTTCTGTGGCCTGGACGTGAACACCCCCTTGGGAGGCGAGCAACCCGTCTCTGCTGTACCTGTACTTCTATTCACTACCCGATTAACAGCTGTAGCGGCTACCTCTACTGGCGATTTCACAGTCGTCTTTATAGGAACACGAATGGGACATCTTAAAAAGGCAAGTAAACAACTAGATACGTACTTCGTTAAAGACATTTTTTAACTTCTAAATTAATTTCAACTCTAACCTCCAACTTACCTATTATTCATTGAATTGTCTTTTTACCCGTCTGTAACCCTACGATCAAACTACAGGCAAACTCGCGGAAAACACAAGTAAGGTTTTGTCGAAATGTTCTTTTCCAAATATATTTATATATATTATTATGAATCTTTTCAACTGCGGGATTTGGATTTTTCAAAATTAAATTGAAATACTCGGGATCATTCATTTTACTTATACTTACTTGTACCCGACCTTCAAACTCGAATGGTGTTAGGGTAAAAAGATCTCATAACCTGTCAATGTTCAAGAAATAGAACTTTATTAAAATATAATTTCTTAAATATATTTTTGCGACTCTTTAGTTGCAGGAAATTTCAACTTTCGACATTTCTCAAATAGAAAAAACGTCATTTTACGAAACGGTCTTCCCTCAATATCAAAGTAATGGGTGAAACCCCTTTGGAAACGCTGCTAAATCAGTTTTACTTTGACATTTCGGGTTATAATAATCGTTTACTAGTTGAATTGTCTTTTTACCCTTGTATATCCTATATCGAATTTAAGGAAAACTAGGGTAAATGATCTTTTCATCTTGAAAACATTCAGAAATACTACTTACCCTATTGAATCTGGTATTTTTTCCGCCTTAAGATGAATGTAATTATTGTGTAATTTCAACCGTGGGAATTTTGTTTTTTAAAGTGAGATTCTAGAGTGATCAGTGTTAGAAATTAAGATAAGTTGTTTCTATTAATTACAGTGGAATAATTAGAACTGAGTATCAAGCGTCGTTCGTGTAGTATTACGTTAAACCTTAGCTAAGGTTACATAAAGAAATAGAATTGCAAGGGACATAAAACATGAAATAGGGTTGCAAGGATATACCATTGCGGTGAATATAGATGTTTCAATTTCACACGCTGCTGGTTTCTGAAACATAAACATTTTCTATATTTAGGTACCCTTTTCTACTTTATAACTTATTGTTATTTTACATTTACCCTCTGATAGTGATATAATTTTCGGTAAATCCCATATAAAATTTAAGCAAAGTTTTGTTAGAAATTTATCATAAAAACAAATTTATACTAAAAGAGGATCAAGAATTGAAATAACTTGTATTTTTAGTACGCTACTGTAATTTTTGAAAAGATACATAACAATATAATAATTTAAATATATCTAAAAATAAGTAATAATGAAACATGTAGACTGTTTAATTTTTTTTTTTCAATGTCGCATATATCTGATCGTTGTTGACGAGAAAGTAAGATGCCTGTAATAATAATTTGAGTTCTTAATAATAATATCTAATTAATATCTGTTTTCCATTTAATGAGGGTGGTATGATTTTTTTTAAAGATTTTAATGCTTACAAAAAACGTCTGCCATAATTCTTTGAAAATTCAACTCTTTTAAAAGTTATTAATGGTTAAATTCTTATGAAAAGACTTCTATACGTTTCTCTCAAAGGTTTGAAGGGGTTAGGCCTTTAAAAATGGAATAATTTTAGTCAAACATGATTATATTGAGCACCAATGCTCAGTTTTAAACAAATATAAAATTGAAACAGTATTTTTAACTATATCACATAGTTCTAATGGTTAAAAAATTAACTTAAAGTAAATCAACGAAGACAAACATTTTAAAATTGTTCACATCAGAACACTATGAACGTAGATGTTGGAATGGAATCAAACAATTTTAAGATGTTTATTTGGTTTACATTTACGATAATTTTTTATTCTTTTACAACAACCATTTGAAGGTTGTAATACAGTTAAAAATAGTGTTTCAATTTTATACATTCATTTGAACAAGTGAGGTGATACTTCACATAATCATGATTGACTAGAATGATTCCGTTTTGAAAAAATTCTAACCTTTTGAGCGAAACGTTGAGTGTGGTTTAATAATAATAAATTATTCACCTAAAAAAATACTGTAATCTTTTCGTGATAATATAATAATGACGAAAAATATGGATATTATTAAATATTAAAGTTGAATTCATATAAACATTTACTTTTTTGAGATTTTTGTTTGTTCGTTTTTTTTATATAAAGCATTTCAATTACTATTACACTATGTACTTTTTTTTGTAGGCTATTAAATTCCCCACAAAATTTGTATCAGACATTTATGTACATTGCCTTGTTAAAAATTCAGAAGTTACTAAAAAAAATTCTTATGTTAATTAAACGGAAAATATAAAATTGCGTTTAAGAACCACTAAATATTTATTTATATTACGGCCATCTTATTTCCTCTTCCTACAACTATTAGACAGATGACATTTAAAAAAAATAGTTAAAAGTTTTTTATCCAAATACAATGTTTTTTATTATAAACAATGTTTTAAAAAACATTTTTATTGTATATCACAACAATATTGTTTCGCCAAATACTGGCTTCATCAGGCGATAATTTAATAAACTTACTTGTTACAAGAATTAAATATATATTAAAACTTCATGTAAAAATATGCGGTGGGGTGGGATAACGACTAATAAAAAGTATTTAATAGGGAAGAGTTTTTCAAATCTATTTGGTTGTTTAAATTTTGTTTATGGTATTTATTAATATCTTAACTCTTTAATAAGTTTAATTTTTAACATTTATTTTGTATATGTACAATTTTATAGTCTAAATTAAAATTAGTAAAGCTTGAAAATGTTTAAAAGAAAATAAAAATATTCAAACTCTTGAAAATGACCGTCAGGTCGAAACTTTTCACCGAGATTGTTTAATAAATAGTATTGAAACGTTTTAAATTTAAGTATATTTCATCTACTAACCACCATAAAGAAATTATAATTTCTTGAAAATGTTCTTTAATACTAATAAAACATCGGATTCTACATATGCCGAACATTTGGCAAAAATTCTACGTTTGACGACCAAATATATTTTAAAAATTCTCCCCTATTGAATATCTTTCATTAGTCGTTACCCTACTCCCATCCCATATTTATACATCAAGTTTAGTATATATTTAGTTCTTGTAACAAATAAGTTTATTAAATTATCGCCTGATGAAGGCAGTGTTTGGCGAAACAATATTGTTATGATGTATGTTACAATAAAAATAGTTTTTGAAACCTTGTTTTAGTTCAGTCAAATAAAACACACTACGGTAAGTTTCACCAATTTTATTATTGTTCTCGACAATATTGTTTCGAGATATGTGCTCATTATCAAGAGTAACGTTATACTGACAATACGAATCTTACATGCGCATTTATAGATAGCTTAAGATAAGAGGGGTGAAAAACTGCCTAATTGTAACTGATTATTTACAACATTTTCTGATTTTCTTAAGGTTTTATCTATTACAAAATATTCATACAGAGATAATTTTCTACTTTTACATGTGTTTACATGTAGGTATTTGGTATTTTCTAAATTTAAGCTAATACAATGTTCACTAATTCCTGATTTAACATCTTTTTTAGAAATCGATTTTACATGTTCACTTATCCTAGTTTCAAAGGCTCGACCTGTCTGTACTATATAGACAGACAACGTTACATTCATTACAAAATAATTTATCTATGCCATTATTTCGGTTTATATTTGTTTTTGATTTGTTATTAACTAGTAAACTCTTTAAATCCTTATTGTTACACTCAACGGCTGAGATGTTTAGTTTTTTGAGAATGTTTTTGAATTTAAAACTCACATTTTTTATATAAGGTAGAGAAGAAAAGGTGTTGTTTTCAGATGTCTGACTATTATTGTACAAAATTCTTATTACATTTTTATCTAATTTATGTTTTAATAATTTATCATCATCTACATAACGATTCCACGAATGAATAAATTTAATAAGTGGGTTTTTACTGTTAAATAAGTTATGTTCAAAAGCTGACATATATACATCGGCTAATACGGGTGATAAGGGAGAACCCACAGGGAGTCCATCTTTCTGGTTGAAGAACTTGTTTTCAAATTGAAAATAGCTTTGATTTAGGCAAAGTTCTATAAATACTAATAAAGTTGGTGAAACTTACCATAGTGTGTTTTATTTGCATAAATATATTCAGACCATGTTTCACAAAAAATGCACCCTCTATAGTTTAAATTGTTTTAATTCAATTCAATACGAAATTTTCATTCATCGTAATTAGCGTACCTTGTACATCTGTTAGTTGGAGTATTTAAAATTTGACTCAAATGATAACAATATGTTACATGTAGAAAATAAATCCAGGATGTGGTGTTGTAAGGAGCGAAGTTTTTGTTGGGAAATTTATATGCACCACCTTCATTTAGTTGAGTTACAGAAGAGAATACACCCATCATTAGATTGTAATCGTGACTGTTTTGCAAAGTTCCCATTGGAAAGTTACGCTTCACCTCATCTTTGCTATTCATTCGAAATACACGACACTTTGACCTACAATATCTTCCAGTCGTGCCGTTCGTTTGAAAATAATTGACTTGCGTAATGTGTGAACAGACCAATGATACAGTTCATGATCCACCTTTATACACTTCCACGCCTTCTCAAATCAAATCACGATAATTTTCAATTTCGCATACTATACACCCCTACACATCCATATGACCACTGTCACAAAGGTGCAAATAATTTTGACATGCACCAACAACGATTTCGAAAATATGCACTTAATTTATTTTCATCGGCAATCTTCCGAAATAAATGAAACGGTTTTAACTTTTTTCCCCTCCAAAACTGTGTCAAACACAACATTTTATTTTTTTATTGATACAGCTGTTACCAGACCCTGTTCGTTTCATAATAATCCAAAACATGAAAGGATACGAATACTTTTTCAACTTAACAAAGTTAAGAATTTGGATTATAACTATCTTTTTTAGATAATTATATAGACATTGCTGTGTTAACAAAAAAACTCTATCTACAAATTTGAAAGAAACACAAAATGGTAGTTTTACACTTTTATTTAGAGTTTCTTTAACAATTGCTTCGATCTATTAGGTCATAATAATGAATTATAGATAAAAATAAAAACAATTAAGGGTAGCTTCACCAAATAATTAATGATTTGAATTATTTTTATTAATAAGGTCATAATCAGAAACTAAACCAACGATAAAGTTCTACTTCTATTTATATCTAGGTACGAACGTTGTACATACCCTCTCTATCGTTATATGCTTTGTTAATCGAATTCAAATTTCTAGTTTTTCTTATCAGTTGAGTTTGACACTCTTATTTTCAATGTGGAGGATGAAAATGCTATCATTATTAATTGAATAATTCTTGCAATGAAATATTGAGCTGGTTGATGTTTTTTTATCAAGTACTGATTTTGTATGTTCTTTTAGTCTAGTTAGATCTGTTAGCCTATATATATATATATATATATCGCATCACAATCAGTACATATGATTTTATAAACACCTGATTTTTTTTTACTAAAATGTTTTTATTATTATTTATAGTATTTAGGTGTAAGTTTACCTTAATCTAGAGCATATAAGTGGGATAATGGTTTTAGCCCAAATATATAGAAGAAGCACTTCATTTTTGGTTTAGTTTCTGTATTAACCCTATTATTATGACTGAAAAGGTCGAAACAATTGTTAGAGAACTTCTAAACAAAATTAAAACTACCTTTTTTTGTTTCTTTCAATACGTTCTACGTTTATTAGTTTATATTTTGCTTCCTGAAAGTTTCAGAGATAAGATGAGGGTGGTATCATTAAGAGATTCGATAGTGTAACGTTTGTGAAACATGATTCGTAAAACTAATTTAAACGTAAAAAAAACACGTAAAATGTTTCACATTAATTTATTTTCGATAACTTGACAATTGCTTCAAAAGTTCAATTGTTCAGGAGTGTAATTACTCTTGAAAATGATCGCAGTTCGATCGAGACAACTGTCGAGTTATCGGAAATAAATTAATGTGGAACATTTTACGTGTTTTTTTTACGTTTAAATTAGTGTTTTGAGGATGATATCTTTAATTATTTTGAGTTACGATTATTTTCACTTAATTCTTCTTTTTATTGTTACATAAATTTGACTTTTTGGCATGGGTAGTAAGTAAATGAAATTCTGTTCACGTGTAAATGTTATCTATCACTTGTAGGTACCATGTAATTTTGTAGGGGTTGCAAAAACGACATTATTGATCCTTCTGCTTGTCACAAAAAGTTCTTACGCCCCTTAATTTTACGAGAGAAAAGGGATAATTATCTTAGTGAATACTTTTATCCACAAAGTATTGATGTTATTTCAAATATATTCCGTAAAAATAAATTTTAGTGGGTGGCTACCCCGTGAAATATGTATTCAGAATAATACACTAACTTACTGGATTTTTTAAATCGATGTTGCCACTTCCTGAGTCTCTCGTATAAACCGTATTTTATGAAAAAGTTCTTCTTATAGAGTGTGTGTAAGGAAAATAAGAAAGAAAGTTTTTCTTAAAAAAAAATAACTTGATTGCATGTTTCTTTTGTGGAATGCACTTCTTTTCCTTCTATGTTGAAAAATTCAGCATGCGATTCAAAAAGAAATACCGAAACAACTTTAAACTTTAATAAATCTGATAAACGTGATAGTAGTGCAAATTTCCCCTATGACACCTTCATCAAAACTTCTTGTCTAACCCATAACATATAATAAGATGAAAAACAAATATATACAGATAAAATAAAAAGAAACTATAAACTCTCTATAACATAACCCAAGGGACCGAGAATTTCTTTAATTAGGGATAGAGAGTTTTAATTTTATTTATTGAGTGTATAAAAAACACAGAATTTTACAAATAATATTTCACTCTGTATTACACGGTATTTTCTAAATTTTATTGCAGTTTTCGCTTTGTAACTTTATTTTGTATTGATTTAAGTAAAAATAAGTCAACAAGAAAAAAGTTTAGAATGATTATTATATCAAAACTATTTGTTGATGATTGAACTTACAAGACAATGCTCTTAAGTTTAGATCCTTAATTTAGATCAATGTTGCGGTTTTGAGACAGCTTCTTGTTAGAGCTAAATAACAATGAATTAACAGTTTTAATTTTTTGTAATGCATACCTATTTTGTTTTTTAAATTAAATGAATGGATTGTAGCATTCATGTAATGTTTTTCAACTTATATACTACTTTATCTAAACATTCAATTCTCGTATTTTTAGTGATGGTGAATTGTTTAATTTGTCGATGTAGGATATAGATATTATTTTGCTATGAAACGAATTTGAACTTGGGATGTAACATAGCAATAATATTTACAAATTTCGTTTTAAGCAAAGTTTAAATTAAAATACAAATATTTGTTTATCTCGTACTAAAATAGCAGTGCACTAAAGTGAAGAATTATTTAAAGAATCAATATTGACATGGCTCAGAGCGAGCCATTTGGTCTAAAATTAACAGTAATTTCGAGTCTATTAGATAAAATATATAACTCATTCCTTTCACTGTCTTTCTTTAATATTTTGAGAACAATTATTCATCAAAATCACCACCACCCTCATGTGTCAAATATTTTACGTTTAGATTAAATAAAATTCTTAAATTTTCTTTTCCAAAGGTTCTGATTATCAAAAATATTTTCTCATTTTACTCTGGAACGTCTTTAATCTTTTATTGTGCTTTTGTTCTGGAATTAATTGAATAATTAATTATATTGGCATCAAAACTTTTTCTTAAGAAATCCGATTTAATATCGGGAATTACTTATTACTTAACTTTTTTTAATTTAAAATTGATTTTAATTAGGAAATTGTTTTCAAATTATAATTTATGTCTCGCAATATATTTACGAAATGCAGAGGGGTCAAAAGCCGTTATCGAAATTGTTAACAATTGTGCAAAGTTGATTAAAAAAAATCAATTCTTCAAAAATTGCAAAATTAAACAATTTACATCTGGGACGTTAATTACCCAAAAATTTATTTTAAAATTAATGAGACAGATCAACAAGGTTAAGAAGGGATAAAACAAATCATTTCCGTCACTTGCGTCTCAGAATTGCCTCAACACGTCACAATTTAGAGATATCTAAAAACTCAAGAAATACAATTTTTTGTTTTTTTTTTGTGAGCAATGCTACGTGACAAAATGTAAAAACAATTAAAACAGTAGTCATTTACAATGTATCTTTTATCGCTGATAAAATCTGCCTTCAGAATTACCCCTGCACAATAAGATTTTGAAATATATGAACCCTAAAATCCAAATGGTGCTAATTTGTTTTTTGTTTTGTTTGAAATTTGAGTATCTTGAAATTTCGAAGTGCTAGAGCTTTCACGGCTAGTTGATGAACTAGTGTAGGTAGTCCTTATTCGGGTCTAATGGCTGTCGTTGGTTGGAATTGAAGGACCTCTGAAGAAGATCGCCACTCGTGCTAGCGAAACGTTAGGAAGCGAATAAGGACCACTAGTTGCTAGAGCTTTTCTGAGATCATATTCGAGTTCGCTTTCGAAAAATACATTGGAAATAATTTCTCTTTTAGTATTTTTTTCTTTTCAATACGCCATAACAAGGCTATCATTTTCGAGATCAGTATTATAGCGGGGTTAAAAAAAAGATTCTTTCAGTGTACTTTTCTATAGGAAACTCGAATCTGGCCCCAGAAAAAGCTCTAGCACATTGAAGTTTCGAGATATCTTAATGTTAAAACTCAAGTCAAATTTGGATCTTGGGATTAACATATATCAAAATCTTGATGTGCAAGGACAATTCTATTTCAAAAGGCCAAAAAATGCATTGTTTCGGAAATGGCATCCGCGGTCTTAGTTTTGTGATCCATTTTGACCTATGTAATAATTTGTTACAATATGTCTATATAAGAAATATGATAGGGAAACAAATGTTTTAAAAGCTGATACTATCGAAGATCTTGTTATCCACAGTTAATAAAACGAAACATTTCAATTCTTTAGAGATTGCAAAATTAAATAAGTGACATGGGCAGGGGCAGTGTGAAGAGGGTGGTCGAGAAAAAAAAAATGGAAGTCCTTGGCCCGACGAGTCTCCCACGATCTTCGAAGCCCTCGCATATCGTTTGGTGTTTCTACGTCCATCGATATTACTTTGTTTCGATTAATGTGACAGGTCATAAGAGGGGAGAGAACGTTCAGGCTTGCGTTACCTAATAAGTTTTCTTCTACATAAAAGGGGCCTACAAAGAATGATAGGGACGTTTTCTAACGAACAACTCCGGAACCCTATAGAAACGGGAATTAAAATATTTCGAACGTCTCACCTACCGGTAATTACAAACTTTAACAAAGCTCTTCGGCCTCTTTACACACCCTTCCAGAAATTATTGCCTGCCTCACATTAAATGTAACTATGGTACTTACGTAACTTAACTTCATCTTTCTTTGAACATTAAAAATTTTTTTTTTTTTTAATCAAATTCACGGTACAGAAGTACATTTAAAATTGATAGAAAGCGCATTGCATTAATTGTGAAACATTTTGACAAAAGCTATGGTTTTTTGAGTTACAAAACGCTGGGTTACGTTTCACTAAAAATATTATTGTTCTCGACAATATTGTTTCAACCATTGCTGGTAATTTTCAAGAAAATATATTGTTACCCGCAAGGGTTAAAACTGTTACTCTGATTTCATTTTGTAGTTATTACGATTAGAATTAAGTATAGTTTTGAAATTGAGGTTTCGCTGATCACTTGGTGAAACATAATGAATAATTAATAAAATAAAACACACGGTATATTTCATAAATATATTAGGCTATCTCTGACATATGTTTCGGTTTTTACACCATTTTCAAAGAGCTATAGATAACTGAGGTACATTATTTCCTTACAAACTACTTATACCTAGAATACAATGAATTTTAATAACGGGGAAACCCCAAAATCGGTCTGGTCATTGGTAATAGGTAGACCGTTTGCAATGGCCTGATTTATTTCGACTATTTCTAAGAAATTCAGTCTTCTCCCTTTACTTTCTGTATGTATTATTTTTATATTCTTATTATCTATTTCATGATTTTGGGAAATACAATGGTCCGCTATACCAGTACATTGGTTGTCATTTTTTTTATGGATTTTACGTGTTCGTCTAAAGGTTTTTTAAGGGCCCGCCTCGTCTGTCCAATGTAAAACGCTTCACATCAAATAAATTGCAAGAACTGTGAAGCAGTTTGTAAGGAAATCTATAGTTCTTTGAAAATGGTGTAAAAACCGAAACATATGTCAGAAATAGTCTAATATATTTGTGAAATATACCGTGTGTTTTATTTTATTAATTATTAAATATAGTTTACTTTGTAACGATTATAAGAATTCCTGTAAAACTCAATATAGTTGCTATAGTTATCAAATGTTTATTATTACAAATATCACCGTGTTGGTGCCTTTCAAAATATTTGCAATGCCGACCGACATGGTCACAGTTAGCTTAGTTACGTTTTGTCGTTCAGCCTATCCATTTGCATTTTTCTGTCGCTATTTTTATCAATCCATCGTTGTACATAGTTTTTTATTCGGAGTTTTTATACACTTCGGTCATACAAAAAACATCCTGAGAAAATACTGTTTGTGAAACACGGGCAAATACTACATACTAAATAAATGCCATTTAAAAGCAAAAACTGTTGATTCAACACGCGTTTTACTTGTGGTAACAGAATATTGGCTAGTTCTTATAATACCGCACTCAGAAAATAATCAAAAAAAGTTGAAAAAACCGTTACCTATTTTGTGAAAGCATTTCACATCTTAGGAATTATAGATTGATATCTTATGAAAGCGTATTCCAAAAGGAAATGCTCTAGTTTAGACGGTTTAGATTTTATGATTTTATCCCGAACCTTTGCCAAAAGTATATAGTAATTTGTTTAATTTATTTATTTATATACTTTATTTAACACCATTAAACCTGTGGTTGTTCGCTATTAGGTGTTTAGCATAATCCATAATGTTGAATTTGTGTATTTACTGCTGTGTTCTTTCTAAAAAAGTTCTACCCTTTTCTAAATTTTGTCGCAATCACCACAATTAAGTAAATAAACTTCTTTTTCAGTAACATCTTTTTGTTTTTATGAACTTCACTAACGAACTATTTGTTTAAAAGAAATAGAACTCTTGGTAAACTGTGTTTACTTAATTTAGTTTGAAAAACTATTGTAATTTGAATTTTTATCATTTTTAATATTTAATTTTTTGTTTAAGAGATTAGTTATATGACTAGGTATATTCATTACTAGCTGTGGAATTTAACAAAAAAGTTATTTTTAAAATTTTAAACGAAGTCGTTGAGACACAACCGTTAGCAATAGCCCGCTCGTGCGTTCTGAGCCCGCGCGACAGGCAGCCTTTGTGATATTAAGTGGCGGAAGGCGCTTTTACAATTTTTATCTGTCTGTCTGTTTGTTCCGGCTAATCTCTGAAACGGCTAGACCGATTTTGACGGGACTTTCGCTGGCAGATAGCTAATTTAATAGGGAATAACTTAGGCTACTTTTATTTTAGAAATTAATAACTATTTATTATTAATAATAATTAATTTCTAAAATAAAAGTAGCCTAAGTTACTCCTTATTAGATTAACTATCTGCCAGCGAAGGTTCCGTCAAAATCGGTTCAGCCGTTTCAGAGATCCTTATGCATTTAGTACAAAGTGGTTATTTTATTATTACAAACAGACACTCCAATTTTATCTATATGTGTATAGATGTATAGATGTATAGATTGTAAGCCACCTAGAAATTCTGTTTTTCCAGAATGATTCTTGTTTTGCGGTATTTTTCTTTTTTAATGAACATCATACATTCTCAGAGACAGCACGAACTGAAAAAAACTTTTGAAATTATTTAATTTTTATTTCCTAAAGTTTGTGTTTTGTTTTGTACGCTTTTATTAACTAAAATGTTTGAAAAATGAAAAACAGAAATTAAATTTAATGAAGGGTTTATATGGTGTTCAGTTTACGTTTTTTTTTTAATCCCAAATTGAAGTTTGAACGATTTAATGAAAAAGGATAATAGGTATCTCGAAAACGTTGTAGCATTATACGTATATATATATATATTCAAAAGAACTCTATTTTTCATCTATAAAAATGTCTACATCCCCGCCTAACACCCAGTACTTAAAGGTCAAATTTTGTGTGTATGTTAAAAGGCAAGATTTTCAACTTCAATCGTTGTTTGATTACGTTTTATGCACAAAAGAATATATGTTTGGTACACTGGTATTAAATCTTGCCTCACTAGTTTTGGTTAATCTAAACTAAGTTGTAGCATCAAAACTAACAAATCCAACCGTAATTAGTTTCAGTATTTGTTTAGATCGTATACTTTGGTGCCACAAAAGCTCATGCATCTAAAATTATAAAAAGACTTTAATAATTAAAACAGAAATCGTGTCTGACATAGTAACTTTGAAATTCTTCCCGTTAATATTCCACAAATAGTAGGTATTTACACAACACAGATAACATTTAGTTAATTATTAATTAAACTCAGCTCTGTCCGTCTGTAACCAGTAATTATACAATTAAAATAAATTAAGTAGCTACATCATCTTTAAGGACCGCAGTTATATTACCTCTGCGCGCGATAATTATTTAATTAATTTTATAATTGTAACGTTGTTTTAACATATTATCTACGGCTGTCACCTACATGTGCCAAGTACATTGAAATTGTTATTATAAAAATATTAATTTGTAATAAAGTTCCTAATTATACAATAATTAGAATTGTTGGTATCTTCTTGAACAAAACTCATAATTTAGATATTCATTAATCACTTAAAATTGTTACATAATCAGACAAAAGGTAAAAGGTATTAAAATAATATAAAAACTCTTAACAACAAACAAACATTTGGTCGATTATCAAACCGAAATGTTAACATCGAACACACCCCCGAGTACTGGCGGCTGCTCTGTAGTCGTGTATTGTCTAGGTTAATTTACATTTGTGTTTAGGATTCACCTAATAATTACCGGTCAGGTCGAAACAATGTTGTCGAGATTATAATAAAGTTGTTGAAGTATTGTGGTTCTTATTTTATTTAATAATTTGTGAAAATCTTTAATCTAATTTGTTTAAATAAATTATAAAGTAATAAAGGACATTACAAATATAAATCAGAGATACAATTAATAAACAAAATATAATAAAAAAACGCCGTATATTAAAAAAACTCTACATATGTTTCGGTGGATAATACCATTATCAAGAGTATATAAGATAATACTAAAATTTAAAACATGTTCAGGTCTTATATATCTAAGGAGGGTTGTTAATATGGGAAATACCCAAATACAGGTCTAATACAGGAGTGTCTTTAAAATCTAGCTGGTCATTCGTTATATTTAATTTTTGAAGTAAAGCTCTTTTTATTTCCAATTGTTCTAATAATATCAATCTAATGCCTTTGTTTTCTGAATGTAATAGTTTTAAATTATCTATATTTAAATTATGATTGACGTTTAAACAATGTGCGCTAATGTCTGTGGATTTTTTTAAGTTTTATATTCTTTTTACATGTTCTTTTGCTCTAGTCTTTAAATGCCTGCCGGTCTGCCCTATATAGAAAGCATCGTAATCTTTACAATTTATTTTGTAAACTCCACTGCTTTTATACATGCAATAAATACCTAATATTAGATTATCAAATTACAAAATGTATTTTGTACTTTTCATTACTCTTATTTCAATGAAAGTTCGAATTTCCATGATGTTCTCCTATATCCCAGCGCTAATATTAGGAGGGTTACGGAACAGTTTTTGATATATGTATGATATATAATTACCTTTGCTAATTAATGCTTTTGACATACACAACCGTTTATTTACGTTATACGACTAGCAAATACCAAATACAAACTGAATTAGGAATGATATTTAATTAATTTGACAGACACTTGTTTCCTGGATACGTGCAATGTTAGTTACGAATAGAACTATTGCGAAGCAACTTGAACTTTCCTATATCATATAACACCACAACTAGATTCATGTACAAAATAGTTACTGTACGTATGTACTTATGTAATTTTCAGATAATTGAAATTTAATTTTTTGTCCATTTAACTTTTCGAAAACAAATTAAAGTGGAATTTTTGTAATTCAGGGAACCATCACTGCTGTTTTTTTAATGAGTAAATTATAATGTAAATACAATAAATTAGGGACAAGTGTTTGTAGGTAGGACTTGTGGCCTGAAGGTTCTATACCGTTATATTATTGTATCATAAATCCCAGTAAGAAATATTTCATATAATATATATGTTACGGGTAAAGTTAGATAATCGAGTTAACCTAGACTTGGGTTAAGTTTAAAATATATTTGGAATTGTACACATTTCGGGATTTACCCGGGTAAACCGCGTTTTATTGAAAAACATATTTTACAAATAAAAATTAGAATTCTAAAACTGTATTCTCTTAAAGGTAATCTACTCACGAGTACTTATTTGTTCAAACAAGACAAGCTGCTGTGACATTTCGAGTTGCAAAGATTTCCAATAGCTTTACCTAACCTAACCTAACCTAACCTAACCTAACCTAACCTAACCTAACCTTACCTTACCTAACCTAACCTAACCTAACCACAAGTCCTTTTTTTGACAAATTTCAGTTTTTTTTTGACACCTTTCACACAAGCGCAGATATAGTTTAATAATATATTGAATTATTTATGATACATCCAACTTTAACCAAGCGAAAGCGGATAAAACGCGGTTTACTCGGGCAATGCCCGAAACGTGTACAATTCCAAATATATTTTGGACTTTACCCAAGAGTCTTGGGTATTACGCAGTTTACCCGGGTAAACCTAGGTTAACTCGCTTATCTAACTTTACCCGTAACATATATACCAAAAACTATCATTTTATTTATTAATTAAAATAAAAATAGGTAAATAATAATAATAATACAAAGTAATAAAATAAAAATATATCAGCTGATGAATTATTTGATACTAGTAAGCCATTACATTTTGAAACTTCATTCTTATAAATTAAGAATAACAAACAAGGTTTAAAAAATGTTTTTTATTGTCCACAACAATTGTTTCGCCAAAAAAGGGCTCCTTCGGGTGGAAAAAATACCGGTAGCCCAGACAACAAAAGTGCTTATATACTAAGGATTGACAGAAGTAAGAGGGGTTAACATTGAAATTATAAGTTGAGGGAAGTATTGTTTGTTTGTACTTGATTATTAAGAATTATATTTAATTTATTGAATTTCAAGTTCATTAAATGAAGGGATAAAAGATAATCTAATGGAATCCATTTTCATCAATAAATTAAATATAATTGTTAGTAATCAAGTAGAAACTAACAATCAATTCTAACATCTTCAACCTTAACGTATAATTTTCTGTCAATCGTTCGTATATAAGCATTTTTGTTTTCTAGTTGAAATTGGAGAAGCCATTGTATGGCAAAACAATTTCTGTGGACAATAAAAAACTTTTCTGAAACGTTGTTTGTTATTCTTAATTTATTCTAATGAATTAAATTAAAAATGCAGGAGTCATTACTACTGTAACATTTAGTTTTCCTAAAGTAGTCATAGTAAATGTTTATCGGATTTAAATTGTAAAAACTGTGTCAAAACTGCATACTTTTAAAATGCCGAAATATAAACGTTACAAAGTTAAAAGGGCATGTGTACCTTATTAAAATTCCAACTACTTCCTTTTTTAACTTTGTCGAGTCTTTCGGTAGTTTTAAGATGAAAACGTATAAGGACTTTGTATTGCGTATTCCTCTTTTACCATTTCGTTTTCCTCGGTTATATTAAAGCTTAAAAACGGCGACAACATCCAAGCTTTATCTGTAATAAACTTGGAAACACCTGCAAACATTTCCAGAATAAAAATTACACAAGCTTCTCAAATATTTCCCCATAGAAATGTACGTAATAGTTTCCGACAAAGAAATTGCATTTTGCGCCATTACTTTACTATAAAAATTAGATATGTATATTCTGGTAAACTAAAATATAAATAACAGGTGAGCTGAAAAGTTCGTAGGCTAGCATAGAAAAAATTTTTTTTTTGATAGAATTTTATTATTCAATGTAGTTCCCTACGAGGGCGATACAACGGTTATAGCGATCATACAATTTTTCATTTTTCATTTTTATAATACGATTTGTCTTTAGCCTCAAAATAGGCTTCAGTTTCGGCGATTACGATTACCTCTTCATCGGCGCGAAATTTCTGTCCAGCGAGCATCCTCTTGAAGTCTGAGAACAGAAAAAAGTCGCTGGGGGTCAAATCTGGAGAGTACAGTGGATGCGGAAGCAATTCGAAGCCCAATTCATGCAATTTTGCCATCGAATTCATTGATTCGGATTTATTACGATTGAATAGCTCCCAGCTACAAACTGCTTAGAATCATCGATTCGATCCGTTGTTGTTTTTGGTCTATTGTGAGCTCGCGCAGCACCCACTTTGTACAGAGCTTTCGCATATCCAAATATTCATTCTCATTTACGATATGACCAACACGTTCCTTTGATATCTTTGGAGTCTCAGCTATCTCAATCAACCACTTTTCTACGGTTTATCAAGCCAAGCCTTGATTTCAACGGTATTTTTTTCGTCAAAAAGCAATGCTTTATTAACAAACGAAATTCTAATAGTGCAACAGCTGTCAAATTTATACACGCGACTTTTGAAGGTTAGGGCTAACTAAAACTCATATGGATTTGATTCTACTAGCGCCATCTATGGGTCAACCTACGAACTTTCAGCCCCCCTGTTACATATAATAAAAAGTAAAACATCCTAAAAAAAGACATTTTTTTTCGCAGCCGAAATCCCAACATCTTTTTATGTCCATATGTTTTAGTTTTATCATTTTTTGTTTCGTACATCAGAAGGTAGAGAGTTTCGTGCATTAAAAGGTGGAATTTGGCATAGCAATAGACATTTTACACTTTACAAATCGTCAATGCCACACAATTTGCTTAGTCTTTTTGTTTTATGTTATATCTTGACTACCTTTTCAGTCCTGACTTGTCTGACTTTAGATATGTAAAATTGGTTGACGAAACTATACGTTTTACTTTTATATTTAGTAATGTTGTTGATAAAATACGGAACTCGCAATTCACTGTTTTTTTTTTTTTTTTTAATTAAACAACTTGACTGTAAAATAATTATTATGCCTTCTTTTCGTACAAAAAGTCATAATATCGAAATATACATACTTTTGTTGTTGTATACTTATGTTTTCAACAATTTTTGTTTGTATCTATAATGGTTTAAGAATATTCAAACAGCACTTAGTGTTTGAATTTATCGCGATAATGCATGACTCGTTATGATAATTAATTATTGAACGATATTGACTGAATCACCGTAATTCTAATAAAAGGCTATGAATTGTTTATTTTTTACCTGTTACTGTATATATAATCTAATCAATTTATTTGACAAAAAAGCTACAAAATGTTTGTATTGTAAAGAAAATGAATCACCAATTGTTTTTTTATTCAAATAAATGCATGTGAAGTACGAATATAAATGATTCGTTACGTATTCGGTTTTCGATATTAGGGTAATTCATAATCTGCCGCAATTTTATTTTATAAAATCTTCAAACAGGGATACTTCCCTGTGGGCATGTGAAAGCGTTTCTGTAAATCCAATTTTAACAAGAGCACAAAAGAAAATAATATTATAGCAATCTTTCTTTCGAGGTTTTTCCTTTTTTTCGATCTAATTCGGATGTATTCCGAGATGACTGATAGGATAAGATTGAAGCGGATCTTTTTGTTTACTTCTCTGTCAATGGTGTACGTATCAAAGAAAAGCTCCAGTTCATTTCTTTCGAATTGTTGCAAGCAATTACAGTAAGAGTTCAGAAGTACGTGAGTTCAAAACTTATAAATTTCTCTAAAAACGCTAAGGATTGCATTAGTTCCTTTTGTACCCGCATGAAGAAGATATCATAGTATCATTTTTACTTGCTAATACTACCCTTATGTTGTAAGTTTGGCCTTTTTTTCTCCAGTCTACCGATGTGGGTAGAAAGATTTTACGGATGTTCCAACTACACTAGCTTTAAATATTTTTGGTGTAGGAAGACCCTTCTCAAGTTGTATTTTACGTTTTCTCATCACGTTTTCTGTAAAAGCCTTGCCAAGCACCTTAAGTTCTACACTCATTTTTTTTAAGATGATATTCCTTTACTGCAGTCAATTCTACCCCACCTCAATACTTAGAATGTTACTTAAAAAAAAAACTTGAATAATTGATTAACTCGTTAATAATGCGTTCGTGAATTTTGTTGGGAGAAACTCGTTTTCTTAGCTTTAACGTAATGTAATAAAGCATAATTTCTTAGAGACTTAGAAGGAAATATTGGGAATTAGTCAGAAAGAGAAAATTAATTTAAATAATCCGGGAAATGTCGGAAATGGTAGGTTGAGGATATTACGAGAACGCCTGACCCGAAACTAAGGGCAATGAAAAGAAGAAGGAAATATAGCAAGAGGGGGTTTCACTTGTTTGGTTTTTGTACATGAAAGAAGTGGGTGGGGGCGTAGCTGTTTTCTCTCCCCTGTATCGTTGTGCCCTTTCCTTCAAATTCAAGTAATAAGATTTGCCTTAGCCCTCACCTGCTTCTACCAAACTCATTCCCAAGGCAATCGTTTCAGACTTTAGGTTCTCTTTATTGCTTCTAACAAGAAACGTTATGTCCAACTAGAATTTATTCGGACAAAGTAAATAGTTGTTTTCATGTGAAATGAACAGTTTCTTGGTACATTAAGGGCTCCAAAGATGGTTAATTACAACGTCCAAAATTCAATTCATACTAATAAAAGTTTAGTCAAATCGGATGATTGTCCAACAAAGGCAATCTTTGTGTGTTTAGGGTTGAATTTGTTTTCTATAGGATGAAAAGTTGAACGGTAAAAGCACTGCATTCAGGACTAAAAATCATTCACCATTTCGACGTTGCAAACTAAAATTTTCATCGATCCTTTTGTCTTAGATAACAGCTAAACGCGAAGGTAAAAAAATCGCAAAACATGTCAAAACCAAACCGCTTTAGATACGTAATGTCTATATATATACAAGCGCTCCGAATTCAATTAAAATCTGCTCTCTGTAATTACTAATAATTAAAATGCTTTTGTTAGGTAGAGTTCGGTTTTGATTTAACTGCTTTCGTTGTGCTTTAAATATCAAATAAGACATCAAAAGAGAAAATAATCCTTGTAAACATAGCAATAAGTAAATTTTTCTGTTTATGCATTAGAATGTATTCGGAGTTCTGAAATCATTAAAATTTTGTTTTATATCAAAATAAATAGTACTAGAAATTATATTAAATAATTTGTGACAAATTAAAAATAAAAACTTGGGAATTTCACTTAAAACTTTATTAAAAAACTTCGCCTTATAAGGGCATCTTCAGGAGTAACAAAAATATACTAAGTAACAAACAACAAATAAATTAATTTATGGTACATCCTAAGAGGATGGTGGTTGAACAATCTTATGTTAGGGGATTGTTGCCAAAATCTAGTTGCTCGTTATTTGTAATGTATTTGAGGAATACTTTCTTTTTTAGACATTGACTGTTGTACCATAAATTGTTATTTGCCGTTTGGATCTTGATGTCTTCTACAATAAACGGTTATAAATTCACCATCCCAGGATTTGAATAACTTAATTTTCTTTTTTAGCTTTTTAAGTCTAATTCCCAAGTTTTTTTGATTTAAATTTTAATTTTTAATTTTGAACCATGTTTCGCCAAATGATAACGGCAGATACCCTTAAATTTGTGACAATTTTAATGTTGGTATTTGAGTTTACTCATCAATACGCCATAGGCAGTCTAGATGGTAGGGGTATTAGCCCTCGGAATAGTTGTTTTTTTTGATTCCATATTTATGCCTTGCACTAACTACAATGCGAGTAGCTAGTGGGAATGAAACAAAAAAGTTCTTTTTTTTTCAACTACAAAGTTGATTTATCTCAATTGAAACAAAGGTTCTCACTAGAGTTTTCATTCAACTTTTGTTTATCTACTAAAATCGGTCAATTTGACTTGACTCGTGAGAACGTGCCTTAAGTCTTATCGTTATTTTTTTAAATATATTTGTATAAATAATTATGGGACATATTGGAGCCTGTGGTTTATTGTTTTAAAATCAAGACGATAAGACTGACCTCAACTCCTGTCGCCTTCCTGTTGTTATTTTTACTGGAAATTCAACAGAAGTAAAACTTGTACTCGTTAAATTGACTCTAACTGAAGATGTGTCAAAACGCGTTTTAGGTCAGTGAATTTTAGATTTTACTGTTTTATCGAATACTTGATGAAATATTATCTAATTTATTATTAACTGTTCTTGAAGATTTTTATGATCTGTGTTAAAAATATATTTCTCAATTCTTGCAATCTTTAAACCTTAAACCGTATAAGAAAGAAACCAGAATTGAATTCGTCCAGTATTTTATTTGGTTGATGTTAAACTATTTTACAATAGAAATAAATAAGGGCATCTTTGAAAGTACCATCATATAAATATCTATACGTATGGAAAGCGGCTTAGTTTTTTTTTTGAAAGAATTTTATATTACTTGTATAGATAGATCAGTAATGGCTGTTTTTCGATGTTTGTCAAAGGAAATATAAGAGTCTACAAGTCTGCATTTCAAGAATAAGAACTAGTATTGTAAATAAGAAGTAGTGGTAGTTTATAGAGCTCACAAAGGGGACGAAGCGATTGAATTTTTTAAGGAAAAAGACTGCCCCTTGCAACGGCAGCTTCTCATCCCTTATATCGTACATACACGCGTTTGTCAACCATAGAGGGGTTGACGGTAGTGATTGTTAGAACAGAGGCTGTAATCCCCTTAACAGAAGTGCAAGTTCTCCGGTGGTAGTAACACATATGTTCCGTGAATCATATAAGGTAATAGAAAGTGGTTCCGCACCTCTGAGCTTACTGTTTATGTGTGTTTTATATATGTATGCGCATTTCTTTTCGATCGATAAATACGACCCTGTAAAACACGTTAATCTGTTGCTACTTTGTTGCGCCTTTATGTATTGCATGCACGAGCGTTACCGATTTTATTACGCTCAGTACGAATCAGGCATCTTCTTTTTCTGTAGGTACTTTACACAACCAATTACGTAAATTAGGGAACATTTATTAAGGGTGTATGCAATATCTCTACCAAATTACCCTCCATATCATTGAAGTTTTACAGTTCAAGACATAAACTTTACCTTCTATAATAATAAATTAAATTACGGGTATATCATGTTTTTATTACAATATTATATGTAGATAACTGTGTAGAATAATTTCGAAATATCGATCACTTGTTTGAGAATCCTTTTGTTAAATACTTTATGAATTTAAAAAATTAAATCATATTTTCCTCCGAAACGTTTAAAAATTAAATGAAAGAAATTGATTGTTGTTTGGCGACACCATTTTGAAATAAAACGTTTTTAAATGTCTCAGATTTAATGAGAGAAACTATACAGGGTCATTCAAACTGAGTGGTACATTAGACGTTTTAGGGAAACTAAGCATGTCACAGATTTAAAAATTTGGGAGTAGATGTAGATCAAAGATGATCTATTTAACTAAAATAATTTCAACTGGCACTTCCGGTTATATATATATATATACCCTGTATACGTGATTCGGGTTGTTAGCCAATTTTCAAGTAACATATTACTCTTGAAAAAGGGCTATCTACCCGAAACACGTGTAGAGTTTCTCTCAATAAATCTGAGACATTCAAAAGAGTTTTATTTTCTTATTTAAAAATTAAACTGTGGGCAAATTTGACTTATTTTGTTTTGAGATGAGAATATTTCGAAATTTGATATACTAGGGTAATTATGGAAACAGATTTGTATTCGCATTTGAAAAATACATCGAAAATGATTATACTCCTGGTAATTTTATTCTTTTCAACCCATTATTATAGAGCTCTCATTTTCGAGGGATCTTTTTTGCCGAACAACTACAAAGGCAAAGTGAAATCTGACCATAGAGTTGTCTCAGCACATACCACATTGAAAATATAAATATCCTAATTTTAAAACTAAACAACAGTTCGAATTTTTAAATTATGATATTTCAAAACTTGATGTACTGGTTCAACTTTGAGGTCAGATTTTGCATCAGCGTTTAAAGATTTGTCGGAAATTACTTCTGTTAGTTACTGTAGTTCTTAGGCTTTCACGGCCGGCATACATCAATTCGTTATTGTCTTCCGAACTGTTTTACCGTGATCCAAGGAATTTTACTATTCTAACGTTTCGCCGTTTCTTACTGATGTCTTCTTCAGTGGTGACTTTGAATGTGCTGAGTTGTGAATGATGATCATCAGTGCATTAGTGTTTTTATTTCTATGTATGTTTATTTTGTTAAATATAGATGTTTATTATACATATTAAATAAAAGTTTCTTTAACGTAAACAGTTGTTGTTTGTTTTGTTTGACATTATATCGTAATTGTACTCTGTATTGTAAGGTTTTAACACGTAAATATAAATAAATAAGTGTTTTTTTATGATCATTTCGAAGTAAATTAAAAACGAATTTGTGTTACTAAAACCGTCCTTGTTTCTTCATTGATTGAGGTGAATCCCTGTGGAGACCGCCAGGTATAGAAACGAAAAGAAGATTATAAGATTAAAAGAAATTAATACGTAGACATTTCAACTTCATGTTATTAAACTCTTCGGGATTTTATTAGCACATATGATTCTTTAAATAAGAACAACTATTATTTAATCTAAACAATTTCATTTCATCAAATAAACTTTTCGATAGTAGATGCTAGTACTTATTGAAATGAATTATTAATGATGTTGAACTTTAATTAAAAATCACAAAGTTTCAAGAATATTTTATTTTGTAGGTATTTTTGTATCCTGAAGAAGCTACTGTGTTAGTGAAACAGTTGTTGATACAATAAATTCCTGTGAAAGTTTTCTTTTGTTTTACTTCTGATTATGAATACCTTTCACCAAGTAAAAGCCAATTCCATTTCAGTACAATATTGTTTCGCCAAACATTGGCTTCATCACCTGATGTAGTAGTGTGTACAAAATAAAATATGTATGAAACTTTGATTTTTAATTAAAGTTCAACATGATCATCAAATAAAACCAAGTAGCCTAGACGTCTGAGAATTATTAGAAATGAGGAATACCAATAACGGTAATAATTGAATTTTTATTGAACGAGTAAATCAAATCGGCTTCCATATTTCTTACCTTGCAATTGTCGTCACCAATCAATAATAATAAAATTGCAAACAAGGTTAGTGTAACTACTGCATTTGTTTTATTTATTGTTTCAATCATTCAATCAGTAGTAGGTATGTTGTATAATAAATAACTGTAGCTGTTCAAGAAATTGATTACAAAGAACCGACCCCTTATTGATGAAAATTTAATCCAGGTAGCTATTTTTTAAAGATTGTAATAATAAGCATATTAATAAAACTATGCTTTCTTTTTAAGAGTTATATTATTATTATTATCATGTATTTTTTATTGATTTGGGGCGGTTTCTCCCTTATGAAATCGTGATATATTTTTTAAATTGTATAATAAAAACAGTTGTCTACGTATTACTAGTGTGATGCGATTTTAAACAGTATTATTGGACGAACACATTTCCTTTCGATTGACTGGTAAATAATGTATTTTTTCCCTTACTACATCTTCTTCGGCTGGAGTGAACAATTACTCAAACTCCCCTTCGTAATCTGTTAGTTAAATATTTATGAAAATGTTTACGCGGACGGATTAGATTGTTTGAGTAAGAACGATGTAGACAAACTTTCCTAGTTTAATCGAAATATTTATTTAGAAGACAGACGAAAACCAATCGCGGACATAATCAAATTTTATTTTATTTGCAATTATTTTAAATAGGTAGGTACTTATTAAACTACATATATTTAACTGTAATAAAGGACAAGTCTAGTCTTTGTACCTAGAAATCATAGAAATTTTAAAAGCTAAGAATAAACAAATGAACACAACGAATGATCAGGTACGAGGGTTACTATTTCTATTTTGAGTCTAATAATGAAAAGACAGTAATTTATTATCGGAAATGGCTTTATTGTTTTTCCAAGTATTCTCCATGGTGATCAATAAATACACTTTTGCATGCGCTTAATCCAATTTTCGTAACACATTGTTCCACTCCGATTGAGGTACCTCCAAACCATGGTTTTTGAATGCATCAACGGCTGCTTCAAGAGCCGAAAAACGTTGGCCACGCAATTTATTCTTGATTGAAGAAGTCATTTAGTGGCAAATCCGGGCTGTACGGAGCATGGCTCATCAATTCGACGTTTTGGCCAGTCAAATAAATAGGTGGTTGTTTCAGCTTGATATGTGGGAATAAGAACAAGTGATTTGGTGACAAATCGGGACTGTTCGGAGCATGGTCCATCAATTCGAAGTTTTGACCTGTCAAATAGGTGGTTGTTTCAGCCGATGTGTGAGAGCTTGCATTGTCATGATGAAGAATGATCCTTCGTTGCCGTATCTTTTTTCTTATTTGACCAAGCACTTCTGGCAAACAAATGGTTGTGTACCAATCAGAGTTCGCCGTTCTACGTTACTCTGACGGCACGGTTGCCACATGTCCAATTATTCCGAAAAAGGAGACGATCAGAAGTTCTTCGCGCACAGATCACCTTTGTCGGATTTGCCTTGTCTTGGAAGACCCATACGGTGAATTGTTGTTTTGTTTCGGGCTTATATGCATAGATCCAAGATTCGTCACCTGTGTAGATGTTATACACAGCCTTTAATGCACTGCGATTGTATTTCTTGAGCTTTTTTGTAATTAACCAATTGACACCAGCATCTTTTTGAGCTTCTGTTAAATTTTACGGGATCCAACGTGAACAAATCTTCACAGCTAAATGTTCATGCAATGCACTAATGTCCAAGGATGATTCAATCTCACGATAAATCACATGACGGTCTTGCAATATCAGTTCGCTCACAGCATCAGTGTTTTCTGGCACAACAACCAACAATTGATTTTGGACGATCTTCACGATTTTATCTCTCGACTCAAATATATAGTAGTATTAGTGGAATAGTCCGAATTATTAACGCATATAAAATAAAGTTTATATAATGTCTAGTTATATTTTGTGCTATCTGAAATATTTCGTATGTTAGACAAAGGCTTTACAAAAGTCTATTTTAAAGTTTAGTCTGTGATTTATTGAGACATCCTATGGCACGCTGATGAGATCTAATAAGACGTGTAGTAGTTTCGATGAATTACTCTGGCCAAGAACTTATACTTTTCGATAGATTTTACGAAAGATTTTAAAGCGAATCAGATCTATGAATTATCTTCCTTCCATTAGACGAAAAATTGAAAGTGCTGCAAGCTTTTCAAACTGTCGACATTGTTATAAGTCTGCAGAAGGGCTTAAGCTCATCTAGATTAAAATGATGTTTATAAGCAAGTTAATTATTGGCTAAACTGGAAACGAATTGTTGCTATAAAATACAAATTCTATATTTTGGTACCATTCTCTCGTTCAGTTTAGGAAAACTGATAAATCGTCCAGAAAATGTCATTCTAAAGCTCATGGATGAAAAACTAAATTACACGCATTGAAATTTTATTAAAAAAAAAGTTTTTTTGTTTAATTTTACGTAGCTACTCGTTCTTTTTTATCTTTAAAAGTGTTAGTAGGTTATTATGATAACTTCTCAAGTTCTTAATTAAATTACAGTAGGTTTGTATGAATTTTGAAGGAAATAGAATTTTCCATAAAGATCAATTTAGCATGGTAAACTGCGGATGCTGCAGAATAATTGAGTTTTAAAACAGGCTTTCAGCTATAATACTTACTGAATGTCTCAAGTGTCCTGTTTGTTACAGCGTTTAGATCAAAAACACGTCTGTACTCAACTGGAAAATCTGTTCTTTGCTATTATATATTGAAGGTATATTCAGTAAAATTCATATTAACATAGTCTCGTGACTATGAAATCTTTAAGATCTTGAATAATGTGAAAATTCGGAAAGCAATATTTCAATTGCAATTTTTCTCGAGAAAGATCTCAAAAAGAGACTGGAAAGTTAATTTTACTTTATTATTATTTATTTGCTCCAAATATACTTATGTTAAAAGATGTCTGAATATATGAAGGTATCCCTATTTTCTATTTTAGAAAGAAATGAAAAACAAATTTTTAAGTTATACAAATAATTTTATTCTGTTCTTTGAGTTCCAAACTATTAATTTGCCTTCCATTTCATTTCAATATACAATTTAGTAGTTATATCTTGTGTTTAATTTATGGAAATATGTATTTCACTGTTTCGGGATTTGTATCGTGAATCCACTGTAATTATGTATTATATAATTGGGATTTCTTCAATCATACTGGTTCGCTTAATAAGGGGAAGTCTATATTGCGGTTTTTTTCACAGACCTGCATCAAAACTTTACTAAATGTCTCAAGTAAAGAAAGAAGAAATAATTAGAACACTCAATGAAAAATATAAAAAAAAAATAGTTTATGAAGTTCTAAAGAATCTGACAATTCGGAAGAAAATAATGAGGAAACATCTTGATAATATAATTAAATCAGTAGTGTACTTTAATAAGAAGTATTCATTCCTATTGTAAGTTTTCTCTAGAAGAAATAAGGTTTAGAGAGGCATAATCTCCCTTTTAACAAGCTAAAACTTGTTTCTTTACATCTGGTAAATTGGCATTTTATTAATTTGAAAATGTTTGGAAGAAACAATGCGAACGATGGCCGCGCCTTTGATTCGTTCACAAAAGGTACGAATTGAAGTGGCTATAGAAATAGCAGAGATCATTATTTCATATTTAAATATAAAGGAGGGTGGTTTATTTAATAAAACTTTTCATTTTGTGGCGATGTTTTTATGCAAATTACGCTCCGGTGATAATTTGATTTTCAATGCAGAAATTGAAGCTTTTCTAGGGATATTTGATTCGTGACTCTTAACAGGCGCCAATCGCAATGAACTACGTTATAAAATTGATCAAGATCGGGATTCTATCGGAGAATCCCTCCTTGTATGTTAATAGTAGGAAGCCATGACTCAAGTTGAATGCAAATGCTGTCTTCCAGACTTTTTAAGCAGTAATTTCAAATTCGATTTATTCCTTATCATGGAAGCGGGAATTCTTCAGTTATCTTTATCCAGAAAGCTTCTTGCATTGCAAACATCAAAAATTTTACAAAAATACATTTAAAGTTAAACTTCCACTAATTTTTTATTTGGTTAGTAGATACGTACTGCAATAAATATTTTTTTATCTAGCAATACAATTATTACATACTTAAAGCTATTATAAATATGCTAGAACTCCTGTAAGCCTGTAAGCTAATATTCATGGAAAAAGAAACATTAAAACATCAAGTGAACGTATTATTTAAAAGAATTTTTGGCAACTCAAGCCGTAAAGGGTTGTTTAAAGGTTAGGCTATGATTAGAAAATTTACTTTCTAACAAATTGATTAAGGCTTTCGCGGCCAGTTGATGGACTGGTGTTGTCCTTCTTCGGGTGTACAGGCCGTCGTCGGTTGGAATTGCTTCCTAACGTTTCGCTAGCACGAGTGGCGAGCTTCTTCAGAGGTCTATCCATTTTCTACAACCAACAGCGAAAATGGATAGACCTCTGAAGAATCTCGCCACTCGTGCTAGCGAAACGTTAGGAAGCAATTCCAACCGACGACGGCCTGTACACCAGAAGAAGGACAACACCAGTTTTACTTTCTAAGGTGCACTTATTGTGAAACATCATATTAATAATAAAATAAAACACTAGTAAAATGTTTGCACTAAATATATTGAGAAACTCGACAATTGTTTCGGGCATTGCCCATTATCAAGAGTATAAATACTAAAGAATAATGTCTAACAAACAGTGTATATATAGTTACATCTATAATTCGCTGAGTAGGAGAGGGGATGTTGTTTGTCCTAACTCTAATTGATTATTAACAATGTTTATTTTATTGTGGAGGCATTTCTTAATTTCTAAATTTTCGAACATAGATAATTTCTTACTATTAGATATATTAGTGTGTAAAATTTTTGTATTTTTGACGTCTATATTGTGTTTATACAAAGTACAATGTTCTGAAATTCCAGCAAATTCGTTATATCGTTATACCCGTTATTTCTGGCAACGATACTTTGGTTGACAAATTAATTTTCACAAAAAAACAAAAATTAGTTAGAAAATCATTATATCATGACGATTTTAGTATTAACTCTAATAAGAATTTTGTTTCTTTACTTTTTGTAAAATCTGTTAGTAATAAGTATAAACATAAATTACAAAATTTAGGTTTAACTGTTGTTGAAAACAATAAATTTACTTTAAGAACTATATTAGTCAATAATAAAAAGAAAATAACTCCTTTGGAAAAAAGTGGTGTATATCATTAGCTTGTGACTCATGTGACGCAATATATATTGGACAAACTGGTAGAGCTTTTTCAACTAGGATAAAAGAACATTTAAATAGTATTAATAAAAATAATTTGCATACTGGAATTTCAGAACATTGTACTTTGTATAAACAGAATGTAGACGTCAAAAATTACCTATATATATATACACTGTTTGTTAGATATTATTCTTTAGTATTTATACTCTTGTTAATGAGCAATGCCCGAAACAATTGTCGAGTTTCTCAATATATTTAGTGCAAACATTTTACTAGTGTTTTATTTTATTTTATTATGATTAGAAAGGTTACTTTTATTTGAAATTTAACCAGGGCAACCTTGTATAGAATAAACACTCTGAATTTGTTGTTTTATTGATATTTTGTTTGAATCTTATTGTACTGTAGGTTTGTGGAACTGCTTGAAATTGAAAATGGTAAAAGAGTTTTCTTCATTTTTATCTAACATTACAAAAGAACGCCAACACGAAATAGAAAATATCGAAATCCCTTGTAATTACGCTAATGACTCATGACATTGCTTGTCTTCATTTGCAATCTTTGTTTGTGCACAAAATACAAGCGGCAGGCATAACATGTTAATGTAAATAAGTCAACATACATATTTATTTATATATGCAGATAGTATGTTCTATATATGTGCATATGTATATATATATATATATATATATATCCATTATGCGGTAGAGTAACTGAGAAATCTGAAAGAGAAATGACAGTAACAATGACAATTCCCGAGTAGCAAAATGGCACAAGAGTTAAATTGGGAGGATTTGCCAGGAATTCAAATAAGATAAAATTTAAAACAACAGTCGTAAAAATGATGTGCTTTTAGAAACAAAGCATCCAGGACAGTAATAAAAATAAATACTGTGTTCAAGATAACAAAATTAACATACAAATTATGAGCACGTTACAAAAATCTATCTACTTAATGGATTCATTTGGGTTGTCATTCATTTTTCCGTTTTGAAAAATATATAGGTAGTAAAACTTCTTGAGAGAAGTAAACAAATTCACCGTTATTATATATTATATAATATTATTTGTATACATATTTTATGTGTTGTTATCAAGTGTAACTACAATTCAAGTTTGTTTTTAATTTTTTAACCCAGCCGGATTATTTTTTGCTTCTTCGATTTTTTGTATGTAGGCAACTCGACTTTATTCTTTAGATAATCAACAGAAACAATTACTCCGAAGGCTAATACCCCTACCGGCATTGAATTACTCTCTTGATTCCGAACGATTCTTAGACGAATATGACAATTCAAAAAAGAAGGTATTAAAATCCTTTTTCGTCTAATCATAAAGGATCACAGATTCCACATTTGAAACGGCTCCTACACAGTAGGCACAGCGCACCGAAAGCCATACTCCACGACCGGTTTCGACCTATCGGGTCTCATTAGGTGGGCGCTGACAGAAATGCTTTTACAAGCTATATAATAAATATAAATATGGAATCATCAGAAACAACTACTCCGAGGGCTAATATCCCTACCGGCATTGAATTACACTGTTGATTTCGAACGATTCTTAGAAGAAGGTATTAAAATCCTTTTTCGTCTAATTACTAATTACTGTGTGGGATCTGTGATCCTTTATAATTAGACGAAAAAGGATTTTAATACCTTCTTTTTTGAACTTTAGAATACTGTCCACTTGTACCAATAACAAACTTGTTCTCCAATTTTAGAACAGTGGTACAATATTTTTCACCTTCGGTGGGTGATAATTTCCAATTTTCTTGTCTTTTAACACCAAAAATATACCTTACTGTATAATTTTTTCTATTATCATTGAAACTTATTATAAAATTTTTCCCTTTCTCAATATGTATGTAGAAGTGAAAGTCATATTAGAGGTTAATATATATATATATATTGCTAATACAATAACAACCCCCACGTTTCGCCTTTATTATATAAGTAATATTTAGGTTAGATTCAATTTAATAATATTTTGTATGGTTTTGGTTACAGAATTGATGCATTTTTTTATGAATGTTTATGGTGGTTCAAACAATAAAAAATTAAAAGCCGCCTGGTGACATAAAGACTTCGCATTTAGGAAAACTATTTCTTGCTATATAACTTTGCCAAAAGATACTCGATGAATTGTCTTACAATTTTTTCTCCGTCAAAATAAATATTGTCGTTCATCTTACGGACATATAATTAAAGTAAATAACTACGTAGACCAATAAGAAGTGAGGAAAAGACAATTCACCGTAATTTTAATAACAATCGCAATTGTTTCAGCATATGATATCTTTATCAAAAATAAATAACTAATACTGTTACTATTAGTTATTTTCTGCATCACATAGCAAGACAAATCCAGTTTTTTTGAAACATAAATGTACTTCTCTTAATTCCTTGATTAATTTTAATAAGACAAAAGATGAAAAAACACTCGGTGAAAATGTTCCATAAATTTATTTCAGATTATTTAGTTCCATCTAGTACCGACACAGTCGTCCGTTATTCTTAATTTTAATAAGTTTATTTTATGACAATTTGCAGAATACATATAATTAATATTCAGGCACCACCATTCTGTCAACTGTTTTTTATATGTACCCTACAATTTTTACTCTCATACATGAACTTCCTTAATGAGCAAATTTCTAAACATTTTACCCTTCCGTTGTGGTAGAATGTTTAATAGAAATTCCATTTGATTAACCGTTTCCACACAAACAAAATGACGCTCAAACGGGAAAATGCCAATAACAAAATCAAATGGTAAGATTCAGGTATACATACTTCAAAGCCGTTGTTTCCTAATTCGATTAAGCTTACAAGTATGCCTTTTGTTTGATAATTAGGAAAACCTTTGCACTCGCTAGATAGTTCCGACAACTCGTGCAGGAAGGAATTCTGTTAAGATTTTGCACAATCATAAGGGAGTGTAGAAAGAGGGGTTTGAATTGATCGCAAAAATCAAAACTCTTTGATGTCAATAACACGCGCAAATTGAATGGATGAATGCAGACTAAGTAAACTCGAATATAACGTATAATCTACAAAATTTAGAATAATACATCAACACATGATTTTAACATGAGAGGAAACGAAAAATACACAATCTTTAAAATACTAATTCACATCTACAATCAAATGAAAATCACTATCGATAAGTTGGTTATCTGTAGAAAGTTTGGAAAATCGTGCACCTTTTGGTTCTAACCTAGTTTTTGACTTGAATAACGCAGACCATCGAAAGCTGTACAAGAGTGTATCTAAAATGACTATCCCCCTGTTTTTTGTCTTAATCTTCGCCATAGTAGTGTTGATAATAAATTTTGAGGTAAGGGTAGGTATTTCAAAATTCTAGGATCATGACTTTGAATTTATACAATGCAACTGTGTTTCTCATTCGATTGTGTTCCCTCGTGGAACGTGGCAGAGAGAGGGGTGAGTAGCGCCAACTTGATGAGATGCCACACATAGCAATGGGGTAGTAATATTTCCTTCCCTCCAATCCCCGAATGGGCGTGACAACTGAACGAAAACAGAATTAGCCCGAGACTGTGCCCGTAGAACTTACACTGAAATAAATAGGGTTGTAGCGCATTTCAACCATTTCTAATACTACCCGGATTACTAGGGTAGTTTGAGGTCCAAAGGTGTTATATTGAAAGTTGATTACTCTACAGGGCGATCCCCTTTAATATCGCGCTATGGAATAATCGATTATCTCGTCTTAAAAAAATGAATTCTAAACAATAATCTTTACCAATTAGTTAGATCTAACCTTATTATCAAAGGGGTGCAATGTCAAAAAGGCGCTAACAAAAGGATTTTGTTTCAGGTTGTGGTAGAAGCGGGAGCATCAGCTTTGGAATATGGAGATATTGTGGTTGAAGAGGGTTCTTCTGCTAATCCTGATCTCCACTTCGATCCTCAGCAAATGCATCTCTATGTCATGACCGAACGAAAGGTAAATTACATATTTTATTTGCTTGACAGTATTTTAATCTTTTTCTTGTCAATAATTAAATATTAAGTGTCAGTGTCCTTACCTAGGATCTACCCTATGCAACGGAATAATTTCATCCAAACTAATGACATAACTGATGCCTAAACAACTTGTTTTGGAAAAATAAATGTTTTTCTTATCATATCCTTTTTTCAGTAAGGGGCTGTTTATGTTTATGTATTATGTAATGCAGTTTTTCATATTTTTGACTCCCCCCCTCAGTGTGATCCCAAGTGATACCGACAATCATAAAAATATCGTTAAAAAAATGTTACGTAATACGTTTCTTGACACTGCCTTCCCCCTGTAACCCATTGTAACGTTGTACAAAACCACCATCCCCCAAACTGCATAACTTTTTCTTGGACAGTCCTATTTTGTTGATGTTATTACTTAATTTCATTTCTAAAAATAAACGATATTCAGTCGACGCCAGTAGGCACCCTGCACTTTTTGATAATGACAATGAGATTATGTGAAATGTTTATGCTATTTGGTTGTCATTGATTAATTTTTAATGGATGTATCCACTAAAAATGGACATTAATTACGCTCATCTTGTTTATTAACAAATAGAAGCGACGTAATATTCAGTGTAACACTAATTCATTTTATACTTAATTAATTATTATTTGTAGTTAGTGTTTATAGAACAACCAATATACAAACGGATATTGCAACTGATAGACAAACAGCAACATCCGTCATGAGTTGCTCGACAGCAACTACAACTACTACTCGACAAATGAAAATTACCACAATGTTCCATTTACTTCCAGTTATGTACATGTCACATGTTACAATCATAATTAACTAACGGTGATTTTTCAAAACTACTGGACATACTCAAGTTTGGCAGTTTCTTTGTGTTGAACGTTATGGCAGATACAATATTGGGAGACAAAATTTAATGTTTCCGAATTTCTCCTGTCTGCGTGAATAATGTTTTGGGAAACCTTCCGAAAGGGGTCCACTGAAATGGGGGTTGAATGATACTTTTTTGGTTTAGGCTAGCAAATCCACCCCCCAAAAAAAATGTGTTCTTTTTACATGAATCTATTACAAAAACTACTATTTATTAACAACTAAGATGAATTTCGGAGAAGAAAATAACCAAAAGGAATATACAACCCTTTTTTGTTATTAGCCCCAAAAAATCATGTGTTTTACATTAAATAATTGTTTATTGATAGTATAATAAAAGTAAAAATAAATTTTGGTCGAGAAAGTTACCAAAAGGGGTGAAAGTGAAAAACAAATAATTAAGGTATTTATTAGGCCATGAAAAACAAATCATTTGCAATAACAACAAAACAGTTCAAGGTTTTTGTCGTTGCAATTTTGATAATTTGCCTACTTACGAATTTAATACGATGAAAAATGGACTCGTGCGTGAATAGAATCCTTTGTGGGAAAATAGGAAAAGTTTCTTCGATTTCGGGAATATCTGGGCTGTAATTCTTGGTAGGTTTTCCTTACCCCTACTGTGAAATATGCTATGCACTAGGAATATGTTGCGTACGGTTGGGGTAGGTTTTCCTCATTCCTACTGTGGAAAGTGCCATGCACCAAGGGTTTAGGTTCGGTTAGGGTATAAAAATTGTTAAGAAATACCATGATTAAATTTATTTATTTTTTACTTTTTGGAAACTTTTTCGACCAAAATTCATTTTGAATATTATTTATACTATCAATAAACAACTATTTAAAGCAAAAAAACATGATTTTTGGGGGTGGAATTTCGAAAAAGTAAGAAGTTGGTCTTTGATTCATTTTAACAAAAACTATTGTGGTAAATGTAGATGTAGATGAGGGAACTGTCGGTTGGACCCCCAATTTAGTGGGTCTTTCTTTTGGAGGCTTAGCCAAATTTTTCGGACAACAAATTTCGGTGGTAAATTTTGATTATTTTTGCAATTTTATTTTTATACTTGAATGTGTAAGCAGATGCCTTTCATAGGGTGCCCCACTAAACTCTAGGGTCTCTCCTGTAAATTTCAACAACCTCTCTTAAAAAAAGGGAATCCTTTCTTAGTTTAAAAAAGAATTGTTAAAAAAATTAAGCACAAGTTCCCTTTTATCTTTTATTTTATTTGTAAGGGAACCTAAAATTGACTGTATGTTATGTCCTTTTTATTAAGGACTTTTAAAAAAGAAAATGAATTCCCGTTTACGCGAAGAAATGTAAGGCACCTTAAGGTCACTGCAGTTCTTCGATTAATTACTATGATGTAACACAAAGCAAGCAGCGTGAAATAGTTGTTTTTAAAAAGTCTTTCCTGTTCGATGGGATTTATTAATATTACGTACAGACGACCTTTAAGATGGTATTCAAGAAGTCAGCAAGATTGTTGAACAGTAATTTCACCAGGAGGTTAATACCGTCTGTACAATGTACACCGGTATGCGTTCTTGTCTTATCTTGCGACTTTATTTTACGAAGTTAAGAATAAGTAGGTTATACATAGTGCCAGCGGCGGGTTGTCTCTGAAACAATAGTTAAAAAACAAACTAAATATGGGTCTATTTCATTAAACTATTAAGTGTAAAGACGAACAATTGTATTCGTGTTTGATAAATCGGTTTGTTGGAAGAAAACAGTAATTTATGTAGCCGGTTTGTCATTGTCTCTACGCCACTGCACGAAAAGCATGTTTTATTCGTCGACACAATGTATGATTATGTATAAATTGGCAGAAAGAGTGCAAATGTTAAAGAACATGGCTTGAGAGCCAGCTGGGTAATAGAAGACAAACTCGTCGGACTGCCTTGAAGGCCATACCTGAGTGTAACGGAAGGCCGTGTGATACCAATTATTTATTGCATGTCGACCACCAAATTCTGTATTACTTTTAATCTCGCACATTCTCGCTAGACCATTGGCCTTTCCGATCCTAAAATACCATGAAAACACATAATAAAATTGCAATTAATGCATATTAATTTTTAACTCCATAAAAGACGAACAAAAATTTTTATAATTTCAATTGAATTAAATGGGAAACATTTGAAACATCAAATATAAATATGGAATCAACAGAAACGACTACTCCGAGGGCTAATAACCGACATTGAATTACACTGTTGATTCCCAACGATTATTAGACGAAGATATCACATATTCAAAATGAAAAGGCATTAAAATCCTTTTTCGTCTAAATTTTAAGGATCACAGATCCCACATTTCGAACGCGTCCTACACAGTAGGCACAGCGTACGGAAAGCCATACCCACGACCGGTTTCGACATACAGGTCTCATCTGGTGGGCGCTGGCAGAAAGGCCTTTACAGGCTATATAATAAATACATATATAAATATGAAATCAACAGAAACAACTACTTCGAGGGCTAATACCCCTACCGACATTGAATTACACTGTTGATTCCCAACGATTATTAGACAAAGATATAACATATTGATTGAATAAAAAGGCATTAAAATCCTTTTTCGTCTAAATTTTAAGGATCACAGATCCCACATTTCGAACGCGTCCTACACAGTAGGCACAGCGTACGGAAAGCCATACCCACGACCGGTTTCGACATACAGGTCTCATCAGGTGGGCGCTGGCAGAAAGGCTTTTACAGGCTATATAATAAATACATATATAAATATGAAATCAACAGAAACAACTACTTCGAGGGCTAATACCCCTACCGGCATTGAATTATACTGTTGATTCCGTTGGATTCTGAGACAAAGATATAACATATTGATTGAATAAAAAGGCATTAAAATCCTTTTTCGTCTAAATTTTAAGGATCACAGATCCCACATTTCGAACGCGTCCTACACAGTAGGCACAGCGTACGGAAAGCCATACCCACGACCGGTTTCGACATACAGGTCTCATCTGGTGGGGGCTGGCAGAAAGGCCTTTACAGGCTATATAATAAATACATATATAAATATGAAATCAACAGAAACAACTACTTCGAGGGCTAATACCCCTACCGACATTGAATTACACTGTTGATTCCCAACGATTATTAGACAAAGATATAACATATTGATTGAATAAAAAGGCATTAAAATCCTTTTTCGTCTAAATTTTAAGGATCACAGATCCCACATTTCGAACGCGTCCTACACAGTAGGCACAGCGTACGGAAAGCCATACCCACGACCGGTTTCGACATACAGGTCTCATCAGGTGGGCGCTGGCAGAAAGGCTTTTACAGGCTATATAATAAATACATATATAAATATGAAATCAACAGAAACAACTACTTCGAGGGCTAATACCCCTACCGGCATTGAATTATACTGTTGATTCCGTTGGATTCTGAGACAAAGATATAACATATTGATTGAATAAAAAGGCATTAAAATCCTTTTTCGTCTAAATTTTAAGGAACACAGATCCCACATTTCGAACGCGTCCTACACAGTAGGCACAGCGTACGGAAAGCCATATCCCACGACCGGTTTCGACATACAGGTCTCATCAGGTGGGCGCTGGCAGAAAGGCTTTTACAGGCTATATAATAAATACATATATAAATATGAAATCAACAGAAACAACTACTTCGAGGGCTAATACCCCTACCGGCATTGAATTATACTGTTGATTCCGTTGGATTCTGAGACAAAGATATAACATATTGATTGAATAAAAAGGCATTAAAATCCTTTTTCGTCTAAATTTTAAGGATCACAGATCCCACATTTCGAACGCGTCCTACACAGTAGGCACAGCGTACGGAAAGCCATATCCCACGACCGGTTTCGACATACAGGTCTCATCTGGTGGGCGCTGGCAGAAAGGCCTTTACAGGCTATATAATAAATACATATATAAATATGAAATCAACAGAAACAACTACTTCGAGGGCTAATACCCCTACCGGCATTGAATTATACTGTTGATTCCGTTGGATTCTGAGACAAAGATATAACATATTGATTGAATAAAAAGGCATTAAAATCCTTTTTCGTCTAAATTTTAAGGATCACAGATCCCACATTTCGAACGCGTCCTACACAGTAGGCACAGCGTACGGAAAGCCATATCCCACGACCGGTTTCGACATACAGGTCTCATCAGGTGGGCGCTGGCAGAAAGGCTTTTACAGGCTATATAATAAATACATATATAAATATGAAATCAACAGAAACAACTACTTCGAGGGCTAATACCCCTACCGGCATTGAATTATACTGTTGATTCCGTTGGATTCTGAGACAAAGATATAACATATTGATTGAATAAAAAGGCATTAAAATCCTTTTTCGTCTAAATTTTAAGGAACACAGATCCCACATTTCGAACGCGTCCTACACAGTAGGCACAGCGTACGGAAAGCCATATCCCACGACCGGTTTCGACATACAGGTCTCATCAGGTGGGCGCTGGCAGAAAGGCTTTTACAGGCTATATAATAAATACATATATAAATATGAAATCAACAGAAACAACTACTTCGAGGGCTAATACCCCTACCGGCATTGAATTATACTGTTGATTCCGTTGGATTCTGAGACAAAGATATAACATATTGATTGAATAAAAAGGCATTAAAATCCTTTTTCGTCTAAATTTTAAGGATCACAGATCCCACATTTCGAATGCGTCCTACACAGTAGGCACAGCGTACGGAAAGCCATATCCCACGACCGGTTTCGACATACAGGTCTCATCTGGTGGGCGCTGGCAGAAAGGCCTTTACAGGCTATATAATAAATACATATATAAATATGAAATCAACAGAAACAACTACTTCGAGGGCTAATACCCCTACCGACATTGAATTACACTGTTGATTCCCAACGATTATTAGACGAAGATATAACATATTCAAAATGAAAAGGCATTAAAATCCTTTTTCGTCTAAATTTTAAGGATCACAGATCCCACATTTCGAACGCGTCCTACACAGTAGGCACAGCGTACGGAAAGCCATACCCACGACCGGTTTCGACATACAGGTCTCATCAGGTGGGCGCTGGCAGAAAGGCCTTTACAGGCTATATAATAAATACATATATAAATATGAAATTAACAGAAACAACTACTTCGAGGGCTAATACCCCTACCGGCATTGAATTATACTGTTGATTCCGTTGGATTCTGAGACAAAGATATAACATATTGATTGAATAAAAAGGCATTAAAATCCTTTTTCGTCTAAATTTTAAGGAACACAGATCGCACATTTCGAACGCGTCCTACACAGTAGGCACAGCGTACGGAAAGCCATATCCCACGACCGGTTTCGACATACAGGTCTCATCAGGTGGGCGCTGGCAGAAAGGCCTTTACAGGCTATATAATAAATACATATATAAATATGAAATCAACAGAAACAACTACTTCGAGGGCTAATACCCCTACCGGCATTGAATTATACTGTTGATTCCGTTGGATTCTGAGACAAAGATATAACATATTGATTGAATAAAAAGGCATTAAAATCCTTTTTCGTCTAAATTTTAAGGAACACAGATCCCACATTTCGAACGCGTCCTACACAGTAGGCACAGCGTACGGAAAGCCATATCCCACGACCGGTTTCGACATACAGGTCTCATCAGGTGGGCGCTGGCAGAAAGGCTTTTACAGGCTATATAATAAATACATATATAAATATGAAATCAACAGAAACAACTACTTCGAGGGCTAATACCCCTACCGGCATTGAATTATACCGTTGATTCCGTTGGATTCTGAGACAAAGATATAACATATTGATTGAATAAAAAGGCATTAAAATCCTTTTTCGTCGAAATTTTAAGGATCACAGATCCCACATTTCGAACGCATCCTACAGAGTAGATACAGCGTACGGAAAGCAATATTCCACGACCGGTTTCGACCTATCGAGTCTCATCAGGTGGGCGCTGGCAGAAAGACCTTTCTTTACAGGTTATATGATAAATATAAATATAAATGTGGAATCAACAGAAACAACTACTCCAAGAGCTAAAAATAATAATACTACCGACATCGTTTAAAATAAAATTAATCACATTAAAAGGCTTTTAAATTTTCAATTTTGTTTATTAAAATTAGCATTTTTTTCGACCGACTAGGTCTTTATCAAGAGTGATACTTATTTACTAAGGTTAAGAAGTATGCAATGGGTTTGTATTTATACATAGGTGTATATATTTGTTACAACTTTAGTTAGGTGCAGGTACAAATACAAAAGTATTTAGGAAAACACGTTAATTAGATTGTGGCTCTTAGAAATTCGTCAACAACTGATGTGTCATTAAATTGGGATTCGTCGTTAGTAATACTAATACTGTGTTTCTTTTTGATAGCTTTTTTAATTTCAAATTGTCCCAGAATGTTTAAACGTTGTCCTTTGTTTTCTAAACAGTGTAAAACTTATGCCTGTAGATGTTTATTTTATTTTTCGTGTCTTTATTATGTTCATATAATCAAAAGTTACGACTTCAAAATGGAAATTCCCAATAAATACGGTGGTTTTATTTTTAATTGTCGTATAATTTTTATCAATTTACTCATCCTTAAATAATAAGTGTATATTTTTTTCCTCTTTGTCAGTAGACAATGAATAAGCAAAATAATAAATTCTCATTGGGTTCTTTTAAAGCAACGTCCTTTATATTTAGAATGAAAGGTGATTGGATGAATTCGATACGTGTGTAGAACGTCGGGGTCAACCTTATCAGAGGGATCTTTTGATATAAGACGAACATTACTTATCGATTAGCCTCTATTGTAGCAACCTTACCCTTAGAAATAAAGATTTCACCACTGACGCCTACACATTTTATAAGTGATATTGACAAAAAAGCTCGATAAATTACACAAATGCTGTCTTGAAATTTAATTGTTAATACTATAAATTTTTAAAATGCTGATTATTGAGAAAATAATTAAAAAACCATTATTATACATAAATTATCATTATTGTCTTCATCATCACGAAATATATAACATAGTAATGTGCTAATATCTAAGATATTATAGGTATATATATTTATATTCTGTAATAAGCTGACAATTTAATTTTTAATTAAATAATCAACAATCTTTTGTTGTGTTGCCAGTTTTTGGGTTGGTTCGTAGCGACTATGTGGACTATGACGTAATCGGAGTCTCTCGATAATTTTACAGTACATACTACACTCGATTACAGAGAATAATAATTTGATAATAAGCAGAATCATAATTGAAATTATTTTGCCTTTAAAATCATAGACCCTTTTTTTTTTGGTCGAAAGAAGAAAAACTATTCAGAGTAAAATTTTTAGAATTATGTATTAGGCTAGTCCCTAAGGGTAGTTTTTACTGAGAACAAAAATTGAAAATTATTGTTTCTCAGGAACGCCTTTGAACATCTTATTCAAATTTCTTACATGAATACTTCTTTTGTAAATCTATTCTGGAAACTGTTCCAGGAACGTATGCCCACACTTTATTCACTTCTTTGATGTTAACTCTTCTAAATTTACAAATATATATAGGTAGTTACACTTTTATTGCTTTACAAATAATTTAAATATTAATGTTTTTTTTAAACACAATTACATTTTGATAACAGATGATAAATAATATTATTTGCGATACTCGAATTGTTATGCTATTCGTAATATAAATAATTTTTAATTTTTCAGTGAACTAATTTAAAAATTCCCGAATGGTTCGGGAATGAAAATTACCTATTTATTTTTAGATTATATTTATTGCGAATTGTTGGTAATTCCAGTGAAAGCCAATGAATGTGGATGGGTGTTATTATACGATAAAATTATTGTTTGGTAATAATGGTATTTTTTCATCATTAATTTAATTAAAATTGTACAGTAGCGGGGTCTTTTGTTTTCGTAAAAACGATTTCACATTAACTTATTATGTATATATCGGTTCGGCAAAGCTAAAATGTATTTGTTTGTACATGCACCATAAAAATTATCACAATGTAACAGAGATTTGATTTTGTGGAATCATAAATCCATTTAATTTCGATTGTCTATTTACAGCAGAAACAAAACGTCTATTTTTGGCTCTCAAAATATAGTATACAGCGAATTTTGAAAGCTGGTTGTTATTTCCGGCTCTTGGCTTTTTACGGTTCTTTATTCAGAAAAAGAGGAGAAAGAAATGGAACACAAAAGATAATGGAGTTTGTTTTATTAGGGGGTTTATTGCCGATTTCGCTGATATCCACGACCGAAAATGGGTTTTTATTAATAGATCGTTCTCTTATATTTCGATCACTCTTCACTTCTTTTCGAAAACGGTAGGTTTGTCCTTTACGCCTCAATGAAGGGATGAAAGGATGTTTTTTCATTCGATCAAAAATTCTCAATAAATTAAATGGCAATTAAAAACATCAATTATGGCGTCGACATTAGTTTACACCAAATAATTCACCATACGGAGTACTTGTAATCATACGAGGGTGGATCAGATATAAATGAGCCTTTTTAAATTGCGCGCCGGATAGTTGTTGATGTTCAAGGCGCATCCGGGCGTTAGGAACTTGAAGTGGGGATATTAGGTGGCACGGAAACGACGCGTCGTATTGATAGCTATCACAATGTGTGAGAAAGAGGTGCATAGCAGCGTTGCGCAACGAATTATTATTATATAGCTTTTTACACGAGAAAACGTGAAACCAGCTGAAATTTTGCGCAGATTGCAAGCACAATTCAGAAATGAAACGCTTTCGTGGCCACGTGTAAAAGTTTGGTGCAAAGAATTTAACGATGGACTCAACTGGAACACCCTCCATATAGCCCAGACCTATCCCCATATGATTTCCACATGTTTGGGCTCCTCAAAAAATCACTAGAAGGCGAGAAATTTCAGACCGATGAACAGGTAGAGGCGTTTGTGTGCAACTGGAAAACGGGATAAAAAAACTACCAATGCGTTGGGACAAATGTATAGAAAAACAAAGGGGATATGTTAAAAAATAGAGAAATTTATGTTTTTGTGAAATTTTCCAAAATAAATGTTTTATGAACATAGGCTCGTTTATCTTTGATCCATCCTCGTATTATTATTGAAGAATCGTTATTTAGATCGCATAATTATCTGGTTATTAACATTGTTAAATGGAAGCGTTATGCAGACGATATTTTCTGTATCTGGAAGGGCACACAGAGACAATTAGATAAATTCTTAGTTTAATTTAATAGTTAGCCTTAAATCATCGATAAGGACATCCAATTTACTATTGAGAAGGAAATCAACAAAAACATTAATTTTCTGTATTTAACAATTACCAGTTCAGGGAATAAGTTACAATTTAAAATATGCAGAAAACCTAGTCATACGGATATAACCATCCCTGCTGTCTCCAATCATCCTAGATAAACAAAACTAGCCGTTCTCCATTTTCTTTACTAAATCGCTTATTAAATATATCTATCCGAATAAATAATGGCTTCGAATCTGAAATTATAATTTACTTTGCAAAAAACAAAGGAAATTTTCCTTTACTAATAATAATATTTACAAAATGTTTGTATATATTAAATTCGTTAACAACATTAGCTATAAATTTAAAAATGAATTCGACAAATTCAATGTAACACTAGTCGAAAATAATAATTGCAGTTTATTTCTTTATTGTCAATTTAAACCAAATTTAGATGTCTTAGAAAATTTGCGATGCGTATTACATTGGGAAGAACGGTAGGGCCATCAATATTAGAGTTTCAGAACATTTAAAAAAATACAAAAACCATAAAAATAAAACACAAGTAAAAATTAAGTTGGGATTTTTGGAACCTTCTGACACACTCAAAATGTAATAATAAAGCATATGGATGTATACACGGTACAGTACATATACCAAAATAACATTTTTTTTAAATTTTTGTCTGTCTGTCTGTTTCTTCCGGCTAATCTCTGAAACGGCTGGACCGATTTTGACGGGACTTTCACTGGCAGATAGCTAATGTAATAATGAGTAACTTAGGCTACTTTTATTTTAGAAATTTTTATAACTTTTTTGTTAAATTCGCGGATACAGCTAGTAAGTAAATATGATACAAAAATAGATAACTATAAAACACCTACTTACTAACTAAGCTTAACGATATTGTAACGGTACGACTTGTCCGCAATTTTATTTTAATTTATTGACACTAATATTTTGTGTTTACTGTTGACATGAACATCCTGTATATAGAGGCAGTTATCTGTATAATTATCAAAGGTCGCACCGGGTAGCGTGTGTAGTGATTTTGATGTAATCTTTACTGTTATTGTTTGATCATCAAAACCATTCGCTAAATTGGCAAGACCATTACACTTTAGAAAATTGGCTCTATGTTTCTGATAGTAGAATAATTAGACGGGTAGAACGAATCAGAAAGGCAGCTGTAGCACCACATCGATACTTTCTTATTCTCCTCATAAACAATTATCTACCAGATTTTGTTTTCACAAGAATGGCTTCCCATTGTTAAATCATCTGAACGATTGTGTAAAAGTCCAATACATTTCAGTTTAAACGAAAATTAAATTAGAACAAAAAAACGAGAGAATAAGAGAATTATTATACACGTGTGTATGATTATTTGTTGATGAAAACTATTAAAATATATAATTAATTGGTTCAACTCATACTTGATGGAAGTTCATTTTTATTTATGATTTAGGGTGTTGATTAAGTAGAGGGGAATTATTTATTTCTAATTGTTCATTGAGAAGTACATTTTTATGTTTATGTTTATTAATTTCCATGCTTTCAAGGAAATTAAGTTTATAGCTTTTACTTTCAGTATGTGAAATCGTAAAATTAGTGTTAAAATTATGTTTTTCCATTATTAAATGTGTTGCGTAATTAGAATCATGTTTTCGTTGTTTGAATAACTTAAAATGTTCGTTAATTCTTTTTTCGAATGATCTCCCTGTTTGCTCAATATAAAACTTATGACATGACACACATTCTAATTTGTATACTCCAGACTTCTGTTGCATTTAAAACTAATAATACGTTAGCTAGAAATATTAAAAACAATAAAGACAAATCATCTAAAAATAGTAAGTCTGGAGTATACAAATTAGAATGTGTGTCATGTCATAAGTTTTATATTGGGTAAACAGGGAGATCATTGGAAAAAAGAATTAACAAACATTTTAAGCAATTTAAATAACTAAAAAATGATTCTAATTACGCAACATATTTAATTATGGAAAAACATAATTTTAACACTAATTTTACTATTTTACATACTGAAAGTAAAGGCTATAAACTCAATTTCCTTGAAAGCATGGAAATTAATAAACATAAACATAAAAATGTACTTCTCGATGTAGAATTAGAAATAAATAATTTCTCTCTACTTAATCTACACCCTATACCCACCCCCACCTTAGTTATGTACTTTCGTATATAAGTAATGTTAGTCTTCTTTAAGTTTAAGAACTTATATATCTTCTGATGAAGCCACAAAGTGGCGAAACATTGTTAAGACAATTAAAAGTGTGGAAGTTTGACTTTGACAAGTTGTTTTATTTATCATATATTAAAATATAAATCATCTCTGTAATTTTACCCTCAATAACCTTAGTTCCTAGTTCTATTTTTTGATAATATCGGTGATATGTTTTTAAATTTTTTATGATTAACTCTCATGCGGAAAAAGGTGCATTGAAAACTAGTCTGGAAAATATCTGGAATTCCTGCAATGGACATGAAAATTAGTCAGTGTATGAGGGCTTTTTCAAGTCAGGGAGTCAATGAATGATTGAAATTTAAAAAAAAAATAAGTTGATTGCATACGCGAAAACCAAATCAATTTTCCTGTGAAATGTTGTTATTTTTTCAACATGTACTAAAACCGTGTTTGGTAGATGTGGTGTGTCCATTTTTGTTTTTTTTTCCATGAGATAGGTAATAAATGTATGTCATGCCAACACAGTTTCGTTAGATATACGGTACATTTCACGCCAAATCAATCACTCGAAGTAGCCGATCTCTGGGATTTCCATGAAATTGAAATATGTTGTAAGGCCCAAAAAACCTATCCATTTCTGTCACGAAAGAGTTGGCAAATATGTGTTGAGGACTGTAAACTTTTGTAAAACTGTTAACACAAAAATAGCCGTTTCAAAAAAGAAATTGTTCTTGTTGTTTCTTCAACGTATTTAGGCATAAAATTTTAAAGAGCTATTCTTTTAAAAATTACCATTGACTAAAAATAACTAATAGCAAAAAGAAACCGTTTAACCGATCCCATTATACTGTAAAAACAAAAAAACTTTAATACATGTCGGTATGTTAAAATTGAGTACTTGTTGATACTCGTTTAAACTATTAAAAATCTTACGAAAACTAACATTGACAAAAATTCTTTAAAATATGTACAGTCTGCATGCAGTACAATGGTCTTTATAGATAATTACACAATCTGTTCTTTGATCTACACTTTAGTACATATACTACGGGGATGCACTGTTTGAAGTTGAAAGATCATAGCGATTTAATTAATAATTCGATTTACCGGTGCAACCATTTACGTGCAATAGACATGACGATCGTCTACCGATTGGGAATTAACTGTGTTAATTACTATCTGAATGCGTAGCATATGTATTACTTATACATGTATGTTAGTGTGTATGGGTATTACTGTCGAAAAACAAAATGATCGTATATAAGCTGATTATGTACGATAATACGGAAAATCGATCTAGAAACATCTTCAACTATGTATCTAGGTGTATGTTTTTTAGTTGCGTTTAGAATGACGAGTTATTAATATTTTTTGAAAAGGACTTCGATGGCTTGTTCTTCATACATAATGCGTTGTTGTAAGCAAAAAGCAAAAAAGGGGGAGAAAAGGCAATGATATAATCGTCGTTGGACGCCACCTATCGCAAAATGAAGTGTTCCTGGTTTCGCCTACTCGAGCATTTCTGATTTTTCTTGCACATTTGGAGTACATCTTTCTTCCTACCTATGAAACCTTTACCTAACGAAACTCGCAGTGATAACGTACACGGCAGAACGGCACGCACACCCGGGCTTCCCCCAACGCGCATGTCTTTCCCGTCGAGGGGAATAAACTTTTCATTGATTGAGTTCTGTACTTTGACGGGATTAAGAATATCAAATTTAAGGGCACGCACATACAAACTTGTACACCTAGAAAACTTTACGTGATCAATTCTATGTGTCAACTTAGCCACGTTGTCGATTAGTTCTAATTAGCAAAAGCCACCGCGATCTATTGCTTCCTTGACAAACAGTAACATTGCTTACTACCTACAAATCTCATCTTTAAATAATTGACAATATTCCTTCCCTATGTACCTTAAAAACTTATACCCCATTAAATTTACTGTTTAACTATACTTAATACTTAATGCAGGGAAAGAATAATAATACGATTTCCCCGAATTGAAATTGAAACTAATCGCTACACAACTTAACGAACAGAACATTGTTTTCCATTTGACATTTTGTGTTTGTTGTTGTTGATGTTGTATCCAGTTGATTTCGTATTTCTTATGTTTTTTAAATCTTTTAACTGTAAACTGTTAAATACCAGTCAAAACGTACTATGAATATACACTACGGGTAAAAGTTTAACCGACCATATAGAATCCTAAAAATAATCCCGCCCATTTTTGTTTGTACCGGTAATTTGAATGAATTTGATGCAAACGTTGTCGAAGCGACAAATAATATTCCAGTTGAAATGTTAAAAACGACTTGTTGGGAGTTTTACAATAGACTGGTATATTGTTTGGCACGTTGTGGTGGTCCCTTATAAAGTAATTTTTAAGAGGAATTACCTATTACCTTAGAATTATTATTTATTTTGTTTACCAATAATTAACAGTTTTTTTTTCGCATCGGGTGGCAAAAAATAGTGATAAAATCAACGGACTATAAAAAACATTAGAACATGTATGCACATAGTAATTTTATGCCAGCAAAACATTCCATGCATTTGAAATATATATGAATGGTCGGTTAGACTTTTACTTGTAGTGTATATGAAGTTATTTTCTATCAAAATGCAAAAGTAGTTTAATGAGATTACCTTAATTATACTTTGATCATCAGCGAAAGCTATTTACCTTGCAAACTTATACAAAAATGAAAAACTACCAGTCACCATTCAATGCGCCCCTCTAACAAAAAATCACCCCACCCCCCGCGCAACTTAGTGCTTTTAAATTTATCAGACCCTTGGAACTCTAAACATCAAAATCAACTTTGCGTCTTATTCAAATTGAAAGATCAAATTAAAGTAAATAAATTGATCCTTGGTTGATTATCCTTATAAAGCATTGTAAGTTTTTAATGATGTCATTTACTGAAAGTTATTATAAAGTTGTAATCTTTTAAGACAAGTAGTTCAGATTCCAAGTGTAATAAAACATTCATTTTAATGTAGAAGAATCGTAAAAATAAAAACTTTACATTTTAGAACAATCATAAACCTCGTCTAGTTTGAAGACAAAAATTTATGTACGTTTTAAAAATTAATTTGACGTGAACCTTTTAAAAACTTAAAATCAATGACTTAACAAAATGGCGTTATAAAAAATAAAAACGTTTCTTATTAGGTATTTGTGGGCATTTCAGGCTTCTGTCTGTATAAACATTTGTTAGTCATTTCATTGAATTCCAAAAGCTAGAACTATTCGTGTAAGTAATAAGATCGACCGTTACTTCAGAGGGTTCTTGGATATAAGTGACCTCTCAACTCTTTACTTAATTAATTAACCCTAAAACTTGTGTTTAATTAATAAAATATAACTAGAGTTTGTTCAATCAATGATTAACGTGGAATAGTGAGAAATGCTCTTTAACCTTGCAATGTGTACTCCCAACATAACTCACCCAATCGGGGCATCTTTGAACTCTACTGTTTGCATTTGACTGTCGACATAGCGACCAGTGTTAATTAAATATTATTTTAACTTTTATCGTCCAATAAAAGCAAAAGTGTCTTTTACACAATCGTTTTAACGTGACAACGACAAAAAAGGCAAAAAGTTTGAAAAACAGTCTAGAACTTTTTAATTCACTTGTTGATGACAATTAGTTTTTATTTTTGAAGTTTCAATTGAAAAAGATCACATAATGATTTATAATTAAGTATTTAAATATACTGTGTAGCCAACATATTAAATATATTATAAATAAAAGTATATATTTCAAGTTTAACAATGTTATAACATTATTACAAGCAATTAAAAATAAGCTTATAAGAATATCAATTACTTACTTTTATTTTCTTCATACTGAAAACAAAAATTTGATGCTGCCCATGAGTTATAAAAAAAAGGTGTCATAAATGTTGCGAAAATTTTTAATCGATTACGAAATTGTTAATTACAAAAAAATAAATTTAAAACAAGAGTTAAAGGATGTTGCATTTTGGTAAATTCGAGGATGATAGCATTATAAAAATTTATGGTTATTTTATTTTTAGTTTTGGCTTGTACATTTAAAAATTATGATGTCAATCAAGTGAAATGATCAAAGTATATTTCAGTAAGACAGAAAATTGTTTTTCTTCGTGTTTTGATAATTACACGAATGGTTAAAGCAAAAAAGGTGTTTTCTAAAATAGACAAAATCCTGTTGGTGACTAATTAACATCGCTTCAGTGATCATAACCACATTGTTCTAGTAAATTTAGGCCTATTTTGAACGTTTTCAAAATGTTACGCATGTCTCTAATTTCTACGTTTCATCAAGCACATTAGTTCCCGATACCAACCAATCAGAAGTTTACTTAACATGTTTCTAAATTTTCTACAACACATCTTTTTCTATTTTGCGTAGTTATTAATTATCTTTTTTTAATCATTATTTTAATTTAATTAAAATTGAAATACATTTGATGGCGTAATCGTTTGTTTCAGACAACGCAAATATTACACAATAAGATTTATAAATTTTATTGTTTATCTTTTAGAATAGAATGAGAATGCTTTCAATTTTTAATTGTGTTCTGATTTTATCTGTAAAATATTAATGGCTTTATATTTTATTGTTACAGGTGTCAAAAGTAAAAGTTCAAGAATGCAGTGTGTACAAAACGTGCTGGGAGTGTTTGGGTGCCAAAGATCCATACTGTGGTTGGTGTTCATTAGAAAACAAGTAAGTTATCTTTTAGTTTTTATATTTTATTTCGGGTTAATAATTTTGCAACATATTGATTGACTAATACCTGTACAAAAGTAAAAGTACCTTGACTAAAAATAATAGATTGAGTAAATCTGGGATGTATCAGTTGCAATGATTAGATTGTATAAGGTAGACGAGCAGAAAGTTTTAAAAAAGAATAAAAGAACATAAAAATTCAATAAAACTAATAATAATACACACAGCAGAAGGTAAAAAATGAATTTTATTAGAATTTTGGAAATTGAAAAAACTGTATTATTATATAATAACGTATAAACAGAATGCCATTAAATCAGTCATAAAATAATATACAGGGTTTTTCAAGTTGATGGGCCATTAGAAGTATATGAATTAGTATTATAGAATGAATTCAATTCTGAAACTTGGGCTCCTTTGATTATTGTTTATGCCGCTTCTTTTAAAAATATTTTCAAGTTCTATTTACATCCGGTTAACTTTCTTATTTTAAATGGAATGGCATACCTTTTTTTACATTTTCCGATGTAAAATCTGCATTCATGCATATTTTATAGAAGACGCTACCCTGAAAATATTGATGGATTTTGGCTTATTTAATTTTTTTCAAATTTTTTGATATTTGCACGTTAACATTTTAAAAACTGTAATTCATTTAATTTTTGAGATTTTGCTTTATAACTCGTAACAATTATTTATAACTATTCACGTTATCGAAAAAAATTGTGGTGTTTAAGTAAAATGTACAGGGTGCTCAAACTTTGTGGTCAAGGTTGGTCAACTTCAAAGGGGTATAAGTCAATTTTTTTAAATGGAATGACCCATTTTTGACGCCCTGTACATTTTAGTTAAACACCACAATTGGTTTTCGATAATGTGAATAGTTATAAATAATTGTTACAAGTTATAAAGCAAAATCTCAAAAATTAATTGAATTACGATTTTTTAAATGTTAACGTGGAAATGTCAAAAATTTGAAAAAAAAATTAAATAACTCAAAATCCATCAATATTTTCGGGGTAGTGCCTCCTATAAAATATACATGAATTCAGATTTTCTATCAGAAAATGTAAAAAAAAGTATGTCATTCCATTTAAAATAAGAAAGTTAACATCTACTTCCGGTATAACCGGAAAAGAAGCGGCATAAACAATAACCAAAGGAGCCCAAGTTTTAGAATTAAATTCATTATACTAATTCATATACTTCTAATAGCCCATCAACTTGAAAAACCCTGTATATATACATACACACATGTTAACATAACAGTATAGGTAAATAGGTAAGAAAATTAGTTAACCAATTTAAGCGTTATTCACTGTTTTATTGCAATTCATAATATTTTTTTCAAAAATGTTTTACGATTGTAAATTATGGACTTAGTATTCTCTGGGGTCCTTAATTTTATTTCTAAATCCTATTCGTCGTCCATACTATTACATACCCCACGTAGTTTTCGGATATTGTCCTGCAAAGTATACGTTTTTTTATTTCATTTATAGCTTAATTTCGTGAAATTGGATGTAAGTCTCATTTTATGTTCTTACCTTCCACAAATTTATACAATAAGTCCGTATAGTACCACATTCTTCTGTGGCGTCTTTTGTCTTTCTTTCCTTTTGATTATTATTCCTATTTCATTCAAGTTTAACTCAAGTTTCTCTTATTGATTTCCTTTGATATTGATACGCGAAATATGCAAGCCATCAAGGAATAAAATTGCGTACAGGTATAAAACTTTTTTCGAATTTTATTTCCTGAAGGTATGTGTGCACATTAAAGTAAATATTATTTATATTTAAATGTACTATTATTTAAATTTAAAAAGTTGTAGTAAATACAGCGAATAAACTCTTACATTAAACCAAAATTTCGTAATTTTGTAAAAAGATATCTCGTATTTTTGTAGCTTTATGTGCATTTATGATGGTTGCATTTGCTAACCCAAATTGAAATAAATTTCAACACCCTATAGATCATTGGGGTGTGTATGATAAAACAGATGCGAATGGTATCCAATTTCTTAATATTATTGGTTGTTTCGTGCGGTAAAATACAATTGAAACTGTTGTAGTGGTGTAAAATTGAGAAAATAAAGAAGATTTTGGTATGAAATTTGTTTCAGTGGTAACATTACGCTTTATGAAACTCTTAACTTGTTGCAATATGCTTGTTTTGTAACTGGCCCTCTGAGTTGTACTATTTTACGAGACCGTAAATTTTCTATTTTATGGAACATCAAAAATACGAGGATTCGAAGATTTTACGGGCTGCCCAAAGGGCTTTACTTATCCCGCATTGTATTGTAAGTATTTTCAAGTTCATCGGAAGGAAATATAACACGAAAATTAAAGTGATCAATAAAAAAACAAACTATAGCAATATAACTCATTTATCAATAAATAAATGCACACAAAAAGACCTTCTGGTTTTTACATTTTATTGATACATATTTTTATTATGCAACTATTTTTTTACGGTTTTTATTTAAAAAAAGACGTGTTAAGCTATGCAGATAAAACAAAAAATAGAAAATGCTCCTGGTCGGTATCCTAACGAAGCTGCCAGACATGTGTTGCGATTTCGAACTATTTTGTTTTTATCAGCACCCGTAGACAGCTCTCACAGAATACCAAACAGCGTCTTGAACGCCATCTGTAGAAATTTGCCTACACTGTAGGTTCAGTTTAGCTAGTCGATATCCTTAATTGATTATTTTTGCCTCTACATTATGGAAAAACATGTTTAAAGAAACACTAAATAAAATATAACTTGATTTTTCGATTTATTCTGTGTATTCAAAATTGTTACTTATTGTAATCAGTTGTCTTTTGAAGATGCTCTTGTAGGGTGAAACAATTATCAATACAAGAAAATAAACAGTAGAAAAATCAAGTTGAATTTTATTTAGTGTTTCGATATCTTTATTAGAAAAGGACCCTGTTGAATATTACTAAATCCCACAATAAGTACAAATATTTGTAGAAATTATAATAAATAAATGCGTATAAAACTCAAATGATTTTCGGATTTTTTCCTTTACTTGTGCTATGAGGCCTTTCGTGTCAAATTTCAGGATTCAACAAAAGGTCGACTTACTAATTTATAAAGGATTAAAACTGTTTGTTTTTTAATGTGCATGTAGGTATTCCAGTTATTTTGAAAGAGAATTAATAAAGAACGAATAACTTGTTTTAATTAACGTTAACTTGAGGTGAACGGATATTATGCGATATTGAACATGCAATAACTTGAACAATGTAAAATATTTGATGTGTCCAATACCTGGGTAAACGTCGTTGCTTTATAGGAACGCTTCGTAGAATAATACGCAATAACATAAGGACGTCTTCAAAAGAATTGCACATTATATTAAAAAATTCTTCAAATGCCTTTGCGAATTGCAAAGGAAAACTATTGCATTTTATTGCATTTTTAGATTTAAAAAAGATACCATACCAACTGAATTACGTCAATAATTAATAAAATGCTGTTTTGAACTGATGCAATACCATCTAGAATAAAATTAACTTCAATTGGTTTTTTAAACCAACAGTGAACCTTCCGTATCATTGACAAAGATAACCGACGAACCATTTTTCTTCATTTTCTATTTTTAATTTAGGTAAACAAAAGATTGAATATGGCATTTTAAATAATCGTAAACAAGCGAATGAATTGCTTTGCCTTGGATGGAAATCACAAATCAGTATCTCCAGATCCACCGTTCCCCTCGGGAAAGCAATAGCAAATCATCCAGGCATATTTGTTACGTATGTTGGATGTATTCATTTTCATTGTAAAATGTCGTGATTGGTGCAAATAACACGTCCTCTCTATTCTCAGTGCCCTTTAAATTACTGGAGGTAGTTTAATGATTATTTCGAATGCTTACTTTCACTAACCTAGGAGAAATCCTGAGAACATCGTCTAAGTAATACACTGCTTTCCCTTTCAATTTTCTCTAGTCTGCCAATTAATCCTAATTACATAAATGGTTTTATCGATAATCGAATTATGTTTTAAGTTTATCTCGAATTAATTTATTAAATTCGAACAATGCCAATAACCTGATTTACTAGATTTCTTTAACTATGTAGTGCTCGCCTTTAAGTTTTAAAGTTGAATGTTCAATTTAAATTTATTAACACCTAAAAGTCCGACAAAAAAGAATACTTCCAATTCGAAAGGGCATAAACATCGTATCATAAAAGGTTACTGAAAACATGTGTTATATGATACATATGGCAGACATATGGATAAACCAATAAAAAAGAAATACTTATCGTTGGTAAATGGGTGCTTCTATATTGTAAGCAGTTTGTATTTTTGCCAACCATTCCTACTAGAAGGATTGCCCTTTATTGTTTGTTCTTTCTTTTAATTTATTTAACAGATAATACCAGAATTTATGTATACATGTAATAAACAATTTCTTCATTGACCTCATTTAACTGTCGTAGGTGAAGATAATGTTTGTGTATGTAAGTTTCTCGTTAAGGAAATTACTTGACTGTCTAACTAAAAGCATAATGTTCTAAGTGCACTTAAAAAGTAGTGCAAAGGGTTACATTAAGGGGTCGTAAACAGAATAAATTAAAATGTAACAGATGGCTTATTTATGCCACTTTATAAAAATATATTTCAGAATACACACAACATTAATTAAATAATTTTATTTATTAATATTATAATAAACATAAAACATACATCATATTTCTTCTTTCTTTGTTGAATAATTGTTCTAGACTAGTGTAGCTTAATTATGTCAAGTAACATTTGTGAAATACCTGTGGTGACACTTTCCTTTGCAATTTTTAATTATCCTTTGAAATCTTAGAAAACCAAATAATTGCCAAAACCGCTAAAGGTATTGATTGTACAATAACTGCATTAGAATTTATTTAATAAATATTGACAACTTGCGGTCTAGCTATTTCTCAATTTATGCTCCGATTAAGATGGCCAAATGGGAATTAAACAATTTAATTTTGAAATTAAAAATTAATCAAAACGAACGAATTTTATCAATATTAATTGTAGATAAGCCATGTAAGTGTATAAAAAATCAATCAAGTGCGAGTTTGACTCCCCGCATCTTATCAAACATATTAGTAGGGATAAACGTTTCGAAAACGTACAATTTCTTTAATCAAATTTATTAAAGATAATTTTTCATATTGTTTTAATAAAATGATAAGTTTGTACAATACCTGGGATTTTTGTTATACATAGTTTTATTGTAAACTTTAAGTAACTCTCATTATCACAAGCTCGTCAATCCGATGATTAGTTAGACATTTTCTTTTTACCAGACCCCTTCTCCCACAACAAATTAAACACATAAAACTAAATAATGTGTTTACCTAGCCCTAAACATTCGTGTCATTTGTTTTTGAGATGATCCGGCCCTAATTCTGAGCCAATCTTCGCAACTACCTAACATTTACGAACAGTAATCTAATAGAGGTCTTCGCCTACTCCTCTTAACTCCTGTTTCCTCTTCTAATATGTCTCTTAACTAGTTCTTCATGTCTCAGAAGGTATCCTATCTTAATTTCTAACCTTTTCTGTCCACGGTATTTTCATCATCCTCCTATAACACCACATCTTAAACGCTACTAACTTTTTAATTTCGGAAATAAGGGTTAGGTGATATTGTTTCTGTGTAATTTAAAATTAAAAAAAAAATGTTTAGGAATATATGTAGAATGCATAATTCTGCCATCCCCTTTTTCAAATTTATACATCCCTTTTTGGACCTCTTATGTAATGAAAACGGAAATATTTCTTTATATATATATATTAGACAGTAGTTGTTGAGTTCTGGTCATACGACCTCGTTTTATTTGTTCGGTATTCAACCGTAAAAATAGTTGTTGGAAAGCGAACTAAAAAGTCCCATTTCAGAGATGTGCTCTTAATATCATTACTATTAAGGGCTTTTAAAAAGAAACGTTTCATTTTCTATTTCAGATGCAGTTTACGTTCAGATTGTCAAGATGCAGCAGAAGACCCTCTTTATTGGATTAGTTACAAAAGTGGTAGGTGTACTACAATAACAACAGTGACTCCAAATCAACTGCAGAGAACAACAGCAAGGACTGTAAGTCATCCAATTGAACAAACTTAAATTACGACGTCAGAAAGTTTGTTACAGCGATAACTTGTAACCGTGTAGATTTCTCTAACAGGATAGTTAATTTAAAACGTCTCTTTGCTCAATTGTCGATTACTTGAAGCAATTAAAACGAAACTTACACGAATATGGAAATTACTTTTCTTGAAAATTTATCAATGACAGAAACTTATGAACTATCGTTTGAGATCAACAGAATTTAGACAATCGTGTGCAACCATGAAATACTATTGCAGAATGTTAAAACTTCATATACAAAAATAAATCCAAACATACATTCTAATTAGAATATTCAATGTTCATTTATAAAATATTTCAATTCATTCAACAATTTAAAAATGAAAATTCTCTTTTTGATATCACTCATGTTCAAAAGCGTTATTATTAAATTTGTAGATGCCAGATTTCCCTTCGTACAATTATATCATTTTTAATTTTACCTGCAAGTAAAACAATGCTGTATTTTATGTTTTTTTTTTTTCATTCTAGAATCTCAAAATATTTAAACATTGTTCAACATTTACGTTTTTTTTTTCAAATTACTGCTTCTAGCTCTATTCTTTGTTTCCAATTTTCTTTTATAAAAGAACGATCTGAAGGCATATTCCTCCCAAAGAAAACTACACGGCAACTTTCATAATCTTTGTATGAATAGGTCTTTTAACTTTAAATTAATTTTAGTTTTTCGTTTCATGAACATTCATTCAAAAATGCCTACTTTAATTACTAGTATTATAAAATTTTAAATAAAAAAAAGACACTTATTAATTTGCTTTATAGTTGGACCTTGTTATCGACAATCTTCCAAGTTTGCCAGGACAGTTTTTGTGTGCATTTACTGCTCTTGATAAGACTTTAATAACAAATGCAACGAGAAAAAACTACGGTGTAAATTGTACTACCCCTAGAACCGATCTATTACCTGCTATTCCTCCTGGGCAGCGTAAGTATTTTACATAACTTTAAATTTTAACACGCCAATCAGATGTGTAATAAACGTTTTCATTTTTAGACCATTTCACAGCTAAGTTATCGGTCCGCATGACTTCTGGGCCAGACTTTGTAGCCACAAACTTTACATTTTTTGATTGCAACACTTATAGCTCATGTACTCAATGTGTTTCATCGTCGTTTCCCTGTGATTGGTGTGTAGATGGTCATCGATGTACTCATGATACTGCCGAAAATTGCAGAAACGATATCTTAGTTACAGGAGTTAATGTATGAATCAATATGATCCTCCTACATATTTAATCTTTCTTATATATATATATTTTTTTTCAATAGCGGGTGGGTCCAAGTTATCGGTCAGGTCCAACTTTTTGCCCGACCATAAACTCAACAGTTGGTGGTTCACCAGAAATTCTTGTAGCTTTAGGTGTAAAGAAGTCAATACGTGTCAAAGTTCATATAATCGGTCAATTTATAGTTCAGACACGATTCGTGTGCCAATTTAATATCGAGGGCCGTGTCACTAGTGTAAATGCCCAATTGTTAGGCGATACTATTTACTGTGATAACATGGATTTTATTTACACTTCGAGAGCTCCCAACACAACTGCAACATTTGCTGTCATATGGGGAGGTTCGAAGCCGCTAGACAATCCTGACAACATTCACGGTAGATATTATTTTGTTTCTATTTTCTAAGGACTGGTTAAAATTTTTATTTCATTTCCAGTTGTGATTTATCGATGTAACGATATGGCTGATAATTGTGGAATGTGTCTCGCATTAGACGAAAAATATGAATGCGGTTGGTGCCAAAGTTCAGAAAGTTGTGAAGTGAAAGAACAGTGTGGAAGAGGTGCAGTAGTGTGGTTGAATCGCAGTCAAACTTGCCCAAATCCTGAAGTGATTTCTTTTCGCCCTGAGTTAGGACCTTGGGAAGGAGGTACAAACATTACCATCGAAGGTATTAATTTAGGAAAAACTTTCTTGGATATCTACAAAGGCATAAACATCGCTGGAATTAGCTGCGAACCATATAAACATCTTTATGTAGAAACAAAAAGGATTGTTTGCAAAGTACATATTAAAAAAAAATCTATATACGTTTACTATATTGCTAATACATTTCTTTTTAGGTTGATGGACCAGGGACAAATGAACTTCGAGCAGGACCAGTAGTAGTAAGAGTAGAGAAATACCGTGGAGAATCAAAGACACCCTACCAGTTTGTAAATCCAGTTATAACCGGTATTTCTCCGAAATATGGACCAAAATCTGGAGGCACAAGCTTGAAAATCACCGGTGAATATATGAACGCTGGAAGTAACATACAGGCATTTATTAATAATTTACCATGTGAAATAGTTTCGTAAGTGATGCTAAGTTTTATCATAATAATAAGTATTTTATTTTTAATGAAATCGTATTTTTAGGACGGACCAGCATCAAGCTCTCTGCATTACAAGTGCGTCAGAACTACCAGTGTCTGGCAAACTTAGGATGATCTTTGACAAAGGCGATAGAGAATATGATAAAGAACTTTTCCATTATGTCGAAGATCCTATAATAGAATCTGCCGAGTCTGGAGTAGCAAGTCAAATAAAAGTTCCTAAAGGTATACCAGCTGGCGGTATAAAAATAACGGTTACTGGTAAAAATCTAGTGTACATTCAGAAACCGGAAATGTACGTTTATTACGATCAAAAAATGTTCTTAAGCGTACGTATCAAATTTGAACCAAGGATAATTCATTTTAGTAAATAATATTTATTTTTAACAGACTTGCCAAGTTCTTAGCAATACAACGATGATTTGTCCAAGTCCTCAAATTGAAGCAGATAATTCAAAATTAGACGCAGATAGTCCTTTAAAACTGGAATACGGGTTTAGAATGGATAACGTTTCTGGTGTTCAAAACCTGACTATGCAGAGCCACTTTCCTCACTTTCTTCTTTATCCCAATCCAATTTTTGATCCATTTGATAAAGAAGTAAAATATTACAAATCAGAATATCTTAATATAAACGTGAGTTGTATTTCCTCTGCTTTCAAATTAATGTATATTAAGGAACTTATTATTCACAGGGACAAAATATAGATCGCGCCTGTCAGGAATCGGACGTTGAAGTTAGGATTGGCAGTAGTTATTGCAACGTTACTTCATTGTCTCGTCAGCAGCTGACTTGTCGTCCTCCAGAAACTCAACCTCCACCTTTAGAATCGGATAAACAAGAAAACAGCGAAAATTTACCACTAGTGATAGTCACAGTGGGAGATACATTAAAATTTAATATTGGTCATCTGTCCTATTCCTCTCCGCAGGGCATGAACGGTTCAATTTCAAAACCAATACTGATTGCTGTTATCTTGATCTGTGTAATAATAGTAGTAGTGTTTGTGTTCTTCTTGATCGCTTACAGAAGAAAATCTACTGAAAGCAATCGAGTTCTTAAGAACATGCAAGAACAAATGGATATATTGGAGTTAAGGGTTGCTGCCGAATGTAAGGAGGCGTTTGCTGAATTGCAAACAGAAATGACAGATTTAACAGGAGATCTAACATCTGGTGGCATTCCCTTCTTGGATTACAGAACTTACGCTATGAAAATTCTTTTTCCAAACGTTAATGATCATGCTGTACTCCAGTGGGATCGTCCCGAACTACTTAGAAAAGAGAAAGGATTACGACTTTTTGGTCAGCTCATTATGAACAAGACGTTCTTACTCTTGTTCATTCGTACTCTAGAAAGTAACAAATATTTTTCAATGAGAGACAGGTAATGCAATATTTTAAACATTTTTAACGTAAATCTGGTATGAATTGTATGTTTGATTTTGTTTGTAGGGTAAATGTAGCATCTTTGATCATGGTAACTCTTCAAAGTAAGATGGAGTACTGTACCGATATTCTTAAAACCCTTTTGGCCGAGTTAATAGAGAAGTGCATGGAAGGAAAAAGCCATCCAAAATTGCTTTTGAGACGAACAGAAAGTGTTGCAGAGAAAATGCTCAGTGCTTGGTTTACATTTCTTCTGTACAAATTTCTAAGGGAATGCGCAGGCGATCCTTTGTTTCTCCTTTTTAGGGCTGTAAAACAGCAGGTTGATAAAGGACCTGTCGATGCCATTACCTCAGAAGCCAGATATTCTCTTAGTGAAGAAAAACTGATCAGACAATCGATAGACTATAAGCCAATGGTAAGATAAATAATTTATTTTTTTTTAGAGATATGATTACATTAATTATTCCTTTTTATTTTCAGACGGTATATGTTTCCATTTCTCAACAGACGGTATTTGTCGGAGGTTTAGATTTAAATACCGACAATGTTCCTGTGAAGGTATTAGATTGTGACACTATTAGTCAGGTGAAAGAAAAGGCTCTGGATACCATTTATAGAGCAACCCCTTACTCACAAAGACCCCGAAAAGAAGATTTAGACTTGGGTAATTTTTTTTATCGGTTTCATTGAAAAATATTTTTACAAACTTTGATGTATATCTTTTATTGTAGAATGGCGTACTGGAACATCGGGAAGATTGATACTGTATGACGAAGATAGTACTACAAAAATAGAAGGAGAATGGAAAAAACGTAACACACTTCAGCATTATAGGGTGTCTGATGGGGCTTGCCTGAACCTCGTGTCCAAACAGAGCTCGATCTACAACCTCAGTATATTGTCTGAGAAGAACGACAAATCTCACAAATATGAAACACTGAATATAAGTAAATTTAGTTCTGCCAGTCCCCCTCTTAGTCGAGCCACGAGTCCACTGAATCATGACCATGATCAAAACTTGAAAGTGTGGCATTTGGTAAAGCATCACGATAATGAAAACCAAAAAGAAGGTGAAAGAGGGAACAAAATGGTGTCTGAAATTTATCTTACCAGACTCTTAGCGACCAAGGGCACATTACAGAAATTCGTAGACGATTTATTTGAAACGATCTTTAGTATTGCACATCGAGGATCTGCACTTCCATTAGCTATTAAGTATATGTTTGATTTTCTTGACGACCAAGCTTTGCAGCATGGCATATCGGATCCAGAAGTGGTACATACTTGGAAAAGTAACTCATTACCCCTCAGGTTCTGGGTGAATCTCATTAAAAATCCCAATTTTGTATTCGACATCCATAAATCCAACATTGTAGACTCTTGTCTCTCTGTTGTTGCTCAAACTTTCATGGATTCTTGCTCCACGTCCGATCATAGATTAGGTAAAATGTTATTATCACCTTCGTCTTTAGCATTTTAAAATATGAATCTAAATTTGTAGGCAAGGATTCTCCTAGTTCAAAACTCCTTTATGCTAAAGACATTCCAGCTTATAAAGAATGGGTGGAAAGGTACTACGCCGACATCAAGATGATGTCTGCTATTTCTGACCAAGATATGAACGCCATGCTTGCTGAAGAATCAAGGGTAAGTTATTATTATATATTTATTTTTTTTTTCACTCTTTTCAATAGGTATTATTAAACCATCTTAATTATAGCGTATGTAGCGAACAATATATTAAGAATAATTTTATTTGTAATTAAATAAAAGTACCAGATTTACATTCACGCAAATTTTTCTACCTCTGTGTAGAACAACAAACTATCCTTTGTGTGTAATGCCTTCGTGTCTGTTGTTTTTATTAAATATTTTTATAATTATTCCTGTTTTTTTAGCTTCATACAACAGAGTTTAATACAAATTGTGCTCTCCAAGAGTTGTACCAATATGCAGGTAAATATAATGAGCAGTTAATGGTGACATTAGAAGAGGACGAATTTTCTCAAAGACAGCGCCTGGCCTATAAGTTAGAGCAGGTGCACAACATAATGACGGCTGACGGACAGCCGTGATACTGGCCTGACCTGACACGACCTTCTGCACCCCCTTTGTCGCCCACTACGTTGCGGCCGTCAGCCCCTCAGGAATTCGCCTGCTGATTGCCCGCCGACTTTCGCCCTCTTCTATTTCTCTATCTGTCTATTTCTATCTCTGTCCCTTACTCTATCTGCATCATACATATCCATATACACCAGACTTCGTTTGTGTCGTCGGATTGCTGTTAGTTGTTAGGTGTTGGAGTCAGTGCGTGGGCGTACCAATGGACCAAGTGCCTCTGGTAAGATCAAACGCATCGGCAACTGCCTCCATCAGTTCAGTGTTCCAAGTAAAAAAAAAGTAATAAAGAGTGTGATGGCGCTTTTGCTATGTCAAAAAAAAAATAATAATAATGATCCGCATTATGATGGTGTCCGTAATCTTAATCTGTATCACACTAACTGTCAAAAAATTGAAGCTTTTTTGATAATTGTAAAATGGATGTACTCTATGTTCATCACTGTACAGTTTAATATTTTTATATTTAGTTGACGCAATCGTTATGATTGTCTTCCGGAATGGAAGCAGCAGGGTGTAGTGTTTTTGCGACGTTTCAATCATCGATGTTTTTCATCTTGTACATACTGAGCACGGGTCGTGTCAGTGTAGTTTATGTACGTGTATCAAGGCTGTGTACATTTTTTAGTGAACGAATCGTTTTAAGCTGTTAATCCAACGACTGAAGTGTGTTTTCATCATCCAGTTCGTTAAATGTGTTCCTTTGCTCGATGGTTATCGTTTTACAATCAGCGATGCCCAACAGACACGCTAATATATAAAATAATAATTAAAAAAAACTAATCCGCCAAGAAATTCGAGGATTCAACTGTTAATTCACTCGTTTTAACGTATTATTAATCGTCTTTTTATACCAATTGTAACCGTCCGTGGACTATTAACATTATTACCCATTCGTCGTGCGAACTACAAAACGTATCGTACTGTACCGTATCGTATCATATTGTTTTTGTAATAAAAATCCTCTACTTCCTTCGCGGATGTGGTAACGTTAATAAAAATATCCAGTCTACGCTTCCGAGCATTTTAAACGTTTATTAGTATATTTTTGTAATTTTTATGTATATTTTACCTGTACAATTTAATTTATAATCTTTTATTATTCAATTTTACTCAGCTTGAGGTTGGTAGACTGGAATGCAGTGCTGATGTATATATTCTGTGTGCGTGCACGGTATATTCGTGGTACTGTATGTAATACAAATGCGATTGCAATAATATGATTGGTATTGTGTAACTTATATGTTTATTTTAAAAGACTGAATGGAATTATTTGAAATACTGAAAAATGTTTTTGCGTTTTATTCAGTACTTCCCCTTCGAAAATACGTCATCAGTTATAACTTACATCCCTTTCATAACATAAAATCTCAAAATAGTCTACTGCATTTTTGTATAATAAGAAATACGGTAATGGTGAATAATTATCAATTTGATTGTTTAACGTGTTGCACCACTCTGTGTAAGAAAATATACCAAAAACATACCAATTTTATAACAATGAAAATGTAGACTAAGGGTTTACACGTGATTGGCCCATTAAAAACAAGTCGTTTTTGTTTGTGAAGAACAACGAACATATTCTGTAACTGAATGGCGGTATTTTGCAAATCCTTAACATGGTTAAAACCCAGAAAATCAACCATAGTAAGTAACACAAAATTCTAACGTGTAACATGACAATACATAAAAGAAACAATTATAAAAGAAGTCGAAAGCACAATTTTATTCAATCAAATTGTATCTTATAAAACAAGCAGAAGATTTTCCTCACAAATGTTATTTCATTTTATTAATAAAAAGAAGTTGCTCATTGTTATTGAATTTATTATGTAAATATATTTTGTCTAACTAAACACTACGTAACATAATTCAATAATAGCTATACACTTCAGTGAAAAAAAAAAATAAAGTTTTTTTAGTCTTCACTGTTACTTCATGCTTTTCGGTTTAGTCCATCCTCAGTTATTGACGTATAATACAAATATATATTTTTATTAAAATTTTATCCCTGACAGAAAAGCAGTGATACCACAGATTATTTATAGAAAAACTGGTAAAAGTAGTTTGATAAGTACAAGAGACGGGTATGTAGCAGCACTGCATGGTTATGTATAAAAATTGAAGGAAAAAGAACTCTAAAAACAAGAATTGCTATTCGCCCACTCCTACAACTGATAAATTACTAGTAAGTGGAATAGGAGACGATGAACCAACGCCTATTTTTCGGCATTGTTCTTTAACAACAGGATCTGCAAATGAAGTACAAATTGTAAAACAGTTTCAATTAATATTCAGATGAAGAAACCTACAGAAATATGGATGTTCCATGGCTTCTCGTGCTGTTAAACGTTCTAAATGATCATAGCGAAGTAATTTGTCTAAGAAGTCTAATGCTTCAGTTGTTACCAAATGTTGATTTTCACTATGTACAAAACGTTCCCAACGTTTTCGTGAATGTCTATAAAAAATATAATTATCTACAAATAAGTAAAACAGAAGAAAAATAAAAAAATTACCTTCCAAGAATATCATTAAACCTTGGATCTAAATCTATATGATATTTATCGAGGTATTCAAAAAGTTCTTCAGTCCCTAAGACTTTTACAATACGAACCAACTGGTCATAATTATCATGACCATGGAAAAATGGTTCTTTTCTAAAGATCATAGATGCCAGCATACAACCCAGTGACCACATATCTAGTGAATAATCATACATTTGATAATCTACTAATAATTCTGGACCTTTGAAATATCTTGATGCTACTCGAACATTATATTCTTGGTCAGGATGATAGAATTCTGCTAAACCCCAATCTATAAGACGTAGTTTCCTATTTTCATGATCTATCATAACATTGTGTGGCTTTACATCCCTAAATGATGTTATAATTAACAAAACAAGTTAATATACACTCTGTATATTTTTTACCTATGCATAATTCCCATGCTATGGCAATAATCCAGTGCTTTGAGCAATTCATATAGGTAATATCTAATATCAAAGTCAGTAAGAGTCTGGTATAACTGCTTGAAGTCTGTGTTATTTACATGTTCAAATATCAGTGCTGGTGTTCTTGAGACAGGATCTTTTACCACAGCATACAATGTGATTATATTTGTACCTCCTCGTAAGTTCTCTAGTATTTTGATTTCCCTTTTAATTTTTTTCTTTTTAACTGGCTGAAACACAAAACGATTACACCACTTACACATATCTGAATAAACAAAAATTTTCGTGCAATTAAAGAACTTAATAATATTACATAATTACCTTTAATATTTTTACTACACATTTCTCATTATTAGTAATATTAATTGCTTCAAATACTTCACTATATTTTCCACGGCCAAGCTTTCTTACAAGCTGGTAATCATCCTGTTGTCCCCAGTCAACTACATAACTTTCATAGTCCCAATATTCTCTTGGTTTATGTGAATTAACATCTGCATAAATTCGAGCACGACTTGGAACAGCCATATCTTTATGAGGCACTGGCACCTTCAGTTACACTTTAGTTTTTAAACATATATTTTAAATAGAAATAATTTAGTCACAACCAAGTATACATTTAGTGGCATGTTTCAAGATACTAAAAGAAAAGGTATTTCTATAACCTAATTACTAACTACTACTAAATGAACAACATTTTAATTGCTAAATCTTTCTATTTACTTTGCAATAGTTCAAAAATCAAAACTAAAGAATTTTCATACCTGCGTTTCTCATGGTGCTGTTTAACATTTACTTCCCTTATTGCACAGCATACGTATTTAAATATAATATAAAGCTAAAATATTTTATTAATACCTTAAATTAAACCGGCTTTTTTGTAACTATCACAAAACAAAATGGAGTTTCGTACATTCCTCCACAGCTTAAGAAAATTTAGAACTATCTTTTAAGTTACACGTTTTCAGTATTTTGATATATACAGGTATATAACATACCCCTCTAAAACTACATTGAATTAAATCAGAGACGTACTTCGCGAACCATTTTTGCATTACTTCAATTTAAATAATCACTTCTTTCGTTATAAATACTCTTTTCAATTTACACTTATCTTTTTCAAATTATAATTAATATCTTAACTTTGTTTTTTCTTATAATAACTATTTTCAATTTTTTTAATACAATCCTGGTATTAAAAACCACAGTTAAAAACCCATATACATGGTGTTCGCCTAAAGACTACAGTTCAATGGTTTAAGTTGCCTTCATAAATGATGTGGCTTCTAATTTAAAATTTGAATGAGTAATTTTATTACAAGGGAGTAAGATAAAATTATATTGTAATAATTAGGTTTCTCGTTCCAATTTGAAAACATTATTATAAATTATTAAAACAAAATTATACATTAATTCAATTCCTCAATACTGGCAAAATGTATTATTATATTTTATTGAATAAATTGAAATCAATGTAAATTATGTATAAATGAATTCTTATTACTAAAAATAAATTAATGAGCAAGTCCTGTAAACAGAAATGAATACTTCTCAGTAGAGAAATACTAAAGTATGCACTTTATTAGAATTATTCTTTTCTGTATAATTGGTTGCCTGTATTCTTGTATATGAATGATTTGAACTTGCGCAGCATAGTCTCTAAAGCGCTGTCTGTATTGTAAAGTTACGTATACATGTTATACTTATGACAGTTTCATTAAATTTTTTTGTTTGAAAGTGAGTTTAAGAAGTGTTTCACGTTTAATACAACAACAAGATGGAAATGTGTCTTAGAACTGCATATCAAAAATTACCTTTAAAAGTTAAAGATAAGTGACATATAATTAAGATGAAATCTCTTTGCTGCTGCTTATGGGTTCCGTGCTAGGAGGGTCGATTGCGGGTGGTTGAAATAGATGGAGGAAAACAAAAACATAAAACCGCGGGTTCGTTCGAATTCTGCAAAGGTTTTATTCTTTGAAGACTCGACTAACAGCAGCAACCGTTCAAAATGTTTTACAGAAACAAATTGTGCTTCAAAAACGTCAAATGTATTACACCCAGGTATATGTCCTTATGATGATTCATTTTATTGTTTATGTATATATAGACAATAAAATTACAATATTTGTATACAAATGATTATGTAAATAATTAAATAAATATAATCTGGATTTAAAAACAAGTTAGAAGATAATAATGCCAGAAATATGCATCAAAAAGTAAATATGTAAGTTTGATATGTAATTTACATTACATGCCTAATTAGGAATTCTTAAAATTTTCTTTCCTAAATTGGTCATATTTAACATATTTTCCTATCCAGTAGTTTATTTATTGTCACAGGGTTTTTCAATAGTAAAATATTTTTTTCTGGTATTAGTTATAAATTACTTTCAATTTTATGAAGGATTTCGTTGAATGTTATTTTTATTTGTTATTATCTACAGAAGGTATCAAATTAAATTTTATATATTGTTAATTTCAGACACCAATCCATCAACTGTTTCAAATTTAGTCCGTATAAGAAGTTCAACATTAGGAAAATCTGCCCCATCTTTGTCAGCTTCAATGGCAAATAATAAATAATTTCTAGTTAATGGAGTATATTGATTTTTATCTCTTTACAGAAGGATTTAGGTATTAATCGGCGTAATAGTCGTCCAACTCCAGTTCATAGACTGAGTTTAATAGCCAGTACATCTCCTACATTACCTCGATCTCATTCTCCTGTATGTGGTAGCCCTATTGATAGTCCAAGAACTCAAGCAAGCTTTCTTAATTTCCCATTTGCTCCAATAAAAAGGTAAACAGACATTTCTTGTTTTTAGAAAGTATATTAAAATAGTTGTTAAAAATACAAAATGATATCTGAAAAAATTATCAACTTTTTTTTTGTCCTGAGTGTTTAAGCTTACTAAATTATGTACTACAATAAAATGTAAAAAGGGTTTTATTATGATAGAATACCAAGTGGAAAAGGGGATGGAAGAAGATGGTCAGTGGCTTCATTGCCTTCTTCTGGATATGGCACAACACCTGGGAGCTCAAATATGTCTGTAAGAGTTCAAATTACATGCATTTGTTTCTTAAACTGAAGAAGGTAACATTTAATTTTTATTATTAGTCGAAATGTTCGAGCCAAGAAAGGCTTCATCAATTTCCACTGGTACCGACTTCTGACGATATGTGTATACTATCGAATCACTTCTCAAGTAATGAAAGCAATGCGTCTTTGCCTTGCCGAAGTTACGAAGAAAACAGCGGTACCCATAGATCTCCTTTGCATCGCCCACGTTCTCGTAGTTTGAGGTTTTTTTTAATAAAATATTTTATATTCATAGTTCTTACTACCAGTTTGTAGCAGTCCAAGTCATTCACCCATCCTTGACACAGAAATATCAATGATGAATACTCTTTATAAAGAAAGGTTTCCAAAGGCAACACGTCAAATGGAAGAAAGACTGGCGAATTTTATTGAAGAAAATAAAATTTTTGAAATTGGGAAAGACTGTGATTCATTACCGATAGTCCGTTTTGTTCATCATCAGGTTATTGAAATGGCAAGAGATTGTCTACATAAGTCACAAGCGAAATTAATCGCAAGTCGCTACTTTTACGAAATGTCGGAAAATTTGGAAAGACTTTTGAATGAAGTAAGACAGTTATTACGTTAGATCTTTCATTTCAAATAATACAAACCTCTTTCGTATAGACAAAAGAAAAATCAGAAGAAGCTGCATCACAATTAACAGGGATTATTAAAAAACTTCTTTTAATAATTTCAAGACCAGCGCGTCTTCTAGAATGTTTAGAATTTGATCCAGAAGAGTTTTATCATTTTCTAGAAGCTGCAGAAGTTGAAGTTAAAAATCTCCAGGGTATAAAAGAAGACTTGCCCCAGTATATTATACAGAAATTGGGGTTAAATCGTGATGTTATTACTGAATTACAACAAGAACTTCAAGACTATCAAATGCCGTCCAAAACTAAGACGGATGCTTCACTCTGCCTTACTTCCACTCCCAGTTGTAAAAAGTGGACTAATAAACCAAATGAACAAGATTTTGAAGTTGTTAAGCTTATATCCAACGGCGCTTATGGTGCCGTGTATTTGGTGAAACATAAACAGACTAGGCAGCGTTTTGCAATGAAAAAAATTAATAAAAATAACCTAATTCTTAGAAATCAGGTAGAGCAGGTTTTTGCTGAAAGGGACATTCTTAGCTTTGCCGATAATCCATTTGTTGTAAGCATGTATTGCAGTTTTGAAACGAAAAAATATTTATGTTTAGTAATGGAATATGTAGAAGGGGGCGATTGTGCAACTTTACTAAGAAATATTGGTCCTTTACCACCTGATATGGCCAGGTTTTATTTTGCAGAAACTATTTTAGCAGTTGAATATCTTCACAGTTATGGAATTGTTCACAGGGATCTTAAACCCGATAAGTAATTGCCATCTATAATTTTAAATTCTATAAATTCCATTTTTAATTTTTCTTTCTTTTTTTAGTCTTTTGATTACTGCTTTAGGACACATTAAATTGACTGATTTTGGATTAAGTAAAATGGGATTGATGTCGTGTATGGTTTTTTAAATATTTCAAAATTATTTTATCTAATATGTAATTTTTTATTTTAGTGGCTACTAATTTATATGAAGGGTACATTGACAGTGAAACAAGGCAGTTTTCGGACAAACAAGTTTTTGGAACACCCGAGTATATTGCTCCGGAAGTAATTTTGCGTCAGGGTTATGGAAAACCAGTAGATTGGTGGTCAATGGGAATAATTTTGTACGAATTTTTGGTAGGATGTGTCCCATTTTTTGGGGAAACTCCTGAAGAACTATTCGCTCATACAGTCAATGGTCAGTTCAAAATTTAAAATTTAGTATTTTTTAAATTTATTGCGTATTCTTTGCAGATGATATAGAATGGCCTGATTCAGAAGATTGGCCTGTTCAAGAAGAAGCAAAAAATCTCATAACTGCACTTCTTCAACATTCTCCCAGAGACCGTTTGGGTATAGGGGGTGCTCACGAAGTTAAAGAACATTTGTACTTCAAAGGCTTGGATTGGAATTCATTATTGAGACAGAAAGCTGAGTTTGTACCTCAACTAGAAAATGATGAAGATACAAGTTATTTTGATAGTAAGTTTTATTTGTTATAGAAATATATTTCAAATATAAAACAAATAATTATAGCACGACTTGATCGTTACAATCATGATTTGGGTGATGATACTGATGACACCGACGATTCTCCTGTATTTGGTTTATTTTCTTCTTGTTCCCCGCAATATCGTAAAGTTCAAAGTTCACAAATAAATTTAATATCCGATCACGATCTTACCACTGATTTGGTTCGAATAACTACACTAGCCGCTTCTACACCTGATATATCATCAGATACACCTCACGATATCAATAAAATTAAACCTAAATTTGCAAATATATTTTTAACGCCTGAAAAAGAACATGCAGATTTCAGTTTGGTAGAAAGAAGAAAAGTAAGTCGTAATTATATTTTTTTAATATAAAAAAATTATCGATTTATTTTTCTTTTAGATTTCTTTGGATCTTACAAGAACTGTTAGCACACCTGACTCATCTCAAACAGATAGTGATGATGTGTCTCCTCAAATTCAAAGGAAAAGGAAAACTACACATGCAAGAGAAATGTTACCTCGTTTTTCGATTTCCGTTGAAGATGAGCATAGGTATGTAACTTTAGTTTTTGTGTTCATAATTTAATTTATAATTTAGTGGAATGGATACTGGTACTTCGTCTTCTGAAAATAATCGAGAGGTGTCTTCTATTTGCCGCAGTCAAGGCACAATAACACCATTTTCGAAACATCGATCAAGATCTGTTGTTAAGAGTGCATCTACTTCTGGACTATCCCTTGTAATACCAACAGGTAAACTGTAGTTCTTATAGCTGCCCCTGAAATATAAAATAAACAATCGAAATAGTTTCAGATGATTTTCAAGCTCCTCCAGGAATTAATTCACCAAGTGGAGGTGGTGGGTCCAGCACTGCCAGTTCCAGAGACACATCTCCTTGTCGAGAATTATCGCCTCTCGTTAATAATTTAAAACCTCCGATAATTATAAGACGGGGACCTAAAGGATTTGGATTCACAGTTCACACTATTAGGGTGTATTATGGAGATACTGATTTCTATACCATGCACCATTTAGTAATGGTAAATAACTTAACAGTATGTGAAAGTTATAACAAAGACTGATTGTTGAAACTATTTTTATAGGCTGTCGATGAAGGTAGTCCAGCATTTGAGGCAGGATTACGACCCGCAGATTTAATAACTCATATAAATGGCGAAGCTGTCCAAGGTCTATACCATACGCAAGTATTACAGTTGCTATTGTCAGGTGTTGAACATGTGAGCTTAAGAGCAACACCATTGGAACACACATCGATACAAAGCGGAGGTAGAAAAAGGGAACCTGGACAAAGTAAACTGGCCAAACGTAGCTTGCATCGTCAAAGAAGGCAAAAGAAAGAAAATGACAAAAGGAGAAAGACATCGCTTTTTAGAAGAATTAGTAGTAAACGGGCCAGTGTCGAAATACAACAGGTATTCAAATATCATTTATATTCCCCAAGTTTTTAGATAAGCTATTTTTTTTAATAATGTTATATATTTAAGATGACCGCTGGTGTTCAGTCTCCTTTAACTGTGTCTCCAAGTCGCAGTTTCCAGTCATTTTCCCGTTTAACTGATGCGAGTTCGTTATCTGTAATAAGAACTCCCACTTCAAATCGTTCCAGTCTTTCACCATCAGATTCTTTAACTCAGCAGTCCAGTAGTTCGTCGTCTCAAACACCATCATCCGGTTCATCTAGTCCTACTCCTTCGAGTACAAGGAACAGTAAGCAACATTATCAGAGACCGTCTACTCTGCACGGACTTAAGCACAAGCTTCATTCGTCATCATGTTCTAAATCTTTACACGTAGCCAGTCCTTCTTGTTCCAACGTTCCAAACCGACGCAAATCTGTAGGACATATACCACTTTCCCCTCTTGCTCGCACCCCTTCGCCATCTCCGTTACCGGTTTCCCCAACTCGTTCACCTAGTCCTTTAGCGTTCCCAGTTGGTCATCAGCCAGGCAGCTCCAATACTACTCAGTCATACAGTCCCAGTTCAGGAGGTACTCCTATCCCTGCAGCACCAAATCAGACGAAAAAGGGTTTCGCAAGACACAAAAGTAGCGAACCAGGTTCCCCATTGTTAAGACGGGCTTTATCACCCGATAGATTGCATCCAAGAAGTGCAGAGAGTAAATGTTCTCTAATATCGCCTTTATGTTCTTCGGGGAATTCACCGGTGGTTAAAACGCAAAGAGCTTGTAGTGGGGCTATATGGCGTTCAACCTCAACATCTGATCGCGAAAAAGAAGAAGAAACAACGAACACTGCTGGTGAGGGGAACACTAACAGCAATAATACAAGCTCTGATAATCGCTTGTCATTGAATTTATCTGGCACAGAACCTTTACCAAGAATTGCAGAGGAGAAAGATTCTCCCACAAACAGCGCCCACGAATCTGCAAAACAACTTCATGAAAAGGCATCTGGTGAATGCTGTAAAAAGGCTAGTAAAACGAATGACGTAAAAACGGAAAGTCAGAATAATAAAAATGATAATAAAAAGGAAAGCAAATTAGGAAATGACAATAAAGCCGGAAAAAATGGAAAATCTAATCATAAGTAATTTTTTTTATTCGCATTGGGTGTTGGGATATTGCTGCTAGAAACACTGCTTTAACGAAGTTTTTGCTTTTATCAATAACATCTCGACGCAAATATGATATTGTACCGGCTTTTCGCTTGAGAGAACAAATATTATGTAAGTATTTAAGGGCAGTTAATTATGAGATTATAAAATTTTGAATCATTTTATTTGAAAATTTATTTTCCATATAAGCAAATTTAATATTAACATTATTAAGATAAATATACATTTTTTCTGCGTATATCTATAAAGCAATTTAAAAAACAATATAATTTCAGTATTTATAATTTTGTTAACTTTGCCACACTCTAATCCAAATTAATTTTTATTGACGCCAATTGAACGAGATTCAGATTGAAGTTTAGTTAAATCATTGATGTGGCGTATGTATTAATTTTAATTATTCGCTAATGGCATAGATAAGGTGAATCAACAACAAAATAAATTAACTTATAGTATATTGTAGGTATAGATTCCCCATAAATTTGTGAAAAAATATTTTTCTGATTAATTGTGATGATTTTATCAATATGCTAGTGGTTGAATTTCTTTTTATTTTAGAATTAGTTGTAATTCAAATATAACTTTAGATATAATTAACAAATTCATTTAAATTAAATCAAAAAAAGATTAAATTATTTAAATACATACATATTCTTTTTTTTTGTCATTTTTTATGGGCAAATTAAAAAGTATTAAAACTTTGTTAAGATTATTTTTTTAACAAAAAGACTCCAACCATTTGTACATTGCATAAAATCGATTAAAAACGTTGAAAATACGTATTTGCGATATTAAAAAAAAAATTTGTCGATTGGTTAACACTGCTGTTAAAAAAAATTAAGTATTGTTCAGTAAGATTTTAAAAGTATTCAGTTTGTAGTGATTAATAAATAGCGTCGAAGTAGTCACAATTTTTAAAATTGTAGTGGATGTGTTTTATGTATTTTGGCTAAAAAATCACGTTTTACGATTTTGTTATTTAATTATAACTTGTTGATTTTGTGTACATTATAATGTAATCTAGGATAATTTTATTGAGTATTGGTGCCCTTAAAGTCATTTAAGCTAAAATAACTTATTTATATGCTCATAAAAATCCGTTTAATGTGATCATTAGTTCCCATATATTTTTTAAAGTACATTTATAAAACAAATTATTTTTTAAAACTACATTCACTTCCTACAAATTTGCGCTTCGTTTTTCCCCATATTTAATTCTATTATTTTTCTTAATTAAGAGGAATGTTAGTGTTTAATTTTTGTAATGTGATGAATGTGTGATCTGTTTAGTATATTAATGTAAAAATTAAGACTTGGTTTAGATAAGAAATTCTTTAATTGTATATAACGATACTTCTTACTTTGTGTATATACTTTTGTATACATATTATTTATATTTCTCTTCTGCAATTGTGTATTATAATGGTAATTAATTGATTTTTGATTTTATTTTTCAATATACTCCGTCACAGCTATGACACGTTAGTTTCATCTCTGTAGGTTTGTCAGATATTGCCGGTATAATACGTTTTAAATAACGTTATTGGGAAATAAAGTGTTTGTAGTTTACATTTGTTTCTCAGTATTCACATTATAACTAGATTTATTTAAGGAGATTCGGGAGTTACTTTGTTAAAAAAATTATTCATATACAAAAAGTGTAAATAAACTAATTCTACGAGAGACATCTGTAGAATTTGATGTGGTGAAGCTGTTAAAAATTAGCAATAAAACAAAGTAGACATTAAATTTTGAAAATCAGATGAATAATAAAAGTTTCATTTTTTTATGTGCGTCATTTTGAAGGAATGAAATTTTTAATATTTAACGTCCAATTCAAAATTTTTAGATGTGTCTTGTACATTTAGTTTTTTATGTAAAACTATTTTATAACAGTTTAACTTCCGAAACTCTTAATATTAAACATAAAAATTGATAAAAATGTGTTGCAGGACAGAAATTTAATTCGCCTGCTAATACATAATTAAATTGCTTGGAATAGATTTTATTTAATATGAAGAATATATAAAACAAAAGCAATATAAACGTAAGTAGAAAAACATGTTTTAAGAAGTCTTTAATAGTAAAATCGACAATTGTTTCTACTGATTGCTAAGAGTGTATAGAAATAATACTACTAGTATGGCACAATACAGTCGAAACAATTATAGTGTTATAATATTAATACTTTTTTGAAACGTAAAACATTTTTTATTTATGCATATTTAAAAAAATGTTTGTGAAAGTTACCAGCATCAGAGAAATGCTTTAGGCTAAATACACTCATAGAAATAAATATGCATGGCGTACCATGTAGGAGTTCCTCATTTTATTTAATCTACCGAGGCAGTTATTAACTAGCAAAACTATTATATAGGTAGAAAAGATTTATAAATGTTCGACATGTTTTATTGAGGTATTCTTTCGGATAACGTTTCAATTTTTGATAAATCCCTTTAAACCAACGTAATCTACGCTCATGATTGATGATCAAGCAAAGCAAATGCCATTATCCTCAATTAAACTGTTATCGTTATCAGCAGCATCAGTGCAGTGGAATAAATTGTAAGAAAGCCGTTCAAAAAGGTTTGGAATTTTAGTAAATTGATAATGTTTGTTTTTTTTATCAAAACTGATTAAGTGCTAGTTAAAATACGTTAACCAGTGGTAAATACTCTTCATTTATTTTGATACAAAAGACCGAAAAAAGTGAAATTTTAAAATGGCAGCCCTACCACGCCGAATAATAAAGGAAACTCAACGTTTACTACAAGAGCCGGTTCCTGGAATAAGTGCAATACCAGATGAAAGTAATGCTCGTTATTTTCATGTTATTGTAACTGGTCCTGAAGATTCCCCATTCGAAGGAGGCCTATTTAAATTAGAACTGTTTCTTCCTGAAGACTATCCAATGTCTGCACCTAAAGTTAGGTTTATTACAAAAATATATCATCCTAATATTGACAGACTGGGACGGATTTGTTTAGATATATTGAAAGATAAGTGGAGTCCAGCTTTACAAATTCGTACTGTGCTCTTATCAATTCAGGCTTTACTCAGTGCCCCTAATCCAGATGATCCTTTGGCAAATGATGTTGCTGAATTATGGAAAGTAAATGAAGTAGATGCTATTCGCAATGCTAGAGAATGGACCCGTAGGTATGCAATGGACAACTGATAGTTTTTGCAGTTCTCCAAGTGTAAGATTTGTTCCATTTGTTTTATTGTGATTACTTTTTTCAATACCACCTGATAAGTAAAACGAAGTAAATAATAATATAAATCAATTTATTTTAATACAGGAGACACTTTCATCTATTTATGTCTGTGTTAAAACTGTATGTGTAAGTTTTTTGCAAATATTTATTTATTTTAAACTATTGAATTCATTTTCCATTTTATGTTTCTTTTTGAGATTTAAACAACTTTGAACTGCATATTTAATTAATACTTGTTCTTAGAATATAAGTAGATTACTGTATATAATGTCTAGGGCTTTATACAAATAAATCAGTTATATTAAGATGTATATTTTATCATTAATAAAAAAAAGTAACTTATTTAAATCAATTTTAAATTTAATTGAAATAATTTGAAGTCTGATCTTAAAAGAACTGTATATCAAAAAGAGTAAGTTTTCTTAAAGGTATAATAATTAAAGCAGTTAAAAAAGGTGCAACTAATTGTTATAAAAATAAGTATTATTTATTTAATAATTCAGTAAAACAATTCAAATAATATCCTCTCAAAATGAGGAAGTGTATAAAATGGCTTTTTTTATTAGAAATAATTGATATACATAATTTTTTAATTTTAATTTAAGCGGTGTTATAGAACAAGATACTTCTAATTATGAAATTAATGTATATAATTTAAAACCATTATTCGCTGTAGTAAATCCATTAACAATTTATCTAAATATGGATGACATGTATGTTATATATCATATCGCTAAATCTCTTGGTCCACCAACTCTAATTCTGGTGGATTGACGATTGAAAAGACCATCAGTAATTATGTTAATAAGATTTACATAAAAATTAAAGACTGATGAAAGAAAAAGAAAACAGTTTTTTTGTAATTTTTCGATTAGACAATTTTTATATTAGCTATGAGTTTTCAATGTTTTTAAAGCAATAATTTAAAAAATGTTTAATTAATAATAAAAAACGAAATGCACTTAGATTTTGCAAATACATGCAATCTTTTTTTCGGAAATCTAGCTTGAAATGGTCAAATGCTTGGGAATTTCACTATAAATTATCCTATAAATAATAAACTTAAAAAATCCTTGTCTCAGTAACTGTAAATTTCCTTTTTTTTTTTAAAATGTTTTTTTAAAGTAATAAATTTTGAAATATTTCTATGGTATAGATCATTTGGTAGGTTCAAATAGGGATCATATTAGAAAACTACGTTTCTAGTTACGACATACGTGGGTGTGTCAGAGGGTCTTAGAAATGTCAATAATTTAAATTTTTGTGTCATTTTTATAAAATAATGTAGGTGTAGGTATATTTTTAATAAAAATCATCAAAAGGGATTTGAAGAAAATTGTTTAGTGTATTAATGTTAATAGTGAAGCTTGGTTACCAAACGAACTTTGAACGTAATTAATTTCTATAGTGGAGTACATACTGTTATGCAAAATAGCCTACAAGAGATGTAAGTACCTTTCCTAAAAAAGGGAAATTTTAAAATTGTTTAACGTTTTCATTCATTCATTCATCATTGCTTCATCAGTAACTAAACTTTATTTAGTATTTGAAGAAATTCGTTTAAATATGCCATATACAAATTACAGAGCTCATCGTGTTATACTTGACTTATCAAAATTGTTATACTTTTAAGTTATCAAAGTTAAATTAAAATATAGTTATATTGGCAGAATAATAAATTACAAATAGAATTTGGTTTATATCAAGTGAGTATGTGTGGAAACTTTTAATTTTGTTTGTATTGAAAAGTAATGTAAATGAATATAAATGTTATATTTTTATAGAATTCATGTAAATGGGTTAAGCTTGGCATGGAGGATGAGCAAATTCAGCTCATGTGGATATTGTTTGTTGCTCTGTTGGCCCAGTCGGCCAATTGCCTTTGTCCAACACAGTGTGTTTGCGATGATACTTCATTGAAAGTTTCATGTAATGCAGCTAATTTAGAAGTAATTCCAATACAACTAAATCCTGCTGTACAAATAATAGATCTTGCAGAAAACAAGATAACTGATATTCATTTCACACTTAGTATATATACAAACTTAATGGAGCTTAATTTATCAAAAAACTACATTGAGAGTCTAGGCTCTTCAAATTTTGAATTACAATACAATTTAAAAGTTTTGAATCTTGGTAATAATATTATACACAGTTTAATGAAGGATTCTTTCAATGGATTGAAAAATTTAGTTGTCTTGGATTTGAGTTTTAATAATTTAAAAGAATTACCTGTGGCAGCATTCAAAGAACTGCAAAATTTGATTGTTTTAAAGGTGAATAGTAATCGTTTAGAATATTTAGAGGCAGGCTTATTAAAATATGCGAAACAATTACAAAAATTATATTTAAATGATAATCAGTTATTACAAATACCAAGTAGTGCTATTTCTGAAGGGATTAAGTTAAGATATTTGTCATTATCTCAAAATCTAATGGAATATATTGAAGAAGAAGCGATGCCGTTTCTTCCAGAGTTACGTGTGCTCCTGCTTAATACCAATGTAATTAATTACATAAATCCAAGTGCACTTTCAAATTTAGAATCACTGGAAGTACTAGATCTTAGTGATAACAATTTCACTGTTATTCCCACAGATTCTCTTTCAAAATTATCCAATTTAACAAAATTGTACTTAAGTGGAAACTTCGTTCAAAGTATACCAGCAGTGGCATTCCGGGGTCTGTTTCGTCTTCAGTATTTGTACTTAAACAGGCTGGAAGTTTTGTCACATATTGATGTGAGAGCGTTTGTTGATAATATTTGTTTGGAAAAAATCTGGTTAGACAATAATATTGCATTTCAAGTTCTCCCAATAAACGTTTTTCACGGCAATCCAAAAATAAACGAAATTTCTCTAACAAATAACCAAATACCCACCCTAGATGTGTCCCATTTTCCTTTAGATAAACTCAGTTCTTTAAAACTGGGAGGTAATCCTCTGCAGTGCAATTGCTCTCTATTTTGGCTTTGGAAACTACTACAAGAACAGAAAACTCAAGAAATTATTAATAATACTCAAGAGAGCGACTTAATATTAGATATGAGTAATATTAGTTGTGCTGGTCCTGAATATGTCTCTGGAAAATTATTGATTCAAATAAAGGAATCTCAAGTTATATGTTCATTAGGATGGGTAGCCATAATGTCAGTTTCTGCTACTGTAGTGATGTTATTTGGTATAATTATTATTTTATTGTATTTTGGCTTTATTAAGAGGCGTTTAGCAACTAACGAAATGCAACCTAAAGCAGGACCATCCAATACTCATTATGGTAATGTGTCTGTAAACATTCCATATCAGGAAAACACACAGAAAGGAATGTATACTCACTATCCCAGTAAATATCTTTTGCCAAAAGTTAATGACACATGGACTTTATCTCCTAATTTAATGCAAATATCAAGATAAGGCCTTATTATATTAACACCACTGAAGAATTATGCACATAAAATGTATAGAGTGACCGTTAATTTAAATTACAGCTCTTCCAAAGCTGTTGACGTTTGTTAGAGTTAATTAAATGAATAAATTAATGAATTGGAATCGAGATGATTAATTATCAGATTTTAATTTAGAAGTTTTCAGTTCCAGGTTTATTTGTTTATTCAATTATGTAAATAAGAAACAATAAACTAATATCGATTAATTAATTTTTGGTCTAAAAAAAATAATTGGGTCAGTCAAATGACTGTAGAAATGAATATTTTAATATGATGAAATGGTAGAGTGGAATTAAAAACATAAATACACAATATGTACCGAGGGAGCAAATTAATTGTTAGATTATTTAAATGCAATGTATATAACTGTAAATAATTATTTATTTACGTACGTAGATTTTTACTGATATATGAATAAATAAAAAAGCCTCATGTATACTGTAGAGGGAATGTTACTCTTTCGATTCCAATTCTAATCATTTATGCTGCTAATGGAGGTATATATTTTAGTGAAAAATGAAGCAGGGTAATTCTGTTTTATAAAACCATATTTATCATGTTACTTAAACAATGCTTGCAAGTGTCTATTATCTTCCAATTGCTTTTGTATGTATCCTGAAAATTTTATTAAGTATTTTTCTTTTATATTTTACTTGTATTTGCTAATTATTTTTTATTTAAAGAGAGGCAATTTATACATTTATTCATAAAAAAGCAACATTTCATCCTTCTATTAAGAGAATCGTAAAAGTATTTTGTTTATAATTTAAAATACCATTAAAATGCCCTTGAATTAATGACTTATTTTAGGAAAAATTTATTGGATTGGCCATTCTTTATGTTAACAACATAAAAATAAAGGATACTTTTTTAGTCATTTAATATTTTTTTGAATGAAAATATATGCAGTAACTTAACTTTGCAATTCTTTCTAATTTGGAAAAATACATTATATTTTGAAAGTATTTTGCTTAATTACGTACAATACAATAATCAAATGTCGTGGTGCAATTAATAAAATTTAGGTATTTGTCACTTATATTAATTATGAACTGCAATAACTATTAAAATTATTTGATTACACTACAATATATATTAACACTAGTTATAATTCGCACGTAAATATGAGCAATTTTATTTCCCTGCACGTCGACTTTGAAGAATATAACATGCTATTTAAACATTTACATTTGTAGTAACCAAATATACCTTAAATTCTGCCATAATCATATGATACGTACTTTGGTAAACATTAATTTAAAAAATAATGAAGAAACAATCCAACTATTAAAAACAGTTTTTTTTGTGAAAATTAAAAAACTATTGAGTAATATAATGTATATATCCCAAAAATATTTATGTTTGACTCCATGTTTTTGTCTTTTTAAATTCCGTCCACAAAAAGTATATTTTTTTTCAGTAGCCCAAGTATTTTAGGTAGAACTATCTACTTTTGATATATTTTCAACTTACCCCACTGATAAAAAGTTTGTGCCAAATATCAAAGCAATAAATTAAACATCATTAGCTTTTAAAATGATTAGTATTTAAGCAATTTAATTAATTAAGAGTAATTTGAAGTGAGTGATGAATACAAAAGTACCTTACGTCTTCTGTTGTTGTAATACAAGGCTATACTTCAAATGATTTTGATTGTTTGTACAGTAATGGTTGGAAAAATGAAATTTATTGTTATAATCACATATAAGTAGTATATAATAATACGAGTATTTTAATAAGTGATTGTCGTTGTGTGCTGTGTTAAACAAAACTAATATAACAATAAAAAAGACTGGAATTAAATATCATTTTTTAGTGTAAAGATTGTTAACAAGAAATATTGTAATTTATGCGTGAATTCGTAATTGTATTCGTATTTAAAGTTTGGCTATTAAATCTTTGAAGTATTGTATATGTAAGATATATACATCTTGTACCACTGCATATATGCATATATACCAAATAATAAAAGATACGATAAAACAATGGTTAATTTTTTTCAATCCCTTCTCATAATTGAGAAAAGTATGATTATTTTTATATTATTTATTTAATAAATTTTAAGTAGTTACCGTCTAATATATTTACAGGCAATAATTTATTGATTTAAGAAGGGATTTTTTAAAAGTTATGACAACAATTATGGCGCAGTATAATTTTTTCTCCCAACAAATTGCTAATATTGACGAGTTAAGTAGTCTGTCAGCAGAGGGCGCAAACGCTAATCGCGTTTAATATTTAAATATAAAATTATTGTTATGTTGCTTTGGATTAATTTAAATACATTATTTTTAAACTACCAAAATGGCACTCGGTAAATAAGTAAATAATTGACTACTTAATTTAATTGAAAGTGTATTTTATCAATTTATTGGATTGTGGATACATCGGTGTATAACGATGTTACCACAGAATATATCCTAAAATTTAGTTGTTTACTTTGAAATTAAAAATATATATTTTTTAATTTGAATAAACTATAAAATTTTAAGTGTCATATTTACCAAACATGATAGGAACTGTCGTTCTTCTAAGTTACAATTTGAATATTTGTTTCAAATTATGCATATTTATGAATTTATGTCTGCAAATCTGTTGAGAAATATTGAATTTGAACTTTCAGTACAATTGGTCTGACTACTAAGAATTAAAAAATATAATCAATATTAATGTTTTGCCAATAATACGAAAGTAACTTTCCAACTTTTCAAAAATGCGTTTGAAATATTTCTTATTTAAAGAAGATAATTTTTTAAATACTGACTATTATACTCTAACATTTAATGTATTATACATTTACATTTTATAATTCTTATTTTATGGATAGTAAAAGCCCATAAATTCTTTGAAAGAACCGTCAATATGTGTGAATGTCTGTCGTAACATTCGCGTGTCAAGTATTGTGCAGAATATTGATCTTAAGTTGTGCGGTGTTTTCGCGAGTGGGGAGCTATATAAAATCTTAAAGAGAATTTGCAACAAATAAACAAATAAGTGCAAATTAGCGTAAGAATTAATAAAAAGTTAAAGTGAAGTCATAACAATTAATTGCCTTTCATCAATAACACCATTATTTTCGTTTGTGATTTAATATTTTAAATATGATTACAAATGATACATATACTCACTTGTGTATGGTATGAAATTGTTTTTAGTATATGAATTACTTTCTTTTTAAATTTGTTGTTTGTTAAGGTAAATCCTATATACATTTTGTTGTAACCTAACTTTTTGACTAGGTGTCGGATATAAACATTTTGACTGCGCTAATTACTTCAAAATATTTCTTACATTTGTCAGTTATTTTTATTATGTGTTTGTTATTTTTAGCAAATTTAGATCTTCATAATCTCCTGCAGATGTTCAATAAAAATTGAAAGCAAGTTTCTGTTCCATAATGACCACCAGCATAACTCTTGCTCTTGATAATGTGGATGTAAGTGAAAATACAGAACAAATTAGTAAATTATTCCCTAAATGTCGGCCAAGAAGTGATATAAATCTTAATCCTGTTATTGCTGCTATTAGAGAACACGATATTGACAATGAAAAACCACCTGCAATGAACATTGAAACAAGTAATGATGACAGGTAAGATTTAAAGTTGTTTAAAAATGTTCATTCTACTTCATAGTTTTGTTGTTTGTCAAAGTTGTTCATATTATTTCTCATGTATAGCATACTTTTTGATATAACTTTTTAACAGGTGGGAAGAACCAAGTAATGATAGTAAAGAAAGTGAAGTCCACGCACGCTTATCAGAAAATGAAGATGATTTAATAGAATCTGAAAATTTAGAACCAGTTCATAACAAATTACATGATCCAAGGTACTGAGGTTTAATTGGTTTTGTATAAAAACTGTAGTTATAATTTTTAGAATAATAGAAATTGCTGGAGGAAGGGAAATTTATTCTCAAAGTAGAAGTAAAGCAGTAAGAAAATCAAGAAATTCGAATAATGGTAATGATGAATCTGAAAAAAAGAAAAGTCAAAAGTCACCTATTGGTCATGGTGTGTGGGAACTGAGAAGTCACTGTGATGAATTAAAGAAAGTAAAAAATACCAAACAGTTTACTGAAACAGTATTTTCTTCTGAAGTATCTTCAATAAGTCAAAATAACACAGTAGCAGAAAACGAAAAAAAGAATGCTGCCCCGAATATTAAGTATCCGGGCGACGTAGTTGTGTTTGATGATATTGAAGATCAATGGAATCAAGATAAATATAAGAGTGTTACAAAGTATCCAGAAGTAAATCACAGTGATAATTCTGTTAAAACAAAACTAGAAAAAGCAACAACTATGATAGGAAATTTACCAATTGCAGTATATGAAGGTTCTCCGAAACGATATGGACCCCGTCATGTGGAAACAAATTCACATCCTCAATTACCAAGTGCACAAAGTTTACTTGCATCCCCAAGCGTTTGCTTACCTAGACCAGGATTCCCCCAAAGGGTAGTTACTACAACTTCTGAGTCACCTGAAACAAATATATCAATTGAAACCAGTTTAGCAAGTGTAAATATTACAATAAAATGCAATTGTTATTCAGTTAATGGTAATAATCATTGTTTCAGAGAAAATCGCAGCCGTTGCCACCACAACCGACAACTGCATCTACGTTTGATTATTTATACGAATTTTCGGAAACTAGAAAAGTATTAGAAGAATTTTTCAAATGTCAACCAGAAGAAAATAGATTAGAGGCGGAGTTTCAAGATCTTGAATACGAATTAAGGAGGCCGCATGACACTTCCGGAAGTTCTTATGTTGGGCAAAGACTGGCAAAAGGACGAAGAGACCATATGGAATTTCCTTTTACGGTCACGTCTCCCAATAAGTATCCAATTACTGGACATCAGGTATTTATTTGTTTTAAATAATATAAAGTATACATAGTATTTTTTTTGTTTTAGGAATATGAAGCAACAGAACACGATAACAATTTTTTAGATTTATCAGTTGGAACAGGTTCCAGTGAAGATCTGGGCGAAACAGAAGTTGGCTTACAGGTTGGGCAAAGCAGGAATTTTACACTATCGCCTGAAACAACCGATTGCGATTCTAATTGTGGCGATTTGGATAGTGAAGTTTCTTTGATGGTAATGGAAAATGAAATTATTCCATCTGTTGGACTGTTAGGTAAATGATTTATGATTTATGAAATCTTCAAATCTTCAAGGAAGAAACAATTATTTGGCACATTTTGTATTTTCTAGGATCAAACGGAAATATTAGTATGACTAATGATTCTTCAAGGCTGTGTAGTAGCATGCCCGTTTTAGAAGACGGTTTGTCTTCGGGCCATGCTAGTGATACAGATAACAATAATCCCGGGGTGATTTCAAAAAAACATCAAGTAAATGACGCAGATGCCAGTAAAAGTAGCAATGGTAAACAAGTAACGACAACAAATGGTTCAGAAAATGGTATTTCCCTTCCAAAGGAACACATCAGTGTATCGCCAGTCAATTTAAACAACTGTATGGGAGGATTCGAAGAAATACTTTCACATATGGACTCTCACAGTATGTTTAGTATGGCTCATTTTTTTTGTAAGTTTGTGAAAATAAAACTGTTCTGTAGGCGAGAAGACTCCTCCCCCACCAGCTCCAGTTCCCTATCGTTGTTTATCAGGTGAAAAAGACGAAGATGTTGAGGCTGCCATACGCGATATTCGATTAACTCTTCAACGAACCAAAACACTACCGGCTAATTACTATGGTGAAGAACCTGATGAAACGAATAATGTTAGTCCTGTGTGGGTACCAAGGTATTCATTTTCAAATAATAGGCGTATTTGTACCTTTATTTCAAAATTTAGTTTAATATTGACACATTTAAACGTTTAACAAAAAATTACTAACGCTAAAATGTCTACGCCTGTTTGAGCACTGTTGCAATCGCAATTATTTTTAATGAAATATTATTTTAGAAAAAGGGGTGTATCAGGAGTTAGTATTGATTCTGATAGAAAAGTTCAAAGTGGCGAAGAAGGTGGAGATGAAGGTATTTTTTTCTAGTTTAATTTAGTACTTACATTTTTATTTTGTGTAATTTATTACTTCAGAAGAGGCTGATACTGATCTAGAAACCGACAGACTTTTAGGACAACAAAGAACTGACGATCAAGGATTTTATGACGATAAGGTAAAAGAATATCCACGAAGAGTTTACAAAAACTTTGCAGTTAATACAGTTTCAAATGCTTACTCATTACATTTTTTACAATTCAGTTAAGATACATTTTATTATATAATACCAGGCAACTAAAATATATTACCTGACTTTTGTCGAAGATACAAAGTTATTTCGTTTCGTTAAGATTTTGCTTTATATAATATATTTATATTGTGCCGAGAAAATTAATCATTGTTTGTACTACTTGTATGTTTCGTTGTTAATTCAGCTTTTTTTGTTCACAAATAGTGTGGTTTGGGTTTATCTCTATCTCTATTCTTTATGTTTGCTTATTTCCATAACATGTCATGTCTAATGTGATTGACTAGGTACTAGCAAATAATATTTTTTTTATTTACAAAAATATTTTAGTATTAAATAAATAGTAACACGTCCACTAATTTTGTTAACGGCTTTTGATATTTTTTGACTACTTAATGTTTGTGTCACTAGGGTTGGAGAAAACCTAAAAGTCGGACTATAATGCCTCCACATTGCCTTTCAACTCCAAATCATATGCATGCCTTAAATGAAGGAGTTATGCCTTTGATCTCTCCTGACTCCCAAAACTCTAGACCCTCCTCACCCACAGCCACTTCAGATAAAAGTCGGTCCCCTCAAAGTCAAAAAGGATCTACTGCATCAGTTAAACTAAAAAAGGTGTGAGAACGCATGTGCTTTTTTCGAACGTTTTATATAAAGTACATACTTGCAAATACCTCCTATAACAATATTTTTTTTCTTTTAAATTAGTTCATTTGGGTTTTGGTATGGCATGTGTTGTTTTGCTTTCGAAATTCATCTCCCTTGTTCAAATTCGTTAAATTTTTGTTTCGTCAGTGTTTTTATATCCTAATAGTATGTATTTATAGCAAGTAGGATAATGTAAAAAGTCCACAAACTTTAACTAAACAAGATTATTATTTACAGGAGAAAGATATCAAAAAGAAAGGCCGCAACAAAGAAGGTATGTATTATTAATTTATTAATATCCATAATATCAATACTGATATTTTCCCTTTTATTTTGCTTATCGTGGATTTTATATTTTGTAAGTAGATTTATAAGAATTTGAAAGCTAGAAAAGAATAAGATATGTTTTATTTAAATTTCAGATACATTTGATCATTCAGTACTGATAGAAGGAGTCCTTTTTCGAGCGAGATACTTAGGTTCTACCCAACTAGTTTGTGAAGGTCAACCCACTAAGACAACAAGGATGATGCAAGCTGAAGAAGCTGTTTCGAGAATAAAGGTAATAACAACATTGCATGTGAATAAATTTTAAATTGGCACAAAAATATAAATATTACTAAAAAATCATTATTAAATTAATATCAGTACAAAAAAACAAAGGTTGTAAATGAAATTCTAATTTTATTGGGTTTACCGTTATTTTTAATAGAAAGATCTTACAATCATGCAATATTTATCATTAAATAAAATTGGGTGTGTAGACAAATAAATGATATCAGTAGTCAGATATAGAGAGTAATATATATTTATTCCCGAAATAAAGGGCATGAGTGGCATGATTAGTAAAGCACGACTTTTTGTTTTGTGTTTATCTAGAAAAATACCCATGAATAATAAAATAAATATATAGACGCAAAATCCCGTAATTTCATATTTACTAAAATGAATTTTATTTAAAATGTGACAAAAAAATATATTAAGAAAATGAGGGATTTTGCTGTTTTTGGATCTTATTTAATTCAATGCAAATGGAGACTTTCTGAATTAAATAAAAATATATTTACTTGGTTTTACAAAGTATTAGAGAGAAAATATGAAAACATGTATATTTAAACAGAAATACTGTGGTAGTCCCCATTTTCATTACATTCACCATACTTGAAGTTACTTAAAGAAGACAGTTTTTCGTTTATCGTAGGAATAAAGAAGAGTGATAATAATAAGAAAAATAGAATATAGATTTTAATGATAAAGATGTACCTCCTTCCCCCATTTTCAACTGATGCAGTACCTGAGCGCACGCTTCCTGTGCTCTGTTTGGTTGGTGCCTGCTACATGTTTGTCTCTCAAAATTGAAAACTTTCTTGCACATATTCCCACATACTCCTCGCCCTGTGCCCCGCCCCTCTCAATCTGCTTTAGATGTTACTTCTTGTAACTTACTACTTTGCACTATATAGTTGTAATGTTTGTTTTATTTTTCTCAATTTAAATTATACGTAATCACATTTATTACTATCTGCGGTGATAAGATGGGACAAATTTGCAGGAGGTACCCAACCAAATGATTGAAAATTGCGAGCCGTTTTTTGACGCTACCGCTCCTGAAAATGCTAACTCTAACGATGATGCTTCGTCTGTATTAGAACCTAAATCTACCTGCGAGCCTGATACACAACTTATGTCCGGTGAGCATTTCACTACGATTGCTTTATCTACTATCCCCGGGACAAAAGCCTATTCGTTCACGATTACAAAAAAGGGCATAAGAAAAATTTAAAAATTACTTAACACATGCAGATATAGATGTCATAGTAAATACGTCAGGATTTTGTCCCTTCTTAATATAATCCTTGTGTACAGGGTGGTACTTCTTCCTTAGAAGTAATCACTCAAATGCTTTATAAAACTGAGCACTAATAACAAGTATCGGTAACACTTATTTGGATTATGCACGAACAAAAATAAATAAATTTGAATTCCTTCGTATAATATACAGATACAAAATAATGTAAATTTTATCTTGTGAAATTAGAAAGCTGTTGAGTGATTAAAAAAGTTTATAATTGTTACTCACCCTGTACGTGAGTTATATGAGTAGTAACGTATGTTGGTAAAATAGTAAGTGATTCAGAAAAAAAAGTGTATGAAGGCCCTCGGCATATGCACAATGCCCATTCATTGCAATTGGGTGTTGGAACAAATGGGACTGTGTTTCGCCTTCAGTTTCTTGGATCCGTTGAAGTGGATGAGGAAGGAGGTCGCAAACGTCGAAAAAGACTAAAGAAAAATATGGTTGAAGTTGCTGTTACAAAAATTAAGGTCGGTTTTTTCCCTTTATTTCAATACGTCACACTGACTACCGCCTTTTTCTACTCAAAATTTAGTTATACAACAGTCTAAAAAATCTTTAAATGATAGGTACAGTTGGTTTAATAATTTAATTCGTATTATATGTGACATTTTCACTTGGTGAACTATTATAAATTTAAAAAGGACGTAATAACTATAAATCTGTATACTTTTTATCCTTCTGCGTTTTTTTTAACACTTTTATTTTCTACTTTTGCTTTCAATTTGGAATAAAAAGGCTTTGGTAAGTAGTGAGGATGTTCCTTGATGTGTTTTTTAACTAATTTGACTATAAAATTTAGGCACCCGACGGAGAAAGTCAACCTAGCACAGAAGTCGATCTGTTTATTTCGACGGAGAAAATAATGGTATTAAATACGGATTTGAAAGAAATAATGATGGACCATGCTTTAAGAACAATCTCTTATATTGCTGACATCGGTGACTTGGTTGTGTTGATGGCTCGGCGCCGTTTTGTTCCACATGAAATGGAAGAAGCTCCAAAAATAAACCGAACTCCTAAAATGATTTGTCACGTTTTTGAAAGTGAAGAGGCACAATTTATAGCTCAGTCAATTGGACAGGCTTTTCAAGTGGCTTATATGGAATTTTTAAAAGCAAATGGAATTGAAGATCATAGCTTTGTAAAAGAAATGGATTACCAAGAAGTATTAAATTCTCAAGAAATTTTCGGCGATGAACTACAAATGTTTGCTAAGAAAGAAATGCAAAAGGAGGTACTGCTTCGAAAAATTGATCGTCTTTTAATTTTAATAAAAATTAAATTTTTATTAAAGGTTGTAGTACCGAAAACCAAAGGGGAAATTCTAGGTGTAGTAATTGTTGAATCAGGATGGGGTTCAATGTTGCCCACCGTTGTAATTGCTAATTTAGCCCCTGCAGGAGCTGCAGCTAGATGTGGCCAATTAAACATTGGTGACCAAATAATAGCGATTAACGGAATTAGTTTAGTAGGCCTTCCCTTGTCTACCTGTCAGAATTACATAAAAAATTCGAAAAATCAAACTGTTGTTAAGTTAACTGTCGTTCCTTGTGCTCCTGTAGTCGAAGTTAAAATAAAACGGCCTGATACTAAATATCAGCTCGGTTTTAGTGTTCAAAACGGAGTGGTATGATGTAATTTTACATTTTTATTTACATTTCTTGTAAACTCTTTATCTTTTAAGATCTGCAGTTTACTCCGTGGAGGAATTGCTGAAAGAGGTGGCGTACGGGTAGGACATCGTATTATAGAAATAAATAATCAAAGTGTTGTTGCTGTTCCTCATGAGAAAATCGTAAATTTATTAGCTACGTCAATCGGCGAGGTAAGTGTTTCGTAGGGTACTTTTCTTAAATAAAAGCAGCGTTAGTTTTAATCGCATTTGCAAATAACAATCAAACACAGTTTCTTTAAAATAAAATAGTTTTACGTGTTTTATCAAATACCCTTGAAGTCCTTAAGATAGCGCAACCTTTGACTTTATAAATTATCTCCTATTCTGTTTTCGAATAAATGTTTAAACATGACATGAAATTTTAAGAATATTATCAATAGAAATGTTGATACGTTACGGCAATAAAATAGACGTTTCTAAAGAAAAATAAAAATCCTTTTTTTTTTTAGATTTTAATGAAAACCATGCCAACTTCAATGTTCAGGTTACTAACAGGTCAGGAAAATCCAGTATATATCTAAATCCAGTAACTATTTAACTGAAAGTGCCTAATATACTAGATATTATTTTGTAATAGACATCATTGATTGATCTATTGTCTCTTAGTTGCAAATGTAAATATTTTTTATTGGGCGAGTTCTATGTAGACAATACTTCTTCGACAGTAATTGTCACAATATACGCTTTCATGGTGCAATAGTCCATATCTTCGTGCTTTTTGCACATTTGGCTTGCATAAAAAAACGTGGCAAGTAGATTTACCAAATATTTGTGAAAAACTTTCTACGTGGACTGCTCTTTTAAATATAATTACAGTTTAAATTAAGACGCATAAATACTTAGCTTCTTCTAATTGCACACTGCATCTATCTTTTTTCTATATATTCATTCATAACGATTCTAAAATGTCTTCATTTTCGATATCAGATATTCCTAACTAATACACAAATTAGTGATAAGCAAATGTTTTGTTTTATCTTAAGTGTATCGCATGCAGGAATTAATGTTTACAAATGCTAGTGGGTTTTTAATGATCTGATAACTTACAAATAAGTTTTAAAATATTGGCAATTAAGTGTATTTCACTATTCATTTTAAATAACTATTTTTACACTGATATCGAAATTTCAAGTTTCATAAACTTTACAAGACTAATCAATTTTATTTTATTCATCAAAATCAATACTTGTCAAGCTATGGCTTAAATACGTAAAAAAATATTGTTGCAGGCTTTAATAAGTATTCTAGTCATTGTAAAATATTCATTCTGTTGTCTTTACTTGTAATAGTGTAATATTAAGTGTTCTATTACTACCTTTGAATAAAATCACAGCCTCGAGTGCTGTCCAAAGTTTGCAATTTGAGACTGGCAGAGAACATTACTATGTTTTCATAATGATGAATGTTATATTGTTTAAGATAACTGTACAATTATGGTATTAAAATTAGCTATAAAGACAACTAGAATTTATTTTATACTTAAAAAGCTAAATATAACGTTTTGTGTAATATCAAAAGTGCATTTCTTTTACAATTATATTTATTTATCAACACCTTAATTGACGTAACATAGTGACCATATCAAAGAAAATTCATTTGTGTATGAAATTAATTAGTGATGTTTAGCGTTTATAGTGATACGGATCTCTTCATCTGTATAAGTGGTATGTTTAATGTAACAGTTGTAAACAAGTTAACTGAATAAAGAATGCCACTCATGTGATTCAGAAAGTTTGTATTTTCACTGGAGAGTTGTCACTTTTTTCCTATTCCTGATTGTTTTAGGATATACTAATTTTTGATTCTTAAAAGGTTTATTGCTTATTTTAATTATGTACAACCAAAAACAGAATGACTGGTAGAAATTTATTGTAGTGATAATGATATCCAAAAATAATATTCAATCATAATATGAATACAAACAAAAACACAATATTGATTCTTACATATTAATTTAGTAGTATTAGCATCTTAGTTTACCGACTGGAAATAATCTTTGCTTCCAGTTGGGTCAGGCTTCATAGTCTTCTTGCCTGGGGTCCAACCAGCTGGGCAAACTTCTCCATGTTCATCTGTGAACTGGAATGCTTGTACTAATCTGAGAGTTTCATCAACTGATCTTCCTACAGGAAGATCATTGACAGTTATTTGGCGTAAGTTTCCTTTTGGGTCAATAATGAATAGACCACGGAATGAAACACCAGATTCTTCATCTAAAACTCCATAATCGCGAGAAATTTTCATTGATTTGTCAGCCAAAAGAGGAATATTCATTTCTCCTAAACCACCCTGCTTTCTTGGGGTATTTACCCAAGCCAAATGTGAAAAGTGGCTGTCAGTGGATGCAGCAATTACTGCAGTTTTAATTTTTTTGAATTCATCAATGCGGTCAGAAAATGCAATGATTTCGGTGGGGCAAACGAACGTACTAAATTAAAAAATATATAAAGAAATAATTGTAACATTACAATAATCTACTTACAAATCAAGAGGATAAAAGAAAAGCACCACATATTGTCCTTTGTAGTCGCTAAGGCTTATTTCCTTGAATTCGCCATTAACTACAGCGGTGCCCTTGAAGTTAGGAGCCGGCTTTTGTAAACTTGGAGTTGGCATGTTTAATCTATAGTTTTAACAAAAACTTAGGTATTATTTTAAAAGAGTTATACAGACCTTTTCAATAAAACTTACAACTATTTACTGATATTTAAAATTTTCAAACAGCGTTGTTATAGTACGACGTTCCACAATATGGACACACAAGTCAATGTTAACTTGTTAACGAACTGAATTACTCAATAATGATTCCATGGTTGTCAAAATTAAACGTTCATTTTCCAATTCATCCACTGTTGCCAGTTTTACTTTATATCCTAAACAAGTCGTATAATTATCCAACAATAATAAATACATTATATGTGTAGTAGAAGTTTTGTCACAAAATTTATTACGTATACAAACTTTCAATCATACATTTTTTATACAATATAAAAAAATGTTATTAGGTGATCGGCTTAGATATGCATCAGAGGTAATTTTTATCCGTTTCAGTTACTGTGATCTAATTTAATATAAATTTAGTCTGAAAAATATAAATTGAAGCAAGGATTTCATTACCTCACAAAAATTTAGTGTTACGTTGTTAACCTGTTTCAGTTGAAATAAATATATGTATATATATATATTGTATGTTCAAAATATTAAATGTAATTTTTTACTTGTTACAGTTTGTATTTCACAATAATCAGTTACATCAGTCAATTTGACAACATTGTAACAAATGTTCTGGAATTTTCTTAGGTCACAGTAATCCGGTTTTACGTTTTACCTGTCCTTTTCTCTCTGCTTAATATTATCATGTACATGGATAATTGATAAGATATACGTAATCATTTATATTTTACATTGAAAGTACGGTTGAGTTGAAAGGATGACGGAACAAAAACTATTTATTACTTACATACCTTTAATTGTCTGAGTTCTAGAGTGGTTTTACTCAAGGTAATTTATACCATTATTGTGCAATGTATGTATTATTAAAGTATTTACCATTAATTTGAATAACTTGCAAAGGAACAGCTAGGATTTTATCAAATTATTATATATTTTTCGTTTCTAAAAATGAATGCATTTACACACAATCTTAGAATAGTGTAATTGGTATAAATAGACCGCGAAACTAAACTTTATTTAGTACCTGAAGACTTAATAAAGGCTCAATATGCCGAAACAATTGTAAAGTATAGTTAAATACAGCGCACATTTATTTATATATTTAAATAAATTTAAGATAATTGCGTTAATATGTATTTGCTTAAGGACTACAGAACCCTCTTTAGAAATTATTCAATTTGTGGTAACAATTCGGAATGTCTAAGATTTATGTAGGCAATTATTTTGTATATAAAAATTACGTAAAGGAGCGCACAATCCTCTTCAGAAATTATTCAATTTGTAAAAAGAATACTTCGGAATCTGGGCCGTCGTCAAACTTATAAATACAAAACATTAATTCAGTTGTCTAACACTGATGTAGACAACTATTGCGTATGCGAAATTTGTGTGAGGGGTGCACAATCCTTTCTAGAAATTATTCAATGTGTAAAAGGAATACTTTGGAATTTCGGCCATCTTCAAACTTAAAAGCCCATAAATTTAATATAGTTGTTTGACACTGATACTGTTGTATATGGAAAACTTGCTTAAAGGCCGCACAAACTTCTTTAGAAATTATTCAACTTGTAAAAAGAATGCTTCGGAATAAATAATTAGTAATGTACCTTTTTATTGCAAACTTTCCTCATAAAAGGCAAATTGAATAATTGATAATCACACTTGTGACGTGCCTTTTTCCTAAAAAATAATTTAAACGGATTTCATATTTATTCTATTTTATTCTGTTATTAGTATTGTAGGCCCTAAAAGTGGTTTTAAATATTGTAACTTTTAACTAATTATCCATATGCAATTCGATTTACAGTGGTGTATTTTCGGTTGCATATGCGATATTGTGCTTCGTCTATTTTCGTTTCGTCAACTTCGGTAATATTCGGTTCTCAGATAAATTATTTAGGAGTTGTGTTTGTTGTCTTATGTGATTCTTTAAAAATGTCTTGTTTTATTTAATAATCGTATTCGCGTTAATTAAGTTTATTAAATTTTATCAAAGTATTTTTCTTAAATCAGTTTTTGCAATAACCAACGACGATGTAGTAAAAGAAATGAGAAAAATGATATTATGTTGAACTCATCAAATGACATATTACTTCCTGCCGGCTCGCTTTATGTTCATCCATTGGAGTATTTCTCTTCGTTTTTTGTGTCACTTTGTCTACAATTTTTATAAGAAAATTTTGAAGAAAGTGAATCCAATAAAAGTTTGAAAACTTGGAAGTTAATAATTTAGAAATTTATTAGCAATCAGTTCAGTATAAAGAAATTGTTCGTATAAAAGATTTAATGTTATAATTGTATTTAACAACATAAATATTTCTCTGTTTATTTATTATTTCATTCTACGTATTTATTACTTTTAGCTTTCATTTGTTATTTTCTCTTTCCAGATATATTCAAGAATACATTCTCCCCTTACTCTTGAATTATAACAATACCAAAAATACTTAAAACACAAATACAGAAGTGTTGTAAAAAGTCAAAACCCAAAAGTGATGCTTGAACAGGAATATAAAAGGTATACAAATAAATAATTTTCGTTATAATTATCTAACAGTGATATAAGCAACTATTATACTCTCAGTCCGCTTTGAAACTGTTGCTAGTACTTAATTTTTACTAAATCTTTGCTAGGTCAAACTTATAACCACAAAATATTAATGTAAGTGTCTTATACTGATGTAGACAATTTTTATGTATTCAAAACATGCATAAGGGGCGAACAACCCTTTTTAGAAATTATGCAATTTGAAAAAAGAATGCCTCGAAATTTTAGCCATTTTCAAACTTAAAAACCCATAAATTTAATATAGTTGTCGTACACAGAGGTAGACAACTATTGTATATGCAAAATTTGGGTAACGGATGCACAACTCTCTTTGGAGGTTATTCAATTTGTAAGAATATTGTTACAGAATCTTTGCCATTTTCAAAGTTGTAAACACAAAAATATAATATAGTTGCCTGACACTGATGTAGACAGCTAATGTGTATACAAAACATGCATAAGGGGCGAACGACTCTCTTTAGAAATTATTCAATTTGTAAAAAGAATACCTCGAAATTTTGGTCATTTTTAAACTTAAAACCTATTCATTTACTATAGTTGTCTGACACTGATGTGGACAACTATTGCGTATGCAAAATTTGTGTAAGGGATGCACAATCTTCCTCTTTTAAAGTTATTCAATTTGTAAGAGGAATATTACAGAATCTGCTATTTTCAAAGTTATAAACACAAAAATTTAATATAGTTGTCTGACGCTGATGTAGACAACTAATGTGTATGCAAAACATGCATAAGGGGCGAACGACCCTTTAGAAATTATTCAATTTGTAAAAAGAATACCTCGAAATTTTGAACATTTTTAAACTTAAAAACTCATACATTTAATATAGTTGTTTGACACCGATGTGGACAACTATTGCGTATGCCAAATTTGCGTAACCCGCTTTAGAAATTATTCAATTTGTAAAAATATATATGCGAATTTCGACCATATTCAAACTTAAAAACCCATAAATTTAATTTAGTTGTTTGACATTGATGTGGACTACTATTTTATAAGCAAAATTAGTGTAAGGGATGCACAACCCTCTTTAGAAGTAATTCAATTTGTATGAATAATGTTACAGAATCTCTGCCATTTTCGAACTTATAAACACAAAAATTTAATACAGTTGTTTGACGCTTATGTAGGCAATCGTTTTGTATGCAGAATTTACGTAAAGGGGCATACAACCCTCTTCAGAAATTATTTAATTTTTAAAAAGAATACTTCGGAATTTCGGCCATTTTCAAAGTTATAAACCCATATATTTAATTCAGTTGTCTGACACTGGTGTCGACAACTATTGCGTATGCGAAATTTGGGTGCACAACCCTCTTTAGAAGTTATTCAGTTTGTAAAAATCATGTTACAGAATAATAGCAAATAAGTGTATTAGGTATGGGATAGCCTGTTGCTATTTTTACTTGATTTTGGTTTAGTTTATTTATTTTTTTATTACTGATATTTTTATTGAACAATTAGTTTACTCCTTAATAAATAGTGAGTAGTTTGTTAAAAACAAAACATGGAAAGCATTGGTTTTCTATTTTTACTCTTATCAATTAAAATGTTTCCGAATAGGCATTACTACACATTCAACGAAAGTAGTATGGCGTTTTTTGAAAAATTAATTGAAAGAAATAGACCCTTGTTGTCTTCAGTTTCTTTGCGAAAATTTAATTTAAAATTGTACATAATAATTTTTGGGGTTCTGTACTGAGAAAGGGTAAAAAGGTCACAGTGGATTATACCTGAACAATTATTACTACTACTTACTGTTATTTATTTGGAATTTACTTTTTAGAAATACTTGTATCAATTAAAAATCAAAAAAACAATTGTACTACTGTCCAATGACTACCTAGACACTACATGGCAGTTATTATGTGCTCTACGGTTTTTCATTTAGTAAGTCAATTTGACGTTTCAGGGTTTTGTTAAACACCACAGATTAGAGAGGTGTAAACACGTAGAAGTTGTTTATTTATTTATTTAATTAAAACCAGTACAAGGTTTACATAAAAGAGTAAATTCTACAGAGGTATGCTTAGATACCTGTTCGTATAACTGGTTATACAAAATCTTACAAACTACGTAGACCATAATCTTGAAATATTTAATATTAATAAGAAGTGAATATTTGTTTCCAAATTAAACAGTAATAACAGATATATCGTTATAATACAAGGTAGGTTTATTTATTTTGTAATGTATTTCGTATTTTTCGTGCTTGTGAATTACCTCGTTGTCAGGTAACTAGTGTGCATTAATAATTTTGTAATTATCAACTTCCGTGCAAATACCATGGTCCAATTAAAAAAAGGCTAGGCCAGTGGTCGGCAAGCATGATTTTAGTTTCACGATTATAAATGTTTCAAGAACTACTTTGTTTTCGATCTTTGACATTTTTGAAAATAAAAATTACGAAATAATTATCAAGATGTTAGGTTAAGTTGAGACGTCAAATTTAATAAACTTGAAACCTAGAATCATAAAGACATAACCATAGATAATTACAACTAGTGATGGGTTGTGTATTTAACAATCTGTTTTTGTTAACTGTTATTGCCAAAAACAATAACAACCTGCTATGCATTGAGAAAAATAACAGGTTCGGTTAAGCAATTGTTTCCACTGCTGAGCGCACAGTCGTTGCGGCTATCCCGAAATAAAATAACCGTTGATGCAAGTTGTTGTTGCCGTTGGCGTTATCGTCGTTATGGTTATGTCATGAGCAAACGCTTATAATTGTTATATAAATAATAATAATTAAAATATATACGCCTTATTTGCTGATGCATATGTGTTATCTGTTATCCCCCGTTACACTGCTTTGCAAAACAACAACTGTTATTTTCAACTTGTTATTTAACTATTATTTAAAAATAACAGTTAATGAAAAATAACCGGTTTGCCCATCATTAACTACATCCTACAAAATCAAGCATCTATGGTTTTTCTCCTTTCACTTGCGATTATCTACGGTCTCATAACTATCCGTCGTAGGTGTGGCTCGACGATGACGTTTGACGGAAGTCACATCGCCATTTTCTTTTAGTATTATACTTTCTTTTCGTCGGTGGCTGTTGTTAATTTATTTAACAGTGTAGTTAATTCGTTTGTATTGAATTTAATTGTAACTCTATTGAAATCGTGAATCGTCTATTATGGTAATTTTCACTTCGGACGATTGTTCAATCAAAGGTACGAATACTTGCAATAATGTAGGTATTTAATCTGCACGAAGAGAACGGTTCGGCATTCTTTATGCACGTTTTCTGCTAGGGATGGTTAAATTATGTGTTTCTTTATACTCCCATAAAATTTTAATTGTATAGGAACGTTTTAAAAACTGGATGCCATGTGTTATGGAACATTGGTCACACGTCCATCCTCTTTCACTCCAGGATGTAGCAGTACCTGAAGGAAGCATAAAAGTGCCTTTTTTGGAATGGAAACAGTGGCAGTGTGTTGGTATTACAAAGAGAAGGATTTATGACGATGAGTTGGTAAGTAATAACATTAATTAAAGATAGTAGTTGCGAAATTTTCATTAAATTATCCCAGAAAAGTTCTAACTTCATAGACATTTGTAACCTACAACAATGTCAAAAGAAGAATTAAAGTAGAGTAACGTTCTTTTCTAGCAGTGTTAAAGTTGTACGTTGTATGTAAGTAATCATAATAGAAATTGATTAATAATAAAGTTAGTTATTCCACGTCTCTATTTTTTCATTTTACTGTTTTGCTTGCCTTTAGGTGTGTTTAAATATTTATTTTGTTTATTTAATAGTGTAGTTAATTTGTTTTTCTTCGCCGTTTCTGTAGATTGGCCAACCAATGAGAAAGCACTGAAGTACAACGGTGTCGTTTTTCCTGGACTTGTTTCCTTTCAACATCTTCACTTTGAAACAAAATGCAGATGCTTTTCGACTGATTCGAGTGAGAACACCTGGATAACACTGAAACAGTAACGTTGTCTGCAGTACTATCGTCAGATTTAGTGTGCTTTTCACACTTCTAAACTTTGGAACGTAACATTTTCAGTTAATTAAGGTGAGAATACATGATATTACTAATATTAATTACTCGTTATTAATCTGTTACCACCGTATCTGTTTCAGGTCGCCGTTGGAGAAGACAAAGAAGACCGTAGTTAGAATTTTTCTTTATTTTATTTCGATCAAGTTTTTATTTTGCATGTAGTTAGTTAATTTAATTGAATTCATATTTTATTTTGCATGTTTTTAATATCATTTAGTTTAATTAATCTTTTATTTTGCATGTTTTTAATATCATTTAGTTGAATTAATCTTTTATTTTGCATGTTTTTAATATCATTTAGTTGAATTAATCTTTTATTTTGCATGTTTTTAATATCATTTAGTTGAATTAATCTTTTATTTTGCATGTTTTTAATATCATTTAGTTGAATTCATCTTTTATTTTGCATGTTATTCAGTTTATTTTATTTGAATTCGTTTTTATTTTGCATGTTTTAATTTTTTTAATATATTTTGCATGTCTCTTGCTTACCTCTTCGCTTTGCTTACTGCACATTCTCGCTATTCCGCTTCGCATTTACACTACGTCTTCTACATGATTCAACGTTTCGTTATCGTGTTCAATTCTCTTCTCAGCTTTGTGGGCCTAGGGAGGGCCTCCCCGAACGAATCCCCTTAGCCTTAGCTTTTTAGTTGTTCTTTTAAGGTACCTTAGGTACCTTAACGCGAGTCTACCCTAACGTTACTTCATTTCAGACGGGGTACAGTGGGTTATCTGGAATAGGAGGATTAGCCGACTGCCCAGCTTATTTCGTCGAAATCTGTCCGATCTTTTCTACCAATCTATTAGTCTTTGTCGTTAGTCCTGCTAATGCTCTATTCGCTTTCAGATAAAATGGTATTTCCTAAGAAGACTGAAGACATCGTATTTCTTTCTTTTTGTCGTATTTCCTTTGTTTTCTTGTATTTCTCTTACAGGTATTTTGTTTTTTTACTTTATAAACTGTTATATTAATGTAATCGTAATTTAATCTGATAATTAGCTCTTCCAAATTCAGTTTTTTCCATAATTGTTCAAACCAAATTCAATTTTATTAGTAATTTTAATCAATAGAAGTAATTTGGGTGGATAGGGTGGCTATAAGGGGAGATGTGGAGGCCACAGAGTGTTAGGGGGCTTTTTGTCCCAAAAATAGTATTCAAATATTAATATAACAGCTTATGAACAATATATTGTACATAATTTTGTCTTTCTCTTACAGGTATTTTATTCTTTTTACTTTATAAACAATAAATTGTGCATAATTTTGATGTAATTATAATAAAATCTTGTTAAAATGTATTTATTCTTGATTGATAATAACACTATGGTAACATGTATATGATTAAATAGTGTAAATAAATGATTTGTTCTGAATAAATAGGTGTATCAATAATGAAATGTATGTTTTTGCATAGTAATTAGAATATGCATTGTACAGTTATATAAAATACAGATATTTGTTCTATTTTATGTACATTACTGATCTAATTAATAAATAAATCAAATTTATGGCTTATATTTGTTCTACTCCATGACCATTACTGATCAAGTTAATAAATAAATCAAAATTATGGCTTTTTTACTTAATAAAAGTAGAATAACGTAGTCAGTTACTTTTTCTTTTGAACACTATCGATCCGATTAATAAATTATTTTTCGAAATATAACTCCTTGAGCTTATGCTCTCCTGATACAAATGTTGAAAAATTTCTGTTTATAACATACGAGGTCTAGTCAAGAAATAGTTTGACAATTTATATATTTTTCAAAAATCGAATTTTGTTTGTCAAATTATTTGTTGACCAGACCTCGTATGTTAACAGAATTTTAAAATTTTGGAAAATTTTCGACATTTGTATCAGGAGAGCATAAGTTGCTTTGGACTAATTTATCGAATTTAAAGTAAACATCTTATATATCGTTATGTCAAAAATTTGGAACTAGCATAAATGTCAGCAATTTGATCAATAGACCACTTAATGCCTTCTTTTGTGAATTCTTTATTGAATTAATAGTGTTGGTTAATGAGAAAATAAAACAATTTCTAATCCTTAACACATTTATTAAAAATAATTCTTAAGAAAGTACAATTTAATTGCTTAATCATGTTTATATTTACATAAAACTATTAATAGATTAATTGATTTATTTAATACAATATATACTGCATACAATACAGCATGATTTACAAACAATACATATATAGTATAAATAACTTCAAATACATCTTTAATACAAATTGACAAGAGTTTACTACAATTAAAATGCGATTACCATTTACAGTTTATGCTTTATAAACTGTTATATTAATATTTGAATACTATTTTTGGGACAAAAAGGCCCCCTAACACTCTGTGGCCTCCGCATCTCCCCTTATAGCCACCCTATCCACCCAAATTACTTCTAATGATTAAAATTACTAATAAAATTGAATTTGGTTTGAACAATTATGGAAAAAACTGAATTTGGAAGAGCTAATTATCAGATTAAATTACGATTACATTAATATAACAGTTTATAAAGTAAAAAAATAAAATACCTGTAAGAGAAATACAAGAAAACAAAGGAAATACAACAAAAAGAAAGAAATACGATGTCTTCAGTCTTCTTAGGAAATACCATTTTATCTGAAAGCGAATAGAGCATTAGCAGGACTAACGACAAAGACTAATAGATTGGTAGAAAAGATCGGACAGATTTCGACGAAATAAGCTGGGCAGTCGGCTAATCCTCCTATTCCAGGTAACCCACTGTACCCCGTCTGAAATGAAGTAACGTTAGGGTAGACTCGCGTTAAGGTACCTAAGGTACCTTAAAAGAACAACTAAAAAGCTAAGGCTAAGGGGATTCGTTCGGGGAGGCCCTCCCTAGGCCCACAAAGCTGAGAAGAGAATCGAACACGATAACGAAACGTTGAATCATGTAGAAGACGTAGTGTAAATGCGAAGCGGAATAGCGAGAATGTGCAGTAAGCAAAGCGAAGAGGTAAGCAAGAGACATGCAAAATATATTAAAAAAATTAAAACATGCAAAATAAAAACGAATTCAAATAAAATAAACTGAATAACATGCAAAATAAAAGATGAATTCAACTAAATGATATTAAAAACATGCAAAATAAAAGATTAATTCAACTAAATGATATTAAAAACATGCAAAATAAAAGATTAATTCAACTAAATGATATTAAAAACATGCAAAATAAAAGATTAATTAAACTAAATGATATTAAAAACATGCAAAATAAAATATGAATTCAATTAAATTAACTAACTACATGCAAAATAAAAACTTGATCGAAATAAAATAAAGAAAAATTCTAACTACAGTCTTCTTTGTCTTCTCCAACGGCGACCTGAGACAGATACGGTGGTAACAGATTAATAACGAGTAATTAATATTAGTAATATCATGTATTCTCACCTTAATTAACTGAAAATGTCACGTTCCAAAGTTTAGAAGTGTGAAAAGCACACTAAATCTGACGATAGTACTGCAGACAACGTTACTGTTTCAGTGTTATCCAGGTGTTCTCACTCGAATCAGTCGAAAAGCATCTGCATTTTGTTTCAAAGTGAAGATGTTGAAAGGAAACAAGTCCAGGAAAAACGACACCGTTGTACTTCAGTGCTTTCTCATTGGTTGGCCAATCTACAGAAACGGCGAAGAAAAACAAATTAACTACACTATTAAATAAACAAAATAAATATTTAAAAACACACCTAAAGGCAAGCAAAACAGTAAAATGAAGAAATAGAGACGTGGAATCACTAACTTTATTATTAACTAATTTCTATTATGAATACATACATACAACGTACAACTTTAACACTGCTAGAAAAGCACGTTACTCTACTTTAATTCTTCTTTTGACATTGTTGTAGGTTACAAATGTCTATGAAGTTGGAACTTTTCTGGGATAATTTAATGAAAATTTCGCAACTACTATCTTTAATTAATGTTATTACTTACCAACTCATCGTCATAAATCCTTCTCTTTGTAATACCAACACACTGCCACTGTTTCCATTCCAAAAAAGGCACTTTTATGCTTCCTTCAGGTACTGCTACATCCTGGAGTGAAAGAGGATGGACGTGTGACCAATGTTCCATAACACATGGCATCCAGTTTTTAAAACGTTCCTATACAATTAAAATTTTATGGGAGTATAAAGAAACACATAATTTAACCATCCCTAGCAGAAAACGTGCATAAAGAATGCCGAACCGTTCTCTTCGTGCAGATTAAATACCTACATTATTGCAAGTATTCGTACCTTTGATTGAACAATCGTCCGAAGTGAAAATTACCATAATAGACGATTCACGATTTCAATAGAGTTACAATTAAATTCAATACAAACGAATTAACTACACTGTTAAATAAATTAACAACAGCCACCGAACGGCAACTAAAATACTAATAGAAAATGGCGACGTGGCTTCCGTCGATTGTCATCCTCAAGCAACACCTACGTTGAATAGTTCTGTGACCAACCGCAAGTGCTGTGCGCAAGTGAAACGAGAAAAACTATAGATGTTTGAAATCACTGAAATATATCAAATCTTATGATCGATTTTGTCGGATGTTGTATTTACCTATGATTATGTTTTTATGATTTCAGTTACTTTTAGATTATAACTTTTCTATTTAAATTGATGATACATTCATCCTTATTCTAATTAATAAATTTTAAACATCAACAAAAAAGTTGTTTTTCTGTTTTATAACTCATTTTCAGTGAATCAATTGCTATTCAATTTTTCCATAGACTATTTATACTGTTCTATGATCTCAGATGTCAAATCCAGGGTCACAATTGTCAAAGGTGACGACAGTATTTAATCCGCAATTTTTTTTTAAATTAATAGTTTTTGAAGTAGACTGATGTAAATTAATATATTTAAATATGGTAATTTTCAAAATGGTTTAAGTAATAGTTACAAATAATTAAAATGTTAATAAAACAAATTATAAAAGGCATCCAGGTAGTTTTCGCTTTTATCTGTTTTATAATTATAATAAATTGTAACTTTAATTCTAAGTATAAACTGGAAAGTACTTACCATTCTACATTTTTCGTGGAATAAGTCATGCAGTCTTCTCAGACATCATCTCAGGAGTTTGCTACTCAATCTCCAACCATTAAAACTGTGAAGGATGAGAAAAAAAGTAGCCGTACTATTTTACAAATTGTTCCGAAGTTGCCATCAACAGATTCTCTAAGCAATAGTCCTGGACCAGTTAGTCCTGGTAAATTAGTGTTCTTTACTTTCAAAATGGTACTAGGAATATCATTCTCATTTATAGTAATTTTTTATTAGGTTCTCACAGTTTTCAAGACCGTTCAGAAGCCACATTCACTGAAAAGGTAAAAGCTATTATAATTTTATTTAGATAATGTAAGTAAGAACTATTGGTAGATCCCAGATCCAAAATTAACAAGAAAGGAATCTTACAAAGCACAAAGAAAAAATTATCGTAAAGAGAAAAAAAGGGTTGCAAATGAGTTACTCAATTCCTTAAAAGATCCATCTGTTGTGGTTCTTGCTGATTGGTTGAAGATAAGAGGAACATTGAAATCTTGGACTAAGTTATGGTGCGTTTTAAAACCAGGATTATTATTATTATATAAAAGCCCCAAATGTAAGGTAAATATCTTAAATCTGATGAGTGGATGTTTCCTATTATTTAGCATTTTATTATTTTGACTGTTACTATGATTTAAGAGTAGTCATTGGGTAGGGACAATTCTTTTGAACTCGTGTAAAGTCATTGAAAGGCCAAGTAAGAAAGATGGTTTTTGTTTTAAATTATACAATCCATTGGATCAGTCAATTTGGGCACCCAGAGGTCCAGAGAATGAAGCAAAAGGTTAACATTCATTTATTATTTTAATTGCTCTTTTTAATTATATATGTATATTATATATATATATATATATATATATATATAATGGTTTTGTCATACAAGGAGCTGTTTTTCAACCTCTGCCTACTTCATATTCAATATTTCGAGCACCATCTCAAGCTTCTGGTATGTGCTGGTTAGATGCTTTAGAATTGTGCTTAAGAAACGATTCAGCTTTGATCCGTTCAATAAGTACAAAATCATCAGGAGACAGTACTAGTCATGAAACCCAGTGGTCAGAAGCTGACTATGAGAAACATTTCATCCATGGTACTTTTATTAATTTTTACTAAATGATATGTATTGTGAACAAGGATTTAAATTTGTTCTGTCCTTTAGATTTGAGTGATGCTAGTCAACCAGATAACGGTGCTCACTTAAGCACCGGAGAAGCTGACTTAACAGAATCAGAGTCTGAAATGTCTGCTAAGGAGGAAGAAATTGATGAAGAACCGCAACAAACGCCGTACATTCCCAACGCAGAGGAAGAATTTGGAGCAGTAAGTTTCCTTTCATTTTTCATCTTTTACTTGTATTTAATTTTTATTATAAAGGCCGGTGAGCAAATTGAAGAATTAGCCGAAGAACATAAATCTCTTATATGGTATTTGGTTAAACAAGTTCGACCAGGCATGGATTTAAGTAAAGTTGTTTTGCCCACTTTTATTTTGGAACCTCGCTCTTTTTTGGACAAACTGGGAGACGCTTATTATCATGCTGACATTATTTCTAGGTACTTAATTGTATAATTAAAATTTTTTATTATAAAAACGTTCGTTTAGGGCGGTTGTCGAAGATGACGCGTTTACTAGAATGAAAATTATTACAAAATGGTATCTATCTGGGTTTTACAAGAAGCCTAAAGGCCTTAAAAAACCATACAATCCAATTCTGGGAGAAACATTTCGTTGTTATTGGAAACACCCCAACGGTTCTAAAACGTTTTATATCGCTGAACAAGTTTCTCATCACCCACCAGTTAGTAAAATGTGATTGCTACTATTTCTTAAAAAAATAAAAAATAACCGATAAACTTTTAAGATAATCATACCTTTCATAATGACTTCTTTCTTTGTTTAACAGGTTTCAGCATTTTACGTTACTAATAGACAAGAAGGTTTTTCTATTAGTGCTTCTATATTGGCGAAGTCTAAGTTTTATGGAAATTCCACTTCCGCCATTTTAGATGGTATTGCGGTTCTAACTCTATTGCCAAGAGGAGAAGACTACACTCTAACCATTCCGTACGTTCATTGTAAAGGTATTTTGATGGGAACACTTTGTATGGAACTGGGAGGGAAGGTATATATTCATTGTGAGAAGACAGGATACAAGACGGAGCTGGAATTTAAACTAAGGGTTAGTTAATAATAAAATATCAAAATACATAATTAAAATGAATATTATACATATCAAACTTGGTTTAGCCGTTTCTTGGTGGAGCAGAGCAAACAAACTGCGTATCAGGTCGAATAAAATTGGGAAAAGAAACCTTAGCTATAATAGATGGTTACTGGGATGGTGTCACTCAGATTAAGGACAAAAGATCAGGGGTAAAACACTTTTGTGCTTATAATCTTTTCTTCTGTAATAAATCCTTCTATAATTTTAAAAAGGAAGAACAAGTTCTGTGGAATCCGACTGCAAATGTGAGAAAAAGTAGATTGAAAAGATACACAGTTCCTCTTGAACATCAAGGAGAAATGGAATCTGAAAGGTTGTGGCAACATGTATCTTCTGCAATTCTAAGAGATGATATGAACACTGCAACAGAAGAAAAAACTGTACTTGAAGAAGCACAAAGAGGTTTTTTGATTTAGTTGCCTTTTACTCTTTTTTTTTAATTATATCTTTTATAGCACAATCCAAAGAACGTAAAGCTAAATGTGAAGAGTGGTTCCCATTACACTTTCAACAAGATTTTCAGACAGGTCAATGGTGTTACAAGCATTTGGATCTAAGACCCTGGGATCCACGAAATGATCTATATCAGTACGAATTCAATTACATAATTTGTACCAAAACAAAACATCCAGCTCCCATGATACGCACTGCAAGTATAGTTAGTGTTGATCCACAAATGAAACAGGTAAACCAGTTGCTATTATATATAGTAGAGTACAGTCAAAGTTTAATAATTTCATATTGAATAGGGCGAAGGTCGTTCCTCGGGTGTCAAGGTGGCAAAGAGGAAATTAACAACCAAACAAATATCGTCAGACGGAGATGTTAATGATAGTGCCACAACATCTGAAGAATTTCATTCAGATTCTACACATTCAGTTAAAAAAGCATCTTTACCAGCTACTAATTCTAGGTAAATATTCAAATGAAAATAAGCCCATACTGGCAATATTTATTTTATTTTCAGTATAATGCTAGCAATTCACGATTTAGAACAGAGCTTACAAGAGCACGGCGAGAAGATAAATCAGCTTCAACAAAAGTTGAATGTAGTATTAAAAAATGATGTAGGCACCCGTTACTATGCTGAGGTTTTTTGTATTGTTCTCGTCATTGGTATTTTGCAAGCAATTTTTTTGTACTATAAATAAGATTATTTATTTAATGTAGATAAACGTTAGTAATTAGATGAATGACTAAATCATTTACAGCTTCTTTTTTATATTTTTGTCTTTCATTTAACAAACGTTAAATACTTATCATCTTGCCTTTTTGTATCAATTGTTGTATTACCACTAATTGAAATTATATCAATATACTCTACAACACACTACTTTAATTTGTTTTATTATTTTCAAATAAGATGAGTAGCTTGCTGAAATTAAATCATTATGTGGATATATGTACATGTAAAATTGAATAATAATCGAATAATACAGGGCTTATTCTTGCAAAGAAAAATACACACGTAAATCATTATTTTATTGGTCAGACTTATGTGATCAATTATCAAGTACTGTTGAAATTTGCTATGTGGGGTTTGCATAGCAACAACAACAACGAATCGAAGGACTAAATAATTAAGTAATTAACATGTACAAAACCCTATACATTATTTACAACTGTTGTCGAAATAATAAGAATAATTAGCCTGTAAAAAGATATTATTTATCAGTCAAACAACCACATAAATAATGTAGCCTTTTTTTAATGACAATAGTATAAAAGCTGAAAATAAAGAAAAAGGAACGAATAACAAATAAATATAAAAGTAACTGCCAAAGATTAGAGATAATCAGTGTTTTTATCGGACCATTCAATGGGCCAATAAACGAATGACTTTATGTTCACGAAAACATTTACAACATTAAAATAATTCACTATTACAAAAATTATCACTTGCATTCACTGACATAAACTAATACTAATGTTCTTAACTAATATGATCGCAGTAAGTGATCATGTCGTAATCACAGATATACACTTGAAAATGGCAGTTTTCTAACTCTCACTATACTGAGGCAAAACTAGAGTTCTGGAAACAAACGGGTCATATTGATAAGATTCAGGCGGTTCCAAGTGGCAAACAACAGTCTCTCCATCGAGGACAGCAGCAAGAGAACGTACTGTATCTCCTTTATGTAAACTATGACCTCTAGTTCTATAATGATCAACGTCGGTAGCATAACGATTATGATCCTTGGAGCGATGTTTAGACATAGCTTCTTGAAAACAGGAATGAATACTTCGATCATTAGCAGGACTATAAGGAATTAAAGGACGGTGATCACCATAAGACCGTGAAGATTGGCGACTCATATCGCTCTGACGTTTGCCATCTTCATCGCTCATATCAGATACTTGCATCTCATTTTTTTCAATCTCCTCATAAACAGGATCGTCTTCAGGCATTAAACCTCCTCTCTGTAGTCTGCAATCATGGATTTCTGTATAAGTATGATTCCAAGGACTAGTTGCCCTGAGAAAAGTACCGTTTTTTTTTCGTATGCCCACCGGCTGTAGGGTGTTTGGTATCTGATTTTGTTTTGGCAGGGCAACGCGTTCTCCATGCTGCGACAGTTTAACTAGTTCTTCATTTTGTGAATTGTTGCTAATACCATGTTCGAAATCGTTTGAAATAAATGTTTGTCGGCATACTTCTTTGGCATTATTAAGACGTATATCTGCCACTGCTGTATGAGATCTGGGCGAATTTTCTTGTTCTGATCCGCCATGACCCGAATCTCGACTACAGGACTTAAAAGAAATGCTCTGCCAAAATAAAAATGTTCCTATTTAAATCCACTTTTGATTTCTTCCAATACTGAACCAACCGTGCACCAAAAACTAATCTAAATGCAAACTTTTACAACAGCAAGCAAGCACCAAGCACTAGTCGATTATGAGTAAATAAATATCGAATAGCTACGAATGTGACAAAACTACACATGCGATTTTTTGTAGTTATTCCAGTATATATATTTTTTTACAGATATATAACCGAATTAATTATAAAACGTAGAATCACTTAGTTTTGTGAAATAGAATGTAAAATAAAGTATATCTACATACACGTGTGGCAGTACATAGGGGGGGTGATTAGCGTATTTTAAATATTTTTTAATAACTGTTTGAATCTCTAAGAATATAACGTTCATTAAAATTAGAATATCACAACCAATTAAATTACATACGCAAGTGCAAACTAACTTAACGCGTTGAATGAATAAATACCAGTTTTTTTTTCTTATCTTTTTGATTTACGACTTCTATACAACGCTTTAGATAAAAAATATGCCACCATAAATATATGTAGTAAAAAATTTGCATCGTGTTATGAGTAAAAGAAAAAAATGATAGCAAGTAAAAGGTTAAAGAAACACCTACTAATTAAATACGGTTGAAAATATATACAAAAAGGCTGTGACTAAATAAAATTAGATATTTACGCACCTTCCATTGCAAAGGTTTATTAAGGGGGCCCCAGGTGGATGTGGATTTTGGTAGATTAGGATTCTGAGTGGAACATTTATAAAAGTTGCGAATATATGGAAGAGTAGACGTGTTAGGAGGTTCAAATATAGGGGGAGGTGTGGCTGCCCCAGGTCTCGATGAATGGCAGAGTGCAGCGGCTACATTGGCCGAAGTAGAAGCTAGAGCGGGAAATTTGCCCACTCGATTCATATTGTTGCAACTTCGAGAATTCCAACCGCGAGAAAGCTGTAACAGATAGACAGATGCACCTTCACCTTCTTGTTAGTTAAAAAGCAAAAGCTATTACTGTTATGTTATGTTACTTTTCGGCAGGCCTATCAGGCAGAGTACCAAATGTAGCACCACCACAGCACTAATTTAAAGTTAGTAGTAAGCAGCTCGCAACTGATTTATCATTTCTTGAACTTTTCTCAACTAGAAAATATTTATAACCTGCACTAGTTCAAAATCATCATTCAGATAAAATCAATCTGTTAAATACAAAAATCTTAAATCACAAACAAACCTACAATAAGAAGCAAGATATCAAATGCGAAATACGATTTTTTTTATCAATAAATTTTCTTATTCTTCTCTTATGTAACGTCTATATGTTTAAATTCCAAAAAAATATTTATAAAATTAGCAACAAGAACAAGCAGAACTAACTGATTAACTTTTGACTTAAAATTAGCAAAAAATTAGACATAATTTTGCATAAGAGATAATCATATGAGTTTAAGAACTAGTACTATTTGTACGAATTAGAACCGTTAATACAGAGAAGAAAAATGCAATATACCAAGAGCACAAGCGTAAGGGTAAGATGTAGGGTCGAAAGAATAATAATATTATAAAAATAATAGTTAAAGAAATTGAGAACTCGAGAGCTGCGCAACAAACAGAATTGCTGTACCTTGTGAAACGTTATGTAGCCGATTATGATTGCTGGTGGTGGTACTAGCATTGTTCAAGTCAGTTCTAGGTAGAACCTGAACCATGGCAGTAGAACGTGCATTATTAAGATTATTCGAGATGACTATATTGTTGGTACCCACACTTGATCCATGTGGTGATAAAACGGAGTTGTCCATGGAATGTGAATTAGAAACGGGATTGCCATTCGAACCGACATACACGCCAGGACGATGATCTTTGCCCACTGAAGGGCTGTTCTCGCTGCCACCCCCTGAGCCACCGCTAGGCTTAGAGCAACGCAAGCACTTTGGCAGCCACGAGTGCTGCCTAATCAACTTGCGGTACTCCTTTCGAACCTACAGAACATTAATAAAGCTCGCCTGACACAATATTCCACTTAAACACCATTCTATAATAAGCCTAACTTAATTATCTCCTTTTTTTTCATATTAATGTTCATTTCAATAAGAATTTCAAATGTTACGTGACCTTATTCTAATCTCACAATTAAATATACCCATGACATTTGTGTTTTAAGAAAAAAAAAAAATGCACGCTTATCTCTGCTTTTGCTTTAAAGAAAAACATGCGACGATTTAGGAACGTAAATAAAAAAAAATGTGGCTTTTATTAAACTGGAGAGACACATAAATAAAGCAAGCCGAAAATGGAACAGACAAAAAGCTGACATAAAAACAAAACGATTAAAATGCAACATGAAAAACCGCAAAGTGGAAGGATTATATAAATTAATTCAACTCACCTTTTCATTTTGAATGCAATGAAACGCTAATATAAAGATTCCTTGTAGTGAATTTAAACTGGCAAATAAGTAAGTAATTATAATGGAATCTCTGTTTAAGTATAAGAAGCCAAATACCCACGTCAATGACACAAGGAAAACCAATATTATGACGCCTTGTAGCCACGATCTGTAAAAATTAACTTTTACTAGTTAGATTCATTCAACTAACATTGCATACTCTTATGGACATACCGTATACTCCTCAACTTCGAATGTTCTTTATTTTTCATAGACACGGAGGCACTGGCGTGCTGACACATCATAATTATTGCCATGCTCAAAAAAATCAGATTCAGCTGTAAAAAAATTAATTAAAAAAAATCTTAAAAAAGAAGGATATAACGAATTTTTTACCACAACTATAATTATTATCGGTCCAGCAAATGTATAAATAAAATAGCTATCCATTCGTAACCAGCAATAGCTGCTTGTTCCATATCCATTGGGGAATATTGCTCCAGTAACACTAACAATTAACAGCGAAAGTATGTAAGCTATTAAATAGTATAAACACAATCTGGACTTTTGAGATTCAAATACTTCTATTAACATTATATACAAGTGGAACCCTGTAAAGTAAGTGTGTTGACTACCTCTGTCTTACTCCGTATAGAAATTGTTGTTACTCACCTTCAAAGAACATCCAAATAAAGGTACAAAGAAAGAAGTAATGTAGAAAAGCTGCAATAATGCGACAGGCAAGTTCACTATCAGTTTGTCCTACTCCTATCACAAACAGCAGCTCTACGACAAGCAGACAGACGCAAATATTAAAGTATATAGTCGTGCGGTCACTCTAAAAACCATTTAGTTAATAGTACATCGAAAAAAATCTCTCTTTAGGCTCTTACTTTAATTCCACGAAATAAATGAAAAGTGAGTAAAGTAATAGCTAAACAAATTATTGCTATTATACAGCCGACGTAAGTGATAATTTGGAGGGCTATTTGCTGACCAACTGGATAATAAGTAGGCTGCACATTGGCCAAAATAGCGAAGTTTGTCAAATGGTCACACAAACAGATAGTGTGGGTGAAATTTGTGGATTCTATATGGCATCCTTCTTCAGACCAAGTGCTTGTTGTGTAATCCCAGAAAACACACACTGGATCTGTGACGTTGTGTACTTGGAGATGCATAAGTGTCAAACGAACCAAGTAGTGAAGTTGAATGTGTCTTCCTTTTCCTAAACTTGCTGATATTATTTTACTATTCAATATTTTGGTTTGATTTTTATTTAAATTAGATTCCACGTGATCAGGTAACCATTGAAGGATTTCTTCAAGCCTGTCAAAGGCTACAAAGACCAGTCGGACAAAACCACCTTCACTATTTTCTAATAACGCTCCTTGCGGAATTTCTATTGTGTCATTACTAGCTGTCCATCTATTATCTGAAGGAAATTTTTCGCTTCTGATGTTTTTCGTTTCGAGAACTCTCACGGATAACACTGTAAAAAAGGTAAAAGGTAAACAAGTTAGAAAACATATTTAGCTGAATCTGAACAATATTTTATACTCACTTATATTTTTGGCAACTTGATCAACAGTTTTTTCTCTGATAACAGTATCAGCTAGAAGAAAAGCGTTTTCTTCTAGGCCGATAAGTAAAGAAGTAGCAACACGCATTTGCTCCTGATAACTGAGATCTCTCCACGAAGGATGCTGTGTAGAATCGAGGAGATTGCTACCTGTTCTAACTACGTCACTTAACATTTCAGTAACAATTGCCTCTCGTTGCCTGTGATCGGGAAATGTTTGAATGTCTACAGACATTTTTTGTGCCATGTTTTGGATAATTTTCGTGGTAATCATCATATCGCCACCATAAAGTGTCTTACTACTAGTTACTTGAGCTAAATCGCTTGTAATAGATGTCAAAGGATCTCTTCCAGCAAGGACCCTTTGTTCTAGACTAGTCAACCAGACTGATCTACATTCACTAAGATCCGGTGTGAGTGGCAACCATGTGGGTTCTGTACCAATTATTTTACATCTCCACCTAGCAAACCCAGTGGTTCCTCCAGGACAAGGCTGAATACTAACGTCTCCAATCCTTGTCCAATTCCAAAATATACTCCTTAACGTTACAGGACTACAATAATTATATCGATCTATTTCTTTAAGATTAGGGGTAAATACACTTGGAGATGGCATATACTCGTTTGGAATGTTATTTACAACTAAAAATAATCGTAAATTAGCTTTTAACAATATAAATTCCATTTTTAAAATACTTACTACTACTTGACTTAGGACTAAGGGTTGTAAAACTAACAGTAACACCATCAGTTTGTTGTTCTGGAGGATGGACTGTTTTCGATTTGCTTGACGAATTCTCTTCGTCAATTATGTCAGGAGCAGGACTTGAAGATGAAGAATTTACTTCTACGGTAGTACTTAGAGTCGTATGGGACTTGGGAGGGGTTGTTACTGAAACTTTTGGAGGAGGCGGTGGAGGCCTAGCCGTAGGTTTTACTGTACTCCATACAGGAGGTTGGGAAGTTATTAACCAAGGCGGACTTGGCCTATTTGTAGTTGTTGTTGTCGAAGCTACAGTAGTTAACAAAAAAAAAAAAAAGATTTTTTGTAATTTCATCCGATTATTTAAATAACAAAATCCTTTTAAAATTATTTTTTTCTTAAGAATTAAGGAAGTTCGTTACTAGTAGTCATCCTACCAATAATAGTGTGCGTAGATAATCCGCTGTATATTGTTATAGAACTGGCTAATAAATTATAAAAATTAATTAAATTTTACTTACCGGGCATACACTGAAAATGTGCTTCGAGATATTTGAGCGTTCCGGGGCAAGGGTCACCAAACATATTGGTACTTGCCAGAATGCTGCAGTTCTGAACTTGGCTACACCTATGATAATATTTTTTGTGTTTAATTTAAACACCCTTACTTACGACAACTTCCTTATTTCTTTCTGTCCATGTGTGTTTTATATTACTGCTTATCTTTTACATTTTTAGTTATGTTAGTTAATACAGGGCATTTTTATTTAAAATTTGTCACTTTAAAATGTTCCCGGCATTTTGTATATGACGATAAATGGTTAGAAAGATAAAAAAAAATCATTTTAGAAGCAACTAACCGCAATAATATTGAGCTTCAACATATTTGATTGTGTTTGGACAGGGGTCTCCCTCAAAGAATTCGTTGTTAACCTGAATGGTACAGTTTGATTGTAAATTACATCTGAAATAGATACATTTTCTTTTAAAAATAACCCGCCAATTTAACGCTAAACTTACATGCAGTTAGAATGAGGGACAAGTTTTTTTCCAATTCTTAACATAATAAGCACCCCTTACATGTAGATGTATGGTAACATGGAATATGATAAATGGCTTAGTAAATAAACACACACACAAATGAAAGAAACAAGGAAGAACATATTAGTTTTCAACACAAGTTTAGTCATCGCACATAGAATTAAGCAACTTTGCTGTAATGATAAAGTTGATACAAAAAGTGAATTATGCAAATGAAAATATTTTACAAATCCTTTTAATAAATAATATTCAATGCAAGCAAACTTTATTATACTTTTATATTCTCATATTAATCATATGACACACACTTATGATAGATAGCATATACTCATATAAAAGAATTTTCGATGATTACTCTTATAGTTTAATAACCGTGCTTTTAATTTAATTTAATTAACTAAGGCGTTGGATGACGTGTTATAAAATAGTATCGTAAAATATAAATTAATTTTAGTTATCGATGATGAAAGTCTTTGGAATTGTACAGAGATGAAACACTAATAAAGTTCTAGATATTGTAAATAAAAACGAAAAACACCCTCGCGTTTCAGTTTCAGCATCGAATATAAACAGAGATTTATGAACTTTGCCGATCATTATGGATATTTTAATAGCATTAGATATCTAATCGGTAATGTAACACCTTGTTTACTGCATTTTATCGTGCAATACCGCGTTAATTGGCAACATCTCAAGCATTAATTGGTTATTAGTGATTGAAAAGTAAAAAGAATTGCATTTTCCTCACTAGAGGCTAGAGACATTGAATTCAATTAACGTTCACTCGAAAACCTTTTAAAGTCTATAAAATTCGATAGAAAATTGCATCATAAATGTAATAGAAATGTCGATTTTAAATGTATGAGTTATAAGCACTACCTAAAGCACGTCATTTTTCTCATAATTATCACGTTTTGTTTTTTTAACCTAACCTAACCTAAAACACATCATTTTTCTTACAATTCTCATGTTTTGTTTTTTTTCGGGATTCTCAAGGCGATCTTCTTGAAATCAACAAAAAAATCATTAAAAGCTACAAATACTACATTTCCAATATTTTTCTGTTATTTAAATATAATATTTACGAATTACTGTGAACAATTATTTATTGAATTAATTACTGGGTACGATAAATTTATTACTGATATACTTTATATGTCACTCTTATCATCACCTGAAGTTTATAACCAATATGTGGACATGGTTGAAAAATTGAGCTTTAATTGGTGATTACAATCTCCGAAAAAACAATTGCAATTAGCAAACACATTTGAACGAAACTGTTAAGCCACTTTGCATTTTTAAGTACATTCGTTTTGACCTAAAACTATGAATTCGAAAGCAGAGTCAACAACAGAGTTTGCAATGGCCATAAATGGCAAAAATAAAAATATATGGAGATTTAATGCTAATCTTGATTTATTCAGAATATAATACATGTCCATGTGGTTTCAAGATTATAACGTTAAATTGGGATAAAATCGCAGATACATTGCATCGTCAGATATTTTATTCATACAAAATATTTTCTTCGAACTTCAGATACGTAAAATACGATATAATACAAGATATGTTCAATTTCTCAAGGCTAGTCATTTTTGTACGATTGTTACCCTTTTCAGTAGTTGTTAGTCTCGGAAACTACCAGCGATTTTACTTTTAATGTTTGTGATGTCCTAGTTATTTTAAGAATAGACTACACAAATGAATAATCTTAATATTATCACAGTTTTATTAATTGACAACTGTGTAAAATTTGGAGTATTTGGCTGTGTTGGAATTATTAAAAGAAAAAAGTTCAAAGTGCAAGAGCAGAGTATGTTAAAATAGAATACGGTCAGGAGAGAACCCAGAAGGGGGGCGATTACACCTACCCCTTCCCTTCACCGGTTTGACTCTAGAACACTGCTCATCAATGCAGTTCCCAAACTCCCGCGAAATTCAAATACCCAATAACCCAAGCGATTTAAATCTCGTAACCCTTTAGCCCCTCACCTTAAACCATAAATACCCCCTGAGCCCATAAGTCTATAAGCTAAACTTTTTAAATTCCATAACTCCATAACGTAAGCCTTTTAAACCCAGGGGGCAACCAGCCAACGGACTAAAGCAGTTTGTGCTACCGTGGTAGTTTATTTGCATTTCAACTAAATATTTAACAGCGTTGGTTCGCTGGATTTTAAAAAGTTTACGTTATAAGATAATGAGGTTTAAAAAGTTTAGGTTATGACCCGATGAGGGTATTTATGGTTTAGCTTAAGGGGTTTAAAACGCTTAGGTTTCAAAGTTTAGATTGTTTGGGTTGTAGTTTTTTTTTTATAGAAGTTTTTATACTCTCCTTCCACCATCGCCCCCTAAAAAAGACTTCTGGATCCGCCCCTGCAAACAGTTCGAAATAAACTGAAATAAATTTCGGAAACATTTGTTTATTTAGAAATAAACATTTTTATTTCTGTCAGCAGTAGCTGGAGGAATGCTTGCTTTTATTATATTTCACGTTTATCTTACCAACATGTTGCCAATTAACATTCTGTTAAAGTGAAAATTGGGGAAAGTATACAAGTACATTCTTGAAGGTAATTTATCCGGGCTGAAGAAGAAGAAGAAATTCCACTAGACCATAGCTCATCAGCCTGGATAAATTACCTTCAAGATTGAACGCCGGCCGTGAAAGCCTACATTCAACTATTATACAAGTACATCATTTTATATAAATTATGAATTAGAAGTACTATTGTTCCAGGAAAGCATGTGCTAATTATAAGGCTAATTTTTCGCAAATTTTCCATTCATTACTTAATTGTAAATTAGAATCTGATTCGTTTAAATGAAAATAATTTCAGCGTTAATTGGGGAAAGGTTTTAATGATATATGATTTTTTCTTTTTCCCAATGAATACGATAATAATAATATAATGGTTGTTGGAAGCTTCAATTATAGAATTAATAAGTTAACTAGAAAATGGGGATCAATCTTATTGGTGCAAATTTTCATTTTGAAAAAAAAAATCGCTGCAATTTATCCTAGAGGGTTGATTTTAATTTCAGCTTATATTATTCACAAGTTGATAGTCGACTGAGACAATATTAAAGAAAATAATACTGTTAGAAGGGATAAAGAATGGCAGCTACAACATTTCATGAGGGCGAAACGCGTTTAGTTGTCACAGATTTTAATGAGTTCGTAGACAGTTCTAACGACCTCTCATACTTTATATATTCCCAGATAAACAGAATAGCTTAAAAAAATGAAAATCTTTGCGGTCTCCGGCTTCGCTTACAAGCATTTTTTTTAGTTTTCATAAGAAAAGAACATTATTTAAAATTAAAATGATGGTAAAATAGGATAATACTTTTTATTTATTCCACACCTAATTAATGATTGTCCAGTTCGAGATTCGAAATGTAAAACGAATAAATTGTAATAAAAACCTTATTTAACCCTCAAGCGTCAAGATCACCACATATTTATATTGGCGACTATAGTATAGTACTATCTAATTGGGGGGTTGGTATTTATTTCAATTTAATATCACGGTTTTGTTCATTACTTGTTTTTTATGTAGGTAATTTAATATCTGTTGTTAACACGAAGTGTTTTTTAGCAGTTAAGATTCGTGAAGATATTTTCCGATTTGTCAAGCTTCAGGCAAGCCACACGTACCGATAAAATATGTTAACGATTGTAGAATGGACAATAAACATAAATCTGTGAGGCAAAACAACTTTTAGACTATGTAACTTACTTGCGTACGATTAACAGACCTTTGGGATTGAGATGTTGCGCGAAGAGCAAGAAATAAAACAAAGAAAACTTTATTATGACCGACAACATAAATATTATCTTGCTAAGAAATAACTTAGACCGACTGACACTTTCGTTCTTATATGTATGTGAATGAAAAATAAAGACAAGTTCGTTAATAAATGTCGTAAAATTGTACCTAATTAACTAACAAGCCGCACCGTTTTTTTACCCGTGCAGTTTTACGTAAAAAACAACTACTAATGAACACGTTTAAATAAGATGCTGATACATACATCATATATTACGGTAAAATACATAATGTTACAGATAAAATAAACTTTGCTTGTATCGACAAATATTTTTAAAAACTGTAATAAGACAAAAAATGCAATACAAACAATACTTTACTACACAATCCTACGATTATAGATCAAACAAAAAAAATAATTATTGAGGCACTTAATTTTTTAAATTCCATATTAATAATAATAATGACCTTTCGGTTTGGTAATTTTCAAATGATTTATTTTGCTTTCGCTACAATTGTTTCGTTACACAGTAACTTCATCAGGCGAGATGACAAACTAACTTATAACATATTTTACGTTACTTAAATAGGTGCTAAATCTAGGGTGGGGTATGTTTTTATTTACAATTAAGTTTAAGTAAGGGTGTGTTACTAACTTCTATTTGATCATTTAAGATAATGTTACTTTTGTTATGTTTGTTAATTTCTAATATCTCAAACAAATTTAATTTTTGACCTTTACTAATAATGTGATGAATTCCAAAATTTTTGTCGAAATGATGATTTTCTGATATCAGGTGTTCTGCATAGGTGGAGTGTTGGTAAACTTTTAGGTGTTCCTTTATTCTTTCTTGAAAAGATCTACCTCTTTGTCCTACGTAGACCTTTTCACAATCTCCACATTTTAACTTGTAAATTCCTGATTTTGAGTTTTTATCTGTTGTATCTTTGTTATTTCTAATTTTCTTTCCAAAAGAATTACTTGTTTTATATGTAACTAGACTTTCACTACCTCTTTCTAATATTTTTCCAACTTTTTTAGAAATATTGGCAAAAAATGTGAGTGAGGTAAATGATTTGTATTTATTCTGTTTATTATGTGGGTAAACCATATTTAATGTTTTTTTATTTAGAAGTCCTGTAATTAAATTTTTGCAGTAACCATTATTTTATGCTATTGCATAGATTCTGCTTAATTCTGTATAGAAGTTTTCTTTAGATAAAGAAACATTAAGCAACCAATGTAACATTAAATGGAATGACGCTAATTTTTGTGAATATGGATTATAGGATTTGGCATGTATGATCATATCGGTCTGCATAGGACAGACGGGTAGATCTTTTCAAGAAAGAATAAAGGAACACCTAAAAGTTTACCAACACTACACCTATGCAGAACAGAACACCTGATATCAGAAAATCATCATTTCAACAAAAAATTTGAAATTCTTCACACTATTAATAAAGGTCAAAAATTAAATTTGTTTGAGATATTAGAAATTAACAAACATAACAAAAGTAACATTATCTTAAACGATCAAATAGAAGTTAGTAACACACCCTTACTTAAACTTAATTGTAAATAAAAACATACCTCACCCTAGATTTAGCACCTATTTAAGTAAAGTAAAATATGTTATAAGTTAGTTTGTTATCTCGCCTGATGAAGTTACTGTGTAACGAAACAATTGTAGCGAGAGCAAAATAAATTATTTGAAAATTACCAAACCGGAAGGTCATTATTATTATTTAAAAAAATAATGTACCTTCGAAATTGAAATAGCATTAGTCAACAGTAATATTATATTCCTTTTTCCTTTTGCTTCCTGATTTTCGATGAAAACATTTTTCATAATCTATTTATATTTAATGAAATAGTGAAAGAGGATTGAGACATTTTCATCAGTTTTATATTTTAAGAAAGGTATTCATCTGTCCAACTAAGAGCTTTTTTAAAAATTTAATTTTATTCCCAGGTGTCTAAACCTCTACTACCACTTTCATGCAAGACGCATAATTTATACGCGAAATGCTTCCAGCTTAGCTACAGCTATTTCATTGTCAGTTTGTAGCATCTTGGCTGTAAATAATTTCAATTTTGCATGTTACATAACCACAAGATGTGTTCTTCTATACATGCATCATTCATACAATCCTTTATTTAATTACGAAACACGGGAGAAAAATTAGAAATGTCACAGTACTTATTAAAACTTGATCTATAATCGGAAAGATGGCGCAGATATTGTCTTTTATGTAGGTATTTTAAAACCACTTACCGATTGTGAAGAACTCGGAGAGTTTTTGGAGACATACAGTTAACACTCCAATCAGTATTTCCATGATCGTTGCAAATAGTTATTGAAAATCTACCGTAATTAGCGCGAATTAATTTTATTGATTCTCCTGATCGGCATTCAATTTTTAATGTTTTACCCTCACAGGCGTATGCTGTTTCATAACGGATCAATTCTGAAACAAACAAAACACATCGTAAGTAAAAAATAACCAATTTATAATAATCACAAAAGCTTAAAAAGAAATATTAATGTTGACATTAATTAATTAATTGCCAGAAATCGAACCCTGGACCTTTGATTTTAAGCACCTAAGCAATGGCCACTAAGCTACGAGAGATGATAGCATTTACAACGACGGACATACATACAACCTCACAGAATCGTCGGAAATATTGTATATTAATAATTAAACATTTTGGAGATATTTCAATAGATATTATTTTAATACATTAATGTTGATATTATTTTTTTTTTCTACAGATTCCCTCAAATTAATGAGGAAAAACTCTCGTAGCTTAGTGATCAGAGCATTGACGAGGGCATGACAGCAGCAACAAATTAATTCAAAAATTAATTTCAACTTTAATGTGTTAAAATTAACCTCTACTAAAAATTATCCAAAAATTTCATTTCAATGTTACAGACAAGCACTTCAATTTTATTTATATGCAATAGATCTACCATCTTTTAAAGTCTTACGGATGATTTATAGGACACCCAGTATGGTATATATAGTAAATTAGCTCGTACTTAATCGGAAATCTATTTTTTATATGCGTCATAAATTAGAAGGCGTAAAAAATGTTGCAAAAATTAGAATGAGTTAAATATTCAGGCCATTTATTCATTTTCAACTACACCATTAATACATTGAATAGTTACTCTAAATTTATTTATGGTCGCAATGCATACACGATTTGTATGATTAGTAATTACATAGTGTATTCATAAAAGCCGAACTACAATGGTATTAATTATAACAAGGGGCGCATGAAACTGGCTCACATCATTAATATAATATACTACTGTAACGACATTTTCTGGTGATATAAACTAAACTAAAACATATTAATACATTGTCCTATGAAAACAAAAAAATCTTTTTGTTGTTAAATTAATTACGTTTTAATTAATAAATAAATGTTAGAGTAACATTGCTAATTAATCCTTGATTGAAGTTGTCAGTTATTGTTTTAAATCAGCCGTGAAGTCCTGAATAATTGATAGGAATTATTAAGGGGTGCAATATCGATTTCAACTGTTTGCAAAACTAAAATAGTACCCTTGTAATTTCCATAAAATTATTTATTTCACTTAACATATATTTTACCACGATATGGATTCTTCAGAAGTTACAAATATACTTAAAGTGACGAAGACAATTTTCTGTATTTATACATATAGATTAAGTAGTAAGGGTGGGTTTTTCTGTGGAAACAAATTCAATAGCGGAGAATTACTTACGTCTAATTGGTCATTAAGTAATAGATTAGTATTTTTATATTTATTAATTTCGATGGTTTCTAATAGATTTAATTTATAACTTTTACTTTCAGTATGTAGATTTTAAAATCTGAATTTAAATTGTTTTTTCTGTAGTTATGTAATTTGGGAGGTCATCGGTTCGAAACCGGGTCCGGCTGCTCTGGTTTTCTGTGGTTTCTTTGGATCATTTAGGCAAATGCTGGGGTAGTAATATTCCACAGATAACCTTTCATTCCTCTTCTGTCTAATCATTCTCTCCCTAACCATACCATCCACCCATTCCCACGATTCCTGCAAGGAGACTGAAGAGGGCTTTACGCCCTACCCTCCGGCTTTGCACTACAGTGTAGGACGGAGGGACTGCCCGCCCACCAGCACGAGTAGCTAGTGGGAATGAAATACAAAGTTTTTTCTCGCCACTTTAAGTATATTTGTAATTGTTATATTATTTTCTAATTTTACAAAGAATTTACATCAAGTAAATGTAGATTCAATTAATTATAAAATAGTACCGGTTGAAACAACGTGTAGATATTAACCCAAGTATGTACCTGAGTAATATTGGTTAGCTACAACTTTCATCCTTAATTAGTATTGGTTGATAAGAGTATATATCTACATGTTTGATTACATGCATGTTTCCTTTTGACTACCTGGGATCATAGTAAACTAATACACATCATACACATCGGGTTAATTAGTTGAAGTATTTTCCTATATTGTGTTCCATGTTTTAATCAGAATATCTTGAATAGTTTCGTGTAAGATTTTCTATAGAAACATATAATAGCACGAATTCTACAAGACTGTTAGGTACGCATTTGAATAGTGCAAAAGCATGAAGTAACCAGTGGTTTTAATGATTTCATTTCAACTTTGCTTTCATGTTTATTTATTCAACAACTAAGTGTGACAGTAATTAAAAAAAAAATCAAACGCACAGTCCAAACTTAAAACTGGTAGATTGACCTAGAGATTTAAAACGGGGTTATCGGCCCCGATAGGCTCGAGTTTTGATAATTCATAAATCTTATGCAGGACTCTGTACAATCCCTAGATACTCTATAATTTAATATTTTACAATTAAATAAGTCACATAATAAAATCTGAATAATTCTACAGTATCCCGCCATTCCATACCGATCAAGCAGCAGAAAAATTGTTCGAATCTAGGGGGTGTATGGAGTCAGCAAAATGTCAGAAAAAATTATTCTGAGGTAATGAATAAGATTTATGTTAGTTAGTTACCAAAACCTGATCTTAATAGTTTTAAAAAATTAATAGTTTCGAATAAAAACAAAAAACCTATAAAACTAATCACTCATTAGGAAAATTCATAAAAAACAATAAAGACAATGTCGATTATGAAAAATAATCTGGAGTTTACAAGTTAACCTGTGGGTCTTGCCCCAAAGTATATATTGGACAAACGGGGAGGAATTTTCAAAAACGAACACTCAAACATTAAAACAGTTTCCTTAAAAATAAAAAAGATTCAAATTTTGCTAATCATATAATAGAAGAAAATAATACATTTAATGATAAATTAGAAATTTTATACAAATGTAATAAAAGTCAAAAATTAAATTTACTGGAAATTTTAGGAATAAAAATTAAAAATTTAATTTAATACTGAACGACCAAATACATGGTAATAATTCCCCCCTACTAAATTTATTTTAAATGTATTTCCACCCCCATTAGTCAACTATTTAAACCGTTATGCGACACTTTAGGTTTAGTAGTAAATACACGTTACATGATTTAATAAAATTTGTGAAAATCTACTTGTTTGGTGTTTTTATTCCTTAATGCGTTTTATCTAGCAAATTTTATTGAATTTTATAACAAAAGATATACCTTCTTTATATATGTTAACAACATCAAAGAAAAAAATGTAACCACCAGATTAATATATCTCACGTAAATATATAATCAAATATAAATTATTCAGATCAGTTAGTTATTAATAAATTATTATTATTCCCTTTGAGCAGTAAATACTTCACTAGTAATAAACCCTTTGGTTCTGGTTTCTTTTTAACGAGTGCTAATACTGAGAAGAACATTTTTCATTTTTGGATTTTACGACACCAACTCTGCTTTTGTCTGCATAATAAAATAAGATTAATAACCCCTAAAACCTTTTAATTAAGCACTACGTTTTTTTTCCTGGTTTGAAACAGACACCGAACAACGACATTATTCGATATTTCCGAACAAGTCATAACTTATGGGATTACATTTCGATTAAAAAAAAACTACAAAACGATTTGCAACTTCTCACACACATACAGGATGATATTAAAAAAATGGTAACTTTAGTTTAAACAACCTAGAATCAGTAAAACCATGCAATAAATATTTAGATCTTATTACGAGTGAAGCTGTTTAGAACAATAAATACAAAAATAAAGTTAATGAATTTCGATATGCATTAGATTTAATTTTGTTTTCAATGTAACACTCGTGATGCTTTTTATATTGGTAAAAGTAGTAGAGCCATTAACTTAAAAATAAAAGAACACGTCTATAATATTAATAATAAAGACAATAAATCTGGATTCTCAGAACATTGTACCTCACTTAATCATAATTTAGATTTAGACAACATTAAAGTCCTTCATAGTGGGGAAATCAAAAGGAGAAAAATTTTCTCTTTTAGAGAATCTTGAAATTAAAAAGGCTGTTTCACAAAATAAGAATATTGTAAATAATCAAATAGAATTAAGTTTTAATGACTCCCCACTACTTCTTGTTAACATCTAATTATAAATAGAGCTGTCGTAGTTTTAAGCTTTAGTATAAGATTTACTCATTACTTTGAAAATGGTCAGGAGTTTTCAATAAAAATTGGTGAAATTATTCTGTTTTTTTAATTTAAAATTCTTTTTCTTATATTAGCACATCTTGTTTTATAAAGGAAAGCGAACTTAGAGTTCAGTAATCGTAAAGGCATGTAATGCAATGTAACACTTGTGATGCTTTTTATATTGGTAAAAGTAGTAGAGCCATTAACTTAAAAATAAAAGAACACGTCTATAATATTAATAATAAAGACAATAAATCTGGATTCTCAGAACATTGTACCTCACTTAATCATAATTTAGATATAGACAACATTAAAGTCCTTCATAGTGGGGAAATCAAAAGGAGAAAAATTCTCTCTTTTAGAGAATCTTGAAATTAAAAAGGCTGTTTCACAAAATAAGAATATTGTAAATAATCAAATAGAATTAAGTTTTAATGACTCCCCACTACTTCTTGTTAACATCTAATTATAAATAGAGCTGTCGTAGTTTTAAGCTTTAGTATAAGATTTACTCTTTCCTTTGAAAATGGTCAGGAGTTTTCAATAAAAATTGGTGAAATTATTCTGTTTTTTAATTTAAAATTCTTTTTCTTATATTAACACATCTTGTTTTATAAAGGAAAGCGAATTTAAAGAGTTCAGTAATCGTAAAGGCATGTAATGCAATGTAACACTTGTGATGCTTTTTATATTGGTAAAAGTAGTAGAGCCATTAACTTAAAAATAAAAGAACACGTCTATAATATTAATAATAAAGACAATAAATCTGGATTCTCAGAACATTGTACCTCACTTAATCATAATTTAGATTTAGACAACATTAAAGTCCTTCATAGTGGGGAAATCAAAAGGAGAAAAATTTTCTCTTTTAGAGAATCTTGAAATTAAAAAGGCTGTTTCACAAAATAAGAATATTGTAAATAATCAAATAGAATTAAGTTTTAATGACTCCCCACTACTTCTTGTTAACATCTAATTATAAATAGAGCTGTCGTAGTTTTAAGCTTTAGTATAAGATTTACTCTTTCCTTTGAAAATGGTCAGGAGTTTTCAATAAAAATTGGTGAAATTATTCTGTTTTTTTAATTTAAAGTTATTTTTCATATATTAGTACATCTTGTTTTATAAAGGAAAGCGAATTTAAAGAGTTCAGTAATCGTAAAGGCATAACTTTTTAAGACCTTTTACCACACCAATGCATAAATTAAGAGGCCCATTAAAATAATAATAACGAATTATTCCCATCTTCGCTAAATTAAACATAAAATGATTTACGTGTCAACGCGAAATATGTAATTAGTTTTATGCGTACAATGTACCATTCTCCGCAAGTCGTAAATTTTGCAACGAAGTGTTATAAAAGCTTTTTAAAAATCCTAAGAGAAACGTGCTAACGAGAAGCACCTGTATGTCCCCTTTCATCCAGCAAAATTTAACGACACTTTTTTGCGAAAACACACAACATATTATCCACCAACTATAAATGACTTGGACAACGATTTAAATAAAATTACATTTATGCCGAGTATGGAAAATCTAAGGAAAAAAGCCCCATTTTCCTTCATTAGTTTTACCTATGTACATTTCTGTTTCTGTTGATTCCATATTTATATTTATCATATAGCTTTTAAAGGCCTTTCTGCCAACGCCCACCTGATGAGACCCGATAGGTCGAAACCGGTCGTGGGATGTGGCTTTCGGTACGCTGTGCTTACTGTGTAGGACGCGTTCGATATATGGGATCTCTGATTCTCAAAATTTAGACGAAAAAGGATTTTAATGCCTTTCTTTTTTTGAATATACTATGTACATTTGTTCATTATGAATAAAAAAAATTAAATAAATCATAAAATTAGGCGTAACTGTTAACTTAGTCCACGAATTGGGTCGTTTTATTATTTTTTTTTATTAATACAATTCGATGGAAAACAGACACGCAGGTCAGGGAAAAAATCGTTGTCAGTGTTGATGTATTTTAATTTTTCTTTCAATGAGCCCAGAAATGCCATTCCGCAATTTATTAGTCGATTCACGGTTGTCAGCTGTAGTCACGCGATCTTATCACTATAATAATGTTTTATCAGATATATATCTACGGCATATACAAGCAGGACAACACGAAGTTTCTAAATTAAATGTTCGAATTTCATTAAAATTCATTTTGGCAGCTTTTTTAAACGTTAGACCGCAGCTAATAAACAAAAAAAAAACAATTTCTAAATTAGGTAACTGAAAATTTTAGTTTGCTTAATAGTTAAATGGAAGAAAACGCCCTAAATAAAATCGTCGTACGTTATTCTTCGATTTACTAGTAACTTTAGTCGTGTAAACAATAGTAGAATCGGAAATGTAGGTAAGTACATTAACTGTATCTAATATTTACTTAAAACTGACTCTTGCTGTTGGTATTTGTTTTAAACGTTTAATTGTACTGAACACTAAATATTAAAGCTACACTTTAAACTACATACTCCCAGCCTATTGTAATTATATTAAACACACAACACACAATTATATGCTCCCTCTCTTTCAGTGTAACGTAAAATTATGACAGTATATACTAGAAAATATCACACAATTTGCTACAATAATAAATAATGATTTACATCATCACAAAAAACACTAATTAACTGCAACACAGCATATAGTAGAACATGCACATTCAAAAAGAAGCCACAACATACGATAATAAAAGTGCCGAAAAATATAACTGTGAAGGATTACGCTAGGTAATTTGAGTAGACCTCAACGCATGTCGTAACTGCAATAAAACAGGCCACATTGTATAACGTTTAAGTTCAGTTAGAATACCAGTAGACCACAACATACAACAGAAACTAGATCGTAAAATACTGAAACACAGAACGTGGACATCGTATAATTAATAAATGTGCTGGCGGAAAATTTTATATTTTTATAGGAATTACAAGTAAATAATTATTCAAACTGTATTAGAATGTAGAATATGAACAGGCCACAACGTAGTATAATACTTTCCTGTTACAACAAAATACCTAATTATTTGAATCATATCGAAAAATATTCAAATACAACCGTCAATATAACAATAAAAAAGTAGAAATATATATTTTTATTACTTTAAAAAATTACTCAAACAATAGTGTAGAATCTGAGTAGACCACAACGCAGTATTTGTGTGCAACCTTTAAAATATACAACAAACTATGTTGTAAAAAACTCAAACACAATACGTAGCCGTAAGTTACAATAAAATTACCGGAAGATGTTATGATTTTGCTCAAACAAAATTATACAATATAATCTGTGTAAACCACAACGCAGTATTTGTGTGTAGCCTTTAAAATATACAACAAACTATGTTGTAAAACACTCAAACACAATACGTAGCCGTATGGTACAATAATATTATCAAAAAATGTTATGATTTTACTCAAATAATACTGTAGAATTTGAGTAGACCACAACGCAGTATTTGTGTGTAGCCTTTAAAATATACAACAAACTATGTTGTAAAACACTCAAACACAATACGTAGCCGTATGGTACAATAATATTATCAAAAAATGTTATGATTTTACTCAAATAATACTGTAGAATTTGAGTAGACCACAACGCAGTATTTGTGTGTAGCCTTTAAAATATACAACAAACTATGTTGTAAAACACTCAAACACAATACGTAGCCGTATGGTAAATAATAGTACCAGAAAATGTTATGATTTTACTCAAACAATACTGTAGAATTTGAGTAGACCACAACGCAGTATTTGTGTGTAGCCTTTAAAATATACAACAAACTATGTTGTAAAACACTCAAACACAATACGTAGCCGTATGGTACAATAATATTACCACAAAATGTTATGATTTTACTCAAGCAATATTGTACAATTTGAGTAGACCACAACGCAGTATTTGTGTGTAACCTTTAAAATATACAACAGACTACATTGTAAAACACTCAAACACAATACGTAGCCGTATGGTAAATAATAGTACCAGAAAATGTTATGATTTTACTCAAACAATACTGTAGAATTTGAGTAGACCACAACGCAGTATTTGTGTGTAGCCTTTAAAATATACAACAAACTATGTTGTAAAACACTCAAACACAATACGTAGCCGTATGGTACAATAATATTACCATAAAATGTTATGATTTTATTTAAGCAATACTGTAGAATTTGAGTAGACCACAATGCAGTATTTGTGTGTAACCTTTAAAATATACAACAGACTACATTGTAAAACATTCAAACACAATACGTAGCTATAAGTTACAATAAATGTATCGGAAGATATGATTTTTCTCAAATAAAATTATATAATCTGTGTAAGCCACAACGCAGTATTTGTGCCCAACCTTTAAAACAAACAATAAAATAAAATACTGGTAAAAATTACGGTTCCATCATAATTCTAAACAATTATTTGTAATACACCTTAGAATTGAAGCAAAACTGTTAGAATTTCCAAATAACAGAGATGCTTTTATATATTTATTTATAAATTACAACGAATTAAAAGTTGAAGTGAATTGAAGTCTATGTTCTTTGAGAATTACAAAACTACTAACTACAAAGAATATTCGGCATATTCTTAAAGCTATTAATAAACGATTACCTGCTAGGCATGGTCGGCCAGGCAATACGACCCTTTTACACTATCTTGTACTTGCCGTTTATTTGAACCAAGATACTAAACTATAAATCTAAATATAACGTTAAACAGTATACATATTTAGTAAACTTAACAAAAACGTTATTGCAATGTATGAGAAACACAACAAACTATGTAATATATGGAAAATATTGAGATATAACGCAAGCATGACTTTGATTACATTTTATAATATTTTAACGAGATGAAGCATTGAATTTAATGCATTATACTAAATAACTTAGGATTATCCATAACGTACCAAAACACAACGTAAAATTTAAAGTCGACACTAGGAACACTGGGAATTTTTGAGTTTTATATTTTGTAATGAAATCTTTAAATTACCTATTATAGTAACTATATGGTGGAACTGTTACATATACCTATAATGTAAGTAAATAATAATGTAGAATTATGCACTTCAGCATTGCATATTTATTGGAGGTACTCATTCCTATAAATTCTTATAACAGCTGCGAATACATTTATGAATAAATAAATATATACAGATTTTACTACTGGTGCAAATAAATAAAACTACGGAAATGGATTTGCGACTATACTATTATTAGAAGGTATTAAGAAAGTACGCCTCTGGGTTTAAGTGCGGACAGACAACTGCTCATGGAAAATACTTAGCAAAAACGAGTAAATATACTTCCAAAGCGAAAAATTATGTTAAAAAAACTTTTAACAACTTTTATTCACCTCAACTATGTACATTTATTTTAATTGTCAATGAGGTATACAGTTTTTTTAACTAAAAAAGTAAATACTAAGCAAAGTGGTTTTGTGTTAAACAGGTTTAACGAAAGTTTCCCTTACGGAAAGCAGTTCGATTGAAAGGAAAACATTTTTTTTTATCTGGAAGGCGATTATAGCAATATGGCAAAATAGGTTTATCACACCTCGAAGGGAATTCTAACTTGTCGCAGGGAGATCGATAAAAGGGAGAACAACCCTTAAGAGTAGCAGTCTGTGGCAGACGTTGAGGCCAATGTTCACCTGTGCCTCGGAGGCGTAAGCGTCGGCGTCAAAGTCGACGGCGGTGGTGGCGTCGGTGGCTCAAGGCGGTTTGTTCATCTACGTTACTTTAATAACACTTTTTAACTTCAAAATTAAACCATTCCATACAAAAACGCAAACTTAACAAAAACAATAAAAAAACACGATCGAATCAAAATAATAAAATATACCAAAGAATTTCATAAAACATAAAACATAAAACAATAATTACTTCATTGTAATTCAACTTAATATATTTAATCAATTATACGAATGATATTCATTGAGATTTTCTAAAAACAAAATATAGAGCAGTGATTGATTTGGTTTGGTTTAGTCCTCTACCATCGAAATTTTTTAATATATTTTGGAAATAAAAAGGAATTAGTCAAGTACAAAATTACTCGCATGTCCACCATGGACGGGTCTGTCCAGTTTTTAATGAATACACAAGCATACACGTATATACATGTATGGGTGAGAAGATCGTTATACTGACATGTTAGGTAAATGATTGTGGGAGGGGATGAAACGATTTAATTAATGTTCCATCACTGATGTTCTTGTCAGGATATTATTGGACACATGTGTACATATGTGAGGAAATCAATAAAATGGAGAATACATATAGGATCGGTTGACAAAAAATTAACTAACTATCCCTTTAGCAATTTGTACACAAACTTGTTTTTCTTAATGATAAAACAAACAGCACACATATTAATAGCCAAAGGAAGGTACATGTTTTAACATGAATTACTTATTTTAACCAATCATTAAATTATTATTTAAACTTTCAGCGGTGCAAGGATGATAAAGCGTGTTTTAATAAAATGAACTTCAACAATTTATTGTAATGATACACTCGACAATTGTCAGGACTGCGATGCCATATACATAGGACAAACTGGCCGATCCTTAGAAGTACGATTAAAAGAACATTTAACCAGTATAAAGAATAACTGAACATTGCTTAAAAAATCAACATAATATAGATATAAATAATTGTAAATTATTTTATTGCCAACCTAAAAGCAGAAAACTAACTCTACTAGACTTCCTGGAAATAAAAAGACCCTTAACGAAAAAGAAAAATATTGTTAATAACAAAAAAGAACTGTATGTGTTAAATACTCCACTCCTCATAGGTTTATAATAACTACATAATTTAAGTATATATATAGGATTGTCGAGTGTATGATATGTTGCACATTTTGTCTTAGTGTATCATTACAATAAATTGTTGAAGTTCATTTGTTTAATTTTACAATTTTATTAAATTATTATGATTCAGATATCATTATGTGTCATTAATTTCACGGTAAGTCCAACTAATTATGGAACAGACAAATTATTTATCTATTCAATAGTGGTACTATCAATATATTAAACGACACCATTGTAATTATGTTTTTATGGCTTGTCGTGACTATCTGAATTAGAATGTAAACAAAGAATAGTATCTAGATTTTGTTTTTATAATCGTACGTGTGTAAATTGGTGGACGAGGTAAGAATTTGTTAAAAATTTATTTGCTAAATTACTTCTAATTAACGGTTAAAAATAGAAACTCTCGCCCATTGTTTTATTGTGTTAAAAACCTGTATTGTTATGGAATTTAAGAAGAGAATTAACAGCTAATTGGATTTTTTTTGTGGTGCAAATTTACGGATCTATTGTTTGGCAAAGAATAAAGTAATTAATTTTTTAGTGGATATAGTCAAAGGCCTTCCCCTTACAACAAAAAGAACTTTGTTTTTCCCCGATTTTTATTCAAATCAACACAAAAATCAGTTGGTGATGAGCCTTGTTTATCTGCCTTCAATAAAGTAAACAGTTACCATTAATTCTGAACAAAATATAAAATAAAATACAAAAATGTTTGTTTGGAATTAAACCAGAAAAGAACAAAATTAAATTGACTTTTCAAAAACGATTTTAAATATACTGTAATAACTCCAAAATATAAATGTGAATAATTTGTTTTTTTCTTTTGGATTTGAAATTAGTGTATCGCGGTCACGTTTATTAACCTGTTACGAACTGTTAACAAACTTGATTTTTTCAACCGTCGTCCGTTTCTGAGACATGTTTACAATTTCAAGTCTAGCTCATTGAGAAGTTAGTATAAAATCAATTCCAAAATTTGTACCGAACAGACAGACAAGAAAATGAGTTTTTAGCTCCCACCCCTACTTGTAGTATTTGATATTTTTTACAAAAAAATTTACATGCCGAAAAAATACACCTCAGGTTGACAAGGAGTGTACATTTCGATGATATTATTTTTAATGTATAGGTAGGTATCAATTTTTCATTGTACAATATCGCAAGAACGAAAGAAGAAAAAACTGAATTTTTATTACTGATTACAGTGTTGATCTCATTTATACGTAAAGTATTAGTATAGATACATATAAAAGAACGTTGAAATTTCTTGTCAAGTTATAGAAATCGGTGTTAACACAGAAAGCGATTTTTGAAATAGAAATATGCAACGTCTACACGCCAACGGCATTACCTCCGATAGATTCGGCATTTCGCAGTCAATAACGTATCTTTATTACTCCATTGGGTGGGCGGAATAAAACGTGCTTTGAATAACTAGAATTGCGTTCGACATTATTAAATTGCTAGAATCGGTATTGTAATTACCTAGATACATAGACCAATGCATTCCGAATTCTCTAGCTATTTCGAATACGAACGAGGGTGGCAGTAAGGTTCAGAATAATCTCTTATAGTAACATTATTTTCCTATTAGCTACACAGGGTTATTCACGCTATACGGCACGGAATATTATGGCCAAAATATGAGACTTTCAAAAAGTTTAACTTTTGGGTTTAATGGGGGTCGATTATGGTTACTTCTTAAAATTATTTTCATATTACAAAGCCCTAAAAGTATCAAAGTTATGTTTTTTTTAATGGAACCCCCTGTATATTATTGCATTTTTGGATTGTCCGTTAAAAATAAGGGGCTGTTTTGATAAGGTTTATAATACCTAAACCTATCAAAAAATAACCTAATTTTCATGTTTCAAATACTTCAAAAGTATTTAAGTTATGTAAGCGAAATTTACAATGAAATGTAACAATAGATCATATTTTATATCCCAATTATAATAAACTCGTCATCTTATACAGGGTGTCAAAAAATTAATACTACTTAATTAAGAACTTTAAGGGGTTGTAACCTGATTAATTTAAATGGAACGCCCTATTTTTTAACATACCAGGAAATGTATTTTTTAATTACCTATTGTTTGGTATTAGAGTGTTCATAAGCTAAGACTTCGCGTCTTTACAGGAAACGCTAAATAATTGTTTTATGCGACAATTCTTATAACATTCCCCAAGGATAAAAATCATATCAATACGCTCCTTTTTTTGATAAATTTTTATTTTGAATAAGCAGCACCTCAATAATAAATGATATCCGACAATAATCACCAAAGACAACTATATAAATTGGAGCTTTTAGGTATTTAAAAAACTCCAAATGGCGCAATTAGTATCGAAAATATAATATAAGTACCTAAAAATAATTTAATGAGATACAGAAATACAATCCGTATTTTTGTTCCTTGGCTTTTACCAACCTCACAATTTATTAAATCGATTTAAAAGCGTATCAAACGGAATTTAATAAGTAAGTATCACTCTACCTACCAATAATTGAGAGTGATAATGATACGTTACCCTTAAAACGTAGTGGGGTATTATCTACAAACGAAATTTCATTGTATGTTACATGCGAAATTGTTGTATACCGTAATTGAGCTACCACATATCGAATTTAATCATATAAATTGTTCGTTAATTTAGATGAAAAGGAAATATTAAAAAATAATTTTAATTTAATGGACTTCAGTGCATTATATGTGATACAAAATAGAATAAACTAAAAAATTATCGAATCTACCGTTACTTAGTTGAAATTCATGTTATAACTAAATAAAAATGCACTGATGCACTTGACGGTCGTTTCGCCAAAGTTTGGCTTCGTCAGAAGTTTGTAGTCAACTTAAAAAAACTGTTAACAATATTTAAATACTAACTGAAAGGGTGGTATCAGGGAACAAGTTTAGAAGTGGGGGTTACTTAATTCTGTCTGTCCATTGATTAATCTATTGCTATTTTAAAACCTATTAATTTCCAAAAATGATAATTTTTGTTCTTTGTTTTCTATAAGTAAAATTAATCTTGGTTAATAAATGTACCAATGTTAGATATAGATTACCAAAAATAACTAGAAATTATCAAACAAATTGCGATTAAAAATAATTATAATGCTAATATCATAGATTCGTTGTTACAGAAAATTCAATATAAAAAAGCTATAAATTTAATGTAACCTAGTATAAAAACAGATAAAAACAAAAATATGCAACATTAACTTTTATAGGAAAACCAACAAACAAAATTTCATCTTTACTACATAATAATAATAGTTGTAATATAGCATATAAGACTACTAATAACCTAAGTAGATTTATTAAAAACAATAAAGATAAAACCAATGAATTAAATACATCAAGGATTTACAGATTAAACTGTAAAAATTGTAACATGTTTTACATAGGCAAAACATGCAGAAATTTCAGAACTAGAATTAGTGAGCATAAAAGATCTTTTAACAAAAAAAAAAACAGACTCCAACTATGCTAACCACCTCATTTGTAACAACCACAATTTCGACGATAATTTCAAAATTTTACATATAGAAAACAAAAAACAAAAATTATATTTTTGGAAATTGTAGAAATTAATAGATTTAAAAATAGCAATACATTAATCAATGAACAGACAGAATTAAGTAGCTCCCCACTTCTAAACTTGTTCCCTGATACCACACTTCCAGCTAGTATTTAAGACCAAATATTGTTAATAGTTTGTTAGGTTGACTATAAACTTCCGACGAAGTTTGGCGAAATGATCGTCAAGTGATCAATAAAAAAGTTGAAAATCATCAGTGCATTTTTATGTAGTTATAAAAAATTATCTACTTCAAAAGTTCCCAGGTTTTAAATTCCATTTATTGGTACAGGTATGAGATGATATTAACAACAAAGAATAATTTAAAACAATGAAAAAGTTTGTCTGGTGGTAAAACTTCATTGTTTTATTTAATTGTTTGTTGTTAATCATGTTTCACAATAGGTGAGTATTTAAAAAGGATAAATATTGTTGAAAACAGATAACAATTACATTAATTACGTTTGTTGACGTGAATTTTAATTATTCTTTTTGTGTTCTTTTAAGTATTTTTCAACTTTTAAAATTATAAGGGCATCTATACGTGATTATTGTGTTGCACGTATTTCAGATTCACGAATTTTTCTTTTCTAAACAGTTTCATCATTGATAATTTACCAATTTTTTTTGAGAAATATTAGAAATTAAATATATTTAATCCTTATTAAATATATAATTAATAATGGACACACGATAAGTGTGGTACCTACTTCGTGTTTAATTATTAAATATTTCCAACAATAAAAGTATTTTCGAAGTTCATGACATGAAAAAAAATCAATCTTCTGCTAACAACTTTATATCTAAAAAATAAATTGGTTTAATGAGGGTACCGTACCAAAAAAAAAAAAACCGTCTGTCTGTCCGTCAACAGTATCACTGACCATCAAAACTTATAGGTAGGAAGGATAAGAAAATCTTTTTTTTTTTTAGAAACTTTATACTAAATAATGTACCTATTTGATAAGGTAAGGAACCCTCGGCACGCACGAGTCAAACAAACTCGCACTTGACTAACTTTTTTATTAACGTATTAGTTTTGCGTTCTTCGCTTTCAAAGGGTAGCATTTTGACAGGTATTTCTCCGAGAAATGCTGTTTTAAAAGAAAAGCGTTCGGTTCTTTAACAAAATTGAGCAATACAGTGACGGAAGAATGTTTTGTAGAAGATTCTTTTGTCGCCTGAAAGACATACCGGTTGAGATATCGTAAGTGCAAACGAAAACGACAACGTAACATAAGATTACCTCTGTACATTACACTCGAAAACATTTCATGGCACGCAGGCATTTCCTAAACGAATTGTGGAGCAAGGAATTTTACCAAGCACGCAAAACGGTATTCATTGCTGTGATTAATATATATTATGGGCGAAAAACCGTTATGCCGTATTACATAATATACCTAAACATAACACAAATTGTTTTATTTTATTATCCTATAATTAGCGCTCCAGAATATTTGTACATACGAAAATTTTATAGGTGAACAACAATAGATTATGGTATCCAATTTTTTGGGGCATATCTTTAGATTTAAGGGTTAATTATGAGGAAACTAAATTAGTATTAATTATAATAATGACACGGTTTCATAAGTTTTCCTAAACCAAGTCTTTAATTTTTTTTTGCTGTTGGAATAAGGGGTTCAAAATGAATATATCGTAAAAAGGTTGAGCGTGCACATTTTTAAAATATAAAATCACATAGGTATGCGTGTGCATTCTGATTTTTGACTAAAGCGATAAAATATTAAATTTGTAAGCCGAAAAAGTACAAAAATTTACGCACATATTTACTAAATATGTAAAAAACAAAAATATTTTTGCGTCTATTTATTGTAGTCGTTATACCCTAATCTTATATATGAGTAGATAATAGGTAAAATACGAAATTACAGTCCATTTGTGTACAGAACATTGATTAAAGAATCCGTAGAAAGCCAAAAACTAATTTATTCACCGAATAGACCTAATACCTATTACGAGGGTAAATGAAATATAAACGGTAATTTTACTATTTGCTTAGCACGTAATTTCGACCTAGAGGATTCGATGTCCGAGTGTTGTTTGGTTTATGAGGAGGGGGAAACCGGCTTCGGTAGCAGCCACGCTCGGTTCTGTCCGCAGTACAGCCATGACTGAGCGCAAGGTGCCTTCGTCTGTTGCACAACGCATCATCATAATGTTTTTAACCAATGAAGGCAGTTAGGTTAAACCATCGGAAATCTTCACTCGTTTGAAGGCACAGTTTGGGGATGCTACATGCTACTGTCTCAGAATCGGGTGTATACGTGGGTCAGAGATTACAGGATTCAGGGATGGACGAGAACGTGTCGAAAATGAAAGTCATAATCGACGCCCAAGAACAAGTCTCACCATCAGCCGGTTAACTATTGAACAAATCTCATCAGAAGTGGGTATGTGTGTATCAGCTATGGGAGTGTTCAAGTGTTCAATCCATCAATACTGATGAACTTGGCATTAGAAAAATTAGTGCTTGCTGGGTTCCGTTGACCGAAAATTAAAAACTGGTCAGAGGTTACAGGTCGGAGATCAGTGAAAGACTTCTGAATCAATTTCGACAAAAAGGGGAGTTTTTTTTGAGGCGTATTGCGTAGCGTCTTCTTGTGATGAGACGTGGGTCCACCACTACGCTCAATCAATACCGAATCAAAAATGGCGAGTACCCTGTCAAAGTCAAAGCCAAAACCGGTCTCTCAGCCGTAAAAGTGCTTGCAACTGTTTTCTTTGACACAAGGGGAGTTTTACTCATTGATTTTCTTTACGATCAACGAACAGTGTCAGTGAATGCGGCTTACTATTATGAGTTGTTATAGTCGACAAAAATGCTCATTCTAGACGTCGAGACGTCATCCTCCTTCATGGCAATGCTAGGTCACACATCGCACTTTTGACAAGGAATAAATTGGAAGGAAAGGACTGGGAAACCCTTGAGCATCCTCCTTATAGCCCTGACTAATCACTAATCACCCTGTGATTATTGTTTGTTTGCGCCCTTGAATGAATCACTTGGAGGCAAAATATTTGAAAGCAATGAAGAAGTAGAGGAATATGTGCACAATTGGCTGACAACTCGTCCTCAAAACTTTATATGAAGAAGGAATATTCAAGCTTCCAAATCGGTGGCAAAAGTGTGTAGAGCATGGAGGTGACTACTTTGAAAAATGGTAAATGTTTAGTTTGTGTGTACCATTAATCAATAAATTTAAAGTAAAAATAAAAAGTGTAAATGACGGATTAGTATTAGACAAATATGAAGTGTTAGAAATTGAGAAAGCATTATTGAGTAACAAAAATTTAGCAAATTACCAAATTGAATTTAGTAACACACCCCTCTTTAATCCTAATGTAGTGTAAGTAAATAATACAGTGAAATTTCCAAGTGTTGTGTTTTTATTTTTTATTTTAATTTTACATATAATATGTTTCACCAACTGACAACGGTAAATAACTTTAATTTATTATTACATAATTTTATTTTAGAAAATTACCGTTTATATTTGATTTACCCTCGTATAATACCTCGAGTAACAAAAACCGCCTTCCCTAATCTAAAATTAATTCGAAACGAATCTAAAAATGTAAAATAAAAACATCTGATTCAAAAGTCCATTACGAACAATATTTTTTATGTAGATAACATAACATGAAAGGATGGATAAGAAGAAGACAGAAGAAAAATGTTCCTAACCAGCACAGTTGAAGTGCAAGTATAATATTCTTTGTCATAAAATTATCGTCAACACACTCTTTACTTTGTTGGCTAGGATACTTATGCACATTTCGACACTTACCCAATCCCTTGGGCATTGTACCCGATATACAGAAACCGTACAAAAGTAGCAGGAGGCCATGCCAGGCCATTCCAACGACGGCCATGGCACATTTACCCTGAAACAAACAAAAGACACTTTAGAAAACGTGTACTTATTCAACGTAAAAAAAAATCAGGCTTCATAGACAGTCGGAAAATAAAATTGATTTGCTAAATGTCCTTTTACAATTCCTACTGCTACAACTAACAGTATTTAAATACATTTTTTAAATTTGTTTAATAAATTTAATTAATTAAATAAAATGCAATTTCAAATTGGTAAATTCACCCTGCACGAGCAACTTCAGAAGACTTATAAGCGATAATGTTTACATTACATTACTTAGTATAAAAGTGGTGTGGTAGGGGTGATTTTTACCAGTTTATTTAAAATTGTTCATTCGTATACGTGTTCTATTTAAGCTCACTGTTTTGTTTATTGTATTTTTTAATTTCGTAGAATTCCAAAATGTCAACGTTTTTACTCTTTTCCAAACAATTTTAATTTTAATATTTTACATCGTTTGTTATTTAAATAATATGATTTTCCATAAAGTAATGGCACATACAATCAATTGTTTAATAAAGTTGAAAATAATAAACTTAATTTATTTTAAAGAATATCCCTTGTTTTGAATGTGATTTTAAAACCATTTTGTTATATTTTATGTAAAAGTGGATTTATACCAATTGGTTTATTTGGCCCATGATACTTGCTATCAATATTTTTTTTCGTTTTAGCACAGAACAGTTTTGATACTTTTTGATTAAATTCAGCATATTTTTTCTATGCAATATTATTTTATTTTATTTTTATAAAGTTTTTTGTTTTGTATTGCAATAATAAATATAAAAACAATCGACTTTGAATTTATATTTCTATACAAAAACAAAAATACATCGGTAAAACATTAGTGCAGTTAACTATTATAGTTATACTAGTATTCATATGACTGGGTAACATTAACAATTTTTAGAAAAAACAAACGCTTTACAACATGCAGACAAAAAATTGTCTCAAAGGACCTAACAGTAGTATAAATTAATTTTAATTAACACTGGACATATTTAACTTTAGTTTTAATTATGTTAAGATAAAAAAATATGTTATAGTGCCACGCAAACGTGCTTGTTTGGTAAGAAAATGAATTAGAGTAAGTTTAAACTTTTTAAAAATATATGGATTTTCAGTCACGAAATCCATACAAGAAAATGATAGTACATGGAAAAGCAATTTTATTAAAAATCGAATATTTAACTCTTCGTAAATAGTAATTTCTATTAGTAATACTTTTACGAATGTATTTTAAATTCAATTTTATAACAAACAAAATATTGATTAGTAAATTTAATTTTAATTACATTAATATTATATAATATGTAATAGTTTATTAACTAAACAACTGTACTTATTTACCATTCAAGTGGTTTAATTAAACGGATTTACGCTTTTTAATTTCGAAATTTGAAAATTCGTAATGGTACAAATTATTTAATTAGATTTTCAAACACAATGACAAACACTGCGCCATGTAGACAGACCGTTTTAGCGAAATAGCTTATGAATAGTAGTTTTTAAAATTAAATTCTTCATTGCTTCAGTAGTTAAGTATATAAAGCAAGGTAAGGTAAAGCAGTAATTTCTAGGTAAAACGGTTTTAAAGAAGTTTAATTATGAGAAAATTTTAACTAGTACCTTTATACGGTAAACATGAACAGTCAATTATACAGAAAACCACCATGTTTTTACTTTTGAGTCCACAGCTATTGAAATTACACACACAATAATTTATGCTCTATTTATTCCAGTGACTCAAAGCAACCCGAAATACGTAAGTTTGTTAGATATTTTTTATTCAAATTAATTAATTGTTTACTTTAGACAATTTACATTAATTAGTATATCATATATATCATTGCTTTTCTTCTACTTTACTCTCATCATCTGATAACAATTTTTGTTTACTTACTGACATCATCCAAATGCTTTTTCCGTCTAAGTTATCAAAGAACGCTGCATAATTTTAACATCTGGCACTTAAGGATTAATTGAAGAACAACAACTTCCATACAACTACAAACTATATAAGTATATGTAATAATAAAAGCAAACCGGGTGGCCCTTGTAATGGTAGCACACGAGTACAAAAATACATTCTACTGTACATTATATGTATCCGGAAAAAATCAACTTTTTATTATCATAAAGCACTCAGCTCTAATTCATGGTGACGAAACCAAAGTGTCTCTAAAGATAGTAAAGAAAAAAGGACACGAAAAACTGAACTTTTTAAAAATAAACACCTTGGGTTATACGCACGGTGGGTGTCTAAAATAACATTTTCAAACAAACACCCTGTAGAGGGTGATCCAGTTAACTTTCTCTGTTATTCTTAGAATTAAAAAAGAAGTTTCAAGAAATGGATCTTATTAATAATCATGATAGTTCTTATACAATAAGAGAAAACTTATATTTATATTGAAATTAGAGCTTTTACTTAACATATGAATAACAAAATACACAAAGTTTTGATAACTTTCTAAGTTTCGAACATGTAATTCTCACCACATTATAAAAACCCAGATAAACTCCTCCATACTTAGACAAATTGAGCGACAGGATTAAACTTTTGGATCCTATTTTTCACTTCTAGTCTTGTAAAATTTCTTTAAAACTGTTTTGAATAATTCATTCTTTGGAAAATTGAAATTCTTAACCTTAAAAATTTATGTTTATGTTTATAATTTGAACTTTTGATAATGTTTATACCAAATTTCTAATATTAACTCAAAAAAATTGACTTAAAATTTATCTGTCAAAATGTTTATAATTTTAGAAAATTCTAAATAAAATCACAAGAAAACATCTTTCTAAGTTCACAAATCGATAGATAAAGTTCATCTCTACCATTTTACATTCTTTCTCCTGTCTAATACCTTTAAAGTACATTCTATAACAACATAAAAGATTAATTAAATTCTCATTTCTTAAATTTTTTAATATACTATGTTTTTAGAACTCACATTCTCTTACAATTCTCTCAAAAAACTAAATTTTGATTAGAAATTAAATTTCTGAAACCTAATTAACAAAAATAAGCAAACTGATATCAATCGGAAAGCTTGAAAATCTACTATGATTTTCAAATAACTTTTCTTTTTTTATTGTAACTGAAATAAGACTAAAAAGTGAAATCTTTCAGTGAAATTGAATAAAATTAAATGTTCCTTCTATTTTGGTAAAAAGAATTTATCAAAAGTTCAAATTATAAACATAAACATAAATTTTTTAAATTTTAGGTTAAGAATTTCAATTTTCCAAAGAATTAATTATTCAAAAGAGACGGGAAGTGAAAACTAGGATCCAAAAGATTAATCCTGCAGCTTAATTTGTCTAAGTATGGAGTTTATCTGGGTTTTTATAATGTGGTGAGAATTACATGTTCGAAACTTTGTGTATTTTGTTATTCATATGTAAAGTAAAAGCTCTAATTTCAATATATATATGTTTTCTCTTATTGTATAAGAACTATCATGATATATATATATATATATATATATATATATATATATATATATATAACTTCCTAAAACGAAACTCTTCGTTTTTAAAAGCTCACCATACTTAAGCTTATAACCCAACAATATATATATAGTGTAACTTCCTAAAACGAAACTCTTCGTTTCAAAAAGCTCAACATACTTAAGCTTATAACCCAACACACACATCCACTCCTTCGCATTTCCCTAAAACTAAAACTGCATCTTTAACTATTAACGACCAGTAATCTAATTTACGTCTTTTTCTATCTCTCTTTTTTCCTGTTTTCGCACTGACAGTTCCGTGAAAAAGTTCTATGAAAACCATAAAAAGAATAACCGGTACGTATTTATACCTAGTAAGAAATATTAACCTTCTTCGGTCCCTAAAGAAGGTAACTTTGTTACTGAAAAGTGCTTCGAACATTTTATGTCGTGTTTTGTCGTTGGGGTTTGAGCTATCCAGTTTGTTCTAATATTAACCTTGATCAAAAATTATTAACTTACTACTTACCACTGAAATTTCCTTTTACTCTAAAAATAACCCTGTAAAGCCTTATTATTGTCGTCGCTTTTGCATTGTATTCATTAAAAATAATGACCAATTTTTGAAAGAGTTGTATATATTCAACTTGATTTATATAATAAAGTAATAGAATATTATCTTCTGTATTCCCTTATAAAAGCGAACCAGTAGTTTTCCTTTACCTGAACTAGGACTACAATAATAATAGTGCGAGAAGATATATTTCTAAGAAGCACACACTCGGTGGATCAAACATTTTATTTGTAAGGCTTGCTTTAAAAATATTTCTTTTCAGTACGACACGGCGCGGCAAAGAGGCAGTCAGATTGTTGTAGGTTGTTAACAGGGACCTTTTTCTGTTTTACAATCAGAATGGCATACCTACTACATTTATTTTATACGTTCAACTTCAGGTAGAGCCACTTATATACACGTCGCTTTTGTATATGTATACAAGCAGGTAAAACATATCAGGCTTCATAATCTTTTAATAATTTTGCCTTAAACTTACGGACTAAAATTCACGTTCAGTGCCGTATTCCTACATAGGAAGTAAGAGTAGTCCTTTGTCTTTCAGGGAGATAGGAGGGAATCCTGGTAAAGGATTAAAGTGATACTCAAAGAAACAATTGAAAACCAATTTTATCACGAACCTTTGACAACCAATAATGAGACCTTGTATAACTAAATAAATTAACAATGATAGGCTTTGGAAATAAATCTATAATAATCCTAACCTAACCTAAGTTTCTTTTATAAAATTCAAACTTTCAACGGTGCAGGGTTGATGAAACATTTTTAAATACGTAATTAGTAAGGAAACACAATAAAAACTTCAACACTAGTCTACTACTATATTTATTCTACTGTATGTTGTATATGTTACGGGTAAAGTTAGATAAGCGAGTAAACCTAGGTCTACTCGGGTAAACTGCGTAATACCCAAGACTCTTGGGTAAAGTCCAAAATATTTTTGGAATTGTACACGTTTCGGGCTTTACCCGGTTAAACTGCGTTTTATCTATCCGCTTTTGCTTGGTTAATGTTGGATTTTCCATAAATGACTCAAGATGTTATTAAGCTATATCTGCGCTTGTGTGAAGGGTGTCAAAAAAAAATGAAATCTGTCAAAAAAGGACTTGTGGTTAGGTTAGGTTAGGTTAGGTTAGGTTAGGTTAGGTTAGGTAAAGCTATTGGAAATCTTTGCAACTCGAAATGTCACAGCAACTTGTCTTGTTTGAACAAATAAGTACTTGTGAGTAGATTACCTTTAAGAGAATACAGTTTTAGAACTCTAATTTTTATTTGTAAAATTGGTTTTTTAAATTAAATATGTTTTTCAAACATTAATGGCCTTGTCATTTACAGTACATTCAACTTTAACCAAGCGAAAGCGGGTAAACCCCGAAACGTGTACAATTCCAAAAATATTTTGGACTTTACCCAAGAGTCTTGGGTATTACGCAGTTTACCCGGGTAGACCTAGGTTTACTCGCTTATCTAACTTTACCCGTAACATATATATATATATATATATATATAGTATATTGGTATGGTTGTACTCTTGAGAATGGCTCTTTAAGCGAAACAATTGTCGAGTTGGATTAAATATACTTGTTGAAGTTTCTTATTGATTACGAACCTAAGTTGCTTTAATTCACTGTATTAAAATGAATTTAGCACCTAACTAACCTTTTTAAGGTTGAAACTTATAATCGTTGAAACTTATCCATAATTGTAAACAAAATAACAAGCTATCGTTTCAATAGCTTTGTTTCACCATACTGATCAGATGAATCATCACATATTGCAGTCTTTAACTATAAAAAACTGTTATTTTGTTTACAATTAAGTACCTAGGTATCTAGTAAAATTTTATTTTGGCTCATACTCTTCGAAGATTATGGGAGAAAATTACTAGTTCCATTTTTTTTTTTTTGAACTAAATAGTATTTTTTGTATTCAATTAAAAAGGAAGAGAACATGTTTTTGAAATACATTGCCAGTAGATATAATAAAATTACTTACAACCCTATTTTGACTTTGTATAAATAAAACAGAAGATAGTATATTTATTTCCAACGACAACTGTGTATAATAGAATGTAACACGCCACTTGAAAAAGGTACAGTGTATCGAAACAATTGTCGTGGAAATATATATAATTTGTGATTTTTTTACCATGTTGTGTTTTATTTATACAAAGTGATAATAAATTTTCACCAAGTAAATGCCGAAACTATTGTATATTTGAAACCCTATCATGGTTCAAATTTTTAGACATTTAAATACTAGGGGAAGCAATGGAATCTATAAAATATGTACCTGCGTATTTTACATAAAAACACCGATTAAATTCCACAATGATGAAATGCACACATCAAAACAGTTTTTATCACTTTGTATTAGTTTCAATTTAAGCACAATTTATTGCAGGTACATTCTTACTGTGTGTTTTCAAATATTCCGGTATATTCCGATGTGTAAGTGTTTTAGAGAAATAGGTGAATATCGTGAACGCGAAATGTTACCAACTGTAAAAGAAAATAATACTTGCAACAACTGTCATACGGTTCGAGGTGAAGTATTAAGCACGCAATTCGCACACGCTACAGGTTAACACACCCGAAATTGTTTGAAAGAACGACACGACACAACTAAAAACCTCGGGACGACCGGACACTTTGGACCCGGCGACTACGAAAGGATCGCCGACAAGTTCTTGAAGTTATGCAGTTTACTGGACGCATAATATGCACCGACTACTGGCACAAACAGAAATAAAAGTCCACCGAATCGAATGACCTTTGACGTACATTAACGTTACTGATCGTGAGAGACTAAATTCGATGATACAGCCTTTGGATATGAAAAAAAATCTAAATTTACTTTTTGAATTATCACTATTTATATATATACCTATAACTAGTATTTCTATATTGGATAATAAAATTATTAATTAATAATAATTAATCGTTTGAGGTAGGTAGATAGTTATAGTAAAGATTTGGTATAAAAAAGGTCTGAAAAAAGTAAAATTTATGGTCAATCGGAAGGAGTAATAAGGCACCATCTCTTTTTTTCAAAGTTTTGACAGATGTTTTCAGTCGACTATTATTCAGAAGAAAAAGTGTGTGTGGTCCGTCGAGTGCGTATTTTTTCCATTTTTAGGACTTGATGAAACGCGTTTTTCATTTTGAGCCTGTTCACATCGAACTTACCCTAAACTTGAAAACATTACATCGGGCTATTCGTATAAATCTTGTTGTTTCTTGTAATTACACGAGCCAGCACGATAGTCTGACACGCAATTTCATACTCAAACCTCACGTTACATATAATAAATACTCTTGCGTGTATATTTTTTGAGGTTGGCGTTTTTAATGCTTCCCAGATACTAGTAATACTTAAATCTGTAAACCGAATGACATAAACACACATTTCTTAACAAAAATTGCAACAAAATTTTAATTAACTTCTCCTTTATCAAATTAGTGTAAGCTCATTCTAATTAATTTACGAACAGGATGTACATTCTTGTTTTAATAAATAAATAGCTGCGGGTACTGTATCCTGGGATAAGACAGGATAGCAACGATTAAACAGGAACAGTGTCTACCTATCTGTATTTGTAATTGAGAATTTCAATATTGTTCTGTGAATTAATTACTTTTAATCAGTTTGTAGATTTTCCAATTAACAGTTTACAAACATATACAAATAACTTAATACAAATATCATACTAATAGTTCCAAAAACTAAATACATACTCAAATCCATGCATTAGTTAGCTAATTGCGATTTCCTAATGACTGCATTATTGATTATTGTGATTGTGGCACTTAAAATATAATTACTTGCATATGTTAAATTAATTTAAACTCTGTTTACTGATATCAATGGTATGCTAACAAAATTAAACAACTCCATTAAAAACAAAATTCGACTTTTGGGCTCCACACGATGTTATCTAAATCAAAAATTTCAGCACATTATTATATTTAGAAGTCAGTAAAATATGATTTGATTGTTAATATCAATGTTAAATTGTCATTAATAATTAAAAAATAATAAATGAAAAATGCACTTCTGTTTGTTTCACTTAAATCTCTATTTAAATCTGACGATACCATTTCGACCTAGGGGTCATTGTGAGACAAACACAAGTGCATTTTTCATTATATTTTTGAAATATTAAAAAATGTTTCACAAGCAATACACCAAACACAGTTTTAAATTGAATATTTATTATTTTGCTACAAAGTTAAAAAAAATTGTCAATTGAAATCTTCTTTGGAAAGTAAAAGCAACGTAACCAGGATATGTAGATCACAAATGCATGCAAGCGTAAATATCGGAATAAATACTAGAAATTCTACCCGTTGTTTGATTTCTATCAGACGATTGTGAGACGACTGTGAAGCGAAATATTTTTGATTGAATGCACAAATCCACAATGTATGCACCATCGGAAAAATAACAGTTGGAAAAGAGATTCTCTTACCATCGAACAACAAATATCCATTTTGTAATTGGAAATATCAATCGATATGATTATTAAAGTATTAAAACACAATTCTCCTACGATACTTTCTTTTTATGGATGTTTAAAACGTAACGATTTCGGAATGAAAATATTTGAAATGTAATCCCATTGTATATTTATTTACTTAATTAGCATTCGTTTTGTTTAGATGTTCCTACGACTATTAGACTTGCTTACGGTGTTTATCTTATCAAATTAATAAGTGTCAAGCTAATAAACAGCATTGTAGAGACGAGCCTGAAAAGCCAGAATGCGGCAAAATAAACACTTTCACAAATTCAGTATCCGACTGATCGTAAATATTTAATTTACCCATACAAAGCCAGAGTCTTGTAAAAAGATGTTTGTTTGTTTGTTTGTTTGCCAGTTTGCTTTGCGTGTCTGGCATTTGTTTTTTTTTTTTTTGATGCCTTAACTCTAAAAAGACGATTTTGTATAAAAATATGCACACTTAGTTGTTAAACGACATTAATGAATAATGACATAGAAGAAATCAATGGTGGTTGACACATAAGGTGCAAACTGGATACCAATACCAGTGGCGTATCTTGGATTTAGGACTGGGATGGGCTGCACTAAAAAATATTAAGTGTTGCCTTTCATCTCATCAAAAAATATAAACTACTGAAAACTTCATTTCCTTGTGGATATTGGCTAATGCTAAAAAACCACTAACTACTCATGTTGGTTGGCGGATAGTCCCTCCGACCTACACTGTAGTGCAAAGCCGGAGGGTAGGGCGTAAGGCCTCCTTTCACGAGCCCCGGGAATGGGTGGGTGGTGTGGTTAGAGAGAGAAAGATGAGACGGACGAAATGAAGACAGAAGAGAAGTGAAATATTATCTGTGGAATATTAATGCTAACCATTTAGTCGATTCTCTGACATAGTCGCTCACAGATTGCACTTAATTTATTTTGGTAGTTCCGCTGTGGCTGAAGACACACATAGCAAATAACTGCAACGATATCGCAACTTTTGGGGGAAATGATGGCAGCTTTTTGCTTTTAAAATTTGCAAGGTTTCAATTGCCATTTGGGCCGTTTTAAATTCGTCATTCTCGCAATAACGATGCCACAAAAGGATTTCGGATTGTAGTTCTCTTTTACTGCGACTATTTAAATTACAGTCTGACGAGGGAGATACATCCCCATTGCCCCCTTCCTAGATTCGCCACTAACATTGAAATTTTAACAATGTCTGTATTTTACTGTATAGGTCTTCGGCATATCCGCATGGGTTCACGAGATTGTCCGTTCGGGGTATTCTCTGAGAATAACATACATGTATGGTTAACCATTGACAAAGGACATTGAAAATCAATGAAATTACATTCAATGTATTCACCTAAAATTGATTGTTCCCGTTATATAGACATATGTCGATGTCGCAGGCATTACTAATAATTCGGTACTTTCAATTCCGCCTAGCCGGACTGTTACATATTATGCTTTAAAGGGGAATACATAACCGCAGTTTAAAAAAAAATAAAAACCAAAATTAGTGGAAGTGAAACAGTGGGTTTCGTTACATTAAATTATTTAGTAAAACTCGGTAAATTTGTGTCCACCAGAACACTTTCAGCAGAGAAATTCTGCTAGTACAACGAATGCGATTTACAATCTACCAATATTGTTTTTAAAAAAAATATCTCGACTTATTCACCACCATTTTGGTTGGGTTATAATTTGAACTAGTTTCTTTGATGTACACCGTATTATACTAAGAACTAAAAATGATTACATAACAGTTAATTTATTCATGCAAACTGTTAACCTATTTGTTTGAGATTATAACGTACAATTCACAATTCAACTATCCACTGCAAGAAGATCTAAATAAACACTTTTAAAACCAGCACTGTTTTTAGAAACGAACGATTTGTTTATTTTGGCTATGACATCTACACATATCAGTGCCCCATGGTTACTAAATTGTTTAATATTTTGTATGCTATCGTAGTACCTATTGTTAATGTTTTGCGTTGATTTTCCGTTGTCCAGCAAATTAAACAAATAGGGAATATATCAAGTTTTCAAAGAAGAAGGAATTAAAATCCTTATTGGTCTAAATTTTAATATCAAAGATCTCACATTTTGAACGCGTCCTACCAAGTAGGCACAACGAACCGAAAGCCATATCCCACGACCGGTTTCGACCTATCGGGTCTCATCAGGTGGGCGCTGGCAGAAAGGCTTTTACAGGCTATATTATAAATATAAATATAAATATAAAATTCCTTCTTTTTTGAATATGTTATATTTTCGTCTAAGAATACATCGGAATCAACAGTGTAATTCAATGCCGGTAGGAGTATTAGCCCTCGGAGTAGTTGTTTCTGTTGATTCCATATTTATATTTATATTTATATTTACATCCAGTTAGATCATTATAAAAGTCATAATTTCAAAAAGTAAAAAGAATATCCGACATACATATATTTTTTTTTAAATTACGTATTGTACTAGGTTATGCTACCGTCAATGAAAAAAATGTAAAACTGATTGTACAAAACATACAGCGTTTTGGTGTTATATATTTTTCATGTTTGTTTAAAATACAGGGTGTCTCCTGGGTTTGAATATTTAGCACGAAGAATAAGTGTCAACGATTCATGTGAAACAGGCCAGCCAGCCAGAGGTTCAAGTCTTTCAGCCCCTTCATCGTCGTGAAATATGCAAGATGTTTCTCCATCCGGTTTCGAATATTCATTCCTTTTCCTGTGTTTGATTTTCTGGTTTTGTAAGCAGCCCAAGCGTAGACAGCCATCTTTTTTAAAATATGTTCGAAATATGACAATGATAGTAAAATAATTTCTTAATAAACAATAGAACAAAGATAATAATACCGATCATTAATGACAGGCAAGCATTTTATATGGATATTAAAAAGCTACATTTTATTTATTGTTAGATTAGGTAATTTACACATTTTTCTTAGATTTAAGGGTTGTTAACTAAGGTGGGGATGGAGGAACTGGTCCTTCAATATGGATTATTTAAAAAAAAACTTCAAACTTAATCTTCTAGAAACATTAGAAATAAAAAAAAACAGTAATTTAAATTTAAATGACCAAAATAGAATTAAACAACTCTCCATTACTAAACCTTTGGCCAGTTCCACCATCCCCGCGTTAATTAACAACCCTTAAGTATTAGAACAATGTGTAAATAGGCTAATATCATTGTACGAAGTCGCAAAGTGGCGAAACAATTGTTAAAAACAATGGAAAAGTCTGAAATTTATCAAAAAGCTTTTTATTTTTTGTCTCAATTAAGTATAAAAAAAAAATTACTTGAGTGCTTGCTAACTGTTAATTTGAAAATTCGAAAAAGATTGTTAAAAGTGTACGTTTGGGGTAGACCCGACGGAAAAGAAAAAGTTTGAACGTTTGAGATTTGGTCTTATAGGGGATGATTTAAAAATGAAGCGGTGTAAGATGGATAGAGTAGTAGAACAAATGGGCTGTAGAAGTCAATAAAGAAAAGGAGATATATGTTAGAATGGGTTATTTAGAGACATATTAGAATCAGAAAATTACTGTTTATAAATAGTGTAAGGATGTGTGTTGTTTTAGTTTTTGGGAAATGCGAAAATAGAAAAAACTAGTCATGTACATAACTAATTAAATTATTTATAAAAAAAATGTTTGCTGTAGCTCCCCGCACCTTTTGTGGACAAAACCGCGGTTAAAGATTATTATACATTTTGTCATCATTTACAAAACATATTCACAATAACGCTAAATCGATTCCAAATATTATTCTTTAATTAATTTCACTACTAGGTATTACACGATTAACGATTCATTTAAAATCCATGTTGATAATCGCAGAGACAATATTTATTTATTACTAACATAGCCGATATGCGTATTATGCAAAACGGCGTAACGTATTGGGTAATTCGGCATTAGACTCTGCTCTCTAATAACAGTTGCATTAATTAAAAACAAAACGCTTATTTATACGCTGCGCATCCAAAATCGATTTTGCCGTACACTAAAAATCAACACGAATTAAAATTCAAATACGTTACTACACAAATACAACTCAGACATTTCAAATGACATCGCTAAAGTGAAAAAAAGTGAAATTATAATTGAAACACACTACCTTCGTTTTTTATCACTCTATACACACACATATAAATATTTACATATACCTAATATAAAATGGATTATTTTTAAAATAATGTGCGGTAACTTACATAAGAATTAATTTGGACAGGCCACACAATATTGCAATTAATTTCTCTAGGAACACTTACTCACTTTACTTGACTCTTATTATACATACTACATTTTATAACATTACCTCGAAACACTATCACACAACTTGCTGCGTTATCAATAATTGTGGAATTCCTATGCAAATAATAATAATAATACTGTTAGCAAAATGAATCAGTCTAATAAACGTATATAGCATAGGTGTGTGAAGATTTAATATTCTAACCCGGGATCTTTGGTTTTACGCGCCAATACCCGGTGAGGGCGTAACAGCAGTCATAATTTTTTTCTCATTGTATGAGGTAATCTGTAGTAGGTACAAATTAATACAATGTTTATCTCGCATTAATGTATATATAATATTCTACAAAATAACTTTTAAAAATTACGATTAAGAAACAATACAATTACTAACAACTACATTAATTGAATAATTTAAAGCAATTTATTAAAACTACCAGATGTGGATCGCGATTTCGAACTTATTAATTCTCATCAGTAACCAAATTCAAATCGAATGCCTAAATACTAAAGAACTGACAATATTAGTAAAATTGAAATTCGAAATAAAGGGCCGTTGTCTTAATTAATAACCTAACCGTTCATTTAAACCACAGCCTTTTAGACAGAATATTAATTCTACTATGGATTCCGGCCGTGAAAGCCTATATTCTTATGAAGTAATAATATGGTCCCGTATGTGCACATTTGCTGCTAATTGTAGTGATTCATAAAGTTTAACTACAAAGGGTAACTATGCACTTGTCAAACTAAATCTACTTAGTATTAAGTATATCAATAGATGACGACGTACTAAAACATCTTTGATGTTTAGTCAACTATAATAACTTTTTAGTGTCAATATACAGTTATTGATTGCACAAAGTAATAGCGAATTTTCTTTATGCAGCTTTTAAATTCATACCAGAGTGTTGAACACGTTGGTTTAAATTCTATTCTTTTTGGAATGATTAACTAGATTTTAAATTTCAACCTCGCAATATAGTAGCAGTAAAGCAAGAGGAGTTAATATAGTTACAAGTCCACAGAAAATGGAACAAAACTGTTACTGGGTAGCTGCAAAAGGCAGTGCATTTAAAATGGGGTGCAAAGTTCTATAAGTGAGCATGTGGCTGCCTCTGTGGCTAGATAACAAGAATAATTGACTTACGCCTGCTGAGGCCTTTGCTATTTAGATACTTTATTAGATTTTAGGTAAAGGAAGTGAAGTAGAAACGCAGGTAGGTATTCAACCATAATAAAAATATAGACCGGAAATTCATACATATAACTAGAAGGTAGATACTCTTTTAAAAATAAAAAAATTAAAATATTTAAATGCAAATATAAATGAAGATAGAAAACAACAATATTATAATCGTTCTGAAATCATAGAAGATTTTTCATACAAAGGTACGTACAGGGCGTTGTTTTTATCATGGTAACATATTGCATTACACAGTATGTTATATAGATTGATAAAAGGATAATTATAAAAAAAGAACTGAAAATTATAAAGCAAATAATTATAATATCTCCTTAGTAGATAATATTCTAGAAAGAATTAAAATCAAACAAGCTGTACAACCGATTTTTCCAAATAGTTACAATGAGAATAAAAAATTTGTTTCAATAACTTTTATAGGATAACTCTTAGAATTTATCAAAAAAATAATAATATTAATGTAGATTTAAAACAAACAATTCAATTTCTAGTTTTTGTAAAAATAATAAAGATAAAAATCAGAAAGAATGACAGTTAGGAATTCATATACTATAATGCGGTTCTTGTAATAAAACATACTTACATAGGAAAAACAAAAAGAAATTAAAAAAAAGAATTAATGAACATTATAGGTCTTTTAAATATAAAAATCATAATTCCAACTGCGCAAAATATCTAATTTTAAATTTTTAATAAAGATTACAATAGTTTACATCCTGAAACAAACAACAAAAAATTATATTTCCTTAAAACAATGAAAATTAATAAATATGAAAAAGTAAATTTTCTATTCAATTTTTGAAATACAATTGTAGGAATTTATGAAGTTGAACTCCTGAGAAAGGGCGAATAACTCGAAACATATGTAGAGTTTACCTTAATAAATTGTGAAATATGAAATACCACAGTTAATATAAATATCAACGATGACGACATTTTAGCTTTAATACGATATTAAATCAAATTTCAAATATTAAAATAAAAACTGCAGTTTATTATACTTAATAAGAAATTATTAATTTGACAATCTATTTATTACAACGCATAGAGAAAATTTATAACTGAATCACTTTACTGACCAGCCTTATAATAATGATGTTATACTTAATACTTCAAAACCGACCAGAATTTCAAATATTTATTTCAAATATTTATTCCAAATACTTAGCAAGTACGAACATTATTTTCATTCTGGGAGAGAAAAAAATAACTAAATTAAAAATAAAAGCAACTTTGATTAAACTAATAGAGATAATGTTTGTTTAACTACTTCGTCGGTGATTTATTTCTTTATCTCGAACAATAACTAAAGAGACAATAATGTGTGATATAAATGTTTTATTGAACTCGTATTAAAGTGTTTATTTCATATTATCAAGGAATTCAGACGTGATTGCTTTGGAAGTAAATTTAAAAGTAGTTTTAATAACTTATATTTTATACAACTTGAATATCAATCAAGTTTTTATGGTTACCATAGGCAGCTGTAAATTTTAACTAAACAAAAAAATATTTATGCCAAACCATTTATGGCTTGATTTTAATTATTTTCTAATCTTTTATCGAAATTTTATTGAACTTGTTTAATTGCCATTCATTAGTTAACAGAAATTCAATCAAATTGTTATTTTTAACGTTTATTATAAGATATGTCATATAGCATCAAATGAGACCCATTTGGTTAATTTAATCGATTTTAAACATCTGTCATCAATAGCCAACTAAATGACACACCTATTTCGAAAACGTAGAATTTCTTTAATCCTTTTTATTAAAAATAATCTTGTAGATATAACGTCTTGCATGGCAACATATTATACATTTAACAGGCGGTCTGAAAAGTTCGTAGGCTGACCCATAGATGGCGCTACTAGTATCAAATCCATATGATTTTTAGTTAGCCCTAACCTTCAAAAGACGCGTGTATAAATTTGACAGCTGTTGCACTATTAGTATCTGAGTTATAGCATTTTTAGTAAAAGGACTTTTGTTACATTGAAAAAATGGATAAAAAGGAATTTCGTGTGTCAATAATGCATTGCTTTTTGGAGAAAAAAAAATACTGTTGAAACCAAGGCTTGGTTTGATAAACATTATTCGGACTTTGCACCAGGAAAATCACCCTTAAAAAAGTGGTTTACTAAATTTAAGCGAGGCGAAATGAGCACGGACGATGATGCACACAGTGAACGCTGTTACCGACGAAAACATCAAAAAAGTCCACAAAATAATTTTTGATAACCGTAAAGTGAAGTTGATTGAGATAGCTGAGACCTTAAAGATATCAAAGGAACGTGTTGGTCATGGTCATATCGTGAATGAATATTTAGATATGCGAAAGCTCTGTACAAAGTGGGTACCGCGTGAGCTCACAATCGACCAAAAACAACAAGGAATCGATGATTCTAAGCAGTGTTTGGGGCTGGAGCTGTTCAATCGTAATAAATCCGAATTGTCGATATGTGACGATGGATGAAACATGACTCCATCATTTCACACCGGAGTCCAATCGACAGTTAGTCGAGTCGAGTGAATTGCATGTGATGAACCGACTCCAAAGCGTGGAAAGACGCAAAAGTCGGCTGGCAAGGTTATGGCATCGACATCAGTATTCTGGGATGCTCATGGTATATTATTCATTAAATCATTATCTTAAAAAGGGTAAAACCGTAAACAGCGACTATTACGTAGCGTTATTGGAGCGTTTAAAAGACGAAATCGCGGAAAAGCGGTCTCAGTTGAAGAAAAGAAAAGTGCTGTTTCATCAAGACAATGCACCGTGTCACATATAAATTAAATCAATGGCAAAATTCCATGAATTGGGCATCGAATTGCTTCCGCATACACCGTACTCTCCAGATCTGGCCTCCCATGACTTTTTTCTGTTCTCAGACCTCAAGAGGATGCTCGGTGGACAGAAATTTCGCGCCGATGAAGAGAGGTAATCGCCGAAACTGAAGCCTATTTTGAGGCTAAAGACAAATCGTATTATAAAAATGGGATCGAAAAATTGTATGACCGTTATAATCGTTGTAGAATGTTCCTAAATAGCTTTATGTAATTCTTTGACGTATTCTCTCAATTTTTAGCGAAGAAGTGCAATAATTTCGGAAATAAGGGGGCCGGTACCCTAATTTCGAAAATTATTCGAAATATTTTAAATATGCTATTTAAGATTATGAAATATATATATATATACTGTATGCTCCTTGCGTTACTGAGTTAAATGTACATTTCTTAATAGATTCAGTATGCAGGCTGTATTATAATATGGAGAAGGCAGATAACAAACATAGAATTAAAATGGAAATATACGAATGGTGGTAGGGTATTACTTATATGTTATAAGAGACATCAAGTAGAAACGTCGCCTACGTATACCTTATACCTACGTCTAACCCGATTAGACAATTCTGTTGAGTAGTAAACACAATTTAGACTTGAATACGTATAATGTATGCGAGCATCAACCGAACGCTTTATTTAAGTTGAAATATTGAAACACCTGAATTGCATCGCAGCTACAAACATGAGCAAGGGTAATCTTAGAGGATATATAAAGTTCAACAAAGTGGAGTTATTACAACAAACAAGTAGAAGCATTTTCTGGCTGGAGAAGTTTGTGTGTTTTCATTAAAATCTAGTTACTGTCGCCGTACCCTTACTTACGAGCCATCATATCGATCTAAATGCCTTTCTACGTGCTTTTACCTTCGAATCAATCAAATCGTCGTTAACCAGGATTAAATATCAGTAATGTAAACTTTCTCTATATTTCAAACAATACAATTAAAATGTCATTGATTGTGCAGATGAGCAATTTCATAAATCTAGATACAATTAATACTTGCTCATAATTAAGTGTTTCGTAACATACAATAGGTACAATATATTATTTATTTATCCTCTAATTAACAATAAGGGATGAAATAACTTTACACTAACTTAACTGATGTGTTCACATATTTGGAAATATTTGATAAATCTAATTCAATATGCAATCAAATATGCAACTATAGAGGCATTCGTGTCATGCACGTAGCATCTGGGAGTACATTTTTGCAGACTGATAAATAACTAATAAAAAAAATTTAATCAATTCCGAAGCCACCCACATAACCGGTTATAGGGAGGCCATCAATTTATATATCGACGTTTTTTTGCAAATACAACCATACAAAGATATAAGCGTATGAAGTAGATGCAAAAAAGTTGGATAACACACATAACAATTATGTAACTAGGATGTAATTTTTTTTAACAGCAATCCGAGTATAACCATCATATAAAGTAAGTTTCAGGAGTAAAACAACAAAAATGGCACAACAAAAGACAGCTATTTTTAAAACAATGTTGTCTCGCTTTTTTCATTTACCTAAAAAACTATCAGAGTAATTATAAAGCCCCAATGAAATTATACGTAGAGAATTGCAAGGTCTTTAAAATAAAATTCACCGAGAAAAATGTGAAAAAAATCTGAAAAATGGTCATTTTTTTAAATATTCATAACTTCAATAATTTAAAGTTTCTAGCACCACCAGACCTACTCGCTTCCCCGCCTGTAAAAGTACAGGTAGTCGAGCGACAGAAGGGGAGGGGGAGTAAGCGGCGGAGGAACGACATTATCCCCTTTAGTTCCCTTATTGTGCACAATAATCACTACTTTTTTTCAGAAGGCCGACGCTAAAATTGCAAATTGACGAAATTATGAATTTTTGAAAAATAACCTTTTTAGCTCAGATCGCGACATTTTATTTTAAAGGTCTAGCAATTCTCTACATTTTATCTCACTGGGGTATTACGATTATTATGGTACTTTTCGAAATAAATGCAGGAAAAGAAACAAAATTATAAATTGCAGTACTAAAAACTACTTTAAAAAACTGACTTCTGTTTGGGTCATTTTTGATATTTTACTTCCCGGAACCTGTTTTATAATACATGGTTGATATTAAATTAAATATTTTTATATAATCAACTGTTGAACTGGTCGGATCCTTGTGAAACATTATTTTAATAATTGATTAATATTGGACAGACTGGCAGGAATCTTGGAATTCGACTAAATGAGCATAAAAAATCCATTTTAAATCAAAAACACAACACGGCATTAGCGACACATTGCATAAACAATAACCATTTTATCAATTCAGAAACCATCAAAATTTTACATAATGAAAGAAAAGGGAAAAACATTGGACTTTTTAGAATTTTTTGAAATTAAAAAAGCAATAAAGATGAACGAGAATATAACAAATGGCCAACAATTTTTTTTTCAATACGCCTTTATGAGATGTAAGATTAGAAGCAGGGTCGGTCATCTGGTATTTCTTAACAATGAGTATGTACCTGAAATTTTGAAATTATACCCACAGAATACCGGCTGTTGACTCTAAAAGAATATATATATATATAGACGGTAAGTATGACCTGAAATTTATTAAATCTGTTACTCTTGAGAAAGACATTGTTATGTCGAAACAATATTGTAAAGTTTACAATAAAATATTTTGAAACATTTAAAAGTGATTTTAATTCCTTCAATTATTAAGTAATTTTGTGCTATAATGACTGGGCTAATATGTTCTGTATCTTCTTGAATAAAACATTTATATGAACTTATGGTGAAGTATTTTATGGAGTAATTAATTCACTTAATAATAAAATTCTGTTAATTTTGTGTTATTTAAAATACGAAATTTTATTGCTCTAACAATAAGCGGATTTGGTAACATCGATTAAAAATTAAAATGAAGGAATACACCTAATCGTTAGATCGAACAGTAATTGATAAGAAAAGTGAGTTAATAGCAGGTCGGGTGCACATTATTCCGGTATAGTGAGCCAGAAACAGTCGATTATGGGTCATTTAGTTTAATTTTGATAATAGCCGTGAGGGTACAGATTTTGCTTGATGTTATTAGTAACTGTTCAGTGAACAGGTTTTGCCGTTATTGGATTTTAATGGTTGTATTAAATTGAATATTGTACACACTACTGTTGTAAAATAGCCTTCATACAATCCGTTCAAATCAAACAAATATACGACCCATGTCGAAAATAAGTATCCAATTTCCTTACGGATTCATTAAATACGAACGAACGTAGGTAGGTACACAGTTTAGGTTTACAAACGAAATTGTCGTAAAATTATACTAACTGATGGACAATGTGGATTAAGGCAACAGTGAATTTAAACGCCCTGTAGGTATGAAGGCAATACAAAAAGATGTCTAAGTATAACAAGAGATTGCTAGACAGACAGACTATTGTTCATACTCCTTGACCAGGAAGATAGATAAATGAAAGTGACACAGTAGGAAGAGGGACCCATGTAATCATAAAAATTATTAAAAGAGGGAGACTTCCCTAATTCTGACAGTCGAGTTTGAATCTCGCTGAGCATTAATAGAACCACCACCATTCCCAAGATGGTTCTCTTCATTGTTTCTTTTGTTTAGAGAAGAATCAAAGAATTCCACTACTTACGAAACAAGTACCTGTTGTTTATGCAAATAATATTCTTGAAAACAGGAGGGACAGGAAGTTTTTTTTGTTTTCTACTTGAATAAAAGCTCATCTTGAGATTAACTTGGCGTCTTTTACAATAAAATGTGCTTTTGAGACAAGATCGAGATTTTTAAATCCAGCAGACGACAAGTGTAACTTAATACCTATACACACACAACAAACGTTAAGTAGCATGAGCACTGTTTTTTGTCCGACGACAGAAACTTTTAATTACAAGAAACAATTAAAAAGTTAATTGTGTTTAAGAAAAACAAAACGCCTTTTTTCTAATTACGTAAACTAATGAAACCAGTTACAGGATTTGTGATACGCCTGTAATTAAATTTTGGTAATTATCGCCCTATCCATTACATGATTCACACTTACTTTATTTACAAGCACAATATCTTAATATCCCTAGGATAGTGAGGGTAAAAAAGTGCCATCAATTTGAGTCCCTCCTCTGGGAATTTGTTATCCATTTAGTAAAAAAAAGAGAAGAAATTCCCAACACATTCCCCTATTTTATTCGGTTTACAATAAATCAAAAAAAAAAAAACAAGAAAACCATTCTAGTAAATGTAATAATTGTAAAAGAATGTATAATTAAATGAGTAAATAACTGGAGAATTTCACATTTTTATGACTCTATTTTCAACAATACTGTTTCGACCAATCGGCCATTCTCAAGAGAGAGTACGTCGATTACTAAATCCTAAAATCTGAAGTAATTTTGATATTTGAATATTTCAAGAATATTGGATGGGGTTAATAACACTTTGTGGTGGACGAAGGGAGAATTGTAGGTAGTCCTTGGCCTTCATAATTTATAGGTTTTCTATTAACGACAATTTCCTACTTTTTCTACATAAAATTTTGGTTTGACTTATATTGATATTGTGGCTATGAGAACTACAATGTTCTATTATACCTGTTTTGCAATATTTTTTATTTATTGAATATAAATGTTCGTTAATACGTTTTTTAATACAACGATTGCTTTGACTTATGTAAGCAGAACAGCTGATAAATCCCACTTGTTTCCAGAGGATCTGTATTTTCTTTATTATTAATTAACATTGAGACTAAATTAAGTTATTTGTTTCAATTATTCTATATTCTGAGCATTTCTGTATTTTATACTTAAGTTTTTCCCTTAACTTATCAATAAAATGAATACTTGCAACTATCCAGTTATTTACTCATTTAATTTTCATATAATTCCATATAGGAATTCAATTAACGTATCTCCTTCATTCTAAGAGTTCTGGGTTTCATTATGTGCATAAACAAAAGCAACCCCAAACTTCCTGTTATTTCTTTTAGTCCAGGTGGCTGCCACCATGACAATTCAGCAAGTGTTAACTTGAAATCTCCATTTCACTTTTTAACATCAATTTCATCTGATAAGAACATCAATTGTCATAATATATGCATTCTACCATTCAATTCGCTTTTATTACGTACATATCTCTTTAGAGAAGTATTCGGTAAAAGTTAGCAAACAATTTTATAGTGATATATTTTCAATAACAATTCCATCGATAGACGTCACTATAGAATAAACGTAAAATGTAAAATATAAATTGAATTAATGTGAATTGTACAAATAATGAAGTAACACATAATGATCCAACATTAATATTCATTTACTACCGTAAAATACAAACGAGTATCTTAGAATTTAATATTGTAAAAATTCATTTTTAGAAAACGCCTACCGTTTGAAATAAAACTCTTTGCATACGACAAGGGTGCAGTTGATAAGGGAAACTTTAAGAAGTGCAATTAGTAACTGCTTGGTTCATATGTACATAAACGTCATACAAATGGCAGAAACGCCCATTGGCGATTTAGAAAACATAAAATCGCGTGCTAGAAATATATTAATCAAGGATACAAAACCTCCTGCCCATTCAAATATCTCTCCACGCTCCGACGACCACCCCACACTGGCATGAAACAATTTTCAGAAGTTTCCACCTCCTGTACAAGGGCTACCACTACTACCATTCTGTCGCTCTAAACCTTGTTACGCACCCCAACGCAATCTTTCTTAGATCGTTGATTAACTCCCAAAATTTGAAGTTAGTATAGCGCACCGAAAATTAACGAGAAAACGCATTCTTTTTTGTTACTTAACAACCCCATACCGATTTTAAAAACAGTCGCTAGGGCATAAACATGCTTTATAATATAAATTTAAATGTAAAAATAATGTAACGCAGAAACTTTCATCAATTTAATAATTTTCCTAACAAGTTTCGGTTACACGACCATTCATTATCAAAGAATAAAACGAGTATAAAATCTTTACTAGCAGTTTACAATGCATTTATATCTAGAGCTGTATTAGAACTAAATGTAAAAAATTGACTCTCATGGAAACTCTAAAAATTAAGAAAGCTCTCGTCTAAAACTAAAATTTGGTCAATAATCAAATAGAGCTAAGTTTTAGGACTTGCCATTCATTTTATGTTTGCATGTCGCACTAGATGTAAACATTTGGTATAGATTTTATACTCCTTAACCATTGATAATGGTCGTGTGACCGAAACTTTTTAGGAAAATTATTAAATAGTTGAAATTAATGTTTCGCTGATCACTTGGTGAAACATAATGAATAATTAATAAAATAAAACACACGGTATATTTCACAAATGTATTAGACTATCTCTGACATATGTTTCGGTTTTTACACCATTTTCAAAGAGCTATAGATAACTGAGGTACATCATTTTCCTTACAAACTACTTATACCTAGAATACAATGGATTTTAATAACGGGGAAAACCCAAAATCGGTCTGGTCATTGGTAATAGGTAGACCGTTTGCGATGGCCTGGTTTATTTCAACTATTTCTAAGAAATTCCGTCTTCTCCCTTAATTAAAAATTAATGAATTAAATAAAAGCGGTGTTTATCAAATAAATTGCAAGAACTGTGAAGCGTTTTACATTGGACAGACGGGGCGGGCCCTTAATAAACGTTTAGACGAACACGTAAAATCCATAAAAAATGGCAACAAATGTACTGGTATAGCGGACCATTGTATTTCCCAAAATCATGAAATAGATAATAAGAATATGAAAATAATACATACAGAAAGTAAAGGGAGAAGACTGAATTTCTTAGAAATAGTCGAAATAAACCAGGCCATTGCAAACGGTCTACCTATTACCAATGACCAGACCGATTTGGGGGTTTCCCCGTGATTAAAATCCATTGTATTCTAGGTATAGGTAGTTTGTAAGGAAATAATGTACCTCAGTATCTATAGCTCTTTGAAAATGGTGTAAAAACCGAAACATATATCAGAGATAGTCTAATAGATCAGTGAAATATACCGTGTGTTTTATTTTATAAATTATTAAATTGATGAATGTTTCTACGTTATTTCAGTATGTTTTACAATAAATTCACCTTCCACACTGTTAATTTTTTTTTTAGGTAATCAATAACCGATTTCCATTTAATATAAATACCAACTGGAAACCTGATCAAAATTATTGTAGAATGTTGGATGTTAAAGACAGGTAAACATATCGCAGCATACACTTACCCCGTAGGGGTTCCGTATCGTAGGGTTACCAACGTATCTTCATGGAATATGACAGGTTCTGACCTGGAAAGAAAGAGATTCACATAAGCTAATGGTACTGAATAAACGAAACTAATTAATTTTCCTCGGTGACCAACAGGTGGAATACCTTTTTAAATTAATATTAAAAATTCATAACGACCACACGACCACTTTAAAATACCTATCTGAATCCATTTATTAATAAATAAAAAAATATGTAGTTACCAAGTGCAGTTAAAAGTATATAAGTGATCAGTTTAGATAACATATGTTTCCAAACATGACCAAGTATCTGACTAAAATATTAAATTGAATGTACATGGAAATAATATGCTTACATATAACATATATGTGAGGATAAAATAATAGATGTCCAAAGCTATCGATGGCCGGATATAAGGTCTTTATATTGCTATTAGTTTTTTTTTTACGTGGTCGATAATGTTTCACGGTTTTTTACTATTGAATAGTCGATGCCTACAAACTTGCAATGGTAAAATAAGAACATAACTGTTTATAAATAGATATTTTAATAATGTTCACATGTTCCTTTGAATGGTTCCAATTTATTATGCAAGCATTTCCTTGCATCGCTTTGGTACACGTTTCAATTTTGCGGTGTTGAGTTGTTGGATTATTTCAATTGTTCATTTGGAACTGCTACGCCTTGTAATAACCACAAGCGAACGTGACTAAGCTGTTTGCCGGAAAAATTTTTAGACGAAGGAGCATGTACCAGAACCCTCATATCCGTATGAATGTATGTAACTGCCTATACATAAACCATTGATGGAATATCTTTCGTCGGGTTTATTATAGTTAAAACAGATGTGTACAAAGTCAGCTATATAGCTATATCTTCATATGTTCATGTAACAACACATATTAAATAGATTTTGAAGAATGCAGAACATCGTTTATACCATAAACCGCTACATTATATTATAGTATACAAAGTTGTTATTTAATGACATACATATCACATACCCTGGGCCCATACGGGTATTGTATAGGTATTTTTGTTAAAAAATATTGAAAAAGAAAATTACAAAAACCTACATGCCCCATTCTGTACGAAACTAATTGATAATTTAACTTAATAATATGCTGCAAATCGTCAATTTGGTTCCTAAAATTAATTTTCCTCACTGTGCCGTGACTTATATGATAACGGTAATGAACTTATAATGAGTACCCGCGGTAAGATCAAACGCCAACATGCTGAAGTAACGAACCATGCAGGAATGGTTCCATCACATACATTCAGATATTATACAAAAATTACAAAATGTTGAACAAAAACGTCCATTTGTTGTTATCGTTCATATTCTAAAAAAGTTTATTTTTATTTTATTTTTACATAGTCTTAATTAAGGTTGACTATAGTCTGATAATTTTCACTGTAATTGCGTTTCAGTTTTATTAAAACTAAGGAAGGGTTAGTCTACAAGGGAGCGGGTAAACCGTAATTTACTTAGGGAAACCTGACAGTGATTTTTTAAGACCAGTTCAAAGACATCTCATTCGCCATATATAGAAAAAATACCCGAAAAAACTTTTTAAGATGATTTTATTTTACATAATTGATTGTATCCGCCGTTACTTTATGGAAATTCATTTTTAATAAATAAAATGAACAAAATTCAAATTTTGTAATTTCCACTTGTTGTCTTTACAATTGTTTCGCCCTACAAGGGCATCTTCAGAAGACGTATTATTGAATAAACTTTAAGATGTCCTTATGTATATGTACATTAGGTAACTTAGTCTAAAAGTGGTGATTTTTACCAGTTTATTTAAAAATTTTCATTCGTATACGTGTTCTATTTAAGCTCACTGTTTTGTTTATTGTGTTTTTTAATTTCGTACGATTCTAAAATGTCTAGTTTTTTACTTTTTTGTTGAATTCATGGTTTTCTCTCTTTAAAAAAAAAATACTTCAAAAAGTAAAAAATTAGACATGTTACAGACACTAGAGATTAAGAAATCAATTAATTCAAAATCTATTTAATTAAGTAGTTATGATTCACCACCATTAATACTGTATAGTCTGTAATTTCCCCACCCCTTGACCACCCCATAGACCGTACACTTATATAGATCTGTTAAACATTTTGTGATTCAGTAATCAATTTTGTTTCTCTTGAAAATGGTCGCTATCTGACCGAAACGGTTCGTTCCGTCGAGAATAATAAATCTTGTTAGTGAAACTTATCCATTGTTTTATTTATTTCGGTTGTTATGAATGTTAACTCGTATAGGAGAACAGTACCAAATAAAGTAGCTTCCAAGGAGTAAAATATTTCAAATAACCCCAACAACAACAAAAGAAAATTACAAATTGAAATGTTTAAACATTATTTAAAAAAACTTTTGTTGGGCCATTTTTGATTTTTACTCCATTAGATCATTAGTATTATTAGACTTCTGTTAAAATTTTTGACATCAAAAAATATATTTAAATTAACCTAAAAGTGATTTGAGAAGAGCTCAAGTATTTCAGTAATGTTTAATTCACGAATCGAGACAACATAATAGCGCTCGATTTTTTGTGTTTGCGAAATGTTGAACAGTAATTCGTTACCGCCGCTGCTCCTCCGTCACTATAAATCAAGGGAAAACGTTTCTTTTCATATTTGACTCCGCAACCAACAGCAATTTTCAAGTCATTCCCTTATTTTTCCTAGCATCCTACAGCCAAACACCAGAATTCCTTCTTTTCAAATGAAATATGACTCCAAAAGGGAAACAACCACGGCGCAAATATATGCCGTCAACAAACAAATTTCGTCTATTCAACTCCTTTTTATTAAAATTTACCATTCGAATCCTACGAGACGTTAAATAGAGTTTATTATTGTTAGAACGCCTACATACTAGACATATGACACTTCTATAGTCACATTTACACATTTTAAACCATAAACATCTACTACTTACTTATACTACATAATCTTTACTGTAGTTTTCCTATAAAGTTACTCAGAAGCAATGGTAGAACTTGTTTTTGGTTAACATTTGTGCAAATATCTACGATAATAGCCTATATAAAAATAAAGATACATATATATATTTGAGTTCCTTAAAAGTACCTCTTTCTACAATAATACGTCACACATCTCAGAAAAAAATCACGTATTAAAACCCTCTCATATACAGTAGAAACCGCGACCAATTATATGTAGGTACCTACAAGTCGAATTTATGCAAGCATGAACGTGTGAACCAAATTAAACTAATTATTTTATTTCATGATTACCAAATGCAAATTACCATATACATATTGTAAACAAATTATTCGTAAATACGTACCTACTGCAGTGTTTGTTTTGTATGTAATCTATAAAAATTTGTATGTATATACATAAATAAATGCATACATGGTATGCTGGAAAATGTATCTCTTAATATTTTCTTAATAAACATTGATTTTTGTTGATATGTATTTGTTGTTTTTAATAAACACATAACATTATGTACTACATGCACAAAACCCGCTTTTCTTCATACATTCAATTATCCGAATGCCTAACGACAGCAATTAGTCCGGTTAATCGAGTTTCTACTGTATACTACAGTCAATATATATTACCATGCCAAAGGACGAGGTTCGTAAGAAGGTTCTTCTTCCCAAAGTAAAAAAAAATAGATATGACGTGACCTTAGTATATAAAAAATCGTTATGAAATGTAAAATAAATCGAACTTTGTTATATAACAACACAAATTGTGTAAACAATATAATCGCGGTTGTAAAAAAAATGAAGGTTAGATAGTTTTAACTTATACTTACTTTATACTAAATTCTCAATTAAGAATATTTGTTTCAATAGATACCTTGATAACATTTAAACTGTTAATTAAAATTTAAACTTTGAATAGTGCACTTTTTGTAAAACATATCGAAACAAAAAGAAAAAAGAAAACAAATGAGTTTCACGAAGTATTTTATTGTCTCTACAATACTGTTTTATTGCCTCTACAATACCATTATCTAGAGTATACAAAAGATTATTAAAAATTAAAATGTGTTTGAACAATTTATACTATTAACTGAGTTGTGGGGGTAGTTATCTATCTTTATTAGAAAACTTATAAATTAGAAAAGCTATGCATAATAAATGTAATTTAGTTAATAACCAATTAGAATTAGTGTCGCATAAATCCCCTTTGATTTTGTATAAATTGTAACCACTACCCCCACCACCCAGTTAAGTTAATAGTATGTATTGTTCGATCACATTTTAATTTTCAGTAATCTTTTGTATACTTTAGATAACAATATTGTCGAGGCAATGAAATACTTCATGAAACTGTTAATTGTTGAAATCATCAGTTGTTGAAACTTATTCCTAATGAAAAAGGTTTTTTAATTAGTTATTTTTTGATAATATAAACATTCAGTTTATGGTATTAACATCGATAACTTTAAACATTTGCTTGTGGTACGGCTTTTTATTAAGTCAATGGTTTTCCTTTCTTTAAGTGTGAAAATGTGGGAAACTATTGAGATCGCGACAGACCCTTAAAGCTCAAGTGAGGACAGTTGATTCTATTATATATCAGCGTGAATTGTACACGACGAGGGTAGATTAAAATTCCTGGTGTACCGGAATCAAAGAAAGATAAATGGGACTAAGTACGAGTGGACGTGTGATCAAAATCGAACAACGTCGACATTAGAGATTGCGTGTTGAATTAAAACGAACTTGGGCAACTGCGCACGCTGGCGATAGGGTACGAATAAACACATCATCCCGCATTTGATAATAATTCTCACTCACCCCCTGGCGACACAGTATGAATCACGCGCTACGAAAAACTACACAAAGAAACGTTAACACCATATGCACTTATGTACAATGTCACAGATGCAGCTGCAAGCATAAAAAGTGCAATTAAGAATACTTCTCCCTGGATAAGTATCAATTTTCGTCTCTCACTCTTTTTCTTCCCTCCCCTTAGTTTATTGCTCACTTCTCGCCTGTAGTAAAACACTAAGTACACTTCGACCAGACTGTTACATACAAAATGAAATTGTCAATGAAACTCTGAACGACGTACCAGAAAATTAAATAAAAAAGAATCTCAATCCCACCTAAACCACGTACCTCTGTACGTCAAGGTTCAAAGAATGATATGGAAGTGTTTAAATTAGTTTGATCAGAATGTAAAGGTCTATCAAAAGGACCACATGTCAGATTTCCCATTCCTGAAAATTTTCATTAATTTAAATCTCTGGTGGTGTGAACAAATTTTGTTGGTGATTAGTCAAATGTCTCCGAGATAATTCAGACTTAAAGTTTTCGGTTTAAAATGCTACGTGGGTAAATGGCATCGAATATCTGTTCGTTCGGTGGTAGTTTTTACATAAATTGTCACCTTGGCCGCAGTGGCAAGCATTATGCAAGGAGGGTTGGAAGGACGTGGGGCAACCTAGGTGGCAGAGATGGTTGAGGGGATGCGGGCAGCAAGCATTGTTAGGTCGCAATCGATATCAACCACCCTGTCGCTGTTCCTTGTTGATAAGCTACTTGGGTCGCTTCTAGCACACGGGGCAGGAACCGATTGTCTTTCCATTCTTTTGAATCAATGATGACAAAAAGGCGGCAACGATTTGCCTAACGAACTATCTTTCTATTACATACGATACCTGCCTTCCTCAAGTCAGGTACACATCAACTGGGTCTAACCACTGATTTAAATATCATACAAAACTAGCCCAGATATTACGTATCTCATTGTTAGTAAGTCGAACAAAATACCCATCTTGTTTTGTATAAATATTTAGGGACATTAATTATACTTAGCTACTAGCACAGATATAAATTTTGTCCAACGGGCCCAGTTACTATTTGCAGACTTTTTAAACCACAATAGATGAAACTAGAGTTCATTCGTTGTGATCCCTCTTGGCATCGCGTTTGTTTGCTCTTTCACTCGTCCCGCTCTTTTTTTTCCATTTGAGAATACGAGACTGGAATTTAAACTTTCAACAAAATCACACCCCACCGACAATCTGATGGGGTGAAAATCCAACTTTTTATTTGTTTTCATGAATAAATTCTCTTATCAGACTTAAAGATCTCACTCAACGTATCTTTCTTCGCGCTACGTTTGAACGGATTCCCGCTACCTTTCCTAAATGCGATAACAAATTATTATCCTTCCAGTCATAAAAAAGACAAAGGTTACATTTGAAACAACCGTTTCACATACTTTGAGAACCAAAGACCATAATTTTTTTTTTTGTTTTACTTGAGAAAACGATTGGAGCATCTGTTGAAACCGAAATAAAAATACCGCACAAGGACAAGTTTCTCTCTAAAGCCGAGGGCTCCGTACACCTACGCTATCAAACAAAATTTTTCGGAGACCTACTGCATAATTAAATTTTCTATTTGGCCTGCAATATTCGAAAGTAAATAGACAAAAGCGAACGGTTTTAATACAGTATTTTGTTTTTCTAGAAAATACACAAAATGTTTCAACGATTTTCTTAGTCAAAAGCTCGACAATTGTTTCGACCAGTCGGTCTTTATCAAGAATATTATACTTACTACCTGAGGAACAGTAATTCAAACCTTAAATAGATAACAAATAGGTACAAAATTACAGATGTATATAAGCCTAAATAGGGGGGAAAACCATTATAAATTGGTTAACAGAAGTGGACAAAAAAATTCTTTGCAATTGCTAATTTGATTTCTAAAATTTCTAGAAGGTTAAGTTTTATACTTTTTTCAACGTTGTGAATTAATTGAATACTGTTGATATCTAAAATATGATTGTTTTCAATGCAGTGTTCTGTAAAACCTGTAGTAGCATTTTTATTTTTTATGGCTAATTCATGTTCATAAATTCTGTTCTTTTAGGGCCTGACCACATTGGCCAATATAAACAGCATCACATTTGTTGCATTTTAATTTATAAATGGCATTGTTTTTGAAGTTTACTTAATTTTTGTTGGTTACTAACTATAAGGTTGCTTAATTTTAGCTTATTCACTTCTATAACATTAAAATCTAAATTCTTTAATCTATTTGAAATTTTCTGACTGGTATTTTTAATATAATTTACGATACAAAAACGGTTAACATTATTAGTTACTAAACCATTTCCTAACATTCTTTGAGCTTGTGTTCTAAGTTTTTTCTTTAAAATATTATCTACATGTCCACACGTAACCGTTGTTTACGGCAATGTGTTTAATAATGTTCAGCTCCTTATAGAAATTTTGATTTGATAATGGGATATTAACCAACCTATGTATAATATAAGACTATGAAAGACTGACAATTTTATAGTAAAAGATTGATTGGAAGAGGCAGGAATGACGACATCATTTGTTGATGATTTTCGATAAATATCAAAACTTACAGAATTATTCTTAGTTTTAAGTATCTTAACATCTAAAAATTTAATTGTGCCGTTCACCTCTATCTCCATAGTAAATTGTATTTTATTATTAATTGAGTTAAGAAATTAAAGAAAATTGTTTAATTGTCTAAGTGTCCCTGTCCATATGGAAAAAATGTCATCTATATTTATGTATTATACAAAAATTTGTATCTGCGTGAATAATTTTTGGCTTTTTGGCTTTGAGTACGTTTTTGATCATAAATCAAATTATTTACGATACTACTTACTATTAAGTATGTTGTATGTATATTTATTTCAACAATTTTTTCAAATTTTCACATTTAAGTAATACACAAAAAAACCCGGGTTTTGTTTTTCCTATATCTATTTTATATATAGGGAGTACCTCAAATTTAATAAGTCAAACAATAAAACAAAAAGATAAAAATAATAAATTTCATATTTCATTCAAAACTACAAATAATTTATCCAGATAAGATAAAAGTGAAAAATTAGATTCAAATGGGGTATACAAATTAAATTGCAATAATTGCAGTGCAATATATACAGGACAAACTGGAGGAGCGTTCAAAGAAAGAATTAAGGAACATTTGAAAAATTACAATGAAAATTCATCATTTATGAATCATATAAAAGAAAATAAACATATTTTATTTTAGAAGAAAACTTCAAAATTTTACATAAAGAGAAAAAAGGAAAAAAAATCAGACATGTTGAAATCATTGGAAATCAAAAAACGTATGAAAAATAATAACATAAATTTATTAAATGACATAGAAAATGTGTATAGTTCTGTAATAAATAAATTAGTAAATATAACCCCACCACAATAGTAAGAGTAGGTATATAAGAGATGTTGTAATAATAGTTTGTACAAATACTTCTTCTGAAGATGCCCTGGTAGGGTGAAACGATCGTTAAGACGCATTAAAGGTATAAAGTGGAAATTAAAAGTGTTTTATTTTATCTTTATAAATATTACAATATGATTCCCAATTTCCATAAAGTTGAGGCTGAAACTATTAGTTATTTGAATAAACATAATATTATCTACAGGTGACATGACATTAGGGATCCAATAAAAGTGAATTATTTGGCGCAACATTGTGGTGCCGTAAATCGTACGGTTTAAAATTTAGTATCTTAATTGGTAGTGTGACGTGACACTTAGTTGGCTACAGAAATTCTTTAGCTCGGTTTCCGTCACCGTGGATTAACCGACTAGATTTATAGAGTCAGTTTATCGCCACAACCAGCTATTATTAGGAGACTGTCACCTCGGACTAAATGTAGACCAGAAAGACGTTTTGCACGGAAGCTAAAGACAAAACACCTCGCTTAATGATTAAGACCATTTCCGCTCCAACGATCAAACCTTTTAATTATTCTTTATAAATTACGTGTTCTGCGTAATATTAATTTATCGCCTATTGTATCCGGAACAAAAAATATTGCTTTCAATAACTTCGGCAAAATTAATTTACTCCCTCACAAAAATCGATAATAAAAGCACCGCCATGCTTACAGCAACTCAAAACACTTTACACAGAATTTTCTTTATTCCTTTATTCTTTATGTGATGCGTTTTTAAACTGCACGATTTACTTTTTTCAATTTTTTTTGCCGGCATTACTACAAACGTTATACAGCATCAATCAACCTTTTGAAAACAACGCTTTTATAAATGTACAAAAAAAAAGGGTAAAACAATATTTAAAAATTCGCACGTATTACTGAAACTAAAAACGTCAGGCTTTATTTGAAATTTAGTATATTCAGTGGAATCGAAATAACTAATTACCTATAACAGGAAAAACGTAATGTCACCACCATGTTGTTATTAATTATGCTAGAACTTCGTATTTGTGCATTCACCTTAGATAGGTACTACATTGTTCGAAATAAAAATTAAATTAAACGCAAAGAACGCTTTTAAATGTTTCAATTTTTGTTTATTTCAACTTTCGAAGTCTTTGTCAATAACATTTATTTACTAAGGGTAGGTGTATTCTGTTAGTGTTTATAAATAAGACGGTAACATTACAGAATAGGTGCAAAACCAGGTATTTCGAAAAAAACCCAAATTAAATTGCGTCTCTCAAATATTGGTCAATAACCGGCGTATCTTTAAATTCTGATTTATCGTTGGTAATTTTTAGATGCGTTTTGAACCGCGACCATTTTTCGTGTCGATTGCGCCATGAGAAAGGCAGGTAAAATTGCAGCGTGTTGTTTACGCCGCGACTATGTAATTGATATATAAACGTATGTACAGTAATAATTATTTAAAACTGTATACACTATAAATTTATGCGTTCTGTGTTTGTATATTTTAAATATAATTTTTTACTTTCCTTTGCACTTTATGCGGTTATTATGAATGGAGAGTTTTGAAGTAATATTTGGATGTTTACAGATGTACACAATAATAAAAGTAACAATAGAATACACAAACAAACCCTGCCAGTCCTAGGCGGGGATTAAAATGCGAAGGAAATTAAAGATTTATATTTTAAATATACAAACACAGAACGCATAAACTTATAGTGTATACAGTTTTAAATAATTATTACTGTATGTAGGTTTATATATCCATTACATAGTCACGGCGCAAACAACACGCTGCAATTTTACCTGCCCTTCTCGCGGCGCAATCAACACGGAAAATGGTCGCGGTGCAAAGTACACACACGACACCTTTTTAAATTTCGTATTGTTGCAAAAAGTTTAAACGTTGTCCTTCATTTTCTATGTGTAGAACTTCAAACTTTTCACTATCTATTTTGTGATTGTGTTCCATACAGTGTGAACTTATTCCTGTGGATGTTTTTCTATTTTTGATATCTTTGATAAGTTTCGGCCCGTTTGATCAATTGTAGAGTGTTAAATAAACAAAAATTAAAACATTTAAAAGCGTTCTTTGTGTTTAATTTAATATATTTTTTTAAAACAATGTTGTTGTAGATATCAATCATCATTATAAAATAATGTGTTACTTATTTCTATCTATGATGCGATCGTATTCGGTTGATAAGGATAATTTGTTAGCAGATGATAGAGGATATTCTGGAATTAACTAACGATTAAAACGTCTTACAAAATAATGAAACTATCTAAATGGCTTACTTTCGATATCCAGGATTTTGTCGTTTAATCGGCATTTTTAATTAAAAATCACCAACGAATTGACATGTTGAAATGGTTATCGGCTAATAAGCACCCCTCGACGGCCGACGGATTCAACTAGTTTTAATTATAAAAATCTTCCCGGATAATAGAGAAAAACGTTGTAAAAAATTCTCATCATGAGGAAAGTTAAAAGAAAAACTAAAGACGGACTATTCGAACAGGATTTGCGCATAACGGGTTGGTTTCGTTCCCTTGTAACAACAAAAACAAAACTACCTACTTATACCTAGATGCCTGTTTGTACAAAAAAAAAGTTTGTCACGTAATAACATCAAATAAAATTATAAATTGATGACGTCCTGATTCTTTCGTTTACTTGTGCTTGATTAAATATCAGTACACCCTGATGGGGTTTGATCACTGCGTCAATCATATAAAATAAAGAGCGTTTTAAAATCGGTGCACTTGAATTGAGTACAAACGGACACCTCAATTGAGCACAAAAATTTTGTCACCTGCATGTATTTAAGTAAACACCCGAATTGAGCACAAGCTATGTTGCCAAGTTTCTTCTAAAATATCTGTAGGGATTTGAGTTCTTTTTGAAGCAGTAGGTAGGTTAGGTTAGGTTAGGTTAGGTTAGGTTAGGTTAGGTTAGGTTAGGTTAGGCTAGGTAAGTAAGTAGGAAAACAAGTAAATTTTCTAATGGAATGTTGGAACAAAAAACAATACTTACTTTGATTTATTTTGTTTATTTGTTACAAGTACTTATAGGATTAATATTTCAACTTTATCTTAGATACATACCTAACGATATTTTTATAAGAAATACATTTTACATAGTCGTATCTTGATATTTCACCATCATTTAGTTCCTTGTTTTTATTAATTTCTCCCGCCCCTTACAAACCAGTTATATTTGGCAACATTACAATGTTAATGTTGTTCTTATCATCGGTATTTTTATTTGCTACCTGTATGATCCCTGTGCTCAATTCCTTTCTTGATAAACAAACCCTCGATAATTACTTGTTTACCTGCTTACGCACTGTACTCAATTCGAATGTCACCTTTTAATATAGCTATCTATTGAGGTCTTCTATTTGACATTATTTCTTGGGACACCCTGTACAATCACGGATGTACTATTTAGTCGCATATTGCTCGTCTTGTTGTGGTTAGATGGTTAGTTATTTGAGGGGGTATAATAAGTATGTTTTTACTATTTATGGAGGTGGTTAGGTGGTATTTCTAAATTTAATGAAAACAACGGGCTTTATTCTTGCCATTTAACCCGCAGGAATGTGGTTAATCACGGCGACCGCTGATGAATTGCGTGCATTTCGAAATCAGAGATAAATGGAAACAGCACAGGGTACATAAGCAACCTGAACCTGACTAGCAACAGTAGTTTCACTCACTACAAGTGGAATAGAACGGATAGACGATTTAATATATATATATATATACGTATATATACACGCGATGAATGGACATAATGAAGGAATGAAAATCAATTTAACCAATGTCGAATGCCTGTCTATTGATACGATTTTTTTTTCTTACATACAAAGCCTTTCCAGCTAAAACCATCATTAATTTTATTATTCACCTGTACCTTTTACTCTACATTATACATGAATTAACCACTTATAAACACCGTCTAAAATACGTAATAGGTAAGAGAATTTAACCATAAATTCAGTTGAGTAAAAATAGTCACACTTTTTACATCATAACTTTTTCATTGAAAAAAAAAACCAGATATTATTTTAGTCTACTCAAAGCTGATTACAAATTTATGCGTTAATAAATAGAGTACTATAAAAAGAACTATTAACCGCAAATGTGATTGATTGATTTGTAAAACAACCAGAATACATGTATAAAATTAAATTACTTAATTTACATATTTTTTTTTTAAAAGATGAATTTCAAATAATCAATACTATACGCTATTGTTCCACAAGTCAGACAATTTAATATATTCGGTAAAAAATAATAATTGTAATAATAAATGTCAAACTGCCTCAAAATAATCATAGAGATATTAAAAATAATGAAAAAATACTCCTGTTTCAAGAAGAATTAATTTTTACCTGAAGAAGGTAAGGTTTAGCGAAACAAATCGTAATGAATTTAATAAAACTTGCGTTTTTTAATTATTTTTTCATCATGTATAAGTTTCAACATATAACGGTTTCCACAATTGAAATTTTATATTAGAAATATCATCAAAAATTAGTAACCCAATCACGTAAGTATTTTATACATTATTAAAAAATTGACGAATTTCTATCTGCTTTACTATCAGCAGTTTGAAAAGTCGAATGAAAAAAATTAAACGATCAGTCGAATACTTTCGGCAACTATTTGAACGATTTTCGATCTCCCCCTTGAAAAAGTCATGTCAAGTCACGTGCTCTATCCCCTAATATCGCTACCGAATGATGGAGTACCGAAAATGGTCTCCGACACGTAATAATATTTAGGACGTCGTCACTGGATTTAAATTCTTTCAGTGAGGCTTTTAAATGAAAAACATCGATCCATGTCCTGCGGTTTGAACCCTCTTCAGTTTGTGCCGATCACTTTATAAGGGATGCTAGCGCTAGTGATGAAATCGTAGAATACCTCCAATCAGTAATAAGTTCTGTACCTATCTGATAAATCTTCAAATACCAGATACTTCGCCAACGTTTCTTTTATTTTATTATTGGTATTTAAGATTGACATAAAAATTGTGAATCCTTAATGTGTCGTGTATAAACGCCTACAGTTTTATATTCGGGAAAGTCCCTAAGTCACTTAAGATTTTAGTGCTTCATGCTGAGATAAACACATTTGTGAATGATATATGAGAATATCCAGAGAGAATTAGTACTTATCTTTACGACGTATCAGTCCGCTAATGGAAAATGATTTAGATAAAAATTCCAAAGGGCATTAAAATATATACACTTCAATTTCGAAGTTCCAGTTGAAATAACGTTTTTTTTTTATCGTAGGGCTAATTCATGTCGCTCATGATAGTTTCGCGAGATGAACTATAAATTATATTAAAGCGCTTTACAATCTTTTGAAGTAAATCTTTACATTTATTCGTGCACTAGTATCATACATGAATAAGTAACTACAATAGAATAAAAAATAAGTCACACTCAACCCCATGCATTCACAAGTATCTATCTACACTGCTCGAAGCTGTAGAAAATTTTTATTGGATTCTAATAAGGCCATTCACTAATCTGATTGATTCGAAATCACGTTCGTAAGATAGAAAACGTCCGTGTCAGATCGTAACGATCGGAATAATTCAGTTCGGTTTTTTTTAGTATTCGCGATCTATACCACTCCTTAATAACATTCATAAAGGTATCAATAAGTTTAATTGTTCGATAGTTCTACGCCTCTATTGTTTCACACTGCACGAAGCCTGACAATTCAACACCGTAGCTAATGCAGACAAACCCCAAGATGTGATGATGAAACATTCCAATGAAACGACCCATATGCTATAGAATACAAAACGAAGCTAACATGAAAATATGTCAAATTTTTAAATAAGGACATACCTAATTTAAAAACCGCACTACAGGGTTAAGAAAAAAACTAATTAAAAAAAATTAAGTTTGTCACGTAATAACATCAAATAAAATTATAAATTAATGACATCCAGATTCTTTCGTTTATTTTGTTGTGACACTTTCCTAATTATCTATCAGTACTCCCTGATGGGTTTTGATCATTGCGTCCATTATATAAAGAGTTAAATTAAACAGCATGGATAGTTTCACCAAATTTTATTATTAAACTTCCTAACAAGTTTCGATACACGCGCGATCATTGTCAAAGGACTAGAGTAATCTTATACTAAAGGATAAAAAATTAAATGCAGGTATTTATATTAATGATACAAACATAAAACAGGCGGGGAATCCATGAAACTTAATTCTAACTAATGGTACTAACATAAAATAAGTGGAGAGAGTCCATGATGCTTAATTCTAACTGGTTATTTACAATGTTCATCTTACGTTTAAGGGCTTTTTTAATTTCTAGGTTTTTCAGAAGGGATAGTTTTTTACTTTTTTGGATACCGCTATGGAGAATTTCAATGTTATTTTTATCTATATCGTGGTTCAAGGAGACACAATGTTCCAAGAGGCCTGTTTGTTCACCTTTTTTGTTGATGTTATACTCATGCTCTTTTATTCTAACATTAATTGCTCTAGAGATTTGCCGATATAAAAACGTATTACAGTGAATTTTGTAAATACCACTTTTATCTAGTTTATCTACTGCAGGTTTAAATTTTGATTATTAATATTAAATAATAAAATTTGGTGAAACTATCCATACTGTTTAATTTAACCATTGATTGTAAAATGTTTCACAATAAATACACCCCCCCCCCACAGTGTTAAGTTTATATAAAGAGTGTTCTAAAATAGATATTGATGTCTTCTACTATCCTGTTTCTGTTTGACAAGATTTCTTAGGGCACCCTGTACAATAATGGATATAATACAAAACGAAACTAACATGAAAATATGTCATGCCCTGGGTAGCTTCGGACAGAAACCGATAGTCACCTTATGATAACTCATACATATACTAATACGTAGTATAAAACAATAAAATTAAACAAATAATTTATTTGATGTGCCTAAAATAATATTCCACCCCCGCTATTATATCTGATACTTGCAGGTTGAAAAATCAAGAATAATTCAAGTTTTCTAAATATTGTTTGACAAATAAAACAACTACTATAATTTAAATTGATTAAGACTTTCGCGGCCAGTTGATGAACTGGTGTTGTCCTTCTTCGGGTGTACAGGCCGTCGTCGGTTGGAATTGCTTCCTAACGTTTCGCTAGCACGAGTGGCGAGCTTCTTCAGAGGTCTATCCATTTTCTACAACCAACAGCGAAAATGGATAGACCTCTGAAGAGGTAGCGAAACGTTAGGAAGCAATTCCAACCGACGACGGCCTGTACACCCGAAGAAGGACAACACCAGTACTATAATTTAATACGTTACGTATCTCAAAGAAAATAAAAATAAAAGCTGCCAATAAAATTGTACTCGCTATTTATTTTAATGCAGATCTGTGTTATAAGTTTTTAAATCGGATAATACTTTTGCGCACAGTTGTCCTTTGTTTTTAAAAATGTAAATATTTTTGAGTTGCAACTTTTGAAAATGAATGCGAGTTTCTACGTCAAACGGTTTTTGGGAAAAACGACTGTGACAGACAAAGAGCCGCGCAAGTGATCTTATAAGAGGATAAAGATAAAGATAAATTATACAAAGGTTCGCATTTGCAGCTTTATTACTGTCATGTCTTCTTGTTTATTAAAATTTTGATCGACATAAAAATAATTAGAATAGCAGACACAAAGCTGGTAAACATAAAAATAAAACAAAAAACAGAATATTAAACAAAAGATGAATTGTCGTATTTACTGTTGAACAAAAAAGAACTAAAGAAAATTCTAATTACTGCTCCTTAACAAGCTTCCTGATTTTTATTCCGACATCGCATACATGAGCATGCATCAGAATAACTTCTTTGTAAACGACACTTTTCTACTTGTCGTCAACAGTAGCCCGGTTTTGTTAATGAGAACAAGATAATTACGAATACTTAGCGTTACTGAGAGGATATCAGGATAATAGAAAACGATCCTAGGCTGTTCGTGACATAGAAGCGGGTAAACAATAAAGAAAGATTAAAGAACATGTTGCAAACGAACCCCTTATAATACTATCCATCACGATCAAAACTTACCAACAGATTAATTTTTTAATTACCAAAAAAAGAAGGAAAACTCGAGCCACGCTTTACATTTCCAAACAGAACACAAAGTTGGATTAAATACTAAACAAACGAAACTTTAATGCGTTTGATAAAAGAGTAATGTAGGATTTCGACGCTCTTCATGGAAAATAATCTCTAAATAGATACTTTTTTAATTTACAAACCAACCTATACATAAGTGGTAAAAAACATGGTTACAAATTCTGAAAAATAATTTTTTCAATCAATCACCTTGTATTTCTTTAAAATATTTTTTATACTAAATAAACACTTGATTTGTTTCACAAAATCTTAAATTGTACCTTAACGATATTGTTTCCTACATTAAAATAATAAACAACTTTTGCTGTTTAATGTTCCAATATATTTGAGTATCACTCTAACTCTACTATTGTTTCGACTTTTGAGGCCTTTGTAAAGAGTAATAAGTTAAGGCATCGATTCGGGAATTTTACGTATTATTTGTCTGCTGTACAAATTGCGTAGTTATTATTTATGTAGATGTCTATTATGGGAGTATTTGGAATGTTTATTGCTCGTCTATTATATTGTTATTAAATTTAAGGGTTTTTAAATATCTAACTGTTTGAAAAGGTTTAAGCATTTTCCTTTTCTTATTATATATAACAACTCTACATTTTCTGTATTTATGAAATGATTATTTTCTATGCAATGTATTGCCATACCAATAGTTTTCTGTTGATTGATAATGGAATTTTTATTTTGAATAGTTGAGAGTTTTAAAACTTACGTTAGGTAGTTTAGTTTCATTTCTAAATAAAATAAAATAATTAACATATAAACATAGAAAAACAACGAATAATGTTTCACCAATATTTAACATTTTTTCGACAACTCGACAATACTGTTTCGATCGGACTGCGATAATTATCAAGAGTAATTATGTAATTATAATATAATTCTGTCTAATTATTGACTAAGTTTACATTTTTGTACAATGCTTTTTTAATTTCCAGGTTTTCAAGCAACGATAGTCTTCTATTATCAGTTATGCTGAAATGTAATATTTTATTAATTATTTTAGAAATTAATAACTATTTATAAATAATAATAATTAATTTCTAAAATAAAAATAGCTCAAGTTACTCCTTATTACATTATCTATCTGCCAGTGAAAGTCCCGTCAAAATCGGCCCAGCCGTTTCGGAGATTAGCCGGAACATACAGACAGACAGACAAAAATTTAAAAAAATGTTATTTTGGTATATATATGTACCGTGTATATATACATATGCATTTAGTAAAAAGTGGTTATTTTAATATAACAAACAGACACTCCAATTTTATTTATATCTATGTATAGAGTATAGATGTATAGATAATATATATTACTTATTAGTAGTTAAAAATAAACCAACACAACCACCGGAATTAAAAAGCGGAGTCTATCAAACTTGTTGCAATAATTGTAATGTAATTTACATTGAAAAAAGTGGGACAGCTATTGACTCGATTAAAGGAACATCAATACAGTATTAATAAAACAGGATTTGCGGAACATTGTATCAATTTCAGCCATCCTTTCATTTCAACAAATTCAGAAATATTACATTCCAGCATAAATGATAATAGAAAACTATCTTTGCTTGAAAATCTGAAAATTAAAAAAGTTTTGTACAAAAATTTAAACTTAGTCAATAATCAGACAGAATTAAACTTCACCAACTCCCCACTTCTCCTTTATAATTTGTTGTAGCTATAAATATGTTGACATTAGTTTTAAGATTTAGTATAATTACTCTTGATAATGATCGCAGTCCAATCGAAACAATATTGTCGAGTTGTCGAAAATAAATATTGGTAAAACATTATTCGTTGTTTTTCTACGTTTTTTATTTAATTTAAACATGTTTCACAATTGACATATTTAAGATATTGTTCGGTCGTTGTTAAATCATTTAGTTTTATTAGATGAAAAATCGAGAAAATATATCGTGAGGACAATGAAAAAGTGAAAAGAAGCAGTTATATGTCCGGTACTTAATAATGAATGCAGGTTTTGATTTGTAGACAACAACCATTTGATGATTAAATTGGAACGAAAGGTGTTGTTTCAGCAGTTTTGTGGATGGTTTTCTAAGGACAGACGGGTAATTAGTGAGAGCAGTGTTCTCCTTACACGCAATACACGCCCTAAAATAACCTTCGTCGAGGTGTTTGTTACAACCTTTTAGACTTCGACCGGATCCTCACTAACATTCTTATTTAGAACCACGGCAATTTGCAGAGCAACTTGTTTTTCTTTTTCTCTCTCTCTCTCTCTCTCTCTTTATCTCTGTTCCTGCCGTAAAACAGAAAATAAATTTAAAAATGGATCCCACAAAGCGAAAACTACGTGCAGTTTTTTTTTTAATTGGTATAAAACGTTGAAAATGCAAGAACTAATAACCAAATTTTGTCTAAATTGAAGCCTAATTATACTAAACCGCCGTATGCCGTGAACAAATTAAACTTTCGATTGTAGACACGATTGTCCGTTGTTGGGGCTTGTGTTATCTGCATTCTGCATATACAGCCTAAGTAATTATTGTGTAAACCAGTACATAGATACATGAAACGTCGCTTTAAAATTCAAAGTCTTACTCTCTACCGCGTCTGATTGAAGAATAAAATAACGGGCAATGTTATTACGTATTTAGATGAAAATATGGAGTCGCAAATCGTACAATTTGTAAGATAAAATTAAAAAAGGAACTAATATCTAAAGCTACGAAAAATACATATCTCGAACCATTATTAATGAGTTAGCAGTTTTTCATAATTGAAAATGATTAGATATATGTTTTCTTGAACAACGAAATAATTCAAAATAATTAAGCAAAAAATAAATTATTCAGTAAAAAAAAATTGAATGTAAACTACGTAATACCCAAGACTCTTGGGTAAAGTCCAAAATATATTTGGATTTGTACACGTCTCGGGCTTTACCCGGGTAAACCGCGTTTTATCCGTCATTAATATTTGAAAAACATATTTAATTCAAAAAAACACATTTTATAAATAAAAATTAGAATTCTAAAACTGTATTCTCTTAAATTCATTTTAATACAGTGAATTAAAGCAACTTAGGTTCGTAATCAATAAGAAACTTCAACAAGTATATTTAATCCAACTCGACAATTGTTTCGCTTAAAGAGCCATTCTCAAGAGTACAACCATACCAATATACTATATATATATGTTACGGGTAAAGTTAGATAAGCGAGTAAACCTAGGTCTATCCGGGTAAACTGCGTAATACCCAAGACTCTTGGGTAAAGTCCAAAATATTTTTGGAATTGTACACGTTTCGGGGTTTACCCGCTTTCCAGGCCATTAATGTTTGAAAAACATATTTAATTTAAAAAACCAATTTTACAAATAAAAATTAGAATTCTAAAACTGTATTCTCTTAAAGGTAATCTACTCACGAGTACTTATTTGTTCAAACAAGACAAGCTGCTGTGATATTTCGAGTTGCAAAGATTTCCAATAGCTTTACCTAACCTAACCTAACCACAAGACCTTTTTTGACAGATTTCAGTTTGTTTGACACCCTTCACACAAACGCAGATATAGCTTAATAACATCTTGAGTCATTTATGGAACATCCAACATTAACCAAGCAAAAGCGGATAGATAAAACGCAGTTTAACCGGGTAAAGCCCGAAACGTGTACAATTCCAAAAATATTTTGGACTTTACCCAATAGTCTTGGGTATTACGCAGTTTACCCGTGACATATACATTAAATATAACATTTGATAAGGAGAAAAAATTGATCTGTAACTAAATAGTACACAAGTGCTATAGAAGATTGTAGACCGAATTGAAAACGAAATAAAAAATAATCCATGAAAAACGTATATGTGCCATTTATGATGTAGTAAATCACCTGTATATAACAGACAGCTAAAATTAAACGAGTGCTCGTTTCACGATTTCTAATACCAAGAAATTGGACGATATGAGGAACTGCAAAATTTTCAAGATATTTTATTTTGATACAATTTTCTAGAGAACCAATCTCAGGCTAGTATTATAACGGGTTATTTTATTTGAACGATTTGTTGCTGTATGTGTTTTGTGTGGAGCAATATTCGACAAAGTTATAACTAGATTGCTTTTCACTCGTTCGTTCTTATCTTAGTATGACTTCAAAGTTTGACGAACTTTAAAAGTTTTGTCAACTTTTTACACGGAATGTATCCCAGACACTTCGGTCCCTAGAGCATAGAACTCCATTAACAGGAAATAGTTAAGAACAACTTATTTGTTGCACATACACCACATAAAGCCCTCATACCTTACCAATAAAATAAATTCGCAATCGAAATATGCCAACCACTAAGAACTTTTTAACGAATTCATAATTGGTTGTGTTTTGAAAACTGCAAATATGTTATGTATATACTAATAATTGATTTATAACACTCTCTTTTCGTTGTAGAAGATTGGTGTGAAGTAAAATCAGAGATATAAAAATATTTGCTCTCGAAATTTGAGTCTAAGACAAAACTCCCAACTTAATTCTTTATTCATAAAACTTTGCCGAAGAAAACATTTCATTTCATCATAAAACTCCAAGAGTGGATAGAATAATTTAACTTTCGCTCCTTGAACTGTTCTACTTGCCTGCGATGCAAACTCAATGAAACTTGATCTAATTTGGAGCAACATAAATTTCGACATCAAATGCACCAGCCAAAACCACCGTTAAAGACCGGGGTAGAAGGAAATTCTTGGAAAGCACACATTCGGGAAATGGATATATATGTGTTTGTTTTTCCCAAAAGGCTTAAACCGTACTAGTGTTACTATTACTACTACTACACACAGAAATCTATTTGCGAGAGAATCAACTCAAACGTGGAAAATGTAGGACTTCTAAAAACTATTTGAACATTTAAACCGCATTGTCAGCAAAGGTTACTACTAAATTTAACGAGTTAAGTATCTACTTTGATAGGCTAAAAGAGAACGGTTCACGTGCTTGTTAAACTTGTTCAAATTTAACTTTTCTAGTGTTAGTTAAATTTAATAGAACTAAGAGCATAAGTACTTAACATTACTTTAATTGTAAGGTCCAATTAGCAATTTTAATTAATTATTATTCCTTTTCAATGTGTAAAGATAACAATCAATTGTTTTTTTATTTTATTAAAATAACGTAAACAATACAGTTGTTTCCTCAATTACAACTAAACCGTTCTCACATATTAATTAAAAGCAACCTGGAGGATGGCTTCCGCTAGACGTTCAAGTAAAGAATTTTAATATGTGTTAATATGTTTAAACGCATACTAATATTACTATTATTTTCAGCATTAAGTTGCTACTTAATACGAGGCATGTTTTTTAAGTAAATACCATTTTGAAATTAATAAAAAACATGCAAAGATATGTTAATAATTTTATTTTCACATGAAAGCCTGTACCTTAATCTACTTTTCTACATAATTTCCTTCAATATTGAGGCACTTGTCGTAACGTCTGACCAGTGATCAGTTTTTGAATACCGTTCTCATAGAACTCTGCCGCCTGACTTGTTAACTGTTAACCAGTGCAGAACAACTGTTTTGACTTCGTCATCGCCTTGAAGACGCAGGAACAAATGGTAGTCACTGGGCGCCAGGTTAGGGCTGTACGGAGGATGATCTAAAGTTTCTATTGAAAATATGTGATGAGATCTTTGGTCCGATTAGCCACATGCGGACGGGCATTGTCTTTAAATCCTCTCACCCACTTCCTTACCATTTCATCACTCAATGTTTTGTCCGTAAACTGCACAGATCTCAGATCTCAGGATGAATATCAATCGGTTTTAGTCCTTTAGCACTAAGGAATCGTATAACTGCCCGGACTTCACAGTCGGTGGGACTCACGATTATCGGAGGCATCTTAAACACTCAGTAAACAACGTAAACAAGGGCGAATCAGACTGTAATGGTCTCAGTGCGTAAGGGAGAAATGTATGTACTCAGTGCGCATGCGCGGAACGCTGACCGCATCTCTGCGGCGGCAGAATTTCAAAATTGTACTTACTTAAAGAGCATGCCTCGTACATATTTTATTTGACTGCACAATTATTAAATTGTATTTACTGAAAATTCATTCAAAATTTCACAAAACTAACAGACAGTGATTATTAATATTATTACAGTACTACAAATGAAAGGCTCATGAAAGCAACACATTGTTTTTTTTTTTTTAACAGAAAATTCTACCTAAACATTTTTTTAAGAAACTTTTTATTCAATTTTTCTTTTGGAGACTAGAATCAGTAGTTCATTACTATTCATTCTGAATAAAGTTTAAAGTATTGAAAAATTTGTAAATGACACATTATTTTTTATTATTTCCCTATATTCATACCATAAAATATATTAACCCATTAATACCTATAAAGCAGTACCGTCATTGACTAATTTGGTTTAGGTTAGGTTATTTGGAGAAAATATTCCTCCCGTTTTGTGGGAGTGTAATAAGGGAGGATTATTTAAAGTTCTATTCTTAAGGTGTGATAAAGGGGTGGTAAAGTTTGTATGGAGAAACAAACGTTAACGTTTGACACATGGAAGACCCTTTCTTTTCCATTATTTGAAATAATAATAATAACTAATACGCATACGGGACAAACAAAGACACATTTATTTTATGTAATGTCCAGCGAAGCGAGCGGATAACAGCTAGACGTGCTACACTGTGTTCGGTTACAGTGGGAATGGTTGTCGGTTGTCGGTTGCCACCATTGGAATGTTGTAAATGCTATGCGCCACCAATAAGTGCTATGCACCATAGAAAATTGTATCCACCCGTTCTGGGTGGTGGTTTAATGGAACATAATCCTAACTGTGAATGTCTAAAATAGGGAGACCCGGACAACATCGGGCATTAATGCTAGTTATTTATATAACAACAGTTATTTCATTCAAACATACTTCTCGAATATACAATTTAATATTTCCGAATTCGAATTGCCATCAACGTCAGGTATAGATACATACATTTATATAGATACAGATACATACATATATGTATAGATACAAGAAAGAAGCCACTTACATTAGGATAAATTATTCATAAAGATACAGGTATCCATATCATTATCAGTTGCAGCATAAATCTAAAAGCATTTTACTGTAAAACAGCAAGAAGGTTGTGTTTAAAAAGGAGCGATCCAAGATTACCTGGAGGTCAAATCGGCAACTAAAAGCAGGACGTATTGCAACCAGTGGCGTGCTAAAACTGCCGTAGCTGTATTATATTTTCACTAAAATATTTAGAGAGGTTGCGAAAAACAAACACACTTGTTCAAAGGTTTTACAAACTTTATTAAGTAAGAATACTCTTACAAACATTGTTATGAAAATGGTCATAATTTTAACGTACAAAATAATTTTAGAATTTTACATATCCTTAATAAAAGCAAAAGATTAAATTTAATTTAATTTAAAACCTTTGAACAAGTGTGTTTGTTTTTTGAATATATTGACTAAAATAATTTGATGAATCGAAAAACACCCGGTAAGATATGTCACTTACTTTACAGCTGACCCTAATTTCTTTGACATTCCTCACGTAATAAAAGTGCGGCAACATAACAATAATAACAAAATTATGAAATTAAATAAATAGAAAAACAACTACACTAACAACAGAATTTAATTGCGAGATGACCGCCGAAAGTTGTCCAATTAACTTTTGCCTAATTTATTCAAGTTTATGACGCAAACAAAATTAATTGCTACACAGACATTTACTAATTATTCACAAGACATTCCATAAATTCATTAGTACTAGGCGTTTCGAAATTTCTTTCTTAATTAAAAAAAATCGACCCAATTTTTCAAACTGTTGCACTTACAACGAAACATAAAGATAACAATTAATTTACGAAATAACTGCTCCAATTGTAGACACCAAATGCTATTATATTATAAAATCTGGGTCCGTTAACATTTGTCTAATACATTTGATAGTATGTATCCGGCAAGAAAATTTCAATTAAGGTTTCGCCAAGAGCTACATCAAACATCCAATTTTCATTAGAATCACTAATTATAAAGATTGCATCAGGGTAACACTAAGAAATCAATTTACTACTTACCCTCAGGGGTTAAGTTTTCTTAAATTTTAGTAAGGTGCGAATAGTGTTCGAATTTCCTTCGAATTATTTAATTTTCAGTCGTTGATTAATTAATTATAAATCAATTACAAAATAAATACAGTAAACCTTCAAACCGAAAAAAACAAAAGCTGTTCACATTATCGACTTTTTCATGTTAACGCATGCTATAGTATATTTAATATGTTATAAACATCTATTTCACGAAGTAAATATACATGTACATAAATCAGAGCTAGGCAAAGCTTTAGTGCTTGTGCATTAAAATGTGCTTCCAATCCTTTTAGGGCTTAAAAGCACTATAGGTACTTCAAACCCTTCCATGAACAAGTACTAAACTAATTACTTTACAAAAGTGCTTAATAATTTGTATTTCAAAGACTTCCAGCACTTTAAATTCTAAATTAAGTAATAAAACAATCAGAACATAGTAAAAACATCAAAGGTGATTCAATATTTCTGAAATGCTTGAAGCCTTTTGATGTATTTGAAGTCATTTTGGTTTAATTAAAGCCCACCCAGCCTATTCGACAAATGCTTAGGGCTTTGAACTTAATTACATTTCGAATTAATTGATAATTCGAAGACCTTGGTTTTTAAAATATAATCGGAGATTCAAGAACCAAAGCACTTGGGCTTTGGGCTTGCAGCTTTTTTAAACAGAGCTTGCCGACCTCCGATGCAATTATAAAACAAAAACTAATATATTTTTATTAATAGAAAATTATAAAAAGCGAATTTCAAGTCAATCAAGAAAACATACAAACTTTTTCAATTCTGAAAAACACCGAACTCTTTAACGGTCTGAGATGTGCATCTTTCACATCTTTAGAGATTAGTCTTCTTTTTTGTTTTATCTTACAATTTGTATACTTTGCGACACCATATTTATTATTATTGTAATGTATATTTTATAATAATTATTGACTCAAGTAACCTCAAAACAAATTTCTATCACAGCGTAAACTATTCTGTGTATTAAATATAACAATTTCGAAAATTGTAAAAAATTTTGAAAGCCTATCCACTTCAAATACATCTACAATACTTTTTGTGTAGTGTAACTGTTAATTGAAACAACCCCACCGTAAAAAAGCGAATTATTGAAAATTTCCAATCCTCAATTTGGAATGAATTTTTAAAAACTTTTAAAATTCACACACCCATAATTAAATGTAGTTTTTTTTACTATAAAAAAGGAAATTCTTTATCTGATGGGTATACGTGGGCGTGTATATCACATTTCTACCATTTTGTAGTTGTAAATGTTCATGAGAACACTAAAGTCGTATTGCGAAAAGGTTTTCCTTTCTGAAATCGACTTCGTTAACAAGATCAGATAACTAGTATGAATACGCAAGTTACGAAATAATGTTGCAAGTAAATTTGTTGTACTAGGTAAAGGCAACACTCGAGAAGATCTACACATTTAAGCGGACTGGCTGATTTTACCGATGAAAATTTCAAACTTTCCCTTCAAGTTTCCGCCAATGAATTGTAATCGCTATGAAAAAAATTTACACGTTAGTATCATGACCTTTTGTACAATGAAGGTGGTGCAGATTTATATATATGTACATGCAGATACATTTATATATGAATCGGAGTCGTCAACCTCTTTTGATGGTAACAAAGCAGTCTACGTCGACAGTTTAGTCTTTGAAAACTTTTTGCAAATGTCTTTACAAGCTCGTTCTAGCAAATGAAGTTTCTATTATTTAATATGCTACGTAGATAAACCTGACGAGATGGCCTTGCATTCAAAGTTTCTGATGCTAATCGGTGATCAACAGTACAGAAAAATTTTACCTGCTCAATGTACCGTCACCATCAATAAAAGTGAGACACCTATCAACTCCATAAATTCCTTTGTTTAACAGTAAATTATCCGTTTCAAAGTAAATACAAAATGTAGAATTCGTAAAGTTTGGGAAATCTAATTTCGTCCACACCGCATAAAAATTACGTAGGAAACTTTGTTAGAAACAAAATAGCAAATTTTTAACATTTCAGGAGTGCTTACAAACTAAAAAACCGTCGTAAAATTTCTAAAACGTAAAAGTAACGCTGTTATCCTCATGTGTTTTATAACTTTTTGTTTTATGACGCGGCGTGGAAAATGTTCACAGGATCGCTTCATTCCAAGCACACCGACTTCACCCTCTGTCGGTATAAAACTTCAGACCGAACTAAAACTGATTACTTAAAATTACTTGCTTCTTTACTTTTACAATATCGTAACTTCTATTTCCATCTAAGTACCCATTTTTTATTGTTTCGCAATTTAATTTTTGCATACCTACAAAACGCTCCGTTTTCGCAAAAATTAAACTACTCGTCTTAAATAACTAGGAAACTACGATATTATGGTAAGGGCAACACTAAATGGATTTGACTTTTACAGGGGCTATAAAATTGCTTATGGACACTAAAAATAAATTTATAGGCTTCCGTACATGCCTAAGCAATATTGAATAGTATTAAAAACCCGCACAGTCTATAAAGTTTACCTTTGAAAGACATCTAATGTAATTTTGTATTAACCTTACCTTACACGCTTTCTTTAAAACTAGGAAAATAATTTGCTGAATATACGTACCTAACTTTTATTTATGATTTTTACTCTTCAATTGAGATAAACTAACTGAAAACAAACTAAGCGAAAAGAAACACCTTGATGTGCTTATACTTTTTTTTTTCGTGTATTACTAAATGTTTGAATAATACTGATGAGGTAACAAGGCAATCTACTGCTTACTCATAATAATACATATAACTTAATACTTTCACTTAATGAATTGAATGCGTTTTGTACATGTTTACGTATAAAGACATCGCAATATATTTTCTGCTGTATAAAACGTCTTTTACCTTGCGTTTTACTATTGTGACCTTCCATTCATTATTTATTCCATAAGTGCATTCTTTCGTTATCGTAACTACTAGGAACGGATGGAAATTTAAAATTGACGATACTTTTGAGAGTCAGATAGCAACTCCAAATTGGTAGAAATACGAAAGAAAATATAAACCAACCTACTTATAGTTATCTAAAAATATTTTCTCAATAATTCTAAACTATCTGATAATATAATTCCTAGTATAATATGCCAGTCTAGTTTTTGATGTCAATTTTGTCTCGTTTTTCGCATTTATCTCAAAAACCATCAAAGGAATCGTAATAATATGTATAGAATTGGAAGACCTTTAAAGTAAAATTTGAAACGTCTCGATCACAAAAAAAAAACGTGAAAAACCTTTAAAAAAAGATTATTCTTCAAAAATTCATGACTTCGTTAATTTAATACGTTTCGCATCGGCCTTTTGAGAAAAAGTAATGATTATTATGCTCAATAATAGAAATTCTATAGGACTTACGGTTTTTACACAATTGGAATTACAATAGTGTGACAAGTAATTTTCATAGGCCGCTCAATCTACCTCGCTGACAACTTCTGTTTGGGCAATTTTTGATATTTTACCCTCTGGTACCTACTTTTCGACCAAAATTAACTACTTTTGTGCTATAAAGACTGGGCTAGTAATAATCATAAAATTCAAAAAATGTCTTAACCCAATTTTTGTTAAAGTGTTGTGGTAAATTGAGGTAAGGCATTGAACTGAATTTTATTATTTCCACACGACAGTCTCCTTTTCTTTGGTTTTTTAGTAATAATCAGTTTAACTTTTATAATGCAAAATCAGCTTAGAAAACAATTTCCGCCATAAACAGCATAAATGTTAAACATAAAAGATGAATATACTATATAAAAAAATACTTTTTTATATGTTTTTTATGGTAGTACTTTTACGAAAATAAATCAACAAAAAAGTTTCACGAAAATTGTATTGCTTCACTGCAATATTGTTTCACCACACAGTGGCATCATCAGGTGATGAATATAACAAACTAGACTTAACTTATCCTATTTATATACAGTATGGGGGTGGGGGTTCATTCTTACAATTTATTACAATTTAAATTAACTAAAGGGGAACTATTGCCTTCTAACTTGATACAAATTTCTAACAATCCCATCAAATGGTTATATTTCACTAAAAGTGAGTAATATTGTTAAAAATATCAACAATAGTTTTATTAGCTTCAGAACTAATAACACTTTAGGAGAATATATAATAAATAATAAATGTAAAACTCCTAAACAATTATGTTATATATATATATATATGTATTGTAAAGATTGTCCTAAGGTGTACGTCGGTCAGACTGGTAGGAAATTTGAGACCCGCATAAATGAACATTTTAGTAGCTTCAATAATAAAAAAGTAGATTCTACCTATGCACAACATCTTATAGAAAATAACCACAATTTTAATTTAAATTATAAAATTTTACATAGGCAAATAAATCTCTCAAATTAAATTTACTAGAACAACTGGAAATAGATTTCAGAAAAAAGGAATAATTTTAAATGATAAGTTAGAAGGCAATAGTTCCCCTTTAGTTAATTTAAATTGTAATAAATTGTAAGAATGAACCCCCACCCCCATACTGTATATAAATAGGATAAGTTAAGTCTAGTTTGTTATATTCATCACCTGATGATGCCACTGTGTGGTGAAACAATATTGCAGTGAAGCAATACAATTTTCGTGAAACTTTTTGTTGTTTTATTTTACTTCTTTATATGTAATCGATCCAAAAATATAAAAACCATTTAAAGCTTAATCTGTAAAGCGTTTTCGAACATGTAGTAAATTTCAGAAGCTAAGGATTGTAATTATTTTATTTGTTGCCACTAAACCTTTAATGAGACAATAATATAGCTTAAAAGAGTATCATAAAACTAACAGGAATGTTCACTCACAGTCAGTTTCTAAAACAAGTAAGTAATACCGGTTAGAAACTTCTATATAGGTACACAAAAACCTTTTATCTTACTCTGCTCTTTCAAAATATTGCCTTGTACAAAATTAAATTTAAATCTGATATTAATTACATTTGAATTGGAGTTTGGAATTTGAGTTGAAAACTATCAAATTCAATGAGACGAAAAAAAATTACCTGATCTCGTTTTATATAAGAAATACAATAACAGTAATTTACAGTCTTAATTACACAAACTACAAATTTGTATATTTTCAACTCACTGGATACGGAGTTTCAACTTTCCGAATTTAATACTAGCAGAAAAAAGTACCCAGTTACTTTAATTAGTTGAACAACAACATTCTTAAAACTTCCAACATACCGGGTTTATATATGTATTTAAAGGATAAAATTGCAGAACGTAATAAGAAGAATAAACCGTTTGTAAAAAACAAACATGGTACGTATATGTACTTTTAACAAAAATAAAATTAATTAGTCGCTTAATTCAACTGTTAATGAGAATATACAATCAGGGTAATATTAAATGAAACTAATTTCCGAGTACTCTCATATTTACAGACTGTTTATTAATAAATTGAAACTGTCTGCCGTTAACACTTGCTGAAACATGTTTAATATTTTTTTTTTTTATAGAAGAAAACAGTTGGAAATTTTTCACTTACATTTATTAACAAACTCTACAAGTGTTTCGGCTTTTTATGGCATCTTCAGGAGTTATTGAGTTACAAGTACCTAATCTAAACTAAAGTAATTCCTATCTATACATCTCTATCTTACACTAAATTTGGATCAAGGAGAGGGTTGCTTCCGAACATGATTTGATCGTTTATTATTTACTAACATTATTCCTACAGTATTATTGTTGAAATAGGCAGGGTTGATATTGTTCTTTCTTAGAATTTTACCTGTCTTATTACTCATGTTACCGTAATATGGGATTTTCTGCCACTTAATTTTATTATGTATTGTATAGTTCAATGTGTTTGGGAATATTTCTTGTAAAAGTATATTCTTTTGTTTCTTTTTAAGTAGTTTATAAACTAAGTTCAGGAAATAACAATATACTCGAAAAAACGTGTATTTACGAAATCAAATGCTCCGACTGTGACACTATATATATTGGTAAATCAAAAAGAAAGATAGGCACAAGATTTAACGAACGTTATCAATATCTAAAATACAATAAACATAACTAACCTAACATAATTAATAATAGCCACAGAAACCCCTTCCTTGATCCAAATTTATTATAAGATAGAGATGTATAAATAGGAATTATTTTAGTTTAGATTTAGTAACTTGTAACTCAATAACTACTGAAGATGCCATAAAAAGCCGAAACACGTGTAAAGTTTGTTAATAAATTTAAGTGAAATTTTTCCAAATGTTTTCTTCTATTAAAATAATTTTTATTAGACTGTTTATGTTACCCAGCCATTATAGTACAAAAGTATTTAATTTTGGTCAAATTTTCAACAGAAATCCATTGAATTAAATACCAAAAATGACTTAATCAAAAGTTGTCAGTTTCTTTAGGCAATGTTTAAATATTGCAATTTTCAATTTTACGTTAAACTACATACTAAATATATTGCCATTTAAAAGCAAAAACTGTCACTTGTGTTAACAGAATATTGGTCAGTTTTTTAAATACGGCAGTCAATGTTGACGTTATTTCGCATCCTAAGAGTTATAGACTAACTTTTTAATTTTTTAATACGATGGGTCCGATACGCCGAAAATTACAAAAAATTATAAAATAAAAAATGTTGATTCTAGACTAATTGGGGGCCGTAGTAACAAAAAATTACAAAAAATATAGGTCATTTATGTCGAAAGCGAGATATGTGACAGATTTTTTTTATCGTTATTCATTTTGCAGAGTTTTGGAGAAATATTCATAAAATCTAAACCGTCTAAAATGGAGCATTGCGGTTTCGAGTGAGTCTATACTAGATACCAGTCTCTTACTCCTAAGCCTTTTTTGCATATTTTCTGAATGCCGCATTTTAAGAACTGACCAATATTCAATATTCTGCTAACACATGTAAAACGCATGTTGAATCAACAGTTTTTGGTTTTAAATAGCATATATTTAGTATGTAGTTTAATGTTAAGGGTATGTTGTTTCTACAAATGTATCCCGTTTTCGTTCAAGTAATTCTAATTTAAAACCTTTTTACTGTTCGTGCAATTATAGTTAATGCAAAAAAAAAACTGATTTTTAGTTAACTTAACATTTTTTTTCTCAGTGCTGAAATATACATTTTTTCAGCCTCTTGATAGTTAGATTATAGTCGATTAAGGGAACCATTCCAACCATAACTTAACCATCAAGAAATGAAAATAAAATGTCAAAAACCGCTTATTAACCGGATATTACGCGAATTTTCCCATTTCTGCCTATTACATGTAACAAAAATATTTTAATGAAAACTAACGACTTTTTCAAACTTTTCCTAATATTGCTACGCAACAAGTTACTATTAAAAATAATTTGGTAACAGTGGTTATCAATATATTTATATATATATATATACACAACAGACTTATGAATGTTTTTAGAAGTTAAAAATCAAAAAATTATATACAACATAAATATTTTTACATCGTAAACCATTATCTAATGAGAAATTTTATATAAACAACACAGTATTATACATCGACAGTAAATATTATTCAAATTACATGTATTCTTGTTCAAGAAAACTTTTATAAACGTGTGATATGTAACTTCAAATAATGAGGGATGACATTAAACAAGCAACATTAAGTGGAAAACATCAAAGACAAGGACATCCAGTTAGTTACCTTTTTGAAAACGAAAGTGCATCATCTGCTGCAGCTGCAAAAATTGAAACGCGAGAAGAACTGCTTTCAGATATATGCGATACGATTTGGAATCTGACCGTACGATTGTTATTAATTTTATTATGCGATGTATGAAGAAAAGACTTGGAAGACGAGAAATGACGCTTTGTATGACCGTCCCGTTCAGACGAGCAGACGGCCCAAGAAGAAGTAAAGCTGCGTTGGCCACTAACCAAGAACAACTACAAACAACGCAGGTATAACTGGTGACAAAGGTGCGCGAAGTCCAGGCCTGCGCGCAAGAACCTACCACCGATTTTACCTATTTTTGTTTTCACAAAAATAAACCGATCTTAAATTGCAACGGTATTTATTGCTAAATTATTAATTTTTTTTATAAAACTACTAGGTATTATTAACAGAACAATTTCTTCCGATTCGATAAACAAAACTCTCCCGGCTTCGCAATAACAAGTTTTATTAAAGAAAACGAAATATGACTCACCTAAGGCCGATGTTCGTTGTTTTTGATTATTTACATCTAGTTTGATGATATCTGCATCTGAAAACAATAGAAACAAAATTAAATATCTAATGAAACCCACCACAGTAATCGAAAACGTATAAAGAGAGAAAAATTAAAAATTAACAAAAGCAAAACCAAACTTTCGGTCAATATTGGAGATTAGTACGAAGAAGTTAGCTGTTGTTGCAGTATTTCGCATATTCGAAGCAATAGTCACCAAATTTTCACACCTCGACTTATTGCAGCATTTGATTACTTAATTATAGTTAAAAATTAATATATTGTAGCCAATTTTAAAAACATTAATGCGAAATTAATTTACACCCACTACAGATTACCTCCCTCATACAATAAGGGAAACATTTGTTACTGTTGTCACGCCTTGGTCGGTACTCAAACCTGGGATCTTTGGCTTTACGAGCCAATGCTTTTACCACTAAGCTACAACAGATGGCAACAGTAACAACTTACTTACTAAGTCACATAACATCGGAATCAATGTATATTATTATTAATCATTAATAATGAAATATTTGAAGAATTTTTAGTAGGGGTAAATTTTTAAATACATTAATGCGATATTAATTATTGAATTAATTTATATCAACTACAGATTACCTCATACAATGAGGAAAAAAATTGTTACTGTTGTCACGCCCTCACCGGGACTCGAACCTGGGATCTTTGGTTTTACGCACCAATGCTTTTGGCACTAAAATACGAAAGGTGACAACAGTAACAACAAGAACGTATTTACTAAGTCACAGAACGTCAGAATCAATGTATATTATTATTAATCATTAATAATGAAATATTTGAAGAATTTTTAGTAGGGGTAAATTTTTAAATACATTAATGCGATATTAATTATTGAATTAATTTATATCAACTACAGATTACCTCATACAATGAGGAAAAAAATTGTTACTGTTGTCACGCCCTCACCGGGACTCGAACCTGGGATCTTTGGTTTTACGCACCAATGCTTTTGGCACTAAAATACGAAAGGTGACAACAGTAACAACAAGAACGTATTTACTAAGTCACAGAACGTCAGAATCAATGTATATTATTATTAATCATTAATAATGAAATATTTGAAGAATTTTTAGTAGGGGTAAATTTTTAAATACATTAATGCGATATTAATTATTGAATTAATTTATATCAACTACAGATTACCTCATACAATGAGGAAAAAAATTGTTACTGTTGTCACGCCCTCACCGGGACTCGAACCTGGGATCTTTGGTTTTACGCACCAATGCTTTTGGCACTAAAATACGAAAGGTGACAACAGTAACAACAAGAACGTATTTACTAAGTCACAGAACGTCAGAATCAATGTATATTATTATTAATCATTAATAATGAAATATTTGAAGAATTTTTAGTAGGGGTAAATTTTTAAATACATTAATGCCATATTAATTATTGAATTAATTTATATATTAATAATAATATATATATATATATATATATCGATTCCGACGTTTTGAACTTTGTATGTACGTTCGCCATTGTTACTGTTGTCACCTCTCGTAGCTTAGTGGCAAAAAATTGGCGTGTAAAGCCAACGATCCCGGGTTTGAGTCCCGGCGAGGGCGTAACAACAGTAACAATTTTTTCCCTCATTTTGAGGTAATATGTAGAAGGTATAAATAAACTCAATAATTAATATCGCATTTACCCCTACTAAAAATTATTCAAATATTTCATTATTAAGGTCTTAAATGAGCTGAAACCTCTTGACCTCTTACAGTAATGAAAAAATTATTTTTAGTGAAAAAAAAATAATAGAACACATTAAATCTCAAGATTTCGTGTAATCCCTATTTAATTTATCTCGACGCGAAACACCCTGTTCAGTCATTCGAATCTGTTCATTTCTGTATCATTTCCTGCTTCTCGTCTAGTTTCTAGTTAGTTTCTGCTACAACATTCCAAGCTTCAGAAGTTTATCATTACTAAACGAAATTGATTCAAAATTAAATCAGCAACGTCATACATCGATTTTTCTGATCTAATTATCTAACAGTTTTCTTCATCTACGATAACGAGAAAACAGATAGGACCTTTTATCAAAATAACTTTCCAAACATCGACGTTATATTTAACCAAATGCCAATAACAATAATTCCACTATTTCCACCAAATAACGTTAACATATGTACACGAAAAATCATAAATAGGTGCAACGAGAAAAGGAGCAATTTCTATAGAAATTTTTCTCAAGGAAGATTTGTTGAAATGTCTCTAGTACAAAATATTCTGCATTTCTGTTTGTAGTTTAAAAAGGCGGAAATTCTCCGTTTAAGCAATGATAAAGGAGGCATAGAATAAAAAAAAAACTAAGGGAAGGATAGACGAATGCATTTTGCTGCCACTTTACTCTTTATGATAGCAGTGACTTACACAATAACCAAGCCAGTTGAACTACTTTCTCTATTTTTATTTTCTTTAAAGACGACGACTAAAATATTTCGACTGTTGCTAGTTTATATGAAATCCTCAAATACTCTGCTTTCTACATAATACTCTGAAGTGCTTGGCTCAAGCTCATTTAACGTTTACTGTCCTTAAAAGGGATTCTAAATCGTCTCAAATTGGAGTTGGTATAGTTAAAGAATTGAATATTTCATATGTATACTTTTTACTGGTGCATACTTATAGAACAGAAGGATATTTGGATTCAACGTGCACTATCTTTGAATTCATACATAATATTCAGTCAAAGTAAAATGAAGTTGCAGGTAAGAATCCCTGAAGGGAATTCCCAGTTTCGAGTTTGTAACTCACTTCTTGCACCGGTAGATTTTTGCGAATTTTCTGAAACACGAGATCCGTGGGAATTCACGCTGCTGCCAAAAAGAAATAAAATATTTTTCTATTCTTACTTTTATTTTCAGTTACCAATTTATGGATCAACTACATACATACATAAAGCGTCCACAAGGGGATTATGGCTAGGCACAATGGTAGCGAACAACTACAAAGGAAAATTTAAAATGTAGGTAGAAACTTTTGACAATATACAATACATACTACACTTATGTTTCAGTTTTCTACAGTATGCAAATTTCCTTTTTACGATTCTCTCATCTTCGAAATTTGTTGATCGCATATGACCATTGTAACAAATAACAGCCAAATAAATCATCAGAATTATTGTCAGACGAAACTATTACAAAGAAAAACATCGCCGCCTTACCAAGAAGTCTTAGCAATTTCATTTAAAAGAAGCATTTTATGGTTTATTTTACAACTACCTACAAGGACAGATATAAATAACATTTGGGGAAAGAGAAAACAAAACTTCACTCAGTGACAGTGTAATTTTGGTCCTTACCAAGAACGTAATTGGCAAAATTAACCGGTTAAACATATTTAATCGCAAATAAAAACCGCATTTCCGAAACAGATCACAATAACAAGAAGTAAACTTAATAATGTAAAATGAGACAGGAAAAATGCAACGAATGACAGTGCAATTTTATTTTCTTAAAAACTACAATTTGTGACACTAATTATGTAATTTCTACATAAAATTTCAAGAATTTAATAACGAATTAAGTCAACCACTAAGAACTAACTCCCTGTTATTCCTTTTAAGTTATCAACAGTCACAATAAGAATTATTTTAATAAATACTACTACAAATAAATATAAGATGAAACGAAATCAATTCAAATAAAATACCAATTTTTGAAAAGACTGTAGATGGGGTGGCAGATCCACAGGGTAGGGGGGTTTCGAGCACGCCCCCCACCCCATAGGGTTCAGAAAAACTATTTGTTAACAAACAAAGCAATTTCATAAAAGATTATCCGCAAAATAGGTAAAATCTATTGTGAAACCCATTGGCAAAATCCTAGATCCGCCCCTGCTGTAGGCAATCTCCCTAATAATTCGAGACGGATGTAGATTTGTCGGAGGTGGTTTTAACATTAGTTACGACCGTTCAATTTTTTTACAATTTCGTTTAGCATGTCTCCAGTTTATTCTGTGTCTGGTGCATGTCCTACAATCCCTTCCTGTTCTGTTCTTTGCCTCTTGATTATTACGATTTTCATGACAAGCTGGCATTAACCCAAAAATAGGCGCTGTGCTCAACATTTTGGCATCGATTCTAAGCAAAATTTACTACGACATAGTCCACTTTTAGTACCTCTACGGCAAATTACTGTTGTAATGCAGAATACATAAATCAATATCACAAGAGAAAAAAGTGGACGGAATGGAATGTAAAAATATACAGAAACAGATGACAGTTATTTTGTCTACAACAAGAAAATGCCATTTTGTGAAGACAGAGACATTTTTAAAATGGATCAAGCATATATACTATTTTTGTTAGTTGAATTCCTACAGGACCATCTCAAAGACAATATGACTTAGGAAGCTTAGATGGGATGCTATTATCAATAAATAACATGTAGTGTAAAAATGGGAAGAATCAAAAGAGCTTATAGGTCTGGATGAGTCGGTTTAATGTTGAACATATTCTTTTTCGAAAATCACAGATCATTAAGTCGTATAAATATACTAATAATTTGACATTAGGGTGATTGTTATTGTTTATTCGTTAATCTTGAAACAAAATGGTCGGTCACTAGCGGACATTCAACTTTCGTTTGAGACGGTTGGTTACTGGGATTATTCAGACCTGCTTGCCGCCAACCTTACACATAAGTATACGACACGCTCTTGCCGCTTTTGGACCTTTGCAAGATGTTAAAACTTGCAAAGCCACCTTGAGAAGAACAAAATACATACCTACCTACTACTCTCTGATCGCCGAGGTCGAATAGACCGATTGAAAAAAATCTGACCTACTAATAGCTTTCCACTAATTCGGTTTTTCTCAACATACTGATAACGAACGGAGAAAAAATTAAAAAAAAAACTAATAAAAATAATATTTGTTATCTTACAACAAAGGTAAGAAAATTGTTATAAAGAAGAATTAAATTAAAAGGTTAAACTTCTCTTAAAACTGTGTAAGTTCCTAGACCTAGTCCATAGAGAAATAATTTTAACTGACACCCTGCAAATACCTACTAAACAGACATTTCATCTTTCAACAAAATTTATTAGCATAAATAATAATAAATGTTATTGTTTTTATCAAGCTTTATGACCGTTATGAGTTATGAATTATTTTTCACTATAAAAGCTAAGCTTCTCATTGTCTGAGGAAGGCAATGCTCTCGATAGCCATTGTTAAACTCCTGTTCTTAGGAAAAAATACCTGACTACCTTATAGCTTTTAATATCTTCTAGATTAATTTCGGTAGGTAATACACTATTAACAGCATTAGAAAGGTTTTTTTAAAAGAAGTGCGCATCATGGTCACGAAGTAGATTCGGTTTTTGAACACAGTTTATTTTCTTTCATACCTACCAACTTAACACGAAGAAGTTGCTGTAACGGCACGACATGGTAAGTCATGTCTATTGAATGTTTCTTACACATACATGGATACACACGCACTTAAAAATTTTCGATAACTATAATGTATTAATAAAAAAGGTTTAATATACACATCTGAAACTCCCTTGACCATGTATAATTAAACAATAAAAGCTTTTTATTGTTTCCTTTCACGAATATAACAATTTTTTTATTTAAAAGAGCGTAACACTTTTCAAAAACAACAATGCTGAATTTAATAATAATCTATTTACCTACTTCAAAACAGTAAATTAGGTTTATAATAAAATAATGAACTAAACCTAAAGAAAAATCCTACATATGAACGTTATAAAAATGAAAAACCAGTCTACCTATTCGTACTTTCTGCCTTTTGCGTTAGGTATTTTACAAATTAATATTCAGAAATGTAATAGTACCTAGAACTTAATAATATCTATATCTACCTACATACTCATACATAAGTTCATCTAAATTTATTAAAAAATACTTACAATGCAAAAACCAACTAAAATTTTCAAAACAAAACTTTATGTTATGTTTTGTTCTTTGCAACTGAAATCTTTTGAAATAGCATTAATTAATGCTAAATTTATCGAAAGGATTGCAAAAAACTAATCCATATACCTATATAGGTATACACAGAACGTTTGATTACTAATAAAGGGTCATTAAAATAGTATAAAAACAATAAATAATGTGGAGAAAGAGAAAAGGTTAAGATTAGTTTTTAAAAAACTTGCAGTTATTTTCAAAGTACGGTCTAACGAACTAGTGCTTAACTATATATATTAATTAAATATTTATGTGAATGATACGTACATTGTACTATATCTTAATCTACAATGTACAATATAGTGTCAATAAGGGTTCCCTCATGTCCATTGCATAATCTCAGGAAGAAACCTATGTTGAACAATTGATTAAGTTTTAAATTTTAGCAGGTCACAAGTAAAGTAATTAAAGCAGTGATAAACTAAAAAGCAAATTAAAATATTATATTATTTTAATACAAAACTAAGCCTGACTAAATAAGATGGACTTATTTAGTGTAAAACCTAAAGTAACGGGTCAAGTTAAACCATCGGAGAAATGCAAGTAATATCAAAAAGCTTACCATGAGTTAATTCTTTCGCAATACATTAAACATCTGTTCTTCACTTAAACCACATATTTACATTCAAAACCACATCGTATCACAACATACTTCGAAAAAAGAGTAAGATGGTTTGTTAACAAATCAATGCGGCTATCAATTATGATAACAAAGTTCAACAATAATAAATCACTTCCAAGCTTTTATTATCACATTATAAATGTCCACTCTGCACTTATAATACGTTTCACATGCCTTTGTTTGGATGATGTTTTTTTTAAAGATTCCAAACCGAAAAACTCCACATTTCTCACCGTAACACGCCGTGTAAGTTATGTAGTACCAATCACTTTTTAATAAATAAACGGAATCTTTTACTTTAACAATGCCGGCATGACTGATAGCGTTCAAATTATTGGTTTAAATAATATTTTTATTCATGTTTGTTAATACCGATTGACAATTTTAACATAAATAGTTGTAAAACTATACTTATTACATACCACCAACGCTTCGGCAACTCGACTAAACATTCCCAGACGGGTTTCGACCTTACGAAAATTACCGAAGATTTCCGATACTACTTTAACTATCTGCGACCATTATATAGCGGGAAATTTGTTCTCACAATATAAATCTCTTTTACTAAACACCTCAAATACAAGTAACATTATGAATTTCCTAGTTTTGTATGTGTGTACTATATCAATGTTTATAAATATATAGGTATTTATTTATATGTGATACGACAAATATGAAAACTTAGTTCAAATCTTAATATTAAACTGTAAAAGACTTCGAATATTAAATCAAATCTTATTAATAATCTTATTTTTCCTAGATTAATTCAAACTGCATCAACAAGATTATGTAAAGATAATAAAACTATGTTTGCTTTATTTTTTTTTACTTACATACCGGTAGCGACATCTGATGCCAATTAGCTACAATAACTTACCGCTTAATACCAACGTAAACTAACCTCAACGTGATTTCTCATTTATCGACAAGTTTAATTTCATCGTTAACAAGAACAGCGGGAAGTTAAATTTCCATTGTATATAAATCGATAGATTTATAAAAATATTAAAACTAAGAAATATTGAAACCTAGTACTTTATTTTAATTGAAAATCTGTCTCTGTCACTAACACCCGTCATAAAGAAATTATTCCCTAAGTTTTTTAAACTTGTGTCAGAATGAATATTAAAAACAGATGGGAATATAATGAAAATTTAATTTCAGCGTGGTTTGAAGAAATGAAAACAGTTCCTGCTAAATATACTATTCCAACGTTAGATGAAAATACCATAGCACTTATAAAAAATATTTGTTTCACACTTAATTATGGTGACGATGTTTTTATTATGTCAGTACAAATACTGGAAGAATTTCTAAGCAGAACCGATTCAACGCTATTTGTAATTGCTGACCCTATTTTAAATATATTTTGTGTAATATTCATTTGTGGAAAATATTATAATTGCAAAATGAAGGAACCTATATCATGTGAAACATTGCTATGTTACCTTTCCATTCATACTAAGTTCAAGTATACTGTGCCTCGAATAAAAGAGGCTGAAGTAGCAATTTTAAAATTGCTAAATTATAAGATTCCCAAAAATACAAAATCAGACGATTTAAACACAATGTACATGTTCTTTGTACATCCACTAAAAGTAAAAATCAGAGCCTTGGAACTCTGCACCGAGCTTTTGAACTTGGTTGTTCTGTTTTGGCCTACTATACATCGCAAACTACGCTCTGTTTATTCAGGAACTGAATTAAAAGATAAAGTATTTACATGTTTATTAGCTCACCGGTGCTATATTCCTTCTGGGATTATTTTAACTGGAATGCGTATGATCGAATTATTTAAAGTTCTTGATAAGGATAGAATTGCAATGGAGTTTCAAGAAGTGACTGGGATTCATTTCGATCATTTGCAGTTCTTAAGTGATATTCTTCATAGAATTGCTGAGAAGAAGAAGAACCGACCTTTATTCTTCCCAAAGTAATTCTTTACTTTGAGAATAGTATAAGTTAAACGTTAAATAAATACTTAATTCATAAAAAATGTCTGTATATCAATTAAATTTCATGAACTACTCCTATGTTCCTGTGTACTTTAATAAATTTGTTTTTTCAATAAAAGTTAATAATAGTTTTCTAGTATTTTATTTACAGATTTTAAAAGTGAATTATTGTAAAATTAATAATGTTAATTTAAACTTACTAACATGCAACTTCTTAATTTTCCGCATCAGGAATTGTTTCTATGCCCTAAAAACAAGATACATTAGAAATCAATGTTTTTTTTTGCAAAATAAAACAAATGAAACAAGAGAAATAATATAAAATAATTCAAGACTAACAAAACTCACATTCATTTTGTAAGGATTGCCAGTTAAATTCCAATCCCTCAAATATTGTAACATATCTTCAGTTTCTAAAAGCCTACGTCTGTAGGGCTAAAAATATTTAAAACAGACTTATGTAACTCTTTGAGGTTAAATACTTTTAAGAAAAGCTTACATTTCCACAAATCAGCTTATTAATTACATAACCGGAAAAATGAGGTAACGCCATTGCTGCTACAATTATCCCAAAACTCGGTAATATTTCATACCACATGTTTTAACACAATAAAGTCCCAATTAACAGCTATTATGTACAATACAAGGATCGGTATAATTAAAATAAAAACGACAGTGAAGAAAAGTACTCTACTCTGGGAAGGTATAAGGTCGTTATTGCAAACGTTATTTTTAAATCACGTTACTAATTCCCAGAATAATAACAAATTATTCAGATGATTCAGAACACGATGAACCGTTTCAGCATCCGTAACTATAATGATAAAACTAATGAACTTGTTAGTTTTGAATGAATATGATATAATTTGGAAATGGTACAAACAATGTAAATAACGATGTTTAAAACGTTACTACAACACCGTTATTTTCAATATTACTCCGCTCTGCAACCAATTATGCAGAGGAAAACTAGTCGGAAAAATACAATTGTATTCAACTTCTGCAGCCAACATTGCAGTTGCAAGTTTAACATGTTTTCTGTACTTTTTCCTGTTTATTTAAAATTTTATTAATTATTTATATAATTTTCATCAAGTACAATGAAAAAACCGTTTTATTATTTTTCTATAAAATAACTAGTAAGAGGGAAAAATAAATACATCAACAAGACATTACCAAAAATATTAACATACATTAATTTGCTAAATATTTAAAACTTTAATAAATACTTAAATTTGAACCACAATTTTATAAGAATCGCTTAAAAATGAACAAAGGTTACTTAAACATGACTACGTGCAAAATTTTGAATGGAAATTTTATACAGTCCTATTTCTATGTGCTTATAAATGTTTTATAAAGGAATATATTTAATTTAAATTTTAAATAATTCTTAATGTTGCAATAAGTCTAGCAGTAAACACTTCCTGCCCCTTTTTACATCAATAAAGTATGTTACAAATGGAATAATTGAAAACAATAAATGTTTTTAGAAACAAGTTAGTCCTTTTGTCATTTTATTATGCAGAATAATAATCGAAAGCGTTCTTTTTTAATGTACATGCGTATTAAAACTATTACAAGCCAAATGAAATCAAAAGTGACGGCACTGAAAACAGAGGTTATATATAGCTTGTGTTGTTATTGAATGTACTTTATAAAGGTTTCGGACGGAAAAGCCGGTTGCTAGTATGACATTTATTTGTAATCGATCCTTCCTAAAACTTGTTCATGTACCTAACTATGGTTTGGCAAGTTTCTCGTATAGGTATCGTAATAAAAAGAATGGTTTTTATGAACAGTGACGAGAGAGTAGACGTAGTGCAATTATAGAATCGAAGCTGCTCTTGGCACCGTGGCTTTGAGCAATCTATAGGCCGGTTTTCATTTCCTTTCAAATAAGATTTTCGATTTGGCATTTTTTATTTAATTTCACCAAGCACTGTAAGGTTATACTGTGATGTGATCTGTGATTGCCGCGATTTTTAAGTGCAGACAATTATTAATTGCTATCAAATACCTACAACAGCGTGTGCAGTTGAAAAGACGATATTTCTTCAATGCCATACACAGTTGGTATCTATTCTATTATTATTGATAAATATTGGTTTGTTTATTAACATTTAGCAAGACCTGCTGCTATATATATTAATCACAGCCTAACATAAACGTCAGCCAATAAAATCGCGGAACTTCAACAAAGTATATAACGCATCCATTATCTTTTTTCTTATTGGCTGATTCTCAGACATACCTATAAAAATGTTATTTACCTGTGTTATAAAGTAGATAAAATAATGATTCCATTTCATAATGATTAAAGATTAAATTTTAGTTTACTATGTATAATTCAAATTCTTTAAAAATCAGGATGGAATAGTCGAATTCATCTTTAATACCAAGATATTTTTTACCAATATGTAAAGGTATATAAGCATAGGCATACAATTCATCCGAAGATACAGCTTGTCACAAACGCGTGTTTTTGTTTTTCTTGTAATTAATATTTTATTTGAATTTAATAAATGCTTATATCGAATTGTAAAAATTATTTGGAAATCGTAGATACTACCTACCTATATATATATCTAATTCTGATAAATTGTAAATTTGATTTTATCGAAGAAAATTGAATTAAATACAGTTCGAATGCTGTACATACACGTGTGTTCATATTTAAAAGTTAACCAATGCAAAAATATACAAAACTGTTCTCATTTAAGAAGTTAAAATTTAAAATATCTGTTTGTTTAGCATTTTATTAGTGCTTATTGTTAGATTGTTCCTGGTTACTTTAGTGTAAAATAAAAATATATATTTTTTAGTAATATACGTTTTTTCCCGTTAATAATTTCAAAGGCAAAAAGTTATTAATAGTTAATTCCTTTTCGAGAGCTTGATAAATTTTATTAATTAATTTTTTTCTGTAGCAATTTTGGTAGCATAAGTACGTAATATAGAACACAGTCTGAAAGTGAAAATGTTTTCGTAATCTGTTAGATTAAGGACCAATTTATTTGATCTAACAATTCATATTTGACCTTCATAGACATTATTTGTATTCATTATACGAATATATCCTAAAGAAATACTTACTGGTCAGGGTTATGGAATTTAACCTTGGAAATTATTTTTAAAATATTGCTTAATTTTGACTGCTTTTACGGTAAAGGAACTAAAAAACAGTAAAACTAGAAATTAAACACTAAAACTGCATATTCATAACTTTTGTTCTTGTTTGATTTGATAGAGATTTAACATTTTCAAATATTTTCCATTTTTTTGTGTGTTCTACAACAATTAAAGGATTCCTTATTTTACAAAACAGCAAGATATTTTACTTATTTGTTGTTTATTTTTTAAACATGTTTGAGAAAATGTATCTTACTGTAGGTACCTACAATTATATAATCTTATGCATTTTAACTGCATGTTGTATACGAAAAAGTTGTTCGGATTTTGAAATTATTTTTGTAAACACAACAGCACATTATCTGTGCTGCTTTTTTATATTTATATATATTAAGTCCATATTTTTTATCTTAAAATTATTATTTTACCTATCTGATGTATGTTTAAAATGATATGGCAAGTTTTTCATGTGAATAGCTTTGTCTACAAGAAATAAAATCTAATGTTGTCATAAGATAAAGTATCAGTTAAACAAATACCGCATCTCATAACTTTTAATAATCACACACATTCATATACTGATAAAGTACATATCTTCAAATATGGGGTTATCTGTTGTTAGTGGCCGCTGTTAAGATTCATAGTCATTTTTGTGGTGGCGTTCCATAAGTTTAGTGAACAAAAAAAAATTATTTAATGTAATCACTTAAATATAAATTTTTATAATGCGTGTGTTAGATATTAATAAATAATAATTGATATTTTGATTTGTTTTGTCCCTTTGGATTTAATAAGCAACTTTTTGGATTATGTAAATTATTTATGACCTTGGTTATTTAGTTATATAAAATAGACACATATGAAAATTCACAGAATTTGTAAAAAAATCGTACTACTGTAATAAATCAGGTTGACCTTCTACCACAAAAATGTAAAATAATAGCAAATGTATAAAACTTTTACATAATGTAATTATTTTTTCTAAAAACAATTAACAAAATTTTATGTTAATCTGTAGTAAATGAAGTTCTTTTTTGATTGTTGTCTGCAGAAAATGTGAGTTAATTTAATAAAGGAAACAAAACTTTATTTGGTTGTCCTTGCAAAGCGAAACGGTTTTATTCTGGTCAATTACTTTGAATTGAGTTTAATTAAATTGTCCAAAAGTTTGAAGGTGGTTAATGGAGATTAGTCGTCACTGTAATAATTTTCTGAATTAACCTTCAGCTTATTTTCGAAATGTGTCAATTTCGAACGTCCAAAATTGATTGCTTTTCGAATGTATTTTACCACGAACACAAAAATATCAAATAGAAGTGTGTACCCTTGATTAATAAATAAAGGCTGATTCACGGTCAAGGCCACACTTAGACTGCTTCTCAAGGACGATTTTTGAATAGGTTAAATTCATGTTAAGCTCTATTAACCTTTGTTACCACCAACAATATGCTAAGTGATATTGATATGTAAAATTACAAAGAAAACAAACTTTATATACGTATACAATATCATGTGAAGGTATAATATTATAATGCGTGTAAACCCTAAAGAACTTTCACATTTCTTACTGGTAATTTGATATAATTAAAAGTAAAAGTTCCAAATACGTTTTTTTATTATTTTATAAATTTTTTACAACCAGCGTCATTAAATAATTTAGATTGAAATACAGGGTTATTCACGCTATACGGCACGGAATATTATAGCCAAAATACGAGACTTTCAAAAAGTTTAATTTTTGGGTTAAATGGGGGTCTATTATGGTTACTTTTTAAAATTAATTTAATATTATGCAGGGTGTTCCAAATGCCCTAAAAGTATCAAAGTTATGTTTTTTTTTATGGAACCCCCTGTATATTATTGCATTTTTGGATTGTCCCATAAAAATAAGGGGCTGTTTTGATAAGGTTTATAATACCTAAACCTTAAGGTTTTTTAAATAATTTGAATTATATCAAAATCTAACCTAATTTTCATGTTTTAAATACTTAAGAAGTAGGTATTTAAGTTATGTAAGCGAAATTTACAATGAAATGTAACAATAGATCATATTTTATATCCCAATTATAATAAACTCGTCATCTTATACAGGGTGTCAAAAAATTAATACTACTTAATTAAGAACTTTAAGGGGTTGTAGCCTGATTAATTTAAATGGAACGCCCTATTTTTTAACATACCAGGAAATGTATTTTTTAATTACCTATCGTTTGGTATTGGAGTGTTCATAAGCTAAGACTACGCGTTTTTACAGGAAACGCTAAATAATTGTAAAGTATTTGAAACATGAAAATTAGGTTAGATTTTGATAAAATTCAAATTATTTAAAAAACCTTAAGTTTTAGGTATTATAAACCTTATGAAAACAGCCCCTTATTTTTATCGGACAATCAAAAAATGCAATAATATACGGGGGATTCCATTAAAAAAAGCATAACTTTGATACTTTTAGGGCATTTGGAACACCCAGTATAATATTAAAATAATTTTAAAAAGTAACCATAATAGACCCCCATTTAACCCAAAAATTAAACTTTTTGAAAGTCTCGTATTTTGGCCATAATATTCCGTGCCGCATAGCGTGAATAACCCTGTATAATAACATATATAAGAAAAATTGGAATGAATGCGATTTTGATGATAAAATGTAATTCTCTGTAGAGCAATTTGGTAGATGGCTCAAAATGATAGTTTAATTCGCATAATAGTGAAAAAGCAATTTTAGTTGTTACCTACATACATACATATGTATGTGGGATGAGAACAACGGTTGTAGGTGTTCATTTTCTAGCGATTCGGGGAACTACAGATGTAACCGACTTCATAAAAACTATATTCTATTTTTTATAGCGATTAAATAGGTAGTACTTAGACACCAGGGCCGCACACAAAATTTATCTTTGGAGGAGATTTTGGCAAAATTTTTACTTAATGTCGTATGAAAATTAAACTTTGTTAAACTAATTGGGTCAATTTGTTTACATAATAAATCAGCTTAAAAATCTAATATAAAAAGTTCAAATTTTAACAAACACTTGAAAGGAATAATTTTTTGTCTTTCCGTGTTAGTTTAAACGTTATTATGATAAAAATAATGTTTATTTATTGTATTTTATAGGAAGAAGCAAACAATTTTATTCGTTGTCTGCCTTAATTGTTCTTTTATAAATTTTAATGTTCACTTTTATATTTCGATGTAACATGGGTTGAAAAGTTCCAGGTCTAACAAAGAAAACACGTCTTTTTTTGTTTAAAATTGGCATTATTCGTCAACGAAATCTCCATCAAGAGCAACACAATGATACCAGCGCCGCTCTAACATTTCAATAACACTTTTGTAGAACAATTTATCTTTTGCTTTTGCCTCAAAATAGGCTTCAGCTTCAGCGATAAAGCGATAACCTCTTCATTCGAGCGAAATTTCTTTCCGGCGATAATTGTTTGAGGTCTGCGAACAACCAGTTGTCGCTGGGAGGCACATCTGGAGAATACGGTGGATGTGAGAGCAATTAAAAGTTAAATTCATGTAGTTTTGCCATTGTTTTGAGTGATTATTGACTTGTGACACGGTGCGTTGTCTTGATGAAACGAAATTTTTTTTCTTTGCCATATGCGGTCAATTCACTGTTGATGGTATACAAAATAACCTTTCCAGCCGATTGTTGTACTTTCGGATGTTTTGGACGAGGTTCCAGATTTGTACTAGTTGCTGTCCACTTAGATGACGATCGTTTTGATTTGTTTAAACATGGCCAAACACCAAACACGTTCTTGTTTTTGATCAACAGTGAGTAAACACAGCACTTACTTTGAACAGAGCTTTCTCATAGTCAAATGCTCATGTAATATCAATATAAAGCCAACACGTTCTTTTCATATCTTTACGATGTCAGCTAACTCACACAGTTTAACAATTTCACTTTTCGATCATTCAAAACGATTTTGTGAACTTTTTTGGTGTTATCGCCTCATTTGGATGTCCACTGCGTTCTGCATCATCAGTGTCTCTATGTTACGACCACGTTTGAAGTCAGCAAACCAACGTTTTATTTTGTTTCGGTTGTTATCCATAATACTATTCAAGCCATTGCTTATTGCTTCGCTTGAACGCGATTATAGTATAAAATTATAACAGGAAATTGTTTTTGATCCATTGTTTTGAAAAGAACAATAGTAGCTAGATAAAGTCACCCTTAGCACAATAACTCACAAACTATTGAATAGAATATCATGAAATTTTACCAACTGAAAAAGAGGGGAATGCAATAAAACTAACGACATCTATGTGTTAGGCCCGGGACTTTTCAGCCCATGTGTTATAGGTAGTGAAGCAAGTTCATTGAGACTGTGTCGCTGGCGAGCTTCTTGACGCTTGTGAAGCTAACACCAAACTAAAGATCTACTAAATCACATTTCGTTAAGGCTACTTACAGCTTCATAATTTTTAAAAATTAATTTTATATATATCTATAATAGACACTAAGTAATATAACATTAACTAATTGATTCACTAATCAATCACACACTAATCACCCTCGTAATTGTTACAACAGCAGTATATAGTAATTAAGTGTGTAGAACTGTACATATTAAAAATGAATTCATTTTAATTTGAAAGAAATACATATACAAAAAAGAATCTCATCGTGCTATATACGTAAGCTTAAGACCGATTATCGAATGTCCTATTCTCCTATTCCCCATCTAGGAATTTTTCTTTCACATACATACCGGCCATCAACCTTCGTCCTTATCATAAAATGAACCGTTATTAAGGTTCGACCTTCATATTATACTTAGAAGTTGATTTAAGCTTTCACGGCTGTCGTCTAACGAAAGACTGGAATTCCGGATTCTAACAACAACATGAAGTTCCTGAAAATGACCCTTACAAATAGATAAGAGATGAAACGTCAATAACTATGGTCCGCCGTGGGGATTTCATGAAAAAGATACGGTTAGAATCCTTCGGAAATCCAGTTAGTTTTTTTATCTTTTACTGTTTTGGAAATGAATGGTATAAAAAAAGTCTTCTTGCAATCGTGCAAAAAAACGATGTTATTGAATTTGAATTATAATTTTTTAACACACAATTTTTCAATGGAAGGGGTTTGGACCCCCAAAATCTCCCGTGTGCACGGCTCTGCTAGATGATATATATATATATAATACATAATCGACTTTCGTTTCTATTTTTTCTATTATTTAAACCTTCAAATGACATTATATACACTTTAAACCAGTCGCGTATGAATTTAATAAGAATCAATCCACGTGTCTGCTTCAACAATTTCTTTTTTAAAGAAGTACTACATAAGTATATATTATACATCTGTATATCTGTACTCTATACATATAAATAAAATTGGAGTGTCTGTTTGTTCCGGCTAATCTCTGAAACGGCTAGACCGATCTTGACGGGACTTTCACTGGCAGATAGCTAATCTAATAAGGAGTAACTTAGGCTACTTTTATTTTAGAAATTAATAACTATTTTTAATAATAATAATTAATTTCTAAAATAACAGTAGCTTAAGTTACTCGTTATTAGATTAGCTATCTACCAATGAAAGTCCCGTCGAAATCGGTCCAGCCGTTTCAGAGATTAGTCGGAACAAACAGACAGACCGACGGACAAAAATTGTAAAAGCTCCTCCCACCACTTAACATGTATACTACTAGCTATGCCCGCGACTTCGTCCGCGTGGAATTTAACAAAAAAGTTATTTTTAAAATTTTAAACGAAGTCGTTGAGACACAACCCTTAGCAATAGCCCGCGCGACAGACAGCCTCTGTCATATTAAGTGGCGGGAGCTGCTTTTACAATTTTTGTCTGTCTGTTTGTTCCGGCTATTATCTGAAACGGCTGGACCGATTTTGACGGCACTTTCACTGGCAGATAGCTAATCTAATAAGGAGTAACTTAGGCTACTTTTATTTTAGAAATTAATAACTATTTATTAATAATAATAATTAATTTCTAAAATAACAGTAGCCTAAGTTACTCGTTATTAGATCAGCTATCTGACAGTGAAAGTCCCGTCAAAATCGGTACAGCCGTTTCAGAGATTAGCCGGAACAAACAGACAGACAGATAAAAATTTAAAAAAATGTTATTTTGATATATGTACTGTACCATGTATACATCCATATGCATTTATTAAAAAGTGGTTATTTTAATATTACAAACAGACACTCCAATTTTATTTATATGTATAGATGTATAGATGTATAGATAACGGTTGTGTCTCAACGACTTCGTTTAAAATTTTAAAAATTACTTTTTTTTGTTAAATTCCACGCGGGCACAGCTAGTATATAATAAATTTTTAATTGACAATTATCTTTCATTACCACGTGTTTTCTTAATAACTTATTAGTTATTACGTCAGTTATTTAATAATAAATGTAATTAAAATTCCAATTAAGGTGTTTATAGTGGGTACATATATATGTTTTACTAATCGTAATAAGATAATTCACAGGAGGAATCGTTCCTATAAAGGTAGACTTAAAAAAATAATTTCTACTTTCTAAAATAGATTTTAACGTTCTGTTAACCTCTTTGAAGTCGTTCACCACATAAAAAACATGATCTCTAATTTAGGAAATTCCAAAACATCATGGTTAAGGAAAGGTAGAAACTTATATGCAGCATATGTAACTGATGTTACCTTTGACGTTGGTTCATGGAATAAAAAAAAAAAAACTCTTACAAAAAGTACATGACAACACGTTTTACCAACCACTTCAAAGTAGACAATGATGTTTCGTTTTGAAAATGCCACTAAATTAAAAAAAGAGTACAAATTTTAATGAAGGCACGGTTAATAATTTAACTATTTAAATAAATTATAGTTAAGGTATCTTGTTTCACCATTTGCATTTGACTGACATTAAATGTGTTTGAATATTGATTTACGAGACGATTTCGAACTATTTAACAAGTTAAAGAAGTCGAATAATGATTCATTTTTAAATTCTCATCAGAAATAGCTCTAGTTGCACAACAGTCTGGCCCAATCATTAAACTGCCTAAAACTCTGGGTCATCATGATCACTGAATCTTCACGAAAGTGATTCTATTAAAAAATTTAAACCTGTTTAACGTTTGTAAACAGCGACGTATGAACAGGCAACGACTGTCTGGGATAAATCTGTATTTACACAGTTCTTGTTAATGTAATTAGATAAAGTTATTTTTTTATATAAATGAATAAAAATCTTCAATAAAAGATGTTTTGTTGAGCAAGCAAGAAAATTCATTTTATACATATTGTTAGATTTCGTTGATATGTTCATCTTTTTGAAGTCAAATCACTAATAAAAAATAACGTTTCGGTGATACGACCGACAGTAAAACAGTAGAGTTGGTTTGTATAATAAACCTCCGAACAAGAATGTACAGTCACTTTCGAAAATAACGGCACATGTACGTACAACATTCAAAGTGAATTCTTACTAGTTTTATTATTAATTGTGGCAATGAATGCGAATATTAAATTAAAATACAGTCATTATATCTCCACTAAAATATGTACTAAGTTTTAGTACTTCACTGTCTTTCAGGTTGCTTGTTAGTTGATAATCTTTATTAGGTTTTGATAAGGTAAAAAATATTTTAGAAAAATAAATAAAACACTTAAACGTTTCAAATGAGAGTTTATTAGCTCTACGCACGTTTCGGTATAACGATACCTTTATCAAGAGCAATAACAAAGATTACTGATTACAGTAATTACAGAGCTAATAAACCCTCATTTGAAACATTTAAAAAAATATTCGATAATGTTTCACAAAACACCGACCAAATATTGAAAAGTATAAAGTGAGAGACAAGGAACCAGTGATGACGGTGTTGTCGGTTTGTCGTGAAGGTGGTAGTGAATTGGACTAACATGATGAGACTTAGTGGAATGAAGAACAAAGCCGAAAGATAACCTACATCCTTTCGTACCAGGTCAAATCGGAGTCGTAGCATTCGGTTATGCTAATCGGACTGCGAAGCAATCTCGCTGGCTTGGTTGCTTGTTCGTTTGCTTCACTTGCTCGTACATGGTTGGTTCGTAGTCGGGTCGGACTTGCACTACTTCGCTAACTTTAGCCTTTCGTTCGACTCTTGGTTATAACAGTTGGACGGAGAAAGCGTTCGATCGTAGAGCAGAGCAAGCAGTCTCCGTTTGCCCATTTTTCTGTTTCGTTTCTTCATTCTCGTCACACTCTTTACGTACAATACACCAACAGATATATATATATATATATATATAAATATATATGTATGCATATTAAAAGTCAAGTCAGTCAAGTATTCCTTCGTTGTGTTTTGCTCCATTCTTCTGTTTGTTGCCTAGGCTGTGCATTTTCTAGTGAATAGTGGTGACCGATGATGTTTTTTATACGTGACTTCAATGTTTAATGTGTGAAAAGAACTCTGCGCTACTACCTGCTGTTAAAGCTGTCTGTTAGTTCAGGTGAGATAACTTCTATTTCGCTTTCCACCTGTGAAAACGAACAATGCGTTTTTCACTTTCTCTGGCTAACGATACGGTAGATTTGTCTAATACTTTCACGGTCAGCCGGCTTCACTAGCACTTTCGCTCTACATGACATCGCACACGCTCCCATTATCCTTCTGATGCAAGAACATCAGAAATAGAAATTTGTTCGAAACATCCCTCACTGCCAACCGTCACCTCCATAGATTTTATTTAAGTTTCAAAAGTTTTCGAATGAAAATTTAACGTATTCGATCTTTTAAAAAACTTTTTAAAATATCATATAGGTACCACAAAAATAGATATAACATAAAAGTATAAATATTTAATTATTAAAATAGAACTAATAAATGAGCTCGCCATTTATTTGTTCATAATATTAACATGTTACAAGTATAACAAATATAAGTATATACGCGCATTTGTGAATACTAAAACAGAATTATTTTACATTTAATAAAGATTTCACTTTTTAACAATTTTTTAGAAACGACGAAAAGTACTTAAGTATTCAACTTTTGTTCAATCAAAAAATCCCTATATCATTAGGTAGAGAAATGACGAGGAATGTCTACAAATTCGGTAAAAAAATTTCGTGAACATCTTATGAAAGTTGGGAACAGTTTTACTCTTTTCCTAAAGTGTTATTTAGTTTCAGAATTCCTATCAATCTAGAGAAATGGTTTCGCTTCATGATGTTCATGTTAAATACCACATTTAAGAGAGTTTTAAAAAAAGATACACTTTCACGTGGCTCTGATACACCTTGGTTTTTGCACAAAATCGCATTTATTTGGCAAGAATTTAGAAGAACAGGATTTGTCGTTCGTTAAATAAAAATCTTAAAACCTGTTTTAAACGTTTTGGATTATTTGGGCACATGGTAATGTGACGTGTGTACATTTGTACATATATATATATATGTATGTATGTATAAACACACACACGTATGTACATTTGACCCAAATTTCAATTTTATGGTTAAGTCGTTTTGTTTACTTTCTTCAGATAGGTTTGTGATACGTATGACGTAGTATAGGCCATCTACAACCATGCGGTAAAAGATTAAAAAGTGATAATTTTGATTAATACTATTTTCACCCACTTCATTAATTCCAATTAAACCAAATAATGGCCGCTATTATTCGAAGAATTTGCTGTCATTAAAAATACATACAGAGATACCTACAAGTATTTTCTTTTAAGTTCTTTAAAAGATAACGAACAAGTTTTATTTACAAAGTTCTTCAAAGCATTAAAATATTTGTATAGAAAATGGAAACCAAAATACGCTTGCACTTACCTATGTACTTATCTATTAATAGTGCTCTCGTTTTAGTTTATTGCGCTTTTTTATATTTATACTTTTGTAACAAAAAATTATAATGTGCGTTATATTTTCTTATCTATTCTTAAAATTGTTTTATTTGTTTATTAAGCCACTCTATCTTATGTGTCTCGTATTTAGTTATTTACTAGTTTTGATGCAAAACTAACATTTTAATAGTGTTTTTATAAAGTTTTTTTTGCTTCGGATATGATATATATATATATATATATATATATATATATATATATAGACCTACAAACATTCTATGTTAATGTAAGTGTACATTGGTCGGCGTTTTAGCCTTTCACTCTTGATTGTAACATTTTTATCGCAATTTTGTAATTGTATACTAAAACATGTTACCTGATAAAGTGTTCTAATTTTTAGTCACCCGGTGACCTCATCTACAAACTGAGCAATAAAAAGATAATATTTAATACTTAACAAAGCAAATAGATTCGATTCAGTTTTAGGGAATTCCAGTTTCGAAATTAAAATTTTCTGTTCCATTAATTAGCATTTCCATAATTTAAAAAAACAGTAGGTACCTACAATTGTTTTAAAAATAACAATTTCTTGGTGTAGTTTCTACATTAAATACTAATAGAATTAACATTTATATCACGCAGTGTAGTAATTGTAAGTCTAGCTGCATTTTGATTGTACTAATGTACAGTTGTCATATATCAGTTGTATCTTTATGTAAAAGTTTGTATGAAGAAATTAATTGCTATATAATAATATTTGTGAATATAGAATCGTTCTTTAAATAGTACTAGGTACATATAATGTTTAATTCCTATTAAATCTTCTCACTTTTACACACGTATTGATAGAAAAAAAAAAAAACTAGATAGATTTCAAAGTGAAATTGATGAGTTGTTGTTAGCATATTTACCGAATCTAATGAAACTCAATAGTCTGAACAGAAGTATTTAAATGACATCATGTTTATTTAATTATAAAAATTTGAAATTCAGAATATTACATCCTTTGGTTGCTAATATAATACCAAACATGATCCAGGAGATTTACATTAAATATACAATCGTTCAGAGAAACAACGACAATGGGATTTTATACCGAATGCCGTATCCACAGTCTACATCAAATGTTATTTATTTAGTTAAAATCTATCTAATTGTAAATGGATTACAATTACAATCCAGTGGGGCTATTCAAGTGAAGTAGCTATAGGGACTGTTTCTTTCACAATATAAATAGAATTTATTGATTTATAATAGATTAAGAAATTTCATGGTAAAAAAAGTATATTTGCATAGAGGAGTGATTTATAATGACCTTAATAAATGTCCAGATGAAGAGCTAGGTGCATAGCTGCCGCACCTCTGCCAGCGCGAGCGGATAGCCATAACAACGGTGACATCAGCGGCAAATATGCAAGCCTAGCGCTCTCCACTTGTCCTCGAATAGGGAAGAGATCGCGGCGGGTTGACCAATCTACTGCACCTGCATGCCCTTTGTACGTGTACGTTAGTTATTCGTATAAGCGATACTTTTTTGTAAATACCTTATTTGAAATTTAGTTTTTAGAATTTCATCTATTTTTGAAGGCAGCTATCATGTGACAGTTGTAAATATTTCAATAATTCAGTGTTGATGTGATGAAAACCTACAAAAATTCTTATAATTTGTGACAAATATTTTTTTGATTATCCACGCGTTTACTGTAAAATTTAGTAAGCCATTAAAGTAAAAAATTCAAATGCATGTGATTTCATATAATAAATTTTACAGTAGGTACCTATTTTGTTTTAGTATACAGGTTTAAAACCGTTACTTTCAATATCGTATTGACACTCACGTTGTCTTGTCATAATGTCTACAGTGTACAGGTAATGTATCTGTTTACTACCTACTAATGTATTTATACATTCTCAAAAGCCCTCTTCAATTCTTAAAATCTCAACACGTACGTACCATGCCTGTTATACGAGGGCAATTCAAAAATAAACAGACACAAAAATTGATAATTGATTTATATCACCTGTGAACCCATATAATTTGTAATAGATATAATTTTTCACTAAAATATCACTTCTACTGTCTAAATTGATTGTGTCTAATTGGTTTTGCTTTTCTTCAAGTGTTATGTTCGTCATTTGTTTAGAAGGAATCTTGTAATGAATTAGAGCTTTTATAAATCTAATTGTAGTCTCATTTTTAATAGACCACGTTTAGTGCTAGTTGTGCCCTTGTTTCATCACGAGTCTAAATAATAACTTCAATTGGTTTGAGTGGAAAATGTTTCACTTTGACCTCATTCTAATCTGAAAATGGTGTCGTATCTCAAGATCGTTTAAAAGCGAATACATAATGAAAATCATTAGACAACATAATACAGCGTATTTATTTTCTGACCCTTTCATATATATATATATATATATATATATATATATATATATATATATACATTATATTTAGACACTTACACGCAAGTAAACTACTCCATAATTATTACTGTTGCACCAAGTGAAATTGCAAGTGTTTCGATTTATTTGACAAATTAACAGTCGCATTTTAATGGTTGCTCTCAATAAGCTCTAATAAAATGTCCCTCTATAGATTAACTGGATACGTGTGATGAATTTTTAAATAGATTGAAATCAACTTTCAGATTTTCTATTTTCGAAATTCTATACCAACTCTCAACACGTGAGAATTAAATAAATACAATTATTTAATCGTCATTATTTGAAATTACACTTACAAATTTATCAAATAGAATCAGTAAACGTGCTTTTTGTTTTTATAGAAATTACACGACTACCTATGTGTGTACTTGATAAAAGTTATCATATACCCCCCGTACATTTCAGTGATTAAGAAAATTATTAATAAAAAACAGCGATTTCAACACAGAAACAATACGAAATTATAGTTTGTTATACGGTCCCAATTTTAGGCACTTATTGTTATACAGAATTGAATATTGTAAAACATAACCTTGTACTGTGAAATTGTTTCTAGTAATTATGTACATATAAAAAAAAGTGAAAAGCAAAATATTTCTTAACAACATCAAACAAGTAAGACTAAAAAACAAAAGAACCTATCTAGCTTATATTCATGTTACTTATGTATACAAATTTTGTGTTTAGTCCCTTAGTCGTAATCAGAAATAAAAATATTAAAATACAATACGAAATGTTTTTACGTCCTGTCCTACCTTTTAACGAAGTTATACTTGTAGTTTCTGAACAACTTCAAGACAATTTCACTTAGAAATAGTAAATAATACTAAATAATTTAATAATATCATAACTAATTACTGTCTTTAACGATATTTTATACTAAAAAACGTTTAGATACTTACGGATTGCAATTTTGAGGTTACGTTTACCTAACTGACAAGTTCCCCTCCAGGCGGTGTAACATGCGACTGTCGACCTTCCCATAAAACATCAATGTCCTGTTTTATGAAAGAAACTAATGAATGAACTTTACGTTTTCATTGATTTCGTACTGTAGTAATAGTAATAATACGATAAATGAAAATATGTTACCTACTTATCATGAATTCTGCGTTTTAATAAGTTAAATAAGAAGTACTCGGTATAGGTACTTCAACTTTTTAGGTAAACTACTGGTACCTATTCATATTTGGACGTATCTAATTTACTATACTTATGTGGATATAATAAATAATACGACGTAAAGTTAAATTATTAATATATACATGTTGAATGAATTCCGGTTCTTTTTACCTGCGTGACATCATAAAATATACCCTTTAGGTTTTTATCTTTTAAATTTTCTGTAGTTGGAATTTGTTTGAGAAAGTTTTTTAGTTAGCTGCTACGGACAAAGACGTAGGTGAAGAATTTTAAATGTACAGGGCGAATGTTACACACTGCGTAGTTTTCAATTTAATAAAATAATAGGAACAAAGTTAACGTTTCCACTAATTTTATAAAATTTATATGTTTTTTGAAAACAAGACAAGTGTATATCATAACGGCTTGAATTGTTAATTTTTGTTATCGTGTAACAAATAAATATATCACAGTTTGTTGAAACTACAGTTATTCTGACAATACTGACAGTTTTTTATCTTTCGAGATAAACTTTCAAGTTCAAGTTCATCGCAAGCTAAAATGTTAGTTGTAAAAATACCATTGTGGTGATAAATTGTGTTCAAACGTTAATTAAGTGCAATGTGGCAGTTGTTTAGTTATTATATCGACCTACCACAACGGCTTCTATATTTACGATAAGTGCAGTAAAAACAAACAAATTGTAGTCACAACAAATGCATGATGCAGAAATATTTGGAAATTTGCTGACGTCATTTTTTAATTCGATATGAAGGTTGCTACCCAGATCCGCTTTATTAATATTGTTTGGCATAAGTTCATTTCTGCCATATTCGCTTTTACTAAATAGACATACATAAATAAAACGAATACCTGGCCGATTGTTTAATATTTAACGTAATAATATTGTTATATGTATTAAAAGATAAAAAAAGCATTAACAATTTGAACGAATTTTAAAATTAACTCGATAATAGAATTGGTTTTATCTGCATAACTAAATTATTGATAAGAACAGGATAAATTATTGATCAGTAATTAATTTATCGAAACTACCAGAAATGGATCGCGATTTCGAACTTATTAGATCTCGTCAACACATAGGTAGTCTTGATAAATCACTGACTAAATCGAAACAGCTCTTGAGTAGATAAATGGCAATATATGTACTACTACAACTAGATAAAATATAATAAAATAAGAATAATAAAACACTTGGTATAGGTTTTATAATTTGTGTTTGGATCTTAACGATACCGTTTCGGTTATTACACCATTGTCAAAAGAGTATTAAAAACTAAATTTGTAAGGCTGTTACAAAGTACTTAAGTACTAATTGATCTTAATGCTCTAGAGGGTGGATTTTAGGACAGGGGATAGGGAATAATCAATTTGTTCCTTTATTATATTGAGGTTTATCTTTAGACCTTAATCTAACAAACGAACAAATTGATTATTAAAATCCACCCTCTAGAGCATTAAGATCAATTAGTACTTAAGCACTTTGTAACAGTCATATAAATTTAGTTTTTAATACTTTTTGACAATGGTGTAATAACCGAAACGGTATCGTCAAGATCCAAATACAAATTGTGAAACATATACCAAGTGTTTTATTATTATCATTTTATTATTAACATGTTCCACCAATAACCGCATAGTTTCCAGTATTATAGATATAATATTATTAAATTGTTTATATACCTAATGTTATTGTTATTAGGTATCAACATTCCAGTAAAAAATAAAAAAATGGTCACATTTCTTTCGTTATAGCCAACATTAATTACCTTCGATAGATACTATAATTAGTACTAGTATAATATGTACGAGTGGCACATTTATTTATATACAAACAGTTATTTAGTAAATAACTAATAGTTTCAGCCTCAACTTTATGGAAATTGGGAATCATATTGTAATATTTAAAAAGATAAAATAAAACACTTTTAATTTCTACTTTATACCTTTAATGCCTTTAAAAGTGAAAAATTAGATTCAAATGAGGTATACAAATTAAATTGCAATAATTGCAGTGCAATATATATAGGACAAACTGGAAGAACGTTCAAAGAAAGAATTAAGGAACATTTGAAAAATTACAATGAAAATTCATCATTTATGAATCATATAAAAGAGAATAAACATAATTTCATTTTAGAAGAAAACTTCAAAATTTTACATAAAGAGAAAAAGGGAAAAAATTAGACATGCTGGAAACGTTGGAAATCAAAAAACATATGAAAAATAATAACATAAATTTATTAAGTGACATAGAAAATGTGTATAGTTCTGTAATAATAAATAAATTAGTAGATATAACCCCACTACAATAGTAAGAGTAGGTATATAAGAGATGTTGTAATAATACTTTGTACAAATACTTCTTCTGAAGATGCCCTGGTAGGGTGAAACGATCGTTAAGGCATTAAAGGTATAAAGTTGAAATTAAAATTGTTTTATTTTATCTTTTTAAATATTACAGTTATTTATTTTTAATATACGTATGTAGATGCCTAAATGTCTTAACAAATGCTCGATTACATTGATAATAATTATGGTTTCCTTTTGTTTCAGGGATGAAAATCGGTTGGAAATCGGTTTACCATTCAGTTTGCTATCATGTTAGAAACAAATTCGCACAACACTCGAGAGTCAACGACAAACGGCACAAGTATGTGGAATACAAGTACAAATAGCAACAATAAAAATAATAACTGTTCTGACGGTCCAGGTAGTAACAATAACGGTTGTTCGACGCTTGGCGTCGACACACGACTTGAAGATGACGTTCCGGATGAAACTCGTGCATTGACCGTTCCTTCAGTGACCGCGAAATCGCCGTGTATGCGGTCACCTTCTACAGACACGGATTTTTCGAAAGATAGTGAAGCAGAATGCGGCCTAGGGCCTTGCGCCCCTCATTGGTTACAAATGTTCGCGTCAAAACAAATGTTTTTAATTGTATTTTGTATAACGTGGGTCTTGCAGGGGATGTATCATACGTATTTTGTAAGCGTAATCACTACAATCGAAAAGCTATTTCAAATTCAATCGAAAATTACGGGTATTATAATGAGTGCAACGGAGATAGGGCAGATCGGTTCGTCTTTGTTGCTCACTTATTACGGTGGACAAGGGCACAGGCCTAAATGGATAGCTTGGGGTATGGTTTTGTTCGCCGTTTCATCATTTACATGTTCCTTGCCACATTTCATTTATGGGAAACAATTGATTAATGCAAATGATCTTTTGGGCATTGCTAAACAGCCAAATGTTTGCACATCACCACCCTCCTCGCCACCCACTGATTCTTACGATCTCTGGTTAAATTCTACCTCAAATTCGCTGCCAAAAGTCTCCCATATATTTCAAACTTGCGAAGAAGAACTTATCTCAGGGCACAGAATACAACCTTCGGTCACAAAAATAGTTTTAGCTATCTTCTTTATAAGCCTATTAGGGGTAGGAATGGGACAAACTGCCGTTTATACCCTCGGAATTCCTTACATCGATGACAACGTAGCTAGCAAGGAATCACCACTCTATTTTGGTAAGAACCCTTAATCCTTTATTAAATAACAATAAATATTTCGTATTGTGTTATTTAAAATCAGAAATTGTGAAGATACCTCCTCTTTACAGCCATAACAATAGGAGTGAGAATATTGGGCCCTGCTTTAGGGTTCATAGTTGGGTCGTTTTGTACAAGTATTTACGCTGATTTATCAATTGACCCAAAAATAGCCACAACTGACCCTAGATGGGTTGGCGCATGGTGGTTGGGTAAGTCTGTTTTATTTTCTTTTGTTCCCGTTTATGTAATTAAGAAGTAATGTATGTAAATGATCTGATATCTGTGTATTAATTTAAAATATGGGGCCCCTCAAAGCACTTAAGAACTTTAGGTAATCGTTTTTTCTCGGATTAACATTATTGGTGACAATAAAATAATGATAATCCATTTTAAGCTCATCTGTTCTATTTTATTGGCAAAAGATAAACCTTTTGATTTACTAAATAACGCAAGAATGAATATATTTACATAAAAAGTGCGTTATTATAATTATGTAATGGCAATGAGGTCATCCATGTATACATAATTTTATGTTTATATAGTGTGTAGAACCATGTAATGGGTGTCTGAAGCAGTTAAATATAAAACATACACACATTTACTAAATATAGTGTTTCTAATTTTAAATACACTTACTATACACCAACTATTTCAGATTTGTCTACAATTAAGACTAATCTTACATATTATTTTTTTATTATAATAATGCATAATAATGTCTAGTACATATTTAATTTTGTTTTTCCAATTTTTAACCTTTCTTTACAACTCTAACGTATACCCACAAGCTTTAAAATTAACATAACAACTAAATGTATTGTAAAAAGTTGCCACGGCCTAGTCGCATACTGCACTAATTTGCATTTGTCTTTTTAAAAGCAAAACACTAACACGATATTAGACTACTTCTTTTAACGACAAAAGTTTCTGAAAATTTTTGGGTGTACTACTTCCAATATACTTTGTGTATGTACTTTACACTTATATTCTACTTGGAAATAATTGTTTGAGACTGAGTAGTTTTAAATAAAATAAATTTTGTTAAATACATAATACATATATATATATATATATGTATGTATACATATTTTCTTTCGTTAAGAATTATAATGATAATCTATTTAGGTCACACGAATAACTAAAAAAAACATACGCAGTAAACTATAGATAATGATGAGTTTGTAAGCATATAATCTATAATTATATGTACATATATGTATCTATCTTCGTATATATAAAAAAGAAACCAATATTACATTAGGCGAATTTTAAAAGTATTTTTAATTAATAAAAGTTTTCCTCTCATGCAATAAAATTCTTGTGAAGCAACACAATCAGAAAGTGTAATATTTTATAGTGCAATTGTAAATTAAGATGATAGTTTCTTAACCCCATTGCGCGATGTGTATGTTTAGTTTACAAAAAAAGTAATTAATCTCAATTAGAGTTACTTCTTCAATTTATATTGTTATTATTATTATTTATATTCACATTAACTACTGTAATAGAGAGTAGACACCACATCTGTTCGAATAATCTTTTATAGCTTATCGTAATGGAAAAAGTGCGGGACATTAATAATGGAAAACAAAAGATTTATGAGTGTGACAAATATAATCACTCTATATGAACGTCTTAATAAAATGATTGTCTGTTCAATGAAACAACTTTGAACTTTATTTTCCACCCTAAATTCAATGTTTTTTGTGCGATATTGTACATACATATGTCGGTTCAATATTACTTGGTAATTACTTGTTTAAACCGGTCTCTAATCGTAATTAATTTATTTAACTATAAAAACAGACCTTGCAGAAAATATTTATAATTGTAGGTAATCAAGTATAATTAATTATTCAACAGGAATATAAAGTAGTAATACTGTATCTTTTTTATTTTTTAAATCCTTGTTTTATACAATGATAACATGAGAAAATACGGATTATGTATACCTACTACTTATACAGAGTAAAAACAAATTATTAGTATTTGTTAGTTTTATATACAATATAGAAGGGGTTAAAGAATGTATTGCGTATATGTTTATATATGTTTTTTTATATATTATATTATTAGACGATTGTTTCATTTTTTCCTCAGGTTTAGTTTTAATTGCTGGATTCCTAATGCTTGCCTCTTTGGCTATGTTTGCATTTCCAAAAAGATTGTCGTCAAATTTGCGATCTGCTCCTGAAATTCAAAAATCAGATGCCAAGCATCCTAGTATAAGAGGTAAAATATTAATTGTCAAGCAATTAGAAGAGTTATAAAATGCGTTTTTCAGATTTTCCGAAAACCGTAAAAAGGCTTTTGAAAAATGACATTCTAATGTTCCGGACAGCTAGCAGCGTATTACATTTACTTCCAATCGCAGGATTGTACACTTTTTTGCCGAAATATCTAGAATCACAATTTCGACTACCAACACCTTCGGCAAATATGATTTCTGGTATATTTTTAGTTTAACAGATAATTTTTAATTAATATAATAACATTGGTCAATGACATCAGGTATTGAAAAGGAAATGGTTCATATCTGGCACGTCTAGATTTTAAGATAATGATGTTGGAACATCAAAACTCAAATTATTACGTTAAACAAATCTTTTGTCGTAATTTTCAAATATTTTAACTCCAAAATCCAAATGTTGTTAATTCGGCTTATCTGTATTTGAGAATAAGATATCTTGAAAATTCAATATTTTAAGTTAATTGAAGAAAGAACCAGTAAATAAAGTGATCAGTATCGATGTATTATTCGATGTCAAATTCAAATGTGACCCTAGAAATGCCTCAGCACTTTGGAGTTTCGAGAAATTCTAGTCTCAATACGAAACATGTCAAGCAATCATCAGTCAAATTTGCAAATTAAGAAATATTAAAATCATGTGTAGGGGCAATTCTGATGGCAGATTCTAATTTAATCGACAAAAGAAACCTTGGAAGTGGTTATTCTTTTAGTTATTGTGTCCATTTATTTCGCGTAGTAATATTCAAAAATTGAAGTTTTTGGAATTTTTGGTTAGGATATTTAAAACTTCAAACTACATTTGAAATGATATCCCCGATTTCTTAGTTTCCTGATACACATCGACCTGTGTAATTAATCCTAAACTTGATCTTTACCCAGACATATATACACTTTCCGGGCTGTTGTGCCGTGGTCGACGTCTTCCTTCTTCTCGATGCGACGTTTCGCCAGATCTTACTTCTGACATCTTCAGGCATTGCTAGTTATCTTGTAACTGTTACAAATCATCAAGATCTGGCGAAACGTCGCATCGAGAAGAAAGAAGACGTCGACCACTGTACAACAGCCCGTAAGTGTATATATGTCTGAATAAAACGCCGGCCGTGAAAGCCTGAAAACAACATTGATCTTTACCATTAAAAAGTCAACTTATTTAACGAATAATACAGACCATTTGGCTATGGAACCCAAAAGATAATAATTCGTTAATGAGGCTCAATTTTGGGACATCTGCTAAATTTTCTTATCCATTGTCGCAATGAAAAATATATTTTCGGCGTCAGTTAAAAACTAGAAATCAGGAAACTAATTTTTTAGGCGTTGGAGGAATTTTGGTTATGGGTATTGGAATAATAATTAGTGGTGTGTTTATTTTGAGAGTAAAGCCAAATGCTAGATTCGTCGCTGCTTGGATAGCGTTTACTGCCGTTCTGTATGCTATTGGTAATAAATTGTAATCAAAAGAAAAAGGTTTTGAAAAGTTAAAAACGGTTGTTACAGGGATGGGTATTTTGATGTTTATTGGCTGTCCTATGAACGAAGTGATTGGACTTCGAAAACTTGACGATGGGTGAGTGAGGTTTTTGAAATAAGAGAAACGGAAATGGTTTTTTTTTATTCGGATCTATTTAATTTTAGCATGGCAGTTATAGAGCCCATTTGTAATACGACATGTGAATGTAGTAGAAATAAATTTGCCCCTGTATGTGGGGAAGATGGCAGAACTTATTTTTCAGCTTGCCATGCCGGTTGCCAAAATTACACAGAAATAGATAATAAAATAGTTGAATTTTCCGAATGCCAGTGTTTAGGAAGTCATCTCCCTTCGAATGCTACAATCGAAAAATCGTCACAATTTGGGATGGCAACTATCGGTTATTGTAATGTTCAATGTTCTAGTTTTATTTGGTATATAATTCTCTTCTCGGTCTTCGTTTTTATCCATTCGACATCTGAAGTAGGTTCGATGTTACTGATTCTTCGATGTGTCGATCCTAGAGATAAAGCTATGGCTTTAGGATTGATACAGTTCGCTATAGGATTATTTGGTAATGTACCATGCCCTATAATATACGGTGCTGTTGTTGATTCAGCGTGCTTGGTATGGAAGATGGCTTGTGGTGAAAAGGGAGCTTGCGGACTTTATGATGCAAACGTCTTCCGAATGTTTTATCATGGTAAGTAAATTGTACATCATATACCCTGTTTACAGTGTAATATAATATACGAGGGTAAATCAAATATAAACGGTAATTTTTTAAATAAATTTATTGATTAATGGTACACACCAGTGGCGGCTCGTGGTCAATTTTTCGGGTGGGTCAAAATTGTTAATTCTCAAAATGTCTTAACTGATTTTTATTTCAAGAAAAACATGATGTCAGAGGTGTGACAGCAACTATTTGTTAAAAATAAGCACATATATTAATTTACAACACAAATATACAAGTATATAACCCGATCTACAAAAAACTGCTAACGAACAAAGACACCTCGAAAATACTGTATTTTCCTTGCCGCGGCTGTTGACCCAAACCTTGCCATTACACTGCTTCAGAAAATATAACATAATACAAATTAGATCGGGAAAACTCGGCTGACACTCGCCTCCGTTTGAAGCAATACGGTCATCGCTGGCTGCCATCCCTGTTTATGCCATCTGCCAACGAATGAAAATCAATAATCAAATCAGTACCACCAAGAAGATGCAAAGTGGTGCACCGCGCCGGCGATGTTGCGGAATCAGTAAATGGGTCGAATTTATACGCTTAAAATCGTTAGAATAAAAAGGGAATTTCCAAATTTAAAAGATAATGAAAAAATATATTATTTAATTTATGTCATAATTATACTTTTGTTTGGAAATATATTGGGGGGTCATTGACCAATGACCTAATGGAGAAGTCGCGCCTGGTACACACAAACTAAACATTTAACATTTTTTAATCTAGTCACCTCCGTGCTCTACACGCTTTTGCCACCTATTTGGAAGCTTGAATATTCCTTCTTCATAAAAAGTTTGATTGCTTTCAAATCTTTTGCCTCCAAGTGATCAAGTGATTGTTTTAAGGGCGCGAACAAAAAATAATCACAGGTTGACAAGTCAGCGCTATAATGATGATATGATGATGCTCGAGGGTTTCTCAGCCCATTTCTTCCAATTTATTCCTTGTCAAAACTGCGGTGTGTGGCCTGGCGTTGTCTTGAAGGAGGATGATGTCTCGAATAGGCATACCCCGTCGTTTGCTTCGATACGCGATTTTTGTCTACTGCAACACTTCAGAATAGTAAGGTGCATTCACTGTTCGTTGATCGTGAAGAAAATCAATGAGTAAAACTCCCCTTGAATCAAAGAAAACAGTCGCCAGCACTTTTCCGGCTGAGAGACGGGTTTTGGCTTTGACAAGGACAGGGCAGCCTTCATCCTTTCTTCGCCACTCCTTACTCGCCATTTTTGATTCGGTATTGATTGAATGTAGTGGTGGACCCACGTCTCATCACAAGTGACGATACGCCATACGCCTAAAAAGAACTCCCCTTTTTGTCGAAATCGATTCAGAAGTCTTTCACTGATCTCCGACCTGACCTGTTTTCGATTTTCGGTCAACAACCGTGGAACCTCAGCGAGCACTAATTTTTCTAAAGCCAAGTTCATCAGTGATGATGGATTGAACACTTGAACACTCCCATAGCTGATACCCACCTCTGATGAGATTTTTTCAATAGTTAACCGGCTAATGGTGATTACCTTCAACAAGCTCTCGAATAGCACGGATGTTGTCATTTGTGAGACTTGTTGAGTTCTTGGGCTCCGATCATGACTTTCATTTTCGACACGTTCTCGCCCATCCCTGAATTCTCTGACCCACGTACACGTGTACACTTGATTCTAAGACAGTGTAGCATATAGCATCCCCAAACGAGTGAAAATTTCCGATAGTTTAACCTAACCGCCTTCATTGGTTAAAAACTTTATGATGATGCGCTGTGCAACAGACGAAGGTACCTTACGTTCAGTCATGGCTGTACTGCGGACAGAACCGAGCGCAGCTGCTACCTAAGCCAGTTTCCCCCTCCTTATAAACCAAACAACACTCGAACATCGAAACCTCTAGGTCGGAATTACGTGCTAAGCAAATAGTAAAATTACCGTTTATATTTGATTTACCCTCGTACATACATGTGATGAAGAAGAACCAAGCTGTCCGTGTTAACTAACTATGTAACTAGTTTTTATTGCTATTAATTTTTTTTGTAGGAATAACAGGTGCAATTTTACTTTGTGCGTTTTTTGTGGATATCATAGTTTGGTATAAAGCAGGCAGTATAAATTTTGTAGACGAGCAAGTTTCTTTAGAAGAAGAATTGCATTCGATAACAGGGAAACCGAGATCTGAAACGAGTGTATAGTGTACCAAGTTTATTTTAAAATTCGACTGAAGCGTTTTTATAGACACCGAGAAAAAATACAAGTGATTTTACCTCATAATGTAATTATTTTTCTATTTGGCTTAAAACCGAGTATTTTAATTATTTTTATAAACTGACGTAAAAAATGTCTTTTTGTACATTAGGTAACATCTATTTATTCTTTATATAGTATGTAACGTTTAAAAAAGGACCGAGAAATTATTGTCAATAAAATGCTCATTTTTAGCCAAATACACTGCCAAATAACTACATCACAGAAATTTTGTAGCAGTTATTAAGTTAACGATAAAGGTACTTCAGTTTCTTAAACGATTATAATTTTAACTACGTTTCTTACTCTTGTTATCCTCTTTTATGAAGCTCAGGTTAGCTTTATTTAATTAGTATAGATCTTCAAATAAAAATTGATAAATCTGTGATATTTTTAGTAACAAATGTTATTTGACAGTTTGATATACACTTAACACAGCTGTTCTACAATGTGGTGGAACTTCGGTGACATGCGCGAACTCATATGAAATTTGGCTCCAGAGTGAGCACATCTTATATAGTTACACATCATTGGATACCTTGTATAATAAACGTGCCATTGTAGATGATAGTGTGTTTTTATGAAATCTGAACAAGTAACGAATGCGTACAAAATTAATATGGACAATTATTGCTTAATAAGAGCAACCTAAAATTTATTTGCTCAGTGTGGCTCCTGTCTGTCTATACATCATGTGCCATATAGGGATGATGAAACATAATGAATGTTTGTATTGTAGGAATGTGTTGTTTTATAATAATAATTATTATTAGCGGGGTTTGAGCATATTGCATTAATGCGATGACATTTGTTTTCTTAGCCAAATTTACTTACGATGTAAATGTTTAATATTTTTTCTAATTGGTATCTATTTAAATTTCCAATACCTATACTTAAAAAAATAGAAAAAATTATTTTATAGTTGCAATGGTGCAATATTTGCAAACTCAGCTACAGTGTGTACAGTACATACCTAGTTAAAATCATAATATATGTAATTGTACTTTTATACTGCAAGTTGATACTTAAGATAGGAGACAACACTATTGTTTTGACGATATCATTCCGATCTGTAGAACTTTGGGCCTAATATGTCTACGTCATTCGCACCACAATAGTCGGTTCCGTAGTGTTGCCTCCTAATCTCAAATATCAATTAGCAATATAGTATATGGTAGTATTACATATATGGTTAAAATAAACGGTGTAAAACTATTATTGCTACTATTATGTATATCATATGGTTATAATAAATATAGAAAATTCTTAGGTGCTATATGTATATATAGTATAGATTTTTTTTTAAATATAACATTGCATTTTCTTTAGATTAATTAATAGGAAATTATTACGTATCTTATGTAATTTTAACTGCTGAAATTTTAGCTTATTTCTTAATTGAATTGAAAAAGTGACATCACGTATTATATATGCTGTTAAATATTGATTAAAACTGTTTAAAGGCAACGTTTTAATTAATTCTAATCGTACTATATGTAACTTTAATGTTGCTTAAATAATTTTTTTTTAAAAAAAAATAAACTTAAACTGTTATTGCGTTACTGTTTATGTATTATTATGTAATTTTTAACTCATATCATTTTTCACTGTTTTTTTAATATATCGAAAGTTTATAAATGTTTTTATTTTGCCAAAAAAAATATTTGCCAAATTTGCAACTACTAAATCAATTGTAATCCTGTAGCCCTATATAGCAAAGCTGTAACTTATTGTGTATGAATATTTCGTACTGTCCTAAATTATTTACGTAAATGTGTTTTTTTTTTACAAAAAATGTGAACATTCCCTACGATATGTATTATAAAAAAACTGGGCTAATCATTTAAATTTTTTATTAACATACGTCTTTGTTTAGGGCAGTAAAAGTAATTATGTTTTAACACTGTAAATATTTTAAATATAGATAAGTGCAATAACCAGTATCTTTTTTAATTCAATGTAGACAAAAAAAATGAATGCATGTCAGATTTATTTATATTCTAGGAATACGTTGTGTTATTTAGCTCGTTAAAGTATTATTCAGTGATAGGCAAATTATGTATAAGTAATATTAAATTGAAATAAATTGGGCAATTAAGGAAAAAACTATTTTATAAAAACTGGAATTGTTGGCAAAACTTTACATTTTTCGTATACCGTATAGTAATTTTTGCTTCAAGTGACGTAATGTATCTTAACTGGAAATATACAGGGCGATTGTAAGTAACATGTTATTTCATACTGAAGCTAAAAACGATTGATGTCTTACTTAATTATTCAAACAAGACAGGTAAAATGTTTCACTCTCATGTCTCATACCACCCTGTATGTGTTGCAGTTTTTATTTGCACAATTACAGAGACATTATGGTAATTAAGTATATTTGTATATTATAAATATAATAAATACAAATGTCACTAGCATTATTTTAAATAGAAATCATTTTTGTATCTTACTTTGCGTTTTTAAATTATCCCATCTCACTGAATAACAAAAATTTAAAGAAAATTTGCTGTTTTTAGTTTTTGTTTACCTTACAAAAATGAACTTCTAAAGTTGTAAATCAGTAAAGGGAATTCCCCAAAAGGATGTATAAATTCTTTAATGCACACATGCTAAATTAAATATATAACTCGGAGGCTAAAATTTGACCAAAAAAGAAGATGTTTAGCATCCATATTGTCACGTGACTTTTTACGAGGTTGTTTATAAACTTTGATGTTCTCTAAAAAGTGAAATAATTTAGTGTTACCTATCAAACGGCTTCATTTGAAAATTGGTGAAAGAAAATATTGTGAGCGTTCTCTAACATAATTATTTTTAGCGTCTCCAGTAAGTAATTATAAAATGGCGCGTTAATTTTTCATTCATATAACCTCAATTCTTTTGTTTGATAATGAAATGTTACGAAAAGAAGAAAGATGTATTTTTATAGAACAGTCTGGAGATATTTGAAGAGGTTTGCCAACATATTTTTAACGTTTTGATGTGTGCCTAATAAAAATAGAAAATTAGAATTCGGGTGTAGATGGTACTCTGTTGATAGTACATCTGCTATGAGAGTTATGTTCAAAGTGTTGTAACATGGCAGACGTTGTCACTGTGAAAAAAGATGACACAGAAACAGCTTCTGCTAACAAAGATAAACTATTTGATCCGTCTATTGATATGTTAGTAAATGATTTTGATGACGAAAGGACTCTAGAAGAAGAAGAAGCTCTTGCTGCAGGAGAAGCAGAAGATCCTGTTGCAGAACTTTCTAACTTGCAAAAAGTAATTAATTAATCTTTTAGGACATTAAGAGCTTCAAATATTGACTTGATTCTTCGTAATTTTAAGGAGAGTAATATGCCTTTAGAGGAGTTATTAGCCATGTATGGATATAGAGATATTCAAGAAAATGGTAGCCCAGAAGAAGATGAACAAGATGTGAGTGAAACCATGGAAGAACAAGAAAGTGAATCACTGGATCCCCCAGAATCAGAATCAAAACTTCATACATTGTATGAAAATATTCCTGATAATGATCAAGATGCTTCCAGATTATTAAGATGTTAGTAATAGTAATTTAACAGTGTATATTCTGTCCTATTTATTTGTTTGTTGTTCATAGTAATTATTTTTGTTTTTTATTAGCAGTCTCACGTGTAAGTGAGGAAGAAGATGAAGATTATGACTACACTCCAGATGAAGATGAGTGGCGAAAGGTTAATAAGGTTATTCATCCCATCATTTATTACTATAAGTGTTAAAAGTATTTTACTGTTTTGTTCATTTTCATTATCACTTGTCACAGAGTGTTTTTGAATGTAAGATGTACTGACTATAATGTTACTGAGTGCATGCTGTTGCAATGCATATCTTAGTTGTTTAGTACATTTTATGTGTGAAATGCATTTTTTATCATTTTTCATTTCGTTGCCACTAAATGGAATTCGTTAGCATGAGAAATGAGTAAATGGCGTTTTTTGTACAATAAATAAATGTCTTTTATTACTAAGCATGTACGTAAATAAATATACATGTGAAATGGTGTTTATTACAAACATATTGTTTTTGTTTAGTTTGTTCTTATTGTAGACTATTATGGTGGGAAGTGATTACCAAGCACAAATACCTGAAGGACTATGTCATTATGATGATGCTTTGCCATATGAAAATGAGGATAAACTTTTGTGGGATCCAAATTCTTTACCAGAAGAAGTTGTAGAGGATTTCTTAAGGCGAGCTTTGTCTCTAAATAAACCTCTTATTCCAATGGGTACACAAGTTCGTGATGACGAACAAGCCTTATACTTGCTCCAACAATGTGGTCAAAATGTTGAAGAGGCCTTAAGAAGGATTCGAATTAATGTTATGCCTTCTTCAGAAAATATGAGCCTATGGTCAGAAGAAGAATGTAAAAATTTTGAGTCAGGTGTTCGTTGTTTTGGAAAAAATTTCCATTTAATTCAACAAAATAAGGTATAACAGTTACCATGAAGCAGGATGCTTTGCTATAATTTTTTCTCTAATGCCATTATAGGTTCGAACGAGGTCAGTGGGTGAACTGGTACAATTCTACTATTTGTGGAAAAAATCAGAAAGACATGATATATTTGCAAATAAAACTAGACTAGAGAAAAAGAAATACACACTGCATCCAGGTCTTACCGACTTCATGGATAGGTTTTTAGAAGATCAGGATGGTAGAGATCGAAGTTCATCACCAAATGTTCAAGTTAATTCCTCTGAAAAGAAACTAACTTCTGATAACAACAGCCAAAATTCTAAGACCCCTCTGGAAACATAGCATTACCCCTATTCTATTTTTTATAATAGTGTAAGAAAATAACAAATTGAAAGGAAACAAAAGACAAACAAATTCTAAATTATGGACAAAATATAGCAGTGTTAAACTCATAAAAGCCGTATTGGCGAGTTCTCAGTGATATCGTTTCTTACAAAACTCATCTGATGTATACAGTGCAAGTGAACATAGCTAAATGCTTTATATTTATTGTTGCCTATTTTGTAGTATTTTATTGTGTTAAATTTTCATTTAGATTGTATATTTTTATACTGTAAGAATAATAAGAACGTCAATTTTTTGTAAAGATGTATCGCAATATTTTGTAGATAAGTGATACTAAACATTACGAGAGTATTTTTATATACGATAAATAATAATCAATCACTCGTGTTTCTCATTAATGTAACATACACTCCAACCGTCATATCAAAACTTATAAATAAAAATCACTAAATTTATACCCATATTAAATAAGTAGAGGCTATTTTATATAAAACACTGTGATTTAATTAACTTCATGTATAGGCAGAAATGATCACTATAATTTGACGTAATTACTCGTTTTCATTCCAATTAACACATTAATACGAGTTTTGAATTATAAATCTAAGTTCTACAAAAAATAGTTTAAGCAACATTTTTTATACTTAACTAAAAATTAATTTTCATTTAGAATAACTATAGTTACTTTATTTTTAATTTGATTAATAGAGTTGTTAATTAAAGGTATATGAGTTTTTTATAATTTATTACGTGTAAAATTGATATTTATTTATAAATTATTAAATGAAATAAAATGTTACGTTCTTTTCGGAAAAACTTGTTTATTTTAAGTTAGAATGTTCAAGGTTTAATAAAATTGTGGATTTTTTAATAATTAAAAAAGCAGAATAATATCTATTTGAAAGTAATTTAAGTGAAAAGTACCTACAAAACAAGGAAAATTTTGCATTAAAACTTAAAAATTAATTTCGGCTTAATCCACAAATATGCAACCCATATGACTTCTTAGAGGAAATGGGTATGAAATTATTATTACGTTACCTTTAAAACCTACACTTTTTCATTGGTAGATAAAAAAGATATGGTATTTAAAACCATTTAATATATAAACGGATATAAAATATACATTTTTTTAATACATGTGAAACAATATATGCTGCACTACAATATTCTCTTAACTACAATAAAAATTTTAACTGTGTATAATACGATCATCACAAATGTGGAAAAAAACAAGTGGTTTTCCAAGTTAATATACACGTTCATAAAACACTTAAATTACTAAGTCTTTTATAATAATAAATTATAATTGATTGAATGAATGAATCACAACTATTACAACTGGTCTAATACACACATAGTATTTATTACATATTATAGCTGTCTTTAATTCCTTAAATTATAAATATAATGATCGAATAATTTTACATTTAACTATTTGTTAATAATTTAAAACTAAATTAGTTACGGCTTGGATATTGTCAAGTACTTTATTTTTACAACAAAAACAAGGCACTTCAATTAGAAATAATAAATCAATACTCTAAAATCAACTATTCACGAAGAAGTGTAAATTCTTTATATATTTGTATATATATAAAAATTACCACTACACATACAGGTACTCAAATTGCAATAAAACCTCTATAATAACATTTAATTTCATCAGTCGCATAAAAGGCTAATATAAACATCTTTTCCAAAAATAAGACGTCAAAGTCATTGCTTTTCTAAGGCACTGCGAAATATCACCGCATGTACATTATTGTTTAACAAACGGACTAAAAAAAGCCGAGATCGAGTAATATCAAGTCATAACATAAATATGTCACACAAGAGTGGCTGTAGATCTACCTGGAGATGGCTCTGTCCTTGTGTTTTCCATATGTTCCTGATTTTTATACCACATATTCTTTTTTTGAACAGCAAAGCTGATGTCTCTATTAGGAGACGCGCGATTAATGTCCATATTTAACCCTGTTCCTGTATTTTCTAGACTCGTTATACTATTCGTGTCAAAACTATTTTATTAGAAACAAAAGAATACAATCTTTATTATCAAAGTCTGGTAATTTAAATTTTAAACTTACTTTTCATTTGCACTGAGCGGTTGACACTTCATGGGCTGCAAAGGTTGATAAACGCCTTTTAGAATAACGCTAGCAGTTTCAACATTTGCCTGCTGATTTTGTATGTCGTCATTCTGCCTGCCAGAAGGTAGTTTTGAGGGCGATCTTTTGAATTTGGTCGAATATTTGTAAAAGTCTGACATTTCAAACGGTTTCGTTTCTTCATGGTATGGCTTACAACCTCCTGGTTGAATAAGAGTACAATTTCGAGGAATGTTATTGAAAAACTCTATTTTTGGCTCCTGTACAATTGGGGACGGATTAGGTTTCGATTCGGCAGGAATTTCTAAGGGCGGTTTTGAAAGATCCGGAGACGGTAGGGGGCGCATCAGAATTTCTGAATATTTTTCTTCGGGCGATATTGATTTTGTAACTGGGAATTGTAGTACTGAAGACATTGAAGATTGAGGTCTCGAAACGGATGTAGGTGTCACTGGGCCATCTAAAGACGTCTCAAACCTTAAGAACAAATAGGTATATATATATTTAATAAAAATAATAAGAAATGTTAATAATTATTAGATAATAAATTAAATAATACCATTCTTTCTGCTTTGATTTCCTTCCTTCTGCAACAGATTCCATTACTGGTTGTACTTCGCCACCAGTTGAAAGGTTATCATTACTAGACCATACGTTATCTATATTTTGAGCACCAACACTTCCTAAAGACAAAGTCCGAACTAATTGTTTATCTTGGTTTTTATTCAATCCCTGAAATAACAAGAATAAAACATAAACGTTATTGTAAATACAATTTTTATTTTAATGCGTACATGTTGAGTTTTACCAACTTTCGACCGGATGTTTTCATGGCAACTGGTGCTTGATATTGTTGCGGATTTGGGATCAACTGAGGGAGAAGTCCTTTTATGATGTGACCTTTTGTTTCTCCTTCGATCTAAACTACCAAATCTACGAATGTATACGAAATATTAAATGGATAAATAAAAAAATGGTAATATTTAATAAATACCTTTTTTCTTGTTTCCAATTATCACTTACAACTGTATTGCACCAAATCATTTCTCCTGTCTCGGTTTGTTTCCAATAACCTCCGAGACCCGAATTCATAACTGTATTTTCATACTGTTGATGAGGTTGTATTTGATGTGGGTTAATAGTACGGTGACTCTGTTCTGAACTTCCTATATGCTGACTATGTAATGTATGAGAGCCATAAAAGTGTGTTTTATGAAGTGAACTATTGCTATAGTTGGGACTAGCTGATTGTCTATTTAATGAGTTGGGATAAGAATTTGTACCATGAATACCAATTGTGTAATACTTTTTATGCTGTTCATATGGTTGACTAGAAGTGTGATTGTTTTGAATGTAATGTTGAGTAGAAATATTTGGATATGAATTTTGGACACTAAGCATGTGTTTTTGGAGATTATGAGGCAAAGTACTGTTTGTGGTGGGAATGTATTGTAGAGGCTTATAATGCTTTTGCTGTTGTAAATTTAAATTTGGTTGGGAATGAACATGAGGGGGTACAGAATACTGATTTACATTGACACCCTCTTTCCTAAAAAATACAATAATTACTTGATACATTTTCATATTAGAAGTTCAAAATATACCTTTCAATATAATTTTTGTAACCATTTATGCTAAGTTTATAAATGCTTGGTAGCAAAGCATCTTCTGGTCTGTAGATTGTGGGGTTTGAATCACAATCTAAACTTCTATAAGCAAGCTTTTGGTGACTGCTACTTAAAGGCTTTTGTTCAGGAAGGGATTCATTAGGGGGATACTGCAGCGATCTCATACTGTGACGAAAAACTGGTTTTCCAAAGGGATCTTGCCAAAAATTAATATTATTCACTGACATTGTCTCATCTTAAACAAATTAAAAACTGCAATTTAGACTTTCTGAAAAACTTATTTGAAAGAACCACCTTGTTCTATATCTCTCAGTTTTTTCTTTTGTTTGGGTTGTTGTCCTGCTACTTGAAAATTACAACTTGATTGGCTTCCTTGCTCTACTTGATTATTATTTTTCAAAATAGCCAACTTTTCTTCTAGCAAATGATATTGTTGTCTGTGTAGTTGATACTGCTGCATATGTTGTCGCCGAATTGTCTGTTAATAAATGTGATAAAATATAATTAAAGTACACTAAACCAAATGCTATTGTATTTACCTTGTTGATGTTGGGCTCATTTGCTAAGCTTAAAGCTGCTTCAGCCATATTAGCTTGCACTTGCATATTTACTTCAACTGAACCAATAGAATCATCTTCAGTGTTAAAATTGTTAATTAAATTTTGAGATAACTGAAAGGATGTACCAACACGTCTCCTGAGAGTTGGAGGAGATTCACCAGGTTCTAAAGGTATCTCTGAAGGTATTATACCTGTCAATTCAGCTTCCTAAAAATAGATATAGTCAATCTTATAAAAGAAACTTTTTATCTTATGATGGTACTTTAATACACAACTCCCTCAGCTCTAGATTCTTCTTAGCTAATGTTTCTTCAAGAACTTGTTTCCTTTCTTGCAAAGCAGCAAGCCTTGCTGCATTTGGATTCCCTGAGGCACCCATTCTGGTATTTTTAACGTTACCTTTCAGTTTTAATTCATTATCTATTAAAAGAAAAATTCGTTTAAAAATTATTTATTTATAGCATATATGTGCTTACCCATATCTCTTGAAACAACTTTCTGAAAACAGTTTTGAATTCATAATTCAGTCTAACCTCTTAGTTTGCTTACAATTAGTAATCGTAATCTTAGATACAACCCATTATCTCATTTTTCACTGAATTTACGTAATAAAAATAAATGAAAGACTTTAATTAACAGATAAAATTCTGTTTGTAGGTTTACATCATTTGCATTTTAGGGATTTTATGTTTTTATGGTTAATTTATGATTATTTGATTATTATACCTCTTATTTATATTATGGATATACGTAATTTTATATACCATCCATAATGGTGTCTAACTATAGGCTGAAACAATTAAAATTAAAAAACTTAAAACATGATGTGGTACAGCATGTCAGAAATATAACGCATACTTTTTGTTTTTATTAATAAGATCAGGGAAACATAATTTATTGTTATAATGCTTTTTGAATAATTAAATTGTTTTGATCAACTTCAAGTTTCCCGTTATTTTATAAAATGTTATGATAAAATGTCAAAGTCAATTCTCAATTGTAAGTCAGAAGCAGTCAAAAGTGTAAATCACACAGATAACCACAAAAACACTATTAAGAAAATATTATTTAAAATAATATGGGGATGTAGTTTTTGGGAATATATTTCCCAGAATGGTTTTTAAACATGTATTGGTTTAATTAATCGTAAGCCTTGCACTGTTGATGTTCGTACTTATTCAGATATACTAATGCCATGGCGCCGCCCCCAATAGTAACAGGGTTGTCCCCAAATGAAGGACCCCCTGGTACAAAGATAATTATAAGAGGAGAAAATTTTGGGACGAAGCCCACAGACTTAATAGGTATTATATGAAAAATTGCTAATTTTGTAATTTACCATATGATTAATTTAAAGGATTGACAATTTGTGGCTGTGATTGTTTACTATCTGCAGAATGGAAATCACCCAACAAAATTATAGCTAGATCAGGGCCAGGGAAGGGTAAAGGGGATATTATTGTAACAACTAGAACTGGAGGAATTGGAACATGTAATGTTACTTTTAAAGGTTTATATTCTTATAGAAAATGAGTGGTTTTTTTTTTCACTGATTAATTATGTTTTGAAGGATACCATGAAACAGTGGGTCCTATGAAGGAGAGTGCTGTTTGGGTTGAAAAGACCCCTTTATTTGTTTGGGGCAGGAATTCTCTATCTTCCAATAATTTTCAACAAGAAGATCCCTTAGGTTTATCTGAAGAAGGAAATGAAAAGAAAATATCAGAAGATGATCTTATGGAATTATTTCCTAATCTTTCGGGCGATATTACATCAGAAATTTTTTCTCCAGGGTGGTTTCTTCTTGAGAACCATCAGTGTACATCTTTTAATGATTTACAGGCAGGGTAGGTGAAAACTTTGAAATAGTGAATAAATAATAGAAATAATTTTCTAGCTTGCTGCATTTGAGACGAAAAGTAGAAAACCAAAAAGAAGGACAATTATCGTTTTTAAAGGCAAATGTTGGTTCAGTAATGGATCAGATTGATACAATGGATAGATTGAAACAAAGCTTTGAAAATGATGTTACAATATATGGCACAGAACCAACACATAAACTTGAGAAGTCTATTAAAGGTAAGTAGAATAGGAAGAAAAATGTTAAAATAAAAGGTTTGATTAATTTCAGAGTCTGTCAGAGAAGCTAGAAAATTATTTGATGACGTTTTATCAAGAAGAGATAGAGCAGAAAAAACTAGAAATGCCTTAAATGTTTTATCTAGATTTAGATTTCTTTTCTGTTTGCCTTGTATTATAGACCGTCATATGCAAAAACAAGATTATGATATCATTATAAATGACTATATGAGAGTAAAAAATTTATTTAATAGAACTGAAGTGCCTGTAAGTCATTTTTCATTGAAAATAGAAATAGAAATAGAATCAAATGTTCTAATTAATTTTAGGTCTTCAAAACTGCTTTATATGAAACAGAGAAACGTATAATGGCATTACAAAAAATGTTACATGATAATTTACAAAAAATGCCTGTTAGTATAGAAGAACAAAAAAGATTAATAAGATATTTAATTAACCTTGATGCACCTTATGAACCTGCTTGGGATGCTATACAAAGTCATGTTAATTACGTTAATTTGCGTTTTAAAGAGTGCTATGATGAACATAAATCTGCAGAAGCTGTTTTAGCTCAAGAACTTTGTAAACATTCTTTACTTTGTATTTGATGTTTTGCAACTAATTTTATTTTTTTATTTTAAGCAAAACTGAAGAATTCTCATTCTTCTTCTAAGTTTAACAAATATAACATACAGGCTCAAGACACATTAAATTTTATTCCAGAAAATGTACTTTTTATAGAAGACCTTTGCGATATTTTGTCACAATTGTTTCCAAATCTTTGGAAATTGGGACATTCGTATTTTACAGGAGAACTTCTCCACGTAAAAATTGAACCCGGCAAACAAGTGGCTTTTAAGGTTCAAAATATTTCTATTTGTTTTATTAACTATTTTTGTATTACACATATTTTTTATAGCACGTTGTATTGACAATAATAGAGACATTTTGTAAAATGTTAAGAGCTGCTGTAATACCTCACACTTTAGATAAAAACGTTGACAAAAGTACTATTGGCTCTTGGTCAGTAAAAGATATAAACGTTATAGCACTTTGGCTGCCAAATATTTTACGCCATGTGCGGTCTTCATATAACATTTTAATTAAATTGGATCTTCCAAATGAAGCCTTAAACATTATATCTGATTTAATTTTAGATTTGAAAATATTTTGCATGTCTGTTCTCTTCAAACAAGCAACTGAACAAGTCAGACACTTACAGAAACAAGAGGACTGGAAGATAGAATTTAATGGAGTCACTGGATTGGTACTTTTTAAAAGACAATTGCTTTTTAATTGGTATAATTTTATTAATTTTAGCCACTTAAATATGAACGGCATCTTCAGAATGTAATACAGTTGGTAAAAGAGTCGGTGTTAATAAGCGAACAAAAAGAAACGTCTTTATCAGAAAGTTCAGTTGCTCAAAAAGAATTAGAGAAAAATGTAGAATCACTGTTTCTAGTATTTTATGATGTTTTAAAGAATCTGACATTTCAAAACGAAAATGGGGAAGAAGAGGGCTGTACAGCTGTAGTGTCCCAACTTATAGGGACCCCTGTTTCTGCTTATAGGAATTATGGATCTACAAAAGAAGTACTTTTGTGGGAGCATAAACTTTTAAAAGTTTTGGCAAACTGCCAATACATGACAAATACAGTTTTGGATAATATTTTTGAGCTTTTTAACAAGTCTGGGATTGCAATGTCTAAAGCGTCAATCGAGAAAATAATGAATAAATTTTCGGTTTTAGAGAAGACTGTTTTAGAAACATATTTAGAGCAAAAAAGTGATCCCTTAGTTGGGACCATAGAACCCTCGATGTATTTAGGAAAATTTGATTGGGATTGTGTTAATATTGTCGCTGATATTAAGCCATATGCAAAAGAATGTCTTAATAATGTTATACATGTACATAGTGAGGTAATCGTTAATACAAATCAGAAAAAATAATAAGATAATACTAATATCTATTAAACTTTTATAGGTTTATGGCGTTTCGCCGACTTTAGTTGATAGTATACTACCTCAAGTAATTCAGACAGTAGCTGAGGAATTGTATAGATTGATGTCTTGTGTACAAAAATTTAATTTGTACGGCATTCAGCAAGCTAGAGCTGACATAGGCTTTCTACAAAGCATGTTTTCTAGCTATCTTACACCAAAAGCCAGGTAAATATTTTTAAAATTGTACAGGATTTTTTTATTCATTTTAACTTTTCAGTACATTTTTTAAAGAAGCGTTAGATGCAATACCATCGTTAAAGAACGGGGAACAAACGTACGTTTTAAATTTTAATTGTAAATAGTTGTTTTTTATTTTTTCTTTCAGTATTGTAGAAGATGTAATCGCTAAAAGTTCAAAGAAGATGAAATTACAGGCCTTATGTCTAATAAAAACCGAAAATAACATAACATTGTGATGTTATTGATTTTTTTTTTACTTTAATTAATTTTAAATTTATTTTTCTTCCAATATTTTGATACTTATTAACATATTGGGTAAAAAGTTATGTATACCTGTTTGTTTTAGTTTATATTAATTTTTCTAATTTCAAATTTAATAATTACCTGTATGCATATTTGTACACATAAATATTTATTTTATTTTTACTTTCTAATAATCTTAGTTTTGTTTATATTGTAAATATGTAATAATTTATTTTGTAAATTTACATATGTTTTATAAACAATTAAATTATATATTTAAAATATATATGGTATTATTATATCAAGTGTCAGGAAAACTTATTTCATGTTTGAAAAAAATTTTACATTATTTTGGGAATATTTGTTTATTTTTGTAAATATTCATATATATTTTTTTAATTTGTCTTGCTTCTTTTAGTCTTCATTATTTATTTCTAAAGTGAAAAAATGTATTTTGTTTAAGCAAATTAGTAATTTATTGTTGTTATTACATATTTTAAATATATTTTTAAATTTGGCGCTTCAAGAAAGTTTACTTTTTTCATACGTCAATGCTTTCTGTTCCTATATTGTATGTTACGAAATAAATAGAGAAGTGAATATTTATGGCTGACGTGAAGAGCACGAAAGTGAGCTATATGTTTGCGATGGCCATATACGGAACGTTGTGGAAAAAATGAAATAGAAAAACGGGTTTAGAAAAAGATATCGCGAACTATACAGCTACATGTATATGCTTTTGCCATCGTACTATTCTCTGTTGTAAATATTTTATAAAGAGGGTTTTATATAGAAACATATAAATTTTATTTTCATTTGAAAAAGTGTAATGTTGAAGATTATTTTACATATCAAAATAAAATTAGGCATAAAACCATGACGAATAAAGAACTATCTGGTAAGTTTAGATTGAAGATACATTTATATTAAGACATTCATAATGTAACTCTTCAGTTAATTTTCAGTGATATTTTTAATAAAAATTAATGTTATTTTTAATTTCTAGGTTCCCATGCTATAATGGATGAGGAAAACGTAAGTGTTTCGAAAATTATTTTTTTATTATCCAGACAGTAAGGTTAGGTTTGTATGTTTGATAGCAATTTTTTCAGTATGTGTTATTTTAGGATTAAAAATGCATTTTCTCTTTAGGTTTGGATTTTCTTATAGAATAACTGACATTGTTGATTATGACCTGTATAAATTTGTTTCAATTTTTACTATTTTAGCAAGAAGATACATTCAAAAATACAAATGGTCGAAAACGTCCTAGAACAAGTGAAGACTTTTATTTATTTTGCACATATATACTAGAATATGAAAATTACGATGCCCAGAAGAACGAGGTTAGTTGTTTTCTAATCATCAGATGGTTAAATTATTCTTATGTTATGGCTGCATTCATTGTTTTATTATTTAGTAGTATTTACTGTTTTTTAAGCAAGTTTGATTACATGGTTATGTATTTGTATAGTCCAAATTAAATATGCATGTAGAGATTTGGTATGTGATATAAAAGCAATTGTCTTTTTGTAGGAAATTAGGAATTCTACAAATCTTAGTCCTCCTCTAGATAGTTCAGGTAGTAGTGTCAATTCTGAATCAAATTCTGAAGCAACTAACTCTGGACAAGACGATAAACCTAGTGGTGATGAAACTGATGAAGGGAACGACTCACATGATCTAGTCACTTGTTATTGTGGAAAACCGTTTGCTGGTAGACCCATGATTGAGTGTTCACTTTGTCTTACCTGGATACATTTATCTTGTGCACGAATTAAAAAGAATAACATCCCAGATGTAAGTGTTAAACATAAAAATTGTGTTATTTGGATTTGATGGTGGTGGTCTTATGTAGATCTAATATTTTTTTATAATTGTAGGTATTTCACTGTGCCATATGTAAAGCAAATAAAAAACAAAGGGCTGTGTCTCCTTCAAATCCTCCTGATAAAAGTAAGCGCCACAAGAAGCCATCGTAAGTAATTCAATTGTATATATTAACTGACTTAAAATCAGTTTGTAAAAATATGTAAATACTCTGAACTGTACATTTAATATTGACATGTTTTTAATAAGAACATTTGTAACAATAATGAATATTCTTCAAGAACTGTAACATCTTTTATGTTTGTTATATAATGTAATTGTGATAAAAAAAATCGCCCACTATTTTTATCTACTGATAGATACCTACTATTTTTGTAAGTTTGCAAATTGACGTTTGGAATTTTTCAACCAAAGAACTGTTTGATGAAGATCGAATTTAATGAGGTGAATTATCTCACTGATTTTAGGGTGCAAACATAATACGATGATGTTTCACATGATTTTTATTTTTTATATAGTGAAAGGAGGTGATATTCTATCTCAAACACATCAGTTCAACCAGACAATACATTAATATTGTGTACAGTGTACACTGATATTTTTAAATATGGTATGTGATAATATGAATTCTTGTCTTATATTAGTTAAATCGGCATTATTAACTAATTAAGTAATTTTATTAGACTCGAAATGAATGAATATCTTAGTAAAATAACAAATTATTTAGAAAATATATTGTTTTTTATCTTTTTTTTAATTGGTAGTTTTATTTTTACACAAGACTGAAAATATTTTCAGTAATACATACACTAATTTTCTATTGTGTTCGTAATTTATTATTTATATTCTAAATTGTTAACCGATAGATTGGAATTGTAGTAAAAGTATTGCAGTTGTTTGTTACTATTTTACAAAAAAAAGAAGTTTTTTTAGCTGATTTTACCACTATTTAGAATATATGTTTGGTTGATTTAGATGAAGAGTAATGTAGTATATTGCCTCTAAAGGTACAGTTTTGTTTAAAAGGTAAATATTTGTAAGTTGTAAATATGGTTAATTCTAAGCTGAATTGTAGATTTATCTTCTTTTTTTTTACTTACATTGATGTACTGTGCAATGGATTTTTCTCATATACAGTTTTAAATGGGAAAATAAATGTACATTTTCTCAATGATGTTTGCCATCATTTGTTACAATATAATATAAAATAAAGGTTTTTTGATTTTTTTAATGAGTATTAAAACCTGTAGTATAAATTTGTTTTCTGTCATTAATAGCAGCTGTTAATTTGTTCCTTTTTTTTAATTTGTAATTGAATATTTTTTTCTGATGCGTAGTTTTATTTATTCCTTGCCTTATCTTGTTTTTTCTTTTCATATTGTAAATATAACAGGAAATATTTCTTTATTGAAATTGATTACTTTTTAATGGATCAATTGGAATTAATTGCAAAATTGTGAATGATAAAATGATATACTAGCGTATAATCTGCAAATATGAAATAACTATGGCAGTGTATAATCTGAAAATTTGGAACATAAATACTGTATATCATTTTCTAATCTAAGAAAAAATTTAAAAAGAAAATGCTGGTCCGCCATCTAGTTGAAAGAAGGAAAACTGTGTCTCAGTGCACAGTAGATATTGTTTTTAATTTTTTGTTCTTGTTAATGTAAGTGAGTGCTTTTAGATGGCTAAAGCGGTTCTTATAATTTATTGATATTTCCACTTTTTAAATTAAGTGGTATACACTTATTTTAAGACAATTTTTGTTATTTTTTTTTATAACACTAATAAAATGATGTTTGTTACGAAATAATTAATTTCTTATTAGTTAGAAGAAATTTTCCTTTTCTACAGTATTTAGATATAAAGATCTTTGGTGTAAATTTTTATTGCAACTATTTATTGGATATGTAAGAACTGATTAAATTATCGTAAAAATTATTAATATCTCAGAACAATTTAAGGTTGCATTGCATTCTTTGGCACACAACTAAAAATTACGTAATTAGGCCACTGCCTTGGATTGCAGTATTGCAAAATGCACAATATAGTTTATATTTTATTTTTGAAAGAATGACATCAAGAATAAATTATTAAGAGGACCTGGGTTGAACGATTTTTTGTTTGTAACCAATAGTTATTCACGTTGACGTAGAGCAACAACCCAGGATTTGAAAAAGTCAATGACCTATTAAATTCATGATATAGGAAACGTAAACAAAGCGAATAAAGTTGTTACAGGTAAGGCATTGATTTCATAAAGTTAAACTTAATTCAAAATAGGATTATTGATTCTTGTTACGCATTAATATATTTCTTATTTATTTTTCATAGGTTTCTAAATAGCTTTATTTGAAATTTTAGGATTGCCGCCTAATCTGCGCTTGCGCAGTTTAAAGTGAGTCACTGAGCGCTTTGCAGCGGAACCATGCGGAACTAAAAGCTGCCTGGAAAGTATGGCTGTAAAATAACCAAATTTCTTTGTTTTAAATGAACCCTTTGAGAACTGATCTCATTTGTAAACAAACTATTGTGTGTATTAAGTGTAAATATATTTTAAGGTATGAAAGTGCTCGTTCGTAAAAGATTATTCACAATGTTTATGAGGTAATTGATGCGTGTACGACGATCGTAGCAGTGGTCCGTAAATGTGTTGTCTGGTCGGTGCGCTCTGATGATTGGCCATCAACCTTAATAAAATTCTACAATGTACGCGTTTTATGTGAGAAATGACTAGTGTTGTGTTGGAAAATTGCATTAAGATGCCCCTGTCTCGCACACATCCATTTTCTGTTCCATCCCATTCATACATTCAGGATGGGGGTAGTTTACCACCCTTGAAATTGAAAGAGCACAGTCCTCCTACGGTGACAACTGCTGCTACGGGGCTCCCAGAATTGCCAAACAATTCATGTGCTCTACAGTGCATTCAACCTCATATGATGAGTCGCTCAATCAAGGGTTCTACACCACCTTTAGGCCAACAGCACCAGCAGCAATCACAGCAACAACAGCAACAACATTCGCTTTTACAACAGTCGGATAAACCTAAAACAATGGTTGCTACACCAGAGCAAGTAATGAAATTATACATGAGCAAATTAACACCCTATGAACACCAGGAAATTTTTAATTATCCACAAATATATTTCATTGGAGCAAATGCTAAGAAGAGACCTGGTATAATAGGTTACCCAAACAATTGTGATTATGATAATGAACAAGGTTCTTATATTCATATTCCTCATGATCATGTAGCTTATCGTTATGAAGTATTAAAAGTAATTGGGAAAGGATCTTTTGGACAAGTGGTTAAAGCATATGATCATAAAATGCATACTCATGTTGCTTTAAAAATGGTTAGAAATGAGAAACGTTTTCATAGACAAGCACAAGAAGAAATTCGTATTTTAGAACATCTAAGAAAACAAGATAAGGATAATACCATGAATATCATTCATATGTTGGACTCATTTACCTTTCGAAATCACATGTGCATAACTTTCGAACTTCTTTCAATTAATCTGTATGAACTTATTAAAAAGAACAAATTTCAAGGATTCAGTTTACAGCTTGTGCGTAAGTTCAGTCATTCTTTACTACAGTGTTTAGATGCTTTAAATCGTAATAAAATTATTCATTGTGATATGAAACCAGAAAATGTTCTTCTGAAGCAGCAAGGACGTAGTGGATTAAAAGTAAGTTGTTTGTTTTATCATTATTGAAATTTTAATTTAGTATACTTTTTTTGTAGGTTTCTGTTTTATATAATTTCATAATAGGTTGTTAATTTTTATGAAAGTATGTGTAGGTACTTCCTAACATTTCACTTTGATATTTTATTAATTATATATTAATGATTTAGTGGTAACTTGTTCATATGATGAAATTAGATTAAGTAGGTCATGTATCTTTTTTTAAGTTAAAGCCATTCAGCACAAACATTTATATGTAAGGGCACTATTTGAAGCACATTCTCATCTATATTTAAATGAATAACATTGGAGGTTGTTATTTTTGTTCATTTATATATCTGTGTATACATAGGTGTAAAATCAATTAGATAATGTGTTTTTCAATAAAAGTAAAGGGTGATGAAAATTTAAAATAGTAAAATCGAATATCAAATGTATAACAATTTATTTATCATTTGATATTGTATAAAAGATTTCAAATAAAAGAGGGATGTTATCTATTTGTTTGCCGATTTGATAAATAACGTTTTCCAAATTGTTTTGTTTTATTCAGTTGATTTGTTTGTGTTCTACAGTCTACTTTGTCAATATTTAAAAATAATACACAAACAAAAGCCGTTTGTACAAAATGCAATAACATTGTTTTAAATTACAGGTTTCATTATAGTAGAAAGAAAAACAATAGGTTTATATCAAGAGATTCAAATTTCGCATATTGAGAATAAAAAATCAATAATTGCTTATTCATAGCAAAAAGTATTAAAAACAAATTATTATTAGCAAATAATTCTGTATTTCTCACATAAAATTGTTTTCGAATGTGTTAAATTAAATCATAACATGCTAAGGGAATAAAATTTATAATAACACATTCAGTGTTAAGTTGTGTTTTTTTATTATGTATTTGCTTAATAAAAAATTAATATGTAATGAACGTCCATTGTAACTAAATAATTGTGACGCATATATCATATAGATAACACAGATATAAATCCAACCTTCTAATAAATTGTACAGGAACTGACGTATATTAGCTAATTTTTGCTATTTTTATCTCTGAAAAAGGTAAAACAATTGGATTAAGATATATTGAAAAGCTTCATAAAAAGTAGCTTTTGAAACGTGACAGAACTCAATTTGATTAACTGTATAACATAAAGTAAATCAAACTTTGCACTAATTGTAAAATCGATAAAAAATCTGATTTTTAAGTAAATAGGTTTTACTTGTCTTATAAGTTATCATATTGAAATGAAATTATTATTAAGATATATTCATTCATTCAGTTCTACATTATAACGTGTTTATCTCTCGTATTAAATAAGTATAAAAATATTTTTTTCTTACGTTTAGAAAAAACTCAAATTTGTATTAGAATTATAATTTTCCTTTATTCATAAGACGAGTGAATTAAAAGAAATGCTGATGATACTAATAGAAAATGATTTTTCAGGTCATAGACTTCGGATCATCATGTTACGAACATCAGAGAGTGTATACCTACATCCAATCTCGTTTTTATCGGGCTCCTGAGGTAATTCTTGGAGCGAAATATGGAATGCCAATTGATATGTGGTCTTTGGGTTGTATACTTGCGGAACTTCTAACAGGATTTCCTCTTCTTCCTGGTGAAGATGAGGCCGACCAACTCGCTTGCATCATGGAACTACTTGGAATGCCTCCGCAGAAGCTTTTAGATCAATCAAAACGCGCTAAGAATTTCATAAGTTCAAAGGGTTATCCTCGTTATTGCACAGCGACAGCTTTAGCAGATGGTACAGTAGTGTTAAGTGGTGGTTTGAGTCGTAGAGGCAAGCCAAGAGGGCCACCTGGTTCGAAAGAACTCAAACGGGCCCTTAAGGGTTGTGATGACCCACTGTTTCTAGATTTTATTAAACGCTGTTTAGAGTGGGACCCTGATGTACGTATGACACCTGCGGCCGCATTACGTCACGCGTGGCTCCGCAGACGATTACCCAGACCTCCACAAGAGAAGAGCGAGCCCACAAGAACTCCGACCGGCTTGCGTACCCCTAAAAGTAACACCTTGCTAAGTAGTAACAGTAATAAGGTACGTGTACAACTTAGCGATGAAAGATCGGCAACATTACATTCTCAACATAGCACGCATTCAGGGAAGTTGCCTCCTGTCACGTAGCCTATTTCTGATGTGGTACTACATGTGATTCTAGGTTAATTCTAAGTAGTCAATGACTGTGTTTTTAACACATATCGTGCGTAGTATTGTGATTGCATTAATAGTTACTACCGTTAGAGATGGTGACTTACGGCAAGATGCACACGTGTATTTGAGTGTCTGTAAGTGTTAGTAACTTACAATGATTTTATATGTTTCGATAAAACATAGAGTAAATATTAATATGTATATGTCTAACCTAACAAATCCAATTTCAAACTGTTAAGTACATACATAGTTCTCTTTAAAGTCGCATTTCAAATGTTCATTGATATCTATATTAGAATCTAGTAAATTATCAATTTTAAAATTGATACAGACGCTAATTTGTGTTCTGTTTTTTTATCTTTGTGTAGTCATGCTATTTCGTATGTTTTATTATAATATTTTTCTCGAAAAAGTGAGTAAGTTGGTTTGTGATTGGGTGTGGTAGGGAAATATATACGTGTTAATTCATAATAAGCAGAATTTAGTAATCAAAGATAATTTATTTAATAAGCGCTTGCTTGCATTCATTAATTAAAAGTCGCCTGGATTTGATTTTGCAAGTTAGACTGTTCTGACACTGTCGTTTATATATTTTTATTGTGCAATAATTTATAAACTAACTAAAAGTTATTCCTGTTTGAATTAAAGGATCTTGAAAGTAGTGACACACTTTTTAAAATCTTAATGTGGCAATAAATTTAACAGTTTAAAAAAAGAAAACCAAAGGATAAGATATAGATTGCTTGTGCTAAATATTCGTTTTTTTAACTACGTATTATATTTGAAACTTTAGACGAGATTTGACGAATTTATGAATTAACATGATATAACAATTTAAAAAAAGTAAAATGTGATATATTAATTGCGAGTGAATAATAAATTTTTATTGTACCTGAAAGTGATATAAGTTAGGTGTTTGCTTTCAAGATTCATTAAAAATTCTTTAACCGAAGTTATATACTTAACAGTTAGTAATCTTGTGCAAGTTATGAAGCTGTATTGGATTTAAGCTGAAAGGTTATTATTTGCTCAATAGTTAAGCTTCATTTGAAAAGTCAAAAAAAAAAACAAACAATGGGTCTTAATACTAATAAACTTTTGTATATTTGATAATATAATATCTCTTAGAAACTGAACCGCAGTGATAGATCTATGTTTTTAAAGGTTCGTACATAATTTTAAATTAAATTCAGGGTATTGGCTCGATTCTTGAGCAACGTGACTGCTTATGATATTTCAGTAGCATGATACACTTACTTTGCATTTATTTTCGGTAGTACCAGATTCAATTTTTAACATAATTTTATGTTTTCTTCAAAAATGTAGTAACTGTATTAATTTAATTCTATTATTGTGGTTCCTCACACATAATCTTTTTAAAGTTAGTATTTTAGAATTAATGAACGTAAGGCATCTCTTGCATGTAAAATATTTCATTCATGGAACCACTCATTTGAAGGTTTTTATTAAAAGAAGAAATTTTATTATAGTGCTTTCTAAATTTCAGATTTGTATGTAATTACGGGGCAATCACTCTTGTACTTCCTTTTACTGTGTGTTATAACACAAATGTTAAGCAAGAAACACATTAACAGAACAAAATCAGAAATATTGTCTGTATGTAATAGCGCTTATGGTTTAGACATTTTTAAAATACTTCTTCACATATTTTATGTAAAAATTAACTCGGTATCATTTAGATCTAATGCAGTAAATATTCTCCAAAATATTTTTGTGCTCTTTTTTTTGTTATAGCACATTACTGATAACTGCCACCCAAACAGATAATTATACTTTTTGTTAAATGCATGTTTGTAAAAAGGTAGACATTTAACAACAAAAGAGCATTTCTATAACACAATATTCTTAGATAATTATTTCGTTTCAAAATAAATTGCCAGTATGGTGGCATATTTAAAAGTATGCCAACTATATAGAATAAGTATCACAAATTAAAATTTTTATTGCGTTTTCGGGTCCACGTCGTTTGTTTTAGCGAAAAACTTTTAAATTTGCATTAATATCTAAATTTTTATGTAGCATTTACAAAATTCTGTTAAAATGAATTTCTTTTATATCTTTGTGGTTTTTATTTAAATTAAAGTAATTCGCGTATTTTATTTTCAATTTTCTAAAACGTTCCGTCCAGTTATTTTGTTTTCCAAAATACTTTTACAAAACAGATTAAGCTAACCTGGACATTTGTTTTCTTCTATGATTGATTACTTAAGTATATAGTTATAAAATAGCTATAAATGTTGTACTTATTCATCTGTACCATTAAATAGCATATAATCAGATGTTGTCATGTTTCTGGTATCAATGGAAAAAATCTGCTGTATTTTTACATGTATTCTACTGATGGCTATCGACTTCGCAGTTTTTTTCATTATTCCATTTTCAACTTACTATTATTATTATTTTTTACTGTGACTATAGGAAAGATTATAATTATTTTTGTTTAATAAGACTATGTAATTCTTGATCGCAATTTAAATATTGCTTATTATTATAAATCAGTTAGTATTTTTTAACGTGTTAAAATAGTTGAATATAATAATTTATTTTTCTTACGAATAATTACTGCTTATAATTACTTGTTTTGAAGAAAGCAAGTATATTTTAATTGTAATTGTCTAATACAATCTTTTCGTTATTATAAATACATAAACTTTATAATTGAATGAATATTTACCATGACAATATTTTTCAGGTTCATTTAAAGTTTATGCATTATGTAGTCATAGTAATTTGCCACATATTATTACTGCCTGTAACATTAATCAAAAGTAAATTAAGTTAACTTAATTGCTTTCATTAACAAATGTTGCTATTTATTTTGCAAAAAGTATTTTATTTTACTTTTATAGAATACAAACAATTGTATTTAATTTTGAAGACATGAAATGCTTGTGGTGATTCCAATTAAAATTCACAATTAAACTAAATAATCAAAACTATTTTTGAATGTTAAGTATTTCTTGAGTATCAGTGGAATTGTTAATTGCTTATTACAAAATTATGAACAAATGGAATTGTTTAACATTTTCATTCAGAAAATGTAGATTATTTAATCTATTGCATCTTTTAAGTATGAAATCATTTATTGATAAAAAATAAAATGCGTATATAAATACAGTGAATAGCTTTGTAAAAAACGTTGTCAATTGGAAAGAAAAATTTTGAAGCAATTATTTTACCCTACACCATTATTTTATGATTAGTTAGTATTGCAAGGCAATAGTTTCGAATTGTCGGCGTTTTTTACAAGTTTAATGGCTGTATATAGATAGTGCCTATAGCAAAAATTAGTAATGTATCTGTCTTTGTTTAGATAAAATAAATATTAGATTAAATGTAAATAATATAGACTATATAGTAATAGCTCTAAAGACATACTTGAAGTTATTTTTAAAATTTATTAGCGACTTTTGTGTTACTTAAATATCTTGCATAAGTAATAATTAAGTACTTTCTTTAACTTATAAAAATGCGATGAAAAATATTAAAAACGAACGATAGCAAGGACAATCATATTTTTTGTATTAATTGTTTTTTTGTATAGTGTTTACCTGTACACTTCCTGAATTTGTTATTAAATTAAGTTTAGTTGTCTGAAAATTTCTTTCACCTATTTTTACCTGATAATTTTGAAAAGTACTTACAGTATGAATTTAGAGTTTATATATCTATCTTTGTGCTTTTCTTGCTTTAATGATTTAAGCTTCTGTAAACACTGGGTAGAAATTAGCATAATGAAGCTAACAGTTACGATCTGCTACGTTACTAAATTTAGACTAGCATTGAATGGAAATTGTGTGTTCACTTTTTCTCATTTATGATTTCCTTTTTGTGTTGCCTAAATATTTTGACTGAATCTAAAACTGTATGGAAACTAACTGGTTTGTTAGTTTTTAGTATTAATCTGTTTGTTTTTTTTACGTTATAATTTATGTGTAGGAAGTAGTAAATGTCAGCCTCATGTGTAAGTAATTGTCCTCTTGTAATTAAGGCCTTACAGGGCTCTTTATAACTCGGCCTAGGGTTCTTTTGTATTGAATTGTACGGGGCCACACCATCGCTCATTTTGTATGTATATAATTAAATAGTCCGAATACAAACTAACTGAAGGGCTTGATCTCTTTAATGTTAATTAATAACTAAGGGCAAACTGCTCGGGCCTTATAGTTGTGAACTGCTCTTCTGACCACTCAGCCATTGGTCTTTTTATTGTAGCACAAAAGTGTTCCAACTTTGGTCTTTTTAAGACTACTTACTATTGCCCTAACCATTAGTTTTAGAAATAATGTGATGTATGTTTTCTAGGTAAGTCATGTTTATACATCATACTGATCAGTTAAAATCCTCTTTATTGTAAGTTTTCATTCTATATAGTATGATGGTAAAATATATCATTTTTTGCAGTTCCTCGAATTTTATTTGCTATTAAGCATTAAAATGCCTTTTCATTATAATTAACCCAGTGATTTTATGTTTTTATTGCACGGCAAATGTGTGTTTTCGTCGTATATTTGGCTTTTGCTACTAGTGTCTTTTTATGGTAAGTAAACTACATAAAAAAAAAAAATTAGCCAGAAAATCCATTTTATTTACATTACATTCTTTTTACAAAATTATAATCATAATTTAACATAAAATATATTATCAAATATTATTACAATACAATAATTCATGCCAATTACATCATAAAAATTGAATTATCCGTAATACATTAACTTGCTTGAAGTAAGTTACTTATGATGTTTGCTTATTAGGCATTTTATATATGTATAAACAAATTTTATATCATCACAATAAAGTGCAAGCGTTGCACATAACAAATAATGAAAATATAAATACTAAAAGTGTTTAACACATGGGCACAATAAAATTTGAAGGCAGGAAAAAAATAAATTATGTCACTACTAATTTTTATGACACTTGATAAATATCAAAAAATATTTCCAGTATAGTAGTATCAAAAGTAACAGTGTAAACAATTAATTAATTTTACTTTATTTAATAAGTAGTTACTAGTTTAAATTTTTAATACACTGTCCCTTTTTACAAACTCCTTTGATCTGATCAACATTGATGCATGTAAATCAATAAAATTTTAAGTAAAAAACAGTCTTTTTCAGATGGAGTAAACAAGTCATTACTATAACACGTTTCTCATTAACACTGATTTTACTTTTACATTATTTATTTCCGTTCTTTCTAGTATTACTTGGTAAATGCAGCAAACACTGCCCATAAAACTTCTGTCGAATTTGGCTTTACAGATTCTTGTTCAAAATCCAAATCAAGAAGTTCTCGGACTCTTTTTGATGCTAGCTCGTAGTCATCGTCGTTGAGCGGAGCAAAAGCATTTTCTAAAACATCACTGGCATGGGCAAGAAATATAAGAGCCAGCATTCGCTTATCCATGCGTTGTGGATCATTTATCCATTTTGTTAATACTGCATCTTGAATCTATACAAAATTGGATATCAAAATTCTTTAAGGTTTATTAAAATACATATTTTAATTTCACAAATTGGGTGCATTATGAATCGCTTTATTACCTTTTTAACAAGGCGACATTTTGTAACATTGTCTGTAAGAGGATGGGTTGTCATATCAAAAAGCAGAAAATTTTGTTTTTCAGTTGTTAAAACGCCCTTTTCAACTAAATTCTTTGCTAAACGTTCTCTCACGTTTTTGAGTTGATATCGCAATTTTAGCGGATTCCATGTCTCGCCTATTAAATTAAAATATACACCTTAATATTATGCACATATATCAATTAAAACATATTATTTGAATAAATATAATATGATTTATTTATAGTGTGCTTAACACTATGAATTTTTAAAATTAACAAGCTACATTATTATAATGCTTTTAAATACATTTCAAATAAATGAAAATATATCAGTTTTATTAAACAGTTTCTATAGATAACTGGATACAACACCTGAATAATTTTTGTAATCAAAACGTTTTATAAAAATGATGATTAACAAGGACATAAAAATATGTTTACAGATTCACATAAAAGTAATAGGAACATCTTTATATAACAATTCCTAGTTTTATTTTTTTGTAATGCTTTTTTTAAAATTAAATTAACACTTACCACTTAAATATTCAATCCAACTTTGAACAGTTTCCGGTGGATCTGTCTCTTTTATATGTTTTAAAGCTTCATCCAACAAAACATCACCTGTAGGGGTATCACTTTTAAGAATTAGTTTTCGAGATAAAAGTCCCTTGCGTCTCATGCCAGCTTTTTCCAACTCTATTCGTCCTCGCAGTCCAAGTTCAACCAAGATGCATCCCCTTAAGCCACTAGATATACAATCATTCCAAAATGAAGTGTAACCCTTTAAAATACAAGTAATTGATTGGAGGTCCCTATAGCAGGCATTTAAAAGAATGTACCTCTTTATCTTTAAGTCCGAGAAGTAGAACTTCTTCCATTAGTGTTAATCGAGTTTCTTTTGAGTCTCCATCTTCTAAGTCATCAACTCGATCATCTTTCTTATCAAATCCATGTTGTTCCTTAGTCACACCTTCACTACTTTCACGAGTTATATTTTTCCTTTGTATGAGTCCATCAGTACGATTCATTTTCAACAGGAATCACAGTCAGTTTACAAATTTATAGTGTTTTCCTGCAGAGTATGGGTATATATGATAATTTAGCAGCTTTAATAAAACTTTATTTGTTAAATTTCAATGTTGACGTTTAGGAAGTCAATAAACATGGCGAAACGTCAAATTGATAGTGTGGTTCACAATGAGTTAGTATTTGAAATGCTGAAAATTATTTTTTAATTTTTTTAAATAAATGCATTCTCGGTTCAAAAATTAAGTTTTTCGTATTAACTTATTTACTGCGTACCGATTTGTTTATAGAATCAGTAATACAATTAAAAACCGAATAAATAGTACAGAAATCATTTAGCTTATAATTTGAACGACTCACAAAAACTCCAATGAAATGTTGTAGTCGCCATCTATCCATACGCTTCTAAGTCGTAGTTTTATCATTATTTTGATAGATGACAGGAACAGCATCGCATTGCCAAAATTATACTGTAATAAAAAACGATATATACTAGTTGAACCCGCTTAATATGAAATATAATAACTTTAATTCCTTATAAAAATCCCCAAAAAATCAAACTTTTCTCAAATTAATTAAAATTATAAATTATATGCAACTTGCATAATATGATATTTCAATACGTATTTTAAATTTGAAACATTTGCTTGTGTTTTGTTTTAATACACACTAAAAAGATATTTAAATTGGTCTACTGTAACCTTTTATATATTTTTTGCATTGTTATGATAAATTAGGAATAACCGATTTTTATAAAACAGTTCAATGTTGAAATATGACGATGCTATCTAAAAATGGTTATACGAATTAAAAACTAAATGCTGTTTATACAAGAATTGTTGATAACGTACTGGCGCCGGAAGAATATTATTCAACAAAATAAAGATTGTGAAAATATATACACAACAAAATTTGACTTATCTGTTATACTTGTGATTGTGGAATTTAATGTTATTAATTATATTTTGAATAATTTTATTCGAATAATGGCTCGTTAGCTATATTTTTTTCTTTGAATTAATGTTTTTATTACATATTATTTTATTGTGCGAATCACCATCCACATAATTAATAACTAATGAGAACTAATATTGAAAATAAGTCTTATTAAAACTCCGCTTTATTTATTGTTATGCAGGTGTTTGTATCATAGTATCATAAGTAATAAAAATTTGAATAAATTAAATAAAATCATCTCTAAATATTTACGTATTCGTCGTCCATCGTGTGATAAGAAAACATTTGTGTACTTTTTATACACGCGTTATTTTATTCCAAATAAAACCGTTAATAGTTTAAGTTATTTTATTAGATCATCCTCTAATCAAATTGCTTAATTAAGAACGGATATTTACTAATAAAGTTAACATGTTTATTACGTTGATGTCTAAAATAGTTTTAAACTGTTATAATACAACTTATAGCAACAGTATATCTTTATTGATAGTTTTATTTGTCTTGGGAACTCAAAAAAATAAATAAAAAAGTAGTACTTTCTTTATCAAGAGCATTGATTTTTTGTGATCAACTAATTAAATTATTATTATAAAATATGTAGAAATTATAAATAAGCAATATAAAAAGAATGTTAAAACGTGTTGATGATTAGCAACAGTGAACTCACTAGCGGGACCCAGAATCTAGTGGGCCCAGACAACAGAACTATGTTTTACGTACAACATACCAGTATCACATGAGACTTTGCGAGAGGTTGACATCGTTTGTGGCTTAACTTGCGGTCAGGTTTGTGTACGGAACACTTGAAAAAATAAGCAACAACATTTGCCAAAAACAATTTTGAATCAGTGAACACTTTTCAGAAATGCGTTTTATATGTGAAAATTTTCTTATTCAGGAGTGACATTCGTTTTTACCGAAGTTATCGGTGTTTTTTTAAAAGGTCTTACTTAATAAGTGGTAAGTTTTTGAGGGACCATTAATCCATATTATTATTTTTCTTCATTATAAATACTATTGCCATATTATATGAAAAAGGTACTTTATTATTTTGTGTGGGCACTCATTAACAAGCGAAGTTGGCGATCAGTCATGTTTAGGTCACACACCTTCGAATTTTAATTTTTCCAAGAATTCCCCTTGCAAATTACATCACAACTGAATTAATTTTATTGTACTTATTGCACTTTGTATTGTGTACACCTTTAAAAATTTGTTTTTGCCGCAACAGTTGTACGCATGTGTTCGGAATTAATTTTTTATTATATTCTTTTTCTATTATTGTTTATATAGGTACATAATGAAAATGAATTTTTACTCAAACATGCAATACTTTCGGTTTCAAATATTTGATCTTACGACTTTATCTTACGTCTTTCAAACAAGTTTTTCGAGTTGTGGCTCTTTTTTTAACATCACGTGAAAACAGGGCATACATAGACTTTTTTATTTTATATCTTCTCAATATTTATAATAGATGATCTTTATCGTCAGAAGTTTATTTATTTCATAACAATAGATACTTTTTTGTAATAGATACGTACGTTAGTACCTATATACAATTCATTCTGTTTTGTTTGTATGTTTATATGTTGACATAATTATTATTAGTGTGTATGTGAAAGTATGCACGTTATTTTCATTAGTTCATTAATTGTTAATATGAATATATATACTTAGATTGTGTGACTCATAAATATATAAGCTAGTAAGTAAACAGTTTTAGCTTATTGAACGAGACATGCTGTGGTCGTGAAAACAATAGGTTGATCATGCTCAATTCATTACGCACATTTCAATATGTATAAATAAATCTACAGACGTTACCTAATTGATTCATTTTTACCTCAAGAAATGTCTTATCTTGGGTTTTATTTTGGAAATAGTGCATAAGTGCACCAGATAAAAATCATACATTAATATAATATTCATTTTTGAATTAATTTGTACCCACTATAGATTATCTAAGGTGACCAAATATTTTTTGTTCAAAAAGAGTACACTTTGCAAGTATTTCATAGGTGAAAAAAAAGAAGAAAAAACGATAAAAACTTTGTTTTCTTTTAAAAATATATTTTTCTTCGGAGTGGATTTTTTTTGCTAAATGAGGATGCTCATCTAATAATGTAGCCACATTCGAACAACTTTCATTTTGCATATTAAATTTGACTGTTAAGACGGAAGATAATGTTTTTGCAGAAAGTTGCGACTTCTCACTGCTCCAATAATCATTCCCTAGTGAAAATACCCTTTCAACAGCAGCATTAATGCCTGGACAACATAAGGAAATTTCTATTACAACTTTTAAATTTTCATGTATGATATGTTCTACTGTAAAATGCCGAAAGATTTCCACCCATCTTTTGTCAAGTTCTATTTTCTCGTCGTTCCATTTCTTCAAATTTTCTTCATTTAAATATAAATTTACTCTTCGAATTTCTTCAAAGAGAAAATTGTCACTAATAACAATATCTTTTACTTCCTTCATTACAAATTCGACTGCTGAAGAAACTTCATTCCATTCAATTTTACTATTTAGAAGGGTCCATTTGAAACAATTTAACGCTCTAAAGTTCACTATCCAAATTCAAATCACTGTCAAAATAATTTTAAATATTTAATTAATAAATTGAAATAAAATAATCTAAAAAAATGTTTTAGAAATACAAATGAGTACTTTCAGAGTACAGGATTTGAAAAGAGTACGGTTTGCGAAAAAAGAGTATAAAACTCAATAAATGAGTATAGTTGGTAACCTTAGATTATCTCAAATTAATTAGTGGTAAAAGCTAAAGATTCCGGCTTCGAGTCGTGGCGAGGGCGTGATAGCAGTAACAATTTTTTTCTCATTAATTTGAGGTAATTTGTAGTGGGTACAAATTAATTCAAAAATGAATATTACATTAATGTCTTTAAATTTGCTTCTACTAAAAATATACCCAAAAATATTTCATTATTAATAATTAGATAAAAATCATCAATCAAAAAGTTTTTTATCTGCTGTAAACAATTTTTTAGGGTAGAACAAGATGTTTAAAGGTTTATATATATATATTGACAAAAAATAGTAATGCGGGAGGCAGCCTCTTGAAGGTGCTATTGGAACACTATTAAAATTTAAAAGTCAAAATTACAGTGAAAAGAAACTATGGTAACCTACCCTAATCTAAACCTAACCCAACCTAGCCAAACATAATTACAGTTTTTTATATGGTAGGTTAGATTAGGTTGGGTGATTTTCTTATGTATGATATACGATCATAACATGTATTAAATGTTTCTTTATAATTATTTTTGTTAAATACTTACCTGATATATGTACAGGTACCTATTCAATAAATTTTAAATCATTTAGGTACTTACCTAATATGCTATCGTCATTTGCATACAACATAAATCCGAATGAAGAAAAGGTTTTATTGCCTATCTGAATAGCGTCCAATAATACAATCTCACATAAATACCTTGTTTGTATCTGAATTTAATAACCTTGATATACCTCTCTGTTTTTACGTCTACATTTTTTGTTTGTTTTTGCTTCATTAATATTCTATTTCAGATAAACTCTTATGATTAGCTCGTTATATTGTCGTAAAGTTTACCTGAAAATTCCTTTAAGCGAATAAATCAGACGAACTTGTTTGAAAAAATAGATTATATGTTTTTAAGCGATATATTTTTTTAAATACCTACCTAATATAAGGCGGTCAGTTTATTTTTTATATTACTGGTTTACTCATTCTTCAAGAAATGATGTCAGTGTTATATGAAGTAAACTGTGAAATAAAAAAATATGTGATACTTTGTTTTCTTTTCAAACACATGTCTTCTACTAGTGACGTTATCCTACACAATATACTCGTTTGAAAGTATACAGGGCGGTATTAAGAATGGGATCCAATATAGACATTAAACTAATTAGATAATTGAGCCAAACAGGCCTTCCTGTTAGTAAAATGATGAAGGTTAAGAGGTACACCATGCAGGATGATAAATCTGAAAAGTTTTTTTAGTCGAAATTATGAGATATTTGATTTAACATTTGCAGATGTGTTATTGACGGTGAGGGACAAGAATCGTTAATTTTGTGTTCTTAATCTAAACAAGTTTTTAATTTAATCATTTCATGCACGCTTATTAACATTAAACGGTAATTGTTTCAATATTCGATGCATTTAAAACTTCTACAAGGTATAATAAATATCATTTTCTTAAGGAAATAATTACATTTTCAATATTTCGCGGTGAAATAGGAATAGATTTTAAACAAAATTTAAACCAATTTTTTTAACACGTGAATTCACGAACCTCCTTAATATCCAAATTCTGTTCTTCATGAATCACCCTGTATAGTACGCTCTGTTTTCATAGTGTTATATGTAAAAAAATAACAGACATGTTTCGGCTTCGATATGATACATGTTTGTTATTGTTAAATATCCTTGTTTCTTGTTGTTAGATAATTAGTGGTAAAATTTGCTAAATTTTAAAACTTACTATTTGACTTGAATAAAAAATGACACAAAACAAAATGAATAAATTATTTCTTATTACTTAACAAAAGTTTCATGCATATATTTGATTATTATTACGTACATATGTATATAAATGTTTTACCGAAATTATTTCGCAAATGTTTCTTTAAAAGATGTATTATAAGTAGGTATATGCTATATATATATATATATATATATATATGTATTGCTTTCTACTGCAACAAACAAAATAAATTTACTCCTACATTTCGAAATGTAGCTACAAAATATACATATGTAAATTCGTGTATTATGTAATGGTTTGGTCATCTACATATTGAAAGTGCCGAGCCTGTATAACAAAATGTGTTGTTCAATCAGTTATTTTCGGTAAATAGTAATTATTGTTAATTAAAAATTTTCAATCACAAATTTTCAAGTAGAAATTATGCTATACTTTTAGTCCGTTTTAAAGACGTGGTGTTGTTAGTGACTCATAATCAGACTATAGGCGATTTCAATGTTTTTTACTCGTTTTATTACTTCATCATAGTAACTACCTATATAAGCACACATACGACATGTAAACAAGTACATCTTTCATATCTTTATCATGAGAGGAAACTAAGTAGGTTTATTGTGTACAATATAATTGTAAAAAAGTTGATAACAACGTCAAAAGGCTCATGCCCTTTTTAAACCAATTAGTATTCAATGATACTCTCGACCGGAAGACAGAAGAAAATTATGACACAAACGTAACGTGAATGTTTTATTTTACACATACTGAATGAATGCACCTGAGACTAGTCGTCCCTTTATTATTATTATTTTTTTGCCTGAATACTAATAATACTTGCTTTACGATTGTTTGTATTTCAACGTGTTCATTGTCACGTTATAGGTGTTGCTTGTACCATGATAAGATAACGCCTAAAGTGGAATTACATTCAACTATTAAAAATATCTTAACCTGTAGGTACCTACTTCAAATTTGGATGAGGTCTCAGTGCCTTGTATCGCCTAAAAAATTAAAATAAAATAAAATAAAAAAAACAGAGAAAACAACTACAACTGATCTATTCTTTCTACGTTCACTTGATGGAAACTAATTTCAAATAATAGGTGAAATAAATAAAAACACAAAGTTTCCACAAAATTGGTGTATTCATACTTTACAATTGTTACGCCTAGTGTAGGCTTCTTCAGAAGTAATAATACAATAAACTTATCTTAACATTTGTCTTATATACTAGTGGATTAGGGCGGGGGGGTGAGTAAAAAGATTTGGCAGTTTAACAGCGTATTTTTGTTTTTGTATTTATTAATCTCTAATGTTTCTAATAATGATAATCTTAGGCTTTTATTTACAACATGAAGAATTTCAAAGTTATCGTCAAAAGTATGGTTTTCTTCGATTAGATGTTTAGCATAGTTCGAATTTAGTTTATTATTTTCATAAGATTTTTTATGTTCTTCTAATCGTTCTTTAAAAGTACGCTCTGTCTGACCTATATAGATGCAGTTACAAGAATAACAATTTAGTTTATACACTCCTGACATGTTTTCCTTACTAATTTTGTCGTTGTTATTTTTAATATGTTTTCCTAAATATTTTGTGTTTTATATGCCACTTTGGGATTATTTTTAGTTAAGAATTTTCCTAATATTTCTGAAGGATTATTTAAGTAAGTGATGGTTTTATAATTAACATTTTGGTTATAATTGTATCGGTGGTATACCTTACTAATTGCTTTCTTAAATTGTAATTTAAACAGTAATTTATCAATTATATCAATTTTATAATTATTACTTAATGCAATTTGCTTAATTATGTTTAATTCTTTTTTGAAATCTAACGTATCTAATGGTATGTTGATCAATCTATATATCATCGAGTAAAAAGCAGACATTTTGTGTTGATTGGGGTGGCATTAAGTACAGACGTTTCGTCGGCTACTGCAGCTGACATCTTCAGTGGTTGACTACGTGAACGTAGGTTGTATCTCGAAGTCTCAGCAGCGACTGGGTGTAAATAAAAACAATGTAAAACTATTGCATAATTTAAAAGGTGGTCCCATTTTAGTTAGATTTGAAATTTTTGAAACTAAAAAGGCAATAAAATTAAATAAAAAAACCACAAATGACCAAATAGATTTCGGAAATAAGCCTTTGTTAGACTCTGATATTGTAACCCCTCCTCAAAAAACATCCACTATAAATAGAAATGTTTAACAGACTGTTAGTTAGTATAATAATTTACTCTTGACGATGCCCTTTTAAGGCGAAATACGTATAGATTTTTAGTGAAAATATTTCGAAGTTGTGTTTTATTTCAAATTGTATTTCTTATGTTTTACCAAGTGATAACGGCGAATAATTTAAATTTATTTAGATTACTATTGTAGAACAAAGCTTTCTTAGTTTCTAAATTTTCTAAGAGTGACAGTCTTCTTGATTTTAGAATATTACTGTGTAAAAGTATAACTTACAATGCTCAGGCGTACCACTAGAATTAGTTTTTTTTTTTAATAGCTGCGGCATAGTCAGATGGCCGTTTTGAAATTGCCCTTCCCGACTGTTTGATATAACATATGTGGCGTCACAGTTGCAACAAAAAATTTCAGTTGGGGTTTTATGTTTTTGGTTATATTACTATATAATAATACCAAAATTAGCTTAAGTTTTAGATTACATACATAGTATTATTATATTTAAAATACGTATTATATTTCCGGATAGACTTGGTTTATTTTTATGTGTTCTGTTTGTAAAACATGATTAAGGGAAATTATTGTTATCTTTTAAAGTAAGTTGAACTATTGAAAGTCTTAGCTCCTCAGTAGGCCTTATCTGGATCCCTCTGAAAAGCAAACAAACCGCTAGTTTGACATACTACCTCCGGGCGCACACAAGTTCTTCGTAGAATTAAAAAATTATCGTACTTAAGCTACAAACCTTCAAGTTAAACTAGTAATTTAAAATCAATATTTAAAATGGTAAATATTTTTTGATAACATTAGACCAAAGCTTCGAAATATTGTTCACTTATTCGACTAAATAAATAATTTTTCTTCGTTGATTTAGTCTGTTGGTTAGAAAGTTGCATTAAAATTGCGGATTAATCACGGAAGTTAAATTGTAATTGGAAGAAACTTCAGAAGTTTCTAATAATGCGCTTTTACTATATAAATTATAACGTAACTATTGGGTCGTCAAGTTTTTATTTTACAATAAAGTTTTTATTAGTATAGTAGCCTGTTATAAACTCCCTGTAATGAAACACAACACACCAAGCATTTTCCTTCCTCGAAGGTAATTTTTGTAATATTTAACTGAAACAGAATAACAACGATAAGAAAAATTTTTGTTTCGTTACAATACAGAGAATAGCTGTTTCATTGCAGACAATTAGTCAAACCAATTAATTGTAAGCTTAAATACTAAGTAATTTAATTTTTTAATTGAAAACTGAAACTAATATAATAAATAACCGCCGACACCCCGTGTAAAATAGGTTTTTAGTATTTTTAGGGTAAGCCCTGGCCTCCGAAATTCAGGGCTCATCAGCTACGCCACTGCTTTAAATCCAAAAAAGAAATCCTAGTAAATTATTTAAATAGGAATATAATAAATATGTTGTACCTAATAAGCTAGGTTTCTTCTAATGCGAGTTGGTGTATCAAATTTGTACTACGGAAGTTCAGTTCAATCAAGTCGGCTTGTGTGCTAGTTGCACACAATCAAGTAATCTGGAAATGATGATTGATTTTAACAGTATACTAGTAGTCGCAGCCCACTTGACTGAATATTGAATGAATAAGCGGCGAATTAACTAGATCCGATGAAACCTTAAATTATAAACAGCTTTTATACAGTGTGTAACATTCGAAGGCATTGAAACATTCGAATAATAAATGATTATGTACTTATTTAGTATTTGTACCTCTAAAAAGAAATGGTTGCTGTATATGTTCAAAGTTACTTCACAGTTAAAAATAACTTCATTTACTAATAAAATTGTCATACGAGCCGGAACTATTACATGTTTACACATACATATATGTGTGTAAATCTTGTTTAAACAATTGTTAACGTTATTATAATTATTGTTTACAATATTAACACTTTTAGTAATATATATTCAATTGGTATTTTCACTGTCATTACGTTATAAAAAAAGCTAAAACATGTTTTGTAGATAATGAACTTTAATAATTAATTATTCAAACGAATGTGGTCCTAAGAAAATTAAGAATGGTTATTGGGGAAATTTATTATTAACTCATAAAGAATCTGCAAATGCCTTTGACACTTATTGTTGCACCCTTATCCAGATAGGATCGATAAATACGATTTAGAAGTGCTCATGAATGATTTCATTTCCCACAATCCGAAACGAAGCTTAGTTTTTGCTTTTCGGAAATTGTAAAATTAATAGAATAAAAAGTGTCAACAGTAAAGGATAACAGTACGCGATACTTTTTAATCAATCGGTTTCTTCCGGTGGATATGAATTAGTTCAATAACATAATATGTTTTGCTAATTACTATAAAATAAAATAATAATAAATACAAAATGAAGTGGTCCTATTTAAAAATTTAGTTGTGGCATTAGTCTGCCTAATTGTTAAAAAATAATGAACAGTACTAATTAAAGAATTAATTTGTACCCACTAAAGATTACCTCATACAGTTGTTACAGCTGTCACTTCTCCTAGCTTAGTGGCAAAAACATTGGCGCGTAAAGCCAAAGATCCCAGGTTCTAGTCCTGGCGAGGATGTGACAGCAGTAATAAAATTTTCCCTCATTGTATGAGTTAATCTGTAGTGGATACAAATTAATTCTTTAATTAACATTACATTGATGTATTTAAAATTTAATCTACTACAAAAATGTCTTCAAAGGAACAGTACAGTGACATTATTTAGAGATTGCAAGTGGACCGATTATTCAATGATATACAGCGTGTATTCTATCTTTCACTACCTCACATTATAACGGGTAAATAAGCTGGAACGTATGTTGTGCAGCATATTATGACTTAAGGTTCATACTACTTGGTTCAATACTTTTAAAACTGCGATTCTCGGCTGACATAAGAGCTTTTTTATGTATTACCATTATCCATTACTACTTGGATTGGTTCTTACAGACTATTAAGTATCGATGATGTAAACCCAATTTTTCAATAATTTTACAGTAGTTACTTATTTTGTTGAAGAAACTACACATGCTCCTAAAACATGACCACATCAGCCAATTAGGACAAAGGAACACAGACAATTTGCTGTGACTACATTATATTTATTTTAATATACTGACTAAATTTTTATGAATGTTTTAATGATTAAAATTCATTTTTTAATCGATATAACTACGTATTTTTCTTGTATATTCAAATAGAGAAGAATGCAGATATAAGATAGAAAAACTAATATTGTGTTTATAAATTTTCTTGAAAGTAGATCATCAGAAGCAAGAATGTACATAATAATTATTATTATCGATCATTGGGTCGACTATGAGATTACTGTTATTTTTGGCGGCGTCTGAAACTGGAGTCAAAGAGGATCGATCAAGTTAAAAAGTCTAAACCAGGCTGTCGGGCATGTACCATATAATTCGATTATCGAATTTTGTTACCCGATTTATCTTTTCTGCCAAACGCTATCGAATCGTGCGTGCGTGAATAGTGCCACAGATGGCCTGTATCACCGATTGTAGAACACAAAAAAAATCATCATTCCAATTCATGTATATAGCGTTGCTATGATTTTTGCTGTCAGCGAACGTGTGAAATTTATTAACGAACCAACAAACGGTTCCGCTGAATCTATTTTTTTCTTTTTTTTTTTGAATTTGTACACAGTCAATACTATTTCTGTTAACTAGATTTTTATTTACCTACAGTTATTTATTGTGCTTGTAATTCTCAAATAAAATACGTGCTGTTTAAAACGAAAAATCGTTTTAATTCTAACTGATCTATAACCTCTGAATATTAGATTTTTATTTACCTACAGTTATTTATTGTGCTTGTAATTCTCAAATAAAATACGTGCTGTTTAAAACGAAAAATCGTTTTAATTCTAACTGATCTATAACCTCTGAATATTAGATTTTTATTTACCTACAGTTATTTATTGTGCTTGTAATTCTCAAATAAAATACGTGCTGTTTAAAACGAAAAATCGTTTTAATTCTAACTGATCTATAACCTCTGAATATTAGATTTTTATTTACCTACAGTTATTTATTGTGCTTGTAATTCTCAAATAAAATACGTGCTGTTTAAAACGAAAAATCGTTTTAATTCTAACTGATCTATAACCTCTGAATATTAGATTTTTATTTACCTACAGTTATTTATTGTGCTTGTAATTCTCAAATAAAATACGTGCTGTTTAAAACGAAAAATCGTTTTAATTCTAACTGATCTATAACCTCTGAATATTAGATTTTTATTTACCTACAGTTATTTATTGTGCTTGTAATTCTCAAATAAAATACGTGCTGTTTAAAACGAAAAATCGTTTTAATTCTAACTGATCTATAACCTCTGAATATTAGATTTTTATTTACCTACAGTTATTTATTGTGCTTGTAATTCTCAAATAAAATACGTGCTGTTTAAAACGAAAAATCGTTTTAATTCTAACTGATCTATAACCTCTGAATATTAGATTTTTATTTACCTACAGTTATTTATTGTGCTTGTAATTCTCAAATAAAATACGTGCTGTTTAAAACGAAAAATCGTTTTAATTCTAACTGATCTATAACCTCTGAATATTAGATTTTTATTTACCTACAGTTATTTATTGTGCTTGTAATTCTCAAATAAAATACGTGCTGTTTAAAACGAAAAATCGTTTTAATTCTAACTGATCTATAACCTCTGAATATTAGATTTTTATTTACCTACAGTTATTTATTGTGCTTGTAATTCTCAAATAAAATACGTGCTGTTTAAAACGAAAAATCGTTTTAATTCTAACTGATCTATAACCTCTGAATATTAGATTTTTATTTACCTACAGTTATTTATTGTGCTTGTAATTCTCAAATAAAATACGTGCTGTTTAAAACGAAAAATCGTTTTAATTCTAACTGATCTATAACCTCTGAATATTAGATTTTTATTTACCTACAGTTATTTATTGTGCTTGTAATTCTCAAATAAAATACGTGCTGTTTAAAACGAAAAATCGTTTTAATTCTAACTGATCTATAACCTCTGAATATTAGATTTTTATTTACCTACAGTTATTTATTGTGCTTGTAATTCTCAAATAAAATACGTGCTGTTTAAAACGAAAAATCGTTTTAATTCTAACTGATCTATAACCTCTGAATATTAGATTTTTATTTACCTACAGTTATTTATTGTGCTTGTAATTCTCAAATAAAATACGTGCTGTTTAAAACGAAAAATCGTTTTAATTCTAACTGATCTATAACCTCTGAATATTAGATTTTTATTTACCTACAGTTATTTATTGTGCTTGTAATTCTCAAATAAAATACGTGCTGTTTAAAACGAAAAATCGTTTTAATTCTAACTGATCTATAACCTCTGAATATTAGATTTTTATTTACCTACAGTTATTTATTGTGCTTGTAATTCTCAAATAAAATACGTGCTGTTTAAAACGAAAAATCGTTTTAATTCTAACTGATCTATAACCTCTGAATATTAGATTTTTATTTACCTACAGTTATTTATTGTGCTTGTAATTCTCAAATAAAATACGTGCTGTTTAAAACGAAAAATCGTTTTAATTCTAACTGATCTATAACCTCTGAATATTAGATTTTTATTTACCTACAGTTATTTATTGTGCTTGTAATTCTCAAATAAAATACGTGCTGTTTAAAACGAAAAATCGTTTTAATTCTAACTGATCTATAACCTCTGAATATTAGATTTTTATTTACCTACAGTTATTTATTGTGCTTGTAATTCTCAAATAAAATACGTGCTGTTTAAAACGAAAAATCGTTTTAATTCTAACTGATCTATAACCTCTGAATATTAGATTTTTATTTACCTACAGTTATTTATTGTGCTTGTAATTCTCAAATAAAATACGTGCTGTTTAAAACGAAAAATCGTTTTAATTCTAACTGATCTATAACCTCTGAATATTAGATTTTTATTTACCTACAGTTATTTATTGTGCTTGTAATTCTCAAATAAAATACGTGCTGTTTAAAACGAAAAATCGTTTTAATTCTAACTGATCTATAACCTCTGAATATTAGATTTTTATTTACCTACAGTTATTTATTGTGCTTGTAATTCTCAAATAAAATACGTGCTGTTTAAAACGAAAAATCGTTTTAATTCTAACTGATCTATAACCTCTGAATATTAGATTTTTATTTACCTACAGTTATTTATTGTGCTTGTAATTCTCAAATAAAATACGTGCTGTTTAAAACGAAAAATCGTTTTAATTCTAACTGATCTATAACCTCTGAATATTAGATTTTTATTTACCTACAGTTATTTATTGTGCTTGTAATTCTCAAATAAAATACGTGCTGTTTAAAACGAAAAATCGTTTTAATTCTAACTGATCTATAACCTCTGAATATTGCAGAATTTTTTAGGGTTCCGTATTTCGAAAAAAAAAATAGAAACTGTGTTGTTTATCTGTCGGATCACTAATTATCAAAACATATAAAGTACAATAAGAACAATATAAGTTCTTGGTTAGTAATTTATTGAAACTACCTGACGTGGATCGCGATTTCGATCTTATTAAGTCTCATCAGCACGCCATATGCAGTCTCGATAAATTATCGACTAAATTGGAGGAGCTCATTAAAAACAAGTTCCTTATGAAAAAAAAACTTTGTGTTTCACTCCCACCAGCTACTCGTGCTAGTGGGCGGGCAGTCCCTCCGATCTACACTGCAGTGCAAAGCCGGAGGGTAGGACGTAAGGCCCTCTTCAGCCTCATTGCAGAAATCGTGGGAATGAGTGGGTGATGTGGTTAGGGAGAGAAAAATGAGACGGACGAAATGAAGACAGAAGAGAAGTGAAAGATTATCTGTCGAATATTACTGCCCCAGCATTTGTCTAAATGATTCAAGGAAACTACAGAAAACATGGACCAGAGTAGCCAGACCCGGGTTTGAACCGGTGACCTCCCGAATGCTAAGAAATATCTAGACCACGCCTCTCAGTAGTTCCTTATGGCGTTCTGATGAGATCTAATAAAAGCGAAATTGTGATCCACATCTGGTAATTTCGGTAAATCACTCACCAAGAAGACTTGTTGAAAACTGTTGTTATTAAAGTGGTTTGAGTGGCTATCACGTATACCTATAAGCTGTGTCGTCGATTCAATTGGATAAGTAGATACCTTAGTATGTAAAGCACTTGTCTAAAATATGAAACACTTCAATTAGCAGCAGATATCGGTAGATGGTGACATACTTCCATAACCAGATCTTGTAAAGTACTGTTGTACCTGTCAAATTTTACAAACAAGATAGCAGATCATTAAAAAACTCAATAATCACAGTTTCCTTTAGAACCAGTAATACCATTGCAAATGTCATTAAAAATAATAAAGATAAAACTGATAAAATATCAAAATCATGAGTCTATATATTAGAACGTGGAAATTGTAAAAATGTCTATATTGGACAAATTGCGAAACCCTTTAAACAACTATTCCATGTATGCCGAAAATCTTTTAACCGAAAAATAGATACTAATAATTCTTCCCTGTTGAACCTCAACTTGAACGATATTTGTACTTTTTCTTATACATTTTATTGTCCGTATATAAGAACAATTTGTTCCTAATCTTAACATTACTTCTTCCACCAGTATAATTTTTCAATACTGTCGATTTTTCTAAGGTATTTAATAAGTTTTGTAGACTGGACAGTGCCCACTTTTATACCTCCCTACCACGTGATTATGTAGCTGATTTTGAAACTATCAGTAGTGCAGCTAGTTAGGCTACTAGTGACAAAAGAATAATAATAATATGTTATTTATTAGGTAAAAACTGATAAATTCTTTCATAGAAATGTTGCATTCATTGGTCCTGACAACTAAAGGATTGCAATCTTCGATGAATTATTGTTATAGTTGCGCACTTTGCGACATGAACTTGGAATTAATGAATGGTCGGTTAAATAAGTGTGTGTGTGAGAGAGAAAGAGATAACCGTTTGTAATGTATGTGTGCAATGCAAGCTTGCTTCACTCGAAATAATTCCGGAAAAAACTGTCCGTTATTTCCTCTGTAAAAATCACTGTAGCATCCTTGTCTTCGTTCAAGATCATGACTTGAATGAATGAACGTGCCTCCAGCTTATTAACAACCAGATAGACGATTTTTATTATAGAATGGAAGTTCTACCGTTTTTATTTTTATAAAATAATAATAAAGTATGGTTAGCGTTGTGGTATTTTAAAACAGTTTGTTAATAAGAAATATCGGTCTCTAAGGGGTTGTATGGATCGAGCGGTCGTGTAATTTGCGGTAAAACGTAAAAATTGTAGATTGAGCGGTCATTTTTTCCATCTCATTTAAATATGTCGATTTTGCGGTCAAGGTAACACAAGACTGTGGAATATGCGGTCATAAATTCGAATACCAATACTAACCTAACCTAACCTAACCTAACTAATTTGTTTTAAAAAATAAAGGTGTATACATTATACACGTGAAACGTTTTTTTAACCGCAAAATCGACAGGTAAATTTTACCCTTCCTCCATTTTTACATTCAAGAAAGATTTGATGGAAAAATCTACTGACCGCTCGATGGACTGACTGCAAATAGGACGACACCGAAATATCGGTCTCTAAGGGGTTGTATGGATCGAGCGGTCGTGTAATTTGCGGTAAAACGTAAAAATTGTAGATTGAGCGGCCACTTTTTCTATCTCATTTAAATATGTCGATTTTGCGGTCAAGGTAACATAAGACTGTGGAATATGCGGTCATAAATTCGAATACCAATAAAACACAATTAACATCATGGAGCATATTTTGTCAATATTTATACATATATAAATACATTGCTATAAGAAATATAAGAAAAATAAATAAGTTAATTTAATCATTTATACCCCTATCCCACCCTTACTTAGTAAATAAGAGGGTTGTTATTCAATAATAAGCAGACCAATAATTAATTTAAGTAGTTATTTAGATAATAAAAACAAAATTAGTGCAAGGTGAAACGATTTTTTGACCGCAAAATCGACAGGTAAATTTTACCCTTCCTCCATTTTTACATTCAAGAAAGATTTGATCGAAAAATCCACTGACCGCTCGATGGACTGACTGCAAATAGGACGACACCGAAATATCGGTCTCTAAGGGGTTGTATGGATCGAGCGGTCGTGTAATTTGCGGTAAAACGTAAAAATTGTAGATTGAGCGGCCACTTTTTCTATCTCATTTAAATATGTCGATTTTGCGGTCAAGGTAACATAAGACTGTGGAATATGCGGTCATAAATTCGAATACCAATAAAACACAATTAACATCATGGAGCATATTTTGTCAATATTTATACATATATAAATACATTGCTATAAGAAATATAAGAAAAATAAATAAGTTAATTTAATCATTTATACCCCTATCCCACCCTTACTTAGTAAATAAGAGGGTTGTTATTCAATAATAAGCAGACCAATAATTAATTTAAGTAGTTATTTAGATAATAAAAACAAAATTAGTGCAAGGTGAAACGATTTTTTGACCGCAAAATCGACAGGTAAATTTTACCCTTCCTCCATTTTTACATTCAAGAAAGATTTGATCGAAAAATCCACTGATCGCTCGATGGACTGACTGCAAATAGGACGACACCGAAATATCGGTCTCTAAGGGGTTGTATGGATCGAGCGGTCGTGTAATTTGCGGTAAAACGTAAAAATTGTAGATTGAGCGGCCACTTTTTCTATCTCATTTAAATATGTCGATTTTGCGGTCAAGGTAACATAAGACTGTGGAATATGCGGTCATAAATTCGAATACCAATAAAACACAATTAACATCATGGAGCATATTTTGTCAATATTTATACATATATAAATACATTGCTATAAGAAATATAAGAAAAATAAATAAGTTAATTTAATCATTTATACCCCTATCCCACCCTTACTTAGTAAATAAGAGGGTTGTTATTCAATAATAAGCAGACCAATAATTAATTTAAGTAGTTATTTAGATAATAAAAACAAAATTAGTGCAAGGTGAAACGATTTTTTGACCGCAAAATCGACAGGTAAATTTTACCCTTCCTCCATTTTTACATTCAAGAAAGATTTGATCGAAAAATCCACTGATCGCTCGATGGACTGACCGCAAATAGGACGACACCCTCTAAGGGTTTGCTTGGCAACGATTTTATTCTTTAAGAAAATCTATCTTGTCCGCTTGTCCTATTCTTATTGTGCCTGCCGCCTTGTTTACATAGACCCTTCATGTCAGTTTTTAAACGGGACACCAGGAGGTCCCGTCGAAAAGGTAGTGGACATTGAATAACTATTGCTACAAAAAGATCTATTTAGCCTAAAAATGTGATTAATATTAAGTCGTTATAGGTGGTCTGTTCGAGACATCTGATCTCAGATCCTGTTACTGATGTACCTCCATAGAAATAACATTATTGTAATGTGAATTAAGGTTTAGATCAACACCTAATGGTGTGATTGTAAATTTAAAATAGAATATGTACATTAACATTTAAACGTATTAATTATTTATTTGACATCCGTTCTCTTTAGTGAAACTGAGTAGGCATTCACAAAGTAAGATAAATGAACCGTCATTTTTTCTTTTGAAATGTATACTTATTAAATGGTTTTATGTTAATGAACTTAAAAATGTAAATTTGTTTTCGTATTTATGAATTCACTGTAACAGCTAAATTAAAATATTTTACAACAGTTTCTTTTCCAAGTAAAGAAATTTTGTTCTACTTTGGTTGTTAGAATATTTTAACGAGAAATATCTAAAATCAGGATTATAATTTAAAATGTTTCTTCTTTGCAATTTAATTTATTAAATATTGACAGTTGAATCTGATACTTTTTGAAACAATTAAATCATAATGACTGAATTATAAACACTTTGTTTCAAATAAATTTATTGTTAAAACGTTACAATATTGTTTCGCCAAACATTGGCTGATGATTTAACAAACTTTGAATGTTACAACTACTCTTTATATATATGCAAATCAATCGCAACTTAAAACTAGGGGAATGGGTAATTTAAAAACTAATGAAACAAATTTAATAACGGAGAATTTTTAAACTCTATTTGATCATTTAAAGCTAAATTTTGTTTGTAATATCTATTGATCTTTAAACATTGTAATGAATTTAATTTTTGAATATGTAAAATATAATCTGCATTAAAATTGTGGTTTTTGGTGATCGAATGTGCTGCATAGGTAGAATTCATTTTTTTATTTTATTTACCAGTCTGACGTAAGTAAACTTTGTGACAATCTAAACAACTTAGACAATAGACTCCTTAATTTAAATGTTTAGGAGTTTTTTTTACATTTATTATTAAGTATGAATTTACCCATAGAGTTATTGGTTCTACGAAATGCCTAAGAAGAGTGTCAGGATTTACTTATATGAATCACAGAGTACAAGAATTATTTCAATAATTTTCAGTGAAATTGCAAGTTATGTTCATTTGTATATTCATCCATCAAGTGTTTCCCGTAAAAAGTTTCTAGTGGTTCTTGAATCGATTATGGTCTTTGAAGTCATAAATACATATGTGTATAGACGTATGATGATTCATCAAATTACGCTATATTTATAACCAACTATATATATATATGTATACAGGCAGGGACGGCATTACGTTTTATCCGAGTTCTAGTCAGAATATATCAAAGCTTGCAAACATAATGTGCCAAAGAGTTTTGATAAAAGTCAGGCTTACACGCATATGTCTCTTTTTTCAATCCAATACTTCAATAAAAATAAATTCTAGAGGATAGGGTTACTGGACGATTGTATCTGCTGCACGTGAAAAATTGATTTGTGAAGTATGGAAATACAGTAAGTCGTGGATGGATTCTGTCATGGCCACCATACACGTAATGACGCCCCTGTATATATGACACTTCTTAAAATAAAAAAAGAACGAATTAAAATCCTTATTCGTATAAATATTAAGATCAAAGATCTCACATTTGGAACGCGTCCTACCAAGTAGGCACAACGAACCGAAAGCCACTTCCCACGACCGGTCTCGACCTATCGGGTCTCATCAGGTAGGCTTTTGGTTTGTTGTGCCTACTTGATAGGACGCGTTCCAAATGTGAGATCTTTGATCTTAATATTTATACGAATAAGGATTTTAATTCCTTCTTTTTTGAATATGTTATATCTTCGTCTGAGAATACATCTGAATCAACAGTGTAATTCAATGCCGGTAGGGGTATTAGCCCTAGGAGTAGTTGTTAAAATCGTTATTTTCATTAATCAACAAGTTTTTTTTTCTAACGTATGTGTGGCTCTGAATCATTTTGACTCTATTTTGTAGTTAGTTTTCCTCTGTTCTATTCTTTATGGGCCACCCTGTGTAATCTGTTCTCTTATGTCTAGTGCTACCCCTTTGAATTCATTCAGTATAATTTACTTTTTGTTTTACAAGTAGAAGAAAGTATTGTAAAATATTAACTCTTATCGAAATAGGCCAAGACAGGTAAATTGGCTAAAGATTGTAAACAAAAATTTGCTAACGATTAACGCTTATCAGAACACGTTGCAGTTTTTAATAAAATAAATAAAAAAGAGTAACATTTACTTATGTAAATAATATAGATTGAGAACAGATAATCAAAGAGGAGTAAGTTTGATTTAACAATTCTTCAATCTGTGTTATGAAATAATGATTGTGGAGTTTCTATCAATAAAATGTTTTGTAATTTACTCGTTTTTAGTTGTGTATTATACTTATATAAGCAGGAAACTGATATGCGTATTTCAAAAGAGGTTGTGAGCTTTTGTGGAACAGATGTTACAGGTAATAATAATGACTACACATGCCATGTGTCTGATGATTTTAAAATTAGGTAGAAATTCACTTATTATTGTTTACTAGATAGAATGGTAAGGGTACTAGTATTGTGTTTAGTTTGTGAGGGTTTTTGTGGACGTACAACGTATATTTACAAACGGAAATGAAAATTAAAAAATTGAAATGCAATATTGGAAAACAGACTCGAAGGTAGCGAAGCAAGATAAGAACTGACTAGGGTAAGATCGCCAGTAGTCAGCCTTTGAAGGAAAAAAAAATAATTTTTAAATATAATTAAAAAATAATTAATGCTCAAATTTATGTAATCAACTGAATATTATTCGTTATCTCTGATGAACATACAAGTTACCTAAATCTTAAAGTCACAGACACCTTAGCAATACACTGAACATGCGCACGTTACATAAAACTTTTAAGGTTATGATTCCCACCATTAATGCCTCAATTGGCGGGAAAGATGGCTGACTATGGGAATAAATAATTTAGAACACATATGTGAGGCAAGTTGTTATTTTAAACAGATTTGTATCAATGTGGCTGACTTCTGGAGGCGGCAATCTTACCCTACTCAGAGGGGAAAAAAGAATGAAATCGAAATTGTGAGGTAACCTAACCTAACCTAACCTAACCTATTATTACCTATTACTCATAAATCAGGAACTGTTTGGTTATCTTAGACGCGAACGAACAGTAAAAATTCTAGATGATGGAGATGTCACTCAAGAGGTTTGAGATTTACCAGAGCTCGGCAATGGTACCAATAGAGAAGTACAAAACCATGGAAATTTTTGAGATCAGAAATATCACGAAATAGAATAAAGACCCAAATCACCGAAGAAACCCATCGTAAAATAGCAATTGGGGAGGACGCGAAGTACAGACGTCATGTCTGTCATGCGGTTAGTACGCTAAGTTGAAATCTTGAAAAGCAGGGATTATAGGAATGTACAGTAACAAAAGTTATTCGCACCGGCAGATAGAATACAAAAGATTTAGAAAAGATATTTACAGTATAGAACTAAAATAATATGTTGTATTGACCACCACACGGGTGTATATAAATCAGTCTGCTGATGCATCTGGTGAAAATTTAATGAAACGGGCCAATAATGTAATCGAATGGTATTTCACGCGTTTACAGCCTCTGTTGTAGAAATTAAGACAAAAAAATATCATAAAACCCTAACATCCGTTGATAGGATGTAAACAAGCAAATGGATTTTGAATTGGTTACGGTAGATTTAGGTATAAAAGTGCGTTACGAAATGTTTATACCTCCTAAGAGTGAACACATATGGTGTTTATGTTAATAAACAATTTGTACTCACCTTATACTGGTTGAACTCGTCCAAAATTCAATTCGGTTTTATTTTTTTTATCATTCCGTCAATAATATACTTAAGATTATAATCTTATTTGAATGTTATTTCGTATTTGCTTTCGTTAAAGAATTTAGATAGGAAGATATCTACCTACCTGACGGTAGTTCCAAAAGGAATTAAAATATTTTAACATAATATAATCTTATTGAAGTGTGTTTCCTAATTTTACGTCTCCTATAAGACGAACGAACCACGGTTTTGTTGAGAACTTATTCTTATGCTTATTAGAAACCTTCTTTTCGGTCGGATACGAGAACGTCGTTGTATTTTTGATAATAAAAGGATCTGAAATCTTTTATATGCTTGCATAAGAAATTGTTAAGGTATACAAAGGAGTTTCAGTTATAAACCAGTTCAATTGAATACGCTTATAATTTTAGTAGTTATTTTTTAAAACCTTTACTACTACTGCTCATGCATAATCTGACAATAGTATTCATAAATTAAGATAGGCAATCGCGGGATTTTCTTGGCCCTATAGCCCAGTCATTATGGAATAGAAGTATTATATTTTGGTCAAATTTTTTAACAGAAATCCCAGTATATAGGTTCCAGCTAGTAAAATTTTAAACATGGTCCCAATAAAAGTTGTCAGTTTATTTAAACAATGTTGCAATTTGCAATTTTGTCTCGCTCTTTGCATTTATTTGGAAAACTATTAGAGTAATATAATAAATATATAATAAATAAAACAATATGATTAATCATATTTAAAAGATGTTTTAAAATTTTTCAATCGCAAATTCTATTGATACTATTAAAAATAAAATAATTTCGTTCACAAATATTCGTACGTAGCTAGTAATATTTAAATTAATTAAATTAAATGAATTTTATCATCTAAATACGGTAGGTAGATATTCGGTTATGATGGCCGGAATTGGTTTTCCTTCTTTGGCTAGTTCGCCAATTGAGCTGCAACAGTCTCAGCACAACTTCAGCGAATTATTTTACTCCCTCGCTCTCGCCACATTTCACAGCAGTTGGCGAAGGAGGAGAACCAATTCTCGTCCAGCACTGAATATTGAAACCCCACCAAGAAAAGCCTCAACTTTTCCATCAAACAGATCAGCATTTTTTACCTTCCTAGTTATTTAATTTTAATTTTAAGGGCAGTGTTGTGTATTTTAACTCTTTATCTTCCCAAATATCAGTATTAATTCTAAAACTATCAGAGTAATTGTTATGTTTCAATTAGATAATATGTAGAGGATTTGAAGATTTTTAGAATAAATTCTGAACCATATAAGAACATAAGCTTTCACGGCCGGAATTCATAGTAGAATGATGATTCGAGTTTGTAGGCCGTGGTCGATGTGAACGGTTTCGTCCAGACGTTTCGTAGGCAGCTGCGGGTGACATCTTCAATGGGTGCTGTGTTGACTACGTGTGCGAAGATTATACCTCGGCAGCGACTGACAATTTTCGCACACGTGGTCAACACAGCACCCACTGAAGATGTCAGCCGCAGTTGTCGACGAAACGTCTGGACGAAACCATTCACATCGACCACGGCCTACAAGCCCGAATTATCATTCTACTATAAAATTGAATCGTGTCGAAAATAACGAACAAAAAATCTATTTAGACAGGCCTACAGGTATTTATACAAATTGATAAATTATAACTGCTACAGTCGACTCCCTCTGAATCGAATTTCCCTTTAACATAAATTATATTAATGGAACTCATTTTGTGTCTGGTTAATACAGTGGAAAAATTTGGCAAGAAAATTTATTGCTTTTTTGAAGGATTCCTAATAGTTTAACTTTCTATGACCATGTTTAAAATATTTGGAACAAGAAAGCCAGTAAAACTTTGGTGATGAATATGATGTTGTTTGTATTGTAACGGGAATACGTTCTCAGAACTTTGTCATTAAAAGCTAAATGCGTAAACGAAATGCTAAAAGTGCGAAGAGCGTTTTAATCTGATACACTATTTGTAAATTATTGAACTCCAACATTTAAGCATTGCACGTGCTTAAGTTTTCACATGGTTATTTACTTCACTGTAGACATTATCGGTCTGTGACATTATATTCATTAACTTCCTTATATGCTATACATTGTAGGTACTACGTTAAAATGTGCAAGTATAGCTAAAATTATTAGTTTCTTAAAATAAATGAAAGTTCTTGTAGCATTGTGTTACATATAGTATGTTTTTAAATTATCTACTTTTGACAGGATTGAGTTATGTATCTGGTTTTTGCTTTACGTGAAACTTCTAAATATTAGCATAACGTTTATTTTGAGGGTCACTTGCTAATACAAGATTTCAAAAAGGATTCCATTTATTTAATTTATATACTAAAATCAAAAGGTCATCGTTGATTTAATATCGCCGTATCGGCGTAAAACATTCAACGAAAGGATTGCATGAAAAGTCCTCTAATAATTGAATTTTGTTAAGTCAAACTTTTTGTGAGAACAAAACGTTATGAAATACGGCAATAGCATCAAAAGAAGGTAGATGGCGACGTACTGCCATATCAACGTCTTATTTAAAACTTTTTATGTTTGCCTTTTAGTTTTACGAGATAAACGTCAGATAATTTTTTAAATGGCCTGACTACTCGTAAGGCAAAGGTACGACAGTTTAAAAAATTAGTTGCTTGTATTGATTACTTTTATTGTTTGTACTTAAAATAGGTACAATACAGGGTAATAAACATTTTAGTTTATCGTTGAATAATCGGAGATAATCTGTATTCTTTTTGTCGTAGTTGTTCAATTTATTAATGTATAATTAGTATCCACTTGTTTTGAAAATAATAGTGAATCAGTTAGTTTGTTTGTTGTTTGGCAATCAGCGTTGAAAATCATTTTTTTTCCTTTTAGATAGATACAAATGTTTGGGTAATTAATTTACTGATTGTAGAATGACTTTTGAATAATATTTTTATCCTTGCTTCGATTATTGTCTATTAAATCCCATTAAGCATGAGGACTTTCTAAGATGTTACTGTAGAAGTTCAAATTAATGCTTAATTATAATGGTGTCTTGCAGCATTTGCTCTTGATGAGGTTTTGGAAAGGTGATCAAAACAGTTCAGTTCAGTTGTGAAGCAATCATTTCAATCTGCCATCTCGTCTCGTTGGGAGATAATTCACTTTTTTGTTTGTAAATAAACATTTGTTACAACACCTTTTATTACAACATTCACTCACAGGTCTCTGGATTGAAAAATACAACACGGATCTAATCGCCGTAGAATAATTGTTAGAAAGTATAGATTTTATATTGTAACATGTACTATTCTGTTTTTGGATCAAATTAATTTATATAAAATGAAATACGACGATACAACTTATTTGTTTCAAAGTAGAATGGTTATTACATCTAGGTAGTGATCATGGCTACTAATTGTAAAAAAAAAATTGTGAGAACTAAAAAGTTTTAATAAGTGTGAGAGAATAATGTGAGAAAAAAAGTGATTTCGGAAGACGTTTCGTTTAAAAACCTTATATGTAAACTTGTGTTGTTTTCCTCTTATATCGAATATTTTTTATAATGAAAGAAAGGTAGAATGAGTTCATAAATAAAATTAAATAGTGGAAATTGTTGTCGTATTATTTATAATATTTCAGAACGCTAATCATGGGGCGTATTTTTTTATTTTTTTTGGTTTAATTATTAATTCTTTATAGAAAGATCACGCTGTTTTAGAAGCAAAATTAAATGATGCTCTTGTCATTAATGGTTTTGAAGAAAAAAAACAAACGCAATTTTTGATTTTGCTTGAAGATTGCCGGTCAAAATAGAACCATACTATTTCTTTGAATATATATATATATTCACATGACAATAATTTCATGATAATTCGAACTACTTCAATTAGTAGTAGTTACATATTACAATACCTTATTGATATATCTACTGGTTTCCCATTAGTCATCTATTTGCTTGCTTTTCTTTTTAATATGAAACATCAAAGTTTTCTATTTCTAAATATGGGTGTATGGGTGCCAAAGTCAAGGCTAGTTAATACGCATATTTACATGTATAAATAGTTGTCTATATGTATGCTATATGCTTATTAGAATTCGTGTCCATTTCGTTGTAAAATTTTCACATTCAGTGACATACTGATTCTACTTGTGACATGTATAGTCAGTGATAAAAAGTGGCTGAACACGTTAGACATTTCCTCATTCATTTACAAATATTCGTAGGTAGCCAATAATAATTAAGTGAATTCTATGATTTAAATAGGGTAGGTAGATATTCGGGTATGATGGCGAGTCCGTCGAATGAACTGCAATGGTTTCAGCACAACTTCAGTGAAATATTTACTCTCTCGCCCTTGCCAGATTACTCAAGTAATCAATCACTATCATTTTTCACCTTCTTCGCTCTCCAAATTTCTGGAATCAGGGCTGTTTTTATTTAACTCCAAATATCAGTAATTTAGAAATAATTTTATGGGGTGATCATCCACTTTTAATTACTGACTGTACAAGCTGTTATATACTAAATATAAAGTATACTAGTATGTTTTATTTTTTAATTGGGTTTTTACATTTGAAATCTAATTAGTTAACCGAACCGTATCATTTCAATGAAATGTCTAAAGTGTTATGATAGAGGCAGGTCAATATTAAATTGCGACATTGAGTTGTCAACAATTAGGGACCTTCCGGAGCTGTAGATATACATACCTATATGTATAATAAATAGTGCATGTCCCAAAATTTGATTTGGACCGCTGTTATGTTATGCAACGTATAAATATATAAATTAATCTTAATCCACATATGTACATATAAAGTTCAGATTTAGTAAAGAAAGTTTTTGGGATATTTAATTTGAAAACTTTTAATAACGATTAACTTGGGATTATTATTATAAATTTTTATCTTATCTTTTTCCACAGAGGCAAAGAGCGTGAACGGGATATAGCAATTTCCCTTATCTACTTTGCATAATAACAGGGTAAATATTGACGCACAAAATGAAAGATGTGCTAATAAGAATTAACGTAAAATTTATACAGGAAGATATGCTAGTTCTAAATGTAGATTTTATTACAAATTACACTTCGGTACGGGTTCTTTTTTAGTAAAATAAACTACAATTCTTTGTTTAATAAATATACTGGAAAGTAAAAATATAATTGGTAGTATTTTAATTTAAAAATAATGTTTTATACTATTCAATGTATACATGATTTTAGTCGAAACGGTACTTGTAAAATTGACATTCAGTTCTAAAGTTTAAACAATAGTACAAGGTTGTAATAAATTTATGTAGGTACTTTTGTAGTTAATGAGTGTAAAAATATTTTTGCTGTTTACCACACTGTTATTTAGTTGATAAGATACGTAAGCCCATGGCTAATTGTAATGGGTATTTATTAAAATGCATGAATTAAGTAAAATAATTTAAATAAGTTAGTACAAATGGTATAAAATAATTAAAATATATTAAATTAAATAAATACACTACGCGTCGACAGCTGTTTCGAATTTAGGAACTTTAAGAGTTAAGAAAGACAAAGAAAATATTAGGGAAAAAATTGAGTGTATCAAATCATGTGCCGCAATTTACATTGGGCAGACAGGACATAATCTAAGTAAACGCACAATAGAACACAAAAAATCGATGCAAAATAATAAAACCCGATTTTTCCACACTTTGCGTAAATAACAACCATCAAATGGATTAAAATTATGTTAGATTATCATATTTCGAACCGACTACCTGGATTACAATAAATGTGTTTAACACCCTTAAGAATTCGCAGTCTTGAGAATGGTGTAACAATCAAAATAACTGTCGACTCCCATTAAAAAAAAGTTTTGTACCTTTTGAGTTTGCCTTTTATAAGATTTTTGAAATCCATATCTAATATTAATTAAAATATGTATCATATTATGAAGATACTTTCATAACTTGCTTCTAATAACCATATTACATTTTCATATTTCATTCATGAGTGAAATTGATGAATGGACATCATGTGTTTAGATTGATGAATATACTACTGTAGTAATTGTTTAAATTTTAAAGTGTTTGACACCATTTGAGAGATTTGATATTAGATTATAACCCATGTTCAGGGTTGTTGATTATTATTCTTTATAATAATGCGTTAAAGCTACATCTGCCTAATAATGAAAATTATTAATCAAGTAATAAATAATTTTAATCTAATACAAGTATACTAGCTTTAAAGTAAACAATGAAAATAGCCACAAAAACTAACTAGAATGTATAATCATTAAAATAACTTCATAATTTTCTTTACCGGAATAGCAATTATCGGTTTGTTTATTGTTTGTGATTAGAAATTTCTAATAACCGATAATAATTTCCGTCTCCTCAATTACAACACACCAATGGATGGTCAGATGGTCATCTATTTTAAAACAAAAGGTCAGATAAATTAATAAAAAGTTATCACTTCACATTCATTGAGTGTAAAATTTCTTTTCGGTGATTAAATAAAAAAGTTTATTAATAAATTAATTTTTATTAATAAATACGCAAACTGAGGTCGTAAAAAACTTTTTTGTAAATAAAATAGGGGTACATTAATCTTATCCCCTTCAAAAAACTTCCTACAGTTTTATTATTCAAAATATACGTTTTATTATGGTTTTCATTTCTTTCTCACTCTGTGATTGGTATGATTTCATGCCACGATCCCTCGACCCTTTGAAGGTATTTGTTTGGCTTGTTTATGTTACGTAAATAATATTCTCTGTTACATATTACAGCGGCGACCACTGAGACCAGGGACACAAGTTCCGATCTCGCATTCGGACTTGGCACGTTGCTAACTTCGTACTCTACCCGCGCAATTTGTGTTGCCTGTCCAAATTATACTATCAACGCCCTAAAAGAAGTATAATTTCAAAAATCTTCTCTTGTTGTACTCTAACGTCGATAAGCTCATTTTGCATATTTACTGGACGGACTAGGTATTGTGGAACTCGTAAAGTTTAATAGTTAAAATTATATGACGTCAATAAAATTTTGGTGGCTTGCCAGTGAACTATTAAATTTATAAAAGAGCCATTAGTGGTAATGTAGAAGATGTGAACGGATTGTACCAATCTCTATTTTTACGGCAGTTGCAGCGTAAAATGTGAATGAAGTATTTTAAATTCTACTTTCCTGTCTGTATAGCGTATGTATAGCAAGCAAACAGTGTAAAAAAACAGTATGATACACTATGTACATAAACTCATTCAAAAGTGTTTCCGGAACACAACTTTTGATATCCCTGTTATAAGTTTCTTCATTCTTGAACCGTGTTACATTATCGAATCAGTTTTTCATTCATGACTTCTTATCAAAGAAGATTTATTACCTGTAATATAGACAACCGTTTTCATTTCTAGAAAATTAGATTGTTAGTAATAAATCAAACAAAAAAAGAAAAATAACTTCTAACTTCTTGGTATTAGATTGCACATAAAGTTTATTTGCGAAAAAAATTATCAGCGTTAATGTTATGTTAATTTTCGCATAATTTTTAGTCGTCTGTATTTAGTTCAAGGTGGTGTATTATAAAGAAAAAACTTTGTATTCTTTTAATAATCAATTATCGGATCCAGTGGTTACGTTTACTATTTGAAGAATATATTTTTAATGTAATTAGTAGAAAAGACCTTGCTTTCAGTTGTAAATATTATTATCTACAATTAGTGTGGAGAAGTAATTTTGTAAAGCGTTTGCTTAAACGACAATAACCTTCCTTCTACGTAATATCTGAACAAATATAAATGCGTATTTCTAGTATTTATTGCTGAGACAATATTGCAAGTGAAATAGAGAGTAAAAAATTACTTGCTTAACGTTTGGAATTTGAAGAGATGTAAATGATATTGTATAAATAAAACAATTTAGTACTTTGCGGCTTCTTCAGAAGTTACAAGTTTCTTAACCATCATAACTTTAAATCTTTTTTGTGTTTCATTCCCACCAGCTACTCGTGCTGGTGGGCGGGCAGTCCCTCCGACCTACACTGTAGTGTAAAGCCAGAGGGTAGGGCGTAAGGCCCTCTTTAGCCTCCTTGCAGGAATCGTGGGAATGGGTGGGTGGTGTGGTTAGGGAGAGAAAGATGAGATGGACGAAATGAAGACAGAAGAGAAGTGAAAGATTATCTGTGGAATATTACTGCCCCAGCATTTGCCTAAATGATCCAAAAAACTTGGACCAGAGCAGCGGTTCGAAACGGTGACCTCGAACGCTAAGAAGTGATCTAGAGCACTAGACCCGCCACTCGGTCTTAACCATCATGTAGCTTGAACCTATTTATATATAACTATGGTGGGGGTAAGGGTTGTAGGTTCAGTAATGGGGAATTATTGAGGTCTATTTACTCATTAAGTAGGACTATCTTATTTGAGCAATGAAATACATAGTTAGTTTAAATAATTAATTAAAATATGTTTTAGTGGCTGAAATACTCTTTTCTCAACTTAAGAGCGAGATTTCGAAATGTATCGTCAAAATTGATTCCGCATACCTAATTACTTTTGATATAAAGTATAATGCATCATCTATTTGTTTTGGTTGTGAGAATGATCCTAATTGAATTCTCGAAGGGTAGACACATGAGGTGAAACAAAAGGGATGAAGTATATAAATATTATTGCAAAAACACGTTATTCGGAATAATACGATTATGGTTGAATGTAGGCTTTCACGGCTGGCGTTTGTTCGCGAAGGAAATTTATCCGGACTGATGGGCTTTGGTCCAGTGGAATTACATCCTAACCTTTCATCTACAGCTACGGTAGACATTTTCGAAGGCGGTGTGGTAGACGACGGAGTGATCGATGCGATGATTCTGGGACGAATGTCACACACTGCCTTCGAATATGTCTACCGACCAGACCAGCCGGACCCTTCACGAATATCATTATGATTATGAATAGTCGAAAGTAGATAAATAAATCGGTAGTACAACTGGGGGTCATATTCTGAATGACGTTTTTTTGCAATAATTTTTGTCCATATCTGATTGTGGTAATCTCCTAGGCCAGTATCTAGTGTGCCTTACTATTAATCATTACTGTGTGTTGTCTATGAGTGTATTTTGTCTTTTATTTGTCAATAAAATGACAAAGCGTGTTTACAGTTGACCAATTGTACTAACAATATGTGCGTTTGTACGTCTTGAATTGAATAAAGGCAGTTTAATTAGTCAATACTTCCGGGTAAATTAAGAAAATGACACATTTTTGTTCCTTTAATTGTATATTTGTAAATTTAAAACTGACTGTTAGTTTCGTGTCCTTAAAAGAAATGCTTTTTTATGGTTAATTCAATAAAGCCGAGTCGTTTTTTTTATGATTGAATAGCTTAAAATAGTTTCCGCGACCTATTTTCTAAATTGGGTAAAATTAAAGTTAGTTTATTAGAATTACTAGAGTCGTTATTTTTTAAATGATATTATGCACAAAGTTATTTGGGTAAAAATAAACGTTTATTAGTTTCTGAGAGGCTAATTTAACACAGGATGGAGGTAGGAAGGCTATTATAGTTATATCATCGTTTAAATTCAATAAGTTAATGTGAACTCCTTCAAACTGTTCGCTTTAGCTTGTCATAAAGTATTATGCAATTTCCACTTATTTTATTTATTTGAATGCTACATTCAATTTAACGTTAAGTGAATGTTCAGCTAAACTGGTGAATTGTTTTTTTTTTTTTGGTAATTACACTCATTCCTTTTGAATTTTTGTTGTTTGTGACCTCATTTTTGACAACATAAAACAACGTGTTTTATACTAATTATGATACTGGTTGGAACCGTTGAAATTGAAGGCACACGACTGTTAAATTATTCTAGGAATGCGTTCGGTGTTTTCGTGGTTCATAATATCGAAATAAGTTGTCATTTTCTTGACGTAATATTATGTACAGTGGTTAGCAAATATTTCGCTACACTATATGTCTATCAGTGAAGTGAAGATTTGAGAAATTCACGTAGAGAGTAATGTAAATAGAAGACATAAAAGTTATATATGCAGTTATACGTTCTGTTTTATTGGCTATTTTAAAAATTATTGCCCATTAACTTCGATATATACATTGCTTTACTACCAGAGGGTCTTATGAAACCGCACCGTGTCCGTCAAAGAAAATAAATGGCTTTTAAGGTCTATGTTAAGCGGTTTTCTATTAAAAATTGGTTTCCTTGAAAATCAAATTATTATTATATACAGGGCGTCTCAAGTGTTTCATCGACAATTCCATAAACAATATTTTTATAAGTAATACGTAAATGATAAGTGTTAAACGAATTTAATTTAAGTAGAAGGAAAAAATGCTGTAAACTCCAATGTGATAGGGTTGTTGCAACAAATTGTTTGTTGTACCTGATAGTAATTGTTTCTCGCACAGATGTTGCTTTAGACTGCAACATAATTGAAAACAACTTTTCAAATCGATAGAGGGCGGGTTTGAACCCCCTAAAATTCCCGCGCCCTTTGTATGTTACTGTTTTGATACTGTATATACAGGTCAGTAGTTTAAAAAAAAGCTCTGATTGATATGCAAATTCTATGTAGAGGTAGTGATTGAAAGTGTTTTTTTTTGCGGGGGTAGGAGATGTAGGAGATAAGAGTTATCAGAACAAAATTAGGGATTTTCATATGCAGATTGTACTGTAAACTTTTTGTAATCTGTATGCTGATTAACTCTCTGTAACAAAACAAAACTTCACATTTCAAGAGTGAACAAGGTTACTAATCGCAGGGTTGGATCCAGAAAGCTCTTAGGGGGGGGGGTGGGGTGAAGGTGAAAGCAGGGTATAAAAATTTGTATAACATAAGCGTTTCAAATCCCTTAACCTAAAACATAAACTTTTTTGTGTTTCATTCCCACCAGCTACTCGTGCTGGTGGGTGGGCAGTCCCTCCGACCTACACTGTGGTGCAAAGCTGGAGGGTAGGGTGTAAGGCCCTCTTCAGTCTCGTGGGACTGGATGGGTGGTGTGGTTAGGGAGAAAAAGATGAGACGGACGAAATGAAGACAGAAGAGAAGGGAAAGATTATTTGTGGAATATTACTGCTCCAGCACTTGCCTAAATGATTCAAGGAATCCACAGAAAACTTGGACCAGACCAGGCGGACTCGGGTTCGAACCGGTGACCTCCCGAATGCTAAGGAATGATCTGGAGCACTAGACCACGCCGCTATATAAATAATATAAATACCCCTGTAAGCCTATAACCTAAAATTTTTAAATCTCATGATCTTATATAACGTAAGCTTTTTAAATGCCATAACCCAGAAACTCACAGGGCAGCGAGTCAACGCATAAATTGCTTTAGCGTGTTGGCTGACCGCCCCCCTGGGCCATCTTGGGGTTTAAAAAGTTTAGGTTATGGGTTTATTGGGTATTCATGGTTTAGATGGTGTGGTTAAGGGGCTTAAACTACTTAGGTTATAGGGTTACGGTATTTAAATCGCTTGGGTTTTGGGTTATTGGGTTTTTGAATTGTGTTAGAGTTTGAGGGTTCTTCCCATTTTGGATTCGCCACTGACTATTCGTAAATAAGAAACACTGTATGTGAACGGAACAGTTATATATATGTTCATGATGATTTATTGTACGTTAAATCAGAGGTAGTTATGGATTTGGATCAACACGAAAAGAATGAACACTCGGTTTTGGTTTTTTCCATTAGGATATTTTTTGGAAAAAAAAACTTCAATTTCATCATTAACAACACTTGCATGAATTAACAGTTCATGAAAAATTTATAAGGTAAATATGTAAATTTAATCCAGGAAATTTCGTTCAGCGTTTGCACAGTTAATCGGTATGTATGTATATAGACACACGTGCAAGCAAAAAGATTAATTTAAAACAATGGTAAATGTAAATAAGCCTTTAGATTTCATATACCTAAATAGCATGTATCTGCAGTTTGACATAAAGTTGGGACATTCATATTGGCGGAAACATTGTGTTTATACATTATACAGGGGTGTCTCAGGAAATTGTGTCGTGGCGTCAAGTAGTGATATGGATGTGAAGCAAGACCGCCGGGGCTACTCGAAATACACTAACTGTAACATCATTGAAAAATTAAAGATAACAACACAATGACCTCACTGCACTATAGAAAATACAAGCTACACCAGAGAGTTGTAACACATGGGCTGAAAAGTCCCGGGCCTAACACATAGATGGCGCTAGTTTTATTGCATTCACCTCTTTTTCAGTCGGCTAGTACTAACCTTCAAAAGACAGCTGCTAAAATTTCATGATATTCTATTCATTAGTTTGTGAGTTATTGTGCTAAGAGTCATTTTATCTAGCTACTTTTGTTATTTTCAAAACAATGGATCAAAAACAATTTCGTGTTTTAATTTTACACTGCATCTTGATGGGAAACATACGAAAATACTAAAAAGCGAAGCAATGGCTTGATAAGTGGTCAAGTGTTATGGAGACTCCGCTCCATCGAAAATAACCGAAACAAAATAAAACTTTTGTTTGCTGACTTCAAACATGATCGTAACATAGAGACACTGATGATGCAGAAGGCAGTGGACGTCCAAATAAGGCGGTAACACCAGATAACCACCACCATAAAAAAAATTAATTTGTTTCATCAAGACAACGCACCGTGTCACAAGTCGTTTGTCATCAAAACAATGGAAAAACTGGCAAAATTACATGAATTGAACTTCGAATTGCTCCCAAATCCACAGTATTCTCCAGATTTGGCTCCCAGCACCTACTGGCTGTTCGCAGACCTCAAAAAAATGTTTTCCGGCAAGAAATTTCGGTCGAATGAAGAGGTTATCGCTTATGTTATTTTGAGGCAAAAGATAAATTGTTCTACAAAAATGGTATTTAAATGATAGAGCGGCTCTGGAATGATTGTGTTGCTCTTGATGGAGATTATGTAGATGAATAAAGCCAATTTTGAACAAAAAAAACGTGTTTTCTTTGTTAGTCCCGGGACATTTTAGCCCATGTATTAGGTTACATCGTTCTAATTGTAGTCAAGTAATGTCTTAATTAACTTTGTATGCTGTATAACATACGTGTTTGTTTATTTGCTCATTGTAATATATGAAGATAGAACATGCTCGCATGTCGTTGATGTCTCTGATCAATTTTGTATAATTTAAAGAGAAAAGTTTGTATAACTTTTGTTTTCTTCATTTATTTCAAAAACTTTTTTATTTTGGTTAAAGGTACTTGAAAATCAAGCGTTTCGAAATGTTCGCGAATCAATTATTTTTCAATGTCGATCACGTTTCTCATCCATCATTATTATCTATTAGAGTTGTGTGTTTGAAAATTCAAAAAAATACTAAACATGATAACTCATATATGTAGTTAACTAGCTTAAACAGTCTCTGTCTTTTTGGCCTGCATATTTTTAAAAAATCTTCATGCTGTACCCATCTATACGTGATGCTTTATTCTTTCAATTTTTAATGCTAACCAGAACTTCCCTCAGTATGGGGTATTTTAAATCATCTATCTCCACATTGTCTTCTTTTTCTAATACATCTAACTCTTGACCTGTGTATAGATTCCCTAAGTATCTTTTCCATCTATCTGACATTTATTATTTTATTACTACTATATTCTCTTTCTGAAATTCCTTTTAATTGTTTTGTGAACCTCATCAGGGTTGCCTTCTTTAAACTTTACTTTAACTTATTTGCACCGATTATCAATTTACTGTTCTTTATCTGCCCAACACATCCATATACGCATTATTTTATCGCCTTATACCTTTTTAATAATATGGTACAAAATATTTAATTGATACCCATATACAATATATTATATTAATAATTAGATAATTACATAAGAGGTTGTGATTGAATCCGGTGTTGTACCTAATGGCGTGACGGTATACTTTTTATAGGTTCAGCAAGGCGAGGCTAGTTTATAAACCTGTGTTTTTGTTCAATGAAAGTAGTAGCAAAGAAAGTGTGACTACTAAATACAAAATAAATTTATCGTCACACGCGTTATTGGTAAACAGTTTTCTTGTTTTGGAATGTCTAGCTTTTAACCTACTTTAAGGATACCTGCGTTCAAGTGAATCTATTTTTCTGAACAATAGCCACCTATTGAAACAAGCATTACACTCGTTCCATTTTAGCACGTTTATTGGTGAGAAAACGTCAAAACAACTAATTCAATGGAGAGAGGCTGAGAATGATTTTAAATAAATTGTTTTTCACCTAAGTTTATTATTACTGTTATGAACCCTTCTAGTTTCAGTGTGTCGGTTCGTTCTTTAGTCTGTATGTTACAGTATTCCCGTCGACTCTTTATCTACTCATTGGGATGAAATTTAGTAAATCCTTGTAAATTAAAGCGTTCGGGCCCCTTATAATTTCTTAACTGTGGTGTCAATGAAAAAATGCCTGAATGTTGCCTTTAATGTTAGTATTTTCAATAAAAAATTTAGAATTAATTCTTTTCGTATACTTTTCCTTTCCTTTCCAAATATGAATAAGGGATCTAAAAATTTTGAAACGTATTGGAAGTAGCCGCAGTAGCCGATGAAACATCTGGACTTAATAGTTCACTTAGAGCACGGCCCTATAGCCTGAATCTTCATTCTACTATGGACTCCGGCCGTGAAAGCCTTTGTTCTTATTTTGGTGGGAATCTTAAACCAAAACTATTTTGAGTGCACTTAATAAATAAATTACATTGCTGAGATCACGTCCATATTATTTAAATTATATAATAGGTATTGTAAATATAAATAGGGAATTCCTTCCCCTCCCAAGAGCTCTATGATTTATGGATTAGGAAACTTACTTGTGGACTTCAGTATTATTGTAGCAAACATTTCCCCTCTTCCAACAATTGTTTTTAGATCAAATATGTTTGTAAAAATGATGATTCACTACGAAATTAGATTATTCACTTCGATTTTTTTGCAAAATCAATCCCGTTTATATTTGATACACCCTCGTACATATATCGATTATTCAATCAAAACCAATAATGTGGATAATAGTTTTTTTATGAATTTTAGCTTTTACTGTATGATTTTTAATGATACACATAAACGATAAAACAAAAATAAAATACCACTATAATAATAGGTTTTAAACGAATATGGAGATAAAATAATTTGTACTTTTTTAACTATCACGGTTTCATGTCGTAAAACAGTTTTGATGTTTTACCTTTGGCGTACCCTCTTGTTTGTAATGGTTCCATTAGCGGGCCATTTTTCATTTATACAAAAATTACACGCATTTATCAAAGCCCGATGAAATTATTTACAAGCCTACGTTTGGTTGAGCGCTGTGCTCTTTACAATTTCCCAATCTCCGCGCTTCAATTAGTTACTTGCTTTTGAAGGTTGTTACAATGTTGTAATAAAACACGTTGATGTATTGTTTGATCAACGTAACACAAAATAACAATAACCTTGTTAAACAGGCACTTATACTTCTGCACGCATTTGTATTTTTCTTTAAAAGACAAATACATATACATTTTTGAATATGAATTAAGTAGTGAAGAATTAAGATATCATTTTCAAGACAATCATGTTTCATAAATGACCTTAATTATCTTTACATATCTTTACCTTCGCTAGATTTTGTTATAACTTAATTATAATGAACTAGAGTTCCGAAAAGCAAAACCATTCGATTGGTGTTAAATTTTTAACACATATTATTATGTACTGGATGATGATATCTGAATGGATTTTTGGCGACTCGAATCGGAGGGGGTAAAAAATTCCTTTTATAAGCTGAAGCTGAATATTTGCAGGATCATTTAATCAGAAAGTACGTAAAAAATTCATTGGGTACACAAATTTGGAACGAAATACATAGCTTAAATGACGGTCCCTAGTTATAACACAAACCAATTAACTTCTAGCAATTTCTACGTTATCGTAAGTTTTTTAGTATAGGAGAGTTTAATGTGAATTTAATTTCTCAGGAAATTGTTCCAATTATTGGCGCCTTGTGGCTTTAAAAAGAGATAGGATAGGTAGAGCATGCCCCTGAATATTCCTCAAAGTATGAATATTTTGAGTAGTATAATAGTTACCGTTGGCAACCTGCTCGCGTTGGCATAGAAGAGACGGCCACGCGCCTAACTCTTCACTTATTAAGGGCTGTTTAAAATATTAGAAAGCGCTCTTAAGCAGATACAATAATTCTATATACTTTTTTACACAAAATTTCTTCATTCATTCTAAAACAAATAATAACTATAACCGAAATTACGTATAATTATGTTATGACGTCTTTGGGATCATAGTATCATAAAAGTTTAAATAAAAATAGAAAATCAACTACAATTATTTTTGAACGGAGTACTATTACATATATAGAGACCAAACAAAGATAAGATAAACATTTCATTGATTATTTATTTAAGAATAAATGTTAGAAGTTCACAGCTTACCTGTTGGAAAATTATCAGAGAAATATTGACAATAACTGGTAGGTAGTCTATGCGTTTCGTTATCTTGTCTTTTGTTGATTGTAATTACTTTGTAAAGTATCTTCGTGGAAATTTCGACAGAAGATGATTACGTCGTGTTAAAAATATTTTCAATAGTTATAGTTGTATCGTCGTTTATGAAATTTTGTGATGGTCTGGTGATTATTGTTGACGTGTAACAAACAAGTAATCGTAAACATTGGGCCACTCGTCAGTCAGACAGAGGACACAACGGTGTGTTTGTAAAACGATAATTACCTATTATAAATTCAACGACTCTCGTCTATAAACACGCAACTCTTAATTTGAACTGTTTTCGGACTGATTAGAATTCTTCGTGAGCAAAGACAATGGCCAGTTAAGTGTATGCAGGGTTAGTGGCGAGCATTGTTTGTTTTTGAATAAAACTGCGATGTTTTGTAGCATGAATGTTCTTTGTCGCTTTGTCTGCAATTGTACATAATACAAAAGTACTCGTTTAATAGGGCTACGACAAATTCTCCCCTAAATAACCCCTATAAAATTTACTTTTAATCCTCATTAGCAGTTAGATACACAGACGTGATTATAATATGGACCGAGCGTAAGCAATATTCTCTGTACTAGAAAATGATGTACTTTGGGTATGCAACCAACAATGCACATTCGGGGACATATATTTAAGTTTCCCATGCGCTAAACGGAAATTTACTCTAAAGATTGAAAATCATTTACAATTGCATTTAACATACAAACCAAATATATTGAAAACATAATTAAATTTCTTTAAAAAAGAATAATACTGTTGTTTACAATAATATATGTGCTATAAGTAAAAATAAAGTTAATTAGTAACGCAAGTAGATTTCTCATTGTGTGGATGATTGGTGTATGAAGTTGATAATAAAGATGTGATGAAATTAAATTAACTCTTTATCTTAATATTACTCATTCAATTATGCATCGAGGTACTACTTTTTTAATTAAATGCTGGGGAAAATCAAAAACGCTAGGTACAGCATTTTGCTTTAATTTTCTCTTTCCCACGGATATTAAAAGTCATTTTCTTCGAAATGTTTGCTGCAAACAACACACAACTGAACATTTTGACGGTGTAAAACTTTCACGCCTTATTGCGTTCAACAATTTTTTCTTTAATTCAGGATCCTTAGGGAACCTTCGAAGAAATTACAAATGTATCAGTGTGTCTTATGTTTAAATTGTACTTTCACATGAAATGGAATGGAAGAACCTTAAGAACTCTTTTCACGGCAACCGTATGCACAACAATATGTAACTATATTGTTCTAAAATTAAATTAGTTTTATATTACTTTAACAAAAAATACTTCATAAAAGTGTTCACAAAACCCTATGTACAAGAAAAATAGTGTCGCACAACATTTATTTGAAATAACTACACTTAACACTTCAACAGCCTCAAACTTTTTGAGTGATGTTATGATCGTTCTTAATAATTCTCGCGTTTCTGTCCCTTAATTCGCAAAATGTGTTGCCTATCCAAATGGTATCACTTTATAAACGCAAGGCGTAGTCTAGTTATAATCACGTCTCTGGTTTTGCACTTACTATTAATTATAGTAAGATCTAATAAATATTCCCAATATCAACATAAAATTTGCATAAATACTTGTATATTTTAAAACTTCCAAGTAGAAAATAATTTCCTTTTACATTGACGCGTCAATAAGATGATATCACCATGGGAAAATTCGAGTAATTAGTAGTAAAAGAATACCAATTGTTTCGTAAAGAATAGTAGTTATTTTCTAAATGTACATGTCTACTATAACATTACAATTAAGTGAGGAAAGAACATCGTCATCGTATATTAATTTCACAGGTTATTTTCTTAAATGTATACTTTTACTGTTTCAACGTTTTGGTTGCAATTGTTGGTGTTGTGCTTTGTGGAAATTTCTTTGTCCGTCGTCGGTCTTGGTTGGTAGGTATTATCGATACACCAAAAGAACTGGCCTCTGTACCATTAAAATGCCTGGCACACACCAGGCGAGTGCACCATCTCGTTCTTCGTCCTTTCTTATATACGGCTAATGCAAGTCAAATAATCTCCATTGAATGAAATCGCCGATGGCAATGTTCAGCGGATGTGCTCATATGCGACACTGCTACCTCCAGCTGAGTTATTGTCAGAAAAAAAAAACGTCAACTTAACGAACGACAGACTGTCAAATTGAGTCCAAGTTACAAACTTCAGACTGGAACAGGTACGGACCTGAATCTCATTTACATATCTACTTACTCCAGCAGTCATGTGATTTTTCCACCATATTGAAATCCACGAAGGAACTCACAAGGATCGGAGGATTGTATTCTGGCCTATAACAGTGTAAACTAATATGTTAAATTTTGTTAAGTGATTTTTGAGTTATATCTATACGGTTTGTTTGTTTACAAAAATCGTTACAGTAATATATATCATCCTTGGTAATAATAATTTATAACCATGTGGAGGTCCCGCTCTCTGTAACAGGTAAAACCTTATTAAGGTCCATCTTGTGCTTCGGGAGTGTTTTGGTAACATACTGTAGTGTATCTTACCCAGGTCTATTCGATCGTCATATAACTTACATACGTTCTTTATGGGAATCAGCTGTTGTCGGTTCGATACACTGACTATTAACGTAATTTGGAAGGATTGTATATATTTGTTAAATAAAAGACAACAAATATGTGACATCTTAACTTTATTATGAATGAAATGATAAAATACCAGGGAAATCCCAGTAATATTAAATTTTAAACAAAACAAATACGAATGCCAGACTCAGCCTAGGGTTAGCGAGGGGAAAGAGTATGGCAGAGAAACCCACGATCTTAGCCCCACAAGTCAGAGATGTGTATCATCCGTAAAGTACGAAATGTATATAAATTAAAAATATTACTCTGTGAAAATTTACCCTGCACGATCAATATACAGACACATGTAAATAATCATTTAAAACTGAAGAATGTTGGTATTAGTTATTAGACAATGTAAAAAATAAAGGTACTGAGGTCCCATACGGAGGCAACCCAGCTGTAAGTTTAGCTTTTAGAGTACAATCTGGGCCTCACATAAAAATAAAATGCAATAAATAAATACCAAAATAAACACACAAATAAATATGTAAATAAATGCAATGAATAAATATCAAAATGCAACACATAAACGTCGAAATAAATGCACAAATAAATATCAAAATCAAATGCAACAAATAAATATCAAAATAAAATACACACACATTTGTGAATACTTCCAGATCAATACTCTACACGGGAGAAAATGTTAGTAAATTCAACAAAGCTCGAAACATTCTGAACGCACCTGGTAGATAAACAAAGAGCAAAATCATAAAAATTGAAAACAAAGAAAAATCGCAAAATAATTGTTACACATCACCGTTTTGTTCAAATTAACAAAATAAAAGTTCAAATTAAACAAAACATCACAAAATATGCAATTATTGCGTCGTTATAAAATTGATTGAAAGAACAATAAAAATTGACAACATTTGTGTAAATTTTATTACAGTGAAAAACAACATAATAAATATTAAAACCTCGTTGAAAAATACATACAAATATATACAATAGTTTATTACCTGTGAATACAACATGAAAAAACACACGAAAATAGAAATAAAAAACAAAGAACCAACAAACGCGACACTTCACTACACTATCACCATCAAGAACCCATACGACCCTCTACTACCAAGAACGCGACGCTGAGCTCTCCTAAATCTCCGACCTGTTGAGCTACATTTCCATCATCTAGAATTTTTTTCGTTCGTTTGCGTCTAAGATAACTAAACAGTTCCAGATTTATGAGTAGTAGGTAATAATTTAGGGAAGTGTGAAATTATTGAAATAGGCGATAGAGAACGACAGATCCTGGTTACTACAATACAGACTCCTTCCGACGACTTATTTTAAAGATAGTGTATAGTAGATTAATTTCAGAATATTTAGCAAGTAGATTTGTTGTATTTTTGTAGTTTCGAAGGTTTCTGATGTGTGATCTGACATTGTAGATGTATGGTGACGTTTTCCTTTATGATTTCAGTATGTTCGTAAACGAGTGTAACATAAGAAGTTTTCAAACGAAACAAGTTTGCTTTTGTGAGTGGTGAGATTTAAGGAAAACTTGGAAAGCTGTTTTAACATCTACGTTAAAACGATTCATAGGTTTAGAGTTTCAAAAGCAGTGGTAGTGTGAAGAATATATTCGTTTAGAGTTGGAGGTTCGCGTCTGGCTTATATAATAAGTATTTCTATTTATCCTCCTTATTAGCAATACGCACGTCAGGTAGCGGTAACAACTGTCAACAGGTCGATTTTCGATAAAATATGTCCCATTGTTTCTTTATAAAATCCTGTTCACTTTTACAATGATGATTTATTCCCTTAAGATCGGCAGGTTCCACGCAATGAATAACAACGCGTATTTAACAATGTGAATTATTTGACAACTGTTTAAAAAACCTTAAATGAAAGTTTTGAAAGCTACATACAATTTCCACTATGGAGACTTTCTTAATTTATAATTTTGTCAATTAACAATGGAAAAGGAAATCATTTTCGTTTCGTTGGTTTAGTAATAAAGTGGCACACAACCAACCACATTGTTCGAATAACTGCTGTTAATGACACTTTTTTAGGATAAATTATTTATTGCTAAGTGAAAAAGGAAAAACGCTACATGGTTAATTTAAAACAAAGGAACGTGTGATTACAACGGCCATGAAGTTATCGTTTGCTTTCTTGCATAATATGTATATGATACAGTCGCAGCTGGCTCGTTTACATTTTAACGGAATTATTACATCAAAAGAACAAAAAGTAATTGTTTACCACCAGGCCACGGTATCGGATCAATTAAACTTAATTTCGATTTATACTTAATTAGTATCGACTCTGTTGCAATAATACCGTATTACATCGATTAACAAGGCAGGGTTTTTTTCGTATATTAGTATGTCTGTTTCGGGCCTAACAAAGAAAACACTTTTTTTGTTCAAAATTCGCTTTATTTATCAACGTAATCTCCATCAAGAGCAACACAATCATTCCAGCGTCGCTCTAGCATTTCAATACCACTTTTGTAGAATAATTTATCTTTTGCCTCAGCTTCAGCGATAACCTCGAGCGAAATTTCTTGCAGCGAGCATTTTCTTGAGGTCTGTGAACAGCCAGTAGTCGCTGGGAGCCAAATCTGGTGGTGGATAGTGACGGTGGATGTGGGAGGAATTCGAAATTCAATTCATGTAGTTTTGTCAATATTATGATGGCAAACGACTTGTGGCACGGTGCGTTGTCTTGATGAAACAAAATTTTTTCTTTGCCATATGCGATCGTATCTTTGAAATTTCAATTTTGCGGTTTCAAACGCTCCAATAACGCTATATAATTACTACAATTCACTGTTGATGGTATTTCCCTTCTCAAGATAGATGAATCGATGAATATTACATCACGCACATCCCAAAATACCGAGACCATAATCTTTCCAGCGATTGTTGTGCTTTCGGGCGCTTTGGACGAGGCTCATCAGTTCCTCAGATGACGATCGTTTTGATTCTGGAATGAAGTGATCGATCCATGTTTCATCTATCAAAAAAATCCGAAAAATCCGGTTTACATTACGTTTACGTTTAAACATGGCCAAACACTGCTCAGAATCATCAACACGTTCTTATTTTGTCTCTGTTCTGTCAACAGTGAGCAAACGCGGTACCTACTTTGAACAGAGCTTCCTCATAGTCAAATGCTCATGCTCATGCAATATAAAGCCAACACGTTCTTTTGAAATGATATCTTATAGGTTCTAGAACTAGAACTAGAACTAGAACTAGAACCTAGTTCTAAATCATCTCCTGATGATGCTAACTTTGTACGTCGAGTTTAAGTGTTCTTAGTTCTGGTATAGTGGTAGGACTTCATTAAATTTTTATTGTGGAGTTACAATTTTTAACCGTATCATCTATTCAAATAAAATTGTAGGGAAAAAATTCTTTTAAGTAATAAATTACTCTTGAGAAAGGGCGAATAATCCGAAACATATGTAAAAGCGTTTTTTTTTGTATAATTTTATTTCAGAAATGTTAAACTTGATAAAATAATAAAATACGTAACTAACTTTTCCACTGTTTATTCAAAATCTTTACAATTGTTTCACCCAACATGGGCATCTTCAGAAGACATATATATTGATATATATTGTAAAGATTTTGAATAAACAGTGGAAAAGTTAGTTACGTATTTTATTTTTTTATCAAGTTTAATTATGTTTTTCCATAAAGTAACGGCAGAAACAATCATTTTTTTTCAGAAATGTTTTAAAAATTGATTATCGAAGAATCTATTTCTTTTAATTTTTATTGTGGAGTTACAATCTTTAAACGTATCATCTATTCAAATAAAATTGCAGGGAAAAAATTCTTTTAAGTAATAAATTACTCTTGAGAAAGGGCGAATAATCCGAAACATATGTAAAAGCGTTTTTTTTTCGTATAATTTTATTTCAGAAATGTTAAACTTGATAAAATAATAAAATACGTAACTAACTTTTCCACTGTTTATTCAAAATCTTTACAATTGTTTCACCCAACATGGGCATCTTCAGAAGACATATATATTGATATATATTGTAAAGATTTTGAATAAACAGTGGAAAAGTTAGTTACGTATTTTATTTTTTTATCAAGTTTAATTATGTTTTTCCATAAAGTAACGGCAGAAACAATCAATTTTTTTCAGAAATGTTTTAAAAATTGATTATCGAAGAATCTATTTCTTTTAATTTTTATTGTGGAGTTACAATCTTTAAACGTATCATCTATTCAAATAAAATTGCAGGGAAAAAATTCTTTTAAGTAATAAATTACTCTTGAGAAAGGGCGAATAATCCGAAACATATGTAAAAGCGTTTTTTTTTCGTATAATTTTATTTCAGAAATGTTAAACTTGATAAAATAATAAAATACGTAACTAACTTTTCCACTGTTTATTCAAAATCTTTACAATTGTTTCACCCAACATGGGCATCTTCAGAAGACATATATATTGATATATTTTAAAGATTTTGAATAAACAGTGGAAAAGTTAGTTACGTATTTTATTTTTTTATCAAGTTTAATTATGTTTTTCCATAAAGTAACGGCAGAAACAATCAATTTTTTCAGAAATGTTTTAAAAATTGATTATCGAAGAATCTATTTCTTTTAATTAAACAAAATATACTGTTTATATTAAAAATACACCAATTGGTATCGATTTGAATAACTCTTTTTTTTTTTGGTCCTGTTTAAATTTCATCGAAAGTGGTAGAGTAGTTTTTCCTTAGGAGAGAAAGTAACTTGAAAATGGTATAGCTTGGTAACATTTTCTTTTCGAAATTTAATTTCATTTACTCCAAAATATTTGTTGTCACTTTTTGTGAAGCAAACTGTATACATCTAGGGACACACTGACAGACTAAATTTGTAATAGTATAAAAAATTATAGGTTGTGGCAATAACGTTCTGTTTAGTTTATGACTGTGGGCATTGTTAAAGTGTAACAAACGATGGTATTGTTACAATTTTTTGCTACAAAACTATTCCGTTCTACGATTTCGGTCGTTTTTTCTTGACAACGTGTTATTAAAAAGTATGCGTATGGAAACGTTGGAATATTCAAGTGGTAAAAAAGTCAAGTTTGTTACGGATTCTTTTACTTTAAATAGTTAGCTTAACGAAGTTTTTTTTATCATAGATACGTAACAACATTGAGCCTCTCTTCGCTCTTTACAAGCAATCTTTAACATGCATAGTTTCTGTAACATTTCTTTTTAAATAAGCCTAGGTTTTCCTTAATAAATCTGAACACTCTCGACTATTAAACATCTTTTTGATCAATGAGTAATGGTCTTCATTTTTGACAATACTACTAATACATTGTAAGACATTACTTGTGTAGTAATAAAACCAAGGTGAAGAAGATGAAACAAAATCGGCTTCAAATATTTTATTTAAAAACTCCAACCAGATTTACAAAATTTATTTATGTTCCAAAAATAAATTTAGTTTAAATAACTGAATGATTTTTACTAATTGTAGAGAAATACTTTTTATTTTGAGGTCTGATTTTATGTATCAAATTTACCCTTCATTATCTGAAACTTAAAAAGGGGTTTGTTTAGAAATCTCCCAATTCTGGGTCCCCAAGCTAGCGTTCTGTCAGCGCCTCGCCATCTATGGTCATGAATTTGCTTTATTAATAATACTCTTGTAGATACTCAACCAGGAAATATTATAAATAAATTATTCATTTAGAATTGTCATTATTTTCATATATTTAATATTTCAAAGATTTGATAGTTTCGACCTTTACGTGACGAAAATTCATCTTAATTAGAAAAAACAAAACTAAAGATTTTCACCACATTATTTACTATTCGTAACATATGTTTCGCCAAACTTTGGCTTCCTCAGACGTGAGTATTTACTACTAAATAAACTTTGCAACCTGGGTGATTAAATATGTACACAATAAGGGTGGTGGTAATATTTACAATAAATTAAAAAGTGGGGAGTTGTTGCCTTCGGTCTGGTCGTTGAGCAGGGTTCCTAATTTTTTTGTATTTATTAATTTCTAGGTTCTCCAATAATGTTAACTTATAGCTCTCATTTTCTAAATAAATAATTTCAATACAGTTGTTGAACATATGGCATTATTCTATGATATGGTTTGCATAGATGGAGTCTGTCGTATTCTTTATATAGCTGTTTTTGTGTTCGGATAGACGTTTATTGAAATTCCTACCAGTCTGTGCGATATATACATTAAGGCATGACCCACAGATCAACTTATAAACTCCAGAACACTTAAATTTGTCAGTTTTGTCTTTGTTATTTTTTATTAATCTTCCCATGAAGAAGTTAGTTTTGTAAGCCATGTTAATTCCACATTGTTGTAAATAAGAGAATATTAAATTACTAATAGGACCTAAGTATGTTATGCTTCTATATTTACTGTCTTTATTATTAGAGAAAGGGTAAACGGAATTTAAAGCTAATTTATGTTGGTTTTTAGAAACTATATGTTATTATCTATTAAAGAAGGGTTATATCCATTATTTACTGCCGTTTGTTTAATTATGTTTAGTTCTTTAATATAATCATTTCTGGACATGGAAACACTTAGGAGTCTATGTATCATGCTATTGTATGCTGCTATTTTATGTTGAATTGGGTGAAAGGAACTGTTATGTATTATTATATCTGTATGTGAAGGCTTGTGGAAAAAAGAAAAGTTAATTTTGTTATTTGTTTTAGTTAAAGTTACGTCTAAAAAATTGATCTTATTATTTGCTTCTTCTTCTATTGTAAACTTAATATTAGGATGTAGACTATTGATATAATTTAATATTTTAAATACGAAACAGATTCGGACGTGTTGAATTTTGATAGTGAGAGAAGGGTGGGAAAAGGGTAGGGCTGTAATTTGCTACATCAAAAAAGCAATATTTCAATGTATAAAAATAAAAATAAATATAATGCGTATACAAATTTTTAAATACAATTTTTCATAATAAAAATGCAACATCGCAACATTATTCAATTTTGTTTGGCCCTTTGTTAACTGAATGTAATTTTTAAGACATTTCAATGTATTTTTTAAATTTATTAACCAAAGATAAAAAAAATGTATCCCCAAAATCTGCAGGTTTAAGATCGGTTTTGTGATACATCTTATAACAAAATTTTGATAACAACCGAGAAAACGCCTCTAAAAAGTATTAAAGCTTTAAAGTAAAGTTATTATTTATTAATTATTGTACACAATATCTACTATAAGCATGCTTGGATGATATGTATCTCTTGATTAACAAAATTAATGAATTAAAATGATTCTTTGACGTGTGGGTGTGTGGAGAATGCGTACATTTACTTGTTCAAAAAATGAACAGTAATTTAAAAGAACGTTTTTTTTTTCTAGTTGAGGGCACAATGGTGCGTTGGTGTACTCAGGAGCGGTGAGTTTTCAGCCATGAGCTATAGCGATCCGTATAAAGAGCTGGAGCTCTATCTGGAACAGGCCGTTGTAAGTTTATTGTAATTTTTATAATTTATTGTTATTTTTAATATTATAAAATTGTTAATGATAAAAATTCATTTTGTTTAATGAAAAGTAAAACAAACGAATTACCACTGTATATTTTAAATTCTCAACAATTATTTCACCCTACTAGGGCATCTTTAGAAGACATACTAAAATGCTACCAAAAAAAACTTTTTTGTGTTTCATTCCCATCAGCTACTCGTGCTGGTGGGCGGGCAGTCCCTCCGACCTACGCTGTAGTGCAAAGCCGGAAGGTAGGGCGTAAGGCCCTCTTCAGCCTCATTTCAGGAATCGTGGGAATGGGTGGGTGGTGTGATTAGGGAGAGAAAGATGATACGGCCGAAACGAAGACAGAAGAGAAGTGAAAGATTATCTGTGGAATATCAACTTTCCTGTGATTTCCTTAGATCATTTCGGAAAATGCTGGGGCAGTAATATTCCACAGATAATCTTTCACTTCTCTTCTGTATTTGTTTCGTCCGTCTCATCTTTCTCTCCCTAACCACACCACCCACCTATTTCCACGATTCCTGAAAGGAGGCTAAAGAGGGCCTTACGCCCTATCCTCGGCTTTGCACTACAGTGTAGATCGGAGGGACTGCCCTCCCACCATAACGAGTAGCTGGTGGGAATGAAACACCCAAAAGTTTGGTAGCATGTTAGTATGTCTTCTGAAGATGCCGTAAGAGGCTGAAACGATTGTTAAGGATTTAAAATATACAGTGGAAATTATTTCGTTTGTTTTACTTGTCATAGTAAATATTGTTTATTGAGATACAAATGTTCGGAAAATCACAGATTAGAAATAGAAACTATTTACTCTAATTCAAACTCATTAAAAAATTATTTCCTTAAATTAAACATTAATTTTTTATCAAAATCGGTGAAATCAGTCCAGAAAAAACAATTATTTCCTGTTCTCAAGATTTTCTTGTTTCAAGACCAATTGACCTTGCGAGCAGAAATTAATGAGGAAATATTGTTGGTGCTCTCCAAGCATTTTATTGTTAATAATCCAATATATTTACGATTTTATAGCGTTTTGTTCAGATATTAATTCGAAGTAAACAATTGTTGTCTATAGTCGATTGTACATTTTTGGCTACTTCTTAAAAATTTCAGTTGCTATATTGATATGACTATGATTAAGTCTCAGTAAATTCTAGTCCAAGGTTGTTACCGTATTTTCTGACACTTTTGCTCCTGTCATTGTAATTATTGGTCGACCCTTTATAATAAATCTATTAGGGTCAGTCCTCTTGGTTGAGCATTACCTATACTTGCACCTGTGAGTTTATAAAAAATCCCATTTTCATACAAATGTCTGACCATAATCGGTTTTAACTGATATTTAGCTTTCCTCGCGCATTCGCCATTTCTAAAGTAGTAACAGTACCGCTGCTTTGTAATTAACACCCCTGTTAAGAAATTTAAAATAGTATTTAATATTTTATCACTGTGCCAGATGTGGCTTTTCGAGATGTTATTAACAGTAGAATAGATGGGTTTTAACGACAACAACAGATTGTACATAATTTTTGGTATCGATGGAGCAAGGACTTACATTACATAGATCCAAACCAAGACAGATTAGAAGGACACGTATCATAATTACTCAAAGTGTTATTGGCCGAAAGAAAACATTAAAAACGGAATGTTCTTTTTGCCAGAAAGTATCCCACCAAAACGTCTCATCCGAGGCTAATCCTGGTCCCAAAGATCGAATCTGAAGTCGTCGTTTCTGAGGGAAAAATATCAAAGAAAAAGTTAAAAACGGAATCACTTCTTTCCGTAAAATCTTTGGGAGATTAGTAATTCTAAATATGGCTAATCCTTATCGCTTAAATCAAATCCTAAGTCCTACCAGTTTCTGAATAAGTTATTCTTAAAATAATGCTTAAAATGTTTTTTTTTTGCATGGCTCCAAATTTTGCTATTCTGAATAACTTTTTCCTATAAGTTTTTCGGATTGTTTAATAGTATTGTCTTTTGTCACAATAGGGAACTTGTCTTGTATGAAAAAATGTTTTTTTAAACTTGTAATCTGACTGCAATGTGTATATTGTGTACGTTGTGTGCCACCCTGTACATAAAACTTGTATTAATCGCGTCCTCTAAATAATCAAGAAAAATAATTATTTCCAGGCTTGTTCAGATGTTACATTAAATATGTTTTATTGTCGCATTAGAAATGACGTAACGAGTCGTGGGAATAATTTTGTGTGGTGTGATACAAGTGTAATTATTACTTATTACTCACAAACGTTGCTAATAAATACTGCTATCCTGTTTCACGTTGTGTTATTCTTTTGTATAGAAGCAGATGTTTCAACTGTGTTTTTTATCATGCAATCTAAGGAACGGAAATACATGTTTTGGTTCTTTAAACAACACACAGTGCATAATAGCAATAAACCAATATATATATTTACGTAGAGTAAAAAGATGCATCGATTTTAAATTGTTTTTCAAAATGAATAATCGTAAGTAATCAATAGTAGATAGCAGTTTTATGCCGAAATTTTTTTAAACATTAAGCTTAGTTCGTTTTTTGGCGTTAAATTGTTTGGCATCCGATTGTCCAACAATTGCATCAATTTGATTGAATTAATTTTGAAATGTCGCACTATTCTTCCGTATCAGTAAAGATCAAGTGTTCTGGGAAATAAAACTGGGACAGAAATTAGCAAGTTCGTTCAACTAATTAAATTGTTAATCTTCCGGAATGAAACATTTTATTGACCCCATGAAATGTCAGTATGATTAAAATACAGTGTCCGTTAAAAAATTGTGGCACAGCATATTGTTTAACGATTATGGTAATAATAAATTAACAATTGTGTAAAGTTGTTATAAATTTCTGAAGTCCTTTTTACGGAGAATGTTCTATAAACAAATCTTTAAGGAAAATCACTATTTCTGATGTTATATTTCCTTGAAGCACAGTAGTTTCCCTCTTTCTTTTTTATGGAACCGTTAATTGTTAATAAAACATTAAAGGCTTTGTGCATTTGATGGTTTTGGTCCATCGAGCCGGACCCGTTGTAGATATCTACATATGTTACTTGGTGACGTCAATGTTTACGAAAACAATTTTGTATGGTACAGGACGTTTGTGTGACTTATGCCAGTACAAAATTTAGGCTCACATAACAATTTGAAAATACCTTATGTGACAATTTGAATGTACCGCGAAGCTAATAAGCCGAATGATGTGGGTTGTTAAAGTTTATGATGTAAAATTAAAACTGCTTTTTAGGATACCAAAATAAACAAGTTAAAACAAGCAACGATCGACTTATGCCCGTAAATAATATTTTTATTACTTACTTTCCTGTTTCGGTAGCTGTCTTGGTAATAGTTGCCCATATTTGTGAAATTAAAAAAATTGTGAACATTTAAAGAAAGCGATTTATGTAAGTATTTAGTCGGGAAAGTACCTTTTCTTGATAAGCGTTAGAAAGTTACGGTAACCAGTGATTAGTTTAAGTCGGAGAGTAGTAGTTTCATCTTGAATTAACAATTTTATTTTTTATCTATATCTGCGAAAGATAGTGATTATTATTTATGGGAAGTTTAATTAGTTATTTACTTGGTTTAATTAACTGGCATAAAGAAATTCTTCGGATTCCATATCATTCTATACAAATTATCGCTGTTTTCAGAACATTCTCTATATGAATTATACGTTAATAAATAAGAATAACATTATACATATTTTATTACCAAATGGGTATAATAAGAACCAACCTATGAGCCCCAGACCTTTCAAAGGCTTTGTGGAATAATATCAAAATAATTCCAATCCGGACCTTACAGGATTTTTGCGGGTTTTACCATGTTTCTACATATTATAAAAAAGGGATATTTCATAATTAATAATGGAAAGCAAATGCAAATATAAATTAATAAAATAAATAAACTATTTGCTAGATTATTTCAAATACAAATAAAATTCAATCTATTAAATATTATTAATTATAATTAATAGAATCTTGGTTTACTTGATGAAAATTGAATATCGACGGTGAATAACAACACATATTTGAAATTTTCACTTTTTTATTCTTGCTTAACATGTTTCGCTACGACTGTAGCTACTTCTGATGAAGCTACAGTCGTAGCGAAACGTGTTAAGTGAGAATAAAAAAGTGAAAATGTCAAATATGTGTTGTTATTCACCGTCTATTAAATATTACTTTTAGTCTATTATCAACAGTGTTTCATAAGTTTCGCGATTAAAGAACAAAAATAGAATTTATTGTAATTTTGTTTCAGTTTGAAGCGTTAAAGTGTTTGCTTTAAAATTCTATTACGAAAAGTTTTTAAACCGAAAGAGAATCCTCTGTTGGTTGGGTTTTATTACAGAGAGTCACACTGAACATGCATAAATATTACTTCCTTTCCTATAAGCTAAATTTACTTTGTAAAATACGGGACTGTGTAGTAAAACCAGAAGTGGTAATATTTTTGTAACCCTACACCCCTTTCCGGTTATTTGTTTCAGAACCTTATTTGATGCTATGTAACATTACCTACCCACATAATGTTTGTTAGTTAGTAATAAAATATATTTATTTAACAGTAAGTTAATTTTGTATTTTAAAAGAATGTAAAATCAGAAGTGGTACGTACATATAATAAATAAATAAAATCTCCCTTTTGAGGATTATTCATCGATAAAATTGTCTTTTATAGGTTTAGGTAACGTGGTATCAATTTTGAATTTATAATTTACATATTCAGTTGTTTCAATCCTCAAATGTTTAGAAATTACGGAACATCTGCTTTGTAATTAACATTCTAATCGGATATTAAATAAACGTACAGTTTCAAAGTGAAAATTACCTGATTAAAATTCATTTGCACCTCTGTTATACCGTTTACGATGAAATACCTCAGGCTGTAGAGGAACAAAAAAGCGTGTTAAGAAGTTTTTTTAAGTCGTTAGTACTTATTTAGATTATGTTTACATAATTTACAATTTAATGTGCACATTCTAACGTTTAAATAGACTATTTCTTTATAAACTTGTCTCTATTATTAGATAAGTATTTGTTATAAGATTTTACTGTTATGTTTAAATTTGTTGATTAGAATATTTTACTGCTTATATTCAGAAATTTAACATGTTTATTGTATTTTATTGTTTATTATTAAACATTTTAAGATATTAAAAATAAGAATAAAAGACAAAAGAATGTTTTAACGAATTATTTCGAAAAACTTGACATGTTTCGACCTGGCGATCTTTATCAAGAGTAGGTTAATACTAAATTATACATTAAACGTTCAAACCTTAAATGGTAAATTGTAGTTTACATAGAAAACAAGTTAATATAGATTAATTGGGGAAATTGACTCATTAGGAACTTTTCATCATAAATCTTTCAATTTGATTATGTTGTTTTTATTTGAAATTGCTAATTTGATTTCTAAATGTTCCAAAAGTGTGAGCTTTCTAGATTTTTCTGAATTATGTAATAATTTAATATTTTCTTTGTCAAGATTATGGTTATTTTGAACATAATGTTCAGCAAAACCTTTTGAGTAAGTTTTGTTTTTAATTGAGCGCTCATGTTCACAAATACGATTTTTTAGAGCTCTACCACATTGTCCAATGTGAATGGCGTTACAATCCTTGCACGATAATTTGTAGATTCCGCTTTTTTGTAATTTGTCTTGTTTTGGTTTATTATTAACTATGATATTACCTAATTTTAATCTATTGATTTTTAGCACTTCAAAATCTAACCTTCTTAAACTATTTGAAATTTTGGAGCATACATGTATGTAAACTATAATTTACTATTTAAGGTTTGAACGTTTAATGTATAACTTAGTATTAATCTACTCTTGATTAAGACCGCCCGGTCGAAACATATGTCGAGTTTTTGGAAATAGATTCGTTGAAATATTATTTTGTCTTTTATTCTTATCTTTAATTAATTATGTTTCATCAACAGTGCATCGAAAAAAGTTTACTTGGCATTTTAAGATAATTTAAAAGTATTTATTATTGGTGTATTTCTTCTTCTTTAAATCTTTTTCGTTTTTTGTAGTTAATCGTAATAGTAATGTGTACATCTCTGTATGTTTATAAACTATAAAAAAAGAAGTTATTAACAACTTAGTCTGCGTATACTTTAATGGATAACTTTTTCTAAACATGTTTAATAAAGTTTTAAGCACTGTGCTATTTAAAATATATGTTAAAAAGTTTTCAGGAATTTCTTCGAAACATCTAACTATTTTCGTTTTATTTTAAATAAGTATTAAATATCTTATCATAAATTTAATATGTATGAGATACCTGCTCTTTGGTTATGTTTTTTTATTTATTTTCTACGTTGGTTACAGTTACAGGCCAAATTAAAATATGAAATGATTGTTTTATACATGTTTTTATTTATTTTACAATCCTGTAGTTGTAAATGTGGATATTAATTTATTAATTATTATGTTCATTAAATTAAATAAGTTTGAGTTGGTTTTTCGTTTTCTTTCCTCTGGCTGCCTGAAATGGTGCGTCATCGTCGTCATTTACATATCTTCGGTCTCTCATGTCGTTTGGAATGGTTGTATGAGTTTCATCATTCTTTGAAAATACTTCAACTTTCTTTCCTCTTGTTATAAAAAACGGATGGTTCATATATTCTGTGTCGGTATCATAGTCCTTTGCCGTAACAATCCATTTTGGTTCTTCAACATACAAAGGTTCTTGGCGGTAGATCTTATCTTTTTTGCCTCTGTTTGCCCAAAACGGTCCAAGCTCATCTTGGGTAACTGCAACTGCCCTTTTAAAGCAGGAAGTTGTCGTACACGAGCCAATATTAAGCCACCCTTGTTCGTGACAACCAACACCCTGCAAACAATTCCGTCTACCACGGCTGACCCAAAAAGGAACCTTAACGTCATTCTTCTTAAGTAACATTACCGCATTATGCTCTGAGCCCTAAAATATACATAGATCATTGTCATAAAAGACAAATATAAAGGATGGTTCTGTTTAGGGGTTGCTAATGTCAATTATAGAACCTTTTAAATTTAGCGTGAAATAGGCGTTTAAATTTTTCATTGAAAAGCTCGGAATGTGTCGGTCATTCTTAGAAAGTTTACGAAGGAATTCATAACGAACGTTATTATAAAAACGAGTGGTGACATTAAGGGCTATTTTTGTCGTATTTACATATACAATGCTTCTTTGGTTTCAATAAACTTTTTGGTAAAGGAAATTGAATTTTCGGTGATTGTATTATGAAACATTGTTGAATATTAACTAAAGAAGAAAAACTTTTTGGTTTTATGTAAAACTAATTCTTGATTTTCTGACCGTTTATGTTAAATTTATAATTTATCTTCCAGGGTGGCGGTCATTATAATAATTAAAACAATGTTGTTAATTCATTTGTAACGTTACGTTTCGGTTTATTCAACCATCATCAGACTAAAACTAAATACAATAAATGTAGTTCTACTAATTTTTTTTTTGGTTTACAAAAGTGTTTGTTTTGGAAATTTTATAAATCCTGTTTATAAATTTTACTTAGTTTAATTTTAATTTAACATTAACAAAGAACATACCTTTTCGAAGATTTTTGCTCACAACAATTTTTAACTTATTTTGGTTGGAGACAGACTGTTTACATGATCAAGTTTAGTTATTAGTTAGTTAACTAATTCAATTGTCCATCTTTTTTTTTTAGTTAAATACAATTATAAATATAATACAAGTGATAATTATTATTTAATTATTAACACAAGAAAATAATAGAAAACTTTTACAAATTTTGTTGGAAAACTTTACATTTGTGTTTCGTTTCCTACCATATATAATAAACAGAAAATAGTAAACCACTAAATAGAAATGTCTAGCAACAATTTTTTGTATATACTCTACATAAATATATAGATAATATCTGCGAAGCTTTTCTATTGTTTTTTTGTCTTGATAATTAATATGCAGTTTCACAAAAATTACTTTCGATTTTATTTAATTAGTCGCTGTTATTAAATGAGGTTCAGCTATCAGTATATAAAAAGCAGAAAGATAAAATGTAATATTACGTAGGTACATAATTTGATTAATTGATCTGAATTAACTAAGAACGCTTTCATTTTTCTTTTTATTAATTGACCTAAGAGTAGTCATAAGTTTAATGTTTAAATTCCCGGTTGGAGAAAATTTTCACTTCACAGGATAGTGACATAAAATTGCCTTAAGCGAGACTTATTCAATTATTTCTTTGAAAGTGTTTCCTAGAAAGTACGTAATTAATTATTAATTGATAGATCATTTACTATTTTTAGTCCTGAAACATAAAAAAAATGTTGCCTAAACTCAAATAGAACTGTCCATTTTCGTTTCTAAAATACAGCCAATTACTGTAATGTTTCTAACTTCCCTTTAAATTATCATAAAAACCTAATTTATATTCCAAACGACTGAATGGAATATTAATGCATGTGTACCTTAACTATTATTAAAACTTTTTACTCCAATAGTTATGTCATCTTGACTAATATACACGACAATCTCTCAGTACAATCTGTTATGAAACATATTACCTACCTGTATGCTAATCGCATCGATATCGATAATATTTTCAATGTTTTAGGTTAAAAATCATGATTACTAAGTAATTTGATTTGATTAATTAAATCAAAAATTGTTTTTGTTTATTACATATGCTCATTATTTTTGGCAATTTTACTAAATGTTAACGAAATGTAGAACACTTAGTAGGTATAACATACATGATATTTGCAGTTGGTGAATATTTTGAATTATTACGAAACAATAATGTTTTTCTTTTCCACTACAATATTAAGTATTATATAGATATCTCATCAAGATTAGGTATATATGATATAAATTTTGGTGAATGTTTAATATTTTTGGGAAACTAATGCAAAAAATCGCAGATATTTAAGTTAAGAATTAAATGATAGGTTTGGGGACAAAGTTACTGATAACCAAATATAATTTTGTGTAACATACCCTGCATATAATAACTCCTAATAGGAAAAAAATTGAAAAATACAGAACCACTAGACTTCTCATTGCTATAACAGTAAACTAAGGTTTGCCAGCCTTTCCAGGGTTTAAATACAACAATTCCACCACCACAAATCTTTATTCTGTAAAATTAGTATAGGGACTTTGGGAATTTCACATGGTACATACCTGCATCAAGTCTGTCAACATTATGATTAGAAAATGTTTTCGATTCGCTTCGTTACCTTTAATTTCCACAATATTGTTTTTACTTTACATTTTTCTCTTTTCATTGCAGGAAGAAATCACAAAAGTTTTCGACGATTGGAATGGAGAGTGTGAAAATGTCAATTTGGACGCCCAAAAACCGAAGGAGGTCCCTAGTTTGTTTCCTAAAGCTACAGAGAAAGCTAACGGTTTCATTCCATCCACGGATCTGATAAACAGTGAGTGGAGTTTTGACGACAGAAAAACTAACAGAGTGGAAATTAATTTTGCCCTCCCTTAAAAATACACTATACATGTACATTCATAATAATATACAGGGTGTTTGACACGATTACACATTTATGAATTTATTTGTTTTTTATATAAATTTAGTTATTAGTAAATTGGTCAGTTGTATTTTTTATTGCAGATCATAATGGTGCATCCAATGAATCAGCAGTTAAATATACAAATGGTGTTACGAATGGAGAAAAGGTAAATTGTTCGGGAAAATTAGATAATGGGATTAAAAGCACCAGTGAAGAATCAGATGTAGATGAAATCTCTAATTGTAGCGATGTAATTATCAAAGAACTTAATGGCTCACTCTCTACGATAAATTGTACGGTAAGACGAATTAATTTTAAACATTAAGAATAATAACAAAGGAAACCACAATGAGGTAGTATTTCTCATGCCGGCGGGCGGGCAGTCCCTTCGACTTACACTGTAGTGCAAAGCCGGAGGGTAGGGCATAAGGCACTCTTCAAATTGTCAATTGTCCATCTACAGAATAAAGGATTTAAACTCGAAATACAAAAAACAATATATAAGAAATTATATTTAACTAAGGAACAATAACAGAGGGGGTGGGTCCATCAATTCGCACGGAAATATAAGTATATGTATTCCTTTATCATTAAGTACCGAGCGGCGTGGTCTAGTACTCTAGATTATTGCTCAGCGTTCGGAAGGTCACCGGTTCGAACACGGGTCTGGCTGGTCTGGTCCAAGTTTTGTGTGGTTTCCCTGGATCACTTAGGCAAATGCTGGGGCAGTAATATTCCACAGATAATCTTTAACTTCTCTTCTTTCTTCATTTCGCCCGTCTCATCTTTCTCTCCCTAACCACACCACCCACCCATTCCCACGATTCCTGAAACGAGGCTGAAGAGGGCCTCACGCCCTACCCTCCGGCTTTGCACTACAGTGTAGGTCGGAAGGACTGCCCGCCCACCAGCCCGAGTAGCTGGTGGGAATGAAAGACAAAAAAGTTTTTTGTTTTATCATTAAGTTAGTTTCTGTATAATTTCTCTCTGAAGATAACCGAATCTACCTCTTTCTAGTTTTCTTTGTTATTCAATATGTTTTACAATTATTCTACCGCTGATACCATCAAGATTATTAAAAATAAATGAAAATTTTATATTTTCGTAAAGGTGCCGGGTAATTTGAACGGTGCGGTGTTTTTATTATTTTTTTGGGTACTATGTCATCTATTGTATTGTAAAAAGAAATATAAGTATTAACATAATTAGGTAATTCCCTTGTAAATATAAATAAATATGATTTCTGGTGTTAAGTATTAATTTTATGTTTAATTTATATGTCAACAGCATGTATTATGTAAATATATTCTCATGATATTTTAAGCATGTTAATTTTTCGTCCGCATTTGGAAACAATATTTTAAGATAATAATATGCTAATATATATTAATTTTTATTATCCTTCAGATGTTTGATCATTTTTTACCAAATTAATAATAGATTTACCATACAAATGGTAATGTTAAATGATTCATTTACATCACGAAATGTTTCTTTATTTTTTTGTCGTATTTAACTTGTACTACATGGAAGGAAGTTTATGCTTTTGAAAATGTGCACGTGCATATTGAAAATTTATTTTACTCATTAATGCGTTTGTTTATAGGAAAACGTTTCATTTCATTTATTAAACAAATCAAGTACTGCGGTTTTTCTTTAATGAGTTGCCAAGTAGTGGTTTGATGTAGTAAGATTTTTATAGACATTTGGTATTTTTGTGCAAATGTTTTTAATCCGAGTAAGTTTGCTATTTATCAAGCAATTATAAAATTATAAGTGCTGTAATAAATACGTCAATGATTTCTTACTAACGTATGTACCATGCGACGTTAAAAAATTGGACAACTGACATCTATTTGTTTGTGTTATTTTGTATGCAGATGCTTTTTATTCGAGGAATTTGCGATTATTACATTATAATACGTCAGGGGTTTGCCATTAGCTTTCAAAGATAAAATGTTGGAAAAGAATTGTGAACCAATTGGGCTCAAAAAATGTACTACTGCGTTCTGAATTTTTGTACAAATGTTTTTGATTTGGTGAATTTTAATATTCATTGTGCAATTATTACATTATAATACGTCAGGGGTTTGCCATTAGCTTTCAAAGATAAAATGTTGGAAAAGAATTGTGAACCAATTGGGCTCATAAAAATGTACTACTGCGTTCTGAATTTTTGTACAAATGGTTTTGATTTGAGGAGTTTTACTATTAATTATGCAATTATTACATTATAATACGTCAGGGGTTTGCCATTAGCTTTCAAAGATAAAATGTTGGAAAAGAATTGTGAACCAATTGGGCTCATAAAAATGTACTACTGCGTTCTGAATTTTTGTACAAATGTTTTTGATTTGGTGAATTTTAATATTCATTGTGCAATTATTACATTATAATACGTCAGGGGTTTGCCATTAGCTTTCAAAGATAAAATGTTGGAAAAGAATTGTGAACCAATTGGGCTCATAAAAATGTATTACTGCGTTCTGAATTTTTGTACAAATGGTTTTGATTTGAGGAGTTTTACTATTAATTATGCAATTATTACATTATAATACGTCAGGGGTTTGCCATTAGCTTTCAAAGATAAAATGTTGGAAAAGAATTGTGAACCAATTGGGCTCATAAAAATGTACTACTGCGTTCTGAATTTTTGTACAAATGTTTTTGATTTGGTGAATTTTAATATTCATTGTGCAATTATTACATTATAATACGTCAGGGGTTTGCCATTAGCTTTCAAAGATAAAATGTTGGAAAAGAATTGTGAACCAATTGGGCTCATAAAAATGTACTACTCCGTTCTGAATTTTTGTACAAATGGTTTTGATTTGAGGAGTTTTACTATTAATTATGCAATTATTACATTATAATACGTCAGGGGTTTGCCATTAGCTTTCAAAGATAAAATGTTGGAAAAGAATTGTGAACCAATTGGGCTCATAAAAATGTACTACTGCGTTCTGAATTTTTGTACAAATGGTTTTGATTTGAGGAGTTTTACTATTAATTATGCAATTATTACATTATAATACGTCAGGGGTTTGCCATTAGCTTTCAAAGATAAAATGTTGGAAAAGAATTGTGAACCAATTGGGCTCATAAAAATGTACTACTGCGTTCTGAATTTTTGTACAAATGTTTTTGATTTGGTGAATTTTAATATTCATTGTGCAATTATTACATTATAATACGTCAGGGGTTTGCCATTAGCTTTCAAAGATAAAATGTTGGAAAAGAATTGTGAACCAATTGGGCTCAAAAAATGTACTACTGCGTTCTGAATTTTTGTACAAATGTTTTTGATTTGGTGAATTTTAATATTCATTGTGCAATTATTACATTATAATACGTCAGGGGTTTGCCATTAGCTTTCAAAGATAAAATGTTGGAAAAGAATTGTGAACCAATTGGGCTCATAAAAATGTACTACTGCGTTCTGAATTTTTGTACAAATGGTTTTGATTTGAGGAGTTTTACTATTAATTATGCAATTATTACATTATAATACGTCAGGGGTTTGCCATTAGCTTTCAAAGATAAAATGTTGGAAAAGAATTGTGAACCAATTGGGCTCATAAAAATGTACTACTGCGTTCTGAATTTTTGTACAAATGTTTTTGATTTGGTGAATTTTAATATTCATTGTGCAATTATTACATTATAATACGTCAGGGGTTTGCCATTAGCTTTCAAAGATAAAATGTTGGAAAAGAATTGTGAACCAATTGGGCTCATAAAAATGTACTACTCCGTTCTGAATTTTTGTACAAATGGTTTTGATTTGAGGAGTTTTACTATTAATTATGCAATTATTACATTATAATACGTCAGGGGTTTGCCATTAGCTTTCAAAGATAAAATGTTGGAAAAGAATTGTGAACCAATTGGGCTCATAAAAATGTACTACTGCGTTCTGAATTTTTGTACAAATGGTTTTGATTTGAGGAGTTTTACTATTAATTATGCAATTATTACATTATAATACGTCAGGGGTTTGCCATTAGCTTTCAAAGATAAAATGTTGGAAAAGAATTGTGAACCAATTGGGCTCATAAAAATGTACTACTGCGTTCTGAATTTTTGTACAAATGTTTTTGATTTGGTGAATTTTAATATTCATTGTGCAATTATTACATTATAATACGTCAGGGGTTTGCCATTAGCTTTCAAAGATAAAATGTTGGAAAAGAATTGTGAACCAATTGGGCTCATAAAAATGTACTACTGCGTTCTGAATTTTTGTACAAATGGTTTTGATTTGAGGAGTTTTATTATTAATTATGCAATTATTACATTATAATACGTCAGGGGTTTGCCATTAGCTTTCAAAGATAAAATGTTGGAAAAGAATTGTGAACCAATTGGGGTCATAAAAATGTACTACTGCGTTCTGAATTTTTGTACAAATGTTTTTGATTTGAGGAGTTTTACTATTAATTATGCAATTATTACATTATAATACGTCAGGGGTTTGCCATTAGCTTTCAAAGATAAAATGTTGGAAAAGAATTGTGAATCAACTGGGGTCATAAAATGTACTATTGCGTTCTGAAGTTTTATACAAATGTTTTTGATTTGAGGAGTTTTACTATTCATTGTGCAATTATTACATTATAATACGTCAGGGGTTTGCCATTAGCTTTCAAAGATAAAATGTTGGAAAAGAATTGTGAACCAATTGGGCCCAAAAAATGTACTACTGCGTTCTGAATTTTTGTACAAATGGTTTTGATTTGAGGAGTTTTACTATTAATTATGCAATTATTACATTATAATACGTCAGGGGTTTGCCATTAGCTTTCAAAGATAAAATGTTGGAAAAGAATTGTGAACCAACTGGGGTCATAAAATGTACTATTGCGTTCTGAAGTTTTACACAAATGTTTTTGATTTGAGGAGTTTTACTATTCATTGTGCAATTATTACATTATAATACGTCAGGGGTTTGCCATTAGCTTTCAAAGATAAAATGTTGGAAAAGAATTGTGAACCAATTGGGCTCAAAAAATGTACTACTGCGTTCTGAATTTTTGTACAAATGGTTTTGATTTGAGGAGTTTTACTATTAATTATGCAATTATTACATTATAATACGTCAGGGGTTTTCCATTAGCTTTCAAAGATAAAATGTTGGAAAAGAATTGTGAACCAACTGGGGTCATAAAATGTACTATTGCGTTCTGAAGTTTTATACAAATGTTTTTGATTTGAGGAGTTTTACTATTCATTGTGCAATTATTACATTATAATACGTCAGGGGTTTGCCATTAGCTTTCAAAGATAAAATGTTGGAAAAGAATTGTGAACCAATTGGGCTCAAAAAATGTACTACTGCGTTCTGAATTTTTGTACAAATGGTTTTGATTTGAGGAGTTTTACTATTAATTATGCAATTATTACATTATAATACGTCAGGGGTTTGCCATTAGCTTTCAAAGATAAAATGTTGGAAAAGAATTGTGAACCAATTGGGCTCATAAAAATGTACTACTGCGTTCTGAATTTTTGTACAAATGGTTTTGATTTGAGGAGTTTTACTATTAATTATGCAATTATTACATTATAATACGTCAGGGGTTTGCCATTAGCTTTCAAAGATAAAATGTTGGAAAAGAATTGTGAACCAATTGGGCTCATAAAAATGTACTACTGCGTTCTGAATTTTTGTACAAATGTTTTTGATTTGGTGAATTTTAATATTCATTGTGCAATTATTACATTATAATACGTCAGGGGTTTGCCATTAGCTTTCAAAGATAAAATGTTGGAAAAGAATTGTGAACCAATTGGGCTCAAAAAATGTACTACTGCGTTCTGAATTTTTGTACAAATGTTTTTGATTTGGTGAATTTTAATATTCATTGTGCAATTATTACATTATAATACGTCAGGGGTTTGCCATTAGCTTTCAAAGATAAAATGTTGGAAAAGAATTGTGAACCAATTGGGCTCATAAAAATGTACTACTGCGTTCTGAATTTTTGTACAAATGGTTTTGATTTGAGGAGTTTTACTATTAATTATGCAATTATTACATTATAATACGTCAGGGGTTTGCCATTAGCTTTCAAAGATAAAATGTTGGAAAAGAATTGTGAACCAATTGGGCTCATAAAAATGTACTACTGCGTTCTGAATTTTTGTACAAATGTTTTTGATTTGGTGAATTTTAATATTCATTGTGCAATTATTACATTATAATACGTCAGGGGTTTGCCATTAGCTTTCAAAGATAAAATGTTGGAAAAGAATTGTGAACCAATTGGGCTCATAAAAATGTACTACTCCGTTCTGAATTTTTGTACAAATGGTTTTGATTTGAGGAGTTTTACTATTAATTATGCAATTATTACATTATAATACGTCAGGGGTTTGCCATTAGCTTTCAAAGATAAAATGTTGGAAAAGAATTGTGAACCAATTGGGCTCATAAAAATGTACTACTGCGTTCTGAATTTTTGTACAAATGTTTTTGATTTGGTGAATTTTAATATTCATTGTGCAATTATTACATTATAATACGTCAGGGGTTTGCCATTAGCTTTCAAAGATAAAATGTTGGAAAAGAATTGTGAACCAATTGGGCTCATAAAAATGTACTACTGCGTTCTGAATTTTTGTACAAATGGTTTTGATTTGAGGAGTTTTATTATTAATTATGCAATTATTACATTATAATACGTCAGGGGTTTGCCATTAGCTTTCAAAGATAAAATGTTGGAAAAGAATTGTGAACCAATTGGGGTCATAAAAATGTACTACTGCGTTCTGAATTTTTGTACAAATGTTTTTGATTTGAGGAGTTTTACTATTAATTATGCAATTATTACATTATAATACGTCAGGGGTTTGCCATTAGCTTTCAAAGATAAAATGTTGGAAAAGAATTGTGAATCAACTGGGGTCATAAAATGTACTATTGCGTTCTGAAGTTTTATACAAATGTTTTTGATTTGAGGAGTTTTACTATTCATTGTGCAATTATTACATTATAATACGTCAGGGGTTTGCCATTAGCTTTCAAAGATAAAATGTTGGAAAAGAATTGTGAACCAATTGGGCCCAAAAAATGTACTACTGCGTTCTGAATTTTTGTACAAATGGTTTTGATTTGAGGAGTTTTACTATTAATTATGCAATTATTACATTATAATACGTCAGGGGTTTGCCATTAGCTTTCAAAGATAAAATGTTGGAAAAGAATTGTGAACCAACTGGGGTCATAAAATGTACTATTGCGTTCTGAAGTTTTACACAAATGTTTTTGATTTGAGGAGTTTTACTATTCATTGTGCAATTATTACATTATAATACGTCAGGGGTTTGCCATTAGCTTTCAAAGATAAAATGTTGGAAAAGAATTGTGAACCAATTGGGCTCAAAAAATGTACTACTGCGTTCTGAATTTTTGTACAAATGGTTTTGATTTGAGGAGTTTTACTATTAATTATGCAATTATTACATTATAATACGTCAGGGGTTTTCCATTAGCTTTCAAAGATAAAATGTTGGAAAAGAATTGTGAACCAACTGGGGTCATAAAATGTACTATTGCGTTCTGAAGTTTTATACAAATGTTTTTGATTTGAGGAGTTTTACTATTCATTGTGCAATTATTACATTATAATACGTCAGGGGTTTGCCATTAGCTTTCAAAGATAAAATGTTGGAAAAGAATTGTGAACCAATTGGGCTCAAAAAATGTACTACTGCGTTCTGAATTTTTGTACAAATGGTTTTGATTTGAGGAGTTTTACTATTAATTATGCAATTATTACATTATAATACGTCAGGGGTTTGCCATTAGCTTTCAAAGATAAAATGTTGGAAAAGAATTGTGAACCAATTGGGCTCATAAAAATGTACTACTGCGTTCTGAATTTTTGTACAAATGGTTTTGATTTGAGGAGTTTTACTATTAATTATGCAATTATTACATTATAATACGTCAGGGGTTTGCCATTAGCTTTCAAAGATAAAATGTTGGAAAAGAATTGTGAACCAATTGGGCTCATAAAAATGTACTACTGCGTTCTGAATTTTTGTACAAATGTTTTTGATTTGGTGAATTTTAATATTCATTGTGCAATTATTACATTATAATACGTCAGGGGTTTGCCATTAGCTTTCAAAGATAAAATGTTGGAAAAGAATTGTGAACCAATTGGGCTCAAAAAATGTACTACTGCGTTCTGAATTTTTGTACAAATGTTTTTGATTTGGTGAATTTTAATATTCATTGTGCAATTATTACATTATAATACGTCAGGGGTTTGCCATTAGCTTTCAAAGATAAAATGTTGGAAAAGAATTGTGAACCAATTGGGCTCATAAAAATGTACTACTGCGTTCTGAATTTTTGTACAAATGGTTTTGATTTGAGGAGTTTTACTATTAATTATGCAATTATTACATTATAATACGTCAGGGGTTTGCCATTAGCTTTCAAAGATAAAATGTTGGAAAAGAATTGTGAACCAATTGGGCTCATAAAAATGTACTACTGCGTTCTGAATTTTTGTACAAATGTTTTTGATTTGGTGAATTTTAATATTCATTGTGCAATTATTACATTATAATACGTCAGGGGTTTGCCATTAGCTTTCAAAGATAAAATGTTGGAAAAGAATTGTGAACCAATTGGGCTCATAAAAATGTACTACTCCGTTCTGAATTTTTGTACAAATGGTTTTGATTTGAGGAGTTTTACTATTAATTATGCAATTATTACATTATAATACGTCAGGGGTTTGCCATTAGCTTTCAAAGATAAAATGTTGGAAAAGAATTGTGAACCAATTGGGCTCATAAAAATGTACTACTGCGTTCTGAATTTTTGTACAAATGTTTTTGATTTGGTGAATTTTAATATTCATTGTGCAATTATTACATTATAATACGTCAGGGGTTTGCCATTAGCTTTCAAAGATAAAATGTTGGAAAAGAATTGTGAACCAATTGGGCTCATAAAAATGTACTACTCCGTTCTGAATTTTTGTACAAATGGTTTTGATTTGAGGAGTTTTACTATTAATTATGCAATTATTACATTATAATACGTCAGGGGTTTGCCATTAGCTTTCAAAGATAAAATGTTGGAAAAGAATTGTGAACCAATTGGGCTCATAAAAATGTACTACTGCGTTCTGAATTTTTGTACAAATGTTTTTGATTTGAGGAGTTTTACTATTCATTGTGCAATTATTACATTATAATACGTCAGGGGTTTGCCATTAGCTTTCAATGATAAAATGTTGGAAAAGAATTGTGAACCAATTGGGGTCATAAAAATGTACTACTGCGTTCTGAATTTTTGTACAAATGTTTTTGATTTGAGGAGTTTTACTATTCATTGTGCAATTATTACATTATAATACGTCAGGGGTTTGCCATTGGCTTTCAATGATAAAATGTTGGAAAAGAATTGTGAACCAATTGGGCTCATAAAAATGTACTACTGCGTTCTGAATTTTTGTACAAATGTTTTTGATTTGAGAAGTTTTACTATTAATTGTGCAATTATTACGTTATAATACGTCAGGGTTTGCCATTAGCTTTCAAAGATAAAATGTTGGAAAAGAATTGTGAACCAACTGGGGTCATAAAATGTACTATTGCGTTCTGAAGTTTTGTACAAATGTTTTTGATTTGAGGAGTTTTACTATTCATTGTGCAATTATTACATTATAATACGTCAGGGGTTTGCCATTAGCTTTCAATGATAAAATGTTGGAAAAGAATTGTGAACCAATTGGGGTCATAAAAATGTACTACTGGTGTTCTGAATTTTTGTACAAATCGTTTTGATTGGATAATGTTTAGTATTTACTGTACTATAATATAATAAAATAAACTGTCGGAAAAATGATTTCTGTTAGTATTTATATGTAAGTTTGGGTTTGTTTTGACTGAAATAACTGTTGCTTGATACAGGAGTCCTGTGACAACCATCTGAATGACATCACCAACATAATCCAGCACGCTGGTACTCAAACATCACCAACTCCATCGAATAGTTCGACGAATCTAACATGGGTGTCGGATTGTTCATCATCACCGTGCTTGACGACAGCATCAGAGCCTGATCTGGTTGAGGAAGACAATAGGTCGTTTTCATCGGCAGATGGTACGGAACCGTCGTCGTTATCAGTAGGTGCGTCGGCGTCTTGGAAAAGGCGTCACCAGAAGGAATTGTGGAACAAATCGTCGTCAGCACCTGTGTTGAAAAAGGTAGCCCCCAAGGTTAGTATAGCCGTCCATGCGTGTTCCACTTTGTACTTTATTGAGTTACATACATGAGTGGTCATGCATAAGCTGTTGCTTGATTCCAGGTGAACAAGCAAGCCCGCTCTCAGTCTGATCGACATTTAGCTGGTGAGTGTTTCGATATGTCGATACGTGTTAGGGAATACAAATTTTTTCGCAGTCTTAGTGTTAAAGTTAATGATAACTGGCCTGTTAGAAAGGCTGAACAATTATGGAAACAAATGCGAACGAACAAGATCGCAGGTTGGTTAGCGATGTCACTAATGCATGTTCGGATGTACTACCCCTTCCACTAGAATTAATTATATTTAATCCTCCATCTAGGTACATAGTTTATATGCCATCAACCTCGAATTCTGTGTCCCATATTGTTGTTTATAGAAATTAAAAAAAAAAACATTCATACAAATAAATTCTTCATGGAGTATTCCAAAAACTTTTTTCCAACTTCACTATACATGTACAAATTAATAAATTTTGTATTTTGTTGTAAATTGCTTGAATCGCGCATAAACTTAATAGTAAAAAACAAATTTTATATATTTATCCACTATGATTTTAAAATGGTAATTTGTCTTTTCCATAAAAAGCATTTTTATACCACGCAGATTAATTCATTTTATTAAAAATATTAAATATTTAAAAGTTAATTTTATGGCATGTAACATACCATATCTCCTGAATGACACGGTCACTACACTAAACCATTTTTTAAAACCTTTTTATTAAAAGAAATAATAATTTCAAAGTATTTAAAAATTAATTTTAATTGATATTATTTTATGTAAATGAATTGAAAAACAAGTAATTGTATGGATATATTGTTTGGTATGACACCTTACAGAGATCGAAGCAGCCGAAGCTTGCAAATGGCTGCGTGCTGCGGGATTCCCACAGTATGCACAAATGTACGAAGGTAAGAAATTTTAATTAAAACTGTAAAGTAAAATAATGTTTTGAAGAAAAACTAGTATCTGTGTACTTTAGAATAAAATAAAGTAATAAAAACAGGTATTTGTAAATGTCACCATCAGAAGTTTCAACAACTGTCCTTTATTCAAGGAAATAAATCGTTCTATATTTTGAAATTGTTTGATAAATTAGGTTCATTTACTAAACGTATTTTCCTGAACATACTTATAAGGGATAAAATAATTTCATGTTCTATATAAGAAACCACGTACAAGATCACTATGTTTATTTTTCTTTTGAATTGATAAAGAAATGTTACCAAGTGTTAAACAAATTAAACTATTTCTGTCCTTATGGTAAGTAACTTATATCTTTTTGTATCGTCAGAGATGCAATTTCCGGTAGATATTTATGCCGCTCAACAAGATCATCCCTTGTTGGAACCTGATGTGTTACATTCTTTATTTCGACGCTTGCAAGTGTTAAATCGTTGTGCAAGGGTCAGACAGCACCCTACATCACACACTGACGATTCAGAAGATGAACAATGTGCTCTTAGCGATAACTGGACTTATCAAAGTGACTTAAGAAGGTGGTCAAGAAATTGTCAAAATTTACAAATTCGTAAGTATATTTATCTTCACTTGTATATTTATACACAGATGTAGAATTGTTTTTTTTAATTTTATTACGATAGCAGCAAACATAGAAGAACAGGTAAATAAGGAATGGTGGTGTACAGCAGTTCCGAATGCAAATAAAGAAGAAATAGTTAATGAAAATTTAAGAGAGCGATCTAAGGATCGCTTACGAAGAACTGCTTCTTCAATTAAATTTCGAAGGCGCCGCGAAGGGGTGATAATTAATGATAATGGCTCCAATGTATTGGATGCATTATCAAAACAATTGGTGGATATGCATTCCACAGATGAGATGCACCTCTCTGATACGGAATGTTCAAGGACCGGGAGACGAAGGAAGACTCGATCATTAGAAAAAAAAGATTCTTGGCAAAATCCTGCCTTAGACGATTGTGACAAGTATATTGTCAATAGTAATACGTTTCATACAGAGTTATATTACATGAATCATCACTTTTTAGCGTATTATGGCATCGTAACGTTTGTCGTTTGGAAGATCAGTCTTCGATACAAAGTCGATTGAATTTGGAAGAGGGCGGAAAGCCAATTTCTAGTCTCTCCTGTACCCAAATGCAAGTACTTAGAAAATTAGCTTTACTGAAGCTTACAGCTCATATGGAAAAAAATTGTCCTACCCATAGATCAGGTTGGAACTGGGAACTTCCCAAATTTATTAGAAAAATGAAAGGACCAACTTATAAGGGTGCGATAATTCTTTGTGCCTTTATAAGAAATATGTTTTAATTGAATTATTTATTTTAGATAAATCAATATTTGGGGTACCTTTAACAATAATTTTACAGAGGGCGGGTCAACCGCTTCCCAAAGGTATTCAGGAAGCATTTGAATGGTTGCGACAAAATGCAACGGATCAAGTTGGTCTCTTTCGAAAGCCTGGGGTTCGTTCTCGAATTCAAGCCCTCAAACATCTTGTTAATACTCAGGGGGAAAATATTAATTTTAACGAACATCAGGCTTATGATGTAGCTGATATGGTCAAACAGTATTTTCGCGAGTTACCAGAAGCTTTGCTTACCAACAAACTATCTGAAATATTTATTCTTATTTTTCAACGTAAATAACGTCAGTTATTATATAATTTTTATGTTAAATCAATTTTTTGTTTTGTAGATGTCCCGCCATATCTTCGACGCGAAGCTGTAATTTGTTCCCTTCTGCTAATGCCAGATGAACACAGAGAGGTGCTGCAAGTCCTTCTAAGTTTTCTGGAAAATATTGCATCTTGTGCGTCAATTAATCAGATGAATGAGAGTAATTTGGCCCTGTGTTTCGCTCCTTCATTATTTCAATTCAGTCAGACCGTTCAGAACAGGCAAAATATGGGTACTCCTCATCCACGAGAATTGGCCGAAAATAAGGCAGCGCAGGAATGTCTTTTGTACATTTTAAAGAACCGCAATATTCTGTTTAGTGTAAGTTTTGGTCTTTAAAATAATAATAATAATAGAAAAAAATATCTTCTTCTAGATACCCAAAGAATTAATAAATCAATGTAAATCAGCTGAAGTCAAGGATAGCATTGCTATGACTTTATCGGAACTGGGATCCGATTTTACAAACGGCTGGAGAGGATATCTTCAAGAATGTCAGTCGGCCCTTTTAAGGGAGACAAAAGAAAAAAGTCGTGGCTGGGTTCTTGTCAATACTCATCATGTCAAGGTGGAATTGGCATATAAAAAAGTTGCCGATGGACATCCCCTGAAGCTGTGGAAAATTTGCGCTGAAATTGAAGCTCCACCGGCTGAAGTTGTTCACAGGATTTTACGAGAAAGACATATATGGGACACTGAACTACATTCGGCAAAAATTATCTCTCAAGTGGACAAAAACTCTGAAGTATTCTGTTATGTTAACAGCAACATGCATGGTCTTCCTTACATAGATTATTGCGTTATACGAACGTGGAAAATGGATTTACCTAAAGGAGCCTGTTCCATTGTCGAAACTTCTGTGGAACATTCTGATGCACTACATATTCCTAATAGTGTTAGAGGAATTGTACTAGCTTCAAGGTACCTAGTCGAACCCGGAGGTTCAGGAAGATCCAGGCTTCTCCACCTCTCCAGAGTTGATACAAGGTAAATGTAGTACGTTTGTATACATATGCATTTTCTATTATTCTATTATAGAAATTATTTTATTATTTGTGTAAATTTTTTTATAGAGGGCGAATGCCTGAGTGGTACCATAAAAATTATGGACATTTATGTGCTTTACATGCAGCTCAAATTCAAAGTTCTTTTCATCAAATAGCAACTGGCCCAGAAAGTAAGGTCTGACTTACCAAAGGTACTTCTCAATAAATTAGTGTTAATATATTATGGAACTATGGAAAATAAACTTCGTAAAAAAGTGTGTGCTAGTCCGTTATGTTATTGGTGCTTTTGACCAAGAAATAAATCTAAACAGGTTTTTACAGGGTGCCAAAAATAAAGTCTGTAGTGGATCGGTCTTCCAGGCCAGTATTATTTTTTTGTACAGGTTTATTTTAACATGTGTTGAAATGTTTACATTTACATTGTAAATAATTTGTGTACAAAATCTAAACTTGATGTATACCTGTTAATTTTAAAACGTAAAATTTATTTCTTATATTCATTTATCATATACTTAATTCCATTTCGATATATTTGTACAAAATATATTTTTTCAAGCGTTGTACGTTTTTTCCCTAATAGGTGCATATATTATTGTATCATTATTTAAATCGGTGATGATTAATAAGTTTTAATAATTCACCATTTAATAAGTATTCGAGTTCTATAAAATATGTGCTGAAATATTTTCCTTTCTTTTAGAACATGAACAGAAAAGTACAAATTATATAAATTTAATGGTAATTGTACAATACTAAATACAAGGTCTTTACAAAAAGTTAAAAGGCTAAATATACCTACCTTTTTAATATTTATAGCTTAACGTATCATCAAAAACGTTCTTTCAATTCTAATTATATTTTTCTAATATATTCACTGTAATCATTCGTTTTTTTTTTTAATTAAATGTCAAAATAAAACAAATAATGTGAACAAATTTATTTGCAACAAATTGAGAAACTAGAATACAAGTAAAGTGGCTACAAAGTTATTATTTCTTTTTAATTGGTAACTGCTTAACATTAAACACAAGGCACTTACGGAAATTCAGTGCTTAAATCGTTATATCACAACGAAATTTTGCACTTTATGCCGCTTACAAAAATAAATCTCTAACATACCTGTAATCTAGTATCACATATAAAGAACAGTAGAATACATTAGTAACGGGCTTATGAAAAATCAAATTGTCAGTACTTAAGAAAATATTAAACAGAAAACGATTAAAAAGTTAAATTATAACAGATGATTAGTTTTATATATATTCACTTTTTAATCAACAGAAAAAAACAAATCTTTAAGTACCATATAACACAAAAATGGAACATTATTGGTGAAAGAATTCAAATAATGCCCAAAACATTAAATCACAAAACAAGAAACAGAAAAATCGAACGTTTTGTTTTGAATTTATTTACGTTTTTTTACACGCGAACGTTTTTTGCGAATTGTCTTTTTCTGTTCAGTTGAAAGATCAGTATACCTGCAGGTGAATTTATCACGAGTTTTAGTAGGAGGACGGGAAGTTTTAGGTCTGTTTTCCATTACATCCTTTAGGACGTACATAGAGGATGCGGAAGGAATTGCAGGTTGAATATTAAGTGTAGACGCTGGTAGCCTAAAATATATAATATTCAATTAGAAATAAAAAATAAAATATTCGTAAGAACTCTCGGATCTGTACCAAATGAGTATTAAATACAAATTGTTATTATTTACAGTTTGTATGCTGAAGATAACCCTTTTGACCTCTATAAAGGACTATTTTTAGGTCAAGAGCTAATCGACAATGTTCCCATAAAATTAAATATGTAATGGAGTTTTGATATGTGATATTTTGTTTTTAATACATCATATTTATATAGAAGAATGATAGTAAGTAGTATAGCATTAATTATAACATTTGAAGGATAATAAACATACAAATAAAATTATAACAAACAATATACAGTTTCTAATACTTTGAAAATAAATTAGTCACTTGATGCCCGTTATAAATTAATTATTTTAAGTTTATACTTGCTGAAATACTGTAAAAAGCAAAATTTAAATTGAATAAGTAGCTCATAATCTTTAATAACAAATAGAAATAACCCAAAATGAAATTGCAATCAATTTGTGGCAGTTTAGATCTTGTTAGTTAATTCTAACATAAATATGTATATTTTATAAATATAAATATTCATATATAAATAAATATATATTTTGTGCATAATAATTATTATCTGAGTCAGTCGTTAATCAAATAAAGTGATCTATATATTTAAGAAAAATAGAAAACAAGTCAAAGGAAAAAACACTACCTTGGAAGACGTCCAATTCCCATAGGTATCTGTTTAACTTGCGTGTCGAACGTTTTGTAGCTCTTTTTGGTAGGTGAAGGAGATTCAGAGGTAGAAACACTAGCAGAATCAATCGATAACTCGGTAAAACTTTTTCTTATATTAGCAGCATATTCTTCGACCTCTGTATCAGTTTTCGAATCTTTCCCTGAATCATTAAAGAAAGTTGAGTTTGAAAGGTATAAAGTTTTATCACATTTGTTAGCCGGTTGTATGACTGGGATGTTTTGGGTCGCCCTGTAGCTGTTCATATCGGTTTCACGGTAAAATTTCGACTTACCTATACCAAACGGAGAATTTAAATACTGTTGTTTAAGTCTATCATAGCACTTCAGACACAAATAGCTGGTAACTACAGTAGCAACACCGTTACATTCATTACCAGAAGTGCATGTCAGTATTCCCTCTTCAAGTGCTTGATTGTAACGAGGACTATCTTCTCTATCTTCTATGACATCTTCTAGTTCGTTCAAGTATAAGCGTATGAATTTTTCTTTAGCATATTCTAAATAGTTCTTGGTCATTTCTTCGTGAAAACCAAATTTTTTTATATTAACTGTGGCCACAAGAAATTTCCCTGGAGTATCATCGGTTTTTTTAAGTTTTGCAGAAGTTAATCTTGTTAGTGATCCAAAGTTACGACGTAGCTTTTTACCCATGGACTTTCCAATGCTTCCAAATTGTTTTCCAAAGCTTTGGAGTTGTTTGGTAGCCTTGCTGGGTGATGAGGACTCTGGTTCACTACTGGGACGTTCAGGTTCATCGTCGGAATCAGTGTCGCCGCAGGTAGACAAATCTATGATATCTAAATATTCTTTTAAGATACTTAATTGTTCTTTGTAAGATATGGAAACGTTCTCAAAGGCAGCTCTATCATCCCAATTAAAATTTGGACCGAGATCAATAGGGAATCTTAGAGGAAGTAGTTGTTCATTAGAATCTACTACAGGTACCATATATAAGTTGTCATCAGGGTTGTTACTGTCCTTTTCCATAAATACCAGTGAAGTAAAATGAGACACGTCGTAAGATATGAGAAGAGGTGTTTTAGAGCAACTTTTGCTATCACATTCATATGGAATGTAAATGCCTCCAATAGTTATAGGGGCAAAAGGCTGGTTATTGAAGTCTTTTAGCATTGTATCTGCTATTACAATAATCACTCTACGAAGCATGTGGGCTAAAGTAAGGATGTGAATTTCTTCGAGACTTTCGTAAGTGCCTTGGTGTTCTTGTGTTTTTCTCTTGGTGGAGGCAATTTCAACGATCTGTTGCCATTCAGAATCCCATTCCTGTGGTGAATAGCTGAAGATTTTTTTGAGAAAGAACAAATGTTAGTATATTTGTAGATTTAGGATGTTTTATAAGTACTTTTCGTCAATAATGCCACGTTTGTAAAAAAACATATCAGTAAATGAGATTAAAAAAATATTAATAACGACTTGTTCAAGTTTATTTAAAAATTTAAATAATTAATAGCATAATAACTTACACAACATCCATTTTAAGATTAACCTTGTGGACGCTATACTTCCATCGCCGTTTAAGACCTTGCATTAGGGGACTATCAGTTATAAATTCATGTTCTAATTGTCTCAAGAAAAGTAAGCGATCATGGAAGCCAAACATGGATAAAGAAACCGAATGCAAAAGACAATTTCCATCTCCAGTAGTTGAAAGTGGATAAAGTCTAGTGATAAAATATTATTAGTTAATTTGTTAAAAAAAAAACAATAATAAATCAGAAATAGGTACAACAACAATTATTAAATCTATTTCTGATTTATTTACAGAAAAAAAAATAATTAGAATTGATACATTACTTCATTGACGGTGGGAGTTTAGTAAGCCACCAGTTTAGACGGGAACTTGATTCGAGGGTCTTCTTGGTACTCGAATCAATTAGATCTTTTTCCAGGAAGCCTTGGAATTCAACAGGGTACCTGGAAAAGTCTGGTAGGATAAAACTTGCTCCTTGAGTATCAACAAAATATCCATCCATGGTTATGAAAGGGTTATTGTCCTTGTCACATAGTAGTTTGTTTCTGGCTTCACAAACATAGTTAATGTTTGTTGAGGCACGTGAAATACCTCTTGATAGTTTCTTAGCTACAAGATTCAAATTTTTAAGATATATATTCTTTTGATTTTGCAATTTTAGTGTACCTGTTGACAGATCATAATTTTCTGGTGAACTTGCATTTTTACGCTCTGTCCATAAGTCCAAAGCACTTCTTAAGTCCCAGTTATTAGATCTTAGGAAGACATACGCTTCTTCAATATCACAATCAGTAGAATTCACAAATTCTGATACCAACGAAGATTCCATTTTTAAGTTTATTTACTAAACTTACCAAGTCATTAGCAGGCGCTGGAATTTTTCATAGCATGACAATTTGATAATTAACGAATATATACTACACTAAAATATTGCTTCCTTATAAAAATACCGTTCGACACAAGGGTATCCCATTTCTAAATTTAGAATCAAATTACAAATTTTATATACCTTATAACGCCTACACTTCTTGGCTTGTTCTCCAAAAAGGAGGCAAAAATTTACGCGTGAACCAGGATAAACGTTTGGTGATCAATTGTTTGTAAACAAATTCAAAGGTATTTTGATAATGATATAAATGTAAAATATTACAACTAAAAAACCATAGCAACCATCAATAACTCCATATTTAAAAATTATTTAACCTTTAAAGTTTATTTACAATATTATTTACTCATATACATTGGAGATGGCGCCATGTGTACTATTAATTTTAATTTTACTCTAAAATTCATAGTAGTAAAATTACGGTTTAGTCAGAGGCGTGTATAAAAGGTGGATATAAGTGTTAGTGTCCCTAATAGCGCTTTTCTTAAAAGTAGAACTTTTTGAAGGATTTTAGACAAGCATATTAAAGCAATTTGAAATTATTACATTGTTGTCAAATAAAGATCTTTTAATTTATACATGCAGGATCATTAATTACTGTGCTGATTGAGTGTAAAGTGTATACAAAAAAGAAAATGGTGGTGTGTGGTGTTGAAAACTATTAATTCGCGCTTATTGCCTCATTAGTAGTGGAAACAGCGATGCTCGGTAAGATTTTTGAATATCTGAATTTTAGCTGTAATGTTTTTATGTCTGTTATTGTTAATAATAATAATAATTCAAAGGTAAAATACCTTACAACGCCTATACTTCTTGGCTTGTTTTCCAAAAAGGACGCGAAAATTTACGAGTAAAGCAAGGTAAACGTTTGGCAATTAATTGTTTGTAAATAAATTCAAAGGTATTTTGATAATGATATAAATATAAAATAATTACAATTAAAAGCTCATAGCAATCATCAATAACTCCATATTTTAAAATTATTTAACATTTGTTAAAGTTTATTTACAATATTACTTACTCATATACATTGGAGATGGCGCTATGTGTACTATTAATTTTAATATTACTCTAAATTTACAGTAGTAAAATTACGTTTTAGTCAGAGGCGTGTATAAAAGGTGGATATAAGTGTTAGCGCCCCTAATAGCGCTCTTTTTGAAAGTTGATCTTTTTGAGGAATTTAGAGAAACATTAATCAAATTTGAATTTTATTATATTGTTGTCAAAAAAAGATTTTCCTTTTTCTACTTTTTGTATATTGTGACACGTATTCTGTATTTACTGTATGGATAGGTAATATTTTGTATCGTATTTACAATGAGTTGCAATATTTCTTTTAGGTATTATGTAGTCCTTATGGAACAAACCTTATTCTTGCTTGAAACACCATCTTATGTATTTGACGATATTTGTCGTGTAATAAAACGGCTATTTATATTTGTAATTATTGATTTCTTAAATGAGAAGCTTACTTACGTTTAACTGGAAAGGCACAAAATGAGATTTTGTAAATAGTTTTTTGGAAAATTAACAAAATTGTGAAAAAGCTTTAACTTTCTTTGGTGTATTCTTGGAGAAACATTTTAATATCGAAAAAACACAAGAACAATGTTTCTGCAGGTAATATATTGGCAACACTCGACAATTGTTTCCACTGATCAGTTACATTTTCTGTACTCTTGATAATGAGCAATTAGGTCGAAACAATTGTCGATTGTTGTAAATATATTATCTGTAGAAACATTGTTCATGTGTTTTTTCTTGTGAAAATGATAAAAAGATAAACAATATTCTACATTTGAGAGGAAACTGTGAAAGCTGTGAAATTTTTATAATTAAATTAAGTTTTCAAGATATAAGAAACCTATCGAGTTAGATATCGCGTTGGGTTTCACATCACAAATATTTTTTTTGAATAAATGTAAGTAATAATTAAATAATATTAGTATTGATCGTGTGGTCCTTTAATGTTGGGTCGTGATTTTAAATGAATTTCTGTCCAAAGGAGTAAATTTCCATTGCAAAAGGGAGATCGATAATCATTTATTACTGGACTGTAAATAACAGTGCGGTTAAATTGAAACCACAACCGTAATAAAATCAAGCCACGACTAAATAAGCAAAGGCCAGTTATATGAAAAGGGAATGTAGTACATAATAGCTAGCAACATCTCAACTTTAATTGAGGACACTAAAAACTCGGAACATTTATCTTTAGTTTTTTTGGTCATACATATATCAATAATGTGTTTGTGTTTCATTGATGTGTGATTGTAAAACATCTTCAATAAAGTAAAAACACACACAAGATATTGTATTACACTATTTTATTAGAACTACTCTAACAATTGTTTAGACTGATTAGGTCATCATGTGAGAGTTGTAAAGAAACTAACTTAAGATTAAACAGTAAGGTCTATTTATGCTACCCCTCTTAGTTAGCTGTGTGTTAGTCTGTGATATGTTTCGTGCGATTTTGTGATATTTAATTTATTATTAAAGCAGTGCTGAAACTACGTTCAAACACTTGTGTTTTGAAGAAAATACAAAAATTGTAATATGAATACAGAAATAAATTTATTCGGAACTTATAATGATCTGATGCTGTTACTAAATTTTGAATATTAACCTTTTTAACTTCGTCATTGTCAATCTAAATTATAAACTAGAGAGCTTTCTTGTCCTGATGTGCTATTCCGTTGATAAGTTTTAATTCTTTTTAATTTTGAGAATGACCTTTCTGCTTGAGCAACAGTAACTGGATTGGTCAGAAATAGACAAATTCATAAAAAGTAGTAATTTGTTATATTAATGCTCATTGTCAAGAGTAAATGTTTACTTCTGATTATGACAGACTACTGTCGAAACAATTGTACAGTTTCTCAATAAATTTGTGAAAAATTAAATTAAGTGTTCTATTGATTATTTTTGGGTATGTTTATTGTTTTGCTTTGGACGACCTTGTTATTGTTTTGACGTTCAATGTAGGAAATATTTCAATATATTCGTTTTTGGTAACGTTTGAAATCTGTAAATTTAGTTAAAGAATATGACTAACGGTAAAAAGAAAAAAAACATGATAAGGGTACGTAAAAACTGAGTTCCAATTTCAATCTGATAGAGCCGATGGCGATGTAAGAAAGCGGAAAATTGGATACTCCTAAACAAGCAGTTGAGGTAACGGATAGACTAAGTCTTTCGAGCTACGGAAACAAAAGATATAATTTGGCTCACGTAAGAACGATTAATTTCTAATTTATTGCTTAAGCGATGAAATGCTTACGAACATAGTTTGGTATTTTTGAAAAGGCACGCGGTATTTCTTTTACAGAAAAGGAAACCTGTTTAATACTTTATTAAAAAAAAAAAGTTAAAGTAAAACGAAAATGTATAACGGAATCCAAAAAAGGGAATAAAAATCCTTCGTTTAAATATTAGGATCAAAGATCCCACAATTTGGAACGCGTCGTATAAAGTAGGCACAACGAACTGAAAGCTATATCCCACAACCGGGTCTCATCAGGTGGGCGCTGGCAGAAAGGCTTTTACAAGGCATATAATAAATATAAATATGGGATCAACAGAAACAACTACTCCGAGGGCTAATACTCCTACCGGCATGGAATTACACTGTTGATTCAAGTAGATTCTTAGACGAAGATACGAAAGATATCCAAAAAAAGAAGGAATTAAAATCCTTATGGGTTATTGGGTTTCACTGATAAGATGGCAATAGATCGAAACTGGTTGTGGAATATGGCGTTTGGTTCGCTGTACCTACTCGATAGAACGCATTCCAAATTGTGGGATATTTGATCTTAATATTTAGACGGAAAAGGATTTTATAACTTTCTTTTTTTGGATTGTTATCTTCGTTTAAGAATATTTCGGAGTCAACAGTGTAATTCAATGCCGGTAGAGATATTAACCCTCGGAGTAGTTGTTTCTGTTGGTTCCATATTTATATATATCGAGAATGTGTACATGTATACTGCTCTGTAGTCTCACGATGAATAAATGAATAAATTTTTCAAACTATCTACAGTGCACACTTGACGAAACATATTTAACTAAATTCAAAAATAAAAAACTTAGAACGTTTCAACATATTTATGGTAATCGTCAACAATTTTGTTTCGACATTATACGATCATGTCAATAAATAGATTGCTAGTTACATTTTAATTTGATAGCAGTAACAAATCTTTCCTTATTAATTTGAGGTAATCTGTAGTGGGTACAAATTAATTCAATAATTAATATCATTTACTACATAATAATAGTTGAAATATAGTATATAAGACTACTAATAACTTAAGTAGATTTATTAAAAACAATAAAGATAAAACCAATGAATTAAATACATCAAGGATTTACAGATTAAATTGTAAAAATTGTAACATGTTTTCCATAGGCAAAACATGCGGAAATTTCAGAACTAGAATTAGTGAGCATAAAAGATATTTTAACAATAAAAAACCACAGTGCATTTTTATTTAGTTATAATATCATATTGATGTATTTTAATTTTAGTTGTTATAAAACTCTTGACAATGACCGTATAAAGTAGAAAAAATATTGTCGAGTATTACAATAAATGAGTTCAAGTGTTCTAAGTTGTTTACTTTTCAATATAGCGACTAAATAAATAAAATTTACGAGCTACTTAAATTTAAGTAAAAATTTTAGACAATTTTCACATGTGTTAGTTAATAACTGTTTTTATTAGTTTGAAATGGAAGTTAGATTAGTTAGTTAAGATTTAATATTAAGAGATATCTATAATAATTGCTTTTCGTTATTTTATCAGCTGAAGTCGTTATATTCTACTGACATATACAATTGAAACTCAAACTGTCCTTTGTATCGTGTGTAATGCAATTGGAAAATAAATTTTACCTACGTATTCACCGGCAACTATGCGAAACTAATATGCAGTCCAGGTCATGCCTACAAAATTTATGGTCTTGTCTATTGCCTATGTATGATTCGGAATATATGTATAAACAATGGTTACTATCAGAGGTACCAACTATACACGGGTAACACGTTATGATTGATTATCACTAGCTAGACTTTAAATAGTACCTAATTTCATCAAACTTACTTACTCCATAGTACGCCTATGAATAATAGCAATAAGCAATGTTCTTTTTCTTAAACAAAAAATAAATAATCGTTTTTAAAAATAAATATTTAAAATTATTAAGATAAAGTTAAACAAACTGCTTTTACAAAATAAAATAAAACTACACGAGTTAAATTCCACAAAATATTTTAACACACTTAACAATTGTTTCGCCTTAAGGCTTCTTAAATATGTTTTCAAGGTATGGGAGGGAGTTGTGGTGGTGGTTTTATAAATATATTTAGTAATGGTGAATTATTGATATCAATTTGATCATTTCTATTTACAATTATGAAAATGTCAGGATTTCTAGATAACAGATTTCCTTGCGGAACGTTAAGTCACCCCCGTGTGGTCGATTTTGATCTTATGAGCTGAATGATCTGCCTGTAGTGTGTTATGTTTAATTATAATATTAATTAAATTAGCGTTTTATTATGTCTTACAAAGTTTATAAAGATGGTAACTGTAGTTAAAAGATAAGTTCTATGAAATTCTCAACTTAAAATTTCTGCTACGTTTTCGCATTGCTCTGTTAAGAGTAATTAAAATAAACGAGGAAACTTTCGGTGAGCTCACCACTTTTAAAGATCTATTAACTACACTTAATATTACCAGATTAAAAATTCCTAGGTCTGCTCACGACAGCGGTAATTGCCTAATTTTTAATGTAAATTTTTTCGTTTGTTTCATTCTTGAATTCTTATCTTCCCTGACTAAGATAAAAAGATTTCGATTCATAACCCTGATAGGAGTTATTATTCATCTTTAAAAGATCATCATACGCAAATACCTGAAAGTTTTACTCATGGAATGAAAGGATCCGTCTAATTATTTAATAATGAACTTTGTATTTTTCCAATCATAAAATCCTTTGCGTTCCAGGAACGAAAATGAAAATTTTCGAGTACACATGATAACTTATTTCCCACTTGAAAATGCGGTTTTCATAAGGAAGTTATTGGATATTCCTAGGAAAGTCTAATTAATTAAATTTTAACAAGCTTATTAAGGTTGTTGCCATTTTCGAGAGAAATAATGCAATGACAATTTTCAAACTTGGCATAAATGACGGAAAGGTAGAAAGCATTTTTGCTGCAAATTGATAAATATTAAACGGGTACTACAGTGGTGACTTTCTATTATTTTATTTGCGTTTTGATGGAGGTTGCACTTTATATAAATACATTTTATATTCCAAAAAAGAAGGTAATACAATCCTTTTTCGTCTAATTATAAGGGATTACAGATCCCATATTTGGTACGCGTCATACACAGTAGGCACACAACACGGAAAGATATCCCACGACCGGTTTCGACCTATCGGGTCTCATCAGATGGGCGCTGGCAGAAAGGCCTTTACAGGCTATATGATAAATAAAAATATAAATATGGTATCAACAGAAACAACTACTCGGAGGGCTAATACCCCTACCAGCATTGATTCTGATGAATTCTTAGACGAAGATAATAATCCAAAAAACGAAGGTAATCAAATCATTTTTCGTCTAATTATAAAGGATCACAGATCCCACATTTGGAACGCGTCCTACCTATCGGGTCTCATCAGGTGGGCTCCGTCAAAAAGGCTATTTCAGGCTATATAATAATATAAATAAGGAATCAATAGAAACAACTACTCCGAGGGTTAATACCTCTACCGGTATTGAATTACACTGTTGATTCCGAACGATTATTAGACAAAGATAACAATAAAACAAAGAAGGAATTAAAATCCTTTTTCGTCTAATTATAAAGGATCACTGAAACCACATTTGAGAATTAATTAATTAATTAATTAATTAATTAATTCAGAATTCATCGGAATCAACAGTGTAATTCCGTGCCGGTAGGGGTATTAGCCCTCGGAGTAGTTGTTTCTGTTGATTCTATGTTTACATTGTATATTATTTAAACACAAACAATGTTTTAGTTCTAAAGAAAGTATGTGATTTATTTGATTATATTGCTTCGAAACGTTTAGGGTTGTATGTAGTTAGGACATTTCTTTGAGTGGAAATTGTTTCCACTGTTTTCCTTATCAACTTATTATTTTGTTCAATTTAGTACGTACTATGTACCGGTAAATTTACAGCAATTTTCTGAGGGAAAATTAATAAAGTATGATCGGTTAGAGCACTTTGAATTATTCATAGAATAAATAACAGTTTTTAGATGATTTTAATGAACGATCCGCATTGGTAATTGGAATTAGTACTGCATTTGTTGCGATTAGGTTGAAATTGGTGCATTTTCCGTTCTTGTTTCTTTGTTTTTTTTTGTGCATGACCGTACAGTGTACAGACCAAATTTCCAATATCTTCATCTAATGGAGTATACGTGCTTAAAGTTTTAAACAGCGGTTTAAAATTGAAAGGAGTAATGACCAACTATTCTTAAAGTACTTAAATTTCATTCGAGCTTTTTTCTTTTATTCTTTCATTCGTTTCTAAGTGGATATTTTACGTTTATCCTTTTCGAAGAGGATCAAAATTATTTTGGATTCTTCTTTTGGCATGTGTTAAAATTTGTTAAAAAATGAGACATGCGTCTGCATATTATTCAACAGTAAAAGCATTTTCAGTTTTCACAAAGCAGCTTAGCGTATACGTATAAGTAATTGGATTACAACTAGATTGTGCTGAGTGAATTTCGACTAATATTCTTTTCACCATTAAATAGCATTTGTTTTAAAAAAGATGTAGTTCCAGATAGGCGGATTTAGAGTGATGGTTTTCCCGGAATTCAGTAATAACTAGCTGTAAAATAAGAATAATTAATGTAGCTCTTTTTGAAATATTATTTTTAATACGTTAGATTTGGATTAACTGGTAACGTTTTTATAATGCTCGTAGTAACATGTAACATAAGACCCTATACTGAATACTAGACTGGGTTGCTCATGAAAAAAAAAATTTTTTAAATAAATATATTTAGAATAACCTCAACAGGGGATATGGTTTGGGGTATCAAATGAAAGTTGATGTAAAGAGGAAGACAATGATGGGGGACCCACCTGCCGAAACCCTCCCGCCAGGGGATATAAAAACCGGTTATCTGCATGAATATTCAATAAATAAATTATAAAAGAGTTATTGTGAGACCCAGAGCAGAATCAATGTATAAAGTCCCAATTCGTACCAATATATGCATGTTATGCAGTTAGGTTCTTTAATGTCAAATTTACTTTAAATACAGTTATTGAAAAACAGGTTATCTCTCGAACAGAGCGGTTCTGACAGGTGGGACCTCCATCATTATGTTCCTCTTTATAACAGCTTTCATTTGATATCCCACATCCCGCTTCTACTTTTTAAGGACATACACCACCACATCTCCTAAAGCCGAACTAAATTCAAATATGGTTCATAATTGATGCTAAATATAGCTAATGAGGCGTGTAGCTGCTCGAGTAACATCATAAAAAGCAAATGCAATGTTTTTTCAAGAGGTCTTATTTTCGGATTACAGATTATTTTAAAACCATCCTTTAAAATCATGATGCAGCTTAGTGATTCTTTGATCTAACAGCCGTTCCTCTCGTAAATCCCACAAATTTTATGTGAAAAGTTTGTTCGATTTTGCGGCGTAAATAGTGTGAAATATGTTTCAACTTCTGATGGTGAAAGCGAATAAGTTTTGATAGTTGATATTCAGATTTTTATTTTTCTTTCTTATTTATCCGTGATAACTATTCCACAAGTGTGCAAAAGTACTTATTAGGTAAGAATTGAATAGTTTCAATCTTAATTTGATGAAAATCCATTTCAAACAGAAAAAACAAATTTAGAAAATTTTCACAAACATTATTAATTCATAACACAACAGGCGGGCTGAAAAGTTCGTAGGCTAGCATAGAAAAAAAATATTTTTTTTGATAGAATTTGATTTTATTATTCAATATAGTTCCCTTCGAGGGCGATACAACTATTATAGCGGTCATACAATTTTTCGATTCCATTTTTATTATACGATTTGTCTTTAGCCTCAAATAGTTTTCAGTTTCGGCGATTACGATTACTTCTTCATCGGTGCGAAATTTCTGTCCAGCGAGCATCCTCTTGAGGTCTGAGAACAGAAAAATGTCGCTGGGGGCAGATCTGGAGAGTACGGTGGATGCGGAAGCAATTCGAAGCCCAATTTTTGGAATTTTGCCATCGATTTCATTGATTTGTGACACGGTGCATTGTCTTGATGAAACAGTACTTTCTTTTTCTTCAAATGAAGCCGCTTTTCCGCGATTTCGTCTTTATGCGCTCCAATAACGCTACGTAATAGTCGCTGTTTACGGTTTTACCCTTTTTAAGATAATGATTTAATGAATAATATACCATGAGCATCCCAGAATATTGATGTCGATGCCATAACCTTGCCAGCCGACTTTTGCGTCTTTCCACGCTTTGGAGTCGGTTCATCACGTGCAGTCCACTTGGCTGACTGTCGATTGGACTCGGGTGTGAAATGATGGAGCCATGTTTCATCCATCGTCACATATCCACGCAAAAATTCGGATTTGCTACGATTAAACAGCTCCAAACACTGCTTAGAATCATCGATCCGTTGTTGTTTTTGGTCGATTGTCGATTGTGAGCTCGCGCGGCACCCGCTTTGTACAGAGCTTTCGCATTTTGATATCTTTAGGGTCTCAGCTATTTCAATCAACTTCAATTTACGGTTATCAAAAATTATTTTGGGGACTTTTTTGATGTTTTCGTCGGTAACAGCCTCTTTGGGGCGTCTACTGCGTGCATCATCCTCGGTGCTCATTTCGCCTCGTTTAAATTTAGCAAACCACTTTTCTACGGTTGATAGTTGATTTTCCTGGTGCAAAGTCCGAATAATGAAGCAATGCCTTGTTAACACACGAAATTCCTTTTTATCCATTTTTTCAAAATAACAAAGGTTTTTTCACTAAAATTGCTATAACTCAGATACTAATATTGCAACAGCTGTCAAATTTATACACGCGTCTTTTGAAGGTTAGGACTAATTAAAAATCATATGGATTTGATACTAGTAGCGCCATCTATGGTTCAGCCTACGAACTTTTCAACCTGCCTGTTATGTTACATTTCGCCATACTTTGGCTCTATACAGTTCAAATACCGTATTTGCGGTAGAAATTCGTAAAACATGTTTAATACTATTTTCAATAAAACACTAAATACTGTTTAAATTGTTCTACTTGATAATGTAATTGTCTCAAACAATTGTTTCGGTCTCTCGACAATTCTCAAAGAGCTCTTATTGGAAACACTCCAACCTAAATAAATATACATTGAATATTGGACGTTTAAATAGTTTACAATAAGGGTGATGGATGATCAGATAAGAAAGGATATATAGTAAATTAACGTTATTAGAAAATTTAGAAATAAATAAACATAAAAATTTACGTATTCTATTCAATGAACAAAAAAAGGTAAATTGCCCACTCTGAAATTTATTTTGATCATCTATTACCCTTATTGTAAGTTACTTAAACACACAATGTTCAATGCATATTTAGTAGTAATTATTCTCGTCCGAGAACAACAACAACGTTTGGCGAAACATATGCTACCAAAGACATGATTATAACTAGACTGCGCCTTGCGTTTATAAAGTGATACCATTTGGGTAGGCAACCTATTTTGCGAATTAAGGGACAGAAACGCGAGAATTATTAAGAACGCTCGTAACATCACTCAGAAAGTTTGAGGCAGTTGAAGTGTTAAGTGTAGTTATTTCAAATAAATGTTGTGCGCCACTATTTTTCTTGTACATAGGATTTTGTGAACACTTTTATGAAGTATTTTTTGTTAAAGTAATATAAAACTAGTTTAATATTAGAACAATATAGTTACATATTGTTGTGCATACGGTTGCCGTGATAAGAGTTCTAAAGGTTCTTCCATTTCATTTCATGTGTAAGTACAATTTAAACATATGTTAAGACACACTGATACATTTGTAATTTCTTCGAAGGTTCCTTAAGGTTCCTGAATTAAAGAAAAAATTGTTGAACGCAATAAGGCGTGAAAGTTTTACACCGTCAAAATTTTCAGTTGTGTGTTGTTTGCAGCAAACATTTTAATCGCAGTCATCACATCTTTTTTATCAACTTCATACACCAATCATTCACACAATGAGAAACCTACTTGCGTTACTAATTAACTTTATTTTCAGTTATAGCACATATATTATTGTAAACAAGAGTATTATTCTTTTTTTAAAGAAGTTTAATTATGTTTTCAATATATTTGGTTTGTATGTTAAATGCTATTGTAAATGATTTTCAATCTTAAAAGTCCGTAAATTTCCGTTTAGCGCATGGGAAACTTAAATATGTCACCGAATGTGAAATGTTGGTTGCATAACCAAAGTACAGAGAATATTGCTTACGCTCGGTCCATATTATAATCACGTCTTTGTATGTTACTATTTAATAAATTTTGTGAAAAACTCCTGGATTTGTTTATTTTTCTGTTGTCCTCATTAGGTAGGTAGAGATTAATGAACAGATAAATAAAGGTGTTACGAAAAAACTGTGAATTTTCGAAACTAATTAATGAGGGATTACTTGCATGAATATGTGTACCTATAAACTTTCTATATATGAATTGCCAATTTAGACAGTCGTTAGATATCTCTAGCTGATTTATTCGGTCAGTGGTTAATTTCGGCCTGGTCAGAAAATGGTAATTTGTACGCTACTTGTGAATTTCCAGTTAAATGGCCATGATTTTAATTGGATGTTAGCATGCAAAATCGATGTGCAGTTATTATGTTACGAATATTTCAGTATATAACATCTTTTTAACGCCATTTCTACGTTAATAATTACATCGTTGGACTAACTATGGTCACTAGTTTTTGTATTAAACACGAAATTGTGAATTATATTGAATTGTATTGAATTAGCGGATACATGATGGAAGTCTAACATATTGAAATAAATACACGGTTGATAACTTCCACAATTTATTAAACAAATTTAACTCGTGTTTCGCCAACACTGTGGCTTCTTCAGAAGTACAAAATTTACTTAAAACTACCTAAGAGCAGATGTCTATAAATAGGGTGGTGCATCTTCATTAGAGTCTCAGGGAAAATATTTAATAGTGGTGAGGGGTTTATATCTACTTGGTCATTAAGTAATATGTCTGTATTTTTAAATTTGTTAATTTCTTTAGATTCTTATTTATTTTATAATTAATATTTTCAATGTGTAAAATTTTTAGATCTAAATTAAACATATGGTTATCTTCTAACACATGTTTTGCATAGTCAGAATTGGTTTTTTTGTTTCTATATGATATAAAATGTTCGTTCAAACGAATTCTAAAATTTCTTCCCGTCTGACCTATATAAATTGTGATTTTAATTTTAAAATACACTTATAAAAACGAAAACCACTTTTTACTTTTACTCCTTTTACTCCATATGATTTTCGCATTATTAGGACACTATAAGGAATACAAAAGGATACTGATTTCTACCATTACAAGACCAATTTATTTTTATAGAATAGTGGGTTGTAAATTACATCAAATACAGGCCTGCGACATAAACACAATATCACATGTGTTTGTGTTTCGTTAACTACGTTATACAAATATGCACGAATGTATAGAACCAAATCTTAAAATAGTTGAGAGTGGACTAAGTTGTACTTAATGTTTGAATTTACATCATAGTAGTCATTCACCTGTTCTGCATAAATAATTTTGTAATCAGGAAAATTTATTGGAACATCTTTCTTAAGCCATCAGCTAAAGTATTTCCATTAGTTACCTAATTTCAACAACTTATTATTCAACATTATTTGCGTTAAGAGGACAGTAGAATAACAAAAGTCTTTACAGAAATGCTTAAACGTAGACAGCCTTCGATAAATATTAAAAAATCTACTAATTGTAACACTAAATAAAAAATCAATTTGATTTTTCCACTATTTATTTTCAATCTTGACAATTGTTTCGCCCTATAAGGGCATCTCAAGAAGACAACTAACTGATTAGATTCGGTAACTTATCTACATTTATACTTTCTAATCTTAGGGTTAATTGGAAGGTGTACATTCTACTGTTTTACTTAATATTGTGGTTTCGTTATCGTTTTCTATTTCATTTAATGTTAATTCCCTGTTTTGGTTTAACTGTTTTTTGATTTCAAAAGATTCTAATATGTCTAATTTTTTGCCTTTATTTGAGCAATGCAAAATTTTGAAATTATTATTTATATTGAATTCATGATGTTTATTATTTATATGGTTCATAAAGGCTAATTTTTCTGCATAGTTTTTTATACGTTCGTTTAGTATTTCTTTGAATGTCTTCCCTGTCTGTCTAGTATGCAATATATCCAACGCAACATACAGGGTCATTCAAATTGAGTTGGTACATTAGACGTTTTAGGGAAACTAAGCATGTTACTGATTTGAAAATTTGGAAGTAGGATGATCTATTTAACTAAAATAATTTCAACTGTCGGGCACTTCCGGTTATACTGGAAGTCGATGTCAACTTTCTTATTTTAAATGGAATGGTATATTTTTTACGATGAATTCGTATCAAACACAAAATTTTAGGGTGACTTTGATAACCAACTTGTATGCCAAACATTAATAGTTTCTTACATAATTTACAACCGTAACCCAAACTCTAAAAAATTATAACTTCCATAAAAAATGACTTAGAATGTTGAGATTAGCAATTTACTAGTTATAGCCAAGTCATAAGGCTAACGTTATGCCAAAACTAAGCTTTATAATTTGTACAGAGCGTTCATAAAAAAATCCAATATTTAAAAACTTCAAACACGAATAACTTCATTTTTTCAAATGACACATAGCATATTTTAATTTGTCATTCGATTCCATTTTTTATCCTCTTTGGATACATTGGATGTTTTCCATTCTTTATTAAAAAAAAAATCGAAAATTATTCAAAAAATTTTAAATAAAACAGTAGGAAATATCTAGATGGACCGAAAGAGGATAAAAAAGGAATCGAATAACAAAATAAAATATGCAAGGTGCCATTAAAAAAATGAAATTATTCGTGTTTGAAGTTTTTAAACTTTGATTTTTATTCTGAAAGCACTGTACAAATTATAAAGCTTAGTTTTGGCAGGACGTTAGCCTTATGACTTGGCTATAACTAGTAAAAATTTCAAAATTCTAAATTAGTTTTTATGGAAGTTATGATTTTTTATAGTTTGGGTTGCGGTGCAATCTTTTTTCCAACAAATTAAATTATCTCAGAAACTGTTCATCGCATAATGGGCATACAAGTTGGTTGGTTATCAAAGTCACTTTAAAATTTTATGTTTCATATGAATTCGTGGTAAAAAATGTAAAATATAAATATTCTATTTAAAATAAGAAAGTTAACATCAACTTCCGGTATAACCGGAATTATTATTGGAATTATCTCCGGTCTGAGCTGCTGTGGTCGATTTTGGCTTGGTTTTCCAGACGTTTCGTCCTCTATTACGGAGGACACCTTCAGTGGCGTGGTCGAAGTCTTCTTGGCGATTGACGAATGTCGTCGTAGATTCATCGCCGAGAAGACTTCGACCACGCCACTCAAGATGTCCTTCGTAGTAGAGGACGAAACGTCTGGCAAACCAAGCCAAAATCGACCACGGCAACTCAGCCCGGAGATAATTCCAATTATTGACACCGGCCGTGGAAGCTTACATTCCACTATAACCGGAATTGCCCGACAATTGAAATTATTTTAGTTAAATAGATAAACCTTGATAACCCCTACTCCCAAAGTTTCGAATCAGTAATATGTTTAGTTTCCCTAAAACGTCTAATGTACCACTCAGTTTGAATGATCCTGTATATTGGACAGACCAGGAAGACATTCAAAGAAATAGAAATACTAGAATATATCCGCTCTAGAATGTATAAATGTATATAAGTTACCAAATGTCATCAGTTGTCTTCTGAAGATGCCCTTGTAGGGCGAAACAATTGTCAAGATTGAAAATAAACAGTGGAAAAATCAAATTGAGTTTTTTATTTAGTGTATTTAAACATGTTTTCCCATAATGTAGAGGCTAAAACAATATATTAACTAATAATTGTAGCTCTACCCACTACCTGGGTGATATCTGTTTAGGATTAGATCGCAAACTACAAAAAATACAAACAAAAAGCAATAAAATGACAATTATTAAGTTAATCAAGAAGACTGGCAACTTTGGCGGTGTTGCCGGTGTTGCAGAACACATTGCTTCTATTCTTATCTTTTCTTGTAGATAATTAGTAGTTACTTACGTAAATAACAAGATAGACAAACTGATATACCTTTACGGGAATAAAACAAAGATATTCCTTTAGGGAATTATTTTACTTGGAAGCAAAATGTAAACTTTAGATAGGTAAATAGTTTCAGGCAAATTTAACTCCAATTAAACAACAGTAGTAATGATGTTTACTTGGTTGATATTCATATAAATTTTATATCATTTGTTGTTTTATTCGATTTATTAAATAACTTGGAACCTAACTGGCTGATGGAAGAATGTGGTATTTGTCCTTGTAAAATCGATCTGTAAATCGTTATCATCGGGCAGATTCGGGTAGGTCACGATGAGTTATGCGATGAGAAAAACGATTGCTTTTTACAGAATTTTAGTAGTGTGTGTCGTGAGTACTGCGAAGACGGTAGTGTGTGTTGCGATGTACATTTTAGAAAACAATTTTTAGTGAGTAGGTAAACTTCTTTTGTTTGTTGGAATTATGAACTATGTCAACATGTGCTATTTTAGGAGATACAGGTAAACATATAATATTTGAGTTTATAATGATATGTTTTGAATAATTTTTAGTAGAGGTTAATTTTTAATACATTAATGTTGATATTAATTATTGAATTAATTTTTATTTAGATACTACATACAGAGTACCTCGAACCAATGAGTGAAAATTTTGTTAGTGTTGTCACGCCCTTGCCGGAAATCGAACCCGGGATCTTTGGCTTTACACACCAATGCTTTGACCACTAAGCTACGATAGGTGACAGTAGTAACAATGACGAACTTACTTACAAAGTTACAGAAACGTCGGAATGTATATATAAAATGATTATTAATAGTTAATAATGATATATTTTGAAGAAATTCCGAAGTTTTTTGTAAATACATTCGTCGTTGTTGCTGCTGTCACCTCTCGTAATTTAGTGGACAGAGCATTGGTGCGCAAAGCCAAAGGTCCTGGGATCGATTCCCGGCGAGCGAGTGACGGCAGAAAAATTTTTCCTCATTAATTTGGGGTAATCTGTAATAGGTAAAAATTAATTCGATTCACTTCGCTGAGGTTTGGTTGTATTATGAAGGGGAATATACAGAGTTATTCACGCTATACGGCACGGAATATTATGGCCAAAATACGAGACTTAATTATAAGATAAACTGTTTATGGTACAACCTTGATGAAACATGTTTAATAGAAACACAAAAAATACAAAATTGTAAACTGTTTCAACTATTTATTAAAAAACTCTAACAATTGTTTCGACCAATTGGTCATTATCAAAGAGACATTTAAGAAGATGTGAACATATTGGTTGACTGGCACATTGTATTTGATACTCGAACGTATCTAATTGACATACGAACAACGATGAAGTACTTACCTAAAATAATTATGTAGTTGTATCTGTTTATGAAAGTGCCATTGCCTTTAAAAAAGTCTAAATGAAAATGAAAGTGGCGATTTATTCGAATTGGATTTTATAGCACGTCGATATTTCAAATTAATACAAGCACAGCGTTTTAGTTAGTGGTAGGTTAGGTATGATAAATTAATTAGAAACGATTTAAACTAAATTTGGTTTTGAAAGTAGGACTTCATGTACGGTTGAAGAGATTTCCCGTGAATTTTTTAAACCGTTGACGTAGACTTGAAGTAGCGGCATGAAGTGAGCAGGAAATTAGAAAAGTGCATAAATGTTTAGCAGTTGAAATCCTGTTCCAAAAACTTTTTAACATAAACACGCCCTTTCCCCCTCTTTATTTCTGCAGTTGTAGAATTTTCAAGCAAATGAGACGTCAAAGTCAGTTTTTCGCGAGAACTTTGTGAAATCTCGAGCCCTTTGCACTCATTTTGCTTTCTAATGAAGCAAAGATCGTAGCATAAAAAAAACGCCATTGAAACTCTGCCGCTTCTACCTAAGGAAACTAGTTTGCGACTTTATTACAAGCTCATTAAAATATTCCTTCGGTTTGACAGTTGACTGGATACTTGAAGTTTTTGATTACGGAAGTCAATTAGTACTTTGTGGTAAAAATTAAATTCTAAATACATTATAGGTTTTTATTCTTCTTTTCGTAAATATGGTGAAGACGTTTCAGTAATTAATTTTTTATTAATATTGATAGATTTTATGGTGGGATATTTGTAAAACATTTTTAATAAGTTAAGAAAAACACAAAATAGTTGTTTTACACAAAATTTATTAGAAACCTCTAACATTTGTTTCGACATGTGATGTCATCATCTGAGAGTTAATCTGAGAATTAATCTAATACTTTTGATAATGAATGTGTCTATTTAATACTTGTAGATGATAGGCAATTTCTTCCAGAAACGGAATGTGAAAACCGCAACTCTCTAAGTCCTTTCGTTTCAGAAATATTTAAAATGGCGCCAAACACTGCAAACGTCAAATTTTTCAAGAAACCTGAAATATTTCCGAAAGGGTGCGTCCCAGGTCCAATTTTATGTTAATAAATCGACATTATTTTTTTATGGGGAATTCAAAAGTATAATAAAAAATAGGGTATTCCATTTAAAATAACGAAGTTAGGGTGCATTTCCGGTATAACCGGAAGTCCGCCATATTTGAAAATATTTTTACGTTATTCTACACATAACCCCATACAACTTTTACTTGAAATATTTTTCTCTATTTTGAACTATGCGCGTATAAATGGACGATTTCGGCTTAGTGACTCACCCTGTATACCCAAGTATTAAACATGTTGTAGTTTCAATAAATTTCTGACCAAAACTTCGTTGTTGTTAAACTTTTAGTATGCATGTACTGTCCCCCCCACCTCTGCCCACCCCTTGAAAAGGCTTCCGTATGACGAAACGAAATCAGTTTTCTTTATTTCCTACTGAAATTTATATATACACCCCGTATTAAAATTAACGAAGGCTTTTTATTTAAAATAATTTTTTTGACGACGATATTTTCTGTTAATTTATACAAAGTGATGGATTATTTGGAAATGACGACGAACAAAAATTTGCGAACGTATTCGATAGGGGTAACTGTAAATGAGAAACAAGCACATTTATTTTTAGAGGCATGTTGATTACATATTACAGCAAATATTTACACAGATGCAAGGGAACAAGGTTTATCATTAAATGTTAATTTACGGCAAAAAGCTTGTTATCCCGTGTAGCTAATTATTTCCATTTTATTAAATAATTATTCATAAAGAAAGGGTTTTTGCGCTTGGTGGTGTGGTTTCACATACATTTAAATTGACTATTTTTATCAAGACTTTTGGGTTATTAATTATCTTTGTAGGACAGTGCATCAACGTGCTTAACCCGCAAATTTGGCGAGGAGTAAAATTTATTGTCGAAATTATACTTTGGGTGCGGAATGTTATCACAACGCTATTATGTTTTTCGCTGTGGCTTAGGAAGTTTTGACTAAGCGCATTATTTTAGATTTGTGAACGATTTCCTTTATAAAGTTGACTAACTTTCAGAATGTACCAAAGTTTTGAATAAATGCTTGTCGCGCATTTTTAAACTACTACAGCTGTCCTTTCTTTCAGAGTAATAAATGGATAAAGGGATAACTTAATACTGCAAAATCGTAAATATTCGACAATAAATAGCATTTAATTAGTACTGCAGTTAATAACTTAATTAATTAGGTAATATCGTTTTCTGAAAATACACAAAAGTTTCAAGATGTTTATTTAAATTTACTACAATTGTTTCGCTTAACTTAATCTTCTTCAGGTGAAGATATAACAAAATTTATGATTAGTTACTACGTATATAAGTTAAATTCGACGATAGAGAAATTTATTTAATAAAAAGTTTACAACGTCTTAATACTTAGGAGATGTTGCTAGACTACGATAGACTAACAAAGACTGTGTGAATTTGGGGTTGGAACCCTTATTTGATCCTTTCTATTATCTTAATGGTTATTACCTAAAAGCTTAGTTGGTTTTCTATTTATCAAGAAATTCTTTTAACTTAAAAGACTAAAAATGTTAAATCTATTAAGGGCGCCATTTGGTCCGCTCCTTGGTGGTCCGAAAGGGCAGGCTGTAGGACATAATTTATATACCTACATATTATGGTGGGGGAATCAGACATTAACATTTAATAATGGAGAACTTCTAACATCTAATTGGTCGTTTAATATTTTATTATCTTTATTGTGTCGATTAATTTCTAAACCTTCTAGTAAATCTAATTTTTTACTTGTATTATGAATATGTAAAATTTTGAAATCTATGTTAAAATTATGGCCATTAGTAAGTAAATATTCTGCGTAAGCCGAGTCGGTTTTTTTATGTATGAAACTCTTATAATGTTCGCGAATACGAATGTCAAAAGAACGACCAGTTTGTCCTATATGAACTTTTTCACAGTTGGAACAATATATAATAAATAAACACCTGATTTTGAATTATTAGGTGTCTTACATTTGTTATTTAAAATACATTTGCCTAACGGATTATCTGTTTTAAATGACATACAACTATTGTTTGTTTTTTGTAAAATTTTTCGTATTTTAACAGTAACTAATCATAAATTTTGGTATATCTTCACCTGAAGAAGATAAAGTTAAGCGAAACAATTGTAGTGAATTTAAATATATAATATATATAATGTGTGTTTTCATTTTTTAAATTATGAATCAGTTTCAACAAGTAACAGCTTCCACAATCAACAATATCGTTTTCTTCCAGTTCTTCTTTTCTTGAAATATCATTTAAAAGTTATTTGTTTTAATTTTTTAAACGTAAACAATATCTTAATTATACACAGTAATGAATCCACTAAACAATTAAATAAGAAGAATTGGTGCAATAATGTTAATTTTAATTGTACATCCTAGAAGTACTACTTGTAAAACAGGTCACAAAGTTTTTGTTTCATTAAAGGCTGCCAACAGTCAACCGCTTCATATTTTCAAAGGAGGGTTTATAATTCTGTTTCGTCTAAAATCAGATGCAAGTATTTTGTGGATTGAGTTTTTAGTGGGTGCAAATTCCAAGTGTAAATATACAAAATATGAAGCAATATTTTGTGCCGTGTATTAAAACATGCCTATGTAACATATATGTACTACTGGATTTTAATCATGTAGATATTTCTAGGTACTTGAAATCTTGAGTTCCCCTTTTCTAAATGTAAGTGTTACACGGATATGATGAGTCTTGAAAAATACCCTTTGATTTCTTATGTTTTCAACAATATTGTTTCAACCCGTGTGGGTCATTCTCAAGAGGAGAAATTGCTACTAAAATAAAAGAAAAGCTTTTTTGTTTCATTCCCACCAGCAACTCGTGTTGGTGGGAGGGCAGTCCTCCGACCTACGCTGTAGTGCAAAGCCGGAGGGTAGGGCGTAAGGCCCTCATCAGCCTCCTTTCAGGAATTGTGGGAATGGGTGGGTGGTGTGGTGTGGTGTGGTTAGGGAGTGAAAGATGAGACGGACGAAATGAAGACAGAAGGAAAGTGAAGGGAAGTTTAATCTTCCCCTGCCATTTCCAAACAAGGCCTTACTACAATTTAGAATAAATTTTGGAGATAGGTTTTGATTTTTAAGGAATTCTCTGAAGTATTCCTTCAGTCGCATTTAGTACTCAGTAGTCCTGTAATCTTCCTTGACAATGTTTTAAATAAATAATAATTATCGGTGTGGTACAAACACCACTTTAAAGCGGTTAATAATATTATGGTTTTGCAATGGCTCTAGCCCAAACTCGTAAACTTTTTATTTAATTATGAGTTCTGTTGCTGGTCGGGCTTACGCTTCAAGTGGATCATAGTTTAGCGAGGGTGCAGGACTTTACCTAAACAGGGAAAGTTTACTCCACTATAATGTCACGTAGATTTTACGCGAGTGGTGGCTAAATCTCATTTGGAATTCTCTCACGTTCGTTCTTCTTCACGCCGTGTGCACAATCTCAGACGGCCGTTGTAACTGCACCCTCAGATAATCTCTTGTACCATTTATTTTTTATTTATAAACACTAAATGTTAGCTTACAGTAAGTCATTCTTTATATTCTGTCATGATTCTTTGTTGACAAAATTTCGTTCGAAAAATAATCGAATATGGAACGTTTGTTTAATGTACTTTTGTGTTAATTATTATTTTGAATATTATTTACATCAATTGATAATATAAAAGTTCCATCCTTCATTAAATAAAGAAAGACTCACCCTATTTACCACTAACTAAATTTAAAATGAGCGGACAGGTGTTTTGCCCACTTCACACGTGTGAAGTGGGCGAAACACGTGTTCGCTCATTTTAAATTTAGTTAGTGGTAATTAGGGTGAGTCTTTCTTTATTTTATTATTCTTCTACCACAGTCTCCTATTTTCTACTTTCCCATCCTTCATTTTGTTTTTGTATTAGAAAATTTAGGAAATTAGGAAATATAACACCTTACTTAAACTGATTGTTAATTTTCTGGCTTTTCGGCCAAGGTTGATTAAGATTTCTCATTCTCAACGTTTCATATCTTCTGTTAAAACACTTCCTTATTTTATGTTTTATCTAACCGTTTGCTAGTGGTGTTTGCTGACGAGATAGTTCGGTTAGCAGTTCAGTTCATGCTTCTTAACTTTTGACAATTATGGTGGTTTGATGTTTTAAGCAGATATCGGTTTGTGTGCGATGGCTTTCGATGTACGGTATGACTAAGCTTAGTTTCTTTTCTGGTAACACTTACATTCAGAAATGGTAGCTTTTAGTTGACTCCTATTTCATTGATGATCTTTATTTTTGTGTTTAAGGACATTAGATGTTCCTATAAATTCCTGCACTTTTATTTCTCCTTGGTTCCAAATTACAAAAGTGTCGTCCACGTATATTAGTCACAGTTTTGGTATGAAGGGAACAGATTCTATGGTGTGTTTTCGAAGTTTTATGTAAAAAGGTTGCCAACCAATGGGCTTAATGGGTTACCCATCTCTACGTCTTCTATCTATTTCTTCACAGAGATTGTCGTTGGAGGAGAAATATGTTGTGCTTTCTTAGACATGTCTCGACTAACGATAAAGAGATTTCCGGAAAACGTGCCATTGATGAACTTCATTTTGTCCTATATTGGCACTCTTTTGAACAATGCTACAATGTAAAAACTCACTCAAAACGTCTTATTTTGTGAAAACCTGGTCCTTAATTAGGCTACAGGTATTTTGCCTATGTCTGAATGTAGAAGTTTGATAAGGTATTTGACCAGTTGGTAAGTGCAAACCAATTGTACTGACAATAAGGTGAAATTAGGTGTTCTATTTATGAATATAATCTGAGTATGATAGGTTAGCTCATGTGTAGACTCATTTTGACTTCTTCAGGTAAGGTAGAGTCTTTTGTCTGGTTTCGGGAGATCATTGTCACCGTTTTCTGTGGTTTCTTTGGATCATTTAAGTAAATGCTGGGGCAGTATTTACTTGACAGATAATCTTTCTTTACTTCTGTCTTCATTTCGTCCGTCTCCTCTTTCTCTCCCTAACCACATCTCCCACCCATTCTCATGATTCCTGTAAGGAGGCTGATGAGGGCCTTACGTTCTACCCTCCGGCTTTGTACTACGGTGGGATCCATCAGTATTAGTAGCTGGTGGAAATCAAACACCCAAAAGCTTAAGAATAACTCCTACAGATGTCGTTCACGCAAGTCGACGAAACGCTTAATTAACAACGGTCAAAAAGCTTGAAAATTAACAATCAGATCAAGGATGGCCTTCAAAGGTTGAACCAATTTGTGACCATAATTTAGAGTTCAAACAAAAATTGTAGGTCTTATAGGTTTCTAGAGATTAATTATAAAATCTTATAATTTTATTCATGACCGACTGCAATATACATAGAATTTTTTAGTAGTATAATGGATTAAATAAATTGTGCATTTTCGGGGGTTTGATTGACATTTTCCTCTTGTTTAGTTATTTCTCTTCAAAATGGAAAGCCTTTATTTTTTATATTATTGTTTAATTATTATTTTGAATATTATATCACGTAGTAGAAGGGTTCTTTTTATTTAGATGATTTCGAGGCGCTTTACGAATTTTGTTTAATTAAGAGAGTTGAAAGTGTAACTTGCTAGTTACCTTAGGTGTTGTTTTGAATATAAATAAGACTAGTTAAAGGAGTAGATGTACCACTTCCTTATTATTTATGTAAACCGTATTAGAAGTTTCTGGTGTGACATATGAAACGATACCACGTAAAGTTTAACTTAGAACAGACACAGATTCTCGAACATTGAACATTGAACATTGAACATTGTCGTTATTCAAAGTTTAAATAAAGTTATTCCTTTACTATTTATGCGATTAACATTAAAATGACGCAACACGCTGATAATGTCGTATTTAAGCGACGAACTTGAAGCAACTCCATCAGATATTCTCCAAATACCTTCAACATAACAAAATTGCACTGTTAACTTTCGATATTAAATTTTCAACTCAGAGGCGTCGTTATCCATTATATTTAAATTATTCGCATATTAAACTACAAAAACATTAAGTCTACATATTTATACTATTTTCATAGTAGGTAAAATGTAGCATTTTATTTTTAATTTAACAATTAACACAACAAATGAACCGTTGATCTTCGAAGTAGGCATTTGTTGAAACTTATTCATAATGAAATTACACAAAAGAAATATTATATAGATACATAATAATGACGCAATGTATATGAATAATTAAAAGTGTACATAAATAAATTATTATAATAATCTGTTTGATTTTATCACAGATTGTTGAAGAAAATATAATGTAATTAAAAGGTATTTTAAAGAAATAAGATCCAGTACTAGTAGCATAAGAAATGAGGCAGGGCCAATCTCGATAGGGTAGGTGGAACAAATACGCAGGTGAAAGGTTAGGAGATGTATTAGAAAGAGAATAGAGAGGAGATAGATGATTTAGGACACCCCATAATGAGAATTTTGAAACAATTACGTTTTAGTGCGTCAAAAAACCTTAAACTAGAACAGTGTTGAGAAGGTGTGTGAAGTTTTTAAACTTTGGATTTTGTTTTTGAACGCCCTGTACAAATTATAAAGCTTAGTTTTGGCATGACGTTAGCCCTATGACTTGGCTATTACTAGTAAAAATTTCAACATTCTAAGTCAGTTTTTATGGAAGTTATGATTTTTTATAGTTTGGGTTGCGGTGCAATATTTTTTCCAATAAATTAAATTATCTCAGAAACTATTCATCGTAGGCATATAGGCATACAAGTTGGTTATAAAAGTCGCCTTAACATTTTATGTTTCATACGAATTCATCGTAAAAAATATACCACTCCATTTAAAATAAGAAAGTTGATATCAACTTCCGGTATAACCGGAAATTGTAGGTAAATAAATTATATAAAAAGGTCTTGTTTTTAATGATCAATTAGAAGGATGTAATTCACCGCTCTTTAAAATTTAAAAATCTTAAATTGTTTGTTATGTTCTCCCCATTCTTGTTAATCTTCTACCTGAAGAAGGCACTGTGTGCGGAAATGGTCATAGTAATATAATTAATAATTTGCAACCAAAACGTGTGTGTATTATTAATTATTATGGAGTTGCAAGTTTTGAAAGCGTTATTCATTCAATTTTAAAATAATACGTATATCCACAAAAAGCTTTTGACAATGTTAAATTAGAAAAGACGCCAAATGTATTTAAAAATATAGGGACTAGATACAGGGATACAAGTGAATTTTGAATAATGAACAACAAGTCGTTAGAGAATTTAGACAACAACGTAAGGAAACGAATATTAGCAAGGGGGTTAGACAGGGTTGCAGATTTTCATCGCTACTTTTTAATCGTTATAATTAGAATGCGATCAATTTTATTAAAGACAGAACAACTGCAGGGATAGATACATTAGGGATGATATAGCTATATTAGCATCTAGTAGGGAGGAGTTATATAAAATAGAAGAGGTATTTACAGTATACAGTAGAGCATGACAAGAAAATAAACAAAATTAAAACGAAAATATTAATTTTTAAGGGAGTTGAATGTAGTGTTAGAGGTAATATACAAATTGGAATCATGAAGTAGTGTACAATTGAAACACAAAATTGTTTTCGATCCATTGTTTGAGAAAATAACAAAAGTAGCTAGATAAAGTCACTCTTAGCACAATAACTCACAAACTAATGAATAGAATATCATGAAATTTTAACAGCTGTCTTTTGAAGGTTAGTACTAACTGAAAAAGAGGTGAATGCAATAAAACTAGCGCCATCTATGTGTTAGGCTTGGGACTTTTCAGCCCAGGTGTTATGTTGTTGGTTGAAATTTATGATATTTGAAGAGTTTCGGAGTAAGGAAGGAAATAAAAATATGTAGGTAATAGGTATTGTTCTGAAAAGTAATAAAGCTTCCATTTGGGATAAAATACACAAATACTGTATATATATATATATATATATGTTTGTATATATTCCTATTTCTGAAAATCAAGGGTAAACATGTTTCGTTTGTAGATTCTATTTGATATCATGTTTCAAAGCAGACTCTAACTGTTGGATAATCACGAATGTAAACATAACTTGTATTGCAGCTCAATTGCAGAGAGTTTGAAAACACGTTTAACTTTGTGTATCTAAAATAGCAAAAGAGCGTGGTTTCATCTGTTTATTAAAGCTAAAAGGAGTTCATATTACATTTTGGGCCGTTTTCTTACCGCAGACCGTAACGTTCTTTATACGTAATCCCTTTGAAATTTTCGTTTACTGATCAAAATAGGTGCTCATTATATCAGAAAGGAAATTTGTTATTTAAAATACCAGTTGTATCCTTATTCTTAGAATAATTGATCTCTTGGGTATAATTCATCCAAGTTTAACTCGAAAATTTCGCATAAAGGAACTTTTATTTTCTTTATGCGCTACCTAGTTAACATTTCGTGAACCAACTCATGGGGGTTCTCATCTCTAAAACGGCTTTTTCTTTGTTACTCACGAAAACGACGGAATTGTTAAATGTTTCTAATTATTTGGGTACTTCACTAACTGAATAATTTACCAATAAAACATTCATTTAACAACAACTACATCGTCTTATAAAAGCGAAAGAACGTTTCAATAATTTCAATGGATTCCGCGGTAGGAAATTTGTGAAATATCGTTTAAAAATATTGAGATAAAGTTAAACAAACTGATTTTAGATGTTCCAATTATGTTTATTAACACACTCTACATATGTTTCGACCTGTGTAGTCTTTTTCAGGAGTAATATTGTATATTTATTATTAATAAATAGTTATTCATTTCTAAAATAAAAGCAGCCTAGGTTACTCCTTATTAGATTAGCTATCTGCCAGTGAAAGTCCCGTCAAAATCGGTGGAGCGGTTTCAGAGATTAGTCGGAACAAACAGACAGACAGACAAAAATTTTAAAAGGGCTTCCCACCACTTAATATCACATAGGCTGCCTGTCGCGCGGGCTCAGAACGCGCGAGCGGGCTATCGCTAACGGTTGTATCTCAACGACTTCGTTTAAAATTTTTAAAATATTTTTTTTGTTAAATTCCACGCGGACAAAGTCGCGGGCACAGCTAGTAGTATATATATATGAAAAACCTGGCGAAATTTCGACATTAGGTATCATGAACATATAAAATCTATTCAAGATAATAAAAAGTATACGGGCTTATCCCAACATTGCATAGATAAAGAACACACAATTTGTAAAAATAATGTATCAGTTCTCCATATCCTTAATAATAGCAAAAAGCTTAATTTCATGGAAAAATTAGAAATTCAAAACTCTTTATTTTCAACAAAGTACATCACATTAAATGATCAAACCGAGGGGTATAACAGGCCGTTATTTTGAGCACGTACCAATTGCTGGAGGTTAAGTAGGCATGCAATAAATAATAAATAGTTTAACAATCTGTAAATAAATTTAGTACTGTTGTAGTTCTCTTTGAGAATGACCGAAAGGTTGAAACACGTGTCAGAGATTGTTAATAAATTTTGTGAAAACGTTTTCGGTTTAATTTTAAACAATTTAATATTATTCAAAATGTTTCACAATGAACCTACCGCAGAAACAATTCGAATTATTAAACTTAATTTTCCGTACTTGTTGCGATGTAGATTCAGTTCGGCAGGAAAGCAATAAGTATTTTATTGTCAGTTGTTTGATATTATTCATTAGTAATTTGTAGGAACAGACATGAACGATTTGCTATATAGAACTAATAAGTTCGAAATTGCGATCCAGATCTGGTCATTTTGATAAATTGTTGGAAAATAAATTAATATTTCTTATTTAATTGATTTATATCCCCTTTACGTAAGTAAATACAAATAAGAAGTTGTTAAGTTTGTAAAGAATTGTCAAAGTTAGTAGTAAATATTTAACTGCTAGTTGTTCGATAATATTCATTGAATTTGTCTGAAAAAGCTTCATTTTGATTAGTGTTTTGTGGGAACAGCCATTAATGATTTGCTATTTAGAATTAATAAGTTCGAAATTGTGATCCAGATCTGGTCGTTTTTATAAATTGTTGGCCAAGAGGTTAATGTTCTTTATAAATTAAGTTAAACTAAATGTCCACAAATTTGAGTGTTCTATATTAGGCAAAAGATATTCTTATGTAAATAATAATTTAAATAAATATAAATATGGAATCAACAGAAACAACTACTCCGAGGGCTAATACCTCTACCGGCATTGAATTAGGCTGTTGATTCCGAAAGATACTTAGACGAAGATATAACATATTCAAAAAAGAAAGAAATCCTTTTACGTTTAAATTTTAAGGATCACAGATACCACATTTTGAACGCTTCCTACACAGTAGACACAGCGTACGGAAAGCCATATTCCACGACCGGTTCCGATCTATCGGGTCTCATCAGGTGGGCGCTGGCAGAAAGGCTTTTACAAGCTATATAATAAATATAAATATAGAATCAACAGCAACAACTACTCCGAGGGCTAATACATTGTTTTATATTTATTATATAGCTTGTAAAAGCCTTTCTGCCAGCGTCCCCCGGATGAGACCCGATAGGTTTCCGTACGTTGTGCATACTGTGTAGGACGCGTTCGAAATGTGTTATCTGTGATCCTTAAAATTTAGACGAAAAAGTATTTTAACGCCTTCTCTCTTTTTTGAATATGTAATAACTTAAATATTGGATATCATTATCATCAATTACTTTAGGTTGAATATGAACAATTCATACACCAACAGATATATTGTTATTTGTGCTTAGGTTTCATTAATGAAACGATTTTGCTATGTTTACTTAGTTACATTCCTCTTAGAGTCATATTCAAAGGAGTAGCGTGTTAGGCCATTTTTATCAGTGAAGTATTAAAGATAGATCAGTGGTGAAATATAGCATCCGTCGAGGGAGTTTGAGACTAACTATGTTATAAATTACTTATTTCTCTCAATCAGCGCAAGCATCTGCTACCATTAATTTGCTTAAATCAGATTAGGCATTCCCTTTCCTTATACGTATCGCGCGCTGCATACATGTGTACGTTTGATCTATTGATTTTTGTCCTAACGACATAAGCTCTTTATTTTCCTAACAATAATTTACTTACGATATTCAAGAACCAATAATTCAAGAAGTCACTTCTCTCTAAAGTGAATAGATTGTGCAAGGTGGACAATATAAAAAAGGACTTCTTTAGAACCCTCAGAAAACGTTAAATTGATTTTCATTAAAAGGAAGTTTATTGTGTGACCATAGGTTCCCGTTAATTTAAAAAATGTAATGTTTAATAAATAATATCTGATGGTTGATTGACTGAGAAATGAGAAATTCTTAGGTATATATGCAGCGTGGATATACAGGGTGCATGTTGGGTTCTATATACCTGATATGTTTTGTTTATGTTGGTATTGATCGTTGTAGAATGACCTATTTTCCATTGAATCTGTATGGAAAGGAATTTTCCCGGAAATGGAATCTTGTTGAATCGAATTATCGGCCCAAAAAACCCCTACGCTCTAAATTTCTTCAGAATCGTTTTCGGGAACTCATTTATATACAACCACTATGCATACTATTTTATAGGATAATGAAACGATTTTTAAATCTTTGTAATTTCATATAAGCATCAACAAGTTCTAATGTGTCGCAGAATTTTATGGCATTATATTTTCTAGTCTTAAACGAAATAGGGAAAACCTAAGTTTATATTTTATAAAACCGGAAAACTGTCTTTAACATTTGCGCCTCACAGACAGTATTTTAACACTTTCATTTAGACTAGGGCTTTTTTATTAACCTTTAATTTTGGACGTTGTTACTGCACCTGCCTGTGATCTTTTCTTCAGGGAAAGCTAAATTGCACTGTCGTTTCAACTTCTAAGGAATTGTAGGTCCATTTGACTACGGTGTTATTGATATTTAAATTGTTGAATCTCTTCTTAATGTTGATGTGAACTAACTAGTACCATCGTTTTATTTATTCGTTATTGTAGCGTATTCACAAAAGCAAATTCATGAATAAGACATAAATAGAGAAAAGAACAATCTATTAGCATAATATGAGCTCCTCTGGCAGGGTTCATGTTTAATATCTTATTTTGAACAGGGCTGAATAATTTTCTGAAAGTATGATACAGTTTTTTTTTATATAAGTAATGAAAGCCTGTGATTTAATTTAATTTCCCAAATCCAGGAATATGTGATGGTCATCGGGTGCTAGATCGGTACTGTATGAAGGATGATCAAGATGTGACAAACAAAGCCTGTCTACACGCAGCTAATTGAACTTAAGATTTCTTCGTATCATTTCTCTGTAAAACAACTTGACCATCCGCCTTATAGTTTCGATCTGGCGCCCAGTGACTACCACACACTCCTATGTTTGAAAAAGCATCTGTGTGGTAAGTGCCACAAGGACGGTAATAAGGTTAAAAATGGCCGTGTTATGGTGGTTGTTAAGTCAGGCGGTATACTTCTATGAGGATAGGATAAAATAGCTGGTTGTACGATACGATAATTGCCTTAACACTGGTGAAAATTATGTAGGATTTTATGTAAAAATAATAATAATATTGTTCAGAAAATTGTATTTGTTTTTTCAAATTCAAAATGGTAAAAAACGGGGAACTACTGTGCATTTTTGCTGGCCCGTAATTTTTAGCAACTCGATCTTGAGAATGGTGTTTAAGAAAGCCAAGTTCATTAGATGCTACTCTGTTTCAAGGGGTTTTTTATCTCGGTTATGTTCTTCTTGCATGTTAGTAGATTATCTTCCTTTTTATGGAAAGTTCTTTATGATAAACACGGCGCCTTTTTACGCTTTATTTTAAATTACTATTTCTTGGCCTCGTTTTCGAATACTTTGTAAAAATACTATGCATATTTACTCGTTTTTTCTTCCTTTTTTTTATGAAAAGGTATCCAACTATATAAATAATTTTAAACAGCAGCGAAGCGAAAGTGAGTGATGATTTGGAATTTAAGAGTGTTTGAAGCTTTTGCTTTGATGTTTTCCTAAAATTTTCTTAACTTATTTCGGATGTAAATTACACCTGCTGACCTCTTGCCTGACTCATTACCATAATAAGTGCGATAAATAAGTTTTTCTCCAACAAGAATCTATAAAATAAATCGAAAAGGAAAACAACTTTCATTAAAATTCCTTTTCATGGAAGTGTAAACAGCAAGCCTAACACAACAATTAATATTTATAACTTTGTTTTTTGAATAGAACCAAAAGTGTCTGCAAAGGTTGTAGGATACAAAACATTTTCAACAAAATTGATTAAGTAACCTACAAATTTTTGAAATTGAATGGTTAATTTGGAAATTCGAAAAAGATTATTAAAACTGCATGTTGTTTGGAGCACGGCTCTGTAAAATAAAGGGAATTATTTGAGATGTGGTGTTATAGGCGGTTGTTGTAAAGACTGTTGATAGAAAAGGTGAATGAATAAGGAGGTATTGGAAAAAGTATACTGAGAGAAAAAATGTTAACCTAACCAATTTACAAACTAAAATGCCAACTGAAACATTATCAGCGGCTTAAAGCAATACTTTCAGTGTCAAATAAACTAAAAAACTGTTCGTTTAACATACCAAAATTTAAAAGTGCAAAGGGGCGTTACTTGACTTCTCTAACCCAAAACTCTTCATAATTCGGGTAACATAGAAGTCTCTGTATCTTGAATTTTCGGACACAAAATAAACTTTTTTGGCACAATATATGCACGTTAAAAATATGATATACTGTAGGTCATTTATTATGTGCGTGTTGTTTCGGGAATCCCCGAAGCGTGCCGAAATCTACCGTTTTCTGTTGTGTACATAACCTATTTAATTTAGAATGATGTAGAGTGTGCAGTGTCAGTAAAATGGTACCGGTCTAGAAATTTCACTGTATGAAGATAGATAACAGGATTCAAACTTTTAAAAAATTGTAAAGTGTAACTAAAGAGAGTTATTGCCAATTAATATGAAATACTACCAGCATGAGTCAAACATTAAAACAAATAAAGCATCAAAACTTGATTAGCGTATAAAAAAATTACCTTTATTTACTATTTATTGTATTATTTACTGTATTTCAAATAATAGTTAACTCATTGGGTATTTGGTGAAAGATTATTAATTGGTATCTTAATAAACAATAAAAAACACCTGACAAGCCATTGTTAAAGATCAAACAATAGTTTCTGTTCCTGAAACTTGCCAAGTGTATTAGTTTTTATTATCATAGTTATTATTTACTCTGTTTGTTTTCCAATTGAAATTTTCTATTTATAAACAAATTGAGAAGATTTTCACAAAGTTTATTAAATCGTAATATATGTTACGCCAAAATTTGGCTTCTTCAGACGAGTAGACGAGATGGAAAATAAAGGGTTAGAAGCGTATGAGATGTAGTTATAAAACATGTTTAGTTTTATTGTGTTAACTTCTTTTTGAGTTAGTACTAACCTTCAAAAGACAGCTGTTAAAATTTCATGATATTCCATTCATTAGTTTGTGAGTTATTGTGCTAACAATGACATTATCTGGCTACTCTTGTTATTTTAAAAACAATGGAACAAAAATAATTTCGTCATTCAATTTTATCTGTAATTACTGTTTACTCATCCTTTTGAAAACGACGTTACAGTCGAAACAATTGTTATTTTAAATAAAATTTATGAAACGTATACCAAGTCTTTTTCCTTCAACTAATTAGTAAAATGTTTCATCAAGTGCTGAGCAACCAATCCATTTCTAAAAGAAAAAAAAATGTTTCATCAAGACAACGCACCGTGTCACAAGTCGTCAATAAAAACAATGGTAAAACTGACAAAATATGAATTGAACTTCGAGTTGCTCCTACATCCACCGTATTCTCCAGATTTGGCTTATAGCGACTACTGGTTGTTTGCAGACCTCAAAAGAATGCTCGCGGGCAAGATATTTCGCTCGAATGAAGAGGTTATCGCTTTATCGCTGAAGCTGAGGCTTATGTGAGTTTGAGGCAAAAGATAAATTGTTTTACAAAAGTGGTATTGAAATGTTAGAGCGGCGCTGGAATGATTGTGTTGCTCTTGATGGAAATTACGTTGATGAATAAAGCCAATTTTGAACAAAAAAAAAGTGTCCGGGACTTTTCAGTCTATGTGTTAGGTGGCTGTCGAAAATATCGTTGATAGAAATGGTTAGAAATGAGAAGGCATTAGAAAGACTAGGAGAACAAAGGGCGCTATAGATGTCAATGAGGTATAGGAGAGATAGGAGAGATAGGTTGGTAGGACCCCTTTTGCGACTTGAAAGAGTAGTTAGAGACATATTAGAGGCAGAAATAGGAGTAAGAGAAGGCATAGAAAGGCGTAGCTTAGATTACCGTTCGCAAATATATAATTAGGGATGTAAAATTTTTGCGGCGTAATTTATTTTTGAATGGTGGCATCCGCGAACCACAATTCGTTAAATGAAATGAAGACTAGGGTGATGAATGTACATACTCTCCTATTACCTACCTGGTATGGTAAAGGTCTTATTATTCTTGTTGCTCTATACATTCGTTAGAATTATGGCTGACATGGAATCAGCATACGAATACTGTTATTCTCCATTTGCTTGCGCCGTTTGTGGATTTGTCCGCTATTCGTATTCCTCAAACAGAATATTTCGCGGTACTGTCAAAGAAAACCTAATGAGCTGACTCGGGATATTCGATGGAATATGATCCGTTAGGTAATGATAAACAATAAATGAACTAAAGGGTCTCCTTACGCTAATGAGTACTGCACCAAAATGCATAGAAGGAATTCAATGTAAACACCGAATGAAAAATATCATTGGGACATTTTCAGGTAAGGTACAAATAATATTTAATACTGCCTTTTTGCTAGCTAAAGCCAACATTTCTAAATTATGACAGGCATATACTGGGCGATTTATTAATAGGAGTTCGTATTATATGGTGAGATGTTGTTTTATTCATGCATTTATTGGCATAGTTCGTTGTTATTAATTGTGTTATTTCCGTTTTTCATATGTGGTGTAATTAATCTTTGTTTACATACTAATATATACTTGAAATGCTACTAAAGAAACCAAAGTGTCTAACTATTTATGAGTTAAGAAAGGAAATAAATAATACACTTGAAATTTTATTAAATCTCGACAATTGTTTCGGCTGATTTAAGCCTTTCTCAAGAGAGTAAGATGTAACAGGCTTAAATCAACCGAAAAAATTGTCGAGATTTAATAAAATTTCAAGTGTAAAACAAAAAAGCAGTATTATTTATTTCCTTTCTTTATTTATAAAATGTTTCACAAAAAAACAACTGCGAATACTATTCAAGCTATTAAATAATATTTATTAATCGTTTTGATGAAATTATCAATAGAAATGTGCAATTGAAAATTGTTAAACCAATTTACGTGTATGGAACTGAGGGTACTGTTGACATATAAAATAAGCGATTAAATGCGACATTATTTTCAGAAGTTGGCTTTAAAAGACCTTTAATTACTCGTTTAAAAATATAATTTCTCTTATCAGTAACAGAAACATCAGAAACAGTTTTCTTAAAGCGGATAATAAATTTTAATTAATGTATGAACATTTATAGTAAATAGGTTAATGGTTTTGTTGAATCGTATAATACATTTCTTTCTGCTTTTGTTATAGTTCAGCATAGTATAAAGTAGAATAAAGAAATATTTCACGAATTTTTAGTAGGGGTAAATTTTAAATACATTAATGCGATATTAATTATTGAATTAATTTATACCCACTACAGATTATCTCATACAATGAAGGAAAATTTTGTTACTGTTGTCACCCCCTCACCGGGACTCATAATATGAGGTAATCTGTGGTGAGTATAAATTCATTCAATAATTAATATCGCATTAATGTATTTATACTTAGAATACTTTATTTTTATTGACAATTCTTTTATATCGCTATTCGTTTACACAGAAAATATGAAAGCATAATAGAATTTCACACATTTAAAATTTATTAGAAATAGTATGATAAATAAAATAGATATCTATTATTTACTAGAAATTTTGTACATTAGCGTTAAAGTATTAAAAATGCATGAATAGAAATATTTTTAGACTGTCATACATACATGAAAATGAAATGGAGTTTTGTACTAAATAATACACTAAATTATTACAAACATACCTGTAATACTCTTGATAAAGACATAAAATGTCGAAACATATGTAGAGTTCAATAAAACCTTTCGAAACATTATAAAGCAAAGTTTTTCTGTTCATGATTGTTATAAAAATGTTTCGTATGCATCTGTCCGCTTCATCAATATTAATAAACTAAAAATCACGTTTAAAATAATCTAAAACGCGTTTTGACAACCAAGGTGTCATCCTCAGTTAGATAATATAATTATATGATAATATAATTAAATAAGTGTAATTTACTATAGGTATCTACCTAAGTTTATACGATAATGTATTTGTGAGAAAAACAATATTAAGGTAGATTCAAAATTACGAAGGTATAGGTGTCTTAAAGAATTTATATAAATGATATAGATAATTAAAATTTAATAATAAGAGTTGTGCATTTTCGGTACAAAATGTGCTTGTAAATAAATCGATAAGTAACAGTGATTGAAATTACCTCGGCTTTTTAGTTTGATAATTAAGAGTCCGACAGAAAATTAATGGCTATAAATCTATTACCATTGGCTTTACTGTCGCATAACGGTAAATTGCTTGACAAGCGCTATTTGTTCTAGTCTATTTATCTTAAACCAATAATAGGTTTGGAGGGTTTCGGACCTACCCAATTTGTTTCCATTGCGCCAAGTTAACAGGAATTCCTCCCTTGCTTTCAAATATGTGAGACTGACTAAAACTAATTTCTACAGTTGGATTGTTTTTGTAACTGTGCTCAGTACCTACTTAGTTTTACCTTTGTTTCTTTACTTTATCTTCACTTTTTAAACGTTAATTAGATACCGAGGATAGTAGCTAACTAATTTTAAATACTTTTTTTTATCCATATTTTTGTGAGAACATTCTGTAGTAATTCTTTTTTAATAAAGAACGTTTGGTTCTTAGTCAGATATTTATCTTTATCGATGTCGTGATCCATTTCTGGTAATTTGGATACATTTCTTACTTGATGGTTATGTTGAGTTAAATCGACTTATTATTTATATTTCACAACAATATTGTTGTGATATACAATAAAAATATTTTCTGAAATATTGTTTTCATTCAATTTAATATGAATAAAAATTATACAAAATTATTTGTTTGTACCTTGAAGGACAAGCGAAATAGGCAAATATAATGAGACCACTTTTTAAATGTAAAAAAGTTTCTAAGAATTAATATTTTATTTGCGTGTTGTTTTGGGAATTTCCGAAGAGTGCCGAAATCTACCGTTTTCCGTTGTGTACATAATCTATTTAATTTAGAATGATGTAGAGTGTGCAGTGTCGGTAAAGTGATCAATATCTGGTAATTTGGATAAATTTCTTACTTGATGGTTATGTTGAGTTAAAACGACTTATTACTTATATTAAGTTCAATAAAAACAATGTTTCAAAAAATATTTTTATTGTATGTCACAACAATATTGTTTCGCCATGAATTAATCACCCGATAAAGCCAATCTTTGGCGAAACAATATTTTTGTGATATACAATAAAAATATTTTTTGAAATATTGTTTTCATTCAACTTAATATGAATAAAAAGTATACAAAATTATTTGTTTGTACCTTGAAGGACATGCGAAATAGGCAAATGTAAAGAGACCACTTTTCAAATGTAAAAGTTTCTAAAAATTGATATTTTATTCAAAAATTGGAAATATTTATTCAAAAGAATGAAATTTTCGGCCGTTTGGCCATTCTTACAACTGTTCCATAATTTTTTGCAAATGACTCTGGTATTTTTATTTGAAATTGTCTTCATTTTTATATAGAGTAAAGCGAGTATGGATGGACTATAGTTGCAAGACAGTGCATAATTTGTTTATTTGTAAAAAAATATTTGTAGTCGAGATGGTGGTGAGGCTGATCTCGTATAAAATATGCAAAAAACTAAACTCAATTTTACCAAATTTACTAGAATTCAAACCCACTTATTTCATAAAAAAAGTATAGAATTAGTCAATAAATTACAGAATGTAGAAATATCGAAAAATTGCACTTTAGTTTCATTTGACGTCAAAAGCCTGTTTGCCTCAATCCCCACTAAAGAATTAATTAATATTTGTTCTGAATTATCTAGCTAATCAAAATCACTCGACGACGTCTTAAAAGAAGAAATATACCAAGTAATTAAAACCTGTATAAATCAAAGTTATTTTAAATTTAATAATGAAATTTATTTACAAACAATTTACATTATTAAGCGAAATCTTTATGAATCATCTAGAAAATATTTTTTTTTGTCACAACAACAATTACACAAGAAATGTCGTGTTTTGGTCAAGATATATAGACGAAATTTTGTGCATTTGATTCCTTTTTAAAATTTATCAATTTATTTTATCCAAGTATAGAATTTACAGTTGAAAAAGAAATCAATAAAGCACTAAACTTTTTAGACCTTACAATAACAAGGAATGAAACGTGCCTTACATTTGATATTTACAGAAAACCCTCTTATACTGATATTATCCCTCATGCTAGGTCAAAACAATCTCCCAATATAAAATTAAGCTCTTTCCATTCATTTATCCATAGACTCATATCTGTACCACTATCACAAAAGAATTTTGAAAAAGAAACTAATATTTTAAAACAAATTGCTTTCAATAATGGGGACAAAATGATACGTAAAAAACAAAAAAGGCTAATAATGAATAAACCATATCCAGAAACGGTAAATAAAAAAGACAGTATATTTTATTTCATTAATTATTTACCTAAGATTAGTACCGAAATTATATATATATATATCACCAATAGTTGTCAGTAAAAATAATTTGGGTTCTCTGTTAGTAAATAATAAGGAACGACAAAATAAAAATGAAAAAAGCGGGGTTTACGAAATTAAATGTTATAATTGTGAGGAAATATATTTAGGGCAGACTGGATGGTCCGTTAAAAAACGTATCATTGAACATGAAAAGTCAATAATTGTTAAATCAAAAAATACAAATTTGGTACAACATTTTGTGAATAACAACCATACCTTAGATACAAATAATTTTAAATTGATTCACATTCAAAATAAAAGTAGAAGATTGGACTTATTGGAAATTTTAGAGATAACGACAGCCAACAATAACCATAAAATCCTTTAAAATGACCAAATTGATTTTGGGGTTTCCCCTCTATTACGATCGGTCACAAGTAACCATGTCGGTAGGTAGTTTGCCTATTTAAATAAAACAAAGTTAATTGTAAGTTAGTAAGTCTTCGATAATGGCCTTATAGCCGAAACATAACATATGTCAGAGTAATAATAAGCATAAGTGAAACAAATTAAAACCAAGTGTTTCTTTTCTAATTATAAAAATATTTGTCTTATTTTTATAAAATAATTATATTTTTGTTGTAAGTGGTTCGTAATTGTTTCATAGGGGCAAGGGTGTTTGTAGGATGGAATCGGTTTGTAATTAAATGAAATTTTGCTTGGGTAAGTTAAAAATATTGGGAAGAAGTACAATTTGACTTTCATGGTCGATTTGCTTGGCTCTTTTCCCCGTGTAGTCAAGCAGTTCAGCGTTTCAGCTACATTTAACATTAAAATAACGCTTCTGAGAGGCTACCTTACTCTTTGCGTTTTTCAATTTATCCAGATGGTCAAAGATCGATATGAGCCGTAGAAAGGACCATGCAATTCCGTACTATCGGATATACAAATTTCATTTGATGCCAGTACCCCATGGCTGTAGAATTCAATCAATTGGCTAAATGGTGTACTGTATATTTTGTTTAAAATAATACCAGTGGCAAGTGTCAGTTTGACTTGAGGATTTCATATATTATCAAATACATTACAAATTATATTCGTTTCGAAAATTTCAACATCATCAACGTGTAGTAGATTTAAATCAGAATTTTCTGGTTTTCCATTGATTAAATTTTAAAATAATAACACAACACAAAAGTTACAAAACTTTTTGTAACTTTTGTGTTGTGTTATTATTTTAAATGGAGTTACAAGAATTAACAGCTTCGTCGATTAATGATTAAATTTTAAACAAACAAATGTTGGCATAGTGATAAGACATCAATTATTTATTATCAACATTATCGCGTTGTCAGTCTGAAGACTTGTTGGACACGTACCTCCCTAAAACTAGAATATCTAACATCCCCAACTATTTGCAAGAGCAAAAGAATCTAAGTTTTTATATGCCCCTATTTACTCCTGCTTCTGCTATTAATATGTCTCCAGCTCAATTAAAGGACAAACTATTACGTTAATAGTATAATTGAAAAGTGAAATTTGAAATGCAATATTATTTATTATTTTCATTACATGCCCATTTACATGGAGTTTTTGCAATTTGCTTCCATCATTCTGGTTACAAATCTTATTTACACTAACCAATTTAAATTCACTAGCAATAATTCCCTTACAAGCTAACACTTGCATTTCCTTAGATTTATTTCAACCTGGTGGAAATAATCACATAATTCCGGTATCAGGTCACCTTTTAAAGCCTCCTCAAAGTCTACATCATCTCCCCCACTTCTCCACTCCTTAATAAAGTCTATAATTTTTTGTTTTTGATCCTTCATTGCATATTTACAGCACATTAAGTGCCCTAAAGTCTCATTTTCCCAATAACACAATCGATACACCCACTCCTTAAAGCCATTCTTTCCTGCACTGCCTATGTTTCCGCATCTAGCCCTTGCCCAAATTTCTTTATGCGTCTTATTTTTACATCTTTTATTAAAGTATGCAGCTCCCTCATCACCCGGTATGAGTTCTTTGTAATTGTTATTAAACGACGACTTCAAGATCGTTTCCCATTCATTCTCTTTTGCTTTGTTCTTTAGTTTATCTACACCCTTATTTGGTAAACCTTCTATCTCATCTATATTTTTATTTTGCCACATCATCTTAAAAACTTCACCTATATTAATTTCGTATATCACTTCTTTACCCCATTTTGACGGCACACCATTCAATATTGTCCTACATTCCTCTAGGAGGCAAATTTTAGATCACCTATCGTTACTCAATCTGAGCACCTCACACAAATATTTACATGCCCGTTCTATGATAGTTAACCTTATACAATTAACCCCTATCTCAGGTCTCCATATATATTTTGGAGTGTTCCTAGATACCCCCAACACCATTTTACATAATCTCGCTTGAAGTTTGCACATCTCTCTTAAATTCCTCCACCCCCAAATCAAATTTGGAATGTATAGAAATAGATATTTTTTCACCATGAAATAAGACCACTTAAGATTTTCATAAACTTTTATTAAACACAGTAACAATTGTTTCGCCAAACGGTAGCTTCGTCAGACTTGGAGTACTTACTACTGAAGATAATATATAACGTAAGTGTTCATATAGAATTAATACTAAGGGTGGTGGTGTTATTAGAACAAATTGGGAAGAGGGGAATTGTTGCATTCTGTTTGATCCTTTAGTAACTTATAATTTATACCCTTTCTTTTCTAAATGTAAAATATCAAGACTATTATTAAATAAGTGACCTTCTTCTGTAATATGATTAGCATATGTTAGACCTACGTTGTTTATAATCTTCAGTAGTAGCGAAGCCAATGTTTGGCAAAACAATTGTTACTGTGTTTAATAAAAGTTTATGAAAATCTTAAGTGTTGTTATTTTATGGTAATAATTTATTTTCATCAAGTAACGATCAAATTTATCCAATTTTAGATATCTTTTAATAAGTGACAAAGATTAAAAAAAAAATTATAAATTCAAGAAACGGAAATTGAAGAATTAGTCACGCGAAATAAAAATATACAACGAAACATAAAAGATAAAAATGAATATTTACAAAATATACAAAATGTACAAAACTGGCACATTAGTTTTCACCCATGGCAGAGGCGAGTGTGGCAATAAACGCCATAAACTTTTCAATACGTTGGCTATTACGTGAAGATTTATCTTTTAGGAGTTATTAGTAAAAAAAGCTAATACTCAGATTGAGGAGGGTATAAGAAATAAATTTCCTAGAGAACTAGAAAAAAGGCGAAACATGTAAGATTAGGTTAAAGCATCTGGAGCGATTTCAGTGGAAAAAAAGTAATAACTTGAAATTGATGTGAAAATGGGGAAAGAGAATATAGAGCGAAGTTTTAAAGGGAAGTGAAATATTACAGATTGTGTGTGTGTCAGATCACAAAATATTATAGATTTAGTTGATAACAACCCTAAAGTCAGTGTTCAACTCGAGATTCGATTAGAGAAGTTGAATAACACTTCACTTGAGCTTTTATAGAATTAAAAAAACTAACAAAAAAATCGATTAATAAAAGAATATATGATATAGACAAACGGAGTGTATCAACGCCGGTAGGTTTTTCCGATTTTCCAGTACGTTTTTCCCATTTTGTAGCACTTCATTGTTTGTTGTGGACATTCAGGTGTAAAGAATTGACAGATAAAGCATCTTTTTATGATGAATGAAAAACTAGGAATTAAAAGCTTGAAACAAGCATCGTTTTTATGTTCTTTTGTACATATTTATTAAACGACAAAAACAATAACAAAAGGTCTTTGTATGGTAATATTCTCGCTTTGTATTGAATAAATTGAACGGTGTAATTTTAATAAAATGCTTGTTATAAACTGTTACCTACGTTAAATGACCTCCCTGTCAATTTCGATAACAATTTAGATAAACTTCTCCGGAATCGTGTAATGTTAATGAGAGGCCTGGTTAATGTTTCCCATAACAATAGCCATTAATTAAGGTTAACATGTGGCCATGTATCTAGTTTATTATTAAAATATTATCAGTTAAAAATTAAAGAAGACCCTTTTGTGTCCATTCCATGTTGCATATCCGTTGCTGTGATGTCCCGGTATTCGGACATGGTTTAATTTCACTTAAATATCTTACTATGTCATCTAAACATGAACTTCATTAAGCCAAAATATGCTTTGATATCATGATTTTGACCATAAGAACTCGTCTACAACATTTAATTTAAACTAGTATCGCCTTTTCAGTTAACTGCATAAACATAAACATACAAAAGTACGGGTAATTTAACTAACTTCAACTTTTCACACTTTAAGACAATTACAAGCATAAAATTGTTACAATCCAAAAAGGTTTTGAAATAAATACACAGTTGTTAACCTTCACAATTTATTAAATAAACTTAACACGTGTTTCGTCAACACTGTGGCTTCTTCAGAAGTACAAAATTTACTTAAAACTGCCTAAGAGTAAATTGAGAAAAAATTAAAACACTGAGGGTTTCACTAAAACTTTATTGAATACTCGATACGTATTTCGCCTTATAAGGGCATCTTCAGGAGTAACGAAAACAGAAATACATTAATTTATATTACATACTAGGAGGGTGGGGGGATGAACAATGTTTGGGTCCAATAAGGAATTGTTACCAAATTCTATTTGGTCGTTAGTAATATTTTTATTTTCTATTTTTGCTTTTTTTATTTCGATAATTTCGTATCTAACTCAGGCAGTTCAATATTAATGCAGCTTATTTTAATAACTTTACTGTAGGTAAATTTCTGGTTAACAATAAGATGACTGGAAAAACCGACACCCTCCAAAAGCGGTGTATACAAAATCAATTGTTCAGATTGCTCAGCTATTTACATAGGAAAGACCAAAAGAGATATTATAACAAGATACAATGAACACGTAAATTACGTAAAATTCAATAATCATGCTTCAGGTTTAGCCACTCATCTTATTGAAAATAACCACAGCATAAATATAAATAATTTAGAATTATTACACCATTTAAAAGGAGGTCCAATACTAGATAGATACGAAATCATCGATATAAAAAAAGCAAAAATAGAAAATAAAAATATTACTAACGACCAAATAGAATTTGGTAACAATCCCTTATTGGACCCAAACATTGTTCATCCCCACCCTCCTAGTATGTAATATAAATTAATGTATTTCTGTTTGGTACTTAGTATAATTTTGTTACTCCTGAAGATGCCCTTATAAGGCGAAATACGTATCGAGTATTCAATAAAGTTTTAGTGAAACCCTCAGTGTTTTAATTTTTTCTCAATTTTGAAAAATGTTTCGCCAAGTGATAACGGCAGATACCCTTAAGTAAGAGTAAATGTTTATAAATAGGGTGGTGCATCTTCATTAGAGTGAGGGAAAAGATTTATACCTACTTGGTCATTAATTAATATGTCTGTATTTTTATATTTGTTAATTTCTGTAGATTCTAATAGTGTAAGTTTTAAACTGTTATTTTCAATGTGTAAAATTTTTAGATCTAAATTAAATATATGGTTACCTTCTAACACATGTTTGGCATAGTTAGAATCAATCATGTGTTTGAAGATTGATAGAAGATTTAATTTAGATCTAAAAATTGAAAATAAAAGTTTAAAAGAAATTAACAAATATAAAAATACAGACATATTACGTAAAGACTAAGTAGATATAAACCTCTCACCACTATTAAGTCTTTTCCCTCATTCTAATGAAGATGCACCACCCTATTTATGGACATCTACCCTTAGGTGATTTTAAGTTGATTTTGTACTTCTGAAGAAGCCACAGTGTTGGCGAAACATGTGTCAAGTTTACTTAATAGATTGTGGAAGTTATCAACTGTGTGTTTATTTCAATATGTTAGACTTCCATCAAGTATCCGCTAATTCAATACATTTATACCCGTTTCTGTTTTGTATTTGTATGTAACTACCACTTCCTGTCTTAGAAAATATCCTATCATCCTATCTAAGCATAAAATGTTACCTGGGTTCGATTCCTGACTGATGCAGTACTTTTTTATTTATTTTCGAATGATATAATATTCTTTCCTGTCCGTTTATAATAAACACTAGAAATTGTTGAACGAACTTCAACGTTAACGAATTAGTAAGTTAAGTATATAAGATATATAGTTAATTAATTAACTAGGAGTAGGTAGCTATTACTTATTTACAGTCGGTTACTTCTCAGAGTTCACTTGCAATGTGTAATCTTTCCATTTGCTAATGAGAAAGTTAGAAACTATTCGGATTGTCTTATATTTAAGACATCTTAAGTTAGAACAATCGAACGGAATTGAAACAACGTTTCGTGAAGCCCAGTTATTATTATTAATTGGAATATTGGAACCTAGTCTGTTATTTAGATAATTGAAACTATTTGCGCGACTGTAATACAAAATTTAAATTATTGCTTCAGGCCACCAGTTCACAAGGCATTGGAATTAATTTATTTGGGAACCGATTACGAAATTTTGTAATATAGCAAGTAATTTTAAAGAAAAGTTAATTGAGACACATTTCTTGTGAAATGTGATGGTTAAGTAATATGTCAGAGTGCTAAGTGATGTAGGGAGTGCTTTTAGAAGGTTAAAAAAATTTTGTTCCTGTTATTCTAGAAAATCTGATAATTTACAAAACTTGACAGTCTTAGGTAAATCTAGGTGCTGTTTGCGTGTTTTCAAGTATAATTGTGGGCTCAAAGCCAACATTTCTAAATTATGACAGGCATATACTGGGCGATTTATTAATAGGGGTTCGTATTGTATGGTGAGATGTTGTTTTATTCATGCATTAATTGGCATAGTTCGTTGTTATTAATTGTGTTATTTGCGTTCTGCATATGTGGCGTAATTAATCTTTGTTTACACACTAATATATACCTGAAATGCTACTAAATAAACCAGTGTCTAACTATTTATGAGTTAAGAAAGGAAATAAATAATACACTTGAAATTTTATTAAATCTCGACAATTGTTTCGGCTGATTTAAGCGTTTCTCAAGAGAGTAAGATGTTATGATGTTGAGTGTAACATCTTACTTCATCAGACATTATGCATATTGCCTAAAATCACTTCGTCATTTTGTAGATTATCAAAAATGGTGGTCATTTTGCAGAATACCTGGTGAATTGGTTAGTTTGCACAATTATTCGAACTTGACTAATGAATAACATAGGGGTCGTGAATGTTGGGTAAACTGTTCATACATATTCAAAAATATACTTTATCATATTAAGACTATCAATGGACGTGTTTTGATGAAACATGTTTAAAATAGAAAAATTAAAAACAGTACAATGTTTCAACGAAAATTTATTATTATACAGACAATTGTTTGTACTCTTGATAATGACTGCTCAGTCGAAACATATGTTGAGTAATTAATAAATTTTCGTTGAAACGGAATTGTTTATTCATTTCACAGATTTCTTTGCTTTTTTTCCTTACATTTACGTAGGTAGTCAGTAAAATGATGATTTTTTTATGTTTTGCATTTTATATATCTACATAGTTATTTTTCTTTTATTGTACTCCACGCGAGGCATGTCGTCAATGAACTGATTGTTTATCGAAAATAGTAAATTTTTAATGTTCACCCCTTACCGAATAATGGCTCACATAATTTTGTTAAATGAGTAGGTGGAAAGAGTGTAAAATATTCAACAAACATGGACAACGAAAGGATTGCTTTTGATGTTGAATCAAAAAATTCTTATATTATGTATGTAAACGATATACAACCATAACAACAATATCATATTATCTATTCACGTATTTATGATTATGCCCTAAATTATGTTTCAGCAAAATAGAAACTGATATTAATTCAATATTTATTAGGTTGTTTTCAATGAGGGTGTATTTTGTTTCCTTCATCAAAGCCGTATAAACAGATCATTAAATACTATATAAGTGTAACATAATCCTACGTCTCAATTTACCGTTGCATTATGCGTTATTTAGGTAGATTATAAAGAAATTAATTTTAATATTTAGAATAACATCAAGTCCCTATTAATATTTATATATATACTGACAAAATAAAGGTTGAATTCATGTTGAATGAAGCATTATTTGTTTAATTTAGTTGTCGTAATAATCAATTGAAATAAATTTGTATGTAGAAATAAAAGGAATTGTTTCAACAATATATTTATTAAAATTATTCGATAGTTGTTTCGACAAACATGTCAATCTAAAACCTAATTAGCCATGAGTAATGATAGATAAAATTTCCTGCAATTATAAATCTAATAAAAGGGTGTATACAATTCTGTGTGAATGTTGGCAATATTTTTATTATGTCCCAAAAATCATTTAATTATGTCTTTTCACAATATTTGCACCGTTGGAACTTTAGTTAGTATTTTTATTATGTTTTAGACCATTCTTAATTTCTAATACCAGTAGTATTTCAGTAAATTAAATTTTTTGCATGTTTTGGTTGTGTACGAGGGTAAATCAAATATAAACGGTAATTTTGTAAAATAAATTTATTGATTAATGGTACACACAAAATAAAGATTCAACATTTTTCAATGTAGTCACCTCCGTGCTCTACACACTGGCCACTGATTTGGAAGCTTGAATATTCCTTCTTCTTAAAAAGTTTGAGGGCGAGTTGTCAGCTAATTGTGCACATACTCCTCTACTTCTTCATTCCTTTCAAATCTTTTGCCTCCAAGTGATTCTTTCAAGGGCGCGAACAAAAAATAATCACAGGGTGATTACTGTTTAATCAGGGTTATATGGTGGATTATAGAGGCTCGAGGATTTCTCAGCCCATTTTTATATTAATTCTAATTTATTCCTTGTCAAAACTGCGGTGTGTGGCCTGGCGTTGTCATGAAAGAGGATGACGTCTCGAATGGGTATAGGTATACCCTGTTGTTTCAACTGTTCGTTGATCGTGAAGAAAATCAATGAGTAAAACTCCCTTTGAGTCAAATAAAACAGGCGCAAACACTTTTACAGTTGAGAGACGGGTTTTGGCTTCGGTTTTGACAGGGCAGCCTTCATCCTTTCTTCACCATTCCTTACTCGCCATTTTTGATTCGGTATAGATTGAGTGTAGTGATGGGCCTACGTCTCATCACAAGTGACGATACGCCATACGCTTCAATAAAAAAACTCCCTTTTTGTCGAAATCGATTCAGATGTCTTTCACGATCTCTGACCTGTGACCTCTGATCTGTTTTTGATTTTCGGTTAACAACAACAACAAGCCAAGTTCATCAGTGATGATGAATTGAACACTCCCATAACTGATATTCACTTCTGAAATTTCTTCAGTAGTTAAGCGGCTGATGGTGATCACTTTCAACAAGCTCTCGAACAGCATGGATGTTGTCATTTCAAGTCAAGTCTCACTTGTTCTTGGGCGTCGATCATGACCTTTTGACACCATTCTCCGTTCTCGCACTCGCACTCGATTCTGAGACAGTAGCATGTAGCATCCCCAAACTGTGCCTTCAAACGAGTGAAATTTTCCGATGGTTTAACGCAAGAGACGAAGATACCTTGCGCTTAGTCATAGCTGTACTGCGGACAGAACCGAGCGCAGCTGCTACCTAAGCCGGTTTCCCCCTCCTTATAAACCAAACAACACTTGAGCATCGAATCCTTTAGATCGGAATTACGTGCTAAGCTAAACAGTAAAATTACCGTTTTATTTGATTTACCCTCGTAATAACTTAATATTAGCATTTATATTGTGGCTATTTATAAAGCAATGTTCTGAAAGTTCTGTGTTACAAATATTGCTTTTAACGCTAGTTAGAACGTTCTTTTAAGCGAATGTCTAATGAGCGACCAGTTTGCTCTAAATAAACTGCATCACAGTTGCCACAATTTACTTGTTAAACACCACTTTTTTAGCCGATGTCGAGTTTACGTTTGTTATTAATTAAAAAGTTCCTATCTTATTTTTATTAACTTCTGTAGCTTTAGAATTGAATTCATTTAGTCTTTTTACTATTTTTGAACTAGAATGTTTGATTTAATTAACAAAAACGGTATAGTTTATAAAATAAGTTTAATCTAAACATTCAATATTATAACAATAATCCCTTAACGTAAATAAAACTCTATTTACGTGAAAAATTCAGATAAAAACATTGAGTTTCTCATTTTAGTAAAAAAAAATTATGAAATTCAACTATTTTCAGTTTAGCAACAAAACGTATACATAAAATAAGGGACTTCCAATGGGTATGGAATGATCTCTATTGCTAGCGGATGTATATTTATGCAGGAATAAAAAATACACAATAGCAAATATAACAATAACTTCAAACTTTATAAACGTTACGTTGATGACACTTTCATAACCTGTGAAGGTATTTTAGAAGATTAGTATGTAATAAATCAATTTATACTAATAATTTTAAATAGTCAAAAAGTAATTACAAGTCAATCTTATATATAGGTTATGTCACAAACAAAACTCTCCAAAAACTAAAAGCAATAAATTCAAAAAAGAAGGAATTAAAATCCTTATTCGTCTAAATTTTAACATCAAAGATCTCACATTTTGAACGCGTCCTAACAAGTAGGCACAACGAACCGAAAGCCACATCCCACGACCGGTTTTGACCTATCGGGTCTCATCAGGTGGGCGCTGGCAGAAAGGCCTTTACAGGCTATATTATAAATATAAATATAAATATGGAATCAATAGTGTAATTCAATGCCCTCGGAGTAGTTGTTTCTGTCGATTCCATATTTGTAAAAGCTTGTAAAAGCTTTTCTGCAAGCGCCCACCTGATGAGACCCGATAGGTCGAAACTGGTCGTGGGATATGGCATTCGGGCACTGTGCCTACTGTGTAGGATGCGTTCCAAATGTGGGATCTGTAATCCTTTATAATTAGACGAAAAAGGATTTTAATACCTTCTTTTTTTGAAACCTGTAATTTGTTTTATTGGAAATCAATATATAATTATTTTATTTGAATTTAACGGTATTATCTTTTAGCTACGTACTGTAGATTTAAAAATTGACTATACAGGTTGAGAAAACATTTGTGTTGTTTTTTTTTTTGTAATTTTAATGAAGTTCTCATTTAGTAATTTGCGTTTGGGGAGTTTAAATGGAATAGAAAATTTTATTTTGTACTTTAATACGAACGTTTAAATGTATAAACGGTACTGAGTTTAATATTTTAACTGTAAAGCAAGGAGCATTTTACGACTGTTGGGACTTAGTACACCCGGTGCTCCAATAAAAATATTCAGCTTGAAAATTCGATAGGAAAAACTTGATACGTTATTGCACGCTTTATAACTACCCATTTGAATGTTTCGCATTTTTTATCTCTTATATGCATTTTATATAAAATGCAACCAATAAAACAGTGCACTAATTAGCCAAAGCAAATATATGTACCTATTGGGAAAAACTATTTTGCAAGGTCGCAATTTAAACAGAGAAATGAAAAGGCTGGTAAGTGATACTACATGTGTGAAACAAAGAGAGATAATATATCGAAAATACCCCTCAAAACGTGTGGTATGAAAGGACAGTGATTATACGCAATCTGTATTTATTTATTTTTAATAGATTTATAAATACAGATGTTATTAAATATGTCAAAAGAGTTTGTATAAGTCACTTTTTTCTCATAGGTTTCTCTTTATTTCTTTCGTTGAACTGCAATCTTCAATAAAAATTATACTATATATATAATAGGTTCAGAAACCTGTTTTTATTAGTTTTTTAATTCGCTGAAATTAATCTGTAATCTACATGGAGAATCGTTGTTAAATAAATTTATTTATGATTGAGACAACTTGATGTAGTAAAGTAAATATTCTATTGGTCCTGGATTATTATGGTTTTCGTTAAGAAAAATTTCTCGAAATTGCTAGATGTGAATCGCGGATCGTGAATCCTATTTGTTTTTCTAGTGTAAAGTTTAACTAATTTATTTCGTTGCTTATTTCTTCTTTCATTGCAAATTTATATATATATTTATATATGTATTTATTTATGTATTTATTATTTATCTCTTTGATTATCTATTCCTGGCATGCTTTTAGGTATATTCTGATATTCGTGATAATGAACCCTCATGGCTAGGGAATCTTTGCAATGACAATTTTGTGAAATTCTGTTTTGTTTCAGTGTTCCAATAATGTTTCCTGAAGAAGCTGAGATGTGTAAGTTATTTATTATTTTCTCATGTTTATTACTTTGCTTTATTATCTGTATTGACTGTATTTATTTGAAACGCGTTTATTTACATTCATGTAGTTGCGGATTGGCATAAGAAATTACCGGTTTGACATTGTAACATTTTATTGTGTTTTCTTAAGTTTGTGAATAGATTCATCGAGGGTAATATCAAACGAAACACATTCTCTAACGTCACTTTTATCCTGTAGTAGATGAAACACTAATGTCAAAATAGTATTAAAATGCCTGAATTTCATATTTCAACAATCGACTGTGTTTACTCTGTTCATGTATTGTAATTTCGTTTATATATGCACCATAGAACAGAATTTGATTAAAAAAAATATATGTTCTAATGGACTTCATTCAACTAGTTATTTTTAATAGCGTACTTTTGTGAAGTAAACAAAAAACTACGCTATTTTGCTCTTCAGAATCGTTAGAATTTGTTTACTTTTTTGCAGTAAGTAAATATGTGTCAAAAAATATATGTTGTGTACTTTTTGAAATGAAACATGTAGTAGTTCGGTATAACATATAATAGGGATAGAATTTTAAAAGCATTTGTAGTATTGTTGTGTAAAAAGCACGGAACTTTTCTATTGATCGGGTAAATTTTTTGGGTGTTTATAACGGAATAAAAAACCTTTGGAAGTGGATACCCATGACTGAAATTTCAATTGCAGTTGAATCTGTTCCTAATTTTATTAAGTTATAGTTTGAAAGTAGACCAGAGGTATCGTTCGGTACTTTTACTCGGTTTTTTATGAGCGCCAAATCTCGGAGAAAAACTTTATGGCGTGGTTCTGCTTGATTTATAGTTGAATAAAAGACCTGGCTCAATTCTAAACAAGAATACGAATCGATTCATTCTAAATTATCGTAGACTACCACCAGATAACTTTTAAATCTTTTCAATAACTGAAACTTACTTTAAATTGAATAGATTATCTTATTATAAACAATAATAAATGGAATAAAACACTACAAACAATATTAATTGCCAACAACCAAATGTTCATTTCGACTACGAATTAGTCATCTTCGGTGATAAATGAAAAGAAAACTATTCGTGGGCGGGTGGTCCATCCGACATACACTGTAGTGCAAAGCCGAAGGGTAAGGCATAAGGTCCTATTCAGAAGGAGTTCTATTTTCACAACAACTGAAATCAAAATTATAAAAAAGGTGCGTGTTGCGGGAGGCACGACCATAGTTCCAATGAATAAATATTTAGGAGGTATATGTAGCAATATAAATTGATTTTATAGTATTGGCGTACTTGTAAACGTCAGGTAAATGGTAAGAAAACTTTTTACGAAGCTTTTAGGTTGTTTATTTTGATTTCTTTGCTGCAATACTAAAGAAAGCAATGTTCTAAAACGATATTGAATTAGTTGGTTGTTGTTTTTCATTTGGATTTTTTTTTAATTCCTGTCGGTTGTGGAATACCTTTGTTGTTTTTGCATGTAAAAATTCCAGCAGCAGCAGCAATAAACCATTTATCGAGCGAATTGTAGATGTATTAAGCGGAATGAGCATGTGGCTATGCTACGAATTCAATAAGAGTGTCTTGAAATGCGAGTATACATAAATTTAACGAATAAAACCGTTTAAAACGTTACTTTCTGCTTTCTATATATTGCCCGTTGGTATTAAAGGCTATACGTCACCCTGCAGATTATATCATTTGTTACGTTTTGACACTTTTTCCTGAATGTTTCACATTAATACACTCCATCCACAATGCGGTCAGACTGACCCTTACATCTTCTACGACAGACCCTTCAAACAACTTTTCCCATATATTCATGCTCGAAAGGTGGCCAAAACCTTAACCGTGACAGTGTCACCAAACTGAAACTTCTCTTGGCATTATAAAAATAAAGAATGTCACATACTGAAGAAAATAGAAAAGCGGCTTTTAGGATACCTTATAATACTGTGACGTTTATTGCCACACTCGCCTCTGCCAGGGTTGTAAATTTAATTGTCATTTTTCTGTATTTTGTAAATATGTAGTTTTATCTTCTATGTCTAATTTTATGTATTTCTGTTTCATTGTATATTTTTATTTCGTATATTTAATTCTTCATATTTCTACTCTTTACCCTTAGTAAGTGTTATTCGAATCTTCACGCTCTCACCCATTTACCCTCGCCAGTAGAAGGTTCATAATAACCCAAAGCACTAGATTTCTAATAGAGTAAGAATCAGTCAACACATTCACTCTAATCAGTCAACCAGTCGATCTCATTAATTTAACCACCATGAAGTCCTTATTTACAGTTCTTCCTCTGTGTGTATAACTACTCTTTATAAATAGTGTACATAATAAACTTTACACCCTCACGCATATTTCTTTTATTGTGTCGTTTCAACATACTAACAACCAAAGTACTATATAACGTTGTCGCTGTTTATGCATACACATTTATAATTTGGCATATTTACAAAATTTTTGTTAGTTTTATTGACTGTCAATGCCTTTATCAACTAAACAGTTTGTACAAAACGCGCGCCATAAGAATATAACAGGCGGGCTGAAAACTTCGTAGGCTGACCCATAGATGGCGCTACTAGTATCAAATCCATATTATTTTTAGTTAGCCCTAACCTTCAAAAGACGCGAGTATAAATTTGACAGCTGTTGCACTATTAGTATCTGTGTTATAGCATTTTTAGTGAAAGAACTTTTGTTACTTTGAAAAAATGTATAAAAAGGAATTTCGTGTGTTAATAATGCCTTACTTTTTGGTGAAAAAAAAATACTGTTGAAACCAAGGCTTGGCTTAATAAACATTATTCGGACTTTGCACCAGGAAAATCAACCGCAGAAATGTGGTTTGCTAAATTTAAACGAGGTGAAATGAACACCGAGGACGATGCACGATGCACGAAATCGACGCCCCAAAGAGGCCGAGAGACCGATGAAAACATCAAAAAAGTCCACAAATTAATTATTGATAACCGTAAAGTGAAGTGGATTGAAATAGCTGAAGCCCTAAAGATATCAAAGGAACGTGTTGGTCATATCGTGAATGAATATTTAGATATGCGAAACTCAGTACAAAGTGGGTGCCGCGCGAGCTCACAATCGACAATCGACAATCGACCAAATACAACAACGAATCGATGATTATAAGCAGTGTTTGGAGCTGTTCAATCGTAATAAATACGAATTTTTGCGTTTGCGTCGATATGTGACGATAGATGAAACATGGCTCCATTATTTCACACCGTAGTCCAATCGAGTCGAGTGGACTGCACGTGATGAACCGACTCCAAATGCGTGGAAAGACGCAAAAGTCGGCTGGCAAGGTTATGGCATCAGTATTCTGATTTTGGCATGCTCATGGTATAACATTCATTGACTATCTTAAAAAGGGGAAAACCATAAACAGCGACTATTACGTAGTGTTATTGGAGCGTTTAAAAGACGATATCGCGGAAAAGCGGCTTCATTTGAAGTCGATAGCAAAATTCCATGAATTGGTCTTCGAATTGCTTCCGCATCCACCGTACTCTCCAGATTTGGCCCCCAGTGACTTTTCTGTTCTCAGACCCCAAGAGGATGCTCGCTGTTCACTGGACAGAAATTTCGCGCCGATGAAGAGGTAATCGTTATCGCCGAAACTGAAGCCTATTTTGAGGCTAAAGACAAATCGTATTATAAAAATGGTATCGAAAAATTCTATGACCGCTATAATAGTTGTGTTGACCTCGAAGGGATCTATATTGAATAATAAAATCAAATTGTATCAAAAAATATATTTTTTTTATGCTAGCCTACGAACGTGTAACATGCGCATGTATATATGCCCTTGGTGGAGGCGAATATGTAAAAAATTACCGTTTATTAATTTTTTATATTTATTATAAAAAAAAAACAGACAGCGTAGTGGACGCCATCTCTAGATATTTGCTAATTAGTTGTGGGATTCAATAATGTTAAAGAAGGGTCTTTTCCAATAAGGATATCGACTTATTAAACTGAATTTACGGCGTAGCTAATTACATAGTAGGAATTAACCAGGTCGAACAAAAATACAAGTCTGGCAGTTTCGGCAGAACGTATACCAAGAACAAATATTTTTTTTTTATTCGATCAAATTGTTATTATTCATGTTTCGAAAGTGAACCAGTTTGAAATTGAAGCATTAATTTTTTGTTCGAATTTAGAATTTTTGTAGTAGTGGTAGTAGTAGATAAAGAAATAAATACTAATGTATGTGCTTATTTGCTGCTAATGAAATGAGAAATGTTTGAAATTTAGAGAGAATTGGAATTGAAATTTGGATTTGTACGCATAACGTGTTATTGCCTTTGTCGATACCAATAAGGTGAACATTAAACGGTTTTGAGGTCGTGTATATTCTGTTTGATGTGTTTATCAAATTGAAATTATGTCGGTGTTTCGTGGGTTTAAATTATTAAAGCGCAATTAAAAATTAGGTTTAATTAGTTCGTTGCGTTGCCCTGTTCAAAATCGAATCAACTTGTTATATAACCGATGATGTTATGACATCCAAATTGCCAATAGCAAATTGGTGGTTTTCAGATAATAATAATTGACAAAGGGATTCCACGTTAGAGTAATAACGAAGCATCCGTTTGGGAAAGTGTTTTCGTAGAATAGAGCAATGTGTATGTTGCACTTGGTGGTTAATCTGTGATAAAGTGTACCGGTGGATACCTAGTATGTAAGCGAGTTTAATTTCTGTTAACGATGTTACCTAGTACTGAAGTGTTTCTGTCAAAGACGATGTCATAGTTCTATTTGTAACCATCTCCTGACAAACAACTGAGCAGTTGCATATTGTACATTGTACTTCACTGAAGTGCTCATAAGTGCAATAATACGAATTATTGTCAGATTTGATGCTCTTACTACCTTTAACTATCAATATATCACAACAACCTTTCATGTACCCCCTAATTTAATTACCTATATCCGCCAATATGTCACAACAACCCTTCATGTACCCCTTAATTTTAATTACATTGTAACGAAATTGGGTTATAGCGAAACACTTTATGTAACAAAACAGTCCTCGTGTCAAGAATATATAATTTAAATGGCATTCACAAAAGATGCATAAAACCTTGTATGTCGTGCTGGGATGTTCAGGGAACACTTTCTGATTGAGCAAGATAACACATGGGCTGAAAAGTCCCGGGTCTAACAAAGAAAACACGTTTTGTTAGTTCAAAATTGGCTTTATTCATCAACATAATTTCCATCAAGAGCAACAATTTCATTCCAGAGGTGAATGCGATAAAACTAGCGCCATCTATAGGTTAGTGTTAGATAGTGGAAGAAGTGGTAGAAACATAAAACAAAGGATAGCTCAGATTCGAGTAGCTTTTAGTAAAAAGAACTTCTGTGCTCGTAAGATGTTCATGTTTTTGGGAAATGAGAATATTAGTTTAGAATAGGAAGGGCGGAGGTGCGTGTCCAAACAGTATTCGGAATAGTGACCTTATGTTTATAACGAAATTTTTAGTTATGATGGAAAGCGACACAAATTAAAACTGTTTTTTTCGTGACGATGATGGTGGACCAAAATACGCATGTATTTCAACGCATTGGACAAAAGAAGTTAGTTGTTGCTTGTAACAGTTGAATTAAATTTTTTATTTGATATTCATTTAAATTTCGGACGTCGATAATAACAAATACGTTCACAGTAAAAAGCGTTTTATATTTTAAAAGAGCATCTGTGTTAGATGTGATAGGATCAATGATAAAGTCTATTGGCGAAGACTCATGGAAAACGTTCATGTCGATGTTTAAGTTTTCATGAACATGCAATTTATTAAATTGTTGTTGCATCTCACGTTTTGTACTTACACGTAAAATTTGTATATGCATGAATACATTTTCGTTTCAAAACGATGAATATTATAGTTTTAGACGTTTTTAATAAATGTGGTATTTATATGGAAACCATATGGGAATTAAAAAGGCTAACCATATAGAAAAGTGTGAATTAATCAGTTCAATTTTCTTTCTGGGATTAGTCACTACATAGGAAAAATAAGGTAATATTTGCTTGGATAGTAAGACTATCGGAAAAATAAGGAAATAAAAATAAAAATACGTTGTCCTGGTTTTAAAAAAAATATTTTAAAAGAGATTGTAATAGACTTATAGCATTAAGTTCTAGACATACAAGTATTTAATTGGTAATTGGTGGATTCGCTTTCATACAAAAACAAATAAGGAATATATTGTAACAATGATACGAATAAATGATAATGTACAAGGTGTGATCTGAAAGTAACTTTCCCATTTCTCATTTGTAAATACTACTTAAAGTTCTCTAGCAGTTTGGTAGGTATTTGACATCACAGCTAAATGTGGATTACAAGTAAAGATGAGGATGCTGTTTCATCGTAAAACCCTGTTGGTTGTAAGACTTATCTAATAAATCAGGGTATAACTGTTTTAAGAAGCTTTAACGTTAGTTTAGAAGTTCGATAAAACATTGGGAAGACGTATTAATATGAAATATCTATGGTTCGTATCTATTTTCATGCGATGATATTATGATTTTTAACAGCACTATTAACAATAGATTTTTAGAGTTTAGGTTAACCGTACTAGCTGTCTGTTAGCTAATACAAACTGTTAAGAATAATATGGTATCTACGAAGTATGTTTTCTAAGTAAATACCGTTTTGAAATTCTGCCGCCGGAGACTGTGGTCACGTTCCGCGCATGCGCACTGAACGTCTAAATCTCTAATGCACGCACTGACGCCATTACAATCTGATTTGCCCTTTTTTACGTTGTTTACTGAATGTGTAAGTTGCCTCCGATAATCGTGAGTTTCGCCGACTGTGAAGTCCGCAGTCCGGGCTGTTATACGATTCCTTAGTGCTAAAGGACTAAAACAGATTGATATTCATCGTGAGATCTGTGCAGATTACGGACAAAACATTATGAGTGATGGAATGATAAGGAATCTGCGCCGTGCAATCCAGAACAAAAGACGTGGCAAGTTGAGCAAGGACATCGTTTCGCTGCATGACAATGCCCCTCCGCATGTGATCTCATCACAGCTTTCACTGGGAAGATCTAGATTATCTTCCGTACAGCCCTGATCTGGCGCCCAGTGACTACCATTTGAAGAAACACCTGGGCGGTCAGCGTCTTTAAGACGATGGCGAAGTCGAAACAGTTGTGATTCAGTGGTTAACAGTTAACAAGTCAGGTGGCAGAGTTCCATGACAAAGGTTATTCAAAAACTGGTCAAACGTTATGACAAGTGCGTGCTTCAAAATTGAAGGAAATTATGTAGAAAAGTAGAATAAGGTAGAGGTTTTCATGTAAAAATAAAATTATTAAGATATCTTTGCACGTTTTTTATTAATTTTAAAACGGTACTTACTTAAAAAACATGCCTCGTAAATTAATGTATATAGGTATATGTATGTATATGAGTATATACATATATATGTAGACAACGTTGGCTTTTACCTTTATTCTGTTTTTGATAAAGCCGCGATTTTCTTATTTTACCACTACCCGTAGGCATTCCTTTTACAGATATTTGATAAAGAAATTTGAGAATATTATCTTTTTTGTACGCTCTTCTATTGTTGAATAACTGGAAGCAGTCTGTGACAGAAGTACTTTTTGGCTTGGTTCTCTGTTTACACAAAATTTAATTCCTAAATACAAAATGCCTTGCGTAGTATTATGAGAAGATAAATAAGGGAATTCGATGTTATTTGATAGACGGTGATAAAGATTTTTTTGAAAAGTTGTAGAATTACCCCGAAACTATTTAAAATATTTTTTAGCTTTTACTTTTCTTATTCAACAAGAATTTTATGTGACTTACATATATATAGAAATAAAATACAAATGAAAGAAAAACCAAAGGTTGAACTGTTCACTGAATTTTATTAAACTCTATACGTATTTCGCCTTATATACTGTACTATATATATATATATATATATATATATATAGTTTGTACTCCTGGCAGAATTTACTGGTTTTATAGCTTTCTCTTTCCGGCTTGTGAATACAATTTTTTTTTATAACTGGAAATATAGTGTTTTCATGAAGACGATTGGAAACTTTGGCGGTTTTGTAGAATACAACACCAAGACACGGTACTAAAAGTCCGAAGCACTTTTCGGTATTTAGGTTATCTTCAGGTTCTGAAAAGAACTGAAAACTAAAGACAATGTAACCAACATAAATACTGATTAATGGTATGGTCTAGTGATCAATTGCAATGTTCAAATAATACACAACAAATTAAGTGAAACTAAATAACGAAGATGTATGCATAGGACATTTGTCACTGTTAGAGAGGTTAACCTATTTTTATAAACATATATACTTTCAAAACTATCAAATATGTATTTGAATTGGTTGGACCTGTACTTGATGAAAATCAATAATTAAATAATAAAAACATTTGTATATGATTTTCACAAATTATTTATTTAGCAACGTGTTTCGCCTAAACATCGACTTCAGTCAATTGAGTACTTACTACTGTAAGGAAATATATTACTAATTAATTAATTACTACCGTTAAGTAGTAAGTACTCAATTGCCTGAAGAAGCTGATGTTTAGGCGAACCATGTTGCTAAATAAATAATTTGTGAAAATCATATACAAATGTTTTTATTTTTTAAATGTGGAATTATTTATAATTTCTTTAATTAACTTAAGATTATAAATATTGATACTATGATTTTCAGTGAGATGTGTTGATTTCTCTGTTTTGCCAAATCTAGCGTCAGCCAAATGTTCTTTGAATTTAACTTCGATAGAGCGTCTAGTTTGTCCAGTATATTTCTTATTACGGCTTTTAGAACTAATTTCGTTTATTTCCGACTTTTCTAGAGAAGGAATATTATCATTAGCTCGATTTTGTTATGCACCTTTGTTCACTTAAAAAATATAGTCATACGTATGTAATTAAAATTTCATGCGTACATTTCTGGATAATAGCTTTTGAGTTTTATCCACCAAGTTGCATTAGAAGCACTTGATGTGACTAATTACATGTTTAGATGCAACTTTTGTAATTAGGAACTTTGCCAATATTGAGTAATTATAAAGGACTGTCTGGTCATTGCTAAGTTTTGCAAACAACAAATAGACATAGAGCATCTCATATTCAGGTCAGAATATTGAAGATGTTCAGTTCTTTAACTTTGTATAAGCGAGCGAGAGGGAGAGAGACAGAGATAGAAAGAGAGAGAAAAAATTAAATTGAGTGAGAGTGTTTGTCTTTTTCTTAAAGATCATCTCAAAATTGAAATATAAATAGCAGCGCCTTCCAGTCAGAATTTAAAAGAGCCATATGGCTAATAAAGTTAGAAATACGAAACAATTATTGCATCAATTGCGATGGCACAGGTTGAACGTTAATTTTCGGTTTTATTTATTCTTTTTATTTTTTTACAGAATATCGCAAAAAAAGTTTAAATAAATGAGAAATAAAATCGACCAAATTTCTTGAATTTACAGAGTACACGAAACACGCTGAAAATATTATAACGCCATACCTAGTTCAAATACAATAGAATACTAAAGCAAGCTGATAGTATCGTTGCTAACAGATAAAGACGTTATATATACCGTAGTTAAATAAATCCGATAAGTTGTTCTGTCAATAAATTGGGAATAACAAATATTGTTGTGAGGATAGACAGAAATTCGAAGCTATCGTTATATTTCCCAGAAGGAAGGTACATATCACATTGTCTAGTAATATTATCGAGAGGTTGTTTGTTCCAAAAGGCAATGGCAAAAGCACATTAAACGGATTTGTAATATAGAAAATGCGATATAAGCTACGTACGAAAATTTTAAGTGCAGTCAAGAAGGGTAAACGTAAATTATAATTAAATTTATATGATGCATAACATATGTTGTCGCTTTTAGGCAGTACGAATGGTAGAATATGTGCCGTATGTCGTTAAATAATGTTATTAGTCCGCACTTATTTAACTGCATACCTTTTATTTTCCTATTACAAACAATATCTGCTTCGTATTCTTTTACTATGCTCTTCTATTTCATTATTAAAGGCTGTTACTTGTTTACTTGGTTTATGTCGTCAAAATGATGTTGGACCTTGACCTATTTAATTTATTGGGACAGAAGTAATAATTTCGTTCCTATTTCGCACATGCGCACGGCGTCTCTTGCCCCTCTTTTCAGTTGCAACAGAACAGGCACTGTTGAGACCGTTAAGGTAATCGTTGTTGTCTACGTATAGGAAAACTTTAATAACTTGGAACTTAATAGAAAGGAATATTGTGATAATTTTTATTGTAGGTAAAAACAAAATGCACTAATTTTGAATAAAACACTGTTTAATTGTAGTATGTAGGCTTGCACGACCGGCGTCAATCGAATTAAGATAACTTACCGGGCTTTTGGGCCGTGGTCTATAAGCTTTTTGGTTGTCTGACGTTTCGTCAGCGGCTGCGGCTGACATCTTCAGATGCGTTTGTGCAGCTTTTGATCTCGAAAACGTCTAATGTCATATGTGACTAACGCTTCTGAAGATGTCAGCCGCAGTCGCTGACGAAACGTCAGACAACCGAAAAGCCTATAGACCACGGTCGAAAAGCCCGGTAAGTTATTTTAATTTAAAACACTGTTTTATAAATTTCAAGAGATTTAATTATCACTTGTCAATTGTTTCGCCAAACTTTGGCTTCTTCGGAAGTTTGAATATTTGAACTTAAATTAATTTAACAACAAATTGGCTTATAATTGAGGGAAGGGGTAGAGGGAAAAGGTTTAGTAGTAGATAACTACTTAAATCTATTTGTTCGTTTATTAGAATATCTTCTGGAAGTCTAGAAATTTCAGAAATTAATAAATTTAAATATAGCGATATTCTAATAAACGAACAAATAGATTTAAGTAGTTCTCCACTACTAAACCTTTTCCCTCTACCCCTTCCCTCAACTGACATATAAGCCAATTTGTTGTTGAATTAGTTTAAGTTCAAATATAATTTTCGAAGAAGCCAAAGCTTGGCGAAACAATTGTCAAGTGATAATTAAATCTGTCGAAATTTATAAAACAGTGTTTTATTCAAAATTAGTGCAATATGAATTTCAACCAAGTAACTGTAGACCGCATCCAATAGATAAAAACGAAATAATTAAGGAATTAAACAAAAAATATTTTATCAAAATCTATTCAGCAGTTTTTGTGTGATGAGCACACATCGAGGGACCTACCTTTCATTCTATTTATATAAGTGCTTATAACATCTTTAAAGTTTAAAACATGATTTCACATGATTATGAGACCTATAATATATACAATTAATGGATATATTTAATTTCGTAAATATTAAAGTATTTTGTGTACACTATTTCAACTAAATGATAAACAAAATAATTTTACCATGTTTTTGTACTTCTGATAGACACTGTTAAGGTATAAGTATATGCATTTGTGCATATGTTGTGCTCTTCTATTTCTGTATTCCATTAAAAGTCCCAAAGGTAAACTTGCCCCATTTGTTTTGAAAGTTCAGCGATGTTGTTTGAACTTAGAGCGAGTTCCAATAGCGACAAGAAAGGTGCTAAAATTAGCCACAAGTGCTTACCTTAAAATAATGTAGCATTGTTCTGTAATAAGTTTACCGAACACAGAGACCAGTTGTAATATTCTCACTAACCACATTATTGCAATAAACGAAGGCAGACCATTGTATGAAATTTAAGAACTAGGATAGCCATGATAGACCGTTTCAAAACAATTATACATAACAATAAAATATAAACATTACCTATTTATTAAACGCAGTGGCAGGTGGTGCCTATTCTTTTGTTTATAATAATTCTTTAAAAAATAATGTATATACAATAATGCCCATACATGGCGTAAACCATATACCAGGTTTTCTAAGAGAATACATTGAATTTCAATTTTTTATTTATTAATCGATATTAATTTTGTGTCTATTTAACTTATTCCTTTCGGGTATAATACATTTTTACTAGGCCTTTTCCAATCTTGAAAGTACTGTTGTTCCTTCAGCGATTCTATCTTTACTTCTTGAATCTCTCCGGAGAGTACACCGTATGTCTTATTCGCCATCTATCAGTGGCGGCTCGTGGTAAATTTTTTGGAAGGGTCAAAATTATTAATTCTAAAAATGTCTTAACTGATTTTTATTTCAAGAAAAACATGATGTCATAGGTGTGACAGCAACTATAGGTTAAAAAAAACACATGTATGACAAAAGAAAATATATATACTGTTAACGAACAAAACCACCTCGAAAATACTGTATTTTCCTCGCCGTGGCTGTTGATCCAAATCTTGCCATTACACTACTTCAGAAAGCCGTATAAAATAATACAAATTAGATCGGGAAAATTCGGCTGACACTCGGCTCCGTTTAAAGCAATGGGGTCATCGCTGGCTGCCATCCCGGTTTCAATAATCAAATCAGAACCACCAAGTAGATGCAAAGTGGTGCGTTGCGCCGGCGATGTTGCGGAATCAATAAATGGGTCGAGTTTATAGTTACGCTTAGAATAGTTAGGATAAAAAGGGAATTTCCAAATTTAAAAGATAATGAAAAAAAATATTATTTAATTTATATCATTATTATACTTTTAGAATTAAGAAAACTTACCGGGCTTTTGGGTCGTGGTCTATAGGCTTTTTTGTTGTCTGACGTTTCGTCAGCGGCTGCGGTTAACATCTTCAGAAGCGTTTATGATATGTTGTAACAGCTTTCGATCTCGAAACGTCAGGCAACAAAAAAGCCTATAGACCACGACCCAAAAGCCCGGTAAGTTCTCTTAATTCTATTGACGCCGGTCGTGAAAGTCTTCATACTATAATTATAATACTTTTGTTTGTAAATATATTGGGGGGGGGGGGTCATTGACCAAATGACCTAATGGAGGAGCCGCGCCTGCCTTCTATCGAATTTGATAAGTTATTGTCGGTCTTGGCTCTCTTTGAATTTTATTTCTGTTTATTTCCGACTTCGCCAATTATAATCCGTACAGGATCGTCATTGACTTCATTCAGCTCTTTTGAGTAATTCATCTATCGCCATACTTTTCATTGGTTCTCATCATTATATAGCTTGTAAAAGCCTTTCTGCCAGCGCTCACTTGGTGAGACCCGATAGGTCGAAACCGGTCGTGGGATATGGATTTCGGTGCGCTGTGCCTACTGTGTAGGACGCGTTCCAAATGTGGGATCTGTGATTCTTTATAATTAGACCGAAAAGGATTTTATTACTTTATTATCGTCCTTTTTTGGATTGTTATCTTTATCTAATAATCGTTCGGAATCAACAGTGTAATTCAATGCCGGTAGGGGTATTAGCCCTCGGAGTAGTTGTTTCTGTTGATTCCATACTTATATTTATCGGATATTATATATATATATATATATACATATGTTAGATGAAATAATTTTAATGTGCTAATGTAAAATCAATTGCTTTTATACGATAGTTCTATGATTATCAATCTATTTACCTATAGAAATGGAATCAGCAGAAACAACTACTCCTAGGGCTAATACACACCCCTATCTGCATTGAATTACACAGTTGATTCAGGTAGATTATTAGACGAAGATACTAAAGATATTCAAAAAAATAAGGAATTGAAATTTTGATTCTTTCTTTTTTTTTGGAAATCTATTTACCATTCTGTATCCAGTAATGTATCGTGGTCATCAACGTTATTAGGCGTAAGTCAACATTATATATGTTCATGTTGGAAAATAATGAAATTTCCCTGTAAATAGCAGGTCCATTTTCCTTTAATCTAGTGAATGCACACACCTCAGCAACATATTTACATGAGTACTAATAAAAAGAAAAGAATTTTACAGATGTTTGACACTGAAGTCCGAAACGTTTATCAAGACCACTTCCGTCCTCCCTCTTTGTTCGCATATATTAAAACAAATTTTCCACGCACAATGTTTTTCTTTTACCATCGATGTTTATTGTTCAAATGAGGCGTAAATATATGGGTTTAAAGGTCAACCAGTTATACTTATATAAGTTTTAAATAAAGTGCTTCGTTAAAGAGAGTTTACAATTTATTTTAGAATTAAATAGGGTTGAAATAGATATTTATTGCATAGTGAAAACCAAATCAAAAAACTTATCATTTGCGTCACTACTGGTACATTTGTGTTTATAAATTTGATATATTTTGTACCTCCTTTATTTAAATTAGAAATAAGTCTTCCTGTAATTATTTAATTGCTGATTTAAGAGTATATTGTATTTGGGAGGATTTGATGAGAATTATATTCACAACAAAGAAATAAACGGTTATTTTGGTGTCATAAGTGACACGTGGCGAAATTCTAGCTCAAACGACTTTTTTATACGTCATGATCCTTCTATTCCCTCAGGTCTTTAATTTTGCTGACGACCTATTCACTTCGGAAATGACTGCTATTTCCCAAAGCAGGGCCGTAGCCAGTCCATGATATCAGGGGGGGGGCTGAGGGACTTTTTGGGTGGGCGCAATAAAAATAATTGGAAAGTCTCAAAACAGTTGTAATTTTCGCAATTCATTAAAATTTCGCATTAACTCAAACAAATCAATATTCTTCGTATAAACTTTTTCAAACGCCAAATGAATTAAATTAGCTTATCGTTGGTGCTTCATAGACATTCCTTGAGGTCTGTTGATCCGTGTAAGTACCGAAAATGCTAATTCGCAAACAGCTGTACTACATCCAAAGGTATAGCAAGTCGCTAAAAGCTTGTAAGTGTCCTCAAATGTAGTTCGTTGGTTATAAATTTCAGCGAACATGTCGTACTTTGAGAAATAATCCTTCACAACATTTATTTCGCATTGTGATGGTACCTGGATTTCTAATTTCTTCAGAATTCCTATTTCATCGATGTTCAGTTTCTCGACATTTGTAGGTAATGGCCGTGCAAAGATCTTTGTTATGAGAAAATCTCAAGTGCAGTTCCGCAAGCATCAAATCCAAGGTTTCCATGTGTAAAGCTTTCAAAATTTGCGAAGGATCGTCATCGGTTTCAGATCTTTGACATATTTTATCGGCAATTATTAAATTCATCAACAATTTGCTTACTTTTCTCTGTCTCTTCGGATTTGGTCCGTCTTGAGATATGTCATCCAAATTAATATTAAGAATTGTTGTGACTTTATGAAAGATGTCATCGAAGGATGTATCATTCCTCATTCCTTCCAAAGTTTGAATGACTGCGTCGACGATCCTGATGGAATCTATTATTCTCGATTCTCTGTCGGCCCCCCCTAGAAGGATCTCAGTCCCCTAGAGCCCCCTTGTGGCTACGGCCCTGTCTCAAAGATTAACCTTTTAGAACAAAACGGCATAAATGTAAGTAAGATTAAAGCAGAACTTACACAGAGGGAACATTTTAGTTCAGACAAAATAATTGTAATTTTGTTATGAACACAAAGAGTTAGTTAAATGTAAAGCTCAGGGCTCTGTTAAAGAATAGACTGTTTTAATGTCCTCGGTGTTTTTTTGTTATTAAGCGTGACTAGCATTATTAGGGATCTGTAAGAAAATTTCGAATAGTTCATCAATCAAAGAGTCCTTTATTATTAGAATACCACAACGATGGTGTGGTAGTTAATTTATTTACTTTGTCCACAGTTAACAATTTTATGGCTTTTTATTGATTCTGCTATTAGGTGTATAATTTTTCTTTCGTCTTTGTTATTTCCCAAAGCTCTGTTGTATTGTTATGTTATGTAATATTTTTTTGGCCTGTACCGTATTTTTTGTTGTTGAGAACACTTTCCTGTCCTGCAATACTTTTTCTTGTCGTTTTTAAAATCACATTTTGCCGTGTAGATGTGAGATAAAAATATCTCGTATTGTTTCTTGTATTTGTCGTCAATTTTAATAATTGCTAATCACCTTTCTGGCACCCTTTCTGGAATTATAAATGAAATATTAGACTTACTTAATTTTCGTTGGAAATAGAAGTAAAAGGAATGTTGAATTTTCTACATTTAAAATTAACAAAATTAAATATCGCCATTGAAATCTCAATTTTTTGGAAGCTACCATATACAGGCAATATAGTTCATAATTAATCAAACCACCCTACACAACAAAAATTAGCGGCTTTCCATAGTTTAACAAACAGATTAATTACGTTACTATTAAACAAGTCTAATTTTCAAAAAGAAGTAGATGCAATCAAACAAATCCCACGTTACAATGGCTTTAAGAAGAAAATTATAGTTAAAATGATTAATAAAAAACTGGATCTGAAGTGTTTTTCTATCCAAATATAAAAGAAAAACAGAATTAATTTAGAACTATGGCTTATCTGAAAAATATATCAAATAATATAGCAGTTGAATTGAAGAAAAAACATATAAATGTAGCATTTAATACTAACAATAACTTATGGAAAGATATTAACAACAAAAAAGAGAAAACATCGAAAATGAACCAAAGCGGAGTTTTGTGAAAACGGTAAAGACGGGTACGTTTAAATAAAGAATAAACGAACATGTAAAAAATGATAATAAAAAATCAACATTTATGAACCGTATAATTGAAAATAAACATGAATTCAACATAGACAAAAATACTACGTGTAATGGAAAAAGGAAGACGTCTAGATATACTAGAATTAGTTAAAATTAAAAAGCATTTAAAGAACAATAATTATGTTTTAAATGAAATAGAAGATATATACTGATCCCTCTAATAACATCATTTGTAGACAACTACCCTAGAGTTAAAAATATGTATAAATTTAGGAGATATAGTAACTTTAGTCATAATTTAACATTTTTTTCTGAAGATACATAGATTAAGCGAAACAATTATCAAGAGCTATTAATTATTAATAATACTAATAATAAAGAACGATTATACAACATGTAAAAAAGCGGTGTATATGAAGTGAATTGTAAGGATTGTTATTCTATATACTTAGGTCAAACTAGTCGTCCAATCAAAATACGCTTAATCGAACATCAAAAGTCAAAAAAAAATTAGTAAAACATTTCACACAAAATAATCACTCGTTAGATACAGGTAATTTTAAGCTATTACATATTCAGAACAAAGATAAAAGATTAGATGTTTTGGAAATTTTGGAAATAACTAGAGCAAACAATAACAATAAAGTTTTATTGAACGACCAGGGTTTCCCCCTTGATAAAAACATTCATAGGTAACATAAATACAAATAACACCACTACCACCTAGATTAATAATTTCATTTATTTAAAAGAATTTTTGTAAATGTAGTTTCAGTTATCTTTTATTAACTTTTTGATAATATGTCAGAATTTATACAAAATAAAATTGTGAAACAAAACCAAGTTTTACATTTATTCTCATTAATTTAAAAAATGCTTCACCAAGTGATTAGCCAAAATACAATTACAATTATTAAATTAATAGTAGAAAGTCAATTTAATGCTATTAAAAGTGACCGATTTTGCTGCATAATCGACAATCTTTCCACCCTATTTTGTTTACAGACTAAATAAGGATTCTGAATTGAAATATCGTACATATCTACCTATGTAGGCTTAGATTTATTGGTCTTGACATTGTTAGAAACACCCCTTTTGCTGTTAGTACATGTTTCAAACGTTAGAATCTGTTCTAGCAGCCGTTCAACTATCAATCAAAGTGTCCCTAATAATTATCCAGTTCGATTAAGCGTTTTCATTACTTGTTAAGGAGTAAAGAATTACCCTATAATTTGTGCTACTGGTCAATGGCTGCGGGCGTAAATACGATATAATCCGATGAATATCGCCTAAATGAATTACAAAATCATTTGTTTCAATTACAATTTGCCAGCTCGCATTGATTTACTGAAATCTATTTACAATATTAGATAAACAAAATTTCTCTTATAGAAGGATACTGTTGTGGTTTACTAATACTGAGGTTAGGTTAGGTCTTTTATAAATCATTATATTTACAAAGTAGAAAATAGGAGACTGTGGTAAAAGAATAATTAAATAATAAGAAAGACTCACCCTAATTAGCACTAACTAAATTTAATATGAGCCGACACGTGTTTCGCCCACTTCACACGTGGGTCTCGCGTTGATAATGCCCACATGTGAATTGGGCGAAACACGTATCCGCTCATATTAAATTTAGTTAGTGGTAATTAGGGTGAGTCTTTCTTTATTTAATTATTATATTTACATGTGAACGTCGAAACTTTTGGTACATTGATTCGGTATTTATTATAAAAAGAGGGGAATAAAAATTATATCATTAGAAAAATATTACACCGTAGATATACACAAAATAAGAATAATTTGTATATGTTGCCTTTTAAGGCAGGCAAAAAAGTAAAAACGAAATTGCATCGGCGACAATCGGTTTCTGCCCGAAGCTGCCCAAGGCAGATCGGAATACATGGGAGTACAACTTTTATGCTATTATGTCTGTGATTAGCGTATCGTGTCAAACACAAAGGTGTGGTTGATGTATTCATGTAAACGTGAAATATATACTACTTCATTAGGAAGCAACTTTGTAGAATTTTGAATCGTATAGAAGAAAGACATAAAAGTCAATAAGCTACTGTGTAATACTGCATAATCGATATTGAGCCCGGCCAATTTAGTGAAGCACTTCCACAAGATTATAATCTTATTAGTCATTTTGAGGTGATTATGGTGGATTTTTCGTTTTGATGCATGCATGTCTAAAAGTATTACGGAAATTCAGTTGAATGGTAATTCAAATCCATTTTAATTATCCGGTACTGGGTAATGCTATAACGGATATTACCGTTGAATGTGAAGAACTTCAGTTGACGATGATAGCTGTAGCGAGGTGTCATCATTTTGAATCAATAATATGTAAAATTCGCTGGTCTCACAAAATTAGATAAGTTAATTTCATTTAGTAGCGTTCGAGAATCAGAATCATGTAATACTTATTAGCGAAGTGGTGGAAATGAACTAAAGGCTTTTGACGTTGATTAGTATGCCGCATGGGGTGAAAATATCCTTCCTACGGATGGTTTGAATGGTGGGATAAGGAAAATTACGCTTATAAAAGAATAAAGGCTGCATTTCCGTTTCTGTTCAATTTTTTGCAAAACAAAATAAAATAAACAACCTAAGGAACTCAAAGTAGAAAATAGGAGACTGTGGTAAAAGAATAATTAAATAAAGAAAGACATACCCTAATTACTACTAACTAAATTTTATATGAGCGGACACGTGTTTCGCCCACTTCATACGTGGGTCTCGCGTTGATAGTGCCTACGTGTGAATTGGGCGAAACACGTATCCGCTCATATTAAATTTAGTTAGTGGTAATTAGGGTGAGTCTTTCTTTATTTAATTATTATATTTACATGTGAACGTCGAGACTTTTGCTACATTGATTCGGTATTTATTATAAAAAGAGGGGAACAAAAATTATCATTAGAAAAGTATTACACCTTAGCCTTTCCTTATTTAATTAAGGAACTTCAACTTTCGTACAGTCCAGATCGTAATGCAGGGAAAAGGACAACGAAAACGAATGTCAAAAACGTATAGTTTAAAGCGAAATAGTTCCTTAATATTATAAAAAGATGTTATAACTTCCCCAAACAACATAAAATTATCGCCTTCACATTCTTCAATCTTGCACGCACTTCGTGTCTTTCAGTTACTTTTTTTTTGTTGCAACGTAGTTTATGGAATTTTATTTTCCAAAACGTTTTTCCAAACCATGCCGAGGGCGTCTTTCTTGGAGACTTAGCTGAGGCTGATCAGTAAAAATGATATCAGCAAAAACAGCGCAACGTTCGGAAATTTAAATTTTCATGGACCACTGTAGAATAGCCCGGAAAAAAGTTAAGCCGGCCGTGAAAGCCTAATAACTCCAATAGTTCAGGTAGGAAAAATTATTATTATTATCAGCGATGATATTTTAACTTTAATTGTATTTACGAAATGACTTGTTTCTAACACATTACAGTATTTTTCTTATTAAAAAAATAAAGCATTACTAATGCGGCAAAAGTATTAAAATGTGTTTCGAGTGATAACATTTTATTGACTATTTAAATTTTTATACAGGACCGTATTTTATGTTTCCATGTGAATATAGAAAACCAATACAAATAATATATCTACACATAAAACTATTTATTGCTTTTGAAATGATCGAAGATCTCTGGGGTTTATTGGTTGGAAATTCTGATACGATTAAGGGCGAATAATATTGCCATGTTTGGTAAAAAAATCATTTTAACTTCATCGATTTCTGTTCAGTGACAAACGTAAAAAAGATAGTCTCTCAATAGTGTTGGGTTTCTTAATAGGTAGAATATTCGTTGGGCCTTACACCTTTTAGATTTTATCTTAAAAAAAACCGTTTATGAAGCTTTCATAAATTAATTAAATTACATCTAAACCTATAAATAGACAGATTTACATTTAAAAGTGATATATATATATCTATAAAAAATGATTTTCCGAAATTCAATGCCTGAAAGTGTAAAATGATAACTTACATTGAAGTGTTTTTAGAAACATGGTGAAATGCGAGGTGAATATTTGTACGACAATTTTGAAATATTTCAAATTATAAAAATGAAAATCCAGACTTAGATGCCTGAATTTTTCTTAGAGCTTTTTGTACAATTTCTTTTAAAATTTTATCAAAGTTAGTTATTTTTCTACTAGTAGGTGGTTACAATTTCGACTGACATTAAAACATACGAAGGTTGTTATTGACTTTTTTGGAGCATCGTAATATAGGGGTGGTTGACCGAAATAATTACGTATATATATATAGTTAGTTACAGAAGCAAAAATGACTTTTCAAAAACTACATTTTCCTTATTGTCTATTGAATTTAGGTTACTAATATCAATTATGAGTTCCTGAGAGGATGAATTCATTGCAGTTTAGGAGAAAAAACATGATTGTAATTTACAAAATGCGAGCATTGGTATGTAATCATCCCTGAGTACACATTCGTGACTGCCCACATGGACATAATTGTGCATTTTGTACTGTTAATATTTGCATCCTTGAAAAATTTCAAATTTTCGGAATTACCTTGCCTCTATACAGTATTGGATTTTATTTTTTAAAAAGTAAATTCGCAATTTATCGTATAATAAGCGTAGTTTTTACACTTAATAAAGCGATTTATACGACCACAACTTTCGATTTGTATCGCATATAAAAAATAGATTCAAACGCCTTATAACACTACAAACAATGTTAATTGGTACAACCAAATGCATACATTTCATTTTCAATGGTAATAGTAAACTAAGATTATGAAAATATTATACCTAAATATATTCTAAAAACTACCTGTAACTTATTGAACAGGGGGTTGTTGGTGAACGGCAGGTCAAAATTCATCAAAGAATTCCTGAATTTATGAATGTATATACACTCGTAAACTTTTAGGTCGGTGTAATTGTGACAAGATTTTAATAATTTAGTATTATGGTCTGTACTATGTCCCGTGTTTAAGGAAGGCATGGTATACAACTGCTGATTTTTCGGCGTTGTTCTTTTTTAGGTGGTACAGATGTTCATTTAAACGTACGGCTAGATTTCTCTTAGTTAAGCCCATGTAACCTTTATCACGGTATAAACAATCAATTTTATAAATTCCTGACATTAAAGTTTTGTTGCCTCTGTCTTTTGGATTTCCAAGGAGACTACCTAATTTTAATTTTTGATTACTGAAAACTGGTTCTATTTCTAATTTTTTACAAAGTTGTTATCGCAGACTTCTTTATGAATTCGCAGACATACTTAATCTCTTCCATAATTATTTACCCTGGATCTTTACAGGATCCCATATATTTCGATAAATTTCTGACCCAGAATTAAATGTACTTTATTATATTCGAATGTTTTTACTGTTTAAATGTGACGTACTTTTTTGTTCAGAGATTAACCATTTTGTTATAGTTAGAGTCGGTTAATGGATTATAAAGCAAACCATTTAGACTAAAAGGTAATGTTGATGTTATAGGGAGGTTTTTGCAATCAAGATATTCATAATGCAATGGTTAGCTATTATTTTAGTTTGATTGATTTTAATGCAATTGTGTTCAGGTTATGCCTTGTATAATTTCCTATTAAGAATCATGACTATGTTTACTAAAGAGAGTTTGAAGTTCTCAATATACAGGGTCATTCAAACTGAGTGGTACATTAGATGTTTTAGGGAAATTAAGCATGTTACAGATTTGAAAATTTGGGAGTAGGGGTTATCAAGGATGATCTATTTAACTAAAATAATTGCAACTGTCGGGCATTTCCGGTTATACCGATAGTTGATGTCAACTTTCTTATTTTAAATGGAATAACCAACTTGTATGCCTATATGCCTACGATGAATAGTTTCGGAGATAATTTAATTTATTGGAAAAAAGATTGCACCGCAAGGTTACTTGGCTATATCTAGTAAAAATTTCCAGTCATTTTTTATGGAAGTTATGTTTTTTATATAGTTTGGTAACATGCATAGTTTCCCTAAAACTTCTAATGTACCACTCAGTTTGAATGACCCTGTATGTATATCGAATAAGGTATTCCATACAATTAGCATATTCGGCGATGGATGTTCGCTAATAACTGTTATAATCTATGTTATTAGTTTAAAGACATTTAATTCGCGGGAAAATTTCAAGAATTGATTGAATGGAAATTTTTTAACGTAGCGTATGGAGGCGCAAGACGACAAGTTGCAATTAGAAATTCCGTCTTTGTCTGTCACCTTCTTAAAAACAAATTGCAACCTCATTAATTGCTATCGCGTTCCATTTGTTGATGAAAGAGCACGCGACCGTGCTAGGTACGAATTTCCGACAAACTAATTGTCTGAACTGAGGGGATTGGAGCCGAGAGACCGCCGAACTATCAGAATTATTCGGTCGTACGTAAAATTTAACGAGGTCCAATTTTTCTCAACCTTTGACCCTACGGAAGGCATATTACCTAGACCGTAAGTGTACTCCAACTTATCCGCTAATTGGAACTTACCAATTTTCCTCATTTTCTCAATTTACCTTTAGCTATCTGTTTACCACCCATCACTTCTCTGACTTTGTTGCTTGCCAAAATCTATTATAGCAATTTTATATTCATGGTTCTCTTATCTATTGAATCATTATCATCAACCACCAATAATAGGCGATTTTGATAACTGAGAAGATGTAACGCTAGATTAATCTTAAGGAAGTAGTTGAAATTGTGAGATGTTCATTTGCAGATGAATTAATACCTAAAAAAAATTGGATTGATTCAGCCGTTACCTTGTGATAATTCATCTTAACATCATTCTGACAATTGCAAAAAATAATGGTTTTGATCCAAGAACAATTCAAAATTTAATACGTAAAAAACAATTCAAGATAGCATGCCAGTCTGTATACCCATACATAAAAAACAAAGAATGCAAATACATATCTTTGACGTACTTTGGTAATATTTCAATAAAAATCGCTAATGTTCTATCTGCAAACAACCTAACAGTTAGTTTTAAGACAAATACATATTTAAAACACATACTTTTTAATTCAAAAGATAAAACTGACAAATTTGAAAAACTGGAGTCTGTAAGCTAGAATGTACAGAATGTGATTCCTTTTACATAGGCCAAACAGGAAGGTCATTTAGAACTGGTTATAATGAACACTTTAGATCATTTAGATTAGGAAAAGATAATTCCAATTTTGCAAACCATATTTTAGAAACAGGCCATCAGTTTCCTACTATAGAAAATCTTAAAATTATTCATAATCTAAATAAAGGCTTTAAACTTAATATTTTAGAATCCTTAGAAGTATATAAAGCATCAAAAATTTCCGAAAATAACCTGTTAAACGACCAGGTAGATTTGTACCACTCAGTATTATTCAGTACATTTAATAATTAATGGTATTTTCAAAAAATATATATAAACACTACTGTACATCTGTTTATATTCATTCAATTTGAATTATTTGTTTGACAATGACAAGCTATTTGTCGAAACTATAGTCAAAAGGATTTGTAAATAAAAAAGTGATAATAAACAAAGTAGTGTAATACCTTTTTAAATTTGCCAACAACTCATTTTAAAACATCTAAATCTGTATGGGCTTATGGGGAAAATCAATAATACTCATTTTTACATTTATCAAGTAATTGAGCTAAGTATTTCTTTAGTTGTATTTCTCGAACAAATTGTTAAATAATCGAGCAGATTTATATTGTTATGAACGAACTCCGAATAAGGATCGAGACGGCGTGGTTCGACGGCATGTTTTATCTCGTGAAACACGGTCGTTAATCATAACGGACATGACACATCAAGAGTACAATATAAAAGGAAATTGTGAGAAGTTTCGTGAAGTATTCTGAAACTTCCAAAAAAACTCGTAAACATTCCACAACAATATATATATATATAGTTAGATAAAGTTCGGTACAAGACAGCTGATGTAAATATTTCGAAAACGAATTGTCGAAACAGTGATATGAATTTATATCTTAAGTGAGATATATAAATAATAGAGAGGTACTAGAAAATTCAGTACAATATCAATGATAAGAAACTTCTAAGTCAAATATCTCACTTCCGACGTAAATGCCATATAGTTTCTTTCGTTTTTGGTCTTTGGTTTCTATGACCCAAAATTAACCTAGAAACAACAAAATCATGGAGTAAAAATTATTTTGTAATGTACTGAAATTTTGACCATCGTATCAAAACAAAAAATACAAAAGACTTTTCGTCTCATTTTGCTGAAAAGTTGGCTCTGGACTAATTTGGGATCGTAGAATTTAATGACAAAAACAAATACGTCGTTTATGTGAGAAATTTAACTTGGAGAACGGTTTCTTGAAGGTTTTTTAGTTTCTGAATGCAGTATTTTAAAAACTGGCGAATATTTTATATTGCACTTTTTGCGAGTAATAGTCTAATATTTACTGAAGAATTGCTCAAAAAAGTCTAATTTCTTCTTTTCGACATAAAATGAAAAAATTTTCAATAAAATCATGGAGCAAAGATGATTTTGTAATTTATTGAATATTTGATGTATATCCATATATATCGTCTTAAAAAATTTATAAAAATAATTTATCGTCCCAATTTTGCTGAAAAGTTGTCTCTAGATTAATTTGGGGTCATAAAATTCAAAAATGACAAAAAACAAATACGTCGTTTACGTCGGAAGTGAGGCATTTAGCTTTGACGTTTTTTTGTTATCCAATTTGTAGAGGTTTGGAAAAATATTCATAAAATCTAAACTGTCTAAAATACAGCTTTGCAGCTTAGAATGAGTCTTCACTACATATTAGTCTATAATTCTTAAAAAGCGCAATATGAAACATTGGACAGTTCTTAAAGTACGGCATTCACAAAATAAGCAAAAAAGGGCCAAAAAACTGTTACCCATTTTATATTTTTAGATCCGGCCAAGCATTCTTATTTAATTTTCATTCTTTCACTAAATAACAATCTATATAATCATTTGGAGAACAAAATTATTCATTATGCAATAAATACAAATGTAATTTTAGGGGTCATAATAGATTTAAAGCTTTAGAGTAAAAGGAAAAAAAAATATGTAGCATTCAAAACCAACAATAATTTGTTTAAATATATTAATTAAAAAAAAGGATAAAACACCACTACTGCAAAAAGTGTAATATACAAATATAACTGTGACACTTGTAAAGCGGTATATAGGTCAAACAGGTAGGATATTTAAAGATAGAATCAACGAACATATCCAAAATTATAACAATAAGTTTACATTTATGAATCATGGAAAGGTTAACCAACACACATTTAGTATATAAGGCAATTTAAGATTTTTACACATAATAGAAAAAAAAATGATTAGAAATTATTGTATTGGAAACATTGGAAATGAAAAGACATTTAAAGAACGAAAATAACTTAATTCTAAATGAAGTAGAAAATATATACAGCTCCACATTAATAACAAAATTTGTCAACACCACCTACCCCACCGTTAAAGTGGATATAAATAAAAAAATAAGTTAGACTTAGTTACAATATAATACTTCTTCTGAAGAGTCTGATGTTTAGTGAAACAATTGTTAAGAAATAAAAGGATGGACAAAGGACATCAGATTATTGATATTGCATAAGGTAGACGCCGATACAGTTAAATATTTCACATATACAGGAATTTTCTAGTGTATTTGAAAATATTGTAGTGTCTTTGTCCTGTTTAAATTCTTTTAATAAACATTTTTGATTATTATTTTGATCAGTAGATTAACTCTAATTAATGCAATAAATTGTTAAATAATTAAAAATATACGAAAAAAATGTATTTATTTTGTTTTCGATTGGTTACATTGCCTTTAGTTTATTGTTTTCTTCAGTCCATGAAGAAGGTAACTGTGATACCCAAAACTACTTCTAAGGTTTAGTGTCGTGATTTGGCGTTGTAATTTGAGCTATTTACTGTGTTCTAAGAAACGTTATGTCAGTTTTCCACAAAAATAAAAATTAATTATAACATAGTGTACCTACATTTCATCACCGATATTGTTTCAAATATCCATAGGTACTTTAATTTGAAAACTGGAATCGAATGATTTTATCTAAAAGTAGAAAGATCTCCTTTAAATTAAAACTGCGCGTATAAATTTAGGATTGCAATTTGCAGGACCTAATAATGGCCTAAGGATAATTCAACTGATGAAGGTTTAGTTTTTCAATTGGAAAACAATAACGCAGTTATCCAAATTGCAGTCGCGGTGCTATTTAGGTCCGCACGTCATCTCGTTTCGAAATTAGCTTCTGTTCCGTTTTTTAATTGTTCAGCAGGAACAAGCTGTGTATTTTTGCTAACGTAACAACTAAAAAAGTTGTGAAAACGCGTTAGTGACACGTAACATAATAGGAAGAGTGGTAATTGGGACGGGTTCAAAAGGTGAAGCATAGTACGTTAATTAGAAAAAAGTGGAAATGAAACAGGGGAATCAAAATTCCAAAATCTACTGACTGACGTACGTTTTAACAAAACGGACGTTAATCACAGAGCAAGCTAATAAGTCTATGTAATAATTAGTAATAATTTTAAATATAAATATGGAATCAACAGAAACAACTACTCCAAGGGCTAATACCCCTGCCGGCATTAAATTACACTGTTGATTCGGGAAGATTCTTGGACGAAGATACGAAAGATATATAAAAAAAAGAAGGAATTAAAATCGTTATTCGTCTATATATTAAGGATCACAGATCCTACATTTGGAACGCGTCCTACTCAGTAGGAACTGCGAACCTAAAGCTATATCCCATAATCGGTTTCGACTATTTCGGTCTCATCAGGTGGGCGCTGGCAGAACGACCTTTACAGGCTATATGATAAATATGAATATGGAATCAACAGAAACAACTACCTCGAGGGCTAATACCCCTACCGGCATTAAATTACACTGTTGATTCGGGAAGATTCTTGGACGAAGATACGAAAGATATCCAAAAAAGAAGGAATCAAAATCCTTATTTATCTATATATTAAGGATCACAGATCATACATTTGGAACGCGTCCTACACAGTAGGAACTGCGAACCTAAAGCCATATCCCATAATCGGTTTCGACTATTTCGGTCTCATCAGGTGGGCGCTGGCAGAACGACCTTTACAGGCTATATGATAAATATGAATATGGAATCAACAGAAACAACTACCTCGAGGGCTAATACCCCTACCGGCATTAAATTACACTGTTGATTCGGGAAGATTCTTGGACGAAGATACGAAAGATATCCAAAAAAGAAGGAATCAAAATCCTTATTTATCTATATATTAAGGATCACAGATCATACATTTGGAACGCGTCCTACACAGTAGGAACTGCGAACCTAAAGCCATATCCCATAATCGGTTTCGACTATTTCGGTCTCATCAGGTGGGCGCTGGCACAACGACCTTTACAGGCTATATGATAAATATGAATATGGAATCAACAGAAACAACTACCTCGAGGGCTAATACCCCTACCGGCATTAAATTACACTGTTGATTCGGGAAGATTCTTGGACGAAGATACGAAAGATATATAAAAAAAAGAAGGAATTAAAATCGTTATTCGTCTATATATTAAGGATCACAGATCCTACATTTGGAACGCGTCCTACTCAGTAGGAACTGCGAACCTAAAGCTATATCCCATAATCGGTTTCGACTATTTCGGTCTCATCAGGTGGGCGCTGGCAGAACGACCTTTACAGGCTATATGATAAATATGAATATGGAATCAACAGAAACAACTACCTCGAGGGCTAATACCCCTACCGGCATTAAATTACACTGTTGATTCGGGAAGATTCTTGGACGAAGATACGAAAGATATATAAAAAAAAGAAGGAATTAAAATCGTTATTCGTCTATATATTAAGGATCACAGATCCTACATTTGGAACGCGTCCTACTCAGTAGGAACTGCGAACCTAAAGCTATATCCCATAATCGGTTTCGACTATTTCGGTCTCATCAGGTGGGCGCTGGCAGAACGACCTTTACAGGCTATATGATAAATATGAATATGGAATCAACAGAAACAACTACCTCGAGGGCTAATACCCCTACCGGCATTAAATTACACTGTTGATTCGGGAAGATTCTTGGACGAAGATACGAAAGATATCCAAAAAAGAAGGAACCAAAATCCTTATTTATCTATATATTAAGGATCAGAGATCATACATTTGGAACGCGTCCTACACAGTAGGAACTGCGAACCTAAAGCCATATCCCATAATCGGTTTCGACTTATTCGGTCTCATCAGGTGGGCACCGGCAAAACGACCTTTACAGGCTATATGATAAATATGAATATGGAATCAACAGAAACAACTACTTCGAGGGCTAATACCCCCACCGGCATTGAATTACACTGCTGATTCCGAACGATTATTAGACGAAGATAACATATGCAAAATTAAGGCATTAAAATCATTTTTCGTCTAAATATTAACGATCACAGATCCCACATTTGGAACACGTCCTACACAGTTGGCACTGCGAACCAAATGCCAAATCTCATAATTACCTTATTTATGTTATATTTATCATATAGTCTGTAAAGGCCTTTCTGCCAGCGCCTATCGGATGAGATCAAATAGGTCGAAACCGGTCGTGAGATATGGCTTTCGGTTGGCAGTGCCTACTTTGTAGGGCGCTTACCAATTATGGGATTTGTGATCCTTAATATATAAACTAAAAAGGATTTTAATACCTTCTTTTTTTTTGGATAAATAATAATTTTCGTTTTCGTTTATTCTTTGTATGTAATGTAATGCAGATAAAATATCAGATTTATACTTTTGAACTTGAATGTCTTCGTTCTATTCAGTACATATGTAGATATTGTATTACCCGGAGTTATGGATAGGAAGTAAGTAGTGATGGATTAAACAAGTGAAATCCCCTAAGTAATCGAAATTTCAAACCCGCCTCCCTTTGCAAGTTATTTTATAATTTGTCTCTAAATGCAAGGGGTACTCGAATGTAATTGGAAAACTATTTATTTACTTTTTTTTATACGATTACTACAATTTTATATAAATTAATACCGTGAGTGGTCGAAACTCATTGAATTGTTTAATATATTCTTTTTGATGAAACAATAGTAGAAGTACATACTTTGTTTATTATTACTTTGTTTGACTATACCTCATAGTATATCAAACAATTTGTTTTGGGGTGAAACCCCTGACATTTTCTCGCTTTGTATCTCCTCTGTGGGATATTTAATTGGCTTCGTAAGAACAAATGATTCACTTCATTGTTTATTATTAACAACTTTTTTATTTGTAATATGTACATATGTGATTAATACTGATTTAATTGATGTATAAAATGTGAAATATTTCTTATCTGAAAAATGAGCGTGGTAAAAACGTACACCACCGGGGGACGCCCAATGATGACACATATGATATGAAATACAAGCGAACACAATTATAAAGGTTAGAGTGAGAAGTTTCTTTCAATAGGAATTAAAGAAAGACTATGTGCATATTAGTGTTATTGGTAGATAATCCAAGGAATAACCAAACAAAGTGAAATTGTGTAACGAACTTGGGGACTGAGGGAACTGGATTGTACAAATTTGTCTTCGGATTGGCAACATTGGACACGTGATTTTTTGGTACATGTGATTGCAAAAAACAAGAATGTTGAACCAGAAACAACAAAAATTGCAACATTTCTATGGCACATTGTTCTCAAAATGCGTCATTGTGCAACGAACTGTAATGGAACAAGGTAACGTAAGACAGCATGTGGTTGAGGAAATCCAACAGCGTACATTGAATCAAGTGTTGGATGCTTTTGATAAACACTGTTTGCTACAAAATACTGTCACCATGAAATCGTTCAAGTTTAACGAAATCGTACAAAAGGAACACCAATCATTCAACGAATTTCTGACAGAAATTCGCGAACAAATTTATTAAATTTAACATTATGCATGCTTGTTGTTACAAAACCGCGAACAAACTCTTAGTGAAAAACAATTTTCAAGTAACGCATGTTTATTTATTGTCGATGTTAAAATCATTAAAATGCAATAATTCTTTGGATAAGTAGCACGTTGTGATAGCACCGAGCTTTATCATAAATTTGTTTTATTGCTGCCAGCCATGTAAGAATTGAAAAGGACGATGCTGTTAGTCCTGTTAGTGGTAAACATGCGATTTTAACGAGACTGAACCAGCTGCAAATACCATCACATGCTACATCACAAAACGATTATACACATATAGGATATATAAAATGATATCGGAAATAAAGTTAAGTTTATTGTATGGAAATATATTAAAAACAGCAAAACTTAATTAATAGCATGCACATTTAAATTATTCCTTTAAAAAGGGTCTAGGTTCGTTTGGTCAAGCGATTAAGTCATCCCTTTCTAATTGCTAACCTAATTCCGAATTGAATCTCTTAAACCCTGTGGAGATTTATTTGTTGAATCGGCGTGTCTTGTTATCGCAATTAGAAATGTTTTCGAGTCGGCCAGAGAGAAATAAATGCGTACGATGACAGTAGCGGCTCGTGCTTTCATAAATAAGTGAAAAGGTGCAAAAAAAATAATCAGACCTATTTAGAATTAGGTACAGTCTACCCTTGAATGTTCCTTAGTATATTTTACAATGAATATGTCAAATAATATGAATATAATATTAATAAAAATAATACTGCATATATGACGACGTGAATAAGGTGTATTCAATTTAATATTTTCGTTGAATTATTATTTTAAATAGTCATCTATATTCTTTTAAAACGTCTTGGATTGTGTTTTGAAATACGAAAAAAAAACTTTTTGGTGTTTCATTTTGGGCAGTTCCTCCGATCTACACTGTAGTGCAAAGCCGAAGCGTAAGGCGTAAGGCCCTCTTCAGTCTCCTTTCAGAAATCATGAGAATGGGTGGGTGGTGTGGTTAGGGAGAGAAATATGAGACAGACGAAATGAAGACAGAAGACAAGTTAAAGATTATTAATCAATCTGTCGAATATTACTACCCCCGTATTTATCTAAGTGATCCGAAGAAACCACAGAAAACTTTGACCAGAGCAGCCGGAAATACGAACAATTAACGTACAGGTACAAAGAGCATGCAGGTGTAATGCAGTGGGAGTTTTAGGTCTTTGCTGCTGACGTCACCGTTATTATGGTAATTCGTTAATGCTAACAAAGGTACGGCGACCACGGGCTTAGCTCTTCGTTTGGACATTTGTTACGTATATTAAGAACATTACAAAGGATATTTAAGACATTTGATAGCACTCTAAGTAGATGCAATAAGCTTATATACTTTTTTACACGAAATTTCTTTAATAGAAAATAGTTATCGGTAACAGAAATTATATTTTGTGAGAGAAATAAATCTCTTCACCTATTTCACCTGAATACACGCCACTGTGCGGCATATGTACGAATGTGCGAGTATAAAGGTCGTTTTAATTTTCGAGTATTTTAAAGTGGCACTCGGATTGGTCAAATAATAATTGGGGAAACCAATTAGGACGTTTATGATGATAAATACGCGTATCATCCTTGGACACAAATTCTGCATTTTAACATGAAATTACCCCTTGTATGATTGATTAATGTTCACTTTCATTTATATTGAGGAGTCGACAATAAATCACTTCACCTATTCAGACCCGTAACTGTGCATCGTTCTAATTGAGTTTAAGTGGTTGGGGATAACCACGCAAGCGAATCGGAATTTATAGGAAACACTCTCTATGGAATGAAATGCAGTTTTCACAATGTTACAACGCATCTCTTATACATGAATACGTTGACATCGTTGTTGTCGTCTATACAGAAATTTTAATATTGCCAACTTCTTCTTTCGAACTCAATTTATCACTTCTGCGATTGGCGCGAACATTCGAGCAACGAACTGAACTAAAAGGAATGTTAACAATGCTTCGAAAAAGAGAAATGAAAATATTGCAACAGCAACAATGACACATCATCATCTTCGATCTTTTTACGCTCGAATAAATTTTTACACACCACTTACATAAGGAGGTTAATAACTAAGGGTATTCCATTTTAAACGATCAATGTAAAGAACTACAATATATCGAATTCCGAGTTTCTGTACTAATTACTCATTATTAGTTTAGCAATTGTTAAAATATAAGAAATTGAATCTTGACTAGGCACTTGGTGAAACATATTTAATAAGATTAAGAAATAAAACACATGGTACGCTTTTGTTTCACAGTTTTTATTTAGAACACTCTAACAATTTAAAAAAATGAAAAAACACAAAACGTTTCAAGAAATATATTTAATACACGACAATTGTTTCACTTAACATAAGATTCTTCAGGTGAAGATATATCTTCAGGCTTCTACAATCAACAATTTACTCTAACAATTGTTTCGGTTGCTAAGCCATCATCAAAGAGAATAATTTTACAAAAGTAACAACGATCTTATACACCTATGTGGGGGTTAGATGAACAAATTCACGAGTATAGAGGTCCAAAACTCAGTTTAGTTGTTTAGTTTGTTATCTTGATGTTTACAAGCTTTTTTAATTTTTAAAATTTCATACAGATTTAGCCGTTTGCTTTTATTTAAATTATGTAACAATTTACAATTTTTTGTATCAAGAAAATGATCGTTTGTAATGCAGTGTTCGGCTAATCCAGTGCACTTTTTATTTTGGATCATAGATTTTTTATGTTCTTCTAAACGGGTGTTTAGAGAACGACCTGTTTGTTCAATATAGAAGTCGGAGCAATGTAGACAGTTCAACTGGTAAACACCACTTTTTTCAAGAGTGTTTTGTTTATCTAGTTTATTGTTAACTATGAAAGAACCTAGATTATTTTTGTTTACACATATCGGGATGTTAGTTTTCTTTATATTATTACAAATTTTACTAGACACTGAAGGTACACAATTAATAAAAGCATATTGTTTATTTTTGTTATGTCAAGAGACACAAAAAAGTTAGACATTAGCAACTTTTTTCTTTTTTTATTAATCAAAGAATCTGTTAATTTACTATCATAGCCGTTATTTACTGCTAATTATTTTATAATAATGACTTCTTTTTCAAAATTCGTAGCATTTAATGGGAAACCAAATAGGCGGTGTATAAAAAAATGAAATGCACATAATTTAATAGAATTAGATTGATTCGAATTAAAATGTAATAGGTATCTGTGTATGTATGTTTTCTGAAAATGTCAAATTCTATGTAATTTTCATTTCTTAACTTTCAAATCCAAATAGTTTAACTGTTGTATTTCTACTGTAAATTTAACGCTTGGGAAAAATGAATTAGTATATTCTAGAAAACTAGTCAAATCCTCAGTTGAACCTGTCCAAAAGGCCAAGATATCGTCTACATAACGTGCTCAAATGTTAATATGCGAAATTAAGGGAAATACCGAATTGAATAGTTTCATTTCGAATGATATCATAAATATTTCACTAAGTAACGGAGATAAGAGAGAACCCATTGGTAATTCATCTATTTGTGAATAAAATTTATTATTGAATTTAAAATAACTTTGTTTCAAATTGTTAAAATTTTAGTATCAATTGACTCAACATTACCAACCATGACAAAAAACTGCCCTTTGAATACACGTGTAGCACTGTCGTCAACGCAAATCGGTAAATTGTGAAAGCATTACAACTTGCAAAGAATATATGCTGTTAAAGTAGTTAGGGAGCTTCCACCGTACCGCTATTATAATCGGATTATTATGGAGGCGCTTTTCAACATAATGTATTGAATGTAATGCATTCATACTGATAGGGAAATCGTTTTAAATTAAATAGAAAATGAATATATAATTCCTCAATTGTTACTGTATATAAGAAATCAATTTTCATGCAAAATTTCTATACTCTTCAGCTTCCGAAGATGCCTTGTTAAGGTCAAACAATTGAAAAGCTTTTCCTATCGTGCCTTTTATGTTACAACTAAGCTTATAGGTATCTAATAATAATTTCCCTATAATATGGTAATTTTGCATGCAACAGTATAAGAAATTACAATACCTTATTGGGTATTTTCTCTATTTATTACTCTCATTGTTACCCTGTTAATATCGTTAGACATTACTATGTAGTAAACAAATACGAGGGTGGATCAAATATAAACGAGCCTTTTTAAATTGCGCGTCGGATATTTGTTCAAGGCGTATGCGGGCGTTAGGAACTTGAAGTGGGGATATAGCTGGCACGGAATTATTGCTGCGTTCGCTTGGTTAATAGCTATCACTATGACGACCACGACCACAGCTGACTCAGTCGTTACCACATATAAAAATCTTCCTTGAATATCTATTTCTATTTTCTAAAAAATTACTTATTACTGACTTATGTTTTGGTTTATTTCTCCGTTTTCGCATTTAATAACAGAAGAGTAATTTTCTTCTTTAACCTACCGTGTCAGGTACAGCATTTTTTACTTGGTATTTTTGCAACAGAGGTTTAATTACATAATAATTTCCTTTAAAAAGGTTCAAAGAAGTCCTACTTTTGAAGTATGAACTTTATATAATTATTCAGATAGATGTGAACCTGCATGTCTTCTGCAACAGAATGTTTTGTAAACGATTAATTATGAAGAACAATTTCACGTTTCCTTTTAAACAAAGACGCAATGTGAGCTACTTTGATGTATTAAATCGCTTGTATAGGTATTCTTGACTTATTTAAATATTCTATCAACAGTTTATTTTCAAATTCATGCATTGTAAAACAAAAATTTACATTGTTCTTTGAAGGAATATACTGTTCGTTGATATACGGAATATAACAGGCGGGCTTAAAAGTTCGTAGGCTGACCCATAGATACGCTACTAGTATCAAATCCATTTGATTTTTAGTTAACCCTAACCTTCAAAAGTCACGTGTATACATTTGACAGCTGTTGCACTATTAGTATATGAGTTTTAGTGAAAGAACTTTTGTTACTTTGAAAAAATTGATAAAAAGGAATTTCGTGTGTTAATAAAGCTTTGCTTTTGGTGAAAAAACAATACTGTTGAAACCAAGGCTTGGCTTGATAAACATTATTGGAACTTTGTACCAGGAAAATCAACCGTAGCAAAATGGTTTGCTAAATTTAAACGAGGCGAAATGAGCACCGAGGACTATGCACGCAGTGGACGCCTCAAAGAGGTTGTTACCGATGAAAACATCAAAAACGACTACAAAATAATTTTTGATAACCGTAAAGTGAAGTTGATTGAGATAGCTGGGACCATAGACCCTAAAGATATCAAATGAACGTGTTAGTCATATCGTGAATGAATATTTGGATATGCGAAAGCTCTGTACAAAGTGGATTGCGACGATATGTGATGATAGATGACAGTCACCTGAGTGGACTGCACATGATGAACCGACTCCAAAGCGTGGAAAGACGCAAAAGTCGGCTGGCAAGGTTATGGCATCAGTATTCTGGGATGCTTATGGTATAATATTCATTGACTATCTTAAAAAGGGGAAAACCATAAACAGCGACTGCGTATTTGTAGCGTTATTGAAGCGTTTAAAAGACGAAATCACGGAAAAGCCGCCTCATTTGAAGAAAAAGAAAGTTCTATTTCTTCAAGACAATGCACCATGTCACAAATCAATGAAATCAATGGCAAAATTCCATGAATTGGGCTTCGAATTACCTCCACATCCACCGTACTCTCCAGATCTGGCCCGCAGCGACTTTTTTCTGTTCTCAAACCTCAAGAGGATGCTCGCTGGACAGAAATGTCGCACCGATGAAGAGGTAATCGTAATCGCCGGAACTGAAGACTATTTTAGGCTAAAGACAAATCGTATAATAAAAATGGTATCGAAAAATTGTATGACCGCTATAATCGTTGTATCGCCCTCGAAGGGAACCATATTGAATAATAAAAATCAAATTCTATAAAAAAAAAATATATATTTTTTCTATGCTAGCCTACGAACTTTTCAGCCCGCCTGTTATATGTGCGCGTTTGTTTGAAGGTTCTTAAAATAGGATTTATTATGTACCTAAATAGATACGCAGCAGTAATTTGGTTAATCAGATTTTTTGGTACGTTGTAATATATTTGAAAAGCTTTCTCTCGTCATTAACCAGTTTGAGATTTTAAGGTTAAAACTAGATCGGAGTTTCAGTAATAGTGTAGTAGATCTCATTAGTGTTGCATGTAGTGTCACATGTTGTAATTGTAGTCAGTGATATGACTTTTGTAAATTAAATGTACCCTGCTAATAGAAATTTCAAAACTAAATAAGTGCCTTTATTTGTACATTACTAATGGCATAATTTTGTTTTGTTATTTAATTAATCCAAAATTCGTTTATTCCCTAATAGTTTTATCAACTTTACTTGGCAGTAACGATATTAAAATGAAGCCAGTCTACCCTTTCAACCTAGTTTTCCAAATAATAAAATTTCAACAGAATATTAACGAAAATACTGAAGATGCTAATGTCTGTTGGTTCTTTGCGAAATATTATTTAAATAAATAAATTACTATAAACCTACAATGTAATTTGTATTTATTCATTATTTCATAAAATGAAAATGAATCACAATTCATTCTTTAGATGGAAGCTAAATGTATATATAAAAAATTACATAGTAATGTAGTAGGTATGTTCGGTAAGGGATGGGGCAGGAATTAAGCTTCAAAATATAAATTAATAAGAAGGGATGAACAGTTTCAAGTTAATTAACCATATTTGTTATCAACATATTTTCAATATATTAAATAAAATTCATTTCTGAATTCATTTTTCCACAACTTATTAAATAAACTTAACACGTGTTTCGCCAACACTGTGGCTTCTTCAGAACTACAAAATTTACTTAAAACTGCCTAAGAGTAAATGTTTATAAATAGGGTGGTGCATCTTCATTAGAGTGAGGGAAAAGATTTAATAGTGGTGAGGGGTTTATATCTACTTGGTCATTGAGTAATCTGTCTGTATTTTTATATTTGTTAATTTCATTACATTCTAATAGTGTAAGTTTTAAACTTTTATTTTCAATGTGCAAAATTTTAACATCTAAATTAAATATATGATTATCTTCTAATACATGTTTTGCATAGTTGGAATCGTTTTTTTTTGTTTCTATATAATCTAAAATGTTCGTTTAAATGAATTCTAATCTTTCTTCCCGTCTGACCTAAAAAAATTTATATTTGTCAGATGGAAAGAAAAAATTTAGATGCTAAAATTTTACACACTGAAAATAAAAGTTTAAAACTTACACTACTAGAATCTAATGAAATTAACAAATATAAAAATACAGACAGATTACTTAATGACCAAATAGATATAAACCCCTCACCACTATTAAATCTTTTCCCTCACTCTAATGAAGATGCACCACCCTATTTATAAACATTTACTCTTAGGTAGTTTTAAGTAAATTTTGTACTTCTGAAGAAGCCACAGTGTTGGCGAAACACGTGTTAAGTTTATTTAATAGATAGTGGAAGTTATCAACTGTGTATTTATTTCAATATGTTGGACTTCCATGAAGTATCCGCTAATTCAATACAATTGACTACAGATTACTTTCAATTAACGAGGAAAACTTATTAATTAAGCTGTAAGTGAGTACAAATTAATTCATATTAATGTATTGAAATTAATATTTACTAAAACGTTCTCAGAATATTTCGTTCTTAATATATTACAGTTAATTTATTTCTTTTAATAAAAACTATTAAAAGTTTTTTGTTAAAGTGAGGTTGACATAAAGACTTAGTTCTATGCTTCTAATTTTCTTTCAATTTAAGGATCCTTAGGTGAAAAGTGAAGTGTTAAATCTCTGCTTTACATTATGTATGTAACAAATTTCACGTGTGGTTAGGGAAGTGATCCTGGAAACGGGAGATTGTACATAACTTTTCGGATGCTTGCTATCTATAGCGCTTACCTAAATCGCATCTTGACAGCTAAGTTACTTTTCATTAGGTGTTTAAAATGAAAAATTCGTTTTCGATTCTCACTATCGATATTACGACTTTCTTATTCAGTAAAAAGAATTTTAACCTTTCTGGCAAACGAAGCATTTATTTTTAGAATAAAAACTTAAAAATGTTACAACAACAAATAAAACAGAAGGTCGGAACTAAGGAGGTTATAATATAACTATTATATTTATGAATATTAATAAAACACCAATTTGGTTAAGTTCCATATAATTGCATAATCACTTAGCACGTGTTTCGCGCGCACTGCGGCTTCTTCAGAAGTTTTACATGAAACTTAATCTATCTTACAAGGTTTGTTGTTAAATACTGTTGGGGTGGGTGAGAATAGAGAAATAGGTTCAGCAATGGTGAGGTACTTAATTCTATTTGTTTACTTATTAAACTATTACTATTTTTATGCTTATCTATTTCTAGTATTTCTATAAATGACAATTCAAAACTTAACCTATTAGTTTCATGTAAAACTTCTGAAGAAGCCGCAGTGCGCGCGAAACACGTGTTAAGTGATTATACCATTATATGGAAATTAACCAAATAGATGTTTTATTAATATTCATAATGAATTTCCGTCAAGTAGATGTAGATTCGATTATATATATTATATTTATGCCCATACGGTATGATTTTGAAGAATTGAGCTAAAACATGCAAGGTGACCTTTACGTAGATAAATATCTATCTATGTAGTTCCTTATTTGAATATGAGGAAATTATTTGTTCGGCAATTTTTAAATTATGTATTTCAATATTGGACACATATGACAGAAGGTATGAACAGTTTTGAAGTGAACTACGTGACGCATTAGAGTAACTCAAAATACCTTTACGAAGTGTTCAGACCAATGCGAAGATGTTTGTTGAAACCTCAAAATCTGTCGAAATATATACACGAATGTCACCCGATTTTAAATTGCTTTTGTAATTAATTTTTTTTTTCGACGTTTTCGACCAATAATTCCACTACTGCGCGAGAGGGTTGCTTTTTTTATTAAGATAGCTGGTTATATAGCCCACCGTATAACATAACAAAGAATGTGCAAACAAAAAAATTGGATCTCAATTTTTTTTAACCAAAGTGGAATTAATCTAACCTAACAAAAAATGAGGATTTTTTATAAGTAGGCTTTTGCGAATAATTTATCCGTGAATTCATGAGAAACTTCAAATAAAGCTTACATAATCAATTACCGATAAAGTAAGAAAGATTATGACATAGTAAAATTTAGATTCGGGCTAAAGAGCCATGGTCTAAACGAACGATTACGTCCAGATGTTTTGTTGGCTGACATCTTCAGTAGTACTGCGGACCTGGAAGTGTTAGCAACGACTGAGTAGAGAGTTGAAACTGAAGCTTTTGGGTGTTGCATTCTCACCAGCTACTCATATTGGTGGGCGGGAAATTCCTACGACCTACACTATGGTGCAAATCCGGAAGGTAGGGCATAAGGCCCTCTTCAGTCTGCTTTCAGGAATCGTGGGAATGAGTTGGTAGTGTAGTTAGGGAGAGAAAGACGAAGACAGAAGATAAGTGGAATATTACTGCATTGATATTTGCCTAAATGAACTACTATTTTCCAAAGTTGGACGAAAATTAAGAAAATAAAATTCAAAACTCCTTAAAATCAAATAAGACATATTGGAGATTTCTTTGATAGGTCTTGATGTTTATAATTCGATACTCGGTTTAATCGTTACCGATTGAGGCACCCTTTATTTAATACTGATATTTTTAGTTTTTATATTTGTTATTTATTTGGTGGAGAAACAAGGCATTGTGTTTGATTTAATTTATCTCATGAACATAAAGAATGTTTACGAAAAACTCTGCCATCTTGTGTCGCCTCTTGTTTTGCTTGAAAACACTTGTTATCTGGAAAGTAAGCATCATTTATTGAGAGGGTGTGCCTCCTCATCCGTTAAATAGTGGGAAGTGCCAATAATGCATGCGCACTAAAAATGTAAATATATTGGAACAAGAAGGGTGAAAGGTTCTCGGAGATCCGTGGCACTTAATCTTAGGAGCGTGAAGTAGAAGCGGAACTGTCATAAACAACATTGCTAATTACCAGCTCAGGAGGGTAAGGAGTGAGGGTTAAGAGGGCGCGGTTGCTGGCGCCCATGAGTGCAAAGAGACGATGGCAGAAAAGCTGAAGACCACTAGATGTGCAGTGACGGCGCCTTAAGGTCTAAATCCCCGATTAATCCTTCTTTTAGTAAAAGCATTTTGACATTTGATAAAACTGAATGACAAATCTACCTCGTACTCAATACAAGTTGGCCTAACTTGTTCTTGTACATCGTTTTCTTTTTAATCTAATGCGTGTATAATCTGGCAACCATTGTGTACTGTAGCTGCTAGATATCATCCCAATATAATGTAATTCGAAGTAAAATTGAAATCCATTAACTGGACAGCACTTTCTAATTGCATTTAAAATGCACAATAGGTGCAGTACGTAGAACAAAAACAGAAGGATGGTCGAAAAGTAAACAAAAGCACTATTAAATGGAAGAAAAGGACATTCAAGTAAAAGAAAAGCACGTCCCATTATAAGAAAGCACGATCTAATGAAAGAAATATTGATTGAGTAGAAGAGAAGAATGGCCGAATAAAATAGAAGCATTATCAATTAGATGGGTAACATGACCACATAGAAGAAAAGCACGTTCAAGTAAAGGGGGTCATGTACCATTATAAAAAAGCACGATCTAATAATAGAAAAATGGATTGAGTAGAAGAGAAGAATGCCGAATAAAATAGAAGCATTATCAATTGGATGGGTAACATGACCAAATTGATGAAAAGCACGTTTAAGTAAAGGGAAAGCACGTCCTATTATAAGAAAGCACGATCTAATGAAAGAAATATTGTTTGAGTAGAAGAGAAGAATGGCCGAATAAAATAGAAACATTATCAATTGGATGGTTAACATGACCACATAGAAGAAAAGCACGTTCAAGTAAAGGGGGTCATGTCCCATTATAAAAAAGCACGATCTAATAATAGAAAAATGGATTGAGTAGAAGAGAAGAATGCCCAATAAAATAGAAGCATTATCAATTGGATGGGTAACATGACCACATAGAAGAAAAGCACGTTCAAGTAAAGGGGGTCATGTCCCATTATAAAAAAGCACGATCTAATAATAGAAAAATGGATTGAGTAGAAGAGAAGAATGCCGAATAAAATAGAAGCATTATCAATTGGATGGGTAACATGACCAAATTGATGAAAAGCACGTTTAAGTAAAGGGAAAGCACGTCCTATTATAAGAAAGCACGATCTAATGAAAGAAATATTGTTTGAGTAGAAGAGAAGAATGGCCGAATAAAATAGAAACATTATCAATTGGATGGTTAACATGACCACATAGAAGAAAAGCACGTTCAAGTAAAGGAGGTCATGTCCTATTATAAAAAAGCACGATCTAATAAAAGAAAAATGGATTGAGTAGAAGAGAAGAATGCCGAATAAAATAGAAGCATTATCAATTGGATGGGTAACATGACCAAATAGAAGAAAAGCACGTTCAAGTAAAAGGAAAGCACGTCCTATTATAAGAAAGCACGATCTAATGAAAGAAAAATGGATTGACTAGAAGAGAATGACTGAATAAAATAGAAATATTATCAACTGGAAGCGGAGCATGGCCAAACAGAAGAAAAGCACGATTAAATACAAGTGTAACATGACTTATAGGGAGAAACGAACAGCTAAAACTTGATGTAAAGAAGAGAGAGCTTAATCGAAAAAGAAAAATGAACGATCAAGGAGAAAGAAAATCCAGAGGAGAAGAGCACCATTAAACAGAAACAAAATCATCGAAAGAAAGGAAAAAGGCACAATTACATAGAAAAAGAGTACCTATGTATAAATTAAAATAGTCGAATAGGGGAAATGTATGATCAGGTAAAAGAGAAACATGATCTAATAGGAGTGAGGCACGTTCAAATACATACGAATAGTAAAAAATAATTAGGAAAACTTCAGGATTAAATAGAAGAGAAGTTCGATGTAATACAAGAAATCTAAAGGAATGAATGAGCAAATAGATGATAAACACAGGTTGTGTAAAGTTTTCTGATGAATAAAAATTTATTTTTCCCGACTGTTTTTTTGTTGTTCCTTATACGTATTCAAATTGGATTTTGGTAAAATGTATCGCAGTTGCGGTCAAATTTATCAGGGATTGTAATGTGGCCACTTTTTTTACAAGTAACGATTCAAGTTCAGCGTCGCCACTGTGGAGTGAGAAAGCATATGAACTACTGTGAGCACCTAGGTACTAACTATCCTTCTCTTGAAATCTAAGCACTAGCGCAGCGCCTCTAACTAAATTAAACCACGCTCTGGTGCTAAATCTCTCCAGTTTCAATTATGCATACGTAAGGAATTTATTGTCATGGCCCGCTTGGCGATCTGTTCGTTGTTTTTACATCCTTTCCAAACTTTTAAACGATTATCCTACGTTTACAAGGTGATACAACTGACTAATCAACTAATAACAAGACACGGAATTATTATTTATTATATTATCTGGGGCTGTTTAGAGAAAAGATAGTATGTTAAGAAATGTATTTTAATATAGGTACATATGATAAATGTAATTATAATGTAGTAATGTAATTTTAATATGATGAGGATTTTGAAGAGAGAAAAAATGAATGATAAGATTTGTGTTAAAATTGTTGAAATATTGGGCGCCAGATACCATTACGATATCAATTAAATTAAATATTAAATTGAGAAAATTAATAGGTTTATTGGCTTGATAATCATAAAAAAATCAGTTTAACGAGCCTTTTGAAGAATACACATATTTTGTGATATCCTTTTAATTTATATTTATGGAGATTATTTTTAGTTTCAAATCACAGGTAACTATTGCTTCTTTAATTCAATTATTTATCTTTCAAATATTAACGAAAGGTCTTTACCGTACGGAGGCTAAATTTCGACTGTTTTTGGTCTCGAACCATAAGATTTTAGTAAATTATAGTATTCCCGATTTTTTTTTTTCCACACCGACTTGGATAAATATCCGCATAAAGTTTTTCAAAAATTTTCATGAATCCTTAAATTTCTAATCTCAAAACATTTTACTTTTAATTCTAAACAAAATATTTTTAATATGTTTATACTAAATTTCTAATATTAACTCAAAAAATTTGACTTAAAATTTATCTATCAAAAATTTTATAATTTTACAAAATTCTAAATAAATCCAAAAGAAAACATCTTTTTAAGTTCACAAATCGATAAATAAAGTTAATTCCTACCATTTTTAATTATTTTGTCCTGTCTAGTATCTTTAAATTACATTCTATAACAATGTAAAAGATTCATTAAATTTTAATTTCGTAAATTTTTGAAAATACTATGTTTTCCTCTTACAATTCTTTCAAAAAACTAAATTTTGATTAGAAATTAAATTTCTGAAACCTAATTAACAAAAATAAGCAAACTGATATCAATCGGAAACCTTAAAAATTTACTATGATTTTCAAATCACTTTTCTTTTTTATTGTAACTGAAATAAGACTAAAAGTGAAGTCTTTCAGTGAAATTGAATAAAATTAAACGTTCCTTCTATTTTGGTAAAAAGAATTTATCAAAAGTCCAAATTATAAACATAAACATAAATTTTTAAAATTTTAAGTTAAGAATTTTGATTTTCCAAGCAATTAATTATTCAAAACAGTTTTAAAGAAAATTTAAAAGACTGGAAGTAAGAAATAGGATCCAAAAAATTAATACTGTAGCTTAATTTGTCTAAGTATGGAGTTTATTTCCAAATATTTATATAAAAATGGATTCTAATGCTTTCTTTTTTTTGGATTGGTACATGTTTTCAATTTATATATCTGTGTCTAATGTTTAACATTAATTATTGTTATGTGAGATGTACAAATTTTATTTTCTTCATATCTTCGAGAAATGCCATGAAATGTATACTATTTTGTTTTGTTGAAAGTTATTTGGGTGTTTATAAATGTTGTTCGTAATTTTTAAATTGGTTTATTGTATTAGTGAAGCAAACTTATAGGATTAAAATTGTATTATTTGTTAAAACAAGATACCAATATGATCGATTTCTTTTCTATCTGTAACGTTCGATTCTTGATTCCTTTCTTCTAATCCCTTTCTCTTTGTGATTTTGTACAGATTAAGGGATCATTGCCTTTTTCGTCGTAATTAAAATTGTTGGAGTATTCTGAATTCTTTTGAGCACTACACACGCTGAACATTCATGCCATTGGTGGTGTGTAACTTGTAAACTGCATTGAACTTTAACCCAAACCGTTATCAGATTTCTTAACGTCTTTAATGCCGTCCGTCACACGATTTAAATTGAAAAGGAACACATACATAAAAGTTGCTGTTTTACACTGCGGAAAATAACTTTTATAGAATTCAAGTTCTGTTGCTGAGAAGAGAGGAAAAAGGGGTGCAGCTTTGCAGAAATCTAATCAACGGCTTGTAGGGAAGCATAAAATTTTTTAATCTTATTGAAATGTTTCACGGCAAATGAGCTCTTAGCAGATACATTTTGTTTTCGAGTTAGTTTATTCAGCAGTAAGTAAACAAAGAGATAGTAGAATTTCAGAGATAATTAACGTGTATTATTTAATGAAAATGTTTTTAAAATAAGTAGTATAAACAGTAACAGTTAGCTTAACAGGAATTCCAAGGATGGTTGTTCTTTATCAAATTTTACGTCGTCTATTCTACAAAGTATTTTCAGTCACTCAATTTGGAAAGGAAAATGCCCAACAGCATTATATTACATTGTAATTAGTTTGTGAGCATTTTATATCACCGATCACGTCAATAATGTTTGAAACAGTAAATCTACAATTTATCGTCTCAGTGACCAGATGAAGCAGTTACCACTGAATATGATTTAATGAAATGTATAATCGATTAACTGGACAGCCTACACATTACTTGTATTTTGAATATTTGGTTCTAAGGGATCTATAACTATACGATGATCTAAATTTTTTAGTAAATTTTAACTGTTATTTTTAGCAATTGCATCTACCCTTTCTAGTTCTTTTAAGTAATTTTCTTCGGTTATTGGTACAGCTAAAAGTCTGTAAAAAACACTGTGAAAAAAGACTAATTTCTGGGAAATTCGATGAATAGATATTGAGTCAATTATCGTGTCTGTGTGTAATTGTTTATGTGATATATGGAAATAATGTTTCACATTCAAACTTAAGTCAAGGAAATTAATTGATTTGTTTTCTTCTACTTCTAGTGTAATGTTAATTTTGGGGTGAATTTTATTCAAAAGTCTGAAACATTGAGATAACTGTCTCTCTCTTCTGTTAATACAAATTATATTATCCAAAAAAAGAAGGCATTAAAATCCTTTTTCGTCTAACTTTCAATGATCACAGATCCCACATTTCGAACGCGTCCTACACAGTAGGCACAGCGTATGGAAAGCCATATCTCACGACCGGTTTCGACCTATCAGGTCTCATCAGGTGGGTGCTGGCAGAAAGGCCTCTACAGGCTATATGATGAATATAAATATAAATATGTAATAAATAGAAACAACTACACCGAAGGCTAATACCCCTACCGGCATTGAATTATACTGTTAATTCCGATGGATTCTTAGACGAAGATATAACATATCCAAAAAAAGAAGACATCACAGATCCCACGTTATGTGATCCTTGAAAGTTAGACGAAAAAGGATTTTAATGCCTTCTTTTTTTGGATATGTTATATCTTCGTCTAAGAATCCATCGGAATTAACAGTATAATTCAATGCCAGTAGAGGTATTAGCCGTCGGAGTAGTTGTTTTTGTTTATTCCATGTTTATATTTATATTTAACAAATTATATTATTATCGTTACGTACGTAGATGACATATTAGTTTGTTTTAAATATTAATTTATAACAATAAGAATTAAAGCCGGTAATATTAATAGTATCATTTCATTTGAAAGACTTTTTGAAAAAATCTTGAATGATTCTTGTTTAAAGTCCCTGTTCCAAGTTAATACAAAAATTTGTCACGATAGTAACAAATGTGGAATCATATCAAAGCCTTGATAATGGGTAATGTATTTTGCATCGATGTTAATCAGAATAAAGAATCTGTCGAATTATTTACGTTACCATCCATATTTCTGGATAAAATATTATCGGCTCCTCTTTCTAAAATTACCGAATCTTCCACTGGTCGTCAGCATACCTATAGCAGAATTAGGCATTTTATAAAAATAATTAATTGATTCTACTTTTCAAAAGCAGAGGCTTCCTTCTTTCGCAAGGGGTTTCTTCTTTCAGTGTATGCATGTCAAGAGTCATTAACCATATGCTTTTAGTGTTCACATTATTTATTATAACAGTTTAAAAACAGTTAAAAAATTATGTCAATGTTTGAAATTTATTGTTTTGTGGTTGTGCCAGCAAGGAATTGTTAAATTCAAATGTATGCATTGATGTAGGTAAGTAGGTGGACCATTTTGTAGCATTTTTAGAAATTTAGACGTGGAAGCGCAATGTATGGGAATATATTTAGCAAAAATTGTCTAAGAATTATTTTCCCACAAGGAGAGGGGAGTAGCAAAAAAGGGGACGTTTAAACGCAAGCGTCGGGGCGCCTAGCAGCCAAAAACCAGTCGGATACGTCGGCGCATCGGTCGACAGTAGCAGTGCATGTTTGCTTTAACACGTATAAAGGTATATAAACCCGTGCATCTCTCATATTTCGCAACTTGACTTCAACGATGGTACAAGTCTAAACTGATAGTGATCATCAATGAAGCAAGTTTTGGTTTAGTAATAGATTTGTGAAATAGTGTGAAATTAGTGCAACTATACATATACATTGTCAGTTAAATTATTCGTTTGATCCCAGAATTTTGTTTTCAAAATTTTGAATGGACAATTTCTAAATTTCAAGAATAGTTTAAATCAGGCTTCATGGCTCTTCATCAAGTCCTGTGGTGTCTTATGACATTAGCTACATTCCTCAAACCATCAGGTACTTGAAAAGTGTATTTAAGTATGGTGTAAAAAGTTTTTTGCTGTTAATTATCTTAGAAACCATATTTTTAAAAATTATGTTTTTTTTAATGGAACAAGTTTGAAAGTTAAATCTAAGCTCTTCGTGGTGCAATCGTTGTGGAACATGTTTATAATTAAAGTTTGAAGCGAATACAAAAACAGTTGGGTAAATTTCATACAGTTTATTATTATAATTCTTGACGAACTCGTTTCGGCTGTTTTGCCATAATCATAAGATACATGTTATGTACTATCTTATGATTATGGCATAACAGCCGAAACGAATTCGTCAAGAATTATAATAATAAACTGTGTGAAATTTACCCAACTGTTTTTGTATTCGCTTCAAACTTTAAGTTTGAAAGTTTCTGAAAAGTTTCTGATAACAGAGAAAAATGTGTGTTTCAAATTTGAATGTATTTTCTCATTTCTATATTAACTTCTGCTTCATAGGTACAAGTTTTAAAATAAGCGTAAGTAACAGGTAAATTAACAGTAAATTTTTCATGCATGCGTAATTGATTGTGCTAATTATTTTTGTCTAAAAAAATCGAATACTGTACTTCCTTCAACGCCTTTGTGAGATTATGTCTGCAATCGGAATTGGTAAACATGAAAGTTTATTATGTATATGAATTGAAAAACATTCATAGCGCAGTTAATAACGCAAAAATTATTATAAGAAAATGGAGAACGAAAATACGTTAAAATGTAAAATTTTCTTTTTAGCATATGTATATTGGGAAAAAGACGTAACAATCACAAAGGGCATGCTCAACTGGAATTATCAATTTGGACACAGGATTTAGCTCATAGCTGCTTAATGTTATCATAAAATTTATTTATGCCAATCGCATTAATCAATTTATTAAGCAGCTATGCTAAAATTTGATAGGTTTTAAGGTAAAGGAGAAAAATTATTTTGTATTAGCTAATCAACCTAATAGTAATGGAAAATTAAAATATTGCAATTTTGAAATTAGCGAATATTGTAAAATTAACTAAGTAAATATATTGTTGCCCTTACGCTAAATTATTTTGCTTATACATAGTTCTATATAAAAAAATACAATTAACATAATTTTGCTAGTGCTATTTTAAAATTAGTTAATTTGACGAACGTAATTAATTTGCATGGCTGAGATATTTTTACTAATGCATGACATATTGCAAAATGTTTTTCAATATAGGTAGCAAAGCAAAATAATTTGATTGAATGATTTATCTTTTGATTCAAATAACGAATGAAGGCCCTTCAGGATTTATGTCTTCAAATTATTTATCCACACTAACATGCTTTTTTTCCCTTTTGATACCAAACGATTTCAAACAGTTTCACTTTTATTCTTTCTCCATTTTTCTTAGAAAAAAAATTATATACATGTAATAAATTAAATTAAACAACTGGATAGGCCGTTAGTCATTAAAATATTTTTTAATGAGTTATTACATAAAATATAGGTAGATAGAAACTTTTGAAACTGGAAAGTGTTTTTAAGTGTATACGATTGTTTTTAAGGCATAAAATAATATTTGAATTTAAAAGGGTAGGTATCATAAATGTAATTAAATTACGCCCTTTAAATAAATGCAGGTAAAATAATTATAATTTACCGTTATTATGTCGCGTTCTCAATTATATACATACATATGTTAAGGAATATGCAACGTTTATCTTTTGCTGACTGTTTATTTTTGTTGTTGTCTATAAAAGCTGCTCAGAAATGTAAAGTAGTTATTCTAGCTTTAGACTAGACCTAGTGTTGTTATATAATTTATAAAATAAACTTTTTTAAAAGTCTTTGTTCCAATTTTGGAATATAACATATATATGTATATTATTTATATAAAATAGAATTTGATTATACCATAGTAAGTGCGCCTTATAAGCATAAAATACACCAATTATTATTAGCACATGCACAGTTAGAAACGATTCATTTTACGGAAAACAATATTTAATAATTTGCGGAATTGAAAATTAGTTTGACAAAGGAAATAAGTAGTTAAATTAAGTTAGTTAATTAAGAGGAAATTGGAAATGAAAAGTAAATTTAATTAACATTGTTTTAATGCAAATTAATCGAAATACATATCGTACAATATATGTTACCAGCCAAACCAGATTTCAGGACAAACTAGTTTTGCCTAGGCTAAACTAGTTCTTCCTATACGCGATAGGATTAACTAGCATAGCCTAGTCCAAACTAATTTGTCCTAAGCCCGATCGGATAAACCAGTTTAGGCTAGTCCAAACTGATTGATCTGTCCTGATATAAATATGCACACTGTGGGATAAACTGGTGTGTCCTATTGTAAACATTATAGTATATCTAGATAAACTGAATAAAATACTCCGTAATTGGAAAAATAATAATTTTTATTAATACCATAATGATTCATCGTTAAAAGTTATGGATAATTGGTAATACAAACAATCATACTATAACAAATAATAAGTGTTTTTTAATAGAATAGAAGCAATAATATAACCTAGCCTATTTATATCAGGACAGATCAATCAGTTTGGACTAGCCTAAACTGGTTTATCCGATCGGGCTTAGGACAAATTAGTTTGGACTAGGCTATGCTAGTTAATCCTATCGCGTATAGGAAGAACTAGTTTAGCCTAGGCAAAACTAGTTTGTCCTGAAATCGGGTTTGGCTGGTAACATATACAGCGTAAGTACTGTACATTTTCGACAAATGTTTGTAAATTAACAAACATGTGTATCGATTTACGATGTTTTGTCATATCCGCGAATATTGGCCTAACATTGAAAATAAAACAATTGTAATTGAACATAGGCTTTCTTGACCGGAATCCAAAGTAGAATTCAGGTTCGGGATAAAGGGTCGTGATCTTAATGAACGGTTACGTCTAGACGTTTCGTTGGAAATTGCGGTTGACATCATCACCGGTACTGCGGTGACAACGTAGGCAATGCTTGTAGTATATATATGATAAGAAGTAGAAGTAAAATTTTCTTAGATGCTGCTATAGATAACTGTAGTAAATTAGTTAAATTGTAGTTACAATTTTATGCATTTCTTAGTAAAAAATAATGAATCTTCCTATTCTTACATACATCTTATTATAAGTATACTACATTCCTCTGAGTATGAGATTATTTTGATTAAATTTGTTGACTTGACAAAAATTTAATCAATCAATTTGCAACACGAAATGTTATTGTGTTTAAAACAACAATTGTTTTTGGATAAATGTTAATATTAATATTAAGAGTTACTACTTTTTTTGCTGGGGGCGAGAGAATTAAGGACCACTCAAATATATATACACTATACAGTTAGCTTTTCTTTTATAATCAAACCTGTTGGTTTCCTGTATTGTTGCCTCTAATTCTCCGATACTTCTTGTAATTGATTTGGCGTGTTTCGGCGTTTTTGTTTAAGTTCTTTGTATCTGACATTTTTCCTTCTTCGCCCCTTTCTGAAACTTGAATCGAAGCATTAGTAATGATGCAAGATTAAAACTGTATAAGAAAATGCCCGAGTTATTGCACTGTGCTCTCGCGATAATGTCAGCGCAATGATGAATTACGAAGGAGGATTTATTTTCTGTCCTCAATCTTCAACCACAACACCAATAGTTTGACAAATTTTGAAAATCAGACTAACTCCCTCTTTAAATAGAAAAATATCTAACTGGTAGTTTTTCCGTAGGTATATTTGTCTTTTTCACTTTTTCTCTAAACTCAAAATAGGAATCATTCAAATTTTACAAGAGCAGTTTTAGGGGAAGAGCTCTTATTATTATTATTATTATTATTATTACCCATAAGGAAGATATGTGGCTAAACAGTGATGACAGAAAGGTATATAAGGAAAATAAAACGAAATGTAGTATAAATTAAAGGTGAAAATAAGGTTAAAGTTAGTGGTCGCAGATTTTCGATATCTAGGAGGTTAGATAATTGAGAATGGAAAAAGCGGCAGAGAGATAAAACATACAATAGCGCAAGGTTGACTCGCTTATTTTAATAAAAATAAATCACTTCTATGATTACGAACGGTTAATTTAGAAATTTCAAAAAAAAAAAAAAAATCGAATCCTATTCTTTGTAATGATTTACTTAATTTGTTAGAGATCTGTTTGGAACAGAATTATTTCACATTTAACGAGAGGTTTTACCGGCAATTAGAGTGCCTCCTTATGGGGTCGCCTTTATCACCTGTATTGGCTGATTTTGAAAGAAAATTATTTAGTTTAGTTAATCCGTTAATAAGTTATGTCCATACATGGTATAGATATATTCATGATATCATCTGTGTATGGAAAGATTAAATAATTTCGTTTTACTTCTAAATTCTTTGAACAACAACATCTCTTTTACGATCGAAAAAGGAGTCAACAGTAGTTTCAATTTCTTGGACATATCTTTTGAAAAAGAATCAAATAAATTTGTTTTTAATATCTTTCGTAAACCTACTACAACTGACACAGTTATTCCGGCAAATTCTTCACACCCCAAGCAAGTAAAGCATTCGGTATTTCATTCCCTACTATATAATAGACTGATTAACATACCTTTATTAAATACAGATTTCGATACAGAGTTATCAACTATTAAATATATTGCTTTTGCCAATGGTTATTCCCCCCTGACTATTGATAAATTACTAAATAACAAGTTTCTACCAAATTGTACAACAGTTCTTCCCTTTGTCTTTTATCCTATCAAATACGTTAATAATTTTAGCTATATATAATATGATCGAAACTAACTCCACTAATCTTAGTTTAATATTGTGTAATCTTAAAGTTTAAAAAATCAGGTGTCTATCAAGTTTTTTGTAACAATTGTGATGCTACATACATTGGACAATCAGGCAGGGCTATCGGAAAACGCATTTCAGAACATGATGCGGCTATAAGAAACAAAAAATGTAATTCCAGTGGGATAGCTGAACATTGTATTGAGTTAGATCATTCTCTAGATTTAAATAATTTCAAAATTCTACATCCAAACATTCCCAAATCAAGAAAATTGTCTCTTTTAGAAAATTATGAACTTAGTTAACAATCAATTAGAACTAACCACCTATAATTCCCCCGTTCTACTTTTCAATTTGTAATTACTTAAATAGCAGGGAGTAGTTATTAATTTTAGAATTATTTTTCTTGTAAATGGCCTTATTAGGCCGAAACAAATTTGTCGAGTTGATAAATAAACTAGTCAAACTTGTCCTTTTAATTTCTTTCCTGTGCTTCGTAAAAATGCAGTTTCACAAAATATGCACTACTTCTACCGTAAATTTAGAAATTAAAAGAGATTATGAAATGTATATTTGGAGCATGACCCTGTATCGGTGCGAAATGTAAACGGTGGACTCGTCTGAAATGAAAAAGTTGTGGTGTCATGGGGTCTTAAATTTCAAATCTAAATTAATAATTTCTGCGAGAGTTGTTTGGGAACCACTTTACATCTACCCACACGATAACATTACTTCGCAAACTTTACCGCAAAGTTTTCACTGTTTCTTCAAGATTAAGTTTACTTTATAAGGAAAGATTGTTTCGCTGTATTATTTTATGTTATCTGTCGGAATAATAATTTGACTCTTTATGTGAAAACATAAGCTCAATACTTTTGTATAAATAATAGTTTTAAAAAATATATCAAAGATAACTTTATTATAGGAGTGACTGTGAAAGTTCACTAATAAGGAAAAAAAAATTCGTTAGACTTGACAAATATTTATTAAAACTGCCACATGTGTACATTTCAACCACAATGTGGTCATCTTCAGCGTACTGAACATTGAGTAATAACAAGAAAACAAAATTAATCTAATTTATACATTCTTAGACACAAGAGAGATGAGGCGATTATTATTTAGGTGGTGTGTGTCGAAATTCATTAGGTTTTTCCTATATTTATTGATGTAAACAGCTTCACTAGTAACAAGTTCTAAGTAATTACTACAAGGCTTTAATAATTCCAAATTATTTATATCAAACGAATGATTACTATTAAAAAAATGTGTGTCTACGGCCGACTTTTCGGGGTTCTAATTTTTTATGAGAAAAATGTTCTTTAAAACGGGTATGAATATTTATTTTTGTTAAACCGATATAAAATTTATCACAATTATTACAGCTGATCAAATTTATTCTTAAAATCATTCTTGTCTTTAGGGTTTCCCAAGAGGTTGCTTAATTTATTTCTATTATTGGAACAAACTAGTTCATTATTCAATTCTTTAGAGAAATGTTTGACCATCTTTCTAAGGTTTTGATGATATGTAAATTTTAAATACTTTTGAACAAAAGTTTATGTTGTCAATATATTTTATTATTGTTTAAACTTTCAAGAATTGATACTTAAACGTAACGGTTGCATTTTGATAGTTTTTTATTTTGTTATATGGGTTGAAATTTACACTGAGCATTTTATCAAATTGAGCTCAGAGTTTTGTATTTGTAATAGATTTCAAAGTTTCAATGTTACCTGCTAATAATTTACTTAATAACAGAACGGTCGGTCTTAGTGGTGTAAATTTAAAGGGAACATTAATAATTATGCGACTATGTTGACTTCTTCGTACATCTTGCATACATTTTGCAGAAACGACCATCCCAAAGCTTGGGTATTAATTAGTAAGTCTATGTCAACATTGCGCATTACGCAAGAGAGCACTGACTTGAGTCTAATTTAATCTAAAACGAAATACACGACCAGAAAATGGAACTAGACCACTAGGAAAATACCGTAAATAGGAGAAGAACAATCCACTTCGGCTAAACGAACTACCACTTTTGTAATTGCTAGTACAGTAAACGTCAAAGAAGTTTGACTTTTGAATTTTTGTCATCTTCTTCAAATTGTAAGTTCATATAATCATCGGTATAAACATAGCGTATTTCCATAGAACTGCTGCAGTCAGTCTCCTTAACTGTTCGCCTAAAGACGTGATTATAACTAGACTGCGCCTTGCGTTTATAAAGTGATACCATTTGGGTAGGCAACCCATTTTGCGAATTATGGGACAGAAACGCGAGAATTATTAAGAACGCTCGTAACATTACTCAGAAAGTTTGAGACAGTTGAAGTGTTAAGTGTAGTTATTTCAAATAAATGTTGTGCGACACTATTTTTCTTGTACATAGGGTTTTGTGAACACTTTTATGAAGTATTTTTTGTTAAAGTAATATAAAACTAGTTTAATATTAGAACAATATAGTTACATATTGTTGTGCATACGGTTGCCGTGAAAAGAGTTCTTAAGGTTCTTCCATTCCATTTCATGTGAAAGTACAATTTAAACATAAGACACACTGATACATTTGTAATTTCTTCGAAGGTTCCCTAAGGATCCTGAATTAAAGAAAAAATTGTTGAACGCAATAAGGCGTGAAAGTTTTACACCGTTAAAATATTCAGTTGTGTGTTGTCTGCAGCAAACATTTTGAAGAAAATGACTTTTTAATATCAATATCCGTGGGAAAAAGAAAATTAAAACAAATGCTGTACCTAGCGTTTTTGATTTTCCGCGGCATTTAATTAAAAAAGTAGTACTCGATGCATAATTGAATGAGTAATATTAAGATAAAGAGTTAATTTAATTTCATCACATCTTTATTATCAACTTCATACACCAATCATCCACACAATGAGAAATCTACTTGCGTTACTAATTAACTTTATTTTTACTTATAGCACATATATTATTGTAAACAACAGTATTATTCTTTTTTAAAGAAATTTAATTATGTTTTCAATATATTTGGTTTGTATGTTAAATGCTATTCTAAATGATTTTCAATCTTTAAAGTCCGTAAATTTCCGTTTGGGAAACTTAAATGTGTCCCCGAATGTGCATTGTTGGTTGCATACCCAAAGTAAATCATTTTCTAGTACAGAGAATATTGCTTACGCTCGGTCCATATTATAATCACGTCTCTGGTTCGCACCGATGGTAAACAATCGTCTTTTTATTTATTATTTTTTCTTACATACGTTTTTCAACATTTTCTTGTTTTTATCGATCATCTGCTTGTAAGGTCTTTGTTCTCAGGAAGTAATTTCTAACACGTTCACCTTAATCTAAAAGGAACAATGAAAGACTGCTTTTCCTTTTTTGTCTATACTGATTAAAGAAATCCATATGACCCGATCTTCTTTGCGGACTAGAAATTTTTTCATTGTAAGCTGGTAATCTCAAAATCCCCGAGGAACATCCTTGGAGTATTTCTGGAAGATTGGTTGGCCGCATGTTCTGTCGTATTTCTAAATCTTGAATTGCCCTTGGGTTTTGCAAAATGAGTCCAGTGTTGTTGTTCTGTTTTGGCAATTTCATTCCAAACCTCCTGAGGGACACAACACTTAAAAATCTCATAAATACATATTAATCATATGTTAAGCATTCTTGCAGCAATCTCGTTCATTAGTTTTTTGAGAAGTCCCTGTATATCGTTTGCCACAGAAATTATTGTGCGGGTAAAAAACCAGTACGTTTTTGTTATTATATCGAGTAATTTTACCAGAGAAGCCGGCACAAAACTGATAAGTTTACACCCCGTTTTTTGGTTTAACTTTACCCCTTTGTCGCAGATAATCTATTAAAGTCATATATTAATGCAACAAAACCCCTTTCGTAACTTTAATAACGTAGAGAGAAAGAAGCGAGTCCGATTCAGGTCACATCGTGGAATTCTTTAGTTTTTATACCTCGTATATATATATATTATATATGTATTCCCGTATTTGTATACATTCGTTTTAACCGGAAAGAGAATCTGGAAATAAATCACACGGTGTTATTTAACACGCCAAGAAAATAATACTAGGGGATATCCTATACTGCAGAAATCTGTGGAAAGCCCTTTGTTTGCTTTTGCTAAGGGAAACCAAAAAAATGATTGATATACTACAAGGGGTCTCGATATATTTGCTATTTATTATCTATTAGAATTTTATTGAAATGATTTAAAAATACGGCTTAAGTAATTAGTTTTTGGGGTTCCGTAATCAAAATCTAAAATCGAAAGAATTTTCTTTCATTCTGAAAGCTTCTCGCACATTTTTAAGGTTTTGTGGCCAAAATGCAATAACACAACCCTTACGGTTTTATGATTAACCATATCCAAATTTGCTTGATGGAAGCTCATGGTAATAATAAAATAACACTCACTGTTTGTTTCCACAATTTATTAAGTAAACTTTACAATTGTTTCGCGTTACTAACGCTTCATCAGAAGTGTGACTATCAGTAAACTAACATTGAGACTACGGAACATGTATACCTTAAAATTAGGGAGGGGGTTGTTTAACAAAACGATTTAATAACGGTGAATTATTTGGTCTTTTAACAAAGTATTAGTTTTCTTATATTTATTTATTTACATGGTTTCTAGAAGGGACAGTTTGTAGCTTTTATTTTCAACATGTAATATTTCGTAATATTCCTTAAAATTATGCCCTTCGTCATTTAGGGGTTTTGTGTAATTTGAGTCGAGTTTTTTATTCTCAAAAGATTTTTTGTGTTCAGTAATTCTTTTTTTAAATGTACGTCCGGTCTGTCCAATACAGATTTTGTTACACGAAAGACAGTTCCTTATTGTTTTTATTAAATTTACTTAGCGTGTTTGTTGTATAGTATGCAATTTTTACATTGTTATCAGCAAAAAGTTTTTTAAACTGTTACCACAGTTATTTAAATATGGTATTGTTTTATAATTATCATTTGTATTACATTTAATGAAGGGGTAAACGTCGTTGGTAAATTGTTTGAACAGTAGTTTATTTAATATAGTATCTACGATCTTATCGTTATAATTATTACTAACTGCTAAATGTTTAATAATTTTCAATTCTTTTTCAAAATCTAACTTTGTCATAGGAATATTAATCAATCTATACAACATACTGTAAAAAGCAGCCATTTTGTGTTGGAATGGGTGACATGAATAATTATTAATAACAATATATATATATTGATGTTTATTATTGTTACAGCTTATGGTAAGGTCTAAAAAGTTTATTTTAAGGTGCACATTTGTAATTTGTTTTAAGGTTACGGTTTTGTCACACCGCTGTAATTTTTACAGCTCTAGATCTACGTTAATTAAATTTTTCACGTAGATTCTTCAAATAGGGTACTTTCAAGTTTTTGTTTGTTTTATTGGTTACTTTTATTTACAGTGAAAAAGGGCTATTTCGGATACCTCAGTACGTGAAACATTTTCAATAATAGATTAAGGGTTTACATAATTTAGACATTGTTTTTAAGTTTCATTTTTTAAATGCTAGCTCGTCGGTCATTAGTCAATTGTCTCAATTATGAAACGGGTGGGGGCAGACACGGTTCCAATTATTTGGAAACATAAAAAAAAATAAGAGATAAAGAAGTTTATAGTTGAATCTTTTTTGTTTTCATTTTTGAAATAATCCAAAAATAAAGAACGGTTAGTTGTTGGTCAGAAATTTATCAAAATTATCAGATTATCACGTATGTGTATTCAGTTTGTTATGTAGGTACCTTCGAAAGGCCTTGTTAAGCATATTAACTACCACAGCTAGCACTAAATATCAATAGATGGCGACATACTCACTGTAATATGATATTAATTCAAAAATGTTGTAGTTTTCCTTTTGGCTTATACCTTTGTTTTGCATGTAAAGATCCAGAATTGCAGTAAATATCGTTACTTGATTTGATACCTTATAATGAAAACAAACAAATAGATGCCTTTAGGGTGTGTATACAACCGTTGTTGACCGTTTTTATTCATTTTATGTTGCTATTTTAAACTGGAAACGAAGAATATATCACTATTTAAATAAATAATTTTTACTTTCATTTGGGTATGACAAATAGTCTTTATATTTGTTTGTTTTCAAATCTCCTTTTCAGTTTACGTAGATAAATAGCTTTTTGCTCTCTTATGTATCTTCTTGACTTTGATATACATTGTAGACACAAAAGTTTTGTATATATTTAAAATATACTTTTGCAAGGTGATATGAACGTTTAATAAATAAATGATATACCTGTATAAGTACTTATGTATTTATTTACATTACATTTCTGTTATTGATGAATATGTTTCTATATTTTTAATTCAAACATCTCGTTCTGCGTTTTTGATTATTCTAAAAGCTGTACTGGCTGGTTGTATCTAACCTGCCACAATGTGCATACTCTCAGGTCTGTTTTTAATATAAATTTCTCATTCTGCCATAAAATTTAATATCTATGGAAGGCTGCATTTTCATTTCTTAACTTCGCTGAATATATCTTACAATCATTCATGTTAAATATTCTGGAAGACGTGTATTTTAAAACTGTAAATGAGGAAGAACTAACAAAAAGAATACACTGATACGCTTGGGCTAAACACATGCTAAGAAATTGGCATTCTTTTTTTCTGAGCTTATATGCAAAAATATGTAAATTATGTAAACTTTGGCATTAACAAATAAAATACGGACCTGATTATTAAACTAAATTTTTGAACACAATTAAATACGGTCCTGAATATAGGATCGCTTATAATTTCTTTATTTGTTTATACCTTTGTTATTAATAAAACTAATAATTAAGATTAATGTATCCATTTAGGGACGGTTGATGTAGAGGTGCTGCAGATCTACAGAACTACGAGAAAAATTGATATTTATGTATTTTTATAATCTAATTACTAAGAATTATTAATTAATATGATAATTTAGTGGATTTATACCACACCGAACGCTGACTTTAGTACAAAATCGCCATTTTCCGGCCTTCCTATGCAGAATAGTGCACCACATGAATTCTCTGAGTGTTCTGCCGAACAAGTTGCGATATCCATAACTGTACGTGCGTAATAGAGGCGGGCAATGATTGAACGAATCGTTCGTTGAATGACTGTTAAAAAAGAATCGCATGAATCGATTCGCTGCTTACGGTGCAGTTCATTGAATGAATTGTGGAATTGTAAAGAAGCAATACTCAGCGCAGCGCACAATCTCATCAAGCTATCGTCGTACAAATGAACCAATAGTATCAATCGATTTCCTAGAAAGAATCGTATTGGCAACCTCTAGTACGTAAGTGTGGATTTTATCGTAATTAGGACCGTGCCAAAAGGTAGTAAATTTAGACAAATAAGTGAACTGCATCCAAACCAGTGAAGGTAGATTAAGGTAAAGAAAACAATAGGTGAGTAAACATCTACAGTACACCTGCTTTATTTCATTACGAGCCTCTACTGTATCCAGCTTTTAACTATTGATCATCTTAAATGAGAAAATTAGAAGAAAAAAACAAAACTGAAGATTTTCACACACTTTATTTACTATTCGTAACATATTAGTACTTACTACTTACTTATAGTAGTTCTACTTACTTACAGTGGTAAGTATTCACGTCATAGGAAGCCAAAGTTTGGCGAAGCATTTGTTACGAATAGTAAATAAAGTTTTTAGTTTTTTTAGTTTTGTTTTTTTTTTAATTAAGATTTTCATCAAGTAAAGTTCGAGACTATCAAATCTTTAAATAATACAATTATTAAGTGCGTAAACATTAACTTGTAGTCTTTACAAAATACTTGTTATTTTTACAAATAATAAGTCTCTAATAGTTTTCCGTAAGTGACTTTTTCAGATGTTATCTTCGTTTTATTTCGGTATTCCTTGTTTCTTCTTTTCACGTTTAAAAGGCTCTCAAAAAAAGGCATTTATAACTGTCAAGTCCTTCGAAAGGAAACTGGGAGATTTAGGCCAACTTGACAGGTTTTCTTAAAAATTTAAATACGTATCCATTGCGCTTTCAAACAATTTATTATTTTGTCTTGATACATTTCAATATTCGTTATATACACATAACATGATATAATATACTCAAGTCTATTCTCTTTTGAAATGTCACAAATCTCTGAAACTAATGTAGTGAATTGTGTCGAAAGCATGTTTCGAAGTGCTCGGTTTGTACTGTATTTTTACTTTTCCTGGGGCATTTTATTGAACTTCAGCTCCAGTACTTCCACAGTTATTCTTATATGCCTGTCGTCTATAGTGTCGATATGTAGGCAGTTGTGATTTGTTAAAGCACCACGCTTACGATTTAAGAAATAGTTTCGTTTGTAAAAATAAAACAAAAAGAGCAACACAATCGAAGTGTTCATTTCACACATTTACTTTTGTTCTTGACCCTAGTATTGGTCTTGTACAGTCGAGTTTTCATCTTGCCTACAGGACTGTTTAGTTTATGGTAATTTATAAACTATTCCCATGTATTTATTAATATTCAACAATTAGTGGTTTTCAACGGTATATTATATATATATATATTGTATATTATATATATATTCCATATATTAATTCATTTGTTCTATAAAAGTCTTATTATTCGTACTTTTTTTTTAGAAACATGATAACTGAATTTAACGATTCGATGGTGCAAAATGTGTGAAAGAAGATAATAAAAGAATATTAAACTTTGATAGGTCGAAACCGGTCGTGGAATATGGCGTTCGGTCCGTTGTGCCTACTTGGTGGGACGCGTTTCAAATGTGAGATCTTTGATCTTAATATTCAGACGAATAAGTATTTTAATTCCTTCTTTTTGAATATGTTATATCTTCGTCTAAGAATCCATTGGAATCAACAGTGTAATTCAATGCGGGTAGGGGTATTAGCCCTCGGAGTAGTTGTTTCTGTTGATTCCATATTTATATTTATACGTCGAAACAATTGTCAGATTGATAATAAATATTTTATGAAAGTTTACCAAGTAAGTCTTTTCTTATTTTAAATATAATAACGTTAGATATGCGTATTAGCAAACTACCGTTTATTCATATACTGAATACAAATTTATTTTTAATAAAGGAAGTAATTTGAGAAAAATGCAGCCAACCAAATGAAAATAAGGCAGTTGCTGTATTATTTAACATGCCACTATGTTGCATACAATAAAACTTTATGTAGTTAGATTCTATCGGTAGCCTGATTCAGACGTAATCTACAGGCTTTATTCTTCCAATTTTTAGAATATCGAGTTTGATACATTTACGCGATTTGGTTAAAGGTAATTTGATGGGTTGTCGGTATGTTTTTGTTTTCGGTTCTGAATTGTGCATTTTCGTGGAATAGCCAGTGAATGCGGATTTAAAAATTGATTAGCAATTTTAGAATGGGAGTTTAGTATTGCGTGGTGGTATTTTTAATCGCTTCGATAATCACGAAACTTATTGTTTTATTTTGTGAAAGGAAGTTTGCTGAGAAATGGAGCTACGCCTATGGGTTGTATTTTGAGATAAGCATGAGGAACGCTGTCTCGCAGTTTAGATCGAATTTGTACGTATTGCTTGTGAATTTGAATGTACTAATTCGATGGTGTTATGTCGGGATATTGTAATCGTAATAAACTTCTAAACTTTGCTATATTCTCTTCGAGAGCGTTAAGCTGTTTCTGCTTTGCTACGAACTTGGAGAATTTTGTCCGTTTTAGGGTAAGCTCGAAGGTTTACGAACGGGGGTGTAAAGGGAAGTAAAAAAGGTTAAATCTAACTGACGTTTTGAGATTTACAGATAAATTTGGCTTACAGACAGTCCTGTTTTTGCCCATGTCAGCCTTCTAGTTTTTTTACTTTATCAATATCTAAATGAAATTACCGTCTTGATAATTAATCGGTTATGTTTTTATTAATGTTTTTGCTTTTTGTTTTAGTATAACGTTCGAGAATTACATCATTCTGTTTTTGTTTTCGGCAAAATAAGGATCGCCATGGACTTACTCTGTTCCTTCTGCGTTTATTATCTTTTTGGTCAGCAGTGCATGAAAAGTTACAATAGGCATATTTAACGGACGCTTGTAATTCGTGATGAAATCGTGCATATTATTAGAGAGTGCTGAGTTTTTATCTGGAAAAAGGGTAGAATGCAAATAGCAACCCTCTTAGTATGCAAATAGAGCTTCATAACCGGTTAACCTAATACACAGGTACTCGTTTTATTTCAACCTAAACTCTGAAAATTCAATACAAATCTAAAAGTTGACTGTCGTTTTATTAACTCAACGTCACGGTTTACACTTACTTGTAATCGAGATTTTATTTTAAGAGTATGTTAGCAGTAGAATTTGCAAATTTCGGAAAAATATTAGAATAATTCATATAATTTTCCTGTGAATAACCTCATGAAAACCTCGTAATTTTACATGGTTTCAGTTGTTTTAGGGGAGGTTATATGCTTTTATTGCACATCTCTACAAATATTCTAAATAAAAATATGTTTTTAATTCCTTACTATGTCACACAGCAATGAAAAATAAAAAGAAAAGTCAATATTATTTAACGTTGAAAAAATACACATTTTTAATTTTCACTAATTTATTATTACACTTAACATATGTTTCGCTACACTGTAGCTTCATCAGAAATAGATAAATACTTAATTTTACGAACGAAACTTATATTAATATGGGTTCGAACTGCAACTAGGGAGGGGAACAGGTTAAGTAAAGGAGAATTATTTAGGTCTAACTGATCGTTTAGAACTAAATATGTTTTAATTTAGTAGATAAGATTTTAAGAAAAATTAAATTTAAATTAGCATTATAATCAGTTTTCCCAAAGATTGAGAATGAAAACTAAAAATATGTTTCATATATAGGCTATCCTTCTGATATAATTAAAAAAATATTAAATAAAAACAATATTAGTGTAGCTTTCAAGACAAATAATTCAGTTTCTAGGTTGTTAAAAAATAATAAAGATAAGTGCGATAAATATTTACGATCAAGAATTTATAAATTGAAGTGTAGATTATGTAATAAGAAATATACAGGTAAAACAAAATGGAATTTCAAAAAAAGAATTAACGAACATTTAGGGTCATTTAAATATAAAAAACTCGATTTTAATTACGCTAAACATTTGATTTTAGAAAACCACTAGTTTAATAAGGAACACAGTGTAGCTTACATACAGAATCAATCAATAATAAATTAAATCATTTAGAAACAATGGAAATAAATAAATTAAATTAAAAAAAACAGATTTACTTCTAAACGAATAGTTAGACCTAAATAATTCTCCTTTACTTAACCTGTTCCCCTCCCTAGTTGCAGTTCGAACCCATATTAATATAAATTAGATAAGTTTCGTTCGTAAAATTAAGTATTTGTCTATTTCTGATGAAGCTACAGTGTAGCGAAACATATGTTAAGTGTAATAATAAATTAGTGAAAATTAAAAATGTGTATTTTTTCAACGTTGACTATTAATTTTCATCAAGTGAACAAAGATACAATTAATTATCAATATTATTTATTAGCTATACCTTAGTTCTAGTCAAATTTTAAGTTCGTGTTTCAAAAAGTTACAAACTATGACAGACAGATGGGCGTATCCGTTTAGTAATTTTGCAAGGGTTTTATTTTTCTCTTAAAAGTAGAATGGATTGCAGAATTATCTGATTTTCGATTATAATAAAATTACATCATAAACTACAGACTTAATGGGTCTGTAGAAAAAAATGCGAGTAAATCAAAGTACATTAAATTATTACGTTTTAAAATACATTTGACCCATAGAGAACGGGTTGTCACGCAATGTTATAATACCACCTAGGTCGTTATGTAACAGTTGATATATGTATACACTGTGCATTTTTACGTGGATGTAGGTAAGGTACTTAGCGTGCCATGGTCAAGACATGTTCCAATTTTAGAAAAGACGCGTGCATACTCAGTTATGCGTGCTATTTTTAGATTTTCTGGAAAATATTAAATGTTTAATTATTTTACCTTCCAACGTGTTCCAATTAGAAAAACTGACATGCAACATTATGTCATATCAAAATTCGTTCTGATAAGGAAATGAAAGTATTAAAAAAAATCATTAGGGGTCTCCACATCCCCACGGCTAATTCCCCTTCTCATACTGCAGAAGCAGAAAGAGTTTGTATATCCAAAATATGAGGAACTGATTTTTTCAACGGTAATAACTTAGTCCTTTTATATCCTTTTTATAACGAATAAAATGCCACTAGCTGCAAAGCGAAATAATAGCAATTTTTAACAGTAATAGAACGCTACTGGTACTGCTGGTTCTCAGCACCATGTATATACAGCTCTGGCAGATCAACAACAAACCTATTTGCTGCTAGTATCTACGATGTGTTGATAAGAACCAATGAGTTTAAAAACGCTATCTACATCTAGCAGTTTTTATAGAATACTTGTAAGACATAAATTATTATTAATAAAAGGTATCACTTGTGATAAAAGAAATAATTATTTATGACAAAATTTATTCCAAAATGCTTATTTTAGTACTGACCTACCTATAATTACAGGTGGTGTTCTAATAATATATATTCATTTATGTATGAAAGATGAATTGACTTCAAGGATTAACGATTAATTAATAGGATGTTCTAATTTATTCTTATAAAATACAATCCAAAATGCTGGAAACGGAGTTGTAGAACAAACTGGATAGCTCAAACCCCAACGCCAAAACATGACACAAAATGTCCGAAGCACTTTTCGGTAACAAAGTTACCTTCTTCAGGGACTGAAGAGAACTAAAAACTAAGGTCAATATAAATATTATTGATTTAGGTTGTCAATATTGCTCCTATTATTTTCAGTAAGAATATGTTGAACAACACTAGATTTTTCAGTTCTACCAAATTTAGCGTGAGCTAAATGCTCTTTAAATCTGAACCTAAATCTTTACATTAATTTCATATATCCCCGACTTTTCTAGAAAAGGAATTTTATCCTTAGGGTTACCCAGAAGCTTGAAGAGTATTAGAATTAGAACTGTATAGATATACCTCTAGATACATAACCAATTACTCTAATCGTTTTAGTCAACACAAAATGACTAGTTTTAATTTTCTTGTACGTAGGTTACTTAGTTTTCCTTTAAATAAAGATAGCTGTCACAAAGAACCTTGTATTATTAAAAATATTACTAAAAACAACGGTTATAACTTTAAGATTATTAATAAATTAGTTAATAAGATTAAATTTAAGAAATCAATGTCTAGATCTCCTCAACTTTTCAAAAAGACCTTAGCAAAACCAAGTTTTATTACTATGCCATACGAGCCAAGATTTACTCGAGGACTCGGAGGTATTTTTCATAAACTTGGTTATCAAATAGAATACAGTTCGAATTCTAATACTCTTCAAGCTCTTCTGGGTAACCCTAAGGACAAAACCTCTTTTCTAGAAAAGTCAGGGACATATGAAATTGATTGTAACGAATGCAATAAGAAACATGTTGGTCAGACTATACCCTCTCTTCTAGTCAGGTTTAAAGAGCATTTAGCTCACGCTAAATTTGGTAGAACTGAAACATCTAGTGTTGCTTAACATATTCTTACTCAAAATCATAGGATCAATATTGACAACCTTAAATTAGTTAAGGAAACTAAACATAATTACTTACTAAATAGTTTTGAAATTATGTTTATTTATAAAAATAGGTTCAGTTTTCTTAATAGTGAGAATGGTCCTATTTCGGGCTCTCTGCTTTTTAGTTCAATTTAATTGTTTTTGTAAGGTCCACTGAATGTTGCGGCAGTTTGATCGAATCTTGTTCACTGGACCATATAATTAGTTAGTATATATAATATTTATTTTGCCCTTAGTTTTTAGTTCTCTTCAGTTCCTGAAGAAGGGAACTTTGTTACCGAGAAGTACTTCGAACATTTTGTGTCGTATTTTTGGCGTTGGGGTTAGAGCTATCCAGTTTGTTCTACAACTCCGTTTCCAGCATTTTGGATTGTATTTTACAAGAATAAATTAGAACATCCTATTAATATATCGTTAATAATTAAAATCACACGAAACATGGATGCTCTAAAACCTTTTTATCCTTCAAAAAAATTAGTATCAGTACTTCTCCACGCACAGTTGCGATAAAATAAGCATTTTGTATTTGTTTTTATTATAAACAATTAGTTTATTGTCTTTCCTTCACCTCACATCTATAGTGGCCAGTAAAATAGTAAAAAAATATTTCGAAATAAGATCACCTTATTGTTTAAGGTTACCAAAATTTATTCCCGTTTATGGAATCCGTTACTCATATTTTAGTTGCCCAAATCCTTTCAGCTCCTGGTCTATAATCCTTGTTTGAAATTCGTTACAATTTCAATGCGTTGAGTAGAAAAGTCCTAAAATGTGAATGACCATACGTTTCGGCAGTATTAACCATTAACACTGAAGTCACATTTGGTGCCTTCATTAATCTGCATGCTACCTGAAAGTCATAAAGTACATCATTGTATAAGAAATTAGGGCACATGCTGGTAAAATACCCAGTTGCTACTTTTCCATATAGCTTTCCATTGTTACGGTTTGTTCATAAAACTCGATGTGCATTTTGTCGAGAGAAAAACTTGTACACTACAACAATTTGAGGTAAATTATTTAGATTAACTTTGAAATAAATAGACTCTGTGCTAAAAAATTGTATCGCAGGTATGGATTTGTTTAATAGTAGCTGTTATTCAATACAAAATTGAGCAGGTAATATATTTTAATAGGTTTATAGATTAATTTCGGTGTTTAACAAAATCGGCATTGGTTTTGATTTTGTCGAAAACACAAAATCAAGGCATTGCACGAATAAGACCAAAATTGAGACTTAATCTACAGGATCAAGATCAAGAGCGACACGACGTCTGCAAAGCTTCGCCATGAACAAGCATCGCAATATAAATAGTTTTAGCCTCTTTATAGAAATTCATTTATACGTGTGTCTAATATACAATATGTTTTCGAAAAGTACAAATAATAAGACTTCGTGGAAAAAATTGATACAGTCTATTGGCATCTTTTTAAAGTTACATGGGGTAAAAGTTATTAAAATTTTTAATATAAATAACTAAATATTAGCAAACAAGATCAATTTTGGCTGTAGTAGAATAAAAACCAAGAAGATACTCATCAAGACCGATGATATGGATGGTGCAAGACTCAGAACAAGACCGAGAATACTTAATGAAGACCAGGAACAAAGAGAAATGTACAAGACCAAGATCAATATTTAAATTAAGTATAGCTTAAACATTGAACAGTGCACATTTTGTGAAACATATTTAACAGGAGAAGAATAAATATAACAAGTAAGTTTCACGAGAATTTTTAATTACCTCGACAAAAGATTACTAAATGCAAAAAATGTGTATCAACAATATATACCATTTCAGGGGGCGGTAGGTTAGAAGTTACAGTTTATAAAGTATCAAAGGGGAATTGTAAGGTACTAATTCTAATTGGTTATTAACTAGATTACAGTCATTGTGAACAGCCTTTCTTATTTTAGGTTTTCTAACAAAGATAGTTTTCTGCTTTCTGGAATGTTACTATGTAAAATTTTTACTTTATCCATTTCTAAACAATGATTGTTAATTATACAGTGTTCGGCAAAACCACATTTGATGTCTTTTTTGTTAATAGCATAATTATGTTCAGAAACGCGTTTTCTGATAGACCTGCCACTCTGTCCAATATAAATCGCATTACATGAATTGAAACCTAGGCGATATATTCCACTTTTTTCTAATGGATCGATGTTATTTTTGTGGTTACATAATATAGACTTTCAATTTAATGGACTATTTTCTACAATTTTACAGTTAAAAAAGTTTTCTAATTTGTATTTAAATCCATGACTAACATTTTTAACAAAATTTTCTCGATAATGACATTATTATATAATAATCTCCTTACTTGAGGATTTGTTTTTTTGGCTAGCATTTTATCTATTAAGTTGTGGTGGTACCCGTTAGCGACCGCTGTGTTTAATAATATTTAGCTCATTGTTAAAATCTGAAGGGGAAAGAGGTATAGATGTTAACCTGTGTAGTAAACAATGAAAAACGGCATATTTTGTTTTTCAAGGGTGGTATGAATCATACGGAATAATTATATCTGTAGTAGTAGGTTTCCTGTAAATGCTAAATCGAAATTTATTAGAGACTTTAGATATGGTTAGATCTAAGAAGTTTAAACTATTGTTTTGTTCTTTTGCGATGGTAAAAGAGATAGATTTATCTAAACTGTTTAAGAGTTGAAAATTTCAAAAGAGAAAATAAATAAAAAAAATAGTTTCACCAAATGTTTATTGTTCTCGACAATATCGTTTCGATCTACGTGATCATTATCAAGAGTATTACTAATTACTAAACTTAAATCCAAACAAATCACATATTTATAGTCTACTTAAAATAAGTGGGGAGGAGTAGGTTACTAATTCTAGTTGGTTATTCATAAGTTCTTTTTTATACAAAGATTTGCATATTTGTAAGGATTCTAGAAGTATTAATTAAATAAACTTCGAAGAATGTTTATTCAATTTATATATTGTTGATACACATTTTTTGCATATAGTAATCTTTTGTATATCTCTAGATAATTGTCGCATAGGCCGAAACAATATTATCGAGCCAATTAAAAAATCTCGTGAAACTTAATTGTTTTATTTATTCTTTTCGTGTTAAATCAAGTAGGTGTACTTTTAGATTATTACTTTAGTTTTACATTTCAAAACGAAACAACTCTTTTTGGTGCTATCAGTACTAAAATTTTAGTTTTTAATTAAGTCTTAACACTTAAAACTGGAAAAAGGTACTTTTCTAGAATTCCTTAAGTTTGTGTTAAGAAGATATGTCAACTGAAAGAATTAGAAAAACAAAGCAGAAAGTTTTTCACTGGCTCTCAGCTGATACGACACCGTAATCGCTGTCTTGGGTAAGCAAAAAAGAAGTTTTTTTTTTCTTCTTTTTGAATATTAAAAAAAGAAGTATTATATACAGTAATCGTGGGGTCAGGGCTGTTATACTTACAAAAGAATTGCGTAAAACAACTCGTAAAGAATACCTACTCAAAATGTTTAATGAAAGAAGGAAATAAGTACCTAAAACAATCAAATACACTGGTCCCCGTGTCATAAAATTTCTCAAGTTTAAATTTTCTAGATAAAGGAATATTTTCTTAAAAACTACTAAAAACATTATGTTATGAACTGTAATAAAAATACATACAATAAAAATTGTATATACATTTTTTTTCGATTCTGAGAAACTCCTGTTTTATCTACCTGGTTTTATTTCTGAAATTTGTTTGCTAAATTACATAACACTTTGTCCATTGTTAAATTCTTAATTCACAAGAGATTTCTCATAAACAGTATTAAGCCATAGTAGAATGATGGTTCGGGCTTGTAGGTCGTAGCCGTCCATGGACGAAACCGTTCACTTCGACCACGGCCTACAAGCCCGAACCATCATTCTAATATGAATTCCGGCCGTGAAAGTTCATGTTCTTATAGTATTAAGCCAGTTTGGTAGATAACACAACCACTAAAAACTAACTATTTACCTATTTAAAGTAAATACACTCCAGCTTATACGCCTAGGGAAATACCAAATATATCGGGAATTTGCAACAATAGTACAACAGCAGGTGCGAAATATCGAGTTTTAGGACAATAGCCATTCGTTTCTATTGCTAAAAAATTAGTTTGTTCACGGTATTTGGAGGTCTAGCATGATTAATGACGATTCTGCTGTAATCTTGACGAAATCTTATTATTTTCATAATTTTTGTCTGAGTAGCTCACGAATGAATTTTCAATAAAATTACTGAAAGATGAATGTAAGCAGTACACCCAAAATAGTTTGAACGTATATATCAAAATTTGTTTTTTCATAACCTATTGTTGATAACGACTTTGAAAGCAAAAATCTCATGATGGAACGATTAAAATCAAAATGCAGCATTTTTGTTGAATTGTAGGAGACTCACTCACTTACTCAGTGAAGTAAATTTCTGTTTTTGGGTCATCAATCTACGTCTATACTTTTACCAAATTTAATCTTAGTAGGTATATAAACGAGAGGGTAGAAGGACTGTGACGTACAGACAAACTATTAGTATAAGGGTTACTTGTCAGCTACGGAGCCTTAATAAAAGGAGGGAAACATATTTTTAAAAATTAATGTTTTCCGGTGCACTTGAATTGAACACAAAAACGATTAATAAGCATGAACTGAGCACAAACGGACACCTGAATTGAGCACAAAAAATTTCTTAACTGCATGTGTTTAAATAAACACCCGAATTGAGCACAATCCATGTTGCCAGCTTTCTTATAAAATATCTGTAGGGATTTGAGTTCTTTTTGAAGCAGTAAGTAGGTAAACAAGTAAATTTTCTAATGGAATATTGTAACAAAAAACAACATTTACTTTGAATTATTTCGTTTATTTGTTACAAGAACTAATTGGATTAATATTTCAACTTTATATTAGATACATAATATTAACTTAACTAACGATATTTTTATAAGAAAGTCGTACCTTGATATTTCACCATCATTTAGTTGCTTTATTTTTTGATCAATAAAATTGATTTTTAACAGTATTTTTCGTCTTAATTTTTTTTTCAACTTGGTTAGGTTAGGTTAGGTTAGCGGTAGAAAATTCAGTCCAAATAAATATCGTAACCATACACCTACAGCTGTCTTTTCTTTGTAATCGACTGATAAACCAAGTCGTTGAATTTTTCTCCACCTATGAACCTTACAAACCAGCTAAAATAAACTTAACACGTGTTTCGCCAACACTGTGGCTTCTTCAGAAGATTTAAAAGTTGTGAGGGGTTTATATCTACTTGGTCATTGAGTAATCTGTCTGTATTTTTATATTTGTTAATTTCATTAGATCCTAATAGTGTAAGTTTTTTAAACTTTTATTTTCAATGTGTAAAATTTTTACATCTAAATTAAATATATGATTATCTTCTAACACATGTTTTGCATAGTTAGAATCGGTTTTTTTGTTTCTATATGATCTAAAATGTTCGTTCAAACGCATTCTAAAATTTCTTCCCGTCTGACCTATATAAATTTTTGAACAAGAACCGCAGTTAAATTTGATTGATATATCCCTGCTTTTAATAATTTCTTTACTTTGTCTTTATTATTCTTTATATGTATGCCAAGGTTATTATTCGTCTTGTATGATACGTTTATACTGTTGTCTCTGAGAAATTTATTGATTGTTAGTGATGGTTTCCCTATATATGTTAAAAGTTTGAATTTTTTATTTGTGTTATCTTTAGTGAGTGGGAAGATGTTTGAAATATTTTGAGTGTATGAAATTTTGTGTAAAATGGTGTAATTATGAGCGGGTTGTAATTATTGTTTATGGTGATTTGTTTAAGTAGATTCAGTTCTTTATTATAGTCTATTTCTGACAACGGAACTTTGATAAGTCTGAGTAACATGCTATAAAATGCTGAGTGTTTGTTACTTGCTTACCTGTGCTCAACTCGAGTGTGACCATATTTTCATATATCCATGGGTATTTTATGAGTATTTAGAAAGCTTTTCGTTTACTGAGTGTCGAGTCGAATATTTCTAATTGTTTCTAAGAGTGAACGTAATTTAATTGTTTTAGGGTAGTCTTTTTTTCGTGAAAGAAATCTATCAAAATTCTTAGATTGTTTTTGACAGGATAATTAAATTACGAGGAGTTATTTAAGAGTATCGTGTTGTTTATAAAACACTTAAGAACAATGTGGAATTTGTTTTTGTCGTGCGATTACGAATGATTTATCTATCTGTATAAAAAAGTAAGATTTCTCCATCTATCACTGCAGGATGTTCCCTAATCTTCTGTAATACTGTTCATTTCAAAGCAATCCCGCATTTCTAGACAAATATTCCCCAGAAGTTTCCAGTTAAGTAAACATATTGGATTTGTCACCCAGTTTACATCTTCTATCTCCGCCACCATTAACGCCCTTCTGCAAAAAATTACAGTACGTATAATTCTACGAAAGGGCAAAAGTCACTTTTATGAAAGATTCCAGTGCAAATGTATTTTAACATTTAAGTCTTAAATTGGATTGAAAATGCTTTTAAACTTTTTATGGCAATTTATCCTTTTTGTATATGCTTTTTTGGTTGATCGTGACGTTTGAATTCGAAAATTGTGTTTTGTATTTTTTTCGGTGATCGTTGCGCAACTTTTTCCAGTTTTTAATTAGTGTAATTAATAAGATTTAGTGTCCATGATGAACTAAATTCGGTGCTATTGGCAATACATTTTTACGGTTGATGGGAATTGTGTCAACGGCTTTTAAAATGTTCATCAGTTGACAACATTACTGTGTTAATTTTTAACATCACTGGCGTAAAAACGAGACTAATATTTCAGCTAGTCCTATAACTGGGAACATAATTGCCTTGATATACTTATATGTAGTACGTATCCATATACATATGACATTGTTCAAAACTCCATTGTATATTCATTGATAACAGGCCAAAATGCATAAAGATGTACGTACATAATTATTTATTTATCCATAAAATTCACGCATAACCCCATATTTGTCTATAGTATGTATGTATTTGAACAGATTATAGACATAAAGGTAACATGACATCGTACAAACGAATAAATTTATTGTTAATAGAGGTATTAATTATAATTAAAGTGTGCGTTTACCATATAATGAGATAAGTTCCTTTTGTACCAAAATAGATTGATTGTTTATGATTTATAAGGATTTTTATTCCAATAATCGTGCTAATTTTGCAATTTTGACATTGTTTATAGAATCATTAATAATGAAATATTATTTACGAATTTTTAGTAGGGGTAAATTTTAAATACATTAATACGGTTTAATACGATATTACAATCATACAATGAGGGAAAAATTTGTTGCTGTTATCACGTCCCCGCCTGAGATAATCTGTAGATGGTATAAATTAATTCAATAATTAATATCGTATTAATGTATTTAGGTATACAAACTGATGGTTTTCATTAATAACCAAAAGTGAAATCAATTTTTTTCAAGTTACTCTAATTTCTTTTCACCTGCACTAGTGACATGTATGATCTTGCTAAAATATTGATTTTTATCTCATATTGTGTTTGTGTCCCCTTTTCATTTCATTGAGGATTTACGATGACTTATTCAGTAACGGATGCTTAATGATTTAGCTGCAATTAATTTAAATTCAAATGAATACTGAGATGTTATAATTATATTTGAAAATTTCGGCCTCAGTAAAAGAGACGCTACAAATGTGCCCGCATATGTCATAAATAATGTTGGAGTTTGAATTTTATATCTGCTACTCTACGTGAAACACCAGATTTAATGCATTCTCCTTAGAATTTATCACTGGCTCTCGCAAAAAAATATTACCAGCGAAAGCCCAGCCAGCTTTGGCTTTCGAATCGAAAAAAGAAAAAACAACTTCATCTCGCTCACAATACGCAGTTCTCTGACCCTAATACGACATATTACATCTGACCCTTGCCTAATATAGGACTTACATACAAAATGACAAAGTAAACAGCTAACGCATTTAAAACGTATGCGTACTTTAATAATTATTTATATTAAAAATAATATGAAAAGTTTCAACAATGTATTTAAAGAAAAAGCTCTTACAATTGTTTTGACGAGTCATTATCAAAGAGCAGGTAAACAAACTAAATTAAGAGCTAAAATTAACCGGTTAAATACTTATTTATAAGATGTAAAAATATACATACAAAACGTATTTGTAACAACTAATTAGCCTATATGGAATTTTCAAACATCATAGTATCAACTCACAATAAAGCTATTGTATTCTAGGTAACAGTAAGGGTGTATTATTTGAGCACAATTCTTTCTGTTTATTTACTACATTTTTTCCATCCGATAAAGCCTTTTTAATTTCAAGATTTTCGAGTTTATTTATGTTTTTGCTTTTTTGTCCGATGTGAATTAATTTAATATTATCTAAGTTTAATGTATGTCCGTTGATATTACAATGTTGGGAAAAGCCCGTAGAATTTACATGGTTTTTTATGCTATTTACATGTTCTTTTATTCTATGTTTTAAGGCTCTGCCACATTGGCCTATGTAAATTCTACGGGCTTTTCCGAACATTGTAATATCAACGGACATACATTAAACTTAGATAACATTAAATTAATTTACGTCAGACAAAAAAGCAAAAAATTAAATTTACTCAAAAATCTTGAAATTAAAAAAGTTTTATCGGATGGAAAAAATGTAGTAAATAACCAGAACGAATTGTGCTCAAATAATACACCCTTACTGGTACCTAGAATATAATAGCTTTATTGTGAGATTATATTATGATGTTCGAAAATTCCATATAGGCTAATTAGTTGTTACAAGTATGTTTATATGTGTTTTTTCCAAAATCCCATATAGGCTAATTAGTTGTTACAAATACGTTTATGTATGTATATTTGTATGCTACATCTTGTCAATAGGTTTTTAACCGGTTAATTTTAACTTTTAATTTAGTTTGTTTATTTACTGATTGATAACGACGGTCTCGTCGAAACAATTGTAAGAGGTTTTCTTCAAATACATTGTTGAAAATTTTCATATTATTTTTATTATTTATCATGTTTCATCAAATATGCACCAAAACTACAATAGTTTAATAAATTATTTATAATAGTATATTAACCTGTTAAAAAATAAAATCGGGAGTTTTGAATAGCAAATAAAAGTCTCTCGTCCCGCGTCAAAGAACAGCTTTTAGGCCAGAAACTCTTGATTATTCATAACAATTTTTTTTATCTTCCCCTTCCGCTGGGTATGAATTAATCCTATACTCGTGTTATAAAATGGAAGCAGACAGAAAAATTCCCTGGATTACAAACTTTGAATTAACTAAATTACACCTTTTTCCATAAATTTTTAATTATTTTCTAACTTCAAATTAATTGGCTTTCGTCGTGACAAATTTCCATTTATTTTAACTTCAAAATTACTTGATTTTCGTTTTGACAAATTTTTGTACATTTTTATTATTATTATTATTATTATATTTTATTAGGCGCGAATTATTCTTGTGTTATTTGATATTTAGGCTTCTATAGACCTGTAACTTTGTACTTATTTGTTATCTATTTAAGGTTTGAATTACTGTTCCTCAGGTAGTAACTACAATACTCTTGATAAAGACCGACTAGTCGAAACAATTGTCGAGCTTTTGAGACTAATAAAATCGTTGAAACATTTTCTGTATTTTCTTGTTTTTACGTCGCTATTCTATAATGTTTCATCAATAATACACCATTAATAGTCTTTTAAGTATTGAAATTTATAAATTGTTACGGAACCCTATCGTGTATGTGTTCAATGTTTTCTTTTATAATTTCTAGTTATGGCAAGATCTATTGATATCTGCTGCTAACTGATGTAGAGCCTTACTAAGGTATCTACTTCTTCAACTGAATCGACAACACAGCTTTTATACGTAATTGAAATTAATATGAACAATATCAGTTGTTAGTAACTAATTTATCGATACTACCAGAATTTCCATCTTATAATATGCAAATGTCGTGCTGATGAAACTTAATACGATTGAAATCTTAATCCATGTTTCATAGTTTCTATAAATTATTGACCAAGAGGTGACACAGTTATTATTAATTTGATGATGTGCCTGACACGTATATAAGCTCCGTCGTCGATTCAGCGGAGCAAGTAGATACTTTAGTAAGTAATGAGATCTAATAAGATTGAAATTCGGTAGCTGTTCTTATTTTTTTATGTTTGAATTACAAAATTATAAAATGCAGGGATTTCATTTATATATATACATATACCAATCTTAAGCAGAATATCACTGCCATTATCCAAGGACCTGGTATACTTAAATGTCTCCTGCCATAGGATTTAGATAGTCGTATATTATATAAAATTGATGTATTGTTCACATGGACAAAGAACACGTTGTGTTCCGTAAGGAAATAAGGAACAAAATGTTTGCCGCTTGGCTGTGTCTTGTACAAGCGTAATGCTGTTATTTATCAATTAATTAAAGACGGGTCCTCTCGGAAATAGCAGCTAGAAAAGATCTTTTATACCAGAAAAGCAAAGAGGTAAACAAAAACTTTACGTGAAAGTGTTAGTAACGAGTTAGCGGCATTGTACCCTTTATTGATAGTGTGTTCTATTGAAACATTATTTAGATAATTTACCATTAAGTAAACCTTTGTGTTATCCTACCCACAACGCTTCGAAATTTTACTATTTATACGAACAATATAGTCTCAATTATGCTACACCTTGATTTGCATTCATTTTACATCTTTTGAAACACATGGAGAATATTTTCAAATTCAAATTAGGAAAATTAGTTATTTTAAGTAAAAATTCAAGATTATTCATTTTTTTTTTAATAAAACAGTAGGAAATATCCAAATGGATCGAAAGAGGATAAAAAAAGAATCGAATGACAAAATGAAATATGCTAGGTGCCATTTGAAAAAATGAAATTTTTCGTGTTCAAATTTTTAAACTTTGGATTTTTTTTCTGAACGCCCTGTACAAATTATAAAGCTTAGTTTTGGCACGACGTTAACGCTAGCCTTATGACTTGGCTATAACTAGTAAAAATTTCAACATTCTAAGTCATTTCATTTTTTATGGAAGTTATGATTTTTTTATAGTTTGGATTGCGGTGCAATCTTTTTTCCAATAAATTAAATTATCTCAGAAACTATTCATCGTAGACATACAAGTTGGTCATCAAACTCCCCTTAAAATTTTATGTTTCATAGGAATTCATTGTAAAAAATATACCATTCCATTTAAAATAAGAAAGTTAACATCAACTTCCGGTATAACCGGAAGTGCCCGACAGTTGAAATTATTTTAGTTAAATAGATGATTCTTGATAACCCCTATTCCCAAATTTTCAAATCTGTAATATGCTTAGTTTCCCTAAAACGTCTAATGTACCACTCAGTTTGAATGACCCTGTATAACAAGGGGTAGGTAGGTAGGTATATTAGTGATGATCCCTGGTTATATTCCTTTTATTTGACGTCTAAAAGGAGAAATCTGTAGTTGAGGCTGGTTTCTATTTTTCTTTGTCTGAAAGTGACAAACGATACATTTCCATCTACGTTGGTACATTTTTCATAAAAAGCCATAAACGACATCCTAGCCCAACAGTTGATCGACTAACTTGCCGCTAACACAGCAACGCCGTAATTATTTCACTATACAGGGTGCTTTAGACACCGAAATAGATTTAAAAATGTCAACCGTTTCTTTCTAATGTATTTCCTAATTACCTTTGAAATATTGGCCGCAATTTGTATCATCTTTCGTCCAATTAATAAGTGTTTTACGTCGTCGGTTTTGTCTTGATTCTTATTATTTCTTACTTATACAGGGTGGCCCAGAATGAAATAGCAGTGCATTTTTCAAAATTGAATTTGAGGGAAAATATCACACGTAGTTTATGTATTAGAATTTAATGACGATAAAATGCAATTTTAGTTTCTGTGTATCGGGCACACTATTGCAACCTGACATAAAAATTTTGAAAACCTTTAATAAGTGTTGAACTTGCAATTGATTTAATTTGCTGTTGAATGTTCGCTTTCATTTAATACAGCGTACTTGAATTATTAGAGAACACCTCACTCTTAAGGTGTCCCCACAAAAAAGTCTGTTGGAGACAGATCAAGGCTTCCTGGAGGCCACGAGATGTCACCTCTTCGAGAAATCGTATTTTGAGGAAACATGTCCTTCACCACATTGATGTTCTCGTTGGAAGTGTGACACTTGGCTTTATAACCTAGTGGTTATTCCTATTTTGATGCCAAAAAAATCAGCTTTACTTTTAGGTATTTACAGTTACGTTCATTCGATGACAGTTATTTTCAAATCACAAATCCATTTATGTAAAAACTGATTTATCTGAAAAAATAATATTGAAATTAGCGAAGATGTTAAGCATTCTCAGTTTGCTGACTTTAACTCTAGTGTCAATTGAATTCAATAACGATGCAGCTTCAGTTCAAGTCGCAAAATTCGTTGTAATGTCGATCTGAACACATATATAGTTGATGAACGTTTGCATGTCCACGTTTTTAGATTCGCGCGCATAGATTCTTGAACTTGCTGAATTGTTACATCGGTGCGTAGAACTTCCATGACCTTGAAGTGGAGCTGTTTGTTCGACCCAGTTCTTTAAAATATCTCGACCCATTCCTTGATTATATTTGTATTGAGACACTCACTAACGTATCGTAATTCGAATTTGACATGAAATATTGTCGAACAATTACATATATCCGTTGTTATCGAAAAATGGGCAGTATGAATGAAATCTCTCCCGCACCCTTGCCATCCATCGTTTAGAAATTAAAGCGAAACAAATTTATTTCTGGACCACCCTGTGTAATGTTCTGTAAATTATCATTAAATATTTAGAGAAACTTTGATTAATTTGTTTAAAAAGTTTGGATATTCTTTCACAAATGCATAAGAGACGTAAGATAATAGGTATAGCAAACGAAGTCAAAAAATCGTCCAAATCAGATCATTTTTAACTAATTTTAACAATTGTTCAAAAAATCTTGAATTATTCGAAAAAATTCGAGTATTATTATTCGAATCGCATGGAATTACTCGCGCGCCCTTGGTTTTTTTATGATTAAGAAAACCCCTATATTTCTCCGTTTAGTGTGCTCGGTAGAGCTATTCTTTCATTTGATGCAATGAATAAAATATCAAAGAATGAAACGCGCCGTTTTCTTTATTTCTACCAAATTCCGCAGCAGCTGCCGCGATCCCGATAAGGAATCCCTGAAGATCCGGAAAATAAATGAAATGTGGAAATGGTAAGCCTGGTATGAGCTCGATGGTATACATAGGTATATACACATATATATCTATATATAAACTTATACATATGTCTATGTATTTTAACGATAAGACGGCTCAAATATATTAGGGAAACGTAGCAGGAATACTTGCAGATATTGTTACAGGTTTTAGGAAAATTTATCAGCTTTAAACACTCCTATGCAAATTTTCAACTTTTCTACTCTTTGATGTCGTTCTGTTGTGACAAGTTTCCAACACGAATTTGTTTGCTGGGGATGTTCTACTGCTTTCACTAACGATAACATGACGATAACTTACAGAATCTAAAGACTTTTGCGAAACTTTGGCTTAGAAAAATCTGTAATTAAAAGTCTACAGTTTGTTTAAACCTATCGGGTCTCATCTCAATCGGTCGTGGGAAATGACGTTCGGTGCGCTGTGCCTACTGTGTAGGACGCGTTCCAAATGTAGGATCTGTGATCCTTAATATATATATACAAATAAGGATTTTGATTCCTTCTTTTTTTGGATATCTTTCGTATCTTCGTCCAAGAATCTTCCCGAATCAACAGTGTAATTCAATGCCGGTAGGGGTATTAGCCCTCGAAGTAGTTGTTTCTGTTGATTCCATATTCATATTTATCATAAAGCCTGTAAAGGTCGTTCTGCCAGCGCCCACCTGATGAGACCGAATAAGTCGAAACCGGTTATGGGATATGGCTTTAGGTTCGCAGTTCCTACTGTGTAGAATGCGTTCCAAATGTAGGATCTGTGATCCTTAATATATAGACAAATAAGGATTTTGATTCCTTCTATTTTTGGATATCTTTCGTATCTTCGTCCAAGAATTTTCCCGAATCAACAGTGTAATTCAATACCGGTAGGGGTATTAGCCCTCGAAGTAGTTGTTTCTGTTGATTCCATATTTAAGTATATTTATAAAATGTGAATATTATGTGTATTCAGGTAATAATCAAAACCACATTTTTTCTTTTAAAATAGATTTTTAAAACGTTTATTTATTCCAGTATTTCGCAACAGATTGTTGTTTTAATGTCTGGACCCTTTTAGTTTATTATGCATTTTCTGCTTCAAAGTTGATACGGTATATCCTTTTCGTACGTTTGTTTGTTCGATATATCTAATGAAGTTCTAGCCCATCTAGTTTTTTAACTTTGCTTCGAAGAGAAAAAATATAAGCGTAGCGTAGGACTCTTTGGAAGGGAAAATTAATGTTAGCTTTGCCTGTGGCCAGGATAATCGTATAGTTCGGTTTGCGTCGGTATCTGCTCGATATATACCGCATGAATAAAGTCCCTTTGTAATTGATAAAGGCTTGAAAGTGATTACAGTGGCCTTTTAATATATGCAGTGATAAATACGTGTTTCACCGGTTACAATACACTTTGTGTTTAAATTAAGTATTCTTCTTGAAAAAGGCCGATAAGAATACGTCAAGCTATAGATTTTCTTTTTAGAGTAGTTTCTAGTCTTTATAACATATCCATAATAATTTTATTTGAAAAAAATGCAGAAGTTTCAAGAAAAAATATATTGTTGAAAATACACACTACAATATTGTTTCACCACACAGTGGCATCCTTCAACAACTTACATCTTTATAACATTTAAGAGTGGGGAGTTATTTACCTCTTCTTGATCATTTAATATGTTACCTTTTTTATAGTATTTATTAATTTCAAGGATTTCAAGTAGATTTAATTTGTAGCCCTTTCCCCACTCTTAAGTATTAACTTTAAGTGATCTTAATGTTTAACCCCTACCATTCGTTATAAGTATAAATACATGTTATTAAGATGTAAGTTATTATATCATCACCTGATGATGCCACGTGTGGTGAAACAATATTGTAGCATGTATTTTCAACAATATATTTTTTCTTGAAACTTGTGCGTTTTTTTTTCAAATAAAATTATTGTAGATTTTCTGTTAAAAAATATTATATTTGATGTCTCACTGTCCATAATCTACTTAAATGGTTTTCCTAGTAATTTTTACAATTTAACAATACTTAATTAAAAATTCATGATACATTTTTATGTAGCTACAGTTGATTTTCATTTAAAATATTGTAACCGTTGTTACAAAGAATTAGAATTTGTTTCCATAAAAATAGGCCCTTTTAGATTTTCACAAACTTTATAAATTTCTTATAATCGTGACGATCGTTTCGCCAAACATTGGTTTCATCAGACAATGAGTACTTACCTACAAAGGGTTATTCTTGTAGCGACAATAGATTTAATTTAATTATGTTAAGGTCAAATTTATTCAATTATTAATTGTTTCCTTAAATTGTAACTACTATGTACTGTGAGATTCTTTAAATGCTTTTGAGTATATATTTTTAATTAAATATGGGACAAGAAAGTTGATTTTTAATATTTTAACAAGAGTTTTAGTTAAAGTTTAAAATATACACAGCTCTTTATTGTAACAACATATAATATACACAAGCAAGCAATATACCAATAAGAAGCGCATTAGACTTTTGTTAAAACATTAAAAAGCAACATTATTTTCCTTTATTTATTTATTAACGAAATGTTTCACAGCTACCCAACCTCACAATCGTTAAAAGTTATATAATTTACATTTAGAACAAGCTTTGCTTTAATTTTTTTTACGTTTAAAGATTTACGTGCGTCATTTGTTAGCCAGAATAAATATTGCAATTTCATTTTATTCAAGTGCCTTCGTTATAACTTTTCTTGTAAAAAATCGTTGCTACTATGAAATTCCTTAAGTAGTTTTGATGTGGAATGTGGTTTTGAATACTCTATTTTATCTTTAAAAGTTGACGAGTGGAAGTTTGTGTTTAGTGCTATAGTGGTAATATTTTTGCGCAATATTATAGTTACTAGGTTTATTGAAAATGTCAAGGAATGGAAATGAATTGTTAAATGTAAGGAGAACCAGATAGTTACACGATATTACTCTTTTAATTTGCGATTTATAAGAATGATAAGACTGTTTGTCGTTTAACCTTAAAGAGTATTTCCTGACATCGGAAACAAACTGCATACATACGTACATAAAGTGAGAAATGAGGTCGCAATATATATATATATATATATAATATAAGTATCGTTTTTTGTCATTTGTTTCCATTTTCTACAGCTTGTCAAAAACACTTATTTGTGTAAGTTTTCTTGAAAGGCTTTTATTTACAACATTCGCTTTTGTTGTTTATGTTGTCTGCTTTACTAAGTAACAATTCATAAAAATATGCGATTCTATATAGAAAATACGCCCCACAACTAATTTATGAATCCATCTGGAAACGAAACTAGAATTTAATGAAAGTGGAAGTTTTCAACCATTCAGACATTCGGTGATAGATTCGTATGTCAAAATTCCTCCCTTTTTTTGATTAATTGCTCGAGTTTCCTGGATAGTCATTCTCAATTCCGGCTTGTCTTTTTAATTCGTCTCTCTTAGATTAATCTGTTCACTAAGAGTAATAATAAGAGTCCTTCTGACGTTTTATTCGTTGCACTTATTTAATTATTACTGTCATGGAATTAAGCTGTCAGACTTTAATTTCTATAACTGTTATAAAGTTATAATCGGAGAACTGGGCACTGTTTTATTTATAGATAACTTTAACGGTAAAAATATCATTTTGCTATCACTATTTAACGAACATGTTCATTTACTGATGCATACAAGACGATTCCTATTTCTGTGATGTAACAAAAGTTCCATATCATTTTCTCCTATTTTTTTTCTTCAACATCGTCTCCTAGTTACCTATTATAAAAGATTGAAATACATGCATATCCTGCCTGGTGAGAATTAATTAAAGGGCAAAATCCTCTTGTAGAAGTATGAGCATTCAACAGACAAAGGATTGTCTTGACAATGGTCGATATTCACATTCACATTCTGAATACTAAACAGTTCAAAGTTATCAAAATTAACAAAAAATTTAATAATAGGTGGATATTTACCATACTATAACCATAATGAACGATTACATACATTTTTTCGTCAGTTTTCCCGAAGCAGTAATCAACTATGAGTAACGTGACGAAGTTTATTTATTTTCTTGTTTGTTTTTTGAAGCCTCCACCAATTAGCATAATTAGGTAATTTATAAATAATCTGAATATGTGTAATATAAAATCGGTGTTATAAGAAGTGTTTCATATGAACGGATCGAATAAATCCGGAAATTTCGAAACTTTATACCTCGTGTGATGTTTGGCACTATGTCATAAAACGTGACATAAACCTATCAGTAACTGATAAGCTTTCAGAAACCTAATATTACCGTCAAAGGTCTTCTTTTGCGACAGTAGTTGAATGGTTTGTGATGACACTTTAAAATTGTGTCAGTTCCATTACATTAGCTCGAAATTGTGAAAGTGTCAAAACCGCTATATTAGTAGGTTATTATCCAAAAATCCAAGATATTTTTTGATTTTATATACAATTGATACTATTGAATGTATACCACAGTTTTTAAAAACATTACACATGAAGGGTTTTGAAATAAAACGTATTTAAATATCAATTTAAGCAGGTTTAACAGATAGATTTTGATTTAAAATTATAGAATGAACTTTGCTACTTTTTCGTATAACTTAACTAATTTAACAATAATTTTTTTTTATATAAATTATAAAGGATCATAGATCCCACTTTTGGAACGCGTTCTACACAGTAGGTACATCGCACCGAAAGCCATATCCCACGACCGGTATTTTTAATACCTTCTTTTTTTGGATTGTTATCTTCGTCTGAAAATCGTTCGGAATCAACAGTGTAATTCAATGCCAGTAGGGGTATTAGCCCTCGGAGTAGTTGTTTTTGTTGATTCCATATTTATATTTATCAACTAATTTAATTTATATTAATAACGAAATGTTTGGAGAATTTTTTGTAGAAGTTAATTTCAATATATTAATGTAAATTAATTTGTACCAACTACAGATTACTTCAAATTAATGAGGAAAAATCGCCGGGGAATTGAACCCGAATCCCCGTGTTTATGGACCATTGCTCTGAATACTAATCTATGGAAATGACGATTCTGTGTATGACTTTGTAAGAACAATCGTCATTGTTGCTGCTGTCATCTCTCGTAGCTTGGTGGTCAGAGTATTGGTGTGTAAAGCCAAGGACCCAGGTTCGATTCCTGGACAGTAGTAACAATTTTTCCTCATTAATTTTTCAGATAATCTCTAGTGGGTAAAATATTGATTCGAAAATTAATTCATATTGATATGACAAATGTAAGTATGGAATCAACAGAAACAACTATTCCTAGGGCCAATAACCCCCCTACTGGTATTAATTACACTGTTAATCCCGAAAGATCCTTAGACGAAGATAACATATCCAGTGCCAGTGCCCACCTAACGAGACCCGATAGGTCGAAACCGGTCGTGGGACATGGCTTTCGGTGCGTTGTGCCTACTGTGTAGGACGCGTTCCAAATGTGTGATCTGTGATCCTTTATAATTAGACGAAAAAGGATTTAATTACATTCTTTTATTGATTGGCATCTCTGTTATTATTGAATAGTTGATCAAATTTGAATGTAACTTTTATAAGGGTGTGAAGCTAATATATTTGTTATACTGTTATGGAAATTGCATTCTATGCAAAAGTTTTGAAGGATTTTGATGGTACAATGAATAAGTTTGTAGTTAATGTTGACGCATATTTTGATGAACTTGATATTTTATTAATAACTCATGATAGTTTTTTGTAAATAACGTTTATTAAAACATTCAACACTTTACATGAAAAATGAACATTAAAACATCAACTACGAAGTACTTAAAAGCCTCTAAAAGACTCTACGACACCCCTTTACAAGTAGGTACATTCAAAATGCCTTTGTCGAACATATCCAAAAAAGAAGGTATTAAAATCATTGTTTATCTAAATACTAAGGATCAAAGATCTGTTTGTAATATTAAAATAACCACTTTTTACTAAATGCATATGGATATATACACGGTACAGTACATATACCAAAATAACATTTTTTTAAATTTTTATCTGTCTGTCTGTATGTTCCGGCTAATATCTGAAACGGCTGTAGCGATTTTGACGGGACTTTCACAGGCAGATAGCTAATGTAATAAGGAGTAACTTGGGCTGCTTTTATTTTAGAAATTAATAACTTAATTGTAAAAGCGCCTCCCCCACTTAATATCACAAAGGCTGCTTGTCACGCGGGCTCACAACGCGCGAGCGGGCTATTGTTAACGGTTGTGTCTCAACGACTTCGTTTACAATTTTAAGAAACACTTTTTCGTTAAATTCCACGCGGTTGAAGTCGCGGGCACAGCTAGTCATTAATATATTAAATTTAATTTACAATTGGTAGATGTTTATTTCAAAAAACTCAATTTTGAATCTAAAATCAACTAGACCATTTTTATTATTGAACATGATGGTAGAAAATTTACATGAACTGGTGGATATATATTGAATCAAATAATTGAATGAACACACTTAATTTCCACTTAATACATTTATTAAACTCTCTACGATCGTTTCACCCTACAAGGGCATCTTCAGAAGAAGTATTAATATAAATTTGCTTACACTATTTCTTAAATACTATTACAATCTTGGTGGGGATGCATCTACTATTTTATCTATAATTATTGAGCTATACACATTTTCTATTTCATTTAATAATATTAAGTTGCTATTTTTCATGTGTTTTTTGATTTTTAAGGTTTCCAAAATGTCTAGTTTTTACCTTTCTTCTCTTAACGTAAAATATTGAAATTTTCTTCTAAATTAAATTTATGTTTGTTGTTATTAACGTGGTTCATGAATGATGAATTTTCATTATAATTTTTCACATGTTCTTGAATTCTTCCTTTGAACGCTCTGCCGATTTGTCCTACGTAAGTGGAAATTAAGTGTGTTTCACTCAATTATTTGATTCAGTATGATTCCTAATTTCCATAAAGTAAAGGCAGAAACAATTAGTTATTTGAACTGGTGGAGTTGTTCAGTTAACGTGTTGGACAATTTGAGTTGGGAAGATTATTCCTGTAGTAACGTTTAGGTAACTGAGAAATAATTTTGCGAGAACTGGAGCATTTCCATACCGATTGAGGGCAAAGAAACCATAACGTTTACGCACAAATGATAGTCGCAGTTTGATAAGTGCTCTCGCTGTGCTCTAATGTAATGTAAATATTCTTTACTAGTTGTTAATGTACAGTTAACCTATCCTGTTGTCTTAGTATTTACGGAATAAATTCATTGCAAAATATTTAATGGCTTCGTAAACAAGGGAGTCTGCACAAAATTATTATTACAGTAATTATTCATTAAATGCAAAATTGCACTTTAAAATGCAATCGAGGAACTTAAACCCCATAAGTACCGCCTCAAGTTGCTACCTATCTGCTGTTAGTTATTTTTATTGTAGCCACTTTATTAATTTTCCTTAACGTATTCAAACTTGAATGACATTCAGGATCATGTTTCCTAAGATTATGTGTATAACAGAAATCAATTAACAATATGATAAAAACTTCGAAAGTTTCAAACTTTTTAATTAATAGTCCACTACGACCGTTTAACCGCTCAATGGCTTCATCAGGTGGAAGAAATAAAATAACTAAATTTACATTTTGATGTCTTATATATACTAATAACAGAATTGCTCTACAGAGGGGTTTTAAGTTGTAAATTGAGTAATGGGGAGTTATTTACGTCAAGTTGATTATTTAATAATATTCCTGATACACTATAATTATTAATTTCTAAACTTTCTAGTAAATTAAGCTTCTGACTCTTATTTGCTAAATGCAGAATTTTTAAATTTATGATTACATTATATGACGAATTACAGTTCTTAAATTCGAAACATTTTCTATGTTCTGTGACTCCTTCTTGAAAATATCAATCCGTTTGTCCTATATATACATAATCACAATTACTACATTCTAATTTGTGAACTCCAAATTTTAACGTTTAGTGTACCATATTCTTATCTTTTCTAACAGGTAAACCTAAACAATTATTAGTATTGAGTGAAACACAAAGGCTCCTGAGATACTTTCTGATTTTTAAATATGTAAATGTATTAAAGTCATTTTGAGGCTTTGATTTTATTATCAGGTATATTGAATTTAAAGATATGTTTTGTTGAAAACTAAAAAGGATTTTATTTATTGTATTTCATCCACCTGACGAAGCCACTGAATGCTAAAACGGCGTATAGCACACTATTAAATTAAAAAAATTGAAACTTTTAAAATCTCGTTTTTATAATCATTTATCTTAAAATGGAGTTTCAACAACCATGTTGAATGATAGTATAGGGAATAGAAATCAAATAATGTATTAGTTTTTTGGTTTAAAAAATTGAAACTTTAGAAATCTTTTAATATCAATGTTTAAATTATTCATGAAATTCATAACTATAAAGCTGGATACTTTTCATCTTAAGGTTCCTTAGAAAATAAAAATTGCGGATATTTTTATATATACTAGAGTGGTCTTTGTTCTGATTCTAGGCCTTTTCTCAGGGCTGCTTTACCGTAGTATGTTACAATAGCGTGTTCCTAAAATTGTGAGTTTTTATTATTTAGTTTAATGCAGAATTAGAAGATTCCAAAATCGTTATAATAAGCAATGTTTTTGGTAACTTTCAAATTCGCACGTGTCTTTTATTTTTATTTCTTGTCATAAAAGCATTTTTGTTTTGTTTGTCAAATTACCTTAATTTTGTAAGTGAACATACGTAAATGTTGTAATAGGATATAAGATACGTAGAAGTAGGTGTCGCAGAGTTTGGGGAGTCACAAAATTAGATGAATCTACCCTGCAAAGGGATCACTTCTGAGAGCTTATTGGATTTGCAGCTTAACGTGACAAGACATGTTGTTGTTAGTATGTGTAGAGAACATCCAAGTAAACAATTTAATACTAGATTCCTTCTCAATGCTCAAATATGTCCTTTTCTTGCGGCTGGAGCCACTTAAAGCTAATTTGAAAATATACTTTCAAACACTAAAACCGTCTCTTGTTATTGTCACAATTTTATATGAAATCAGCTAAGAAAAAATATTTATTAAACTACTAAAGCGGATATAAACCATCCAACATACGAGGGTAAATCAAATATAAACGGTAATTTTGTAAAATAAATTTATTGATTAATGGTACACACAAACTAAACATTTAACATTTTTCAATGTAATAACCTCCGTGCTCTACACACATTTACCACCAATTTGGAAGCTTGAATATTCCTTCTTCATAAAAAGTTTGAGGACGAGTTTTTAAGTCAGCCAATTGGGCACATACTCCTCTACTTCTTCATTGCTTTCAAATCTTTTGTCTCCAAGTGATTCTTTCACGGGCGCGAACAAAGAATAATCACAGGGTGATTAGTGATTAGTGATTAGTCAGGGCTATAAGGAGAATTATAGAGGCTCGAGGGTTTCCCAGCCCATTTTTTTATTAGTTCTAATTTATTCCTTGTCAAAATTGCGGTGTATGGCCTGGCGTTATCATAAGGGAGGATGACGTCTCAAATGGTATACCCCGTCGTATGTTTCGATACGATTTGCGATTTTTGTCGACTGTAACAAACTCTGGCTTCAAACGATTGAAAATTTCCGATGGTTTAACGCCTTCCGCCTTCATTGATTAACAACTTTATGATGATGCGTTGTGCAACAGACGAAGGTACCTTGCGCTCAGTCATAGATGTACTGCGGACAGAACCGAGCGCAGCTGCTACCTAAGCCGGTTTCCCCCTCCTTATAAACCAAACAACACTCGGTATTTTCCGTTATCTCCTGGTGAAACATTATTATTATAATATTACAGATTAGGAATAAAAACATTTAGAAATTTTCACTTATTTTGAGTTTAATATAAGTGGTGCCTTAATAAGGCGAAATACATATTGAGTAAACAAATAGTGTTTTTATTCTTAATCTGTTTTATTATAATACTTATTTAAACACACTTGTATTCGGTATAGAAATGCTTTGTACAAATGTACGTTTACGAAGTGATTGTTATTTATTAAAAGCTACTAAGCCTCGTGACATTGTTTATTCTATGTCTCTACCGTGTTTTCCATGCTGAGTTATCTGCCTACCTCTAACCCTATTTTCAGATTCCTTGCATACCAATATTTTTGATTTACGTTTTTATCTTTTAATCCCATTTTAATTATTTATATAAAGTATTATTATAACATCTTTATATATATATATATATATTGTTAATGGTGGACAAACTTTGCCTTTAATGTTGAAAGTAATCAGACACGTAATTCTCAATCAGATACTTCAGTTAACAAATTACGCACTAATTAATGTAAGCAAAGCTAATGATTAGGTCGACTCCGATTCAGTGTCTAATACCTGAATGTTATCGTTTAATTATTTCCTGTACCAAACCCCATACGCCGCCGTCGCCACTATGGTTCGCTTGGCTCCAGCATAACATACAGTGGACGAGAAGATTGATCCAAATTACTGTTTACGAAATGATTGATCTTTTACAGTTAATTTACGAACTTCAGTTGCTGAAACTTAACCGTGTTTCAAACTTAATTGTTAATTAGTGTCTCCGCATTTCGATAGCCGAATTTTAGATCTATTTTTTCAAAAAACAAAAGAAAAAAACGTTCCGTTTTACAAGGACAGTTTGTAAGTTCCTTTAGTTTATTACGGGGCATTTCTTTTTTCCAAAACGTTTCGTTTAAGGATTGAGTTTATGTTATGAACAAATGAGAGCTCGGGCTGCGTTTGAGGTTTGTATTTCTCGGCTACTACCAAAATTGTCGATAATATGTCATCTTGCTCTACACCAGTCTGTTGCTGACAGTTGATACGGATAAAAGAAGCAATAAAGTTAAGGCCACACGAAAAAAATCAATTTACAAAAAAGAAGTGATTTTTTTATTTTGACGTTAAATAAAGGAAAGTTATCTATATTACTCGCAGACCAAATTCAATAAATAATACAACCGCGATGTAGTATTTAATATATAAAAAAAGATATTTGAAAAGTGCAAAATACAAAATAAAATTTAATCTTCAGTAGTAATATAGTATGTCAAAGAAGAGAAAGTTTTTTAAAGAAAAAATAATAAATTATACTTCGGTGTCAACAATGTGCTTTATGGGATAAAAAATGAAATGGGGATGGTGCTGTAGGTTGTATAAGTTTCTAACTAGACAATATAAAGTTTTGTCCAAAAAAAACTTTTTGACGTTTTTATAGCATTCTCTCGCACGAAAAGTTTTTCCATATAATCAGCGAGAATTTAATTTAACGTGTTTTAAAAATACAGCAAAAATTGTAGTAATATTATGGCTATTCAACCGTTGTAGTAACATTTAAAATTAACTTAAGTGTAATTACAAAAAATTTTGGGCGCAATTATAAAATTCTACCAGTGCTAACGTTTTTATAAATTGGTTACAAACAATTTCAATTGGTAACGTGATCGTGGAAGATTTTTGTTTTCAAAATGAAAATATAAAAGCGTTCTGAAATTTTCAAATAGAAATATACCATTCAGAGGTACAGCAAATTTCGCTTATAATGACTCCGCATGTAAGAATAAGTATTGCATTGTACGAAACATACAATCTGGTTGATAAAGAAATTCCGATTCCGAAATAATTAAATTAATTAGTGAAGAATTCAATGTTATTTCCCTGTTTATCTATGGCTATAAAAATGAGTTGAAGCTTTTGTACAAGCTGATATGTAATAAAACTTTCAAGTTTAAAGTCGAGAATTGTAGTGGTAATAAAATTTCAAAGGAATAACAATCCTTGTTGCGACAAACATACGTGGCACGTTAAATATGTTACAAGAAATAGAAAAAATCACGAAGTATCAGTATAATAAAATTCTTGTATTTAAATTTTACGCACTTTTTTGTATCTGCCGTTTGTGACATTTGCTTGCAAATTGTGTGACTTGATTATGGTTTTCCTTAACCGCCATTACAAGCGAACTTGTTTGTATGCTCTTCGTAATGATATTTTACATTTCAAAGTTAATAAACTTCCAAATAATAAAGTACATTTAGTTCTTGGTCAAAAGTTAATAATGTGGATCGCGATTTCGACCTTATCAGTACACCACAACTCACCAAACCAAAGTTGCTCCGTTAAACGAAGTTGATTTAATATCGTGTTAAAGGTAGTAACAGGCGAGCTGAAAGTTCGTAGGCTGACCCATATATGGCGCTACTAGTATCAAAACCATATGATTTTTAGTTAGCCCTAACCTTCAAAAGACGCGTATATAAATTTGACAACTGTTGCACTATTAGTATCTGAGTTATAGCATTTTCAGTGAATGAACTATTGTTACTTTGAAAAAATTTATAGAAAGGAATTTCGTGTGTTAATAAAGCATTGCTTTTTGGCAAAAAAATACTGTTGAAACCAAGGCTTAGCTTGATAAACATTGTTCGGACTTTTTACCAGGAAAATCAACCGTAGAAAAGTGGTTTGCTAAATTTAAACGAGGCAAAATGAGCACCGAGGACGATGCACGCAGTGGACGCCCCAAAGAGGCTGTTACCAACGAAAACATCAAAAAAGTCTACAAAATAATTTTTGATACCCGTAATGTGAAGTTGATTGAGATAGCTGAGCTGAGACCCTAAAGATATCAAAGGAACGCGTTGGTCATATCGAGAACGAATATTTGGATATGCGAAACCTCTGTATAATGTGGGTGCCGCGCGAGCTCACAATCGACCAAAAACAACAACGGATCGATGATTCTAAGCTGTGTTTGGAGCTGGGAGCTGTTCAATCGTAATAAATCCGATTTTTTGAGTGTGCATCCATATGTGACGATGGATGAAACATGGCTCCATCATTTCACACCGGAGTCCAATCGACAGTCAGCCGAGTGGACTGCACGTGATGAACCGACTCCAAAGCGTGGTAAGACGCAGAAGTCGGCTGGCAAGCTTATGGCATCAGTATTCTGGGATGCTCATGATATAATATTCATTGACTATCTTAAAAAAGGGGTAAACCATAAACAGCGACTGCGTAATCGTAGCGTTATTGGAGCGTTTAAAAGACGAAGTCGCGGAAAAGCGGCTTCATTTGAAGAAAAAGAAAGTACTGTTTCATCAAGACAATGCACCGTGTCACAAATCAATGAAATTGACGGCAAAATTCCATGAATTGGGCTTCGAATTACTTCCGCATCCACCGTACTCTCCAGATCTGGCCTCCAGTGACTTTTTTCTGTTCTCAGACCTTAAGAGGATGCTCGCTGCACACAAATTTTGCACCGATGAAGAGGTAATCGTAATCGCCGAAACTGAAGCCTATTTTGAGGCTAAAGACAAATCGTACCACCGCTATAATCATTGTATCGCCCTCGAAGGGAACTACATTGAATAATAAAATCAAATTCTATTAAAAAAATATTTTTTTATATGGTAGCCTACGAACTTTTCAGCCCGCCTGTTATGTCGGAATTTCAATAAATTTTTGATCGAAAATTAAATGTTCTACATACTGCCTTCAATACGATAATACGATATTAAAACTAACAATATCTCAATTGGAAATTTGTCAATAAGTCTAAAACTGTAAGATCGATTTTTATTCATTCTTTTGTGGAAACGTTTTTCGATTAAAAGTACCTAACGAAGTGTACTGTTCGTGTTCATTATTTGGTTTCAATTTAACGACAGAATTAATGTTCATAGCGTTTTAATGAGATTATATACGATTTGTGGTATGATAAGATTGCGTGAAATAAGTGCAAATTTACCGTTTTACGTGTCAATCTTTTCTAGTATTCGGTATCGCGACGATCGTTTCGTTTCCATTAAACAAATGTGAATTTCATGTTCCGTCGACAGGTTTTACTTTATCGCATCTCATTATCAAAGTAAGCAACGGGCGTTTAGGTTATTTGTTCAGTTTCGAAAGTTTAACTCTGGCGAATAAAGGAGAAGCTTTCAATTCCTGCAGGTGGCAAGTTAGACAACCCTTCAATGATGAAGTGTTATGTAATGAAATAGGTAGTAAAGCGCGTGAATTTGCTGACCCCAGAACAGAAGAGGCGTAAAGGCAGACGTAAAGAGGGGTGAACTTGTTAAGGAAACTAATTTATATCTGTGAAGAGAACATGTCACCGCATCGTGCCTTATGGTTGTCTAACTAGATACTTATATCTCCAATGTATCTACTTAAGCAACAATTTATACGCGGTTATTTTAGGGGATGATCATTGTCATCTCTAGATACGCGCAGATTATTTCCATGTTTTCGGCTTTTACGATCATTATACGTATCTTCCATCCCCTGTTTTTGTACATTGAGGATAAAAAAAATAGAATTTTACAAATGTAATGATTAAGGTTCCATACCGGAAAGGTTTAACGTCTAACGTCGGTCTGTCAAAAAATTAGTGAGTTAACTAATGAGTTTTTTGAGAGATGTGAAATTTTCTATAAGTGACAAACTAAATTTTGTGATCAAGGATATTTCTTTTTAGCATTCGATTCGTGCTAGTGGAACATTCATTTGGCTGGTTTTTTTTTTGTTTATAAAAGTTTTGATTACGAGAAATTACTTGTTGGGAATTCTATTAATTTTTTCGCATATGTTCGAGGAAAAAACTACGACCATGCTTAGAAAATCGTTCCGATATGTTTGAGGCGTTCAGGGTTGTTATTACTTTGACGATCTGTCCCTTGAGGAACTTCAACAAATTATTGGTAGAAAACTTTAGAAGATAAACCGGCGAAGCGAGAAAAACAGCCTACTTTTTCGAAAGTTTGATCATTGAGGAAACCGATGCAGAGTTCATAGTGAAAAATCGATATAAATCCCTCTGTAAGCCCGTTTAGTTAGTTAACGTTATAACCGAGGAGAATGCGTAAAATTCATATCTGGTTTCATTTTATGTGAGCTCGGAAAAATTGCTCTAATCCTCCAAAAACATTTGATGTGGTAAAGGACAGCATTTGTCAATTGTACATGTGTTTGCGATAGGGGTCAGGTAGCAACGGTTTGGATTAGCAATTACCGTTTGACTGTTACCATTTTCACATTAATGCCTAGTCATGTAACCTTGTTAGTAGTCTGACACATGTTCATACCACCTGCTACAGAACCAACATGATGCTAATAATTGAATAATAGATCTTCTTATAACCCACAATAAACATCCCCATTTTATTAATATTATAACACGATTCGGCCATTCTAATTAATAATTATTGAATAAGATATAATGATCATTTCAGTTCTAAACGAAATGAGACATCAACTTAAAATTCATAAATGATATGACATAATTACTTTTAATTCTACATACGCCTGTGGAGGTATCAAAGAAAACCAGACCACAAGTGTATTTTTTTAAAAAAACCTTTCGGCATAAATTAACACACTAGGGAGCTATTAGAATCATAATTTCTAGACATATTTTCTTTTGGACTTTCTCTGTAACAATTTATTTTGCAATAATATTTTTACATATCCTTCCTTTCTCAAGGTAGATGCATTTTTTCCGAAGAATCGGATGTTTTTTGTCCCGTTATCGAAGAAAGTTGGTGGCTGTATCTCCGAAGGATTTTTTTAGGGTCCCAAACAAATACTAATCGCAAAGCGCGCAATCGGTACTATACGAAGGGTGTTCCAGTAAATAATTTTTTGGAAACTTTTAGCAACGGAGTGAGGTGTTAGCGCTATTTTTCCTTTGTATGCCACCTTAGTCTTGTCCAATAATTTAGTTACAATAATGCTCGGCGTTGATTGTCTTTCTTTCGCGATGAACGTCAACAATTTCGTATAATATAATTGTGTGGTGGTCCTGCTCAATTAAATGTGTACGCGATAATGTGTCACTCGCATAACTAATAAATATTCACGATTTTGGTCATTTTGACCCTCTGCAGCTCTTACATCTTTCTCATGTTTAATTCCAAATTTTACATGACTAATGTCTCGTCATAACGTTTCACTTATACCATAAATTAATTAAAAAAATTTTGAGAACCCTAAGCGGCCTATTATTGGTATCACTAATTTTAACATGGCCAACACCACATCCTGTAATGTCAAACACGGATATACTGTGTTTGAGGCTATGCTAGATAAGGTTTAATTGTGAATGCGAAGGGAAGTTACTCTCCGGAATAAGTCCAATCCGGAACGCCGTTTGTAACGTGCCTGTTGGAGACATTTATAGAGTTCGTCGGTTGTTACTCGACACTTCATCACCATTAGAGTGATGATGGTGACCTTTACATCTACTGCAAACTGCTTTTACTTCGCTTTTGAGAGCCACTGAACTTAGTTGAATTCAAATACCCGCTTCCGACTAAATGTTTCTTTAGCTTCCATTCTGCACTCGACTCAACCATTAGATAAAATAATCCAAACGTTTTACACGTTTATAAGTGGTTTAAACAAGAATAACGCACTGTCTTCAGCACAATTTTGCAGCAGATTAAATTTCATAATTTCCTCAAATTACTGCTAATTATTAGTCCTATAATCAACATTGTATTAAAAGAAAAAAAACGTTTTATTTAGGGTTCAATTTATAGATGTAGTTTCGACTCATTTTTTGTGCCATGCTAAAATTGTTTCTGACAGAATTGGATCTACTTTTCGGCTCATTCTTTATACGATAGATTTTCGAGGTGTCAGTTCTTTTGATACACTTCAGTCATCATTCTTTTATGCCGAGTCGACACGATTTAGCTTTACGAGAAACTGTTGAATGCTTTCTCGTTTCGAATTTGTAACAAGCATAATAATAATTCTTTATGTTGTTAAGAAATTACTAATAATTTACTATGATTGTGTGATCTAATATCCAACCTTTCGTGAAAATTGCACAGCTACTTTACCTTTTCCTGTTCTATAAATATTGGATAATTTAATTCGCAGGTGGTAAAATAATCTATGGAGTTTTTGGTTTATCTTAAAAATAGGGTTGTTATATTTACACGAAGGGAGAATGTAAACACACTGGCTCTTTTTCACTCGCACACGAACTGTTGTCGTGTCAACCAACAATAATACCTTTATTCTTTGTTATCGTTCAAGAATTAGCTCCATTTTTCACCTAGAACGGCTGTGAAAAATCCAGAAAGTAATGCATGTTTCTGCCGAATTTAGGCCAAAAACATTTTAACGTTTGCCATTTCCTTGTGTTATTTCGCCCAAGTTCCAACACCCCTAAACGAAACGTTACCATCCATATTAAATGCGAACGTACATGTAATTATGTAAATTAATTATTGATTTGACAATGGTCCTTCGAGCCGGAACTCGTTGTAGAGCTCTTTTTACTAAATGTTAATAAAACTCACCTTAATTAGAAGAAATAAAGGAAGGAAATAGTTTTCAAATGATTGTTAAATGCAATGATAGAGTGTGTTGTTATTGTGAGATTATTTTATCGATGAGTAAATGAAGTGGTTGAGTAAATGTACAAAACGGTTGTCAGATTCTCGTTTAAAAACTCTTGATAGTCTGCGCCTTTAAAAACGTTATAATCAACCAACAATTTTCCTTTTACGATTAAATCAAATTGTGTTGAATAGCTGTTCACGGTGCACGCTCGATGAAACAATTTCCGGTTTGTTTCAGTTTAAGCCAATGTGTGTGAAACAATTGAATCTGTTTCGTTTCAAATTTAATCAATGATTCGTAAATAGTATTGTTTTGGTTTTCATTGTTTACGCAAACTTTCTTCTCTATTTAATAGCCTATGTTAACATTACACCACCTAGACTATATATGCCAACTTATCGTATAGGTAGTTACATTGTTTCATACAAATTAAAATTGACTGAAATTTTCGAATTTGGTTTTGTTAATTATGCCTCTAGGAATACGTCCTAATTATTTGTATTATTAAGTTAAGCAGCATTTCTAACTACAATTTAACGTGGTGAACTGTACAAAGTGATTTTACAATATTGTAGCTATTTAAATGAAACAAAAAAGAGAAATGTAACGTAAGCTTCTTTTTTTTTAGAACCTTAGGGTTCAAAATCAATTCCCAACGTAAATTAAGTGCCTTTGAATTTAATATATCGCCTCACCAGTTTACCGAATGCTACTCAAAAGTTTATAATAGCGAAAGATTACGCTGCGCGTTTTCATATATCCTACCGCCTTCTGACAAAATCGAATTTATATTCACCTTTCTGAACATATATCACAAGATTATGTATGTATACCTATCGACGATTTTTTCTTGGGCCGCAGAGTGTAAGCCGTTTATAAAAATAATACTGGATGTTATTTTTTATTTTCATTTTAAATAAAATAACAATTGAGTTGTTTCGACCTTTACTAAAGGAAAATTCATGTTAAATACGAATAAGTAAACACATTAAGATTTTCGCTTGTAACATATCTTTCTCCACAACATTGGGTTGTTAAGACAGATTACGTACTTACTAGTAGAATAAAGATTCGAGCTGTAGAGCCGTGGTCTAAGTGAACTCTTAAGTCCAGACGTTTCGTCGGCTACTGCGGTTGACACCTGGTGGACTGGGTGGACTGGGATCACCCAGTCGCTGCCGAGACTTCGGGACACAACCTACGTTCACGAGCGGCGTGGTCTAGTGCTCTAGATCATTACTTAGCGTTCGGGAGGTCGCCGGTTCGAACCCGGGTCCGGCTGCTCTGGTTCAGGTTTTCTGTGGTTTCCTTGGATTATTTAGGCAAAAGCTGGGGCAGTAATACACCACAGATAATCTTTCACTTCTCTTCTGTCTTCATTTCGTCCGTCGCATCTTTCTCTGCCTAATCACACCACCCACCCATTCCCACGATTCCTGCAAGGAGGCTGAAGAGGGCCTTACGCCCTACCCTCCGGCTTTGCACTACAGTATAGGTCGGAGGGACTGCCCGCCCACCAGCACGAGTAGCTAGTGGGAATGAAACACAAAATAATTTTTTTCACGTTATCGACGCACCACTACCATTGAGGATGTCAGCCGCAGTAGCCGACGAAACATCTGAACTGAATAGTTCACTTAGACCACGGCTCTACAGTCCGAATATTTATTCTACTAGTAAGTACGCAATCTGCCTGAAGAACCCAATGTTGTGGGGAAACATATATTTACAAATAAAAAATTTGTTTGATGTGTTTACTTATTCGTACTTAAAATAACAATTTTTACTACCCACAGAAGAAAATGACTAACTATTGAATGCGTTACGTTTGAAAGGTAGCACTGTAGGTATTTGAATTATATTGTGAAAGCAAATAAGTTAGGGATAGGGTAAAGTCGTGTATCTGCTCTATTACCATATGTAATTTGGACTGTTGCCAGATTCGCTAGTACTCTTACATATGAATGGTTTTTGAAAAGTTCACTTAGATATCCAGAACAGTGCCAAAACTGCAGCATTTATTTTAAAGAGCCAAACAAATCGTTTGCATCAATATCTTTGATATCGTGGAAATTGTTGTTATTTTTAAATAAACAATAATTTCTAACAACTATGAAACAGTTTTATATTTACAAGAATACCATTTTAATACTAGGGTAGTGTGATAAATCCTCGACTTTTACAGGAAAACATCAGTTTATCGACACAAATTATTTTATTTTCTACATAATCTTCTTTTAGTTCGATACATATAGTCCATCGTATTTCTAATTTTTTTATTCCTTTTAAATAATAAGGATTATAAAGACCCCCAAAATAAGCGTTTGCTTCACGATGACCTCTTTATTCGATCAAAATCTTTTACTGCCCAGCCATTATTTCAAGTTAGTCGGAGGGGGCTAAATCCGGAGAATAAGGTGGATGGTGTAGCAGTTCGTAGCCCAATTGATTAAATTGAAAATTGGTCAAACATAAATAAAACGTCCCAGATTGCTTAAAATTTTACAGTAGTATTATTATATATTTTACGTTCCTATCAAACCACCCTCGTACATTAATGTGAATTAAGTTTTATCTCAAATTAATTAATTAATTCTCCAAGTATTTGATTATAGTGCTTTAAATTTCGTGCGTGAACTAGTGCCCCTCCCTCAAAAACCCTACCCGCAAATGAGATGCAGCGGCCCTTATTGTTATGCAACTGTTTTTTTTTACTGATTTTAGTTCCTGTTTGAAATGTTGAACTCGTCAAAAAAATAGGTGTACACTTCAGGCATACTTGTAACTTGTTAACTTTCTTTTGTGCTACAAACTTTTAGAACTTTTGACACTGTCTCAAATAGGCAAGTACGTGTGAAAGTAACGTGAAGTGTTATTAGGGAAATGCACTACATTAATTAAATAAGTAGAGAGAATATATAGGGCTGGTTACAATATCAGTTAAAATTAATTAAGTTTTAAGGTTTGGTTCAGAGATTGCAGCACACATCGTAATACGGCCGTGACAGGTAAATATGCCAACTAGTTCTGTGTATATGTACATTTCAGTTGAACAATTTCTTAAACGCTATCATCCACCACCGGAAGCTTTTCAGAATAAGGAAGCGGAACAACTATGAGTTCCGCTTTTGCTTTTGCTTTATCCCGATCTTCTATGCTTGTAGCTTTTCACTAGCAGCCGGCACATCTACAATTCAAGGTTATTAAATTATCCCTTCGTTTTGCACAAATGTCATTTCTCGCGAACTCTGCGCCTTCATAATATTGGAAAGAACTTTTGAATTATGAACATTGAAGGATGTTCGGAATATATCAAATAATAAATGTTTGTATTTACTTACTTATGTTATATAGGGATGTAGGTCATTTAATTTATTATATTCGTTCGTATTTAATAAATAATATAATTCGGTCTTTGCTTTTGTAGTTGTTATTTCCTCTCTCAGTCTTTCTTTGTCGTTAGAATGAAATGGAAAATCCGCATTTTCGTATTATCAATGCAGAAAATGTAGTAGGGCTCTTATACATCTCTGCTGCTGGTTCCTTTGTTAGAAGCTAGTTATTTGCATTTGAATGCTTAAACTCCATAAACCTTACGGTCTTCCTCTTAAATCCCTTCACGGTTTGGATATCTGTTTTTGTGCAAAGTACACACTGTTCTTCACTAAACCCCATCCTTTAGCTGGTATGCCATTGCAACCCTACGGCTAGTGCCTCTCGTGTTTGTCGATATCAAACAAACAACGAAAACAGATCACTTTAAATACTGTGTCCGATTGAAGGTTTTAGGTACATCGGAAATATAAGTTCACAAGAAACTAAAACCACTAAAAAATATTCGCCCATGAATTACAGAATGGATTTTTGATATGATGATAGTACGTAGTATTTAATTAACAGAGTTTTTGTTTGTATTCTGAAGAATACTGAAAGCCTTTTAACAGTTTTCGGGGTAAACGGTAATATTGCTTTAAAATTAGGGTAAGCAACGTTTATTGTAATTTTGTGAAACGTAAATTTACGAACGGGCTTTTTGTCTTCAACGTTTCTTTTGAATGGGAAAATGAGATAAAATTTCACTCTCGCGGATTCAATTACCCAGTAATTCTTCCTCATTATTTACTTCTACCATGCTGATGGCTGCGGCTACCTTTTGAACAACTGGTCTTCTTTTTTTTTCGCCGCTTGGCTTTAATTTAACAGCTAAATCGGTTCAAAAACTTTGCTTTTTACTACACTTCTACACTTTTAAAAGTTTTAATTGAACGGCAAGCCGCATAAAATTTTCAGTTGGCCCAATATCCCAGCCTTTAGAAAACCTGATTGTGCTCCAGTTCACTTAAATTTATTCGCAATTATGGTTTATAAATACAAAGGTGTTAAAAATATACTAATAACAATATTAGTACTTTTTAAAGTTTTTCTCAATTTACGAAGTAAACAATTTTGCATGCAATCTTACTTTAATTACACTGAGAAAACAAAAAAGTTAAATCAACCAAAAATCAGTTAATTCAATGTTTTGTTTTGTCTTGACTATCATTAATACGACATGTGCATTGGACAAACAAACAGTTAACCAGTTTTAAATTAGAATTACTTGAACGAAAATGCGAAACATTCGTAGAAACAACATACACTTGACATTAAACTACATACTAAATTTATACTATTTAAAAACAAAAACTGTTGATACAACATGCGTTTTACTTGTGTCAAGAAAAAATTGACAGCATTCAAAAAATAAGTAAAAAAACAGCTCAAAAAACAGTTACCAATTCTGTGAATGCCGTATTTTGGGAATTATAGATTTATATCTTATAAAGGCTCACTCTATAGTACAGTTTTAATTATTATTTTTTGAAACCTCTGTTAAATGAATAACAAAGTTCTGAGTCAAATATATCGCTTCCGACGTAAATGACCTATAAATATATATTTGTCATTTTTTGTTTTTACGACCCCAAATTAGTCTATGAAGAATCATTTAGTAAAATCATGGAGCAAAAATTATTTTGTAATTTTTTGCAATTTTCGATGTATCAACTAATGTATAAAAAATACTTTTCGATCCCTATTTTTTTTTTTAATTGCTTCTAAACTAATTTGGAATGTTAGAATTCAAAAATAAGAAAACATATGTCATTCTGCTGGACAAATTTGTTAAATGTAACCAAAATTATATGGTGTAATTACTATTTGGCACAAGTTTATTTAACTCTTTTCAATGATTCGAATAATTAATAATTCATTGTCAGTAATTTCAACTATAAAATAAAATTTTTAATAGAATAGGTGCAACATTAATTGAAGTAATCCTGACATTTATTTAACATTTACAAATTGAAATCGTAATTTTAATGAATACGTGTTATTGGATTAACAAATACTAAAATTAAAATTTTTCAATGCCAGCTGAAACATTATGAGCGGCTTGAAATAAAACAGTCAGTGTTGATTAAACTAAGAAGCCTTTTGCTTAACATACCAAAATTTAAAAGTGCAAAATTTTTTGTTTAAATTAATTCCTTTTCTCAGTGTAGTTATAGGATAACAGAAATAAAACATAATTGTAAAAAAATCCAATCACAAACGACAAAATTTAACTATTGGTAAACCCATCAAAAATGGCTCACGTTGAAAAGTATCAAAAACAATATTTGACATCTGATTTAAAATGTTTAGCATCTACTTTGTTTCATTGTTAATTTTTAACAGCTTCACTAATTCAGATTTTGCAGATGTGTCTTGTACAATTAGCTATTTGCTATTTTTTATGCAAAGCAGTGCAAAAAAAGACCTAATATCGAGTGAATTTTCTGACGTATTTTCCCACATGAGGTAATTTTGTACCCCATTTGTGTCATTTTAAGTCAAGAAACTTTAATAAACTAAAGATGTTTTTGTTATTAATACAAAAACGTAACTGAAATCTTTGTAACTAAACTAAACTAATCTTGGCAACTACATTTCCTGCATTTTTGAAATTTCTGACCTTTCTTGTAAGAACACGAGGAAAATCTTCTGGAAGTAGCTTATGAAGCTAGATGAAAGTTCTAAGAAATTTATTGAACTGTGAGATTAACATTTTTTTCTGAACTTTCATACTAGGTAACATACAACAACTCAGATATTGGTTTTGATGCGATCAGATAGTCGCGTAAAATGATCACACATTTTAAAATTATTAACATTATTAAAATAAACACACAGTTGATAACTTCCACAATTTATTAAATAAACTAAACACGTGTTTGGCCAACACTGTGGCTTCTTCAGAAGCACAAAATCTACTTAAAACTACTTAATAGTAGATGTCTAAAATAGGGTGGTACATCTTCATTAGAGTGAAGGAATAGATTTAATAGTGGTGAGCATACATATAAAGAATAATAAAGACAAAGTAGAGAAATTATCAAAACTAGGCATATATCAACTCAATTGCGGTTCCTGTTCAAAAATTTATATAGGTCAGACGGGAAGAAATTTTAGAATTTGTTTGAACGAACATTTCAGATCATATAGAAACAAAAAAACGATTCTAACTATTCCAAACATGTGTTAGAAGATAACCATATGTATAATTTAGATCTAAAAATTTTAAAACTATTAGAATCTAAAGAAATTAACAAATATAAAGATACAGACATATTACATAATGACCAAGTAGATATATACCTCTCACCACTATTAAATCTTTTCCCTCACTCTAATGAAGATGAACCACCCTATTTATAGAGATCTACTCTTATGTAGTTTTAAGTAGATTTTGTACTTCTGAAGAAGCCACAGTGTTGGCAAAACACGTGTTAAGTTTGTTTAATAAATTGTGGAAGTTATCAACTGTGTGTTTATTTCAATATGTTAGACTTCCATTAAGTATCCGCTAATTCAATACAATTTATTAACATTATGTGATTCGTAACTTTCTGAATTAGTAAGTAGTTTCACCACGCATCTATCTTCGCCATTTATAATTGCTATGTGCTACGATTAAAATTGTAATTATCAGTAATTAAGTATTTAGGGTATGTAGTATTTTTTTTTTGTTTAAAAATTAGTATAGTTCACACGAATGCGAATTTCAAAAGAACAACGTTATAAATAAATACCTGATTTAGAAACAATTTTTGTGTTTGTTAATACAACTGTTTTGTGTTATATTTTTATTTAAACTAAGAAAACAAAATATAAACGGAAAAAATACACGTTTCATGTTGTTAAAAAACGCGAAACGCCAATTTAAATTATATATTTTTCCATTTTCAATCTCAAATTATAACATTCATTGCAGAGTATTGTTATTACTACCCCTAGTTAATTTATTGTTGCATTTCTACTATTACATCAATATTATTTATCCTGTAGAACGTACTACGATGTATATTGAATTTATCTTGCGTGGTATACGATTCGTTGGTTAGATTTTTGGTGTTTAGCAAATGCTTTTCGCTTGCTTTAACTATTTAAGGCGATTCGTTTAGAATTAGATGCAAGATTTGGACCCCAAGGCTTGCCGTAATTACATGGCAGCAAGGGTAGTTAATTCCTCCGCAACGAAAGGACCTTTAGTAGGCACAAGGCTTACAAATTGAGTTCCTAATAAAGAAATTCTGAATAATACAATTTGTCAGTTAAAATTTCACCCTAATGAATATGGATTTAGTGACCTATATAAAATAATAACAAGATAACAACTTTTTGATTCAAATCATCTTTCATAACAACAAATAAAAAGTAATATCTAAACTCCACGACTCATTTTAGGTACAGAACAGACCTCACTTCATTTTTTCATTTATTCTTTATTTATTCTACGTAATTTTAAGAATAATTTTGTTGTTTTGTAACACTTTTAATAAGTAACGTTAAAAAAGTCGTTTTCATACCTGCTTTGATCAAACAGTAACGAGTTCCAGTGTTGAAAAATCGATTTGCCTCATGAACCTTCTCATAAAAGCGTATGCATGTATTGTAAAAATTAATGCATCGCCAACAACTGCCGTGATGTATGACACTGAAACATGACCTGCGAAAATTGTAATGCCTTTAAATCAAACTGTAACGAGTTAGCAACTTCGTTGTCGAAATATGACTGTCAATTATAAATTTAGAGTCAACGTAGCTCGCAAATTCCCTTTTGATTAATGTACAAATTTGGTGGAGGCACCGCGTCTATTTAAATTCCAAAAACCAAACTTTTTGTTTATTCACTGCAATTATTATAGCTTTCAATAATGTATTTTCACTATTAGAAGAGCCAGCAATAGATCGTATGATTCCATATTTAGAGATAAACTGTTAATAAAGCTTGTCGTTAAACTTTTGTGTTGACAAAAAATCAGAAGTAATGATCATGAGGATAATTTTCCTTTCATCGTCAAAAGTTTAGTAAACTTTCACATTCTGTCCTAAAATACTGACGACATTTCATTTTTTTACCACCAAATTGTTGATGGAGAGGTCCAATAATTTATTGGAATACACACATCACAGAAATAAATTTTATAATTATATACTAGTTTAAGGGGTGCTTTAAATCAGATTGTTCGTTTTCTAATTTATTAATTTTTACAATCTCCAGAAAAGATAATTTTTGTTTATTGTTTTCCATATGTACAATTGATAAATTTTCATCGAATTGATGGTAATTAGATATTAGATGGTTAGAATACCTGGAATCAGATTTTTATTTTTATTATTATGTGTTCTCTTATGTTGATCGATCCTAGTATTTTTCTTATATAAAACATATCACATGTTTTAAAATCTAATCTGTAAATACCTGGTTTGTCTAAGTTTACTTACGTAAATTTATTAAGAACAAAAATAAAAAACTAGTAACATAGACAAACCAGGCATTTACAGTCTAGATTTTAAAACTTGTGATATGTTTTATATAGAAAAAACACGTAGAAATTTCAAAACTAGAATCAGTGAACATAAGAGATCAAATAATTATACAAAATAAAGAAACTGATTCGAAATTTTCTAACCATCTAATAACGTAACCTAACCTAACTACCAATTCGAAGAAAACATCAAAATTTTACATGTGGAAAACAACAAACAAAAATTATCTTTTCTGGAAATTGTAGAAATTAGTAAATTCAAAAGTAGCAATATATTAATTAATGAACAAACTGACTTAAGCAACTTCCCACTTTTAAACTTGTTTACTGATACCACCCTTTCAACTACTATTTAAAACCAATTACTGTTAATAATTTTAAGTTGAAGAAGCCAAATTTTGGCGAAACAATTGTTAAGTTCATTACAATAAAATGTTGAAATTTCATCACCATTGCGTTATAGATTCTAATGCAGTCGATTTATAAGTTTTTGAAATTGTTGTATTTAATGAGGGACAAAATCACTGGCGGTATTTGTTTTGTAGTTGATTGAATAAAATCGGGAATATGTTAACCACATTCAATGTAGTACGATCATTAACAAGGACTTTACTTTTAATTGTAATTAAACATATCGCGCTAACACATGACTGATTCGCAACACGTTGGCAATTACGTTTTACGCTAGAACCAATAATATGTTTGTATCTGTAAATGCAACGTTTCATCCAAAATAACTGCATTTAATCACGCACATTTCGTTATTGTTTGGTTTTCTTTTACTTCTATTCACCTATACTTCCATATGGGTTAATTCATTGAAACAAGGCTTTTATATGTTATATGTTTATTATATACGTAATTATCTTTTACAAAGTTATTCCGTTCAATAACGGAATAATGTTTAAACCGAAAATGCATACCATGTGAATTTAATTTGAATAATCTGTAAACATGCTACGTAAGCGTAGCCTCCCGCAAGAATTTTTTATCAGAGAGCAATCAGGTTTGTTTGACTTGCGAACGGTAGATATTCAAATATTGTTTACCTTACTCATGCATTATAGCTATTCTATCTTTTGTTGATTCATTGTTAAAAACATTAAGATGAATATAACCGAAAGATGGTCCTTTACATTTTAATTACCTTCATTTACAACTAGATGGGTTAAACAGACTAAACTAATTGAATAATTTCTAGTAGGGGTAAATGCGATATTAATTATTGAATTAATTTATACCCACTACAGATTACCTCATATATTAAGGGAAAATTTTAAAAGCTAATAAAATAAGCATTGGAACGTAAAGCCATATATCCCGGTTTCGAGTCCAGGCGAGTGCATGACAACAGTAACAAATTTTTCCCTCATTGTATGAAGTAATCTGTAGTAGGTATAAATTAATTCAATAATTAATATCGCGTTAATGTATTTAAAAAGAGACTTGCCGTAATTACTATTGAAGCTTTTTTAGCAGACAACGTACTTATAAAGTCACAGAATCGTCGAAATTAATGTATTATTATAATTCACCATATTTGCATTTAAGCTACTTCCTTAGTTAAACATTTTGTAATATAATAGTATTAAGAAAAAACAAAACACTTGATATATGTTCCACAATTGTGGAAGTATTTCGTTCTTTCTTTAAAGTTAAACACGTTCCACCAAGAACCAAGCCAGAATTCAATTTCGTTAAAATAAATTGTAAGTTAAAAAAAAAACACTTGGTACGGTTTCACGATTTTATTTGAGGGAAGACTCTAACATGTTTCAGCTATGAAGCCATTATTAAAGGGTTGACTGTACTAACTAACTAATGAAAGACAAAATTCTTTTAAATAAATATGCAGATGACCAAGGTGGTAGTAGGTAATGTTATTTGTTTTTGTGTCAATGTCTATTTGGTCATTCAATAATAATATTAAAATATTATTGTTTTTATGTGCTCTGGCAATTTCTAGTATTTCTAATAGATCTAATCTTTTTCTGTTATTTTGAAGGATCAATAATTTAAAATTATGTGTATCTAAGGTATGTTTACTGACTTGTTTTTTATATACTGGGAGATGTTTTGTCCCAAATATATAGAGATACAATCCTTAAACTTAATCTCATATACCCCGCTTTTTTCTAATTTTTCGTCTTTTAATTTTAGAAATAGATTGATTGCTCAAAACTTGAAACATTTTACTAATTAGTTGAAGGAAACGTATACCAAGTGTTTTTTCCTTCAACTTTTCGTCTTTCTTTATTTTTTATCAATAGAGAACCTAAATTCTTTTAATTATGTATTAATGATGAAATACCTGAAGGTTTTTTTATAGAGGCTAATTTAAATACACTAATCTGAATTAATTTTTACCAACTACGCATTGGTACGTAAAGCCAAGGATCCGGTTCGACTCCCGAGGAGGACGTGACAGCAACAAAAAATTTTCTTCAGTAATTTGAGGTAGTCTGTAGTTGGTAAAAATTAATTCACATTAATGTATTAAAATTAATCTCTTCAAAAAATCCTCCTTTAATTTTAAAATAAATATATAAATATAAATTTCGTGCATCTTTAGACCTTAGTTCGTTTGAATCAAACAGAAAGCTCGTTCTGAAATATAAATGCAATTCAACGTCACGTTGTTTGATAAAATTTTAAACACCGTAATTTTTTGGCTGACTTTCGTCGTAATTCTGCTTCTTGTTCACATTTTTGCGGTGTAATACAAGGACGGTCAATTTAACCTCAAGTGCATATTTTAGAGGGCTTTAATATTGAATTCCGGAATCCTTACCGAGGAAGCTCTCCAGTGACAGATACTTTACCGTTGCAGACATTCGAAAAGTTTTACTGATACTTCAACTTGTGCCCGCCTTTTGAACGTACGTAGATTTCCAAACATGCAACCAACGTAAAAGAATGAAATAGAAGAAAAATAATTTTCATGGTTACAAATTAAACTTTACATTGCGTGTTCGTTTCTATAACAAATATTGAATTATGAATTATAATTCTGCACATACTCGGTGAAATTAATTTCCCCGAGGACGTGGCACAAAACATATTCAATTAAAAACTGCCGGACAATGCTATATGATTACTAATTCATTTTTAAAGTATTTATTATTCCGACATCCACATATAAAAATCGAATTCGTAGTCAAATTTGACAATAATTTATTTAGGTTAATTGGATATTGAATTGAGGGAGCAAATGTACAATTTTATTTGTTTCTTGTTTGAATTTTTGCGTTGCAAATCCATTAAGCTTATTTTCGGATAATCTGATGAGATTATTATCTGTTTCAACGTTGTTATCGAGTCTTATTGTAAGAACAAAGAAGACATGTTGCTGGCGTTCTTTAAGAGAAATCATGCAATTAAATACGAAGGAATAAAACAATGTCGTATCTCTCTCGCGGTGTTTTCAAATCCAATAAAGAAACAGGGTTAGTAGCATCTGTATAAATAACTCCTTGTTAACAGAATTAGCACAAACTTCTCTTTGCAAAGAAGAGCGAATCGTGGTTAAATTAAGAGATTAAATGTTTGCCCTAAGGGCTTTAACAAAAATTGGATTCAATCGGAACAAGTGAGGTTAACACACGAATAAAAATGTTCTTCTAGTTTCCCACCAAAGAAAATGCAACACCCTACTTTCTTTGTGTCTACAAAGGGAAAGAGCTTCTTGTAAAACACCGGCAAAATTGGTATCTTCAATATGCCACTTATGTTGAGTAGCCTTCAGATATATTTAGATTTCTGTTAAAGGTGGAATTTTTATTTCATTTTCACTCAAATTCACAGAAGCTTTAGAACTTTGCTTTGTGTAGCATAAATTGTTCGCATTTTTCTTTAATGTTCAAATCCGTTTAAGGTACTTAACACGAAATGTATTAGAAAACGGAAACACTTTTAGGATACCCCATTGTAAAAGAAGAGCCGTAATATGGTAAAACACCTTCTGAGACATGAACAAATTAGAAGCAGAAATAGTAGTAAAGAAAGGTAGAGAATGCCCTACATCAGATTACTGGTCGCAAATAGTTAGGCATGTAGGTGTTAGAATTTCCAAATAATAGAGATGCCAATCCAAAAAAGAAGGTATTAAAATCATTTTTCGTCTAACTATAAAGGATCGCAGATCCCACACTTGGAACGCGTTGTACACAGTAGGCACAGGGCACCGAAAGCCAGATCCCACGACCAGTTTCGACCTATCGGGTCTCATCCATCGGAATCAACAGTGTAATTCAATGCCGGTAGGGGTATTAGCCCTCGGAGTATTTGTTTCTGTTGATTCCATGTTTATATTTATAACAGAGATGCTTCTATATATTTATTTATAAAATACAATGAATTAAAAATTGAAATGAATTGAAATCTGTATTCCTTGATAGTTACAAAACAATCAAACTAAACAGAATATTCGGCATATTCTTAAACCTAATAATAACAGTTTACCTGCTAGGCAAGGTCAGGAAGGGCAATACGACCCTTTTACACTATCTTGTACTTGCCGTTTATTTGAACCAAGAAAAATACTAAACTATAAATGTAAATACAACATTAAACCGTTTACTTATCTAGTAAACTTCACAGTAGGATATTCTAGTTGGAGGGGTGGAGGTGCATGGCCAAACAGTCTTCGAACTGATGACCCCATGAAGATGAGGCCATTCATCAATTTTATGGTATGTACGTACTAAGTGATCCATGTTAAAAGAATGAAATTCAAAACGTACGAACAAAAATTTATTTAAATAATTAATCGTCCCTTACATTTCCACATAATAATTCTATAAATCCGAATGTATCTCTATTCATCTGTTTGTTTGTTACTTCTTCACGATTGAAGTAATAAGCCTATTCTGACATCTGCAGGATATTTGATAAAATTGAGCTCATCCAAAACAACTTTAAAATATCATTTCAAGATTATTTACAATGTATTTCATCAATTTCATTAATTGAGTATTATTATTACTCTTGATGGTGGTGATAGGCTGTTATCTCCAATGGAAAACCAATTTCTTAAATTTAATCACTCAACAGAGGTTTATTAGAATTTTGATTGTACTATTGTCGGGCGTAGCTTATATGACATTTTATAAACAATATTTTAGGAATTGTCATTCAACTGTTTCGTTATAGCTTTTGCGAGCTTTTAGTTTTCGTTTTGCCTTTTCACAAGTAAGTCCGATGTGCTGTTACCAACTTCAGCCTTTTCTTTTAGGATTTGACTCGATGCTGTAATTGCAATATGTCAATACGTAGTAGATAGCAGTGGCAAACATCGCTAGTTTATTTGGTAAAACAAAAATTGATCGACAGGTGTGACTATGATAAGTAACGGTTGAATCAGTGCGCTTTTCTTTCGTTTCCCGCGCAACAGAAATGTTTGCACAACACAAACAACTGCCTATGTATACAAGTGTACGTGATGATGAATGGTACGTTATGTATTTGCATGTAATTGAGGCAATGCACCGAATCGTCAGTATGTGCATGAATGATCTTTGATTCATCCTTTTGCACACAGTTTGTGCGTTCCACACAAGTACATACTGGTAATTGCATGTGAATATATTTATGCAACAAATACCGTTGTACTATGTATGTTATGTATCTATCTACGCATTCGTCTGACTCAATTTCTTCTCTCGTTAAATTAGTCGGCTCGTCGATTTTAATTAGTTCATTCAGAAGATGAATACACGATGGTTGAAGTTTCGAAACTTTTATTTGACTGGATGCTTGATATTCATTCGGTGTAGTAAAAAATGTTAAGGCCAGAAACAAAGTGAGCTAAGTAATATAGTATTCTAGTCTGGTAGGCGTTCTTATTAAGCTGAGAAAAACTAAGAATAACTTAATCGCATTAATTATGATTATACTTAATTATAAATCCAAGGAGGTGGTGGTAGAAGACGCTTAAAATTTTTGAGCAAAGTTTGCGAGAGAGAAGTAAAGTTGTTTTTAGATAGGTAAGAGATTTTCTGACGGTTTCTTTTTTCTCTAATGAAATGTCTTCTTCGTCCGCAGTGATAACTGAAATCGGAAACGAATTATATAAATAAATTTTCTCTTGAGCCAAACCGTCGTCTTTTAACGGAAGCAAGAAAAGTAACGATTTTCAAGTAAACTCACTTTGTCGGCACTTTTTCGAATTTTATTATTTTGTTCGAGACGCTTCCTTAATTTTGTTGCTGTCGCACTTCCTGCAGTATAAAATAACGAAGTTTGCATAAAAAATATAGAAGAAGAACCAAATTTAACGCGGAATTTACTTCGTTGACAATTTTTTTGAATTCAGTAATTTTCTCGTTTTCTACTTGGAAAACGATTTACTTTTCACCCCTTCTGTTGCAAAGCACATCTTGTAGTTGAATAATCAACGTTATTTATTTTCTTAATTAACAGATCCGTAATGTTCATTTTATCTTTGCAAGTAATACCTCTATGCAATAACAACTTAATCATTGGTTAGTTGTTTGATTATTCGAAAGTGTAATTATTCTAGGGGCTGCATCCGTAATCCAATCATTGGAACAATCTCTCCAATCTCTAGCAAATAATTAGAATTTACCAACTGTTGATTAGTTAAATGTACATACACTGAATGAAGTAACGGAAACGGAAGATATTTAGTCTACGTAAGCTTCCTTAAATAACAATAGAAAAATCTATTAATGTCATATTAATTATTGAATTAATTTGTACCAACTACAGATTACCGATTCCGACGTCGGAATCACGTTCTGTGAAATAGTAAGTACGTTCGTCGTTGCTACTGTTGTAACTTCTCTTAGCTTAGTGGCAAAAGCATTGGCGTGTAAAGTCAAAGGTCCCGGGTTTGAGTCCCGGCGAGGGCGTTGTATGAGGTAATCTGTAGTAGGTATAAATTAATTCAATAATTAATATCTCATTAATGTATTTAAAATTTACCCCTACTAACAATTCTTCAAATATTTCATTATTAATGATTGAAATTTCCTTTGCAATATTTTAAATTTTGTAATTTCAAAGATAAAAGAGAGAACGTTCATTTTGCGCGTTTTTCCTGGAAAAATCGTGAAAATATTCTATCTTAAAAGAATTTGCGAGTCAGTATACTGTATTACTAGACACAGATCTATAAATAGATACTTAGTAACAGTTTGTAATTTAAATTCCATTTCTTGGCCTTTTATTATTTAATTAATAACTTGCAGTCCACTTTGAAGAAGCATTACACCTAATTTTCGATCAGAATTCCGTGATACTGATTTTTATAAAGTTTATGCAAATATGAGTTTTCAAAATGAAAAGTTTTGATAAGGTAAATAATTCAGAAGTAATAGTTTCTACGAAATTTAAAAAGTATCCATTATTAATTGCAATACCCAATAATTATTCGTAATTAAAAATAAATTTGAAAATAAACCAAGCGATTAATTACTTTTGTAGTCACAAAATTTTGCGTTTTTAACGGTGACAATAAAACAATAATGTAGAAGTGATAATTTCTAAACGTTTCTAGCAGTTGCAGTGGTGTTATGACGGCAGTCAAAGGGAATGATAACGGCGGCGTTGGTGACGTTTGGCGTCGCCATTTAATTGTAATAACTTCGCAGCGTTGTATGAGGTATTTATTGTATGAGCTAATCTGAGGTAATCGATAATTAATATCGCATTCATTTATTTATCGTATCGTATCATTATCGTGTTTAAAATTTATCCCTGTTAAAAATTCTTCAAAGATTTCATTAATAAAAAAAATGTCCCATTTTGTAACTTTAACTGACAATAAGCCATACGTATCGTACGAATGTAGTTTTTGGAATTGACGAGATGATGAATTGATTGAAAGAAAAATTATGACACCACAAGCTACTATTAAATATATAAATGGTTAAAAAAACTTATTCCCTTAATCCGAGCCATTCAAGTGTATACATTAAGGAAGTGGATGTTATTCAGCCACTTTTGTTCTCCGAACACATTAAAGTTTTTAAATAAAATAAAAAACTCCGCTGTTGCCTTTGTACTAGAAAACGGTTCTTTTCGGCGCTTCAAGCAAAAACGTATTCTGCTCAAAACAATACATAAACTGCGATACAGTACAAAAAAATCTCTCACAATAACAAAAGCTTCCGTGGAAGAATTAAGCTGTGTAACTAAAAAATTCTACAAATTAAATAATACCGGCTCTACATATACATTTATCTAACACCACCTACCAGTTAATGTGCATCCAAATAAATTCGATATTAAGGGTTCTAGCGAATGCAACGAGCAAGATAAATTAATAAATAAATAAATAAATAAATAAATAAATAAATAAAAGACGTTCCTTATTCAATCAAATTAACTATTTGTGGTGAAATTTTTATAAAACTGTATTATTCATTCAAATAATTTGAATAACCACAATCGGAAAATTTCACTAAATAAATTTGATTTAAACAAAAACGAATTGAAATGTTTTAAAACTGGATTGATTATCGCTTTTCAAGAGTACAAAGCATAGTAGTAGAATTTTTCTTTCATAGGCTAGTTATAGTATTGCTGAGAATTTTACGGAAGACGGACGGGAGGGAAGATTGTTACAATTCTTTTCATTCATTAGTTGTTTTCAAAATTTTGATTTTCAATCCAAAAAAAGAAGGTAATAAATCCTTTTTCGTGTAATTATAAGGATCACAGATCCCACATTTGGAACGCGTCCTACCAAGTAGCTATATCCCACGACCGGTTTCGATCTATCGGGTCTCAGCAGGTGGACCCTGAATCAGTCAAGTTTTTCAAGATCTAGGGAATAACTACTTTCTATACAATGGGAGACCATACCTGTATTTATGTTATTTTTTATTGACTTTTCATGTTCGTTTAATCTGATTGAAATGCTTCTCCCAAACTGTCCTGTATATGCCGCTTCGCAATATTTGCAACATATTTTTTGAGCCGATCTGGTTTGGCTTTATTGTTAATTAAAATTAAATAACTATAATAAATTAAAATATAATTTTGATACATTTCAATGCGTATTTGTTTAAATCGAATTCGAATTGTTCAAGATTTTCTTCTTTTTGTAATCTACTGAAATTAAGTTTGATATGTGAACGATTAAGAAACAATTTTCATGTTGAACAATAAGTACTTGGTCAATATCCTGCCGAAACTGATAGATGTGGATGGCGATTTATAACTCGTTGACATTTAATCAAAATCTTTAATTAAAAATAACAAAATATCCTAGAATTCCCTTCTCGCGTAGTCGATGTCACAATATAAAGTTATATGAAAAGTAACTTTTTCATATGATTAAAGTCATTGTATTGTACATGGCAACTGTGAATATCACGAAGTTTACTTTTGAAAATAAAATGTTATATAGGTATATGTAAATGTTGTTTCTTTGGCCACTGGAGTGAATGAGCGTGAATTTCCAGAATTCCTCAGGGGCTATTGGGATATGCGCCACTGCGAGCTTTTACGATCTTGAAGTAATTTAATGTATAGATAGCGTGGTTTTCTCATTTGGGAATTTAGGTGCCTAGAATTATTGGTTTCCACAGGTTGAATCCGCGACCCAGAAGAAACAAACTCTCAAAGGTCTCTTTGAAATGGCGTATTATTTGACCCTTTAGAATTTATGAAACTTACATGCTCTTCATCCTATGTTCCTTTATTTACAGCAAAATAAATCGCTTCATAGTCCCAGAGGCTTTATTTAGAAATAATAATTATATATATTTTGATATAATGATTTTTCATTAGGTAGCTTTTGAAGGAATATTATTGATGTTCAGATACATTATAATAACATCATTGGATTTCTGGAAATGTAAATCAAAATTTAATACACTGTAGGTGTTTGTCAGTTGCATGAAAGTTATTTGAATAAAACGTCGATATAATAGTACGTCGCCATCTTCCTGCTTTTGCTGCTATTGCCGTATTTCATAAGGTCTGGTAGCTTCGATAAATTACTTGACCAAGAACTTATTTTTGTTCTTATTGAAATTTATGTATTTGTCCGTTTTTATTTTGTCTTCCTTAAGCACTTAATGACACCTAACAAACCTTTGCGATCCACATGGTTTATTATTTTTGAAAGCATTAAAAGGTAAATTGACTTATTTGCTTGTAATGCAAAGAAATAGTCTCGTGCAGGAAAAATTAAAATACTCAGATTCATAACAGACTGTTAGTTGTTCGGTGTTTTTCTCTAAAACAAACCCAACATTCTCCAAAGCAAAGTAATCGCTGACCGTAATATTGTTATTATTTAATTATATCATATGTTACGAGGGCAAATCAAATATAAACGGTAATTTTCTAAAATAAATTTATTGATTATTGGTACACACACACTAAACTAAACATTTAACATTTTTCAATGTAGTCACCTCCGTGCTCTACACACTTTGGCCACCGATTTGGAAGCTTGAATATTCCTTCTTCATAAAAAGTTCGAGGACGGGTTTTTGAGTCGACCAATTGCGCACATACTCCTCTACTTCTTCGTTGCTTTCAAATCTTTTTCTTCCAAGTGATCAAGTAATTCTTTCAAGGGCACGAACAAAAAATAATCACAGGGTGACAAGTCAGGACTATAAGGAGAATTGTAGAGGCTCGAGGGTTTCCCAGCCCATGTCTTCCAATTTATTCCACGGGTCAAAGTCAAAACTGCGGTGTGTGGCCTGGCGTTGTCATGAAGAAGGATGACGTCTCGAATGGGCATACCCCGTCGTTTCCTTCGATACGATTTGCGATTTTTGTGGACTGTAACAACTCAGAATAGTAAGCCGCATTCACTGTTCGTTGGTCGTGAATAAAATCAATGAGTAAAAGTCAAAGAAAACAGTCGCAAGCCCTTTTCGTTTTGGCTTCGGCTTTGACAGGGCAGCCTTCATCCTTTCTTCGCCACTCCTTACTGGCCATTTTTGATTCGGTGTTGATTGAGTGTAGTGGTGGACCCACGTCTCATCACAAGTGATGATACGCCTCAGAAAAACATAAACCTCCCCCTCTTGTCGAAATCGATTCAGAAGTCTTTCACTGATCTGTTTATTCGTTTATTTTCGGTCAACAATCTTGGAGCCTAACGAGTACTAATTTTTCTAAAGCCAAGTTCATCAGTGATGATGGATTGAACATTGCCATAGCTGATATCCACTTTTTATGAGATTTGTTCAATAGTTAACCGGCTGATGGTGATTACCTTCAACAAGCTCTCAAACATCACGGATGTTGTCATTCGTGAGACTTGTTCTTGTGCGTCGATCATGGCTTTATGGCTTTTATTTTCGACACGTTCTCGCCCATGCCTAAATTCTCTGTTCTCTGACCAACGTATACAGTCCATTCTGAGACAGTGTAGCATCCCCAAACTGTGCCTTCAAACGAGTGAAAATTTCCGATGAAGGCGTTAACTTCATTGGTTAAAAACTTTATGATGTTGCTGTTGCGTTGTGCAATAGAGGAAGGTACCTTGCGCTCAGTCATGGCTGTACTGCGCGCAGCTGCTACCTAAGCCGGTTTCCCCCTCCTCATAAACAACACTCTAGCATCGAATCCTCTAAATCGGAATTACGTGCTAAGCTAAATAGTAAAGTTACCTTTTATATTTGATTTACCCTCGTATTATAGCCCAAGATAAGCAAGTGAATAACAGATTTTTAAACGATTTTAGATCCCCTGGAATGTAGAAAACAATATGTTTAACTACCCTGTTGTTTACTAATAATAAGAAATCTTACAATCATCGAAGTGTGTGTTTAGTAGTACAAAATGGGAATATTGATAATTATGTTATAGGCTGTGATATGAAATGGTAATAAAACAGGTGAAATATTTACGCGGTACGGAAAGTGATAGCACGAATTGGGACTACAGCAAAGAAATTACGTATTTCGCCATCGAACCGGGAAAATTGAAAAATGTTATGCCGCAAGCACCACGCTTTGAAAATTGCATTAGAACCGTTTTAATTAGAAATGCGATATATGCAACAAATTGAAAATTTGATAGCTTTGCAGATTTCTTTGGCTAAACGGTCACAGTAATATTTGCCCTTGACGTTTTACCGCTCCGGTTATCCTTTTGCTTTTATTCCTTTTTTGTTTTAATTGCAACGATCACATGCTGTTATGACAAGTTTAGTAATTGAAATAGGTATCGTTTGAAAAATAAGTCGGTATTTAAAAAGAACCGAACTTAATATCTAGAGCTGCACCTACCGGAAATCCGCAAAGTTTAGGAAACCAACACGAATTTATTACCTTCTGTAATTGAATCCGTATACCGTCGCCGACTTTGCTAACTAGACAATCAATTAATTGCTTTAGTTTCTGAACATACCTAGTAGTAGTAACAAACACACTAAACTATTGCATACCCTTCTATCAATGAGCAGTAAGTGATGGGATAATTAAGACTTAATCTGTCAACCATCACGATTGATGACATTTATCTTCCAGGTGATAATTCTGCTTGAACATTTAGTAAAACTTTTTGTAAATAACTCTTTGTGATAGGGGCACACTATTGACATAAAATACTCCGATTAGGTAGTCATGTATAATTTAATTCAAATCCAAAACCGTACAGATTTTCGTAGATCAAAAATATAATGGTTGTAAACTTTTTAGGGTATTCGCTAATACTTTTCCATATTAAACAAACAAAAACACAAAATTAGTTTCAAGGTATCCATATATATATTGAAGAACACAACAATTGTTTCACCACACTGTGGCATCATCAGGTGATGAATCTACAGGCTTGTCTATTACATTTAATTTAACTAAGAGGGTGGGGGGTGGTTAGAAAATGTATTAAAATTGATATTAAGTAGCGGCGAATTGTTCACTAAGTTCATAAGTTTTAGGACTAATAACTCATTAGGTAGATACATCTCAAATAATAAATGTATAACACTTTAAATCACACATCTGGAGTCTATTTATTAAAATGTAATAGCTGTACTAAAGTTTATGTAGGTCAAACTGGTAGAAAATTTGAGACTCGTATAAAAGAACAGTACAAAAGTTTCTGTAAAAAAAAAGGGGAATCCACGTATGCGCAACATTTATTAGACAACAATCATGATTTCAATTTTGATTACAAAGTTCTACATGTTCAAAATAAAAGTTTTGAATTAAATATACTAGAGAATTTGGAAATTAGTCGATATAATAAAATAGGTATCATTTTTAACGACCAATTAGAAGTGAACAATTCGCCGGTACTTAATATCAATTTTAATACATTTTGTAACCACCCCCCCACCCTTTTAGTTTATATAAAATATACTAAAAAATTCTTCAAATATTTCATTATTAATTGTTTTATAGAAATTTGTTTTGATTTTTTAGTGTTTTTTTATTAATAGGTGAACGATTAAATTTCAAAGACCTATTTGAATAATTTTCAGCTGTTATAATTATATATTATGAACAACCCCTTGTTTACAAAAAGGTATTTCCTTAGAATGGATTTGGGAATTCTATGTAATTTTTCCAACGAATACTGAATGAAGTGATTGATCGATTAAGATTCCTGTATTAAAGAGTCTTTTATTACTGAAACTTTCATAAAGTACATTCCTGGAAGCTAAGGACTGAGTATTTGGCAGGGGTGACCGTTTTAAAGACTTTAGTGTAAGGGGCACAAAATGGACAGGAGGTGGATATGGGTGTGGAAAGAAAAATTTTTGAGTTTATTCCATAAATTTTTTAATACATAAATACATACTTACAAATGAACGAATTTTCTACCATTATCAGTGATACACAGCAGTCACAATAAGACATGGCGATCTTCCATAGCAGGCTTCTCTGATTGAAATGTGTAAAGAAATTTAACACGTTTAATGCTCTCTTTGATAATGACCAGTTGGTCGAACCGTATGTAACATAAGAGTATATTAACAGAATTTAATTAAATGGTATTATTTCTATTCTATTAATTATGTTTCATTGCGAGCGCATCATGAATAGCCTTTATTATAAGTTAAATGCTATGTTAAATGCTGGTTAGGTTTAAGTTAGGTTATGTTACGGACGATCGCTATGAAAATGTAACTGCTTCAAATCATTGACAACAGTACCATTCGTTTAAATGCAAATGAAGCTCAAAAATTGGTTCTTTTTTATTTCTCATTAACAGGAGGAATCCGTATTTCACCCTTTTTGATGGGAGAAGATTTCCTGCCTTCTCTCCCACTTCCCTTCCCCTCCCATATCTGTTATCCTGCCGTTGGATACTACAGTACTATGTCGGGAAAAGCGCTAAAACAGTGATTGAGAACTGTTTCTTCCGTAATTGATATGTTTTCTGCTCGAATTGGCTACTACTATATTACCAATAGATTTCAAAGATGTAGCTTTTCCGTTTACGTAATCGATAAAAAAATTCTTAGTCAAGTGAGTCGTTACTACTAAAAAGGTTTCGTAATATCCAGTTAGTTATTTTTGAAATTTACATAACCGAATGTTTAAAATTTTTACGTGAAATTATATACAGAAAACTGATATCGTACTTAAATAAATAAAAGTTGTTGAAATATACGGGTCAGATATTTTGAATAATATCTACATCATCCGTCTCTCCAATTTTATCTACAAATACTTCTTGAATTTAAACGTATCTTCCACCATTCGTGTATTAAAGCTCAAGCTTGTTAGGGAAACTGCAGATGTGGAAATACTCGAAATTATTCCGGAACAAATATTTCTGACATGACTCTTTGTTGACTATCATTTTAATATGTTCTATTATAATATTTTAGTCGTAAGTTTATTATTGGGCTTTTGTAAGTGTATTTACTTTGGTCTGTCATTTTACGGTTTTATCTTTATAAAATTGGTACCTTTCGCAGAAAGCAAATTCAAGGTCATTCATTACCACTTTTTTGTTGGTTCTATTATTGTTAGTACGCGAGCGGCGTATTCGGGAGATTACCGGTTTGAATGCGGGTCCAGCTGCTCCGATCCATGTTCCCTGTGGTTTCCTTGCATCAGTTAGGCAAATGCTGGAGCAGTAATATTCCGCAGATTGATTGATAATCTTTCAGTTCGTTTCTGTTTTCATGTCACCACACCACCCACCCATTCCCACGATTCCTGAAAGGAAGCTAAAGAGGGCCTTGCGCCCTACCCTCCGGCTTTGCACTACAGTGTAGGTCGGACGGACTGCCGGCCCACCAGCACAAGTAGCTGGTGGGAATAAAACACAAAAAAGTTTTTTTTTTTTATTATTAGTAGTTCATAGTAAGATTAACATATCTTCAATTTCGTAAATCTGCTCTCTTTTATTTGAGATTGTAAAGTTTACTGCCCCTTTGTTCAGTTACAATACTCAACAATATTGTCCGCACTAATGGCATTCCTTTCCAAAAATTTTTATAACATTTAGTGATGCTATTTTCTGTATGAGATGATATACAATAATTTAAAAGATATTAACATATTTTACTAAAAATTGTTGAACGCCATCTATCTTTCAATGTATACCACTTTCTCTTTCAATCAAAACCTCATCACCTTGCAGCCCTACTTTCTACCCCTAGACCAACCGCCTTGTTTATTCTATCCGATAATCCAATTAAGTCTGCTGAAATCTCAATGACTCCACTTATTTATTTTGAGTTTATCTTAATAAAAGTGCAAGGACAGGCAGGATCAAGAAGAACTAACTATCACACGAATCAGACAATAACACTATCATGATCAATTTTCTTACCAGATTTTTTTTAAACATTTTAGAGGCTTTTAAGTAGTTTTAATGTTTATTTTTACGTATTAAGTGTTAAGTGTTTTATTAAACGTTATTTTCAAAAACTATCGTGAGTTATTAATCAAGTACGTGTGAAGTTCTTCAAACCAGGCATCAAGGGTGTTAAAATTATTTTTGAAGGAAGATAATTTTCTATTATATTATCACAACTGCAAGAGTTTTTGGAAATTTTATGTAACATAAACAACTTTGTCAAGGTTTATGGCAATTGTTTAAAGTAAACATTATTTTCGGAATGGCACTTTATATTAGGAAATGTGGGAGCCGGCTCTGTGTATTGTTTAGTGCCAGTTTCTGCACGTAGCGACTTGACTCATTTATCATTTGTACGCTTTAATTTCTCTAAAGCTTGGTGTAGCAGTGACATTGAGGAGAAGGGGTGGCTTCCTAATTAATTCAACCCAAATAATTTGACAGGTTAGGGATAGGGCTTCAACGCGAACTTTCCCCTAAAATATTCAGTACAATAGGCTCAGCTTGTACCAGCCAAGTTACAGATTTTCCTACTCAAAAAACAAAAAACATTAGGTATTAAAAATATATAAATTTAAATATAAATATGGATTCAACAGAAACAACTACTCCGAGGGCTAATACCCCTACCGGCATTGAATTACTCTGTTGATTCCGAACGATTCTTAGACGAAGATAACAATTCAAAAAAGAAGGTATTAAAATCCTTTTTCGTCTAATTATAAAAAATCAGAGATCCCACATTTGGAACGGCTCCTACACAGTAGGCACAGCGCACCGAAAGCCATATCCCACGACCGGTTTCGACCTATCGGGTCTCATTAGGTGGGCGCTGACAGAAAGGCTTTTACAAGCTATATAATAAATATAAATATGGAGTCAACAGAAACAACTACTCCGAGGGCTAATACCCCTACCGGCATTGAATTACTATGTTGATTCCAAACGATTCTTAGACGAAGATAACAATTCAAAAAAGAAGGTATTAAAATCCTTTTTCGTCTAATTATAAAGGATCACAGATCCCACATTTGGAACGGCTCCTACACAGTAGGCACAGCGCACCGAAAGCCATATCCCACGACCGGTTTCGACCTATCGGGTCTCATTAGGTGGGCGCTGACAGAAAGGCATTTACAAGCTATGTAATAAATATAAATATGGAGTCAACAGAAACAACTACTCCGAGGGCTAATACCCCTACCGGCATTGAATTACACTGTTGATTCCGATGTATCATCTTTGGAGATATTAGGTACTAATATAAAAATTAATTTTTATAATACCGCTGTTCTTTATCTCTTTAAAAATGTTTGAGAAAGTAGATAAGGAAGTAAGTAACACACCCTTAAAGTGTCAAAATGTCATTTATATTCCAAAAGAAGAAATTAATTTCTCGTCACTTGATAAACTGCAGAAAAATATGCTTTCGATAAGGTATAAAAATTTGACGCTCACGTTTAGATATAGAAGAAGTCGCGCTCTCCACCTTTACAAGTTGAAGATTATTAAATATTACCCTAATGTAAAATAATCTGTCATTTAAGGAAGTTCTGCTGTCTATCCATCTGAACACGTTGTGGAAATCGAAGTTGACACTTACTGTTTTTTTCGTGTAGTAAAAAGAGGACAGGCAATTCAAACGAACAAAAAGACGAATGTTACACCTTTAATACTGAGAGGTATTTTCAAGTTTGTTAACTGGATTGACCTCGTTTCCTATCGCTTTAAGCAGGTCTCTGAAAATCCTGAGTGCTCTCGTTTACTTGTCTGTAAAATGGAAAATCAATAAGTGCAAACATATAAACAACAGAATTAGTTCAAAATCCAAGGTTAAGTTCCCATACCAAACACATCAAAATACAATTTCGTTATTTCAAACTTTCTTTACCTATAACTGAATGATTCTGCCGTTACATTATGGAAAAGCATGTTAATAAGCAATAAATAAATAAATAATTAATATACAATAAAACTTTACCACTATATAATTAAAAATGTTTACAATTGTTCTGAAGATGCCCATGTTGGATGAAACAATTGTAATGACTTTGAATTAAATAGTGGAAAAGTCTGTTAATCATTTAACTTTAATACTTCATTTGCAAAATATAAAATTACAGTTTTATGTAATTATATATTAATTAATTATATTTAACTATTGTGTATATTGTAAATGTAAATTACAGCTTTTGCAATTAATTTCCTAAAGGATCCAGAAAGTTCCGCTTAAATAATCTGTCCTCATTAAAATCTATGAAATCGGCAACAAAAATGTGTACAAATCAAACAGTAATTGTAGTGGTTCGTTTCTGCAATATTTTCAATAACTTCGAAACCGTTGTCACAATGGCAGGATGACAGGTTGATGGAAGTTTGAAACTCCTTTTCATTTCTAAATAATTATTTAGAAAATTTTCAACATTTTTTATCTCGTATTGCTACAAATTCTACTCTTTCTATAATTACTTGTAATTGTAACAATTTTTCATATTACGAACCTTCTTAACTTATCCATAGTTTCTTTCTGTGGTGTGCTCATGAGATAGATCTACGTAATAAGATCGAAATCGCGATCCACGTCTGGTAGTTTCAATAAATTACTGATCAAGATCTTATTACACTGTTCTTAATTACAATAAAACACTGCGTTCTAAAGTTTTACAAAATATATTAGTAACAATTTCTTACAATATTGTTTCGGCTTATAAGGTCATTATCAAAGAGTTACTTAAAAACTAAACTAAAGCTAAAATAATGTCACTATTTATACCAATTGTGGGGGCGGGACTAACAGACCAATTATTACTAAAGTATGCTAGATAAGAATGTTGGACTGTTGCCTCCTTGACATTGTTCATTAGTGATGTTTTTTTTTTTTGACATAAGGCTTTTTGAGTTTCTAACTTTTCTGACATATTCAGTCTTCTACTCTTACTAATACAATGTTTACAACACAATGCTGGGAGAAACCTGTACAATGTTTTTAATATGCAATGGATTTTTTATGCTCTTTAAGTCTGGTTTTGAAGGATCTCCCAGTCTGTCCAATATATATAGCATCACAGTCAACAAAAATTATGAATAAGCTGGTAAATTGTCATAAAAAAAAACATTTTCTAATTTTAAGAGAAGATATCAATGAATTAGGAGAGAGAATAAAGATATATCGCTTCCAAATTTCCTCCGAAATCGACGCAGAATGATCAGATTAGATTAGATTAGATAATTATTAATTGTAAGAGATTTTCATTGCTAAGGATACAACGAAATGGAAGTGGGCGATTGATTGAAGGGTGAAGACGAGGGTTATTTTTGGCAATTGCTAGGGGGTATAACTGTTAGTTGACGGTTTCGTTGTTTAAAGAAGCAACTGAAAATGATTGACGTTCATGTTATATTTTACGAATTCCATTTATTAGGAAGATCGACCTGCCGGGGGGGGGGGGGGTGTTAACTGCTGCCCTATTTGACTCACTTTAACTACGCCCTTACACATAATTCACGTAGTAACTTGTTACTAATTATGCGATTAATTGATTATTTTCAAATAATAAAAATAATTGATTAATCAAACAATTTAAAAACATAAGCTTTCACGGCCTGAATTCATAGTAAAATGATGATTTTGGCTTGTGGGCCGTGTTCGATGTAAACGGCTTCGTCCAGACGTTTCGTCGGAAACTGCGGATGAGATCTTCAATGGGTGCTGTGTTGACTACGTGTGCGAAGATTATAGCTGTCAGCCGCAGTTGCCGACGAAACGTCTAGACGAAACCGTTCACAACGACCATGGCCTACAAGCCCGAATCATCATTCTACAATCAAACAATTGATCAATCGCAAATAATTAATACATATTAATCCAAACAATCAAAGATCGATTCTTAGTCCAAAAAGGTGGTAATATACCGACCAAGATTGACGAGCATGCCATGAAGTTAATTTTTCTGACAACCAATAAAGAATATACGTATGTTTGTTCTTAAATTCTTACATTATTTATGTATTTTTTTTAGAATCAACAACTGTTTTTTTGTATTATAAAAATGCTTGTTTTTGTGTTGTTATGCTTCATCTAAATAACGAATGAAAACACGAATGTTCCTATAATTCTAGAATAGCTTTGTTTAGTTTCAAATATAAAGTTTGCGGTTATCCTTATCCAGAAAATATATTATCTTCAAATAATTATTTCCCTAATGAACAATTCGATTAGTCGGTGTCGTCCTATTTGCGGTCAGTCCATCGAGCGGTCACTGGATTTTTCGGTCAAATCTTTCTTGAATGTAAAAATGGAAGAAGGGTAAAATTTACCTGTCGATTTTACGGTCAAAAAAGCGGTTGACGTGTATAATGTATACACCTTCATTTTTGAAAACAAATTGGTTAGGTTAGGTTAGGTTAGGTTAGATTAGGTTAGGTTAGTACTGGTATTCGAATTTATGACCGCATAATCCACGATCTTATGTTACCTTGACCGCAAAATTTAAATGAGATGGAAAAAGTGACCGCTCAATCTACATTTTTTACGTTTTACCGCTAATTACACGACCGCTCGATCCGTACAACCGATTAGTCGATTATTCTGATTAATCTCAGTAATTGATTAATTTCTAACAATCGATAATCGATTAAATAATCTCCCATCCCTTCTAGTATAGATCAGTGCCGTTTTGTTACGTGCCTATATATATATCTGATAACGGCGGATTTTTAAGATTGGCTGCGACGTGTTTACAATGTTGGTGTGTCATTCAATTTTCTTTGAATCTAATGTAAATATACGTACATTACCTTGAAGCAGAAATGCTTAATTAGAGGCAAGAAGTAGACATTGGGGTATAATTAAGCAAATATTCGGCTTCCTTCCTGACGAAATAAGAAGAAGGAAGGACTAGAGTGAACAGTAATAATCCCAGCTACATATATAGCCAGAGCTACCTTTCCATGTATATATATATATATATACAGCAGAAAGGTAATATCATACCGATATATATTATTGTACACACATATATATGTACTATGTATAAGTACTTCCTATATATACAGGGTTTTTCAAGTTGATGGGCTATTAAAAGTAGATGAATTAGTAGAATGAATTCAATTCTGAAACTTTTGGTTATTTAACTGCCTTTAAACCTGAATAAGGAATACGCTAGTTCATCAACTGACCGCTAAAGACTTAACGAATTTGTCAATTCTTTTAAAAAAAATACGGTCATTTTCTGTCTGTTTGTATAACGTTAATTAAAAGGTTCTTTCTATAATTTTTCCACATTCACCATGTAAATAAAATATCTTGATTGCGGTAGTTTTGATCTAAATTATTAATTGTGGATGCTTCATTGCAACAATTCAAAATTGTGGGTCTCAAAAAGTATAAAAAAAGGTATACGATAATCTCATATCAATATTAATAGACGCCAAATTCAATGATGAATTCGAATATGCAGTCAAAAATGGGTCATTCCATTTAAAACAATTGACTTATGCCCCTTTGAAGTTGACCAACATTGACCACAAAATTTGAACACCCGGACATTTTAGTTAAAAACCACATTTTTTTCGATAATGTGAATAGTTATCAATAATTGTTACGAGTTATATAGTAAACTCTGAAAAATTAATTGAATTACGGTTTTTTAAATGTTAAGGTGCAAATGTCAAAAAAATTTTAAAAAATCAAATAACTCAAAATCCATAAATATTTTTGGGGTAGTACCTCCTTTAAAATTTTCTATCGGAAAATGTAAAAGAAAATGTGTCATTCGTTTTAAAATAAGAAAGTATAACCGCATGTAAATCGAACTTGAAAATATTTTTAAAAGAAGCAGCATAAACGATAACCAAAAAAGCTCAAGTTTCAGAATTGAATTAATTCTACTAATTCATATACTTCTAATAGCCCATCAACTTGAAAAGCCCTTATACCCTTGTAAAACAGAAAGGGGAATTTGAAATGTTAACGTTTGCTTTTATTAAATATTTCGAATGTTAGCTTGATAAATAAACTTACTGAAACTTCATTTCTACAACGGACGCAATTTAATAAAAATGCCGTTTTCTTGTAACGTTAACTGTCATTTAACAGCCAAAGAAACGTTTTCTCTCTGTCCTATCCTTAAACTCGTATTTTACGAATAAATCGTCGTAAAGTTTTATTAATTCATTTCGGTATGCCAATTGAGCAACGAGCGTTTTTCTTCATGTTGATTTTAATAAAAATATTTCCACTTAGGAATGGAAGTAATTTAATAATGTTGTCGTAAGAAACATTGACACGTGAAATAATAAAATATTCTGTGGTATTTTTTAAAGATAAACTCGACGTATAAGTGCAAATTCCGTTAAAAGATATTACGAACAATATAAAACTTTTGAAACCACCTGAATCTGACCAAGATTTGTGGAGTCAAATCGGGCGAAGTCGTAACAGTGAAACACGGACTAAGGACGAACATCGAATTAATGCCATCCACTGGAAACAAAAGGCTTCTACTTAAATTAAAAAAGTTTTATCGAGAAGCAGAAAGAAAACATTTCCCATTCAAACGAAAGGGAAATTTTAAATTCATATTGTTACAGTTACTAAAAACTTTCGTTAAACATTAAGATAAAAGCTTTACTCTATTTACGCATTTCCGATAATGTTATATTAGTATAAAGGTTTGGTAACCAAATGCATAGAACTAAGTTCCCAGTCCAAATTAATCTCAGGAGCGAGTATGTTTATTTATGATTAAGATTAAGAATTTAAGATTCGATAACTCACATTTGTATGGAGTAGCTAAACTCATTATTCTACTTTATGTATACCACTGCTTATTAGGAATATGTAGTCTGATTTTCAATTTTATTTCTCCAAACGTTGATGGTATCTTAATTTTTCTGAATTAGTACCATTGCTGCCCGCCAGATTGAAAAATAGATTATACAGCGGCATTGCTGCCCGCGTCCGTATTTGTTTGATAATAATAATAATTTTTCATCCATTGATCAATAAAATAGTCATTGTAACTGCGATTGTTCCATAATATAAAGTCATCCTTCTTCTAATAACGGCATTGGTAAATGCGCTAATGCTGCAGTCATTTTAACATGGTTTATTACTTCTTGGTCTGTCCGGTATGTAGATGATAATCCCAATTCTTCAATTTTTCGCTATAATCACTGTTTGAAATGAAAGTTACAGCCTTTTAATGATGTATTAGGCAATTCTTTTCTGCAGGCCTATATATATATATATATATATATATAGCCGGACGCACATTCGTGCAATTTTCTGTGCTTTTCAGATCGACGTGAAGAGTGTTAAGTTGATCGAAAAGATTAGAACAACTTTTGAATGTTCCGTAACCTTCTAACACAATTTGTTGTTTACCGCAAGCACTTCCAACCAACTCAATCGAATCCATAATTTGTGACGTGAAAATTGTCGTTTTATACTTTTATAATACCTAATTATGAATTCAAATTAATTATGAGAGTAATAAAATTGGCGGGCAGCAATGCCACCCACATTAATAGACATAAACGTCGGCGAGCAGCAATGCCACAATTTCTGGTAAGATATTTTCGCGGACAGCAATGGGACATTCCCGTTTTTTCTGACTTGACTGGAACTGAGTAGAGACTATGGAAAAGCAAAATTCTATGGACTTCGGCAGAATAAATAGAGAAAGACTTGTAACTAATTTTATCATAATTTTATCATCCCTTTTGGCCAAACCCTCATAGTTTCTACAGTACCAAATCTAAGTTAATGAATTTTTCAATTAAAACTTCTTATCTAACCCACAGCCTAAACTGGCGAACCTATATATTTAAAATTTGGAGGAAATGTTCCTTAAACACTGTAAGGGTCCGCTCGTAAAACATTATCATTAATAACTTCAGTACTGAATTAAAGAACAATTTTACCCTCATGATTACAACTTTTTTTTGAACGACGATGCTAAGCAAATATTAAAGTAAAAAATTGAGTTTTTAATGAATGTAAAAGCCACAATTATCTAACATTTACCTAAAAAAGTCTGAGAGGAACGTAAAAATTGTACGTTTTTTTTTTATTCAGATAACAGTTTCTTTGAGACTATAAGTGGAAGGGCTTTTTAAATTGTGATACAATGGTCCTATAGGGACAAAAGTGTGTAATTATGAACAGACATAACCATAACAGGAGTTGTTAGGCACCCAGTTAATCTTATTAAAGCTATAATTCCTTTAGTTCATTATCTTTACGTTCTGTGTGATATTACCAACTTTTCATGGTTGATAATCCTACCAAAATCTTTACCGAGACGGAAACTATTATGTAGGTTTAAAACCTGTAAATTTCTCTCCGATCCAGGAAGAAAATCTCATAAAAAAATACAGTAGACAAGCAAGCAGTACATGAAAATTTTATAAACTTTATTAAACGTAGCCATAATAATTAATAATTTGGATTTTTCAAATATTTTTATTTAGAGCAAATTGCCAATATAAAACAAATATAGAATCAAAACTGACATACAGGTCTTGCCATAAAGTCTAACGAGCAGAACATTTAATAATATTGGTAGATTTTATGGTGGGATATTTGTAAAACATTTTTAATAAGTTAAGAAAAACACAAAATGGTTGTTTTACACAAAATTTATTAGAAACCTCTAACAATTGTTTCGACATGTGATGTCATCATCTGAGAGTTAATCTTAGAAACTAACTTAAAACTAAAATTACAGCGGTTTATATATGTTTATAGGGTCTATTTTGAAACAGCTAATTATGTGATGTCTATAATGCATTTAAATAAGGGACTATTCAGACTTCCAACATGACCATTTATAATATTTATTTTTAGGTTAATGGCCTTTTGTGTTTCAAGTTTTTCTAAGAAATTTAATTTATATCCTTTGTTTTCAAAATGTATGATAGAAAGTTTGTCTTCATTGATGGAATGATTTAGAGAAATGCAGTGTTGTGAAAGGCCAGTGGTTAGTTCGTTGTCAAGAATAGATTTTTTATGCTCTTTCAGTTTAGTTTCAAAGTTACGACCAGTTTGTCCAATATATATTGCATCACAGTCGTCACATGTAATTTTATATACACCTGATTTTTGCAAATTATCTATTTTATCAATTTTGTTATTAAGTAACATTTTTCTCAAAGTATTTTTGTTGCTACAAATTGTATTAACATGGAGTCTTCTTAATGTGTGACATATTTGTGGGCTAGCTTTTTTATAAAAAGGGATAGGAAACCATTTATCTGTTTTATCTTTTTTGTTATTGGATAAGTAGAATTGATTTATTATATGTTTTTTGTATTTTTTGTGAAGTAATTTATCTACTAATTTTGAGTTATTCTCAGCAATAGTTTTAATGTAATTTAATTCTTTCTCGAAATTTTTTTGATTTAGCGGATAATTAATAAGTCTATGAAGTAAGCTATGGAATGTAGAAAGTTTAATATTAAAATCTTGATTTGATTCGTAAGGAATAATGGAGTCTGAAAAAGTCAAATTCCAAAGTATTATTAGTGTTTCGAATTTTTAGCAGAACATGTTTAAATAACATAAATAAATTATAGTCAGTACTATAATTATTGTTATTTTAATAATCAAAACAAAAACATAGTTTAGGTTAGAGAACTTTATTGTCACCATCAAAACAATTATTTCACCACACTTTAGTTTCCTTAGGTGGGAGAGGTAATAAACTTAAACTAATTAAACAAGGGGGTGTTTATTCGTAGTTTAGTATGCCACAATTAAATTAGTATCAAATATATAAATAGTCACCGAAGTGCACCCTCGAAAGTTTAAACATCATCAAAAATATCTTTTGTTATTTAGAATACTAAATATTTGTTGTTGGAGTTCTGAATTGAGGCAAATTATTTATACGTTAGCTGACAGCTTATGACCATATATTTTATTCGAATTCATCGAACTGGTAATGAGAATTTATAACGCACTGATAACCCAGTCGCGTTTATCATTCCTTCGAAGTTGTTGCCCACGAAATTTGTTACTTTGAAGTTGCTACCGTTTCAATTCTGGTACGAATTAAATACGGTAGCATATGAAGGCAAACAATGATAATAATGATTATTTAGAACACTCGAAAAATAAATTCGAGGCGCAAAAAAATAAGTAAATACTTCATATTAAAAAAAAGGAATTAAAATCCTTATTCGTCTAAATTTTAAGATCAAAGATCTCGCATTTGGAACGCGTCCTACCAAGTAGGCACAACGAACCGAGAGCTATATCTCACGACCTATCGGGTCTCATCAGATGGGCGCCGGTAGAAAGGCCTTTACAGGTAGTAGATACTTATTTGTAATTAATGAAACCATTAATTTTGTAAATCCTCGAATTGATTATAAATGAAATGTAAACTACCAATAAGAAGAAGAATTAGAAGTGTTCATTCCGGGAAATAAAAAAACTTATCGATCAGAATAAAGAAGAAAATAATGACGTGAACATTTTTGAAAAATTGAATAGTGCCGAGTAGCAGTTAAAACTTTTGTTTTCACCGTATAAATAATTGATGAAGTTGGTGAATGAAGATCTGCGAGTTAATAGTATGAATTCATTATAATTATAGCTTTGCATATTCTTATCTGTCTTACATAATGAGATTCTCTGCTCAAGTATTATACTATACCACTATGCCAGTCAGATTTCCTAATAATTCGAGAGCCGGTGACATTAAAGTTCCGTCATTACAAATTTGAGAAGTTTTAGTGAAAACCAGACGTAGTTCCTTAATTGAATTAATTGTCATTAAAAAACAATAATGTTCTCCAGTTTACGTGAAAACTTTTTTTTTTTTCGTTCATCCGATGACAACGAGACTTCATATATTATTTGAGAATTTCTTGTTTTTAACTATTAAAAGTATTTCGAGGTAAAGCTGTTTACTAAGAAATTAGGAAAGTGTCTAATTATGACAGTATATGACAATCTACTGGTATCTGCGATCCAATAAGATTGAAATTCGATGGCTGTTGCTATTATCCAACACCTTAAATGTCTTCTGACATGGTAATTAGATAGTCGCCTATTATATAAAATTGATGCATGCCTCACATGGCCAGAGAACAGGTTGTGGTCTGTATTTTATCGAAACTCCCAGACTTGGAACCCAATTTCGATCTTATTAAATCACATAACTTCACTGAGATAGGACTCGTAACATGTAAAGTTTAACGAAAAAGCAGTGGTTACAAAAGTGTTTGAATCAATCGAAAAATATAAAAGAAGTTTATATTTTTGGACGTTAATTATACACGTTAAAAATGGGAAGCGATCGATCACCAGCAATTTGTGGTAAACGACATAGCTATCGAAAAACTCATGGTTGTCCGTAGATACGTTTTGAAATTTAAAAGCAAATATTTTCTGTTGCTTTAGTTAATAATTTAATTATTTATTAACACAAAGTTTAGTTTATTAAATAGCTTTTGCAAATTAATTTATTAAAATTTACCATTCCAGTTCATGAATTAGTTTGAAAGTAATTATTTGTCGGAAAGTTTTACACAGCAACTTTCTACCTCCTTACCTTTTTACCCTTCAGAAAGTTTATGAACCTCCCATCTTGTTGGAGTAAACTTTTACATACATCTAAATGATTTTTTATTTTACCAAATGAGCATTTTGTTCTTTCATACAAAGTCGAGAAAGCTTCCGTAGAAATTTTTCTCAAACATATATGTCTTTGTTCTATTTCTATCACTTGAAGATTTCGTTATAACAAGCACATTAAACTACACCAAGTAAAAATATAAAAGTATTACATACTAACGATCAGTTCAAATGGTATTATATACATTTCAAAAGGGATTTTTGTATTCAACATACAATTCTGTATTTTAATGATAATTTTATACAGAAATGTAAACAAGAAGTTACCGGAATATACAAACAGCAAAGGTTTTTTATAGTAGTAAAAATTTGCGTCATCTATATCTGTAATACAAGATTTGTTGTTCTTTTAAAAGTATAAATCTTTAAGGTTGTATGGTAGTTTTAGATTTTATAGCTGATGTTTTGAGATACATATTTTTGTAAACGGAAATGGTACTCGTTTTACCAAATAAGCTTCTTGTCATTTGATAAAGCTACTTATAGAAATCCTCCAATGTACATATTTGTTCGAGTTTGATCTCTTATCTATAACTTGAAAATCTTGTTTCCAAGTCATTGTTTAAGAATAAGCAGTTTTTAACAAGCACGTTTAAGAGTCATGAATGGGTTTTATCATACAATTTTGTTTTGGTATCCTATTAGTACTACATGCTTACATGGTTATTCTTTCAAAGGTACAAATATTCCATCTGATTTAACATGTATACTGACTGTATGGTAATATAAGACTTAATAACTATCGTTTTGAAATATACGTTTTTATACATATAGACAGATGATTTTCATTTCATCAAACGAGCTTTTTGCCATTTGATACCAAGAAGTTTCCGAAGGACATATTCTTAAATACCTAAGCAGTTAACAAGGACGTTCAGCTGTGCTATACAAAGCTATAAATACACTCTAACGATCATCTTCGACGGTATATTCTCACATGAATATTATAAAACCAAAGAAACATAAAAGGGATTACCCCTAATCACCACGAAAACTTTTTGAAGAACGGACGTCAATACTTTGAAATATCTTAATTCCAAAATACAAGTGATACTAATTTAGCTTATGTGCTATAGGCAGAACTGAATTCACCTTCGATAAATACATCAAAAATGATCACCCTCTTCTTTTTTTTTTTAACCCATCATTAGAGTGTCCCCTTTCTCGATCTTTCGATTTCTAGACACCACAAACAGTATTAATTACATTAATTACATATCTTATTGATCATTTCATGTATTGATAAAACAAAACGTTTTTATTTTTAGTATGCGATAGAAGTGGATTTTTATAGATTTTATTTAATGAGCTTTTATTCTGGACCCCCTCAGTAATAAATACTAATGTCATTTATGGCTGAATTTAAGAGACTGCTATTCTTTCGAATAAAACAAAAAATGTCTTTAATAAAATAGGTAATAAATTCCGGGAAATGGTAATAAATAAACGGTAAAATAATGAATAATTTCAAGAAACTTTTACTGGTCCTGTTATCTTTATGGATATGACAGCCAAAGATATCCAGATGGCAGAAAATTCAATTCTGAATAAATTTATAACTACCATAACTTCCCTTTTACTATTAATAACCACAATTGTTAGTAACTGTTTAATTCCAAATAATCACAATTTAAGCTCTAAAAACAACTATCCTCATTTTATATGTTACATTAAAACCGTGGTGATCGAACTTCAGCAAGGACTCATAGTTAATTAGTATTTTCAACGAGTGATGGGAAACATTCGGGCATGCATTCTTTTAGTTTCGCTATGTCCATCCTACTGTCCGAAAAAAGGTATATAAGCTGACGGCCTTAACGTTGGAATGTAATAAACATTCGCGACACTAAAGCTCAAGTAACTAGACAGCAAAATTAAACTAAAACTAGAATAGTCTGGGGAAAAAGATGCACTTGCAGTACATTTCTAATTTACGGATATAAAACTTGCAATTTTTCTCCCAACAGTTTACTTACGTAAATTAATTAACAACAAGTAAGAATAATGTACTTGTGAAAGTTTGTCACATAGATAATTAAATTCTGAAACATCACTACTAATAGAAATATATTAACAGTTTAAGTACTTAACTCATTTAAAGGTAAAGTTATACAGCACCACTAAGGGCACATTTATTGCATTGTTTCTTCATTAACACCAATTGCTTTCAGAAATTGGAAATGCAAAGTCACTAGTCATTATTGCATTATTGTATTCTGCATGAGTACAAATGTTAATTTCGTTGACTACAAATTTTAACTAATTTCTTGAATGATCTCAAACTATTAGTAACCACTTTCAGAGATGCAATCGTCGACCTTAAATATATACAAAACATCAACGTAGCATATTTTGACCAAAATAATATCGATATCAGTAAAATTACCTGAAAACGTTTCAATTTAAAATACAAGTTTATTTATTTAGGAAGGGATCAACGGGAATGATTGCCCTTTACAGTTTAAAAGTTAAAAATATATAAACTGGTAATTAATTTTAATTAGACATCTAGTTAAATGTAATTAAATTATCACTTTACAAACAAATTGTATCTTACAGACAAATGTAAAATATTTACATCCAATTCTATAGTCAGCATATCACTTAAAAAGTTTTATTGACTTCATTTTTAAAACTTTTTATGTTATCACAACTTTTTATCTCTCCCGATAATTCATTCTAAGTCCTTCTTAATCTAAACATTGCAGAATAATAGACATAATTATGTTTTGTGTTAGTTTCAATTAGAATTCTACTATTTGACTTTGAAACACTTAACTGAATTTCCCACAATAAATATTTAACTTAAATTTAACTTAGTTTAGTTATTATCAAATCTGACAGATTTATTGAGACCAATGGGTCATTTTCAAAGAGTACTTATGTTCTTTGCGAGTCACAAAACCAAATCATTATTTAATCTCTAGCAATTATTTCGGCTGTTAGCCGTGTAGTTAGTTATTGGTAATGACATAACAGACGAAACAATTTTCACACATCACATAATAATTTATCTCTATCAAATTCCGCTTTATTTTACTTTGATTATCATTATACGAGGGTGGTTTGATAAATTCGCGACTTTTAAAGGAAAACATCCGTTTTTCGGCAAAAAAACATTTTATTTTTCTACTTAATAATCACCTTTTAGCTCGATACATTTAGTTCATCGTGTTTCTAACAGCTCTTTTATGTTCAAATATTCATACAAAATGTGATGTGCTCGCTCAGTTGAGATGCCTGCAGTCTCAGCCAACTCACGCACTTTCAACCTTCGATCATCTAATTTTATTCTATGGATATTGTCAACGATTTCTGGCATAACATTTTCTTTTGGGCGACCTGAACTTTCGGGGTCACTTGAATTGGTACGGCCACAACAAAACTCTGCAAACCACCTTTTAACTATTGAAATTGACGGTGCAGAGTAATGCCGAATGAACACACGAAATTCACTTTTTTCCATTATTGTGGAAATTAACGGCGTTAGCTGCTTTCAATGACTCTCAGGTTTAAACTAAACATCGCAGCTTGCTCAAAATTTTTAAATAGTCTACCGATAGATGACACTTAATGAAAACGGCGTAGGCATTACAGTTAATGCGCGGACTTATCAAACCTCCCTCGTACATACCTACCTGTTAATGAGCAAGTGCTCAACGGGTTAACTATTTCAAATATTAAAATAATTAGTATATCCTGCAAACATCATAAATTTTATGTAATTCATACAGACACATTTTAGGTTTGTAATAGTTACCTGAGGTGTACTGGGTATACAACAAACATGCATACATACATGTCCTACGGGAGCTGTACAAACACTGCTTACACTACAACAACCCCAAATAACAATTAATTTTATAGTTATCTCTTAAATGAACTTCGACAAGCGTCACTGTTAGTTTACTTTGTGCACTGCTCAAAAGTTTTATTATTAACTTCAATTCCACGTGCTACAATACTCGATAAGTCATTTTACGTTTTGACATAAGAAGCCTTTTTGAAATTAGTTACTGTCTAACCATAATGACGAATTTTCATTAAGAAATATTATCTTGAAAGAAACACTAACAGGTTGAAAATAATTATTAAAAAAGTAAAACAAAGTCAAGCACTAATTGACGCGTGTTTCTGGAATTTAACTCTTGTGTGTATAAGTCTAAATAAAGAAAAAATGCAGAACTGTACAATTGCTTCTATGTACTCTTGAAATTGACATTGATCAGTTCAAACAATTGTACAATTTTATGATATTTTTTTCTGAAACATTGTAATGCGTCTTCTGTATTACGTTTATTTAAAAAATATTTCAGAAGATTACCAGTAACAGTGATTTTTTTTAGTTTAGGGTTTAGGTTTAGATTTATTTATGTTGTTGAAAAACACTTTAAATTCTGTATTTTTTTCCACACATTTCATTTAACTGTGACTGTACCTATAACGTGAACGGTGACATATTTGATCTGACCGTTACCGGACCTTGATCAGACCGCACTTGACCTATAGTGTGAATTGGCCTTTATGCTCTTGTTCGTACTTTCATAAAATTAAATTAGATTTATTGGCTGTTATGTGGTTTTTAGTTATTTTTTGAACTCGCTGTTATCATATTTAAATTTTCACTACTGCTCTTATTTCTGCAGAATTCACTACAGAACAAAGAAAATGTGCCTTATAAAAAGTAAAAAAATAATAATTAAAATAAACCGTGAAATATCTAAATAATCGTTATACATATATACATTAAAAACAACGTCCATCCTACAAAATAAAAATCGAATAAACTGCATGTCTAACGAATGATCTTTTCTTCTGTGAGAATGCCATTGTTCTAATGTATTTTGTCTTCATTCTGTGCGAAAATGTTTTTGAGTGTTCTATATGAGATCCTGTACATATTTCAACCTAATGTGCTCTTCAAACAATTTATGTTGTATTAAGATGGGTTCAAGTATTGGAACGAGTTAACCAAAGGTTACTTTGTCTCAAGGATATCTGTTCAGTCGTTTCTCCGTCTGTTTGTCCTTATTTTCAATTTTGTATTGTCAAATGTTTGAAATGTCTGTCTAGATTTTTCCTTAATAACTCATAATGATGTTGTCTTCACAGGAAATACGAAAGCTTAAAGCTATAAAGACTCGTTTCTTATTAACATGAAAATGCGGATTTGGATAAAAAACGGGAAAGAAATTTCATAGAGACTTTATTATGAATACTTTTGTGATGTAGTACCGGGAGATGCAACACTAAATCTCTCTCATTTTATTATAAAGAAAAAGCTCATGATTTCAACTGTTCCTTCTAACGTATAGGTTCATATCGTGTTCAAATTATTTCTTAATACTTTTATATATGAATTTAAACTATTTTTATCTTGAAGTATACCTACTGAATTTTTGCAAAATAATTTAACAAATTGATTTAATTTACTTGATGAAAATCCAAATCATAAATAAAACAAAGGTATTGATTTTCACAATTTCATTCACACATGTGACGATCGTTTTGCTAATAATATTATCTTCTTCAGACAAGGAGTATTTAGTACTAAAGATATTCAACAATAAAAGTACTCATATATACGTTTTTTAAAGCTCCTCCCTGTTTGTCCTGTTTTTTTATTATAAAAAATAAATATTAAGTTATAAAAGAAAACCAATCAGGAGTTTGTAAGTTAACAAAAAATTTATATAGCACAAACAGGGAGAAGCTTCAAAACACGTTTGTCAGAACATAAAAATAGTTATACAAAAAATAACACAGATTCCACTTATGCCAACTATGTCACTATAGAGGGACATCAATTTAATGATAAATTGGACATTTTACATATAGAAAGCTTTGGAAATTAATAATTACAAAATACTAGATATTTTAATGAACGACCAAACAGAATGCAATAATTCTCCCCTCCTAAATTTATTATAAAGACCATCTTAGTATATAAGTACTTTTATTGTTAAATATCTTTAGTAGTAAATACTCTCTGTCTGAAGAAGCTAATGTTGTGAGCTAAACGATCGTCACGTATGTGAATAAGATAGTGAAATCAATACCTTTGTTTTATTTATTTAACAATTAGTTGCAATACTTCTATTATTGGCCACTTGGTGAAACATTATTAAACTAATAATTGGAAAAAAGACACTTTAACTATTTAAAGTTGAAGTTACGTACATTAATATATATTATGTTGTTTAGCTAGCTAATTTGTTACTGAACTTATAAATAGTACAGCCTTTATTTGTTTCCAGGTGAATTTATTCTTAGATTGTTTCTTCCATTCATTAGCGAAAGTGTTCCTAAAATAAGGACGTTGCTTAATTTAGCTGTTCTACCGTAGCGGTTATATTTAAATTTGTCGATTCTCAAATAAAACTATAGAACTTCCTGGGTTAATTGTCGACGTCAATTAGAAGTTTGACACCGCTCCGAAATAGTAATCAATGTTGTGCACGATTCATTACTCTGTAGTACTTCTTAGGTTTACATCGAATTCGACTGTATTTGCCACTATGGAACGGAAACACATAAAAAATTATATGATTCCAGCACATGCGTGGCTTTTATTCCTTATTTATTACCCTTCGTTTGTTCACTGGTTACAATTCATAAAAATCCTTTGATCTCTATTTTATTTACTCAATAGTTGTTTGGTTTTTGTCTTCAATTCTGCTTTATAGACACTTAATTAAATATTAAATTCGTCGAAACAAACTGTTATCTATTCGTAATATATTAAGTAATCTGTTTACGTAATAAGGAAGGATGTTTGGTTTATTTTCGTGATTCAGTGTAATAAATGTACTCGCCACAGAATACTTTATTTTCAACTAATTTAATTGAAGGCACAATATAGGATATAGCTTTCGATCCTGGTTACATGTTGAAGACGCGTGTATTATTTAAATGAAATCGACGTTTAAATATCCTGTGGTTCGCGTCTCTGCAGAGCAATGTATTCTGGGTCAAACAACGTCATTTGTAATTCGAAACACCATGTTTCACGGAGGCGGCGTCGATCCTAACACAGTGCAAGGCTGCGACACGCCAGCAGTAAAATGCTGCATTCCAGCCAAAACACACCCTACCAAATACAGCTCCATTCAATTTACAAAAAATTAGTCAAGTACGAGTTAGACTCACTCACTGAGGGTTCAATACTATGGAAAACCGTAAAACGCCTATAGTAACCAATTCCAATCCTAGTGGAAAATTACCCTCCCCATTTTAATATCTACTTTTGTATATATATACAGGGTGAGTCACTAAGCCGAAATCGGCCATTTATACGCGCATAGTTCAAAATAGAGAAAAATATTTCAAATAAAAGTTGTATGGGGATAAGTGTAGAATAACGTAAAAATATTTTCAAATATGGCGGACTTCCGGTTATACCGGAAATACACCCTAACTTCGTTATTTTAAATGGAATACCCTATTTTTTATTATACTTATGAATTCCCCATAAAAAATTATGTCAATTTATTAACATTAAATTGGACCTGGGACGCACCCTTCCGGAGTTATTTCAGGTTTCTTGGAAAATTTGACGTTTGCAGTGGTTGGCGCCATTTTAAATATCTCAGAAACGAAAGGACTTAGAGGGTTGCGGTTTTCACATTCCGTTTCTGGAAGAAATTGCCTATCATGTACAGGTATTAGATAGACACATTCATTATCAATAGTATAAAATTTATCTATGCCAATATTCACAAATTCAAACAGGGACAACTATATTTTTTTTAAAAGGAATGCCATATTTTTTCTCACATAATATAATGCAAAATTAAATTTCCTTTCGACTGATATAGGGGTGTTGGTATCTGTAAGCAGTAGTTTTTGAGAAATTTGCAGTTTTTTTGAAATTTTCAATAAAATCGCGTTATCACGTTGGCCGTTTCAAAGTTTGGCGGTTTTGTTTTGTTTTTTCGAAAAAATGTCAGTTTATTAATTGTTGAGTTAGGGCGTAGAAGTAGATGCAGAAGTTTTAATGCCAAATAACCAACCTAATTGTGGAAATAGTAATAATATGTACCTATACCTAAATAAAACGTGAAAAGTATTCGAAACAATTTATTATTAATAGAAATACAACTTTTATTTGAAATATTTTGCTCTATTTTGAACTGTGCGCATATAAATGGCCGATTTCGGCTTAGTGACTCACCCTGTATATTAGTTTGTAAATATTTTGTTTAACCTAAATTGAAAATGATGGTCTAAATCAATACATTGTTCGCTGAATGCCGATTTTACGTGTTCATTAATTCTCGTTTTGAATGTTCAACCTGTTTGTCCTATATATACAGATTTGCAGTCTTTTATTATGGATTTACAGATTATTTGTGAATTTCAAGTCTATATCCCATTTTGTATAAATTGACTGTCGCACAATTGTGTCCCGATGAACCCTTCCGGTACGAAACTACCAATTACCTTCCAAATATTTTCAAGAATGGTTTTTATTAATTTAAATTTCCTCAAGTGGTTCTTGTTTCTCATCTAAAGTTAGTCTTCCTGTGGAAAAAGTTTCCTTTTTTTTTAGGCGATCACAAAATCGAAGATCATATTTCTCTAAAAAAAACTTCCAACCCATAATACTCGAAAGTTAAACGGTGACAAAAATTTATTATTCGACCCGAGTTTGACACTGACCAAAATATGTATGAAAGGAGGAGAGCAGTCTTAAATAATGCCTTTACCGACTTTGGGGTCAGTTCATTCTTCTTTCAGAGGCCAGTCCGAGAATTTTTAGCTACACATATATATAAAACTCGTCTCAAAGCCACCTACATCCTCGAACAGGGTTCTTCGTACCTTATTCTAAAAGATTACGTATTTTGAAAGGATTTAGTCAAATTAATATAAATTGCAACTTTTATGTTATCGAACGAAATTTCAGTTCTTTCTTTCTCATGTTTATTAGGTAGATAAAGTGCGAATATTATTCTTCTAGTCCTTGGTCTTTTTGTCACTTCATACTAGTACGCAAGTCTATCCAATCTTCAAGAAATAGTTCCTTAGGTATGGTAGATGTCCACCTTTATCATAATCGTTTAATTTTTCACTTTCACCATTTGGATATTTTGTGGGACGGTATCGAAAAATTTTCTACGAAACGTCTACAGAAGTAAATAAGAACTTTAGTAAACTTTAAAGTCGCTTGATACATTTTAAATTGAATATTATATTTACGATAGAAAGTTGAGGTATCGCCTGTTTTATTATAGTCCGTATTAACCATAACACCAGTTGGAAAGAAAAGTTTTAACCAAGCGATTTCTACATTTAAATTCTACTGAATCATAAAATACAATTTCGTTTCTGCATGTAGGTCTAGAAAGAAATTTAACTTCCTCCCCAAACAGTTGACTTCCTTAAATTTTCAATATTCGAGGCATGTTTTTTAAGTAAGTACCGTTTTGAAATTAATAAAAAACGTGCAAAGATATCTTAATAATTTTATTTTTACATGAAAGCCTGTACCTTAATCTACTTTTCTACATAATTTCCTTCAATTTTGAGGCACGCATTTGTCATAACGTTTGACCAGTTTTTGAATACCCTTCTCATAGAACTCTTCCGCCTGACTTGTTAACTGTTAACCATTGCATCACAACTGTTTTGACTTCGTCATTGTCTTGAAGATGCTGACCGCCCAGATGTTTCTTCAAGTGTAAGAACAAATTGAGGTCACTGGGCGCCAGATCGGGGCTGTACTGAGGAAGAACTAGAGTTTCCCAATGAAAAGATGTGATGATATTAGCCTAGTAGCCACATCTTTAAATGTTCTCACCCACTTCCTTACCATTCTATCACTCATAATGTTTTGTCCGTAAACTGCTCAGATCTCACGATGAATATCAATCGGGTTTAGTCCTTTAACACTAAGGAATCGTATAACAGCCCGGACTCCAGATTTCACAGTCGGCGGGACTCACGATTATCGGAGGCATCTTAAACACTCAGTAAACAACATAAACAAGGACAAATCAGACTGTAATGGCGTCAGTGCGTAGGTGAGAGATGTAGGTACTCAGTGCGCATGCGCGGAACGCTGACCGCACGGGTGCGGCGGCAGAATTTCAAAACGGTACTTACTTAAAAAACATGCCTCGTACATTCGCATGCACTGGTATCTCCACCAATCGCTTTATGAATATTTTATGCAATTATTTCCAATAAACGCGTTTATTACGCTTTCGTTACGCATTTGCAAGGGTTAAATTTTATTCATTTACCAACACATAGAAAGCCTCTCAATTTGCTTTATATCCTTACGTGTGTAATTACATTTTATGCCACAACAACCAAGGAATGCTCTCGTTACTCTTGTTTAAGCATTAACGATCGAATCATTACATTCCAAAATTTTAAACGCCACGTAATATCCATTTTCGAAATTCGAGGACCCGATTAATTAAAATCTCAGAGGGATTTGCTTCAACAAATAATATCAGGAAGTAGGTACTTCCTACACCTATTAAGGACTTTGTAAACGGATTCACATTATACCCTTAAGCTTGAAAAAAGCTACAACTAAAGTTTAATATCATTAATATCGTGTTTTAATTTACTTAATAATGAGAATCAAATTCGGAACAAGTTATTATTATATACTTCGAAACGACGAAACTCAATCTATTATTTTATAGAAAGAAAACAACACGTATGGTTACAAAATATTTTTATTGTTTCTACAATAATTATTAATCGCAAATGCAGATTTCTCCTGGTTATTGTTTTTTAAATGTAGGTAATGTTCTTTAAACCTAGTAAGGATATTCCTTTTTGTTAAACCTATGTAAATTTTGTTGCAATCATTGCAACTTATTTTGTAAATTCCCGCCTTTGTTTTAAAATCTGCAGTAGCATATCATTTTCTAGATGCCAATCATTCTTTCGATTTAAATAATTTAGAATTGGTTAAACCGTGTAATAAATTTCACGAACTTATTCCTAGCGAAGCTAAATAAATTCAAAGAAAACTTAATGAAATTCGATATCCACCACGTAAACAACCCTCTCATCTCTCTTGTAGCCAAAAATATATAAATTAGACTAATTAGGTTCTATTTCTGTTTATTCCGTTTGGTGGTTAAAATGGACATTTGCGATTAATAAATATTTGTGAAGTTATAAGACTTTTATCTTTTTTCCTTTATGTATTGAAAGTTCTTCACAGTAAATATTTATATATTTATTAAAACAATTTCGGTTAATATCTAATTTATTTATTTCCATTCGTTCTTACAAATTTAATTTCTTACCTTTCTTTTCTACGTGCAAAATTTTAAAAATATCGTCAAAACTATGTTTATATAAAATCTAGTTTCCTGCGTAGGTGGAATTGAAGTTATTGTTTTCGTAAAATTTTTAATGTTCCTTCAGTCTATCGCTAAAACATCTTCCTGTTTGACCTACATAAATTTTATCGCATGTACCACAATTGAATTGATAAACGAACGCTTCTTCTATTCTATTCTATTACTATTACTTTATTATTAACTTATTAGCTCACGTGGTTTACTAAAATATATACACTAACAGGGTTGGTGACGCATACGCAAGAGACCCACATTTGACCGTACAAGAAACAGGTAGATTATTTCGAAACAAAACTGCACAGCTTAGATCAAATTAATCATTAGATCAATTTAATTATTTGCTGAGATTGAAAAGAGCAACAATAGCAAAAACTACTTTCAGTTTTAAAGCTTTATGACAATTTTCACAACCACAAGTCCTTTTAATAGAACTACTCCCAGAATCAGAGGCGCCTCCACTCTTGGCATTCTTCCATTTATTTAGTTCTTTGGCGCTATGGACAACAAAAATCCTAGAGCGCTTTTATCCTTCACCCTTGGACAAGTTATTTAAACTTTCGGGCACAAGAACATAAAGAAACGTTTGTTATTGCACTTGAAACTTTCATGTTTTCCAAAGAAAATAGATGGTGTAAAGAAGAATAACTTCCAACATCTTTCTTCGTATTTATGTAAGTCCTTAGCTTTATCGAAAAGGAAAGAAAAAAGCAAAAAAAAGCACACACCGTTGCTACAACACGTTCTTCAATAAACACTGATTTTATAATTTATGACTGCAAATAAATTTAGAATCGGGCCGAATTGAAAATCAATTGATATTTTAATGCGTTTTTCCAACTTTGAATTTTAACGTTACCTATTTGGTTGTTAATCCCAAGAGGTAGACACATAAATATCCATGCAAATTATGGGGAAAAATTACACCTTTTCAAGAAATTTTAAATGTAAATTTATTCATCACAATTAAAAAACTTTTTACAGAAACACCCAAGGGTAGTATACGTCAATTTTGGTTCATTCAAATCAATCTTGTCACTTTTACTGCAAACAAAAGTGAACGTATCAGCCTACCGGATTTACTTTTCTAATTTTGAATGCTGTTAGCTGAAATATAAGTTACTACCCCTTCGTAAAGGAAACAACAATACGTTAGGTGCGGATGTATGTGTTTGTACCTTCTTGATGTTAATAGTGTAATAACACAATAATAACTGATTTAAAATTACATTATACTCAAAAAGTTCCCATACTGGCGTTACTATTTCATTATCTTAGCTGCATTTTTAAATATTGTTACTAATATAGTACATTATAATGGATTAGATGGATACTTATAGATTTTATATCTTTAATTATTTTATTAATGATACAATAATTGGCAGAATACCTCCATTATTTTAACAGTTTCTTTTGTTATAGGATCAGCAGTACGTCGCAGAAGAGATGAAGAAGCTTATGAACTTCCCATAGCGGGTAAATAATTTTTGATATACATTATTCATTTTTATTTACTTATCTCTGTCAGCGCTAACGAATTGCCATCATAATGGTAACGTCAGCAGCAAATTTGAACACATAACACTCCCACTACACTACACTACACTTGCATGCTCTTTGTGCATGTACGTTAGTTGTTCGTACTTCAACCGATCGGCACGGTCTAATGCCCTAGATCATTGCTTAAAATTCAGGAAGTCACGGGTTCGAACCCAGGTCCGGCTACTCTGGTCCAAGTTTTCTGTGGTTTCCTTGGATCATTTAGGCAAATGCTGGAGCAGTAATATTCCACAGATAATCTTTCACTTCTCTTCTGTCTTCATTTCGTCCATTTCATCTTTCTCTCCCTAACCACACCACCCACCCATTCCCACGATTCCTGAAAGGCGGCTGAAGAGGGCCTTATGCCCTACCCTCCGGCTTTGTACTACAGTGTAGGTCGGAGGGACTGCTCTCCCACCAGCACTTACGTAAAGCCAAATCCTACCAGATGTTAACTGTCTTAGTTTTTAATTATCTTTAGTCCCTGAAGAAGGTAGGTTACCTTACTCTTACCGAATGTTGCTTTGGACGATTAGTGTCGTGTTTTGGTGTTGGAGGTATTTACTGTGTTACAGAAAAAAATATCCCCATTATGTGTCCGGTACAATAGTATTGGAATATAATGTTAACATACTTTGGGTAAATGTCTAGGGTCCTATTAGTTTCATTCACCAACCACTTCACTATCACTAGCGGACCCCTTATCTGGGCATTACAAGATCTGCTAACCTGTTGAAAAACGGGCACCCTCGTCTGTCAAACTCCCTCGTCCGTTTCAACGCCGAACCCATATCAAAATGCCACCACTGTCAATAATAGACCGGCCAAAACAAACTCGTTACAACCTATTTAATTAATTTCTTTCACAATAACTTGATAGTTTATAACTTATTTGCAAAGCCTATTAATTTTATATTTAAACTCGAAATGACTCTTTAGTAATGGCCCTGTTCAGTTTCTCAAAGAAAGACAAGTTATTTTTAGGACAACAATTTTTTATTATATTATATATAATATTTATAATTTAGTGTAATTTTTTATGTTAATATATTGTTAGAATTTTAATTTATTCCAAGTCATGCTCGGCCACTTCGGCCTTTTTACAACCTTTCCTACATGCAACCCCTGTCTGGGTTCTAGGAGATTTGAGTGACCAATATCGGCACAATAACCGATGAACATGTATCTGTATATTTCTTCATTTATAAACATATTTAGTCGGTCAACTCCCCTCTCCCCAAAACTAAAAAAACAGTCAACAAACAGTCATCATAGATTTACTATTCAGTCATTATCTACATTTTCTTGTCGCATCCGAGCGGCTTAGTCTAGTGCTCTAGATCATTGCTCCTGTGGTTCAAGCTTTCTGTGGTTTCGTTGGATCACATAGGCTAATGCTGGGGCAGCAAAATTCCACAGATAATCTTTCACTCATCTTCGGTCTTCTTTTCGTCCGTCTCATTTTTCTCTCCCTAACCACACCACCCACCCATTCCCACGATTCGTGCAAGGAGGCGAATAGGGCCTTACGCCCTACCCTCTGGCTTTGCACTACAGTGTAGGTCGGAAGGACTACACGCCCACCAACACGAGTAACTGGTGGGAATGAAACACAAAAGAAAACAGTCGCTTCAAAATTTTTTTTCATTACATATATTTTTTACTCCTTCGATTAGCTTACTTATTTGCTATTTAGTTGCACAACATGTTAACGGTTTAGTTACTTCTATATATATATATATATATATATATATATATATATATATATATATCCTTTTCTATAGGAGTTAAATTCTTTAAACAGTTTAAATAATTGGTTTTATTTAATGTGGTACAGTCATTTAATGTAGTAGACCCGGAAGAGAAGCATAATCCGCACTTTTCATTACAGGCCCCCTAATTGAAACAATTGTTAATAATTATCTTTAATAAAAAATTGTTAAAGCAAATTTTATTTAATTCAAATTTGAATATATTTTTAATCAGAACTAATTCAAATCATTTAGATAGGATGGGAAATAGACATTAACTGAAGTGTAATCTTTTTTCGGTGCACTGTTGACGAAACATAATTAATTAAAGATAAGAATAAAAGACAAATAAATATTTCAACAAATCTAGTAGATTAATTCTACGTTATACACTAAACGTTCAAACCTTAAATAGCAAATTGCAGTTTACATACATGAGATAAATTAAAAATATTTGAATTTGATTATTCACTGTGTTGTTTTTATTTGAAATTTCTAGATTTTTCTAAATAATGTAATAATAATAATAGTGAATAATCAAATTGAAATACTGACAAACGACACCTCACTGTTAATAACCGATTTATGATTAAAAGTCCTTAATGAATCAATTTACCCAATTACTGCATATTAACTTGTTTTTAACTTGTCCCATATATGTAAACTGCAATTTGCTATTTAAGGTTTGAACGTTTAATGTGTAATGTAGTAATAATCTACTCTGGATAGATACTTTTTGTGTTTCATTAACACCAGCTACTCGTGCTGGTGGACTGTAGAGCAAAGTCGGAGGTTAGGACGTAGAGCCCTCTTCAGTCTCCTTTCAGGAATCGTGGGAATGGATGGGTGGTGTGGTTAGGGAGAGAAAGATGAGACGGACGAAATGAAGACAGAAGAGAAGTGAAAGGTTATCTATGGAATATTACTGCCCCAGCATTTGCCTAAATGATCCAAGGAAACCACAGGAAACTTGGACCAGAGCAGCCGGACCTTGGTTACAACCGGTGACCCTCCGAATGCTAAGGAATGATCTAGAGCACTATACCACGCTACTCGATCATAAAGACCGCCCGGTCGAAACATATGTCGAGTTTTTCGAAATGGATAGGTTGCAATATTCTTTTGTCTTTTATTCTTATCTTTATCTGAAGTGTTATCTTCGTATCTCATTTTTACGTAGACATAGACCTATTTCGATATTTTTAGCATCTTCGTGTTTTTTGTTACAGCTGGTCTAATGGGTGTCCATCCCATAAATCCTGACATGGATTATGTACCAGTACAATGTAAGTGGCATTTATTTTTCTTAATTTGGGCAATGTTTTTGTACACGCTTTTAAGCTGTCATCTTGAAGGATTATTGTTCCCTATGGCGTTTCAGGAATTCATACTCGGTAACAAAACGTATACTATAGGTCCTTTGAAACGGCGTAAAAATCCTAACAACAATTTACTATCAAACAATAACACCCAACCCAAAAACACTAAACTATTGTCTTATCAAGGATTTTCTAAACAGTTGAAAAACTAATTTAATTAATTCTGTAGTAAAAAAATCGGGCTTTTGTTTTAAGTATCATCTTGAGTTGCATAATTCATCATACCTTCGCATCTTTGATGCAAATAACATGGTTTTACAATCCTTTTCAGCGCCACCTACTACGGCACTCGTTCAGAAAGAACATTTGGATAATGAACCGTACTTTGATGTTACAATGCCCCGAGACATCACCGCTTTCAACAGCAAATCGGCTTACCTTACCTGCAGAGCTTATAACGTCGGCAATCATACGGTAAGACTCTTTTCTTTTACTCTATTTTTAGCATAATGTTTTACTTATAACAAACACAAAATTTAGGCAATAATTTATCCGAAACGTTTACTACAAATTAAGAACATGTTATCGTCATAACAGGCGGGCTGAAAAGTTCGTAGGCTAGCATAGGAATTTTTTTTTTTTTTATAGAATTTGATTTTATTATTTAATATAGTATAGAGGGCGATACAATGATTATTGAGGTCATACAATTTTTCGAAACCATTTTTATAATACGATTTGTCTTTGATTACAATTACCTCTTCATCGGCGAGAAATTTCTGTCCAGCGAGCATCCTCTTGAGGTCCGAAAAAAGAAAAAAGTCGCTGGAGGCCAGATCTGGAGAGTACGGTAGATGCGGAAGCAATTCGAAGCCCAATTCATGGAATTTTGCCATCGATTTCATTGATTTGTGACACCGTGCATTGTCTTGATGAAACAGCACTTTCTTTTTCTTCAAATAAATAAATGCTAATACTTTTCCGCGATTTTGTCTTTTGAACGCTCCAATAATGCTACGTAATAGTCGCTGTTTATGGCTTTTCCCTTTTTAAGATAGTCAATAAATGTTATACCATGAGCATCCCAGAATACCGATTCATCACGTGCAGTCCACTCAGCTGACTATCGTTCTGTCGATTGGACTCCGGTGTGAAACGATGGAGCTATGTTTCATCCATCTTCACATATCGACGCAAAAATTTGGATTTATTGCGATTGAACAGCTCCAAACACTGCTTAGAATCATCGATCCGTTGTTGATTTTGGTCGATTGTCGATTGTGAGCTCGCGCGGCACCCACTTTGTACAGAGCTTTCGCATTTCCAAATGTTCATTCACGATATGACCAATACGTTCCTTTGATATCTTTAGGGTCGGGTATCAGCTATCTCAGTCAACTTCACTTTACGGTTATCAAAAATTATTTTGTTGGGTTTTTTCATGTTTTCGTCGGTAACAGCCCCTTTGGGGCGTCCACAGCGTCGATCGTCCTCAGTGCTCATTTCGCCTTGTTTAAATTTAGCAAACCACTTTTCTACGGTTGATTTTCCTGGTGCAAAGTCCGATTAATGTTTATCAAGCCAAGCCTTGGTTTCAACAGTATTTTTTTCAAAGTAACAAAAGTTCTTTCACTGAATATGCTATTAATCAGATACCAATAGTGCAACAGCTGTCAAATTTATACACGCGTCTTTTCAAGGTTAAGACTAACTAAAAATCATATGGATTTGATACTACTAGCGCCATCTATGGGTCAGCCTACGAATTTTTCAGCTCGCTCAATCAGGCTCAGTCAATCATACGAAATGCGAATTAAATGTGGCTATAGTGAAGCATGAACCTCTACATGTTCAAAAGGGCGAATAAAAAGTAATATTGAAATAAGGTCGAATTTTTTATAGTTATACCGATAATGTTAATGTTCTAAACTGAATTTGAGAATCAATTATTAATAAGTAGAAAGGTAACAGTTTCCTTCTTGATAGGTATTAATCAATTACTGGTGTCAAATCAATCAAAGCTGACGTCTGTATTTTCTTCAAAATTTGGTCGAATGTTATTTCAGGAAACATTTATTTATGATCGTCGAAAATGAATGCTCCTGCATTGTAAAGATGCTTTTATTGTGCGAATGCTCGAATATTAATCACCCTTAATGTGTTTCTGTTAGACTTAAACGCTATTGGGAAAACTTGAAAAAGCATTTAAGACTAATAATTCACTTCATCAGGAGGAAATAACTTTTTTGTAAGCTCAGGGGAATTTTAGTTGACTATAAAATAGAACAAGTACACTAATAAGTTCTCTCCACATTAATTTAAATAAAAGATTTTACAGTTTCATTAACGAATAGTACCTACGAGACGACTGGCAAATAAATAAAGTTTTTCTTTGTTAAATCGGAAGTAATTGGAAAACTTCCATAGTCGAACTAGAAATTAAAATGCACTTTTATTACCAAACAGTAAAATTCAAATCAACTTAATTTCTTCTCTATTCACACACATAAAGTGGAATCCATTTCTAGTGAAGGATTCAATAGCTGTAAGGAAAATTTATATACTGTAATAGCAATAAACCTCAGTACATAAAATACACTATATATATATGAATTGTTTTTTGAATTAATAAAAAAAAATTGTTGGTGCTGTTACCCTCTCGCCGGTAATCGAACCAGGGACCTCTGGCTTTAAGTACCGATGCTTTGTTCACACCGAGCGGCGTGGTCTAGTGGTTTATTAAATCATTGCTTAGCATTCTGGAGTTCACCGGTTCGATTTCGAGTCCGGCTGCTCTGGTCCAAGTTTTCTGTGGTTTCCTTGGATCATTTAGGCAAATGCTAGGGTAGTAATGTTCCACAAATAATCTACGAGATGTTACAACAGCAACATCGACGAACATACTTACAAAGTCACAGAAACGTCGAAGTTAATGTATATTATCATTATTTAGTAATGGTGAAGTCTTGGAGGTCGTGATATTAACAACACATTCCTCATTAATTTGAGGTAAACTGTAGTAAGTAAAAATGAATTCACATTAATGTATCGAAATTAACATGTGTGAAAAATTATTAACCATCATATTATTTAACTAAAGTAAATAAATATCAGCCAACAAAAACTCTGGAAACCTAAAACTAGGAAGTACCCGCTTCCAAAAACTTTTAATGAACTGTTCTTCTGGACAAGAAAAACTCATATAACTCGTTAATTATAAACTTTCTAATTTCCAATTGCAAATACGTCCAGAATCTGATAAACCACCTTCTATTTTTCCAAACAAGTTAAATAAATTTCTAATTTTGTTGAAATAAAGTTCTGCCTTGACGGTTGTTCAAGTTGCAGGTGCTTCTGCAGAATAATTTAAAATTCCAAGTGAAGTTATTATGCAAATTAACCGCTGGACTAATTTTGTAGCTAGTTTTTTTGCATATACCCTAATTAATGTTTTATTAAAGGAAGTAACTAATCAGACGGTTGTTTTTGTGTATAATCAGAATTATATTGTCTATTAAACATAGTGTACGGTCTAGTTTTCCTGGAGCAAATGTAATTCTACATCATTTAGCATCTAATTGTAAGCCCGAATTAACATAGCAGGCGGTGAAGTTATATTATAATGCCGCATAATTTCACAGTGTTGCGCGGTTACGAAATATATTTATGTACGTCCATGAGTGTGTAAAAGCAAATGTCCACGTCTGCTTGGAATCTTTATTCCACAGTTAGGGTTGCTATATTGCAGAACAGTGATACGCCTATTGCAATGGTTAACCTTTTCGTTTGAGCAGGAGCTTCACTTATCGTGATGGAGATCGTTTAAAAATTAATAAACTTTCAGTTAGACAAGATGATAGCCTAGTAGGCCTTGTCTAACGTTATGAAATATGGCAATAGCAGCAAAAGCAGGTAGATGGCGACGTACTGCCATATCAACGTTTTATTTAAATCCGCTTTACATCGAGCTCCAGCGACTTGGTCAGCAATTTATCGAATCTGCCTATGACGTGCTGATGAGATCTAATAAGACCGAAATCGCGATCCACGTCTCATAGCTTTGATAGATTACTTGACCAAAACTTGTTTTATTCACCTACCTCGAAAAACGGTTGACATTTTCCAAAGACTCACGCAGAAAGTGTCTAACAAAAGTCCTACCTCCTTTTTCTTCCAAAGCGAACTTGCTTTTCATTTATTATTAAAAATAATCCAAACGTAAAGTACATTGAGTCATTTAAGTGTATGTAGACCTTCCAATAAAACGCGCAGTGAGGTTGTAAGATCTTTACTTAGCAAAATTTAGATTACATCTATCTTATTTCCCTTAAAATACTCCCCATTTGTGGGAAATCTCATGTTTCATCTCCGATTACATTGATCAAAATATCCCTGAAATTATCAGAAGACAATCTCTTGAGCTGTCTCGTTATTTTACTTTTTATCGCATCCAAAATCGCCCCCCCTTCCCAATTATTACTTTGCATTTAGGTTACATAAATAAATTGCAGGGACAAAAGCTGGTGAATAGGGAGGATGATCCAGCATGGTGACCTAATTACGAACTAGAAACTCTCGAACAACTATTGCTGAATTCTTAGCATAACACAATGTTCTGATAGAATTGTGTAAATTGACAATTTTTACGTCACTTACCTCATGAGCTTTCATTAGAACAGTGAATAGGCGATCCAATAACACAAGAGACGCATACCTTCAATGTTTTTATTAACACAGGAAGTCGAGAAGCAACCTGAGATTGCATCATCCTTGCAGATTTCACAACCTTTACTTCATAAACAGACCTGAAATCTCACTGAAACTTTATTAAAGAGTATAGTTGTTCCATTTATTGATCAACCTCCATTGTTGACAACAGTAACAAGGGCACCACAGAAGGAAATCCCTTTTCTATTTGTATATTTACCCCACTGGTCTAACAATCTCTGACGCCTCAGCGAACCTTCTTTGAAATTTTAGGTGTTTCATTCTCATTAGCCGCTATTGCTGGTGGGCGGGCAGTCCCTCCGACCTTCACTACGGTGCAAAGCCGAAGGGTTGGACGAAAGTCTTAAGCCTTCGTTTAGGAATCGTGAAAGTGGATGCATGATGGTTAAAGAGAGACAAATGAGACGGACTAAATGAAGACAGAATGATTATGTGTAAAATATAATTTGCTTAAATGGTCGAAGGAAATTTGGACCAGTCAGTCGGTTCCGGTATCGCACCGGTGAGCTCCAGAAGCTAAGCTACGACTAGACCACTACCTAGTCCACACCGGTCGGTTCAACGTATTTCTCTCTCGTAGACATTTATAGATTCCATACATGTATTTTGCACCCAGGGTAATTTCATTGCTCAGATTCGAATTTAAAACCAATCAGATTTCGATTACGAAATCTATATATGGAATGGAAATCGGTGCCAAACGTGCTCACGGAAATAACAGTTCATAGAGCAGATGCGATCAGACTTTTTTTAATTTTTTAGAAGTTTTAAATGAAATAGAAAATGTATTGTTCTTTCTTAAAGTCCTTACTACAGTATTTAACGTATTTCCTACATATAAAACTTATTGTATGAGGTAATCTGTAAAAATAATCACTTTTATCCAAAAAGAAGTTATTAATTTGACATTATCGCTTATTTCTATCTTTCTAAATATTAGATTTATCTAATGTTAATACAAGAATTTTATTAAGGTATTTTCGAATAACGTTATTATCTTTCCTAAAGGCACAGAAATAATAAGTAGGTTTAACCCACAAGATGAGTAGAGCATCGTGGGGAGTTCTATATATGGGACTGCAATTAATACTCCTTGTTCTTTCTCAAGCTTACACAGCTATCAGAATGAACAGCATTTTGTGTTCATCTTCGTGAGAGTAGTGGACTTATTTTTCGCAAGTCTGACATGTGATCTATCTCTTTATTGGACCCCGAGTAAAAGCCATTAGAACATAGGCGTTTTCTTTCAAATTCTACCTCACTCATTCCTGCCATGTTTCGAATTTTTTTTATCGTACAACTGCTTTCTTTGCTTTATAAGTCGCCTTACTTAATCTGTTCTTATCGCCTTTAGAACAAAACTAATGTATATTGTAAAAACTATTGTATTATTTAATGAGATCTTGTCCTTCTTTCGTTTCTGTAATAAATGTCTTAATAAAGAACGTTTAGTTCCTGGTCAAACATTTATCTGAATTACTTGAATTGGATCCCGATTTGGATCTTATTAAATTTAAAAAAAACGGCCACCTATAAAATAGAATGTGCAGACTGTGATGCAATTTATATTGGCAAAAGGAATTTTGATATTAGGTATAAGGAGCATGTTAAGTCTATTAATGTAACAAAGAATCCGCAGAGCTAACATAAACCTGCAATAAAAATTGAGATTAAATTTGACCTTCTAGAAAGATTTGATGGTTTCGGTTTTTACTTGATAAAAAGCCATCTTAATTAGAAAAAACAAAACTAAAGATTTTCACACACTTTATTTACTATTCGTAACATATGTCTCGCCAAATAGAAGAAGAAGCAAATAATAAGATCAATTTTTTAGACTTAACTCTTAACCAAAACAGATAAGAAAATTAACTTTCTATTTTCCACAAGCATTCACATATAGATACAACAATATATAACAGTTCCTTTCACCCAATTCAACATAAAACAGCATGATACATAGACTCCTAAGTGTTCCCATGTCCAAAAATGTTTATATTAAAGAACTAAACATAATTAAACAAACGACAGTAAATAATGGATATAACCCTTCTTTAATAGATAATAACATATAGTTTCTAAAAACCAACATAAATTAGCTTTAAATTCCGTTTACCCTTTCTCTAATAATAAAGACAGTAAATATAGAAGCATAACATACTTAGGTCCTATTAGTAATTTAATATTCTCTTATTTACAACAATGTGGAATTAGTATGGCTTACAAAACTAACTTCTTCATGGGAAGATTAATAAAAAATAACAAAGACAAAACTGACAAATTTAAGTGTTCTGGAGTTTATAAGTTGATCTGTTGGTCATGCCTTAATGTATATATCGCACAGACTGGTAGGAATTTCAATAAACGTCTATCCGAACACAAAAACAGCTATATAAAGAATAAGACAAACTCCACCTATGCAAACCATATCATAGAAGAATGCCATATGTTCAACAACTGTATTGAAATTATTTATTTAGAAAATGAGAGCTATAAGTTAACATTATTGGAGAACCTAGAAATTAATAAATACAAAAAAATTAGGAACCCTGCTCAACGACCAGACCGAAGGCAACAACTCCCCACTTTTTAATTTATTGTAAATATTATCACCACCCTTATTGTGTACATATTTAATCACCCAGGTTGCAATGCTTATTTTGTAGTAAGTACTCACGTCTGAGGAAGCCAAAGTTTGGCGAAATATATGTTTTGTTTTTTCTTCTAGAAAGACTTTAAATTCAAAAGGCATCAAACAAAAATAAAAATAAAAATATTGCGTTCTGCTGAACCTGCAATTTCGAACTTATTGGTCCTCATCAGTACGCTGTAGACAGTTCCGACATAATGCTAATGAAGACCGTATTTTTATTTTTGTTCGATCTGATGACGTGCTTACCACGTCGTTAGCTACGCTGTACGTTCAGTTTAACGAGTCGATATCCTTATTAGAAAAGGATATTGTTTCTGAATCCCACAAATTAGTAGCAAATATCTACAGATGGCGATAGCGTTCAGTATTTTGTCTGTATTTATTTATCAAAAGGCATTATATTATAATCAAAATATTATAAATGATCAAATTGAATGGTTTTCCCGTACCACATTAGGGGCTTCGTTTCAACTTAGCAGATAATAACGAATGACCTCAACTGCTACCAATGTACCTATTTACCTGTTAGGATTAAATAACACTGTATATATAACACAATTTTTGAATTTTTATTTAGTTCTTGTTCGTATGAACATCGAAACAATTATTAAAGTATACTATGATTAATTCTTTCTACATTCACTTGATGGAAACTCATTTTAATACTTGGTAAGAAATTTCCACAAAATTTGTTTAGCCTAACATAGGCTTCTTCAGAAGTAATACATTTAAACTAAACTGAGCTAAGCTACTTATATATAGTTTAAGAATTAAGGCGGGGGGTGAATAAAAAGGTTTAGTAGTGGTGAATTATTGAGATCAACTTGATCATTCAGAAGAATATTTTATTTTATTTTTAAACTTATTAATTTCTAGAGATTCTAATAAGGATAGTCTAAGATTTTTATTTTCCACATGTAAGATTTCAAAATTGTCATTAAAAATATATTCCTCTTCATTAAGGTGTTTGGCATAGTTTGAGTTTAATTTGTCATTATCATAGGATTTTTTATGTTCATTTATTCGTTTTTTGAATAATCTTCCCGTTTGACCGATGTTAAGTTTATTAAATGTGGAAATTTCTAGTGTTTTATATCTTATTAAGTATCAAAGTATATTGTGTGAAAATAAACTTTGTTTTTCTTTGAAATTATTATCAAATAATTGATTTTGGCATCGTTATTTCGACGGGTGATAAAAGAAATACAAAATTTTCGAATTAGTTTACGTAAAATAAATAAAATATGTACATTGATAAAACAATATTTTTAGTTGCTAAACCCGCAAAAACAATTGCCCAAACGTAGTCACCAGGTTGATGCTGGGTAATATGCAAATTGTCATTTGTAATCGAAATTATGTTATAAATGGCTCTGAACCTCTTGTTTAGCTAACGTTAAGTGGTAGGCATTGCATTATTATATTCGCCCTGTCTCAAATTATTATACTTGAACATGCAAAGCGAATAATGTATAACACTTAACTTAACTAATAATTTACAAAGATACAATTAATTATAGTTATTAGAAAATATAATTTATACCGAAATATACAACAAGAAAACAGTTGATAGTATTTGAGAAATTCACAATAAATATGGGTGCTATTTGAATTACGTCCAAAACATGCCAAAAATACCGAAATTTGCAGGCCGAAAAATCAAAAATATTTTGCAGATATAAAAACATAGGCTTTCACGGCCGAAATCCATGGTAGAATTCAGATTCGGATTAATGGGCCGTAGTCTAAATGATCGGTTAGGTCCAGACGTTTCGTCGGGAACTGCGGCTGACATCATCAGTGGTACTTTATGGTCGTTTATCCCGAATCTGAATTCTACTGTATCTTACAAACATAATTAATGTAGATATCTAGAGTTATTTCCAGATAATTTTATTTCGAATTATGTAGGAAACTCCTGAAAATAATTATGAAAGACGCAAGTTCTCTAGAAGTGAAAACTTGTTAATATTCTAGATTTAATATAGTTTTTAAAAAATATTTAACAAATCTACAGCACACATTTGAAATCTAATATGCGTCCATCGATGTAAATGAAAAATTATTTACTGATGTTTGTTTTGAAAAATAATGTAACGGAGTTAGTTCATCCACTAAATATTTTACACAGTAAAAATTGCTTCTCCACTAAAGCTAATTGCTATAAATGAAAATACGTGAATTTGTCATAACGAACTTTCTATAAACTTCATAATGTAGGTACCTAAGTAAAACGACATCTTCTTCTATCGTTGTCGTATAAGTCGCATTTTAAACGAATTACTTACTTAAGTCTTAAACTTCTGAATTGTTCCTATCTTTCGACTAGCTTAGCTTAATTTCTTTGTCCAATTTATTAGACACTTACTTATGTAATTTAACTACCCCATTTTCACAATTCGTACAAAAGTATGAGGAATTAAAGAAAAAGAAAAAATGGAGAGTCAGAGTGGAATAATAAATTTAGAAGGGCAACATTTGTGAAAGGCCAGGTCATAACTTTGGCTTTATATAAGACCAATAGCTCTGCAAACGAGTGTTTGTCATCAAAATTCTCAAGTTCCTTTAAGTGATACTTCTGGAAAAGTACAGTCGAAAATAGATGGACTTTAAAGGGTACCTATACCCTCTGTTAACGGCAATAGGCGGAATCAGGAATTAAAGTATGATTCAAGTGTACGATTTATACGAATACAAACTGTTTTAAAACAAACTTCTCTCTCAAATGTGAATATATGATATTTCACAAAATAATTGTATCTAATATTCGACTAGATTCTTTATAATCATAATTACGGCAATTTTATATTTATATTCAGTAGATTGTGTATTATAATTAATTGATTCTACTTTCACTGGATGGAAATTCATTGTAAAATATATAATAAAACACTATTGTAATTTCCACTGATTTTATTAGTTACTTGACATATGTTCCGTTACTTTGTAGCTTCTTCGGAAGTTTTAAATACACTTAAGCTATTGATTCTTCTTTATCGATGTTTATAGGTTAGTTTACATCGGTTTGTTAGGGGGTAAATTCAGTAGAGGGAAATTGTTAAGATCTACTTGTTGATTAAGTAGTATGTTTTTATTTTTGTATTTATTGATTTCCATTGACTCAAGTAAACTTAATTTAAGACTTTTATTTTCTATGTGTATAATTTCAAAATCTGTGTTTAAAACATGTTTTTCTTCTAGTAAATGAGTTACATAATTCGAATCATTTTTTACATTTTTAAATGAATTGACGTGTTTTTTAATGCATTGGCCAAATGCACTCCCTGTCTGTCCTATATAAAATTTCTCACAGGTTCCACACGTTAATTTATATATATCAGATTTACCATCTTTTTTTAATTTATTTTGGTTATTCTTTATATGTTTGCGAAGTGTGTTGTTAGTTTTGAATGCTATACTTATATTATTTTTATTCAAAAATCTCTTAATTTTTAATGAAGTTCGTCCAAAATACGTTATTGTTTTAAATTTATTTTTATTATCTTAATTTGTTGGGAAAACAGTATTTAAAGCTATTTTAAATTATTTTTTTTTTTTTTAGTAATTCGTTAATAATGTTTAAATTGTAGTTATTTCTTTTGGCTATGTATTTAATAATATTTAGTTCCTTATTGTAATTAGTTTGGTCCATTGGAATTCTTAGAAGTCTATGGATCATAAAATAGAAGGCGGCTAATTTATGTTGTTTAGGGTGGAATTAATAGTTGATTAGAATGTGTATTACTTTGTTTAATTTTTCTTAAAAAATTATAAATACTTAATAGAATATAAAGCAATCAGGAAATAATCAAAAATGTCTTAATGTTCATCTGAATTCGTCTATTTTCCTATTTTCGGCTATCGGCAATTTTTGAAGTGGTTTGTTTATCTCAATTTTTGTAATATCTGTAGAATAATCTTACATATTTCTTCATTTTTAATTAAGACAATAATTAATAAACTTAATTACTTTAGATTATATTTAAAAGTGAACCTAAACTAGTTGAAAATGAGCCGACGTTTTTCTAAATTAAAATAGTTCTAGTATTTATAGACTCATAGAACCTTTTAATTTTGTCTTGTTTCAACGAAAGGGCTGCTTACAAGTACGATGAACATTAATCGTACAGAAGGTTGAATTACTATTACAGGAACAATACGTTTTCTTATTTACTTTTGTATCCAAGCTTAACTTTTGTTTCTTCATTCTAACAATTCCTCAAGCTACTTACATTGCATAGCTTTACTTCACCAATGTACAATGGCCATTCTTAAACCTACATTCAAGAAGAATAACTCTGCCCTTTCAAAAACACTATTCGACATATAAGAGATAAACAAGAATTTTTATGGCTGTCCCAATTTCCACAAGGTTGCTAAGCTTGTTTGATAAGGGATGGTGATATGTTAATTTTTCAGTAGGTTTGATGATAAAACTTATTTAAATTGTATAAAAAAAACTTCTTTATTTCAAACTATTGTCTTACAGTGTAACTGGCTTTTTGGTTTAAGTTATTAATTAATTTCTGATTTAAAGTAAAATAAACGTTAGAATTAAGATTTTTATTAGATTAACTGCATACTATAAACTGAGGGTAAAATACCCTGATAGGCTTATTTATAAACTCCGTACAGTAGAAATTTTACAATGATAATAAGTTATTCGCCAGAAAATGGTAATAATACTGTCTAACATATACAACGACCGAAAAACTGTGTACAAGGGTGTAACTAAAGCTCTTTGCCAAATTTCACCATGGCGACATATGAAACCAAAAGACCAAAAAAGTTGTTATTGGCCTCGTCTAAAAATTGACACTCAAAAGTCATACGTAAATTTTACAATTGACTTTGTACCAAGGATAATATTTTATAAATGGTTTCTGCAGCAGTCAAATTTGCATTCTGTTGTGCTTTTTACGTACGAAACGAATTTTTCAAAGTATACCAAAAAAATCAAGTTTTATAATTACCATCAACGAGCTCAAAGAAATCTCATTCGAATTGTCAATCAAAACACAAACAAACGTTTTCATGCAAAGTTCGAGCCAGCATTGATAGGACCAATGTTTTTACCAAAAAGATTAAATAGAGATTTTATTTGAAGTTTTTTTTTTTAGTAGGGGTAAATTTTAAACACATTAGTGCGATATTAATTATTAAATTAACTTATACCCACTACAGATTACCTTATACAATGAGGGAAAAATTTTAAAGCAAAAACAAGAATCTATTAAAAATATGAAAATTAATTCAAGTGGTATGGTCGACCACTGGTTACAGACTAACCACTCTTTAGATTTAAGCAATTTTAGACTTCTACATGCTAATATCCCTAAATGTAGAAAATTGTCACTCTTGGAGAATTTTGAAATTAAAAAAGCCCTTTTCAATAACATCAATTTAGTAAATAATCAAATAGAACTCACTACCTATAACTCCCCTCTCTTATTTTATAAATTGTAATAGTATATAAAATGATTGATTGATTCTAGACTTTAGTAATCATCTGTATTTCTCTAGTTAATGGCCGCTAGAGCCGAAACAAATTTGTCGAGATTGACATTAATATACTGTGAAACGTTTCCGTTGTTATTTATTTATTTTTTAATTTACCATGCAGTTTCACAAAAATTGTACCAAAAACAGTTTAGATTTTACTTGAAAATGTTTCATTGAAAACACGACATTAGTTATAGTTTATGCATGACGGTTCCCTATTCCATCTTAGTCTTGTTGCTTACCTTAATAATAATAAGTTGGGTTAGCAGAGAGGTACTAATGACGTGACCACCGTGTTCTCTGGATTGCAATCCATTAGATTTTGCTTGTGGGGTCATATAAGTCTCTTCTACACTGATTCTTACTTTAGAACAGCTACGCTAATAAAAGGTTTTGTACAGTCCGTAATAGTCCCGAAAGGATTCTTCGATGTGAAGCCTACGTTGCTTCCGGAAGAAACAATAAGTTCTCTTATCGTTAATAAAATTTACCATATGTTAACCGATTTTTTTTTTGAATTGACGTATAACTTCTAATAAATTTTTAATTTCATAAATCGCATTGATGATGTTTGGCCAGTAATGCAATTACACCCTGTATATATAAAGAACATTTAATTCTTGGTGAACAATTCGAATAGAAATCAGTTTAGTGATTGGTTAATTATTTGTTTAAGAATAATTACTAACATTTTGAAAAATAAACAATTAACAAGTAAGAAATATTTATTAACTGTTCGAATCTCCCTTCAGCGAACTAAATATGATGACTTCTTTTTTAAATACACTATTTTTTTAGATCACCAAACGTTTAAGTCTTGGCATCGACGACATTTCAGTAAATGCATAAGCTCCTAGATATACCAATTTAAAATACATAAGTGATGAAATAAGATTATTTCACCGGTGCACAGATGTGCCACTTCTTTTGATTGCTATGGGGAATCGATGCAATAAACGGACTTTGTGTTTTAAAAGTTTATTACACCCAAACTATTGACAACTATATACACACTAATTTTATTGTACGCTGCGATTGCTACTTATTTTTACGAAAATACTAAATGACTATAGATTATCATTTATTATATGAAACTATATGTTATTAAATACTACATTATTAGAGAGATTTTGATGTGATTGGTGCTATATGTTAATATACTAAGATGATATCTGCTAAAAATGTTTGATGTTTGAATGGTTTTAATCTAATATGATTGAATGATGAATTGATTCTGCAATTGAATGTAATATGTAATTATTTTAACATGAATTTAAGAACGGCCCCCCAGAGGAGGGGGTGGTTCCGATGCACCGACACTTGAAACAACAAAAAAGGGAAGGGAAACGTAAACATACAAAAATGCAACATTGCAAGCTATGTGTCGGTGCATCAACTACATCCTGTAGGAAATGGACCGATGGGTCAAAAAATTACCCCCAATAAATCTATCGACTAACTTAACTCTAAAAGAACATTTGAAAACAAAGGAAATATAATACAATAGGGCTAAACGGCAATACCAAGAAGGGAAAAAATATGACATATACAAAAACCATAAATTGCAAAAGAAGGGAACAGACAGCAAATGCACATGACAATACAAAAATTACAAATATCCGAGAAGTAAAAATGCTAAAATATTACAAAGACAAAAAATAAATAGAGGAATGTATGCGAACATAGGTAATGTAGAAAAAAAAAACGCGAGTCTGTATTGTACCATAAAATTCGAATTATAATGATTGTTGTGTTATTTATTGAAATGAAATTAGGCTTACAGAAAAGTTCAAGTTATAGAAGTTCGAGTTGTAGAAGGTGGACTGTAAGATCTATTTGGAGAATCTTTGTTATATAAGTATATTGACGGACAGGATACGCTAGTTTCCTAGTAGTAGAGTTTTGGGTCATTTATAGCTGGTAATATCAAATCGATAAGGAAAGTAGCCGAGAATTCTATTACACTAGTAAACACGCAAATATCATCCATTTCAATCCAGATTAGTTGGTAGAGTAATTAATCGACGACATGTCCCAATTATTTTGTGACGATTCTAATTGAAATTGAATGACAGATCTCTTCGTATAGACTTTTTAATAAATTGCAATGAAATACTTGTTATTGTTTCAACGTTTATTATAGAACCTCTGACATATGTTTCGACCTGACGGTCATCATCGAAGAGTATTACAAGTACTAAACTTAAAATTACATTCCAATCCTTAAATACTAATTATCTATGTGACATTAATGGGAAAACCTAAAATTATAATTCTGATAAAAGTAATGATGTTGAATTGGTACAAAGTTTTGTTTTATTATTCACTAAAAATTTATTGTTATGAATAGCTTTCTTTATTTCTAAATTTTCTAGTAAAGTTAAAACATGATTTTGATTTTCTATATGGATAATTTTTACATTATTAATATCTAAATTGTGATTTTTTTCCAGACAATGTTCTGTAAAACCTGTAGTTTGTTTTTTATTATTTATGCTATAAACATGTTCGTTGATTCTGGTTTTTATCGCCCTTGCGCTCTTTCCGATGTAAATAGCGTTACAGTTTTCACAACTTAGTTGGTATACTCCACTTTTTGTGTTTTCTTCCAATTTTTGTTTATTGTTTACTATAAAGGAGCCTGTATTACTTTTGTTGACTTCTATATTTTTAATATTTAATCTATGTAACCTGTTTTTAATTCTATTACTTATATTTTTGACATAATTTAGAGCACAATATATGTTTTTGTCAGGGGTATTTGTGAAACCAGAGATTAGCACTGATCTAGCCTGTATTTTTAGTTTTTTCTTTAAAATACTGTCAACTATATTTATATCGTAGCCATTACCTATCGCAATTTGTTTTATAATGTTCAATTCTGTATTAAAATTATCTAGTGACATCGGTAGGTATATTGACTAATCGATGAATAAGGCTATGGAAAACAGAAAGTTTAATTTGTAAAGATTGGTTAGCTGTACGGTGTATGATATTTATAGTGGTTGTTGGTTTACGATATATTTTAAATTTTATTTGTTGGTTACAACGAAATACTGTTAAATCTAAAAAATTTAGTGAGCCATCTATTTCCGATTCCATAGTGAATTTAAATAATTTAAAAAACCATCTAGTTGTCTAGAAGTACCGGTCCATATACAAAATACGTCGTCTACGTACCGACACCAGAAATTCACATTTTTAGTAGTTTGTTGTTTTTATTATCGAATAATATCTTTTCGAAATGGAATCTCTTTGAAGATAAAAGCTTTTTAATATTATTTGTAATTAAACGTGGTAACTTCTTTTTTTTTAACGAAAAAGACATTTGTTTTGTGTTATTTAATAACGTTAAATTAAGGTTTATTATAAATGTAAACCATATATGTGCTGTGAAGATCACTGTACTTCACTTTATGGATCTGTTGGCTAGATAACCTTACTTCGTATAATAAGCCGTTGACAGCATCCATTTATTGTGACATAAAACCGCTATGGTGAGGACATATATATATGTATATATATATATATATTATTCGTATCTTTGCTCTATTGTTGTTGGCTTATATATTTTTACAAGACTAAAAGGATATTTGGACATTACAAAGGGTGGTTTTATAAAAATTTATAATTTTTAAAGCTATGTATTTTAAAATTAAAAAATCGTTTATTTCAACGCTGTTTTAATGAGGCTTTTCAATGACATTTTACTACTTTCAAACGTTTAAAAAAAGGGCGAATATAGCACATTAGTTTAAAAAAAATCCCCGATTGTTGTTTGGAATTCTTCAAGAAATAGCTGAGTAGTTGAAAATAAAACTGATAGTAGTTAAAGTAGCATTCTTGCCAACATAGATGTCGTATATTACTGTAACTGCTTTTTTACTGAGCGTTATTCTTACCATAATAGGTTAAACGTGCTATGAAAGTAAACAAAGTATCCATGTTGTTGAAGGGGTCCGACATCTAAAGTAGAACACGTACTAAAGCTTTTTAGCATATTTATATAGTATAACGCGTACCATTTTTACAATGGCCCATTTACGTTAACGCATACAAAATGGAATAGAGAATTTTTATATAATATGGTACGAACAACATCAAATTTTTTACAATCTTTGTATACTTTATAACGTTCCAGAAAGAAAAAAACATTATTACCTACTTATTTTAATATACATATGAGACACGACAATTAATTACCAACAAAAATTTTCGTTACGAAACAGAAGTTAATCATTAGCAACATTATCATATGAGGTTTCTCGGTCGAGAGAACAAAAAAGTCGCACGGGGTGAGATCCGGTAAATACGGCGGATGATCGATTACGTTGACTCGCTCCAGAAATGTTTTTAAATTCAATTTTAAACAGCCAATCTGCAGGAAGATTGTGACGGTATTTCACGACTGTTAACATTTTCACATGCCAACATTAACGGGTCGCCAGTGCTGCCAATTGTCGCACTCCAGATAATTATTATCGTACCATATTTAGATGTATGCGTGTTCAATATTAGCAATAATTAGATTTTATGAAACAAACATTTATTTAATACTGGACCGTAAAAGAAGAAATAAGTTGATGAAATGAAAGTTGAATCAGAACTGTTAGTATTTTGAGTTTAAAATAATTTAGGAAATATATGAAGGCGGAGCTAAGGGTTGTTAAATAAAAGTAGGGGACTATTAGTAAGAAAGCATACTATGAAAAGAGAAATAGAACTTCTAGCTTAAAGACGTTGAACCCAAAGCACTATTAGAAAATAATTAGGACAGGTATAGAATAACAGGCGTTTTGCAGTTAATAAATAGAATAGGAATATTGAAAGGGATTATAGGAAAGTACAGAGGTAATAAAGTAGTTTGTAAGGAGAAGAATAGATGCAGAAGTAATATAGTTAGTTATAAAGAGAAGAATAGATGCAGATGTTTAAGTACGAATAAAAGACATTTTATACATATTTACATAAAGAAGTTATATACAGGGTGTTCTTATTCTATTGATGTTGGTCGCTACACATACATACATATAAGCATACAGTTACATTGCTGAGAGCTTACGTCTGAACCAATTAATCCTGTAGTCAAATTGGACGTACAGACAGATAGGCCGAAACTAGTTAACGACCTAATTCAGTAAAGATCCTTAAAACGTTTTTTAAATCTTATGAAATAGATTGCAAGGTAACGACTTACTATAAGTCCATCGTTCTCACAAAATAGTCTATCCTCAACGTTTCGTCGTCACACACGGAAAACATCTTCAGGAAATTTTGCAGATCTCTACTGACCCACAACAGCAACAGCAGCAAAATCTCCTGAAGATGTTGTCCATACGTGACGCCTGACAGAAAGCCCGAAAAACTACGACTACATAAACGATAGCCGCGAAAGTTTCACTCATTTTTTTTTTTTTTATTTGAAAACCCTAATAATTATTAAATACATTAATGCGGTATTAATTATTGAATTAATCTATACCCACCACAGATTATTATTATAAATTAATACAATAATTACTATCGCATTAATGTATTTAAAAATTTACCCTTACTAAAAATTCTTCAAATATTTCATTATTAATACTAATTATTATCACAATTTTAACTGTACAAAGTCTGAATATTAATATGGTAATGGTTTACTTTAGAAATTAGACATTTAAGTAGTGGTGGATATTTGATGTCAATTTGGTCGTTTAGCAAATTTACCTGTTCGTCTTCATTATCCATAATAATTCATAAATTTCTAAGTGTTTGTAGCATCAAACTCATGATTCTTACAAATTCATTCGGTTCCAATGTTAATAAACTGTATTGATAAATAACTTGAAAAGAGAATTGCCTTGAGTAAAATATGATTTTGTTTTGATTTCAGGTAAGCTGGATTCGCCATACCGACGTCCATATCGTCTCGGTTGGGACTTATACATACATCAGTGATAAACGCTTCGTTGTTTTACATAACCGCTTCTCTCCTGATTGGACATTGCATATCAAATGGGTTAATATGAACGATGCAGGCACCTACAGCTGTCAACTAAGTACTCGACCCGTCAAAAATTATTACATCGTTCTCTCAGTTGTTGGTAGTAAGTAGATTTTATATGTTTTCTTTATCTGTAAGGATATTTAGCGAGGGGAACTTTTATTTGTATCTACGAGGCATGTTTTTTAAGTAAAAAGTTTTGAAATTAATAAAAAACGTTCAAAGATATCTTAATAATTTTATTTTGACATGAAAGCCTGTACCTTAATCTACTTTTCTACATAATTTCCTTTAATATTGAGGCACGCACTTGTCATAACGTTTGACCAGTGACCAGTTTTTGAATACCCTTACAAATAGTAGTCACTGAGCGCCAGATCAGGGCTATACGGAAGATGATTTAGAGTTTCCCAGTGAAAAGATGTGATCTTTGGTCCGATTAGCCACACCTTTAAATGCTCTCACCCACTTCCTTACCATTCCATCACTCATAATGTTTTGTCCGTAAACTGCACAGATCTCACGATAATTATCAGTCGGCGGGACTCACGATTATCGGAGGTATCTTAAACACTCAATAAACAACGTAAACAAAGGCGAATTAGACTGTAATGGCGTCAGTACGCATGCGCGGAACGCTGACTGCAGCGCTGCGGCGACAGAATTTCGAAACGGTACTTACTTAAAAAACATGCCTCGTATGTTGTAGTTGTTGCTACATCTGCTGCATTCAAAGATCAATAAAAAAAATATTAATAATAAACCAGAGATTACACAGGGATATTACTCTCTTACGTATTAATATGAAATATTTACTCCTCAGGTATATAAGGGTTATAATGAAATGGCTTTAATTGAACATCAGAATAAGTTCAGTTTAAATGCATAGGTGATCCAAATTAGGTATAGTAAATTTACTTAAGTGGCATTTAGCCAAAGAGTGTTCACTATTAATTTTATGCCCAACTGGGTTCTTTCTATCCTTAATATGATTAATATTTATAAATAAATAAAAGAACTGAATCATACCCAAAATAAGAAGTTCAAAAAGGCTCTCGCTGTTGACAATTGCGTAATTCTATGCGCTTTTACTGTTTACCTACTGAAATTTAATTAAAAGATAAACCCATACGACCGGATGCGACTATCGTGGAAATAAATTTTTCTGAAGGGTCTATGAAAAATCTACAGCATGCATTCTGTCCCCTTTTGTTCGCAAAACAAATCTGTAAATGTTTTTTTAAACGTAAGTCCAATATGAATATATATGTGCATTTGATGTTTTGTTAGATGTTATCTATGTGTTTAAAAATAGACAAAAATCATTATGAATGATAACACAGGTAAGTCATTTTCTCATACATCGCATTCAAAAAGAACAAATAAAACACTACAACCCAAAATTCTTACATAAAGCATAAAGTTGCCACTAAAAATTAAGATCTAACTGCTACAAATTTGGGGTTTTAAAAGTAAACAACCAATCTTGCCACCAGAGAAAAGGGTGCTCATCCACCTGATAAGGTAATTATAATTATCCGGTGATAATATTGATATGAGTAATTACTTACAATTATATCATAAGTAAGGATTAAATAACTTAAAAGCAGGTTATGGATATGAAAATGGTCACTATGTGTCTTACATATATTGTTTATTGAGAAATAAACAATCACAAACACACGAAAAATTATTTAATCTGTTAAAATCCACAATTTTAAAGGATTTTAATTTAAACTTCTATCCTTATTAATTACTGTCAAATAAATGCCATAAAATATCAATAAAGTATTTTCCTTTCTCATTAGAATAATTTCTACCTATTAGGTGTTAGTGGCACAATCGGTTGTACCTTTTCAAACACCCGTTTTGGTCAGTGGCAAGATCGGATGTACCTTTTTTGGTCAGGTATAATTTGATGACAACTTCGGCTACGCCTTTTAGCTCTTGCAAATCCATTTGACAATTAATAAAACACATTGTCTTTTAATTGCAAAATATCGACATCACAGTATCTTCTTTTAAAATAAATTTAACAGTTAGGTACTTATAAACGTTTATCTTATTTAATCAGTTAAAGCTAAACTATATTTTACATAAAATTGTACGAAAAAAACGCTTTTTATTTATGTTTCATAATTTATTAAACTGAACTCTACATATGTTTGGGGTTATTCTCCCTTTCTCAAGAATTATTTATTACTGATAAATAATAAATTGTAATAAATTACTTTTGAAAAAAGGCGAATAACAGCAAACACATTATAAATTGCGAAACGTTTAAAAACGTTCTTTATCCTATTTTCTTCCAAAAATGTTTAAAAAAACACTTTTTTATATATTTTTTACAAAGATACAGAAATATTGTTAAATACCCACGCCCACTTCTCTTAATGTAAAAGACATACTACTTGTATATTTTGTCATTGATTGTTATTGAGGGTTAAATTAAAGGGAAGGTGATGATCTTATATTGCATTCTCCCCAACATTCCATGGCTAACCATCTGGAGTCTTGTCGGAATGCTCTTATTTATCAACCGCTACCAAATTTACGTGATGGAATTCGCCATCGTATCATTGTGAACTTGTGTGGAGGATTATCTAGAATTACTTTGGATTTTGCTTGGTATTCTTTAACGGTCAAATCGTTGTTCATATTTGTTTTACGTTTGCGGTATTGGTATGCAAACTTTCTCGATTATTCTCTTACTTTAATGTCACCGAATAAACTCCGATAAAATTTATGAAATACGATTCGAACGTTTTGAATAATTTAGATTATCGTCTGCCCTGCCTTTGGAATCGAAAAAGTTATAATATATGAATCCTTCCGGAATAATACATATTATATATACCTATCTATTTGTCAAATACATTAAATTCAAAATCGAACCCTAATTTGGTTTATTCTACTAAAATAAATAAATTTTAAACTACTAAATTCCTTTTTTGGTTTGTACACAATAAATACTCTTCCGACAAAAATAATTCAGTCATTACTAAAAGGATATAGATAGACCGTTCAAAATTCCGCATTTTTTTCAAAAATCTTCCAAATCTCCAGTTAAAAATATCAACTGGACGAGTCAAGGTCCATTTAATTCTACAACCATTGTGAACTTTTTTAAAGAACTTCATCCCAATCGAACTTAGAAAATATACCAAACACTCAGAAGTAAAGTGCGAATAAATAGCGTTCATTCGTCAATTTTAGAAAAAGTTTTAAAACTGTTTGCAACGTCAATAAAAGCAAACATTGACGATTAAAAACAGCCAATTACGGAGTCTATAGGACTTCACATTAGGAAGTTATAGCCGGTAAACATCATTACTGGTCACTTTTTATATTTTACTCACCTGTACAGGATAATGTTGGAAATTAATTAACACATGGGCTGAAAAGTCCCGAGCTTAACAAAGAAAACACGTTTTTTTTTGTTCAGAATTGGCTTTATTCATAAACGTAATCTCCATCAAAAGCAACACAATCATTCCAGCGCCACTCTAACATTTCAATACCACTTTTGTAGAACAATTTATCTTTTGCCTCAAAATAACATAATCCTTAGCTTCAGCGATAACCTCTTCATTCGAGCGAAATTTCTTGCCGGCGAGCATTCTTATGAGGTCTGCGAACAGCCAGTAGTCGCTGGTAGTAGTCGCCAAATCTGGAGAATACGGTGGATGTGGGAGCAATTCGAAGTTCAATTCATGTTTTGTAGGTTTTACCATTGTTTTTATTGACTTCTGACAAGGTGCGTTGTCTTGATGATACAAAACTTTTTTATTTCCCTTCTCAAGATAGTCGATGAATATTACACCACGCACATCCCAAAATACCAAAATACAAAATAACCTTTCCAGCCGATTGTTGTGCTATCGGGCGCTTTGGACGAGGTTCAGCAGTTGCTCCGCAAAAATTCCAGTTTGTTACGTTTAAACCAAATTCTGGAAAAACACTGCTCAGAATCAACACATCAACGCTTTCTTGTTTTTGGTCAACAATGAGCAAACGTGGCACACACCCACTTTGAACAGCTTTCTCATAGTCAAATGCTCATGCTTATGCAATATAAAGCCAACAAATCAAAGTTCTTCTGATATCTTTACGATGTCAGCTAACTCATGCAATTTCACTTTTCATCAATTAATTCAAACCGATTTTGTGGATTTTTTTCATGTTTTCTAGTGTTCTGGTGTTCCTCATTTGAAGTCAGCAAACTAACGTTTCATTGTGTTTCGGTTGTTTCCGATGGAACAGAGTCTCCATAACACTTTTCAAACCATTGGTTCGCTTGAACGGTATTTTCGTAGTTTTTCCCACCAAGAAACAGTGTAAAATTAAAACACGAAATTGTTTTTGATCCATCGTTTTGAAAAAGTAGCGTCTCTTTCTAGCGTCAACACAATAACTCACAAACTACTGAATAGAATATCATGAAATTTGAACAGCTGCCTTTTGAAGGTTAGTACTAAGTGAAAAAGAGAGGAATGCAACAAAACTAGCGCCATCTATGTGCTAGGCCCGGAACTTTTCAGCTCATGTGTTATACGTCAAAACTAAGTTATTCACTGCCAAATAGCCGGTCATTCCTTAAGTTATATAGATAATTAAAGGTATAATATTTTTCATTTATTATGATGGAAAGGTCACAGACCTTCTGTTGGTGGATGATCTTTTACGATAAGTTATCATAATCAAACACAAAGACTGAAATGTCTGTACAACAAGTATGACAGTTCTTTTCGATGGATTTTTACTTTCAGTAAAATAAATGTCAAAGTGCAAAAATTGAGACAGAAATTATTTCTTACAGAAATGCCTAGTAAAAGCACCTATCCAGAAATTTGGCGAGAAAAAGAAAACAATTTACAACATAGGATGTTAGAGGACGTAGCTGATGGTATTTAAAAAATTATTCTTACTTGCTTTGTTTAAAAGAAAAAAACAAACACAACTAATTTATTAACACCTCGTATCGCCGATTAACAATTAAAAGTAATATTTGGAGCAATTAATTATTATTAACATTCTACGTCCCTCCCATTGCTAATACAATAGTTGAATTTGACTCTAAGAGCGTTTTGCATTAGAATGCTTTCTAATGTTGCTAAAAATATTTTTAATATAAAGACAAAGGAGGAAGACAGACGGTTTCTCTTTTTTACAGTTCCAACTGCCTATATTGCTGGTGGGAAGGAATTATTCGTTAGTACGGGAAGTACTTTCAACTTATCATGCATTCTTAATGCCAGTGATTCGCAAATCTTTTGGTATCACAACGACGAGGTAAGTTCCATCAAATTATTTTATAAACGAAAGTTCAGCTCAGTTCAGTTCAAATATCTGTGCGGGTAAAATTTTCAAACAGATACGCATACGACGATGTGAGACCACTAGACGTGTATCGCGATTTCGGACTTATTGGTTCTCATCAGCGCGCCGTTAACAGCTTCGGCTAGAGGACAGGATTAGCATGGTCAAATTATTAGGATGCCAATTGCAAAGTATTGAATAAAACATGGACTTTTTTCATTCTTATTCTTATGAAATTCGTAATAATAACATCTGAAATCTGAAATATGGGCGGATTATACGGGGCATGTTTTTTAAGTACGTGCCGTTTTAAAATTAATAAAAAAACGTACAAGGATATCTTAATAATTTTATTTTTACATGAAAGCCTGTATCTTAATCTATTTTTCTACATAATTTCCTTCAATATTGAGGCACGCACTTGTCATAACGTTTGACCAGTTTTTGAATACCCTCCTCATAGAATTCTGGCGCCTGACTTGTTAACTGTTAACCACTGCATCACAACTGTTTTGACTTCGTCATCGTCTTTAAAACACTGACCGCCCAAATGTTTCTTCAAGTACAGGAGCAAATGATAGTCACTGGACGCCAGATCAGGGCTGTACGGAGGGTGATCTAGTGAAAAAATGTGATGAGATCTTTGGTCCGATTAGCCACATGCTGACGGGCATTGTCATGCACATTTGTGCAGCCATCTTCAAATGCTCTCACCCACTTCCTTACCATTCCATCACTCATAATGTTTCGTCCGTAAACTGCACAAATCTCAGATCTCACGATGAATATCAATCGGTTTTAGTCCTTTAGCACTAAGGAATCGTATAACAGCCCGGACTCCGGACTCACGATTATCGAAGGAATTTTAAACACTCAGTAAACAACTTAAACAAAGGCGAATCAGACTGTAATGGCGTCAGTGCGTAAGTGAGAGATGTAGGTACTCAGTGCGCAAGCTCGGAACGCTGATCGCAGCGCTGAGGCGGCAGAATTTCAAAACAGTTTTTACTTAAAAAACATGCCTCCTAGATACATTTCCAATTTTGCAATTAACCCTTCCTTTGATAAATTTCTTGCTGTTTTAATTTCTATTAACACCAATATTTCGTTCACGATTGGAAAGGAATCAAACTATAGTATTAATTCTCCTGATATTTCGATATCTATAGATGCCAATAAATTTCAACATGCTTCTCACATTTTTCAAACACTGAAACAATTATTCCATTTAGTTCTTCTTAGGTAAATCAAACAAAATATTCCATTTTTATTGTCTTTTATATTGTTTACTCGACAAACCCTTATCAACAATAGATTTTAACTTAGAATTATAAACAATAAAATATATTGCCACTAGATAAACCTTCAGCACGAATTTAATGTAAATAATTTCAAAACTTTACGTACGAACATGTCAAAATCTAGAAAATTTTCGATTTTAGAGAACCTGGAAATTATAAAAGCTTTATCTAACGAAAATAATTTGGTTAACAACCAAACAGAATTGGTATGGTAACATATAACGTACGCGAATACAGAAGTTCAACTTATCTTTTTACACAATTAATGAACCCGCACAGATGTAACGATATAAATAAATAAATAATAATTTCTTTAACTGTGAAAAAAGTTGCACGTGCAAAATTTCGAATGAAAAACGTTTAGTCCAGGGATGGAGACTGAAGATGTTTCTCCTTTTGTTTCAGATAATTAATTACGATTCACTACGGGGGGGAATTAGCATTGTTGTTGAAAAGGGTAATCTTACTATAAGCACTTTGCATATAAAGAACACTAGTATTGCGGATACCGGTAACTACACCTGCAGTCCTTCTAATGCTAACTCGGCTAACACTATTGTACATGTTATCAAAGGTGAGTTTTGGTTCATTAATTGTTTTATTCCGTTTCTTTTTTCTTCTTATTCGCCCTTATATACCTGAAATTCTCAGAATGAATTAAGAGATGTGGTATTATTATGTTGACCGTTGCAAATTTTAACCAGAATAACATTATTGGATTTATTATTCACATGTATACGACGATTCATTTAAAACCTTACAATAAAGCAGCAAGTGTAAGTGCATACAAACTCTCCCCCTCGCAAATAAAATTAGTGTTTATTAATGGTAATACTTATTGAGTTAACTATAATATTACCATAATATTTCAGATGATACAGACTATTCATGTGAGTTATTTGTATTTTATACTTGGTGTGACATCTATAACCACTAAAAAGACCGTACTTAACACAAAAAGCTAAAGAGAAGTAATTTGTTCAAATTACCCTTAAAAATGTGTTACGATTGTTACGATATTCATATATTAATTTTGGTGACCATTTTTAGTATATACAGATTTCACACCCTGTATATTTAATCGGAAATGCATTTAAATGTTACCCCAGACCGTTTACATTTGAAAATATCTTCCTATTTGCAACTCTTACCTTTTCATGTCGCAGCACGTTATAACAGAATTCCATGGGGAGGAATGAATTTTCAATTATAATTAACTAATTTTTACGTAAAATAGTTTTCGAAACATTAACGGTTTTCTAATGTATACTTATTCGTTAAAACGAAGACTTTGGAAGCCGCATAAGCAAGATTCTAATTTAAAGTCTAAGAGAACTAAAGCTCTTTTTATGTAACAACTATAAACTCCCCGAATCCTGTATGCGCTGTAGACCACCAAATTGTATTTGCCATTTACATGTTCTATAAATCAGATATTGGATTTGATGTAATATTTGGAGTCAAAGGAACGATATTATCAACTTGTACCGAACAAACATCATTCCTTTGTATAATACCTGAATTCATGAATTAAGGAACATGTATTATACATAATTCCCTGCTTTTCATTAATGTCAGACAGTTGTCAGTATTATTAACATTTATTCGGAATCATGAAAATGAGAAGGATTTTAAATTCCTTTCGGTGGCGTAATAACAGAACTGACCCATTTCTTTAGGGAGGGTAGGCCAGTCCAAATAGGTGTCGTCTAGGTACTATCACAAATTTTAAAATTCGGTTTCGGTAAATTCAAATATGTTTCTGATATTTGTTAGTAAATCAGAAAAGCCGATTTAAAAAATATTTTAATATAACAAACCAAAGAATTCAGTAATTTTTAAATTAATGCCATTTGTGTACTACTTACTAAATTGCAATCAGTTACTACTTCTTTGTAGGCAGATTATTTCAGTTAAGTGTAGTATTTCTAAACACACTTATGGTGCTTTTAAAAATTGATGATTTTTATAATTGAGAAAAATTGCAATCCAAAATGTAACTTTGCTTTTGAAATGATGCCTACAGCTACCATATAGAATTAAAATTATTATTTTATTTAAAAAAATCGTTCTTTCATCTTGTTTTCTGACATTTCAATGTAAATAGGGCCCCTCCTCAATTATCGCGGCAGAAGGGTCACAAAATACTGTTACGCCACTGGTTATTTTGGTGGCCCTGCTAGCTGAATATTTTTCAGATAAATAAACAAATAAATAAAAGACACACTTTTCACCTGATGAAGCCACAGTGTGGCGAAACTGTAGTCGTGGACATTTTCAAATAAATTTTGAAACTCAAAAAAGTGTGTCTTTTATTTATTAAAGATAAGAATAAAAGACAAAAGGATGTTTCAACGAATCTATTTCGAAAAACTCGACATATGATTCGACCGGGCGGTCTTTATCAAGAGTAGATTAATAAATACTAAATTATACATTAAACGTTCAAACCTTAAATAGTAAATTGCAGTTTACATACGTGAGACAAGTTAAAAACAAGTTAATATACATTAATTAGGGAAATTGACTCATTAGGAACTTTTCACCATAAATCGGTTATTAACAGTGAGGTGTTGTTTGTCAATATTTCAATTTGATTATTCACTATGTTGTTTTTATTTGAAATTGCTAGTTTGATTTCTAAATGTTCCAAAAGTGTGAGCTTTCCAGATTTTTCTGAATTATGTAATAATTTAATATTTTCTTTGTAAAGATTATGGTTATTTTGAACACAATGTTCAGCAAAACCTGTTGAGCAAGTTTTATTTTTAATTGAGCGCTCATGTTCACAAATACGACATTTTAGAGCCCTACCACATTGTCCAATGTAAATGGCGTCACAATTCTTGCACGATAATTTGTAGATTGCGCGTTTTTGTAATTTGTCTTGTTTTGGTTTTTAAATTAATATGATATTGAATAACTTTAATCTATTGACTTCTAACACTTTAAAATCTAACCTTCTTAAACTATTTGAAATTTTGGAGCTTACATTTTTAATAAAATTTATGGCACAAAAACGTTTCTCGTCTTTAACTTTCAAACCATTAAACAACATATTCCTAGCTTTTGTTATTTGTTTTTTATTTAGGATATTATCAACAACTTCAGTTTTGTAGCCGTTATTTATAGCAATATGTTTGATGAAAGAACTTAACATTATCAAACATATTGCTGTTAATGTTATATTAACTTGTTTTTAACTTGTGTCATGTATGTAAACTGCAATTTACTATTATTTAAGGTTTGAACGTTTAATGTATAATTTAGTATTAATCTACTCTTGATAAAGGCCGCCCGGTCAAAACATATGCCGACTTTTTGTCTTTTATTCTTATCTTTAATTAATTATGTTTCATCACAAATGCACCGAAAAAAGTTTTTATTATAGTTAGAATATTAATTAATCGTGGTTATTTTTTATTTGTACTTGTAAAAAATTTGCTATGATTTTATTCTTCGGGTAGTTTTTGTGGTTTTTCTCGTTCTTCTGTCTATACCGGTTAGGGATTGCTCAATTTCTTCAGCGCTAACAATAACTCTTTCGCTTGTTTGGTCTGCGAGAATAATTCTTTGTCTCGACTATGATAAATTAACAATATGCGCAACCGTCGTCTCGTACCGGCACTAGTCCTGAAAGAAAATGTCCTTTCCACCTTTTGGCACACTTTCTTTTTAATTATTAAAACATAAACCGTTACATAAAACACGTCTGACAAACGATCCCTTTCTGTAAAAATTATTACCGACGTTCTCGCCAAAACAAATTGCCAAATTAAACACAGTGTCATTTGTGATTCGTAACCGAAAATAAATCACATTTTATAATATAAATTTCTAGTTATCGGGACTCAACATTTCTAATTTTTAATTCGTATTTCGCTATACACGTCAAAAAATAATTCTCTCAAACATTCAGCCCTTAATTTTAACTTTAAAAAATATCTCCCCACTTTTAATTAATTTATCATCTCTCAACTACATTTCATACTATTACAATGCTTAAGGACTTATTTTTTAAAGAATTTGTTTCTTTTCATAGGTGTCTATTCTATATTTACATTACTTACTGTAGTATGACTCTACACCAAACTGTAAATGATTCTTTTGTAGAAAATTTTATTATTATTTAAAAGGCCGTACAGGTCACATCTCTAAAGTGTACAATTTAAATGATTTGATTTTTACTGGCTAGCAGCAAAAAAAGATATCTTTTGCATATAAAATCACTTTCTAGACTAACGCAACTATAAAATCATTTGAAGAGCCATAAATTCTTTATAAAATAATCCTTCAATAGAATATAGCTGTTTCCAAATTTGCATGATTTTTAAAAGGAAAACAAAATATAAATTAAACGTATTTTAAATAGGATTACGTACTAAAAATTTGTGGAATTTTGTACAATGAAATTTTATAATGACTGAAGAACATTTACTTCTTGGTCAAGAATTTATAGAAATTACCAGATGTATGTAGATCGCGATTTTGAACTTTTTAACTTCATATCATCTCACTATACGTAGCTTCGACATGTTTTGACCAAAAGGAAGTTGATATAAAATTATATTACTGACAGTAAATGGCCATCTACAGATATTGGTATTATATCGTATGTTTGATAAGGGCCATATGAATATATCAACTTGAGAAACTTGATTACATTATAGGAGTGCAAACCAAATTAATAAAGAACATTTAGTTCCACATTTTGTACTTTTAAATTTTGGTATGTTAAATGAACGGGTTTTTAGTTTAGTTTACGCTAAATGGTTTGTTTCAAGCCGTTGATAATGTTTAAACTTTTTTATAAATTTTTTGATACAATGGTTGAAATTTTAAAAAATTACAAAATAAGTTTTGCTCCGTAATTTTAGAAAATAGCTGTGTCGAGACTAATTTAGGATAGTAGAAAAGAAAAATGACAACAATAATATAGGTCATCGATGTCAGAAGCGAGATATGTAACTTAGAAGTTTTTTATCGTTATCCATTTAGTAGAGGTTCAAAAAAATATTCATAAAATCTAAATCGTCTAAAATAGAGAGGAATAAGATATCAGCCTGTACATCCTGTTATGCGAAATTCTTGGCCTGACCTTAAAATACGGCATTCACAAAATAGGTAACGGTTTTTTGAACCTTTTTTTAGAGCAAATAAAACACATGTTGAATAAACAGTTTTTGCTTTTAAATAAGTTATTTCTACGAATGTTTCGCATTTTCGTTCAAGTAATTCTAAATTAAAACTTTTTTACTTTTCGTACAATTCTCTTCTCGCGTTGATGATAATTAATTGATTTTTGGTTAATTTAACAATTTTTTTCTCTCAGTTCAAAAATTTATCGAAATTACCAGCTTCGTAAGGCACTCATCAAACATATGAAATACCAAAGTTGGCAGTAAATATCAGTAGATGGCGATATACAGTGAATTTTGAACATCTGTATGTGCTTTAAATTATTACGGTGAAAATGTTCTACCAATAGACAAATATTTCCACTAGTATGTAGTGTTCGTTGAAAGACATACCTTCATCAATGGACGTCTCTACGGGATTCCCCGAAGATATAACAATACAAGAAGAGCAGAACATCCAAGTGATTGATCGTTACTCAGTCTTTTCCGTTTATTTTATTTATTGCCTGCCACTGTTCCCATTCATACACGGTGTAGATTCCAGTTCTATCCGAATAACTCTCGAAATGCTCGACTAAGAAAAGCTTAATGCTCAAAAAACAGATGCATAGATATCGTTCTACGTATTCAGTACGATAAATATAAAATAAACATTCAAAATTGTGCGCCCCATTTAGTTTATTAATTTTCTACTAATGCTTTGTTTCATCTAAAAGGTTCGTGTCAGTTAAATTGTTCTACTGGAAAAAAATAAGTAGTCCTTCGGACGTACCTACCACGAAAAAACGACAAAAACGTTTAACAAATGTCCGACTATTAGGTTAAAGGACATTCTTAATCTGCTGACTTTGCAACTGCATTAAATAAAGCAGTTTCCCTAGATGAAGCCACTTTTTTCATTTTTAAAATACTGGCAATTTATATACGCGCTAATCTTAACTGTTAGCTTTTGCATGATTTGCCTAAATTAATTGCACATTTTTATCTAAAACATAATTACTTTTTTTAACGAAATACTACAATACTACGTCTTCTACAAAATTGGAATATAATAATTTTAGTTCGTATAAATTAATTAATAATATCAAATATTATACTTATATCATTAATTAATTCCATTTTCAGTTGTCTAATGATATAAATAAAATACCGAAGTAAAAAAGAAATTATTTCAGCAATCAATGGCTAACGTTTCATTTTTAACTTGAAGCCTTCTTCAGAGTAAATTGAATGTTATAAATTAATCTAGTAGCCATCGTACATCATATCTAGCTATATTTATTTAATTTGTTATTTTTATTTACAAGTACATAGCTATATCTAATTTATTAAACACCAGAGACTTAAGTAAAATAATATTTCACCTGCAGATAAAAGTTGCTCATTGTTATAAACGATTTATTGTTTAAATGCATGGAAAATGTTAAATGGAAGCAGCAAGTGCATGTAACCCAACCCCTCAACCCGCTCAGATATAATTGATGGTTATTGATGGTATTACTTACTGAATTTACTATAATATTACCATAACATTTCAGATGACCCAGACTATCCAAGTGAGTTATTTGTATTTTATACTTGGTGTGACATCTACAACCACTAAAAGGAGCACACTTAACACTTAAGTTAGGGAGAAACAACTTACTCAAATTACCCTTAAAAATGTCTTCGATTAGAATATTCATCTTTTAATTTTGGTGAATTTTTTTTAGTAGTTATAGATGTCACAACCTGCAAATTTAATCGGAAATGCATTTAAATGTTACCCCCAGACCATTTACATTTGAAAATATCTATCTATTTGTTTGCAACTCTTACCTATTATGTTGCAGGGCGTTATAACAGAATTCCATGGGGAGGAATGAAAATTCAATTATAATTAACTAATTTTTACGTGAAATAGTTTTCGAAACTTTAACGGTTTTCTAATGTATACTTATTCGTTAAAAGGGAGACCTTGGAATCCGCATAAGCAAGAACATAAGCTTTCACGGCCGGAATTCATAGTAGAATGATGATTCGGGCTTGTAGGCCGTGGTCGATGTGAACGGTTTCGTCGGCAACTGCGACTGACATCTTCAGTGGGTGCTGTGTTGACTACGTGTGCGAAGTCTCGGCAGCGATTGTCGACAGAGCACCCACTGAAGATGTCAGTCGCAGTTGCCGACGAAACCGTTCACATCGACGACGGCCTACAAGCCCGAATCATTATTTTACTACACATAAGCAAGATTCCAATTGAAAGTCTAAGAGAACTAAAGCTCTTTTTGTGTAACAAACATAAACTCCCCGAATCCTGTATGCGCTATACACCACCAAATTGTATTGTCCAATTTACCTGTTCTATAAATCAGATATTGGATGTTATGTAATGTTTGGAGTCAAAGGAACGATATTATCAACTTGCACCGAACAAACATCATTCCTTTGTATAATACCTGAATTCATGAATCAAGGAACATGTATTATACATAATTCCCTGCTTCTCATTAATGCCAGACAATTGTCAGTATCATTAACATTTATTCGAAATCATGAAAATGAGTAGGCAATAAATTTCTTGTATAATGGATTTTAAATTCCTTTCGGTGGCGTAATAACATAGCTTACACCATTTCTTTTGCGAGGGGGTACCAGTCCAAAAGGATGTCGTCTAGGTACTATCACAAATTTTAAAATTCGATTTCGGTAAATCCAAAAATGTTTCTGATATTTGTTGGTAAATCAGAAAAGCCAATTAAAGATACAAAAATATTTTAATATAACAAACCGAAGAATTCAGTAATTTTTAGAATTAATACCAACTGTGTACTTATTGCTTACTAAATTGCAATCAGCTACTACTTCTTTGTAGGCAAATTGTCTCAGTTAAGTACAGTATTTATGGTGCTTTTAACAATTTTTAAAGTTGTAGAAAATGTTACTAAATCCTTTATACCCTTTTTTTCGAATCGTCGATTTGCTGTAATAAAATATTTTTTACGATTAAATGGAAATTGGCTGTAACTCTTATAACTATATTTATAAAAGGAGAACCATTGGAAATTGTTGAAAAAAGTTGCAATCCACAATGTAACTTTGTTTTTCGATGTTATCTACAGCGACCCTATACAAATAAAATTATTATTTTATTTAAAACAAATAATTCTTTCATATTTTTTCTGACATTCGAATGTATGTAGACCAAGATAAAAACTGCTCATTAATATTAAACGATTTATTGTTTAAATGCATCGATAAAGTTAAAAGGAAGGAGCAAATGCAAGTGCAATTGCATGTAATAACTCCCCTCCCCCTCTCAAATACAATTTATTTTTCTAATGGTAGTACTTTCTGAGTTTACTATAACATTACCATAATATTTCAGGTACCACTGTACCTGTTACAGCAGGTTGTTCAAGTGAGTTATTTGTTTTTTAAACTTGGTGTGACTTCTGCAATCGCTAAAAGGGCCATACTTAACAAAAATCTAGGGAGAAACGACTTGCTCAAATTACCCTTAAAAATGTTTTCGAAACTCCTGTCTCAACAATACAATTATTACAAAATTCACTTTTTAATTTTTATGACAATTTTTAGTAGTTATAGATGTCACACCCTGTATGTTTAATCGAAAATTCAATTATATGTTACCCCAGACCGTTTACCTTTAAAAATATCTTTCTGTTTGCGTAAGAGTTGCAGCACGTTATAACAGAATTCCATGAGGAGCAATGAATAGTTAATTGTAATTAACTAATTTTGACGTAAAATAGTTTTCGAAACTTAACGGTTTTTTTAATGTCATTGTACGTTTATTTATTTATTAAAAAGAAAACTTTACATCCGTATAAGTAACGTTTCAATTTTAAGTCTAACAGAGCTAAGTCTTTTTATCTAACAAACACAAACTCCTCGAATCCTGTATGCACTGTACACCACCAAATTGTATTTGCTATTACGTGTTCTGTAAGCAAGATATTGGATGTGATGTAAATGTTTGGAGTCAAAGGAACGATATTATCAACTAATACTGAACAAACATCATTCCTTTGTATAATACCTGAATATATGAATCAACTAACATATATTATACTTAATTCATTGCTTTTAATTATTGCCAGACAGTCGTCAGTATTATTAACACTCATTCGGGATCATAAAAATAAATAGTTTCCTTATAGTAACGTAATAACACCAATCATTCCATTCCGTATAGCCAGAAATTTTAAAATGCCATTTCCGTAAATTCAAAGCTGATTGCGACACTTGTAAAATCGAAAAAATCATATTAATATAGCGAACCATACTGACGTTTCGCTTTTTGGTGTAAGCTTTTCTCAAAACTACAAAATATTTAGTAACAATTTATAATTAAGACCCAATGGGTATTCCTTACTAAATCTTAAGTAACTGATTCTTGTTCTTCTCGATTATGGGACTGTTGAATATGATATAATTAGAAAATAACAATTATTATGCTTTTGGTGAGAAATTTATCGAAACTGCCAGACACGGGTCTCGATTTCGCTCTTGTTAGAAGCTGATCAGCGTGCCATAGGCGGTTTCGATAAATTACTGACCAAATCGAAATGTTCCGCAAAGAACAGTTACTATAATAACAACATAGAGGCAATTGCTACCATCTAGTGGAAGATATTTTCTATGTTGTTATTGTCCAACAATTTTCAAAGCAAGTATCAATTGCAGATAATCTTATGGAGGTTCAAACAACTATACAATTGATATTTATTTTAAACCTTTCGGAAACCTTTGTAGCCTCGAAGGAGCGTTATACCAAAAGGCGATACTCGTTGAAATTTGCTCTAACAAAATATTTTTTACTTTTAAATTCGTTTTAATTTATATAATAATATTTCAAAAAGGGTAAGAAATAGAAATTGTTGAAAAAATATAACTTTTCTTTTAGGCGATTCCTAGCTATAACTAATCATATTTTTAAATGTATCTTCCTCATATTTATATAGATATTTCGATTACTACTTAAATATATGTTATTTCTTCAATTATCGCAGTAAAAGCGGCACGAGATACTGTTACGCCACTGGTCTTTTTGGTGACACTGATAACTGAGCTCGATATCCAGAAAGTTAGGATATTAATTGCTCGTACTTATTTTTTATTTTTACGTAATTCGCTATGATTTTAATATTTAATTGTTAAAATAAATTCAACCACATAATGTATATTATCTATCACTCGTTTAATTATAATAATAAATTCATTATTCGTAATAAAAAATGTTTCGCATTTTATATTTTAAATTTATGGTTAACGAAACATCATGTATACGTGTTTAAATATTCTGAATGGTTTACAATAAGTATTTGACTCCAATTGACCGAATAATATAGGTATGTTTAGTATATTCAAGTCGTGTTCAATGGTGCATTTTTTTATTTTCCTTTTGAATTATTAATCGCGAGTGCATTTCAACGTTATAGCGAATCATTACCATTAAAGCAGGTCTCCAAAGATTGTTCACAAAGGCAGAAATAACGCGACGCGACGCTGCGAAGTTGTTACAATTAAATGGCGACGCCAAACGTCACCAACGCCGCCGTTATCATTCCCTTTGACTGCCGTCATAACACCACTGCAACTGCTAGAAACGTTTAGAAATTAGCACTTCTACATTATTGTTTTATTGTCACCGCTCACGTCTCATCGTTTATTCGAATGCTCTTAATTTAAAAACGCAGAATTTTGTGACTACAAAAGTAATTAGTCGCTTGGTTTATTTTCAAATTTATTTTTAATTACGGATAATTATTGGGTATTGCAATCAATAATGGTTACTTTTTAAATTTCGTAGAAACTATTACTTCTGAATTATTTACCTTATCAAAACTTTTCATTTTGAAAACTCTATTTTTGCATTAACTTTATGAAAATCAGTATCACGGAATTCTGATCGAAAATTAGGTGTAAAGCTTCTTCAAAGTGGACTGCAAGTTATTAATTAAATAATAAAAGGCCAAGAAATGGAATTTAAATTACTAACTGTTACTAAATTTCTATTTATAGATCTGTGTCTAGTAATACAGTATACTGACTCGCAAATTCTTTTAAGATAGAATATTTTCACGATTTTTCCAGGAAAAATGCGCTAAATGCCTGTTCTCTCTTTTATCATTGAAATTACTAAATTTAAAATATTGCAAAGGAAATTTTAACCATTAATAATGAAATATTTGAAGAATTTTTAGTAAGGGTAAATTTTTTTGGCTTTACGCGCCAATACTTTTGCCACTAAGCCATGAGAGGTGACAACATTAACAACAACGAACGTACTTACCCCTACTATTAAAAAAAAATCTTCAAATATTTCATTATTAATGATTAATAATAATATACATTGATTCCGACGTTCTGTGACTTAGTAAGTACGTTCGGTGTTGTTACTGTTGTCACCTCTCGTAGCTTAGTGGCAAAAACATTGGCGTGTAAAGCCAAAGATCCCGGGTTTATCATTATATGAGGTAATCTGAGATAATCAATAATTTATATCGCATTAACGAAATTTTACCTAAAGTACCTTTATTAGTTTTTAGAAATTATTGTGGAACCAACAATAAATAATGGCAGAAAACCGAGTTTTCGACCAAAGAATTTTACTGTTTAACTTTGTATATCGGATTCATGTATCAATTTTTGTACTATTGAAGTTATTCTTTTCTATTTCATTTCCGTATAAGCAGTTAACGCTGTGCTGTGTCGACGGTATGAGAAAATTAAACTGTCAGCGCTATAAACGTTCGAAGTCCGATGAATATTTTAACATTTCACCATCGAAATTGAATTTTTTGACTTAGATACATTTAGCAAGTTTAGTTATTTCCAACATTGGAAAAATGCATTTTCATTGTGTCAGCAATACTGCATTTGTACATTCATGACAGATCAAATAAGCCACGGAATTGATATTCAAATTTGAAAAGAAAAAAATAAACTACAAAACATGTCGCCAAAAAATAACGAATGTACATACATTTATTGAGAGAATTGACGTTAATTAAGTGAATTATGTCTCGATTATCAGGAATTATAAAAAGAAATTACAATTATAACATAATGTCAAACGAAAGAAGTGTAATTTTAATCATAACAATTTTGTGCAGGAAACAATTCAAGCAATGAATATTTAATTAAAGGGTCTCACTAACCTTTTACCTATGGTAAAAATTGAAAATATTCTAGCCTGCTTGGGTAATAATACATAAAAAAGCTCTTGTAGAATATCCATAGCTTGCAATAGATTGTTTTAAAAGTTGGGTACATATATTCAAAATTATTTTTCATTTAAACAATTATTTTTATTAATATTATTTTGTTTATAGTGACGCAGTTGAAAAACTGTGATAGAAACTGAATTATTGTCATAGAAAAGACGTGTAGTATAATCCAAATCCAAATAAAGATAGAAATAAATATTTTTTAATGTTATACAAAACAAACAGGATTTAGACTTTGGATGGTATAGGAACGATGAAGCGTGTTTTAACAATTAAGGAACTTAAGGAACCTAATCACACAAAAGCAAAGCTTAAATACACAAAAAACAAATTACTACTTGTAAACAAATAACTCTTGATAATGACTTGGTAGGTCGAAACATATGTAGAGTGTTAATAAACATTTTTTTTTAAATATTTAAAAGCAGTTATTTTAAATATGTTTCATAACATCCCCACCGCGAGTTCTATTGAAAATATATTTAATTTATATATATATATATATATATTGTTGATAATTTTAAAATTTTTGAGTTTCTTAATTATTAAAACGTTCAAACGCGGATGATCTGTACACAATGTCGGCTCTCACTTGGCACTTCAAATGCCGACCACTAGCCTAGAAACATATCAATTACCTAGCTAAAATAGGGGTAGGCAGACCGTTGATCGCGAGCTGCATGCCGCTCTCCAAATTTTAATTAGGCAATAACATTCTATATGTATATAGGTAATACATACGTAAAATACCTATACATGTTAAACTAGCTTTAAAAAATCGGATATTCCTTTTTTCAATGTCACATATTTAATTATTGTGGAAAAAGGAATTGAGACGCCTGTTATAATTTGAGCCCTTAATGGTAATATTTAGTGGCTACTGAAAGTAATTTTCCATTTTTTAGTTATTTTTGAATTCTGTTCTTTTAAAAGTTATTTAAAGTTAAAGATGAAATCATGTAAAAAGTGTCTTTTTTTCGAGTTTAACAGCGAAGCTACTAGACTTTTTCTAAAACATTCAATCCCTTTATTTCCACTGTTCACTAGACAGATATTTCTCTAATAATGATTAACAATTTTTATTGTAAAAAATAAAAAACTTTTCCGTTTGCAATAAAATAGTCTAGATTTTGGTATTTTTTTTAAAACTAAATCTGAACAATTTTAATTAAGTAAATAGTAAGGATAATAATAAAGATAATTGACAAATATAGGGTCACGTTTAGCCTTGATCTTTATCAAACAGCTGGCCTGAGGTAAAATTGGACTTAAAAGCAATTTCAGATTTGTAACGGCGTAATTATTTCTTTTTTAAGGGCCATAAATGATTGTACACCGTTTCATTTAGAGAATGATTTTAAACTACTACATTAGAATTTAATTATCTGTAATTACTTAGTTGTTCCAGGAAGTATCGATTTCCAATATAAAAGCTTCCGTTTTGTAGGTAGAATATAATAAATGAAATTAAATTACTTCCGATGCTTCGGAAATTATGACAGTTATCTGTTTACCGAACACGTATTTAAATTTTTCGCGAAATCATAATTTTTATATGAATGTTAGTTCAAAGACCATATAAAAATGATGTAAAAAAATTTTTAATGAAAAAATAGGTTTTTGGTTCGGTATAGAGACCTACGTAGTAATGTGTTAAGCGAAGCTGGTTTGAGAATAAAGTTATTTTCTAGCAGGTCAGCCGTCAGCAACTTATAAGGTCAAATATTGATTCTAGGACACAAAGAATAGCTATCAGCTTCAGATAGGCGTTTTGTTATTGTCACATGAACGACTATCCAACCGAATAAATCAAATTCCTTTAAATCGTACTCCTTTTATCTAAATTGGAAAAACAATACGAAAAGAAATAGATTCGGTAACGTAAAAAGTGATATTCATTTATCAACGCAAACTGGGACGGCCGCTCTACGACTAGTTCTGCTTAGTTTGTTGGTTCATTTTTTTTGTATACGCTAAGACGTTCCCCCAAACAAAAAGTTCAACTGAAGCTAAAAAGTGTTTTTGAAAGCATTTTTTGGAATATTAAATAAAATTCAGACTCGACGATGGTAAAAATAGCAGAAAAATATTGTTCTACTTTCTTAACCTTACGAGCGATAATATATTACCCCTTATTTCCGTGATAATGCAACAAACATCGATTTTATTTTGATTCTGAATGATTAATCATCTGTCAAAATGGCATTCAAATCACTGGCAATAAATCTACAGTTATCAGCATTCTCATTGATTAGCTATGGTTCTCAAACTCCAACAGTATTTTTGTCGCTAACTTTGGATACATAGAACTTAAACTTTTTCTTTAATCAGTAGCTTAACGTGACGAGTTGCTACAAATTCTATTTCTACCCTTTTAACACGTTATTTCGTGTTCAAAATGGCATTTTATAATAGGAAGTCGGAAGGAGTGAAACAAACGCATTTATAACATGAGTTCGTGCAAAATACAACATAAATAATCAAACATGAAAATATTTTAAATGTCAAACGCATAATATTCTATTCGTTTACTTTTAAGATTATAAATCTTAAAATATTGATAAATTGCATTGAAATTAAGTCAGTAAATTCCTTGATTAATACTCGATATAAGTAGATGCATAAATACGAGGGTACATCAAATATACACGGAACTGATGGCCTGTACCGCTAGGGAGAAGGGTGAACCAACCCCAATTCGCTCGAGTCGCTTTAGTACGAAAAGAAACATTGAGCGAGGCAGAAGTGCATGTCCCCGTGGAGAAACGGATTATTATTAATTTTTTCGCTAAGGAGGGGGTGAATCCAACCGAAATTTTACGGCGATTACACACAAGACATGTCATAAGAAATTTGCTGAAAGCTGTGAAAAAGTCAAGAACGAGAGCCATGCTTTCCGCTCCAGCACAAGTGTGACCGAAGCCAACATTAAGACGGTCCGAAATCTCATTGCGGGAAATAATTCTCTGGGAAATTGTTGATGAATTAACCAGTTACGATAATGTCCACGGAATCGTGACACATGACCTCAAAATGTGCAAAGTGTCCACTAGATGGTTTCGGGTTCCCCGACTGTTATCGGAAGATCACAAACAACATCTATTGGAGATTTCGCAGCAGCACTTCAATCGATTCCAGCGAGGGTGAACCATTTTTGAATCGCATCGTCACCTGTGACGAAACATGGGTGCACGAGTATAGAGTGGTGAAAAAGCGGCGAGAAGGGACCAACGAAGGCAAAAACGCGCTTGTCGTCCAGAAAGGTAATGGCAACGGTGTTTTTTAATCGGCAAGATGTTTTTGACGTTGACTTTCTCCTTGATCGACGCACGATTAATAAGCAATATTGTTGTGATCTACTGGATACCAGGCCAGGATGCATGGCCTCATCCGACCAATGCCACAAGGCAAAAATTGTATGCATTAGGCTGGGAAAAGTTGGAACATCCGCCATATAGCCCCGACTTGTCCCCTTGTGACTTTTATCTTTTTGAGCCCCTGAAAGAAGCGCTTAGAGGCCAACGTTTCCACAAGAACGACGCAATGGAAGTATTTGTGTTCCAATGGTTACAAGAGTTTCTCAAAGCTCTCAATGCAATGGGAAAAATGTATTTTTAGGGCGGGAGACTATGTAGAAAAATAGTATATGTATCGAAGTCTAATTAAATATAGTTCGAATCTTTTACAAAACCAATCCCGTTTATATTTGATACACCCTCGTATAACAAATTGGAGAATTAGAAACATAGGCTTTCACGGTCAAAATCCATAGTAGAATTGAGATTCGGGCTAAAGCGCCGTGATTTAAATGTTCGGTTAGATCCGGACCTATTGTCGGCAATCGCGGCTGACCTCACCAGTGCTACAACGTTGACGATGTGGACGAAGATTATATCTCGAAGTCTTGACAAAGACTAAATTGGAGAATATTCGAAATTGTGTGTGAACTTTGAATTGTATGAATGTGGTTGTTGTTTATCTTTGTATCTTATTCTTACATGTTTTCTTGTATGTTCTGTGGAATGACAATATTTTATACAATATGTCCGAATGAGTGAAATGTACCCCAGTTGAAACCCCAAAAGTAAATGTTGAGCACCTATGTTTCTATCTGTCTATGTCGTATACAGGGCGATGTTACGTTGTAAGATGACGTTGTTACAGGTAACCAGCAAGCTGCAATGCACAAAGGAGGCGCTGGCGAAATAAATATAAAAGCTCTAACAATGAGTGTACTCACTGTAATTACATCCAACAGACCATCTGTTCTACCATTCATCTCATTCGCTGCAATGTGCTACTTCGTATTTTTCCAGTGAATGCATAAAAGTGGTAACTGCTACTTTGTACTTGATAATTAAGATTATCCAAAACAACTTATACGAAAGTTGGAGAATCATCCTTCAAAATTTTAAGGAATTTCACGAGGAAAATTATCAGAAATTCAACGCAGGAGAGTTCACAACCTAACTAAACGTTCAGGTAAACTAAATTTTGTTACAAGTAACTCAATCTTCGATAAATATTGTCTACAAGATACCAAAAACTCAAAACAATTTTTAACATCCATAACCTATAATTATCATATTATATAAAAAACATATTTGCCCTATTTGCCCTATTTGCCCCTCTATTACCTACTTAATCCGTTAAATTGCTGATGTTTACCATTTTCAAATCATTCAATTGCCCAGATTAAGTTAGTTACCAATTTTATTTCGACATTTCAGTATTATAAAATAAATATTTTTTCCTTTATATAAAACAATTTCAAACCGAGTACGGAATGTTAGGTCACATAAGAACCCTCCAAATGCGTGAAATTAGAAAACAAGAAACTGGGGTCAATTCTTAACTTTTCGGTAAAATTTTAATTGATAATTAACAACATTATTATAGTATTGGTATAGAAAAAGAGAATCAATTAATAACAGGATAATTCAGATGTGATTCGAACTTAAAAAATCGCCAACGAAGCAGAATATCACGAACTGCCCAATGTTAATTAATAATAGGACATTTTGGAGAAGATTTAAGATCAATGAGAAAGAAAAACGTGGTACGCTAAAGACATTATTGGCTAAAAAAATTTAAAAATCGCCAACGAAGCAGTATAACACAAAATGACCGAATATTAATTAATAATAGGGCATTTTAGAAGAGAAAATTTAACATCAATGAGTAAGGAAGAAATTAATATATGAACAAAGGCTTTCACGGCCGGAATAGATTCGGGCTGTAGAGCCGTGGTCTAAGTGAACTATTAACTCCAGACGTTTCGTCGGCTACTGCGGCTGACATCCTCAGTGGTAGTGCTGCGTTGACAACGTGATTGTCGGTTGTATCTCGAGTTTCGACAGCGACTGGGCTGACGACACTGGCGTTACTGGCGACACCCAGTTCACGCTGTCAAAGCAGCACTACCACTGAAGATGTCAGCCGCAGTAGTCGACGAAACGTCTGGACTTAATACTTCACTTAGACCACGGCCCTACAGCCCGAATCTTTATTCTGCTAAGGAAGAAATAGTTTTGGAAGACCAATGAGAAAACAGAATTGGGCGTAATATTCAATTTTAATTGACCCCAAACACTTTGCATTAAACAAGCGTAATTTAATAATAATTACACTTGGATTATTTCTAAATTATTTCATTTGCAAAATTTGATTTATAAATATGGATGCATCACAAACAATCAACTAAACAAAATTTTGAGCGCACATCAAAAATAAATATTTTAGATACAAAAGGGAAAAAAATGAAATTTTGAAAAACGTTGTATCTTTTCATTACAACTAAACACAGTAGGTAAATCATAATACACCATTTAAATTTTGGATGAGAATATATATATAAACATCATGTACATTGTACATACATATTTATAACTCGTAACAAGGTGTAATAAAGGCCGAGGTAATTTCGTGCAATGTTAAGTAACAAGCTTATATATAATAAAATGACTGGCAAAATCCATGTTCAATAAATACTAAACAAGAATTATCTAGTTTATATTAGAACACATCTTAACATTACAAAAAAACAAAATTTTTGTTATTTATTGGCTAATACATAAACTATCACTTACAACAGAGAAAAAAGTTCCAAATTTACATCAACAGTCACAGTGAAGTTTTCTCAAATCTGTGATGATTTACTTACTGACTGTTATTTAATGAATATTGTTGAAAAGCAGGATAACGATCATACAAAGCAGCAGTATACAAATTTACTATTATAAAACAACCGCCATTCAAACTACCGAGACCAAACAAATTTGAACAAAGAGTATGATGATGCCCTTGATCCATGACCTTTTGAGGCATCGATGGCTTTAAGATTATCATCTTACATATGTGTATTTGTTTGGTCTCTCCAAAACGAGCAGATTGTCAAACGGATACAATTTAATAAAATTCATAAAGTTCAAAATATTCTCTCAACCGTGAAATATCTTTTAATTTAAAAAACTTGCGAATTCAACTTGGTCAGAAGGCATACCAAAATTGAAATTTTAATTGAACTATTTTAGATCGAAGCTACAATATTTGCTGGCTAATGTTTCGACATTAGTGGCAACTTACACATAACATATTTCACTATTTAAACTCTTAAAGTATAAAACGTATGCAAAGTAAATTAGATTAGTTTGACTACATAGAGAGAGTATTTTGAAATTTGTAGATTTAAAAGCATGTATTGATGTTTACCCACTTTCCCTTTCTTTCCAATATATTTGAATTCCCAAAATTGATGTAATTAATCTACATGTAGATGTATTATGAAGTAATTCCAAATATTGTTTATTGTTATTATTTTTAATTAAACGTAAGTGTTCTGCTGTATAATTGAATTTAAGAAAAAACAGGAAGGTAAATGAAAATATTTGAAAAAGTTCTTGTCATACATTCGTACCAAAGTATCAGCGTATTAATTAATTAATTTTTTTGGCGAAATTGCATAATATACCGAAACAAATAAATTTTGAAATTAGGGTTAATAATAAACAAATAAATATAATTGTACTAATTCCTTCGTCAATTGTTTATTCACAAAATTTAATGTATTTACCAGGATCAGTAAAAAAATTAGAAACATGTCAAAAGAACACATTTATAAATTTATTTTCATCTCCTATGCAATATCCTGGTTATGATTAGTTTATTATTTTTAAACAAGTTCGTTAATTAAAAGTCACCATCAAGCTTTTAACACTCGGTGTTTGATGTTCATTTATCAATGTATTTGTCGCATTATATACGCATATAAACTAAATGGGATATATATATTTGAACTTTGTATTCCGGAAGAACAAGGTTTTAAATTATTTTTTAAGCCCAAAAAAAAAAAGATCGAGAAAAATATGATAATAACTGAAGACGGAAACTATTTTCATTACGAAATTTGTTGAATTATTTAATATTAGGTACCTAACTCATAAGAAATTAAAATTTAAGGCAATTTAATACGAAAGTTGTACTAAATTGTTTCTAATATTGTTAAGCGATATATCAGAAAACTTTTATTAGATTCGCTTAAGTATTTCAAAATTTATTGAAAGAATCGGTGAGTAGGTAGATATACCACTGGGCTAGATAATTTGAAAGTATAAGTTATAGTTTACGTTCATTATAAATATGTAAATCAAGAAATTAATTAATTCGTTTTGTCCAAATCAACTTTCTTCATTTATAAGAAAACTGACAGAGTTTCTTAATTAATTGGAAAATTACCCATAAATTACTTTTTTCAATTAGTGCATAATGTTGTTAATTAAATCTTTCGAAATGTCAAAATTTACGTTCAACCAGAACACAAAAGTAATAGATGTTTATATGTACTTAAAATATTTATATATTTCAAAATTGTTGTGTCCCCTTGGGTAAGAAGTAAAGGTTACCATCTTGTAAGTGATTTAAAAAGATACAAAACCCTTGGGTTTGAATAAGTCGTTTTACAAATGTTCGTATCATATAATGACAGTAAATGTTTTTCTGTAATAAATGTATACTTATAACGTTCCAAAACTAAAACACTTCTGCACATTTATTATAAAACTAAGTATAATTGTGTCTGTTAATGGAAAACTGCTTTAGAACACTGGTCATTATGACACGTCTTGCTAAATGTACTTTTGTATATTTTGTCTTTTATATTCCTACGATTTTGATGGCTCATCATTAGCTAAAAAAACGTAGCTTTTGTTTCTAAAATACCTTTTAGAAACCGATATTTTTACATTTACAAATAATTCCAATTATCTCTCAATAGGTAAATATTAATTATATAATCTTGTAGGTAATGATAAGAAAGAAATTTAGAATTACTATTAGGTTATTGTAATTTTTAAAAGATGTACATGTCACTCGTAAATTATGTTTAACTAATTTGCCATTTTTCTGCAACTGTTTGTAGAATTTAACAAAGACAGGAAGGAAATTTAATATGGACTAAATTCATTAATAACAAATTTAATTATTATTTTACTTAAGATATCTTTGAAGTGGAACATGTGTCATTTTTCATTTATTGCTAGAGTATTCGTTAATAGTACGCGTTCAATAAATTTTGGAGTTTATTGTGATAAATAAATTTACAAAATTCTATAACAGAAAACAACAAAAAGAATATTGTCTCTTATAAAAGACTGATGCATGTTAGTTGTTGCAAAATTTCCACATCCAACCATTCACGATTTCATATCGCTTGTAACTAAAAAAATTTCTTTTTCTATCCTTAAGAGTCTTGCTTAAATTTTACAATGGTAATTCTACAACCATTATACCTTTTGGAAACATAGAATAAAATAGGAATGATAGTATTTATACGTGTTGTTTATGTGAAATCTCATCCCCATTTCCTAATTACTTATTGTAATTGTATTTATTGAAATAAATGTTTAATGTACGCAGTTTTCCGTTTCTTTTAGCCCATTATAATTTCAGTTGAAATATCAAAGTATTATTCGACAGTATCAGACGATCATCAACACTTTTTGTGGTGAGTACTCAGTTATAATAGCTGATTATTTTTATTATAATAAACATTACATCCCATTTTCAAAGCCCAAGTTTTACTTAACATCGTAGCCAAGTTGTTTATTTATTATTATTATAAACTTAACAACAAGTTGTTTCTTTTTTTCTTGGTGAAAATGGCACACGTACCTAATTGAATTTGAGGTAAAAAGTTGAACAAATAATTCTGTTGTATCAACAAAAGTTTAAAAAAGAATTAGTTACCTTTGAACGTCTCTAAATATACGATGGCGTCACTTAGATACAAAAATATCCGAAAGGCTCTATGTCAAAATTCTCTAATTACAAAATTGTAAATAACAATAATACAACATTATCAGGATATGTTAATCAAAGTGCATGCAATTTGCATCAATTGTACCAAAGCTTTAGAGATCTCTATAAAAAGCATAACTAAGAAAATAACCTCATTAAATACATGATAAATATTTAAATGTTTTAATACGATTAAGTAATTACGTTGTAATAAATTAATATATTCACTTTTTATCTAGAATCCAAAACAATCTTAGCTTATAATATTTTGAAAAAATTATTGTTTTTCATTTATTTTCTGCTGTAAACAATTTCTTCGTGGATACAATAAACATTAATTAAGTGCTTCTTCATCTATTTTCGTTTTATCAATTTCGGTAATATTCGGTTTTCAGATAATCTGGTTACCAGTCGGTATTGCACTCCTGTAGTTCTGCGAATATGTCTGTTATATTTAATTATCTCGATAATTAGTGTCATTAGGTATAATTAAATTTTATCAAAGTATTTTTTGAAATCGGTTTTTGTAACAACTAACGACAATTTGATAAAATAAAAGTGAAAAGTGTTCAAACCAAATTAAATTTTAATAGTAATTTTAATCATTAGAAGTAATTTGGGTGGATAGGGTGGCTATAAGGGGAGATGCGGAGGCCACAGAGTGTTAGGGGGCTTTTTGTCCCAAACATAATGTCTGAATATTAATATAACAGCTTATAAACAACATATTGTACATAATTTTGTCTTTCTCTTGCAAGTATTTTATTCTTTTTACTTTATGACCTGTTATATTAATATAACCATAATTTAAACTGATAATTAACTTTTCCAAATTCAGTTTTTTCCATAATTGTTCAAACCAAAAATAATTTTATTAGTAATTTTAATCATTAGAAGTAATTTGGGTGGATAGGGTGGCTATAAGGGGAGATGAGGAGGCCCCAGAGTGTTAGAAAGCCATTTCAACCCTAAAGCACTCTTGAAATATTAACATAGCAGTTTACAACGAATATATTTTGGAAATTTGTTGTAATTATAGTAAGATCTTGTTGAAATATATTTATACTAATTAATAGAGTTGTGCTAACATGTATATGAATAAATAATGTAATAAATGATTTGTTCTCAATAAGAGTATCAATAAATATATATTTGTAAACGTTAAAATTGTTTTAATTCTTCAGTCCAATTATTTGAATTTCATACACCAAAAAATGTCGATGGATTCCATCTAACGATTAACTTAAAAGGTTTTATTTTTGGCTAAAGAAATCTGTAATGAGCATCTATCGGAGAATAGCAAAACTCACTACAGGAATCTAAATTTTTGAAACACGCGACCCATACAAGGTCCGTTCTAAAAAGGTTTTATTTTTGGCTAAAGAAATCTGTAATGAGCATCTATCGGAGAATAGCAAAACTCACTACAGGAATCTAAATTTTTGAAACACGCGAGCCATACAAAGTCCGTTCTAAAAATATTTTGACAAAAAAATATCCGGTCACTTATGCTCTCCTGATACAAATATTCAATTTTTACAGAAAATTTTAATTTCGCATTGTATACAAGGTCTGATCAACAAATTCCGTGACAAACCAAAAATTTGAAAATGCTCTAATATTCTGCTTTTGTACTAGGAGAGCATAAGTTGACAAAGGTCTGATCAGCGGATAATTTGACAAACAAAATTTCGATTTGACAAAATTTTCCCCTTTTGTATTACGAGAGCATAAATTGTTTTAGCTCAGTTTATCGAATTCGAATTCAACATGTCGTTACGTTAAAACTTTTGAGCTAGCAAATATAATTCAGAGACTTAGTGAGAAAATAAAACAGTTTCTAAACTTTATACATTTATTGAAAATCACTATTAAGAAAATACAATTCAATACAGTAGTAACACATTTATTAAGAATTGCTTTTAAATAAACGTAATACAAATATTTGATCATGTTCATATTAACATTATACTACTAATTAATTTATTTATTTATTTATTGATTACAAAATTTACTGGGTACAGTACAGCTTGACTTAGAAATACACATATAGTTTAATTTACATTTTTAATACAAACACAAGAGTTGTGATAACTACTTACATTTAATTCTTTATCAGCTGTTACATTAATATTCAAACATTATGTTTGGGACAAAAAAGCCCCGTAACACTCTGTGGCCTCCGCATCTCCCCTTATAGCCACCCTATCCACCCAAATGACTTCTAATGATTAAAATTACTAATAAAATTATTTTTGGTTTGAACAATTATGGAAAAAACTGAATTTGGAAAAGCTAATTATCATTTAAAATTACGATTACATTAATATAACAGTTTTTAAAGTAAAAAAACAAAATACCTGTAAGAGAAATACAAGAAAACAAAGGAAATACAACAAAAAGAAAGAAATACGATGTCTTCAGTCTTCTTAGGAAATACCATTTTATCTGCAAGCGAATAGAGCATTAGCAGGACTAACGACAAAGACTAATAGATTGGTAGAAAAGATCGGACAGATTTCGACGAAATAAGCTGGGCAGTCGGCTAATCCTCCTATTCCAGATAACCCACTGTACCCCGTCTGAAATGAAGTAACGTTAGGGTAGACTCGCGTTAAGGTACCTAAGGTACCTTAAAAGAACAACTAAAAAGCTAAGGCTAAGGGGATTCGTTCGGGGAGGCCCTCCCTAGGCCCACAAAGCTGAGAAGAGAATTGAACACGATAACGAAACGTTGAATCATGTAGAAGACGTAGTGTAAATGCGAAGCGGAATAGCGAGAATGTGCAGTAAGCAAAGCGAAGAGGTAAGCAAGAGACATGCAAAATATATAAAAAAATTAAAACATGCAAAATAAAAACGAATTCAAACAAAATAAACTGAATAACATGCAAAATAAAAGATGAATTCAACTAAATGAACTAAACAACATGCAAAATAAAAAACAATTCAAACAAAACAACATGCAAAATAAAAGATGAATTCAATTAAATGAGCTAACTACATGCAAAATAAAATATGAACTCAACTAAATGAATTAAATAACATACAAAATAAAAACTTGATCGAAATAAAATAAAGAAAAATTCTAACTACGATCTTCTTTGTCTTCTCCAACGGCGACCTGAAACAGATACGGTGGTAACAGATTAATAACGAGTAATTTATATTAGTAACATCATATATTCTCACCTTAATTAATTGTAGAATGTCACGTTCCAAAGTTTACAAGTGTGAAAAGCACACTAAATCCAATGATACTAATACTACTGCACACAACTTGTTTCAGTAGTATCCAGGGGTTCTCACTCGAATCAGTCGAAAATCATCTGCATACTGCTTCAAAGTGAAGATGTTAACAGGAAATAAGTCCAGGAAAAACGACACCATTGTACTGCAGTGCTCACTCTCTCATTGGTTGGCCAATCTACAGAAACGGCGAAGAAAAACAAATTAACTACACTATTAAATAAACAAAATAAGATAGAAACACACCTAAAGGCAAGCAAAACAGTAAAATTACAAAATATAACAAAACTTTAACACTGCTGGAAAAGAACATTGCTCTAGCTGTACTTAAATTCTGCATTTTACATTTTTGTAGGTTACAAATGTCTAAGAAGTTGAACTTTCTAGGATATTTTAATGATAACTTCGCAACTACTATCTTTAATTAATGTTGTTACTTACCAATTGATCGTCATAAATCCTTCTCTTTGTAACACCAACACACTGCCACTGTTTCCAGTCCAAAAAAGGCACTTTTATGCTTCCTTCAGGTACTGTTACATCTTGGAATGAAAGAGGATCGACGTGTGACCAATGCTTCGTAACACATGGCATCCAATTTTTATAACGTTCCTATACAATTAAAATTTTATGGAAATATAAAAAAACACTTAATTTAACCATTCCTAGCAGAAAACGTGCATAAAGTAGTGTTAAAGTAATTCCGAACCATTCCCTTTGTGCAGATCAAATACCTACATTATTGCAAGTATTCGTACCTTTGATTGAACAATCGTCTGAAGTGAGAATTACCATAATACACGATTTGCGATTTCAATAGAGTTAGGATTAAACTCAATAAAAACGAATTAACTACACTATTAAATAAATAAAACATGAAATAAATTAACAGGCACCGATGAAAAGTAAAATACTCAAAGAAAATGGCGACGGGGCTTGGTCATTGTCCACGTCATTTTCATCGTCGAACAACACCTACGTCGAATAGTTTTGTAACCACATATAATCGTAAGTGAAAAGAGAAAAACCATAGATGCTTCAAAACACAGGAATTTCTCACATCTTATGGTCAATTTTGTTAAATGTTGTAATACATACGGTTATGTTTCTGTGATTTCTATTTTCAAAAATATCGAAAACAAAGTAGTTCTTGAAACAATTATAATCGATAAACCAAAATTATGCTTGCCGACCACTGGCCTAGCCTTTTTTAATTAGACCATGATATTTGAACGGAAAATAACTCACAAGCACGAAAAATAGGAAATAAATTACAAAATAAACCTATCTATATTCACTTCTTATGAATATTAAATATTTCAAGATTTTGGATACCTCTGTATAATTTATTCTTTATGTAAATCTTGTACTGGTTTTAATAAAATAAATGATTACACTACTTCGACGTGTTTAACAAAACTCTGAAACGTCAAATTGACTTACTAACTGGAATACCATACAGTATGTAATAACTGCCAAGTAGTGTCTAGATAGTGACTGGCAGTAATTTTAATAGATACAAGTATTTATAAAAAGTAAATTCCAAATAAATAGCAATAAGTACCCTTTCTCAGTACAGAACCCCAAAAATTATTATGTACAATATTAAATTAAATTTTCGCAAAGAAACTGAAGACAACAAGGATCTGCTTTTCCTATTAATTTTTCAAAAAATGCTATACTACTTTCGTTGAATGTGTAGCAATGCCTATTCGGAAACATTTTAATTGATCAGAGTAAAAATAGAAAACCAATGCTTTCCATGTTTTGTTTCTAACAAACTACTCACTATTTATTAAGGAGTAAACTAATTGTTCAACAAAAAATGTCAGTAAAAAAAATAAAGGAACTAAATCAAATTCAATTAAAAAAAGCAACAGGCTAACACACACCTAATACACTTATTTGCAATTAATCTGTAACATGATTTTTACAAACTGAGTAACTTCTAAAGAGGGTTGTGCACCCTTTACGCAAATTTCGCAAACCCAATAGTTGTCGACATCAGTGTCAACATATCACACACCCTGTATATCTAGATTTCATATAGTACGTAATGTCAAAATTCTAAACATAAAAACGGAACGTAAATTCTCAACTTACTAAACAATTATCTTAAATTTCTTAAAAGAAAAAAATACGTGAATATGGTTTTTTAATTATCGACTTAAATAAAGAAGATTAAATGTTTATTTAAAAATACTTTCACATGTTCTTTCTTACCTTTTGGTCCTATAATCTCCTAATGTATATAAGAAGTAAACAATTTAATGTCACAAATCCATCCACTGGTAACTAAAAAATCTTCATGTTCAGACCGTTATCCTTCTTCCAGACGAAATAAATGCAATTTCACGACTCTTACCCAAAGCTAAACGGAGATACACAATAACTAGTTTATTTTGTCCAAACCATAAATCTGACAAACATTGTGTATTTCATATGATATTTACAAAACTCATTTTCAATGTAAATTATTATAGATTATTCATCCTACAATATTGAGAAACAAAGAGAAGTGACTTTTGCATATTTGGCTATAAATAAGAATATTTAAATAGAGTCCTTATATTTTTATATCCCACACAACTCATCCTGATCCGCAAATAAAACAATATACACCACATACAAAACTGTAAATGTAAATTAGTATGTACTATCACTTTTTTCAAATTTTTCTTATCGAAAGTGTACGTAAAATAACACAACAAACGAAGAGATATACTGCACTCCGTGAATGTAGAAACATAACATCACTTTTCACTTTTATTTTACTAATAAGCTACGATTGGTTCTTACAAAAACTGATTTAAAAAGATACTTTGATAAAATATAAGCAAAAGCACTGAAACTAATCAACGTGATAATTAAATAAAACAATACATACCGCAGGTTATGAAAGATAATAACAAGTAAAACACCACATATGCAACCAAACGTACACCACTGTAAATAATATTGCATACCGATAATTGTTTAATAATTAAAACATTTAAAATTAGTTTTCGGGACCATAAAAACAATGTCATTTGCATTTTCTAAAATAATAGAATGAAATAATCAAGAAAAGGACCTGGCATTGATTTACATGAAAAATTATTCTTTTAATAAAATGAATGTGCAATAAGTTGTTTGATGGCTGATAGAAAAAGAATACTGATTATTTTGTAAAACCTTATAATTTTATAAAGGTGTCTAACAATAACTGAATTTGCCTTGTATCCAGAATCATCTCCTTACTATGCTTTTGCAGTTAAATTCATCAAATGGTTGTATGGCAAGAGGGGTATCTATTTCAGACATGTAATTAGAAAGTAAGTGAATAGTTTTCAATTCTGTTAAGAAAATGCTCGTACTACTATTTATTAATCAAATTCAACTTATTAGCATTTTAATTCTCATCTCACATGCTTAATGTTAGTATCGCAATACTTTTGTAGCATCCGTTTTGCAAATATAGCACAAGTTTTATTGTAATGACGAGCACATGAGTGTCATCCTAATGGAAATGTAGTCTATAGAACCAAGGGACATAAAAATATGGTAATATAGAACTGATAATCTATTATAAAATTTAAACATCTCATATTTTTTTGCAGTCTAACAACAAGTATATTTTCTTATTGAAAAGTGCTGGTAAACAAGTTGAGACTGATATGGAACAAAGTTAGTAATGGAATAACAATTAGCAACTCACCTTTGTAATGAATCTAAGTACTACTACATATTTATTAAATTTGAATTAGTGATTAGTTTTTTAATTTAGTAATTGTGAGAAGCTTTTTCAGAGTTCATAATTTTTGGTTTATTTTTCAATTAAAATTGTATGAATTTTGTCACTATTTAATATATAAATATGTATGGATTTTTTATTTAAGAAAACTAGCACCATTCTTGGTGAGCCTTTTAAAGAATGCCATCAAATGTAGTCAAGTGAAAAATCCACTATCTTAAAATTAAACAATTTTGTTAGTATTTTCTTTAAGGTATAATTGAGGGCTCACCCTATACGATTTTTTTTATATAAAAGAGCATAACTAAGAAACGAAGAAATGCTCTACATTTGTAAAAGAAATCTGGTCTAGTGCTGATAACAATTTTAGGAATATCAAAGAAACTAATTAATAACATAACATTTATGTATTAAATGAAAATAGTTGATAAATAAATTCGTTAATTTTAGTAAGCACTGTTTGAACAAGCAACTGAATAACAAAACATTAATTTACAATCTGCAATTTGAAAGATATTTCAGTGGGACAGTTAATTTCTATTTGGCGAAAATGTCGACGCTCCTACGATTTTGGTTAGTTGTGAACAGTGCATATATATATATAAATATGTATCTATATAAATATCTACACAGCACATCACTGCCTTTTCCTTTATTCCAAATGTACGTGCATCATTTGATGTTTCGAAAATTATTTTAGCCGAATAATTAACGAATGAATGCCAATAGTACCGTACATTAAAGACACACTATCATAAGGCTTTTACAAGAACCTCAAAATTCAACACTTGCTTTACAAAAAGAATTTTACATACAACATGACTAGTCAAGTCAAAGTCCTATTACTGGAAGAATAGTACATAATCAAAATCCTGATCAAATACACATTCATTCAGATCACGCGCACAACACGTGTGATACTACTTTAATGACTTAAAAAACACATCATTAGCTACTACAATTTGAGCGATGGTTTAGTGATACAAGGGTCAAATAATTTAAAATATATGTGTAAATAACAATACACATATATACATATAGATGTCAATATTTTCACCAAATCAACAGCGGGTAGCTAGTAAGGATCTTAAAACGTAATCAAAATAATTTACAAAACCTCTAGTTGCAAAATAAATAATAAATGCGTAACAACTATTTCGTCTACTACTACATACTAAGTAGGTGGTATAATATTAAAGCACATATTTATTCACCAGCATAAATTTATAATGTTTGATAATGTATATATATGGGCAAAATAATACTGTTGTAAACAAATTTAAACGAATGAAGTAAAGGCACTTACAATATCAATTAAGTGAATATAAAGTGAAATGAGCATGAATCGAAAATAAGTTGTTATTTGATCAGGATTTTACAATCGCAATAATTTTCAGTCCGTAAGATATTACATCATGTATAAATGTCAACACTGTTGGAATTATTGCACCTTTCCACTATTTAACTTTGTTCGAAATAAAAATTACAATTACAAAGTTGCAATAAATATTGACTCACACTGTCGAACATATGAAAATTATTAACGGTTAACATATTTTATTAAGCACCTAAAGTACAATTACCTTATGAAGACTCACATCAATAAGTCTGAAATTAAAAAAGTACATATTAACGAACATCTACTTATTTATTTATTATTAATTCAGTTACCAGCTTTTGTGTTATTTTCCTGCCAACCATCGTTCGAATTAATTGAATCGTCTGTATTAATTGTGTTAGCTATTACTGTATTTGCATTTTTAAGAGAATCCAATTGAATTCTGTTAAAGAAAATAATTACTAAGTTTCATTTACTATCAAAGTAATGCAGTACTTACAGATTATTAACAGTTTCTACATCTTTCTCATTTTTATGGCCATTTTCAGTAACAGAAATTTTATTCTCTGTCAAAATTATCTTACTTTCATCCAATTTATTAGTTTCTACGTTGCTCTTAATATTCTCGTCGATCGTTTTATTTTCATACGATTCTATTTTGGATCCATTCATTTTCTCAGACTTATTTTCTTCATTCTTTTCTTCAGACTACAAACGAAATAGGTTTAATAAATAACAAGACACTGTACGATAATTAGGCAGTTAGTACCTGAGGAGTTGCACCAGAATTAGTTTTTCCTCTAGTTCGTAGCATAATGGCTTCAACCCTCTTTCGCCTGGCTTCTCTTTCTTTCTCTTCATTTTTAAGTTTTTCTTGAAGTTCTGCTTTCTGCCTTTCTGCTTCTTCTCTTGCTTTTCGCTCTGCTTCTTCCTTTAATAACCTCAGTCTCTGTTCTTCCTCCTTTCTTTGTTTTTCTTCTTCTTCACGTTTCTGTGCTTCTCTAATGGCCTAAAAATTTTTATATTAAACATTTCAATTTTAATAATATACATTAAATAGTATTTCTTTTAGAACTTTAATTTACCTCCTTTAAGCGCGCCTCTTCGGCTGCCCGCTGTTGTTCAATAAGAAGTCTTTGTTGTTCTTCTTCTTTCTGCTGCCTTTCTAATTCAAGTCGCGCCTCTTCCTCCAATCGCTTCCTTTCCATTTCAGCTTGTCGTTCGGCTTCTTCTCTTGCAAGTCTTCTTCTTTCTGCTAAAGCTGCCTTTGCTTCTTCTTCGGTTGTTATAAGTCGCTTAGAGGAAAACGATGTACTCATATCACTACTTTCGAGTAGTTCTGAAGAAGACACAGCTAGTTGTTCCTGCTGTACACTCTCAAGAGTTTTATCTTGAATCTGAGTAACTTGCTGTTCTATTATCTTCTGTTCTTGTGATTCTACAGAAGGTTTCTCAATTCTTGTGGGCTCCTGAGATAGGTTTAGAACTTCTTTGTCAACTAGTATGGCAGCAACTGCTGGTAGTTGTTTTGGTTGAGCAGGAATAGTTTCTTTTTGATTTTCTGCTCTAAAATGTATGCAGTTTATTATCAATAACAAAATACATCAAAACAGATGTATAATTTTATATACATAATTTCTGGCTAAAAGAATATAAACTTACAATTGTGGTTGTTGAATACCGTTCATCTTGCCCTTGTCTTCGTTCTCAGTGTTATAACTTTCCTTAACTATGCTCTTATTATCCACTGGACTTTGAAGAACTTTGGGAGTGGAAGCCGGGGAGAGTGCAGACTTGGGAGAGGCTTCGGCTGTCTTTTTCCTAATAATTTTCTCTTGGGATTTTTGCAAGCTAGACTTGCGCGTTTTTGGAATCGGTGGTTTGTTTTCTTTTTTCACGTCCACTGGACCATTCTTGATTTGATCGCTTGTTATACCAGTTACTGCAATGCTTACTGGACGTTGCCGTTTCGGTGTAACCGATGTGCGATGACGTACACTAACAGAGGAGCTTGCCACGCTGCTTGCACTCTGTTGGCTTAACGAACTACCCGGTCTTGAAGGCCCTGACACATAAATGTACGTTTTCACTTTAATCAACAAAAATAATAATTACAGATAAAAAAAACTGTTGTAATCACATGTATAAAAAAACATCAACGTATTTTAACAAAGCAAATAAACGTTATAAAAAAAGCACAGGATTAGATTGATTTTATTTCTTTTTAGTTATATTTTAGGTAGTATTAGGACAAGCTTACTTTCAAATGTATTTTTAATAAATCGAAGCTTTAAGGAGCAAAGATCTTTATGTGTAACAATATCTTATAGAAAAATAAAAAATAAAACGAATTAAAACACTTGGTAACACTTTTCACAAAATTAATAACGGAACTCGAGAATTGTTTCGACAGAGGTCTATCATTATCAAGAATAAGCAGAATTACTAAATATATAAATGCGAGCAAACCTATTTATTGTAAATAATAATGGGGAAGTTCCTTAATTACCTAGTTTGTACAATAACAAAGGTGAATTGTTGAGTTCCGTCAATAAACATGTGAAAAGTATTACCAAGTATTTTAATTTTTTAAAATGTACTTTTTCAATCCTCACACCGTAGATACTGTGAACACTAATATCTTATAGTTTTATATATATAGTTACGGTTAGTTGTAATTACAATTTAGGTTGCTCTTTGTTAACGGTTATTAATATATAAAAAAAGTTAGTCACTATCATAAACAAATGCATAAAGGAAAATGTTGGGAAAGAGTAGGAAATTCTGAGCCACCACCAATCAAAGATTGTAATAGTAAAACTAAGGTACATTTTTAATAGTTACATGAAAAAAGCTGAAAATGCATAGAACAAAAAATATTTATATACCCATCTACTTTAATAAGAGGCTACAATAAATGTAATTTTTGTTTTGATATACTGTGCAGGTATATAAAAATATCTTTCTACATTCACTTACAACTGTATTCCTTGTACTGCACCACCAACTTCATTAGACATATCTTACATTGTTAATGTAAATTTTAATTTTCTATTCAACAGTAGCTGTGCTTGAATATGAAAAGTACTTGATATTAAGTATCAAATTACACAACAGTGAAAAACATTATTAAGTAGTTTTATGAATTCGAAATATAATTCTGAATAAAACAAAGATACAAATAAATGTAGATTATTAGAACAATAATATGTATACCACTGAAATTAAGTGAAAGAAATAAAAGCTTTAAGTGTGTACAGCAATAGATGTTTTCCCCATTGCCCGCCATTATCCGACAAACCAATCAGGCCGATATAAATTTATTGTTAAAGGATGTGTGTAATTTTTGTAAATTACCTTCGACCTGAGAAGGGCTCACGCTGGTTACGAGTTTTTTCTGACGAAGCTCGGCTGTCCGAGTGGTGCGTGGTGGGGGCAATGGTGCAGCGCTAAGTTGGTGCATACTGCGACTATCGGACCTGCGCATTGGACGTTGGGGCGCATTATGGGGCGCCCCCGCCTTGCCAACAGCAAGGTGGCTCATACTACGACTCACACTAGAATGATTAGGACGGGATAGGGGTTTTAGGGGAGGAGGTGCTATTTCCGAAAGAGTAGGCAGTTCAACCGTTCTCTTTCGAGGCTTAGCCAGCTGGTCTAAACGGGACATGGAATATGCCCTACCTGGTGAACGTGCGAATGGTTTGCGGGGCGGAGTTGTCGGTGACTCTTTCGATGGGATTGTAGGCATCAGATCAGTTCTACGACGCCCTACGTACCCGCTTATACATCCTGCTGGGTGCTGAGGTGTTGTTGCTACAAAATAAAAAGGTTTTCATTGTTTACTTAATTATCGCATATCCAAAACTATCAATAAATTTTTATTAAGTAATGTGTGAATTAGTAGTACTGATTTTTGTACTTAAAAATTCAAATTGCATGTTGTATTTAAGTTATTTTAATTAAACTAAAAATCCGGACGGTATATTCTTTTTTTATTCTCTTACTTTTGTAACTTAACTAGTAAGTAGCTACCTAAAAAGCTACAATTATTAAGCTAAAAAGACAAGACAATTATTCTAGAGTCATCCCAAGTGATAATTTCTCGACCATACTAGTTAAAAATGCATATAATTAGTAAGCTGGATTAAAAATGTGAAAAATATAATGAAAAAATAATTGTTTATACTGAAACCTTTATAAAAAGCTTACCTTATATAATGAAACATTTAAAATATATAAACTACTTACTGTACTGTTCTAAATTCAGGTTTTAAAAATGTGCACTAGTTTCAAATGGCAAATGTTTATTAATGATACCGGTTGTAGAGTTTTATAGCTAATGATTGAAATAAAACTACGCTTCAACATTACTTTAATCCCTAATTATTATAATGCAAGGTTTTACACTGGTTCTGTTGATTCATAACTATTAACGCTTTGACTACCGCTTTTTAACAAACAATCAAGGAAAAACGTAAATTATTGCGTTAAAAGTATTTCCATAAAGAAGCGATTTTTTTACAGTTCAATAGGCATTACAAATTATTGCAAAAACATGGCGTGTTAAGCACCACATTGGCACTAAAAACCGAACGAAAAATAGGAGAACGAACCTCTATCATAATTATTTATAAAAGGGATTTATTCCCGTGTATATTTAAACAAATAATTTCCTTATATGTATTATGCTTACTAATTTTATGCATTTATAAATTCTAAAAGAAAATATGTAACATAGAACACTTGGAATGACTAAAAGGTGCCAGAAATGGGGAATGCTATGGGGGCTTCCAACAAACATATATAAGTATATAAATACTGTTTAGAGAGGAAAAGGGGAACACAAATAAAAGACGATTGCACAGCAATAAATAAGAAGTAATAGAAGAAACGAAGCACATAAACAAAGGAATAGAAAAGTGCATGAAAACTGGCAATTTGCAATCAGTGAATATACTGTAGTACCAAGAGATGACGTGTTGAACATGTTTGGATGTGCAGGAGGAATGTGGGACATACTAGAGTCAGACGTGGCTTCCCAATGGAAAACCTCATACATAGACGTAGACATTCTCATATCTGAAAAAATAATATATCTTGGCCAGGTCAAGGACCTTACAGACTGTAATGGAAACCAACAAATCCTTCTTCTATCTTTATCGAAAAATAAATACAATAGAGAAAATGCATTTTGAAGTAGAATTACATATTTATTTATTTTTTTATAAATTTTGATTCTCCCATATCAGATTTTAGCTGTGGTAATTTACCTCTGTGCACTACTGCAAGTAAATTTAAATGTATATTCTTAAAATACTTTGGGACACCCTATGAATGTGGACAGAGAGCCAAGAAATGTATAAGGTCAAATACTTGTTTGGCAAGATATATACAGATATTCCTCATTAATTCAAATAATCCAAAACAAAAATAATTTTAGTCGCTATGGCAAAAATAAATAGAAAAAAGCTTACAACCTTCCTACGACAAAATAAATTAAACTGATAACACAGTTGTAACTAAACAATAATTGCATTTTCCCTGTTGCAAAATAGAAACTACAACCAACGTACGTGGTAGTCTAAGTCACATACCTTCTGACCTTTCTAAACCTCCAGCAGAAGTAGCTCGTTTTTTACTTCCCCCATCTAGTTCTCTTTCTGACTGTCGCCTTGTAAGGGGAGCTGCATTGTAGGTGATATTGTGTGTTGATGTAGCCCTTCGATGGCCCCAAAAGGAAGCAGCATTATCTAAAGGTTCTAACATACGTGGAGTAGACGAGCCGAAAGCAAAAACCATGGAACTCCTTTCATTTTTCTTTTTCGCTTCCATCCTAGCTTCCCTTTCCTGATTTCTCCTAATAATAGACTCCAGTCTTTCCCTCTCAGCATCTTCGATCATTTTTTTCCGTTCTTCTACTTGCTGTCTATGTGACTCCTCTCTCATTTTAAGCTCTTCCATACGTTTCCTTCTTTCGTGTTCCTTTTGTTCTTTAAATCGCTGCGCTGCCATCGCGTGTGCTTTGATTTCTTCCAATTTCTTATATCTCTCTTCATTTTGCCTTTCTTTGAATGACTTTAATCTACATTCTCGCTCTTCTAAATAAAAATATACCATATATTAGTCGTTGTGTAGATTAATAGTAAAAATAATAAATAAATAATAACTATAATTACTTTGTCACTAATTTTTTTACTAATAATTTTTGTCAATTGTTTAAATGCGTATATATTACAATTATTAAGGACACCAGAGATCAATCCATATAAACATAAAAAACAGATTCAAAAAATTTCTAACATTACCATGAAAACTAATTTCAAAAACGAAATTATAATGTACCATATTTAGACCGGAAAGTTTCTTACCACCTAATACTTTCATTAGATCGCTTGAGGTAGAATATATGATCAAGTAATTGGGTGCATTGATTTATAAAAAATAATAATAATATTTAGTTATCATCAATTAATCTACTTCTTTGGTTGAAGGATAAAGGAGAGAAAATTAATTACAGATTTTGTTTCTAAATCCGAAAATTACATACAATGTAAAAAATAATAAATTTGTACATTTTTACAAATATCAATACAAAAAATGTAATACTTATAATATGAATTATACCGAATTAATTAATAATGATGATTGATTAGACCATTTTATAGAGTGCTAAAATAATAAACACTGGCGTGTATATGAGAAAAGAGCGAAATAACATTTTATATTTCACCTTGAAACATAACTTAGAAATAGATAAAATCTTATTACAAATTATTAAGTTCATCAGCATGTAAGCAACAGATATTAGAAACGTTACAAGGTACACGAAAAAGAAAAACAAATTAAAACATTTCAGCAACACGTTAATAATATTAGTAAGAGATTAAGAAAATCTAATACACCACCCACACTTACAAAAATATGGCAAACTACACGATTCCATTTTAGTAAAATACAGTTAATTGTAAGTTGAATTAAACAATTTTTTGTGGTGCTAGATGTAATGTATACAATTCTTATAAGAATGTTTACTTGAATCACTCATTAATAAAATTATTATTCAAAACCACAACTGAGACAATAGTTTTGCTATTACGATGTCAAAACTGTTTGGATAATTTTAATCTATGACAAAAAACAATTGTCTTATTTAAATGTTAATAACTTTTTTGTGTTATACTTTTTAAAGACATCTTCTTATACTATTTGGGAAAACTTTTTTCGCAGAATTTAAATTCATCAATGGTAGCGATTATATTTTTCAATCAGTACAAAAATTTTAATTCCTGTGGCAAGTTCAATTTGAAATTTATCAGTGCAACTAGACTGCAGTTTTGATGGTTTGATACTTAAAAGGATCACCTATCCTTTTTAAAATACTTATACTGTAGCCCTTTGTACGCATATTTTTAATTCATAAAAGGTACAGTAACCCAGTTTTTGATTTCCCATTTAATATCGATTCTTTGTCACTTTTATAAAAGCCGTTTTAGGCTGTTGGCAAGTAAACCTTTGTTAAAAAAAATCCAGAGAAAAAATATATATTCACAGGTTACAGAACTGAATCGACATTTTGTTCATCGTTTTAGAAAAAGGCTTAAAACTTCGTCTACATAGATCAAAATGGGACTTTATTTTTGTAAATTTTTATGGTTTGTCCATAAACGTATACTAGCTAGGTATGCAAAAATAAAAACATACTAAAAAGTATAATAAAAATCATCATAAATACTACAATATATACTGCTATAAAAATAAATGTCGTATATATTTACGTAACATTAACTGTAAATTTGACAAACCGATGTACATCCCCTTAAGCACTGGGGACAACTACCTCAACGTATGCAAAATGTTATTATTGTATACATTTTGAGATATTTGACTGGTGGCATTAATACAACAGGCAATCAAAAATTAGGTCAAATAAAAACCTGCTTTCACCTAAGGATGTTTTCTGGTATGTTAGTGTAATAATAATAACAACAATAATAAAGTATATTAAATTCTTATAAGTTGCCACTTTAATTGAAAGTATAAAGCGAATAATAATTCAAAAGTTTTTATGATCCAATTTTAACAAATTTAATTCGTAGATAATACTTAATTGTATTTTATAACATTTAATAAATTTAATTTTATCGTATTGCAAAGAATAAAAGAAAGAAAAATTGAATTTTTTCGTATATATTGTTTTTATTAAAACTAAATGCAAAACAGGCTGAATTTAAGAAAAAAGAGAAAAAATGGCGCATGGTTTTATAAACTAATTTATGATATTCACGCTTCAACAAAACCATGGAAAAATTCTTTTACCTAATAAACATGCGTTACAAGCTTCAACTAATAAAATACACAAAACAAACATTTCTAACAATAAATTATAAATGCATAGCTAAATAATTAATTTTAACATTAAATTCGTTTAGTTGCATTAATGTAAAACGAAAAATATAAATAAATAAAAATAAACATTGCTCAAACAATTTGTTACCTTCGTACTGAGGGGGATCTGGCCCCACATATGCAAACCAGTGCATTGTTGCACCTAAAATATTATTTCGTTTTAACTAAACACGATTGTTAGTAGGAACAGTTACAAATTGAAAACTATGTTTAATAATATTACTTTTATTTTCTTTTTAAATACTGTGTTTAATTAAATGTTTAGTTATACCTAAAATTTTATATAAAATTTCTTCAAGTACGGTTGAAATCGGAATTAATGTCAAGCATAAAATATTTCAATATCTACAACAAGATAAGATATTTTATTTTTAATACTGACGCATGTTTATGCGAAAAATAAAATTACCTTATAATTAATTTTGATAACGTTGACTAGTACAGATATTTTCTTCTTTTGCATTTTTGGTGAAGGTCCAAATAAAATATAAGAAAAGTTCTATAAATTATTAATCATATCTAAATTCACTTGATGGAAACTCATAATTCACTTCATAAAATAAAAACAAAAAAATGTTAATTTCCACAATATTTATTAATCACTTAACAATTGTATCGCCTTACTAAGACTTCATCAGAAGTATAACTGATACTTAATTATTTACTTACTGATACTGTTATAATTCTGATGAAGCCTTAGTAAAGCGAAACAATTGTTAAGTGATTACTAAATATTGTGGAAATTAACATTTTTTGTTTTTATTTTATGAAGTTCTATAAATGTAAATGTACCTAAATCTCATTTTAAAATAATAAAATTAAAATTAAGAAAAATTCCCCAAAAATTTTAACGATATCATTTTTATAAAATAGTGCTATTACTACGGATACACATAACTAAATAACAGACAATAACCATGACATCCACCACGAAAAAAGAAAAATCTGAAGCAACAGTTATATATATATATATGCAAAAAAAAAGTAAAATTGCATATCCTAACAGCAACTGAAAAAATTAATACAATCTTTTTTTTAAAGGGTGCCCCAATTTTCTGTCATAAAACATTACTTATTTAATGCAAAACATTTAAATACCAAGATTGGTTATCAAAACCAGTTTATTATTGTTATGTTCAAATTATTTAAAATAATATTAAAGATAGGAAGTAGAACATTAAAAAAAAGTTATACATAAAATATTTAAAATAAAGTATATTTCTAACTCACCCTTTGCAAGTGCTGATGGTGGTCTGGACCCTGCAATAAAAAAGAAAAAAAAACAATTAATTAATGCTATCAAAGTATTTAATATTTCTTGTAAGCAATTATGAACATGTTAGATAAAATATTCTTATTTAACTTTTAAATTAGAAGGTTCTGTATGGAACAGTTAATATTAATTTTTATGTATTTGAGCCTTTCAACATTACGTTTCATCATGGAAGTTCTAGGGTTTCAGAAACGTAAATTGAGCAATTATCCCACTTACTTAGCTAAATTCTGCAAGCTTGAAAAACACTTACGTACATATACTTGTAAAATTCCTTTTTTTTTATTTAATTAGCTTGCTGGTTACCTGTAACAACGTCATCTTACAACGTAACATCACCCTGTATACGACATAGACAGATAGAAACGTAGGTGCTCAACATTTACTTTTGGGGTTTCAACTGGGGTACATTTCACTCATTCGGACATTCGCAAAATATTATCCCCTAGAAAATATTGTCATTCCACAGAACATACAAGAAAACATGTAAGAATAAGATACAAAGATAAACAACAACCACATTCATACAATTCAAAGTTCACACACAATTTCGAATATTCTCCAATTTAGTCTTTGTCAAGACTTCGAGATATAATCTTCGTCCACATCGTCAACGTTGTACCACTGGTGAGGTCAGCCGTAATTGCCAACAAAAGGTCTGGATCTAACCGAACATTTAAATCACGGCGGTTTAGCCCGAATCTCAATTCTACTATGGATTTTGGCCGTGAAAGCCTATGTTTTTAAATTCTCCAATTTGTTTACGAGGGTGTATCAAATATAAACGGGATTGGTTTTGTAAAAGATTCGAACTATATTTAATTAGATGCATTTACTATTTTTCTACATAGTCTCCCGCCCTAAAAATACATTTTTCCGATCGCATTGAGAGCTTTTTCATGCCATCATCGTAGAAACTCTTGTAACCATTAGAACACAAATGCTTCCATTGCGTCGTTCTTGTGGAAACGTTGGCCTCCAAGCGCTTCTTTCAGGGGCCCAAAAAGATAGAAGTCACAAGGGGACAAGTCGGGGCTATATGGCGGATGTTCCAGCTTTTCCCAGCCTAATGCATACAATTTTTGCCTTGTGGCATTGGCCATATGAGGCGTAGCGTTATCATGCAAAAGAATGACACTTCTGACCGATGGTTTCTTTCTTTTCCTTCGAAATTACAATTTCGCGACATCCGGTATATCACAATAATAGTGCGCATTAAAAGTAAACGTGAAAAACACCTTGCCAATCAAACAACACTGTTTCGGTCACACTTGTCTGTGGACGGCGAGCATGGCTCTCGTTCTCGACCTTTTCACGGCTTTCAGAAAATTCTGTGTGCCATATAAACACTCCAGTTTTTGACAGGAACTGTGCTTGTAATCGCCGCAAAATTTCAGTTGGATTCACGCCCTCCTTGGCCAAAAACCTAACAAGGGAGACATGCACTTCTGCCTCACTCATTGTTACTTTACGTACTAAAGCGACTCAAGCGAATTTGGATTGGTTCTCCCTTCTCCCTAGCGGTACAGACCATCTTCGCATCTACCACTACTCTCAGTCCCATTTATATTTGATACACCCTCGTATTTATCATATCCCACATATAGAATTCAGATTTGGGCTAAAGAGCTGTGGTATAAACGAACGGTTAGGTCTAGACGTATCGTCGGCAACTTCGGCCGATATCATCAGTGGTAATGCGGTAACAAGTCTTGGCAGCCGCTGCACCTCACCGTTCATTTAGACCACGGCTTATTATGTTATATATCCCACATCCCCAACTATTTAAAAAAAACGCAATATAATCTAGATCTTCCTCTGCCTATCTTTAATCCTGTTTCTGCTTCTAATATATCTTTAACTAGCCCTTCATGTCTCAGAAGGTGTATTACCATCCCATAAATTATTTCTCAAATTGACCTTTATAATACCTCATATTTCTAGTTATATATCCTTCACTAATTTAAGTAGGGAAAAAAACAAAAAATTAATTGATTAAAATTTGCAGGTCCATATAGAAACTTTTTCGTTCGTTTCATGACTTTCGTTACAAATTAACTTGCGTGTATTTTGCTCGTTTGATATTTAATTAGACTTAATGCAACAAATTATGGCATATCACTCTAATTACCGTATGTATCGATTTGGACAGTTTCTAATGACGACTTCACATCCTGGCCTCAGCCCACAAAATATTGAATAGAATTAGCACGATACATACTCCTCTAAATCGGTGATTTAAAAAACGTTTTCACTCAACGGATTATTTATTATTACATAACACCACATACAGCAATTGCATAATTAAATAGTTATTAAAACATTTTTCCTTCTAATTATGTTTTTGTAAACAAACGTTTGGTATATTAATAATTAATACTTCGCAGTAGTTTTTCTATTTTAGGTACCTATAAAGTTTAAGGGAAATAAAAGTTCTTTAAGAGGTATTAGAATTCGAAATTGCAAATGTTAGTTATATACAATACTTGTATTTAATTAACGATGATATAATGAAGAATGATCATTTTGCTATTTTTAAAAAATAATGTTAATCAACTGACATCTTTGCAAGCATATGATTTCATCATATGTTTGAACTATAAGATTTACTAACATTTACCTTCACCTTATAACAATTTTACAGAAAAATAATGAACAAAAGGAGGTAGGTTATTTTAAGAACAAAATTAATGTTAGCCAATGCAGTTCAATAAAAACACAATTCTATGACCTTAATTTATTAATTTAAAATAAGTACGAAAAATATGGGCATATTTTTATAATTTAATTCATCATCAGACAGACATTAAAACAATTCGTAATTATAAAACGGTCGTATATTTACTTTATGACCTACACTGCTATCTCTGCATCTTTAATTAACTTGATCAAACTGACTTAATTACCAAAAGTTACCTTACTTATAATTAGTAACAAACATTTTGTGTCTCAATAATTTTATCACCTTACTGATACCATGCATTCTTAGCTCATAAATATAGGGGAGGTAAACTTCACCTTATGAATGTATTTATGTAATGTTTGCAGCAGATTAGATAAGTTATCTTCCAAAATATTTATTTACTGTACCAACAAAACATATTAAAAATATAAATGAAATTAAGAACGTGCTTATAAAAGATATTCGTAAAAATACTGTACAGAATACATACAGGGTATCAAGGTACCATAAATTGATACAAATTAAAGTGTTTATAGTAATTGTGATAGCTAACAGCCGAATTAAAAGCAAATACTTAAACCATCCTATAACATAATGCAAAATAACAACTACGTATTAGTCATAGCCTTCGATGTTAAAACCACTGATTGAAAAACTAACAATACATTTTGTTTTTACTGTAGGTACTTTGTCTACGAGTTCTTATCTTGTCGTAATTATAATTCCGGCAACGTGCTGTCTACGCATGTTTTAATTTAAATATACCTTACGTAAAAAAAATCTTATAACTAACCCTTTAAAATAAAACCCCATGACCTATTTTTCTGTCCCTGTCTGTCACTCTAATTGTTTCCTATTGATATTTCATCCCGTTTGTTACAATTACATTAAATTAAATTTTACATACTGGAAAACGAATTATTTCTATACAGTGGATAACTTATTTATTATCAAGTATCGTCATGGTCATCGATTTATTAAATATTCATCATCAATCCAAATCCGGTTTTACAACAATTTATATTTGCAAGTGTTTGTTACTACACGCCGATGTTATTTTTATTAATTAACTCTTTATATATATATATATAGAATGCTTTTTTATATTATTTAACTTTTTAAAAATATAATTAATTAATTAGGTACATACATGGGGAGTTATAAACAGAGCTGATAGAGATAGGGGGGGAGATTGTATGTTTCTAATGAATTCTATTTTCAGAGCTGTAGCTTTATTTGATGTAGAAGTGTGGGGATAGAGCAAATTAGGAAGTACGAGTAGGGTACAAACGAGATACTGCAAGATGGCACTAGGGGTGGCAAAAAATACATCAAAACATACCTATATGGAGAAAGAATTAGGCGTAATCAGCATCGAGTTTACTGCGAAAGAGAGAGCGTGGTGTAAATACTTCAAGGATGATATGAGCAAGTTTTTTAAAGGGGTAGATTTAAATATAATATAAGGGGTAAATTTAAAAATCAGAGATAAATGAAACAGAGGAGGGAGAAACAAAAATGTCGGTTAGAGTTTATAGTTTTAAGAGAATTGTTATTAAAAAGTACGTAAATTTTACATTAAGTAGCAATTTGCAAAAACCTGTATTATTACTATTATTATTATATTTATTTACAGGTGCTGCAGCTTTAATTATAAGACAAAGTATAAATTCACATTATCAAAATTGCTAACACTACAGACGCGTGGCGATAGTCATCTAGAAAAAGTAAATATTATGTATATTTTCCATTCTCTATAAAGTATTCCAACAATTCAACTTTGGCGTCCTTGTAACGCCTAAAACATCACCTTAATACTAACACCATACAAAACATAGTATAGAGTACCGATACGATAAGGTGTTAGATAGTTACCTCATGCATTTCATTGGTGTGCGTCAATCGACTATTATTCATAGAGTGAGAAGGAGGAAGAAGGGGGGGGGGCAAAAATAATAACATTATAATTCTGAACAATTCGCGAATTCAAACTTGCTATAAGTGGATATATACCAACATACCTTACAAAATACAAACTGTCTACATCATACGAATATTTATGCAAACGATGTAATTGTTCTTAACGCAAACCAAATTAAGACAACAATAATTATAATTTGCAAATAATATAATGATAAATCTTTTAATAAATACAGGAACAATTGTATATGCTTATTAAAGTTCAGGGATTTAATATTTGTTCTAAAAGAAACTTATTCTCAAGATGATTTAGAGTTACCCCAAATAAAATCGAAGATTATAAACTAAATATAAGAACTTATAATTAAAATTACAGTTTAATTAAATTCATCTATTTTCATCAGTAACTTGAATGGTACATAAATTTTGATTACATATCATCAAAAACTGTGACGAAGTTTTCTATTAAACAAAACAACACTTAATTGTAACGGTGGTGTAAAATATTAAAAGTAACTTTCATTGAAAAACAAAAATTAGTATTATAAAAATTAAGTAGAACACGAACATGAACAACAGAACTTTTCAGATTAATTTTTAATGTTTCTTTACAACAGTAGAAAATCGCGTTGTACTTTCTAATTGCACACATAAAACTTTTTTTTAATTGATAGTGAGTATTATTTTAAATAGTGCTACGAAAGTTTTTGGTTGTGTACCAAATTCTTAGTAAAACAAGGAGAAAATCCACTTAATTAATTTTTTTAACAAAACCTGTACAAAAGAAATTTATAACACTGAAAAGTAATAAAATAACTTCTATTTCAATCAACACAGATTAATTTAATTTTAAACATTGAATGAATTGCGAAAAAACCTTTTATTTGATTTGATGCAATTTTAGATTTAAATTAACAAATAGTTTAACATAATGTATGTTCACACAGTATAAATTTCAATTAAGTAGTAAGTAAATAACTTTCATTAATCTAAAAATAAAACAACAAATAATGAGATTATTATCGCTTGTGTATTAGGATGACCAGCGTATAGGTGTAATAAAAATCCCATGTCGTCTCATGATATCAGTTAATATATGTTTTTGAAGGTTTGGTAATTTAGCAGGCCGATAATGAATCTAATTTTAGATAACTGTTGAAAACTAATTAGGCAACTCATGACCTTCGTTTTTTTAGGAATTGCTTGACCCATATACTGTATGTGACCTAGTTTACCATAATAAACAACCGATAATACTTTGTCGATATTAAAAAAATAACCCGCTACAATATTTAAGTCTCAGCTGCATAATAATTAATTAATTACATTCATACATTCACACCTTTTATAAAATGTCCTTTGTACTTTGAATTGAAAAATAAAAACAAATGTATAGATTTCACAAATTTCGAAGTAAATCTAAAATGATTGTAGCATTTCAACAAAAATTATTGCAAGTTGGATATTGTATACATTAAAAAAAAAAAAATACAAAAACCAACACCGTCTCAATTAGTCCTACCTACGGCGTTCGAAGACGATCGGGCTAACCGTGCTTGTCTCTTAAGCCTATCCCTGTCCCGTTGGCCGACGTTTTCCCTAGGCAACGAATTGACCAAAATATTTCGCAAGTGTTCAAGAGTACCGCTCAGGTCCGTGCCCTTCAAATTTAATTCTACGTCAGGTCCCATGACGTCTATTTATTTACACTGTGCACTTGAGTTGGTCCGATCTAATAAATCATTCTACTGCAGCACGCGCGACGTCTTTGTGACTCAAACAACACCTCGTGCACTACCGCGGTTTCATTGAAATACTTTTAACAAACTTGTTCAAAGAATATGACGATATAAGTCTTGCGCACAAACTTATTAAAATATATTCGTAGCAATAATAATGTATTGACGTTAACCTGCTGCTAATCGCTGCGCGGACCCTGCGAAGATGATGTCCAACTATTTTATATACCCGAGCGTTTATATAGAAACATAATAGACTATACCAGAGACATACATGTATACGTAACTACGTGGGCGAATCTCGTAGGGCCACTTTACTTTCCAATATTTATACGAACGAAAACGATTACAGAAAATTTTCACGGTAACGCCTAAGTGTATCACACACTTTTCAAAAAGAATTGTGTTTTACAAATAATCATAATCCTGGTGTCCCAACTTTTATCTAAAAGGCTGACAGTTATAACATTCGTTATCAGTTTCTTAATTCACTGAAATTAAATCGATTCTATAAATCCCATAAAACAAATAATTACGTGTTAGAACAAAAACAATTACAAAAGAGTAATTAGGCAACCAGACTGACAATACTAACTGGTCAATGTCTAATATATTGGATTATTATTAGGTTTGAGATTATTGATATATTTACTACTCCTGATATCTTATTCTGAAGATCCTGTTCGCTGTTACACAAAAAAATACTATTGACAAGTGTTATAGAAAAATAATGGCAAAATTCAATGCTAAGCATAAATACAGACAGTTGTATTTATTTTGCAAAAACATCCTCTTACTTTTTCCAAACATACAATAATTACTTTAATTACAGTGCCATTAATAAGTTTTACTGTATAAAATTAATATGGCCATGATATGAAAAGTAGCGTTCTTTTAATAAACAACATTTATATATTTTTAAGTTATTTTCAAATTAACCTATTTATTGCAGTGAAAACTAATTTCAGATAAGACCAAACAAACGGTTTATTTACATTTTCGGAATACTCATATATACAGGATTAAAAGTATCAAATTACTTTTTGAAAATCGATTCGTGAAATTCTAAGGGTAAAATTAATTATACAGAAAATAGTTGTTGTACATGTAAAACACACACATTCACATTGGTCATTCAAATAAATTTAAGGGACAAACTATGCTGAACACAGATGCACTAAATTCTTTACTTTTGCTCTATTTGTTTCTTAAAATAGACATTTTAAAAACCGTGACATGCAAGTTGAACCAACTGCTTTAAAATACTATACGAAAAGATGTACTAGGTATGTCAATACAAGCTTGACTAAATTTAGTTTATAGTCTGTATAATTAAATTTTACGATTTATAACATAATTACAAAGATAACGACTTCAAAAAAAAATTGATACTGCATCCTTAGAAAATAACAGATTATCAAAATAGTAATATGCTAAAAAAAAAGGTAAAATGTTATAAAACAATCAACCTACTCATCCTGCAAATGGAGTTTGCTATAACGGTATGACTTTTAAACGGTTAAATTGAAATTTTAATGAAATAGACACCAGTAAACTATTAGCTATAAAAAATAAATGTTGTTCATGGTGAAAACCGTAAATAATTGAATATACTTGTAAGAACAATATTGCAAATCGTTTGTAGTTATCAGTAACAAGGTCTTTAGAAATAAGAAAGCTAATTGCAGCAAATATTTAACATATTACAGATTTTCTTTGTGCTTCAATAACGCTATACAGAAACCTTCCTGTTTAAAATGTTAGACATAAATTTTTATATGTAAATTAATGGAGAGAAATTGCATATAAACAAGCAAAAGTTCGCATTGTATTGCACGTTTTTAAAAATAATTGACTACCTCCTTTATGAGAGTAAACTTGAATTACAAGTTATATTAGTTTAAAAGCAAATAGAGCTTTTTATATTGCATAATAACTACTACTAGCTGCTATGTAATTTACTCCTACAGTTTTAGTAAGAAATTGTGCCACTATTACTTACTAATCTAATTTACACATTCTCATGTAGGCACATGTTTATGATTTAATGTTTCTCTTAGTTTCTTAAACATATATAAAACTTTTTAGTCAAGGAAAGTGAATTTAGGTATTTTATCTACAATATTATATAATGAGCAATTGCTTCAAAAGAATCACATAAGGATGTGTAGGTATATATCTATTATGCAAGAAAACTTAAATACCTATATAAAGAAAGAAAACAGAGAATGTGACAAAATAATAATAATACATTTTTAATCAAGAATAAAACAGTAATTAAAAAAATAAAACAGTAAAATGTATCTTTTTTTAAATAATTTATCAAATGAAAGAAGGATGTGACATTCGTGAATCTCACACTTAATAAATATGTTTGTATACAACGACGGAAAGCATAAAATGTGAATTTTGCAAATTAGGTGGAAATTAGAAAAAGGCGTAGGCTTTGACTTAAGGTGAAAAGGTTGTTATTGTCCAAGTTGTTTTAGTAGGTATTCTGATATATATTAGACGAAATCATTGGAAATTTTAGATGACATTTACTGATAAAAAATATTTGTGCTAAACAGGGTTGACTATCAGCTTATGCTTTGCTGATAACATAAGTATTGCATGCTTGACAATGAAAAGTACAAAACATCGACAAAAATAGTTTTTACGTATTTTTCAAATTTAACTACACCGGTAAAAGCATGCATTCCGTAAGATTACTGAACTCTACATTGCCTCAGGGGCATTTTTAGAAACGAAAATATTCAAAATACAATACCGTCATATTTTAAGATTGAACAAGACTTGTCTAGAGATTGCTGAGGCGAATAATATCAATAATCCTTCCAGGCAAATGAAGTCACACTTTTATCGTCAAGCGAACAACAACATTGGCACTAGTTTAATTATTTTAGCACTACCTAAATGTCATGTAACAAAAAGCTGATTTTTTATGCATTTGCAATAAAATAAGAACATGAACTACAGATGGTTAGGCTCTTCATGTTATGTAATATTGCAGAACATAAAAACCTTGATGGTTAATTCCACAAAACAAGCTACATATTAGAGATGAAGGGTAAGAACTTTAATATCACTGTTTAATTACCTGTGTGTTTTAACTGATCGCAGCTATTCTCTGCACTTTCTGCCATTTTGGCACACCAAAGTACCAACACTACACAATTCAGATTCACAGTTACCCGCACGTAACTCACTCCCACAGCATGAGATGCACGATCATACGAAATGGAGTCCGATACAACACTGTTCGGATGTTTCCGCAATATAACCGGAAATTTACAATAAATACATTAATTTTACCTTTTTCTTAATTTATTCGAATCAATTCTTAATTAACTATCAGACTATTTCTCATGGGATAATGTTTACTACTTTTAAACGAACCTACATATAATGAATAATTCGCTAGTAACTAAAAGTCAGCAGGATTACCAACAACGAGAGATTGAAATTTTAAATTCACCTACCCGAAGATAATAACAGGTGCTACCCGTTTTGCTGATAATTACATTCTAAAACTCGATTAGGTCTTTGAAAATTTATTAAATTTAAAGGGAAAACCTTATTGTTAAGTAAACATTTACGGAACTGTATTACATATCCGTAAATAATAACTAAATCACAAACACCTAACTATCATAGGCAACCAACATTGCTACTAAATTTAATTTTAAATGTGCAACTCTGCATAATCATTTATTAACTGGTTATTGGTGACTTTTTTGATATATTATTACTTTGTTACTTTTTCTACCTCTAGAATATTTTTACAGTTTATTGACTTTTTGTTTTTACTTTAATTTTATTATTCTATTAATAATCATTCTTAATTACTCATTAGTGTAAAATTAAATTTATAATTTCTCCTTTAAATTAAATGATACTAAATGATACTTTGTAACAGTTTGTATTTCAAAAATATACTTATAAAATAATATGTTCTTTCATAAAACTAATTTACAAAAAGTTTCAACAGCAATATAAATCAATTTGAACTGATAATTTTTCTTACTAGTTGGGGCCAAACACTAAGGCCACCCTGGAAGGTATGTACACCTATAAAAAAAAATTAGTTAAATTAATAGTTTTCATTTTAAAAACACAATGATTATATACCTGAAATGAATGTGAACGCCCAGCAAATCCTTCGTTTTGTATGAAGTACGTCATGGAGGTGTCTATTCGACCATGACCGCCAAAATGAGAGTCATCTGAGCAGAGAACGATTTTTAAAACTCCCCCAAAATTAACCCCTACACGATAATCAGTAAAACTTTTGGTTGGATGGAAATTAAAGATAAACACAAGACCGGCTCGTTCAAATGCGATCACTTTATCGTCTTCATGTTTCCAACTTACATAACCGGGATCTTTCTGCAGCCAACCATATTTTTCCTCCAAATGATTCATTGCGGCATCCCATGCATTTAAATATTTATATTTTAAGAGCTCATCATCTACCAAATTCCACTGTCTTCTGGCATAATGATAAGAATTGTTATTTCCTTGTCTGGGAAAATCTAACCATTCAGGGTGACCAAATTCGTTCCCTATAAAATTTAAATAACCTTCGCCCCCCAGTGCATGAGTAATGAGTCTTATCATTTTATGGAGTGCTAATCCTCGATCAATTATGGCAGATGGTTCTGAAACGGTACTCATATGTGTGTACATTTCTTTGTCCATTAGCCAAAAAGCAACTGTTTTATCTCCAACAAGTGCCTGATCATGAGACTCTGCATAAGCAATGTTTCCTTCCATCCATCGCCGATTAGTAAGCGTATGAACGAGATTTCCCATATTCCAATCATCATCTTTTGTATCTTTAAGTAATTCAATCCATTTATCAGGAATCGCCATTGCTAGACGATAATCAAATCCAAGACAACCTTTTAAATAAATAAATGTTGTTACAAAAAATGTTAATCAGTATATTAAAAATATATAATCTCCTATATTACGTTATTAATTGCAAATATCATGGAATTCAATTCACAAGTCCAAAATTACCTTCAGTAACAGGCCTGCAGGTTCCTGGCATTCCAGAGACGTCTTCAGCTATTGTTATTGCTTGGGGATGAAATTTGTGAATCATATAATTAGCTACCATTAAATAAACCACAGCTTCTGTGTCAACATTTAGACCAAAATACTCATCATAATGTCCACTAAATCCCTGACCAACACCTCTTGAATGATAAAGCATTGATGTTACACCATCAAATCTAAATCCATCAAACTGATACTCTTCTAGCCACCACCTTAAGTTTGATAGCAAAAACCTTTGCACCTCAATTTCAGAATAGTTAAACAAACGACTATCCCACAGTGGATGATTTCCCCGTGCTCCAGTATGAAAGAAACAAGCATCAGTGCCATCAAACATATTGAGGCCATCAAGAACATTTTTGCAAGCATGTGAATGAACAACATCAAGTAAAACATATAATCCTAGTTCATGGGCTCTATCTACTAAACGTTTCAGCTGCTCAGGTGTACCAAATCTACTAGATGCCGCAAAAAAACTTGTTACTTGATAACCAAAGCAGGCATAATATGCATGTTCCATTATAGCCATTAACTGAATTGTGTTGTAGCCTTGCTTTACTATACGGGGTAAAATATTGTCAGTAAAGTTATCATAGGTTCCTACTTTCAGTTCAGAAGTGGCTATGCCAACATGGCATTCATAAATACGAAGACTTTTTGGCTTTTGTGGTCTGGGATGTTTAAACTCATATTTCTGTAGAATAATAACAAAATGAAGATTAAGAAAAAAACAAATGGGAAGTTGTGAAATAATAAACTTCCTTTTTGTTATAATTAAAATTGGATATTAAAAAAAAGTAGAATAAACATGTACCTCATGTTTAGGTGGGTGCCATAATTTGTGTCTGTATATTGTACCTTCTACTTTTGGTGGTTCTACAACATAAGTTGCCCATGGTGACAAACGGTCTTCTTTACTTCCTGAATGTGTTTGCACAACTACCTATTCAAATTCATTTCAAAATTAGAACATGATAGAAGATATAATTTATGTAATTACTTTAACTTCTGAATTGTGAGGTATTGGGCAAGAACCATCTGGATTTGGGGATAAAACAAGTTCCCACTTGCCATATTCCAATTTTTTGAATGGCAGACTTTCTCTATTCCAGCCATCTAAATAATAATAACAATAATATACAAATAACTTTCTCAATTTGATTTAAAAATAAACAAATATATGACAACAATTAAACTTACTAAATTCTCCAGTTAAAAATAATTGTTGTGCAGAAGGTGCCCATTCTCTACAAATAACTGAATTATCAGGCTGTACATTTATTCCAAATCTTTTGTAACTCCTTGAAAAATTATCCAAACCACCATCTATTTCTTCTATTTTATCTATTGCATCTTTAAAACATGCATATCTAAGGACAAAAGTACATAAAATAATAACATATACTATATTTTAATTGGCTTTCCACTAAAATTATCAAACACATTTGACTATACATGGAAATAGATATATATAGTTTACATATGAACATATATACCTAACCTTCACAATGTCATCTGCAAATTGAAAAATATTTACCGGCGTCGTATTTCTCTTTCATATATCCTTAAATATCCATCACGTTGTAAAAGAGTCTCAATTTCAGGAACTTCAACTTCCATTGGATCCATTGATGAATGCTTACCCCCCATCTTATTTGGTAAATAAATCAAGAAACAGAAAATAAGAATACGTCTTATATGTAACTAATGATAAACCGCACTGTTCTAGCTAAATAATCAAACAATTTATTAAGTAATAGCAAAGAACAAATCGGCGACAAAATGACTTTTGATATCTATTTAAAGGTCAAATGTTATTTGATAAGAAATTAAAATATAGGAAAAATACTTTTACCTTTAATAGTAAACAAATTATCTGGCACTAATTCGCCCAAATCCTTTTTTATTGATATGAAACGATATGCAAACATGTGTACACAGATGCATAAATAAATCACCGAGATCATAAAGGTGAAAAGTTTTTGACATGCAAAATGCACATGCCTAAATGTTTATATTCAGTGATTAGTTTGACTATTAGGTGAATGGTGGCGCCTTTGTGAGTTTGTAAATATTGTATTAAATAGTTTAATATTTTAACATTAGATGGCCATATTTTAAAACTTAATGTACAGGGTGATTAACTGAAACAAATTCTAATGTTTAAAATAAATAATTTTAATATATTTATAAATATAAAACATTCCAAAAATGTTTCGGACATTTAAGAAGTATTTTTAATATGGTATAATTTCTCACTACTAAAACATTGATTAAAAATTCCCTTTGTTAAAAATAAAAAAACTGTAATATTTTTAACAGTTTTGATTTAAATAAAGAATTAATTTCATTTAAAGAGCTACAATATCAGTTATTCTTGATTAAATGACTGCATTTTACGGACCTTTATTGTTATATTCTGAGAGGTAATTTGTGAATCAAGACTTTTTTCTAGCTTTTTTCTTAGAAGTATTTCACCTACCCGAAATACGGATTCTATTAAATTAAAACGATATACTAATACAATTATTAACTACTTCTTCCGTTTTCATAGGTACGCTTAAAATTCTTTTGTACTTTTTAACAGTATTAAGCGAACAAAAGCGAGGGTGTGAGAAAAATCAAAGCAATCTCTTTTAAACCCTTAGCGAAAAATAATTAATTGGTAAATAAAAAAGTAGGTCGCTGTCGATTACATTTACACTTGTTAGGTCACCCTAACAAGACGTCACCCCCTAAAGATGTGAATAGCCCACTAGATTTAAGCAAACCATATATTTTTTGCATAAGCACTGTTCCGAAATTGATCGAAGTTTATGGCCTGGGGTTGCATGAGTGCTTGGAGGGAAATAATCACGCAACATTTCTAAATTCCGTGTACTGACTGAATGTGAATTTAGTCTTGAGATTTCTGTTATTCAGTCTACATTATGTGTCAGTTAATAATCATATATTTGTTCATTTTTTGTCCGTGCTTTGGTCGTGATCCACCGACAGTCGATATACCAAATCAAGGTACCATAATGGGAAAAGAAATCTCAATGATAAGGACAAAAACAATTTTGGCATTTTTGGGTATACCTTACGCTCAACCACCACTTGAAAATTTGCGTTTTGCTCCACCTGTAACAAGTACTTTACCTTCATGGGACGATATCAGAAATGTCACTCAATTTGCTCCAGCTTGCTTGCAAACTGAAAAGGATATTAATAAACAGGATTTGCCCTTTTTGAAAATAATCTCAAACCAAACGTTCGAAACCAGCGAAGATTGCCTTTATCTTAATGTTTTCGTACCTTTCGGTAAGTAAAATTATAAATTTTTCAAATTATTACTTTATTATTGTTGTATAATTTGAACCAGAAATTTGGATTTATTTTTTAAAAATACTGGCCAATTTAATTTCTTTTTACAAACATAATTGATTATTTCTACTTCCAGAAAGTTTTTAAATTAAATTAAATCTCAAGAATTTTTATATCTTCAAAGATAATTAGATTATATTTTTAACTACATTTAATCTTTTATTAGTTATAAATATAAACTGATGTCTATCCTAATTTATTAATTTTTGTTCTGATTGCACTGCGACATGTTGTTATCACCTTGTATATTCACATACATATTTTAGAATTGCAAAATAATGCCGTGCGTATCAGTATTGCATATTTGAAACAATTTGAATTTACAACGATGGCCGTTGTAACACCGTTGATTACTATTGGTAATTTACATATATATTACATTTGTGCATATGGGGTAGAAATACTCAATTTTAAATGTTCAGGAAATCTACCATCAATCATTTCGAAAATAACACATTACAGAACATATGGCACAAATAGCTTCTGATAGAACCCTGAAACTCGTTAAAAAAATGAGACTTTTCTATAAATTTGTATCTGTCTGTACGAATGTGACTTGCGTCAAATTAATACTTTAAAAATCAATGTCATTTATTTTATATAACAAAGTATAATTATGCCCGAATTTGTTACTGAAGGATAACACGCAATGTGTTATTGCTATATACAGGGTGTCGTATGATTAAATAAATTACAACAGTTTAGGAGTCTACACAGATTAGTTAAAGTGTACAATTATTATAAAAAAACAATCGTAGTTTTGCAGATAATAAAATAATGTTAGATGCTTGTGATAATAATAATTTCATTAATCCTTGTTATTAGATAAGTAGAATGGTATATTTTGAAATATGGCATTTAAAATAAATATTATTTATGCGCAAAATCAATGCAGTAAAGTTTTCCGCGTTTTAATTTAATTATTGTGGTAAGTAGGAAAGTATATTTGCGTGAATGTAAACTAATTTTTTGATATTGTTTTGATTGATTTGTTGATAAACTATGACCTATATCACAATAATTTATGCGTACGTATAAAGTAACTAAAAATTATGTTAAAAATGGTCAATAGCGTGCCTTGGCCTTATTATTGTAAACGCATGACCAAGAAAAAAAATTGTAGGAGTAATTTTCTTGAAAGTTAAGTTTTATCGCGTGGAAATTATTTTCTCTAGTTTTCTTTGCAACAGTCGATAACACTGCATAATATTTGTATGTTTGTGGTGAAACATAGACCACAATATGCATATAACACGCAACAAACACTTACATTTAAAACTTAAAACTAAATACTTTTTCGTCTCAATTTATGTTTCTCAAAACCCTACAAAGTTTCAAACTTTTGAAATTGTAAAATCGTTATATGCAAATAAAGCTGAAATTGTATTCTTGTCCATTATAGACAAATATTGTTATGTTTTAGTGTATTTTATATTTTAGGGAAACCCCCAGCCGAAAAATTTGCAACAATTATTTGGTTTCATCCAGGTAATTTTACCACTGGAAATCCAAGTATGTGGAACCCATACGAATTAGTGTTTCGTCACCAAGTTATAGTGGTTACGGTAGCATTTCGGTTAAATATTTTAGGATTTTTTACAACAATGGATGGTGAAGCTCCAGGAAATTATGGTCTAATGGATCAACAAGCGGCGATGATGTGGGTAAAAAATAATATAAACATCTTCGGAGGAAACCAAGATAACATTTGTATAATGGGTTACGGTACTGGAGCTTTAAGTGTGGGCATTCATATGGTTAACCCACAATCGCGTGAATTATTTAACAAAGCAATTGCAATGAGCGGTAATTTTATGAATCCAACTGCAGTTAAATATCCAAATGAAGACAAAAAGATATTGGACGAAATCGCCGAGTATTTTGCCTGCTATAGAACTCCAACGTCTGACCTTATAAACTGTTTAAGAAGAGCTGCAGCTCAAAATTTGGTCGCGTTTACGTCAAGTGTAAATTGGAGACCCTTAATAGATATTGGCTTAAGTAATACCACTCCTCCATTCCTCCCTAGATCACCAAAAGCCTTTTTTGAAGAGGGTGACTTTGCTCAAGTTCCCTTTTTAACTGGTTACACAAATATGGAGAACGCTTTAAGTATTGATATGTTGGATCCGGAAGTAGTTCAAGATAAACAAATAAATGATGAATTTTTAAAGGAAACCCTCGAGCAACTTGCTCAAAAAGATCTTCCACCTTTTAATGAAAACGATAGTTGTATATACAACTACGATCATGTTTCAGATTCTGTATTATTTTTTTATGGATCGAAAGAGGCAAGCAAAGACCCGAATAAAACAAGAAAAGTCATAATTGATTACGTTACAGAAAAGAATTTTGGCGCGTCCACATATCTCAATGCACAATACGTAAGTAAATTACAAAAAACTTACGTATATCGATTTGATATGAAACCAAGTACTTCGGCAGTTATAACAGACTTTCCTGAATGGGTATCGGCACCCCATCTTTTCGATTTAATTTACATTTGGGGAATCCCCTTTTGGGTCCCTTTAAAAGACCAAGAATGGGACGGCAGGGATAAAAGAACATCAATCACTATCATGTCATTATGGACGAACTTCGCGAAATACTCAAATCCTACTGAAAGTAATACACACGGTATTCGATGGGATGTTTTTACCCCAGATAACCCTGGCATACTAATTATTGATCGTATCTTTAATATGAGTGATCAAAGCAAGCTCAATTACAAGGCGTTCGAGTTTTGGAACGATTATTATCCAAAAGTTGTCGATGTTGCAACTCAATGTTGCAATGCAACTGATTCTTCATTATCAATTTATTGGTCAAATGAAAAACATTCCCATATATTTATTATGATTTTTGTTGGTCTGTTAACTGCTTATAAGAGTGTTTAAAATATTTTACTTCAGTTAAATTAAATTGGTAGGTAACTTTCTAAAAGCATATACAGCTGAAGGTGGCTTGTACTGTGCAGATATAAATTAAAACTGCTGTTACTCCCACTCTGCACACAAAGAAGGAATCGTTTACTAATAACAGCCAATCATGTTCAGTGTGTGAGTGAGTCAGCAAACTACCTTCAGTAATATATATATTCCAAAGCACCCTTATGTTATATATACATAGCGTTAGTTATATAATTACTTCTTTTTTAACCTATTTTTAAGTATACTAAATCCAATGTTTTCATTTTCACTTATTTGTTTAATTATTACAAATAATTTAAGATTATTTTTTAAAAAATAGATGTACATTTATACTTTCCAAAGCACCGTTATGGTTACTATACAGTGCGTTAGTTATATAATTACTACATTTTTAACCTATTTTTAAATATCATTTTAAATTTAATTAATATAACTAATTTAAGATTATTAAAAAAATCTTCCAATTTGTAAGTCGTGAATTATCGACTGATGAATTCTGTCATTACTTTCTCACCCTGTACACGATAGATACATTTGAATGTATAAAATCATAGAAACGGGTTAAAACTGTGATTAATTAGGTTTAAAAATGTAAATAATTAATTATTCCTATTCCTATTAGAATTAGTATAAAGGAATAATCTTATTAGTTTAATGTTATGCTAGTAAATTATATAAATTGTCAATTTTCTTTAGAATCGAATATTAAACTCCGTAATAAGTACAAACTGATATTAGAATAATTAGTAAAAGTTAAATAATTATTATTTTATTTCTTGGGTATTCTATTACGATGCCGCATTAGTAAAATTGTTCTGATAAAATAAATAAAAATATCCTTAAATATACAGAGTGATTTTGGATGTTTTTTAATCCCATTTATGAGTCACCCCGTAGATATTTTAAAATAAAATTAGGAATCTAGAATGTGCTTCTGAATATTAATGAGTATATATAGAGCTTTAAAAATTAATGGGTAATTATGTATGTATATAGAGATTATTTATAAAATACAGTAGGTACTATATAGATTTTCCTACATTAGTACTATTGAGCAAAAATAAAGCAATACAAGCACCCTTACTGCAATGATGACAATCTTCAAACGTATCAATATACCTATAGTATATATAGGTAAAAACCTGTATCTTCCTACACTTAATACATAAATATGTTTTTCCTTTTTGTATGAACTTTTAATGTTTTAATGAATTCTACATCAATAAAGTAATGTAATAAATTGTATATTTGATTTATGCAATAAATAATATAAAATCTGGATTTTAATTTTTCTTTTTTTACATATATAAAATTTTTAAAAACAAAATTATATGCTTACGTGGGCATTATATAAAATTTGAGGATAATGTATATTTGAAATTAGGAAAGCAACCCGCTTTGAATAAATCATTGTCTTCTAAGTAATTAAGAAAAAATAATAAAATAAATTTCATTCTATAAAAGTAAAAAAAGCAAATTTTTGAAAAAATAAACATGAAACTTCGTATTTTAAAATATTTTAATGCAAAAAATATTTAAAAAAGATTTTAAAAAACATAGAAAATACATTAAAAAAAATCATGTTATTGTAAATATGAGAAGTAGTACATGGCTTTCCAAGCCTGACATAAACGCCATGTTGTTTGTGGACCAGTTGTGTTTTATACAGTTATATACTTGAACAGCCCTTCAAAATTGGACTAGATGGTTGTACATCACGTAGATGTTACTACTCTTGAGCAATCCTAACCTAAACATTTCCCTGCGGATGTAAATTACGGAGACTGTATGTACTGTGTTTGAGCCCTGAGACAGTGATTAGTTTATTTTTTTTTTATATTGTAACAGTTATTTAGAGTATTCCCGAAAATTTAGAATTTGTGAAAGTGTAAAATTTAATAAATGTGATTAATCAAGTTTGTTTAACTTGATAGTACAAATTGATTCCATTGACGATAAGAGTAAAAGAGGGGATCTGCTTCAGTGTATTGATAGTGACGATAAAAGAAGAAAAACTTTCCTGTTTTCTTGTTGAAGTTTTATAGTGCAAATTAATTCTAAATGGATTGTGTGTTACGAAATAACAAGTGTAAAGTGATCATTCCGTCGAAAATGTCCATTTTGTTTTTGTAGTACAGGAGTTGATTTGATTGCTCTAAGTAAGGTAGGCCTGTTATGGGTATTCTTAATTTGGTTTGTTTTTATTTCACATATCGTATTATTCAACCATCCGTGTTCCTAGCTTTAATATTGAAATAGTAAAGTTAAATTTAATTGTTAAATATTTACATGAGACCTGGATAAAATGCAGAAAGTACAAAGATGGTGAATTTTTTAGAAAACTTTCTGTTTGTTCATTATGTGACAAAATGTCAAAATGACTTCCAAAGTGGAAAAACTAGAAAATACTGGCAATATTTCAAAAAATCTTAATTTTATAAAGAAAGATTATGGTAGTAATTTAAAAAGCAATATGGGGAATGGATATACTAGTGATTCAAAAGATGAAACATTTGAGTTTGAAGTTCCTCCTGAAGCTCCGGTATTTTATCCTAATGAGGAAGAATTTAAGGACCCACTTGCATACATTGCTAAAATTAGAGCAGTTGCTGAAAATACAGGAATATGCAAAATAAGACCTCCACCAGTAAGTTCCTATTTATTACCTTTATCTGCTCTTGTTAACTGTATACAGGTTTACATACATCTACATTTACTGCAAATTAGGTAGTATTTTTTACTGATCAATGTAATTGCTAATCAATTATAATTTCTCAGAAAAATAAAACATTATTTACTTATTACAGTTCTTTGTAAACTTTATTATTTTAATCAGACTTATTCAATTATTATAATTCTTCAAATTTTATTAATATTTTCTTTACTATGATTATCATTTCAGGTAAAATTGTATATTAATATTTAATTGAGCCTCATTTTTTTAAAGTTCTTACAAGAATTTTATTCAGCATTTCTTGAAACTGGCTGATAATTTATCAGTGCTTTCATTTTTGAATTTATTTTTCCAATAATAAAGAAGAACACATTGAATGATTAACTGAATCAATAACAAGGTGATGGTATCATACTACCAATTTTGATTACTTTATTCCAGAATTGGCAACCACCTTTTGCTGTTGATGTTGACAAATTAAGATTTACTCCAAGAATTCAGAGACTTAACGAGTTAGAAGCTAAAACTAGAGTTAAATTAAATTTTCTAGATCAAATAGCTAAATTTTGGGAGTTACAAGGTTCTTCACTCAAAATACCAATGGTAGAGAAAAGGGCTTTGGATCTATATACCCTTCACAGTTTAGTAAAGTCGGAAGGTATTTTGTATTTTAATTAATTAACATTTTCTATTGTTAACAATAAATTATAATATGCCAGGTGGTTCTGAAACAGTAACAAAAGAGAGAAAATGGTCTAGAATTGCAATTAGGATGGGTTATCCACAAGGCAAAGGAATAGGAACTATACTTAAAAGTCACTATGAAAGGCTTCTTTATCCTTTTGACGTATTTAAGGAAGGAAAATCGCTTAAAAATATTGTAAGAACTCTACTTACATTTTATTTAATCCATTATTACAATTTTGAATATTAATTGTAGAAAATGGATCCAGACTCTAACGAAACTGGTGATGTTAAAACAGACAAAGATTATAAACCTCATGGTATTGTTGGTAGAATGGCTGTGAAACCTCCTGTTGAAAAACACGCAAGACGATCCAAACGCTTTGAAAATGAGGACAAGCTTGAGGTAGTTCATAATAATTAAAAAAACGTAGTTCTTGTTTAACTAGAATTCGAATGATTGTAGGCTAAAATGAGAGATGAATGTTTTGCTGATGCTGATCGTAGTAAAGAATTGAAACGTTTGCAGTTTTATGGAGCTGGACCTAAAATGGCAGGATATAGCAACAAAGAGAAAAAAGAAGAAAAGATGAGGGATAGAAATTCTGCTTGTGAACTGGATCCTGTAAGTATTATGGATATGCAGCTGGACTTTATTGACTGTTTTATTTACCCACTTAGGAGATTGTACTGAGTTTTTATTGCAGCCCCTTATAGTAGTAATTTATTTTTAGTTGGCTAAGTACGTGTGTCATAATTGTGGTAGAGGAGACGTAGAGGAGTCAATGCTTTTATGTGACGGTTGTGACGATAGTTATCACACATTCTGTTTGATGCCCCCATTAGCGGAAATTCCTAAAGGAGATTGGCGCTGTCCAAAATGTGTGGCTGAAGAAGTATCAAAGCCCACAGAAGCATTCGGTTTTGAACAAGCACAGAGAGAGTACACGTTACAACAGTTTGGAGAAATGGCAGACCAGTTTAAGTCTGAATACTTCAATATGCCTGTACATGTAATAATATCAATTATGATTTGTATACTTTTTTGTAGTTCAATAATAATTTATTTCAGATGGTTTCACCATCTATTGTGGAGAAGGAATTTTGGCGAATAGTTTCTTCGATCGATGAAGACGTCACAGTTGAATATGGAGCCGATTTGCATACCATGGATCATGGATCTGGTTTTCCAACTAAAACATCACTTAATCTATTTCCAGGAGATCAGGAGTATGCAGATTCCAGTTGGAATTTAAACAATTTGCCAGTTTTGGAAGGTTCTGTTTTAGGATACATCAACGCTGATATCTCAGGGATGAAGGTAAGTAGAAAAAAGCGATTTTTTATAAGCATTTATAAAATATTAATACTTAGTTGTTGTAATGGTTATATTGTATCTGAAAAAAAAGTGTGTCGAACAAGGTTCTTATGAAAAATATTAGTCTTAATTTACTCCATTGCATAGGTTCCATGGATGTATGTTGGGATGTGTTTTGCAACATTCTGTTGGCACAATGAAGACCATTGGAGTTATTCTATTAACTATCTTCATTGGGGAGAACCAAAAACTTGGTAAACAGAATAATCTTATTTTAACTTTTGATTAAACAGTACTAAAGACTTTTTTTGGATGAATAGGTATGGTGTTCCTGGAAGTAAAGCGGAGTTTTTCGAAGAGACCATGAAATCCGCTGCACCTGAATTGTTCCATTCTCAGCCTGATTTACTGCATCAGCTTGTTACTATAATGAATCCAAATATCTTGATGGCTGCTGGAGTTCCTGTCTACAGAACAGATCAGCATGCTGGAGAATTTGTGGTGACCTTTCCGAGGGCTTATCATGCAGGATTTAACCAAGGGTTTGTCATTATTCATAATTAGATGTTTAGATATTGTTGACATACGTCACGTTTAAACCTTAATTATCGTTTTACAGGTATAACTTTGCAGAAGCAGTTAATTTTGCACCAGCAGATTGGCTGAAAATGGGTCGGGAATGTATTTTACATTATTCACATCTAAGACGTTTCTGCGTTTTTTCTCATGACGAATTGGTCTGTAAAATGGCACTAGATCCCGACAAATTGGATCTGACCATCGCAGCGGCGACATATCAAGATATGCTTCAGATGGTTGATACAGAGAAGAAGTTAAGAAAAGCACTGTTAGAATGGGTATGTGTATTTAAAAAATCCTTAAATTTAAATCAGATGTAATTACTATTTTTTCAATTCTCAGGGAGTTACAAATGCAGAAAGAGAAGCTTTTGAACTATTACCTGATGATGAAAGGCAATGTGAAGTGTGTAAAACAACTTGTTTTCTATCGGCAGTTACTTGTAGTTGTTCTGCAGAAACTCTTGTATGTTTGAGACATTATTCGAGTTTATGTAAATGCTTGCCAGATAAACATACTTTACGTTACCGTTACACTTTAGATGAGCTCCCCTTAATGTTGCAGAAGCTTAAATTGAAAGCAGAATCATTCGATAATTGGGTTAATAAGGTCAAAGATGCTCTCGATCCTAACATCCCCAAGAGTATGGATCTCTCGGAGTTGAAAGCGTTATTAAGCGAGGCAACTGGAAAGAAGTTTCCAAAATCTGAACTTCTAGATACTCTTAAAAACGCTGTAGATGATGCAGAAAAGTGTGCCAGCGTAATCCGTCAGCTTGATTTAAATAAGATGAGAACTAGAACTCGTAATTCTTCCGATAACAAATATAAACTGACTATAGAAGAGCTAACTTTATTTGTTGAAGAAATTAACAGTTTGGCTTGCAACTTGGAGGAGGGTAGAAGCATCATCGATTTGTTAAAACAGACCAAAGATTTCGAAGCAGAGAGCACAAGATTGCTCCATATGGATCTCAGTGAATGTAACGTATCTGATTTGGAAAAGTGCCTTGATCATGGGAACGGGCTTTGTATCGAACTCCCTTCCTTAAAGTTCGTAGCACAACGTCTTCGTCAGGTGTTATGGTTACGAGACATTACCGCCGTTAGGCGAAAGGCAGAAATCGTACAAATGGATACTTTAAAGAATTTATTGAAGTCAGGATTACAGTTACCTCCAGATATATTTATTGAAAGAGAGTTGCAAGTTCTTAGAGCTTTGTTAACTGATGCTGAAGACTGGGAGAAAAGAGCTCAACAATTACTTAAATCTGACTCGGCAAATATAATTCAAGAAGCTGAAAGTCTGTTACAAGAAGCAGAAGACATGGAAGTATTCCTTCCCTCAGAAGAAATTCTTGCAGATGCCTTAAGTCGAGCCAAAGATTGGTTAAAAACGTTAGAAGAGATAAATTCTGCCGAATTTTATCCTTATTTTGACACGATGGAAGATCTTATTAAGAAGGGTCGTGCAATACCAATTTGTCTCGAAGAAGTCGGAAAATTAGAAACGTATATTTCGGCAGCTAGAGTTTGGAAAGAGAAAACAAGTCGTATATTTCTTAGAAAGAATTCAGCATTTACATTAATGGAAGCTTTATCACCTCGCGTCAATGCGAACATGACTAAATCGCGAAAAAAATCGGTTGAAGATGAGCCTTACTATCTTAAATTGAGTAACTTGGATCCAGTCGCTGTTGTCGCATTTTTCAAAGAAAGTGAAGAACGTGAAATGGAAACAATTAAAGAATATAGATCCATATATGGATCAAAAAGCTTAGAGCAAACTGCAAACAATACATTCTGTGTATGTCAGAAACCTGCTTTCGGTGTAATGATGCAATGCGAAGTCTGCAAAGATTGGTTTCATAGTGACTGTGTTCAATTGCCGAAAATTGCACACATGAAGAGTAGGACAAATTTTACAAGTACTGCATTGCAAATGGGATTTAAAGACTGCAAATTTTTATGTCCGAATTGCTATCGTACAAGAAGACCACGACTGGAAACTATATTAAGTTTATTAGTTTCATTACAAAAATTGTACGTTCGTGTACCAGAAGGAGAGGCGTTACAATGTCTTACGGAAAGGGCAATGGGTTGGCAAGATCGTGCACGACAAATACTGCATTCCGACGAATTAGAGTCTGTTGTGGCAAAAATGTCGCTACTTTCTCAAAAATATACTGAAGCCTTAGCCAAGGAAAAGACTGAAAAAATTATTAACACTGAACTAAGAAAAGCCGCTAGTAATTCGGATGTTAATCAAAAAGTTCAAGATATATCGAACTGGAGTGCTGTAAATAATAATCTTGAAGAAGGCGAAGAGACGACAAGCACACCTAGTAGTAGTAATACAACGACAAAAGTAAATAGAAGTCCATTGGATGGTGGATACGGCACTGGGGATGAAAATTCCTGTACTAGTTCATCGCCTAAAGATGACTGCATGGACGACCATGCATACTCTTTACATTTATCTAAAGACGATGCCGATTCGTTGATATTCATTAATCCAGAGAAAAGGCAGCAAATCGAAGAACTTCTGCTCGAAGGAGACCTCTTAGAAGTCTCTCTAGATGAAACGTTCCATCTTTGGAAAATCCTTCAAGTTTCTAGGGACCTGGATAAAGAACCCATACTTGTAGACCTTGATGTAAGTCATTTATTTATTTTATTAATTTTAGATCTTAAAATTATACTTCAACTCTTTCTTTATTGATTTATTTGCCTTTATTAATTTTGTGAAAAACAGCCAAAGCCTTTAATTATATTAAAACTGATATTATAATTTTACAAAGTATTTAATCATCAGTTTTAACAAGCATCTTATCAATAAATATTAATTTGATTTTTTGGAAAATATTTCCTTTATTAGCTACCCAATTTCTTTTAATTTAATTTTATTAATTCTGTTATAATATTATTGATTTCATAATCAATGGTTTCTATCATTTTTTGCGATTTTTTTTCGTTTATTTTCTTTGAACGTTGTGTTGTTAATCTGATATTAGGTTCAACTGAAGGTTCCATCAAAACGTGGAAGAAAACGACGTTCGGATGAAACAGAAATAAAGAAGCTAAAGCAACTAAAAGCCAATTTGACTAAGAAGTTGAAGGGTAAGGAACAAGGTTCCCGTAAAAGGGTAACTGGACGAAAAAGTGGTAACAAAAATTCAGAAGAAGAGTCTGACGAGGAAGAAGAGAAATGTGCAGCTACTAGTTGTCTTTTACCAACTGGTCAAGAAGTAGATTGGGTTCAGTGTGACGGAGGTTGTGAACAGTGGTTCCATATGGCTTGTGTTGGTCTGTCAGCGCAAGAAATTAACGAAGACGAAGATTATATATGCATGAGTTGTTCAAAAAACAGTAGCGCATTTGGAAGTTTACAACAATCCCCAGAAAGTCAATCGGCAGAAGAACCTGCATCACCTGAAACAACACCACCCTGCGAAAGCAGTTCCTTGACTAAAGAAATCGTATAGTTACAAATTCAGTTGCAGGAAGTCCCAGTTATTCTACGTATGCTGTTCGCTATTGTGGAATTAGTATACGAGCCCAAATACATAATAAGCCGCGTATTTGCATTTTACAACCCCTTCTTTGTGTTTGTTTTTGTGAAGATACAATTAAATTATTTGTGGATAACATTCCATTAAAATCATCCTATAAAAAAATTGGAGCGTATTATGAAGTGTATCTCATTGATTCAGGTGAAGGTCTTCGGTGTTCAAGAATGTTAAGAACGAGAGAAATTAATTAGACAAGTGAATTTGAGTTACTTTGATTATTACTATGAATATTATTGTTTTTCCCATTTTTTTATTAATAGTAATTCTCTAAATTGTTTTTTTATGTCTTGCAAATTTATCTTTATCAACATTTTAATTTTTAAAGCTATCATCAGTTTTTTAAAAGAAAGTCACATTTACTTAATGTTGCAGTATTATACACATTATTATTTTAATTTGGTTAGTTATTTCTTCATCACGAAATTATGTAATCAATTTATTATTTTCGTTTATTTATAAGTCGATTGTTAACTAAGAAAGTTATTTTGTTTTTAATGACATTTTCTTATTTTTATATATACCGTGTACAATTTTTTTACTAACAAAATTTTAAAAAAGTTGTATATGCAAGGCGTATTTCATGATCATTTTTCTCATGATATTGTCCATGTTAAATAATCACGGTTGCTATATATACATATATATTGTAATTAGTTGTTAAACAAACAACATTAAACTTTGCTTTGTGTATTATATCGTATTTTAAAGTTTTATACTCGATTTTTTACAATATATACCACTATTTCATTCAAACAAATTTGTATATTAAATAGTGATTTTTTTATATGAGGAATATGGCAAGTTATTGCTTATTTATAATAAAAAAAAAATAACATTCACAATATAGATTGTAAACGTAAACTAGCAAATAAACTGTAAAATGTAAATGTCAGAAATATTTGTGTTTGGGCTCTATTCGGAGAAGTATTTTAGTAGTTTATATTTTTGATTTGTGATACAGATTAGATTTAATGTTTTAACATTGTTCGACTTTTATATGTTTTTATGTTTATTATGCACTACTCTAGGTTGTTTTGTCTGTACGTCGTAACCATCTTTTTTTTCCTATGACGAATGTTAATTACTTCTGATTATTTTTTGAGTGTGGGATGGTAGTTTGATAGTTCTTCCTGCACCGCATTACTCTTTTGCCTTAGAAAACCATACATTTTGACGAGATGGACTTAAAGTACAAAAGAATTTTATTTTAGTTTCTATTTATTTTTTGTCAGCTGTTCATAGCTTATTTTGTAAAGCCTACGACACATTATTTACTTACTAATTAACAGAATAGAATAAAAAATGTAGTTTTACATTTTTTAACGATATAACGTTTACATTTGCTTTTAAAATAGTGTAAAGACTATTTCCCTTTAATACAATACAATAAGTTTACAATAGATTGTTTACGAATCACGGAATTTTATTTTTGCCCAATGTATTATAATATGAAGTTACAAGAATATTACAGCATTCGGGTAGCATATAAACAGCCTTTAACTTAGACAAGAACTATAAAATTACTCAGTATTTTTTTGTAAAATACATAATGTTTACTGAATTCCTTGTTTACTTTTTGTTTATTTCGATATATTATCAGACAGCTTTATCTACTGACTGCAATGTAAACATAAAAAAAATATTAACGATAGTTCTTAAAATTAATAAAGAACGCCTGACCTGCAAAGCACAAGGCACAAGTTAAAATTAGTGTTCTGAGGTATAAGTTTTATGAATACATTTAGACTAAAAGTTTTCAATAATAAAAAAAAAACAGTTTAAAATTACTTTATTAATGTGTCACGTTTTTGATTGCTACATCGTAATTAATTACGTGAAAATAACCGTGTTAAAAAATCGAGATCAATTACAAGACACCTTAAAAAGAATAAAACTAAACTAAAATCGAAACTATTTTGTTTACACATTGTAAAGGTTTAAAAGCAAACTTAATTATAAAATATACTGTTACTTTTACTGAATATCTGTTTCTAAATTAATCTATTTATCCCATATTTCCAAATTAAATATAATGTGATAAAATCACATAAATTAATATATTTTAATTAATCCATGAAAAACAATTGTGAAAATTGTAAAAAACTCGATACACTTAATACTTTTTAAATAGAAAAATTCATAAATCATATTTAAACGATTTTGTCCAATAAAACATAAAATCTTTTAAGTGATTTTAAATAACTATCGCCTCGATTAGTAGAGGAACCTTATTAATTCATTTACATTTTCAGTGAACAACTTTACTCAGGTACTAGTATTATTTGACCAATACAAAAGTTTAAACAGTATACATTTTTTTAAATGACTATCACAGGAAAAAGACAGTTAAAATGTAACATATAAGTGCAGAAATGTACGACTGTACTTGATATCATAAATTATAAATGGGTAAATATAAAAACATGAAGATATGATTATACTCAGTCTTCATTACAGGAATCTGTACTTTTAGGTGTAGCAGTTTCTGGGTATAATTGATTTGCACAGTCATGTAGCCTTGCTAATATTTCATCAAATGTTAGCTTAGTTTTTGGATCTTTCGTAAAAATATCGGCTTCACATGGAATTGAACTGGGACTAAAGCATGTAAGCGTATCTGTAGATCTAGTACTGCTTTTAACACTGTCTGGACTGCTATCTGTACTTTCAGTTTCGTCAGTCTTTTTTTTATCTAAGGCACTAACAGCATCGTCAAGGACTTTTTCAATATCGAAAACGACAAGCGTCATCTCTTCTTCTTCCTGGCTTTTTTTATCCTGACAATCCTCCTTACATTTTTCCGGAGTGTCACTTTTTGTTTTTTCTTTTTTCTTTTTAATGTATGTCTTTTCTACTCGAAGGCCCATTTGTTCCAATCGCATGAGGGTTGCTTTCTCCTAAACATTTATTAAAATAGAATAATCCTAACAAATTCCACATAATTCCTTTACTTACGAAGTAGTCGAGATCAACACTATGAGTTTGTAAAGAATGGTTTTCATCGGGTACAAGATCAGGAACTTTGGTTCGAATGTACCGGTAACAAGCCAATTGTCTCTGATCTATTTCGTGTGTAGGAATACTATGAAGTTTAGGATCAGGGGTATCCCTAATTACTTTATAAAACACCGCCATATATTCAACGCAGTGTTTAAGTTGGTCCCAAGTTAATCCTGAAAAAATTTCAATGTGTGACATGTTCGAAATTAAAATGTGTATACTATTTACCTGACACATTCAATGCTACTCGTTTGCCAAAAATAAAGTACATAGCAGCTGCAGCAATTACGCTGTAACTGAATCTAAGATAGCCAGGATCTAAAGAAAACAAATCCATTAAATGTGATGCTCTTACAAATTGGTATGCTGAATATTGAGGGAACACAAAATCTCTGTTTAAACCTTCACGAAGTTTCTGCTTACGTACACTTGCAGCATCATAATGAATTTGCATATACAAATTCAACCATCCACTAGGTGTCATGGGATTCACATCCCAGCCCAAGGTCTAAATAAAACATTATACATATATTTTAAGAAAATTTAAACTATTTATCATTAACATAATACATTTCCAAAAATATGTACTTCTTTTTCTACTGTTTTAAATTATTTTTTCATATCTTTTAGAAGTAAGATAGAATTAGAACAAAAATGATAAGTTTAAGTATATTTTTAAAATGTTGATCATTTGATATTATGTTTGAACTTACATTTAACAAAAGAACTTCGCATGCTAAAATTTCAGCATTAGTACAAGCTCCATCACACACATATGAAAATTCGCTTAGTTTTGGCGGATAAATTTCTTCTAATTTTGCAGCAATAAAAAGACAAGATACGCCAATCAATTGCAATTGTGTTTTCGGAATATTCAGTTTAATGGTCAAATATCGATCTATATAATCTACTGCTAAATAATAAGTTACTCTTTTAAGACGATAAACTTCGCAAACTTCCATGATCCAGTCTAATAAAATTGCACGCATTCTGGGCAGGAAACTCGTTCTATCTTCAAACAGTCTTGAATTTCTTGTCTGTGAAGTGGCTTCTTCTTTATAAACCATATTTTGCCAAACTTCCTTACTGTCAGCCCAGGGTAACAAGGGTAATGGGGTTTCACGCGTCTTTTGTGGAGTGCTGAATTCGTCAGTTATTTCACGTCTTTTACTTTTTCTGTGACAACTATGTTTTTTATGTGAGTGGGGTGTTTTATGATTTGAATAAGTACCAGTTGATGTGGATGGTTCATCTGTATTACTGTTTGTTATTCCATATTTTACGTCACTTGGACTTACATATGAAAGAGAATAGCTTTCCATTGTTTTCTGTTTATATGCTTGTATATTTTCTAACGTTTTTTTTGTTACCTCCTCGCCATAATTGAAGGCCCAAATGACTTTATTTTTGTGTTCCCTGAGTTCTTCACTAAACGAGCGTTTATCATCAAAATGGTCTGTTTCATACTGAAGAACAGTAGTTTCATCAGAAGGAACAGTACCTCTCTCTGTTAAGATATCTTTCCATTCTCTGTTTAATTTTAAACATAACTAATTAAAATGTAATTATGTTATTTAATCACATTAATACTAATTACAAGCTAACTACATCCAATACCTTATTATAAACAAGTTAGTAAACAGTTCATGTTCTTACCTTGATTCTGTATCAAGATCTAACTCTCCTTCCATATTTGAAGTGTACTTCTGAAACAATATTAGGATTAAGTACAAGTATTCAAATAATTGCTTAGTAATTTAAAATTATTTATACCGAACTTCGTTAGGACGTGGAACTTTAACCATAGATAAAAGACAATCAAAAGGTATTTTTATTTTAATGAGAAGAATTGAGTTGACCACTGGTATCATATAAACGTAAAATAAACAAATGAAGTAAACTTATTTTAGAGTGGTTGAAATGGGTGAATGAAAATAATAACATTATATAAAAATTAATTTTGTGAAATTTATAAGATATATTCGATATAAATAGGTGAAATATTTAATTTACTTCCCAATGAATTGCTGTTAAAGCTTTAACAGTGACCTTTTATTAATAAAATTAAAGATATTGCACGTTAAGTCTAAAGGCGCGGAAAATACAAAAGGCGCCAAACAGTTACCAAAAAATAACGAATTACGTGGTCAATCACGACTTTTTATTCCATTTCAGAAACGAAATTCAATTCAGAAAAGTCTATACGCCGTTTCAAAACCCTTGCAAGCACGGAGCGCTATTAATTTTATGATTTAAAGAGGTGTTAACCTCTGGTTTATCGAAGTTAGGTTATGAGCGGTAAATAGGCCATATTACGTATTTCTATCACTTTTTCCCAAAATGAACTTAAATGTAGTATAACAGAAACTTAAATGAATAATATTAACGTTAATTGAAAAGAAGTTTTAGTCAGAATTATAAAGAAATTTAACAAAATCAAGAGACCATGCCCACCTATATCTACCACCTTTTATGCAATTTTTACAATACTTCTAGGTTTCTAATACAAACCTTTTACAGAAAGCACACCAAATTTATTGAAAATCAATGATTAAAAAAAAAAGCTGCACAAAAGTGATTTTTTGAGGGAAGTTTAAGAATATATTACTTACAACATGTCGTTAGTATTTCTGTTTTCTTTAGCACATCACATTTGTTTAACATTACTTTTTCACTGGTTTCGCATTTTTATGAAGAAAAAGATTCACTTTGAATGTAAATTTAAAAAATTAAAATCACATTCATGACATTCACCACCGGTAATAGTAATTCTGGCGCCTCACTAGTCGACAAACTGATAATAACTGAACAGGAGGCAAACGTAGTCTCTGATTGGTTGAAATAAGAAATGATGACGCACAACCAGCTGCGTTTCAGCTGATTCATTCAAAACTAGGAGGGAAAAAGGCAATGAGCATAGTGTGAAAATTTTTACTATTACTTTTAATTTAAAATATACCTCAAATTATTAGAAGTCCATCTAAAGTATTAAATTTAGATGTATTTTTATATTTTTAATATTAAAGGTCAGTTATTCTTATGTAGTGCATAATTTCAATTTAATGAACTCAAATAAACTGTAGATGGATCCATTTATTAATGAAATAGATTATAATGTAGATTACGTTAATTTATCTAGACTAAATACTTTTAATAATAATGGGTATCGTCGAAAGATATCTTATTATGGCACCGCTATTGTGTTTGATGATTTAATTGTATTTTTTGTAAAAATTGTTAAAATACCGTCTGACTAGAGGTATGTACTAATTTACCTAACTCTATTATGATTTAATGATTTTCCTTTAATGAATAGCTTAAAGACGGCCCTAATTATAATCTATTATTTTATGTAGTTTGTTTCTACCGAGTGCCATTGTTAGTTGGAAGTAAGTTGTATATACACCTAAATATACCATTTTCACTTAATCAAATTTGGCCAGCTCGATATATTAAAATAAAATAATGCCACAGATAAGTTATTTAACAAAACGACAAAAGTTTGGTACAGATGGCTCTGAAATTCAATGCTTGTGTTTGATTGGCTTTCGTCGGCCACTTTGTGGGTGACGAAAAAAGTTTGGTGAACGCGTCGCGAGTGTGATTGAACATTGATTGTGAAAATCCAATAATTTTTCGTTAATCTTCTAGCAAAAATCTTGGTTTACTTTAGGTATGTGTTACTGATGATTTATATTTATTGTTTTTATAAATATTATCGACTATTTCATGACAATAAAGGGCATGGGTATTGTTCACTTAACATAACCTTATATATTGTACACCTGTATGCGTGACCGTATGACAAAACAATGATATACTAATTTTATTTTATTAATTTTAACTGGTTTGTATTGAGGCTGTCCATGGTTTCTAGGTATCCTGGAAGGCATATTAAGGTAAAATTTCAAAAATTATACAACATTAATATTGAGAAAGAAAATTGATTTAAAAGAAGACAAGTTTGACAATCTTTCTTTATTGTAATTGTAATTCTAATATTTTGTTTAAATATAACTGTTTATGTACATTTTTATGAAATGACTAGGTATCTAATATTACAATTATTACAAAAGGGTGCTTAATTATTTCATTAAATTACTTGATGAATCTGTAATTCCAAGAAGTAACAATTGAATACAAAATGACCCTTTGAGTAGTTTTGAATGACAGAAGTATTAGTACTAATTGATAATACCTTACCAATAATTAGGCACTGGCTAATTGATGCTTGGTTCATATCCCCTAATTAGGAAGAAACAAATTCATTAAATGACATAATAATCTGCGAAGCTTACTATTTATGTCATTAATTTTTTTTATTATGGAGTTATGTATGTACTTAGTGAACAAAACAAATGTCTTATTTCCAGAATTAATTAAATATCATAGCCAAACGCGTTGGGTTATATTCATATTTTTCTTTCTGTGCAAGATAAGAACATTAAATTTAAACATAATCTTGCTGACAAGATTATTGTTTAATGAATTGTAATCTTTTTACTTGTTGAAAAATTGATACATACAGCTATGGGGAGTAAAAGTACACTTTATAGTGTACCTTTCAAATTATCAACAATAAATAGTAGTTTTCATTTTATGATTCAAAATTTTGAAGAACTATTAATGACTTTTTTTCCAGAATAAATGAAATTTAATATAGGTATAGATCAGTTTTGATAAAAATCATCATCATTTAAAAACAATTGATGTTCTAATCCCGGCTTATTTTACGATATGTAAAATGTGTTGCCTGTACGTTAAACATATTTCTGCATTTGAATATTAGATTGGCAAATTTGTTTTTATCTTATAGTTATATGTATTAAAACCTATTATTTATTATAAATTGTTTTAGAAAGAGAGAAAAAATTATTTTTCGTGGTAAGATAATAGGTACAATATTTTTTAGAAAAATTATCCCATAAAATTTAAATAGTGATAGAAATTTGTAATTATAATACTAATGTATAATGAAATAAAAAATGGAGTAAAACTTTTATAAAGTATCTTGTAAAAACAAACGAATGAAGTTCTTTCACAAAAAAATCGAAGTAGTTTGCTATATAACCTTTTAATATGCTTATGATTAACTTTGAAATTCTTTTCTTTTTAAAGTACATCGTTTATGGTTATAATATAAGAATAAGACATGTTCACTTTCATATTTTACAAATTATTAGGAATTAAAAAAAATATTGAATAATTTTGAATATATCATATGGACCATAAATAAAATAAGTTTTGTATGAAAAACAAATAAAAACACGATTTATGAGCAAGAATGTTTCAAAAATACGACCCCCTTTTTATCGTTGAAAAATAAAATAATTCACGCATTAAGATAGTTTGATAATTATTCCTGAAAAATTAAAATAATTTCCCTGGTATTTATGGTTTCGGAACAAAAAATAATAATAACTACTTTTTGTTCCTATTTATGTAATGGAATACTATTAATAGCTTCGAAGATTGTGTTATCTAAAATAAGACGTGTAAAATTTCTACAAAAACAGTAACACCTATTTGACGTCCTTCTCTAGTTTGTGGCATTTTTTGGGTTTCGGAGCCATTTAGGAACCCTTATACCGTATTAATTTTGGGGTGGTAAATAGCTACTATTTATTATGCTTTTGGTCAGAAGTTTATCGAAACCACCAGGCACGGGTTGCGATTTCGCTTTTGTTAGAAGCCCATCAGCGTGCCATAGGCAGTCTCTATTAATTATTGTTTTTTTTAATTTAAATTTAACTCGAGGTGAGAAAACCTTACATAGGCACCCCCTGAAGGGGGGTAGTGTCAGATTCTTACCGACTAAAACCCACCTCGAGTGGGGATTATCAACCAGAAGGTTTTAACATCCCCAGGGTAGATGCGAAGAGGTTGGGATAGGGAAGTGGATTGTGGTGAGGGCAAAGTTGTGGGGGGAAAGGGACGGGAGCGTTGGGGGAGGGCGTATGAAAGACGGTGGCCCACCTCTGATATGAAGGGTGGCGTCAATTATTGTTTTTTTTGTTTAGATTTAACTCGAGGTGGGAAAACCTTACATAGGCACCCCCTGAAGGGGGGTAGTGTCAGATTTTTACCGACTAAAAACCCACCTCGAGTGGAAATTATCAACCAGAAGGTTTTAACATCCCCAGGGTAGATGCGAAGAGGTTGGGATAGGGACGTGGATTGAGGAGAAGGCAGAGTTGTGGGGGAAGGGACGGGAACGATGGGCGGGGGGTACGAAGAGTCGGTGGCCCACCCCTGATGTGAAGGGTGGGCACTCGCACTAAAAAGTGAAACTAGGGTTGAGCGAATGAGGGCGGCTAAGTTCGAAATGTTCCATAAAGAACAGTTAATATAATAACAACATAGAGGTAATTTGTTGCCATCTAGTGAATTTTAGCCGCTACAGAAGATATCAAACTAGACAAGGCCTCACAGAGATATTTAAACTTGTCCAGCTAAATCAACAACGCAGCCTACATACATATTATTTAATTTTAATGAAATAGAAGTGTGTTATTTTGCGATGTACTTACATAAGAAATGTAGTAAGAGATTTGGGTGGAATGGTGGCGTGGCGTATCTTCGTGTCAGGCAGTCTCTGGCTTGCGGTGTGGTGAGGCGTGGGCGGAGGGATGAGCGCGTAATGTAATGTCTTGGACGCGCGCTGACCGCATTTCAACATGGTCCAGTCCGACATCCACCCGCACTAGGCGAAACCTGTTATTACAGCGCTTGGTCATTGTCCGGGTACTTTACTTGTTCACTATGACCTAAATGGAGCATTTCTAAACTTTTGACCACGAATGCTGTTGCTGGGTCTCTTTGCATCTTCCGACGCCACTAACAGAATATGCCCCTCTGCATATTATGCTTTTTAATTGATAATAAATAAAATGTCGAACTTATTTTTAACCCTATTCTGAATTAAACAGAAAAAACTTTCAAAAATTCGAATATAAAATTACATTTTTTTAAATATTTGATGGTTTCTTTTTCCCAATAGCGCTTGGTTAATAAAATAGTAAAACGCATACACAATCAAACAAAAACAGCAACAAAATCCTCAATCAAAAAGGGAAAAAAGAACAAACAAATGAAAACAAAAAATGGACCACATTCACATATTTTGGCCCTCACACCTACCGCATAACAAAATATTTAAAAAAACACATCGAAATAGCATACAAAATGGATAACACAATAAAAAGAAAAATCAAGAATAATACAAAAAATTACGACAAATACAACAAATCAGGGGTATACAAACTTAAATGTAACACATGCGAAAAGAAGTATGAGGGACAAACAGACAGGAAAATAGTACAAAGATACAAAGAGCATATAAAATGTTACAGAGAAGGGAAAACCGATTCTAACTACGCCACTCACATTCACCAAAATCTACATAGCCCACATCCTATAGAAGAAACGCTCACAATATTACATCACGCTCCAAAAAGCAGAAAACTAAACATCTTGGGAAATATAGGGATATACTAAAGTAAAATAAAAAACACTATCATCAACGTACAAATAAATAACACCTCAGACGCCATATTCACCCCCTCAAACTCATTGCTCAGAACAGTATAAATTCACTCCACCAAACAACATCAGATCAATCAGCTTGATAATGCCGAAAGGCGGAATGATCGTCGCTGCAAGAGAAATAAACAAAATTCACCAAATGAACAACCCAACAAACCACGTAATTTTTTTAAATTTTTGCTGTCTGTCAAAATCGGTACAGGCGTTTCAGAGATTAGCCGGAACAAACAGACAGACAAAAATTGTAAAAACGCCTCCCGCTACTTAGTATCACAAAGGCTGCTTGTCGCGCGGTCTCAGAACGCGGGAGCGGGCTATTGCTAACGGTTGTATATCAACGACTTCGTTTAATTTATTAAAAATAACTAACTTTTTTGTTAAATTCCACGCGGATGAAGTCGCGGACACAGCTAGTGAACAATATAGGAAGAAAATATGCATGTTTGGTCAAATTAAAAAGTTGGATACGTATCTAAAGAATTTAAACTGTGTGTGGTGCATTGTTTACGAAACATTTTTCAATATCTAAAAATGCAAATGAAAACTGCACTTTTGTTTGTTGATGAATTTTAGTTTCATAGTTCAGTTAATTAATGATATTTGTACTGTATGCCAAAATAATTTAATAAAAATTAGATTTTTAGGTACTTACCTATCTAACATAGGATGGTCAAGTTTCATTGATTTAAGTATAGTTTTTTAATTTTGTGTTCGTTAAATTTATTCTGGTAAATATATATATATAACTTTTTTTAGTCAGGTTTAGGTCGATACCCTTTTATTTCAGAGGTACACATAATAAAATATGATTAAATACCTGTAATTTAATGAAAAATAATATTTATTTAGTAGATATTAATGTGGAATTTTTTTTTGCAATTTTTGTGTATGCTAAAATTTCGTATTTATTATGTAACTACAATAGGGTAGGTTAGGTTGAGTCTCCCTTGTGGTTGTATAACTTGTAGAATTTATTTAATTGATTATAGAGGGTGAATATTATCAGTTATATTGCGATTTTTGTTGTTTAATATAACAACAAAAATATTTGTAAAGTAATTTCTGAAACAAACTCTCAGTTTAGAAAGTAGAAACTTGATCAATTAACTTTACAGGGAAATTAATTGAAACTCTTTAAGATATTATGCTTTTTACATTTATTTTTGAAATATTGTTTTTTGTTTCAATGTAAAGATACTATCTCTGTTTGTACATGACCAATGACCATTTTGTTTTCGTAAATCATCAAAAAGTTTTTATTTTCATTTTTGCAAAATATAAAAAAACTACCTAATGGTAACATAACATGTCTAACACCTCCACCAATTTTATTCATCTAACAATTGACATATCTATACAGTGTATAAGAATTAGATACGATAGTAATATCTATTAATTACAAGCATAATTGTTTGCGCCAATTATTTTTCTAATGTTAGGTACATTTCAAAATATACGCATTTATCACATGCACTTTGTGTAGAGTGGTAAAGGAGTGTCACCTATTTTTAAATTTCAGATTATATTTGTCTGAGTTTCAAATTTTTACTAATACGAGCCATGTTTTTTAAATAAGCAGCGTTTTGAAATTAATAAAAAACGTGCAAAGATATCTTAATAATTTTATTTTTACATAAAAGCCTGTACCTCAATCTACTTTTCTACATAATTTCCTTTAATATTGAGGCACGCACTTGTCATAACGTTTGGCCAGTTTTTGAATACCCTTCTCATAGAACGCTGACTTGTTAACTGTTAACCATTGCATCACAACTGTTTTGACTATGTCATCGTCTTGAAGACGCTGACCGCTCAGAAGTTTCTTCAAGTGCAGGAACAAATGGTGATCACTGGGCGCCAGATCAGGGCTGTACGGAGGATGATCTAGAGTTTTCTAGTGAAAAGATGTGATCATGTCTTTGTTCCGATAAGTCACATACGGACGGGCATTGTCATGAACATGTGTGCGGCCATCTTTAAATGCTCTCACCCACTTCCTTACCATTCCATCACTCATAATGTTTTGTCCGTAAACTGCTCAGATCTCACGATGAATATCAATCGGTTTTAGTCGTTTAACACTAAGGAATCGTATAACAGCCCGGACTCCGGACTTCACAATCGGCGGGACTCACGATTATCGGTGGCATCTTAAACACTTAGTAAACAACGTAAACAAGGGCAAATCAGACTATAATGGCGTCAGTGCGTAGGTGAGAGATGTAGGTAGTCAGTGCGCATGTGCGGAACGCTGACCGCACCGCTTCGGTGCCAGAATTTCAAAAAGTTACTTACTTAATAAACATGCTTCGTATATACTTAAGTAGTTCATGTTCAGTTTGAATCAATTGTAACATTGAGTACATACGCTGGTTCAATAAAATCAGCCATTCTTTTTTTTAATGTCACATATTTAATGATTGTAGGAAGAGCAAATAAGATACTTGTCATGATTTGAGCCCTTAATTTTAATAGTTGGTGGTTCCTAAACGCAATTTTCCAATTAATGAATATGAGTATTTTCTTTTAGTTATTTCTAAATTTTGTAGCTCAGTAACGCGACAGTGTACATAAATGTACGATAAATATATTTGTAAGGAATTTAATGGTCTACAAAAACGTCTTTTATAATTTTTTGTCAACTGAATTCATTCAAAAGTTATTTAAGGCTGAAATTCACTTCGTTTTCGAGGTTAACAGCTAAACTGCTTACTTTTCACAAAATATTGTGTTTTATTTTGAAAAGTATTTCAACCATTATAAAATCATGTCGTTCAATTAATTTGCAACTTAAGTAAATTCATTTATTGCCATAAAATTATGCTTTCTAAGTGGAATTAATTGTAAGGATCATTAAAATAATTACCGAAAAGACGTATATTTAAGTAACTAATTTATTAATATTGAACATATGTTTATAGCGGTTGAAATATTTTACGAAATAACCCCCAAAATTTGGTGATAAGTTTAGAAGCTTTGCTGATTATCTTCACTAAAACTAAAGTTTTATATCATTTCAACTTTAACCTTAAATAATATTTGAAGAGGTTGAGTTATAAATAAATTATGACAGACCTTTTTGTAAAGTATTAAATCACAATAATAATCGCCAATACGATAAATAAATCAGATTTAGAATATTCACATAAACATGAAATTTTATTATTGCTTAATATTTGTCTAAAACAAAACTATTTCAAATTCAACAATTAGAGGGTTTACCCATGGGCTCCCATTGTCACCCTTATTAGCAGAAATCTATATGAATCATTTCAAAAACGTTCTATTAACAATAAACAGCTCTCTAATTAAAAACATATTTTTGTACTTGAGATACGTAGATGATATCTTTGTTATTTATTCGGGATCAACAAGACAATTATTAACATGCTACAACTCCTAAATAAATTTACCAAAAAAATCCAATTCATCATGGAATTGGAAAAGAACAGTACTTTAAATTTCTTAGATATAAATATTAAAAAGATAAATAGCCGTTTAGAACACGATACCTTTAGAAAAAACACATTTTCGGATGCCATAATACCTTATAATTCAAACCAAGATATACATATTAAATTATCAACATTTCACAGTTTACTACACAGACTAATCAGTTTTCCGTTGAATCCAAAAAATTTTGATAAAGAACTTAATTTAATTAAATTGTTAGCAACTAATAATGGCTATAATCCAGCCTTAATAGACAAATCAAAAACATAGAAAACAAATCCTTAAACAACTATATACTTCTAATTCAATAAAAAAACGAAAACTGGTACTCCATTCCTTATTATAAAAATGTTAGCCCGCAAATTTGTAACAACTTAAAGAAACTTCGTATAAACACTATCAGTAGCAATAAAAACACCATAAAGAAATTACTCATGAACAATAAAATTGATAAAGTAAACAAGAACCGAAGATCTGGGGTCTACAAAACAACTTGTAAAGATTGTGATGCTATATATTTGGGACAAACTAGGCGTAATTTTGAGATAAGACTAAAAGAGCACAAAAAATCTATTTCTGATAAAAAAAAAATATCTACAGGTTTAGCACAACACTGTATCCCATCAAACCATTCAATTAATAATGATAGCCTCTCCATCGCTCACATGGAAAATAAAGGACAAAACCATAATTATTTATAAAAAGTTGAAATACAAAAAGCCATTAAGGCCAATCTAAATATTACAAACGAGAACACGGAAAACTTGAACAGCCCCATTCTGAAAGTGATATCACAAAAAAATAAAGAAAATTGACATTAGCGTTCAGGAACCACTAAATATTAATATTAAGGGCTCAAATAATAACAGGCGTCTTATTTCCTCTTCTTGCAACTATTAAACATGTTAAATTGAAAAGATAAGAAAACATAGTCGATTTTTTTGAACAAATTTAATGTATATAAATGTAAATGTGTACAGATACATCAACATTCTACATTTAAACATCATATTTCTATATCTAACATCGCGTCAGGCATGAATATATATGAATGATAATGGTTGCGCTTTTATTTTTTAATACCTCGTAGTATTAAGATTTCTTTAGCTGCTAAAAGAAACATTAAAACATTTTATATCTTTCTCCCGAGTTGCTTTAAGGTTTACGATTTGTTTAGAAGACTTATAGGAAGGTAATCGTTTTGATTTTATTTTTTACAATACATTAGGATCGAACTGTTTTAATTTATGACGTCCAAAACGTTTTCACACATTAATCTATGCCAAATAGTCTGTATTAGGCTATTCTGCGAACTCAAAAACCATCTTCAAAAGAGATCAACATCACAAGTAAATCTTGAGAGACTCTAGTCAAAATATAACTAAGTTATAGAAGACAATTTATATTGACCAACATCCGTGTTATGAACGATTACTTTACAATTGGCATATAATACAATAACTCTATCTTATTTATTATTTTGAGGATGATTCAGCTTTTAACGAACAATAAACGTGTGGTAAAAAAATCTGTTTCTTAATAGCTGTTGCACAGTGAGTGTTTTTTAATGTTACACTCCTTTTAAAATTCAATATAGGTAGATATATATGTATATTATGTGTGATATACGATATACTTCTGTAAACATTTGAGGGGTCACAAATGTATCTATAGACGAAAAGGTGTCAGCATCTTTTCGTTAGTATTAACCAAATTACTTTAGTGGTTTAAAAATTACCATGCTATTTTTCTAAAGGATAAATGCAAAACAATTCTACTCGAAAAATTGAATATAATGGGCACCTACATTTCGATTACCTTATACGTAAAAATCTAGTTGTAAGACCTACATGGTTGTGTTGTAAATTAAATATGCAATGAATTTACTTTCTACATTCATTAAAACCGATATGCGAATATTTAACATTGAAAATTGGTAAAGAAATTAGTAAAAAGTAAATAAAGTAAACCAATTCAAAGTACCGAAGTGAATCAACTTTTTAATTTATTGACTAAATGTTGTAGATATCATACAATATTATTCTACAATTTATTCATAAGTAAGCTATAAGAAGGATACTTCTTTAAGTTTCTCTACGGGGTGCCCAGTGGTTTTCAATTGGGGTTAAAATATTTGTATTTGGGAAAAATATGTTCTTAAGCATCTATCTAAAACAGGATGGTCAAGATTTATTGATTTAGAATTTTTTAATTATGCTATCCCTAAATGGTACCAAAAAGTACTCTTCACTCAAATAAATCAGAGTAGATTAGGTCGAAAATATTTTATTAAAGATAAACACAGCAGGATGCATTTTTATTTAAATAAAATATAATTAAACACCTTTAATTTAATGGATTTGTCTTTCTTATTGTATGTGTAACAGGCTAGATTAGGTTGATTCTGATATGATCGGAAAAAAAATTGATTTTAGTTTAATTTTACATTTATTCGGATTGTAAAACTAGTAGTATGTTGTTTGTGTAAAAAGGTGTTTTAAAATATTTCGAAAAGTGAATGACGGTGTATGTAATATTTGTTTTGGTATGATTGAATTTTGTGTTTTAATGCAGCTAAATATATTTTCGTGAGGGTTTGACTGAAAGAGTGTTTAAGACATTGAGGAAGGTTTAGTGATATGTGTAATATTAATTTTGTGTCAATTAGATTTTGATTTGGCAAAATTGAGTTTTACACGAGAGATTTGTATATATGGATTGTGAAATTAGTAGTAAATTGTTTGAAAGAGAAGTTTAAAAAATTTAAAAAGGTTTATTGTCTATTTTGGTACAAACAGTTTGTGTTTTTTTTTTGTGAAATTATCAGAAATTTGATAAAAGAAGTGTTTCTTCATTTTTGATGCACATTTAGTGATAGATTTTGGTTTTGGTTTAATTTTACATTTATTTGGATTGTAAAACTAGTAGTATGTTGTTTGTGTAAAAAGGTGTTTTAAAATATTTCGAAAAGTGAATGACGGTGTATGTAATATTTCTTTTGGTATGATTGAATTTTGTGTTTTAGTGCAGCTAAATATATTTTCGTGAGGGTTTGACTGAAAGAGTGTTTAAGACATTGAGGAAGGTTTAGTGATATGTGTAATATTAATTTTGTGTCAATTAGATTTTGATTTGGCAAAATTGAGTTTTACACGAGAGATTTGTATATATGGATTGTGAAATTAGTAGTAAATTGTTTGAAAGAGAAGTTTAAAAAATTTAAAAAGGTTTATTGTCTATTTTGGTACAAACAGTTTGTGTTTTTTTTTTGTGAAATTATCAGAAATTTGATAAAAGAAGTGTTTCTTCATTTTTGATGCACATTTAGTGATAGATTTTGGTTTTGGTTTAATTTTACATTTATTTGGATTGTAAAACTAGTAGTATGTTGTTTGTGTAAAAAGATGTTTTTAAATATTTCGAAAAGTGAGTGATGATGTGTGCAATATTTCTTTTGGTGTGATTGAATTTTGTGTTTTAGTGCAACTAAATATGTTTACATCAGGAATTGTTTGAGTAAAAATGTGTTTAAAACATTGAGGAAGGTTTAGTGATATGTGCAATATTAATTTTGGTGTCAATTAGATTTTGATTAGGAAAAATTGAATTTAACACGAGAGATTTGTATATATGGTTTGTAAAATTAGTAGTAAATTGTTTGAGGGAGAATTTTAAAAAATTTAAAAAGGTTTGGTGTCTATTTTGGATTTCTTTTGTGAAATTATCAGAAATTTAATAAAAGAAGTGTTTTTTATTGTTAGTTTTGGTCCAATTAAATTTTACGTGAAGGTTTTATATGGTTTGTGAAATTGATTGAATAAACTGGTGGACGACCAGGTTTTTTTGTTTGGTGGGCGTTGGGGATTGTAGCGCTATTCTTCCGATGTAATTTCATGGATTTCTAGGATTGCCTCCGAGTAAGAGCGTAATTTTTTTAATGTCAGATTATCATAGAACTGCATCATCAGATTGTAGTAGTAAGACTAACCATTTCTGCCCAATTGGTTAGAAGAGTCTCGGAGAAGGGAACTTTAGTCCGCCTTCCAAACCACACTGGGTACTTCGTCTACCAGGCAGTACTTACTCGTGCTTCTAAAGAACCGACTTGAATGCAGTGTTGTTAAATTCACGTGCCAACTACGAAGATCGCGCCCCGATATGTGTACCGCGTAATAGTTCTTTTTTTACGACAGTTTCACCGTTTGTGCCTTTACAAATCAACATGTTCACACGGTAAATCATTTTTTTATAGGAACCAATTTGTTTTTCTCTTACTCTTTTCGCGCTTCTCCCATGGTTTTTGTTTTTTATTTTTGTATTATTTTCTTTGCGACGTGCAAAGTTTTCAAATGCGATTATCAATCAGTATGTGTTCATTTAGTGCTGCTGGTACTAATTTGATAATGTTTTAAGTAAATAACTACACGGCAACTTTGTTGTTTTTAAACTATTTCAAACACTGTCTATCAGCATCATTGTTAACTTTCTAGTAGGTACTGAGATTGACCACAATTTATAAATTCACTAACCTATAACTGATTTTGAGTAATCAGTACCTATTACCCCAAACACTACATTATAGATATTTAAACCACAATTCCTACATTACATGGTCAGTTGTTTCTGTTAGAGGTACAATACAGTATGATACATTTGCATATATTTCCGCGTTTATTTTATAATATATTAATAAGAAATTTAAAATATATATACTTACACATAGTTTATCGATAAATATTCTTTATTTTTCTTCGGTAATTAGGTAGTTTCTGATTGTTTTTAATTACCTAAAAGTACATTAACGTTAAGGTCTTTGTCTACATACAGATTTCTCTGGAAAATTATTTTCCATGCAAGGAAAAATATCAGTTTGTAAGACGGTTATTATCCGACGGTACTGAAACATTGATACAATGACACTTTTATTATAAAAAGTATTTAACGAATGAAAACAACAATTCACTATATAGGTATCAAAAAATAGTAGACAATTCGCAGTACTTACAATATTGTGTGGAAAACTGTTGATAAAATTGATATGAATATAAAATCAAAAGGTTGATTATAATTATTGAGTGATAAAGCAAATTTCGAGGAATGTTGCAATAAAAATAATAGCTAAAGATTAAATATTCAGTGTCATTTTAATAAAAACTGTTATGATTTTAAGACTATTTATTAAAAAGATGGTTACAGTGTCAATTGATTTAAATGAATTTGTTTTTTGGAAATTGGGAATTTAAGAATTTTAGAAAGGAAAACACGTGTAAGTTTAACAAGAAAATTTCTATAAATATAAATATAAATATGGAATCAACAGAAACAACTACTCCGAGGGCTAATACCCCTACCGGCATTGAATTACACTGTTGATTCCGATGGATTCTTAGATGAAGATATAACATTATCAAAAAAGAAGGAATTAAAATCCTTATTCGTCTAAATATTAAGATAAAAGATAGGACGCGTTCCAAATGTGAGATCTTTGATCGTAATATTTAGACGAATAAGGATTTTAATTCCTTCTTTTTTGAATAAGAAAATTCCTGCTTTAAATTGTTATTATTGTTAATAAAATTGCTGTTTAAAGTTAAGACTGCAATGAATGAGACCATAATAAATGGACGAAAAGAAAAGTTATTTAGGATTATATAATTAGAAAATTCCTGCTTGATAGTTATATTTAAATAGAAATAGTTTTGAATATTGATAATTGTTATGGATCTTATAATAAGAAAATAGTTTCAAAGAAGCCGAAAATGTCATAGCGGCATTCTTTCCACTTGGGTGCTCTGCTTTTTTTTGTAGCGCACAAATTTGTATTTAAATCAAATTAGATTTGGGCAGCAGAAGTAGAAAACAAATATTTTTACCACAAAATTGAATTAACACCAGAAAAACCACAGCCTTTACGCTAGAATGATGAACACGCGAGTAAGATTGTCTCTTACCCGAGCATTGAAGTCATTCGCGGTAGAACTGTTTACGGATTTTGCCGCCCAAATTCTACATTTCTTGCAACACTTCATATAATAATCCAGTTACCTTTTTTTCTTATCTAACGTTACATCAACAATTTACATAACTTTCGTTACAAAAATATGAAAATTTTAATAGGTAATATGGCTTTTATTAATAATTATAAATGATACTTAATACCAATGGTACCTACATTTTATAAATCTTGCAAAAAGTATAAATTCAATGCACCTTCGCAGACTATTGGTTTAGCCACTTTTAATTTTTGTATTTCAATTGGTTTTACAAGTATTAATTTGTAAAAATTGAATAGATCGGCGTTTTAACTCTTTTAACTCCAAATTAACAAATAAAACACGTAATTTTTAGTTACAAAATTATTTTTAATTTACCATAATAACATCTAAATATGTATAAGGGAGGAATTACAAACTTCCAATTGATCGTTTTTAAGGCAATGGATTTTTTATTTAGTTTCAAATTTTCGTTAAAATTATGTTTGAATTCCTGGAGAACTGCTGTTTTTTAAAACAGGTTAAGTGTTCTATAATTCTATATTTAAAAGTCCTGCCTGTTTGTCCTACGTACGCATTATCGCAATCGTCAGAGTTCAGTAAGTACGCCCCGGATTATAAGATGTTTTCTGTTTTATCTTAGAATACGTAGGACAAACGGGCAGGACTTTCAAAGAAAGAATTAAAGAACGGTTAACCTGGTTTAAAAACAACAATTCTAAATCCACATACGCAGAACATCTCCAGGATTTCGAACATAATTTTAACGAAAATTTCAAGTCTTCATTTAGAAAACAAAATCGTAAAATTGATTTTGTTAGGAACAATTTAAATTAACGTCCAATAAGAAGTTTGCAATTCCCCTTTTATAAACTCCCTCTTGCCCTTAGTTAGTATATAGGACTTTGTTTGTTCATACTTACATTATTAATCTTCACCCTGTCAGTTGAAATAATTATTGTGAATTAAAAATAATTTTGTAACTAAGAGCTACGTGTTTTATTTCTTATAGTTTTTAACTTAAATTTATATAATATGTTTTTTTTATTATTGTGAATATATCTGATAGGTTAAATAGTTCTTTATATTATGGGTCAATAAATAAATCCGGAACAATGATAACTTAATACGTAACATTATTTTGTTAAAAGGTATTCATGTAAATTATAATTATGTTTTATGGTCAACCTGAGGTCTCGCACCTCGCTTGCTATTATATTCTTTTGTCTTACACTGTCTTTTTCAATTTGTTTTAATTAAATAATGTAGGAGGGTTGTTCTGGAAGTGTTACATTCAATTTTATGCCCTTGCTCTTATATATTTTTTTCAGTTTTCTTAAAAATATTGAATATAATATATAGCACAAAACAATTGCGATTCGCGTAATTTATATGTATAATATATTTGGATACGAAAGTGTTAATTTTGTCACATCTGGTTAAAATTGCCTCTTTATTTCACTTTATTGTTTTCCGTTTAACATTTTCTTTATCACAGCTCTCCAAATCTGGTCATGTTCAAATATTTACCGAAATGTGGACGTGTGTTGTGGCTATTTTGTTGACATCTGAAGAGAGATATTATGGTTGTGTAATCATATATGACTGACTGCCTTTATACCTGACCGCATGTGTGTTGTTAGCAACTAACTGTCTGGAACTAAATTGTGATAATTATTTTAAAGTGTTAATAGAAGAGTATGCTATACCCGGTCCGATACTTCTGAATAGATACAATAACTTTTGTTCGTATTATCAACTTCGTATCAATTCTAAAAATATCTTATTTACCTTGTACCAAAATTTGTCCCATCTTTATAACAGAGTAGCAGAGATTTTCTTATACGAATCCGAAAAAAACTTTTTCGGATAAAAATACGAAACAATGAATGGAGTAGCCATTTCCGAGCTATCTTTTGTCACATAATTGGAATTCGGTCTCAGAATTTAATTTAAAAATTAAAATAAATCTAATTTGGCTTATTTGATTTTGAAACTACAATTTCTCCGAAATGTAAACTGCTGAAAATGTTCTAAGGCTACATTTGATTGACTTGGTATTTATAATAACATAACGTAATACATCGGAATGGATTACTTTCTTTTGTCATTCTTTTTTCAACCCTCCGTAATTTTTTTCGTTTCGTTGACCTGTGCTATTGTTTAGATTGTTTCTGGAATTCGAATACATGTAGAATCAATTTTATTCTGTTTATGGCTGTGATCAAATAAAAAATGTTGTAGAGTAAAAATTTCGCACTTGGTGGGTTTGGTTAATTTTTTATGTTCCCGATTTTGTAGAACTATATCTGTTCATTAAGAAGAACAATACAATTAAAAATATCTGAAAATGTTCTAAGGCTACATTTGATTGACTTGGTATTTATAATAACATAACGTAATACATCGGAATGGATTACTTTCTTTTGTCATTCTTTTTTCAACCCTCCGTAATTTTTTTCGTTTCGTTGACCTGTGCTATTGTTTAGATTGTTTCTGGAATTCGAATACATGTAGAATCAATTTTATTCTGTTTATGGCTGTGATCAAATAAAAAATGTTGTAGAGTAAAAATTTCGCACTTGGTGGGTTTGGTTAATTTTTTATGTTCCCGATTTTGTAGAACTATATCTGTTCATTAAGAAGAACAATACAATTAAAAATATCTGGTCTGTGATCAAAAAATACACCTGTGAGAAACCGTAAAGCCTATAATTTTGATCTCATAATCTTTACAGTTTACGACGTGGGTTAGTTAAGCCCCTCTCGTTATCTTTCTTTCGAAATTATTGCATCTTTTTGCTTTGTCGCTCTATTCTAAACTTAATAAGCACCAATAATGTACATTGAAAAGCGGCCTTTGAATTATTAAACATTTTGCTGCTTTTTATTGCAATTATTATACACAATCAAACGACTACAGGCAGGAAACGAAGTTCATTTGGAATCAGTTTAATAAAAATAATAAAATAGTATTAACAATTTTATGTCTGTACTAACCTTTATTTATCACAAAGTAGATATTAATCTTCTAAATCTCATTAAGCTGTCAACCAGCGGTTATTTTCTTCATAAAACTTTAATTAATTACATTTGTCTAATAAATTATTTTTTGATGATATATATATAATTTGCACGTGCCAAAGATCATTTTAAGAGCTATTTTAACAATTTCGACAATAAGGTAAACTAACCAAGTTGAAGTAATGTCTGTGTTGTAGGATGTATTTCGTTATAGAGAGTAGAGGATTTTAAAAGTTTCTTTGGCGAGTTTTTTGGTGGAAAGAGCGCTTGTCCGATTCTCGTAGTTTTAATGTGTGACCTAGTATGCGCCGTGTGCGCTATGTAGTATGGCCATGAAGTTGTGGGGGAGGACTCCGGGTACTGTGGTATACCTTCAACCAACAAGCCCCGATCTTTCGCTCTTTGTAATATTTCGCTAACTCAGCGTAAAGAGATAGAGATAAAACGTTCGTTTCCCAAAGTAAACTTAAATGTAATCAAAACTATGAAGAAAAACAACAGAAGGAAAAATTTCCCTTTTAAGGCAGGCAAAATTAAAGGATTTTTGTTGCCTTGCTTGATGACAACCTTGGTGTTAATCGTGCAGGACAATAAAAGTTATTATCTTGATTAAACTAGGTGGTAATTGAGTTTATGTTACAATTAAGCATGTGGTAATTACTGGCGTAAAAACAATCACTGATTATACAGCTGTCTGTTACCGCGCTATGCTGTCTTCTGGAGATGAAATGAGAATTAAATATTGTGTAGATATTACCTGTTATCTATTTATAATCGCGCTTTTTCTACTTCGTTTCTTACATTGTCCTTGAATAATATATTAGATGTCGATTATTAGTATACAGGGTGAAATACTCGAATATAAACAAATCACTGTAGAGAAATTGTTATCATATTTGTAGATATATTTTCTTCATCTTTATACGAGGCATGTTTTTTAAGTAAGTACTGTTTAAAAATTAATAAAACACGTGCAAAGATATCTTAATAATTTTATTTTTACATGAAAGCCTGTAGCTTAATCTACTTTTCTACATAATTTCCTTCAATATTGAGGCACGCACTTGTCATAACGTTTGACCAGTTTTTGAATACCCTTCTCATAGAACTCTGCCGCCGTCTTGAAGACGCTGACCGCCCAAATGGTAAGCGCTGGGCGCCAGATCAGGGCTGTACGGAGGATGATCTAGAATTTCCCAGCGAACAGATATGATGAGATCTTTGGTCCGATTAGCCACTGCGGATGATCATTGTCATGCACACTTGTGCGGCCATCTATAAATGCTCTCACCCCCTTCCTTACCATTCCATCACTCATAATGTTTTGTCCGAAAACTGCACAGATCTTACGATGAATATCAATCGGTTTTAGTCCTTTAGCACTAAGGAATCGTATAACAGCCCGGACTTCACAGTCGGCGGGACTCACGATTATCGGAGGCATCTTAAACACTCAGTAAACAACGTAAACAAGGGCGAATCAGACTGTAGGACTGTAGTGCGCATGCGTGGAACGCTGACCGCAGCGCCACGGCGGCAGAATTTCAACACGGTGAATATTTAGAAACCATGGCTTGTAGTTTACACTTTCGTATCAATGTAGTTTCATAATGTATCTATGATGATTTTGACTTCTGGACAAATTAACTGACTCAGTTTTCGCTGCAAACATTGCAGCCACATTAAGGGTATCCATACCTAATAGCCTAAACCCATTTGACCGCTTACTGAATCGTGTGTCTGATTTAGCCAATAAGAACAAAAAAGTCTGATTGCAAACATTTAGGGTGGACAATGAGAACTAATTGTATTGTATCAAATAAATTTGGGAAACTCTTAAAACAGTCTTTGCGTCCCTGCTGTATATTTCATTCCATTTAATTTTGTTATCGATTGTTTTTCCATCCATACATTTAAATTTATGGATCCAATAGATTGTTTTTTTTTTCTTGCTGTGTCGATTGCATTTGTTCTTGTATGTATATCTCATTTGTACTTTGCGGTTTTGATGATCAATTATATAGCAACAAGATTTATTAGTAACCGGTAAGTTGAGGTCAACCTAACAAAAACCCATTATAGTTTCTATACTCCATGTTGTTTCATATATTTTATATTAAATAGACGTTACAGTAACAATTTAATGTGGAACGCTATGAACTTTGGCATTTTTTGTTGGTCAAGTCCTTCTCAGACATACAATTCGATTCAAATTAAATTAAAGGCCCTATAGGCGGTTCTGCGTTTTTTTATTCGATTGCTATCTATATTAACATATTTACCAGTTATATCTAACATTGTGGAAACGATACAATTGGAATAATTATGTATTAAATAGATACTTATTAATTTTGAGCTTTCAGAATTTTTGTGGAATTGTTTAAAAAAGTATTGCATTTTCTATGTTGTCGGTTGTATGCGAAAAGCGGTAAAGCCGAAAGGCTTGCGATCACTGATTACTCGTTTCGCTTAACTGCGTTAAATTACTATACTAACTGGGAAACGATTTCTTATGCAAGTCATCAAGTTGACGTTGCTTTGAAGAAAAAAGATTTTAAAATTACATTAAACTTATTTGACAATTATTAAATTAAATAATTTTTTTACTTTGAAGTTTTTGCACACGTAAATTTTGTGGTTTATCTTTTTCATGAATTACATACATTTAGGCAAAATGTTTTTTCCTTTTTGTAATACCATACTGTGTACCTGGTTTACTTTAGATGTGTAAGGAATTTATTTTTATAATAAAACATGTTCTCGGTTAATTCGATTAGTAGCTCTCTTAGATATTCTGTTTGTATCATTCAGTTTTTAAATGGTTAAAGTTCTCTTATTTTAAGAGCTATTATAGAATTTCATGCTGTAGTTGCCAAAGTGGTGCCGCTTCCTTATCTCGTTTTTTTGGATTAAATTACTTACATAATTGCTTTAAAATTTTATTTGGTTCTTGTAGAATTCTTTTGCTCGAAGACAAGAAATGTTCAGAGATTAATTAAAAACAAATTAGTCTCATTTTCAGGGTTCACAGAACATCTAGCACGCAGGCCATGTATTAGGCTAGATGAATGAAAAGTGTTTGAGAATTTTAACTGTCATTTTAATATCTATTTTGTTTACCTTCTCACAGAAATCTCTTATATTTATATTTATATATGGTTATAATTATTTATTTACCCTCGAATGATTTCGCATATTTATTTCAACTGTGACATATTTAATTATTTTTTATCCTTTTGGTATTGAACCAGAAGAGTGGCATAAATAGATTATTTTGTTTCGTTCATTCATTCGTCCTGAGTCTGGATAATGGTTTTTAATGAATGATTAGGGTTCCTCAACAGTTAGGGTTCTATATCAAAAAGTTATCTAAAAAAAAGTGAAAAAAGTTTTAAAATACTCAGTTACTCAAGTTGTTGTTAGGTTAGGCTAGGTTTTATTATCTGGATAATATAATACTAGCATATTTAATTATTTTTTATTCTTTTGGTATTGAACCAGAAGAGTGGCATAAATAGATTATTTTGTTTCGTTCATTCATTCGTCCTGAGTCTGGATAATGGTTTTTAATGAATGATTAGGGTTCCTCAACAGTTAGGGTTCTATATCAAAAAGTTATCTAAAAAAAAGTGAAAAAAGTTTTAAAATACTCAGTTACTCAAGTTGTTGTTAGGTTAGGCTAGGTTTTATTATCTGGATAATATAATACTAGCATATTTAATTATTTTTTATTCTTTTGGTATTGAACCAGAAGAGTGGCATAAATAGATTATTTTGTTTCGTTCATTCATTCGTCCTGAGTCTGGATAATGGTTTTTAATGAATGATTAGGGTTCCTCAACAGTTAGGGTTCTATATCAAAAAGTTATCTAAAAAAAAGTGAAAAAAGTTTTAAAATACTCAGTTACTCAAGTTGTTGTTAGGTTAGGCTAGGTTTTATTATCTGGATAATATAATACTAGCATATTTAATTATTTTTTATCCTTTTGGTATTGAACCAGAAGAGTGGCATAAATAGATTATTTTGTTTCGTTCATTCATTCGTCCTGAGTCTGGATAATGGTTTTTAATGAATGATTAGGGTTCCTCAACAGTTAGGGTTCTATATCAAAAAGTTATCTAATAAGAAGTGAAAACAGTTTTAAAACACTCAGTTACTCAAGTTGTTGTTAGGTTAGGCTAGGTTTTATTATCTGGATAATATAATACTAGCATATTTAATTATTTTTTATCCTTTTGGTATTGAACCAGAAGAGTGGCATAAATAGATTATTTTGTTTCTTTCATACATTCGTCCTGAGTCTGGATACGGTTTTTACTGAATGATTAGGGTTCCTCAAGAGTTAGGGTTCTATATCAAAAAGTTATCTAAAAAAAAATTAAAAAAGTTTTAAAACTTTCAGTTACTCAAGTTGTTGTTAGGTCAGGCTAGGTTTTATCATCTGGGTAATATAATACTAGCAATTGATCATGAAGATTTATTTATTTAAATTTTGTTAATGATTATATTCTCGTTTTTAAATCCATTTTGCTTTCCCTCCGCTTCTTTGGCAATCTAATTAAGGACTTTATTGTTTATAAAGGACATAGTTTAATTTAGAAAGTAAATCGTCGATGTAAAGTTTTTGTTATACGATAGATATAAAGGTTGAGGTGGCATAAGGATAGAATAATAAATAATAACAATGATGGGGTGGTAGTGTCTTTGTTCTTTGTAAAGCGTTGTCCTAGAGTAGGTAATATTTTTTTTACAAGCCGTGACCGTTATTTGAGTCCTTTGTGACAGAGATATTAGTATGTGAGGGAAGAATGGAAGTTGTGTTCAGCAGAAACAATTGAATACTTGCACCAAACAGCAGAAGAGTGCGATGACTGCAATCGTTAATTCAAAGAGTATTTTGTTTTTTTAATGGTTTAATGGTATAGGAAAACAATCAATTCTCAAAAACAATAACTACGTGGTCGTATTTTTAAAATCGTCTTCAGAATTGTTACATGATTCTATATAAAAACCGATTTGGAGCAGTTTAGATTGGAACTTTAGTTTTTGTACACGATAGGTAATAGATAAATTAACGGCTTAACAAATACAAACAGGGTTCTCGAGAGGCATTCGTGCGTAAAAATTTTAAATATTAGCTAAGGAGAACACACTTAACCGAAGTCAGGCTTTACTTGAATAGATTACCAACCTATTGTATTGTATACCTCAATTCAGTAACATTCGATGCTTTGAAAAATGTTTAGAAAAGTGAAAGACTTCAACCATTCTGCCGACGGTTTTTGTTTATCCTTTGAAAGTTTTCGACACTCAATAACGCTAAAAAATTCTTTTAGGATAACTAAATTATCTATGCGACGTACAGGGTGTTACAAATTTTTAAATACCTTTGCGAGAGAGGTTTATACAAAACGACTGTTTCAATTGTGTGTTAGATATTATATATCGTCAACACACATACAAACGCAAAGTGTCCCATGTCAATAATTACATAAAATTTGCTGCTAATTCATATTATAAAAAATAGTAATTAAAGATACTCACCCCTTTAACCACAAAAAACTAACAATAGCGGACACGTGTTTCGCCCACTTTGAATGTGGGCATTATCAACGCGAGACTGATAATGAGTATCTTTAGTTAGTATTTTTTGTAATTTGCCACAGTTTCCGATAAATATTCTCTTTTTATTTCATATTATATTATACATGTGCCTTAACAAGGTATCTACTTGTCCAACTGAATCGACGACACAGCTTATTTTATACGTAATAAGCAAGTAAACCAAATATAATTTGTTGGTTAGTAATTAATCAAAACTACTAAATGTGGATCGCGATTTTGATTTTATTACGTCTTATCAGCGAACTATAAGCGGTCTCAATAAATCAATGACTAAATCAAAGCAGCTCATTAAAAGGAAGTTGATATAATGTCTAGTTTAACCTCGAGAATGGGAAATCTTCTAAAAACACCTCCCAGTTTAGACATATGTAGATATTTGTTATTAATTTATGGGATTCAGTAATGTTGAAAAAGGTTCTTTTATTGAATTTTACTGAATCCCGCAAATTAGTAAGAAATATCTACAGGTGGCGTTCACTACGCTGTCTGTAATTATTTATTAATCGCTGTCTATAGACGGCAGATACATTACTTGCTGTTCTGCCGGAACTGTCTGATGAGAAACAATGAGTTCGAAATCCCAAGAACATATTTTTATTTTTGTTTATGTGCCTATTACGTATATAAACTGCCTCGTCGATTCACTTGGACAACTAGCTACCTTGATAACGTTCTTATTTAACATATAAAATATTTTCGTTAGTAGCAGATATCAGTAGATTCACTTATACTGTTCTTCTTAGAAAACTCTAAAAAAATTTACCTAATTTTGAAAGGTAACTACATATTCTGCAACACACAAAATGAAATATTTGAATGTCCAAAACCAAAATAGTTTGTATTGAATTAATTGGTTACAATATTAGCTAATCAAATGAATTAATTGATCAATATTAAACTGTAATAAGTGATTGTTTTTATAGTTTTATTAGATTTATTTGTTCATTATTAGTATAAGAAAATCGTAGTAATATTTGGGGTTATAGGTATTTGTATTTGTTTATATTTTACACTAGAATGATGTATATTGTGCATTTTCATTTTCAATTAAAATACTTATCTAATTGATATAAACGGCAATAAAGTACATGCTTACAATTAAATATTGAAATTTCTACCTACACTCTCGAGTAACTAATTATAAGGAAGAGTGCTCTTAGAAGGAGCCGTTTTTAGACATCTTTCAATCGTTCAGTTTGACAAGGAGCCGAAAGTTCTTTAACATCTCGCATGTTATATTAATGGATGGTATAAAATGACGTTTAAAAAAACAATCAAAGCTATTTACAGCTATTTTCTTTCATTAGCGGTGTTATTAATGATGTACTCTGTGTTATAAATTTGTTATACTTTCTCTTGTAATGAATTGTGTGTACCTACCTACAATCCCCAAGTGATGATAAATGTTGTTGGTTTGTTTCAAGTTCGAAATTTTATATCCATAAGATGTAACCTTTGCCGACAGTGAGTTACTGATGAAAGTAACTTCGCTTGCTGACTACAATTAGCTGAAAATGTAACTACCATAAATATTAAGAAAACCTTTCCGAACTCTAATGAAATCTGCAGAAATTTAAACCACTTCTATGTATTCATTCTGGATCCTTTAATTACTTTTTAAACCAATTAATCAGAGTTGCGATTTATTTGACTGAAATACTATTTTTATCCTCCGTTCTCAATATATTTTTCTGAACATCAATTTCTATTTGTGGCTGGAATATTTTTCTATTTTGAAACTACCAAATGCAAATTATAATGTCTCAGTTTTTATCGCTTTCTAATGAAATTGAATTGTCTGTGTTAATAGAAAGCAATACAAACAAATAGATTTTTTAGAATAATTTTACATTAGATAACCAAAAAAGAAGGAATTAAAATCCTTATTCGTCTAAATATTAAGATCAAAGATCCCACATTCGGAACGCGTTCTCCCAAGTAGGCACAGCGAACTGAAAGTCATATCCCACAGCCACAACATCGAGTTGTGTTCATAAATATACAACTTTTAATAACCTTTTTCGAATTTCCAAATTAACCGTTGTGGAGCACAGAAAAATGAATTAAAAATGTTTCAAATACTTGAAATTTCGACATATCAATCATCGTACCAAAAAAAATATAAAAAAAACTTTTCATCCCCGATTTTGCTGAAAAATTGTTTCTAGATTAGTTAAGGGTCGTAGAAACTAAAAATAATAAAAATATATACGTCATTAATGTTGTAAGCAATATATTTGACTTAGAATTTATTATTATCCATTTTGCAGTGGTTAGGAAAAAAATCATAAAATCTAAACCGTTTAAGATAGAGCATTGCGAAACAGCGTAACAATTCATAAGATATCAGTCTGTAGCTCCTAGGATACGAAATAAGAATGTTTGGAAAAATATTATTAAAATGTAAACTGTATAAAATTACGACAATCACAAAATGAACAAAAAAGGGTTCAAAAATACGTTACCCAATTTAATATAATTCAAACTTTTACGGTGCATGGATTGTGAAACATTTTTTACTAATTAGAATTTGAAAAGAAGCACAAGAATGTTGTCACCAAATAATTTATTGCCTCGACAATATTGTTTCGGCGGAATCGAGAGTAACAATTGGATTACTAAAGTATAAAATTTACACGCACCCTTTATATAATAATCTACGAAAGGAAGGAAGAGTGGGATTAAATATGGTACAAGATCAGCGGAGAATTAGTTGTATCTAGTTTTAATTGGTTATCGACTAAATTTACATTGTTTTTTATTACTGTTTGTGATGTTTGAATGCAAAATTTTTGATTTTACAATGTTCTGCAAATCCAGTATATTTATCATTCTTGTGTTCTGTAATCGTTTTTTAATGTTTCTTCCACTCTTCCCGATATATAAAGCGTCACAGGAGTTGCAGAATAGGTGATATATACCATTCTTCAACATGGGGTCCTTAATTTTATTCTTATTATTATAAATAATCAAAAACCTAACAGTAAAAAACTTTGTTTATTTGAAAACTTAGAGATCAAAAAAGCAACAAAAAACAATGTGAATTTAGTCCATAACCAATTAGAACTAGATGCAAGCAATTCTCCGCTAATCTAGTACCATCTTTAACCCCACTCTCCCTTCCTTACGTAGATTATTATATAAGGGGTGGTGTAAATTTTATACTTTGGTAATCCAATTGTTATTTTTGATACAATATTATCTAGGCAATAAATTATTTGGTGAAAGCATTCTTGTGTTTCTTTTCTGATTCTAATTGTTACCCAATTTCTGAATGGCGTATTTTAAGATCCACGCTACCGTTCTTATTTAATTTTCATTCTTTTACAGAGGCATTAAGGCGAAAACTAAATAGCAATCTAGATAATCCCTTATTGGACAAAATTATTTTAAAAGTATTATCAATTACATGTACTTACGTCAGAAGTCCTTCAATTAAGAAAAACAATCAGTTTTTCTAGTCGAAAGTTCACTCTGATTGGTTAATTACGATATTGTAATTTATATAATTAGGCAGTGCAATTATTTGTTAATCAAAATATTAACAGATTAGTAAGGTACTAAAATGTTATTGTGTAGGTATAGTTTTATATCTTTTTACGAAAGTAAAAGTACTATAGATAATATTTTCTAGTTGAAACGATTGTATGTTATTAGCAATTTATAAAAAAAGAATTGTAGGTAAAGTTAAGTCTTTGGTTAATAAAGTTCATAAATTAACTCATTACTTGTACCAAGCAGGAAAATATTACAAAAAGATACGGACTAAGAAATCCTGCGAGCAGCGAAACTAAGACGCTGAAAGTAAACACTGTCATGATAGGAACTACATGTAAACATACGATCTACGGTACTAGTAATTAACAACAAAATTTATTAGAGTCTCGTTCAGATTGGTTACATATGCATATATAACACACTCTGCCGTTATAGTTACTAACACCTAAGTTAATGGGCTCTCCAAGTCACGAATAAATCAACGCGATATAAATAATCCCCCAACAAATTGAACTACCCCATTTTAAAACGCGTTCCAAAATAAAAACACGAAAAATCATGTGTTGCGTGTTGTATTAAATTTAAATGAAATATTCGTCGGTGTACTGCTGTACCACACGAAAAAATACCCGAAAATAAAACACGATTTCAAATAAAATAATAACTATTTTACGAAATAAAATATGTTATGTTGTACTATATGTTAGCAAGAGTGTTGATTATAAACTATTAAACTTACATCCTAAAAATCTTACCATCTAATTTAAAATTATTTATAAACCAATTAGAACTACGTGGTGTTTTGTCAGGGTGGTGACTTTACCAACCCTGGAAAGGTCTAATGATTAAGTTTTGCAGAATTAATGACCAGGTAATAAAAGTGCAATTTGCTTAGTTGACAATAATAATACATTTCCGTTATAAACTGTAACCAAAGGAACATGTAATAGAACGGAATATTCATGTTGTATATAGATTGCAAATTTTGTACCTATACCTAAATACCTGTTCGATAATATTGTTTGAAAATACAATTAAGTACTTTCGTTAATAAATTGATAAGATGTAAACATCATGGAATTTAGAAAAATTGATTTTACAAAACTATAAATTCTGGTTACTACTTTTAATTTATGTTGGAACATAATAGTCTTGTTTATGTCAACATGCATCAAACGGACGCTAAAAGCATTTTGGCGAACTTTTTATTGAAATTTAACCCTTGATGTGATTTACATCAAGGTAATGATTTTAACCTAACACAAACTTCCAGTTAAAGATATAATATTGGAGTGATTAATATTGATAAGAAAAAGGGTAGGTTAAGTAGAAAGTATTCCTGTAATCGTACAACACTTTATCTAGAGTGTTTTAGTTAATAAAAGACAATATTTACATATGCATATTAAGTATCAATAAAGTGTAAAATTTCACACATTATTATTCAATTTTAATCGATGTTATTAAAGTTCAGTATAATTGATATTCATTATAAATGCCGAAAGAAAGTAATGTTGATGATAAAGTTTACTATTAGGAGTTTTTAAACAATTTCCACACTTTAAGTAATTGTATTTAAGAAAGTAAATTAAACAAATTCTCGGTTTTTTGCAGGTTTGATGCCAATAAATCAACGAAAGGTGCAAGTAAATTACGAAGAGATTTAATCAACGCAGAAATTGCTAATTTACGAGAATTGCTTCCTTTGCCTCCCTCAACACGCCAAAGGTTATCACAACTTCAACTAATGGCTCTAGTTTGTGTTTATGTTAGAAAAGCCAATTATTTTCAACAAGGTATGTAAACATTTAAAAATAACGTACTTCGTGATGTTTTAATATTTGCTTAAGTGTTTACATTATTAATTATTTAATCATTTTCGCCAAATTTTATGAAAAATGTGTCTTCTTAATAGGAAATAAACATGCTTACGAAAGAAAAATCATGAAATAATTTCAGCTCAATTTTACAAATACTTCTTACTTCAATTAATTAATAATAGTTATGATTCGATTAACATTTTTTTATATTTAACTTACTATCCTTTTTTCTTTTGTTTCATTTATCAAAGGGTCAACAAAACCTGTTCCACCTTTTTAAAAATAATTCCGTTTAGCCATTAGCGTTTTGTTTTTGCATAAAGGCTAGTTAGCAATTAAAAGAATTGGTAGAGTATGCCAAAATACGATAGTTTTTAGTTCCGGTAGTATTGTGTGGTGTTATGTTATACGTATAATAATTAAGGGGTATTGTCTTTTATAATTAGCCACCCAACGGAGCGGTTGGGTTACAAAAACAATTAATTTAATATGACCCCTTACGAATGATCCCAAAGCGATAATTATCAATTAATAACCTTATGACATATATGATCTACAAGAGCAATTTATTTTCGATCAACATAATGAATCATTGAAAGAATCAGTTAACGATTTCAACAACTTCAACATCATCTTCCTTTTACTTCTTCACAGAAATATACACAGGTTAACGAGATCAGGGATCGAAGGGTGGTACAATTTACGACGTAATTTGTATTGGTATTTTAAAATAGAAAATGGGTTTAAAAACCATTGAAATTAGTATTTATAAAAGGCATTTTACAACTCTGTAAACAACAAATACTGAAGATAGTTATATTAGTATAAATTATATTATTAGGTAATTACTTAATTGTCACATGAAAAACAGTTTTCGGATCGTCTATTGGGTATAATAACACTTTTTATTGGTTTTGTTTTGAAAATTATTATTAACTCTCAATTGATAATGATATCATCAAATGAATTTAATTGGAATTTGTGGTTGTTATATAATTAACATACCTACTGTTAATTGGCTGAATCATTCACAATAAAAGGATGTTATTGTTATTGCGATTTTGTTAATTTTCCATTATAGATGTAACATATTCGCAACTCCGCGATCTCACTGTTATAATTTTATTGCATTTTATGGAAAAGTCTTACAATATAAATGGAAAATTTTAACAGAAAAACAAAGCTAAACATCAGTTTTTTTAACGTTAAATATGGAATTTTGATTAGGTACGACTAAAATTTAGTTAAGTCCCTAGAAACCAAGTAGATAAACAAAATTTAATTTTCAAAAACTATTTGATATAGCAAATTTTTAAATTCTGTACTAGCATTTATTTTTTTCTTTTAAATAATGTTAAGGATTTTAAAAAGAATGTAAATAGAATTTTACTAGAGTCAATGAATAAGTGAGTCGATATATCGATTGTTTTATGTTAGTACTGTTCGAAATGAAATTAAATGCTGCATCTCATTAAATAAGATGTTTCGCAATTTTCCATTTATTTTAAACCAACTTATGGTATTGGATTTGCAAGCGTCTGCGATAGAGAATGTGTTCCCACACTTAACCTTGTTGAAATTAAGTGAATGTAGCTGGTTTATGTATACCTAAGGTACTAGCATGCGGAAAAATTTTAACATCACTAAAGATTAACATTTAACACTTTCCAATGTAGTGAAGCTTTTATCTAGTAACCACTGTTGAATGAAATCAAAATTCGCAAGACTATTATTTTATTATCTAACATTATTTTTATTTTTACTATAATACCAGGGATCTCATTCCTCATCATTATATCCGAAACTTGCAGCAAGAAAAATTGAAAATGTTTGTAGTAATATTTTGGAAGGACCACCTTGAAATTATGAATATAATTTTTGGAAAACTCACAATATAAATAAAATAAAAATCCATATATATTTCATATATCATAATTATAGTAAAGATCGTGAGTAAAATAAATTAAAAAAACTATTTCAAAAATAATTAATGCAATCAGAGAGTTTTGCAAATGTTGCTGGAAAATTAAAGTGATGAAAAAATAATTAACAGGGTTACTCTATAATCCTGTTTATCCCCTATGATTGTTGAAGAAAATTGAGTTGTACCTTTAAAATAATTTTGCTTAACGTCGGTGAGATATTTTTATTTTGCGAATGATAATTTTTGGAAAATTGGCAATATAAATAAAATAAATATACATATATATAACATATATCATAATTATAGTAAAGATTGTGAGTAAAATAAATTAAAAAAACTGTTTCAAAAATAATTAATGCAATCAGAGAGTTTTGCAAATGTTGCTGGAAAATTAAAGTGATGAAAAAATAATTAACAGGGTTACTCTATAATCCTGTTTATCCCCTATGATTGTTGAAGAAAATTGAGTTGTACCTTTAAAATAATTTTGCTTAACGTCGGTGAGATATTTTTATTTTGCGAATGATAATTTTTGGAAAATTGGCAATATAAATAAAATAAATATACATATATATAACATATATCATAATTATAGTAAAGATTGTGAGTAAAATAAATTAAAAAAACTGTTTCAAAAACAATTGACGCAATTCTATAATCCTATTTATATTCTAAAATTGTGGAACAAAATTAAGTTGTACCATTAAAGACTTTCAAAATAATTTTATTTAACAACGAAGAAGAATGTGAGGAAATTAGGTAGCTGATAATCAATCGATTGTTAGAGTGCAAAAAGGATATTGGTATTGTGTGTAGTTAGATGGAAGTAGTGATAGACAAGGCAAGGGGTATTATTCACAAATAAACGGAGAAAGAAAAGACATGCTGCAGCAGGAGGACAGTTAGTTGTAGAATAATTAAAAGACGATGACGGTAGTTGGACACAGAGTCAACCGTCTATTCCATAAACATTTCACGGGAGTTAACAGTGACGGGAGAATCTGATAAGACGCGTTTCCACGCACGTATACATGTCCCAAGAAGAGTTAATTGACAGGCCAATCAATGGGGGATTTTGTCACTCTCGTTCAAATCGACATTGATTGACTTAATATTCTACCATTCAATTTCGATAAACAATGGGTAATTTCACTCCTGCAACTTTTTGCTTACCGAAAAGACCTGATTTAATGCAGCAGCTTATTGACTGTCTCCCTACTTTTTTCACTTGTAAAACTTCTCATCAACCTTTAAAACATCTAAGCGTTACATACGTTCAGTAAAAGAAAGTTATTAAACTCACATGTTATTGAAACAATATAAGAGAGACTCATCCCTTCATACCACAAGGTTTTCCGAAAGTTCTGAACTTCAAAAAAACAATATCAAAAAGTCTCGTCCAGATATAGCACAAAGTTTTTTAAATAATACTAAGTCTGGACTTCAAAGGCTTTTTGATTTAGTAAGGTTATAAAAATTATATCGAGTAATTTTTGAACATTATGGTAAGTATTTTTACAATTATATGATACTGAAATAAAATTTGGAAAATGTATTTGTATCTGTGATATTATTGTATTTGCTTACCATATTTACTATTATTTCTTTGTCACATGTTATTGCAAATTATTGTAATTAATTTTACTGATTTTACACGCTCGAAATAATCTACAACAGTTCCTAAAAGAACGGTTTATTAAATTTCCATGTTCAAAGGAATATTTATTTTATATCAAACAACTTTTTGATATGAACAAGTATTACAAAATGAATTTCTTTCGGAAACATGATATAATCTAACCACTGCTCATAGAAATTAATAAATTAAATAAATTTAAAATTAAAAATAAAAAAAACGAACACTTGGTAAAGTTTCAATCAAACTTTTACATTGCGAACCGAAAGGTACTCGATTAGATTACCTGGAAATATTAGAAATACAAAAAGCCCCTCACCAAGGTAAATTCATCACAAACAAACAACTAGATTTTAAGGTTTTTCCCATCATAAAAACAATATTATAACTACCCATAACCAACCACCTTTATAAATATCAATTCCAATGTTAAGCACTCAACCGAGCGGCGTGGTTTAGTGCTCTAGATCATTGCTTAGTATTCGGGAGGTCACCGGTTCGAACCCGGGTCCGGCTGCTCTGGTCCAAGTTTTCTGTGGTTTCCTTGGATCATTTAGGCAAATGTTGGGGCAGTAATATTCCACAGATAATCTTTCACTTCTCTTCTGTCTTCATTTCGTCCGTCTCATCTTTATCTCCCTAACCACACCACCCACCCATTCCCACGATTCCTGCAAGGAGGCTGAAGAGGGCCTTACGCCCTACCCTCCGGCTTTACACTACAGTGTAGGTCGGAGGGACTGCCCGCCCACCAGCACGAGTAGCTGGTGGGAATGAAACACAAAAAAAAAGTTTTTAAGCACTTACGGTCTTTGAGAATGACGTAAAAGTGAAACTTTACCAAGTGTTCGTTTTTTTTTTTTTTAATTTGAAATTTATTTAATAATATTTCACCAAACATCCTTATTTAAGGGTTAAAATCAAGCTCTCCAAACACTCTATATGTTAGAAGAGGTATACAGAAGATTAGTACCTATTTCAGAAATGTGATTATTTCTGTTGTTCGATGCCATCTTGATAGGCTGACCGACGGACAGATGAAAATTATAAACGTTCCTAGTTGGCTTCGGAACCCCAAAACTTGGACACTATTGTATTTTATTTATTTATTCAATTGCTAATTTACAATTATTAAAGGTAAAATTTATTTAGCTTGTCTCATTAATTTGATGATGTGTCATTTGTTTTTAACCTTTGTATGCAATAAAATTTTATAGGTTGACTTTTTCAGAGCAGCATTACTTTAATAATAGTTCTTTTCCTATATCTATTTTATAAATGTGCTTGGTAATTATTTTAATTGTAATTGCAAGTAAATTTGTGCAGTGTAACCAATAGAATCATTCAGACAAATGTACAATAATCCTTTTGACATCTCCTTTTCTTAGTAATCGTTTGTTGTTGCCACATCTTAGGGACCGCACCTACTGAATGCAGTATAGTTGTAATAGACGGTTATGCAAGAACTTTATAGAAGGTATTTTTACAATAAGTAAGAATACATTGAGCTTGGTATCACTAACCTTATTTTATTGACAGTGATGAAAATTCCTTCCATCAATACAAAGCATTTCCATGAGTGAAAGGATTTTCAGTAACATTTAATATCTATATTAGGGGTGTGTGAATTCATAATGGTAATAATATTACATATTTAGAGTAATTTATGGTGGTTCTCAATTACATTTAATATAGTTTCCACTGATTCCTTGGTTGGTATATTATAAAAAAATTTCAATATAAACAATAATAAACAACTTTTGCTTTTTAATGTTTCAATATATTTGAGTATAACAGTAACTGTACAATTGTTTCGCTTTTGAGGCCTTTGTCAAGAGTAACAAATTACTAAAGTTATTCTAAGTTATCTTTACTTAAATAGGTGGATGATTTTACCTGGAAAAGCATCGATTAGGGCATTTTGAGTAATGTTTATCTGCTGCAAAAATTTTGGAATATTTGTTGCTCCTTAGTTATATTTTAATTAGATTTTAAGGGTTTTTTAATATCTAACTATTCAAAAACGTTTAAACGTTTTCCTTTGCTTATTATATGTAATAACTCTACAAATGATTAATTTTCTATGCAATGTGTTGATTAGAAATCACTTTTAATTCTTGAATCAATCAAATCGACATATTTAATAGATAATAATAAAAAGAGTAACGCTATTATCCAAAAACTCACATAAGAACATTAAAAACTTCATGCTGAGAGTCTCGATTCTAATTCTTTACTAATATGTATAAACAAGAAAAATAGTTTTCATACTCAATAAACTTCCTAACAAAATATTTTACAGAATAAACTAAAACGAACAGTTTCCAAAATATTTATGATGCCTGGGGTTTAACTGTCTTCAGATGCGGGAAGAATGACAGGGTTTTGCTAAATTATCTTTATTTTCATTCATAAAAACTGCATCCGTTGTTATCAGTTCCATGAAGCCTTGGCATGATTTTAATAATTCCAGACTTTTAACTACCTAGGTACCTACCTCGTTTTAATTTATTCTGTAAAATCGACTGATAATGACCACTTGCTGCTTGAAATGTATACATCAGGTAAAATAAATATTTTTTTTGTGAAGTTATTGGCGTGAGAATTATTTTTTCATTTTTATAAATTTACTGGTGAAAATTCTTTCTGAGCTTTTGATGTTTTTTTTTTGTTACAATTACGTAGCTTAGCATCTATTACGTACGTACCTATATCATAATTTATGTAATGCTCTAAATATAAAAAGGAAAGGGCATTCATTGTTTTTTTTTTTTTATTTCCTGATGTTTCTTTTAAGGCGTAGTTTTTAAAGCCTAATTTATTCCTATTACACCTCCTGCCGTGTCAGTTATACAATCAATTCTGTTTTGTTACAGCTTTTAAATGCCACGATTCCAGTTTACAAGTACCGACACCTAATATTGGCTTTTCAAAGGTGAGTTTTTCTCATTTATTTTCTATCTATATTACTGCTAGTGACGGCTACTAATGGGGACGGAGAACAGGGGCATATACCAAGTTCAATTTGGTTTTTAGAAAATAGCATTGTTTTGTGTTGATTTTGAAGAACAATGAAACAATTATATATCGGGTATAAATTGTATATTTATAAACTGTGGTCATTGGCATATCGGGTTACACTTTGATATTAATTTGTCGTAGTTCATTCGTTGTAAATTTAATAAATTTATTCAAAAAGAACAAATTGAAATCCTTATTCCTCTAAATATTAAGATCAAAGATCTCACATTTGGAACGCGTCCTACCAAGTAGGCACAACGAACCGAAAGCCATATCCCACGACCGGTTTCGACCTATCTTCGTCTAAGAGTCCATCGGAATCAACAGTGTAATTCAATGCCGGTAGGGGTATTAGCCCTCGGAGTAGTTGTTTCTGTTGATTCCATATTTATAATTATATTTATATTTTAAATAAATTTAAGTTAGAAATGGCCGCAACTCGTTTCGTACAACATCGTAAGAAACAAGAAAAATGTGAAACATTGGTGAATGCATAAATGTGTTAGTAGAAACTAGGATTTGCTGATAATTTATTCAAAGTGATTTTCTCTTTACTTTTTTTTATTATTATAAATTTAAAAATTTGCATATGCTGTGTGTAATTATAAAGAAAAATAATAAGTTGCTTACCTCGGTGTTTATAAAAGAATACTCCTGCTAATAATTTTCAGTAAAGTCGTTATTAATTAACTTCGAGAATAATGTATATGATTACTAAGTAATTTATCCCGTTAGAATTACAATAAAAAAAACAATGAATAGCGTTTATATCGAATGCAATTTATCGATTCATCGAAAAGAATTCCACAAACTTATCGAACGTCTAAGACAACTATATGCTAATGAGAACTGAAAGTTTAATTATTGCATCTTCTAATAAGTTTTCTAGGACTAACAAAGATAACGCCGCAAATAAAAAAGCAACCTTCGTTTTCAAGGATGATCCTGTTTGCTCATTTTTTCGTTCTTAAATAAATATTATATAACACGAATAAACTGAAATTCAATCGTACCTATAGTAAAACAATATTAAATATTAGAAAATCGAAAGTGTTAAAAAAATTAGTATCTTTTTTCAAAATATTTAAGATTATTATTTTTATATTTTTCTTTGATGGCATGTCCGTTTTTTCCTGGTTAATTTTCTTTTATGTTCATGAAGCCTTTAAATAAACAATCTGATAGTTTGTCCATCGTAAACATTCTAATCAATAGGCCCCACATTTTGATCCCTTATCAATTTTATCTTTGTTATTTCTGTTAATAAATCTAGAAAACGTATAATTATAATAATAGATCTTTATTGTTTAACTACTAATCTTAAGACCATATCATCTACGTATGTTGCATATTAAATTTTTCAGTAGTTTTTCATAAGTAGGACATTAAAAATTTTATTTATCTACTTACTTTTGAAAAAAAAACGGGTAGCTACAATAAAGGTAAATCTGACCCCAACCACTTCAGTTTTTTTAACGTTTTTACGTAGAAGTTTCTGAGTTAGATTAGTTAAAAAGATTCAAAAACCTAAAAATACTTCACTTGTAAATTACGAAAAGTATACAAATACCTAAAGAATCTATTGACAAAAGTATATCTAATAGAAAATAAAATAAAACAAACTACACACATTCATAAAATATTTACTGATAACAACAGTTGTTTTGCTAACACTGTACCTTCTTCAGGTTAAATGGTATAGCTATCGAATAATAGCTGTATTTATATTATTACAAAATACAGTAGTGGGGGATTAATGCTATTAGAGAATTGACAAATGTAACAATATTGTATATAATAGCATATACAGTAATATACTACAGTTATACTAAGCTAGCTATACTAAACTTATATAGCTATACTAGTTATACTATGTTAAAATTTTAAATTAATTAATGGATCATTTGACAATAAAGGTGTTTATTTATATTTATTGATTTCCATCGATTCTAATAAATTTAGTGAATCGATGAAGCTGTTAATTCTTGTAACTCCATTTTGAAATTAAACACAAAACAGAGGTTACAAAACTTTTTATTGTTATCCACAATAATATTATTTCACCACACAGCGGCTTCCTCAGGTGAAAATATAATAATTTAAAACTAAATACAAAATCCTTAAATACTAAATGAAAGAGGAGGGGGTGGAGGTAGGTGAACAATTTATGGTAACTAGAGATTGAGTAGAGGAGAATTATTTATATCTGGTTGATGATTGATTTGATTTGATTTATCAAACTGATATAAATAATTCTCCTCTACTTAATCTCTAGTTACCACAATTTGTTCACCTACCTCCACCCCTTCCCGTTTCATTTAGTATTTAAGTATTTTGTATTTAGTTTTAAGTTATTATATTTCCACCTGAGGAAGCCACTGTGTGATGAAATAATATTATTGTGGATAACATTAAAAAGTTTTGTAACCGTTTTGTATTTAATTCGGATAAATTTAATTTATTTTTTTTTCCGAAACAAAACGAAAAGATTTCATAATTATGTTATAATTAGGCAAATGGTTGGTTTCTAATAAATGGGCCGTATCATTTGAATTTAGTTTTTTATCCTTGCAGGATTTAGAATGTTACATCGTTAAAAGTATGTTACATCTGTAATTCCAAATATTTGTTTTGTGTATATGCGATGTGGGGTCGAATTGAATGTCGTTAGTACCTAATTGTTTTTCGATTTGTGATTGTTGCAGTTGGTTAGTTATAGTTGAGATATGGCATACTGAGTAACATTTTCCCGATCTCTTGGAATTATGTATTCAGTGATTAGAGTAATTGGTACGGCAGTCCATCGTGGGAATAAAACCGGGTTAACTTCTTAAATGAAACAATTACCCACTTGCGTGTTTACATCGCATTATTGAAACATCTCTCAAGGTGTTTGCTTTATTTTTCTATACTCTTCATAATCCATATTTTAGATGATCCGCATCTTAACAGATTCACACGGTGGCGTCGCAGTATTCCTTCTACGTAAATGTACACTTACCTACATATACATATGTGCGTACGATACGTGATTATGCTCCGCAGATAATTTTGAAAGGCCCGTCGCAATGCATGCGTCTCCACCTCCTCCTCCTCCTCTTCCTCCTCTTCATCCTCCTCATCTTCTCTGACATTAAAGTCCCACTTGTTTGAAAAAAATTGAATCTTAAAACCAGTAATAATTTATTTTTGAAAAGAACAAAAAAAGAAAACGTAAAGCGATTTACCTACCTATTTGAAATATGTTACAAGTGTACTGAAAAATGAAAAATTATTATCCAGTACATGTCATCCAATAATATAAATCCAAAAATATCTTAATGATTACTTATTTAAAAAAAGAAGGCATTAAGATCCTTGTTCGTCTAAATTTTAAGGATCACAAATTCCACATTTCTAACGCGTCCTACACAGTAGGCACAGCGTACGGAAAGCCATATCCCACGACCGGTTTCGACCCATCGGGTCTCATCAGGTGGGCGTTGGCAGAAAGGCTTTTACAAGCCATATAATAAATACAAATATAAATATGGAATCAACAGAAACAACTACTCGGAGGGGTAATACCCCTACCTGCATTGAATTACACTGTTGATTCCGATTGATTCTTAGATGAAGATGTAACATATTTAAAAAAAATAAGGCATTAAATATGTTATATCTTCGTCTAAGAATCAATCGAAATCAACAGTGTAATTCAATGCCGGTAGGGGTATTACCCCTCGGAGTAGTTGTTTCTGTTGATTCCATATTTATTTGTTTTGGAGTCAGTCGTTAGATACTCGCACAATTTAATGCACTATCCATTTCAAAAATTAGTGCATTACTTAATGAATAAAAAACACTTTTTCGAATTTCACAGTTTTTTATTCATTAAGTATATAATGGAATTTCATCAAGTATCAGTAGATAAAATCAATTACAATTTTATTAGTACATTATATGGACTCCAAAACAGTTTAAATTGAAGGTATTTATTACATATGAAAATCTATCTCCAAGATTTATGATAATAAATGAAGACCTTAATACAAAGAAAAACAGTATCGAACAGTAAATAACGGATATTCCTCAAAATTATTACAAGATCTTATTAATAAAAAACAAAAAGTAAAAACTCATCAATTAGCGCATATAGAAAACCAAAAAATACCAAAATCTAATAACTATAAATCCATTATATATATGAAAAACACATCAAATATAGCTGCTAAAAAAATAAAACAAAACAACAATCTACAAATTTCATTCAAAACTGCAAACAATCCAAATACTTAATAAATAGTAAATATAAAAACGAGAAAATTAATTCAAATGGAGTATTTAAATTAAATTGCAATAATTGCAATGAAATATATATAGATCGAACAGGAAGATCTTTCAAAGAAAGAATAGAAGAACACATTAGAAATTATAACCATATAAAAAACAATTAACACACATTCAGTTTAGATAAAAACTTCAATATTTTACATGATGTAAAAAAGGTAAAAAGTTAGACATTAGACTTTAGAAATTAAAAAACATGTGAAAAATAATAATGTTGTCTTATTAAATGAAATAGAAAATGTGTATAATTCAATAATTATAGATAAAGTGATAGACGCATCCCCACTTAGAATGTAATAGTATTTAAGAAAATTCGTATCAGAATCTGTACCAATACTTCTTCTGAAGATGCCCTAGTAGGGTGAAACGACCGTTAAGAATTTATTAAAGTTATTTAGTGGAAATTAAAGTGTATTTATTTATTTATTTATATTCATCAATATGATTCCCAATTTCCATAAAGCAAAGGCGCAAACAATAAGTTTTTAGATGGTCCTGTTTGAAAATGACAAAGGAAGAAACATATAGAAAAGAGTATTTCGAAGATCTTTGTAAACTGGCCTATATATGTGGCATTACAGCTTTTACAAATTAATTTATAAATCCCACTTTTAAGAATTTGTTTTAGGTTTCTAATAAAAAATTGAAATATGAACGTTTGATTATCGTTAATTTTTCGATCTTTCTATTTAACATGTTTCGTAAAGATTGCACCATAAATACTCGTTTTGTTTCCTTTTATAGAATTATAAATTATAAATGATTAAATAGTTCAGAAAAATTAAAAAAAAAAAACTTTTACTTTACACGTCGGAAGTAGGTTGGTTATCCATCTACTGTATTCGTGTATTCTATTATTTATTCTTTTTCTATTTAAGTAACCCTCGAAGTGGTTTTGGTCGGTGGGTCATTTGGATTATGAAACATTCTTTTTTACCTTCACCTATTGTTCGTTTGATTGTACTTAAGTAATAACTATTAGCAAAAAACAATGGTAGTAACATGAAATAAATACATTTAAATGTTGAACAGACAATGTTAGTGCAGATCAATTCTTTATGAATTAGTGACTCCACAGTGAGGTTTATATCTTTCGATGACCTTGACACACACCCACCCACTTTCTCGAACTGTTAACATTATGTTTAGTTGTCTAACCCACGCATTTATAATTTTCAGATTTAATTGTTACTTTTGTCCAGACCTTTAATAATTCATTATTATTGTGCTAATTTATGTCTGGTTTTAAACTTGCAAATATACGATCTAATATAATAGATACGTACATTTTCGCACCTCATCCTAATATGTACTCAATAAATCGTCCTTAACGTAATACCATTCTATAAATGACACTTTTAATAATAATAAAAAACAGATGTAGAATTAAGTAATACATTAGCATTATTATGAGGAATCTGAAACTTAGCCAAATTGAGTTCGAAAGTTTTCAACTACAAAATCACATGGGTAATATTTTTCTTAGTAATAATTATATTATATATACATATGTAAATTTGGATATCCGGAACGTATGCTATTTTTTGTCTGGAAGAATGAAAACCGTAGATTTCAGCATGAATTAGAGCTGTTTGTGTTAATTAAGATTTTCGTTCATTAATCATGTTGCAAACAGAGTCTGAGAGTGCTGTTTAAAAACGTTTAAATATTTAGCGTTGATGGAACGATTATCTTCATTAGTAATAAGAGTTTTGCTTATGGGTAAAGAAATCCATCATTTGCCTCGTTAATTGAATAAAGTTGTTATAAACTTAAGATGATATTAACATAAACGTAGCGATTTTTGTGGCTAAAACAAATAAGATGTACGTATTATATAACATACATACAGGGTCATTCAAACTGAGTGGTACATTAGACGTTTTAGGGAAACTAAGCATGTTGCAGATTTGAAAATTTGGGAGTTGGGAGTAAGGGTTATCAAGAATGATTTATTTAACTAAAATAATTTCAACTGTCGGACACTTCCGGCTATACCATTCTTATTTTAATGGAATGGAATATTTTCTACAATGAATTCCTATGAAACATAAAATTTTAAGGTGACTTTGATAACCAACTTGTAACTTGTACGTCTATGATGAATAGTTTCTGAGATAATTTATTTTATTGGAAAACAGATTGCACCGCAACCCAAACTATAAAAAATCATAACTTCCATAAAAAATGAAATGACTTAGAATGTTGAAATTTTTACTAGTTATATTTTATTTTGTCCTATTCTTTTTTTTACCCTCTTTCGATCCATCTGGGTATTTTAATTTATATTTTTAAGTAAAAATTCAAAATTATTCAAAAATTTTCCAATAAAACAGTAGGAAATATCCAGATGGATCGAAAGAGTAAAAAAAGTAATCGAATGACGAAGTAAAATATGCTAGGTGCCATTTGAAAAAATGAAGTTATTCGTGTTTGAAGTTTTAAACCTTGCAGTTTTTCTGAACGCCCTGTACAAATTATAATGCTTAGTTTCGCCATGACGTTAGCCTTATGACTTGACTTGGCTATAACTAGTAAAAATTTCAACATTCTAAGTCATTTCATTTTTTATGGAAATTATGGTTTTTTATAGTTTGGGTTGCGGTGCAATCTGTGTTCCTATAAATTAAATTATCTCAGAAACCATTGATAGTAGGTATACAACTTACAAGTTGGTTATCAAAGTCACCTTAAAATTTTATGTTTCATAGGAATCATTGTAAAAAATATAGCATTCCATTTAAAATAAGAATGGTATAACCGGATGTGTCCGACAGTTGAAATTATTTTAGTTAAATAAATCATTCTTGATAACCCCTACTCCCAACTCCCAAATTTTCAAATCTGTAACATGCTTAGTTTCCCTAAAACGTCTGATGTACCACTCAGTTTGACCGACACTGTATATACAATGTACTACATCAAAAATAGAAACAGTGGAGCAGAAAACAAAAAATAAAAAAATAAAAGGACAACAACAACTACGAATATGTATTTATGTCACATCCACTAATAAACCTTATCTAGATTCTCTATCTGGACATCTAATCTTCGTGAAACCACTCGTTTAAAAATGCACCGGAATTGTGAATGTCATGGACGTCTGCATTATAAAAAATTACAACAATTATTTTACAATTACTTTTATGATGTTGTACGAGAAAGATTTATGCCCATCTAAGTTTATTTAATGAATTAGTTTTCAGTACTTTGAACTTTGAAGTTAAAAACGGGCCAAATTTAATAATACCAACTATAAGAATAATTTACTTTCTAACGGTGTTGGACGATATTTTAATAACAGAAAAGAAAAACGATAGATACCCTGAAGGTTACCGTAACGATGTTGAAATAAATTTCGTTGTAACAAAGAGAGCACTGTGATCAAATGACTTGAAGATGAGGAGTATTTTTGTTGTTAAAAGACCTGTTGACCTCAATGCGGTAAAAAGAGCAAAATAGTTGCAAATAGTGTTTCACAGGTTAAATCGCTCGAGGGCCTGAACATTGAAAAAGAAAAATGGAAAAATAGAAAATACCTTATGGGGTTCATAAGATGTAAATGATAAGTTTAAATGTATTTGGGATTTATATATTTTTTGTATATTTAAATTCCACATAAAACGCGTCATCCTCAGCTAGAAACTATAGCCTCAAAACTTTTAAACTTTTGTGTATTTTTGGATAGCATTGTTTTGCTTATTATTCTTACCTACCATTATTATTATTACTATTAAATATATTAATATAAATGATTGATACATCTCAATAGTGCTAGCTAAACAACTATTAAGATATTAACTAAATAAATTGATAAAGAGTTTTACATGATAATTTTTATTAAAACATTTATATACGAATATGCAAATTGTAAGTCTCAGTTTGTTAACCCCCATCACATAGCTCACCTACAAATATGAAGTTTATACGGTTATTGTACCCTCTTGATAATGATGACTGTGTATAAGTCGAAATAATTGTCGAGTTCGAATAAATTTGTTATTTACAATATCAATAAGTAAACATGTTACAAATAAAAAATTTGTGAAAATCTTAATGTTTTTACTTATTCGTATTTAATATGAATTTTCATCAAGTAAAGGTTGAAGCAATTCGTTGTTGTTTTCAATTTATTTATTAAAAAAGTTTCTTCGAGAACTCATCAACGAGAGTTGGAATATTATATATTATAATAAAGATTAATAGAAATTTTTTCTGGTTGAAGCTGATACTTGTTGAAACGAGTAAATCATAATGACTTAATTTGAATTAATAAATTTGTTAATTCATCTCCTGAAGAAGCCAATGTTTGGCGAAACAATATTGTAGTGTTTTAATAATAAATTTAATAATTCAGTCATTATGATTAATAGAAAAAGCTGTAAATCAACTCGAATATTCGCACACCCCTAGTGTGTAAGTTATGTCCAGGTTGTCAGTGGTGGTTGTGACCATATTGCTGAATCCTAGTTAATCGACACAGTTGTGCATGTAGAATCTGGGCTGGCCAGGCATACATATATTGCCATATTTAATGACAGACTAGAGCACTCAGATGAAGAGCGGCAGATATCGCGGGCGGGTCCGTGGGAAAGTAGCCGTGTACCCCTAGGCGCGAGGTCACGCGCTGACCCCAGTCCCGCTTACGTGCCTCTTTCCCCTCCTGGACTACCACCTCCGCGATACAGATCCATCCGAGGTGCTCTTCGTCAGAGTGGAGCGGCCCTGCTGTTTCACCGAGACCATACTGACAAACCATGTTCCGTACCAGCATTTTGCTCTGTATTTGTAGAAACAAACAACCGTGGACCTTGCCAACCATGTAGCAATAACCACATATCACAAGCAGGAAGAACATCAACCCGAGGTCCTCCGAAATCATTACTAAATATTGACTGTGACTGTCCCTTCTTTTTTCGTTATTACCATTACCTGCCTGACTTCCTCAATAATTATTTATATAAACTACAATTTAAAAGTTAACCGGGACGACTAATTATTTTACCTTTTAACTCAAACAATATTCAATATTTGCTCTGATTACAAACTAATCACTTGCTATAATTGAAGAAAGCTATTGTAATTTGTAAATTACGATTCACCAATCAGTCAGTTGTAGAGGATTGGTTAATTTACAAAATAACTAGCGACATTGTGTTATTATTATTACTATTCATTCATAATGTCATAATGTTTAATATTCATCACACTGGGAAGTTGGTAGTGTGAATTTTAAAGGTCTCAAAAGTCTTCTGTGTTCTTTTTTAATTTGGAATGTAAAGTCAAAGCCGTCTCTGGAAACGAACCTATCGGTTAATCAACGCTGCCATCATCGACGTCTGACGTAGGGCACTGGACGGCTCGTGCTACGATTTACTCTCAGAAAAGAAGATCGTCGTTGATAACATTTCGTATCGAACAACGCTATATAACGAATAAAGCACCAACTTTGACACAAGACGGCCACTAACAAAAAGTATCACCGAAAGAATTGTATTTTGGCACTCAGAACCGTAACGAAATTTACTGGGTAAACACAACTGTAATTTATTCATTTAAAATGGTATATTAGATATTAAATTTTCAATCCATTTTTTTATGCCAATGTTTTTTATTTTGATTTTATCTTCATAAAATAAAGAGCAATATTTATTTTGCTAAAGAAATAAAAGGCTATTTATAAGTGTAATTAATTTAATGAGTTAAATAAACAATTCACTGATAATTCCATGGCATCATCAACCTATATATCTACGAGGCATGTTTTTTAAGTAAATACTATTTTGAAATGAATAAAAACCGTGCAAAGATATCTTAATAAATTTATTTTTACATGAAAGCCAGTACCTTAATCTACTTTTCTACATAATTTCCTTTAATATTGAAGCACGCACTTGTCATAACGTTTGACCAGTTTTTGAATACCCTTTTCATAGAACTCTGCCTCTGCCGCCTGACTTGTTAACTGTTAACCACTGCATCACAACTGCTTTGACTTCGTCATCGTCTTGAAGACGCTGACTGCCCAGATATTTATTCAAGTGCAGGAACAAATGGTAATCACTGGGCGCCAGATCAGGGCTATACGGAGGATGATCTAGAGTTTTCCAGTGAAAAAATATGATGAGATCTTTAGTCCGATTAGCCACATCTTTAACTGCTCTCACCCAATTCTTTACCATTCCATCACTCATAATGTTTTGTCCGTGAACTGCACAGATCTTACGATGAATATCAATCGGTTTTAGTCCTTTACCACTAAGGATTCGTATAACAGCCCGGACTTCACAGTCGGCGGGACTCACGATTAGCGGAGGCATCTTAAACACTCAGTAAACAACGTAAACAATGGAGAATCAGACTGTAATTGCGTCAGTGCGTAGGTGAGATATGTAGGTAGTCATTGCGCATGCGCGGTACGCTGACCGCAGCGCTGCGGCGGCAGAATTTCAAAACGATACTTACTTAATAAACATGCCTCGTACATTAAAAAGTAATTGTAACATGCAGATATGGTGGGCAAGTTTTTTTTGCGGTTATTTAACAATAGTATGCATGTATAAGAAAACCAGGAAATTTGTTCTGTAAATAATAAAAAAATGAGACACGATGATTTAAGAGACTGTGTGTTCTCTATGACGCACGTAGCAGAATTATGAAACTTGAAGGTTTAATTGATTACTTATTAATTTATTTGTGACATCTTAAATGTAACGCGGTATGAAATCAACAGTGTATTTACAGACCGTGGGAATATTCATATACCACACCCTAGCAACAAAATAACCGCACCTAGTCAAGGAAACAATTTTTAAATCTTTTAATTGTTATTACTTATTTATACACATGTTAATTGCTTTCACATACATACAGTTCAACGTATGAGGTAGTACTGTCCGAAAATTATACCCGAAATTTATTATTTATCTACATATTTATCTATTTGTTTAGACCGTGATATTTTAGAACAAAAAACGGATACTGTGCTTGCGAAGGTCTAACTCTCAAACCTAATATACCATACCTAATAAAAATAATTTTAATTCCTATATTTTCTAAATTATTTTCTAATAAGACTGAAAATTATCAAAACAAATATTTTTGAATTTCTTTAATTAAGCCCTTTCATATGATATCGCACACGATATATAATTATTATTATAATTGTTAATTTGCCTCTCTCTCCTAAATTTCCATATAAATATATAATAAGTTTAAACTTTTACTCACTAAATTGTTGAATATTTAAATAAACAATTAAATTAATATATTCAAAAAAGAAGGAATTAAAATACTTATTCGTCTAAATATTAAGATCAATGATCTCACATCTAGAACGCGTCCTACCAAGTAGGCACAACGAACCGAAAGCCATATCCCACGACCGGTTTCGACCTACCCGTGGGCGCTGACAGAAAGGCTTTTACAAGCTATATTATAAATATACATATGGAATCAACAGAAACAACTACTCCAAGGGCTAATACCCTTACCGGCATTGAATTACACTGTTGATTCCGATGGATTCTTAGACGAAGATATAACATATTCAAAAAAGAAGTAATTAAAATCCTTGATAGGACGGGTCCAAATGTGAAATCTTTGATCTTAATATTTAGACAATTAAGGATTTTAATTCCTTCTTTTTTGAATATGTTATATCCATCGGAATCAACAGTATAATTCAATGCCGGTAGGGGTATTAGCCCTCGGAGTAGTTGTTTCTGTTGATTCCATATTTATATTTATATTTATAATTAAATTAATATCTGATAAATACACTGTTTAATATTAAAAAGTTAAAAAATGGAGATAAGTACCAAGGATGAATCCAAAGTTAAGAAAAATACTTTAAATTATGGTAATGCACTAAGAGCAGCTAGTTATAATTTTGGTTAAATATCCTTGATAAGGTTATTGATTTCGTAAACATTTCTAGTTGTTATTTATTCATATATGCATACATCCAAATACGGATGCGCTCAATTAGTTTATTATATTTTGCAATACGTACTAAAACAGTACAGAAAGCCTTTTTAGAAGTGCTTAAGACTAAACATTAGAAAGGGGTCATAGTCTTATTTGAAATCAAAGAATTGTACTTTTATATTTAATTAATTCAATTCAAAATTTAATACAACATAAACAAAACAAAAACCTATTATTTATTAAAGTAACTTACAAATCCGACCGAGAATTTGATTTTTGTCATACATATAAATATATGGCAGTATTTTAAGAAACGATCTTTTAAATGTACCTGTAATTTAAGAAAGACAGACTTGATAAAAGTTTTATAAATGAGTTCCTTACTGAACTGGTTAATATATCACTGCGGAATTCCGTACATATGTATCAACTTACACAGAAAACAATCTTTAAGTTTTATCTGACATATCCTTTAGTAATTATGATTTATTGTTATTATTTTGTCTTTTTAATGTATGTGCTACTCCTTGCAGAAACGAGTTAATAATATCTGGACATAATTTGGTTGATTTATGTTTATAATAATCGTTTGAAAAAAATAGTGTAATTCGTGAAAATTTGTTTTTATTAACAATAGTTTTAGAGTATTTAAAGAAAGCTGTGTCCTCGATTTCATCAAAAAGTTATTCATAAATGGCAACTATTCGATATTTTTATAACTATTACCATTGTAGTTTGTTTGATCTACTGTGTATTAAGGTCAATATTCTTGATTTGGTTATACCATCTCAGAAAAATAATAATATTGCATGATCGTTTTTTTGCTGAAATCATTTTCCTATTTATTTAGAACAGTAAGTTACAGTTGTGTTCAAAATTGATTAACCAAAATTTTGAAAACATTACAAAAATAACTGATGTTTGTGGAATTAGTGAAAATTTATATTGTATCATTGGGTTTGGTAATTGGTAGTTTTAAATGTTAAAATGGCCAATGTATAGGAATAAGCCCAACTGTCATTTTTGTTATTTTATTTTATTAAAAGTAATGGTTAATAATGAAATATTTGAAGAATTTTTAGTAGAGGTAAATTTTAACTACAACAATGCGATATTAATTTGAAGTAGTCTGTAGTATTCCCTGAAATTAATAGAAGATTTAATTAATAAAAAACAAAAAACAAAAAACTATCAATCAGCGTAAACATTAGATCACAATATTTCAAGAACTAGTAACTATAAATATATTTTGTATATAGGGAGTACCTCAAATTTAATAAGTAAAACAATAAAACAAGAAGATAAAAATAATAAATTTCATATCTCATTCAAAACTACAAATAATTTAGCCAGATATTTAATTAACAGTAAAGATAAAAGTGAAAAATTAGATTCAAATGGGGTATACAAATTAAATTGCAATAATTGCAGTGCAATATATATAGGACAAACTGGAAGACCGTTCAAAGAAAGAATTAAGGAACATTTGAAAAATTACAATGAAAATTCATCATTTATGAATCATATAAAAGAGAATAAACATAATTTTATTGTAATAATAGTTTGTACAAATTCTTCTTCTGAAGATGCCCTGGTAGGGTGAAACCATCGTTAAGGCATTAAAGGTATAAAGTGGAAATTAAAAGTGTTTTATTTTATCTTTTTAAATATTACAATAGTCTGTAGTGGGTACAAATTGATTCAATAATTAATATCGCATTGTTGTTGTTAAAAGTAATGGTATTTGTATTTCCATTATTATATATATATATGTATACAATACGTAGTATAATTTGTGTTTTTTGAAGCGAGGAATTTAAAATTTTCCAGTTTCTTGTTTATTTTAATTTTAAGAAAACAAAAGCGTAAGAAGCGATCAAAAAACTGAGTCAATTTCATTGATGAAAAGTGTTACACTTTTTATAACTATCATTTTAGGTGTTACAAAATATTTTCTGTAAAGAGTGCGTGACACTGTTGTAATCTATTAGCCATAAAGCTGTCGCTGGGGGCTACAGTAAAGGTTGCTCGGTTATACCACTAATTCGTTAGGGTCTAAGTTCATAATGGGTCACTAAACAGAATTAAAACGTTTACGGTTAATTTAAAAATTTGTTTTCAACACCTAACTTACCTATAAAAAATGACGAAAGTTACTACAGCCACTTTTTGTTTTCTATATTAATAAGCGATACATTTAGTAATGTGGGAAAATTATTCGAACAGCTTCTTCATCTTGCTATATATAAATGCTATTTTAATTATTTTTAAAGTTTTATATAAAAAGTGCTCCATCGGAGATATGAAATGAATTGAATCTGCCCACCTACCTTTCTTCATATAATAAGGCACGTGAATGTTTTACGTAGAATAAATGTTTTACCAAATTTAATAAATTACCAGACAAAATTCGGTCACGCGATTATTATTAAAAGCCAAAGGCGGATACAGAAGTCTTCTTTAAAATCACGCCATTTAAGCCCCGCAACCCTATAACTTAAGTATTTTAAAACCCTTACACTTCCATAAGTCCATAATCTAAACCCGGTAGACAGCTAGTCAACATTTAATTGGCTGGGGCAGTAATATTCCACATATAATCTTTCAGTTCTCTTCTGTGTTTATTTCGTCCGTCTCATTTTTCTCGCCTTAACCACACCACACACCCATTCCTAAAAGGAGCCTGAAGAGGGCCTTACGCCCTATCCTCCAGCTTTGCACTACAGTATAGATCGGAGGAACTGCCCGCCCACCACCACGAGTAGCTGGTGGGAATGAAACACAAAAAAGTTTTTAGTTTTTATTTAATTGACATGTAAATGAAATACCTCGGTGGCATGAATTGCTTTAATGTGTTGCTAGCTGCTGCTCAGGTTGGGTTAGGTTAGGTTATAGGTAAGGTAAGGTTTAAAATGTTTACATTATAGCCGTATGGAGATATTTATGGTTTATGTTAAGTGGTTTAATACACTTAGCAAACAACCAAGTAAAACGATATATATTGGCCCGCTAGTTTTAAGTATTTAGTATATATTTACTCTAGTCTTTGATAATGGTCGCGTGGCCGAAACTTGTCAGATTATTTATTAAATTTGGTAAAACTTTCTACTTTGTTTTATTATCTCATTTTTATACTTAATTTATTGTCGTTATTTTATTTCCTGACAGTTGGTAGAACATTAATGTGCCGCTACTGGCCTATACATTAAAAAATCTAGATTATAACGGATAACTGATGCATTCTTTGTCAAAGGCATAGTTTTAAACGTAATGTGTTTGATATCAGTCAAGTAAAAGCGGATTATCAACTTGTAGTGGTTTTCGTTGTCTGTGATAAACATGTCTCGTGTTCTTTAAGTTATCTATTACAACTAGAAGAATTCAACCTCCAGTAGTAATTCGCTATATGTTACCATTAAGATCCTCCTCTTATTTTCATATACAATATTTACACCGTTACAGATTAATGAAAAAATTATAATTACCCATCTAAATTTTGTACTTACGACATTGTGTTTTAACAACAATATGTTTTTGTTATCGGCATCGTATTTTACATTCACGCACATTAAGTACAACTATAAAGATAGTATTAACGATAAAATTGAAGTAAAACTAATTTTACTGACCGCCATGAAAGCTTAAGTCATGTACAAGTGAATTTTCGAAAATTGTAAAAGCTTAGACATTATCGAATTTAGTTTATCACTTCGTGACAACATTATCGTATGAAAAGTAAATGCTTTGATAACGAACACGTTAAATATAAATAAATAAATTCTGTAACCCAAAAAAGCCGTTATATTACTTTAGTGATAAAGCAAAAAACATTGGGGTGGCCCAATTTTCTCTTTCGGCCGACGACAAACTCTTACAAAATAGTTTAAAGGTCTCCCAAGAATTTTAAAAACTCTTGTCAAGAAATTGTCTTCATTTATGAATACTTTCAAAATTTATATTAAAATATTTACGAGTTTTAGAAGCTGTGTAAGATTTTTTAAATATATTAGATACTATCTAATACCTACATAATTATTTGATAATTTCGACCTGTACTTGATGAAAATCCATCTTAGTTAGTAAAAACAAAACCAAAGATTTTCACATACTTATTTACCATTCGTAACATACGTTTCGCCAAACTTTGCCTTCCTCAGACGTGAGTACTTACTAAAAAATAAACATTGCAACCTGGGTGATTAAATATGTACACAATAAGGGTGGTGGTAATATTTACAATAAATTTAAAGGTGGGGAGTTGTTGCCTTCGGTCTGGTCGTTGAGCATGGTTCCTAATTTTTTATATTTATTAATTTCTAGGTTCTTCAATAATGTTAACTTATAGCTCTTATTTTCTAAATGAATAATTGCAATACAGTTGTTAAACATATGACATTCTTCTGGGACATGGTTTGCATAGATAGAGTCTGTCTTATTCTTTATATAGCTATTTTTGTGTTCGGATAGACGTTTATTGAAATTCCTACCAGTCTGTCCGATATATACTTTAAGGCATGACCCACAGGTCAACTTATAAACTCCAGAACGCTTAAATTTGTCAATTTTGTCTTTGTTATCTTTTATTAATCTCCCTATGGAGAAGTTAGTTTTGTTCCTAATAAAATTAATTTTTTAATAAATATTTAAAAAAATTGGGGACCCTGCTCAACGACCAGACCGAAGGCAACAACTACCACCACCCTTATTCGGTACATATTTAATCACCCTGCTTGCAATGTTTATTTATTAGTAAGTACTCACGTCTGAGGAAGCCAAAGTTTGGCGAAACATTTGTTACAAATAGTAAGTAAAGTGTGTGAAAATCTTTAGTTTTGTTGTTTCTAATACATAATTATTGTTGTAATTATGTAAGTTTTACGTATGGAAATGAAATTAGTGAGCCGTTTTAAAAGGTTTTTTTGTTGTGCTAGACCAAAAAAAAAATTGATTATTGTTGGTTATACTTTATTCGCGTGAAACTTTCTTAAATTGTTTATGATATATACAATTTTTATAACCAATAAACAATTTAAAACAGCACCCTAAAAAATCTCTTCTTCATATCTGTAAAGTTAAATTGAAATCGGCCCAGACATTTTGACGATTAACCAACCCATACAGACAATACCTTTTAAGGGTCGTTTATGCTTTAATATTATGAGCAGTTATTTCAATATTACAGACAGACAATCGAGTTACTCGATAAAACTACGACGTTAATTTCCACAATATTTATTAATTTCACTTGACAACTGTTTCGCATTGTTTATGGCTTCATCAGAAGTGTTACAATATTTTTTAAATAAATTTCGATCAAGCAAATGTAGAAACTATTAATCAAACACTTGAATTTTAATTATGTATTATATAGATAAATAATTAGAAATAGTTTTACGTGGACGAAGTTTATAATAAAATCGGAGCCCTTAGTACCAGCCGCCTCTAAAGAAAACGCTGTTTTTAATTGTTAATAACTTGACGTGGATAAAAAAACAGTGATGATCTCCTTTGTGGTTGAACGTCTTTTAAATTCCAATAAGTGAGTCTCCCCCTGAGACACTCCCCCTTGTTTCGATCGGCGAGACATTTTTAAAGTGAGCTAGGTTTTTAATTTATTTATGTCGAAAAAAAAAATTAACACAGCGCCTTAGTTTTGAGATTGCTGGTTCTGATAGAGCATCATTAAAGGATATATTACACGCTGGTCACATTATTTAGCGAAGCTTTGCAGCAAACTTCTCCTTTGGTAGGTACTACGCAGGCTGCTTTCTTGTTCATTGCCACGTATGGGAAACTTATGGAGAAAATTAAGATATGTAATCAGGTCTGCATTTACTGCTTTTAATTTACGCGGAACACAGCAACAAGCGGCCATCCTATTTCCCAGAATTTCGCCTATACCGGCTAGTTTTCATTGCATTTTTCCCGCCATAGAGGTACTAACACCAAATAAATTTTAAATAAAAATTCCCTTCGTCTAATTATAAAGGATCACAGGTCACACATTTGGAACGCGTCCTACACAGTAGGCACAGCGCACCGAAAACCATATCCCACGATCTGTGATCCTTTGTAATCAGACGAAAAAGGATTTTAATACCTTCTTTTTTTGGATTGTTATCTTCATCTAAGAATCGTTCCGAATCAACAGCGTAATTCAATGCCGGTAGGGGTATTAGCTCTCGGAGTAGTTGTTTCTGTTGATTCCATATTTATACTTATAAATATTTCCTTCTTCAAATCAAATCAAATTAAATTTTCCGATTACCTTCTTCTCTAAACAAAAAGTAAAACTCTTTAGAGGTCACTTGCATATCCGTTTATCACAGTTGTTTTCTTTGGAAATATTAAACTAGAGAAACTTTTCAATTATTCAAAAATATTTTCTCAAAACTACTGGAGCTACAATTATAAAAAAATAAATAAAAGTAAAATGGTAAATAATAACCACTGTTTTTGTACCCCAGTATTGGAAGAATAAAAAAGAATCAGCCATAATATTTTCAAAAATGAAATCGTTATTGACCAATTGTTTTTAAAGCAATAACTAATTTATTTTAAAGTTAATAGTGATGAATCATAAGATTGTTGTTTGTGCCTCATAAAAATAATCATCTTTGATGATAATGTCCCGAAGTTCTAAGAGTTCTAATTATTTTACAAAAATAAAATACTTTTCTTAATTTTAATATTGTGGTAGTGTTGATTGTGTCTTCTTATAAAAATGACTACTTCTTTTATTCTTCTTCTGTTTGAAAATATGTTACCAACAAAATCTGTATTAATTACATTATAGTAGTTTATGTTATGCTTTTTAAGTGTATATATATATAGAAACATAAATCGATGTAGCATTCGACTTCCTTGAAATCATCGATTAAGCGTGGGTGTTTTTTAAATTCGTTCTACATTTTATTCTTCGAGCCCGTAGTTGTCTATTGCAATATAATTCGATAAAATCTGAACTTTGTTGTGTAATTTTTTTCAATTCTCTGTTCTGTTACCTTCAGTGTCTTTTCAAACAAGGTCCTCTACACTTTTGATGTGTTCGATAATTCCTGCTAAAAACATAGCTCGTTCTATACTTGAAAGATATTCTGATAAAAATGCCGGGCTCTTGGAAACCTTTATTCGAATTAAATTGGATTGTACACTTATAAAAAAATATATAGATATACACGGTGTTTGCAATATATTTTTTTACGAAAGACAAATTTATGTTTACATAATTAGGGGAGCAAACATATATCGAGTACCGAGTGAGTTGTAGTATAAATAATATAAAAAACTGGAATAAAACGCCTTAAAACACTACAAACAATGTTTATTGGCATCAACCGAACGTATACATTTTGACTACAAAATAGTCATGTCAATGGTAAACAGTGAACTAAAATTAAGAAAAGATCTTTTCTTAAATTTAGTTCACAAGAAAAGTCTTTTCTTAATTTTAGTTCACAAGAATTTTTTTTTTAAATTTTAGTTCACCAGAAAAGATCTTTTCTTAATTTTAGTTCACAAGAATTTTTTTTCTTAATTTTTGTTCACAAGAAAGGACCTTTTCTTAATTTAGTTCACAATAAAAGATGTCTTCTTAATTTTAGTTCACAAGAAAAGACCTTTTCTTAATTTTAGTTCACAAGAAAAAATCCTTTCTTAATTTTAGTTCACAAGAAAAGATCTTTTCTTGATTATGGTTCACAATAAAAGATGTCTTAATTATTTTAGTTCACAAGAAAAACTCTTTTCTTAATTTTAGTTCAAAAGATTTTTTTTTTAATTTTAGTTCACAAGAAAAGATCTTTTCTTAATTTTATTTCATTATTCACCATTGAAAATGACTACTTTGTAGTCGAAATGTATACATTTGATTAAAATCAATAAACATTGATTATAATGTTGTAAGGCGTTTTATTCCATTTTTTTATATTTTACATTTACAGTTTATTCTGTTACATGTCAATCAGTTTTCTGATGTAATTCGATAAAATTTGAAAATAATTAACCTTACAGTTTTACAATCATTGATCATTTAGCTAATTAGATGTTTCTAATAGTTAAAGCTCACATTTTTATATTTCAAAGAAAGTTAATATTTTTTTAATTAGTTTATTTGTTTCAGGCACTTAGTGGATTTCTAATGATGATGACACAAAATGGGAAACTTCTTTATATTTCCGACAATGCTGCGGAGTATCTGGGTCATTCGATGGTGAGTGTTTTAAAGGTGAGCTAACCCTTTAGCTTTCAAGCTTAAGAGTGAGCTTTCTTAATTTTATTTCATCATTTTTTTTCCCTTTTTATAATTATTCATAATAAAAATTCTGGCGCTTCTTCATTTTTATTCTTTTTTTAAATTTGGTGATTAAAATTTTCCAAAATGTGTATCAGAAAACGTCAAATACCATAGTTATTATGATGCTGTGTTATGGTATTTTGAACGTATTAATTTTACATTATATTTCTCTATGCTAGTATTAGATTTTTTCACATGGCACTAGCATAGGAATAATGATATCGTATTCTAAATTATTACACACACGTTTTTTTTTTGTTTTATCTTTGTTTGTATTCAATCCTCTATTGAGGTATTATTTGTTTATTTGATATATAGGAGGACCTCCTGATTCACGGAGACAGTGTGTATGATATAATTGATAAGCAAGATCATCAAGCGATTCAATGTGAACTCGGTAGACCAGTTAATTCGTCCGGTAATGGAAATTCTAGTGAAGAAATTAGAGTATTTCTGTGTAGAATGAACGTGTCTAGAAATGCAAGAAGACAAATGCGATTCGGTGATCAGAAGGTAAAAACTTTTAGATATTTTGTACTACAGTAACCATAACTACGGCAGTAGAAATTCGAAATTAAATGAAATATTTTGAGGTTCTGAATAATTTTTCGATTGGACACTTGTTACGTAATTTATTCAAATGTTCTGTGATAGCACTATGTGTTTAGAATCACTGAATTACACAACTTTCGCTAAAAAATAATAACAAATCGTCAATTTTGTAGGATGCCACATTACCGTTTTTTTTTTTAGTCAAAACGACCCGTAAATCAGAACAAATTTCTAACAGGCTCATATTTTTGAATTTTGAACAACTTTTTCTCATGAATAGGTCAATTGTGGAATTTAAAGGGTGTTACATTTAACTAAATTCTATTGAGTGAAGAGATAAGCGAGTAGCCGCTGCACCTCTGCCAACTCGAGCGGATTACCATGACAACGGTGACGTCAGCCGCAAATTTGCGCGCAGAACTAGCAGTTAAATTAATTAAATATTCATTCTTGACACATGTTCTGGGAAATAGTTTCAATTGTAGTATGTAGGCTTTCACGACCGGCGTTAATCGAATTAAGATAACTTGCCGGGCTTTTGGGTCGTGGTCTATAGGCTTTTTTGTTTAACATTAGACGTTTTCGAGATCGAAAGCTGTTACAACAACCAAACCACAAACGCTTCTGAAGATGTCAGCCGCAGCCGCTAACAAAACGTCAGGCAACAAAAAAAGCCTATAGACCACGACCCAAAAGCCCGGTAAGTTATCTTAATAATTTTAAGTTTATTTTTCTCGGTTTTTTACAAATCATCACTTATTTTTGAAGGTACGAGTCCGTCTCCTCATTGACTTGCTTGCTTATTATAAATTGAAAATACGGTCGAGTTCCAATGAAAAAAGTTATTTTTATAATAAATAAATAAACATAAGGGTCTTTTCGATATGATATTCAGCAGGTATTGCTGGATTAAATTTTTATAGTTGTTCAGTGATTTTGCTTGCTGGTAGTGTATTTGTGTAAAAAATGTTAGGTTTGTCGTTGACTGTATTGTTGATATCTCAAAGTCTATTGCCGATTTATCTTTTATGGTGGCAATTAAAATTTTTTAGTAATTATCGAAGGTTGGTGTGTGGAACTATTACAGACTTCTTATAGTCGATATTTGCGAAAGAATATAAACTACCGTAGCAGCTCTTAGCAATAATAAACAGCAATACACGTAACATTGGAAATGTGCTAGTTGTATTTAGATTTCGCTATATACATGGTAACTATGTTAGGTGTGGGTGGGATCATCGCTGCCGTAAGGAGCAAGGAGGGGTACAACTCGGCAAGTTATTTCACAGTGAAAGGCAGATCCGGCATTGGTATGTTCCAACACACAAGGCATTCGCGCGGATTCTATAAAAAATTCAAAGTGCAGGGTCGTCTTTAGGATTTACTATTTGATCGAAAAGTTCAGTTCCTCTTGTAATTTATATACGCAAAACAATCTACCTGTAGTACATATTACAGTAGAACTTCCATAATTCAAACCTCGGTCTCTTTTACTTATTAAAATCTCAATAAGTTAGACTTCAAAACAGTTTATTTTTCATGGATCTGATCCAGATTATTCGGCAAAAACAATTATCAAGTAACATTTTAAAGAGCTCTAGTTATACGGAATTAAAAAGGTATAAATATGGAATCAACAGAAACAACTACTCCGAGGGCTAATACCCCTACCGAAAGGCATTAAAATCATTTTTCGTCTAAATTTTAAGCATCACAGATCTGTGGCTTTCCGTACGCTGTGCCTACTGTGTAGGACGCGTTCGAAACGTGGGATCTGTGATCCTTAAAATTTAGACGAAAAAGGATTTTAATGCCTTTCCTTTTTTTGAATACAAAAACATATATTACCAACAATGTGCGAAAATGTAAATTACGCTCCTGCTTTTTCGAAACTAGTGAAACTAAAATTATGGAACACCAGGGCTAATAGAGGTTTTACTAAAGTTTTCAGTTTACAGTTTTTGAAATTTTCCCGATTTTCTATAGGTAGGTCCCACCTTCGGAACCCATGGGCATTAGTTTGAAAAAAATTGATAAATTTCGTTAGTTAAAATGTACCCTATATACGTAGAGATATGTAGGTTCCCTTAACCGCCATATTTTTTTGAAAAGTGAAAGTAAATATTTTTTTAGAACATTAATTAGGTTTGTTTTTAATGGTCGAAGAGCAAGATAACGTTTCTTAAACAAAATCAGTTAAGTGTCGGATTAATTGGGTAGTTGTAAATTAGCCACCCCGCAGTTATAGGACCACCTCGTGGTTGTTGGAAGGTTTACGTGGTGCTACATAACACATTATATAGGTAATATGTAAAGTAGTTGCAAAGCAAGTACTACTGCCGTATGTTATGACGCCCACTGTAAAGCGCGGTCTATGGAAATTCTCTCATTGGAATACCAAAGCGCCACTGTTTTCTTATCGCGTGCAGGTGGTTCTGGTGCAGGGCCGCTACTTGTCCTTCCTGCCTCTCTGTAGCCGCAATGAGCCCGTTTTCTTGGCCACCTGCACACCCGTTGCTATGCCCGAGACCCGGGAATGTGTCGTTCAAGGAGCCACCAACGTTTTCACCACCATACATTCCATGGACATGAGATTCATACACACCGATAACAAGTAAGTGACCTCTATAAGCCACCCTCATCTACATCTTTATAGCCCTTATTAATTCGAACAGTTTATATCGTATAAAAACCATTTAGATATTCTCAGTACAAACATAAACTACCATCCTGTCAGTTTCCTTTGCATTCCCTAAAAAGACTTGTGCAGAAAACTGAGGAAATGTAAAGATGTGCCTATCTCTAAAATGGCACCAAACCAAGGATAAGATTTTGTTCTTACAATTAAGTTTTTTTTTTATTAACATTAAGGAGAGAATTACAAAAATTTTCATAAAATTATAATTCTTTAGTTTATACATACATACATCTATTCCACCTGACGCCTGTTATAATTACCGTTAATTACAAAGATTCCGTTTTAATCAATAAAAAAGTACATTTTAAGTTTTTATACGGTGGAGAGGAAATTCGCGTAACTTTTGTTTTTCGAAAAATAACATTGTGTTCGGTTAAAAATATATTCTTTTTTTTTGGTGTAATGTGAACGAAGTGGAAGACAACCAGGTAAAAATGGTGCTGTTGAAAATTCGAAGCGGTATTTATTAAAAATTTTTACAGGTTTAAAACACTCTGTAGTAAATTCCCGGCAAAATTTCTTTTGCTAAATGTCGTCAAGATAAGATAACGTTTCGGGCCACCGTGTATGTTTAACATCCGAAGTAGGCCTGCTACTATTTTTGCTTAATATGTTATGTACACATATATTGTATGATAGTAGGAGCAATATCAGCAGTGTATAATGGTAACGCTTTGTTCGAATGGCCAATAAATCAAGGGCTGTTCGTGAGCGTAGCCCGAACAGGTCACCGGGTCGAAGGATATGCCGGTGACATCCATGTTCGTAAATCACGCTTGTATTCGTTTATATTTGCAGTGGAGAGTTCTACCTCGGATTTCCGCGCAGCGAACTGCAGGGGGTGTCCTGGTATCGGCTGCTGCACTGGGAAAGTACACGAGAAGCGCAAACCAAACACAGGCTCAGTAAGTTCCACCTCAATACACCCATCGCACTCAGTACATTCCACACTAAATTTACCCCACTAATAAATTAATTAAACCCTAATTAAACTATTTAAATAAGTATTTGAAATTACAATATAATTTCGTTAATATAATATAATAATACCTAAATTATTATTTATATATATAAACTTTTAATAGAATATCATATAAAAAAGTAATTAATATTTTGCAAACAGCTTTGAAAAGACATTTAAAATATAAATATTTATTTATTTTTCATCCTTTAATTACTAATAATAAAATCTATAATTATCTTATCTAATCTAATCTACTCTTATTGAATATGGTTTGTATAAAAATAATATCCTTAAAATTACTCCTTAACTTTAATAATTAAAATGAATATCTATGCTGCTAACAAAAACTGTCCCGCTGAAATACTACATATATAGCCTGGTTTGGTATAGCTTTCTCTTCTTTCTTTGATTTCCTCGTTTTATCGTTTGCTTCTCTCGTTGGCTGAATCCTAACAGTGGTTGTGGGTAATAAATAGCGAATTTATGTTGACTGACGAATATTTCGTTGTCTTCTAGTAACCCAATCTGAACAGGAACGTTCTTGTATATTATTAGCACGTTTTCAAAGAAGATCAGGGGAATGGATTTGGATGCATTGCGTTCTTCAAGTTAAAGAAAGTTCGGAAAGCAACCAGCAGCCAGTGATAGTGTGTACAAATCAAGTTCTCAGCGAAGCTGAGGCAGAAGTAATGAGAAATAATAGTTGGCTATACCACTATTACTCGGTACAAAACAAACTCCAGTATGGACTTTCATATGATATGGGTCCATCGACACGATTGTTATACTACCCAGAACATCATCCCGTTCCTGACTTCCCTCCAGCTCATGAACCTAGTGATTACACCCACTTGACAACCATGCCGGTCACCTTACAACCGCACATAACTCATCACGCTGTAGCATCTCATTCCCATCATAGTCAGCACCATCACCATCATCACCATCGACATCGACCAGACTGTGAGCCTGTAGATTATTCATACAGCAAAAGGAAACCCAAAGAACTTAATGCCCTTGAGCTAGAACTAACGAATATGGAAACCGAGACGGCTGGGGAAAGTGCTGGCTTACTGGTTGTAGGACATTTTTCAGAACGACAGAGAACTCTGCTTAAAGTAGATCCTAGTGAACTTATGGAACAATGGAACCCAAGTCCGCCTTGGTCGGACACGCTACAAAAAGTTCCTGACTTGTGTCATCAAGAACTCAGCCCTTACATAGGTAGTACTCCCCCTACACCTACTGCTACTCCTAGGACTCATTCTGAAAATGCTTTCTCTTTTGACTGGATGCCTGAGCAGTCTGTGCCAAGCTTGACGATAGTGTCGACGGCAGGGGAAGAACCGGAACACCAGCAATGTTGGCATAGTGAACATCGTCTTTTTCCTCTCCAACCACCCCCTAAACGAAACCTATCCTCGGAATCTACTGATAGAGTATCACCTTGACGACCTAGCAATACTCTAGCCTAGATCAAGTGCAATATCGTGCTTCCTTATTTATTATTTTCTTTTTATGTTTTTGTAGTACAAATTGCACTGGACGGTTAATAGGAAATTTATATTTTTATGACATTATCCGACTTTTTATTTTCTTTTACAAATTACAAAAAAATCGTACACAAAAGGGATACAATTTTCTCATACATAAGAGGGTGTAAGATTGTAATTTAAATGAATGCGAAGAAGTTTCAACTATTTTGCGATATTTTAAAGATTTACATAAAATTCTATGCCAGATAAAGGTGCCTCTTCACTGTTTGACATTTAAAAATATATAGAAGTATTAATAACTAAGTTGATAGGTATTTATTTTCTCTTAAAAGCCTATTTATTATTTATTTGTAATTAGTAAAAAATATATCCTAGTAATTAGAGCTAGGCAACTTATTAAGCACTACAGTGCAGATATTCAAGGGGTTGCCTAACTTCATTCTACAAATTTAAAAAATTATTAAGTTGAGTTATTTATTTTTCCCATATTCCACCCAACGTTCTTATTGATTTTTTATCTTCTTCGCCAAATTTACATAATAACCGGGATAAAACTATTTTGAGTAAAAAAGAAACCAGTTTATAAAATTACCCTCACTCGAAAAAAACAGATATTAAGTTATTGTACGTTATAAGTAAGTTTAATTTTATCAATTGTAAGAAAATTAAATGTAATGTACAGGTGTAAAATACTTAGATTACTTATACTTTAAATAAAATGTGATCTAGTTTCATTCGAAAACAAAAGTTCCTGGAATTTACTAACTAAAATTAGTGGACTTAATTGCAAACTACTAATAGTAGTACAAACGTGGAAAAAATAAGTGACAAATACGTCTAAAAATTTCACAAACTTCGTCACATATTTGTATCCACCAAATATATGTATTATTTAGCTTTTGCCAAAACGTTAGTGGCATTATCTTATTTTGTACCTCCAGCTTTATCACTTTTGAAATTCTATTATGAAAATTAACTTTATTTTGTCTGGAGTAGGATCGGGCAAAATGTAAATGTATCAGTATTACTTTATAATTAAGGAAAAAGTAATAAAATTACTATAAAAATTAAACTTTGCATATTTATTAATAATTTATTTATATTCATGAGGTGTATAGTTTTATCTATATATTATAATATATATATATATATGTGTGTGTGTGTGTGTTGTATGTGTGTATAAAACAAAAATTTGATTCAACTATTTCAAGTAGTGAAGGTACCAGGTACATGGGTTTTTAAATTATGATCTAATTCTTCCATTTAACGGTCTAAAATAAAAAACAAATGAGAAAATTAATCGCAAAATGTAAATATTAATGAACATACTGAAGAATGTAGGGCACTTTCAGCATAAAAAAATTCTTCAGATTGAGCTGGCAACTGATTTTTATATAAAATTAGTCCTAATCTATCTCTCTGATTAATATATGAATCCACAGCAAATCTGTAACATTTCGTTTGTTTTGCAAGGTGAAAACTTATGTCATTATCAGGTATACAACGCAATAAATCAATCATAACATTTTTCGGTGGATTGTGTCTAAATAAACCCAACAGAAGAATTTGTACATCAATTACCGATTTTATTACATTCTTCTTAGTAAGCCAATTCTAAAAAAATGTTAATATATTATATATATATATGTATAACTTGTATTTGAAACAAAAATACTTACTGATTTAATAAACATTGACAATATTTTATCCCACTGTTCTGCAGCAGCCAAAGTATTTAAGAGAACCCATTCATACTGCAAATCACTAATTTTCATCAATTTTTTAAATTCTGTAATTTTATTTTCATTAGCACCTTTACTTTTCCAAGTGGTATTGCACAGATTTGTCAATTCTTCTGTTACTGATTGAGTTTTACTATTTTCAGTTTTTTGCCATTCTAAACCATATTTAAAACTTAATTAACTTAAGAAATGTATGTAAATAATGTCACAATCTTACGTAAAAAATTTTGATAATCAAGTAAAATAGATTTTTCTCTCTCTGAAACAATTTCCCCAAAATGTTCAACAATAAAATGGCCTAATTTTGATAACACTCCTTCAATACTTGGAATATCTACACTAGCCATATAAAATATCTCTATCTGTTGGTAAAAAAGGATATGAAATATAATTAACTACATAGTTTCATTTGAAAATACCTACAATTTCTGAACTAGACCCTACTGACAATAGTGTATTCGACAACTGTTGGGTCTGCAATCTGCTCCCTAAATATGATAAGTACTGGTGCCATGCTTGTTTCCTTTTACTTATTATACGAAGAAAATTAGATAAATTTAATGTTTTCAATAAAAATAGGACAACCTACAAATACTATTAGAAATAAATATGAATGAACTTTAACAAATAGCTATACATTTAATATAATATCACCATCCATAGTGGTGACAGCTTCATCAAGTAATTCTTCCTTTTCTGTTAATGAATGATAACATATCAAGTTATATGGTTGTTTAAGTAGCATTCTTTTGATAGTCTCTTTTACTTCTCTGTATACAGGTTTACTTTGTAAGACATCATCCAAAACTAAATATAATTACTAACATTCAAAAACTACATCAATAAATATTTACCATCATCTAAATTCTTTTTTGATATAACTGTTTGAATAGGTAAAACATATAAATCATTATCCAAAGGAGATGATGAGAAAGCTGATTCAATTGAATTTGCTTCAAAAGTAAGCGTACTGTTTGTAAACAGCCCTTTGGAAGTATCCTGCAATTTCACATTTTAAACATTTATTTCCCAAACAATAACACATAAAATACATACATCTTCATCATCAAAACTGAACCCAGTGCTTAAGCTTCTATTCCAATAATCATCGGTCTTATTTGTTGACATAACTTTCTTTTTATTACTGTAAAAGAACACTTAATGAAAACAAGATAAAACCATTTTACAAATACCAAGAAGATCCCCTATTTACACTTGTATTACAAAATCTTCAAATATAAACAAATAGATTAAGTTTAAGAGGTTATGTCATGTTAATGAGTAACAATAACGTCAATAACAAGGATAACTGTATTACTAACAGAACTGATAGGTTAGTTCTTAATAATTGGCGTCGTAATCGCCCTATCTGTTGTAAGATGATTCAGATTTATACAAACTTTGAACTTTCAAAATTTAAATGTGAATAAGTGAATCAACAGAAGAAGGTTCTTTAAAGGTACCTCAGTAAATTTTAAGAAGTAGTTCATAAAATTAGTATTAAACAAGCTAAACAATAAGTAACAACTCTTATAATGTATGTTTTCCTTTCCAAATATGTTGCGATATTTTCTACTTTTCTCTCGTTTTATGAAAACAATTTTGTAATTAAAACGTTATCTCCTTTCTGAACTTACAATAAAAAAATAAGAATACAAATTAAGTTTAATGAAAACGCAAACTACAAAACTTACTAGATATAAAAATATTTATATTACTCATTATAAACATGATGTACAGTCGATAAAAGAAATAATGAATCAAAATTTTAAATGTTTCTACGTCTTGTTATAAACATATAAACTTCGATCAAATTGAAAATGTTATATATGTATATGAATATGTGTGAAGTTTCTAATATAAAATATGTAGTTGAAATAGAAAATTAAACTTGCATTATTACTTCATAAAATTCCAAATTAACTTTGATCTGAAATTAAACTAATTCACTCAGATAATGTAATCTTCGCGTAGGTCGATGATAATGTGTCGAATGTGTTACCTTTTATGTAAAAAAAAATTGTTTCATTATTTTCTAAATTTATTGTATAAAGCTTTCAAATGGCGACTATATCTAAATTATACGGAGTTGCGCACCACTGATCTTCCATATTCGAAGCTACCCCTAAATTATTAGTAGCTAAGCCGCGCTATTGCAAGGTGCTCGCTTTGAAATTTTTCTAATGCCGGGCAAAGGTCTATGTAAGTGAATAATTTTTAATATTTGTCGTTTTTACTGTCGTATTTTTTTTTGTTGCTTCTTTTTAATCACGCTTAAGATCGAAATTCAGCCATCCGTTCTGTTTATCATAAAGTACAGCTCATATTAAACAAATACTTACTTATTTACAGTCTAAAACAAAATAACCTTAAGTTTTTAACTAAGTAAACGTAAATGATTTTCAATATAGTGCGATGTTAGCTATTGTTAAAAGCTTAGTCCACAAAATGTTTAACTTTTTTTGTAATTTTCGATAATTAGTTTCGTGTTTTTTTATTTTTGAATTTCACCTAATGTAAGTTTTCATATTTAATACATCTCATGATGGTTACTGTTTCTATTTATTTTTTATTTATTTATATAAAGATTTTTGATAGCACTTACTGCAGTAAGTTGTGATTCTTTTAAATATTTTATATTATTTATTAACTTTCGAATTCATACACAGCCGTTTTATTCACTGACAATTGTGACATACGTTTCGCAGATTTTAAAATTAAAATTGGAATGTTATTTTAAAAATAAATACTACGTCTTAATTACAATCGAAAACTGAGGTGTCCATTAAAAATTCAACACTTAATTTTCATTGTTTGTGCTGAAGAATGTGATAGTTTTTTTAAAAATATTTTTATTAAAAATTAATGAAGAATTGAAATTGGAAATTACACATGAAATAACATCGCTTTAGTTTAATTTATATGAATAAGGATAAATTTGAGAAATTTGTATTGGTCTTAGGCGTGTCACAATATTTCTTAAAATTTAGGGTGCGCAAACCACACGGACGCTTTGACCAGTGGTCTAAAGCGTAGGAGGAATTATTGATCGTTGATACACGCACGCACACGCATATAACATATACCCTTCTCCCTTTTACACACTTTCATACATTTATATAGAAGGAATGTTATGTTCCATTCGTTATTATATTTTTCTTATAGCTAGAGACTTTTAGATGATGATCAATAATTTCTCAACGAGTGAAAACTTAAATTTCCTCCTGCACATCTAGAAGCCAATTTTTTACTCCTTCCATTTTGATTTGAAATGAAGGATAACGATATATAGAGGTCATTCACATACAAATCAAATTATTATAGTTTAGGATCGAAAAAATATATTTTTTTAACCAAGTAACTACAAAACTACTTCTGAAATTAATGAAAACAAATAATATAGGATTTCCAAAATTAAAATTATCGTACGTTGTATGCTTCGTAAGAGATACATATTGTTAGCCAATTTTAGCTTTCTTTGATCGTTAATATTTCTTAAAGATTTGCAAAATTAAATAGATCTTTCAATTTGTATATCAAACGATATCAATTGCTAAAAATAATTTGTAATTGTTAAGTAAACATTATAATTTGATGGAAATTAAAACTACTTTGTGAAGTTACTAATGCTCAAAATGTTTATAAGCTATTATTAAGAAAAAAGATTGAATTTAATTGGACTTGTATACGATGATTTAATTTGTTCAGTTTGTTTTCTTCAGGTGTAATGTTAAAATTGAAAAGTATCATTTTTGTTTTGCTTCGATTTAGCATATGGTGGTGAAGTAGTTATTTTATTAATAGATTGTGTATCTTATCAATAAAATATAGATAGCCGGAGTTTGGTAGATTTCTGAATGTTTTTTAGTTAAATTTACATTTCCTTTTACAACAAGGAAACGATTTTAAAACTTTAGAAACTTTTTATTTCACAATTAATTTACGTAGCCCAAAAACAATATTTACCATATTACATGCAACACAGAACATCTAACAATTAATTTTTGTTTTCTTTAAAGTAAATAGATAAAATTAAAATTTAAAATTAATAATGTGATGTTAATAATAAATATATAATTTAAACTACCTACATATATAAAAACTGTAAATTATGCATCTGCCATTGCTTTATATATATGTGTATGTATGTGCAATTATACATATGTTTATTTATTTTATCGATAAGGTACCTACCTATGTGTTTACACACTTGACAAAATTCTGTCTATTGGTACGGTTTAATAAAATATATTTAAAATTGCGTTTGACGAAAACAATAATGGCCAAAATTGTGTATTTTTTCGGATTTTGAAATACGTATTTCATTGTTAAATGTTGGCCATGGAATTTCATGAAAATGAGAAAGTATTTTTTTACATTTTCAGAAAACATAATATTGAAAACCAAAAACAAAAAAAAGGTACTTTATCAACTTTATTTCGCTTAAATAAAAATATTACGTGTTTATTAAGATAATTTTAAGAAATTTGTACAAAAATGATCCATTTCAATCGTGTATTGTGTGCAATTTTTTGAACTGGGGGTTAGTTGGTTGTAAGAGAGGGGGACGAATATCAGTGAACGTATTTACCTTTCTTGGTTATTACACCCGGAATATTCGTGGGTTGTTGAACAGTTAAAAGTTTGTGCGTGAAATTTTTCTTTTGTGTGCAAATTTCTCTTGGATATACAAAGGTATATAAGTTTTCTTCTTCTTTATAATAATACTGGACGAAGAAACTCAATTAATAAGAATTAATAATTATTTTTTATTGACGTATCTTTCTTCAACTTTCAGTAATGTCACTAAATGGAATTCAATTTTAAGTGAATTAAGTTTGAAATTAAATTCTGTGGATTTGATTAATTAAAGAAGCTGCATGCCTTTTGTAATAGGAAAGATTAACTGTTTACTTAGTTAATTTTAAGTAAATTATTCTTTATAAAATTTAAAGACTCTGAAAATAATACTGACAACAAAAAGTTGCTTTTATATGTTTCAAAAAAGTTTATTATTAAATTATTATTTAGTTATGAGATTTGATAGCGATACTGTGTTTAAACAAACATTTGTACCATTTTTTATTTTGTAACGTTCAGCTAGCTTTTAGGAGTGCGTTTTTATTTTTATTTGCGTAATCTGTGCCTTCTTTTCTGTGTTTGTATATGTTTGGTAGTGATTGTAAATGTCAGTGGCTGCAGAAAATAGTGTTTAGTTTGCATGCAATGAGAGCTGTAGGTGTCCTTACGAAGGTGTTTTTCCAGAGACCTTTGAATAAGTTGCATGTCGCCTTTAAAAGAAGACGATGACTTCCGTTACTCTGACTACGACATCAGAACCAATCAATGGAAGTTTCTCAACATCATTGGACGAAAGTGTTACAAGTAGACCGGCCTTTGAAACCCCAAAGCCTGTTAAACGTTGCCTCGCAGCTCCCTTAGACTCTTACAAAAAACGACGAAAACAAGCTACGCCCGTAAGAATTTCCGCGACAGAACCTCAGGATGTTGTACACTCACCAGAAGGTAAGCCCTTGGATTCACCAGTGCCAGAACCCGAAATTAAATGCTCAGAATGTCACTTTCTATTCGATTCATCTGACCAACTGCACAGTCACATTGCCAACGAACATCCAAATTTTCATTGTAAAAGAGAACCCGAGGAAAATTTGAATTATGAACCGCAAACCCAAAACGCCTTCGACATATCGTCAACAAGAAATGATATTTCGTGGATTGGTGATATTCAGAGTAAAGACTTTCTCAACCTAAATTTCCATGGATTAGTTTTTTCTCCGGCAAGTTCTTTGTTTATGTCGTTACCGTCTTTTCCCCAAACTGATAATTCTTCGTCGAGGCAATCGGTCAGAATATTTAACCCGGATGCCTTTTGTGACCTTTGCAACAAAGAATTCTGCAACAAATACTTTTTAAAAACGCATAAAGCTAACAAACATGGTATATATGCAGATCCGCCGTCTTCTGATGCCCTTGCAATTTCTCCATTCATTTCGAGCATGATGAAAATACCCACTACAAGTTTTAATTGTGATATACCCTCTTTAAAGACAGAATTGAAACAGCAACCTCAAAATCAAAAACCTCCATTTTGTGATATGCTTTCGGCAATTCACACAAACAAAGCTTTTCCTAAATCCTCAAAACAAACCGTTACTAACTTTACCGAAACCGAAAACAAAGAAGTGATAGATCATCCTGAGCAAAGCACTTCCGAGACCGAACCATTTACGGCAGCTATTAAAAACTTAGACGATAACGAGGGCAGCTGCAGTCCAGGGGTAATTACAACAAGCATGTTCCAATATAGAAGTGACTCTAACTTAGACCAGGACGGACTAAATTATTCTACTTCCAACAAATCATCGCCTGCTCCGTCATCCAAAGATATGGACGGTTCAATGAAATACAAAAAAGCTGGAATAATGAATCCGAAAGCTTTCTGTGAAATATGTTGCAAAGAGTACTGCAACAAGTACTTCCTACGAACGCACAAAATGAAACGACATGGTATATACGTTCCTGACGAAGGACGTGACAGTAAGGATAATAAATCGGAACCGTTTCAATGGAACCAGAACATCCAAACAAGTCCTCTAAATCTTATAATGAACGAACAACAAAGCAATTCTAATTCTGCATCTGAAAGAGAACGAAAAACATCGACCCCTCAGGATTACAGATGCGAAATTTGTGGAATTAATTTCCAAAATAGTTCTTTGTCACATTTGCATAATGTCAGCGTTCATGCATCGGAAAAAGAAACTTCAACAAGCGATATCATCAATAGAGAGCAGCTCCTCCGAGGGACAAAATGTTTGGAACTTCAGACGACATCGACGGAAAAGGGGTCGTGTAGTGCCGAACCTATAAACGAAGATCTTCAAAAGTTACAAACGATGATTCTTCAACTTAACGAACTAGACGTGGGCAAGACAAATTTATTGTGCAATATATGCAGTAAAGAATACGACAGTAAATACACCCTACAGGCTCATATGATGTCGACTCACGGGCTTCTACTGGAAGATGTTGCACCAGGGGATAAATGTGGAACTGGAAGTGGTCTAGCTCCGGGAACCAGTAGCAGAGATATCGGGAGCAGTACCAGCACCAGCAATAGTACAGTTTGTGATTTGTGCGGAAAAGATTTTTTCGATGTTGAAGGAATTAAAAAACATGTTCTCGAGTGTCATCCGATTAATTTCAAAGAATCGAAAGAAAATAATTACACAAATACTGAAAAATCAGTGAGTAAAATTACGGTTCCTGGCACTTCGACATCATCATCAACGGAAAGACGTACAGCACCGGTGCTCACGCCTAGCAGCAGTTACTGTGAAATATGTAACAAAGAACTTTGCAACAAGTATTTCATGAAAACGCACATGCAAAGAATGCATGGAATAGAAATAGAAAATGGCGCACAAATTGGTGGTGTAGTGTGTGACATCTGTAACAAAGAATTGTGCAGTAAATACTTTTTACGAGTTCATAAACACAATACACACGGAATTGCCGAATATAACTCAGGATTTCTTCAGAGCCGTAAAGGCGATGCGGAATCAATTCCAATGCTTCCTACCGAAAGCGATCCTGCTTTGAAACCGATAGATCTGGCCGATTTGAGTCACAGGTATTTTTCCCATTTTACGGAAGTGTGTTCGATTTGTAGCAGGAGATTCAGAAGCACCAAATGGTTGAAAGCTCACCTTTTGAGCGATCACGGTCAAGCAGGTGCCGAGAAGTGGGTAGAATTAGAACAAAATATAACGCCGTCGAATGTTAATTTTAACAATAAAGTCGTTCCTTTACCGAACGCTCCTCAGGTCGAAAGAACAAGTCCATTGATAAAAATACCAAACGGAAATCAAGAGACCAACTCGAAAATTAATACGCAAAACGTATTTTCTAGCATTTTTGGTGCCGACGAGAATTCTATAAAAACGTACGATTGCTCTTATTGTCCTTTCTCAACGCCAGTTCTCCCTTTATTACTTGTACACGAACGTTCACACGATATGCACAACACATCATCGTCGGAAAATGAAAATACTAATGTGGTTAAATGTCCCGTTTGTGCCAAATCGTTTCCACAGACAGGAACTCTACAGCACCATATCGTCAGCGAACATCCTTTCTTTCATTTGTCACCTCAGGAGGAGAATCAAAACCATCAAAACGGAGTGCCGAAGGATGGCTGTGATAACTTTCAGGAAGAATGGAAAATTGATGATTCTTTTAACGCAATGACCAACAATAAAGATGATAAAAGTAAGAATCGATTGAAACGTAAGCTGATCAATTCGGAAATGTCGTTCGAAACGACTCAAACACTAAAGGAAGTTGTGAAGAAGTTTCAACTTCCAGCGACGTACGCTTTACCTCTAACGTCATCAGATGATGACGAAGCGGTCTTTCCAGGTTACATCATGCAAGCTTTTACCCTGAACGAGTTAGCCTCGGAAAGAAGTTTTGTACCGTCCGTGGTATTCCTTCCGGTGCTTCAGAAATTATCCAACCCCTTAAATGTCACCTTCAACTTGAGCCCAGCTTGAATATAATAATTAATAAAATAATTTTCTTTTACCACCCACGGACGTAGCGTCGTAGAATTTTTTGTTAAAATGAAACAAACAAACAAACAAACAAACAAAAGAAGAAAACAAGAAAAAAGAAAAAAAGAGATGGCGTAGCAACACCTGTGATTTTATTTTACTTTAGTTTGCATAATCGTAATTCAAACGTATATGGATATAATATAGGTACATATATTTATATAAGACAAATTCCCAAAGTAACTGGCTTCTCGTATATTACGAGGAGTGGGAAACATATTTTTGTGCAAAAACTGGAAAGACTGAGTAAAATTTTTATATATAGTCTGTTGATTTTCGCCTGAATGACCAGAAAATAATTTAAAAAAAAGTTAACTGACTTTAAATCGGTGAAAAAGGCATTATAGGTGATGTTCGAGAAGTTCCTATTTTATCATTAATATACTTGTTTGCATTTTATGTAATGTTTAGCTTGCTCAAGTAATGTGCATTTGCTTGCCCAGTCCACGCAACTCAGGGTTAGCTAATACAAAAAGTACAATCACTTTGGAGGTGGTTTATCGTGTTGTAGTAGTGAATATTATTTACTACCCGCCTCCGCCACAATTGCAGTTCCTACCACACTAATTAAAGTGGTATATTTCTTCTTCTCTTTAAAATATGATACCTATCTACATGCATACATATACAATACATATACTACGTTATATACACATAAAATGTTGTATAATATTATAAACACACATACCTCATGGTTAAGAAGAAGATAACGGCGATTGGGACCATTTTATGTAACAACCGAATATACGAGGGATGTTAGAAAATATTTTTGACGCTCGTAATTACGAGGCCATTTCGTCGTCATCGTCGTCGCTATATTTACCATTGTCATCAGGGACTTATTTATAGAATAAAAACAAAAAGTAAAAATCAACTGTCATCCATGATTACGAGAAAACTGGTTCGGAAGTGCTAAAAGGAAAACGTTGAAAGAACAAATATGGAAAAAAAAAATCAAAGGAAATAAACTACAAAACATATTTTTACTTACTTTACATGCATAGTACAAACCAACTACCTTTGCTAATTACTAGTTATAATATACTAAGCTGTGTGCCTTCAGTAATTGCAAACGATCTGCTACTTGCAACAGTTTGGGTGCTATAAAATAGTATATCTTTATTTGACACTTGTAATAATGTGTACAAAATACAACTACGGATGATGTGTTCCCAAACATCGCCTGTTTGTTTATATTCAAATTGACTGTTGTTCTTTTTTCGTAAAAAACAATATTTTTTTATTATTTTTGCGTTTCGAATAAATAACGCCGTTAATTTCACGTGATAAAAAATTAAAACCAAAATTCAGTGTTGTGATTCATTCATAGTTTGATTTGTGTAAATGTAGTGAAAATAATGCATGCACGGAAAATTTTTATCGTATGCAAATCACGTTCATTTTAACATATTTTTACCCTATTGTACTTTTCGGTCCTCTTTCCTAAATTCTGTAAACAGCTGCTTTTACACGTGCTGCTTTATCCCCTCTCCCTCGTCAACTTACCCTAAAGTTTTATAATGGCCAAAACACCCCTATGTCCATTTTTTCCTAAATAACTAAGTATATGCATCTGTTAGTGATTTTTGCGTAATAATTCGTAGATTTTGCAATTTTAGTAAAACATTACTTCATTTTTAAAAAACATATCTCGGTGATTTCCATTAACATACTTCTTTACAGTAAACATTGAACGTAAATTTGAATTTGAATTTTATGTTGATTTGTAATATCTCATTTGGCTTTGGCTTTCGATTTTGATTGTAACGTAAATGAAATGTAGAATGCAAAATTGCACGCGTTTTGGCGATTTCCATAAAAATCGAGGGGTGTAAGATGGACAGAGAAAATGCAATTCTATGAATAAGCATACAGTTTTGTGTGAATAGGCATAACAGTGCGTGGAACATAATATTAAATTACTTTATGCAGATATTCTCCCCACATCGAAAAATACAATAAGGGCTAAAAATACCCCACTAATTCAAAGCCATTTTACTACTACACATTACTACTTGATAGTAGAAATAGTCAAATTTGAATATAACATACAGTCGGTACAATATTTGTAACAATAGTGAACAATGAAATGCACAAGAGAACTTGAGAGGAAGCTTAGAAATAGAAAGTACTGATTGCCTCTTTTATATTACACCTTCAAATATAGTAAATGTATTATTCTAGTCATACGTTCTAGTCAACAATATTTTTAAGCCAAATATCATTAACGATAAGTTCAAAACAATACTGTAATTTAATTTTAAATACCAAGAGCTGGACTTTTGTTTCATTTAAGTGAAAATGAAAAAAGTGTAAGATGAAGGTGGAAAATAAAATGGGCAGTGAATATAAATATTTATATGAACAGTAACACAATCCCAGTTGTGTTTAATTTTTGTGAAAATGAGCATAAAATCAAAAATAGTGCAATCTGTACCCGGTGATATCTATCTGTTAATTAAAAATTGTTGGTAGAATAATGTTCACAGATTCAGAGGGTACAAATTGCACCCCCTATCTAGTGTAAGTGTTAATACGGGTTTCACATTATGTTTACTTAGACTATATATGTTGCTTATAACTAAAGTTATAATTTTCTCAGTTTTTCCCACTCGTGGAGCGTATTATATTCTACGTTAATGGTTGATACAATATTTTTGTACTAGGTATATTCAGTATTACATACCGTACCCTAAATCCATTCATATAAAATCGACTTTATCTACGTAAATAATATTATAGGAGCGGCAATCTTAACATAATTTAAGAAAAAACGATTGTTTTTTAAACGCTTCTCGTTCTTAAGTTTTTTTTTTCTTTATTAACTAACTAGCTTAATGTTAACACATTTTTATTCATCACATAACGAATGGTTTTAATACGGTTTTACAATAACTATTACAATTACAATTTACTATTAAAATCAATATTGTATTGTAGTAAGTTTCAGTGTCAGTAAAATCTTGTTAACTAATAACGCCATTTAATTACGGTTTTACATATTTTTTTGACTGTATTTAATCGTAATGAGGGCGTTTTTATTTAATATGATACCAGTAAAATTACCGTACCAAATATTTTTTCGTCTTTAGGGTAGCTTCAATAGCAACATTCTACTGCTTTTTTATGTTTATTTTTAAAAATATGCTTCACACTGTTTCTTGTTTTTTATGTATTGTACATTTTGCTCTTTGAAAAAAAAAATGGACAAATATCTACAGCTGTTAGTCGAGATTAAATTCATTTTCTAGATGAGTGATTGGTAACTTTGGTAAATAAATTTAATCTTGTTTAGCCAAAGCAACAGTCGTCATAGTATTCCTGCAGCTGTTGCATAACGTTTGAAAATGCATTCAATTATTGTAAAGTAAGTAAGGGGTTACTATTTTACCTAAAAGGGGAAATTTTACACAAAGGATACTGTGATGGCAAACATCCATTCAAACCGTCCGTCGACGTTTTCCTATTTTGTGTAAATCCTGACACGTCACCCCAAATTTCGGTTCTAAAAGGGAGATATTTGCAAATTTTAAGCGCTTTAGCACCAACCCCTTTCACTTTGAAAACGCGTGCCGAACACGAGCCCGAATACAAAAGAAACAATTTAACAAAAAAAAGAAAACGAGATCCCCTATTTATTTATTTTAATGCACCACTGTAAAAAATGTAAGATGACATCTATAACAAAGTAAAAAAAATACCGTCTGGCATAAGAATCCGTTTTTCTATTTATAATATCCTTAAAAAAATAAAGAGTGATATAAATAAACTGAGTATTTAATATGGTAAATAAAAAAATAACAAATTTTTATGTACTTGCTTTAAAATATACAGATATTTCCCCCTAAATGTGTAACGTTAATAAACATAATTTTTTATACCTGCTATGAAAAGTTATTTCGTAAAATTATACTATGGTACGGTAATTTTTCTATGAATTTTTAAGAATTTTTTAAAAGATAGTTAATGTTTCCAAAATCTACCTCCGTATTTATACATATTTATAAAAAAAAAAACCTATGGGATTTACAACAAATCTATTAATGGTACAATACCGAAGAGATCGGTAATTATACTTCTTAGGTGTATTTAATGTTTGTTTTCAACTGCGTTTAGTAGATAATGTTAAATAAAATAAACGCATTTGTAAACATAAATTGCGTCTATTAGCATGTATTATAAAAAGATCGGAGGCACAAAATCAAAATTAGATTTAAGGATGCTTAGGTTGTCACACCTTAAGTTATAGAATGGTTTTTGTAGATTTCTTCACAAGATTATATCTATATTTACATTGGAGACTCAAATATACAAAATATATGAATGTATAAACTATTTTCATATTTTTAATTCTGCGTAATATGTAAAAAAAATACAAATTGTGTACGTGTTCAGCTTCTTTTTCAGTACATTAGTTATCCAGCGTATTTGAATCATGTCATTATACAACAACTTCCAACTAATATTTATACAACATTAACAACTTACTTGACTTTATTTCAAATTTTCAATCAACCCTACACTGTAATTACTATTGAATTACCTAACGAAGTTTTTAAAAGTTGCATTAACTAAAAAAACGTATCAAGTTTTCGTTTAGTTTGAAATAAATGATTTGTAAGGCCCAAATGTTATTTTAAAAATGTACATATAAAAGAATCTTGAAGTTTCCAATTAACTTTTTGATTGTCTAGTCCTTTATTTCTAGTCCTTATTTTTCTACGTCAACTAGTGATACACCAAAGTTACTGTGAAAGATTTTTAAACATTCCTAAATTCAATACTTTTTACATTTTCGTATAAAGGCATACATGAGTATAAAAAGATGTATTATTGCTAAGCGTACCGTTAAGTGGCAAATAATAATGTATTAATAATAGTCATAAAAAAATAAAGAACTATTAAAAATTGTTCTTCGTCATTATAAAAGTCCTTAATCGATTTCACCTGTTTTATGTTTTAAATAAATCAAAGTAATTTTTTAACAACTTCTAAAATTTCTCCTTATTTTTTGTATTATACTAAGTGTTAATTATATACTGGATAAATATTCAGAGTCCTGTAAATTTTCCTTAATTTATTATCAAAATTTTGACTAATTCCTAATAATATCGAACTTTGAAATTGAAATTATCCAAAAATGTTTTGTAAGGTCAAGAAAAGATTAGTACATTAAAGCGTTGTTCTTACATCATTTTATTATTAATCTCAACTTTGTTTTCCTCGTTCTTGGTTTGGTTCTACAAATTTATTCATAACTAATTATATTAATATTAGTCCTTAATCGATTTCACCTGTTTTATGTTTTAAATAAATCAAAGTAATTTTTTAACAACTTCTAAAATTTCTCGTTATTTTTTGTATTATACAAGTGTTAATTATATACTGTATAAATATTCAAAGTCCTCTAAACTTTCCTTAATTTATTATCAACATTTTGATGAGTAATTCTTAATAATATCGAACTTTGAAATTGAAATTATCCAAAAATGTTTTGTAAGGTCAAGAAAAGATTAGTACATTAAAGCGTTGTTCTTACATCATTTTATTATTAATCTCAACTTTGTTTTCCTCGTTCTTGGTTTGGTTCTACAAATTTATTCATAACTAATTATATTAATATTAATTAATTCGGGTACGTTTTTCGTCGGGTTTTATATTTATGTCTACTCTTACAAAATATCATTATTTTATGTAAATGTAAAGCGATTCATTCAATTAAAATCGGTTTAGATTACCTGTACTTATTGTGTCATGTAATGGATTTGAAACTTGTGAGATAATTCACTTGTTAATCGCGACCAAGGACAATGAAAAGGTCAGGAAAACGGCGAAAAGAAAAATGGTGAGTTTTTGTCGCTACTTGTAGATAATTTTCTTGTAAAATTTAAAATTTTGAAATTAGCACATTTTAACCAGTGAACTTAATTTAAAATAATGTGGGATATTCCTATACTTGCCAAGAATTTAAAATAAATGTATTTGGAAAATATGTTTAAATAGTTTTATGGCATTTCAAATGCTAAAAGTTCTACATTATAAGACTCATTAGAAAAGATATCGAGTTATAAATTGTCTGTTCACGTTATACCTTCAATCTAGTTGTTTATAAATAAATTGTCAAATTAATTAATTAGTATTTAAATATTCTGTCCTAGTATTTTAAGCAGGTACAACAAACAGCAGTTTTTACACAGATATTGATATTTCTTTTAAAATGACAAAACAATTGACTAACACTATGTGCTAGTATGGAACAGATAGACGTAGTATATTTTATAACGCATTTTTTCTCTTCGAAATTCGTTTCAAAAATTTTAATTTTAATTAACAATGACATCTGCTTTTAAATATATTCATGATCGTTATACATGCAAGTCAAAATTGAACTTATTCCTTTTGCAAAATTGTTATCACTCATTACATAATTATTATTTAAGAAATGTGTTCGATTTTTACTAACAATAATAATGTTTTGTGTAGGAATCAATACAATGAAGTAAATTAATGGTATTTCTCTAAAACAAAAGAAGATGTCTGCTATGGATTACAACTAAAATCCCCATTTCAGAGAGGAACCAGTAATGAATATAAATAAGGAATTTGGTAAGTCAGCCAATTTCATTACAGATAAATTTATTTTCTGTCTATTTTTATTCATGCAAATAGACAGTTGAATTTTGTTAAAAGCACTTGACTGAATACCTAAAAACATTCGATGTTCTTCATTAATATTTACTATTAGTCAATAAAATTCTTCTTTTGCAGTCCTAATTTTGAATGAGCCTGTTATTAAATTTCTATAAGTCATGTTTATAAACCAAAAATGTTTTTATTTAAACGTTAGTTGTTCAAATCATAATTTTCAAATAATAGGTGAAAGGATTTTCAAAATTAAACATAATTTCTTGAAAACCGTGGACGTTTTTTTACTAATAAAAAAGATAATCGAATCCAGTACGTTAATATTTCTATCGCAGCGCTGATGCAACGTTTTTCATGTCCCTATTGGCACTATATAAATAAAATTCAGTAATTTTTCACAATATATATTAAATTCACGATAATTGTTTCGCTGCATAGTATTTTTTCGAGTGGTTACACAAAACGTATATATATAATATTATTGCTTATATATACCTTATATATACCTCATTCAGAAAAGAGCAACTTACAAAAATCAAAGCCAATTGTTATCTGTTAATAAAAGATGTGTTCTTGTTGATAAGTTACTACATTCTGAAAAAAAAAAATAATTACGTTTTTATATTTTTATTTATATGTAAACCAAACTAAAGTACTAGATTTGACTTTTTCTACTCCAACTATTACAATCAACTCAGTTTTGTTTTGTTTTTTTTTTTGACCCAAATGAAACTACGGTTACCCACAGTTTTAATTAAAGCAAGTTTTCTGAATCCTGGAATGTTTGTATCACTTCTAATTATTGTGCGAATAAGATTGCATAAGTTACCCCCAAATAACAAGAAAATATAATTCCTGTTTTTAGTTACTAATTTCAATAGGCAATTTATTCATCATCTATGATATAATTGTTCTCTCTGATCTGTTGTTGTTCTCTAAATCTTAACTGTCAAGTGTCAAAGGATGTAACAAAATCAGCTGTTTGCAGTGAATTTATTGATTGTTTTTACCAAAAGTAATGTGGTTTTGTTTGTTTTGTTATTTTCTCATTGTTTTAAAGTTATTTATTAATCTAAGTATTTGGTAAAATAATCATCGCAACAAAACTATTTGTAAGTGATATATTCACTTCGTAATTTTAGACTACGTATCTCATTATCATTAAAAACAAACATTCTAAACATAATATGCAATCTAAAATTTATTAAAAGTAATACATAGTCCTTTTATCGTTCCAATGATATATACTGTTTTGTATACAATGTGATTTACATAAAAATATCTTCTACAACTTCAAATCAATTGAATTTAATTGTTTTGTAGAGGAACAAAAGTGTCTATTCAATCTACGTTCATCAAAAGATATTTAAGCATTATTTTCTTATTAAAAATATCAAAAAATGCAGTAATTAATGATTTGTTTCGTCAGACTTATTTTAATGTCTAGATACTAATTAAATGTACTTACTGTTTTCAGGAATCCACACTCACTCTCTACTGTATTCTGCATCGATGTGAAGACCTGTTTTTAATGTAACAAAAATATAATTACCTTTATTTATTCCTCTCTTTATGTGATAATTAATTTTGAAATTCGTTAATCTGTAAAGTTATGTTTTCCACGGGTACTGCTTAGTTCTTTTTATGGATTTCAAAATTTTTATTTGTTTTACTGAAGTTATAAGGTAAAAGGAACGAAGTATGCAAAGTAACGCTTCTCTAAGAAGGTTGCTTACTACCATTTCGAGCTTAATTATTTGAATTTGTTATAATAAACATTAAGAGTACTGTTACTTGCACAATTTTCAAAATTCAATTACCAAATATTAATAGTCACGTCTGCAGACAACAAGAACAATCTATTTTAAGTCGCGATTCTCCACAGGGGCCTTACTGCCTTTTCTGGACTTGAAAATTTTCAATATCTTATAATTAAAATTACGTGTTGTATCTTGCAAAGTTTTTAAAATTCAATTACCAGATTTTAGTAGTTTTGTTTGCAGACATCAACAAAATCTGTAAGGTAGTGATTCTCCACCGGGGGCTCCTTCGTGCCTTTTCTGGACTAGAAAATTTCAATATCTTTTGGTTAAAATTGTGTGTTATATCTTACAAAGTTTTTAAAATTTGATTACCAGATTTTAATTGTTTTGTCTGTAGACATCAGAAACAAAATGTCTAAACTCATAATAAATTTTTTCTTGTAATAAATAGGCACAGGTTATTAATCTTATCATGTTACAATACTTATATACATATCTGCATTATAAATAAAATATATAAATGTATTTGTTATAATTTATGTAAATCATTGGTTTACTAATAAATAAATGAATTAAAATGATGTTTTTTTATTTATAAGAGTGTAGCAGAGAATGCATTACAACGTGTACAGAAAGACTTTTAATACGTCTATATTAACTGAAAAATTTAATTAAGTTACCAAAGAACATAATAATCTCTATCAACCTTTATCGTAAAGATATGTAAAAGAAGATTGAAAACAACTTATGCTCTCCTGATACAAAAATGTAAAATTACGAATTTTTTGGTTGTCCGATTACTTGTTGATCAAGCCTCGTATATGATGCAAAACAAAAATTTTCTATAAATTTCGAGTATTTGTATCAGGAGAGCATAAGTTAATAAAAGTAATTTTTCGAATTTAAACTAATTTCTTGAAAGTTGCAAAATTAAAATTTTCGAGCCAGACGACCTTATGTAACTTATGCTCTCCTAATACTAATGTTCAAAATTTAAAGAAAATTTTTGCTTTTCGTCCTATACGAGGTCTAATCAACAAATAATGTAACAAACAAATTTTCGATTTTAGAAAAATTTCCTCGTTGTTTTAGATCAGTTTATGAAATTCAAATTTAACATGTCGTTACGTTAAAGTTATCGAACTAGCAAACATAATTCAGAGACTTTAATTATTAGTTAGTGAGAAAATAAAAAGGTTTGTAAACTTTATACATTTATTAAAAATCAAAATACAATACAATTATTTAATCATGTTTTTATTAACATAATATCGCTAATTAATAAATTTATTTATTACAAAATATATTGGGTACAGTACAGCTTGACTTAGAAGAAATACACAAATAGTTTTATTTCAAATACATTTTTAATACAAATTGACAAGAGTTGTGGTAACTACTTACATTTAATTCTTTATAAACTGCTATATTATTTGAATACATTTGGGACAAAAAAGCCCCTAACACTCTGTGGCCTCTGCATCTCCCCTTATAAGCCACTTTACCTGCCCCAAATAATTCTAATTAATAAAATTACTAAAATCAGTTTGGTTTTAACAATTATGGCAAATACTACATTTGGAAAAGTTAATTAACAGTTTAAATTACAATTATATTAATATAACAGTTCATAAAGTAAAAAGAATAAAATACCTGTAAGAGAAAGACAAAATTATATACAATATATTCTTTATAAGCTATTATATTAATATACAAACAGTATACTTGGGACAAAAAGGCCCTCTAACAATCTGTGGCCTCCATATTGCCCCTTCTAGCCACCCTATCAACCCAAACTAGTTCTAATTATTAGAATTATTAATAAAATTCGATTTAGTTGTAACAATTATGCAAAAAAAACTGAATTTGGAAAATTTAAGTATTAGTTTAAACTAAAATTAAATTAATATAACAGTTTATAAGTACAAAACAAAATACCTGCAAGAGAAAGACAAGAAAACAAATTAAACTTCAAAGAAAATACAATAAAAACATAAATAGGATGTCTTCTTGAGAAATAGCATATTATTTGAAAGCGAATAGAGCATTAGCAGGACTAACGACAAAAATTAATAGATTGGTACAAAATATCGGTCATATTTCGACAAAATAAGCTGGGCAATAGGCTATTCCTCCTATTCCAAATAACCCTGTCTGAATGAAAGCGACACTAGCGGAGAAAATAGTTCTCCACATAAGCATAAAACAACTATATTAATTTCTTGTGTTTATAAATTTGAAAATGGCAAAAAATCCAAAGTATTCTTTTTACAAATTGTATAATCTCTAAAGAGGGTTCTGCAGCCCTTACGCAAATTTTGCATACACGATACTTGTCTACATCAGTGTAAGACAACTCTATTCAATTTTTGTGTTAATAAGTTCTACTTTAATTCAGTTGTTCTGCTATTAACATTTCTGAAATGATACTTAAAACTCGGCTATTGAAAGTATCTAAGTTATAAACGTCCAAAATCCTTATTAATCTTGTTACCAATTCACTGTCACAAATCCTTTCTTTAGCAACATGCCTCATTCCCGCTTCCTTCAGATACAGCATGTCTGGAGTAAAAGAAGACTGCTATGAATAATTCCCCATAACATATGGTGTCCAGAATTGGTGTAATGTTTCTGTAGAATGATTTGTTATATTGAACAATATTCATATACAATTAATTTCAATTACTATCCCTACTAATAACATGTTAAAGTAATATGGTGAACACCCTATGAATTTATTATTAAAAAAATAACAAAGGGCTAAATATGTAACTTAAATAATCTATACTATACTTTCAATTGAGTTATAATTAATTTATTTTTTTGAATACACTCGAAAAATTAAAAATTTTCAATTAATTGTCTCTAATAGGGTTTACGAATTGTTTCTCTACCTTAATAAATATTTTTACAATACAATTAGTAATTAACAATGGCACGTTAAAATTTCAGATGTAGCTTTGTTATTGTGCTGTGAACCACATTTGAATGGATAACGTATCGTTATTCATGATTAGTATTAACTAATATCACAAGTTAATGATTTGCTTGACACGATTCCTCCTATAATAAGCTCCTTAACTTAAATTCAAAATTATTATGCATATTGGATATTTAATAGAAAGATAATTCATAAATAAAAAGAATACGAAATATATTGAAAAATAAATACACCTACCTAGTACTATAATGAGAAAGTATTTTACTATATGACTAACTACTTTGTTAAAATAAGTAATTAAAGAATGCTCAAATTATTCAACAAAAATTTAAAAAAACTGGACATAACCCAGATCTTACTAACTGAATAATTGTAAACAACCACAGAGTCCATAACGATCGTCATATAGTGTCTAGATGGTGGCTAAACAGTACCAGGATTGTTTTTGCTTTTTAATAAAAACAAGAATTTCTAGAAAATTAATTACATCCAAAATAATAAAAGCGTAAATAACGTCACACATTTGTACCCATCTGTTCTACGAATACAAAATTACACCAATATGAAGTAATTATTTCTTAAAAGTAATAACTTTTAGAGTATTTTGATAATTTTCAGAATCATTTTTGTAAAGAAATTAATCCTTTATAAAACTGGTTTACTACGAATGACGTCTCAAATAAATAACAATGTATATGTTTACATCAAATAAAAACAAATACAAACGACAATTTTTAATTTTTATTTTATTTAAACATGTTTAGAAATTTTTCGTATCTGATGCCGACAGATACAAACTACTTTTTATGGAGCACTCTGTGAACTTGATTTGCTGTCTCTTAAACTAGCAGAACGGCGTCTCTTCAGTTCTTCTTGTCTTCGTGCTTTCGATTCTTTCTTCCTCTGGGCCAATAACTTAGCATAGTTGTCTTGTTGTTCTTTACGTCTCAAACAGCGTTTCTTTTTCAGGGCCAAACGATGACGTTTGCGCTGTAAAGTAATTAAATTTAATAATCCTTCTTAAAAATAACATTTCATTTCGTATCACCTGTTTTTTTTAAAGGTAAGTATATTTACATTGGTAAAGAAACAATAACAAAATAGTTACTATGGATTGAACAGCTGTACTTATTTTTTTAATTTATCATGCTCATGAAAATCTTATAAGAAAAACATTTTTTAAAAACTCCTGAAATTGTATTATTGAATAATAATTCCCTGTAATTAAAGGCATTATTTGCTTATTTAATTTCAGGTATGTTCTAATAAGTAAACAGCAAAGGTAACTATATTAAATTGTTTGATTATAACTGTATACAATATAAAGAAGCAATAACCAAATTAACAATATTTATTGGTTACTGCCGTACCTAAAATTGTACTGTTCATTTACCATGCTTTTGAACATTTCAAAATTAACACATTCTGAAACTGCCTAGTCATGGATAATATCAAAAAGAAAAACTTACATGTGTACAGCGTCATTCTGCTAGATTATTATTATATTATGTATATATATTTAAGAACTGTATTATTATACACTTATATTACTATGTAATATACCATTGAATATTATATTTTATCTAAGTATTATTTATTGTTTAAAGATTATATTATTTCTTAAATGTAGAGGTTTGATATTCCCATTTAATAACAGTTCATTTTAATTGTTTTATATAGAATATCTAAATAAAAGAAAAATAAAAGTGGGGAAGAAACCCTTAGAGAAAACAGTTATTGCAAATTTTGTTCCTAATATCTATACACAAAATTATCAATAACTGACAACTGAATAATACCTATCTGGCAAAACTGTATTCAAGAGCAACAATTTAAAAATACTTTAATAACTACATTTGTAAAATAATAATAACAATCAAGACAGACAATCTAGTTTTTGAACATATGTTTTCTCATTGGGAATATTAAGTTATTATTATAGATTTGATTTATAATCATCACACAATTACACCAATTAAAATGTATATTGGATCAACTTACTTGTAGCACAGTAGGAGTAATCAATCGCTGTATTTTTGGAGCCTTAAATCTTTGTTTCTTGCCTTCTTTTTGAGGAAGTGGTCTTTTCACAACAAATAGACGTACGTCATCCTGTTTCTCTAAATTGAATAATTTCTTGATTTTAGAAGCCCTTTTAGGTCCCAATCGTCGTGGAACAGTTGTATCAGTTAGACCAGGGATTTCCTATAATGAAATTAATATTTAAAAAAAACTGCTATTTAAATAAATGTACAAAAACAGATATAGGAAAATTCACTTACTTGTGCTCCTTTTCTCATGATAACCAGTGAAAGAACACTCAAATTGGCATCCACTATGCAACCACGTACTGATTTACGTTTTCGTTCACCATCACGTCTTGGTCTATAACATGAATGTCCTTTGGATAACAACAGACGAACACGGCCTTAAATATAACAACCGTTAATTACAATTGCAAGATACGATTAAGGACAAACAAATACCGTTTGTGAGAACACCCTGCTTCATGGGAAAACCTTGTTTGTCATTACCACCAGTGATACGTAAAACATAGCCCTTCCATTCATCTCCTAAAGCATCAGCGTCTATTTCTGCGCCCATACGTTTCTCATAAAAGATTCGAAGCTTGTGTTCATCCACTACTTCGAACAGTTTCTGGCATCCTGTGGCAGGAAAAGACACGTTTAGCTAAAACAGAAGAAATTGTTAGAATAACCAACCAGTCATAGAAATTAATTAGAACACATTCTAATGAAAGACAAACGTATTTACATGTTAAAACTTTTCTCGAAGGATAAAATTCGATATTTAGTTTTCATTGTTTAATATGCTGTTGAGTAAAAGATAATTGCTTTCTACGCCATACTAAACAACGTAAACTAAATGTCAAACTTTATCTTTTTAGATCACAACAATCACAATATTAAATACAAAACGGATTTCGATACGTTGAACAATAAGCTTTAATTATTTTATTTATAATTTCAGTTTGATGCAATTAATATAAAAACTAACAAAAGTTAGCACTCACCTTCATGATTTACTAGAGCATTAAAATTTACAACACGCCGACCACCCTAACCTAGCTACCGAAAAGAACATAGATAATGAAAATAACATAGAGCTTCTCAGGTCCTCACTATTTAACAACTTATGGAACTAGTTTTTAAAATACTAAAATACCCTAGAATTAAAGATTATTACAGATAACTGATGCGCGGCAAATTTTAAAGCTCACGTATTTATTATTAATAGGTTCTTTTTCTGAACACGCTCTGAAGGCAATTTCAAATAATAACCAATTAATATTTTATATTCCACATACTACTGAAATACATATCTAACGTTCTGAAATTAGGAAAATAAATGTAACTATATAAGAAATTTCTTTATACTAAAAATATTTAAATAAGGATAGGACTTTATGTAAAAAAAAAAAAAAAACATCCAGCAATTATTGTATTTTTAAACAAAAAATGAAAAGAATACAAAAATATGGTAACAAACACGGCAATACATATTAAATATATGAAAAGAATTGTGAAATATCGAGATTCATTTTATAATACTGATCTTAAAAAGTTAGCATCTGACTCTACAATTTTTGAGAATAACAACCGACTTTTAGTAGTATTTTCAAAATCGAGAGCCACAGCGTGAGCCCTAACTAATATACTCTGAGGTAAACCTGCTAACCTAGCTACATTAAAACCATAAGATTTTGGACACTGCCCTTTCATCATTTTATATAAGAAAGTGACCGTCTCCTCAATGATATCTCCTTCGTTTTCAACCATGCAAGCCTAAAAAAAAATACAAATTCTTATTGAAAAGTAAAATTAATACAGCGCCAGAAAAAAATAACTAAAAGACCTAAATTACAAACTCAAATAATACAAAAGTATTTTGCTATTAATTTGTACATTAGAGAATCAAATGACCTTCAATGGTGGCTTTCATGTATTTATTAATATGAGTAAAAAAAAAGAAAATAAAATAAAACTTACCATGTGTCCCAACTGTACGTCCAATCTCGTACTATAATGATCCACCAGGGTGTGATAATGAGTAGAAAAGACAGTGCGGCAATTTATATCGACTAGCTTACGAACGTAAGCGGTCGCTACTGCTGCACCGTCATGAGTGGATGTTCCGCGCCCCAATTCATCAATGAGAGCGAACGAATTTACAGTTGCATGTTGCAAAATAGCTGAAGCTTCAGATAATTCAACGAAAAATGTAGACTGGCCTTGAAGGATGTTATCTTGGGCCCCTAAACGGGTGAATATTCTATCTACCGATGTCATTTCACACGATGATGCCGGAACAAAACTTCCCTATTATAATAATTGATATTACTATGAAATAATGAAGAAATCGTAATATTAAATAATACCATTTGTGCTAGGATCATTATAATAGCAGTCTGTCTCATTAATGTTGATTTTCCTCCCATGTTTGGCCCCGTAAGAAGTAAAACGCACGGATGATCCTTTGTTCCTAACTCAAGATCATTGGGGACAAAGCTTTCAAGATTATTAATACAAGGATGACGTCCATTTTTAATTTTTATGTAAGGCTATAGAAAAGGTAACGAAATTACTAAACATCGTTCAGTTATTTTTACAGTTTTACCTTTTCAGAAAATGGAAGTACATTAGGTACACATGTCTCTTCTGAGTAAATTCTTGCAAACTGTGCTAATGAACAAATGGCGTCCAAAGTTGTTAGGCAGTGAATAACCTGTTCCCACGATTCCTGCCTTTAAAGTTGAAAAAGTAATAAAATTGCTTAATAATTCTGAATAGTTTACCTGCTGCTAAATTTTTCAAAAATACGTCGATTTAAATCTTGAATAATTTTAGATCTCTCTGCTTCCAATTTTAACATGTCTGCTAAAAATTTCTAAAAAATACATTGTCAAATTGTATAAAATAAAACGTAATTCTTGAAACTATTTCTTACTTTTGTAACTGGAGTAGAATAGCGATTAACAGCATTTTTTCCTTTTCTTACTCCTTCAAGCACATATTCCGATGTGACTTTATGACTACGGTTTTCAGGAATTTCTAGTTGAAAACGCTTTTTGTCAGTTCCAAAATAATTAACCTGGAAACTACGTTGTATACACAACTCTACAGTTCGCCATTTACTTACTGAACAACCAAAAAAATCGACTTGTTTTATCAAATATTTCTTCAGTTGTTTGTTTAAATTTGATATTTCTTCATTAACACGGTCAAAATCATTGTCTACACCACTTTGAGGAATTATTTTACCTTCCTTTTTTGCTTCCTCTAGATCTACTGCATTCTAGAATCAAGAAATTACACAGTACAACAAACAATGTATGTAAATTATTCTTTACTTACTACAAAGAACTGAATAGCTTCTGATAAGTCAAGAAACATGCCTTTTGGAGGATGTTGAGTAAGTTTCCTTAATAATCGAGATTCACAATCTAAAAATGACTAATTTATATTTAAAAAAAAACAAAACAAGAAACAAATAGGTCTACATCTACTAACCTTTACAAATGTCTGAAATAGCTCGAGCTTTATCGAATCCATTAATCGTATCAACTAGATCAAAAATTCGACGCTTAGTATACGTTTGTGACTCATAAAAAATAGCTCTACTGTCAGGATGATTTTCAGCATAATATTTATTCCCAAATGTGTGAATCCTAAATTTAATCACTGTATATTAAATATTTAAGCTTTTTTACTTAAACACTTACTTTGAAAACTGTCTCTCTAAGTCAGGTAGACGTTTTAATATAGCTCTTATACTTTGAAGAATCTCTCCATTATGTACCAATTCATTGACTGCTTTTTGACGTTCAATTATTTTCTCCACGTTGCAAAGGGGCCGACAGATCCACTGTTTCATCAATCTATTCATTAAATTTAAGAAATTAAAGTTGTCAAATAATTTAAACTAGTAAGTCTAGTTACCTTTTTCCAAACGCCGTTTCACAATGATCTATAACTTTCTGCAGTGAAGACTGAGCTCCAAGAAGCTTTAGATTTTCAATGGTAACAGCATCAATAATCATGAAGTCGCGTTGTATGTCTTTACCATAATTTAAATCAACTGGTCTATAATTTTGAAACTTCTTGAGGGATAAAACTTGTATGTCAAGTTGAGAATCCTTTAAATACCACATGCATGCTCCTAAAGCCTTCAAACCTAATTCATATTCTGGTTTGGGTGTTCCTAAAAGTAGACGCTAATAAAATAAACAACATATTATATAGCAATACAGAAAAATGTTTATAGTAATAATTTTATAACCATCTATTATAAATTCATTGAACACTGAGGGCCATTCTAGTTCACCGGAATTGTTTAAAAAGTATGGACCATATGAGAGATTTTTTATAGTGGTTTGAGCACTATAAAACTGAGATTCTGGTGTAAGAGTATCGTGACGTACACTCCCGATTGTTCTTTTCAATAATTCCAAATCATTTGAGTTCAGATTTCCACGTTCAGTCAAAATCTAATAAAAATAAAAAGTACAAAACTAATATTACCATTATTTCTTTTCAATTAATGTTTTAAGAGTTAAACTTACCAAACCAGGAGGATGTTGCGCAAGCAACGCTAAGAATCGTGAATAATGTTTATCATCATCAAACTCAGTTATATGAAAAACACCTATTGATGTATCAACAAAAGTAATTCCAAAACGTTTCTGGCAATTTGGCAAATCCTGCAAATAATAAAGTTGGAAGAATATATTTATTTATTGTAATAACTATTAATTGAAATTAATGCTTAAATAATACTTGATTACTACATTTAATTTCTTGTTTTTTTGCGGTTCAAATCACTGACTACCTATTAGTTAATAATTTTTCAACTATTAAATCATATGGATCAAAAAAATAATATTAAGTTTATTAGTTGCCGACAAGTAGAATTTCATTCTGTATTTACCTTCATTAAATAAAGACAATCTGTGGGCTTTTGTACAGGGAACCCCAAAATTTATTAAATTGCTTCATTGTAAAATTAGGCTGTTTAAAATAAATTAAAGTTTTGAGGCACTTAACTGACATTTTATTTTATTTTATATTTAAATAAAAGTTTGCAGCCAAGAAGATATTTGTTTTTGAAGATATATATATATATATATTTGAAGATATCTTGAAAACGATTTTCTTTCATATTTTTTATTAATTTATGAACAAATTCTAAATCAGCATTGTTTGCATAAGTGAAAATCCCTCTTGGTCGTATGTCATTAAATAACTTTTTTTTGCAAAGTTAAAAGGTGAAATATGTTATAATTCTTACTTTCTTCACAATTGCAATCATATAACATGGCATAGCTTGCCTGGCATCAGTATTCTGTGGACCATAAACACATGTTCCTTTTGTAGATATTTGGCAAATTTCTCTGGTAACAACTTTATCAAACTTTGTACGTTTTATATTTTTACATCTTTCAGCCATCATTTCAGGTGTTTCTGTTTGTTCAATTCTTGCAACTTTAAATCCATTTTCTACTAATGTGCTTGCCATTCTTCCATATGCACTTTCAGGAAAACCAGAATGTGCAAATTCATTCTAAAAGAAATGATTATGATTTTGGGAATTCTTATTTCTCAAAATACATTTTACCTTCATATAAGAAAATCCTAAATAATTGACACCAACTACTGCATCCATATGATATAATTCATAAAATTTTCCAACTTTAAAGAAAAGAACACAATCAAAATGTGAACTTTTCATAACCCACCACTGACGGTGAGCTGGTGTTTGGGAATTAAGGAATTCTTCTGGTACATGTAATGTTTTAGGATCATAATTAGGATGATCTGGCCGACGTTTTTTAGCGTCACGAATTTTTTCTGGTTTTAGGAATTCTAAACGATTGTGTAACCAACTCCCGTCTTTTTCAAAGCCTTTGACAACATCAATAGAGGTTGATATTTTATTTGGTTTATGTGATGAAGTAGAACAAACACTATTTCTTTCTTCTATTTTATCTTCTGACTTTTGAAACTTAAATTTCTTTAGTCTCATTGTACCATCATCTTCATTATCAACACTACTACCTCCGTCATCATCTTCACTTAGATCAAGTTTAAGTTTCTTTACTCGTTTCTCAATGTTACGTTTTGGGGAGCCATCAGCTTCATTATCTGTGTCGCTAATTATACGATTCCTCTTTTTTTTAACTATTAGTGGACTGTCATCGATTGCGTCTTTGAGAAATACCAAAATTAAGTAAAAAATAAACGATATTTACTGGACTTACCATTATTCTCTTTTTCCTCCTCTGTAAGGTTAGAAATCGATTCGATAGCTTTCGGACTTTCTTCCTTTTGTTGGGTGTTAGTTTTAGGTGACTGAAAGTAATTGAAAAGTGTATTACGCTGATTACCGATGCTATTCCTTTTCGACATTATTTATTAAAAGATTAATTTGTATACATTCAATTTAACTAACATGTATACAACAGCTAATTCCCGCGCTTAACTCAAGGTTTAAACAACAAATCAGAGAGTTTTAAAGCATTTTAAAGCATTAAACCATAGATTGTTTAAACAGTTCAAACAATTACATACCCCTAGAAAACAAAAACATTTAGCCAAAGTTAAAAATATATTCTTCTAAGATTATATTTATTTTAATATTAAAAATGAGAATATTTCCATAGGATAATGTAAAGTTATATAATGAAATCAATTGTGATTGCACTTTATTTACTCACTAACATCAAATAAAAAAGAAGAAAAAACATAATTAACAGAATGTTTATAATTTAGCTAATTTTAAATTTAATAATTGTGTTACTAATTAGTTGTTTATTTGTATAAAAAAAGAAAAATAAATAAAAACAAGTCATACATAAAAACAGAAAACTTTATTACCTACTGCGTAAAATCAGAAAATGGTGGACAGAGTAAAGACTGACGTTTAAAAAGTTGTTAAAAATATACATAAGTTTTATTCTGTTTAATGTAAATATTTTTAAATTTTGTATTTTAGTGCACGCATGTTAAAGGTATAATATACAGTTTTCGGATTTTCATCATTCTGTGATTTGAGAAAATATTTATGGGTCATTTAACTCGAATTACATGATTACACTAAATTGTGTTTTTAGTGTAATTGCCTCTGATTATTCAGTTTGCGTTTATAATTTTCTGAATGGCAATGAATGTGTAGTGTATAATTTACGCTTTATGGCTTACGTTTAATGCAAACTTTCAGGTACTGCTTTTTTAATGTCCAGTATGTGTGTGTTGTTTTCAACATTTAAATTTTGACTTCTTATGTGCCTAGTGTACAAGTGCATTGCAAGTGATATCAACATTGAACATTTCAGGTTAAACTATGGAATTATCGAAAAAACCTGAGAAGAAATAGTTTAACAGTATGACAAGTCAGAATCTCCATAATCCGTCTCTTTCTCAGGTATGTTTTAGAATTATCAAAAAGTAATGTAATACTATCATTTTCCATGTGTAATTATATTTCACGTCTTATATCATTAAAATGATAGGCTTATTTATAAAAGTGTTGTATTATTAGTTTTTAAAATGGTAATTACATTGCAAATATGTGATACTAGGTTTGTATACAAGTGTCACATTTGCAGCGTTATCAGCCTGTAGCAGTTGTGGGTCCTTTTCAGGATCCTCCTAATCAATGGTCAGGAGCTACCTCACTGCCAGGAGTTCCACCGACTGTTCCTGCTAGAGGAATCAAAAGAAATAATCCTAGTGATTCTATTGGAACAAATGAATCAAGTACTCGCATTCTTCCAGATTATTGGGTAATTATGGTATTAATATAGGAAGTGAATGTTATATTTTTTGATGTTCTTACAGGCAAATCCTACGCAAAAAACTTTATCACCTCAGGACAACCTTCTTATGAATGAATGCAATTTAGTTATGAAGTCACAGAATATAATGAATTTAAACACTGACTGTAGTATTAAAAATCATATGGGAAATAACACTCATGATGTAAACGTTAACAGAGTTCACAGCCCTACTTCCAGGTTGGAAATTAAGTGGAATTCAATGCCGTAAGTATCGTCAAACAATTATTACTATTTTTGCAAATATTCATTGTCTGTGAGGATTTTTTTGTTAGGTGGTTTCATGGGAAAATATCAAGGGAGCAAGCAGAACAACTTTTGCAACCAAGAATAGACGGTTTATTTCTTGTTCGTGAATCAACTAATTTCCCTGGTGATTATACTCTGTGTGTTTGTTACCAGAGCAAAGTTGAACATTATAGGATAAAGTACCATGACAGAAATTTAACAATTGATGATGAAGAGTTTTTTGAAAATTTGGAAAAGTTAATTGAACATTATCAATTGGATGCTGATGGGTTATGTACAAAGTTAGTTAAATGTTTACCTAAAGAAACTGGAAGTAAACTTCTCTCAAAAGAAACCGTCCAGAGCTGTCATGATAATGATCTGTTTGTTATACAAGAAAATGAACTTGAGGTATAAGAACACGGTAATTATGTTTTATGTTAAAAAAATGTTTTGGTCTTAGATTTGTGAACCTATTGGTAAAGGTGAATTTGGCGAGGTCATGCTCGGGAAATGGAAAAAACAAAAAGTAGCGGTTAAAGTCCTGAAGGATTCTAGTGAAGCTGAGGCAATATTAATGAAGTAAGCAAGTTCCTTGATTCATTTATTATCATTTTGACTCAATGATTTCATTTCTAATAATTTTATAGATCGTTACATCACGAAAATTTGGTTAATTTACTGGGTGTAGTTAGAAGAGTAGATCAAGTTTTATTGGTGACGGAATATATGAGTAAGGGTAGCTTAGTGGATTACCTGAGATCAAGGGGTCGTCAGCATGTCACTAAAAGAGATCAGATCAATTTTGCGTTTGATACAAGTGCAGGGATGGAATATTTGGAAAGGATGCACGTAGTTCACAGGGATCTGGCAGCAAGGAATGTTCTCATTGCTGAAAATGGTATAGCTAAAGTTTCCGATTTTGGATTGGCAAGAACGGAGAAAAATACTTGCTTAGAATCAGCAAAGCTTCCTATCAAATGGACTGCACCAGAAGCTCTAAAGCAAAATGTACGTTGTTATTTATTTAAAATTTCCTTTTCTCACTTAACTATTTGTCTTTGGCAGAAATTTTCCAACAAGAGTGATATGTGGAGCTTTGGAATTCTTCTTTGGGAAATATACTCATTTGGTAGAGTCCCGTATCCTCGAATAGTAAGAATAGTTAATACTTATTCTTTTATCTACAATATTTTTTTAAATAAATGTAAATCTGAATAAAGGCTTAATAGTTTATTTCTTTTCCAGCCGCTTGTAGATGTTGTCAAGCATGTGGAAAAAGGTTATAAAATGGAAGCCCCAGAAGGTTGTCCCCCTGAAGTATATGAAATTATGCGTCAGGTAAATCAATCAATCCTTTATTTTTTTTTTTAATAATAGAAGAATAAAATCTAATACATTGAAATATTAAAGAGAGCAATATATTTTCGTCAATACCAATTATATATTAAGGAATTAAAAGACGACCTTATTTATCAGTTATTAAACTACGTATAAATTACTATATTATATGTATGTTCAGTTTTTAGACACTTGTTAAATTAATATTAAATTTTTTATAATTTCTGCAGGCTTGGGATTTAAGCCCCGACAATCGTCCTACATTCAAAGAGGTAAAATCGAAATTACAACAGTTGAAGTTGACCACAGTGTAAGTTAGTTGTCCATGTACATTGCAGTCGAAATTTCGCGTATATTGTAACATTTAGAGGAGAGTTAAGTTGTAATATCTGTACTGTGAATCTTCATTCATCATACATGCCAAAAAATAATAATCGTCAACACATATCTTATAATTCCAGTTTTTTACTACAGGTAGAACAGGAGACATTTTTATATTGTTAATTAGTATTCCGTACTGTTACTACTTACTAATTTTCGAAGGGTTTTTTAGACATTTTATTCGCAAAATACATCGTACTTAAGTATTTCTTTTGTAATGAATTGTCGTATGCGTTGTGTGGCTATAAGGTTTGTCAAACGAAGCAGCTCTTTTGACACGTTTTAGTTGTGAATTTCACAAATTTGTTGATTGATTGTGTAGAATATGACTGTCCATTATAATTTTTTTTATAATGTTATTTTGTTAAAATAAATTTTGATTTTGATAAAGTGTTTTCTTTCTTCAATATAAATAAACAACTGTTTGTCAATTTTAAAAAACACTTCGATTTTTCATACGCATATTAAATAACTGAAGAGATTTTTACAAAAATTAAAAACTAACAGGATGTAGAGATGGTTTCACTGTAGAAACAATTTAAGGAATAAAGGATCATGTTCTTTGAATTGAGATTTGCATGAAAATAATATTTAATTAATTAATGCATTTTAAATTTTATTAGAAACTCTGAACAAAGAACAAATTACAAGTGAAAAAACTTGTAAACCATACAGGAGTATGGCACGAAACACAGTAACAATTATAAACTCTAAAACTATAATATACAAAAAAAAAACAAATACTAAGCTAACGATAAGAGAAGGTTATATATCAACTCTAATTAATTTGATAAAGTCTTAGCTTAAAATAATGATAATGAAGCTCATATTAGATTAGCAGTGATTATTTTGGAGTGAAACCACTACCTTACGATTATTTCCAATTTTATTTAAACATCAGAAATTATTTCGACAGTTGTATCACCCTTCTTCTTTTTAATTCCAAGACTTAATACGGCGATAGAACGCTTGGAAAGTAAAAAAGAACTGAACAATGTGGAATGTACGTAAATATGAAAAACTAAACGATTATAATAACTAAAACGAACAAATCACATTATGCTTCTTAAATGAAAAAAGAAAAAGGATATATTACCCTTTAATACTTTCATAAAATAGTTGCTTTTCTAGATCACAAATACAAATGTATGCAGTTTTTGTTACAATGTTTTATAGCAACTTAATTTTTTTATTTTATGAACAAATTAGAACATTACAAAGAAATTTGTTGTTGATGAATAAAATCAATGCAGCCCTTTAATGGTGTAATTGAGAGTTAAAAGACTACAAAAGCGTTAAGCTCAATTGATTGCAGAGAATAGCCGAGATATTTGAACTTGTTTGAAAAATTGAAGTTGAAATTAAAACAGCGAACCGATAATCAAAATGATTACTCTCAACTGCATAAATATGTTTTAATCAAAATAACCGTACGTAAATTATTCGTACCATTATTTTGTTACTACTAAAGTATTTAGCACAGCCTTGTGGGTTAGTTCTACACTAAAGTAAATTAAATAGGACTTCTGTCCCTGTTAATTGGAAAAATATGTTGTTAAACGATGGGCATTTCGCATGTTTCGAAAAAAAAGAAGAAAAGTAAGGCAAGTATGATGACACACTTCACACTTATTTTGACGATAAGCGATAAGCGATATTTTTGACCTTTTACGCATTAATACACATCAGTTTTGTATTACATATACGTTCAATCTATTTTCAAAATGTCGCAAAAGAAAATTAACTTTTATCTATCAGTAAAAGGCCAAAAAGTTTTCTCACACCATATTTGTATTTTTATCAGTTTTGGAGAAATAATGCCGATCGTTTGTAGCAACCTACAGTCTTTAGGATCTAACAATGAAAAAGAAAAATGTAATGGTATTCTTTTACCAGCAGAAGTTTTATTTAATACCATACCAGAGCAGTCCAGGAAGTCAAACACTAACCTAAATTTTACTCTAAACGTTTACATCATCACATTTGGTAGCACCTTGCAGTCATAACTTTCTAGTTTTAGTCTTACTTCCTTCGCTTTGATATGGTTAGCGGTTACACGATAAGATGATACACACATTTTTTTTAGATTAATTTTTCTGTAATTATTATGAAAAATTATAACTTGGTAACGAGTGAACGGCCATTGATTAATAACGACAATTAAATATGAATAGTAATTATTCATAGTTTTTTTAAGATTAATGGAAACCATTCAAGAATGTTATTTTAATCTTTAAATACGTATTTTTATTGACAAATGCATCACATGTTTCCATTAACCTTTGGATACACAAACTTTTTAAAACCTCCCCACTACAATGAGAGTAGTGGAAACAGATTTCAAATTTGGATCTACCGTGTTCATTTTAAGATAGTTGATAATGACATTAATTAGTCCCCATTACAAGGAAACAATAATGAAATAATAAACCCCTTTAAACAAACAAAACAATAACCAATATTTGTTTTGTTAACCTTTTTTTGTTGAAAGTAAACTAGTTCAGTTTACTGTTCACGTTTCTGCTCATCATTTTCCTCTTCAATGGATTTGTCTGCTTCTTTTTCGGCCATGACTTGTGCAGCGCCATTGTTAAGAGCCGATAAAACTTCAGGAGATACATTAGCCTTCAAATAATTATTTTCTATTTCTAATTGGTTAATGCGATCCATCAGCTCCACTATTTTTTCTTTAAGAACATCAACTTCTTCACGTACTGTATACATCAGATGACTCTTCACTAAGTCCTGCAACAAAAAAATATTGTAAATAAATAGTATCTTTTAAAATTTACTATTATTAAAATATTAAACTATATTGTGATTTCATGCTTTTATTTATTATTACGTCTGTATTTGCCATTTTTTAAACATTGTTTCAAAAAATAGCTTTTGCACCAATTACCGGTTTAATTTTTGTCATTGGTGACATAAATAAAAAGTAAACCCGAAATTCCACAAAACGTTTGCAAATAGATATAATATCGTGATAGCTAATTAATGAAACTGGATTGTAATTATTTATATCAACTATAATACTAAACAAAAACTACCTCCAAACGTATGAAATGATTAATGACAATATTGTAAATGCGCCAAAAAGGCTCTACATCGTTTACAAAAAGGAATATACTATCAAGTTAAAAAAAAAAAAACTTTTTATGTACTAGAACTTTCATAAAACATTCGTAGGAAAAAAGTGCTTATCAGTGATTTTAATGGAAATTAATATTACTGGGTAGTACAGGTGACAAAAACGGGTCTTCACCGCAAGGCGCATGAACGAAGTCGTTTGCATAATTTTCTACACGATATGCCTATTATCTGTAGTATTCAACGTTAATTTAATTCTTAGGCTTACATTATTTCATTCATGTTGATTTTTTTGTCTGATGATAGAGTGTATTACAATTACATTAGCGGTTCATATGAAAATAACTTTGCGATAATAAACTAATAAAAAGAATAATTGTATGAGGTATCATGTTTTTTTTAACAGTAATTGGTACTTAAAATGACAATGGTATCTCGCAACTATATTACCTTTTGTTTACAAAGTTTTATATTTAATTCAAATAATTATGATGCCTACTAATAAAACAATGTATTTTAGTAATAATTGTCTACTTAAATAAATGTTTCTTCGAAGGCGCAACATATAGTAAATATAATGTGTACCCTGTCTTCAGTTTTAAGGCATATCGTGTACAATAAAGATTGAATAAAATTACACAGGATAATAATTAGAATGATACACGGTTACCTCTAATTTAATACTTATCAGCGTTATCACGATGTAATAAAATTAGGAGACTGCGGGTTAGGTCAAAAGACTCATTGTATTGATTCATGCGCCAACAAAACCATTTCCAGACACGAAGCAAGTGCAATGATACTTATATATACATCTATATAAACAGTTCCTTTTTAAATCCGAAATTTTAAATATATGTAATTTAAACTTTAAAACAAGAAATAAAAAGAATCTAGACCCTGTAACTTATTCAAAAACTTCTGCTACGTGCGTAAATGATTTGATTCTTGTGAAATTTTACAGATACGTAAATTATCAAATAATTAATAATTAAATAATGAAAGTATAAACGGATTGTTAAGATTAAATCTCTTACTCAAACTTACTTAAACAAATATGAAAAATGTGTACTCAATATCACAATAAATATTAACTTCTTTCATCGAATATATTCACTATTTCTTAGCCATAAAAACTGTTTCAGAAACGTATTACTTTTTGCTTTGCTTTTACGAATATTGTTGATTTTGCAACATTTACACCTACAAACTGTAGGAAGTGCGTTTATATCTTACATTGCTTAATATGAACGTATTCTACCTTTTTGTAGAAGCCATTAACATTTGCTGTCCTTGTTCATTGTTTGTGCGTGACATACCGGTAATTAAAATCAAATAAATTTGATTGTAAGTTTTTCTTTTTTTGATCACTGAGAAGATGAAAAAAAGTTAAGTGATTAAGAATTTACAAGAAGAAAAACCATGTTTCTGAAAAAATTACACAAACTTATCTATAGCATTAAAAACACCCTGTATACTACATCAGATACGGATCATGGACAATGTTGTTAATAGTCTTGCAACATACATACCTATGTATGTTTAATATGTTTCGCACCCAACCAAACTTAATAATTTGGCATTTTCTAATAAGGCTAGACAACTGATAACATTAGTAGTTACATTGTGAATTGTGTGTTATAATTTCAAACTAATAAGTTAAAGGTGTTTTAATGGCTCCTATAAATAATTATTATTTTTACTTCTTAAATTAATTTACATTATAATGTAAATAATGTAGTGGTGATAAAGTTGAAACTTTTTTTAACTATATAGATAAAACGTCAGCTATCCTAATGCCAAATGCAATATTTAACATTCTCGTTAAATGTTTAGCGATGCTTTCTTAGCAGCTTAGCCGTATTCTAAAATGCCGAATTTTACAAGTTGGCTTCAACATACGTACATCGTATTAGAATGTGATTAAGAATTAAATTTAGATGTAAATATCAGACAACCGGGTTCTTGAATGCCTAATTTTGGCATATGGATTATTGAGATCAACGTTTGTGATCGGCATAAATAAATTGAATTTTTCATTTGAAAACAACACGAATATAACATTATATAATTAATTACATTAGATATATTCATTGCATAAATCATCGTTTTATATTTCGCGTCTACAATTTTAAGAGAATAGCTTTCTTTAATTATTGAATTATTGAACAGAAACACCGGTCAATTTATTTGTATGTTACAAGACACATAAAATAAATTGTCTGGGTTAATATTTGAAAGGGTTGAACCGATTTCTATGGCACTTTTACAGATGTGAAACGAAGGTTGTCAGAAGTGATAGGCGAGCGAAGTCGTGGGGTAAAAACTAATATCAAATAAAACCTGCATACTGTGTAAATGTTTTTACCAATATAAAGACAAAACATTTAAGTATCCTTAAAAATTAATAGCAGTCACATATTTCAAAAGGCGTTGTTAAGAGAAGGTTATATAACTGTTTCTAGATTAAATTGCAGCCTATAAGTAATAATTACGAGTGAAAATGTATATATTGCAATAATAGCCCTGCAGCATGCGTTTTTCTTGCACATATGTACCTGTACATTAGTTAGTTATCTTTGATATTTATAACCGAGATCCAAACGTTTGCTCCAGTTGTTGAAGGCCGTTTTGTCACATTTCTGCCGGACAAGTTATAAATTCAGGTCACTATTATATGGTTTTTAAAAGACCTTTATATTCGTATATTTCGAATTATTCGCCTTTTTCTTGGGACTTCGAAGAATCCATAAAATAAGAGATTTCAATTTATTTCGAAACTAGATATAAGTAACTAATTTGCCATTTTATAATATATACGTAGCATTTTATTAATGGTATCAATGAAGATTGCAAAATTGATGATATATCGTAAAAAAATACTAAATATAGAATAGGAACAGCAATACTGGCATTTTAAAATTTATCGATTATATTAGTCACTTAAAATGTCCATACGTGCTAATTTTATTTGTATATATGAGTAAGAATTTGAAGCTTTATAGATATAGATAAATATATTTAAGTAATTCCTTAACTAACTCTTAAACTATCTAACTTAAACTAACTTGCAATTTATTACAGTTATTGTAAAAGTCCTACCTATAAAGATTCGACAAAATAAAAATGATTCTTCTTCTATTTGATTTTTTCAAGTAAATTTAAATGAAAAGGAAGAACTGATAAAAAGTTGCAGAACTTACCATTGCCTTTTCGATCTTATTGTCAATGGCGGCATTGGCATTATTAGCACAGCTGAAAATAGAAAGAAAAATTAGTAAATTCATCCCCCTTTTTTGTGTGACAATTTCATATTGTAAAAACATTTATTCGCATCGAGAAATATAATTTGCTATTGTTATTCATGGTCGCCTTATGTAAATTCGATTCGGTGGCCTACAAAACGGCAAATCGTGGCGGAAACTACTAATACTGCATGTATATTTATATTCGTATAGTTTGTTTGTTTACATGACTTGGAATTACATTAATTTTGAATATCCAGGCAGCCGAGTTAATGCTAAAACTTTCTTAATTTGTTCCTTCTAACAAAGGGAACCAATTATCAAAATTTTAACTCGCAATCATAATTTTTTCAAATACCTATACTAAATAAAGTAACATCTGTTAAAAGCGATAAAAAAATGTGCCTACGATAAATTTGTTGTTTTTGGTTTTCACTGATGTAAACATTGACGATTGGTCTAAAACTAATAATTATTAGAGCATTCACATGTTTACTTATCTAATACATATATAAAAAACAAAACATAAAAACAGAGTCAATGTAATCTACTAAATTTTTGTTTCATTTCACTAATTCTTTCGATTTTTAAGACAATTTTAAATAGATAATGAATTTGTATTTAAATATATCAGTGCCATTTGTTGGTATGATAGGACTTAATTAATCTAGCTAGGTGTGCCATTTTTATTTTTATCTATTGTACTCTGTACTTGTATTTCTATATGAGGTTTTTGTTATCGCTAAAGAAATTATCTTACGAAAAGTTGAAAGATAATGTTACACTTACGCACAACAATTAATATTACAGTATTACACGATTATCACAACTGAAAATAGGTAATAAATTCATAATTTCAAAGGTTATTTTTTTAAATATTTGCTTTTTATGACTGTACTTTTTTATGTTCTACCTTTATCGTAATTTTTATTCGATTATTATCATAAAGTAATAAAAAAACCTGTTATTAACAACATTAATATGTACGTCATACAACATTAAAATAGATAATATTGAATTTGGGAACTCAGAATTTGCAAAAATACATGTTTACATACGTATGCCAAATTTGTCATGGGGTGCACAACAATAAATTAAAAAAATACCACTATGTACTAGTTCGAATCGATAAATTAACAAAAGAATACACAACAATGCTAAACGCAAAAAATTGGCTCCTAAATTCTTAAACTTGACTTTGCTATTATTACGGGTTTAACAGCCACCGAAGATTTTAACGAGTGTTTACGTAATGTTACCTGGCTCTCGTGCAAAACAACGTCTTTTGGCAGTGCACTAGCAAGAAGGTGGTCTGAATCACGGTTTTATTTTAGAAAATAACCGGCAAAAAACTAAAGTCATCACATTTTACGACGCATCTCGAAGCGAATGTTATTCAAAACATAAATTGTATAGACAACTTAAATTTTATCGCAAACCATAATACACTTTATATAGAAGTAGCCCAAAAAGAAGTGACAAATATGGTTGGTTTTCACTGCTGCGCATTTAAGAAAATATACGAAAAGAGTATTTATGATTTATAAAATATAAAGAACAACATCTTTTATTAAATGAGAAAAAACTTATTTTTTCTTTATCAAATGTAGATAAGAATAAGTATAGGATTGTTAAATTACATACTACAAAAGAATATCAATATATAAATGATTAAGTAAATCCAAATACTATAATACCCATTAAATATCAACATTCGTACCTATTTATTATTAGGACTATCTATCTATGTACTGTATTGTTAATATTCAACTAGAGCAATAAATATTATTTTCAAACACCAAAAGAAGAAATGATTGAATAGTTATAGTAAACAATGTTAAGTAATTAATTAATTTGTCTTATCGCAGCAATTGATCCAAAAAATAATTACATTGCAATTACTAATTTCCAAACCTAATGTGCAATTGATTCGGTTGACTGTCGGTAGGTAAATGAGATTAAAATGCGGCAAAAATTTGTAGCAATAATAATAATAAAGGCGAAAATGTGAAAAATACTCGGTGATACAACAAAAAATGAACTTACTTGGGGTAGAAGTAGTCGAGGTACTGAATAACGATGTCTTTTAAAACGTTTTCAGTTTTCATGCTGAAAACGCTGTTAAAATTCCACCGAGTAGCGTCGATGCAATCGGCTTTCATATTTTACTTGAATTAATTAATGAAGACAATGAGTAGCTAGTTTTATGTCAGGAATTAACTGTGCTGTTATGAGCACCCAGCCGTCTACACAACACAACTTTCAGAATTGAACTGATGTAAAACCGAAATTCTGCTGAGCTGAAAGGCTCGTGTCTACCCCTGAGCGACGCTAGACTGCGGGCCCATGAGATAAGTGTACAGCTCATGCGCAATCAACCATTTAAACAACTTCAACAATTTTACACTTTTTCTGCTCTTATTACTCGTTATTTATATCGTTTTCTTATATTATTCATAACAGAAAATTTCAATGACAATAATCTTACTTACAAAATTAAAAGTTTAAATATACGTATAACAGCGTAGGTACAGGGTGTGTCACATTGATTAATAATAAATAATCTGTATTAACACCCCATAAGAACAATTTATTACAACAATAAGTGAAATGATTTGTCACTTCTGATTTTTCAAAAGCAGTTTTTTAATATAAAAATTCTTAACGCTTTTAGGGTTCTTTACGAAAAAGGTAAAAAAGGGTCCCTTAAGGTGAAACCTTAACGTCTGTCTGTATGTCACCTCTGATTATATCAGTAACGATCGATTTGAAATTTGGCACTGTTGCAAAACCATTTAAAAAATGTTCATTGAAAAGGGGACCGAAATGGGAGTCAACAATTTAGAAGTCGAGTGGGATATCATATGAAAGGGTTGACCGCTACTAATTAGGCTTATCTATTTGAAAACAATTTTTTCCTCATAAGATTAATTTATCAATGTTGGCAGGTCAGCTGACCGGCTACTGCCCCTAGGAAGACTCTTTAGTTGAGGCAATGAGAGAACGTTGCGTATACGTGGCATAAGTCCTTGCCATTTTTACAGTTTTCATCATAATTTGAACCGAGCGGCGTGGTCTAGTGCTCTAGATCATTGCTTAGCATTCGGGAGGTCACCGGTTCGAACCCGAGACCGGCTGCTCTGGTCCATGTTTTCTGTGGTTTTCTTGGATCATTTAGACAAATGCTGAGGCAGTAATATTCCACAGATAATCTTTCACTTCTCTTCTATCTTCATTTCGTCCATCTTATCTTTCTCTCCCTAACTACACCACCCACCCATTCCCACGAATCCTGAAAGGAGGCTGAAGATGGCCTTATACCCTACCCTCCGGCTTTGCACTACAGTGTAGGTCGGAGGGACTGCCCACCTACCAGCACGAGTAGCTGGTGGAAATAAAACTCAAAAAAGAAAGGGATCATAATTTGTTTACCCTTGTAGCAAAACTAACTGTATATGCCCCTGTAGCTTTAGTTCATTCATTCATCTTTTGCTGCCAAGGCTACAATATAACTGACTACCTATGTATACCTGAACTTGCGTAAAGATGACTAAAATTACATGGGCTGGTATTTAAAATGTGGCAACACCACTGAATAAGTTATTATTGTTAGTCAAAAAGTTGACTCAATGACGTCCGCAGTTGTTCGGTGTCGAAATATTTCCCAGTGTTTTCCTTTAATAAACTTAAAATTAAGTACACAAAAAAGTTTTCCTGTTGCTACTTATTCTTGTCGCCGTTCCAAAAATGAATAGAAATAGCTTTACAAAAAAAAAGTTCAATTTTTAACACGCCTACCAGAACTTAGACGAAAATAGTATAAACAACAACCTAAAAAAGTTTAAGGTTTAAAATGAAACTTCTGGGAGAGTCAAACTGTACAACAGGAATTTATATGTTTGTTGAGTAATGATATTTTGAAACTATTCGATAATGGGTTTGATTTTGAAATCAAAATGACACACGGTTTTGGAAAAAATGAATCTTCAGTTTGGTGCTTTTTATTTTTAACAATATATACTCATATATGTTACTCAAGTTTTACGTTTGTAAGTAGATTATTAGTTATTAAGCAAATCGAAAGTTGGGCACGTTTTTAAATGGTGTAGTTAAATATAAACTATCAAAAATTTAGGTACTTTTAAAATTAATATTCAGCACGCATTTTTCTAGATTCATTTTCGTTATTTGTACAGATTAGAACAAATTCTAAAATCTATTTTATTGGCACCTAAGTATATTTTTATATGACAAAATTAACCGTTTTAGAGCCAAATTTTTCTAAACACATGAAAAAAACTGTAAAAAACAGATAAAATATTGTAGAGACAGACAGACGCTATTAGTTTATTACATTCGTTAGATAATAAGCAAAAGTAAAAAGTGCTTATTATCTGACCACAATATGTGTAATTAATTGAAGAGAAAAACAACTTCCATATGTAAAATAATTCATACCTGGTATAAATTTATTTTTAAAAGCAGAGGTAATAAAGTTAGCAATTTTGACCGGCACAATTAACTATTTACGTCAATGTTTTTTTAATACTTTAAATCAGACAAAAAAAATGTATAATGCGATAATTATACAGCAACTTATTAGTTAAAAAAACATGCAATGCTTTTAGCTAAACAATAATCAAAAAATCTTTTTGTTCTCATTGCTATTTGCTATCAAACCAATTTAAACCAATAGAAGTACCTATATAATATGCGCATCAAGCCTCAATTTATTAAAGGAATACTATTAGTAACAAATCTATAATCATTTAAAAGAAATATTATTTATCATCTAAGTACATTCTGTAATTAAAAAAAATAATGCGTCAAGGGTGAAACATTTAAACGCGAAAAGGTAAAGGTCTAGATGAAAAAGAAAATGTTAAAGAAGTAAGTTATATGCATTTATAAATATGTATTATAGAATCAGGAATCAGTAATCAAATCAAATTAAATACAAAACATTATACATAATAATGTCTAGATAGATATATGGACCCTCACCCCAACAAGACCCATTATATTTTCGACTACTGTTTACAAATTAATTTTTTTAATGTTTTCTAAAACTGATTCACTATTCCTGGAAATTTCTAGCGAAATTAGGAATAGAAAATAGCTAATCATATACTAAAATAGATACTTGAATATAACGACACAGGTAAATGAATTTTGAATTATTTTTGATTTTCCAAAGTACTTATTTTATTATAATTTTCTCTAATATTAAACAGAATTCTTAACTTTTTCTGACACTCTTGTATAGTCGATTTTAAGATAAAACAAAGTCACGCGTTTTAGCGTAACTACGAGGATGGATCAAATATAAACGAGCCTTTGTTCATAAAACATTTATTTTGAAAAGGTTCGCAAAAACACAAATTTCTCTATTTTTCGACATATCCCCTTGTTTGTCTACACATTTTTCCCAACGCATTGGTAGTTTTTTCATTCCGTTTTCATAAAAAGAAGCAGGACGGGTGTCTATCCAGTTGCGCCCATCGTTGCACCAAACTTTTACACGTGGCCACGAAAGCGTTTCATTTCCTAATTGTGCTTGCAATCTGCGCAAAATTTCAGCTGGTTTCACATTTAATTTAATTTAATAATTTGTTACGCAACGCTTCTTTGCATCTCTTTCTCACTCATTGTGATAGCTATTAAATAAGCGAACAACTATCCGGCGCGCAACTCAAAAAGGCTCGTTTATATTTGATCCACCCTCGTACTTATGCCGAATCATTATAAACTCTTAAGGACATACGTAAGCCTTTGAGGAAACCTATCAAAAGCGTTTTTATTCGTTAAGTAAAAGTCTTCCTTTCTTAAAATGTGATGTTGATGATAATAATGGGCACGAATTGCACTCAACTGTAATAATATTATAATATTGTTGTAGGCCTGAAGACATGCGAATTCTTAGAAAACAATGTTGTGCGGTATTAACGTCCGAGTTTGTATTGCATCCACAGACCTAATGATTATCGCTTTACACTGGAATAATTACAGTCATACACCGGACGGAAATTAGTTGAAATTATACTAATTAAAAATAATGGCCAGTTTGAATCTGCTCATTCTTGTGGAATAATGTAAGCATGCATTATTTTCCGGAATAAGATAATAATATATTTTTTTGTAATAGTTACAGATATTTCCTTATTTTACCAAAATACAGCAGTGACAGATTTAGTACTTTATATTAACCTAACCTAACCACAAGAACCTTAAGTAAAAGAAAACTCCTAAATTCCACCTTTCAGTAGGAGTGCATAAACTTAATTTAAAATATTAAGTAAAATTATTGTATTATATATTATTAGCATGGACGTGGCGCTAAAAACACGATTCCATTATGAGCCCTACCCCCCTTAAAATATTTTTACTAACCCTACATGGGGTACGTTTTTTACCCTCGTGGCCATATAAAGATAACATTGAAAACTAATCAATATAAAACTACAATTGTCTGGTTGTACTTACCAGGTTTCTGATTGTATTAATTATGAAAGTTCTTTTAAACTTCTTGGGTAAGTTTCAATAGATAAAACTAAAGATTCAGTAAATATACAATATAGATGTTTTGGCGGTAGCAGGCATACAATGTAGGTATATAGGTCATGCTCTATTTACTAACTTTCTTATGGTTAAAATATATTTTTAGAAGAGTACATTTCGTTTTAACTATTATCAGAATAAATCATTATGTTTCAAGGACAAGCACATTGCAAAAATCTCATATTAATAATTAAAAGACGATTTTAAATATTGATACGATTATATCAGAAAAAAGCATGCTATAATAAACAATTACCAGGAAAAAATATCTGAATCTATCGTATATTTACAGTTTTAGAAAGTTAGTAAATATAAATAATATTAAAAAACTCATTGTTTATATAGATTTCCTTATAAAAAATTAAAAGAAATTTCTTCGAGTACGATAAATTTTGTTAATTTTGGAACTATAATATACTACTACAATAGTACCGATTTACGTCATAATTACGTCACTTACCCCACGAAGTTTCTTATAAAACGGTAGCATGCGAAGAGAGAAGTGTCACTAAGATCCAGGTTAGGTTTGAGACACGGTAACGGAAATGAGCTACTCCAATTGCGATTTTCTTTAGAATCCATTCTATTAAAACAGCAAATGCTTTTCAATAACACATCTTTGCCGTTATTTCTTTTAACCTACGCATAGGAAAAGAAACTAGGACCTTACATAATGAAGTTCTGAATTTGTCGAGAACAGTGATGAACTATTTACAGATCTGTGTGTACATCTATGTATAGATGTATATGTTGGAGTACACCCGAAGGAAATTATCGATCCTCTACGCGTCCTTTGACGTAGTTACCCACAAAGTGGAGTGCGCGATCGGCAAAATAGTAAACAAATTGACCGAATTTGAGATAAAGCAAACAACTTGTCCGTAAACAGGCGTGTTTTATACAAAAACAAAATGCCCCTTTTCCCTCTATCACATGCGCAATAACTCACTTATATAAAATATTTTTAAAAATTCAGAAATTACAACAATTTTACGTATAATCTTAAAGATCATTAATTAATTAACTTCAATTTCCCCTTAAATAAATGTTGGAAAAGAATAAACCATACAAACTGGGACATGGGACAACTACAGCCAAAAGGTTCCAATGAAATATCGATGGTTAAAGAAATACAGGGTTATGGAATTTTGTAAGCATCCATGGGTGTTGTTTACGAGCCCTGAAGAAGCCCCTGTGATAAATGCCGAAATATCGCCAACAGAAACTGTTTGATGATGAATAATTTACAAAACGGATATGTGGTTAAATAATTTTATTTTGATTCTACCTTATCAAAAGGGTAACAAACAACAAACCCTTATTATTTATGAACCACCCGGTATATCTTGCAGAGAATTAATAAAAATTGACTTGACGGCTGCGAATTACAATATCAATTAAAATAAGTTAAAGAAATTTGATGACGCCATAACGTAACACAATCGTTCAAATAAGAAATTACGATAGCATAAAGCATAGCATGTTTCTCTTAGTTTTCAAGTTGTACTTGTTAATAAATTGGAAAAAGAACAATTACCCAAATGATACACTAGCGTGTTTCAAAGTAGTTACGCTATGAACTGAATGAACTGTGTTACAACAAATTATTGCAATACAATATTTCTATATCTCTACGCTAATGTACTATCATCTATTCCAATGGAAGTGTCTAACTGATACTATAAAAAACAATTAACACAAATGTTTCAGATTTATGGCGTATCGGATAAAAATCAGAAATTAATTAGGTAGGGCGACCACATACGCACGCTGGCGAAACTTAATAATAATAGGGAGGATTATATAAGTATACAGGGTCCTTTGAACAAATAATGACAGTAGATTATGGTATTAACAATTAATTAATAGAAAACGAATATTATGTAAAATATTAAAAATGTCTTATGTAACATGTAATTTTACCCCCTCGCTTTCCCTTCGTAGGATATCATAAGAAAATACTGAACACCTCCAACCCCTAAAAGTCTTACATAATTACCTAATTTATACCACTAAATTCATTTACTACTTCTTCAAAAATACATCTAATATAAATAATACGAATATAAATATGGAATCAACAAAAACAACTACTCCGAGGGCTAAATACCCCTACCGGCATTGAATTACACTGTTGATCCCGATGGATTCTTAGACGAAGATATAACATATTCAAAAAAAGAAAGCATTAAAATCCTTTTTCGCCTAAATTTCGAGGATCACAGATTCCACATTTCGAACGCGTCCTACACAGTAGGCACAGCGTACGGAAAGCCATTTTCCACGACCGGTTTCAACCTATCGGGTCTCCTTTCTGCCAGCGTCCACCTAATGAGACCCGATAGGTCGAAACCGGTCGTGGGAAATGGCTTTCCGTACGCTGTGCCTACTGTGTAGGACGCGTTCGAAATGTGGAATCTGTGATCCTCGAAATTTAGGCGAAAAAGGATTCTAATGCTTTGTTTTTTTTGAATAAATAATACGTATCTACTTGATTAGTATTTTTCGATTTTTATTTATTGATAAAGATATATTAGTCTAATCCGTCCGACAAAACATAATGAGATGGTGATTTTGATAATAAATGGAGAAAAATAACAACATATTTTCGTATATATAGATATAGATATCATGGCAGACGAAATAATGTGTACAGAAAGTTCATAAAAAGGTAAGTCAGATTAGAGATAAAAATTATCGAATAATAAAGGACTTTATGTAGAACAAGTAGACTTAATGTCACCAGCGGTGTAGGCCGGTTATTATATTGCATTATAATAATTAATAACAATATCGTATATCTTATACATATATCAATACGTGAACATTTAAACTTCCTGATAAGAATTCACTTCGGTCAGTCAGAATTATCAAAATCCGTTCAAGCATTAGTAACAAAGTCCCATGAAGTTTTCCTGTTCAGGTAGGTGTATGTATCAAAGGATAATTACAACAAACATGACCACCCATGTACCTTACTTATTAATTAATCATTAATACTAGTAGAAATTTAGTTATTTTTAATAGTATTCGCGGTAGGGTAATTGTAAAACATATTGAATAATAAAAATAATAAAATAAACACAATGATGAAGTTTTACACTTTATTTATCTTATAAATCTCTAACAATATTGTTTCAACCTTTCGGTTATAGTTTCTATATAGTCTCTCTCTGAAGATAACCGAAAGGTTGAAACAATATTGTTAGAGATTTCTAAGATAAATAAAGTGTAAAACTTCATCATCGAAACATAGTTAATTAATTAAATATTCCCCTACTCGTTCGATTCAATACTTCTTTTAGTTAGATGAAATAAATTCGCCAAATATCGACCATACGCGATACCATAGCTACTAAAGATAATAAATATAATTCGATGGTGGTGTTTATAAGATCATCCTTGAACCGACCATTTCAGCTATGGATGGATATCTTTACCTGCTTTTAAAAATGACATCATCCCATTGTTTTTGTTTTTGAACGGCCATCAAATTATCTATATCGCCTTTTTTGCAAACAACATACTGATTTTAATAGGTTCTGTTTATGAATACATTTCAGCTATTATCTATCATGTGATTAGTTTTTTCCAATAAGTAATAAATGCCAATTAAAATGAGAAATACGAAACAATTACATAAACAAGGATCTAGGAATGTTCAGCACAAAATAGCATATGATATTTTTGAAACAATTCCTTACAAAAATTAAATGATATTGACGTCACGATGTAAACAGTTTTCAAGTATTATGATATAATTACGCAATAGTAAATAATGTCAGATTAGCAAAAAATTTGTGAAAAATCGTTCTAGATATAAATATAAAATAGATAACACAAATGAAATATAATCAGAATCACCTAATTTACATTGTTTTTAAGTTCACAAGTCTGATGATACCATTATAAATAAATAAATGAAATAAGTGTTATATAATATTTACAAAAAGCAATTAACCAAATTTTTAAAAGATAATATTATCTCCTTTGCTGTTGAAAATAAACAGTCTCTGGTTAAAATTGTTAATATCACATGAAATATTTTCTCTATTAACAAATGGGGTAAAAATGTAACATAACGAAATGTCTAAGACGACTATTTTTAATTAATCGGATTGGTTTTTATTAGAATATTTTTAGTACAAAGGATGAAATTGTATTCAAAACTGATTCAAAATTTTGGTAGGTGGTATGTTAATTTTAAAGTGCTAGGTGTAATATGTTCACTTGACCTTTCTGTGGTAAACATTGACGTGACATCAAATTTTTTTAAACGACTTCATTTTATTCATGTTTAAAATAAAGCATTTAATTAAAATGTGCTTCCGCATACATTAATAGATTTCGAGATTGTCATTTTTTCTTTACCACCATATTACTTATTTTTTCTCTATCAATTGAAGCATCGAAGGTTATTTTTCTATGCAGTCGGTAATATAAAACGACCATTTTACATAAATATGCACATGAATTATGATAATGAAAATGTCAATTAAATCATGATTCAGGTTATTAACAAAAACAATCAAAATATAAACTTCATTTGCTTTTAATTAATAATCAAATACCTATTTTTTATTATTTCATGGATTTTTGAAATACACTGAAAATTTTCACTAAGAAAATTAAATACGATAACGTTCATTATGTACACAGAGAAAAAATATTAAATTAACCAAAAATCAGTTAATTCAACGTTTTTTTTGTGTTAACTATCATCAAAAGACAAGTGCATTGCACAAACGATAAAATGTTTTAAATTAAAATTACTTAAAGGAAAAGAGGAAACATACGTAGAAACAACATACTTTCAATATTAAACTACCTAATAACTACGAGGCATGTTTTTTAAGTAAGTACCGTTTTGAAATTAATAAGAAAATTAATTTTACATATATACATGAAAGCCTGTACCTTAATCTACTTTTCTACATAATTTCCTTTAATATTATTCAATTGAGGCACTTGTCATAACGTTTGACCAGTGACCAGTTTTTGAATACCCTTCTCATAGAACTCTGCCGCCTGACTTGTTAACTGTTAACCACTGCATCACAACTGTTTTGACTACGTCATCGTCTTGAAGACGCTAACCGCCCAGATGTTTCTTCAAGTGCAGGAACAAATAGTAGTCACTGGGCGCCAGATCAGGGCTGTACGGAGGACGATCTAGAGTTTCCCAGTGAAAAGATGTGATGAGATCTTTGGTCCGATTAGCCACATGCGGACGGGCATTGTCATGCAAATTTATGACGCCATCTTTAAATGCTCTCACCCACTTCCTTATCATTCCATCACTCATAATGTTTTGTCCGTAAATTGCACAGATCCTACGATGAATTTCAATCGGTTTTAGTCCTTTAGCACTAAGGAATCGTATAACAGCCCGGACTTCATAGTCATGATTACCGGAGGCATCTTAAACACTTAGTATACAACGTAAACAAGGGCGAATCAGACTGTAATGGCTTCAGTGAGTCGGTGAGAGATGTAGGTAGTCGGTGCGCATGTGCGCAACGCTGACAGCAGAAAGGTACTTACTTAAAAAACAAGACTCGTATATCCCATTGAAATGCAAAAACTGTTATTACTTGTGATAACAGAATATTGGCCAGTTCTTAAAATACGGCATTCAGAAAATATGTAAAAAAACACCGTTATCCAATTTGAGAATGACGTATTTTAAGATACGACCAAGCATTTTTATTTAATTTTTATTCTCTTAAAGAGGCATTGCGGCGAAAACTAAATAGCAATTTAGATAATCTTTTGATGACACAATAACACAATTTATGTTAGATGTTGTTTACATATTTTCTATTGGTTAATTCTGCTAGGCAAATTTGTTAAATGAAACTAAATGTTTATGGTTTAATTACTGTTGGGCACAGGTTCATTTAACTATTTTGAATGTTTCGAATAATAGTTCATTATCATTTGTATGTAATTAGCGGGTACTTGATGGAAGTCAATAAAAACACTATAAGTGTAACTTCCACAATTTATTAAAAACTTGACATATGTTTCACTAACACTGTGACTTCTTCAGAAGTGCATTTTATACTTCAGACTACTTACTTCTAATTTCTTATAAATAGTATTCCTAAGGTGGTACGGTATATCATAATTGGTGAAATGGAAAAGAAAGCAATCTTGACAAACTCTCAGTGTTAACTAAACATTTTTTTCGTTCATACTATGCTCATTTAATCCTAGATAACAGAATTGTAACTTTTGAGAAAATACCCGGAGCATACAATAACAATATCTCATAAGGGCCCTTAATTAGCCTTTAGGTGTCCATGTGTTCTGATCCTGCTGACTTTACTCTTCGTGCTTAATGGGCATAATAAAAAAGGGATATAACTGAGCAATTTTATTAAAAATCCGTAACCAAACCAATTATTTTTCATTTTATTATAAATTAAAAACCGTAAACGTGCATTGGCGGTTAGTAATAGCGTGTTAATTAGTGTCTATAACTACGGTAGGATTTAATTATTATTATAATCGTCTATTATAATTATAAAAGTAAAATTTACAATAAACCTGGAATTCTAGGAAAGGTAATAAATGATACTAGATAACATTAGATGGCAATGTGCCAAGTAACAGTGTTATATACTAAACATTTCGTGAGATTGAAGGCCTATTAAAGGAATTATGTCAGCGCTAAAAATAAAGGGGGTGGATACATCGATTTCGCAGTGTTAGTTAATCACATCAGCATATTACGAATAATTTAAAAGCGGACGTGAAGTCAAAAGCTGATTTCGTCGCTAAGATAATAACTCATTTCGGCGTGACAAAGCTGGGCCGTACCCCCTTTTAATTATCCGTTTCGTTATCAACACAAACAACAAAACGATGGGTTAATTAATTAATCTTTCATAAACAACAATTTTCTGACAAAAAATTGGTTAATGTAATTACTTTTCAAATTTCCTGAGATTCATGGTATAATATCGAAGGCCAAATTATACCGGTTCTTTATTTTTTAGGGTTGCACATCTCAATATCGAAAGGATAAAAATTCCTTCATATTTTCCATATTTATTTTATTTTACCTTTTCTTTTTTGATAAAAATCTAAAGTCTTTGATTAAGAATTCGTAATTATTAAATTGTTTTTAATATTCAACTTCAACAACCCCGAACATCGTTTGTAGCGAACATTGATGTTCTTGTTCAGATATGGATAACATCAAATTACGAATATTTGATTTATAATTTGTAAGATTTTAGTTTAAAAAATTAACCGGTTTCAAGGAGAGTTTGTAGTTTAAATTGATGTATATGCATACCTGTTTAGGTATTTGTGAAAAAAAGTGGTTAGCATAATTTAACTAATTAAATATCGGTTGTATATATGTACTAATACTAGTATCTATTAGAAATATGCAATATTTATGCGATTTACCGGAGTGATGAAATAAATAATCGCAATAATCAACAATTATTTATGGGCGACCAAGATCAACAATGGATTATAGTTATATAGTTAGTAGGAAAGGTCAGTTTACTCGACAAACGAACAAAGTACGAGGGCGCCCTAAATGCGTGACCGATCGAGAAGAGAGTTATTGAATAAAATTAACAAAAGTTGTTTAGATAAAAATAACATTTATTACTACCTAACATTTCATAGACACGTGATGTTACTTTGCTTGTATATATAAAAATTATTGCTCTAACTATAACCATTTGGATGTTTACAAAGATTACATTTTGTTAGTCACGACTGCACCTTCTGATTTTTTTCAAAGTAAAAACAGAAATGGCGGTGTTGTCGGTTTTAAACCATTTGGTCAGTGCCAAAGCGGGCAAGCTAGCCTGTCATGAAATTGTTCATACCAAGAATTTTATAAAAATAAATCTGACAAATTGCTAGACCGCACGTCGCCGCATATCATCTATGTATATGTATTTGTCAGCATGTACATTCACCGTTGACTGACGATTTAACGTACATAAGTAATAACGTAATAAGCAACGAGGCAAGAGAGAAAAAAAAGGCAAAGAGTTCAAGTTCAAACGTTAAACTTGTGCCATTTGTTCAATTTACTTGTAATATTATAGCTACATATCACGCACCTATAAGTCCACATAAAGTTATCTCCAATATTTTCAAATACTTATCTACATGAATCCCTGTTCCCTGTTCTTTTTTTATTTCGATTTCTTTTGTTAAAAGTACGCGAAAATACAACACTAAATGACAACAATACATCCAAACCCTTAAAGAAAAAGCAAAGGCATACCAACAATTATCATGTTTTAGTAAATGTAAAAATAAAAGAACGTAGAAAGTTTCATCAATTATCAAAGGATAAAGAGTGCAACAGTATTTACACCTAATATTAATTATCTAAAATAAGTGGAATGGTTGTCTATCAAACTTAACTTTATTTGATTATTTAATAAATTTCGGTTTTGGGTGAAAGCTTTCTTAATTTCTAATTTCTATTTTTTTGAGCTTTACTAACACATGGGCCGAAAAGTGTCAGGAATAACAAAGAAAACACGTTTTTCTTTGTTCAAAATTGACTTGTTTCATCAAGAGCAACACAATCATTCCAGCGCCGCTCTAACGTTTCAATACTACTTTTGTAGAACAATTTATCTTTTGCTTTTGCCTCAAAATAGGCCTCAGCCTCAGCTTTAGCGATAATCTCTTCATTCGAGCGAAATTTCATGCCGGCGAACATTTTTTTGAGGTCTGCGAACAGCTAGTAGTCGCTGGGAGCCAAATCTGGACAATACGGTGGATGTGCAATGTGGGAGCAATTCGTTGATGGTATTTCCCTTCTCAAGATAGGTAGTAGACGAATATTACACTACGCACATCCCAAAATACCAAAATACAAAATAACCTTTCCGGCCGATTGTTCTGCTTTCGGGTGTTTTGGAGGTGGTTCCAGGTTTAGACCAGTTGCTGTCCACTTGTCCACTCAGAAGACGATCGTTTTGATTCCGTAGTGAAGTGATGGATCCATGTTTCATCCATTGTCGACATCGACATATCGACGCAAGAATTCCGGTTTTTTACATTTAAACATGGCCAAATAATGCTCAGAATCATTCTTGGAACATTTTCACTTTTCGATCACTCAAAATTCATCATCATTGTGGATTTTTTGATGTTTTCTGGTGTTACCGCCTCATTTGGACATCCAATGTGTTCACTTGCGTTCATCATCAGGGTCTCTACGACCACGTTTGAAGTCAGCATACCAACGTTTTATTTTATTTCGGTTGTTTTCGATGGAGCGGAGTCTCCATAACTCTTTTCAAGCCACTGCTTCGTTTCTTCGCTTGAACGGTATTTTTTCCCATCAAGAAGCAGCGTAAAATTAAAACACGAAATTGTTTTGGAAATAACAAAAGTAGCGTCACTCTTAGTACAATGACTCACAAACTAATGAATAGAATATCATGAAATTTTAACAGCTGTCTTTTGAAGGTTAGTACTAACTGAGAAAGAGATGAATGCAATAAAACTACCGCCATCTATGTGTTAGTCCCGGGACTTTTCAGCCCATGTGTTAATATCGCTGTGGAGGACATTAATATTATTCAAATCTAATTGATGATTTAACATGATGCAATGTCCTCAGAAAACTGTTTTTGTATCTTTTTTGTGTGTATGTTTTAAACTCTAGTATTTATTGTTGGCCCTACCACTCTGCCCGATGTAACATGCATCGCAGTTTTTACATTATATATATATGTATTTCTCTTTTTTCAGTGCATCTAATTTTGGTTTAAATTTTGACAATAAAGAGTTTAAATTATAATTATTATTTACGACTAGTGTTACATTGAATTTATCGAATACATTTTTAAATTTAGAGCTGATGTTAACAAATTTAATGGTTGAGAGTGTAATGGCATTATAAAGCAGTTGAGAGAAGAGTTTTTTGCAAATTAATTTGTTTATAAGTTCAGGTTTGAAGCCATTGTTCACATTATTTCATGTAACTGAAAATTATATAAATTCGTGAAACTTCCAACATTGTTTTATTTTTACATTTACTCTTAGTATGTTTCATAATAAGTGCACCCCCATGGTGTCATGTTATAATAATTTTGATATCGGAATTGATAGACTACACACTACACCTATCTTATCCTCATTACTGATCTCATATGATTATGATTTTACCGAAACGTTTAAATATAGAATATACACAAACTTTAAATAAAATTATAACACTTGTTAACGTGCCTTTTATACAAGTATGTTTGTAAAATTACTAATAATATGTCAATTACATACACAGTGTTTAAACTTTTTATATGTCAACATCTTAAAATTTGATTTTCGTATTTGAAGTTGTCTCAATGACAATATTTAACTTTTGTTTCTTACTTTCAGAGCAATGTCCCAATTGATTAGGAAATATTTTAGTATCATTTATCACAAAAGATTTTGTAGATAAACCACAATGAATTATCTTTGTATGACACATTCAAATTCACGTAATAATATTAATTTATTTCTCATATTAAAAAGTTACCACGTGGTAATCGTGCGTTTTCTAAGAATTGATGGCAAAATTTCGTAAATTCATTATTCGTTTGGAACAAACAAACGGAGTTTAAAAAATAAGACACATTCAAATTCACGTAATAATATTAATTTATTTCTCATATTAAAAAGTTACCACGTGGTTATCGTGCGTTTTCTAAGAATTGATGGCAAAATTTCGTAAATTCATTATTCGTTTGGAACAAACAAACGGAGTTTAAAAAATAAGATATATTTGTATTTTTCGCGCCGTCAGCATTTTCAAGACGTGTTATGATCCAAACAACAGGCATTGAAAGAGGTGTCTTGTTTTGGCAAACAAATTTCTTGGAAATTTGCCGAAATACTTGTACAGTCTGATTCTCGCAGTTTTTTTAATTTACTATTACATGTACTACAAATGTCTATTTGGGATTTTTTTTTAATTTGATAACGTGTTAACACTTTTTAAATGAAAGAATAAACTTCGAACTACTTACAAATAAAATTAAGTAATCAAAGAAAACACTTTTGAACTTACAAATACAAAAAAAAACGAGGCTGTAGATGAAATGATTTTAAGAATAAACAGAATTGATTCTAGTTCTACTTTGTGATAGTTCATACAATGACTATCTACGATCTTTTAAATTATAAAAAAACATCGTTTCCCGGACCCGAATAAACTGGAAGTTTTACATATCATGGAAAAAGACTTTGGGTGATATTTTTAATTCGTATTGGAGACAGTAAAGTCCTTCGCTTTGATTCTATTTATGCCAGACGATAATTTTATCTTCACGCTGAGAAAATATCATTGAATTGTAGAACGCAAATCGTAAACCAATGTTAAAGTTATACAGTCCCCAAGGATGTGTTCAAATTGTGGAGCAAATTGTAAACAATTTAAAAGATAAATGACAGAAGCCATGTGTGATACGAGAGGTTACCCACTTACGTGTTTGTCACATCAAAATATCTCTGTAAGTGGCAATAAATAATATTCGGATAAGAAAAATGAGAACTTCGATAAAATTGTTTGCAATGAGGAAGGCGCAATAAATATTTCACACATTCAATGTTTTTGTGTACTCTGTATACCAACAACTATCATACATAATACAAGGTGACCCAACTATTTTTTTATTTATTAATATAAATCTAAATTTCATTAACGTTGCTAAAAATTTTGATATTATAGATATGTATTAAAAAAATATATAACAATTGTAAGAAAAGCATTACAAGAATTGCAAAAAAAACTTTTTTAATAAATACTTACTTACTTAATTAATGCAGACTGAAATTAATGAAAGATTTTTGCTAATTGGGAAGACCTTATGGGTATTCCATAGACAATTATGTTAATACCGTAAACAGAAACGATACTTTTGAAAAACAACTTAAGCTTTCGCTTGAAAGTCAAGTACTCTACGGTTTAAAGCAGGGAAAAAATTGCACAATTATTAATTGATTGTATAATAAATAGTTATCATTTGACGTCTAGAGCAATTGTAATGAATCAAGACATTCTTTACATTTAAAAAGTAAGTAAGATAAATTAGGATACCTAATTAAGAAAAAAGTCAAGTATTACTGAACAGGTTTTAAGTAATTATTAATTATACAACGAATTAATCAAATACACCGAGTGATTTTTCCCGAAATGTTATTTCAATTTACAACGATCGCTTGCAGAGCTTAACATTTTTTTTTAAAGTTTGCAGCGTTGTACGCCGTATTTTTAAATATTGTTTAGGTTCGTGAGACTTCTTCTTATAAACAACTATCCAGAATTTAGGAATTGGGTCAACACTAACAGCAAACATTCAGATGTGACTTCCTCTCGGTTATGTATTGCACAATGCATATGAGTTCGTATGTGTAAATATTTGAGTTATATGTAGGTACATATAGTTAATAATTTACCTAGTAGATAACAGGTTTCTGAAATAGGCATATATGTATGTAGTTTATACGTATAAGGCATGGTAAGAAGAGTTTATATTAAAAATGCTATTGTTATCTTTTTATTGACAAATGTTCTCAAACTGTGAGCCATTTCAAAACATTTTGAATGCTTAAAAATTATCTAGAGGTGAATTTGAGCATTTTATGATAGGATTTATAAAAAAGATTCTTCCAGGTTGACTTGTAAATAAATGAATAACTGAAAAAAAATATTTATCCTATTCACAGGCGCTTATAGTGCCATGCTACTTTAGCAAATTAACAAAATTATCATTTTACTTTGATATTTCAACTTCTAATATAATATTCCCTTCAGTTAATTAGTCTCATCTCTTAAAATATATCAGAAATACTTTAAATAATTAAAATGTTTTCGTGTCTAGATGCGTAAAATTTTTCCTTTGAAGTATTTAATAAAGTTTTTCGTTTCTTTATTTATCATAACAAAAATCTTATAAATTATATTTCTGACGAAGGTGTTATTTAATAGAAAAATATTTTAACAAAAGTTTGTTTGGAAATATGAGAAATAAATGTTAATGGGCAATCATAAAAGAATCGCACGGTACATATGTTTAAAAAGCAAGTGTCATACGTAAAAAAAGGATAAGGCAATTTTACATCAAATAAGCGAGTTTAGAAATTGTTGGTGCCTTTATTAAACATCGACATTTTACATGCCAATTAAACTGTACGCTATAATTGGACGATTTAATAGGCTGACGCAATCATTGACTTTGAAAATATAAACATTAATTTTTATAATACTTATGTTAATATAAAACTCACCTCTCCCATTACAAGGGTAATAAAAGTTAATGTATAGTAGTGTTGCAATTTTGTATTGTTATATATCGAATTGCACCAATAGCCCAAAAATAAGCAACAATAATTACTGTTGAATATTAAGGATTACCATCAATAGAACAGTTGTAATTAGGAGTTGTTGTCTGACAATAATATTAATAGGTTAATTAAAACCAATTAAAAAAGAAACATCCTAAATACATATAAAAAAACACTATAATCATCAAAGGGCTGTCAGTTAGAGGACGAGGTCGGGCTAACCACAAATATCAATTTCTTCCTATTTTTATTAATATAGGTCTTCCTTTATCCCTTTTTACTCCTATTTCTGCTTCTAATTTTTTTCTGACTTTGTAATATGCCTTTTACTAATGTGAAGATGAAGAAGTTATTTTTGTTTTTGTTTTATTTATAAAAAAATTGATTCGTAAAGAAGTTTGTACCTAAATTAACAAATGGCATAACTGAAAGGGTCAATATTCGACAAATAATAAGCAATAGTGCTGTAAAATCATTAAATTCGATGATATCATTTAGCACATACATTCATAAGTGAAAAAAATTATGCAGAAGTTCGTCGTCATTGGGTAAGTAAAAGTAAGTAGGTACAGTTTTATTAAAAAAAGTTCTGACATGGACAGAAATGATGAAATTAATAGTACGAAAAGTCTATTTATTTTACCTTACTATACTTCTAATTTTTACAAACAATTAAGTGTTAACAAAGAGGATATGCGAATAGTAAATGAAATAATAAGGGTATAAAAACAAGTCAACATAAGCTAAAGAAAAACAACACAAAAAAACTATTCTTATCTGTTAAGCAGGTACTCAAATATGAGTGAAACTAGAAAGGAAAAATGATTAATGTTTTTTTTTTTAAATGAAATATCTATTTTTAAATCCTACTTCCTTTGTTATTATTTTTTTTTGTTGATAAGAAGTAAGCGGCATCTTAACAAATATTGCAAATAATTTATTAGACGTATATTTACAATAAATATATACTGTTGTGTGTCGTGAAAAGAAAAGGCAAAAAATTAACTGTAATGGCGAACAGTTGAAATCATACGGTCACAACTAAAAATAGAAATGATGTCAACTTGACTAGAGATAGTGAAATGTTAAAATATAAACAGATAAAATAGCGGCCGATATGAAAGAGACAAATAAGGTAATTGTTTTGTAAAAACAATCTAAATGATTTTGGCCCAACTCTTACGTAACGTTTAGTAGTAGCCTGCAAAAAAAGCCAATAAACTTCCAAAAAAGAACTGTTTCAAATTGTGTCCTTCATGCCTCTGCATTTGTTTCTATGTGTACTTTATATATTATTCTAATAATGATAAAAAACACAACCGAAACAAAAGGAAATCGGTAGAGAATTAATTAATTTAAATCAGAAGTTTCTATAAAAAAATACAATAAAAAAAAAAAAACGAAAAATAGCGTATAAATAATATGTACATACATATTACACCGAGTTCTAAAAATTTGAAGTAAATGTGCAGATTAGAACTGAAAATTTAAATTCAAGGGAACTTTAACTAAAAATTATTGTGTATGGATTTCAATTCATAATGTAAAAATTTATGGGAAAATTTTCATAACGGACATAAACAACACGATGTTAACGTGTTTTAATAATAATAATAATTAACAGGAAGCGCCCCATTCAGGTCAATATTATGTTTGAGAAAACTCATTAAAAAACATGAAATCTCTAAAGGCTTATCTCAATTGGGTGGTTTATTTATAATAGATAATAGGATTTATCGCTTGTCACAAAACACCTTGCATGTACCTGTATAATATACATACGCATGTAATAGATAAACCGATTTATAAACATCCGTCTTAACAATAAATATGTTGTGTATACAGGGTGTCTCGTAAATAGTGCAAAACCGTTCCAAGTGCAAACGGGAATTTTACGTTTAGTACATACTAAAAGTCTCAGTTTTCGAGTGATTATAATTTATTAATATAATAATTATTAGCATAGCACATCAAATGAATTATCTGGGTTTTTCGTCGAGCACGTCGCGATATTCTTTATATTAGTGAACTGGGCCGCATTGCGCACCCCTTCGAAAGCACACACATTTCCCCACTTCACTTATTTGCAAGCATAGAGCTACATTCAACCCAGCTAATTAGTATGTTTACAAACTATTAACACCAAATGATTTAGACAAAACATTGAGGGAAACAAAAACAATATCAGAAATTGATTCAATAACACACACACGTTAACATAAAAACCTGAAACATTGAAAAATTATTTACGTATATACACCTATCAGAAATCGAGAGATTTTACGAGAGACAGGTTTGCTTCTACAAAGAATTGAATTAATTTTTAAAAAATAGATATTTTTACCGTCGTAGTGGTTTATCACTTATATCGAATTGTTGTACTGATGTACCACATTTAATGTTTTATTATTGAAAAGATCAATACGAAATCGTTTAATCTTTACCATTTATTCTCGAACACTAATTATACTATTCTTATAGTGAAACTGAAACGATAATACGAGGCATGTTTTTTAAGTCAGTACCGTTTTGAAAGTCTGGTTTCGCAACGCTGCGGTCAGCATTCCGCGCACGCGCACTGACTACCTAGATCTCTCACCTACTCACTGACGTCATTACAGTCTGATTCGCCCTTGTTTATTGAGCATTTAAGATGCCTCCGATAATCGTGAGTAAAACCGATTGATATTCATCGTGAGATCTGAGATTTGTGCAGTTTACGGACGAAACATTATGAGTGATGGAATGGTAAGGAAGTGGGTGAGAGCATTTAAAGATGGCCGCACAAATGTGCATGATAATGCCCGTCCGCATGTGGTTAATCGGAACAAAGATCTAATCACATCTTTTCACTGGGAAACTCTAGATCATCCTCCGTACAGCCCTGATCTGGCGCCCAATGACTACTATTTGTTCCTACACTTGAAGAAACATCTTCAAGACGATGACAAAGTCAAAACAGTTGTGATGTAGTGGTTAACAGTTAACAAGTCAGGCGGCAGAGTTCTATGAGAAGGGTATTCAAAAACTGGTCACTGGTCAAACGTTATGACAAGTGCCTCAATTGAATAATATTAAAGGAAATTATGTTGAAAAGTAGATTAAGGTAAACGTTTTAATGTGAAAATAAAATTATTAAGAAATCTTTGCATGTTTTTTATTAATTTGAAAACGGTACTTACTTAACATGCCTTGTATTTATCCAGCGAGTCTAGATGAAACTCTTTTATAAAAGATATAATGAGTATGAAATGGATAATGATGTTTATCCAGGGAGCCTATAATTAGAATTGACTAACTGATTGTAGAATTGTACATTTATTTTGAAAATCCTATCCAAATGGGCAGATACGGTATAAATGGTTCACGCAGGTATATTAATAAAATGTATAACTTATTTCGAAAAAGAACTAATTTGATAATCCCAATGTTTAGTCTACGTGACATATAACAAAGGAATGCCTTTAACAATTTTTATGGTAGGGTACAATAATACCGGATCGGGTCAAATTAAAGTTTACATGCTACAAGATACCGAAATATTAAAAATAACATTTATACAATATAACAACTAACTAAACAATAGAAAAGGTCTTTGGTACAGAACGATAGGTGAGTAAAAATTTAGAAAAACAACCACTCCATTTCATCACGAAAGGTTATCCACTATTTACCGGACATCCTGTATATACTTATATGTTTGGAAGTGCGACATATATACATATAAATAAGAAGAATAAGAAACTGCTTTTAACCAGTCACACTGGAGTCTGTATCATCTCCTTATAATTTATTTTTGTATTTGAGCAACCACGTAAACTGTTAATGGTAGTTATTGAAAAATAAATTAACTTAAACTTTTCGTTCTGTTGTCAACTGCATAAATACGTTCAATTTATTTATGCACTAATGCACTACATACTAGATGAAGGATATTGTGCATTTGCCAGTTCAAGGTTACTCCGAAAATAAAACGACTATTAACCCTGTATATCTATAATGTACATAGCAACTAGATAAAATTTTGCTACCACGCTGGCTAGAGATAAATAGATAATTAATTAGGTACTATTGTTTACACCAATTTTGGTATTTAGCAGATTTTATCAAATAGAATATAGGTGTTGTTTTAAAACTATTTTTAGAAACATACGTAAAGTGCACCTTTCTTAACTAACACCTTTTTACGCAACACATATTTCAAAGGGTCAATTACGAATTGTTAAAAATACCACCGTCTAATTAGTTACGATTATTATCTAGGGATATTCAAAAGAAAAACATCAAACCTTTAATCACTATACGCCTATTTGTCTGTATATGACAGCAGGAAGCAGCTTTTGAAAGTTATCAACGGGAAGATAATTAGAGGGCAAGAAATGACCCATGTGGGGTGGTTCCATTTTAGGGGCAGGTTATGATATATATCATAATAAATCTAAAAATACTTGTTTGCATTTTTACATACCTAGTCTATTTCCGAAATACAGATTCAATAAAAATATTATTCAGGAAAACTATAACTAATTTTTTTGAATTTATAATTTTTAAGAAAATCGTTAATTTTTATATTAGTATTTTATTAATATATTAGACACGGAATTGTTTGTGGTTTTATTTTAATTTTAACAGTATTATATGTTTCGCTTTAATTAAATAGGGGCATGCAAATATATAATAAACGACTACAAAAATATTTTTAAAAAAATGTACTGTTATACAGCAACAAAAAACAAAGAAGTAAAAACGGTAAGTAGTTTTGTCTGAGTAAAGGTTTTTTCCATGAGCAAATTGATATTATTAAAAACAATTTGATCATAACAAGCGAAATGTTTAACTAATCCAATGATTACAGAGCTTATAGTACCTAAGTAAATGAGGATAAAGATCATTCAACTACGAAATGCTAAAATGTTAAAATGTCACGTGAATAGTTAATGAATTTTCTCCATTGTTTCTATAACAATGATTAAACACGCTAAATTTTCCTAGAATTAAAAACAGACAAAATGTGAAAAAATAAATAATGCGTAGATTGCGTACAAATCCAGTTTCTTTTTTAATTTATTACACTTAAAGTTTAGTTCGTTATATAATGTCAATATTTCGTCGAAGGACGAGTCAAAATCCTTTTAATTTAGTATATATGTGTGTATCTATTTACACAATCCACAATCAAATACATGGTGTGAACTTACACATATATGCCTAATATACAACGATATCGATTTTATAAAGATATAGCAAGATGTTTGTATCGAAGTTTTCGTTGTTAAGGATTTTTTTAATCAACATTACTAGTGTATTTAAGTATGAAACAAAACAATAATTATAGAATTGAAAAATTGCAAAAATTTAACGAAATGTGGAATACATCAAGTTTGTTTGGCCTTTCCCCAGTTTTCTAAATCAAATTCTGCATGTATTTAGCAGTACTTGATTCAAAAATAAATGAGTACCTATACACAAGCAACACGTACAAGATTAATATCAGAATTCTATTTTCTTGGCACAGGGAAGTTAAAATGTCAAATGTCTTCAAATTTATAAGAACAGTGTCCGTACATATTTTGTTTGGACACGACACTGCGGGCGCACATACATTCAGAACATTATTTTTAAACTGTTTAAAGGATTTTTAGTATCCACGACACAAGTGTGTGTATAAATATAATGTATACGTTGATGAACTTGAAATTTACAGCATTTTTTTACGGCGATTCATTTATTTTCGATAATAAAAGTAAAATATACTCCTATCTTTTTATAGTAATGGACGGAATTTTTAAAAATAATTATCCCATAAATTCTTTTTGATGTTAAAATTATTTAAAACTAGTAGTGTTTTTAGTTAAAAAATGAAGCAAAGTTTATGAAATAACAAAATTTAAATTTATGAAGGGGAACTTTAAAGGAATATATTTCTTTTTAATTAAAATAAAAGTACGTTTCAAAAATATAATTCGAAAATGAACAAAATTAAATAGCTTCTTTAAAAAGCCAAGTATTATTAAATGTAATTGATTTATTCAAATAGTATACGTAAATTAATAAATCTCATTACACGAGAATTGAGAAATACAAATCATAAACATAGCGTCACCAATGCATCATTTGTGAAAACGATGTTGAGGATTTCAACATTGCCCTGCCATCTGTAGTTGTATAGTAGAACACAACAGCGCAAATTTTCGAGTTGGGAAAACTGCTCAATAAAAGGTGATTTAAAAGTGTAATAATTTATATAATCGTTTCTATTAACTACTTTTACTTATACAATAAAATTGGTTGCGCTTTTTAAAATTTGTCAATTTAAACCCACGTCCTTGAATCAATTTAACTTTCAACCTCTTATAATTTAAATTGATTTATTTAGAGATAAATGAAGTCAATAGGATAATTTGAATAATACCTAAGTAATTGTATTCGCATCACGTAGGACAAATAAAAATTCTAAAATATACGAAAACTCCTACCTTAGACCATTTCCTGAAGCAAGACGATTTGTTCTTGAATAATCATCATCAGGGGTCAATGAGGTTGCTGATTTAGTATCTTCCAAATTATTAGTTGATGTTTCCCCCAATATAGTACTATAGGCAGATGATAGTTGAGAAACATCGAATTGTATTGTCTTGGATTGTTCTTTTAAAGATATATCTTCTTCTTCATCAATAACTGCTAGTGATGATTGACTAGCTAAACTAGGTTCATTATACAAAGTAACTAGATCTCCTAGTTGTTGGATTGTATTTTGAGAATTAAATTCATTTTCAGCAGTTTCTGTCAAAATCCGCTCTCCTTTTACATAACTTTGTTGTAGTTGAGGTCGAGTTTCTATGTAAAGTAACGGAGAAGCAGAAACAGCAGTTTGTAGATTAATCGAAGCAGTTGGACTTTGAATTGGAGAACTCTGATACAACGGATTTATTTTTAATGTATTTACGGGACTGTAAATCGGCGAATCAGCGAAAATATTCCTGGATTCTTGAGGTGATGATTCATTAACTTTTGTTCGGTATTCTTGAGGTAGGGAACTAACTGGTGATTCCTTTTGTTTGACTGGGACTTGAAAATTACCCCGAAGAGTTAGATCATGTGGACGAGATTGGTCCGTGGTTTCGGATTTAATGTCTTCGGTTACATAAGTTTGCTCAATTTGGTACGATGCTTCAGTTAATACTTTCTTTGTGGTCGTTGGGCTTTGATGGTGTTGCATTTTGGGCAATTTTTGAACCTTGTTATAATAGAGCTCTTTACTTTCCATATTTGGCTTAGTATTAGTGCAATAGATCTCTGATTGAGAATGGAATGGAGTATCATAATTACCGCTAAATTGATTTTGATCAGTAGATACGTGGTGTTCACTTTTGGCAGTGTAATTTTGAGCAGCATAAGTTTGATTTTGCACCATTGGAATGTTGAACGTTTGGTGTGTAGAAATATTTCGAATAACAGGAGTAGATGAAACTGAATAAACATTGGAGTTGTTGATTTGATTTAATGCACTTTGCTGTGTGGACTGACCTTTTTGAATTGGTTGATAATTCTGTTGAAAATCAGTTGATGATTTCACGGTTGTTTCATTCAAAGAAACATTTGTTAGAGGCAGTGATTGGGAATATATTTGGGAGGATTGTTGTGACTGATTAGGGTCTTGTATTTGATAGATTTGATGAATACATGGAAGAGTGGATGAACCATGTATTGAAGAAGGAATGTTTGTTTGAAGGGCATATGCTGAAGAAGTACTTTGAGTATAGTTGACGGCATCTTTACTCAAAATATAGGAAGAAGTGGAGGCAACCGTAAAGGTAGCATGGGCACTAGGATTATGAACTGTAAAGGAAGCACCTGTAGAAGATGAATTGTCGGCATTAATGGGTTGCCCTATTGTATTTGTATTAATTGGAGTACCTGAAACTGTTACAAAAAAGCTAACTCCTGAATTTAATGCATAAGTAGGTGTTGCAATATTTGATGCTACTGACAATGAGGGCATACCTGTTGGTAAAGAATAGGCACTTCGAAGATTATGCTGCTGTGGTCTAGAATATGACAAGTTTGATATTTCAAAAGCTGGAAGATAATTTTCAACTGGTCGAGTATTAGCACATGGTGGTATATTGAAAGCAACACTTCCTGCTTCACTTTTTTTAATGCTTTGTTCTTTATGGGTTTGCCCATGATTTACTGCAGTAACGTATGAAATAGGGACATTAAATAAATTATAATTTGGTAATGCAAGTGGAGGACTTTGAAACATATACTTTTGCTCTTCTGTTGTTTGATTAAACAAAACACTTTGTTCTTTAACTCCAGTATTACAGTTATCAATTTCTTTGAATAACTCTCCATGATCTTGATTAAATCCAGTCTGTCCTTTGTGTTGAATGTAATTTTTAGATGTTTGACTTTGGCAAACTTTTGTAATTAAACTTTCAGCAACTTTGGTAGAAACTCTGTAATTTTGTGGTGCAGAAATTGTTGTTGAAGTAGTTGTGGTGATTCCAGGTTGTACCATTTTGTTTTCAGATTTATTGCAATAATAAATGGTGGGAAGAGTTTGTCCATGAACAGGTAAATGGCCTTCAATATATCCATATGTTAATATTCTATTCTGTTGGGTTTCAGTTAAAATACTTGAAGGAAAAATATTTGTTGGTATTGAAGAGACAGTTGTAGCAATTGCAGAAGAATAGAGAGTTTCATTTCCTTTTTGGTCAGTTTTGATATTAGAATTAAATGTTGCTTCTGTAGCATGTTGTCCAGTAGTAACAGTTGCATTATTGTTATTAGCATTTGAATAATAAGCAATAGGATCTGTGATAATCAAACTCATGTGCTGAGTTTTAATAATGTGAGGGTTAATTGCAACTGACTGATCTAAGTAGTCCAAGCAACTCCACCTACCTCTTTTAAAAGGTTCTGCCGTTTCAATTTTTACAACTTTAAATCTTCCTCCAACAATTCTAACACACTGTCCAGCATAAGTTGTTGTTGTGGTCATTTTTGATAATACTGAAGCCAAGTCAAACTCGGACGAATTATCTGTAATATCTGTACATATAACAGAGAGCTCTTGCACATCACCAACTTCAACTGCTGTTATTTCAAAATTTTCAGCTGCTACTATTGCCAATTCATAACAAGGGCTTATAGGCAAGATATTTGCTGTCTCTAAAGAGACCACTGGAGATATGATTGGTACCTCTTCAATATCTCGAGAAAAAGATTCTTCAGAAAAACTAGGAGTCTCGTTGTCTGTAATTCGAGAAATATCATCTGTATGAGATTCATCTAAGTCGTCTGCCGAATCGTCTCCAAACTCTGGACGTTGAGTAACACTAATGCCGGTTACTTGAAATGAACTTACCGGCTTTTTCCTTAATGGGAGTATAGTACACGGTTTTGTTGTTGAGTTGTTAACAAATAGATCAGGTTCTCCCAACCTAATTGTTTCACTAGTCGTACGATGTATCACATTCACTTTTCTAGTCTTCAATGCACTACGTGCTTCTAAAATTTCATCGCACACAGACATTGCTAAACAAATGAAGTTCGCAAATTGTTAATTGTTAAGTGGTCGTGGACTACTTAGATCAGATAAACTCTTCTAATTAGACATTAAGTAGGATCTACATTATAATATTTAAGAAGTTTATATTTTCTTTTAATACCTTACGAAGTCTACTGTCATGACATTTCGAAATTGCGATAAAAATTAAAAAAAAGTGTTTACAAACATCATCGACATCTTTTAACAACAAAATCATAGATACACCAACCATAGAATGCGAAATAAGTAAATAGTTCATAGAGCACAAACATACCACCTTCATGGATCACTGTAAAGCACTAATAAATACGTTTCGAATAATATTTTTTATATCAATAAAGAGTGTATTAATGAAAACAGCGACAAATATGTTATAAATTAAATATAAGTATACCAATGGAAAAATATTTTAATAAATTACTAAACTCAAATTACAATTACGCGTTAGACAACCCAAAATACGCTTGAGCCTTCTGGACATACCAATAATTTTGCGCCTTAAAAGATAAAAATTATGAACATTAGATAACAACAAACATAGGTTTACATGGGATTTTCAAAGTGTAATAAAAAATTTTATCATGCAGTTTTTCAAGTTGTGGATTGTAACCAAATTATTTTGTCGAAAACTACATTAAAGGTATCATTTTCAATCAGAGACAAAACTTTTGGAGTTTTCGATAAATTGAGGCAGTTATAATTTAAAAATTAAGAAATTATATTGAACTACAGGCACGGAGATCTGCTGATCAAAATAAACATAAAACATTAACGGTGGAATAAATCGATACTTAATCGAATTCCAAAACTTAAGAAAAATAATGCTACTTGGTAATTGTTTCGCCACACCGTAGCTTCTTCAAGAATTATTACATACATCTGAAGAATCTATAGTGTGGCGAAACAATTGCCAAATGCAATATAAAGTAGATAAAATATTTGCTATAGTTGATATCATAATTGTAGGAAAAGTCAGATTTCAGCTAATCATAATCATTTCAAAAAAAATAACTTCCTACTGAAATGAACCTAATAAGTTTCAGCTATTAATTGAATTAATTATGCCGCCATTTATCTAATTTTCTATTCTAGCGAAGTACCTGTTAAATATATCCTAAAAATCGCAAATTGAATTTAGATGTATGTACCTACAAAAAAAAATCTCTTTTAGTTTAATAGAGATAAATTTGTAATAAAGTTACACAATATAACTTTAATTCGTCACTACGAAATTTTATTAGTTTATTACTGTCATTTCTCAAAAATAGTCCCTGAAAACATGGTTCAAATAGAGATGTGATTTATGATAGCCATAAAGTCTTTATACTCAGCTTAGCGTAAACGTTGTAACACCAAAAATTGTAAAATTAATTTATTGATAGGATGCAATTACTACTATAAAGTAGTTTTACTTTTTGCATTTTAGACTAGAATTAAATAAATTAATTTGTAGCCTTTCTAATAATGAAAATATTTGTTTCCTTTCGTAAATAAGTTGTTTCTATATTTAGATTCTCCGTTGTATTTTAATGGATCTTTGTTAATCAAATAAACTATGTTTAATTGTAACAAATAAGTGACAAGTTTGTAGAAGAAATGCAAACAAGAAATAAAGATCTCACTGTTTATCAGTCTAATGCTTTGTCTTAAATTAAAAAAATGAATAAAATTAGTGTTTAATCGTTAGTGGCACTCTGAACTGGTAAAACAGAAAGTTAAAGAGCAGAATAAGTAAATGGGGGAAAATGGAACTAAAGTATCGGAGCAGACTGAAACGGAGCCTCCTCCAAGTAAAAGTTTCTTCAGTGTGAATAAAAATCTTGTTACTCTCAAAATCACCCTTTTCTTTCTTTATGGAGGTATTTATCTTACTGCATAAAAATCATTTATTTGTTCATAACATCTATAACTTTCTTTTTTGCAGCAACATCATCCTTACTTCCATATCTAACTGTTCACATGCAAAGTATAGGACTAACCATTGAGGAAATTGCTTTGGTTTATTTGGCTTTACCATTCACCACCTTTCTAGCACCCCCCATAACTGGATTTCTCGTTGATAAATTTGGAAGATATAAGCCTGTTATTCTTATATCGTTTGTGTTAAATGTTATCATCCATCATTCGCTTCTGTTTTTACCACACCAGGAGGTACCTGGTGAAGTTCCTTCTGCATATGTTTTAAGACATCCTGAGCTTCAAGTAGTAGAAGTATGGTGGAGTCCTTGTCCTAGTCGTGAATGTCCTGTAAGTGAGGAACTCGATGTCGTTTTGGATATGTGCGTTGACCATTGCATTTTTAATAAAACAATTAACCGAAAAACACAAGAAGATACCTCTCCAAATCAGATCGACGTTGGAGATAAAGATGATCTTATTTTCCATATTGGAAAGAAGAATAGATCCAGTCTTGCCTCACAAGGACATAATAAGTACATTATAATTTATTTATTTCATCCGGTTGATAATGTTTAGTTTAATTCAAATGAAGTGTTTCTTTCGGGCTTATGGGCCGTGGTCTGTAGGCTTGTTGACTGCCTGACGTTTCGTCAGCGACTGCGGCTGACATCTTCAGAGGTTCAGAAGCCGAGGTCTGCGGAGTAATAGTCGATCTCTAAGTTCTCGTCGTGGACGGCTGCTGTCAAATATAATGTAATATAAATATATAAATAATATAAGCCCGGAAGAAACACTTCATTTGAATTACAACGCCGGCCGTGAAAGCCTACATAATTTTATTAATGTTTAGTTTAGTTTTTTTTAGTAATTAGTCAACGTTTCCGATTCTGTGTCATAATCTGTTTAGTAGACCTGCTTTAGAATTATTTTACGTAATAATTCAAAATTATGTACACTCACTTTTGTGGTACATTTTTTGTTTTTATTTAATTAACCGGTAGCAGTTTACGTATATCACAAAGTCAACAAATTTTAATCTTGCAATGATTATTTAAATATTTATTCATACATATGTCTACCTAATCCAAACGCTTTGCAACGAAATACTTTTCTAAATATTTTAATTTTTCTTTAAATATTTCAAGGGCACATATAGATAAAAAAACTCGAGTTTTCAGAGCCATTTCATAAACGCGATTTCAAAAAGATCTTTTCTGTTTACATAAATGAATACAGTTGAAATGTTTTACAGAAAAAAGAAGAAAAATGGAAGGAAACCGAAAAAGATTTTTGAAAATGAAACTGCTGTTATGTTCAGCTTAGAAATGCACCCTGCTTTAGCAGATCCAACGGAAAATTTTGGTATCGAATTAGAGCTCGATGAAGAAGATGAAAGTATAACATTCAAAAGTCGTTTTAATGAAGAGTTTTTGATAAACCGAGGAGTAAACTACACAGAGTTGGAAGATAAAGATTTAAGATGCGGGGGTATAGTAATGAAAACGAATGCGACTTACGAAAAGCGTCTAATGGAATATTCAGGAGATTGTATCGTTCAGAAATGTAATTTCCGATTTGGTGGCCCTCATGTATGCCCTCCCGATTATAGAGAAGCTAATGACAAGATATTCTGGATATACTTCTTTTTAAGATTTCTAGGGTCTATTGTGTTATCAGCCGGTATCACAATTATGGACCCGGTAGCCCTAACAATGATAGAAAAATACGGAGGCGATTTTGGAAGAGAAAAATTATTTTCTAGCTTAGGGATGGCTCTATTTTCTCCCATTACTGGTGCTTTAATAGATTACAATAGCAGAAGACTGGGCTATACCGATTATTCCGCGGCTTTTTACACCTATGATGTTCTTCTCTGTATTGCTGGAATCACAGTTTTCATAATGCCTTTGGGTACCAAATTACCTGCCGATAATCTATTCCGAGATTTATTCAATATCTTCAAAATGACTCATATAATCATATTCATTATTTTCTTGTACATTCTCGGAAACTTCTGGGGATTTATTGAAAGTTTCTTATTCTTTTATTTAAAAGATTTGGGTGCTCCGAATTATCTGTTGGGTATAACGGTGACAGTGGGAACGGTTAGTAGCATGCCATTTTTGTATGGTGCCGAAAAAATTACCAGTAAAATCGGTCACGTCAATGTTATCATAATCGCATTCTTTGCTCACGCAGCTCGTTTAATGGGTTATTCTTTCATAGAGTAAGTGTATATATTTTTTTGTAATTTTTTATAAAAAGATGATTATTTTCAGATCTGCTTGGTGGTGTTTCCCATTCGAAGCGTTAGAGTCAATTTCAGTCCATCTTATGTGGGTAGCAGCTGCTACATATTGTGCAATTATAACTCCCAAAAATTTGTTGGCAACTCTAATAGGTGTTGTAGGGATGGCACATTACAGTATAGGTATAGCCAAAAATTCTTTTATTTTCCCATACAGAAAATTTATTATTATATTTATTGCAATTATTTCTATTTTAGGTAGGGGAAGTGGCAGTTTTGTAGGTGGTCAAGTAATAAGTAAAATTGGGATTCGTCAGGCGTTCCGTTTAATGGGCGCTATAGCAATCGGTAGCGGTGTAGCATATGGTCTTATACATTGTCTTTGGTTAAAGAAAGTTGTGAAGAAATTTGATGGGGAAATCGAAGAAGATATCGGTAAAGCTTTTGCATTATTTATCTAATTAAATTTGTACGTGTAAATAATAATTCAGAGGGTGCCGAAACTGAAAAGTTAAAACCAGGCGAAGAGCCGAAATTCAAAGACCAGTCGACGATGGTCAGCATGGAACGTTTGAGTTTAATGGTAGAGTTCAATCAAATCGGTTCTTTAACCTCCCTTGGACGGCATGCTGTTAATTCTTTAAGTAGGGGTGATATTCGACGGGGAAGTTACACTGTCGGAATGTTTAACAAAGCAAATAGAGGCAGTGCCTCCAAAGTAGATCTACTCAAGTCTGCCATTGAAGTTAACAGTAGAGGAACATCAAATCAAAACTTAAAACGTTCTGTGTCTGGCATAAGCAAACACGGCAGTACTAAAGTATGCACATTTTTATTACATAAAATATAAATATAAATTAATATTTTAAATTTAACTCATGAATTTAGATTGCTGATAATGCCGGTACTCCCACGTTAAATAAAAAAAGTGTAAGTTTAACGCCTGTGGTAGATAAAGTTATCGAAAACAACTTGATACCTGATGAAACAGAAGAGATCATTTACGCTACGAGCAAGTCGAAAAAAAATGATGAAGATCCCGAAAAGGTACCGGAGATTTCGGAAGAAAATAGGAAAAATGGAACGAACTAAACAAATAGTTTACATGTTTTTTATATAGCATACATTCATTTATGTGTTTGTATACATATTGCACCTGTAACAAATAATAAAACTAGGTCTGTTCTAAAACTGTAATATTTTTTAATTACCTATTATCACCCAAATAATTGAATATAATTTGCTAGAACAGCTTATAAGCGAATAAGAATAATGCCAATGATGACGATTTTATTATATAACTACTATGGTCTATATAAAGATTTTTTCAACTCGTAATGTAAAAAAATGTTTATATGTGTTGGTTGTCGTTTATACATATAGAATTTTCATTCAAAATTAAAAACACTGAGCTCATACGGTTATTTTATTCAATCTACAATAAATTTCCTTTTAAACTTCGAGATTTACGAGGTAAATGAAAAAAATGTAACATACTTATGGAGATAATTAAAAGTTTAGTATTTACTTCAATTAAGCGCCGTGATTTTCAAATATATTATAGTTACTATCGTAAAAGAATAACACACCAATCAGAATACAGAAAAGTAGTTATGTCATAGACAACCAGTTGGACTTAGTGGTCGGTATAATTATATTATACAGGTAACATATGCTATGCTTTTCGTGTGCTGGGATGCTGGGTAAGTGAGGTTATTTTAGTGTATCCTTTAAATGGAAAAATTATGGCAACAAAAGGACTTTACTACAATGCATCTCATGATGGAATGGATCACGCATATAGACAACGAATTGCTGAACAATATCAAATAAGGTAATGTAGCTAGCTAAAAAGTTACAGCTGTGCTAGTTTAATTTTTAGTTTAAAAATTTGTTTTCATTGAGTTTTTGATTTCAGTGCATTAAACAAATCTAGGCTCAAATATTGCATATTTTTTCATTATTTACTCTTCTTTGCAATGTTAGCAAAATTGTCTGCTGATATACTAGACAAATTAGATATATTTATTTTAGAAATTGAAGAGTTGAGTATACCACAGGTGAGAGTATCTCAATAAGAATTAATGTGAAGAATATTTTATATAGTGTTGATTTTAGCCTTTGTGGTGGGAATATATTTGGTGCATTAGTTTATTACTTTCATTTTTGGGACTTGCAGCTATTAGGAAAAATGGTGTTAAGCAAATGAAGCAATACATCGCTGGACTATGCATATTTGGATATTTACCTTTACTTTATGCTCTTGTTTATTACTGTAAAAATGTTTGGATATACTTAACATCAGATGATGATGATGAACTGGACAATATCCAATGGTGGCAGGTTAATAATTAAATTTATATATAAATATAATATATATACTACTTGTTTTATTAATATTTCATTCATGATGTAATTGTACCCATTAATATGCTAAGAAGCCAACTAGTGTTTTGTGTACAGAAATTATAATTGATTAATTTTATTTTCAGGGCTATCCATATGGTTTGCTGTGGTATGCATTTATATTACTAGCTGTTCAGGTTCATTCATTTTCACTGTATTTTGCCTGGAGCTTGATAAAAGCATGGAGAGCTCGAGGTGTGAAGAAATTCGATTAAATGCTAATCGATTGAGATGCCTTATTATTGCTCAAACATTTTCATCTGTCTGTTGATTGAACTTATTTTTTTCCCATTAATAAGTTATGTGTTTTTTTTTTGTATCACCTTGTTCCATATGAATAATTGTTCTATTCAAATATTGTTATCCTTGTGTTGGTTGGTAGTTTTTTTTAATGAAACTACATATTTTTGTGAATTTACTTTTGTTATATTCAAATAAACAAGGCCATTTAGTTTTTGTACTAAGATTAGTACAAGAAATTCAAATTGCTTTCTCTTTTCTAATAAATGATAAAAAGTTATTTCAAAGTATTGTTTCTATTTGGGTTTTTTTTTATATATTATGGTGGTATAGTTCAGGTAGCTAACAAGTATTGCCAGACACGTATATTTTATTTAACTTTTACATATAATTTAAATTCTGTAACATGCAGATAAAATTTCAGCATACATCAATTACTAAAACGGGTACAATTTATTTTAATACAAATATATTAGGTACTCTGTGAAGTAAATACGTAATAGACGAATTTTTTTGATATGTTTTATCTTGGGATATAGAATGTTTTTTACATTTCTTAAAATTGGGAAAAACAAATAATGATAGAAATATATTAAGAACACAGTAACACTACTTCAGAAGGATACAAATTAGAAGTAGAAACGAATGTTTTCGGTTAAATAATAGAACTTTAATGAAAAGTGACTTTTTTGTGTACCTATGGAATCTAAATAATTATTCAACTGAAATTGTTTCTTGTTTTCCAATTTTAAGGAATATAAATAGACAAAACTAGCAACCCATAATTACAACAGATAGATAACATCTTTATATTAAGGGAAAGGTTTGAACGACAGTTTGGATAATTTTTTTAAACATCAATCACAGGATGAATTGTTATTTTTGTATGCTTATAATATAAATTGGAGATTTTGGTAAAGGAGTAGACAGTTAAAGGACACCCTAATTATCAGTAAAATCTTTTGATACGGATTTCAAATGTCGGTGTTATCAATTTAAGGTTGATACAGATTAGAAGTGTCGCATCAAAAAGTTTTAGTAGTAATTAGGGTGAGTCCGTTTTTAATTTTCTCTTTGTAATTAAATATGTGTAAAAAATTAACATTAGGTTTTTGAAATGACCATCATTAGTGTTTGTGTATTTAAACAAATAGATAAATAAATGAGAATTGTTAAGTAAAAGTGTAATGTGTGGTTGTTTGAGATATCACGACAAATACAGCAAATATGGGTGAAGAATAGTTCTTAATTTCCATTTATATTAACACCGATTTAAAAGTTGTCTTGCAATATAGGCAACACATACATCACGTAAGATAGTACATTACATAAGTAGATGTATTAAAACGTGAAATAACACTAATTAATAATTATAATTAAAAAAGTTAAAATATAATTCAAATTAGCCGTAAATCGCTTAAGTAATCATTATGTCAAAATACTACGTTAAAAATTAGATTATTTTCGACCGAGGCGTGCATATTCTGTACGATAAAGTTATTAAAAATTAATGTGAAATGATTCAGTACTCCGATTTTGTGATTTTTGTGTAAATAAAATAAAACTGAAACTAATTTATCGAAAATTAGCTAATGGTACATCGATTATAAACTAATGGTTTGGTTTGGAAAACTTCCAATCTAAAATCTTACGATGTTTAGAGTACGACTAACAATTGCAGTAAAGCCTATTTAAAAAAGATTGGAAAGACAAAAACTATTCATATTTTAGAACGGCTACGCTTTATTTATTGTTTTAGTTTTTAATATTTTAACAAACAGCTAACATTGTTGTAGTATGTATTATAGGTACGTCGATAAATTGTAATAACACCAAGTAACAATTAATTTCCATTTATAGAAACACATAGATTTTCAAAAAGATGTTAAAATTTTTTATGAATGCGTTAATTGAACCAAGGAGATACTAAAATTATGGAAAAAGTAATATTTATACCTAATAGGTATAAAACGCTAATATTATAAAAATATGTTTTGAACGATTATTTAATTGTACAATTTGGCCCTTGGCAATAATAGATACTGCTTTTTAAAACCTGTCCTCATTTAATACAACTCTTTATTTTTTTTATTAATAAAAGCAGAGATCTTGGGGAAATATTTTCAGTAAAGTCAGTTTCAATTTTAAGACAAAATTTTTTTACACCCGAACTTTTACGGTACTGGTAGGAACTTGTTTCTACGCCATGTTAAGTAGTCCCAGTTTAAGTTGCTAATAATTAACGTTTATTTACGAATTACTTAATTTTTATCCCGAATTACCGCTCCATATTTTTTGTGTTATATATCTACAAACGTCAGTTACTATCTATACCTTAATTTTTAAATAACATTTTTCATATAACGATCATTATATATTACAACGCAAGCACGCAACGTATTTAAATGTTTAGAATTCGTTATTTAATGTACATGTAAATTAAAATTGGAGTGAACAAAATTGCTTACCATGAACAATAAGTTTTCTTTAATATCCGACATATTCCATAAGCGATTATATGTTTAAACATCGAATTATATAGGTTAGAATTTAACGAGGCCGACCGAACAAAAAAACTTGCACTCACAAGGCATTCAATTACAAGTAAAATAGATCCGTTACGATTTTCAAAGTTTGTACTATACACGTTCAACTACAATAATCACTTCTGTTTTTATCACAATCACAGCTTCATCTATAAACAAAAGCAAGCGAAAACAAAAGAGTACGTTATTCTTCCACCGGCACTTTTAATTATACTGAAAGGTTAATTTTGAAAGTAAATGTCTATTAGGTATTAATCACGAAACGATACGGTAACGGATTAAAGAATTAAAAGAAATTAATTTGCATTTTTTATGTTATAAGAGCTTTTTCAACTTCAATAAAGTGTAACAAGTGAACACCACGAACGCCAACCGCAAAACTCAATCTTTTGACAGATTGTTTGCAATTTCGTGACTTTGGTGGGGGGTTGCGTAAAATTATAATTTGTCCGATTTTAAAAGTTTTTGGGAGCTTAATTAGCCACTAAATATATAATTTTTAATATAATCATCCGTTTTCTGAAAGGTGTACTATTATTATTATTATGCCTTCCGTAATTTAAAAAATTGAAAAGATTTTTTTGGTTAAGTTTACGAGAGCGAAAAAAACAATTGAAAACTAGATTCTTATGATGTATGAATTTGTAACTTAAGTCTCTTGAACTTTGAAAAAGTATTTGTTTTATATTACTATTATCATTTAAGAATTTTATAAAGCACAAACGATAACAACCCCACCAACTACACGTGAACCGCAAGACTGACCGGAAACTGATATAACTTCTGACAGATTGTTTAGATTCTCATAAATATGGAGGGAAGTTCAAATTTTCTGAGTTGAAGGACACCGAATAAGTTATTATTAATAATTACCTGTCACCGCATTTTTGTCATATCATGCGTTTTCAAAAAAATGTGCAATAATCCCCTTCATAAGATAAAAAAACATTTTAAATAAATTAAAGATGATAAAAATAAAAAATATATATTTATCTAGTATGTAAAAAAAATAACAAAAATAATATTAAATTGTAATGGCGATGTGACTCGAGTATTTTATACAAAGAAAAGCGTATTTTGCTTTATTAGGTCAATGAAGACCATTTTTACGTAAATGTACTAATTAATAACACTGATAACCACATTGAGAATTATATTGATGTTGAACTATAAATTAGTTTTTTTCCAGCACGTAGCTGCATGGAATGATGTTTATCGCAGCTAATATGCAAAAATTAATGAAATCGCGTAGCAACCGGTTATTAAAAAAAATAATAAAAACAAAAAAAGAACTAGTTTGGTGGTAGTGTTCGATTTTTAAGGTAGTTTAGAGTTTTGGTTGTTGGCTGTTGAGGGATTAGAGAGTGGGATAAGGTTTAACTGATTAATACATGAATTCACTAAATTTAGCATACTTTTAAATTGGGCGGAGCTGATCTGGGGAAGAAGATCACTTTGGAATCTTCGATGAACCCAGAAAGCCCAAACCCCTAGAAAAAAGAAAGAAAAAAGTTAATTAGGTAATTAACTTTACCCAAAAAAAGAAATACTTACTCGACAAATGTAACCTTTCTTCTTAAAGAAGTTTGACTACAATACTCGTCGATTTCTTCTTTCAATAAGGTTTAAATCCATTGCTCTATGTATAGGGTTAATATTTCCAACTGTCTTAATAGGTGAGTTTTTTTTTATAAGTATCATCCTGGATATGTGTTTTTATCTATAGATAATAATGTGTAAGTCTATTTTTCGGTTGTTGTTGATCGGTTTGATTTAAATTTGATATCATCCAAACTTTCGAAAAACAGACAAACGAATAAGTAAATAAGTTAATAAATAAATCATTACATAAATTAATAAATAAATAAACAAAATAAGGGAAAGAGTGACAGAGACAGAAATAGATATTGCCATAAGTAAAAATTGAACAGCGAAGATATTTTCAAATGAAAATAGAAGTTGTTGTAAGAGTAAGAAGAATCTGTAAAATAAAAATTAGAAAGTTTAAGTTTAAGAAGTTGAAGATTTAGATCGAAGACTCCGAATATCTTCGACTGGGTTCTTCGCCTTTATCTTACAAAAGGACGACCCTCTCCGACTGGCGTGAGGAGGTGGATGCTTGTTTTACAATTGTTTCACCTTTAAACGTTTTCATTTGGATTGTTTCGGGGGCGTCCTTAGCTAAAAAAGAAAATACATTTCTGCATATTCTTTTTCTTCACGTTTGCCAGTGAAGCTCATTTAATTTTTTCTTTAATTAATGATGGATATACCCGAATTTGAGCCCAGGAAAGACTCAAAGGCAATAATCGTGTGCCATTTAAATAATTAAAATGTTTGTTAATTAGAGCGCGCTCTCATTGTTGAATATTAAGGCACGTTAAAGCGTGCTTTCATTGTTGCAAATCTAAGCACGTGCGTTTTAATAATTAAAAGATAAAACATTTCACCAATCAGAGAGTGCTTTCATTGTTGTAAGTATAACCACAATGCTTTTTACAATAAAAAGATGAAACAGTCAACTAGTCAGAGCGCGCATTAATTGTTGCAAATCTAAGCCCGTGCGTCTTAACAATTAAAAGACGAAACAGCTCACCAATCAGAGCGTGCTTTAATTGTCGTAAGTTTAAGCCCGTGCGTCTTAACAATTAAAAGACGAAACAGCTCACCAATCAGAGCGTGCTCCAATTGTCGTAAGTATAATCCCGTGCGTCTTAACAATTAAAAGACGAAACAGCTCACCAATCAGAGCGTGCTTTAATTGTCGTAAGTATAAGCCCGTGCGTCTTAACAATTAAAAGACGAAACAGCTCACCAATCAGAGCGTGCTTTAATTGTCGTAAGTATAAGCACGTGCGTTTTAACAACTAAAAGATGAAACAGCTTCCCAATCAGAGGACGCTTTCATTGTTGCAACTATTAAAAGTACGTGTTTCTTAACAATTACAAGTAAATGTAGACCACCAATCATTGCAAGTTAAAACACTTGCATCTTAACAATTACAATATAGTGTTCTGGATTTGCGTTAATTTTGTAATTATTTTCTATCGGGAATTGAGAAAACTTTTATGATGTGAATCTTTCGCGAAGGCGTTACTTCCTTTTTTCCGCGAAAAGTATCACAGCATCAAATGTTTCCGGATTTAATGCAAGTTCATCTCGATTAACAAAGGCGTTTTTTTGTTGATTATCTTACCTTTGTTAGCACTTGCTTGTGGTGGAGTGTCGCTACAGCCAGGAGTTGCACGATATCTTTTGTAAGTTGCACTATTCATTGTTAATTTTCTTACGTTCTTGTCCGGGTGGAAGAGAATAATGTAGAGTTTTGGGCAAAATAGGCAAATCAAAGCCACAGTTGCGTTCATGCTAATCGCCATGCAGAGTGTTGCTAACTGGATCTAAAACCATTTTCGTTATGTTGGTATAGTTGGATGAAACAGTTGTTTTGCTTCAACAATACCACAAACGACTGACTGTAAACTATTTCAAGACTTTAGGAACGGAATGGATTTGGCCATTTATATATCTTTTTCTTCCCACTCTATGCGTGATTATCGAGTGGTTAACAATTGCAAGATTAGTCAATTAGAGAGCGTACCCACTACTGGAAGATTATGTGTCAACTGCTAATGGTACATTGTTTACCTCTGCACGCAGAAAAATAATTCTTAGAACTCCGTAAGGAATTGTGAACGTTTCATGAAATTGCCAATTACTCTAGAAAGCTGAGACATATGTCTTAAATGAGCGTAAATAGTTCTTTGAACGTGGCTATTTCTAAAAAAAAAAATTCGCGAAAGAAGCAAGTGCGTCCAATCGATTCCCATTTTTTTACCACTCATTTGTATTCATGACAGGATGCTTTTGCTAAATTTTTATAAAATCGGCTGCCTTTTGCTTCAGTTATCACAACTGAACCATGTCGAAATGAAACCTGGTCGGTATTGATTATAGGGTTCTGAAGAAATTTTTCATTTCGCTATCAAATTGGATTACAATACGAACAGATGAAGGCAAAATATCAAAAACGATTTTCAGATATCGTGGCTCATATCAGCATTCCTTAAAAATATTTCACGTGTCATGTTTATCAAAATCTATCGAATGAAATAGAATATATATAAAAGTAATAGTAATAAAAATCACTAGCGTATATATATAAATACTACTCCTTTTTGTTATTTATTAATCTGCTACAATTATTTTGTAAAAAACCAACATTAGATGTTTTAGGGAAACTAATCATGTTACAGATTTGAAAATTTGGGAGTTGGGAGTAAGGGTTATTAAGGATGATCTATTTACTAAAATAATTTCAAATGTCGGGCACTTCCGGTTACACCGGATGTTGATATCAACTTTCTTATTTTAAATAGAATCGTATATTTTTTTTCGACTAATTCGTATGAAGTATAAAATTTTAAGGTGACTGAATAGTTTCTGAGATAATTTATTAATTGGAAAAAAAATTGCACCACAATCCAAACTATAAAAAATCATAACATCTATAAAAAATGAAATGACTTAGAATGTTGAAATTTTTACTAGTTATAGCCAAGTAATAAAGTTACCGTTAACGTCACGCCAAAACTAAGCTTTATAATTTGTACAGGGCGTTCAGAAAAAAAACAAAGTTTAAAAACTCGAAACACGAATAACTTCATTTTTTAAAATGGCACTTAGCATATTTTATTTTTTCATTCGTTTCCATTTTTTATCCTCTTTCGATCATCTGGATATTTGCTACTGTTTTACTTAAAATTTTTTGAATAATTTTGTATTGTTTTTAAATAGATAATGGAAAACATCCAATGTAAACCGGAAGTGCCCGACAGTTGAAATTTTTTTAGTTAAATAGATCATCCTTAATAACCGTTACTCACAACTCCCAAATTTTCAAATCTGTAACATGATTAGTTTCCCTAAAACATCTAATGTACCACTCAGTTTGAATGGCCCTGTATAAGAAATAGTTCAGATTGAAAATTTATACAGTTACAGCGTTAGTTAAGTTAATATTCTGTTTGGATTCTTTTACTCGGTTCCGGCTTTGTAAGCCTAATTACTTTGTAGTGAATTGGAACGCTACCCTCCTGTTGGATATAATTTATCCCTCTCAAGATAGCGATATATCGAAAACATTCGCTTAAATCGAAAAGGGTACTCACAACAGGGAATATCGAAGTGCGTTAATATTTACTTTTTCTTTTTCCGATACATGGGAAATTCGTAACTTTTATAATACATTCTTATGAAAATAAAACACGAATTATTCGGTTCTTTTCATTCATGTAGGTATATAATAAGTCAGAAACTTTTTATGTTGTGTTGTTGAGCATTACAGTTTTTTTATGTATTAAAGCAAAATTACACCATTTGATTATGGGGAAAATCCATCAAATACGTCATTATCAATTAATTAACAACAGAAAATTAAAATATATAATTTGTGATGATTTCGCGGCCGGGTAATTATGAAACATTAATTAATAGAAATAAAAGATAATGTATGCTTTTTTTATGTTTCTGTGCTGCATGTATTATAGATGTAGGCAAATGCAGCTCTGATTATTGAATATTTTAATTATTATTTATTCAATAATGACGTAAAAAGGAAAATATTATTAAAAAATTCACAAAGAACCAATAAACGAATAAAATGAAATAAAAAGATAATAGTAAAGGGTACTTGCCTCGTATGAATTTCCTGTTCCAAAATAGAGGGGGACAAAAGCGAGCCATATAACACAGGTGGTGTACATTGCAAATCCTATGAATTTTGATTCATTGAAATTGGTTGGTATTTTACGGGTCTTGACGGCATAGACGGTGCATGTAGCAATGAGAAGCATATTGTAAACTTGAGAAAGAACAACGGACATTCCTTCAACCTTACATTTCAATATGATCTGGAAAAGAAAAAAGAAATTTTCCAACTACAAAACTACATGTCATCCCGTTTTATTTCATATTTCTGTTAAACAAAAGATTTGTATGGAATTCCAGAAAAACGAAATGTTTCGGATATTCAATTCACACGAGTAGTTATGTGCTTCCGGTATTAGTGAAAGAATTTCTTTCAAATGCCATAGTCCGACAAATATAGACAATCATTGTGAAGATTTGAAATTTTTAATTAAAGTTAGTACCACCTGAGCTTATTTACTCCCAAACATATTAGTCCGGAAACTGACTGGAACTGGTTTATAAATAACACAATATTTTTTATAATTATCTTATAGTTTTATGGCGTACTGATGATATTTAATAAGGCTGAAATCGCGGTAGTTATAACAGATAAATTACTGACGAAAAACTTAAACCGCTCACTCACAAACAATGGAATTGTTGAATTAATCGAAATCATATCCGTAAACAACTGTTTCTGGGAAAACAAGAAGATAACCTGAACCTGAATTTATTTTCATTAAATGGAGTAAATCCTCAATTACGTCTGTATAAAATTTCAAATGTGAATTACGCTTGCTTTTCTCGAATCACCTAATGGTCTCCTGAAACAATAGACCTTGTTCGAAAAAGAAGGAATTAAAATCCTTATTCGTCTAAATTTTAAGATCAAAGATCTCCTCACATTTTGAACGCGTCCTACCAAGTAGGCACAACGAACCAAAAGCCACATCCCGAAAGGTCGAAACCGGTCATGGAATGTGGCTTTCGGTTCGTTGTGCCTACTTGGTAGGACGCGTTCAAAATGTGAGATCTTTGATCTTAAAATTTAGACGAATAAGGATTTTAATTCCTTCTTTTTCGAATATGTTATATTTTCGTCTAGAAGTCCATCGGAATCAACAGTGTAATTCAATGCCGGTAGGGGTATTAGCCCTCGGAGTAGTTGTTTCTGTTGATTCCATATTGATATTTATATTTATATTCAAGGTCTATTACCTTGTAGTTATTGTTTTATCGCAACATTAGAATCGTCATCAGGGTCAGTAGTAATTCTCTGGCGCGGTTACGAGGGATGGGACGATGGGTACAACTACCTCCTCTTGACTCACAACCAAAACACTTTATTTTGACTAATTTCAAAATTTTGAAATCGCCATAAAGACATCATTATTCATCATATTAAGTATCTACTTACATCAAATTCAATTAAAGTGATATTAAGGCCTTTGATTTCCACTCATTTCAATGCTAAACAACAACGAGCAAATAAATAAAGTATATAAAAAAGTCCTGTTTTCGACCTGGTTAGTTGTAGTTTGAATAATGCCGTTGAACATGTTGTTAAACGAATTTCCATGTACATGGTGTGTCGTTTATAGCTACCCTATTATGCGTTAATTATAATTGGATAATAATTATTCTCCAATTTGCTACCTTCCTGTCATGGTCTCGATATAGTCGCAGCCAGGTTAGGTTAGGTTAGGTTAGGTTAAAAATCCTGTTTTCGAGCTGGTTAGTTGCAATTTGAATAATGCCGTTGAACATCCTAAACGAATTTCAATGTACGTGGTATATCGTTTGTAGCTACCCTATTATGCCTTAATTGTAATTGGATAATAATTATTCTCCAATTTGCTACCTTCCGGTAATAGTATCGATATAGTCGCAGCCAGGTTAAGTATCTTTTGTCTCGTTGGAGAACGGCAATATTCCAATTAATTCTCGGAATATTGGTAAAGAAAACAAAGGATGTTATGCAATTTAAGAGGACTTTCATAGGGTTTAGTAGCACACGATTTATTTTGTCAAAGGCGGTTGGTCATAGTGGAGAGAGAGCTTTATATAATTAAGCACTCTCATACTCGTATTAATAGCAATAGCTACAGCCCAAATTGGAAGTTAGGTAAATATTTACCAATATTAAAACTAAACACGACATAAAAGCAAAACAGAAATTACATAGAAGTATATAGTTTATGATTTAAATGTCCTTCTGGTTTTCTCCAATTATAGTTGTTTGAACTTCAAAAAAATTGGTAGGTTCATTGTTCGAAATAAAAAAAACCGTAATAATTTGCAATGCAGATACCCATTTCTAATTCACACCGACGGTAAAAACTTTAGCAAAAAGACAAGGAAATTAATAGGGAGCTGAGATTGATTGAAAAATTATAAATAGAGTACGTAGAATAGGAAACTAGACCAGAGACGTTATTTCTAAAGTAGAAATTATGAGAAATCTCAACTTCAAATTCCAAGAAATTCTTGACTCTTGTGAGCATTAGGGTAGTTATATTCGACTTATTTTTTGTCATTGAATTAGAATTGCCCTTACAGCAAAATGGCAATGGTACTAATTGGGCTTCATTTCGGCTTTGATACCAGGATTTCTTGCAACTGCAAAGCGTTAGAGTTTTTTTTGAGCACGTTTGAGTTCGCAATGGAAAAATACGTCGAAAATACGTCATGTTTTTTTGTAATTATCTTTTCAAGTATTTGTAGTAGTGTCTACTTTTCTAGCTCCAGAATTGACAAAAAGGAATTGAAATTTTAAAATAGCTCAACTTAAAATCCTAACAAACCAAATTAATAACATTTAGATTTTGGAAATACAATTTTTCCAAATCCTAACGTTCTGACGCAATTTTTAAGTCAGATTTGGACTCAGTGCTGCAAATTACATTTACATTGTAAATAACTGATCTTTTGTTTTTTTTTCATTTTCAATTTTTGATTTTGTTGGCCTGTAATATTATGGTGCAAGAGAAAATGGAGAAAAACCCTTGACACGACCAACAACTATTATGAACATAAAAGTAGACTTAAACCTTCGGGAACATAAATAAACAAAATTAGTCAGGTCTTTACAGTTGCAGTTACTTTTCGTATAAAAGCGTTAATAGAAATATTGAGGTGTGTTCAAAATCGGTCCGATCCAATTTGCTATTCCTCCAGGGACTGTCAAACCCGCATAAACTATTTGTCATTTTCTTTTTGGTGTTGCCTTTAAGATGAATATAAACGAACAAATTTAGGCGTGCGCTGTTTTTTATTTTATTTTTTTTATAACTCCTCTGTTATTTCCACAGCTGCACATACTCCTGGGAAATGTTTTATCGTCTAGTTGTTACGACTACAAAGTAGAAAACGTTTTGACTGGAACGATTTAAGAAAAAACTTTTTCTTTCTTGTTGTATTTGTCTTGTTTTTCCGTATGAACACTGAGAATTTGTAGTAAAACAAATACAGAATAAAAGTGATCAATATGCAAAAGGCGTACGCTATTATCTTGGCCATACATAAAAATAGGGATTGTTGAAGGAAAATAAGCTATTGAAGTGAGTTCATCCGGGTTCTGCCGTGGTCGATTAATTTCACTTGACGTTTCGCTGTTATCTGATGACTGAAGAAGCTGACAGCATGAGCAGCGAAACGTCAATTGAAATTAATCGACCACGGCAGAACCCGGAAGAACACACTTCACAGATTTTTTTTTTAATTATAATATACTTATTCTTTATAAGGATATAAGAGAAATATTTTAAAAAACTTTATCGAAAGTACCAATATTCCATTTCCGAAAAAGAAAGCATTAAAATTCTTGTTCGTCTAAATATTAATGATTTTAATATTATTAAGATTTAAACTAACAAGGATTTTAATGCATTTTTTTAAATATTTTTCGTATCTTCGTCTAAGAATTTTATTAATATAACGCTGATAGGGGTATTAGCCCTCGGAGTAAGTATTTCTGTTGATTCAATATTTATATTTACCAATATTCCGTGTTTTGATGATGATTTAGGTCACTAATAAAACTAAATATTCGAAATTGTTAGCTAACACCTATCACTTGGTCAATAGGTCAATTATCAATAATATAAATAGCTAAAATAATAATAATAATTATGAATTATTATCAATAAATCATTGGAGGCGGGTTAGGACGACGAAACACTAATTTATTTAATTATTTGAAACTGATTATTTTTTATATTGTATAAAATAATTTAAATTTAATTGTAATTGAATAACAAATGTACTCGCTTCATTACAACAGAAAAATAAAAATAGAAAAGGTTGTTATCTTTCGTAAGTGTCAGCTGCTTTTCTTAATTATCCATGATAATGTTTCACTTACTTGAATTAGTGTAACCAATTAATAAATTATTAATATAAAACACACTTCGTAGTGTTTTATTTTAATCGTTTGATTATTTAAATATGTTTCACCAAGTGCCCAGCGAAATATTAATTAATAAATTAATATATTAGAATCCGAAAAAGTCATACTAAAAATAAATAAATAAATTTCTTACCTCGGTGCGACTGGGGTAAGAGTATTTTGTATCAGGGCGTTCGAGGATCATCCAGATAACGGTGAGCAAAATTTGAATGCCAATGAGGAGAAAGGCGATGCAAAGTTGAGATCTTGGACTGATGTAGTTGGGACGGATGGCTGATCTGGTGGCCGAATGGAAAATTCTTGCAATCCTGTTCGTTTTGGTTAACAGTGCTCCATAAATGACGGAGAAGCTGACCCCAATGCCAAATCTTTGTCCTATGCATGTACCTTTAGGCAAAAGCAACAATATATACAGTTCAAAAGATTCTTTTGTATCTAATGTACATACAGGGTAATTCCAACTGAGTGGTACATTAGACGTTTTAAGGAAACTAAGCATGTTATAGATTTGACAATTTGGAAGTAGGGGTTAACAAAGATGATCTATTTAACTAAAAGAATTTCAACTGACGGGCACTTCCGGTTATACCGGAAGTTGATGTCAACTTTCTTATTTTAAATAGAATCGTATATTTTTTACAATAAGATGAATTCGTATGAAGTATAAAATTTTAAGGTGACTTTGATAATCAACTTGCATGCCTACAATGAACAGTTTCTGAAATAATTCAATTTATTGGAAAAAAATTGCACCACAACACAAAGTATAAAAAATCATAACTTCCATAAAAAATAAAACTACTTAGAATGTTGAAATTTTTACTAGTTACAGCCAAGTCATAAGGCTAACGTTAACGTTATGCCAAAACTAAGCTTTATAATTTGTGCAGGGCATTCAGAAAAAAAAATCAAAAGTTTAAAAACTTCAAACACGAATAACTTCATTTTTTGAAATGACACCTAGCATATTTTATTTTGTCATTCGAGTCCATTTTTTATCCTCTTTCGGCCATCTGGATATTTCTTACTGTTTTATTTGAAAATTTTTGAATAATGTTGAATGTTTTTTAAATAGATAATAGAAAACTTCTAATGTATCGAAAAAGGATTAAAAAAAAACGGAATTTAATGACAAAATAAATATGCTAGGTACTATTTGAAAAAATGAAGTTATTCGTGTTTGTTGTTTTTTTTTTTAAACGCCCTGTACAAATTATAAAGCTTAATTTGGTATGACGTTAGTGTTGTGACTTGGCTATAACCAGTAAAAATATCAATATTCTAAGTCATTTCATTTTTTATGGATGTTATCATCTTTTATAGTTTAGTTTGCGGTACAATTTTTTTTCCAATAAATTAAATTATCTCAAAGTCACCTTAACATTTTATGTTTCATACGAATTCATCGTAAAAAATGTACTATTCGAAGATATAAAATAATTGTTCAACGTCTTTAGTTGTACCACAGGAATCTGATATAAAATCAAAATAAAAAGGATTTAAATACTTTATGTTTCGGTTTGGTTTCATTTAAATTTCATTTAAATATTTCTAATCGCTTAGTAAAGAAAAACAATTTCATTTAGAGTAGCTTCCGTATCTCCTGTAATATGCAGAATCAAATGCTAGATTCTAATAATCCTAATTATCATAGTTGAACACACAACAAAAATGTAAAATATTAACTTTGAAAGCATATATTGGATGCGGTATACAGTTACTTGGTTGAAATTCATATTGCACTAATTTTGAATGAAACACTGTTTTATAAATTTTAACAGATTTAACTATCACTTGACAACTGTTTCATCAAGCTTTAGCTTTTTCGGAAGTTATATTTGAATTTAAATTAATTTAACAACAAATTGGCTTATATGCTAGTTGAGGGAAGGGGTAGAGGAAAAGGTGTAGTAGTGGGGAACTAAACCTTATTAAACCTTTTCGACGCCTCTATGTTTAAAATGACAGAAATCTGAGCAATTTTGAGAAAGTCGCTGTTATAATAAAGTATAACTAACTGACAATATAGGATGTTATTAAAGTATTGTAACGTAGAGGGTTATGAACAAGGACGTTTTCTCTTGTTGTAAACGAATAGAAAATGTAAAATACAAGAGGAATAGCGGCATGAAAAGAAACGAAATTCAGTCCACGTACCACGTCTAGCGGTTTTAATTACATTCAATTAATTTGCGGTTGATACGTACCAAGGGTTGGTTTAGCCAAAAGAACAAACGTATTCGTGTAGCAAAGCATAATTCCTACCAGCAGCATATAGCTGAGCTCTCTCCCAGAAGCACGCACTAATGGCGTGTCATTGTATTTTATAAACAGTAGCATAACTCCCAGAGTTGCAATCATTCCAAGACAGGAGAATGCGATAGCGATTAAAGCAAGAGGTGATAACCAACTCATGTATTGAATTTCTAGCGAATAGCAGGATCTCTTGTCAGGATAAGGCCAGGATCCGTTGCCGCAATCCTTGCAAGTAAATTCGTCGAAAACGTATTCAAATTCTTCGCACTTATCGCATATCCAGCAGCAAGTGTCGCCCTGAAACAACAAAAAAATAACATTGCTCTTTCATCCTGCCATCCTGCCATTATCCACGCTTAATTCAGCGACGAGGGATAATTGAGATAATACACCCTCTAAGTAAACTGTCCCTTTGACATTTACATTAGATTCCACCAGGATATTCACTCGGAATCTATTAACTACGTTATTAATGTTGTTTGTGGTGTAAACACTTGTAAAACATTTTAAATTATTTGGCATTACGAATACAAAAATACGGTGGGATTATTTCACAAAATTTTATTTCAGATTCTTGACGATCGTTTCTGCGATAAAGATACATATTTTGAACTACATTATTATTGCCACATCTTATATTTTAATCGCCTAATAAACGTTTTAGAAAAATTTGAAAGAATTTCAAACACATTTCGATTGAGTGACGTAATTTTCCGTTATGAAATAAATTGAAAAAGTCTATTATTTAAAATTAACTTTTATTTTTTCCGGAAGTATCGATATTTTTTTTATAATAACACTCGACAAGTTATCTTATATTCTAGAATGAGTCTGGTGGTAAAAGAATGACAATCTTTTTAACTTCAAATAGGTAACATTCTTACGTATTTTAAATTAACATAAAGTTTCAGCTATGTTATTCAAAAATTTTGAACTTTTTAATGCATAAGTTTTGTGTTTCTTCAGTAATTATATTTATATGACATTACATTTATTTAACATAAATAAAATATGTAATGAATTATTATTGTAAAATGTGTTGACTTAATAAAATTTTTGTTACAACAAAATCTTACGTTCGTTAAAAAAAAGTCAATTAATATTTAAAAAAACTAATACTTGAATAATAGGTTTTAATAAAGCTTCCCTTACACTAAGTTAAAAGTTTCGCTTAAAGGAAGACAAACTATTCCTAATTACTCACCAGAACGAACACTTTTCTTATTCACTCTAACATTAAATTGCAATTTTGAATGGAACAAATTTTTATTAATGATGAGATTTTGAAAACATTTTAAATTTTAAACAATACTATCTCAATAGAAGACCGAACTTGAGCCAACTGCTTCATCTAAACGAGGCGAGCTGACAAGTGCTACTGAGCATGGATGAACTGATATTTATAGCTTTTCCTAATTCTTGACCCAGCTGCCAACGAATATGCGCATTGCGTGTAGTAAGAGAAGGGGAAGCACAATATGCAACTGCGCTGTGCCTGACCCCCTTTCTAGTTTTTGCTTTTCGTTTTAAGGGCTCAATGCGCATGTAAACTGTTTGGTCCTAAAAGAGATATTATATACCTAAAAATCCAGGTAACTGTTCTTCTGTTTAGATGTACTAAAAAACATCGGGATTTTGTAAGGAATTTCCGGAAATTTAACAACCCAATTAACTACGTTATAAGAGCGTACTAATTAAAAGTAATCGGGGTAAAATTCAGCAATGGCAATAATAATTCTAAAGATACTGTTAAAATTCCTTCATTGGCAATTCTTTCAACCGTGTTATTAGTCAAATGTTCTAGAAACGATATCAAATACCAAAAAAAGTCGAAGAATTAGATTTATAGAGTGGAAAAATCTCGGGGAAAACAACCCCACAATTCCACGCTAACCCATTTGTTTTGAATCACGTGATCCTTTACGATCTTTTAAGATAATTATTTTCTTAATCATCAGTAGTCTCTAATTGATAGTATGCAGAGAGATATTCATTTTATATTAAATAATAACGAAACTTGTTAAAAGTGCAATTTAAAGAGAATATAGAAAAATAAGGTTTTGTTTTAGATGTGAACAAACTCGAAGTTGTTCAAGGCGGATGTTTAGATAAAGTGTTTGTTTTGTTATGCGAGTTGCACAATAGTAATTAATGATATTTTAAAACTAAAGCGGGTAAATGTTTTAATATGTTACAATGTTACCTGTTGCTTCTTTATCATTCCCGGTCCACATGGTAGAGAGCAGGCCGAGATCGGGATGTCAGTTACATTGTTTTTCCAAATTAGTTCGCTATGATTTAATTCCAGGTTGTTGAACCATTTACCAACAAGCTAAAAGAGAATATGAGAAAATGCTGAACACAATTCTTTCTGCCAGCTCAACACAAACTTTTATTCTTAATTGCGTTATGACATGCGATGAGATAAAAAGGGGGGAAGATTCACGCGAAATGCTTGATGTTATCGATACCATTGCGTTCTTTCTTATTCACGTATTCTCAAACAACAAGTTTATTGAAACATAATATCACTCTTGAATTTCTAATGGACTTGTATTCATAAAAAATAATTATAGGCCAATTACTATAGCACAAAAGTGTTTAATTTTGGTCAAACCACCATGTTAAGTAGGTTCAAAGGAGTAAAATGTTGAAACTGTCCCAGATAAAAGTGATCTGTTCTTTTAAACAATATTTAAACATTTGCGATTTTTCTCGTATATTTCGAAAATTACCCAAATACTTAATTGTAAGTGGATGATATGTAGAAATATTTAAAATAAAATTAGAAACGTGTCGAACAGAGCTATTATTACTGAGAAAAACGTGCGAAAATGTCATTTTCCAATAAATTCACAACTTCGCTAATTTAACGTTTCTAGCATCGGAATTCTCACAAAGAATAGAGATTATTATGAGCAATCTGTATGCCACAAGGAGATTATCTACTATCAGACTTGTACTTTTTGCACAATTCGAAAGAGACAAACAATTTTGCATAACCTACACTACTTCGCCCGATTAACGTATGTCAAAAATTCGAATAGATTAATAAGCTTCAAAATTTGAAGAAAAAAATGAGATACACATTTTGTTCTTTCAATTATGAAGTTTAATAGTCTATTCGAAAAATTGACATAGATTAATCGGAGTGAGGTAAAGTGGCCTATGCAAAATTACAGTGTCACAATATTATAATTGAAAGTGTGAAAATTATAAGTCTTCAACCTACTTTTTGTACACGATAATAATTAATTTTTCCAGAATGCCGATGCTAGAAACGTTAATTTTTTTAAAAAATGACGTTTTTTTACAGGATTTTAACTTTTTTCTCATGAAAATCGACACGCTTCAAAATTTATTGTAAAGGTCTTACAATTCTCTATATATTTTCTAACTAGGGAATTGTAATTAAGTACTTTGATAGTTTTTGAAATGAAAGTGAAAAATAAGACAAAATAACAAATTGTAATGTTCAAATATTGTTTAAAAAATACTAACTACTTTTGTCTGGGCTAGTTTTGATATTTTTTTCCCGGGAACTTACCTTATATGGTGATATACTCGGATTGTTTGCAAAAAAATAGACCAAAATTAAATAGTTTAAAGCTATAATGACTGGTCATACGTTAATGTTTAATTATTGATTACGTCAGTTCACTTCGAAGTAAAATTTTAATGTTTATTGTGTAATCTTGTCGATATCTGTCGCTTGCTTGCAGCTCATATATAAGAACCAAAATTTCACTAATAAATTGACCCCTTTGCAATCGTTTGGCTTTCACAGTTAGTAATAACAGTAGAAAGATGATTTGTGTTTATTATGAACCTTCAAAACTTCCCTTACTTAGCTAATGTTTACGTTTTTAACAATAATCTTTAACTGAGTTAAAACACTTCGTTTCAACAAAATTTTGAAAAAACACACACGTAATGTTTAAGTTACAAAACTTTATTGTAAAAAACCACAATAATTATTTCGCCAACACAGCGGCTTCTTCAGGTGGAAGAATAATATAACTTAAAACTAGGATACAAACAGACTTATATACTAAAATAAAATAGATAAGAGTAGGGTTATGAGTTTAAGGGAAGATACTAAAAATTAATGTTTAATAGCGGTGATTTATTTAATTGTAATTGATCATTTAATATAGTGCCTTTTTTGTTTAATTTATTTGTTTTTATGCTTTCTAAAAGATTTCGTCGTTAAAATCATGGTTGTTAGTTAGTAAGTGTTCAGCGTGTATTGAATTAATAACTAACAACCATTATTTTAACGACGATTATAGAATCTGACTTGTTGAAAACAAAGGTCGGAAATTATATTTTTTAGAAAGCATAGAAATAAATAAATAAACAAAAAAGGTACTATATTAAATGATCAATTAGAATTAAATAAATCACCGCTATTAAACATTATTTTTTAGTATCTTCCCTTAAACTTATACCCTCTTATCTATTTTATTTTAGTATATAAGTCTGTTTGTGTCCTAGTTTTAAGTTATATTATTCTTCCACCTGAAGAAGCCGCTGTGTCGGCGAAATAACTATTGTGGTTTTTTACAATAGTTTTATAACTTAAACATTACGTGTGTGTTTTTTTCAAAATTTTGTTGAAACGAAGTGTTTTAACTCAGTTAAAGATTATTGTTAAAAACGTAAACATTAGCTAAGTAAGGGAGGTTTTGAAAGTTCATAATAAACACAAATCATCTTTCTACTGTTATTACTAACTGTGAAAGCCAAACGATTGCAAAGGGGTCAATTTATTAGTGAAATTTTGGTTCTTATATATGAGCTGCAAGCAAGCGACAGATATCGACAAGATTACACAATAAACATTAAAATTTTACTTCTAAGTGAACTGACGTAATTTTCATTCATGCTACCCCGAAGACGATTGTGATAATTGCATTTTTTTTGTTATTTTATTTGTCAGAAACTTTTCGCGTCCGCATTTTTCATTCTATTCTACTTCCAATTTTGCCAACACACTAGTAATTGTAAGTAGAAGTCGTCTGAGGGACTATTGCAACTGTCTTCCCTCGCGGACATTTAGGAGAAATTTGAAATTTTGAAGTAAGGAAATAAAAAAGTTTTAACTGTTCTGAATCTTGTAGCATAATTTAAAATAAATGTGTTCCCACAAAACTTTTATTTTTGTAGGTTTTAATGAACAGTCATTTGAATCGGAGGTCAATAGGTCAATAATGCTACAAAAAAATCAAAAATTGTGCTTTTAATTTTATAAATATTGATCTAACTAAATGTCGCTATTAGTTTAAGTTTGATTTTTGGTTGCAAATGAAGAAATTATTAATTAAAATAAAATTAGTATTTAGGGAAAATGTGTGAATGAAAATGCTGAAGGAGAATTACAAATAACTAAACCGTTTAGAAATCATGCAACGTACTTTGTAATGATAACCTAAGCCGTTGTCAGTTTTTTGAAAATTCCAGATGTCGTAGCGAGCAAGTCCATCACCTCTTTTGTCGAATTGAACAGGATTTCCGGCAAGATCTAACAGATTTCAATGAACGTTTTATTTTCATCCAAATCACCGATCAATAATATTCAGCACTATAAAAATTCGGCTACCGACAATGTCGATACATTTCAATATTAAATTGTTAAAAATAACGTAGAATAAAACAATGTTATTTCACTAATTTTTATTGAACTCGACAATATTGTTTCCATCGTCAGCGATCATTCTCAAGAGTACTTAAACTAAAACTTATAACTAATGCCAACATATTTATACTAATTACAGATTACATAGGAGTAGTTGGGAGCTTGTGGATCCTAATTCAGGCTGATTGTTAACTAAGTTTAGTTTTTGGAATATAGCTTTTTTAATTTCTATATTTTCTAGCATAGATAGTTTTTTGCTATTGTGTTTATTAGTATGAATGATTTTCGTGTTATTTATATCAAATGAACGGTTCGAATCAATGCAATGTTCTGCGAATCCTGTTTTTTTGAGTTTTTTATTTATGCTATAATCGTGTTCTTTTAATCGCTTACCAATAGCTCTTCCACTCTTTACAATGTAAATTGCATCACAGTTGTTACAGAGCAATTTATATACACCGCTTTTTGATTCCGGAGGTCGTGATGGTTTGTTTTTTACAAGTAATGTTTTTAAATTGATATTATTTGTTTCTATGGCTTTAAGATTATTTTTTTTAACTTATTTTTAAAATTGTGACTAATGTTGTTTATAAATTTAGTTTAAGTACTCTTGAGAATGATCGCTGACGATCGAAACAATATTGTCGAGTTCAATAAAAATTAGTGAAATAACATTGTTTTATTCTACGTTATTTTTAACAGTTTGTAAAATGTTTCACAAACGTTGCATTATCGAAAGTTTAAGTTCAATATTAAATTGTGGACGCCCTATATACATTATATTATATGTTATAGCAGTAATAGAAAATAATAAACGATTAATGGCCTAGATAAGTAAACAAACTGCTTGTGAAAATTTAATAAGAAAATTCTTCTTGTAATGATTTTGAGATAATGACATTTTCTTATATTTGTTTTAACTCTGAATTATGCAATTATTCAACACCGCATAACTTACAATAATTGTATATTTCTTTATTATTTTCTCCTGCGTTGTAAACACGTAGATCGAATGAAAGAAATTCATTCGATACTTTATATTTTACGTTTATTTGGTTCTGCTCGATTCAATATGTAGATAAGACGTTCCAATTTATAGTAAATTTTCGGAATATAAAATGCGGACTTTTTTATCGAAAATACAAATTTTTTATCGACAATAAGTAAACTTTCAAAAACGGGTATTCCTGCATTATGCACTATTGTGATAAAAGAATAAAATTATTTCAGTATTATTTACTACAATAAACTGATTGGAGGAATTTAATAGGATTTGTTTAGAAAGTAAAGATTTTTAATTAATATTTTAGATTAATCAGAAATTCCGAAGTTCTTAAAAATGTTTCTATTATCAGTTGAAAAAGTCTGGAGTAAAATTGAATCATATTTGTTTTGAATTTAGTATACACAGATATTTGAAAATAACCTTTTAATCATTTACATCCCTTAACGTAGGCGTTTAGTCTAAAGTTTTCTATATAATAATTAAACTTGTTTGAACTGAAAAATACATTAAATATTATAGAAAAACCAAAGTTTGTTTTCCTTCTCCGCGAAGTCAATCCCCTTCAAATTTAAATGTAACTCTTACAGAAGTCATTAATTTATAATGTAATTGTACAACTTCTTGCCTAATGACGACTATCAGTTTTATTACTTTATAGGTAATAATTTTTTCAAAATGCTCGAAAGTAGTAATATCATTCCTTTAAAGTCATTTTTGATCACGTTTCTTCTTTGTGCTGCAACATGTCTGTTTGTTGGAATGTCTTTGATGAAGAAACTGCAGAAATTTTTTAAATATATATCTGAAACTGTAAGTACATAGAAATGCTGCAAATACATAAGAAACAGAGGATCAAACAGATGAAAATTCCACGAAACTAACACTATTCTATTGAAAATTGTTATAGTCATCCTTTTGAAGGGTGCTGGAAGGTTTCAATTAGAAATTTTTATGAACTCGTTTCTCTGTACTACTTGATATTTCTAACGTTCTTTTTTGATAACTTTTATGAAGTTTCATCTTACACTTCCGGCCTCGAATAGATACAATATTTCGTAATATTAAATGTCGAATTTTGAAAAACGTATTGTACTCACCAACAAAGTAGAATTCTTTTAATATTTCATATGATGCAAGCAAAAAATACCGTGTCCATTGCAACTACAGATTAAAAGTTTATAGTGGAATATATAGCAAAAAAATATGATTTAAGACAGACAAGTTTTATAGACTCCTCTAGTGAGATTGGAGAGAATTTAATAAATTATAAACTAATTTTTCAAATATAATAATCGACATTTATATGAATGCAAGGAATACCCGTAACGAAAGATTATAACTATATAAAATATTTATAATAAATATTTTTAACTTGCCTATGAAGGAAACGTTCAAAAGATATTTTTTGTAAAAGACCCCAGTATCGTATTGTCTCATTTCAGGGCAGACCCCGGATTTCTTCTTAAATAAGCAAACATCTCGATGAAGGTTATTTAATGCATGAGCAAAAGCATAGACGGCATCAACGACAAATTGAACTTTGCTGTCCTGTTCGTATCTGAAAAACATTCCGCTGACAAAAAAAAACGCCGTTGTAGTGCAACCCTAATTGTTAATTAAATTTTACATTTAAAATAAATTAATAAAATGGTTAAGAATGTTGAAACACTGCTGCATCAAACAGAAAATAGAACATCAAAGGAAAACTCAAGCACACAAACAGAGAAAAACTTCCATAGTAGGTATTTCTTTCTCTGTTTTCTCACTCTGTATCTCTTTTGCATCAATGCGTTCCACTTTGAATTCAGTAACGATTTCTTTTCTGACTTATTCACTAACTTGCATTCCTATAGAAGTTCTACTTCAAAAATCAAGCTTTATGACAATGAATTACTTCATTGTACTATTTTTTTTTAATCTCTATGTAGGAAATTGAAAACAAGGAGACCAATTTGATATACCATACTTATGTATATTTTTTCTGAAATTTTAAAATGGTGAATGCAAATCTGTTTTAGAATTTTGGAATGAATTGAATTGTGTTTCTATTTTTGCCAAATTTTGTGTCTATAATATTCATTATTAATTAAATAAAGATAATATTATTACTTTAAATGTTTCAAAGTTTTTAATTAAGATTCACCCTACAAATGTTTCAGGGGGTTAGTCTTTTTTAAGTAGTAATGTATTACTAAAGACTACAATTGAAAGCAGGTCTTATATGAGGTATTAGCGCTCATTGTATAGATAATCAACATAACTAATAAGGATTATTCGGTCGAATAATTATGAAACATATTCTTCAAAAATATAAAAGCTGCTTTTTTATGTTTCAAAGGTATTTATTAAAAATCGACGATCTTTTCCGATAGCGAAGTCTTTTTCAAGAGTACAAAACAAATACTGAATCTGACAGGTTAAACTAGGTCTTATAAATGTAAGCTTATCAAATAAAATAAAGAAATACAGGTGTACGATATACAATAGAGACTGGCAATTTGACAACCTACTGTGTGTTTATTGATGGGAAATCCAAATATGTATCTATTAATAAGTTATTTCAAAAATCCGACTGTAAGTTTTTTGATGTTATCGTTTCGTTTACAAGCTTTCTTCATTTCTAATTCTTCTAATAAGTTGAGTCTTTTTCCTTTCTTTTCAGCATGTATTAGATTATTACATGCTGAAAAGACTCAACCTATTAGATGAATTAGAATTTAAGAAAGCATTTAAACGAAACGATAACATCAAAAAACTCACAGTCAGATTTTCGAAATAACTTATCAATAAATACATATTTAGATTTTCCATTAATAAACACACAGTAGGTTGTCGAATTGCCGGTCTTTATTGTATATCGTACACCAGTATTTCTTTATTTTATTTGATAAACTTACATCGATAAGACCTAGTTTAACCCGTCAGATTCAGTATTTGTTTTGTATTCTTGAAAAAGACTTCGCTAGCGGAAACGATCGTCGAGTTTTAATAAAAACTTTTGATATATAAAAAAGCAGCTTTTTCTTTGTCTTATATATTTTAGATAATCAACATAATATAGATACAGAGAAAACAAAACTATTACATGTTGAATATAAAGGAATAACTAGAACTTTACTAGAACACCTAGAGATAAAATGGACCTCGTTAAAAACTATAATATCACAAATAAAGGAAATTGAATTTTCGGTGATTGTATTATGAAAAATTGTTGAATATAAACTAAAGAAAAAAATTTCTTTTTAATGTTTCAAGGTAATTTATTAAACTCTACAATCGTTTCGGGTGTTTAGCCCTTTGTCAAGTGTAATTGTTTATATATATTGTTAATTTGTTTACAGTAAAGAATTACTCTTGACAAAGGGCTAAGCACCCAAAACGATTGTAGAGTTTAATAAATTACCTTGAAACATTAAAGAGCAATTTTCTTCTTTAGTTTATAATATCACAAATGATCAGTTAGAAACTTACGTCATTAACCAATATTTAGGCATTACCAATAATGTTCGCAAACATTCATGTTAGTGTATAAGATAAGACCTGCTTCCAATTGTAATTTTTAGTAATACATTACTATTGAAAAAGGGCTAACCATCCGAAACATATGTAGTGTGCATCTCAATTGAAAACTTTGAAACATATAAAAACATTTTCTGTTCTATTATATTACTTGAAAAATGTTTCATAAATAAATCACCGATGAATCAATTTCTTTTATTCTTAGAATTCGCGCCGTCTTTTGTTGTTTTTGTCTATTTTTTTATATTTCCAAATAATTCTGTTTATGAATCAGTGACCCGTACACACACCTTCAACCTTTCTTTCAACTGTCTAAAGCAAGTTTTTTTTGGATTGACCTTTCCTTCCCGTGTAAAATAGGAAAAAAAGGTACTTACCGAAAAAATCTTTTTTTAAACGTTCGCGTCAGTGTGAAGTGACGTGACAAGAGAATCTAAATTGCACAATTCACTTTGTATCCCTTTATCCTATCCGAAGGTAAAATTAATTAAAAAGAGCCATGCACAGAATATAATTAGATTTTCTAGTTTAGGTAGCTCCTAGATTAACGGGTAACAGTCTCTCTAATTTTTTTTAATGGAAAATACGATAGCCATGCTTGTAGCCTGAACAGAGAACTTAACGAAAAAAGTTTTTTTGTACTTTGCATACACTTCTGAAATCGTTTAATACACAAAGGAAAATTTGGAAAAGACTAAGCAGTTAATTTGAAACCGTATAAAACGTAAAGAGTATGGCACCCTTTCGTTTTTTATTTCTTTTTTGTTTTTAGTTCTCTTTTTCCGAAGTAGTTTTATGAATGTGACTGACTGAGAGATGTTATAGACATACCCGACTTTTTCGGATAGTTTCAGTGAGGAGGAGCACACTCTTACTGGTTTATCTGTTACAAGAGGAACATTTTTTGGAAGGATGCATCCAAATGTATCTTCCCAGTACTGCTCGAACCACGGGTTTCTTTTGTTATTTTCGGGTGTTAAGCTTTCCATATATTCGTCGAAACCAGGTACATCTGATGACGACAATTCTACCGTGATTGCACCATCTGCGACATCTTCAACGCCTTCGACTATCTTCCTCTGTTTACCCCATCCGTCGCTTGCGACCCAGTGGAAATCATTAGATGCATTCAAACGTTTTACTGCTTGCATTATCCCTCTGTTCAATTCACCAAACAAAAGCACAAGTGTGAAAAAGAAATACGTGCACAATTGCCTATGTTAGACACCCCCGTTAATAAATTGCACCTATTCCGACGGTATGTTAACTGCAGCGAGTGATTAAATACATTGAAATTTCCCGATATAACACAATTCAAAACCCAAAATAGGCAATGCAACTATTGAAACTCTCATTAACGACTGCCATAAACGCGCTGCAATTTACATTGGTCATTAATCAGCGGCACAAAAATTTAAATCGAATTTCCAAGAAAATTCTACATCTGGCCCTGATTTTGTTGAATGAACATACAATTTTCTCGTATTATTTATTTTAACGAATTCAGATAAAATTTATTACACAGTTTATATTATTCTATGTTGAATAATTCTTAAAGGAAACACAATACGTTTGTTTTATACTTTATTAGAAATTCTCTAGCAATTGTTAGAGTATTTCTAATAAAGTGCAAAACAAACGTACTGTGTTTTCTTCAAAATGGACGAGCAAATATATCTTTTCTTCTATTGATCTTAAGATGCTGCAGAAAACAAATTTTATTGTTACAATTTTCTGCAAATTAATTTTTTTTTCAGGTGTAATATTGTAATGAGGCAAGTATAATAAACAAGAACAAAATTAATTTAACGATCTCAGTTAATTGTAATATATGTTAATGATAATATTAATTTACTCCTGAAGAATAATTTTGACCGGGCTTTCTAAATTTTCGCCGGAATAATTTTAAACATGCAACGATTTTGCTTGTTAGACGAATAGTTTAGTAAATACAGGGGAGATATATATATATATATATGTATATATCCGCAGAAAACACTATCAAAAGACGAAGGAGCAAAATAATTGCTTGCAACACCACAGTCACAATTTCCCGAATTAAATTATTTCTTAATTCATTATTTCACCCGGATCTGCTTTTTCTCAATCCCCTTGCCAAGGGAATTATTAATTTTGTTGCCAAAGTGTCTCTTAAATAAAAAATTAAGCGATTCGTAACGAATAAACCGATGAGAATTATTCATTTCTATACCTAAACCTAGTTTAGTTTGAGCTACATTAACCAAGTTTAACTTAATCTAACATTAATCGGAATTCATTAGTAAGGTGGTCCTTAAAATTTACTCATTCATTTCGATAGGAGTCCAAACTAAATTTTTTAGTTACCTAGCTAAAAACAAGCGAAAATATATACAAAATTTTTAAATTATGGTACAAATATGTTATAAGTAGGATGGACATTTTCGTGGGATAAGCTAAGGCAATTCCCACCCAACTACTGCGCAACCAATAATGTTGTAAAAGTAAATTTGAAATAGAATGCTTGATAGTAGTGTATTTATCCTCGATTTGACGGTTTTCATTTATTCTGTGGAATTGACTTTTCCAGGAAATGATACACTGCAATCTTCTAAGAATTTGCAGCTTTCAATTAAAAGCTTGTAGCTATTATTCGATTGAAATGAACAACCTAATACTTTTTGTAGAAATAGCTTTTTCGGAAATTAAAACTGAAGTAAAAATAAGATCCACGACTTGAAATTGAGAAATAACAATCGTCATGCCAATACGTCTTCAATATTGCTTTATATTGTAACATTATGGGATATATTGAAAACTTTGAAATAAACATTATAAAAATTGTAAAGAAATATATAGATATAGAGTGTTATAAACAAGTTCACTTTGCAATAACTAATAATTACACATTTTCGCTTTAAACGTTATTTTTATTATTTTACTTTAAACAGTTTAAAATGAACACCATTTCATTTTAGTTCCTGTCAAACATGATAAAAATGAAATTATGATCTGGAGAAGTATCTTATGATCTTTGAAATACCTTAATTTAAGTTACAACGTTTATCGTCAAATCGTCAGTAAAAAATAACTATGGCAATATTATGTGGTCTCTTCGAGAATGGTTTAATGGCAGAAACAATTGTCAGCGTTGAGCGCAGCTATTATAATATTTATAGAGAATTTTTACAATAGGCTATTTCCATAATACAAGAATATGAAAAATATTTTAAGACTAAAGCAGACAATAATAACAAAAAACTTACCTTGCATCTTCAGCCCTGGTGAATAAAATGACTGCATTAGCGTTGCTCTTCTTTTTCAATTTGTTAATTATATTCTCAAATTGTCTATCGTCAGCAGTTCGTGGTACTTTTTCAGATACAGCAATGCAAACGTCTCTTTCTTGGGCTTCCTTATGGAAGACCTCTATTCCATACTCCCCATACGACCCTTCCGAGTAAATGGTTGACACATAAGACCATTTCATACTTTTGACAATATCGACAAGTGCACTGGATTGAAAGGTATCAGGTGGTACAGTACGGGCGAAATATTCAAATCGAGATTTATCGCTTAGGGCTTTAGCAGTGGATGCGGGTGATATTTGGGGAATGTGAAATAAACCAAGTAAATTAGCAACTTGTAACGATACTGTGCTGTATGATCCGCCAATCACGCCAAATACTGGGCCGGTAAAGTTAATTTTAAGTCGGGGTAATGAATGATCCTGGCATTCTAAGACTGCCGGGTCAATGTTGTTTAAAGAGGCTCTTATAAATTGTAAAGTTTGATTTAAAGCGTACGTTTCTCGGGAACAGGTGTCCAAAATATGGACCCCGATCATTATTCCGGGTAAAAGATCAGGATCCATATTTACCTTATCAATAGCAAACAACATAGCTTCCAGCCTTTGAACACCGCGGTTGTAAATATCGACCCCACAAGGTGTAAGTTCACCCTTTTCGTGGATGGGAATCAAGCCTCCCAGAATTATCTGTCCCGGAATCATAACTGCCATCTCCTCTGTAGAAGGGTCGCTTGCTAACAGCAGGGTAAAAATGGTATGTATGACCGTCATTACGCTGTCCCAAGATTTACGTTCTGTAACAAAAGAAAACATAATGTAATCCAATGTCAAAAGATTGAGAGAAGAGCTACTGTAAATTCTGGGACACAACATATTTATTAACCAATAGGTTGGCTTGAAAAATTCATTGTTTCTGCCGTTACTTTATGGAAAAACATAATTAACACTCTTTACAATTGTTTCGCCCAACATGGACATATATATATATATATATATATACATATATAAGAACTTTGTACTTAATTTTAGTTATATGTCTTCTGAAGATGTCCATGTTGGGCGAAACAATTGTAAAGAATTTGAATAAACAGGGGAAAAGTTAGTTACGTATTTTATTATTTTATCAAGTGTTAAGGTTGTTTAGAGTAAAAGAAAACGAGAAAAATTGGGTGTATCAAAAGGAATAATCAAGAATTGGGATTGCCATTAATGCAAAGAAAAGGAATAATGGATATTTCTTTCTCTATTAACATTAATCTATAATTTTATTTTTCTATCAAAATTCACAATAAAACAGCAGCATCTAAAGGTAGCATCCATTAATCTTTATCTAATTTTCGACGAAATAAGACGCTACATTCAAACACAACAGAAGATATTTCTTTCCGAAATCGCTACATTATGATTTATTTATGTTCTTGTCAGATATTATATTGCGTTTGTAATTCTTTTGCTAATTTCTTCGCCGCCAGTTTTGATACTTTTAGAAATCTCACTTTACGTAATGTTAAATATCGTTAGTAAAATACAATAAATTTAAATTTTCACTCCGCAGACAAACAAACCCAACTGAGTATTTCATTTTATTTATTTTTTAAACAAATACATATACATACATTAGAAGTGTCAGTTTCTGTATTTTATTCGCTTTTTCTTTATTAAAATAATATTTCCCTAATTTTGAGTCGAGAGAGAGAGTGGCAAATTGTTTAATAATTACAGCGAGTCTAATTTAATTTAATTTAAAGATGTGCTTTGAAAATTGGGTTAACTGGCGTGTTTTGTTCAAGAAAGAAAACAAAGGATCACTTGATGAACATTAAGAGCCACAAAACTAATATTTTTACAGAAATTATTTCACACATCTACATTTTGGAAAAAATAATAACATGTACTTTTGTTTTCCAAATAACTCTCATTTATAAATATTGGATAACCTGTAGGGCATTGAGACTTCTTTCAAATTTTTAATGTTGCATATACGTAGAACCTCTTTGAGGTTGTCTGTCCGTACCCTTTAATTATGAATCGGTCAATCATGATTTGTCAATTGGGAAGTGTACCCCCTTTTAGCAACTAAAATTAAATTCTGTAATTGCTTAGTAATAAGTATTACGGAAATTGCCTTTTTATTGATCATTTAAGCTATATCGTAGCATGGAGTTTGGACATTTTAGGAAACATCACACGATTTGATATTGACCTGTACAAACTACAAATTTACCCTGTGATAAACTTTGACAGCCAAAAAAGCAAATAATTGACAACTTTCTATTCCAGTAATACTATTTTATAACAGTATATTATTAATTACAAATTAGAATTGATTTTACTGTTATTTAAGTTAATTAATCATTGACTGGTAATTCAAACACTTTTTGTTTGTAATAATAATTTCAAGCTTAACTCTATTTGCAACGATGATAGTGCACCATTATTTATTATTAGTTAAAAATCGAACAAAGTATCAGAAAAAAAAATTAAATCAATATGTATGATTTGTGTGTTTCAAGGGCCATATTTAATACGGTAATGCATATTTTCATTCGTTCAGAAATATGTTTGTCACAGTTCGATTCTTTTTCAAAATTCATTTAATAAACTAAAGTATCTTGGAAAGTCACATGTGCAGTTTTGACGAATGTGAATGCAATCAAAATTAATTAAGAAAGACGTCACCAAAAAACATTAATAAAATGCCCTTGGCAAAACCTTTGGAAAGAAAAATAACTCTAAAACTTATTTTGTTAAAATTCTACCTTTTGTATATCTGACACGCCTAATACTATTTACGATAAAAACAACATGGAAACAACAAGAAACGCTAGTTTATTTTAGACTAGGTCTTTAGTTTTTGTTTAAAGAGAAGGGTAGTTTTTATTATAAATATTTCATTTAGTTTTATATATTTATAGATTTTAATCATGTTATAATACGTTGTTATTCTATATACATATATAAAATTAGAACAGCTCTCCTATTACAGAATAAATAATTACTTAATGGATTAAAGGTCATCTATTTGTCACAACTGTTTCAATGTTAATTAGTGACAAATAAGCTTTAGAAAATCTCTCCCGAACCTTCTAATAAATGAGATGCATTGCACATTATCCAATAAAATGAATTAATAATGCGCTATCTATGGATCTATAATACGCTTTCGGGAACTAAATAATTATCAAACGGTAATGACAGATAATAGATTTGAAAAGTAATGTAATGTATTCTGCTACCAGGAATTATTAGAGAGGAAAGTAAAATATTAAATTTTTGTTATCTTTTGTACTTATTTATGTTGATACGATCACAAAGGGTGTCACTGGGTATTTTCCAAAGTTTTGTGATTATTACAGTTGATTGCTATCGGTTTTATATTTGTAAATAAGACCGCTTTACATCCATTTGTGAAAGATGAAACGAATATTCTGCAATGTGACAGAAAACTCGTTATTTCCTATGCGAATATTGTTGAAAGAAAGTTACACAACAAAATATTCACAGACGGATGAGATATAAGAATTTGATATGTACTTGATATACATATAAAATATCTACAGCAAAATACCGAAATGCAAACGTACAATAGATAATTAATCAATAGTTTTACGAAAATTAAATTACATTGATTCTAATTGTTGATAAAAACAGGTAGTGGACAAAGTTGAAATAATTATTTTTACATAGACTACTCATTATCAATTAAATAAAGTTCACTGTTTAATCGATAGCTTTAATTAAAGTTGCAATGTATTATCAACGTCTCTAAAAACGTCACCGTCTTGCAGCTAATTACGTCGAAATTAAAAGCAGGCTAATTTATAAGGTGCAATTAATATCTTATAAATTTTAACTAGTACTCCTCTTGCATGTAATTGTTTTGAGGAAGATAAGTTCAAAAATAGAAACATTGAGTTCTATTCGCGTTCATTAAATGGAAGCAATGTACCTAAGCTTTTATTTCTTATTGTTAGTTCGTATGTAAATGTAGATGTTATGTAAAAAAAAAATGAGCAGTACAATCATTCAAAAATGAAAACCTTTGCAAAATGTAGGGTAAAATCGGCATCCAGTAACAGTGAAACTGAAGTCAGTGCGTCTGAACCTTTACAACCAGAAACAAGGTGCTCTACATACTTTAGTTTCCAGTTTTCGTTATATATAAAAAGAGACGTGAAGTTTTAATGTTAGATCTAGTATGGTCTTACCTTAAGAGCAGCAATAAGTAAAAAAGTCGTCTAATTACCTATTTAAAGTTTATAACTTAATAAATGATAAAACTCCTGTGTTTATTTGTTACAGTACGGGACCATTGCTTGAAAAAACAAGTGAATTCCTAGCAGTATAAATTTATAAACGAAAAATTGTGAGACATCGCTATCTCTCCTACATACGAGGGTTAATCAAATATACACGGTAATTTTACTATTTAGCTTAGCACGTAATTCAGATCTAAAGGATTCGATACTCGAGCGTTGTTTGGTTTATGAAAAGGGGGAAACCGGCTTATGTAGCAGGTGCGCTCGGTTCTGTCCGCAATACAGCCATGACTGAGCGCAAGGCACCTCCTTCTGTTGCACAACGCATCATCATAAAGTTTTTAACCAATGAAGGCGGTTAGGTTAAACCATCGGAAATTTTAACTCGTTTGAAGGCACAGTTTGGGGATGTTACATGCTACTGTCTCAGAATCGGGTGTATACGTGGGTCAGAAAACAGAGAATTCAGGGATGGAATGATCGACGCCCAAGAACAAATCTCACAAATGACAAAATCCGTGCTGTTCGAGAGATTGTTGAAGTTGATTGCCGGTTAATTATTGAACAAGTCTCATCAAAAGTGGGTATGTGGGTATTAGCTACGGGTGTGTTCAAGTGTTCAATTCATCATGACTGATGAACTTGGTTTTAGAAAAATTAGTGCTCGCTGGGTTCCAAGGTTGTTGACCAAAAATCAAAAACAGGTCAGGTCGGAGATCAGTGAGAGACTTCTGAATCGATTTTGAGGCGTATCGTCAGGCTGCCCTGTCAAAGACGAAGCCAAAACCCAACTCTCAGCCAGAAATGTGCTTGCGACTGTTTTCATTGAGTTGTTACAGTCAACAAAAATCGCGTATCGAAACAGACGACGGGATATGCCCATTCGACAAGTAATCCCGTCATCCTCCTTCATGACAACGCAGTTTTTTACAAGGAATAAAGTGGAAGAATGGGCTAGGAAACCCTCGAGCATCCTCCTTATAGCCCTGACTAGTCACTAATTGGCTGACAACTCGCCCTCAAACATTATGCGTTTATGAAGAAGGAATATTCAGGCTTCCAAATCGGTGGCAAAATTGTGTAGAGCACGCACGGAGGTGACTACATTGAAAAATGTTAAATGTTTAATTTGTGTGCACCATTAATCAATAAATTTATTTTACAAAATTACCTTTTATATTTGATTTACCCTCGTACTTAGTGAGATTTTGTCGTGGAATTTATTTTATTTAGATGTCGAGTTGCTCATTAATTAACACGAACTGTAATATACAATAATTTTGTACAAACTGAATCGTAAACAAAAATTTCATTTCATCGCATATTCGAAATTCCCTAATGTGATGACAATCGGCAAGCAAATCTAGCAGTCCCCCGAGAAGTTTTTAATTTGTCGACACAATTGTTTACTAGTTTAGTTCGTTTAGTTCTATCCTATTAATTACAATGAGAAACGTGATTCTACTAGAATTCCAAGAGCAAATTAATGACAAACTGTTCGCGCTGCATTTGGCAAACTATTAGGTCATTCTATCTCTGATGGATATTGATTAGGAAATTTAACGTGATATACAAGAGTCACCTAGTGGGTATACTCGTCAAAAAAACAGAATACCTAATGGTTTCGGTGGGTTATCTGACACACAAACAAGACCGATTGAAATATAAAAAACCTGATACCTCCAAATATCCTTCGATAATCAATTTGGTTGGGAACCGACAAATAGCCATATCACCTACCTACCCAACAATCTCCCGTGTAAAAGATTGGTAACCCTTGAAATGCATATGGTTAAGGTTATTAGAAAATTGAAAAGTGAATTGGGCGTCACCAGCGTCATAAATTAAAATGAAAATTAACAAAGCTGATATCTCCGAATGTTTCCCGCTAATCAATCTGGAAACTGACAAATAGAATATGCATCTGCCTGATGGATAACCTTTGTTGTGCACATGGTCAAGGTTACCCGGAAAATTGAATTTTGTGTTTAGTAAAGGTATGTTGAGCGTCATCACCATTACAAATTAAAATGAAAATGCAAAAAGCTGATATCTCCGAATATTCCCGATAATCAATCTGGAAACTGATAAATAAAATATGCACCTGTCTGCACAAACATGTCCCGTGTAAAAGATGGATAACCTTTGATGTGCATATGGTTAAGGTTACCCTGAAAATTGAATTTTGTGTTTAGCAGAAGTATGTTGAGCGTCATTAGCATTACAAATTAAAATGAAAATGAAAAAGCCGATATCTCTTAATAATCCTCGGTAATCAATCTCGCAACTAACAAATGGAACATAACATACACCTACCTACACAATAATGACCTGTATCAAATATGAATAACCGTTCAACTGGAGATGGTCACGATTTCAGATTATGTATTTTTGAGAATAAAAATTTGTAATTAGAATAGTTTATAATCAGTAAGTATTTAATAGATCTAACTTCGCTTTGGTTTTATTTCTCGTAACAAAGAGTAACAACAATTCGAGTATTTTTAAAACATTCGTATTCACATTTGCTTATTATTAAATAATAATAATAAAACTAGCCAAAAGTAGTTAGTATAAATTAAACCGTTCATCACTGCTTTTTATTTTGACTGAAGTATATTTGGATCGCACAGTTCTGATCCATTTTCCCTTTATACAACGTCGCTTTATAAGCCATTTTTGCGAAGGGCCACTTCGAAGGTTGAACCTAAATCTTACAAAATTATCTTTCTTCGAATCTTAAACTTAGACGTCAACCTCCCTATTCCATCGTAAATTATTACTTACAGAACTATTGGGAAATAAAAACTTTTCTACAAACTTTTATTGACCCTTCGCCCTTATTAACCTTTATTATCTACCACCAGTAGCGCTAATACATTATAGTTTATATATTTAACGACGAATTAATTACAGAAAATCAATACCTACCTAATAAATATATAGAATATGGATAGGTACATATAAATATATATTAAAACATTAACATATATTTAAAATTAAAATTAAAATATTCAGACGTATCAATGCTATTTATTAATCAATTTCAACGAATCGTTTCGACCTGACGGTCATTTTCAAGTCATTTTCAAATCAAGTTCTATGAATACGTTAATACAATAAAAAATAAGAGAACAAATTGTACAACTGGAATTACAGAACACTGCGATAGTGAAAATCATGAAATAGACAAAGACAGTTTAAAAATATTACACATTTAACCGGAAGACAATAATTAAATCCGAAAAAAGAAGGTATTAAAATCCTTTTTCGTCTAATTACAAAGGATCAGATCATTACATTTGGAACGCGTTCTACACAGTAGGCACAGCGCACCTAAAGCCATATCCCATGATCTGTGATCGTTTGTAATTAGACGAAAAAGGATTTTAGTATCTTCTTTTTTTGGATTGTTATCTTCGTCTCATAATCTTTCGGAATCAACAGTGTAATTCAATGCCGATAGGGGTATTACCCCTCGGAGTAGTTGTTTCTGTTGATTCCATATTTATAAAAAATTAAATCTTCTAGAAAACTTAGAAATCAAAAAAGTTTTCACCTCAAAACTTAATACTATTAATAATTAAACAAAATTAACTGTAAGCAACATCCGTCTGATTTAACACAATCTACAGTTTTACCCTACTCGTTATCATAACTTGTACCAATTATTTAAGGATAATTTCTACCATTTTACATTTAGTATCGTATTGCAATTTTAAAAATGAACGTCAAATCGAAACGATTTGTCGAAATTATTAAGTCAATATTGTTTAAACGTTTGAATATTTTTCTTTTTTTTTAAATTTAAATATGTTTCATATACCAAGCACCACAAAGAACTTAACAATTAACAAATATGGTATATTAAATTTGTTTCTTGTTAATTTATTAATATTAATTAGCATATTATCAGAAAATAAATGTTTGCCAGATGACAGAAGAGTGTAGAAGAATTGTTTTTAGGTCAATGAAGCATTAGTTGGAGGGTTTTAGGTCAGACAGCTGTTACGTTTCGGAAGTCTAACTAATAGTACTATTTATCTTCAAAACATTAAATTTCTAGGAGTTAAGTGAAATCCGTTAAAGAGGTGAAGTTCACTTGTAATAACCTGCTACAGAAACAATTGTTTTAGTTTGGGGCAGGTTTAATCAGCCAAAAGGGCCGACATAGTAATAGAATACAACGGTCCTTTCAGGCCTCTTGTTCCAATTAGACACACAGTCACCTGCTATTCATTGTATATATACGGTATTTCGGAAATGTTAAAAGCAAGCCTAACAATAATTTTAACAAATATAATCGAGACGTTAACAATTTGAAATCAAAATTTTGAAGAATCAGACAAAAGGTTACAAACATTGAATCAGACAAAATTAAATTTGATAATGCATAATGTTTTAATGTTGATAAGAAAATACGAGCCAAAAGTAAATTAACTGAATCTGCATTTACTTAATGGAAATTCGTTGTAGAATTAATTAATAAAGATATTACCGACACTAAATTTAAAAACAATAACCTATTTACATTAAATCTAAAAAGGTTGCTAAATAAACTAAATATAAAAATAGCATTTAAAACTAATACTACATAAAAGATAATAAAGATCAAAAAACTAACAGTAACAAATGAGGATAATATAAATTAACTTGTGGTACTTGCAATAAACATTACATCGGACAAACGGGTAGATAATTTAGTAAACGTACTAAAGAACATGTAAATTTATTCAAAAGTCAAAAAGCTGATTCCAATTACGCTACACACTTAACATAATTTAAATTCAGATTTTAAAATTCTACATACAGAAAGTAAAAGTTATAAATTAAATCTCTTAGAAACCATGGAACTTGTATCCACACAAAAACCCACCCTTAACAAATTAATGTATATGTATAAATACCGCAAATTGTTTTTGTCACCTTAAGTATATTTGTAACTTCTGAAGAAGCCATATCGTAACGAAACATATGTTAAGTGCAATAAATAATTTTATGGAAATTACAAATATTTTATTTTATTTTTTAATGCCAAAAGTAAAGCTTGATATCTCCATTCAATGAATCTGTGTACAATAGAAAGCAAAATTTCGAATATCGGCTAATATTCTGTTTCTAATTTTTTCTTAATTAAACAATGACCATTTCCAGATTTAGATTTAAGCTGCTTATTGATTTGAACCGTAATTCTACGAAAATTTAATCATCAAGCGTATTATCTTAAAAGGATTATTCTAATTCTGAACATAATTTTGATAGAAAACCGTTGAATCTAATCATTTATTAATTGAATTCGACAATAATCTAGGTACATATATATATATACCATCAAAGTACTTCTCTGAGCTGCAGTTAAAATGAAAATAGAAAATGGTATAGGCCTTTGCTGTGTTAGCATGGACAGAGAGAGGAGTGTTTCAAGTATAAAATATGAGTACGTATTACAGTACCGCTATCAAAAATGAATTAGGTTTTAACCACGATGTGAAACATTTTTGAGATCGATCTCGTGAAATTGAGATTTCTGATTTATTTCTGTATCGTGAATCTACGGGAGGCTTTTAGTCACGTTCTCTATTCGATACCCTGGCTGGAAGCGGCGTAAAAACAGATTCATTCTCATTTTCAACTCATCAACTATCTACGGCATTAACGATATCTATATTACAAAGGTACGGTAAGCGAAATGTTAACTGAACCCGAGTATTACAGTTTTTCCGATTGTAAATAATCTAAAATATAATTTTTCTATCTCTTTTTCTATAAACTAATAATATTTGTTATATATTAGGGGTAGAATTGTAAGTAAATATTTAATTGGCTTTATATTACCTTGGCTTTATCATTAACAGAAATTAAAAATTTTGCTGTCACCAGTAAAATTCTTGTAAAACATTTTTTAAATAAGAATAAACAAAAGATAATTAAAATAATAATTTTATAATAAATTCTACATTATAAAAACAAAGGCTTTCACGGCCGGAATCCATGGTAGAATAAAGATTCGGGCTGTAGGGCCGCGGTCTAACTGAACTATCAAGTCCAGACGTTTCGCCGGCTACTGCGGCTGACATCCTCAGTGGTAGTGCTGCGTTGACAACGTTAACGTAGGTTGTATCTCGAAGTCCCTGCCGCTGCCGTTTAGACCAGTCCCAGCGGGGACCCAGTCGCTACCGAGACTTCGAGATGCAACCTACGTTCACGTTGTCAACATAGCACTACCATTGATGATGCCACCCGCAATAGCCGACGAAACGTCTGGACTTAATAGTTCACTTACACAGCCCGAATATTTTATTTTACTATAAATTCTACATTGTTTATTCTTTAATAATACTAAGTTTAAAGGGTGATGTTGTTTACTCTTAAAAATATGTTTTACAATTTAAGTGAGCTTTTATTAACCTTATAATCCAAGCGCATTCATCAATTATTTTGCTTTTAATTTCATCTGCTCCAATGTTTTTGACGCGCACAGTTGGAAAAGGGAATATTTCGAGTTGATAAAGACAAATTATCATGTGGACAATGGGACAATTTCGATGTTAAAAGAGTTGACAAAATTAGCGCACGGGTTGTCAAAGTTCCTTTTTTCCTCGTGTCTTTATAAATTAATTACACCCTCCGGGGGTAAAACATAATTACAGCGCCACATTATAAAGTGTAATTTCGCCTAGTTAAACGTTAACAGTTCACCCTTTCGTTTTAAACCTTACTTTCGTAGGGTAATTATTAAATTAAGAAAGTGGGGTAAGCGACTGTTACACTATGCCGTAAATGAATAAGAAAACGGTTATCTAAATGGTGTACCCACCTACCTAAAAATTTTTTAATACAAATACTTTTAATCGAAGGTTAATAATTCATACATCTAACTTCACCTGGATCAGTTTCGAAAGGCGAAGCCTGCATTAATATCATTAAATCGAAACATTGCTCTCTTAGAGTATGAAAAATGGCGTACATTTAATATTTACTATCTTATCTTTTTAAATAGTACTTTACGGTGCAAGATAAATGACTGTTATTAAAGCACAAAAGTTTACTGCAATCCCATTATCTTTAGTAAGTAGTATTATAGTAACAATGGCTCTCGACTACTTGAAGTAGTTGTTATTTCAATTAGTTAGTTACGATAAACACTAATAATAAATGATATACATTTTGGTTTTAAGAAACAAAAACAAATTCTCTTTCGGTTTTGATTTAAATATATTTAATTAATGTGTAACGATTATTATTAATGCACAATAAACACAGTTAAAAATTAATGATATGCATTTTGTGCTAATAGAATTTTGCATGAACAATTCATCAAATACAGGAATGCGAAATTAATTATTGAATTAATTTATACCCACTACAGATTACCCCTACAGTGATGGAAAAATTTGTTAGTGTTGTTACTACCTCTCCGAGACTCAAACCCGGGATCTTTGGCTTTACACGCCAATGCTTTTGCCACTAAGCTACGAGAGGTGACAACAGTAACAACAACGAACGTACTTACTAAGTCACAGAACGTCGGAATCAATTTATATACAATGTATGTTGTATAAATTAATTCAATAATTAATTTCGCATTGCTGTATTTAAAATTTACCCCTACTAAAAAATTCTTTAAAATTTCATTGTTAATTCATCAAATATTGTAAAATAAAATGAAATAAAACAATTTTCAAACAAATGTGAAATACTTCATCTAAGTGTAGATACAATTTCATGTTATTGATCTTTATATATTATCATTACTGGTAGGTAAAAACTGGAGATGCAAAAATAAATTGCGGTGTAGACAATTTCCAATTCGGTTTAAAAATTGTATATTTGAAGTAATAAATTATATTATTTATCATTCCGCTCAGAAACTGTATTGCGCTACCAAGGCAATAAAGGTATACTTGCATGCAATTCACATTTACGTACGGGTTCAATATTCATTTGAATTTGAATGCATGCGTATTTTTCAAATATTTGCTATATCATAGCTAAGTGACCTATTCCCATCCTCAATAACATGTATGCTTACAGATTTCATATTCAATATTCATATAATGCGTTTTGCAAACTATTTGATTTAAATATTTTCTGATTTAATATCGTGAACCTGTGGCTGGTTCATCATGTTCTGTTATTTATAATATAAAGTTGTCCTTTGTGTAGTACTTTATGAGCTACGCTGAATATGTAATATTTATTTTCTAGCTTTACAGACAATTGGAACAGTCAGTTTCATTCAAAAACGAAGGTAATGACCAATAACATTTCAATAATGATAAATTTCTATTCGAACTGGTGTAAATTCAAATTAAAGCGCAATTTTTCCTCAAACGTTTACTATTATGAGTGCCCAAAATACAGAATTTGTCGATTGATGTCATAATAAAGAAACTCTTTGAATATCTGTTCAAAGACGTATTCATAACATCCATTGTCTTTATTTATTGATGTGTACGAAGTAATGGTAGTAAAAGCGCTGAATATACCTTTGAACAACTGGACATTGTCTAACGAGAACTTCAAACATACTTTTAAAATAGTTTGATTTTGGGTTACTCCCTACAAAGTACAAAACAAAAGTGTTACTACTGTTTTGAAAGAAATGGTAATATTTCATGTTTTAACTACTAATATGAATAAGGTACAGGTGACCTTTTAGAAATTATATGAACATTTTTAGTTGATTTGAAAAATTATGCAAATAATACGTAATTTACTAATTGCATTTGAAAGTATTGTCTGCTGCTAAAATAGCTGATAGCATTAATTTACTGAAGATTCCTCTTTCTGTTAATTCAAATATAGTTCAATATATGTATTGAAATAAAATTGTATTAATCTTCCAAAGGGATCTTTGGGCATAAACGATTTTCTAAAAATAACACATTTTCATTATTTGAACAAATTTTACTGAGGCACGGCTCATGTAAGTATATCTCCTAACTGAAATCTCCAGTTTGAACAATTTAATATTTAATCGAGTTACAAGTTACAAAGACAAATAGAAAGAAATTTGGAAACCCAACAAACTGACAAACCATTATCCAACTGAATAAACTTGGAATAAAACAATTTTTATTTTAAATAGTTTGAAATTTGAAAAGCTTCAACAAATTTACATTTAGTGTAATTTTTTACTGGGTTGAAGTGATAATGTTAAACAGTTACATGCAGAGAGAAGATGATTACAAACTGTTCAACGTGTTCAAGTTATGCATTCTAATTTACAATTTATAGATGACTGATTCGGACCAACACTTCACTTGTTTCAAATCAACCTTTAGCAAAACATCAATTAATGGAAATCAACTGAATCGTCTATAGTTTCTTCGTGTAGCTACCTACTGTAACAAAAACACATTTATCTATTATCATATGTTTATATTTGTTTTGGATTCGTTCGGGCGTTCTCTGCAATTATTTATTTGAAAATAATTATTCATTATCTCATGGACGGTGTTAACAAAACAAAAATACCGATGGTTAAAATGCACGCATGAATAAAATTCTGAAATCGTTAAACCATTTGTTAGAAGACAAAGTAATTAAAAATTTATATATGTTCAGATTTACATTTTATGCACAAAACTATTATCACTGATTAACCTCCAGAGAACTGATTTGATACAATGTTTTGTGTAAAACAGGATGAAGGTCAGTTTAGCACAACTAAATGTAAATAACTAACTGAACGAGCCAAATCTGCAAAATTTTATTTAGTGACCTGTTAAAAATTAACAATGAAACAAATTGGATTCCAAATATTGAAAATCAGATGAAATATATATTCCTCTGCATATTTACGGATGCGTGATTTTTAACTAATATTAATAACTGGTGAAAAAAATATTTTTCAACTGATTTTTAATATTTACGTCTATTTTACGTCTTTACAGTTTCAATAAATTAAATTTTGCCGATGTGCTTTAGATATTAATTATTTTTTAAGTAACACTATTTTTTTGCAGTATAACTCCCAAACCTCCTTAAGTATTCAGTTTTAGCAGATATTTCAAACAAAGTTCTTGTTGAAAACCTTCTTTGTCTGCCAAGGATGATTAAAAAGACTAGGACAGTTATGAAGCTTGAGGATAATCTTAATAAAATTTACTTTGCAAGACCTGTTAGATAGATAGAACGGTATTGTACATAAACGTTTACACAGATCTGTAGTCTGCAAAATACGAAACTAAATAATCCAACACTTCTAATCTTGCTACTGAGGAAATTGATCCTTAATTTCCAAGTATATTTTGTGCCTGTTTCGAGTTTCCCGAAAGATTATAAAGGAGTCAGTATTATCTAATATTATCACGTCAACAACTATATTTCAAGTGTGAATATTTTATTAAACATTCATTCCTACATTTACTCGATAACTACTTTTGTTGATTTGAATCGTATTACTAAGAAGGAACTGGAAAAGTAATAGTTAAAGAAGTACCTACTTAAAGAAACCGTGTCTTTTCATAATTTTAATTTAAGTAGTACGACGTGACAGGCAGACAAAGGAAAACGAAGAAAAATCAAATCCCTTCCCAAAACTCGGATGGAGATGTGAAAAATGTTCAGTTATTAAAATGCATTTGAAGTAAAAGATGCAAAATATAATACGGTTCTAAATTGTGCTGAAAAATTCATCCAGTACATTAAATACGAAACGCAAAATAGGTGTTTCTGAAATATTTTTTAAAATAAAATGTTTTTTATGGTTGTTTATTAACAAAGTTGCTCTATTATTTACGGTAAAGTTTATGCAGGTTTTACATCGAAAAAACTTGACCTGCTTGATATGTTATGTGACAAAATTCATATAGAATTATACTATATAAGTTATTATATTATGTAACGTAACATAAACATTTTTAAAATAAGCTGTTGATATTCCGTAAAAACAATAACTATAATAATAATTAAATCATTAAAATAAAATCTTACTTGCACAACTAAACAATAGTATTTGCATGTAGTTTTGCTGAAGCAAAATAGTGAGAAAAACATAGAAGATTAATTTGCCAGTTATACGAACTAATGGATGAATGAGCCAAGATCTGGCCACGATAACTCATCAATGTTTGATTAAAACAACAGTACGAAAACTATAGTCAGTAAAAACTACAATTTCAATTAAAGAAACTAGTCACTCGGTTGAGATTTTCCGTATTAGAGAGAAGCATCCATTCAATTGTGATGACTGTTTATGGTACAGAGCACTTATTGCATTCAGTAAAACTGAAAATCTACTAGAATCAATACCACCTGAGGAGATGTTTCTAAACCAAAAACAGCATAGAAGATCGTTGGTTACAATGCAGGTTGGGAATGGAACTTCAACAATTCATGCAGTCAGTAAACTTCAATCGACAAATTTAATAATATCGTGTAAATACCTATACATACTTACACGACAGCGTTAGTAACTTAGTAAAACTATGACGAAGAGCTAAACTTGAATGTAAAATATTTATCTATTAACATTCGACATAGTTTGACATTAATCGAGGAGAGAAGGACTCACAATTTCTTTCAAAATGAAGAGTTTATGACAATTGAAAATATATTTTACAACAAATATGCAAGATCCTATTTTCCCCGCGACTTTCTGAGTGTAGATGTACGTTTCTAAATATATTTATATACTTTAAGTACATTTACAAGCGTCTTCAAATAAAGTTTCTTCAATTAAAATCAATTTCTGAATCCATCAAGTAGATTTATTCGCAACTGCCCCTAATCAATTCATGTCAATCAACGTTCGTTGTTTTCTATAGTATTTCGCCTAAAAATGGTTTAAAAACTACCCACATTCTATTTATAATATTGATTCAAACAGTTCTACAACTACTGGACTAAATACATTCATTTATTTCGTCTTATTTGAAGTAGTTTAAAAGTTATGACTTCATCTATCTAAATCTACATTTAGTGTAATTTTTTACTAGGCTGATGTGGTAAAGCGTTTGAACTAATAGTCAACAGTTTCATGTAGATGATTACAAACTGTTCAACGTGTTCAAGTTATGCATTCTAATTTACAATTTATAGATGACTGATTCGGACCAACACTTCACTTGTTTCAAATCAACCTTTAGCAAAACATCAATTAATGGAAATCAACTGAATCGTCTATAGTTTCTTCGTGTATCTACCTACTGTAACAAAAACACATTTATCTATTATCATATGTTTATATTTGTTTTGGATTCGTTCGGGCGTTCTCTGCAATTATTTATTTGAAAATAATTATTCATTATCTCATGGACGGTGTTAACAAAACAAAAATACCGATGGTTAAAATGCACGCATGAATAAAATTCTGAAATCGTTAAACCATTTGTTAGAAGACAAAGTAATTAAAAATTTATATATGTTCAGATTTACATTTTATGCACAAAAAATATTATCACTGATTAATCTCCAGAGAACTGATTTGATACAATGTTTTGTGTAAAACAGGATGAAGGTCAGTTTAGCGCAACTAAATGTAAATAACTAACTGAACGAGCCAAATCTGCAAAATTTTATTTAGTGACCTGTTAAAAATTAACAATGAAACAAATTGGATTCCAAATATTGAAAATCAGATGAAATATATATTCCTCTGCATATTTACGGATGCGTGATTTTTAACTAATATTAATAACTGGTGAAAAAAATATTTTTCAACTGATTTTTAATATTTACGTCTATTTTACGTCTTTACAGTTTCAATAAATTAAATTTTGCCGATGTGCTTTAGATATTAATTATTTTTTAACTAACACTATTTTTTTTTAAAGTATAACTCCCAAACCTCCTTAAGTATTCAGTTTTAGCAGATATTTCAAACAAAGTTCTTGTTGAAAACCTTCTTTGTCTGCCAAGGATGATTAAAAAGACTAGGACAGTTATGAAGCTTGAGGATAATCTTAATAAAATTTAGTTTGCAAGACCTGTTAGATAGATAGAACGGTATTGTACATAAACGTTTACACAGATCTGTAGTCTGCAAAATACGAAACTAAATAATCCAACACTTCTAATCTTGCTACTGAGGAAATTGATCCTTAATTTCCAAGTATATTTTGTGCCTGTTTCGAGTTTCCCGAAAGATTATAAAGGAGTCAGTATTATCTAATATTATCACGTCAACAACTATATTTCAAGTGTGAAAATTTTATTAAACATTCATTCCTACATTTACTCGATAACTACTTTTGTTGATTTGAATCGTATTACTAAGAAGGAACTGGAAAAGTAATAGTTAAAGAAGTACCTACTTAAAGAAACCGTGTCTTTTCATAATTTTAATTTAAGTAGTACGACGTGACAGGCAGACAAAGGAAAACGAAGAAAAATCAAATCCCTTCCCAAAACTCGGATGGAGATGTGAAAAATGTTCAGTTATTAAAATGCATTTGAAGTAAAAGATGCAAAATATAATACGGTTCTAAATTGTGCTGAAAAATGCATCCAGTACATTAAATACGAAACGCAAAATAGGTGTTTCTGAAATATTTTTTAAAATAAAATGTTTTTTATGGTTGTTTATTAACAAAGTTGCTCTATTATTTACGGTAAAGTTTATTCAGGTTTTACATCGAAAAAACTTGACCTGCTTGATATGTTATGTGACAAAATTCATATAGAATGATACTATATAAGTTATTATATTATGTAACGTAACATAACATAAGCTGTTGATATTCCGTAAAAACAATAACTATAATAATAATTAAATCATTAAAATAAAATCTTACTTGCACAACTAAACAACAGTATTTGCATGTAGTTTTGCTGAAGCAAAATAGTGAGAAAAACATAGCAGATTAATTTGCCAGTTATACGAACTATTGGATGAATGAGCCAAGATCTGGCCACGATAACTCATCAATGTTTGATTAAAACAACAGTACGAAAACTATAGTCAGTAAAAACTACAATTTCAATTAAAGAAACTAGTCACTCGGTTGAGATTTTCCGTATTAGAGAGAAGCATCCATTCAATTGTGATGACTGTTTATGGTACAGAGCACTTATTGCATTCAGTAAAACTGAAAATCTACTAGAATCAATACCACCTGAGGAGATGTTTCTAAACCAAAAACAGCATAGAAGATCGTTGGTTACAATGCAGGTTGGGAATGGAACTTCAACAATTCATGCAGTCAGTAAACTTCAATCGACAAATTTAATAATATCGTGTAAATACCTATACATACTTACACGACAGCGTTAGTAACTTAGTAAAACTATGACGAAGAGCTAAACTTGAATGTAAAATATTTATCTATTAACATTCGACATAGTTTGACATTAATCGAGGAGAGAAGGACTCACAATTTCTTTCAAAATGAAGAGTTTATGACAATTGAAAATATATTTTACAACAAATATGCAAGATCCTATTTTCCCCGCGACTTTCTGAGTGTAGATGTACGTTTCTAAATATATTTATATACTTTAAGTACATTTACAAGCGTCTTCAAATAAAGTTTCTTCAATTAAAATCAATTTCTGAATCCATCAAGTAGATTTATTCGCAACTGCCCCTAATCAATTCATGTCAATCAACGTTCGTTGTTTTCTATAGTATTTCGCCTAAAAATGGTTTAAAAACTACCCACATTCTATTTATAATATTGATTCAAACAGTTCTACAACTACTGGACTAAATACATTCATTTATTTCGTCTTATTTGAAGTAGTTTAAAAGTTATGACTTCATCTATCTAAATCTACATTTAGTGTAATTTTTTACTAGGCTGATGTGGTAAAGCGTTTGAACTAATAGTCAACAGTTTCATGTAGATGATTACAAACTGTTCAACGTATTCAAGTTATGCATTCTAATTTACAATTTATAGATGACTGATTCGGACCAACACTTCACTTGTTTCAAATCAACCTTTAGCAAAACATCAATTAATGGAAATCAACTGAATCGTCTATAGTTTCTTCGTGTATCTACCTACTGTAACAAAAACACATTTATCTATTATCATATGTTTATATTTGTTTTGGATTCGTTCGGGCGTTCTCTGCAATTATTTATTTGAAAATAATTATTCATTATCTCATGGACGGTGTTAACAAAACAAAAATACCGATGGTTAAAATGCACGCATGAATAAAATTCTGAAATCGTTAAACCATTTGTTAGAAGACAAAGTAATTAAAAATTTATATATGTTCAGATTTACATTTTATGCACAAAAAATATTATCACTGATTAATCTCCAGAGAACTGATTTGATACAATGTTTTGTGTAAAACAGGATGAAGGTCAGTTTAGCACAACTAAATGTAAATAACTAACTGAACGAGGCACATCTGCAAAATTTTATTTAGTGACCTGTTAATAATTAACAATGAAACAAATTGGATTCCAAATATTGAAAATCAGATGAAATATATATTCCTCTGCATTTTTAGGCATGCGTGTTTTTTTAACTAATATTAATAACAGGTGAAAAAAAATATTTTTCAACTGATTTTTAATATTTACCTCTATTTTACGTCTTTACAGTTTCAATAAATTAAATTTTGCCGATGTGCTTTAGATATTAATTATTTATTGAGTAACACTATTTTTTTTTTAAAGTATAACTCCCAAACCTCCTTAAGTATTCAGTTTTAGCAGATATTTCAAACAAAGTTCTTGTTGAAAACCTTCTTTGTCTGCCAAGGATGATTAAAAAGACTAGGACAGTTGTGAAGCTTGAGGATAATCTTAATAAAATTTACTTTGCAAGACCTGTCAGATAGATAGAACGGTATTGTATATAAACCTTTAGACAGATCTGTAGTCTGCGAAAAACGAAACCAAATAATCCAACACTTCTAATCTCGTTAGTGAGGAAATTGCTCCTTAATTTCCACGTATATTCTGTGCCAGTTTTGAGTTTCCCGAAAGATTGTATATGCGTCAGTATTACCTACGATTATTACGTCAACAACTATATTTCAACTGTGGCAATTTATTTAAATCCTATATTTACTGGATGAGTAATTGTTTCTGTTGATTCGAATCGTATCATAAAAAAATATTATTTTATCTAATAAGGATTTGGTATCTATTTATAAATTTAAATTAAATAAAATATTTAAGCTGACTCAACTATATATAAACTAAGCCATTGATGTTTGCTCTTAATTGTTTTCAGAACAAAAAATTGGTTTAAGAACTATCCAATTACAAACACAAAATAATCTTTAGAAAACGAAAATAGGGATTATGAATTAGGATTTGTACTTTAAATTGAACTATTTCAAACAAATCTCATCTCTGTATACATTCCCAACGCTTAGTAATAAATTTGAGAACTTTCGATAACATTTTCGAAGAAGATTAAGGCATATTTTTGAGCAAATCGTTGGTTCGTTTTGTTATTGACGATCAGTTCTTAAGTTCAGGCGAGGGATTAATGGACAGCATTCAGGTTGGCAGAGGGATTTCTGTCTGAAATTTATTGATGATTGACCGCGATAGCAGAAGGAATGCATTTCTGGTTCCAACAGTTAAATGGATTGCCCAGTTTCTCAACTCACTGTTTACACCATAAACTAACTAACAGGGGGTTCACCGCAACTGACGTATGAACATACTAAACAAAACATTCTTAAACTTGAAACTCTCTAGGTAAATTTCAACAACAAAGTTGGAAGCAGTTTCTGTGACCAATATGTCCCAATAAAAATACAAAAATACAAAACCAAACTAACGTAAAATAAAAACATAACAAACTGAAAACTCCGTACCTGGAATTTCCTTCTCGTTAAACACAATATTATAAACCTGAATATCACATAAATTTTTTACAAGCATGTAGGAGTATTTTGTTTGTGATAATTATAAATTTTGTTGAGGGTTTTGCAATCCATTCTAATGAGCGCTATTATTTCCGACGGATTTTTACTACTATTTGTTATTGGCATTTGAACCACTTATGTTCTTTTCCTTGTAAGCATGGTCTTTCTAGTGCTTAAGGACGACTCTACTCAACTTCTGAACCGCGAATACGAAGCAGCTTTACGGTAATCCTTAAATCGAGAAAACCTTCACCAAAGACTATTTCCTGTGGCGCAAACGATGTAAAACATCTTGTCGTTGTAAGATCGCTAATATTTCATCTGTGTCTTTAAGATGTACATGGATTTTCAGCTGTAGCTTGGCGATATAAGGAAAACTGGAGTAACAGATTAGTAAAACATAACCGTAAACGTAAATTAAAATGAAGTCTCTACTACTTTTTCATTAATTTGAAATGTGTTTTCAATAAGAAGGAACTGGGAAAATAATAGTTAGTAAAGTACCCACTTAAAGAAACTTTATCTTCTCATAATCTTAATTTAAGTTGTACGATATGACAGGCAGATAAACAAAAAACAAAAAAGAAACCAACCCCTTCCTAAAACTATGATAGAGACGCAAAAATATGTAAAACGAATAAAAACCAAAGAAATGTATCAACAAAATTTATTAAGAAAAATTATCTTACAATTGTTTCGACAGATCTGTCATTATCAAAGAGTAATAAGAAATACTAAATTAAAAGTTAAGATGCATGTGTTTAAATACAATTCTAGAAATAGATAATAACAACAACAAAATTATAGAACTTTCCGATCATTACAACCTAATTAACTTATTGAAGGTAAAAGTAATGGTGTATTATTGGTACATAACTCCTTCTGATTATTAACGACGTTTTTCCTTCTACCAACGCTTTCTTTATTTCAAGAAATGCTAATAAGTTCAGTCTTTTGCTTTTTTGACTCACGTGAATTAATTTAATGTAATTTATATCTAAATTATGTCCAAATTGGTTACAATGTTCGGAAAACCCTGTTGAATTGACCTTATTTCTAATGCTGTTGACATGTTCTTTAATGTAATGTTTTAAGGCTCGGCCACATTGTCCCAAATAAATTTAAGTGAACTAAAAGGATTTTTAAATTGGTTATGTAATGCAATTTATTTGGGACAATGTAGCCGAGCTTTGAAACATCGCATTAAAGAATATGTCAACAGGATTAAAACTAAGGTCAATTCAACAGGGTTTTCCGAACATTGTAACCAATTTGGACATAATTTAAATTTAAATTACATTAAATTAATTCACGTGAGTCAAAAAAGCAAAAGACTGAATTTATTAGAATTTCTTGAAATAAAGAAAGCGTTGGTAGAAGGAAAAAACGTCGTTAATAATCAGAAGGAGTTATGTACCAATAATACACCATTACTTTTACCTTCAATAAGTTAATTAGGTTATAATGATCGGAAAGTCCTATAATTTTGTTGTTATTATTATCTATGTCTAGAATTGTATTTAAACACATGCATCTTAACTTTTAATTTAGTATTTCGTATTACTCTGTGATAATGACAAATAGCACAATAAATAATTGTTGAAACATTCTAACTTTTATTTTATTTAATACATTTACTCAATATGTTTCATCAAAGGTCACTATTGACAATTTGAATAACTAAATAACTATAATATACATTTTTATTTAACGGATTATTGCTTAAATAATGTAAAATCTTTGTTACACAATAAAACAATAGTGTTTGCATGTACTTATGGTTGTTGTAAAATAGTGAAAATAGTATACAACATTTATTTATCAGTTTTACGAAATATACGAATGAATTAGAGAATGTTGCGACCCCGTAAACTCATTAAAGTTTGATTAACATGTACGTACAAAAAATAAAATTGGTCAAAGCTAAAATTTCAATTAAAGCAGCTAGTTGTTTGGTTGATGTAATTCGCACTCGTGACGGAAGCTTCTACTTAATTGTTGTGAACGTTTATAGATAGTACAGAGCATATATTGAATTCACGATCAGTGAAACTGCATAATATTGCTACGTTTGTCTCTTATCGAGAGTTTACTAGGATCAATACCACCTGAGGAGATGTTTCTAAACCAAAAACAGCATTGACGATCGTTGATGTCAACGCAGGAAGAGAATGGAATTTCAACAATCCATGCAGTTAGTAAACTTCAATCGACAAATTTAATAATAATAATATCGTCTTAATACCTTTACATATTTACATGACATCGTTCGCAACTTAACAGTAAAACTATGACGAAGATATATACATGAATGTAAAATATTTATCTATTAAATGTTGAAATAGTTTAACATCGATCGAGGAGAGAAGAACACAAAATACCTTTCAAAATAAATAGTTTAGATCAAGTACAAATATGCAATACTATCGTCTAAATATGAATGAATCAACCGATTAAGATAAAATGAAAGTTAAATGTTATTTTAAGATGAGCCCTATGCAAACTTTCGGTTATCTTTCTTAAAGAAACATAAGTTATCAGTTGTAAAAAATGCAAGTTAATTTTTACGATGTATTTGAAATAGAAAAGGTAAAATATGAAATGATGGTACATACTGTGAAAATGGAAAAAGAGTGAAAAAGATTCCTTTATAACTACCATTTACCCTCCTTTATCGTCATGTTTTCGTAAATTCTATAATTTTGAACACCTTTAGGTAGGGTTAAAGTGGAGGAAATGTTCTTTTCTAACGTTAACCCCACAAAGACGAGCAAGCCTATTACAGTTAGTAATCAAGTTAAAATCGGCAAAAGAATTTAGGCGGGCTTGTCAAGACATCAATTTAATTTATGAGTCACTTTCTTAATTAGGAACATAATAGTCATTACCATGCGATTCTCATGGAAGAATTTCAACCATTAACATAAATGATCCGGATGGCTGTTCAAACAAATGTTCCAATAAAACATCAAATTATTAAATCAAGAAATTGAACCAACAAAAAATTTTTTTACAGAATTTAAAATTGAAAGCGTTATTTATGTGAGGCACCTCCACCATTTTTAAATAAAACCGTCTTCTTGTTTGGAAATTGTCTTATAATTAGTGATGCACATCAAAGGTATTTCTTTGCAATTGTAACCGTTATTTTCATTAGTAAGAAGATTTGTGGTTAATTTGTTTTTACTTTTCAAAAAGAAATTTATTTCAAATTTTCCAAATATCTTGCATTTGAAGGAAAGAAAACACTTATTAAAATTCACAATTATTTATTAAAAATTTAATAATAATATCAATAGATTTTGCTAATATCAATACACTTTGCGGTTGGTTTCTTGTGAAACATTGTAATAATATATTAAAGAAAACACTTATTAAAATTCACAATTGTTTATTAGAAAACTCTAACACATGCGTTTCGACCTTTCGATCATTATCAAAGAGACAATCAGAGTTTACTGTATTGATAATGATCGAAAGGTCGAAACGCATGTGTTAGAGTTTTCTAATAAACAATTGTGAATTTTAATAAGTGTTTTCTTTAATATATTATTACAATGTTTCACAAGAAACCAACCGCAAAATGTATTGATATTAGCAAAATCTATTGATATTATTATTATTATTATCTTGCATTTGTTTTCGTTCTGTCGGTTAAATGTTAATGATTGAGGTATTTAAATTTTTTTTTGTAAAAACATACGTAACTGCTAATCGCGTTTCAATTACTGTAATTATAATTATTAAAGTTTAAGTTTTGTACGGTGCATTCAGTGTGAAAATGCATATTAAATAAAAGGTATAAAACAAACACTTGGTTAATTTTCACTAAATTTATTATCAACTCGACAATACTGTTTCGACGAAATATCGTCATTTTCAAGAGTACAACAAAATTATACTAAAGTTATAATGGGTATTATCTAATTTATACCTGGTTTTGGGTTTTACCCAAATTACACAACAGGAGGGGTGTATTGTTGTTATACAGTTCTGTTTGTAAATTTACGATATTCTGTTTATTTAAAATAGCTTTTTATATTGGACAATGTGGTAGAGCTGTTAAAACAAGTGTAAATGAGCACCTATATAGCATTGTGTCTAAGAAGAATTGTACAGGAATGTCAGAACATGCTTTAAATTATAATCATAATATAGATATAGATAATACAGCCATATTACATATCCAACATAAAAGCAAAAAATTAAGCCTTCTAGAAAACCTAGAAATAAGAAAAGCTATTTTAAATAAACAGAATATCGTAAATTTACAAACAGAACTGTATAACAACAATACACCCCTCCTGTTGTGTAATTTGGGTAAAACCCAAAACCAGGTATAAATTAGATAATACCCATTATAACTTTAGTATAATTTTGTTGTACTCTTGAAAATGACGATATTTCGTCGAAACAATATTGTCGAGTTGATAATAAATTTAGTGAAAATTAACCAAGTGTTTGTTTTATACCTTTTATTATAATTATTAATTAAGTTATCAAATGATTTTCAAGAAATATATAAAATTGAAGTTCCTTTGTTGTGATGTTATAAATGCTTGAACATCGGACTAATTTATAAAATGTAAGTTTTAATATTAAGTATTAAGAGCAAAAATAAGAAATTACTGCATAAAAATGAGATTTTAAAGAAACAATATATCGCTGTCAAGCCTGTGACTCCCCAAGAAGCCCAATAAATTCTCCAAAAAAAAAAAAAAAGAAAAAGACCGCTAACTAATTTATAAGCTTTCAAAATGGGAAATGGTCGTTTCATCGTCCAACGTCGCTCACGTAGTTAATAAAAAACTTACGGGGATTATTTAACAGTTAATTATGTTTTATGAGTCTAAGCTGTGTCTGTCTAAAGTGTCACTTTTATAAACGAAAATACAAAAGGAAGAGTTGCAAAATGTATTTCCGCGACCATTTTCATTATTTATTCTTTAAATTACTCGAAAATTAAACTGTTTACGTTATTCACCTAACGGATTAATGCTTAAACGATGTAAAATCTTGCTGATACCATTAAACAATAATGGTTGTATGAACACATAGCTGGAGTAAAGGTAGCGTTATTAAAACACAACATTTATCTATCAGTTTTACGTACAAAATGTACAAATGAATAAGACAAAATTCCAGACCTGAAAGCTCATCAAGGATTGATTACTGCGTAGGTGCAAAAACTAAAACTGATCAACGGTAAAATTTCAATTAAACTAGTTAGCTATTCGGGTGAAGTAATTCGCACTTGTGACAAAAGGATCTATTTAATTGTTATAAACGTTTATGGCGGAGTGAACATATTGCATTCACAATCAGTCAAACTGCATAATATTGCTACGTTTGTCTCTTATCGAGAATATATTAGAAACAATACAATACCACCTGAGGAGATGTTTCTAAACCAAAAGCAGCATTGAATATCGTTGATGTCAACGCAGGTCGAGAATGGAATTTCAACAATGCATGCAGTTAGTAAATTTCAATCGACAAATTTAATAATATATTGTTAATACCTCTACATATTTACATGACAGCGTTCGTAAAATAGTAAAACTATTTAGAAGAGATCAACTTGAGTGTAAAATATTTATCTATTACTATTACCTTATTAAATATATTGAAATCCATCGAGAAGCGAATAAAGCAAAATTCCTTTCAAAATAAGAAATTAACAACAAGTTCAAATATATTTTACAACAAATATGCCAGATTATCTTTTCCCTGCAATTATTTTACTGATTCGATTTGGAAAATTTGGAAATAAAAAAAGTAACTAACAAAAACTTTAGTGACAATAAATTGGTGAACATTAATTCTTTTTTTATTTATTTATTTTATTTATTACATAATGTTTCACAATGAATGCACTGTACATAGTTTATATTCGAAAAAATATTGTCGAGACAATAAAAATACCTGTGCAAATATTCTTGTTGACTACAATTTCTATTAAATATGTTTCACAATTGCTGCAGCATCAAAAGTTCGAATTAGATTAAGATGAAATTTAAACTAAATGTTACTATAAGATGATCCCTAACGCTTTCGTTGTTTTGTAAATTGTTTAGCCTAATAATGGTTTACAAAGTACTTATTTCCGGAAACCGTACATTTTCATGCTTTTAAGTTAAGTAGTTTTTTAGAACTGCTGAGGTCAATATCTCGATTTACTCTACTTATAGAAATTTCAAACATCTATATTAGTTTAAACTTTCTAAAGTGACCGTTTGAAGAAACATTATTTAATAATAGCAATAAAATGAACAAAGTTTCAACAATAATTTATTGATCTCGACAATATTTTTCATGAGCATACAAAGTACTAAAATTATAGTGGAAATGTGCAAATATATATGCAAATGGTACTTAAGGGTAGGGGGTACTTAATTTAATTTTACAATGTTGTTAATAATAAAGGTGTATTATATGTAGTCAATTCGATTTGATTATTTGTTACATTCTTTTTTGATAAAATTGCTTTTTTAATTTCTAATGATTCTAGTAGGTTTAATTTTCTACTTTTTGCTTTTGAATGTAGTAGTTTGATATCCTCATTTAATACAAGGTTATTCAGGGTGCAATGTTCTGCTACACCCGTGTTACAAGATTTATTTTTTATACTGTACAAATGTTCTTTAAACCTTGTACCAATTGATCGACCACTTTGACCCAGATATATGGCATCACAGTTTTTACAATTTAGAGAATACACGCCACCTTTTTGTGTCGGTTTTAATTTAGGTTTGTTATTTACTAGGAGAGATTTAAGGTTTTTTCGATTAGAAGAGACTGTATGTATATTAAATTTACTATTGTTTGGTTAATTCTACTATTGACGAAATTAAAGGAAGTTTAGGAGACAAACTGTTATGGAAAAGCATTGATCTAGTTATTTTAGTACTCTGTATGCTCTTGAAATGACCACATAGTGGTCTAAACAATATTGTCGAGATCAATACATTTTTGTTGAAATTTTGTTCGTTTTATTGCTATTATTCTACATTAGTTATTGAATTGTTTCAGCCGTTACTATGTGATAATTCATCTTAACGATAAACACAAAAAGACTACTTTGTTTATTATCACATTTATTTACAATAATTGTAATTATAGTTTCGGCAGATTATACTATCATTTTCAGGCGAGCGATTCAAATTGAATGAAAATAGAACAGAAAGTACACAGGTATATGAGATAACAATTTGGGATTGCCGCTTGTTATGTAAATGTTGTAAATAGTTGTGAATAATACAATTCAATCTGGTCATGTAAAATTGTTCGTATTTGCGAAATAGTATTTGAAATAACATGTTTCTTTTTATTGTTATTTATTAACAAAGTTGTTCTATTGTTTATCGTAAAGGTATTTGATACAACTTATACTGCTTTGATAATGTTTTAAAAATCGAAACGAATTCATCAGAATAAACAAGATTTTTGTGAAACCTACCGTGCAGTTTGTTTCCATACGTTGAATTTGATTTGATAACTTTATTTAGCTACGGTTGAAGGAAAGTTATTGTATGAACAAAGACGTTGATCCGGGCTGATAGACCGTGGTCGAAAGGAACTTGTGGATCTACAAGTCTTTGTTCATTCGATTCCGGCCGTAAAAGCCTACGCCATTGTATCGAAAGATATTGTAGTTTGCGTTCACTATTTTCAAAATGAAATGTAGGTTTTAAAGCTATCGAAACATATCAGAAATTCATATTTATAAGAAGGATTTAAAATAGTAAATAAAAACAGGCACTTAGCATCTTGCGTTTGTATTTCAAATGAATCGCGTCTCCGCCTATTTACATTTGTTAGTAGCTATACCGTGCATACTAAATATTATACTTCATATTTTCTTCCGCCCATCTTGTCTATGTTTTAATTTATCTGACTTTAAAATTTCAAATCAAAAGAAAACAGAGTAGAAGATTAGCAGAATTCGGAGAATGGAACTTAAATATTAGAGTATACTAAAAGTGTTCTCGGAAAATTTCTCGGTTTGGATAAAACTTTTAGACAAGCATAGGGCTCAGTTTAAAGTAACATTTAGCTTATATTTTATCTTAATCGGTTAACTCATTCATATTTCAGTGGTCTACACTCAAAAAGTCTCGGGGAAAGATAATCTTGCATTTTTGTTGTATAATACATCTGAACTTGTTATTAACTTTTTATTTTAAAAGCTATATCGTATTTTTCCATCCTCCATCGACGTCAAATTACTTAATAACGTAGTAGATAAATGTTTTACATTCAATTGTTAATTCAATTCAATTCAATTGAAATTGTTAATTTTTAACAGGTCACTAAATAAAATTTTGCAGATTTGCCTCGTTCAGTTAGTTATTTACATTTAGTTGTGCTAAACTGACCTTCATCCTGTTTTACACAAAACATTGTATCAAATCAGTTCTCTGGAGGTTAATCAGTGATAATAGTATTGTGCATAAAATGTAAATCTGAACATATACAAATTTTTAATTACTTTGTCTTCTAACAAATGGTTTAACGATTTCAGAATTTTATTCATGCGTGCATTTTAACCATCGGTATTTTTGTTTTGTTAACACCGTCCATGAGATAATGAATAATTATTTTCAAATAAATAATTGCAGAGAACGCCCGAACGAATCCAAAACAAATATAAACATATGATAATAGATAAATGTGTTTTTGTTACAGTAGGTAGATACACGAAGAAACTATAGACGATTCAGTTGATTTCCATTAATTGATGTTTTGCTAAAAGTTGATTTGAAACAAGTGAAGTGTTGGTCCGAATCAGTCATTTATAACTAACTTCCTTTTGTATCGTTACCCGTATTATCCTTTATTTAATCCTACGAATAAACAATTTTATCATTATAGGAATATCCGTAAGCAATAATAACAATGCAAAAATTGTAAATTGGAATGTATAATTTGAACACGTTCAACAGTTTTTAATCATCTTCTCTTTGCATGAAACTGTTGACTATTAGTTCAAGCGCTTTATCACTTCAGCCCAGTAAAAAATTACACTAAATGTGTTTTTAGATAGTTGAAACCATCTAATTTACGAATTATTTAAAATGAGAAGTAATAAATGTAGGTATTAACCCCAACAGTTGTAAAACTGCTTAAATTAATATCATAAAAAGACACGGTTTCCGGAAGTTAGAAAACAACGATCGGTAATTGAAATGAATTGATTAAATGTGATTATGAATTCAGAAATTCAATTTAATTGAGTAAACTTTATTTGAGAACGCTTGTAAATGTACTAATAGTATATAAACATTTTTAGAACAGTGCAGGGATCATCTTAAAGAAGCATTTAGCTTTTATTTTATCTTAATCGATTTATTCATTCGTATTTCAGTGGTCTGCACTCAGAAAGTCGCGGGGAAAAGATAATCTTGCGTATTTGTTGTAAAATATATTTGAACTTATTATTAACTTTACATTTTGAAAGGTATTTTTTGTTTTTTTTTAATAAGATAATAGATAAATATTTTACATTCAAGTTTATATCTTCGTCATAGTTTTACTGTTAAGTTGCGAACAATGTCATGTAAATATGTAAAGGTATTAAGACGATATTATTATTATTAAATTTGTCGATTGAAGTTTACTAACTGCATGGATTGTTGAAATTCCATTCTCTTCCTGCGTTGACATCAACGATCGTCAATGCTGTTTTTGGTTTAGAAACATCTCCTCAGGTGGTATTGATCCTAGTAAACTCTCGATAAGAGACAAACGTAGCAATATTATGCAGTTTCACTGATCGTGAATTCAATATATGCTCTGTACTATCTATAAACGTTCACAACAATTAAGTAGAAGCTTCCGTCACGAGTGCGAATTACATCAACCAAACAACTAGCTGCTTTAATTGAAATTTTAGCTTTGACCAATTTTATTTTTTGTACGTACATGTTAATCAAACTTTAATGAGTTTACGGGGTCGCAACATTCTCTAATTCATTCGTATATTTCGTAAAACTGATAAATAAATGTTGTATATTATTTTCACTATTTTACAACAACCATAAGTACATGCAAACCCTCCAAGGACCATATTTTGATTTGTGAAAAAATATGATTTGGAAAAGGTTCTTTGGGTTATTCTTACGTTATGCGCCAAAATTAATTGTGAGAAATATAATTAAAAAAGATGTAAAAATTTAACTAACTTTCACATATAATAACAAATTATTGACAACTTAATATAAATGTAGGTGAAAGGTGTAATATAGCGAAATAGATTTGAAGAAATTTTAAGATCACTTTGTTTCTAAATTGTGAAAACTTAAATAACTTATGAAGTGGGCGTTAACCAAATGAATTAAGGTAACACAAATGTAAGGGGGTGTAAGACGACCGTAATAGCAAGGCCGTTGCACTCTTCCGGTAAAAATTTGTATATTTGCAAATTTCAATACGGAAAAGACACCAATAAAGGAATCGTAAATAAAAGAATACTTATAATATTATACTGATAGAAATATTTGTACGAAAATAAACTAGTTACTTAAATTAAATAAATACTATTGAATGGGATGCACCAATTGTGTAACTAAGATTTTACATAATTTAAGCAATAATCCGTTAAAGAAAAATGTTTGTGATGATGATTTGGTTATTATTACAATTTTTGTTTCTTACAGAAAATCGACATAACTTATGTAGTATTATTATATATGAATTTTGTCACCTAACAAATCAAACCATTCAACTTTTCTCGATATAAATCTTGCATGAACTTTTCAGTAAATAAAAGAACAACTTCGTTAATAAACAGCCACAAAACGAAACATATTACTTTAAAATCTACTTCGTATAGCATTTCGTATTTTATATATTGAATTCACTTTATTTAAATTTAGTTTTTGAGTTAGAGAATAGTTTCATATTTTGAATCTTTTATTTTAAATACATAGTAACAACTATTTTTACATTTTTATGGTTGCCAGATATCTACATAATATCAGTAAGTAGAATTGAAATTCATATTTTCCCTAATAACTGTTCAAAATCGAAATAGTTAATGTAGTTCTTGTAAAAGTACATACATTTCTATGCATTCAAACTTTATAACATTCGCAAAAGTTCCCAGAGTGTTTGGTTAGTATACGTTGCGCAGACAATATCAGTAGGAGACGAGATGAACTGTTGGGGGAGGATGTATTACGTAATAAATGTTCAAAAACATTTTCTTTGCCTATATGACACTTATTACCTAAACGACTCATTTAATTATTCATTCGATTATTCTAATTAAAGCTTCCATTTATATTATTCTCTAACCTACAAAACTCTTTAGAATCCTATCTCATAGCCCTTCATCTAAACTACTATTGTTAATAATTGAAGGAATGAAAATCACTTTTAAATGTTTCAAAATATTTTATTGTAAAGTCTACAACATTGTTTAGACATAACAATAGTGGGCGAAACACGTGTCCGCATTAGTGATTATTTGTGGTATATAGGGTTAAGTCTCTCTTTTTGTAATTCATCTACACTCTGTTAAGTCGACGAGTAGGTCAATTACTAGATACGTTTTACGATGACCGCATTGTGATTTTTTGATAACGTCTTATAATTATGCGAGATATTTTAACAAAATAAACTAAATGTATTAAATGATTTGTCACTGATGAATTATTTTTGTAGTTCTACCTAATTTTCATTTTCAACTTTGTCCGCAACTCTGTTGTAAACGATATTTTTGTAAATTATTACTGTAACCGCCGGATGCGTTAATACCTATGAGATTTCGTTTCTGAAAAAGCCTGAAATATAAAGACGAATAGTAGCAAATGGAAATCAGCTTAGAGAAACGAGAGTAAACTTGTTTGGCTTTTAAAGAAATGGAAATGGATCTGTGTCCCTGTTTTCACCGGTAAAGTTTCACTCAAGCCACCTTCTACGTCACAACAGTGAATAAATAATTTATATTCCTTTACGGGGTGAATCATTTACGTAATTAATCTTTTCACTTGACCACGACCAGGCTAAATGTGTAATAATGAATTTATTTTGACTTATTAGGGACTTTTACTTGACAACTCGACAATAAAATGACAAAACATTAAACGAAATCCGATTTTCTTTCTTAGCGCTTAAAGATGAAAAGAATAACTGTATCAGTTGGCATTGAAACAACAATTTATAGGGCGAGTTTAATTATAAAGATGGAAACTTGATAATGAGCGCCCGATGTCAAGATCCCCTTTGTTTCCACCCCTATTATTTTGCGCATTTCATACATGCATTGAAAATGCAGATTCATACGGTTTATTGTTCAACCGATTATGGGATTCCATTCTATATACAAAACATATACGTATATAGAAAAGTAGATTCTGTATAACAAGTGTATTCTATACATTGATACAAACAACTGCATGAATTTTGGAAACACAATAGACGATGACGGTTAAACAGCTTATGCTATCTGTCATTTATAACTTTTACAAAAGACTCTTTATAATAACTGGACTACGTATAATATGTATGTACGTAGATAATTCAATAAACCTTGAACAGAAAAATAGTGAACACAATAGTAACACATGGCTTGGTTACAAAATATTTATTTATTATAAAATCCACAATAATTATTTCAGATTATTCTACCACCTGAAGATGCCACTGGATGGTGAAAAAATTATTCTGGATTTTACAATAAAATATTTTATAAACAAACCTTTTGTTTCTCTTGTGTTTAATATAGAGTTACGAGAAGTGAAAGCCTCTTCAATTAAAGAAAACTAATGATTATATTAAGAACTATTAAAACAAACTCGTTTTGGTTGCAAAATATTATTATTTTCACTACTATAATCACTTTCGTTCAAAAAAAATAGTTCTTTAGGAAAAATTATAAAAAATAATAATGGTAAAACAAATAAAGCTAAAAAATCAGGAATTTATTTACTAAAGTGTGGAAGTTGCGAGAAATCGTATATAGGACAAACTTGTAGACCATTTAAAGAGAGAATTAAAGGACTTTTAAGCAGTTTTAACAAACAAAATACTAAATCTACCTATGCTGAACATCTTCAAAAACAAAAACATACTTTTGACGAAAATTTTAAAATCCTTCATACAGAAAACGTAGGAATGAAACTTAATCTGTTGGAAAGATTAGAAATGAATAAACTCTATAAAAAAAGGTTTGGCTCTAAACGACCAATTAGAAGTATTTAATTCTCCTTTATTAAATATTTAATAAATTTTAAGTATCTTTCAAACATGTACCCCTACCCTTAGATGATTAAGTTAGTATATAAATACTTGCATTTTAAAAATATATATGTAAATCTTCTACCTGAAGAACTTCTGGGACTTGCCCAATGGTTTATATACAAGATTTACAAAATATATTTTTACAATTCAAGTCATTATATAGTAACTTACTCATCTAAGGGTAGGGGTACATAAGATACATAAAATTTATTAAATATTTAATAAAGGAGAATTACATACTTCTAATTGGTCGTTTAGAGCCAAACCGTTTTTAAAGAGTTTATTCATTTCTAATCTTTCCAACAGATTAAGTTTCATTCCTTTGTTTTTTGTATGAAAATTATATATATATATTGTCTGTTATATCTTTATTGTTTTTTTTTCTGTATTTCACTTACGTGCTATTGATTTCAAAAGCTATTTTTGCACCATTTTACTTATAATTTTGATTTTGTATTTTTGTGATGGATAAGTTATTGAAGTACTAGTTTTAATTGTTTTCTATTTATAATATTGTTCATAGTAAAAGAACAGTAGCCGTTATTGACTAATATTTGATTAATTATAATTAATTAATAGACTCTTAATACTGAGAGGATATAAACCTTCGTTGCAGGTGTATTAATTGTTATGAAATTGAAAATAATTTGGTTTTACTTGCTTTTATTAATTATGTGCCAATTTCTTCTTTCAAACAAAACTTGTTTTCTTTTACTCTAATGCTAAACTATTTAATTAAATAAGAAATATTCCAGATTCCAGGTTCTCGCTTCGTCATACATACTTATATTAGGATTAGGTATTTATCTTCAATTAGGAACATTGCAACTACCTAAACCATTATCTAGTTACATGCACATATACATGTGTATATTAGCACGATGTTATTAAATTTGTTGATTAAAGTTTAGTAACTGCATGGATGGTTCAAATTCCATCCATGACCTGCTATGACACTAAGGATTTTGAATGCCCATATTGTTACAGAAACTTCTTCTCAGGTGGTATCGATTCTGGAAGCTTTGGTGAGTAATTAGTTAGAGACAATTGTAACAATTCTATCCAATTGTATCGAATGCAATATATACTTCTCATTTACTGAAACCACACGTTTTCAATATCAATTATTCGGGGATAAACAATGACCATGTTCAATAACAAAACAAAGGAAACTAATTCACATTTCGTGGCTTCGTAATATTGTACAGCATTTTCCTGGGTAGAATGTCAATATAAACAAACTACTACTACTAATTTAACTAGTAAATAAATTAGAAACAATAATATTGTTATACGTAAGTATATGTTTAGTTAAAATCAATTTTAAACCGGTACGTAATTATTCAGGACCTTTTAAAAACAAAGAAAGATGAAAAATGCCGATGGTTTATAACTTGGAGACAGTCATTAATTTTAATATTAAAAAGCACTTCAATTTTCAGTTTCCGAGCTAAACTTTTGTACGTATATACATAAAGTAGTTATTAGTTCATAATTTGAACTTATTTTGAATCGACCTAAAAAAGCTCTTCAACAATTTAATATACAAATAATAACTAAAGAAGACCTAGGTGTATTATCTGTAATTGTAAATTATAACAGTTCGTAACTAATTTTTTCTAATCCAAATTATTCTTGTTTTTTATTAAAATTTGTAAGATATGCTGTTTTTTTATTTATTTATATATGTATAAATATGTAATTCAAAAAGGAAAAAAAATCTTAATAACTTCACAAATATTTATTATCCTTGCATAATTAGTAACCTTATTTTGGCAACAAGAGAGATGAGAGGGTTGTTTAGTTATATGGGGTTTATTGACGTTAATTAGGTTTTCCTTGAATTTATTGATATAAATAGCTTCGCTAGTAACGAGTTCCTGAAATTTATTACAAGGTTTAACTAATTCTAAATTATTCAAATCTAATCATAAGAATGGTTAGTATTTAAAAAATGAGATGCTAATTATTTAAGAAATTGATTTGGCGTTTACAAAATTTCCTAAATTTCATAAATAATATACACACAAACATCACATTTACTCTAGAAGAAGAGATAACAGGTAGTTTGAACTTCTTAGATTTAACTATAACAAGAAAGACATCTAAACATGAATTCAACATTTACCATAAACCCATACGATTATTCACTTCATTTTAGTTCACCCAATACAACATAAGTTAGCAGCATTCCATTCAATGATACACGGATTAACCAAAATCCCTCTATCTAAAGATAATTATGACGATGAAGTAAAAATCATCAAAGAAATAGTATTTAACAATGGTTACAAAGTAGATTTAATAGACAAGTTACTAAATAAAAAATATATAAAATAGTCATCAATTCAGTTTATACTACGTTCAAAGAAAACCCCAAATACTATCATACATTACCGTAGGTAATCTAACAACAAGAATAGCATCCAAATTAAATAAAGAACATATTGTTAATATAGCATTCAGAACAAACAACAAATTAAGAAAAATTATTAAGAATAATAAAGATAAATGTGAAAAAACAAAACAGTCAGGTATTTACAAATTAACCTGTGGTTCGTGTGATGAATGTTATATTGGACAAACAGGTAGAGCCTTTAACACGAGAATTTCGGAACATCCAAATAGCTTCAAAAATAAAAAGCAAAACTCGAATTATGCGTACCATCTCTTAACAGAAAATCACTTATTTAATACAGAATTTAAAATTTTACATATCTTAGGAAAAAGTGGAAAACTAAATATATTAGAATCATTAAAATTCAAGAAAATAAAAAATTGTAATGCTACTTTGTTATTAAATGATCAACTAGATTTAAGCAGTTCACCTCTATTGAATTTGTTCAAAAATCAACCCCCTCCCTTAACAATAGAATTAGATATAAGCAACAACTCTAGTTTGTGCAATACCAACACTTGAAAAAGCCATATCATAGCAAAACAATAGTCGTGTAGTTAGTAAATATATATGTGAAAAGTTTTTGTGCCTTTTATTACTGCTAATCATTTGATTTTGTTAATAGTGTTTATACACTGAAGATGACCACATGGTGGTTGAAATATACATATGCAAGGATAATAAATATTTATGGAGTTATTAAGATGCATTTCTTTTTCCTTTATGAATTAAATTGTCTTCGAAATCAATCTTATTTTGAAAATACGTTTTATATAAATACGTAGTTTAATGAGTGTCTTTGCAACGTAGACGTAAACATTTTATATTTATAGATTATATTTTGTCAACTATATCCGTGTTATTAATTAAATACTTTTTGCGGTTGACGAGTAAATAAAAAAAAATTTAACTGAGAAGTTTTTAAAAAGATTTTCTTAATTATTAGAGTTTGTGGTAGAAGTGTATAGTATAATGTCTTCTAAACAAAATAACGTTACATCCGTGAAATTACCTTGCGCCCTTAAAGTTCCAATGTCAACAGGAAATTTAATTAAAAAAGTACTTTTATACAAACAAAGAAAATTTGAATAAATTGTAGTTAGCGAGGGAAACTTTTCAAACGAAAATTTTGCCATTGTAATTTTTCCTGTAATGAGAGAAATTAAAATTGAAATGAGCTGTTGGAAGAAAGCTGTCCGTTCTTCATAAGTGTAAAGTTGGCCCTTTGATGTAACTATCCTCGATTTTAATTAAAAAGGGGTGACAATTTATGGTAACAGAGTAGCTTACTTAACGTCACGCCCTACTAAAATTAGTTAAATTTTCGACACATCCAACATTTCTCTCAAAATTTGTGGAAACGTGTTTAACCGCACACAAATTTTGATTAAATTAAAATGAAATTATTCCATTCATGTCGGACAAAATTCATCATAACAATAAGCGCAAATAAACTTAAACTACATAAAAATTCAAACAGAGAGATTTTCTATTTTTAAATAGTATATATATACATGTTATATATATAGAGCATATCATTGTTGGTTAACAATAAGGGATAGAAAGATAATCAAGTTGAAAGTGACCTCTAGGTGAGTTATTGGAAATATCTTGGTACGTTCATTCATTTAAAATTCTTTCAAGTTTACACTTGACCTTTTCCGTGAATACTGGCCCCTGGGTTCCTTTGATGCAGATTGTTTTTGAATCCTACTCCTGAATCGTCAGATAAAAGCCCTTAACTTTTCTTCTTCAACGTTTTCTTTTATACTTTTACCCCTAAGATGAAAATTTGCTTTGTTAAGCGGCTTGAAATACCTCAACCCGATATACCTATCTACGTATCCACATTATAACGATTGATTCTTCGATACACTTCGCAGACTTATCAGATTATTGTTACGATTATTTTACTTCAAGGGGACATCTTATCTTTCAGCCATCAAAAATTACGTGTTTCTTTTCTTCCACACGTAAAGCAGAAAAAGGCAAATCGTATCGTAACCAAAAAATCCAATTAATTTCAATATATTTCTTACATTATCATATATGGGTTTCGGGGCCCCCCTACGTTAACTATGTTTAAAATTTTTGTTTATCATAACACTGCTGCAGTAAAGATTGCCCAATTAACGAAAATATCTAACATGGAAATTGTTTATCAACTTAAGCTAAATTTTAACTAGTAAAAAGACGAAATATTAAGAAAATCAAACACGCAAGTGTTTTTAGATGTCTCAGTCAGTTATGACAATACTCTACACGTGTTAAGCCCTGTTAGGTCTTTTTCAAGAGTAATTTAATTAATTTAAGTAGAGATAGTGAACACAGGTATTTTGGAACACTATATTATATTGTGCTCCTCAAATATTCGTCAAAAATTGGCGTATTTTTGAATTTGGATTTATTTTTCAATGCAGAGAATACTACAAGGCATGTGCTTTAAGTACAGTTTTGAAATTCCGTCGCCGCAGCGCTGCAGTCAGCGTTCTGCGCATGCGCACTGAGTACCTACATACATCTCTCACCAAATACTGACGCCATTACAGTCTCATTAGCCCTTGTTTACGTTGTTTACTGAGTGTTTAAGATGCTTCCGATAATCGTGAGTCCCGCCGTCTGTGAAGTCCGGGCTGTTATACAATCCTTAGTGTTAAACGACTAAAACTGATTGATATTCATCGTGAGATCTGTACAGTTTACGGACAAAACATTATGAGTGATGGAATGGTAGGGAAGTGGGTGAGAACATTTAAAGATGTGGCTAATCGGACAAAAGATCTCATCACATCTTTTCACTGGGAAACTCTAGATCATCCTCCGTACAGCCCTGATCTGGCGCCCAGTGACTACCATTTGTTTCTGCACTTGAAGAAACATCTGGGCGGTCAGCGTCTTCAAGACGATGACGAAGTCAAAACAGTTATAATGCAGTGGTTAACAGTTAACAAGTCAGGCAGCAGAGGCAGAGTTCAATATTGATAAAAATTATGTAGAAAAGTAGATTAAGGTACATGCTTTAATGTAAAAATAAAATTATTACGATATCTCTGCACGTTTTTTATTAATTTCAAAACGGTGCTTACTTAAAAAACATCCCTCGTAAAATTGAAGTTGTTGTCAACTTTCTGATTGTTATGTACTTTCACTACCTGTACTTATAAATAGACAACTATTACATTCAACCTTTAGTAAATAAATTATTCTTGAAAAGACTTAACAGGTCGTAACACATGTAGAGTGTTTTAATAAAACTGATTGAGACATCTAAAACTATTTTTGTGTTTAATTTCCTTAATATTTAAATGGTGGTTCATAATTTCCTGACCACCTGTTCTATTGAAAGTAATAAAAATAAGAAAGCTTTAAACAAATACTATTGAATTAACGATCCCTTGCAATAATTAAAACGTTAAATACTATCATTTGTTTCAAATGTATTTTGTTAAAACGAAATTTTTATGCGTTTAAGGAAGCAGAAGTAATTTTCTTTTTTCTCTAAGGTACTGTAAATGTAAGATTGAGTTTTTTTAAAGGTGACGTTTTGGAACGCTGTTCTGAGAAAATCATGATGTAACACTCTTCCGAATTTCACGGACTTTTTGAATGTAACGCGCGATTTAACGGAATAAAACGAGCACAGAATAAGGTAGCGTATACTTAAAGGAATTCGGTAGTCTTGCATATGACAAGATCGAAGAAATATTGTCACAGGGAGGATCATTTAAAATTCACAGTTCGCTTACGCGGTTTTTGTTCATGACGGCTCATAGCAAATGTAGGTGTTCTGGTCAGATCCTCACAAAATATGCACAAAAGTCGTTTCGGTATTTCTAAACAGTGGCGCACCGAGGGGGGGTTTTTTGGGGGTTAACCCCCCTCCCCCCAGAGTCGTTAATTAGAACATAATATTCAGCGATATGTCGATACTTCACCAATATTTTAATTTTATATCCGTTTAAACCAATTCCCAAGATGGTAAAAACGATAATTGTGTGTTATTTTTCTGTTAATTTAAACTACATTTAAACCCGTCGCAGACACGACCAATCGCGGAATTACGATAGTGCGAACCGTGACAACCGTGCCATGTGACGGGGGAGTATATTTGTTTGACGGGCGTCGGGCGGGACGCATGCCTAAGAGCCGAAGTCAAATATTACATCTGTTGGGAAGTTCCCAACCTATGTTCTTACCTTCCTTAATTTTGCAAACACCCCGTATTTGCTCTCTCTGACCACCTATACAACCAGAACCCACTCGATTTAGATAGACATTTTTTGATATCTACCGCCCTTTCGCAACCTCGCGAAACTCCTAATTTTTAATTTTTAATCAAAATTCTAATTATTATTCATAATTCGGGAACAATCAGGATTTCTTCTAGTAATTATCTAGAAAGTTCGTTAGGTGTTCAGTCTCCAAATTATCGTTTAAATAGGTCATAAATTTGTCACCATTCATGTTAGTTGTCGCATGCGAATTCTAATGCTGTCGGGATGATCTGTTTTGTGTCTTCAGGAGATGAGGGCGTGAGAACGGTAAGGGCTCTTGAGGACATAGTAACGAACGTTAAAAAGAACAGATAAAACATTACAATAGTAGTTATATATTTCATTTCTTTTATAAAATAATTGGTGATGGTGAAAGTGAAGATTTGTTAATTAATGTAAATAAATATAGTTAAACAAAACAAATATCGTTTTCCTCAATATCTGAAGTGGTCCCTCGAAGTAGATTTAACACGAGCACGTTACACGCTTCTTCGTTATGGTCCTTCGAGCCGGATTCGAAGAAAAAATATCGTTTACCACATATTCCGAAGCTGGACCTACATTCTAAATAAGCACTACGCATCATGGTCCGACGAGTCGTATTCGAAAAAGGGCAAATTTAGAAAATACAGACTTAAAACGGTTGGATGGAAAGTGTTTTTGTTTGAAGTCCAGTGCAGTTCTGTTTTTGGTTTGTCATCAATGTTGGAAAATCAGCGCGGCCCTATAACGAACACAAGATCAGCGAAGATATGGAAAGAACATCGCATTAATAACGAAGAAATCTTCACATGGTTACGGTGAGCTGGTTCTATTTTATCTCCTTTTTATTGTTCCTTGCACGAAGTTAAGTACACGCCTATTTTTGAACTTTTCATTAGGTGTATAAAAGGCGATCATCTTCGGATGGCAGGCAGTGATAAATTACTGTATATTTTTTTAATAAAAGGTTTCTAGTTATTAATATTTTTTCTATTAATCTCGCCCTTCAAACTTATTATTTAAATTCATATCATTTATAATTTGGCAAGACATTCTTTATATACCTACCCGTTTCTAGTATATTTCTTTTAAAACTCACGAGCCCTAGATAAAAAAAACCCACAAGTTTTTTCTCGGTGCGCCACTGTTTCTAAATCTACAATTAGATTATCTATTGAAGATATACTAAATGTAAAAACCTTCCGAGAACTATAGAGAAATATAGATTAAGTACATTAATGTGATATTAATTTTTGAATTAAAATTAAAGAGGGTAAATGTACAAAGATTACTAAAATCTAGACTTATCATTTACTATTTGTAATTAGAGTTACAATTTATACAAAAGTAGAGGGGAGTTATATTATATGTCACCATACCAATTCTATTTGATTGTTAATCAATTATTTTTATTTGATTAAGTTTGTTTAATTTCCAGGTTCTCCAAAATCAACATTTTTTTAGATTTTGAAATGTTCGTTTCAAAATTGTTTATGCGAACGTGTGAAATTTCCTGTACTTTTTGTTTTATTTGTTTGGATTCTAAAACATCAACATTTTGAAAAAACTTCAATCTCTATGTATTACTATTAGGTAGAACTTTAGGATATAATTCAATTATTCATTGCTTTTTAGTTTTCGAAAGTAAAAATGTTCTTTATTCTAACTATTCGGGTTAAAAAGCTTTTGTTACTATGCCAATTTTCATCTTTCTATGCTATACACTCTCTGAGAAAAAAGGACTGTAAAAGGTGGGCGCGTGAATGATCTTATAAGGATTCTATTTTTCCTTTTTTTAAGAACAAAGCCCTAAAAGGTGGCAATGGCTTTCAACATACGAACTCCCACGAGATACTTTCCGTGAGATTTCGTCAGTAACATTCACTATTCAACTAACCCTTGTTCGACCAATCTTTAAATAAATTAAATCTAAAGACGTTTGTTTCAAATTTCAAAATAAATAAGAAATGTGGTAGGAAAATTCCCTATAACGTATACAGGGTATACAGAAGTATATGAATTAATAGAACGAATTCAATTCTGAAACTTGGCTTGGGCTCCTTTGGTTATTGTTTATGCCGCTTCTTTTAAAAATATTTTCAAGTTCGATTTACATCCGATTATACCGGAAGTAGATGTGAATGGACTTTGTTATATTTTAAATAGAATGACATCCATTTTTTACATTTTTCGATAGAAAATCTGAATATTTTAAAGGAGGCACTACCCCAAAAATATTGATGGATTTTGAGTTATTTATTTTTTTTCAAAATTTTTGACATTTGATTAATTTTTGAGATTTTGCTTTATCGAAAAAAAATTGTGGCGTTTAACTAAAATGTACAGGGTGTTCAAATTTTCTGGTCAAAGTTGGTCAACTTCAAAGGGGCATAAGTCAGTTTTTTTAAATAGAATGACCCATTTTTGAGTACATATTCGAATTCCTGATTGAATTTGGTGTCTATTGATATGGGACTAACGTATACCTTTGTTTATATATTTTGAGAAAATTTACTATTTGTAAAGATTTTGCTTTTTTTCACTGTATACGTATAATGTTAATGAAAACAGTATGCTGTGATTTCGAAAAAATTAAAGAATCAATTTTTGTTAAGTGTCAGGAAGCGTATGCCGTCTTCCGGACCCACAATTTTGAATTGTTGCAATAAAGCATCCACAATGAATAATTTGGATTACTACTACTACTACTACAGCAATTAAGATATTTTAAATTTATTTTATTTACATGGTGAATGTGGAAAAATTACAGAAAGAATTTGCAGACTTTTTCATGAACATTATCCAAACAAACCGAGAATTCATCAGATTTAACCCCTTTAGACTTTTATTTGTGGGGTCCTGTAAAAGGTAAATTGTACGAAACCCCTGTTAAATCAGTTGTGGAATTGCAAAAAAAAGGATGTCATTCTATTTAAAATAAGAAAGTTCATTCACATCTACTTCCGGTATAACCGGATGTAAGTCGAACTTGAAAATATTTTTAAAAGAAGCGGCATAAACAATAACCAAAAAAGCCCAAGTAGGAAAATTCCCTATAACGTATATATTTCTTGGGCTTGATTGGTTTACCTTGCAACCTATATACCACTCCAGTTTACACAGATTCATTACCTTACCTCTATCTAAAGAAAATTTTAACATAGAATTAGACAGAATTTATCAAATAGCTCATAATAACGGATATAATCATAATATAGTCACATCAATCTTAAATAAAATAATAAGTAAACAAACTTTAAATCAAATCTACCCCATTGTTAAAAACAAAGAGAATCACAATTACAACAGTTTATCATACGTAGGAAACATATCAATAAAAGTAGGAAAACAAATAAAAAGTTTCAGGAATAACATAATCTCCTTTAAAACTAGCAATACCATAGGAAACTATATTAAAAACAATAAGGATAGCGCTAATAAATTAAATAAATCGGGAGTATACCAATTGAAATGTAGAAGTTGCGAAATGGCTTACATTGGACAGACAGGTAGATCCTATACAGAAAGAATTAAAGAACACAAGAAAAGTTTTGAAAACAATAAAACCACCTCTACATATGCCGAACATCTTATCGAAAATAAACATAATTTTAACGACGATTTTAAAATCCTACACTTTGCAAATAAAAGTAAAAAACTAAACATATTAGAGAGCCTCGAGATAAATAAACTCAATAAAAACTAAATACTTTTTAATTATTTGTTTAAACAGAATTTCTTCTTTTATATTGTAAATCTAATTTTATTTTTATACATACTCTGTAACTTTAAAACTAGAAAATAATAAAAAATATTTTTCATTTTTTCATTCTTTTCGCATTTGTTAAAATAAACTTAATGTATTAGCAGTTGTATATTAGTATTGTACATTGATAGGTAAAGAATCCCTCCTTCCTCTTATAGTATATAAGATAATTGCTGTTAAATTTAAGTTTATATTTCTTCCACCAGAAGAAGCCTCAGTAATTATTGTGGATTTACAATTAAAAAGTTTTGCAACCGTTTACTCTTGTTTTACTTTATTTAACCTATATACCAACTAACTCTATCTCAGGATACTGAATTTTTCTATAACGAAACAATTTGACATTTTTGAACACTGAATATATAATTGAATCGACGAGGCTTTAATTTCTTGTAATTACACAATAACAAAACAAACACAAATAAAACTTTATTTTATCCTAAAAGCAGAATAATTATTTGATATTATTTTTCCACCTGAAGAAGCCGTTGTGTTGTCGAAATAATTATTGTGGTTTTACAATAAAATAAAGTTTTGTAACTGAACATTGCATGTTATTGTTGAGTGAATATAAGTATTGTAATAAAAGGAAGCTTTGTATACTGATATAAAACGGAATGATGAAAAGTGATGTTACTGGAAGTCGTTTAGCAGGATCTTAGCACTAAATACTATTTCCGAGTAAACCATTAAAAATGTTGTTGCCATTTTTATATAACGAAAAGTCTATATAATAAAAGAGAATACCCGGTAATTCGTATAATAGAAAAAGCTTGTAACAACTTTCAATTTTGTAAGAAATAAATTGGAAAATACTTCAAAGAAATAGAATTCTGTATTGAAAATTATCTGATATTGCGTAAAGTACATACGTTTCAATAGGTTTTATAGATGATAACAATTAAAATTATTACATAACTTTAATTAAACCTAAACCTGCGCTAACATAATTATCGTCGCATAACCATTGATAAAATTCATTTCTATTAAGAAGCATAAAATGATCAACCCCTTGTTTCAAAAGGTAGCTATCTCTCTAACAAAGTCCATCACGTTTTTTTTTTCACTTTAATTAAGTCCATTTGTAAATATCTTCGAGCTACGGGTGGATTATACGTGATAAAGCTAAGTTCTATTTAACCACATCTCCAAGACATGTACTGACTGCCTCCTACATTTCATCTCCTTTAAAGCTCCAAAAGTTTAAAAGAACCTGCTATTGTTAAAACTCCATATCCTTTTTCTGGGAAATAGCTAGGGTTTAATAATTTTCCATTGAAAAGACCATAACCAAATAATCACAAGTCATCTATTACAGAGTTTACATTTTTGATCAACCAACTAGGATTCATTGTCCGCAAAAATCGGAGGCAAAACTGAGAGAATTTTATTCCTAGAATAATTTTTACATCAAAACGATAAGCGCCCTGACCCTAGGAAGTTGTTAAGATCCTAATCAAGATATATATTTTCTCCAAATACAAAGATAGACATCATTTCTCTTGAGTCTATACAAAAGTTTTGATTTTGAAGTGATAAATTGCGAAAATATGGAGCTTTTAAACAGAGAGGAAGCTATAAAAACTTCGAAAGAAAAATTAACACGCCCATCTTTCTCATTTTCGAAATTTATGGAACGACATTCAAAGTCGTTGTCCACTATAACCCGTAAATATTTGGGGAGTATATTCAGGGCAGTTTTATGAGCTCTTGTGGAAAAAATGAAAAACAAAAAAGCAGATCATTCTTCGTTACATTGTATTATTAATTTTTACTATAATATAATCAATAAATAAATATATTCCAATTCTATAAAATATAAATGATGAAGGAAAAACAATATAATAATTTTCAACAAAACAAATAAAAAACAAACACAGGAAGTTTCACAATATTATTTAATCAATCTCGACTAATTTGTTTCGACAGATACGGCTATTAACGAGAATAAATGTCCAAATATTATTAAAGTCTAGACTTATTAATTACGAGGCATGTTTTTTAAGTAACAACCGTTTTGAAATTAATAAAAAACGTGCAAAGATATCTTAATAATTTTACTTTTACATGAAAGCATGTACCTTAATCTACTTTTCTACATAATTTCCTTCAATACTGAGGCACGCACTTGTCACAACGTTTAATCAGTTTTTGAATACCCTTATCATAGAACTCTGCCGCCTGACTTGTTATTGACTGTTAACCACTGCAACAAAACTAATTTGACTTCGTCATTGTCTTGAAGACGCTGACCGCCCAGATGTTTCTTCAAGTGCAGAAACAAATGGTAGTCACTGGGCGCCAGATCAGGCCTGTACGGAGGATGATCTAGAGTTTCCCAGTGAAAAGATGTGATTAGATCTTTGGTCCGATTAGCCACATCTTTAAATGCTCTCACCCACTTCCTTACCACCTTACCATTCCATCCCTCATAATGTTTTGTCCGTAAACTGCACAGATCTCAGATCTCACGATGAATATCAATCGGTTTTAGTCCTTTAGCACTAAGGAATCGTATAACAGCCCGGACTTCACATTCGGCGGGACTCACGATTTTCGGTGGCACCTTAAACACTCGGTAAACAACGTAAACAAGCGCCAATCAGACTGTAATGGCGTCAGTGCGTAGGTGAGAGATGTAGGTAGGTACTCAGTGCGGCGGCAGGATTTCAAAACGGTACTTACTTAAAGAATATGCCTCGTACTATTTTTAATAAGGGTTACAAAATGTAGAGGAGAGTGTAATATGTTACCAGTTCTGTTTAGTTTTTATTTGATAAAGCTTTTGTAATTTCCAGGTTCTCTAAAAGCAACACAAACACAAACAAAAATTGAGCCAAGAATAGTTTAAGTTTCATAATTCGTATGGTATAAACGGAATAAATAAAAATCAGGTTGAAGCAGTGGCAACCAATTTATTGTTAAATATTAAGCCTATTTTACTGAACAGAAAACTCGTAATAAAGGCCAATAATATATAAGAACGGCTGTATATGGAAAAGGAACCCCTTGAGTCCTGTTTCTATATGTTTTTTTAAATGTCTCTGGAATAGCAATTAGAAAACGCTTAGTATACAGAAAAAGGCGTTAATTATTCTCGCCGCAATATTTTAAAAAATAAATTTAAACGTGGTTGTTTGATTTAAAAAGTCTTTTAGTTAGGTGCGTGTTTTAGACTTTTGTTCGCGGAGAAAAAAGAAAATCGTGTCCTTTAAAGACGCAGGGAACTATGTAGCCAAACATATCTTCAAAGGACATCGTTGCCTTAGGCCTCCCTACTGCATGAATGTATATACTCCCTTTGGACAGAGAACGTACGTGAAAATGACTCCCTTCAAAAGAAACTACAAATTTAGTTAATTAAAGTAAGCCGAAGGAATTCCCTTTGAACATTATGTGTATACGCAAAATTTGAGTGTGCAGACACATGTATGGCATCTACTATCAAGAACACTACTAGAGGCACAAACAAAAAATAATAGGGTAGTAAAGGTTCAAATATCCCCCTTAGTTACAAGTATTTCATTTCAAAATAAGGAAATATGAAAAACTATATAACGGAAAATGGCTATCAGCCATGTCTCTCATTTTGAGAATCCAGATCATAAATTGATAAATGTTGCAACTATTTGCGTTATTACGCTAATCCAGTAGAGAATTTATTTTCTATTACAGATTTCACAATTACGTCCTATATTTTATGATATTAAGTAGATTAAGCAGCGGCAGGGCAAGTTTTCAAGTACATAAGTCCTATGTCCTTTTTACCCTGAATTGTTCAATTCATAATACATACAGAAGAACTTCCGCAATTTAAAATGGTTACTGTTGCCTTCCCCTTAGGCCATGAAACTTCCAAATAAGCTCAGCTATATTGAAACTATTTGGGCTTCAGAAAGTGTAATTTTGAATGTAATACATTTATTATGCTCTAGTTGATGCAGGTCTACAATTCCGTAATATCATCCATTATTAACTTGAGTACTCATACGATAATATATAAATGAAGTTTCAGTAATGGTTAGTTAAATATGTACCCTAAAAACTAAAATGTTTTAATGTTCACGTTGAAGTTCAACAAGTTATTATTGAAGTTTCTGCAATAGAAAATGGTTTCTGTGAATAGAGGGTTGATAACTTCAAAAAGTTATCATGGCTGTTGAGTAGTTTGTGGATGAAGCGAATGAGTGCAATATATGCCCTTTTACTTATGCCGGCTTAACATAATACCATTTGTACCCACTACAGATTACCTCATATTGATGAGGAAACTCCTCGTAGTTTAATGGCAAACCGATTGGCGCGTTTTTAAAATTTACCCTTTTAAAAATTCTTCAAATAGTAAATATTATTAGCATGCTTGGATTTATCATTAGAATTACCAAAGATTTTAAAAATAAGTCTTCCCTAATTTACTTATATCGTTCTCTCGCATTACCTATTTTACTCTATTGTTCAACAATTCGGGCATAAGTTAATTAGGCGAGTGCAATACGTTGCTGGAACTCCCATGGCTCTCGATGATCATGACTACTCTGCAATTGCTAGGAATTTGTGTCTGCCTTCTATTACATCTTTGTTTAATTACCATAATATGGTATTTTCTATGAAATCATTAAATGGACTCATTTCCTGCAATGCTCTGTCCGAAATATTTGCTGATCGGCATTTATCTTATAATGTCCGAAATCCACGTTTACTCATCGAATCAGTCAGCAGATCAACTTTAGTTCATAACAGTGCAACACATAGAAGTCTTACAAACCTATCAAGTTATGTTAAGATCTCATACATTTATGTATTATTAGATATTTGTTTCTAAGATTAACAATCTATATAATAATATGTTACTGTTTTCTACAGATTATTATAATCACTGTTAATTACTATGCAATACACTTTTATGTAATACGATTTGTGTAAAGGACGTAAGTCCGTTGAAAAATTAAATAAATAAATAAATTAATGCTCAATAATAATATACACTGATTCCGACGTTCGTTGTTGTTACTGCTGTCACCTCTCGTAGACCTTAATGGCAAAATCATTGGCGCATAAAGCCAAAGATCCCGGGTTTGAGTCCCGGCGAGTGCGTGATAGCAGTTCAGTTCAGCAAAATTTTTCCTCATTAATATGAGGTAATCTGCAGTGGGTGATAAGTGGTTTTTGGAAGAACCAATCGGCTTGAGGTCAGTTAACGGTACCCAATGATTACAAACAACAAGAGCTTATGTGTGGTCAACTAAAAGCATCTCCGCCTGTGAAAATGGATTTTCCTTCTTGAATTGCACCGAACATTGACTGAGGCGATCACAGTCATATGAATATCATCCGTCGGAAATTATGAGAATGCTTTTAACAAAACGGTAATATTTAATGCATATGGAATTTCTATTGACTTTTACATTCAACTATCTAAAACTTCATTACTTTTCAACTTTCCATAGAACCACTTAACTCCGTTGATTGCATTTTATCGCTTTTTCACTTAATAATATGCTTTCAAAAAATTTAGCAACGTAAAATTTTTAAAATTTACTTACGAACAGAAAACAAAGGAAAGCCAATGATACAGTCTTCTACTACAATAACTAAAATTATGACGTTTTATAATCTTATTTCTCACATTTAGCTACGAAAATTACTTCTTTCGTACATTTTTAATATACTTTATCGACTAGAATCGTAAAATAGTTCCATTTCAGTTTAATAATTTATTGCCTTTCTAATTTAACCCGAGTTGTGCCCACTTATTATATCCATTAGTTCAGAAAATTAATGACAATATATTTGACAACATTACTTTTTTAATAAATAAGTAGTTATATCAGTATATCACTATTTACTAATATCTGCTACTAATTGAATCATTTCATATGTTAGACGTAAATTCGAAATCGCGAACCAGGTATGGCAATTTCGAAAAATTGCTGTTCTTATCTACTTTCTTTATCTACCTGTAAAACAGTTTATTTCGGTGACTTTTATACGCCTAAAGGCCTTGTGGTAACATATGTTTGAGAAAAGAAACGGAAGCGTTTTAGTAACACTTCTAATGGTCAGTCTAGTTTTGAGAAGAAGCATTTCCCGGATAAACGTTTCTTTTATTGCTCTCGTATATTAAAGTAGATAGGTACTAAAACGGCTTCTTCTTTTACATATTGCATCGCGATATAAGTAGAAAAACTACTAGGATAACAGAAAAAACGTTTTTTCTCCGGATAATAATTCACAAACAGTTTTTAAATTTATTTATTCATACGTAGCACAATCGCAAAGAACTCTTGAAATTTGTTTAAGAATTAAATTAAATTTTCATCTGATTTTGACATGTAAAAGTTTATTATAAAATGTTGCACAACGAATGCGATATACATTCATTTTTACTTCATTAATTACTTCGATAAGAAACTACTTCTTTTAAGCTCAGAATAGGTCAAAATTGTTCTTTTATTGAAAAAAATTCTCAACCCTTTGTATATTATGTGTTATATTTCTTTGTTAAACATCAACTTCTGCGAAGTTTACAATTATAATAGAATAGTTCTCCTAATGAAGATATCCCCAAATGCTATTCAAATCAATAATCGTAGGTCTTTTAATAAAACCCCATGTTTAAATTACTATCTTTAACACTTTACGTTCAACTAATATTAAGTCTACTAAAATGTTTTTTAATGTTACATAAGGCAATGTTTAAGGAAATGAACCTTCCAAAAAACCCTCTACAGTTTCGAGATAACATTAGATAGCAGTAAAGATATTTAGTTAATAGTATAATTTCAGATTAATTTTCTTATAATATATTTCTACTCCCATCATTCAGCAACAATGGTTTGTATTTTCATCAAAACATATGTTGCAATATTGCAATTGTAATTGTTGAAAAATTTTAGAACAAAGTAAGCATTTGATTTATTTGAATTCAAAAGTGCTTAGCATTAAAGATAGAATAATAATTTTGTTCAGAAACATTAACTAAAATTGCAACATTTACGAGACTAATCAGAAGTATCATTCGTAAAAGAAAACATAGATATATCTGCATCGATTTTGTAGGTTGTTAACGCAAACATTGGCATTAAATATTGTTAAAGACTTACGGCTGTTGATAACGCAAATCCCACTTGCCACTAAGCTCAATTAGTGTGTATAAACAATTTTCATGTTTACCAAATAGCTGCTCGCTCTTCGATTTTAATATTGTATCAAGTTTCATTTCGCTGATGTTATTATCAACTTACACATTCTATTAATTACCTCACAATAATTTTAACAGTGTTTACTTCGCTGTAAATGCAAAGGGTAGGGGTGGAGGAGCAAGCAGCAGATGAGCAATTTTTGCATGCGATTTTTAATTCCTTGTGAGTATTTAGAGAATCAACTCAGATACACATTTTGTTATTTCAATTTTAAACTTTAATAAACTACTCGTAAATTTGACTTTTAATTGATAATTTCCTCATTAATCAGAGTGACCGACACAAAATTACTTGTTACTTGAATAATGTAGACTGATTCCGCGATTTTATAATGGAGAGAAAACACAAAGCATTAATAATGAAATATTTGAAGAAGTTTTAGTAGGAGTAAATTTCTAAATACATCAATATGATATTAATTAGTGAATTAATTTTTACCCACTACAGATTACTTCAATTTTTAAAAATTTGCTCATTAATTTGAGAAAATTGATCCAATACCTAATATCACTATATCAATTGATGTTTTTAAAAACACAAAGCGTTTTAAATTTATTAACAATTGTTTCGCCATTACTGTCATCATAATCAGAGAGTTATACATAAACCAACTTAAAATTAAGAAGTGCTTACTAATTTATAGATCTTACATTCTATTTGTTTGGAGGGATCCGGATAAATATATATATGTGATAGATTTGAATATTGAACTATTTAAATCTTCTTTTAAGTCATTAATAAATTTCAAATGAGAGTTTATAGGTTTATGTATTTCTAGTTTCTTTAAGAAATTAAGATTTTGCTCTTTATTTAATATTTGGATAATAATGAGACTTTCATCACTGATTAAATCTTTTAATGAAACACAATATTGGGTTAGATTTGTAGAAAGTTGTTTATCCATTATTGATTTTTTATGCTCTTTTAATCATATTTCGAAATTACATCCAGTTTGTTGTAAGTAAATAGCATCAGCATCACAATTTTTACAAAAAAAAAACTTTTTTGTGTTTCATTCCCGCTAGTTACTCGTGCTGGTGGACGGGCAGTCCCTCCGACCTACACTGTAGTGCAAAGCCGGAGGGTAGGGCGTAAGACCCTCTTCAGCCTCTTTGCTGAAATCGTGGGAATGGGTGGATGGTGTGGTTAGGGAGAGAAAGATGAGACGGACGAAATGAAGACAGATGAGAAGTGAAAGATTATCTGTGGAATATTACTGCTCCAGCATTTGCCTAAATGATCCAATAAAACCACAGAAAGCTTGGACCAGAGCAGCCGGACCCGGGATCGAAAGGGTGACCTCCCGAATGCTAAGCAATGATTTAGAGCACTAGATCACGCCGCTCAGTAATCATTACAAGAAACTATGCAGACACTTGACTTTGTAATTTTTTTCTACCACTCAATCTATCACGGATATATGTAACCAGTTCAGCCCAAACAAATTGAATGTGAAAACCATAAATTGATAAGTTAGTTTAAATATAACCCTCTGATGATTGCAATATTATCGAAATTGCTAGGGTCTTCCTAATACATAAGTGTAAAACGCCAAAATTGTGTTATTTTCTCTACATTATTGTTATTAAAATCGTGAAAAAACTACAAGTCTGACAGAATCTCTCTTTGATTACTTACTGTGAGTCCTCAGAAGGCCGACGCTAACGTTAAATTAGCGGAGTTATGAATTTTTCCAAAAACGACATTTTTCAGAGATTTTCACGTTTTTCACAGCGAAAATAATGTCGCTCCAATCGAGGCGTTCAAATTTTATTTTAAAGATCTTACAAATCTTTTAATTGGGATATTACAATTAAGCACTTTGATACTTTTCAAGATAACAGCGAAATACAAAGAAAACATTGCAAATTGAAATGTTCAATAATTGTTGAAATTGAGGTTTCGCTGATCACTTGGTGAAACATAATGAATAATTAATAAAATAAAACACACGGTATACTTCACAAACGTATTAGAGTATCTCTGACATATGTTTCGGTTTTTACACCATTTTCAAAGAGCTATAGATAACTGATAATACATTTGTGAAATATACCGTGTGTTTTATTTTATTAATTGTTTAATAATTATTTAAAAAGAACCGACTACATTTTATCTGGGCCAGTTTTGATATTTTACTCCTTGCAACCTACTTTACATTAGTGGATTGCTGTTAATATTTTTGACCAAAATTAAATACTTTTGTACTATAATGAATGGACTAATATATTATAATAAGTTTGTCGTGTATCTAAAATCTTTGCATTGTTTTCCTTTTCTTGTATTTATATAGCTATTGTTATTCCTTTTATCCTTTTATGTGTTTAATTGGGCACAATGTACCGACCAATAGAACGGCAACAAATTGATAATTTAATTAAAAAAAAAAAGAAGAAAATATCTGGAATTTTTTGGTCCAAACCGTGAGCACAAATTGTATGATAGACTCGAAGAGTTTTAATCAAAGTTGTCAAAAGTTCCCTTCAAATAGGTTTTCTGAGATAAAAAAGCTTGAACGTACCAAAATATTCAATTTAGCAAACCTTTCACATTTTAAAGGTGAACCATTTTTGATTTAGAAATAACGTACACCATAAATTTAACAGCTGACGTTAAACTCACCTGTCAATCAGGACGAAATCTGCTCTAGCGACCTCCCAGATGAAAATTTACAACCGCAAGTTCATCTGAAACAAGTGAGACATCAAAATGATTATTTATCATGTAAAATTCCCCAATATTACTTTAAAGAAAATCCAAAAATTAGTAAACCATTCAAATTTTCCTCACAAATAAAACCATTCTTGTTTACAAACGCTAATAAGAAGTATACAGAATAGAGTTTTTCGAACATTCCTGTCAATAGGGAAATTATTCCACAAAAAAATAGGTAACTGTTATATACATTTTTAACTATGTACTTAATTCATCAGATGCCCTTATATTTATTTTATGGATTAATTAATTGTTCTACCCACAGAATATTTTCGTTTTTGTTGTATAAACCGGTAAAGAAAATGTAAAAATTATTTTCAGACGAGAAAAGTCCATTCCATTCGTACACCCTTAAATATACTTTTAACATCTAACAGGTTTACCGTAAAGAAGAAGAAAAACAATAATTTTCAGAGAGAATTAATCGTTTCTCCCCACAACCAACCACAGAAAATCCGCAAACGAAACGTAATTTTTGCAATTTTGTAATAAAAAAATTAAAACATAATTGTTCTTCTATCAAAGGAAGACGGTCTTAGAAGTCTTCTCGACGTTGTAGTTGCTGTGTTGCTAGCCAATTAAAAATTATCAGGAATTGCAAGGAAATACATTACAAAATGATGTTTCCTCAATTTTATTCGTCAAAGGGCTTCCCTATATCTTAATGTGGCGTCCCTGTCTATCTTCCCCTATTTATATATAAAACTCATAAAGAAATTCTAAAAGGAGTAAAATGTTCAATTAAATTTTCTTTTCGTTTAAGGATTGAGAAGTTTATCATTTTTTTACTTAAAAGGAAATAAGAAAATTCCGATTAATTTTTTATTTAAATGCCAGATCCACCCGTCTGAAAATAACCCATGTAGAAATAAACCACGTCACAATTAACTAAAATGTTTTCCAAATGAAACGTGCTTATGCAGATTAGATTCCGATGAGTAGCTATGGCAACCAGTAGAACCCTATTTAGTCATTTGTTCCAACGACGGTACTTAATTCTGACAAATTCAGTTTGAATTACATCGATAGTTCTTCATTATGTTAATTTAAAAACTTTAAATCTGATTTTAAACTGCCAAATATCAAGAAGTTTCCAAACAAACTGCAAATTAATGACTTAAAAATGGGGTCAAGAAACACCATCTTAAATAATATCTGATATATTTTTTTTAAATTAGGCGCATCGCTTAATGATAGAAAATCAATCAATTTTCAAAAGTAAAAAGCTTACTGTTTGTTATGTGGTAATTCTAGTTAGGGGTGGTATCTTACAACCAGATGAATAAAAACGAAACAAATTAGCACAAGATAGCACACATATTTGTAGCGGCCAACGACTTGTATATGTAACTTCTTTGTATTTTTACTTAAACTTCTTTTCCTATTGTTCTGTTTATAAATAACTATATTACCTCTATACTTTCCTATAATCCCTTGCAATATTTCTATTCTAACACATAGGCTGAAAAGTCCCGTCCCAACACATAGATGGCACTAGTTTCATTGCATTAACCTCTTTTTCAGTTAGTACTAACCTTCAAAGGACAACTCATAAAATTTCATGATATTCTATTCATTAGTTTGTGAGTTATTGTGCTAAGAGTGACGCTACTTTTGATATTTTCAAAATAATGAATCAAAAACAATTTCGTGTTTTAATTTCACACTTATTCTTGATGGGAGAAATACCCTGGCTTGAAAAGTGGTCGTAACATAGAAACACTGATGATTCAGAACGCAGTAGACGTCCAAATAAGGAGGTAACACCAGAAAACATAAAAAAAATCCACGAAACCATTTTGAATGAATTGATGAAAAGTGAAATTGCGTGAGCTAGCTGACATCGTAAAGATATCAAAAGAACGTGTAACTTGTTAGCTTTATATTGCATGAGCATTTGACTATGACAAAGCTAAAGCTCTGTTCAAAGTGGGTGTCGCGTTTGCTCACTGTTCTGTTGCTCATCAAAAACAAGAACGTGTTGATATTTTGAATCTGAGCAGTGTTTGGCCATGTTTAAACGTAAACGTAATGTAAACCGGATTTTTTGGATGGATGAAACATGGATCCATCACTTCATTCCGGAATCAAAACGATCGTCATCTGAGTGGACAACAATTGGTAAACCTCGCCCTGGAACAATCGGCTGGAAAGATTATGGCCTCGTTATTTTGAGATGTGTATGTGTACGGTGTAATATTCACCGACTATCTTGAGAAGAGAAACACCATCAACAGTGAATTGTAGTAATATAGCGTTATTGGAGCCTTTAAAGACCGCAAAATTGAAATTGCAAAGAAACGACCGCATAAGCGAAGAAAAAAAAATTTTTTCATCAAGACAACACACCGTGTCAATCAAATCAATGTCAAAACTTGCAAAACATGAATTGAACTTCGAATTGCTCCCACATCCAGCGTATTCTCCAGATTTGGAGACTACTACCAGCGACTACTGGCTGTTCGTAGAGGTTATCGCTTTATCGCTGAAGCTGAGTCTTATTTTGAGGCAAAAGCAAGATATATTGTTCTACAAAAGTGGTATTGAAATGTTAGAGCGGCTCTGGAATGATTGTGCTGCTCTTGATGGAGATTACGTTGATGAATAAAGCCAATTTTGAACAAAAAAAAATTGTTTTCTTTGTTAGGCCCAGAACTTTTCAGCCCATGTGTTATATTTACTAACTCATAACGCCTGTGATTATCTTATATCTTCGGCATTTCTAAATTATGTTCTCTTACTATTGGTTCCCTACTTTTATCTACAACCCGTAGCTTCACTTTCATAATTTTCCTAAATTATTTAAATTCAAAAATCTTCAGTGCTAATTCACCCTTCCCTTTATCATATTGCTATTCTCATTCTTTGTACGATGTTCATAAAATAATTGTTTTAATAATGTTTTATTATTATTGTATCGAACAGGCATGGCACTAAATATTATTTTAAATATGTGGATTTAATAAATATAAAAGATAACTTTTTAAATTTTTTATTATGTTATACGTAGATGCCAAATGAATGCTTTGATAAGTTTAAAAAACTTCAGAAAAGTTATTAAGAAGTTGCAAGAAAGAACCGTAAAGTTTGTTTTTAGCATTTAAATGCTCTGCCTAATACGAATTGTATTTTGAACAGTATCTCTTATAAAAACTTGTTCTCTAATTTTTCATAAAGAAAGAGACCACCTCCAATGTAAGTCTTCTCAAGCTATGAACTTATGTATTTTATTAAAAAACTATAAGTTACAAGGCATATCATTACTTGATACATTAGTTTATTTTTTCACTTAATACATAATTGTTTTCAGGTTATAATTTATTTATATATTACATGGTCTCAGATAACAGCAATTAAACATTAAATCTCCTACTGTGCCTTGCTAATCGTTTGAGTAATTTGATAAAGAATCGATTAATACGTAAAATTATTTCTGGGTGTATATCGAATATTATTTTTCAAATTGGAACTCTCCCAGCTGGAGGGGTAAAACTAAGAAAATTACCTTTCAAAATCAGCGAAACAATAGAAAGATAAATTAAGGTTGTTTCTTCTAATGTTGAAAATCAGAAAGAAGGAACAGTAAAGGAGAAGTGTGATTGATATTATGATGTTCACAATAATATATGAAACGAAATGAAATGAAAAAGATTGCCTTTAAGCTATTTTTCTCCATGTTGTGTAAAGACGGTATCTCAGGAATACACATTACTCTTGAAGGAGCCATATTTTAAAAAAAAAAAAGATAAGCTATAAACATATATACGCGAACCAAAAGACCAACGTATCTGCTTAAGTTTCTTTATCTCAAAATGAAAATACAACGCTAAGCTGTTTAGTTCTGTAGGGAATTATCTAACAGAACAATAAATACTTTACACAAACGACAACCTTAACCCTCCGATATCTGTAGCGATTATAAACTCCAATTTCATAAACTTCTCAAAAATATACCACCTAAACCGTTATAAACTTTTTTTGAAATTTAAAAATGCAAATAACGGTCGAATTATAAATGGAAATAAAAAAAGTATACCAGCTCTGGTATTTCTTTATCGTCTTTAAACCGAAAAATCTGAAATAGTTTATGCAGATAGATAAAAAATAAAAATGTGTTGCTAACTTATAATTCCGAAAAAATAATAACTGTTACTTTCTATTCGTAGCTAAAATAAAATTTATTGTAATGCAGTGAATTAAAGAAACAATAACATAGGAGACAAGCTTGCAATATCTATATAAATATGCAATCGACAGAAATAATTACTCCGAGGTGTAATACCTCTCCGGCATTGAATTACACTATTAATTCGGGAAGATTCTTAGACGAAGATATAACATATTCAAAAAAGAAGGCATTAAAATCCTTTTTCGTCCAAATTTTAAGGATCACAGATCCCACATTTCGAACGCGTCCTGCACAGTAGGCACAGCGTACCGAAAGCCATATGCAACGACCGGTTTCGACCTATCGAGTCTCATCAGGTGGACGCTGGCAGAAAGACCTTTCCGGGCTATATGATGAATATAATAGTTGTTTCTGTTGATTCCATATTTATAATTATCATATAGCCTGAAAAGGCCTTTCTGCCAGCGCCCACCTGATGAGACCCGATAGGTCGAAACCAGTCGTGGGATATGGCCTTCGGTACGCTGTGCCTACTGTATAGAACGCGTTCGAAATGTGGGATCTGTGATACTTAAAATTTGGACGAAAAGCGATTTTAATACCTTCTTTTTTGAATATTGCAATATTTATACAAACTTTCTTGAATTCATCTCAATTTCAGTCGCAAACAAAAAGTTTTTCGATTAAAATGAATGCAAATATACGAATTATAGTAACTAATTTAAAGGAGTTTTGAGATGTTAAATTCAAAGATAAGCTCCATTTTTATCTAACATGCAAGATTATCGAGGTCAAACAGATTAGAACTGGAAAATCACAATAGAAAATACTATTTCCTTCAATAGAATTCTATGAATATATTTTGGTAAGTTCTATTTTACATTAACCGAACAATTCAAGTCTACCATGAAAGAATCAATAGCAAAACTCACGAAACGTCGGTACAAAATGAAACTCACACACTGAGATCCGATAGATCAATAGTAATAAAATTAAACCGAAGGGTTGTTTGTAAAACAGTGGTTAATTAGTTCTAACAACGTGGTTTGTCGTGTCGAAAACCAAATTACAAACCCATTTAATGCTAATATGGAATACACGAACCGTAGGCATTTCAAACGACATACAAATTCAAAATACCACATTACCGTGTTATCAAAGGGAACCAATTGCGCGAATAGCAGCGGTATGTATTATAAATAGCTACTTATCAAACTCAGACTGAATTTGCTTCGCCAATTCGATTTAATACCACAAAAAAGCAATTCTAAGTATAGACAACCGAACATTAATTGACCGGAATCAAAAGCAATAAGTTATGATGTCGCCGATAATAAATTTTTAAAACCACTAAATTTCATTAAAATCCATCAAACAATATTCGAAATAGGGTAACTATTACGTAAAACCAAGGAAATTAATTTCTATGGATACTAACACAAAGGAAACCACATAAAAACCACAACCCAGACTAGTAGATCCTTTAAAACTAGGCTAAAAATGTAATACTGGCTTCGCGCAACATTGTCTTGATAATAACCATAATTTTAGTGAAGATAATTTTAAAATTTTACATGGTATAAATAAAAGTAAAAGACTAACCTTTTTAGAAAAATTAGGGATTCAAAAGGCATTTTTTCAAAATAAAATTGTTACGAATGAGCAGTGTGAAGAGCATAAGAGCCCTATATTTTTAGCGCGTTGTCAGAAATTGTAATCTGCCCCACTCATATTTGTAGTATATATATTGACGCATTTTTATTTTAAGTTAAGTTTCTATTTATAAATCTTTGATAATGGCCTTACAAGCCGAAACATTGTAAGAGAAATTTTATTAAATTTTTTGTAAAACCTTTACATATTGTTTGTTTGAATTTTATTATTAAAAATGTTTCACAATTTCCTAACCGCGTCTTCGTTAAATATTATTAAAAGATTATAAGGTACCTTCGGAACTACCCGCAGCGTACTGAGTTCGAAATTAAGATCAACGAATAGTAGTTCGAGTTAAAAGAAACAATAATTCATAACTGCTGCCTTTCACTATTGCGCTTCAAGCTGCACTACCGTTCTACCTGTTTATACACCTTACATAGGTGACCTGCGTACCTCGTTTCTTCTACAGATTCCCTCTGAAATTTTGAACTTACATCAAATATAATAACACTTGTGAAATTCGACTTGGTCAGTTATTTCTCAAATCCACCCCGATATGGTACATTATAATCACGATTTGTACGTGGCGGTTTATCCATGCAATTTTGAGCTTTTCATGCAACAAATTTAAAAAAAAAATTGCCACTCAAGTTGCTTTACGTGCTTGACCTCTTTATTTTAAATAACGCATACGTCATTCAGCAAACACAGCAGACTCACAATAATTTGGCCCAAGTGTGTTCTACCATACTTACTCTACATAATGGAAAATATTCCATTGTTGAAAAGGCAGATTACATCCTGTTTTGTTGAAACGAAATAAGGGGTAAGGTGAACGCAATATGTAATATACCTACCTTGAATTTTATTCTGAGAACGTATTTTTTCTTATCACTATTTCCCAGGCACAACATGTAGTAAAAATTTATATATATATATAACGCAGATAGGCCTCCTCTTTTTATTTTTTTTTTCAGTAGAATACAAGGTGAATATAAGTAGATACGTACATTATGACGAATTATTCCTCAACTGCTACAGTCGCAACTGTATCAAAGCTAATCCATCAACGCAATTCTCCCGAGAAAATCGTTTCGAATTTCTGAATCGTTTTGAGAAAAATAAATAATAATGGTACGGAATATTACGTTAGGTAGCGAATATATAAGCGGTGACAAATGATAAGATATGTCCTTAAAGAAGAACCTCCTCAACTAGTTTAAATAACAAATGAGTATATTACAATTAATAGATAAAAATAGTTCAAAAAAGTCGATCAAGTTTTATTATATTGAGGTCTCAGTTTAATAAAATTCAATTTGTTCTAAACCAAAACTTAATTTTCTGAATACAAACAAAATTAAATAGAATTCAAGTTTCAATTTTCCACTTATTTATTCAACAACTTAACAATTGTTTCACCCAACATGGGCATCCTCAGAAGACATAATAACAAATTACGTATATTATCCTACCTATATATACATGCTACGTTCGATTAGGGGGTTGTGGAAGGGGTACATTGTATAATTTTGTTTAAAATTATTGAATCAAAAACATTTTCAATTTTGTTTAAGGAAGAATCATTATTTTGTTTTATCTGTTTTTTAATTTCTAATGATTCTAAGATGTTAAGTTTTTTCCTTTTTCCAAGTAGTTTAAAATTTTTAAATTATTGTTTGAATCATGTTTTTTTTATGTATATGGTTCATGAAGGTACAATTTTCTGAGTAGTTTTTTACATGTTCTTTTAATCATTCTTTAAATTTCCTCCCTTTCTGACCAATATATGTAGCTTTACAAGAGTTACAATTTAATTTGTAAACCCCACATTTATTAATTTTCTCTGTTTTATCTTTATGGTTTATTAAATATCTGGATATATTATTTCCTGTTTCAAAGGAAATTTTATATTTTCCATTTTTAAGTTTGTTTTTAATTTAATGAGACACGTGATCAATATATAAACTGAACACACTTAATCTTACTAGTAGAATAATTATTAACATTTTAAACAAAATTATATAATGTACCCCTTCCACAACCCCCTAATCAACGTAGCATGTATATATAGGTAGGATAATATACGTAATTTGTTATTATGTCTTCTGAAGATGCCCATGTTGGGTGACACAATTGTTAAGTTGTTAAATAAATCAGTCAAAAGTTGAACTACGAATTTTATTTAATTTTATTTGAATCATGATTCAATTAATTTTCTGAATACAGTTGAAAAAATTCACTATTTCAGGACGCTCTGTATAATTCCCAGTTATAATGTGCCCTACCAACTTAGGTATTAAAAAAACTTCGACTATTTAAATTTTAATACTTAACAACTACAATAATATATTATAATACTTAATTGAATAGGCGCTATGTTTAAACTCCTTTATAACATAACAAATAGAACACAGATGTTTAAGAGTTTTATAAAATATTTTAATAGCTTCACGTCGAACCGTTTCATCTTACAAAGACTTCATCGGGTGATAAAATATTCAAAACATAAATAGTTATAATATATATATACATAATCATGAAGTGGGGGAAAATATTTAACAAAGGTCAATTATTAATGTCTAACTAGTCATTAAGGATAGGTTTAAGATGATTATACTTGTTGATTTCGAAAGTTTCAAGAATATTTAATTTATAACCCTTATTTCCTTTGTGTAAAATTTTAAATTCAAAATTGGGTTGGTGTTTCTCTTCAATTATATAGTTAGCATAAGTGACTGTATTTTTATTTTTAGTGCAATAGTTTTTATTCTATGAAGTTCTGTATTGAAGATACAAACATATGAATCATGGAGTGATAAAATTAAAATATTTTGTTAAAATCTTAAACACCTGTGTTTTGAATGAACAAAGATGTTAATCTGGGCTGATGGGCCGTGGTCGAACAGAATTCAGTTGCTACTAAGACTCCGAGGTACAATCTTCGAATCAAGCTGCCCACTGAAGATGACTGCCGAAGTTTCAGTCGAAACGTTTGGATCTACAAGTTCCTTTCAACCACGGCCCATCAACCCGGATCAACGTCTTTGTTCATTCGATTCCGGCCGTGAAAGCTTACGCCATTACACCTGTGTTTTATTCCTTATTTTATAAGATTTTGTAAATGCGTCGGAGCTAGCTCAATACACTTATACATTAGATACATGTGAATACATTTTTAAATGTTAGTAGTTTGCTTGCAGTGCCTGGCCTATTTATAAACAGCATTAGCATGTGAAATTAAAATTATAAATTATTAGATACAATCGAACATCACTGTTCCATTAAGTTCACAAGTTACTTCCAATAGTATCCCTGTAATCTACTTGATGCTACCGCATTTATTGATTTTACAATAAACTATTCCAACTAAAGTATACATGTCGAACAAGTATTAAATTTTAATGTTATTTATATCATATTATATTATATTATATTATATTATATAAAGATATTTTTTTAAATTATCTACCAACTTCATCAAAACCATTTTAATTCATAACATAGGAGTAGTATAGTCAGTCGTATTAACTAAATAAATAAAATGATATATTGATCTTCATCTACAATATAAATTATCACTATATCCGTATTTAAAACTAAGTTATTAATGTTTTCGTACACGTTGACGACAACGATACGTGTGTATTTTCACTGTCACCCCTTTAATTCGTTCTCTACATTTCATAAGCCGTACAGCGGTCAATTTGACCTCCCAATTAGGGAACAGTCGTCACAATTAATAAAAACCTTTTAGGTATTTCTGCTGAGTCAAATCTGATAGCACAAAAAGGAGGCAGTTTCTTCCTTTGTAAATAAAAGATTCTTTTTTATTAAGAACATTTAATTAACAGTCTTGTATCGAAAGTTTTATCCCCACTCGAATTGAGTAAAAAGCTTGAAATGAATAATAGGTTTTGTTAAAGTTTTCCGAGATTATTATTATTATTTTCCTAAGACTTGAAAAGAACAGTTCCGAATTGATTTTGTAAAAGATCTTTAATTACTAATTTGAAATAGGATGTAGTATCTACATTTTTATAAATTTAGCGAAAATGCTCAAAACTGTTAGAGCATGACAAGGTTTATAAAAGTAGTTTATATAGACAAAAGCACCCCTTTACTTGGTTTAAGTGTTCATACATATCTTAGTTATTACGAGAACATTGATATATGTAATATTTTTCCTTAACTAGTTGTATGTAACAGGCGGGCTGAAAAGTTAGTAGGCTGACCCATAGATGGCACTACTAATATCAAATCCATATGATTTTTAGTTAGCCCTAACCTTCCAAAGACGCGTGTATAAATTTGACAGCTGTTGCACTATTAGTATCTGAGTTATAGCATTTTTAGTGAAGGAACTTTTGTTACTTTAAAAAAATGGATAAAACGGAATTTCGTGTGTTAATAAAGCATTCCTTTTTGCTTTTTGGCGAAAAAAAATACTGTACTGAAAATCAACCGATGAAAAGTGGTTTGCTAAATTTAAACGAGACGAAATGAGCACCGAGGACGATGCACACAGTGGACGCCCCAAAGAGTGTTACCGACGAAAACATCAAAAACGTCCACAAAATAATTTTTGAAATCCGTAAAGTGAAATTGCTTGAGATAACTGAGACCCTAAAGATATCAAAGGAACGTGTTGGTCATATCGTGAATGAATACTTGGATATGCGAAAGCTCTGTACAAAGTGGGTGCCGCGCGAGCGCGAGCTCACAATCGACCAAAAACAACAACGGATCGATGATTCTAAGCAGTGTTTGGAGCTGTTCAATCGTAATAAATCCGAATTTTTGCGTCGACGATGTCGTGTGACGATGGATGAAACATGGCTCCATCATTTCACACCGGAGTCCAATCGACAGTCAATCGAGTCGAGTGGACTGCACGTGATGAACCGACTCCAAAGCCTGGAAAGACGCAAAAATCGGCGTCGGCTGGCAAAGTTATGACATCAGTATTCCGGGATGCTCGTGGTATAATATTAATTGACTATCTTAAAAAGGGGAAAACCATAAACAGCGACTATTACGTAGCGTTATTGGAGCGTTTAAAAGACGAAATCGCGGAAAAGCGGCCTCATTTGAAGAAAAAGAAAGTGCTATTTCATCAAAACAATGCACCGTGTCACAAATCAATGAAATTGATGGCAGAATTCCATGAATTGGGCTTCGAATTGCTTTCGCATCTACCGTACTCTCCAGATCTTGCTCCCAGTGACTTTTTTCTATCTTCAGACCTCAAGAGAATGCTCACTGAACAGAAATTTTGTGCCGATGAAGAGGTAATCGTAATCGCCGAAACTGAAGCCTATTTTGACGCTAAAGACAAATCGTATTATAAGAAAGGTATCGAAAAATTGTATGACCGCTATAATCGTTGTATCGACCTCGAAGGGAACTATATTGAATAATAAAATTAAATTCTATCAAAAAAAGAATATTTTTTTCTATGCTAGCCTACGAACTTTTCAGCCCGCCTGTTACATATGGAAGTTTGAAAAGTGGGATTTACTTAGTCGTTATTTAAATTCTTTAGTCAAAAATTTAAAATACTGACGTTAGCTTTGTAGCAACATAGTCCGACCAATTTGAATGTATGTGAACTCTCCAGCAACTTTATTTATAGTTCAAGTAAGAGTTAAACTACATATTTGCACTTCCTTCTTACTCTTCAGAAATTTATTCAAACTAAAATGTAACTTCTAAAGAGGAAAAGGAACTCCTCCCAAATGAAATATAAAACATGAATTTATGTCATATAATAAAGAAAACGTTCTTTGAAAATGTGTAGAAATAAGAAAACAAATAAATAACTCATATTACAACTTTTTATAAACCAATATCTGCAATAATGGTACGTTTGAACATTAAAACCTTTTTTATATTTTTAAAATACAAATTTCAAACTAGTAATAACTTTTAATTTCCGCCGTAATCCAGTGGGAATGTTATACATAAATGTATGGCAAAATCCTGATTGTATAATACGATTTTACATCGAATAAAAATTCTTCTACAAAATAAGAATAAGTTTCCAAAATATCAATATCTTCTTATGTAATGTTAGATAACATACATAAGTTATATAATATTATTCTTTATGAATATTATCATGAACTTAACAGTAAACAATTGGACAATTTTATTAATAAACAACAACAAAAATTTAAAAAAATATTTTAAAATCTATTTAGAATTTTTTAAACTGATGAATTCAAATTTTTAAAATTGACCTTCCAAAACCGATGTGAGAAAAGCAAAATAATTATCAAACAAAATATCTTTAGCTTCTAATTGTTAAGGGTTGAGCCACTGAATTTTTGAAATTTCATATTATAAATATTTAAATCACTGTAAGTTAAGTTTCAAAGGAATTTAATTACAATTGCTACAATTATTTCGCTATACTGTAGATTCATCAGGCGATTAGATAAAAAAGACAATTGTGTTAGCTCATAATATTATGTTTTTATCTTAGGCTTCCATAAGTTTCTTAGAATTCATTATCGAAAATCGCAATAATATCGTTCTTTATTATCACAATCACAATTTTACATTCTACTTCAATCAACAATATAAGATATTTCATTCTGTTATATATATTTATTAATTTAAATAAATTATTAAAGTGCGAATTGATGTGGTTATTGTCGAGTATTAATAAATCATTTTCTTTTATTAGCAATAAATTGTTTATTATTTTCCTTATAGAAAAGAAAAGCGAACCATAGGCTACATTTCTAAGACGTAAAATAACAAAATCTGATAATTATCCGGACCAATTATTACGTATTTTGCCAGTTTATATTACATTGCTCTTGCATTTTCTATCAAGTGGAAAAATCTAATTCCTGTTTTGATCACTTTGTTTTCAGAAATAAATACAATTTCGGTAACCTTTATATTATATTTACTATTCATTGAAGCGTAAAGGCTATTCCTGTAAACAACAAAAGCCACCACCATAACAAAACAAAACTTGTGTTAATTTTCTACTTCCAAAATTAATTTTATGGATAAAGTTTAATAAACTTAGAAAGTGTGATGACATAATTTGTTTAATATAAGTGATACGCTTTGTGCCTTTCATAATCCTGTAATCGCTTCTAGGGCCATCATTAGAACTAATTATGGCTTTAATGCCCAAGTTACTAAATTCCAAAGACCGTGAAATTCCGTTCAAATCCATTTTACAAATTAAGATTCTTATTGGTCATTCAATTCCGTTGTAAAGTACTACATAATCCCTAAACAGCACCCTCGAATATATATTATGTGAATGAAATAATAACACACTATGTTAACTCTCAATATACTATTTATTCACTTGACAGCTGTTTCGTCACCTTATGACAAAAATGTTTTCTTTATGTACTAGCTTAGGAGGAGGGTGTAGGAACGGGGAAAATGTTTAATAGAGGGGAATAGCCTACATCTATTTGTTCGTTAATTAACAGGTTACTATTTTTTAATTTGTTTATTTTTAATTTTTCTAACATTGATATTTTTTTATACGGTTTATTTTCATAATGTACAATTTCAAAATCTTCATTGAAGTTGTAAATTTCATTATTTAAGTGGTTTGCATAATTTGAGTCAGTTTTCTTGTTAATGTAAGAATGTTTATGCTCTTTAATTCTAATTTTTAAATTTCTGTAATTTTTCCCTATATAAAACATGTTGCATTTGATTTTATATACACCTGATTTATTATTTTTGTCAGTTACATCTTTGTTGTTGTTTACGTATTTACATAACGTATAGTTAGTTTTAACGGCTAGTTTGCAATCATTTTTGTTTAATAAAGATGAAAATTGTTTAGTTGGATGTCCTTACATTAACAAGAAAACTGACTCAAATTATGCAAATCACTTAAATAATGAAAATGACAACTTAAATGAAGATTTTGAAATTGTACATTATGAAAATAAACCGTATAAAAAAAATATCAATGTTAGAAAAATTAACAATAAACAAATTAAAAAATAGTAACCTGTTAATTAACGAACAAATAGATATAGGCTATTCCCCTCTATTAAACATTTTCCCCGTTCCTACACCCTCCCCCTAAGCTAGTACATAAAGAAAACATTTTGTAATAATTATAAGTAATTTGTATACTTTCGAAGAAGCCACAAGGTGACGAAACAGCTGTCAAGTGAATAAACAGTATATTGAGAGTTAACATAGTGTGTTTTCATTTCATTATCATGAATCTCAATCAAGTATCAGTAGACAACATCTTATATTTATGTTATGTGACTACACTTTCTATTAAAGCCAATTAGATTTAATTATTTCTAAAACTATCACAGGTAAACATCCCCTGCAAGATCTCATATTAAAAAATAGTTAATTAAATAGTTTTAAATACTGAATGAACAGAAAAAACACAAAATTATTACTGTAACATGTTAAAATAAACTTGACGCATCAAAGGTTTCAAAATAACAGTCAATTTTAAATCTTAAAAATTACGAAATATTGAAAATTTTACTACAATGCTTTCTATGTATTAAGTAGGTACACCGTTGATATTCAACATTGAATAAAAAGAATTTATAACAATCGCTTTACACATTTAGGATAATTAAATATTTATTCAGAAGAAGTTATACACACATTCCTTTTAAATTATAATTTTATTTTTTTATAAAACAGAATCTCTTTTTTTAAACGATATGTATTAGGTTCGGTAACTTTTTATTTCTCTTTTCGTTAAATCAAATAAAGGGTTATATAAAAGAGAGAGAGAGAGAGGTGCAAAGAATGATCTGGCGCTTTCATACTTTTGGTCGAAAAGATAGCCAAGAGCTGTTTGGTCTCTACAGCACTCATTTCCTCCGAATCGAAACTACCGCTCTTATCGATTACATCGTCTACGTGAGGAAGTCAAACAGATTAATATTTTGATTGATACTTGTGTAGTAGTAGCACGCGAAAAGTAATTATCAGGTGGTATAACCTTTAACTTTAATCGAACAGAATTTTTTTTTCACGATAAGTAGACAGAGTGTCCAATCAAGTTTTGATGAATAAATACAGGCAGCGTAGTGAGCGCCATCTGTAGATATTTGCTAGTAATTTGTAGGATTCATTAATATTAAACAAAGTCCTTTTTTAATAAGGATATAAGGACTTGTTAAACTAAACCCCGTATTAGAAAAGGACCTTGTTCAATATTACTGAATCTCACAAATAAATAGTAAATATCTACAGAGGGCGTTTACCACACTGTTTATATTTATTCATCAAATCAATTTTTTCACATTATGCATGTTGCTTTCTTTTAACATAAGTACACGATATTCTTAGTTGTTTCCCGTCTATTGGGATAAATCTGCAAAGTATAAATCATATATATAATAATACAAAAAAAGAAGAACGTACTAAAATCCTTTTTCGTCTAATTATATTGGTTCACAGATCCCACATTTGGAACGCGTCCTACACAGTAGGCACAAGGCACCGAAAGCCATTTACTACGACCGGTTTCGACCTTTTTGTATTGTTATCCTCGTCTAATAACCATTCGGAATCAACAGTATAATTCAATGTCGATAGGGGTATTAGTCCTCGGAGTAGCTGTTTCTGTTGATTCCATATTTATATTTAATATATATATTAAATTTAAGGTATTCGCCGTTATCACTTATAATTAGAAATAAAACGCAACTTGAAAATCTTTCACTATTATTTATTGCACTCTATACGTATTTCGCCTTATAAGGACATCCTCAGGAGTAAATAATTATAATAAATAACAAACTGTTGAACATTGATATTTATAGCGGATGATTACATAGAAGGGATACAATATCAGAGTCTAATAGAGGTTTATGAGTAATAGTGAAAGTATATCAAGTTGTGGTTCATTTCTAATCACATTTATATGAATTTACCGTACCTTTATTTCCAAGTTAAATTTAATCGAATAAAGAAAACAGGCGAAACTACAATCGATTTGAGTTTCGTGAAAACGTGAATTTTTTTGTAATTCATCTAAACGTGGCCCTAAATTCGAGATGAAATGTAAACAAGTCCAAGACGGTGGATGCTTAGCAACACAGCCATCAAGGAATACATCTCGTTAAGTTTACACCACATTATCCATCCCCACGGATAAACGAAGAGTACACAAACTTTAAAAGTGTAAATATAACAAATCCTCTAATTAGAGATTACATTACGTATACTTACGTAATATTTTTTAGGTTCTGAATTTTATAAAAACATCTGCTAATAACAAAATACCAAATATGGCACCCGTTTTTTAAAGTTCCACACCTCGAAATTGATCCCATTATAGATAAACCTCTTTAATGTCCGTCAAGTTGTTTTTTTTTTTTAGGAACGACTTAAGTTATCGAATTAAAGTTAACAACAAATGCTAAAATCTGTAGCCTAATACTTAGTGCTATAAAAAATTCAAGTCCATAAAATCATCAAAACCGATAAAATACTTCCCGTTGGCCTAGAATCTTAAAATTTGGCACGAAGATTAATTTGAGGCAATCTGCAGTGGGTACAAATTAATTCAAAAATGAATTTCATGTTAATTTATATAGAACTTATTGATGGTGGAAGCTCTTACTTGCTGAAACGTGATTAATTCCCTAGATCTTACTATTTCACGGTTTGGAACAAAAGACGAATTCAATATTTTCTACAAACCTACGCATACAGGCACAATAATACATGCACTTTTTGCTTTTCATGCTTTTATTTGCCAATTTGTTAATGTACCGTTAAATTCAGACCATTTTAATTTAGAATTTATACTATTGCACAAAATAATGTAGATAACATCTAAAACAAAAAATTAATAAACAGACTTTAAATATTAACATATCTGGGCAATATTTCGTTAACGATCGGTAAACACATTAGTCAGATAAACAATTGTAGTAGAGCATTTAGAACTGATAACTCTTTAGGCAAATTAATTCTCAATAACAAATGTAAAACTCCGAAATTTTTAAATTCAGCTCTATATAAGTTAAAATGTTTGGATTGTGATAAGGTTTACTTAATTCAGACTGGCAGGCAAAAAAATATATAATTTCAATCTAGATTATAAGATTCTAAAAATTCAAAGTAAAAGTTTGACATTAAACCTTTTAGATATTTCCGAAAAACCTTAGCTTTAAATGACCAAATTGAATGTAAATATTCACCGTTGTAAGACATATTCCATTAGTTAATAATACATTCCCCACCCCTTGTTTTAAGTTTAGACTAGTATATAAAGCTGTAATGTTACGATGTTTGTTAAATCATTCTGATGAAGACAATGTTTGTCGAAAAAATATTGTAGTATTTTTTTTAGACAAACTGTATTAACTCAGTAAAAATCTCATGGGACAACTAAAGGAAAAACCCCGAAACAATGAAACTTAAATTTTTATAATTTAAGGGTATCTGCCGTTATCACTTGGTGAAACATGATTCAAAATTAAAAATTAAAATTTAAATCAAACAAACTTAGGAATTTCACCTAAAACTTTATTAAAAAACTCGATACGTATTTCGCCTTATAAGGGCATCTTCAGGAGTAACAAAAATATACTAAGTAGCAAACAGCAAATAAATTAATTTATAGTACATCCTAAGAGGGTGGGGTTGAATAATGTTTGGGTCCAATAGGGGATTGTTGCCAAAATCTGGTTGTTGTTGGCGATATTTTTATTTTATTTCATTTTTTTTGTGTTTAGCTTTTTCTATTTCTAATTTCTAATTTTAAATAACCATAGCATAAATAAAAGCAATATAAAATTATTACATCATTTAGAAGGAAGTCCAATACTATATAGTTATGAAATTTTAGAAATAGAAAAAGCTAAAAAAGAAAATAAAAATATCAACAACCAGCAACTAGATTTTGGCAACAATCCCCTATTGGACCCAAACATAGTTCAACCCTCACCCTCTTAGGATGTACCATAAATTAATTTATTTGCTGTTTGTTACTTAGTATTTTTTTGTTACTCCTGAAGATGCCCTTACAAGGCGAAATGCGTATCGAGTTTTTTTAATAAAGTTATAATTGAAATTCCCAAGTTTCTTTGATTCAAAATTTTAATTTTTAATTTTTACTTCTTTATGCACTAAAACGAAACGAATCTATTAATAAACAATAATCATTATAATATAAAGGTTTTATGGTACCTCTTTAGGGTTTCACAGCAAAATAACAATAATTATTGAAGACCCGTACCCAAATTTTAAGCTTTAAAATAATTTACAATGTTTCCCCTGTCATTTCCAAACAAGAATATATATTTTAATGAGTACTTTCTTTAAACTTATATTACTTATTAGATTTGAAGTAATTATGTTGAAACTGATAACTTAATTACAAAAGACAATTTTGTCTAAGACATTAGTATTATGAGTTTGATGTAAACGAAATTATTCAAATTCAAACCTAACCAAATTAATAATAAACATCAACTAAATATGTAATTTGTATATATAATCCTGATAAAAATAGTGTCGGAACTGTATTTTTATCAGTGACGTGATTATAATATGGACCGAGCGTAAGCAATATTCTCTGTACTATAAAATGATGTACTTTGGTATGCAACCAACAATGCAGATTCAGGGACACATTTAAGTTTCCCATGCACTAAACGGAAATTTACGGACTTTAAACATTGAAAATCATTTACAATAGCATTTAACATACAAACCAAATTTATTGAAAACGTAACTAAACTTCTTTAAAAAAAGAATAATACTGTTGTTTACAATAATATATGTGATATAAGTGAAAATAAAGTTAATTAGTAACGCAAGTAAATTTCTCGTTGTGTGAATGATTGGTGCATGAAGTTGATAAAAAAGATGTGATGACTGTATTAAAATGATGTATATTAACGATACTACAAAATTAAATTAACTCTTTATCTTAATATTACTCATTCAATACTCATTCTTGCTTACTTTTGCTCCTGTGACAAAATACTTCGTTTATTGCGTCGAGGTACTACATTTTAATTAAATGCTGAGGAAAATCAAAAACGCTAGGTACAGCATTTTGCTTTAATTTTCTTTTTCCCACGGATATTGATATTAAAATGTCATTTTCTTCAAAATGTTTGCTGCAAACAACACACAACTGAATATTTTGACCGTGTAAAACTTTCACGCCTTATTGCGTTCAACTATTTTTTCTTTAATTCAGGATCCTTAGAGAACCTTCAAAGAAATTACAGATATATCAGTGTGTCTTATGTTTAAATTGTTCTTACACATGAAATGAAATGGAAGAACCCTTAGAACTCTTTTCACGGCAACCGTATGTACAACAATATCAAACCATAGTTCTAATATTAAACTAGTTTTATAATACTTTAATAAAAAATAGTTCATAAAAGTGTTCACAAAACCCTATGTACAAGAAAAATAGTGTCGCACAACATTTATTTGAAATAACTACACTTAACACTTCAACTACCTCAAACTTTCTGAGTGATGTTACGAGCGTTCTTAATAATTCTCGCGTTTCTGTCCCATAATTCGCAAAATGTGTTGCCTGCCCAAATGGTATCACTTTAAAAACGCAAGGCGCAGTCTAGTTATAATCACGTCTCTGATTTTTATACTGTATATAAATAGGATATAACAACTTGATTTTCCGCAAGCATTTATTGCATTCCCATAAACTTACTTTGTCACGCGAGTTACGTAGCTTGGATGAAAGTTTAGTTTCCGCAACTTTTAAAATACTTTACATATTAAAACGTAATCGTTGTTTTAAGTTGATATAAGTACATAATAAAGTTTCAGTTTGAAGTTTTTCAGCATCTCTCAAAGGCACGTTGAAAGTGAAGTACCCTGTAGGTATAATATTCAAATATCGAAAGTACGTACATCAATGTTATTAAATTTTGTCTCAGTATATTGGCAATCAAAAAACTAATTTTATAAAGAACATTCTATTTGCGAATGTTGCCTTGAAGGAAATTTTCAATCATCTAGAAGCAAGCAAAATATAACTGAATTTATAGTAAACGGTGTTAGATAAGCTCCTGATAGTTTCAACAGAGAACAATTGATTCGTTATAACTATATTTGCGAAAGAGATTTTGGTTTTAAACAAAGTAAATAAAAAACTTACTCAGACATTCGTCAAACCTAAAACGCAAAACTAGAACTAAGAAAGTTCATGTGTGGCTATTATTCTATAATAGAGGCGGATATACTCCAATGACTAATTTACAAAATTATCAAATTAAATAGTATACAGCCTCTTCACTGCATAGACTTACAAAAATGATATAATGGGAATAACCACTCTCCACTTATTATATATACAAAGTGATAAATAAAACAATGCACCTAATGAATCGAATTTTAAATAAATGCTTTTTGTGGTGCAATCACTGTAAAACATGTTTGATAATTAATTAAGGTATAATGAGTACAAAAACACGTTGGGTAAAATTTCACAAACTTTTATTAAATATTCTTAACGAAATCGTGTACTAAATATTAGAATGTGCTCTATGGCTATTTATACTTTCTAAATTGGGAAATTGTGTGATGAGTAGATGTGAGTTATGATTGTTCATCTCTGTTTGATTTTTGACAATATTGACGTTGTTCTTTATACATTTTTTGATTTCTAATGTTTCATACAAATATAACATTTTACTTTTTGGAATGGAGTGAATTAATTTAATGGAGTCTATTGAAATTTTTTGTTTTTAGAGGAGCAATGTTCAGATATGCCAGTAAAATTGTTAGATTTTTCTATTGCATAAATATGTTCTTTTAGTCTGATAATGACAGATCTCCCTGACTGTCCTATGTAAACTACATCGCAGTTATTACAATTTATTTTATAAACTCTGCTTTTTCAATAATTGCTTCAATTTTTTAGACCTTAAAGTATTAAAAACTGAGACCTCATTAACTTTCGACAATAACAACAGACATAATTTTTCCAGCCAATTCTAACCAATCATTTAATATAAAAACAGCTTCTTTTAGTACTTTAGTCCATCGATAATTCAACATTCCTCTTTCACATGATAGTTTTAATTCAGAATTAAGTCTTCTACATTCATTAGCTGTAAATAACGGATATGATCCCTCTTTTTTTATTGATCGCTTGGTAAAACGTAAAGAACGCTTTATTATACAAAAAATGCTATATAAACCATTCATCAAAGACAAATCAAATAAATATTGTACAATCAACTACATAAAAAATGTTAGCTATGAGATTAGTTATATACTATCAAAGTTAGATCTAAATTGTATACAAGTGAACAAATTAAACTTACAAAAATTGTTAGTAAATAAAACTAAAATCGACCCGTTACAAAAAAGCGGAGTTTATAAAATAAATTGTAATAACTACGATGCAGTTTACATAGGACAGACAGGGAGATCTGCCACTATCAGACCGAAAGAACATATTTATGCAATAGAAAAATCTAACAATTGTACTGGCATATCTGAACATTGCTCCTCTACAAAACAGGAAATTTCAATAGACTCCATTAAATTAATTCACTCCATTCCAAAAAGTAAAATGTTATATTTGTATGAAACATTAGAAATCAAAAAATGTATAAAGAACAACGTCAATATTGTCAAAAATCAAACAGAGATGAACAATCACAACTCATCCCTACTCATCACACAATTTCCCAATTTAGAAAGTATAAATAGCCATAGAGCACATTCTAATATTTAGTACCACTACTGCATCTTATGATTATGGCTTAACAGCCGAAACGATTTCGTTGAGAATATTTAATAAAATTTTGTGAAATTTTACCCATACTCATTATACCTTAACTAAGAACCGAATTTTCTCATTCCTGATAAATTCAACTAAATATTCGATATAGTTATTGATATCGAATCTACTCTTACTTGACGGAAATGCATCTTAAACAAAAAATAAAAAACCCTTTTATAATTTCCATACCCTTTTATCGTACTTATTAGAACTATTAATTAGGTACAAATGATGAAAAGGGAGCTCTCTAAGGATCTGAAAACTAAGCGGTCTCGATTCAGCGATAGATAATATTTTTAAGAAAAGGAATGCAACCACTATAAATATTCTCATTTAACCTTTCGAAATAAGCAGTTACATGAAATTGAAAAGACCTTAGAAACTTATGGTAGTAAGTAGCTAAGTATCTACTCGCCAACCCAGCGACAAATTCGTTAAAATTAATTAAAATTCTTAATATTATATGAATACATTTAATAGTTTACGTTAGTCTGTTAGGTAAGCTTCTTAATAAAAGTAAATCAACGTGTCTTCAATCGTTTGAGATTTATTTTAAATACCAAAGCATTACATTCAATTTATTATGGAATAATCCTAATCCTCTGCAAGTTTATTTTGTATTTTTTATATTTAATATTTTAATTTAATATCAAACTTACGATTAGAATTAATCTCATACATGTAATACTTTTTCAATAGTTTCTAGTTATTTATTTCTGTGTATATTTCTTTACAATTTTGTAAAAATACTAAATAAACAAATATACCTTCATTTTGTCTTTTTCTTTTTGAAACTAAACCAAAATTCGAACTTTCAAGCAATTGGAATATCTTTTTTATTCCTTATTTGGAAGAAAAGTGTTGAGCAGCTTTGGATGAGTATTAAGAATTTTAAAAAAGATGCAAATCTCTAGTCACATTTCTCATTAGCTGCACCCACTGAAGAATAAGACACGACATTCAGTCTAAAAATCTGATTTTTGTATAGACTCATTAGGATGCAAAAGATTACGAATCAAATACTGAAATTGTTTTTAGAAAAGAATCACACTGTTCCTATCTTTACATTGTTCTGAGATTTTTTTTTATTTCTAGGTGCGAAATCTATACGGATTGTTCTAACATAAACTGATATTGACAAAATATGTTAATAATAAGAAGAAGCTAATCAGAGCAACCCTTATTTACTGCAAACACAAGTTTCTACCAATGTTGACAGCTATTCCTAATTTCCACAGTCGTAAACACCGAATACAATAACTTTTAATTTAATTTTTATTAGGATCGAATGCTAACTAATCTTCAGTGCCGAATAATAAACCTTTGTTAACAAAAGTTTTAATAGTGGGAATAAAAACATTATTTGCAATTTGAAGATTTACCTGTTTATTAGGTATCAATAAAATAGCTGTATGTGAAAACAATTTCTTTTTTTCCTGCTTGCTTGCAAACAATAATTATCAGTTTGCCACTATGGTCCTTAATTAGAATTGTGAAATGATCATAATAAAACTGTTTCTAATTACGTCAAACATATCAAATCGTTGTGAAGTAAATTACTTTCTTAAATTCAAAAAACAATTTTAGGAAAGACCTGAAAATCTTATTGAACCGTTAAGTTTAATATTTCTTAACAGAAAGAATTATTGTTGGTTTACTAATGATGTTTTTCGATCCTTCGATCAGTAAAAGCATGATTTAGCATTGGCGTGAAATAATATGTGTAAAACTGTAATCACCGTAACTCAAAAATCTTCAATAATATTCCGTCGCTATTATATATTAAATTATATAGGGCAGTTCATACGAATATTACCGATTCTACGTCGATATCAAAATAGATATGAAACCGAGAATATTGCATAAAAACACTCCATATACTTTATTATATCATACTGTATTCAGAACAAAAAGGCATTTTCCAAGTGGTTAAAAATGAGCAATGAAACAAAATACATGCTAAATATTAAGAATCAGATAAAAACTAAACATGTAACATATACTTTGTATTGATTGTTTTGTTTTCTAACACTGCGCTAAAATGGAACTTCAAAACTTTATAAAGATTAATAAAATAAAATATGTAATTATGTAATTACGTGATACGTAATTTTTATTCATTCAAAAAGAGAATAACAATAATTTAATATATTTAATTTTAAAAATATTTTCAGGAAGAGAAAACAAATTAAAATTAATTTTTTTTATAACAAATTACTATGATCATTTGAAATAAATACTGTGAAAAACTTTTGTTAAAATTATATTAAAATGTAAAAGACGAAATCATCTTTTATCGGTTTAATATCCTTCAATTTTCAATTTGAAGCAAAACTATTCTTATTTACAAAAAAATACATTTACTACAAGAAGTTCAAAGCTTACCGCTTTAAATGTTAGTTTCGCGCCATAGCTTCGCAGGCAGCTTCGGAGGAGATGAAAATTAATGCGACCTACACGCTGGCGCATCAAGGCACAACTGGCCCGTTTCAGGCGTCGTGACGCCTGATACTGGCTACACGTCCTGCGCTACTTTTTTTAAATTAATAACTTTTACATATTAAATAAATATAAATAAGTAGGTCCCTTATAGCCAGGGTACCAAGGGACACCCCCTGTATTTTTTTATAACTTTTGGATGAGCTCAAATCCACCCGTTCCACGAATTAACAAGTTAAAATGTAACTACTACCCCCCACCCTAATTACATACATTTGATCCATATTCATTAAATGCTATTCCTATCTAAACGTCATAGATGGATATAGTAAGGATTTCAGGGGCTCAAAAATCCCTTCTCCCGAAAGCTCGTTAACCAATCCGATGCAATGGTCAATTCGGTTCAAAAGTAATATTATTTACCTGGAAAGACGTCAGGCGCAATTGAAACCAGTATATAAATAATCATTACTAACAATTACATGCAGATAGGTATATAAGCTTTCAACTAGCAATAATCGCACCCCGGATAAACCCCATTGGTTATGATATCGCCACTGCGCAAAGCTAATTCTACGTATGCATATACTATTATTTTCGTGGCATATAACCAATCACAACTCAGCATCTTTGTTGCAAACAGACTTTTTTTTTACAGCATACTCGAATTTCAACGTAAAACAATCACTATATCCCAATCCATTACAACCACACGAAATTTACACATTCGCTAATAATCAAAAATAGAAATTGAAAATGTTCGCCAAAAACATATTTTACTGATACCTACAGTTGGACAATGAGGTCAAATTGTAATATATAGAAGAGCATTTAATATACAGTTAATTAAACGAAATATTTTCATTAATGTTGCATTTACAAAACTTTTAATATGGAATTTTAGATGTTCATTATTTTAATCAAAATTACTACACAGTAAATGATAAATTTAATGTTACTGAATATTACCAAGGACTAGATAAAAGCTATATGAATAGAAAGACGTTAAACATGGAATGTTTCACCAAATTAATTTAAACAAGGACCGTCAAACGTTTCAGACACGGACCATTGTCAAGTATATATTAAAAATTACTATAATTCAACACAAATTCGGGTGTTTATATATTGTTCTACTTCGGACCAGTCACTTTTTTAAGTAGATTGTGATATATTTCAAAATTTCAAAATTTAACTGCCAGGGGACTGACGAGGGTAACATAGTACTGATGAAATACACAATTTAATAAGAATTATAATGGAATTTAATAAAATGTAGTACAAGATTAATAATTGCACATGTCTTTTAAATATTAAAATCACTTAGTAACAATCAAAAATAATTATTAATATGTAATACTGGGAGAAAATACTACCTCAGTATTTAAAACAGCCTTTTGGCATTTAACGTAACGTTATTATCATTCATATAACTTGTACTACATTGAGTTAGTTTTACTTAACAGTATACATTTTCTAAATAATCAACAAACAATAGAAACAAAAATCTAACAATATTTACCATAAAAGTACTAATTATGATCATCATTAAATTAAGAACAATTTCAATGTAATACTATGAAAATAAACTATCCCAGTCTTCATAACAGCCTTTTGACATTGATATAATGTTACATTACTTAACCTTAATATTACTTTGGGGTAATTTTACTTAACAGTGTATATATTAGAATAAAACAAGTAAATATAATGAATTTTGTCTTAAAGGAGTCAACAAGAAATAGTAATAATTAAAATAAAATGAGATCTTTTCCTCAGCAAAAAACTAATGCTTCAAAATAGTGCAACAATAAAAAATTAATTTTCGAAAACATCAATTTTTTTCCTTAAATTAGTAAATAACTATTCCCTTTTGTAATAAGGTTTGGTACGGGTAGTTTTTTTATTATTTGATCCACCGGAACATCTGATACATTCCTTTCATCCAATTTAAACAGAGTGCCATTCTGGTTACAAATCATGACAAAAGTCACTCTCCATGTTTACCATGGAAACACGTCAGTCCTCTGGTGTAATACCTGACAAAGGACTGACGCCAACTGACTGACGAAAAAGAGATAAATTTGAGGTTATAGTTAGAAGTAATATTTCTTTTGGTAATTTCGAATATCAACAAGCTACATTGACTGGATCAGCACGTGTATACAAGATAAATACAACTCTAGCACTGCTACAGCAATGGCGGTCATCAAATGGCGCGGTCCGCAGCTAACTTCATTACCAACTTCAAAATTCAAACAGGGATTTGACCTTAACTCGGTGATATTTGGCGAGAATTTCAAATTTAAACAACACACAACGGACTGAAACTAAACACAAAGTTTCTAATTTTTTAAAAAATAAAGTGGAGAATATTACATTATAAAAGTTGTAGTATACATAACTATGTACGTCACAGATTGTAGTGAATTAGTAAGTTTTCTTAAATCGATGATAATGCTTAATAGACAGTCACTTGATTGCTGGTTTTCGGGGTTGTGACATACCAAAGGACTGACGCATTTATTGTGTTTTTTTACTAACTTGTATTTAAAATAAAATTGGGTGGTCAAATAAAAGACTTTTAATTGTTATAATATAATACAAAATATCAATAAAATATAATAATACTTCGTATCTATTGGCTGATGACATTGAGTTACCCAATTTTTGTATATTCACCCATATATATATGTATATTTAGGAGGAGAGGAGATGTATCAATTTGGATTTCTAGTTGGTTATTTGCCAAATTTTGGTTGCTTTTATGATCTTTAGATTTTCTATCAAATTTAATTTTATACTTTTCGACTTTTCGGAACGTTACAACGCAAAATTTTAATGTTATTTATTTAAATCGATAGAATTTTATAGAAAAATTAATTTTTTAACTTTCTTGTGGATGCTGTTTACATGTTCTTTTGTCCTTATACCAAGAGACCTTCCGCTCTGTCCTATGTAAGTTGCAGAGCAAGATTTACCAATATCTATAAATGTACATACTGTATTGATTCAGAACATAATTTTTATTGAAATAATATTAAAATTTTACATTGTAATGTTTCGAAAAGTAGAAAATTAAATTTGTTATAAAATATAGAGATGACAAAAGCCCTAGTTAACAACCAAAATTTGGTAAATAATTAGAAATCGAAACTGATTGTATCGTTTTATACATTTTTTAAGTTTTAGTAATTTCCAATGTTCAACGTTGACTGAATGGTAGCTAAAATGGTAACTACTGATTAGACTTTGATCAATTTTTCTTAATTGCATTCCTTAGACTCTCTCATAAAAATTATCAGAATTATTCTAGTTAACATCATTAAGTTTTCATACAAGTAGATGAAGAGGGGCAAGTAACGCAGTGCGCATACGCGGTAGAGGAAGGACTACGATAATCGCGTATCATTTGCGCAACTGACCTATTTGTATCTAATTACACCTCGAAATCAACTTGATGTGTTTCGCACGGTAAACTGGTCAACTGGTAGTCTACTATACTTCAGTAAACCACACGGACTAAGTCAATGGAATCGGCTAGTTTTAAATAAAAAATAAAAATAATAAATTTTTCGTCATAAATATTTGTTATTTGATAAACGAAACTAAAAGAAATTTCAACAGATTCGTCTATTCTGAAAAGCAAAAATTTACGATTACGTCAAGAAGTAAATACAAAAAGACGTAAAATAAACCCTAGGGATTGGACAAGAGCCGTGACCGTGATTTACAATGAGCCGGTTCTTGTAACATGGTTTATAGCTCTACCAACAAAGTAATTGAGCAGAAAATTTAGCAAAAAGACCTTTATTACAAAATCATTCTATTCTCATAATGTGCATTGTCGTAATAAAGGAATATGAATAAAAAACGTTTAGTATTTTATATTTTATAAACTCACAAATGTATCGCTTTATTATTTTGTTGTAAGAGCTATAAACTATGTTACAGAAGCCTGGACACTATAACCAGGTTCTTCAAACCATGTTTTATAGCTCTAACAACATAATAACAGAGTAATGAATTTAGCAAAGACCTTCCGATTACAAAATAATTCTCTTCTGATAACCTGCATTGTGGTTATAAATAAATTTTATTATAAAAAACGTTCAGTTTCATATCTTCATAGATGTGATTTATAATTTTATAAACTCACAAATGTATTGCTTTATTATTTTGTTGTAAGAGCTATAAACTACATTACAGAAGCCTGATCACTATAACCAGGTTCTTCAAACCATGTTTTTATAGCTCTAACAACATAATAACAGAGTAATCAAATTAGCAAAGGGACTCTTGTTACACAAACATTCATTCTATTCTCGTAATGTGCATTGTCGTATAAGGGAATATGAATACAAAAAATATTTAATCTCACGTTTTCATAAATTTATTTCATCATTTTATGATAGATAGGATGTTTTATTAATAGTTTATTGAATTTTATTTTAAAATAAGGTATTGTTCTTACATTGGTAAACTTTATAAGTAAATACTATATATTTCTACAATCCTTATAGAGCTCTCCTTCAATTGTTGGGTAAGGGAAAATTAGCCCATTCTACCCGGGAGGGGGAGGACCAGTAAATTAACATTAAATTTTAAATATTTCATTCCATAATAAATATAATCTATTTATTCATAATTTTTTGCTGTTCTATTTTTATTGTAATAAACTTCATCCACTTGACTGTATAACGGTGCAAGTGAGATCAAACAGGCGTTAAATATACATAATGTAAATTAGTTTTCTAGTTTTGTTGATAAAACAGTTTGAATGTATAATCAAGTAGATATATCAAAAAGCTTTTGATCATTTGACCTCCATTCTTTGCATAAAGTATCCCTTTGTTTTAAATTTTCGAGCTGGACATTACAGCAGTTTTATTTGTTTTTAATAATTTTTGACATATATGTATATATATATATATATATGCATATATATATATATATATATATATATATATGCAATATGCCGTTTCATAAATTTGGAAAAACTTTAACCGCTTTAAAAAATTATAATAGCACTGGTTTAAATTTTTGAAACTCATCGTATTTTAATTCATGATTATTATCAACCGTATTTAATGTCCGTTAAATACTAGACATCAGATACACGAGAAGTTGATAGAAAAGACGAAATCTGCAACATTTCGTAAATAATAATTATTTAAATCAGACAAACAACAGAAAGTTTTTACTATATTCAAAACAAAAGGAATTAAAATCCTTATTCGTCTAAATTTTAAAATCAAAGAATCAACAGTGTAATTCAATGCCGGTAGAGGTATTGGACCTGGAAGTAGTTGTTTCTGTTGATTCCATATTTATATTTATAATATAGCTTGTAAAGGTCGTGGTATATGGCATTCGGTTCGTTGTGCCTACTTGGTAGGACGCGTTCCAAATGTGAGATCTTTGATTTTAATATTTAGACGAATGAGGATTTTAATTCCTTCTTTATTGAATATGTTATATCTTCGTCTAAGAATCCATCGGAATCAACAGTGTAATTCAATGCCGGTAGGGGTATTAGCCCTCGGAGTAGTTGTTTCTGTTGATTTTATATTTAAATGTAAAAATTATTTACGTTCGGTTATAATAATCATAATATCCTGTCAGTTTAGCTACCTTCCTGGCGTGTAAAATGTTATTAAATGAAATTTTGCAATGTTCATAAATATCATTTTTGCTATTAAGAGTGATGTTATTAATTTTGTAGATACTTATATCTCATAACCACAGCTTCTACTTACAAACGTGAAATATGTTTGCTGTACTCGATGTGACAGGATGCTTGAATGGTTTACTATGGTTCACCACGGACAATTATAGCAAAAAAATGAAGCTACATAAGCGGAGGAGCCGGAGGTATAAAATACAATAAATAAATCTCAATTTATATAACAACTTACGCGAAAAAATTAGAACCAATTTATTATTGTTGTTTTTCCGCAAAAGTTTTGTTTTACTATGACTTATAATTAAAAACGCAAATTATTTTCAACCTTGTCACCTTTCAAAAAAAGGTCTTCCTTTGATACAAAAAACAACTAACAATTACAAAACATACTTATGCTTACTAACCTTTAACTTTTCAGAGATGTGTTCCACCTCAATCTATAGTAGCTCCTACGTCCAAAAATAGGTGTCTCAATTCCATTTCATAAAGAACTATCAGTCGCGCTTTCACTCGCGAAATCCCGCACTTTTACCGCACATAATTAACACTACTTTACTATATTTTTCGCAAACGAAAATTCATTTAAATTTGCACGTTCCCGAACCAACGACTCGCTCATTTTGATAGGGAAAATCTGTAAAAGAAGATTAATAACTGAGACGTGATTATAATATGGACCGAGCGTAAACAATGTTGTTTGTACTAGAAAATGATGTAATTTGGGTATGCAACTAACAAAGCACATTCAGGGACATGTATTTAAGTTTACCATGCGCTAAACGGAAATTTACGGAATTTAAAGATTGAAAATCATTTACAATAGTATTTAACATACAAACCAAATATATTGAAAACATAATTAAACTTCTTTAAAAAAAGAATAGTACTGTTGTTTACAATAATATAGTGCTATAAGTTTTAACAAAAAATGGTTCATAAAAATGTTCACAAAACCCTACGTACAAGAAAAATAGTGTCGCACAACATTTATTTGAAATAACTACACTCAACACTTCAACTGCCTCAAACTTTCTGAGTGAAGTTACGAGCGTTCTTATTAATTCTTGCGTTTCTGTCCCTTAATTCGCAAAATGTGTTGCCTACCCAAATGGCATCACTTTATAAACGCAAGGCGCAGTCTAGTTATAATCACGTCTCTGATTAATAAGATTTATAATTTAGAATAGTAGAAGATTGAGATTCTTACAGTTTATTTATTTTTTTTTCTTTTTTCGATTAAAAATAATTAACTAGCTGTTTTTAAGGCAGATATTTTTATGTTGTTTCTTTTATATGATCCTTTTAAGAACAAGAGACATGATAATATGATTTACCTGGTAAAAATACTTTCATCAATTTGCAGCCAAATTTGTTGGCTCTCCGGCTTTGTGAAAAATAGCTAAATTAGACCGTTCTTTAGTAAGAAATACTGCCCTGTCCAAACGACGCTTTCACGTGATATTTTCAGTATAAACCGTTTGTTAAATAAGTAAACTCAACTAAATGATCTCAAACAGTCTCTTTTTGCTATTTAGTAACATTTTAGAACTCAGTCTTTCATTTTCAAAATTATTCTGGTTATTCTAGGAACCGTACGGTAATTTTGAACGAATTAACGACTCGAAAAATATATACAGTAATAATTGTACCAAAGACATCAAAGGAAATGAACTAGTAATTGGAAATATAACGCACTATTTCATAATATTAATTAATATCTGTATTAATCACGAAAAATTATCGTTAATTTTGCTACAGTCCATATTCCAGACAAACAAAAATCACCGAATTTTTCGTGGAATCCCTCTATAAAATTTTGTGTAATTATTTGTAATGCCAAACTTTTGCACTACTTAATAAAACAATTTAGTTATATTAATTAATTAAGATTTAAATTAAACATCCCGTTATCTATATCATATTTTTTGTCAAAACCATAATATGACAGCTGTAAGTGCAATATCAATAACTTAAATAAATATATAGAACTATCAACCAATATTTGAGCATTAGCCACGTCATTTTGTCAACAAAATTCCGAAACTACTCAAATTTCCGAATTTCACCCAAATACACAGCTAAAGTAAGGGCAACGTTATATAAAACTGATTCTAAAATGTTTATATAGAAATTCCTACCACAAGTACCACATATCCTCCTTGTTACAATTACTAAAATTTAACTTAATTATTGCTTCACTTGATTCACTGTGTAATTAATAACCTTCAAATTATTTCCTAACAAATCAAAAAAACTAAACAACATGAGCATTTATACATTCCTATTTCAAATTATGAATTATTTAAATTTAGGAAAAAATATTAAATTAGTTAATAAAAAATTTACCTTATTATTCTGAACGATTATGATTCTATCGTTTAATAAATATTTTATTAGGACAGTTATTTAGTGAAATCTAATTTTCGTACAAAAATATATTTGTTTTATTATGCATAATAATACACTCACATGAATAAAATTGTCACTGTTTCAAAACTCCTACAAATTTAATAAGATATCTGTCAACAATCGAATAATATTAAATATCCTGTATCTAATTTTAATAATGAAACGTCATTTTTCTAACTATTAACAATACGTACCAACCCTGTATAGCAAAAAATAGAAAAGTTTTAGGACAATAGAAAAACCTTTTCAAATTAAGTACAAATATTATTAATTCAAACTAAAAAGTCCCTACTGTCTATAGAGATATTATCAATGACATTAAAAATAACTAAACATCAGATGTTAATCCCTAAGAAAATAACTCGCTCAGTTTATTCATTTCGTTTAGCCCCACTTCCGGTGCAATTAAACAAGTAATAGAATTTAGTATTACCCCTTAAAATAAACAGTTTATTTTTTATAACTCAGGCACCTCATAATTTACAATCGAATGCATGATGTCAATACAAAACGACTGAAGCATTTTGTAATAAAAATCATTTGATGCAAATATATATATATATCATCATCATGATTTAGCGAAAAACTTTTTCACGCAAAATTGTCAAAAATTTAATATATAAAAACAACTCACAATTTTTATTATTTTGTTATTCCCAAATCATTTTTAAGCCGATCAAGATCCATCTATTTGAAATATTGTCTCGTAAATGTTGCTCTTCTCGAACCATTTCTCCATTTCCTACCGCAGATATACGAACTTCCGACATTATATACTAAAGCAACCATTTCCTTAAAGCATGCTCTCACTTAATGCAATACTGCCGTCTTTCGTAAATAAGTTATTGAATTTTCCCTTCATTTATGTGCACTTTATTTAATATTGCTTGACTTGACAGAAAGATAAACAATAAAACATAGCCTCCTATAATCCCTTATATTTACATATTTTATTGCGTATCGAACTTCTTGCCGATTGCTATTACAAGAATGGGAAAAGTCATTTAAGAAAAGATAAAAATTAATTTATGAAACTCTTGTTATCAATACAATTATTTATTTACACATATATTGTTTATAACAATTTCCACTCACTATATTTTCACATGTTGGCGAACTATGCGCCATCTACCAGCAGACCACTAAACATTTATGCACCTCTATCATTTCTATTATAGTTTTCTTATTAACTTTAACTGTAACTACTGGAAAAAAGTGCGGTAAAATTGAAACTTTCAATTATTCTCAACTTATATTGCCTCTAATAATCAATATGAATGTTTCGCAGCGTACTTGGTTGTTTGTGAAACTTACCAAGTGTATATTTATCATTTATATATACATTCTACTGTTTATTTTCAACTTAGTGCAAAATTTACATTGAAACTATTTGAACAATACAAAAACCATTAGAAGAAAATGAATATAATCGAGGTAAAGAAAACTCAAAAACACGTTATAAAATTTATTAGTCATACAAAAATTTTACACAGAAAATTTTTGTTGCACAATTTAAAATCAAGTACATGGTAAATACACTCAATCTAAGGAAAAGGAATTGAACTAGATAACTCTTGGTCATTAATAAATTGATATATTTATATATATAATATTTACTTTAAATTTCAGCTAAAAAATAATTTTCTAACATTTCAAATTTAAATAAAAGAGAATGTAAGTATCGATGACTGAGTTAAAATTTCTTAGAAGAAATCACAGCCACTCTTCATTCACACATATTCTAAATAAGTGTTCAGATCACAGTGTTTCACTATTGAAGGCACTGGCCTCTATGTTGTTTCATAGCTTGTAAGCAAAGCTGCATCAACAGGCTCCAAGCAACTGGGACAAGTTAAACTGCGCATAAGCCATCCATCTATACACTTCATATGATAGGTGTGCATACATGGAAGACACCGAACTGTATCTCCTACAAGAAATTCTACCATACATATTACACATTCTCTTTCTTTCTTACACCCATCATAAGTTCCAATAGGAAGATTCTGAATTAGACCTATACGCTTAGCTATTTTTACTTGTTCTTCTTCTGTCAACTGGACCACAGACCTTGACACACTTGGAGACGGGTAATAAACAGGTGAAACGTCTTCGGCAGGAATTGGCTCCTAAAACAGACTTATGTTAAAATAGCTATTTTTAACAGACTGTTTTAAACCAACTAACTACAACAATTCATTAAAAGATTATAAATCAATTTTCTTATCAGTTACTCACTCATGAAACGTACATAAACAATGAGTGGTACAATGTGTAAAGCTTACACAAAATACCCTTTGTTTCAAATTAAGCTGTAGTTTAACATTCTCTTAGAAAAAAGTAAAAGTAAGACAACAAATCTGATATCACCATACAAAAGTGGTATTGGTAACTTCAATAATTTATACTACATCAAGCAAATAGGTGCAATTATTTTTGTTTTTTTCTAATATTTTCTCATAAACTCTAATGAATAAAAAATATCAAGTTATTGTGAACACTTATACTAAAGAAAAAATAGATGAAGATAAAGGAAGTCCATTAAAAAACAGTTAACTAATTACTATTAATTTTAAGTGTAATTTTAAATTATTTATTTACGTTTATACCTGATAAGGTTGCCCCAGCTGATCCGAAGAAGACTCACGGACACTGTCGCTCCCCCGCAACAAAGAAATGTCATCTGTAGTGGATCGTTTCAAACAATTACCCATTATGACAGCCTAAGCCACTCTTTCATACCATATTTATTTTTGAGTATGTAACAGAAGTAATCGTTGCAAACATCGTTTGTTAATTTTTTACACATGAATGCTAATCTTTTATTGTTATTACCAATACTTTGCAAATGACCAGATGACAAACAAGCAATGACAAGTGAACGAGATGTCCTCGGAATTACTCAGACTTTAGGATTGATAGCAACACCAATACTTTTTACAAAAAATCCATAAGAAATAAATCAAACCCACGGTTAGCCTTAGCTATCCCTGGTACTTCTTTTGTTGATTTTGCAAATCACTTGACATTAACATCACGCAAATAAGAACTGTCAAAATTTGAAAGAACTTTCAGAACTCATAAGCATGACCTTACGCCATCTATGCAGCATCTGATCAACTAAACTTTAATAAAAACTAATAGATTCATTCAAGTAATCTACAATAATACTCACCCAAGTGACTAGGACATAAAAGTAACCATGAAAAATAATTAATTGAATAAAGTTTTGTTTTATTTAAAATTCTATAAACAAATTACGTTGTAAATATATATAAACAACTCATAATATAATTAAATTTATAACTACTACAAACAAATGTGTGATGAACATCACCTTAATAGTAAACTCTTTTAAATATCATAAAAATTATAGTTTTTTTTTAATATGTGTAACCAATATACCAAAAAATACTAGCCAAACCAATTTTTAAAACCCAGAAAATTAGATTATAGATATGTTAATATGTTTTTTTATAATATTCACTATTATATAATAAATAAATGGAAATTTTGCGAATTGTTTTCTTTGAAGGTTTTCAGTAAGTGTTTCAGCAACGGACTATATTTAACTTACACATGGAATGCGGATACTTACAATGGTATTTATATAATGAGCCAGTAACATTTATGTGAATCTTCCTATTGATTATGTTATAGTACTTTAGTATAATAAAAAATTAGCCTACAATTGCCTTTTAGTTACTTAATAAAGTAGATAAAATTTTCTAATTCCAACTACCGAATAATTTATTAACAACTTGAACACCAACAATGACTTTAAGGAGGATCACGTTTGTTCATCTTGTTCAAATAACTGTTTAAAAAATCTACGAATGTGTAACGTCAGTTATCACTTCTAAACACACCAATATAGTGATGTTTACAAGCATTTTTTTATACAACTGATATAGCAGAAGGACTTGTGGCTTGCATTTTAGCCCGAAGTGTAGGTACATCGTCATCTATTCGCACCAGCAACCGAAAACGCTGAAACATTAAATTATATAGATAGATATATCAATAAAAGCTTAAAAGTATAAATGCTAAAATAATAAAAAATATGAATAAAACACCAAAAAAAAATTCTCTCAGACGAGATTTGAACTAACGGAGACGCGACGCCAATAAGAATGCGCGAAGATGGTATAAATAAACTGTTATCCACAGGTTCGAAAACACCTCCGAGGCGTACGTTTTTTATTACTTTTTTTGCTCAAGACGATGTTTCATTTTAGTAAGTACAGCAATATTGACTTAAAAATAAAACTTTAAAGGTCTGTATACTAAACCTAATTACAATTTTCGTATTGAATTTAATAAAATTGTAAGTTATTACCGTTTTTCGATCTCCAGGAGTAGTATACCATTTGTAAATCATATAACCGGGTATCCAAAGCATTGATGTTAGCGCAGTAAACCATCCAAACAAATGCGCCCACAAAGGAAATTCGTAATTTAAATACTTCACAGGTGCCCATTGTACCAAATTAAATATAAAGACTCCCTAAAGGAAACATTTTGTTCTCGTCATGTTAAATAAAAACTAATTTTACGTACCACACAGATAACTGGTGTAGTAACAGTCCAGCAAAATTTCCACCATGCCATTGGGTAATATCCAATCATTTCTTTAATTCCATCATAGAATCTATCTACTCCATAAGCCCAAGATATAGAAACGCATTCGAAAAATATCAAAAACAGCAGACAAAATCCACTAACGGCATATGAATCAAGAATTTGAAAAACATACATTCCACCCTATATTTTTCATAAAGTAGAATAATAAAATTTCAATTTAAATCATGTAACATTAGGCATACGACATACGACATACGACATACGACATACTTACCTCAGATATGCATGATAATCCAACTATATAGGAAAGTAAGCATACCACAGCGATAAATATTTCTTTTCTTGGTCGTAATAATTTCGGCCATTCGTCGATAACGGCAGTAACAAACCCTTCCATCGTACAAAATTGAGAATCCAATCCTATCAAAAGAATCATAAAGAAAAATAAACAGGCCCAAAGTGGTGAACCTGGAAGTTGAAGAACTGCTGACGGATATGCTAAGAAAGCTAAACCAGGACCTGAAAGATAAACAATTAACTTTTGTCATTTTTCTCTCCTAAATATTCATGTCGATTCATAGAAGAATTTTTACCAGAAGCTGCTACCTCGCCAACGGGCTTCTTCTGCTCATGGGCCATAAAACCCACGACAGAAAATATTACAAACCCAGCAAACATACTCGTTGTAGAATTAACAGAACAAACTATCAATGCGTCCCTAAAAAAAAAGATGGCATTTTTTTACTATCGATTAATTAGGTAGGTTCTTACTTGTAAACGTTATTAGTAAATTTATTGTAACTTCCAAGAGCCACCAGTGTTCCCAAACCCAGACCATAAGAGAAAAATATTTGTGTTACAGCATCGATCCAGACTTCCGACTCTTTTAATTTAGAAATATTTGGCATTACATAAAACTTTATTCCTTCCATTGCACCGGGTAATGTAACTCCTCTAATTAGCAAAATTGTTAAAAGTACGTAAGGAAAAAGGGCTGTGAAATAAACAACTTTTCCAGTCCATTTTACACCTTTCCAGATGCAAAAATAGCAGAGAATCCATACTAGCAAAAGGGTTCCTGCCAATTCCCATCTAATTCCTCCCACCTTTTCTATACCTTCTGATATCATCAAGGCACGTCGTCTAAGACGAAAAAATATTTTTGACGCGTAATCAAACGTTTCATGGTAAAATATAACACAATAAATCAGTTAATATTAATTAACCCTTCAGCAGTAAAACGACTTTATACAGGGTCATTTAAACTGAGTGGTACATTAGACGTTTTAGGGAAACTAAGCGTGTTATAGATTTGAAAATTTGAGAGCTGGGAGTAGGAGTTATCAAGGATGATCTATTTAACTAAAATAATTTCTACTGGCGGGCACTTCCGGTTATACCGGAAGTTGATGTCAACTTTCTTATTTTAAATTGAATTGTATATTTTTACGATGAATTTGTATGAAAAATAAAATTTTAAGGTGACTTTGATAAGCAGCTTGTATGCCTATATGCCTACGATGAATAGTTTCTGAAATATTTAAATTTATTGGAAAAAAGATTGCACTGCAACCCAAACTATAAAAAAATCATAACTTCCATAAAAAATGACTTAGAATGTTGAAATGTTTGCCAGTTATAGCCAAGTTATAAGGCTAACGTCATATCAAAACTAAGCTTTATAATTTGTACAGGACGTTCAGAAAAAAAAATCCAAACTTTAAAAACTTCAAACACGAATAACTTCATTTTTTCAAATGGCACCTAACATATTTTATTTTGTCATTCGATTCCTTTTTTTATCCTCTTTCTACACATTGGATGTTTTCCATTCTGTATTTAAAAAAAAATCAAAAATTATTCATAATTTTTCAAATCGTAAGGGGATAAAAAATGGAATCGAATGACAAAATGAAATATGCTTAGTTTCTCTAAAACGTCTAATGTACCACTCAGTTTAAATGACCCTGTATATAATATACTTAATACTTACTCCCAAAATTCTTTTACTGGATCGGTCAACTCGGCCAATGTTATGTTGTAGGAATTAACGTTACACATTTTTGTAAAAGTACTGTTTATATTATAATGATCCCAACAAAGAAGTGAATCCCGATCGTAAGGATTTACGCAAAATTGCGTATTCCAATAATTATTACAACTTCTCCAAGGAACATCTATAAATCATATTCAATGAAAACAGAATATTTTTTTTTAAATCGGATTACATACCGGACCTCAATGACATAAAGAAGTAAAAAATCGCCCATGCTAAAATAACGATGTAATAAATATTCATCCAGCAGGACATTACAGCAGCTGCGTAACCGATTCCTAAAAGAATATTTGATGAAGAAATTATAAAGAAATCAAAGTTTTGCTTTTATTAAGTTACTTGATCTTAGTACCGTATATTTGGAAATACCTTTGAAAATTGGCGCTATTTTAAAGACACCCAACCCACCAATGGTCATCATTTGACCAAGAGCAAGTTCCATAAAAAACATGGGAATTCCTGCTAGGAACAGCGTGATGAAATATGGGACAAGGAAGGCTCCTCCACCATTTTTATAACAAAGATAAGGGAATCTCCAAACATTCCCTAACCCAATGGCTAAACCAACGACCGAAAGTATGAAGTCTAGTTTGGTTCCCCATGTTCCTCTCTCAGGAATAACTTTAACGGTTTTGAATGGTTTCATTTTGTTGCCCGAATTTGGTAACTCTTTCAAATTGGGCATCTCTATTTCTTCAACGTATCGACTCAAATTGATCTTGTTTTCTATACAATCAAAGGATTCCCCTCGTTTCTCCATTATAAATATTTTATAAATAAAATATGACTTCCCAAAATCGTGATGAAGACCGTCAGCTCATTTCAAACACAAAAACAATCTAGAAGATTAATTAATCAATTACTAATCGATTTAAAAAATTATTTATTTAGATATACAATGATATTAAAAAACGTTGGTAGCGTTTTCCAACATTTTCCAACAAACTCAAGTATCGATGCAATAGAAAAAAAGTTCTTTGCAAAAGGAAGTCTTCGTTGTTACTTTTCAAGAGGAAACAATTTTAGAGAGAGAAGAAGGGAGGAACAGTTCAGACCCACATAATTATATCCGAACAATTATTGCGGCCTACTAATTTACATAACGAAGTCCTTTTGTTAAAAACGAGAAAGAAAAAAGTAGAAAACAATTGCGTACGCTACAAAGACACTTATTGCTTCCGATGTCGATAAGTGCCCAAAAAAGGTACCCCCTATTTGTTTAGCCATGAATATTGGATTTAAAACAAGTTTGTTGCTGTTTTAATCGTAAACAAAATGTAGGTGTATACTATTACAATACAACGTTATTATGTAGGGTAGCAATGCTTTATAAACGAATATATCCGGCAATGGCTAGACTGAATCTAACACTAACATGTATACGTCTATTATAGCTCCCATGCGATAGTATAATCTAAAACAAATTATAGTTAGGGTGATAAACATTCTGCATCATCTCAATTGAGAGAATCATCATTGAGCCTGCTGTCTCATTCGCGATCTATTTCTATCTTTTTTTTAAATCTATTTATGGAACAACACTGCTGTTGATAAGATTTTTTTGTTTATAAAAACTATTATTATAAAAATAAAAATGCAAAAAAAATACTATAAGTAAGCTATTAGCAAAACAAAACTAAAATTCTTATTTTTATTACAAACATAACTGTCCGAATTTAAGTCGTAATAAATATTTGTTATTTATATTTTAAAAAACCAAACCCTTATATACGTTTTTAGCATTGTCATGCGGAAAAAATTTTCAAGTCTTAAAAGTACAAAAAAAAAGTTCTCCAGAAAATAATTTAAAAACATTTATATTATCTAAGATACAAGACTTATTATGATGGATTGTTTGTTAAAAACTTTATGTAGGAAATTTCGCTATTTCTTTTTCATGATAAATAATAATAAAAGTTTTGCATAAAAAAAGTTTAAAGGAAATAAAAATATTTATACACACACAAGTATAAGTAGAAATCAACCACTAAAAACACTATAAGTTAGTCCACTATTCAGGAACACACTGTATACACCAAATAACCGCACAAGTTAAAGTACCTATATTAGGTATATGCACCTTATTCAAAGGGCTTCGAATGACTAACTTGAATCCTTCTGATTTTCTAACTCAGTTCTTCTCCCAACAATCATCCACTTATGGAGTACAAATCGGCCTCCACTGGGATATAAAAAGGGAGGGGATATAAATGTACGTAAAGATATTCCATGCTCCATCCCTATTTCCAAAGATTTTCCGGGAAAACAGCTTTCACGAATCCGAAGGCGTAAGGGAAAGCGCGCTTAAAATCAGGTGGTGCATATTTGTTACAGGAAATATATGGGAAAATAAGTCAAAAGTGTTGTATTTAAATTACAATTCGCATTTTCTAAATAATAAAATACCTACATCAGAAATGAATCAATCTATTTACATTAATAAATATATTGATGATTGACAGTTTTTTAAGTATGTAGGTATCAAAACATGTAGAAATAAACAGTATAGTGTTAATCAATTACTATATTTTATGCATAAAAGAAACATGGCATCTTCACATTCTAATTAATGCCCATTATGTATATACATATTAACTAACAACTTTTAAAATAGCTAAAAGTATTTTTACTGATAAATCCAGAAAGATAATAATCAAACAAGTGTATTTATATAATAAATATATTAAATTAATTTTTTTTTTTGGGAGCACGGGTTCTTTTATTTTCTGTATTTCTGATTCTCTAGTAATTTACAAGCATGCAATTTTTAAAAGCTTGTCTTAATATTTATCACGGATACGTATTTCTATTGATTACTATAACTAATCATAAATTGATAAGATAATGAAACAAAAAAAAACATTTTATTTAATAATTAAATTGTAAATGTGAACAATGCTGCTTGTACTACGAGTCTTGGTTTTTAAAAAATTAATAAAGGCGTATAATTAAAATAAATTATCAAATAATTGAATTCAGTTTTAAAACGGTTTTATTCATTAGTGAAGTTAATTTAATGAATAACTGACGAATCAAAACTGATCACATGACAATTTCTGTAGTACGACTACTAAACAAATAATTAACTAATTTAAAACAAGGTTCATTAAAAATAAACTAACATATGTACGTATTATTGCTACGTACTTTTCAAAAACACTACTGTTTTTAATAAATGCATAATTTATACAGCAAATAAACAAATAACTGGGTTGTTGTATATATGTATACAAATGAATTTAAATATTAATTAAATAAATCAAACTTAAAAACTATGAGCTATTAAATAATTAATTATAATAAACTGTTAATTATATAATGTCAATTATTAAAACTACCTATAACAAATGCATGAGTACCTAATATAACATGTGTCTTGCATTATTTTTTGATCAAATAAATCAATTATAAATTATTATGTGAAAATATGGATAATAATTTAGAATTTCACAAATTTTATATTAATTCCTGCGCAAATTTATTTCCATTCATAACAACAGATAAAGTATGAGCTACAAAAACTTTGATTTTTATTAAAAAATTCAAATTGGAATATATTCGACTAGGCAAGCACCCTAATACTACTTCTAGTACACTCAGATAGATATCCGGTCACATGACATGTATCCTGCTATTGCTACTTCCTTTCTCGTCGCCCCTAAGGATGTTCCTAACTGGGAAATGAGTTCTGCAACGCAACTCGATCATATATTTACATTTAAATACTAATATGATATTCTTTTTTGACACTGACTCATTATCTTTAAGGCACCATTTAGTCTCACGATTCTTCTAATCGTCCAATTGACACTCAATAATAATCCGTTACCCTTAATATCCGTTACTTAAATTTGTTACAAAAAAAAATATCATCAAGATGTATTGTATTATATGTGGATAAATATTTATAAAAAGAATCAAATAAAACTCAAAAAACACAAATTAATAACTTATGAACATCAAAGGGCTTTTCTGGAGTATACAGTGACAACAATTATGATTAATGAGTAACTGAATAAAACAAAAAATTAATGTTTCCAAAATAATGTCTGTTGTTCTCAGATAAACTAAAAGAAAAATTTAAAACCACTAAAGTTTATTTTTGTTTGTGGAGCACCATGTCATATTATTTACTCCTTACAAATTAAGATTTTGCTTAAAAAATGTTCCCCTCTCCTTAATTTGAACACCAAGTATTTACAATATTGAAAATGCTATGATATTTTATTTATTTCGTTATTATATAAATCTTATTCTAATTTGTAATTTTTCAATAAATAGCTTCATTTACTATTTTGTTATTGGTAGTATATATATATAATACATTTATATAAGAAAAAAAGCTACCTTAAACAAATTAATAGTCAAATAATAAAATAGAAGATATAAAAAGCTAATTTTTAAAATTCATGGCAAACGGTAACCGATCAGTCGAATTATTAAATTGAATAAACCTATTAGATTCACTGTTATCTATGATCTTTGCCGATAATGAACGCATCTTTTAAAACGCGGACTGCTGGGACTATTTGTTGAGCTAGTTGTTGTTTACATATATTATGTCTTATTAATTATGTATATTTTTCTTCATTTACAAATTTTAAAACATGGTTTAAAATAATTTTTTCAAAAGAATAGTTTAATTTTAAGTGATCTTTACTAATTTTTGTTTATTGGCGGTGTTAAGTTTCACAAAAGGCAACAAGAGGTAATGTGAAGCATGTATATGGTAATAATTTTTATAAATTCGCTTATTCCTATTTTGACTGTATGAAATATAAATTGTTACTTTGATGTGTTATTTATCAATTAAAAATAATACAGAGCGAATTTAAAGTTGTAAATGAATCAATAGTATAATTGTAGAGTTTATAATTCCAACATAACCTCTACATAATAAATTGCTATAATCGGTTTCAAGAACACTTTATAAAGATTCTTTTCTATTTGTCATGAGTAGGGTGTAAGAAACTAATGGTTTTAACCTTCGGAACTGAATATTATCGTTGTAGAATTCTGGTGAAGTTGATGATCAAGATATGGGTTCTAAACGTAAGGATAGATCTGAAAAATCAGATGAAGGGGAAAAAAAGAAAAAACATAAAAAGGTCAAAATAAAAGAAGAACCAACTAGTGATATTGAAATTGAAGACACCAAAGTTAAAGATTCAGATCACTTAAATGTTTTCAAAGAAGAACCAATAGAGCATGTTGACCATGAAGATAGTTAGTACCCAAAACTCCTAAATAAATCTTATTTATTGACTTTTTTACAGATGAAACTATTAGCATGCGTGAAGAAGATTTATCAGAGCTTTTTAGTAAGATAGAACAAATTCTTCCTGAACAAGATACAATGTCTTATAGTACACGAGTAGAGAAACTCAAATGGGAAGATGTATGAACATCTATTACATTAATTAGTAAAATAAATGCATATGATTATTTTATTTTATAGGTAGCTTTTAAGAATTATTCTGCTGAAGAGTGCAAAAAAACTTGGCTCCTTGTTCAAAAAAGAGTACGAAGGTTTAGAATTTTGAAAGAACTTCTTCATGATGCAAAAGATTGGTTAAATAAACCATGGACCAATTTTTATCGTGGTAACAAAATGGTATAGTATAATTTTTGTATGTTTTATATATAGTTTAATATTGCCAAAATTATAGAACCGTCACCCTGATATGCCAAGAAAGCCATTATCTTCATACATGATATTTTACAAGAAAAAGAGAGACAAAATCATAAAAGAGAAACCAGGAATGGATATTGTAAGTCTTTAAAGTTTACACTATAATTTAAAATTCGAGCTGTAGGGTCATGGACTTAATAGTTCACTTAGACAACGGCCCTACAGCCCGAATCTTTATTCTACTATGGATTCCGACCGTGAGAGCCTTTATTCTTATGACAAATTTTTGCAGACTGAAGTAACTAAAATTATTGCACAAATGTACAAGTCTATATCTCCAGAAAAGAGGCAAAAATATAACAAACTTGCAGCTGAACAGAAAAAACAGTATGAAGAAAAATTACAAGAGTTTTAGTAAGTATATTTATTCAAATTTTGTCCAAAAAAGTATTTTATTGTTGCTTTAGCAACCAACATCCAGAAATACCAAGACTTGTTAACAAATCTGTTACCCAAGGACCAAAAAGACCCCTTACACCATTTTTGCTTTTCTTTCAAAGCCAAATTAAAAACATGGCTCCTGAGGATATTGATAAAGCAACTATTAAAGAGCAATGCAGAGAGCTTTGGAAAAATTTTCCTGATAAAAAGAGACTTGTTTGGATAGAGTTAGCTTTAGAACATGAAGCAAAATATCTTGTAGGAACTAGATGAAGAAATATTTTAAATAATAAACTTATCATATTGTTTATTGCAGCAAGATGTTAACAAATACAAAGAAATGAACCCTGACTTTGAACCTCCACCATTTAAATCTATTTTAACTAAAGAAGAAAAAGCTCTCAAAGAACGACTCTTAGATGGAAAACCTGTCAAACCTCCTAATTCAGCTTACAGTTTATTTTCTACAAAGATGCTACAAAGTGAAGAAATAAAAAGCTGTCCATTAAAGGACAGAATGAATTATATTTCAGGTTTATGGAAGAATATGAGTGACTTGGAGAAGAAAGAGTATATTGATCAGACAAAACAGGTATTTGATACATTTTTCACCTGCAAAGTATATCTTTAAATATGCTGCTTAATTTTCAGTTAATAGAACAATACAAGTTAGATTATGCAAGTTATATTAAAGCACTTCCCAAAGAAAAGCGTCAAGAAGAACTGAAGACCCTTTCAAAGAGAAAACAGAAATCCATGAATGAAATCAATAATCATACTCCAAAGAAAAAGCGAAAAGAGAAAGCAGTAAAAGTAGATGTGAAAGAGGAAGAAGTGCATGAAGAGGTCAGCTTAAGTGAACAGCCTTTGGAAGATGATAATGAAGTTGAAGAATCATTAATGGCTAAAATTGTTTCCTTAGAACCTGAACAGCCTCCATTGTAAGTAATACAGGAATAGAATAAATCAGTTTTGTTTTTTATTTTAATTTGTCAGGAACGCATTTGGTTTGTTTCTTAAAAATTATTCTGGAAAAAAGCTGGCAAAGGAAGAATTCAATAAACTAGGCCGAGCAGAAAAACGTAAGTTGGAAAAAGAAGTGCAAAATTTGAAGAAAGCTTATATTAAAGACTATGAAGAATTTCTGAATGGTTTAACAAAGAAGCAGTTAAAAACTTTTTCGAAATGGTCAAAAAAGAGGGATGAGAATAAGAAAGATTCTGAAATAAGCAAAATTGGAAAAGCTGAAGTAGCACACTAAAATGATTAACATTTTCCCTTAATGTATAATTTTCTTATTTGTAGGCTGAAGTATCATCATCTTCTGATTCAGAATCAGATTCATCTAGTTCGTCGTAAATTCACTACATAATAGTTTTGTGGAAAATAGGACATCACCCACACTTCCATTCATTTTATAAATTTGACAAAAAAGGGGTAATGATTGTATTAATCTAAAAAAAAAACTATTAACTGTCGATTACAATTGCCAGTGAAAGTGACAGTGGTATATAATTTTTTAAATATATTCTATTTAAAAATGTTATTTCCAAATATGTGTTCGTTACGAAAATTATGTTAAAATTGTCCAAATTTATTAATTTTAAATGAAATATTAATGCGCTTATTCGTGTATAAAGATCTATGAACAATAGTGAACCTAAATACATGTAATTATAATATATCAGCTACAAATGTTTGCCTTGTTTTAGAAGTATAGGTTTACATACAACTACCGTCTTTCGTTCACAATTCATTTGCCTTACGCAAATGTAAATAATTTATTGGAGTATCGATTTGATTATTGGTAATAGAAGTATTTCCCATATTAATAAGAGTGTAATTTTAAATTAGCGCTTTGTGGTACTTCACAATTTTTTTATATAATTCATTATACTTATCGAATATTTATTAATGTACCTAATCAGCAAGATATTATCCCTTATTTACTGAAATTGTAATGTATTGTGAACTGATTTTTTTCTGTTTTATAGATTTTTTTAATAAAAAACTTTCAAACCATTTGTTTATATTCTATTTAGTTTACTTAAACAAAAAAATATTCTTAACTATTCACATTATCGTCAATAAAAATCAGTTTTAAATTTATTACGATAACACTTGAACGGTCACATTAATAGCTTACAACATATGTAATCTTTACTGAATTTTGGGTTCGAAATCCGTATTCCAAATATTTGGAGATATATGAGAAAAGAACAAATAAAAAGGTTTACCTGAAATAATCATTATGATTAATATAAATAAACTTGTTTAGCAGTATAATGCCTCCCTAGTGCAATATAAATTGGCTTGAAAAAGCTATTGTTTATATTTCAAAGGCAATTACAAAGTACAATACATTCTAAAAGTTCTGAATTTCCAATTTAATAACGTAATATATTAAAAAAGTTACAATTTGTACAGATTTTTGTATAAAAGAAAAAATGTAGTGAAGATTTTTTTAATTATTTGTATAGGTCAATGTGTTGGAGTTAGCACATTCTCGTTCGTTTTTTGTATCATAATTAAGACAGAAATCTATCTGTAATTAATATTGATCAAACTTTAAAAAATGCCGCATGCAGTTTTTACGAGAATGTCAGAAAATGTGTTCATTTTTCGATGGTAGTGCAATACCTCCACTGCATGTAAGAAGTGAAACGTGTAAAGCAATTTACAAGCATAGCGTGATAGAAATTAAATTGAAGTGTCGACTCTAATCACCCATTGGCACTAATAACGTACAGAAAATAGCAAATATGGTGAGGTACCTGACTGATTATTATCACAACATCAATTTCTGTACCTTACACTACCATTTTCTAACTAATTTTACAATATATATTTTAATTTCCTATGTATTTAATTTAATATATCATAAAAGCATTTATTTTAAATTAAATTTCATATACAAAGTTTATCTCTGTTGTCAGTAATAATGTTTCTCTGTATTCAAGGCATACACAGTAATTGTTTTAAATATTACAAAAGCCAGTCTACAAAATATTTTTTTAACTTATTTATACTAGAAATTACTGTATTTTCTTTTAATACTACTGTTGCCAAATATAATACATACAGGGTGATCGAAAAAAAAACGATACTTAACTGATACGCTAATTTTTTTAAAATATAGAATTATACATTTATTATTACAATTACACGATTGTGTTTGTATTTATTTATTAATATTAAATATACATATATCTATTCCTTTTTAATCAGATGTTGGAGTTGGACTCGTGGTAACTTACTAGTAAATCTAATCGACTACAATAATGTCAGGTAAAAGGATTATACCAACTATTATTTTAATTCAAAATTTAACATTGGTTTTATTTTATTTTTTTTTTGGTCCGTTACTTTTGTCCTCACTGTTACAGTGCTTATTTTAAAATTTATTGAGGAAATTCCCACCAAACAAATTACCTCGCAGTTAAATAATGTAGAAAGTTCATTATCGCATCTATTTCAAATTCTCTACAAAACAGATGCCACTTCTGATAACATTTCACACGACTTAACTGAAATTATGCTAAAGCTCACTAGGTCAGCAGCTTTCAGGTAACGCTTTTAACACGAAAGCTCGACCCAAAAATAGCTAGTAATTATTTAGTCATGGAACTTTATTCTGTTGCTTGTGATCCATTAGATCACACTAGTATTTACCGACGTCTAGAAGAAGGTTTCAGAAAAATCAGTTTTTATTTCAACTAAATTTTCGTTTTAATGTATACGCAAATTCATTAATTTCGTATTATTATTTATTTTTACAGATAGTGAAGACAGTGATGGGGAAGCTGGCCTTGGGAATGTCAATAGGGCAATCATGAGACCTCCGGGTCACAGTGGTAAAGCTAAAAGAGGGCATTTATGTTTTGATGCTTCTTTTGAAACAGGGAATCTTGGAAGAGTGGATTTAGTTAATGAATTTGAATACGATTTATTTTTGCGTCCCGATACTTGTAATCCACGGTTCCGATTTTGGTTTAATTTTACTGTCGAAAATGTTAAACAGGACCAAGTACAAACAAAAATAATATCAAAAGAATAGTTCAATTTCAAATATACTATTATATTTCAGAGAGTTATTTTCAATATAATTAATATGAGTAAATGTAGAACGCTTTTAAGAGAAGGAATGACACCACTGGTTAAATCCTCAACACGGCAAAAATGGTAAACCCAAGTTTTATAACAATAAATAGTAGAAAACAAAAAAAAATTTTTAGGCAAAGAATACCAAAACGTTATGTATTTTACCATCGTTCGCCTTATCATCGAGGAAATTATGTTTTGAGTTTTGCGTTTGGTTTTGACGAAGACGAAATATTCCAATTTGCTTTAACTGCTCCTTACAGCTACTCAAGGCTTCAATCTTACTTAACGAACTTGGAATGCAGATTACCAAAATCAAACGATTTTTTTCACAGAGAACTTCTTGCACAGAGTATTGTACGGTATTATAACTAATCTACAACCTTAAAGTTTTTAATTGGTAACATATTGTAGCAAAAGCGACGCCTAGATTTAATAACCATCGGTCAGAAGTCAAAGTCGCAGGAAAAACAGCGGGTAGTAGCAGTAATGGCTAGAGTTCATCCTGGAGAAACTCCTGTTAGTTACATTTGTCAAGGTTACTATGACATACACGTAACTATCCAGATAAAACATATACATACATATAATATAACATATCCCACTAAACCTATTTATAACATCGACGAAAACATTATCCTCTTTAATTGCTTTTCATTACAGGATTGATGGAAATATTAGTTAGCGCACACCCTGTTGCAAGAATACTACGCGAAAATGTAGTTTTCAAAATTGTGCCGATGTTAAATCCTGATGGCGTTTTTGTTGGTAATTTTAGAAGTTCCTATATGGGGTTCGATTTAAATAGATCTTGGCATTTAGCAACTCCATGGTGTCATCCAACCATTAAAGCCGTTCTAGATATGCTTCTTGATATCGATAAAAGTGATGTAAGGAACAAAACATTAATTCCATTACAAATCTCATTATTCACATCGTGTTACGTTACTTTCAGAACTTTCAGCTGGATTTGGTGCTAGATCTGCACGCGCATACTAGTTTGAAAGGGTGTTTTATATATGGAAACTCATATGAAGACGTTTACAGGTAGGTACGAATATTGAAACAAATTTTTCGAAACAACACATATTTTCAGGTTTGAAAGACATATCGTCTTCCCTAAAATTCTGGCATCACTTTGTGATGACTATATGTCATCAAACACAATGTTTAATTCAGACATTAACAAAATTGGCACATCCCGAAGATTCCTTTGTTCGGTATTGAGTGAAAAAGTGAACTGTTACACATTTGAGGTGTCTATTTATGGATACACCTTAAAAGGATCTGATATAACAATTCCATACACAGAAGAAAGTTGTATCCTTCAACCAAATAAGACTGAAATTAATGAACAAAATTTTGTTACTAGTATAACTAATTTCCTTAACATTAGATATGAGATGTGGAAGAAATTTAGCAAGAACATTTTTGGAATATTACAGAGCAACTGGTTTAATCCCGCTTCACGTACCGACCCAGATATCCGACAAAAAAAGGAAAAAATTCAAACAATTTAAATGTAAATCCAGGGAAGCTTCCAATTCAACCAGGGAAACAGTTCGTAGCCAAGCCACATTAAAATACACAGATATACAATTAAATTACGACAGCGAAACTTCAATAGAAGACATATCTTACAGCATAAAAAATTTTTTTAGTCCAACAAGAAATGATCAACAAAAATATGCTCAAAGGATACGAAGCGTAAAAAAATCAGCAAGTTCAGTGAAATTCATAAAACAAAATTCGTCTTCTCCTCCTCCACAGCCGCCACCTCCCACGCTTATTTGCATACCGCAACCGAGTTTGTCAATTATCGATTTCAATTCCATAATCAGGGACAGTTTTGAGGAAAAGACATAAAAATTGAAAAAAATTATATTCACTAAAGAAACTTAATAATTTAAAGTTCTGACACACACTAACATCTGTAAGAATTCACAAAAATTATAACACGAATTAAAAATACAACCTTTCTCTCCCTTTTTGTACTAATAAAAGTTTCAGAAATACTCGTTTTTCGTCATTATTTTAAACAATTTTATTAGCTGGCAAAAACCAACTACAAACTTAAACAATAAAACTCAATTACCTGAAAATAATATGTAATAAACAAAAAACTACGAAACTTAGAAAACAGTAAAAAATAAAAGAGAGTTTTAAAATAAATAGCAGCTAACTAAATATAAAAATAACCAAAATAAAATAACAACTTTTCCTACATTAACGTTAATAAGCACTGCAACAAGTAATTTCTTCTACTTCTAAAATTAAAAATCGTGCTCATTGTATATCATATTATTGTGTCTCATTCTTAGTAACATGTTTCATAAATACAATGCAGTACTCCTTCAAACGTTAATAAAGAAAACTTAAATTTGTATTACAATTGTAACATGTACTATTACTCAGAAATGCTTTTTCTTTTGTAATTTGTTTCCGTTTTTTTTATTAAAAGGTAAATAAATAAAGAATTACAAAACATTACTAGTAATTCTTCGTAAAAAGCATAAATGAGTTTTAAGAAAACAAAGTAAAAATTAATAAATTTCGTTGTTCTACATGTTTAGAATACTGTGAACAATGTTGTTTTAACTGTTTTTAAAAATTCGACAATGCCGAAACAAATTAATTTGGTAGTCAGAACCATAAATTTTTTCTATATATATCGCAGTCAAAAGACTTAAAAAACTAAATGAATCTGTAATGGAAGATTATTAAATTAATATCTATGTAAAAATAAAGATCGAATTTGGCACGATACTAATTGAAGCACTTATTCTTTTTCGGAAAGTTCTTGGTAACGAGCATACATCATTTTTTTAACACAGTCTTTATATGATTCACCAGCTACAGCGGAATAGGATTTATTACCTAAACCGACTGTACTGTTCCGTTGTTCCGCCTGAAAAACGTTTAAGCAATTAAAACACACTTTTAATACTTTCACATAAACAATACCTAAAAATTAGATATCAAAATAATCATAACTACTCGTTAACTAGATATTAATAATCTCAAATATTTTGTATCTCTATAAAATAAATTACATATTTATTATTGAACATGTTGTACCATAATAAAAATTACCTAATTGTAAATTTAACTGAAGTTAATGTTTCTATTATAAGTACTAATGTTTTTGTTATTACCTGAATAATTGTAGTTCTTCCTTGATTGGTTTTGCCAAGACCTTGACCTTCCATCCATCCCATTTTCTGAAGGAGTCTGTTGCCTACATTATCAGAACCAATTGGTTCCATAACAGACGCTGAAGGAGGTGGAAGACTATCAACCAACTCTCTAGTTTTCAAATACTTTTCTTTCAACTTGCTCGGCTGAGGTTCATCAGTATCACCATATTTCATTCTTCTCTCTTTTGCCCTATCTCTATACACGATCTTTGTGCCAGAACTATCGCTTTTAGACAATCCTCCCTTTTTCGCAATCAAATTTTGTTTATGTAAATTGGATAACTTTACATGTTTCGTTAACGCATCTGCAGAACTTAGTTGACGTTTACAAAGGTTACATATTAATTTGGTGTAATCTAAGAACTCCAAGTCATCCATAGGTGCTTCGTCTTCTCCAGAAGATTCGCTTTCTCCTCCATACGCAGCTACTAATGGCGTTGTCTGAACCGGGGCCTCTACAGCAGGCACTTCTTGCTTAAAACTCGGTGCAACTATAGCAGAATTGGTACCATTTTTTTTCTCCAATACAGAGTAACCAATATCAGCGGCTGCTGTAGTTGTTACACCGATGGCCCCTCCGACATCTATATTCTTAATAGTCATAGATGTCTCTCTCTTCTGATTCAAAGTTTTCGCCCAGCGCTCCATGTCTTTTGCTATCTTTTTGGCAACTTTCACTTTATCATGTTTCTCAGATTTACTCTTTTTCATTTCTGGTTCTGCTATTATTTCTACTGGTGTTTGAAAATTTGTGTAGGAAGAATCATATGTAGGAGCCAAAACGTACGTCAACTTATCTTGGTCGTAATAAAGATACTTTTGAATGACACTGTTCCAATAATATGTCGAATTAGGGTCATAATACAGTCCTGTAATCACGTCGTAGTAATATCCACTACTCTTGTCGTAAGTAAATTTCGTACTATCTGGTATAGCTGCAATAAATTAGGAATGTATTATTTAGATTTATATTTATTTTTTTTGTTTGTATAAACTTACGGTATTTTTTTCCGTCAGTGCCAGTAGGCACTGTCATGTGCGTGGAATCGTAGAAAGTTTTGCTGGCGTGCATCTGTTGAATTGCAGACTGTGCTACAGCAGCGGCTGCATTTGCAGCGTCCATTTGATTCTCTTGCAACGTGATGGAATGTCCATTATTTATTTGATGTGTAAAATATGTCTTGTAATAGTCATAAAACTGATGATATTCAACGACTGTTTTCGCGTAACGACTAGCTGAATATTCTGCCAACCTGTCCACGTCACTGAGGGCATAGGTACTTGGTTGAGCTGCATTCGGAAAAGCAGCACTTTCTGCCTGATCATACGCTTTTTTTGTGTCACCCATTTTGTACTTGCAGTACGAAATAATAACTGCAAAATTTTAAAGTAATTAAACTGCCATTACTCAATAATTTTTAGTCATGTTTTAAATAAAATAAGAAATTGAGCAATGTTTATATTTTGCATTATTAGCCAGAAATAACGAAAGAAAATATGATCGTAGCACATACCTCATAAATTGTTTGATAATAAAGCGAAATATAATAATAATAAACCACGTATGTACATAATACAACATTATACATATTGAGATAATTTTTTAATTTATAGTACTATTCTTGAAAAATAATGTTTATAAATTATTTGAAATTATATCATGTATTATGTATGTCTAAACCATATGTTTATATACGATTGTTTTGTTTGGCAAGAATATGAGAACACTTATCAGAAATCACAGATTGACCTTAAAGTTTACTCAAAATAAAACCTTTATCCTTAGTAAGTTGAAATTTACCTGTTTTTCCATCGATAGTTAATGGTGGATTTAAGTTAGCTAGGGCTCCATGTAATGCCAACGCATCCACAGTACTCTCTGTACCCAAATAACAGATTCCTCTAGAGGTTGATGTTAAAGGATCTCTGCCAATACACACCCCACTTATAGTTTTCACCAAATCCGCAACTTCCGTACTTAAAAGTTGCATAACTGAATCTTCTGTAGTTAAAGCATCCAAATTTCTTAACATGATGGCTGCAATATCGAGACAGAATTAGAAATTGTTTCATCATACAAAAAAAAGAGTAATTCTTTATACAACAAACACAAAATAAGTTCTCATTTATTCCGTTTCTTACTGCATGATTAATATAAAGTAATTTTAAATAGTTATCCTGATAAACATCATTATATCAACATGACCAAAAGATCTAATTGCTTTTTTTACTACATGGTTATTTATTATTTTAACTTCTCATTGTAGTTAAGACTAATTACATCAGTCAGTAGTTTTTAAACATAAAAAAAAAACATCGTACCAAAAAATATGTAATACGAACGTTTTTTTTATTAACCTTGTTTCGTTGTATCACGGCATACAAAATTTTTAAAATTAAAAAATTACTTCCCTGAAAAGTAAGTATAGAGGGAAGTGCCAAGAAACACATGAACACATAATTTTTAATATAGTTTGTATACGCTGTACACGTGCCAAAATCTTTAAGTAAATACGAATGTCTTTTATTAACGTTTTTACAAGATCCATTGCATTTACATCATGGCAATTGTTAAATATGAGATTAATACTTCCCAGAAAAATTATTACAAAGGGAAGTGCCAATAAAAAGATATGAAGCATATAATTCGTTGTATTCAAAAGGGATTTATATACATATATGTATATGAATAATATGAAAATATATTCAGTACAGGTCCCAACAATGTAACATTTCCTGTAAGATGTATGAACAAATGTATCTACTAATAATATTCAGAACTTCCCTTTTTATAGTACTTGTTGTTACTCATATAAATATAACACTAATGCTTCTTGTCAACGCTGAGCAAGTTCATTGACCAAATTACGAAAAACATAAAGGTGTTCCATATAAAAAATGTACAACCTTTAATGTTATTCAGATAACTTGAGCTTTTATGGCCGGTACCAACAGTTACAGAATGATTTTCCGGGTTTGATAGCCGTAGACTTGAGAGGAAAAGTAACACCACGGCCATCAATCTCGGAAGATCACTCTTTTAATGTAAACCAAAATACAAGTACAAATTAAACACAGAAAATGAGGATCAGAACTTACTTTTAGTAGCATAATTACAAACTTCATCGCTACCACTTCCACCTTCTTCACTTTCGGTGCGGGAAGCATGACATTTGAAGCAGTTGTCTCTTCTTTTAAAATTCTGGGCCCCACACTTTAAAGTACAAATTGTTATTCCTTTATTAATTCGAACATGAAAAGAAAAAAAAGAGAATTTACCTTTATACAAAACCAATCAGATGATGCCTTATGAGAAGGGGGCTTTTCTGAATTCTGACAAAGTTCCTTTGGAATGCTATATTGCATAATAGCACGATAGTTGTCGTGAAGCATTAGGATGCCCTGTAAATACAAACTTATATTGCTTTATGTCTAGTATAATTTTTCCCACCCCTCTTTCTAAAAGAGACATTTTTGCTGTTGAGAAGCAGGAGGTGTTTACTATTTTGTTCGTTTATTCATCTTAAAATTTAGAATTTGAAAATGTTCTGATACCCAGTTAAAGCACAATTGTTTAATCTTTACAGTAAACTAACAAATCCGAGTATATTTGTTTTTTTTTCAAGTCGGCAAGTCATTATTGTAAAAAAAAAAGTGAGTGATTAAAGTCTGGTACCAACTGAACAGATCCTTTTCAAAGTTAAGATACCTGCTTCATGTCCATCCAACGAGTGGCCTCAGCTAGCGTAGTAAACTCGACAAAGGCGAAACCGCGTGATGTACCTAAACAGCACAATAGATACCAATGGCATTACCTGAGCCTTACGAGCCAAAAATGCAGAAATATGACCTAAGAACATGTATATTTCCTGTACACATAAAAATTCGCTATGATTACCTGTATCTTTTTTCCTTATGAGTCTGATGTCCTTTGGCATTAGTCCTGCTTGCATTATATCCTGACGAATCTAAAATTATTTTTATGTAAAAACAAAAAATCATTTTTGAGTAATATACACATACATCATTTTCTGTAATATGTAAAGCAAGTCCCCTAATCATTATGGTGTTATTGGGGGGTTGGCTTTTGTATCCAATGATTTCGGATCCACTTGCTCCTATCACTACTCCATTTGGGCTTCGCTCACTGTTAAAATCATACAAGTACAATATACATATTATAATCTATTCCTGACAAGATTGTTTCACTTTTCCTGCTATTCCATTCATACCTATCGATACTGTCCCTATCATCATCACGATAAGACCTTTCACGGTCTCTAGCTTTTCTTTCAACGGATTTTCTTTCCCATCTAGAGTTACTATGAGATCTTCGATCGCGTGTCTTTCGATGGTCTCTTTCTTTATACGTGTCATAGTCTCTATCGCGGTGAAAACGGTCTTTTTCGCGACTCCTTGATTTACTTCGGCGGTTACTTCGGGTCTCCCATGGCGATTCTCTTTTTCCATAGCTTCTATCACTATCGTAGTCACTATCATGTCTGCCTCTTTCTTCTATATACTCATAACGATCTGAAACAAAAACGAATCGCTATTAACTATACTGATCGTTTAATAAAAATAAAAATTACTAATATATAAAACAATTACCTAAAAATATATTATATTGGAATTCTAGATTAAGAGTCATTGATTTTAGATTTTAACCATAAATTTTTATGTTCACCCGGTTGCTGTTTAAAAGACACATACACAATAATTCTAAAATCATAGAATTAGTAAAAATCATTCATTTGGCAAAACCGTTGAACCGTATAACATGAAAGGTTAATATATAATAAAATGTGGTATTTTAAATTAATTGATACAAAGTAGTGACTATTTTGTGAATAAATGTACTCGTTTTATTTTTGAATAATTAGTGAAGTTATATCGTGGTGAAGGTACTTGTTAATTAATTGCTGATGGCGTCCCCCTTCCATAAGAATGAGAAAAATGGAGTTTCTATTTTGCTGTAAGTGATAATTTTAGCTTTTCATTCTTACATTTTAATACAAAATCTCTGGCATTCTGCAAAAAACATGTATCTACATTTCTATCAAGCATCTGGGTTACGATAACGTCCGTTGTATCAATGACAACGTTTCTAGAAGTTTGAAAGATGACTTCATTAATAATTCTCAACAGTACATGCGTAAACCAGAAACTTGAAGACCTCCATCAAATACTGACCATAAAAGAGAAATCCTTTTATTACTTGTCTCAAGTATTTTCGCAATTCAACTATCATATCTATATTTAATATATATCACTATTGCAACCAAATTCTTTAAATATATATAACAGAAACTAATCACTAAAAATAAACTTTTTACACATTTACTTCTACACAAATTTACCCACATTTTCTGTGTAATCTTTAAACAATGTTTGGTTTTTGAATTAAAGTAGAACAGGTGTAGAAATGAATAATTAAAATTCACGTAACAAGAAACATACAAGGTTCGGTTGGGTTGGCTAAATTAATTAAATAATTAAGCAATTTTCTAACAAGAAAAGAGCAAAAACCTATATATTATTTGCTAATGATTCTCAAAGATTAAGACGACCATTGCTGTAATTTATCAGAAAATATACTTTTATTAATATTCATAAAATTTAAAACTAGGGGCCAAATATTGTTTAATACGGCCCTGGCGTTTTCACTTGTTTCTGGCGAATGCTTCGGTACCTTTGTAGAGGACAGTCGATTGTTATATTTTATTTTGTTATATATTTTCCTATACAAGTAAAAAACAATTCAAATAGTGGCCTCAAATTGCTTTCTTTCTAACATTTGCAACACATTTTTGATGATGTATGTATATGTGCAAGAAATGCGAGATTTTGAATATCAATTTAATAAAGTAATCTACAAATGAATTTAAAAGTAATTTTATAAAACTCGAAATTCTACTAGAAAGCAATCTGCAATAACAAAAACCAAATTAATTTTAGAATATTCTAGAAGCGTACATATATAAATTAGTATAAACAACTAGGTACTTACTTAACTTACAAGATTTATGAGAATTATGAGATTTGTAGCCATTATGTTTACGATAGTGTGGAGATCTTGAACGCGATCTATCTCTTTCGGTGTAATCAGGGGAAATTTTTCGATTGTCTGGAGATATGGACATACTTTTACCTCTGAAACAATCTTTATTCCTTTCCATTTTCCCAGTTCTTGATTAAACACAGTTTATAGACAAAAAATATTGTTTTCTTAGCCGACGTTTTGATTGAATTACGTTGTGTAAGAATTAAGCTACGTCATTTAATTAGTAGGTAATGAAAAAAACCAGATCTACCGATCAAATTTGTCGACATAGGTGACTTTAAAACGATCGATTTTATGAAAGAAACACTAAATACGTCTCTCCCTCACGTTTTCACACACTTATCGATCCAAAAATTCCGTTTAGAAACGATGCGCACCAAGCGCAATTCACTCACCAACACATACAAATTAATACAAGGACAACGTCGTTCTAAACAATGAACTCCATACATTAAAGAGAATATCACTGAACAAAGACAAACAATTATTAATAGTTGCTGCTTCTCAAAAACACCATAATATTTTCCAGAAAAAAAAACTACAATTACTTGTTTATGAAATAATCAATAAATTTTCAAAATATTCTCCGATAAAACGTGGCGTCGATATCTTACACACAACCATAGATAGTTTGTGTATATATATAAGTCAGAGTAGCTACCTTTGGCATATAACCGGTTTAGCAACAAGAAAATATAATATACACGTATATGCTATTACAGGTATAAACTCAATAATTAGTTTTGGCTTAGATATAGTACCTTTATATATAACATTTAAATGGTAAGTAGATATAAATGTTAATACTGTACAAAATTATTTTAGGAATTTATTTACACAGACTAAGTGATCATTTTTCCTACTTTTGTTAAACTTTACTTATTTAAGTATTTGTATTTAAAAATCATGGGAAAAATTATCTAATAAGTAAAATAATTAAATTAAGTATAGAAATAAATACTAATTTTTGCTACAAGTATGTTTATGCATACAAACGTACAAAATAAACTCAGTTTTTAGTAGTTAAAATAGGGATTTGAATTTATATTTTTAAGTACGCCTCAAACATTTAAATAAATACGATTGCTGATTGGTTAAAAACATAAGGCGGGAGATATTAAAGCTACGATCACATTGGTGAGATTCCTGCTATTAAAATCATAATTTCCCAAACAGTTACTACAGATGTTTTTTTAATGATTGTAATTTTTAAATACTAATCGCAAAAAAAAACAATAAATGCATTATTTCATCATTTGAATTAAATATACCACGTCTCTTTTAATTCGATGATATCCTATATCTAGGATAAAACATAAGCAAAAGCTGATTTATTTTAAAACACTCACCGAACATAATTGCAATTATAATTTTATATATAAAAATTTTATACAACTGCATAATTTTACGTCTAATATTAGATAAATCGATTAAATAGTGAAGTTGTAAATGTTACGCCAATGGTTTTCTCTTCAACTGACGTCAAAAATCTCACTTAAGAGGCATGATTTTTGAACAAAAAATATTTTGTTTGGCGGGTAATTTTAAATTAGCGCAATAAAGATGAAAATTATTATTATATAAAAAAGATATATTTAAATTACGATTTACAAAAAATGGTTGAAATTTATTTTGGTTAACTTTATATAACAAATATCAATTCACATAATTTGAGTAATATGTATAAGAGGAATGGTAAATTAAAATGTACTTTCCAAAGCTTTTCTTAAACCTAATTATTCTATAAGCGTAAATTTTTATACAATACAAAAATAGTAAACTATATTTGTTACTAATCGTTCATATTATTAAACACATTACAACACATATGAGACTTACAAAACAGTTAAGAGAAATTTTCAATAAAAAGACATGCATTATTATAATTCATTAATCAAGTGCACCTATATTCCAGAAATATCAATACAAAAAGTATATAATTATATATGAAAATTTGAGAGTTGTTTATATTGTGTTAAAATTATTCTTTTGTATTTGAAGATGGTTGCATTTTATTAGAAAAATGTTGACTATTTTTCATGGAATTTCTGGTATTGTTATGCGTTTGTAAAGCATTTCCTTTTAAAAGGGCAAAAAATTTGGAATACGCTGTACGATATTGACGATTGCTTGCAGCATATATAAAGGGATTAATCACACTTGAGGCCCAGGCCATAATAGATGCAACAACGTGTAACACGGGGTACTTTATACTGTCATCAAATACATTCATAATCATTAAAGGTAAAAAACAAAGAAGAAAACAAATGAATATTAAAAGCATTAATTTCGTTAGCCTGTTGTCTTCTTTCTCTCGATTTGTTTTTCGACTTTCTTGACTTGAAGATGTCTTACTAGAAGCGCAGAAAGATATAATAATATAAACAGAAATATTTTTATTGAAATTAGCGAATTTAAAATATTCACTTTATAAAGAAAGAGAAAAAGAAACATCGAACCATTATTTTTGTGCAACACTGTACCTACAGTTTTTGTAATGGTTAGTTTTCTATACTTACACATGAGACATGAGTTTTTTTCTCGTTTTTTTAACTCGAAAGAAAATGCAGGAGTAGGATACAATAATAACAATGCATGGTAGAACGAATCCTATTAAAAATATCATCTTTTTCGGCGATGTACCATTTTTCTCCAGTATTGTACATGAGAACGTAGAGGGATCCAAACCCAGCTGTCCCCAAACTCCTAACAGTGGGGGTAACTGCGTAAACAATATAACTTAATAAATAACTGGCTGTCATGTTTTCAATAAATATATCAGTGGTTCCTAAAATCACATACATATACAGGTATATAATAAATATACTTTTTACAAATGCCGTTTAACAACATTTAAAATTGGAGTAAATATTATACTACTATACAACCACTAAATCGAATCAAATAATTTTAATAAATTTCTTATATTTTTATTTACAAATAAAAATATTACAGAAACTTTCTAGAATTTAACGGTTCCATTTTGTTTGAATGTCACTGTAAATGTTTATTGCTTACCATTATTAGTACCGCAAAAACCCAGCAACTTAGCAGCTGTAACCATATCGATAGAGGGGTGTAAAATTGCCGGTAATACTGATGGCAAGAGACTAGAATATATCTGCAAAAATAAAATGCAAGTTGTACCCATATGGTTGACTCGCAATATTAAGAAAAAAAATTGATACTACTTTGTTATAATTTAAATAATAACAAATGATATTCAGTTAATGTAATTAATTACATAGTACATATGTGTAAATTCAATTTTTAACTTTTTATGTTAGCCTGGTAACATACAATTTCTTTGTCTTTTGATCAGTCAAATCTTAACCACAATTATCAATTTAGTAATAAAAATGTTCCTCTAATTAAACTAGAACGGACGCCCACGGTTTCAGTAAATTAATGATTATTTGACATTTGACCTGGTATTAGTAAGAAAAATAAAATGTACATATACCTACTATGTGTATCACAAAAAAAGATATTAGAACGTTATGTTTTAAAGAAAATATTATAATTTATATTTTTTTTTTTCGATGATCTTATCAATATATTTAAATAATAACGGACGTGAAAAAAATGTTTTATTAAAGAGTACTGTGATGGACCCCTAAAATAAAGAGAAAACGACACCCTTTTTATAGCTTTTTTTAAATAAATAAAGGTATACATAATTGATATATGTAGATTTAGGCGTATCGTAACATTAACATTAAGGAACAGTAAAAATAATATTTTAAAAAATATTTCTTTTCGTGAGTGACTGTGAAGCACTAATATTATAAGTAGAAAAAGAAAAAATTCGTCCAAAAAAATTTGTGAAGTTTATTAAACAAGACTTAAGATTTTCACAAAATTATTAAAATAAGTAACAATCGTCTCAAGTTCAAGTCTGAGGAAGCCAATGTTTGGCAAAGTAATTGTTACTTGTTTTAATAAATTTGTGAAAATCTTAAGTCTTGTTTTTAAGAGTTTCACAAATTTATTAAAATAAGTAACAATTGTTTCGAGTTCAAGTCTGAGGAAGCCAATGTTTGGCGAAGCAATTGTTTCTTGTTTTAATAAATTTGTGAAAATCTTAAGTCTTGTTTTTAAGAGTTTCACAAATATATTAAAATAAGTAACAATTGTTTCAAGTTCAAGTCTGAGGAAGCCAATATCTGGCGAAGCAATTGTTACTTGTTTTAAGAAATTTGTGAAAATCTTAAATCTTGTTTTTAAGAGTTTTACAAAATTATTAAAATAAGTAACAATTAATTCGAGTTCAAGTCTGAGAAAGCCAATGTTTGGCGAAACAATTGTTACTTCTTTTAATAAATTTGTGAAAATCTTAATTCTTGTTTTTAAGAGTTTCACAAATTTATTAAAATAAGTAACAATTGTTTCAAGTTCAAGTCTGAGGAAGCCAATGTCTGGCAAAGCAATTATTACTTGTTTTAAGAAATTTGTGAAAATCTTAAATCTTGTTTTTAAGAGTTTTACAAAATTATTAAAATAAGTAACAATTGTTTCAAGTTCAAGTCTGAGGAAGCCAATATCTGGCGAAGCAATTGTTACTTGTTTTAAGAAATTTGTGAAAATCTTAAATCTTGTTTTTAAGAGTTTTACAAAATTATTAAAATAAGTGACAATTAATTCGAGTTCAAGTCTGAGAAAGCCAATGTTTGGCGAAACAATTGTTACTTCTTTTAATAAATTTGTGAAAATCTTAATTCTTGTTTTTAAGAGTTTCACAAATTTATTAAAATAAGTAACAATTGTTTCAAGTTCAAGTCTGAGGAAGCCAATGTCTGGCAAAGCAATTATTACTTGTTTTAAGAAATTTGTGAAAATCTTAAATCTTGTTTTTAAGAGTTTTACAAAATTATTAAAATAAGTAACAATTGTTTCAAGTTCAAGTCTGAGGAAGCCAATGTCTGGCGAAGCAATTATTACTTGTTTTAATAAATTTGTGAAAATCTCAAGTCTTGTTTTTAAGAGTTTTACAAAATTATTAAAATAAGTAACAATTGTTTCAAGTTCAAGTCTGAGGAAGCCAATGTTTTGCGAAGCAATTGTTACTTGTTTTAATAAATTTGTGAAAATCTAAGTCTTGTTTTTATGGTGATAAAAGATGTTGAATGTGAAACTGCTTTACCAAAATTATGTTTGATAGTGTAGTACCTAGTCGTAGTCGTCTGAAATGCTACTATTTCGTATAGAAACAATAGTGTTTTTATAGTTGCTATTAGGTTGATCAGGGCAGTAAAATTAACGTAGTAGATAAAACCCAAAATTCATTAGTGATCACAGAACATTTCACTGACTCTTATATAAAGAACAACATATGCTTTGAATGGAGAGGAAGTAATTGATAATAATTAAGAGGCAGTCTCTAGAATTAACTAAAAACAGAAGCAAACATAACTGCATGCGCACCAGCGCACATGTACGTACTTATATATATATATATTAGAACTTAAGTACTATATCATATATGTATGTCCATATAGTACGATGATGCATTTTACTTTTTACTGACTGAGGTCGCAGTTAGGTGCAATAAAAAGTTCAACTTATACTTACATAAATATAATATTTCACCAAGCAGACATGAAAATTCTTAAAAAATGTGGTGGAGTTTAATTCTGGTCCCCTATGAAGTTTTAGGAAAAATATATATACATCATACTTGTAATTATGAAAAAAAAAATACCATGAGTATGCCCTTTGCTAACAAAAAGTGTCCTCGATGAACCAGCAAAAAACATTGAAAAAGATAATCAGAACAATTTCAGGAGAAAATCCAATATACTTAATAACGACCTAATTGAAGAAATAACTTTTCTTCTTGCAATACTTTTTCTTATTATGAAATTATGCCCACAATTTTGATTCAAATGCCTTCAAATTGCAGACACGCATATATTTTCTTAATTTATTTAAAGCATTCTATTTTGAAGTTCACCTTTTAGATAAATATACATGGACAAATTAAATAAAATCTTCAGCAACAGTTGACAAAAATAGAGGACAGTTTATGGTTTACTCTATGCTTTTATTTTAACAGTTTATCTCTTTATCCGTTATTTACAAAAAACAAAACAAAAACGTGAAATTCGATAAACAAAACATGTGCATCATTTAAAGAAATTGAACAATTGCACTTGCGGTTTTAAAACCGCAATAGAAATATATATCACAGTTAATAATTTACAACGAAAAATACAAAAAATTTATATAAATTTCAATTTAAAACGAAACGTACTATTACATTGGATAAGTTTTTAAATGTTGTCTCTTCATTTAATTCAATATGAAGTTAGCAAAACTATTGTGAAGCACTTAAATTTTTGCAAGTTCGCGCTTGACCCTAAACAATCATACCTGTTTAATGTAATGGCAACCATATTGAGTAGGGAAACAGCAACGTTCCCATAAAACAGTACTGGAAACAATTTGCATACAGAATCGCCCAAAGTCCAAGCTTCATGGATGAACCTTGATGCAGTCAAGGGTAAATTTACTGAACAAAATAATAGGTCAGATACGCATAATGACAAGACAAATGCAGTAGTTGCATGTCCTCGCAATTTTGGACACCGTATTAATGCTATAATAGTCACTAAATTTCCTATAAAAAAAGGCAACATTAGCAAAAATCATGTTTCTCAATATTTAACATAATACACCATTACTTTTAGCGAAAAAAGTTTTCAATTAAAAAAATAGAAAATTCGATTTTCTATCAAAACGTTTAGGTTTTATTGCAATATGCATCATTGTTAAAATCTTAGTAAAACTCAAATTTCAAGATGGCGTCAATAGCATAATTCAAATGACGCCATGACTCCAAAACTGTTCCCTTAAAAACTTCTTACGTATAAATAACAATTACCTTACACAATAAATATTAATTTATATTATACGTTTTATTCTATATTAGAAATATTCTGGACCCATGCACACCATTCTCAGGGCTGCTTATTAATCGTAAATTATTTACAGATAGGTACTTTTTACATACAAACAGATAAGGTTATTAAGTGAAAAGACATATAAGATTATCTAAGTATTGTAATTAAATCTATTAGTAATGAATTTATTTCTTTTATTGAATTGTGTCAGGAGCTTTATGCAATATTAAGTTACCAGTTGTTTTTTATCACGTCTCATTATACTACAATAATACATATATTATCTTTATTAATTCTTTTAAGTTTAAAATGCTAGGTGAGTAATGTAACTAGAAAAATATATAATTATTAAGAAAAATAGGATCTTTTAAGGTGAAATTTTTATTCAAAAATTATCATTAGAAACATTAATTAAAGAAAAATAATAAATTGTTATTTTTTTAAATTATTAACATAAACGTTATTTATTTGCAGTATTTATTTTCCTTAGACTTGAAAACTGAAGATGACAATTTTATCATATTAGTCTTATTTTTTGTATTAAACTCGTGTAAAACAAACGAATTTTTTTTTAAAGAACATAGGAAAATGATCAACAACAATTTGTTTAAACAAACAATATTACCGTAAAACCAATAAAATTTAAATACGAATAGTTAAATGCAGTTGAAAATCGTACTAAAATTAATTAAATAAATAATTAATTATTATTGAACGACTGTTTTCAATAGATACCTGTTATTCCTACAATACAAAAAATCACTGCACAAATAGAAGCAAAAATAGTTATTTCACGAGGATATTTTATCACAATACTATTAGTTTCATTGAACATTTTACAATGTACTCGTAGTGTTGCATTTGTAACGTGTTTGGTTTACACTAATACTTTAAAAACTTTGACAAAACCGCCTCGCTAGTAACACCGATTGAGGATAACTGATGAATGAATAATCGTATCCCTTCAGATTCAGACACATATACATACGTATATATTCCCACAAGGGAGGTGGTAATCAAAACTTGATGTTTATTTGCAAAAATCTGGAAACCATTATTAATCAAACTGCGTATTGTCTATTTAGGGGTACCTTTTTTAATAATGTAACACTCAACATACCATTATAATGAGAATGCGTTCATTTGGTTACATTTTTCAACACTTAGTGCACATAGTTTCAGAAAAATATTAAAATAGTATTTTTTATTAGCTTTTCTAAACTTTTTGGATCATTAAAATACGGAGCAATAAAGAATAGATTATGGAACCGATTTTTTCCACAAACCCATTTCTTAGAATTCGGAATACTTTTTTATTATGACCTTTTTTTATAGGAGACATTTTAATGGGGTTTAAACAGTACTTTTCGTTTTTTTTTTCTCTCTCTTTCCCTCTATACGAACGAAAATTTTTGTTATACTGTATGTTTGGAAACATTATTGTTCACAATATTAATTTGGATTATTTTTATTTCAATAAACTTTGTTGATAAACGGGTGCCTTTTTGGGCCTCACCGTGTATAGAAATAAAAATTGACTTAACAATTTTAGAAAATGTTATTAAATTAATATAAACCAAAACAACCGGTTTACCATTAAAAATATCAGCAATCAATTGTTACGCGTTTTTTTTATGTTTTCATAGTTTAACATCGCTATAAATTCTTTATCAGCCACTGTATTTATCCAAAAAATTTTACTAGTTGAAACGTATTAGTAGTAGTACTTTGTATTACAATACAAAAGAAATATATTTTGAACTGTTTTATTATAATTACGAAATATTGTTATAAAAGGAGATTTAATAATTAATATACTTTTTAGAAGTACTCTCTGTGCCGCCGCTGGGTCAAAATGTTTGTCGCCATCTTTGGACAATTTTGTAACTAAAGCCCACCAACTACCTAATTGATTCTCACAACCTCCCGTAGGTGGCGGCAATAGCTATAATTTGGGTTTATTTAATAAAGATTAATTTATCTTCGAAATTATTGCTTTCGTATAACTTTCCGTTGATTTCGTTATTGTTATTTTCCTCTTAACACAATTAAGAAATGTTTTATTGTGAACAATACAACTTTAATCGTGTAAATATAGATACAAATTCAAAATCTTAGCACAATATAAAATACCTTACATTATACAGTATCAAATAAATGCAAAAAAATTAAAAACATACAAAACAAACCAATACAAACACAGGAATATAAAATCATTTACGATAAAAAGTATTAAATAGCATTTTTTTAAAAAATAAAACCGTTTTCTTCCTCTTGTATATGTAATTTGCAGTCAACAGGATTATACATTTTTTATTTTATTTATTCATGGAACCTGAGTTTTAGTTATTATTAGTTTTTTCGAAGAACATTACGTCCTAAGGAACAAAAAAAAAACACACATTAATTAACAGTAATACTCACAACTGAAAATATGTTACTTACTATTAGAAAGCAAGCACCTAACATAACTGCCTTCATTTTAACATCTAAATCTAATGGGAAGGTTACTCCAAAGTAGTCAGCATCAGTAAACATCTCTCTCATTACTCCAGACCATTGCTTCGAGATTTTTCCAACTTGAGTCTCACCATCCCTTGAGAGTATTTTAAATTCGACATCTCCACAAATACTCATTGTGCAAATAGGTCCTTCGATACGTAAAACTGTCTCACCAGCAGCATTTTGGACAGAAAAACTAGGGTAACATAAACTCCACTCTTGTTGAACTATTCCTAACAAATTTCCAGGTGGAGCATAAACTTCCATACTCTTGAAAATAATCAATTAATTAATTATTAAATGAAACTGTACAAAACAGAATCAGAAACAAACCTGAAGGCAACATGGAAAACAACAGGAATCGCAGGCAAGGGGGCGATGCAAATGAATAACTTCGTTTTTGTAATTGTCTAATATTTTCATTTCAAAAGGCCGTATAGGTCCACAAATATTTCTTGTACAGCAATCCGAATCTTCTACAGATAAGTAAACTTTTTGTCCCAAACTATTTTTAATGGTAAATTTATTTTTTGTTTCAAATCCAGTTAATGCTTAAAAAAAATTAATAATAATGATTTTCCCGTTGTGTATATAGAGACTGCAAACCTTCTAAAATTTCAACTTTTTGTTTAATGAGTAATTGATCAATCATAGTAAGGTATTCCAATCCGGGTGGACAGTTGATTCCACCTTGAGGTATACTCATCCAACCACCTTAAAACATTACTAGTATTATTGCTATTTTCATTAAAAAATTAAAACTTATACGTTTGAATAAAAATCAAATAATAAATAATATACATACTTTTTTATAAGCCATACCATGTGCCAAAGCATTAAATAAAATAGTAAATCTTACTATAAACATGTTTACAATTTATAAACTTTTTATTTATATTTACTATTATTTATTTATATTTTTGATTACCTTTGCTCCTCATCAGTTATTAAGTGTGTATATCCACTTTTTTTGGGTGACTTTTTTAACTTAAATAAAGTGCAAATCTTTCTAATGAACGATCTTGTTGAAATATTTTTAATTTTGACACTGAACTCAGGCATAATTAACAGTGGTAACAAACTGATATTGCTTATGAAACAAACACTACATTCTTTATGCAGCATACAATAAATCAAGATGTCTTCTATCTCTCGAGACACAAATGATAATTGTTCCTTTTGTAATGGTTGAACAAATATGTTTGTTGAAGACTATTATTTGTTATCATCTCACTCTCCTGCATAGAACTACTATTATCTACATTACTTAATGGCTTTAATTATCTAATAAAGTAGTTCAACAAGATGAAAGTTCAAAATAACTTACCATCCATTCCACCAGGCTGGGCACCAGGTTGATTAGTGATAGGACCTCCTGGTCCTGGACCATAACCTCCTGGGGGATGATACCCCCCTGGTGGAGGACCATAATATCCCTGAACAGGTGGAGGATACCCTTGTGGGGGAGGATAACCTCCTTGAGAAGGTGGATATCCTTGAGGTGGAGGGTAGCCACCCTGCGGTGGAGGATACCCTCCTTGGGGTGGTGATGGATATCCCTGAGGAGGTGGGTAGCTTCCTGGTGGATAACCATGGCTACCAGGTGGTGGTGGAGGATCTGATCAGGTTAAATTGGTAAATCAAATAATGAAACTACCCCTTTACTGTCCAAACAGTAATACTTACTGGTGTTTGGATACATATTATTCTTGATAAGTCTTTAATTCAGACATGCATTGTGGTTAGTTAAGTAACAATCTGTCACGTCTATTTTGTACGATTACTTCTATTAACATGCGAAGCACGACAATCCTTAGTTTTTGGGCAACGGGCCAACCAACGCCTATCTAAATTTATATCGAAGCTCTTTAAAATCTTCAGTTTGTAAATAAAACGGAAAATATGCCAGGAAAAATGCAAGCAAATTTTCTGGTTTGATAAAATAAATTAGTAAATTTTCTCATACATTACGTTAATTATCGTACAATAAGCCGATCAATTTAAACCTGTTTGCATTAATTTATAACGTTTCATACAATAAGTACGTAAGTACTAAACAGTAAACACATCTAACTAGTATAGAACTTTGAGTTGTTTGTTTAGAACACTGCAGTAATGTTTTCTTCACTTTTATGGATGATAAACGACAGCTTTTTGAGTCACTTTAATGGTAATTTTTAACTAGCCTTGAATCACACACTGTAGAAGATTTGCAAGTTATTTCTGCAAAATCCCCTTAGTTTTGTTAAATTTAGTTTACATGTTTACTAATGTAGCTTGTTACATTGACGATAGGTGTCGACACTCTACATTTACAATTATAATAGTTTTATTAAAATATTTATTACATTAAGTTTATATTTCCTAAAAACTCCTAACTCATTAATAACCTATTTAATTTAATTATATTTTTCATAATTTCTGGTATTCTAAAAATTTCTAAGTGTCAATTTTCGATGACGTCCTTGCAAGGTTATTTACGTGCGTGCTGTATATGAAATATATAAAGTGCCTTCACATTATATATTTTATATACTTGTGTACTGAATAAAGATACACAGGTGTGCATAACTGCAAATCCTACTCACGCATGAGTAATTAACTTTTAAACGTTTGAAATAACTGTATATTATTTTTGAGAAATTTCTAACATGACAGTCTTTTTGTAGTTATAATTTGTTGTACAACAAAAAATGAACAATGAAATAGTCTATTATTAATAAAATTAATACCATTCTGAAATAAGTAATATATTTTATAAACTATCTAATGAATGTAATGTCCGATGTACTTTTTATAATTATAAGATTGCTCCAATCTAACCGACCAATAGCGTAAAAAATATGAGTAAATAGTGCTGCAATTCACGCGCACGGCGCATCTGTAACCAATCATCATTCCGTTCTTGCAATTGCTAAATTACACTGAACGACTCGACCAGTAATGTTACTTCCAATATTCGGTTGGTTTACTTCTTTTTAATAACATTATTATATATATATATATATATATAGTTTATAATATATTGACCATTCATTTGTTTTTTATTATTATAAGTGTAGATATTATTTACGTAATAGTAATTAGTAATTACTAAGTAGAATATAAATAATTTCATTTGGCTGGTATAATCAGTTAAAATACGCGCTATAACATATATGTAACTGACTTAACAATTAACAATGGATTAATATAATCAAATAACTTTACGCTGATTCATTAATTACTGTGCAAGTTTTCAGGGTTTTGTCGATTAATTATTTATTTGAATGTTTCTTGTTGGAAAAACCGCAAAGGTAATAGCACATCAAGAAACATATTGATAATATGATTTTCTTGAATATTACAATTAGTATTTTATTTAACAATAAATAAGTTTATGGATTTTTTAAAAGTATTAACGATAAAACCACACTTTAATTACATGTTGTTATATTATTTATTTATTTTTAAAAATTAAAAGCTATAATTGGTGGTAATCTCTGTGAGAATTTACAAGTTTGAAAATTTATATGTATAGTATTTGAACGGGTACAACAAGTGTGTTACGGTGAAATTGAAATACGCATGCCTCGGCTTCTGTCGCATGGATTCGTGTTAAATTCGGCGTGTACTCTCCCCTCCCGAGCAGTACGAGTTGCCCGTCGTGGCTACTCGTCGTCGAAAAACATTTGTTAGAGTATGAAGTGTAAGATTGTCGTTTGCTAAGATGGCGGTGTAGATTTTTAAGTGTTTAGTAAAATGGATGCCTTGAAACAAGTTTATAAAAAAGTCGCCTTGTCAAAATTTCGCCACCTCGTGTCTGAATAGTTGTAGTGAATTCGTCTTCATTAGAAAGACGTAAATAAATAGAAGGAACAATGCGCGAATTCAAGGTAGTCGTTCTTGGTTCGGGTGGGGTAGGAAAAAGTGCATTGACAGTGCAGTTTGTGTCTGGTTGTTTCATGGAAAAATATGATCCAACGATCGAGGATTTCTATCGAAAAGAGATCGAAGTGGACAACTCACCCTGTGTCCTGGAGATCTTGGACACGGCTGGCACAGAGCAATTTGCCAGCATGCGCGACCTCTATATCAAAAACGGGCAGGGTTTTGTTGTTGTATACAGCTTGACCAACCACCAAACGTTCCAAGACATCCGCCCCATGAAAGAACTGATAACGAGGGTCAAAAATACCGAGCGGGTGCCGATACTTTTGGTAGCGAACAAGGTGGATTTGGAACATCAGCGGGAGGTATCAACCAGCGAAGGATCAAGTCTAGCCCAGCAATGGGGCTGTCCTTTTGTGGAGGCTAGCGCAAAGAATAGGACCAACGTGAACGAGGTGTTTGCTGAAATAGTGAGAGAAATGAACTTTAATCCTGAAAAAGAAAAGAAAAGCTATTGTTGCTGTACAGTGCTTTAATAATGGGCCTCATTTCCACTCGCGGTGGGAATGCCAATCGTCATAAAGAAAAAAAAAAACATTTGTGTGAACAATTAGTCAGCTTAAATGTTCGTGTATATCTCCTGTTTGCAGACAGAGACAACATTATATATTTTATTAATGCTCATTTTCTAGTATACTTGATTCGTAACTGCTTAGAACTGCACAGTACCTATATTTTTATACATTGAAGGAGATAGAAGAAATCTACATATTTTATTTACCTACCAACTCAATTTTTAACCGAATCATATCTTATATTGCTAAGATCTACTTAAATAGATAGTGCCTGATAATTGAAAAACTTGTCTGCTTTTCTACGAATCTGGGCTAAATTTTAATCATTAATAACTTACAACAGAAAAATACGTAAATAAATAAATAATTATAAATTGTTGCAATTTCAAGGAGTTTTCGTACCAACACAATAGGTACCTACAGAATTTATTTTTATTAAAAGCGACTACCTTCGGCGAAAGTTTCTGTACGACCTTGTACTCTATTCTTTTTCCCATTTTCGTAATTATTTCTCGCACACATACGTGTAAACAAACGTATCTGTAAGAATACGAATCGAAATTTCTTGCATAAGATTCGTTGTGGTAATGTAATTATCTGAACATCATGCTTACTTCGATTTTCAACCCTTGCATCATTTTTTTTTGTAAGTGACGTGAGTGACTAACGTCAGATTTTTAAAATACAAGAACTATTTACTATACCTGTTATTATTATTGTTATTTTTATTAGAAAATAATATTTGTTGTTTGCCCACATTCGAATATAAAGAATGCAAGTTATTTCAATAGGCATAATGTATGTGGTGGTGCTACAACTGCAATACTAACGGCCTAAGAAACCGAAGAAGTAGTCAGTGGCAGAAAGAAATGTAAGCTGGTCTTCTAACGAATGTCAACTAAGCGAGGGTAGTATTAGAGCAGTTACCGCGTCTATATTGTTTTTAACCCCTTCAGAAATTTGATTTTATTTTAAAAACAATTATTGTAATTTTTGTTGGATAATATAAAACAAAGCAGGCAGATACTCCTCTCGCATTTTGCTTCGAAAGACCAGCTTCCCCGTTGTGCTAATAATCCTTAATTTAGTATATATATGTTGTATAAAACTCATCAATGTATATAACGCAATTTTATCGTAAAAAAATACAGACTTGCGTGTTTTGTAAAAAAATATGAATAAATGGTGTATGATTGTAGCGTGTATTGAGAGTTACTAATTAAATGTTATTTGCAACAACCTTGATTGTAGCGTGTATGTCCTCTGAGAGCCAAAAAAGGATTTGTGATATATACTTATTATAATAAAAACCTTTAAATGGAATTATTGATTTTTATTAATCTTCTCTCTGGGATCACCCAACACACGCTTCAAACAATTTATACTTTAACACGATTTTTTTTATTGTTGTCACCTACCAATAAATTCGTAATTTGTAATGTTAAGCAGATGCAACACTTTGAGAGGTCCTTGTACGGGATATTTATTTAATATAATATAAACAGTGGTTTGCCATTGCCTATCGAAGAGAAACGATCAAAATGATATTATTAGCATAACCCGTGGAGTTACTGTAATTACTGAGGAAATGCGTTTATTTATTAAGTTGGCATTCATGGATATTACAGAAAACTCCATAAAGATTATCGTAACTGAATTAATAACGATTTTAATTATGCATTAATTATAAATTTCTATTTGGTTTCGTTGCGTGTGTACGTTTTTTTATGAGCATAGGTTATGCAGTAAAAGAAAATAATAGAAAAGTGTCAGTTTGTTTTGCACACCGAGGGATCTGTATCTTATCAACTTTTTATTCGAAATTACATATCGGAGATATCGTTCAATTTTTTTCTGTAATATCTGCAAAACTCATTCTCTATGAATTATTTTGTTTTTAAATCAAAAGGTTTGTATTGGGGTTACTAACTTATTAAAAATATTATGTAAGTACATTTGTGAATTTAAGATTTATATCAACATTCGAATACATAATTGCCAAAAATGAATACCCTGCATCTTTAAACATTTCTTTTTTAAATCTAAACCATGTGTGCGTGTGTACCTTTTTTGGTGTCAAAATTTGCTGTTGTGTTCATTATTTACGAACCACCCTGTATATACCCTAAATGTAAATGACCCTTCATTTCCGGATGTTTATGTTTATGACTAAGGACGTATATTTTCATTTTAAAATCATACTTTCTTGTATAAAGAAGAGAAGTGCGGAATAATTTGTTACAAAGTGTAAGTTTGTCTTGATTATTATAAAGTAGTTGCTTACAGATACTGGCTTGCAGTAGCAAGTTTCTTTTGTAAGTTCTGACCTGATTTAAAATTAGATTTTAATTGCCGTATAATTAAATTGTTCAGTGGTAATAACGGCAATGCTTGTGTCTTTTGCATGTTTTTAGTTGTGGCTTGTTTTAATTGTTATACCTAATTAACTTCTCTTTCAAATCTTGAACATTTATATTATCGTCTTTTTTTGTATTATCAAAAATAACATATGTATCAGATTTATTATTTTATCAAATGTGTACTTTTTAATTTCCAGTTTTATGTACGTAAAGCGACGAACATGCTGTATATCAAAATATGAAAGGGAAGTATTAGTCTCGTAGGTTTTGTTAGAAATAGGTCAAAAAACGGAAACAAACATCAGTCACTGTTTTTTTCTTACAAATACTTTTTGATTTGAACTGTTTTCGAATTTTATATAGCATCTATAAGCATTATTTGTAATAGGAAGAGTAATCAAAATTAAATTTACGCTCTAATTACCTCAAAACTATGCAACACATACAGATACAATTTTTACTGATTTTATTCCTCAAATATAGGACACTTACATACATGGTGTGGATCTCAAGGCCATCCAAAAATTCAATTTTATGTTTAGCAGAACTTTCACACCTTTTGAATAATTTAGAAATGTTTGAAATAGTGAAGCATTTTTTAAAATATTGCCTTTCATACTTTCTTTAGTATATAATCTGCTGAAAAGCTACCTATTATTTAATAAACACCCAGTATATAATTTACACATTTACAATTCAATAAAATTTTTATACATTTTGTTTATAGTACTTATGTACCTTGGAAACTTATGTATGTACGTATGTACAAAAGGTACTACAATTTGCAAATATCGATTAAATTTTCTAATTAAATACTAGAACCTGAAACTTTTCTTGTTTTGATAACGGAACTTCAATTATGCTACAACTGCCTCGCTGTTTTTGTGGCGAATATGTATGATATACAGTTTTTTTTTTCATGTATATAATGTCTTTGTTCGTTGTAACTGTGCGATACATGTATATTGTGATGTAGAAGCCATCCATTATAAAATTGTCGCTTGCAAGTTGTTGCTATTTTTAGACTAATGTTATGAATCACACCGTTATTACTTATAACGATTATTATTATTATTATTACTTCAAAGACATTTTAGATATTAATTGCCATAATCTATAAATATTTTACTTATTATTTACATATTACATACATCCAAAAATGAATTAAACATGTTCTACACAGTACACAGAACCATTATTTAAAATTGAACTGAGAAGAATATTGGGTAATTGTTTACAATATGGAACTGTCGCTCAGAGAGGGGATGACCTTTTAGAACACTAAAAAAGTGTTTTAGGTGGGGTCTCCCTACAAAAAAAAAGTAAAGTTTGGGTTCTAGCCAAAAATTACTCTAAATTTTTTTTACCATATTAGATTAGGTTGGGGTAGGTTACGTTGGATTCTTTTGTAATATTAGTATTTTCACTGTGTTCTACAAGGTCATCTCGATCCCTTCACCCATTTATTATAATTTTTTAATAAATTATTTGATTTTTAATCGAATATGCGTCAAAAACATTCCCCCAATTATTATTTCAGAAGTTTGTAGGTCAAAAAATAATTTTGAAAATATTGTATTAAACATGATTTCTTATTTCGAATAAATTGGATTCCACAACACGTATTCTAACTACATATATACCTAGCATTGCAATTTAAACCAAAAACATTTGCTTTTGCACAACTGTAAAAGCATAAAAATAGATGTTGAAGTCAGGGTTAACATAATTCTATTTCAAGAGAACAAGGAAGCTGTTCAAAATAATTCACCGACTTTATTTCAAAACAAAGTGAATAAATTTGTTATAGTAAAAAGAAAATAATTAGGTAATAGTATATAGAAATTGTTTAAATGATATTTCATAGAGAATAAATTAGTTTTTTCGTAGATGTACCATATCATAATCAATGGTACGTCGAAATAAGAAGCCCCAGACAACATCTATTTTTATAGGAAAACCTGAGACATTGAGACATTAAAATTTGTCACATTCTAATGTGTGACCATTGTTTTATGTGGTAATTACCACTTCCACGTGCCGCCACTGTATAAGTTTTAAGAAAAAATGATGTAATTTATAAAATTTTGAAAACAATTTATTTATTTACATTCATATTATTGTTATTATCATCAAAATAAGTATACTTGAAGATAACCTCTTTTATTATCTGATACTTTTATAAATATCGAAGTACTTTCTATTTCCACAATATATAAACGGTTACCTTGGTTTGTACTTATTTTGTTCTAAGTACATTTGCCTTAAGAAAAAATATTTTTTGAAATTAATTTTCTTTATATATTCGTTTAAACACCTATCATTGTTGATCTAATCGTAATTCTAGAGGAAAATTATTTAACTAGCGTTATTCCTATTTGTATTGTTAGGTACTTTTGTCTAAATAAATACATAAAAGGAATTGTCTACAATACGCCTCCGACAACTCCACAAAATATGAAGATGCGCATAAAAGACGCTTTTGAAAGTGTTACCCCGCAAATGTTGTCCAGAGTTAGCAGTGATTTCGAAAAAAGAATTTCCAAGTGTCTGGAAATCGATGGTCGACATTTCGAACCCCTGTTGTAAACGTTTTGTTTGTTTAATGTTATACCTACTTAATTAGTTGATATATGATTTAGAACATTTAATTAAAATATTTCAAATGATGCATAAAACAATTATTTAGTCTTAACTTATGAACACTCTAATACCAAACGATAGGTAATTGATAAAAAATACATTTCCTGATATGTTAAAAAATAGGCCGTTCCATTTAAATTAATCAAGTTACAACCCCTTAAAGTTATTCCTTAAGTAGTATTAATTTTTGGCCACCCTGTATAAGATGAAGAATTTATTATAATTGGGATATAAAATATGATCTATTGTTACATTTCATTGTAAATTTCGCTTACATAACTTAAATACTTCACAAGTATTTGAAAAATGAAAATTAGGTTAAATTTTGATAAAATTCAAATAATTTAAAAAACCTCAAGGTTTAGGTATTATAAACCTTATTACAACAGACCCTTATTTTTATTGGACAAACCAAAAATGCAATAATATACAAGGGGTTCTGTTAAAAAAACATAACTTTGATAGTTTTAGGGCATTTGGAACACCCTGTATAATATGAAAATAATTTTAAAAAGTAGCCATAATAGACCCCCATATAATCCAAATGTTAAACTTTTTGAAGGTCTCGTATTTTGGCCATAATATTCCGTGCCGTATAGCGTAAATAACCCTGTATATATATATATGTATATAATAATATAATTTTAAATTTGTTTTGGGGGCATATATCGCTTATATGCCTTTAGACATTCTGTAAATTCATACTCTATATATTAATACAATAAACGTGACACAGACACACAGACATTAATACAATGTTTCAATTTTTAAAAATTCGTATTGATCCAAGTTACTTAAAAAATAGATATTTTTTCTATATTCTATTATTAAAATGTGCAGCAGTATTACATTTTTAATTTTAATTGGCTTTGATTTATAAAATAATTAACAGGAATGTTATTATGAGCATTATCAAGTTATTTTCTTTACAATCCCTGTATGTAGGAATGCAGTATAAATCATGCCAGAAATATGTATGTCCCGAGTCTTTTGAAATAGTTATGTTCAAGTCTACAAGAAGACGTAAAAATTCTGTTAGACCAAAAGTCAATTCTCTACAGTATACAGGTATGAAATACAAGTAGCAAGTGGTGATTCATCGAGCGGGTAGTTATTTCTTACTACCAGACCAACGTAAATTGCTGTAACGATGGTGACCATAATAATTAAGTAATTTCGAAATTGTGGCAGTTGTAAAGTCCACAATATTTCTAAGAAACTATAATGATAAAATGAATGAATTTAAACTATTTGAAATGACAATGTCAATATGTATTATTAACCATTACCATAAAATAATTTTTATTTAATACATATGTCAGGCAGATACCTATAAGTATGTAATTTTATGATAAATTTTAAAATTTTAATTTTGTATTATACTTATATACTTAATAATCTTTTGGCTTTCAGTTTTTCTTTGATTTTATCGCATATTATATTTTCCTACTAAATCTTCAATTGCCTACGTATGTCATTCATTTCAAATATCGTTAACTAATATACTATTATCTTATCTTTATGCAAATAAAGCAGTACAAAATTGTGATATATATGTAGCTTTACTTTAACAATTTCTAGAAAATAGAGAATTAGTTTTACCCAAAAAAGAACAGACAATAAATGACAAATAAACTAATTGGTATTTCTTAAAAATCATTTCACTTATATTTTATATTATATCACTTTGGTTCTGATCACGTATTATTTTATTTGTTTTATCGTTATCCTGAATTTGGAATTTCTATGTAAAGATTATGCTTCAAACAATTGCAAGTTATATATTTTGATTTACCTACTACACTCTTCTTTCTAATTATCTTTTTATTATATTTTAAATAAATAAAAATCCGAAATACGTTCATTAACAGACTCTCGATAACGTTGTACCATTGATTAACCTAATAATTAGAAAAACCGTATTACTAGCCGTAGAATGTTACTTTAATTTTTCAAATACGAGGGTAAATCAAATATAAACGGCAATTTTACTATTTAGCTTAGCACGTAATTCCAATTAAGAGGATTCGATGCTCGAGTGTTGTTTGGTTTATGAGGAGGGGGAGACCAGATTAGGTAGCAGCTGCGCTCGGTTCTGTCCGCAGTAGAGCCATAGCTGAGTTCAAGGTACCTTCGTCTGTTGCACAACGCATCATCATAATGTTTTCAACCAATGAAGGTTAAACCATCGGAAATTTTCACTCGTTTGAAGGCACTATTTGGGGATGCTACACTGTCTCAGAATCGAGTGTATACGTGGGTCAGAGAATAGAGAATTCAGAGATGGGCGACAACGTGTCGAAAATGAGAGTCATGATCGACGCCCAAAAACAAGTCTCATAAATGACAACATCCAACATCCGTGCTGTTCGAGAGCTTGTGAAGATGATTACTGGTTAACTATTGAACAATGAACAAATCTCATCAGAATTGGGTATCAGCTATGGGAGTGTTCAATCCATCATCACTGATGAACTTGGCTTTAGAAAAATTAGTGCTCACTGGGTTCCAAATTATTGACCGAAAATCAAAAACCGACCTCCTATCTGACTGGAGATCAGTGAATGATTTCTGAATCGATTTCGACAAGAAGAGGAGGTTTTTTACGCCTAAAAAAAACCGTCACTTGTGATGAGACGTGAGTAAGGAGTGGCGAAGAAAGGATGAAGGCTGTCCTGTCAAAGCCAAAACCCGTCTCTCAGCCGGAAAAGTACTTGCGACTGTTTTCTTTGACTCAAGGGGAGTTTTACTCATTGGTTTTCTTTAAGATCAACGAACAGTGAATGCGGATTACTACGGGTATTCTGAGTTGTTACAGTCGATAAAAATCGCAAATCGTATCGAAGCAAACGACGGGGCTCGCTGATGCCCATTCGAGACGTCATTCTCCTTTATGACAACGCCAGGCCACACACTGCAGTTTTGACAAAGAAGAAATAGGCTGGGAAACCCTCGAGCCTCTATAATCCTACTTACAGCCTTGACTTGTCACCCTGTGATTATTGTTAGTTCGTGCCCTTGAAAGAATCACTTGGAGGCAAAAGATTTGAAAGCAATGAAGTAGAGGAGTATGTGCGCAATTGGCTGACAACTCGCCCTCAAACTTTTTATGAAGAAGGAATATTCAAGCTTCCAAATCGGTGGCAAAGGTGTGTAGAACACGGAGGTGACTACATTGAAAAATGTTAAATGTTTAGTTTGTGTGTACGATTAATCAATAAATTTATTTTACAAAATTACCGTTTATATTTGATTTACCCTCGTATATATCTAATTAAAATAACTTGTTGATTTTCCAAGGGTAAAAAAATAATGTTTGATAAAAATCGCTCTCTCGCATTCCACTTGTTGTGCAATACAAGAACAAAAGATTATTTTCAACGGTCATTGTCGCATATGTTATCAAGAACAACATTATATTCTTGCAATGTTTTTGAACCGATTTGTAGTCGTTTCCTCTATATAGATCTTTTTTTTTTAATTGTGCATACTTGTAATATTGTAAAAATATTTTATTATACAATAATTTCTTTCGATAGTTATTTATAAAACGATAAGATTTATCGAATACGTACTAGACAAGTTTTTGATATACTTATTAATTTGACTATTTAATTAAAATAAAAAAGGAGGCTCACAATAATTAAAAAAATATCTGCATTTTAATGTAAATAACTTAAAAAACAACTAATCGTAAATTAAAAAAATATGTCTCCTGTATTTGAGAATTTTATTATGAACACAAACGGAATCGTGTTTAAAAGTACAAAAAATTTTTTTAACTACAAAATTTATTGATTACCTCTACTTTATAGAAATTCATGATAATGAAAAATAAAACAAACAAAATAATTTCCACTGTATATTTTAAATTCTTAACAATTGTTTCACCCTACTAGGGCATCTATATAAGACAATATGCTACAAAAAAACTTACTTTTGGGTATTTCATTTCCACAAATATAGCTGGTGGGCGACCAGTCCCTGCGACCTACACTATGGTGCAAAGCCGGAGGGTAGAGCGTAAGGCCCTCTTCAACCTCCTTGCAGGAATTGTGGGAATGGGTGGGTGGTGTGGTTAGAGAGAGAAAGATAAGACGGACGCAAAAAAGACAGAAGAGAAATGCAAGATTATCTATGGAATATTACTGCCCCAGCATTTACCTAATTGATCTATGGTAACTGGTGGCAATGAAACGTCCAAAATTTTTTTAAAGTTTTGATAGCAAATTAGTGTGTTCTCTGAAGATGCCCTAGTAAGGCGAAACAATTGTTAAGAATTTAAAATATACAGTGGAAATTATTTTGTTTGTTTTGCTTTTCATTACAAAATTGATTATAAATGTATGTATAAATATTAAAAAAGATAATAGTATAATACACATATGTAGTCATTTTTAATCAAATGTTCCTATAAAATTTAATATTTAACCATATACAAATTTAAACTGTGAATGCCGGACAAACTGATAAACATTTTCACATAGTTCTGTATAATTAAATTCGAGTTTACAAATGCTGATATTTATTGTTTCTAGTATAAATTATATTTACAATATAAATAAGACAGAAATGTTGTTTTGAAAATATTACCTTCAAAAACATTATTGTTAAGTATTTTAAAATGGTCTTTTGGGCCATCTGGTGCATGTAAATATCACATTTGTAAATATATTTCATGTTTAAATGTAATATGTTTCAAGTATTGTTAAAAATGTCCTGGTTTTTATAGGTAACTTATCGGATTTCGCCTTAATATTTACAGTGGGTACTTGTATGGTAATTTACTTGAGTGTTGGTAACATACATATTAAGCTTTGCCTTTAAATGTATACATCCGTGGGATGTATTATACATAATATCGTGTTGCCAAGGGTGTACTTCCCTTCATATTAACGTACATTAAATACATGTGTGTGGATTATTGACCACGGCTATTCAATTTTCTCCTTATCTACCTACGCAAAATAACTATTTCACATTACGTATGTTTACAGTCGAGGTCAAAAATAATCGACGACCTTTAACAAACAATACGTACTTCACCAAATTACTTAACAAATTAAAAATAGGCACCATGCAATTTAGGATTTAGAATTTCTTTAAATTTTTGTTTAACCAGTTTCATTTGCAATGTAATTTTATATTAATTGGCTAGTATAATAATGCAGGTCAGCAAAATTAGGGATCAAAAAGAAAAAAAACAAACAATGGATAGGATATTTCCAAAGTATTTTTTGTCGTTGAATTAGAATCTAGTCTCACAATTTCCCCAAAATTCCAATATTTTGAAGTATTTTAATTCGAATCGGTTTTTTGAAATTCAGCTTAAACACGTTTTGTTTTGTATCTTTTGTATAAAACTTTTCTTTCAAAAATTGTATATGATTATATGCTTAAAAAATTAATAGTTTCGACCTCCACTTACAAGAATAAAAACACCAAACAAGTTGATTTTCACAAATTTTAAGTGTCGCGTAACAATTTAAATGGTTAACTAATGGGGATGGAAATACATTTAAAATAAATTTAGGAGGGAGGAATTATTACAATCTATTGGGTCGTTCAGTATTAAATTGAGTTTTTTATATTTATTCATTTCTAACGTTTCCAGTAAATTTAATTTTTGACTTTTATTGCATTTTTGTAAAATTACTAATTTATCATTAAATATATGATAAATTATTCTATTATATGATTAGCAAAATTTGAATCTTTTTTATTATTTTTTTGTTTAATAATTCCGCCCTACTAAATTTATTTTAAATGTATTTCTACCCCCATTACTTTTTTAACTATTTAGTAGTAAATACTCGCATGTCTGATGAAGCCAATGTTTGACCGAAACATGTTACAGATTTTAATAAAATTTGTGAAAATCTACTTGTTTGGTGTTTTTATTCCTTGGATTATATGCTTCTTTTAGGGATTCCATTTATAAATTTAGTTCAACAGCCACCGAATGATAGCAATGCAAATGCCAATGCATCTTTTAATTTTGTTAGGTCATAAATAATTGCCTAAAATTAGTGGAGTAAGGTCGAACAATTTCCGGCAGTTCAACTTGAGCTACCACAATAGCTGCATCAACTTAAGGCCCATTGTGGCAATTTGTTTTATTTGAATGGTTTGTCAATGTAAATTTCAAGCAAATATATGTTTCAAGTGAACCTACGAACACGAATTTTTAACGCCTTACCAACCATGAAAACTGGGTTATATTAGAGATAAACGTGTACAAGGTGTATTCCAAATATTATATGTTCAAAATAAGATTTGGTAATTTTTTGTTGGATTATACAAGGTGTGATGATAAATTTTTCAAACAGAAAAAATTTAATACCGTTTATTATTATATCATACGTAAAACCTTTTTAAAGTACTTCTGAGTAAACACAGCTCATTAGCGATATGTGAAGATAAAGATGTGTTTTGGACGAAGTCTTTTGTCATTTATTAGAGGTATTCACTGATAAGATTATTATTTATGAAAAGTTTGAGTAGAGTTTTAAACAACTATTACAAGGTTTATCACGGCAGGTTATTGTTTTTAGGCCAAATGAATATTGTAGGGTGAAATACGTAGCTGTCTTATCTTTTTTTAAACAGACACTATCTAGCTCTTTAAAGAGGTATTATTACAAATTATGTGGTTCACTTATCCTTTTGAGCGATTATAGAACAAACAGGTATGCACTTTACGGTGATTAAACCATTATTAAAGTACAAGTTAGGGCAAAATTACACGAAAAATTTTATCTGAAATTTAAGCAACATATATCCTAAAGACGCCATCTAATAAAATCTAAAGCGCCCAGAATAAAATCTCAACTTGCAACAATTTGAAATTATGGGACCTAATAACAAATTATTAATTAAATATCTAGAAAACCACATCATTACGTTATTAGTTTAGCTGAGAATTAATATTATTATTAATTGATCGTTTCAAAAAATTTGTTACTACCCCTTAAAGTAAAATAAACTTTCACTAAGTTAAACATAATTTTATGTAAATTAATACTGTTTCACGTACTTTTCTACGAAGTTTGATAGAGACATCTACATATATGTAGTTGAATGTTTTTTTTTTTTTTATTGATGCGATGCTACAGGTGCGCTAAAAAAATAATGATTTTCTTGGAGCTTTGAACATGAGCCGGATATTGTAGAGTGAACATATGTACCCGTCAGACAGTGTTTTGTGTTGTTGAACATACATAAACATACTTATATATACATATTTACATAACGAATAACTGTAAACTAAAAAATGCGAATGATTTAATTTTATGAACAGAATTTTTATTTCATATATTATTTGGAAAAGTGTAGGACCATAATAGTATAATTAAAAAGTTTATGGCGTCATTCCTGTATTTAATTAAGCTATAATAATGGAAACAATAATTCTGTATTTGATAAAGTACATATGAACATTTTTGATAACATGTACTTATATATTAGATTTTCAATGATTTAAGTAAATAAACTAATCAACAACTATATGCATAATTGTATAATGCTTTTATATATAAAGAGGTTCCAATTTTGTAGGGTTATCATTAATAATGTATATTATATAATATATAGTACGTATATCCAGACAATAGTTTTATGATGAAATTTTTGTCTATTGCCTTTATCTAATAAATAAATGCCTTATATAGCCCACAGACAGGAAGTGTATAGCTGACAGTGGGCTCTGTACCTATACATGCCTATATGGTTTATACATAATAATACATGCTTTAATATACTGTATTTACATATATGTTTGTATCAGGAGCGGCACGCTAGTATGTTACACGAATGGGTGGATTAAAAGTGAACTAAAAATAAATATAAAAATATCCAACATCGACTTTTTATGTATCATTACGTAAATGTCCGAATGTAAACCATTATAATGTTGGCCACTTTAGACGTCTGTTAGTTTCGAACATAAGACATCATGATTGAAAGAATTCATATCGCACTCTTTGTGAAACATTATGAAATATTTAAAAACGGTGAAACACTAGGTATGTTTCACTAAAAAGGTTTTATTTTCCTTCTCTACAATATCGTTGCTGAGTCAGTAACAGAATCTCTCTTTTGAGAATGAACAGAGAGGGTGGAAACAATATTGTAGAGAAGGCAAATTGAAACCTTTTTATTTAATTTAGTGGAATAAACCTAGTGTTACTGTTCTTACCGTTTTTTATATATGTTTTAAATACCACTTTGCGTTCATTTCTTCCAATTAAATGAGGGAACCTCCCAACCACAACCCAACTTTCAGTAGAGTTGGCAAAGTTCTCATTAAAACAGCTCAAACCTAAGCCCAAAGCCCTTACTTAAAGTGATTTGGCCTTTGAAGTCCCAATTACACGTCAAAATATAAGGAATTAGGAAGTTAAAGTTTTACCAAGCCCCAAGTACTTATTCACCAAAGGGCTTGATGTGGTTTTAAGCCCTGAAAGGACTGGAAGTCCATTTTCAAACATAAAGCAACATCAATTTTTTAATTACACATTTCTACTATCAATAAATACCATAATAAAAACTTAAAAAGCTTTTTTACTGTATTTGGAGAAGATGACCGTATATTTAATAATTGTCCCCCAATTTTGAAACTGTCTTCCCCTATTATTCTATATACCAACCGACACTGGTTAATATCTATCTAAATGCAGGCTTGTAGCGTTGTAACTGAATTAGTATTTATACATGTAGTACGTATTCGGTATGTTTATGTACGATACGAACGAATACACACACAGAAAGACAACATGATGCCACTACCGGCGTTGATGATAACAAATGATTCATTAATAATAACAATAATTGAAGTACAACTTGTAGTAGTGAGAGAAGGCATTAATAATACAGAACATCTATATATACATGAACAAATATCCATTGTATGTTTCCTACCCTAACGAGTTTTTATTCAAATTGAATTTTTTCGTTTTTATATTTCAAATCGATAACAAGTCCATGTCGTGATTAGAATTACGCTTGTACTGTGTACAGTACGTATAGTGTGTAATATCAAAAATATCTCATTGCACAATAGCTTTTATATTGATTGATATTATGGAAATAAGAAAATTAAATAAAAGGCAATACAGGTCCGTATTATGTTTTTGTTATGCAATTCCCCAAAATTCCTTTGGTACTTTCATCTGTGTTTGTAAAGAGGATGTAAAAAGAAAAATGGGGGTCATTTGGGCATCGTTAATTGAATAATTGGATACACATTTGTCCGGTATTCCACCTATCGCTCTGTCGGTTCTTCCAACAAAATCAATCAAAATTAACCATTGTAGAAACCTGTTACAATCTAGAAAACCTACTTTTGAAGAAGCTTAAAAATCGTGCACATTCAAACATTAAATACTGATGACGTGTCCATAAAATAAGTAGTAAGTTACAAAACCGCTGATTATTTTGAAACTGTTCGATTAAAATGCAAATTTACTTTTCCTAAAAGAAGAATATGTGTTTGGAATGATTCATAAAATTTGCAATGAATATTTTTTTATAATACTGTATTATATAGTTACCTATATATGTATAATATTGATTTTTTTAAATTTCCCATTAGTGTTTCCTAGAAAATTTATCTGATTATTAATCAGTCTTATTAGTAGAAAGGTATTAAGAAAAACCAAATTATTTTATAAAATTTCGAATGGTGCAACTTGTAAATATGCTGTGACTAACGCTTGTTTGAAATTTGAAAAGTTTACAACAATAAAATCATGTAACGCTATATTTTATTATATTTCTCAGTATCGAAGTAACTTAAAGGATTTAATAAATTCTGTTCTATAATTAATCAAAAGGTTATTAAACTTCTGTAACAATCGGAAGTATTAAATAAATGTCAGTATTACTAATTTATAATTTATATCAGCACGCACTAAATTTTTAATAGGCTAATTACTTCGAGATAGAGAAATTTGTTTATTACTATATTTAACACTAATAACAAACAAACACACATAATTTTAGTTCAACATACATAACAGTAGCGGCAGGTAATTCTAATACGAACGGGTCTAACAAGTATTAGGTATATGTATATGAATGGTTCGTTGTTATTTTTTTTGTTATATACTTACTAACGTACGTAGTATGTAGTAGCAGAAACGATCGTCTAATACATTCATAATAAGTTTATATTTTATATCCACATTTTACAACACTTATAACAAGTCATTGTACTTCATAAATTACCATCCATCTCACGTGCATATATATTTTGAAACTTAATGTTAGGACTCCTTAATTGATAAACAGGCAAGTTAAACCTTGAAGTACGAAGAAATATGCAAACATGCATTTTTACAGTACCTGTTGAACAGTATATATTAATTTTTTGATGCGGCTAGGCCACTAAGAAAACAGCGCAACAGTTTACTGAACTTTCATACATTAGCTTCGAAGTATGTATATGTTACAGACCAATTACGATTTCAGGTTAAACTAATTTTGCCTAGGCCAAACTAGTTTATTATTAGAATAATGTTAGGATGAACCAGTTTGATCTAGTCCAAAGATGTGGATATACACAAGGTGGTACAGGGGTGGTAACGTAATTCAATCCAACCCAACCCTAGCCTAACCTAATCTAACATAGTAAAAAAATTTCTTATGTGAAATTTATGACGAACCTGTTTGAACTTGGTTCTTAGAATAAACTAGTTTGGCCTAGGAAACAGGGAACTTAGGGAGAAGGAATTAAGGGAATTCAAATACGTAACTATTCAACATCAGTTAAAATTCTTTAACAAGTGCAAAATAAGATTTTATCTCTATTTACAGTTTCATTATAAAAGTGGGTGATTCGCTAGAGTGGTAACCAGAATTAAAATACAAAAGTGTAGGTGCATGGTACAATACGCGATTAATATCTGTGTTAAGATCATTAGCGTAGTATAATCCATAGTAGTACATACTTTTTAACCGAGGGAGGCGGTTACTACAAAACGTTGGATTTTATTTTGATTTTATGTCTCTAAAAGAGTTTATCGCAAGTCGAAATTGTTAATTTAGTTGTTTACCAATTGCAAACATTAAAAGTACGTTGTTGTAAATGAAAATTTCCAAATTTACTAAAAAAATTATTTTTAAAACTGATGTATATTAGAAAACAGTTTAGTTTAAAATTCATTATTATAATAGGAAAATTATCTAAATTTATATACTGTTGTATTACGAAATATTTAAAAAATATACGCCAGCATCGGCCCTTACGTTTTTGTTATTTTTTTATATTCCGTGGATTAAGGTTCATTTTTTGGCATTTTTGTGTAAATATAGTAATAATAAATATAATTATTTTTATCCATAAGTAATAGTGGTCTTGTAATAAATCATGATAAGTTGTATCGTAGATACAAAAATGTTGTTTAAAATTATTCCAAAATTTCGTTGATACTTATTTATAGATTTTTCTAAATTTGAGTCACTAATGCGTATGTATGTAAATAAGTTGTAGGTAGTAAATAATAACTTATATAAAATTTGTTTATGATTGGAAAGGTAAATTATGCTAAATAGAAATCGAATCTGATTTGCAATAAATTCAGAAAAGTAACCAACATTAAATTAAAGGTTACATGTTATTAATTTACTTATTTTTTAAATATATATCAGCAGTTTACATTTCATTCATTATTAAATAAATTAATAAAAAACATTTTAATGGAAGAAAGAAGAAAACTTCTCCATCAAATAATATGTATTATATATGTCGAAGATTATTTGTAATTTATCTTTTATTCTTTTTAAGTATACAGTTAATACGATTTATTATGGCTATAATTATTTGATAAGGCTGTAAATTATTGGAGAGTAATTGTTAGGTCAGCAGCTACTAACATCGTCCTGATAAACTTTTCTGTGTGTTAGATATTAAAAAATGTAAGAAACAGAAAATGTCAAAAGCAACTCTATTCAATGATCACTTTGTTCATTGTTCATTATCCATTCTCAATTTTTTTTAATTTGCGATTTTCTAGAAATATTGAAGAGGTCACAATAAGGGGGACGAAATTATCTTTTCTTGTGGGGTGTGGGTTAATTCCACCTCCTTGAATTACGAGTATAAAACTGAATATAAATTATATTAAAGAAAGCTGTTTATTACTTTAACTAAGAATATTTCGGGCTTTCTATATAACAATATAATGTTTTACTTCCTATCTTACAAATTTGCCAGTTGTAAATGCATTGTATATTTTATTAACTACAGGAAACATCGAATTATCACAGGAGTGTAAAATAGTGATTCATTTTTTGAAGTTGTTAAATAAACCATAACTGTCTGTCTGTACTTAAATTACTAAAAGAAGATTAATAGGAACACAAATGCGCACTAGTTAAACCCGTTCAAATTTAAACAGTACATACATAACGAATTTTCTTCTGAAATTAGTCAAAAGTTAAAACAAACATTATTTAGCACTTTTTACATTGAAATAAATTAAAAATTGATTAACTTTATCGAAATTATTTTGCTATATATATATATATATATAAATTATTTTGCTGTATATATATATGTATATATATATATATATAGTTTTCTACTGTTTCTTTACCGATCTCTTTTTATTTAAGATTTAAATCAAATTCATACCTTTATTCAAATAAGCATTAAAAAACATAACTGCCTCTTATTTTCTCATTTAACATTCCTTTACTAACGTCTATTTAATTTGTAAAAATTATAATCATAGAAGAAATTATCTAAAAACGTTTCTTTTTGATGGATTTGTAAAATAGTAAACTAAAGCGAAAAAATCCTTATATAAAAGAAAAAACATTTTCACTTGAAAATATATATTTCATATTTTTGTGAGCCATATAATGTAAAAGTCTCTTTGAAGCTACAAAATAAATATTAATAAGGGAGAAAAAATCTGTAAACTATTACATTTTATATTTTATAATAGTAGGGGAATATTTTAGATAAAATATACAATAACAAGTTAAATTATTATTGTTTCATATTGACATATTAGTCAATCTTCGAATGTTTGGCCTTTTCCTTTTCTGTTATATCAAATTGCAAATCTTCATTTAATTTTTTAGCTAAGAAGTACAATTCTGCCAGAGCAATGATTAAAGAACACATTATACCTAATAAAAGTCTAAAACCAAATTCTAAATTGCCCACAATAAGTTCAATTCCTATAAATCCAAATGCAAAACCTGCAGCAACAGACAATACAAATTGGAAAACAGCAATTAATTGCTTATTGAGTTGCTTTACTGCAAAAAATAGAAAAAAAAATAAATCTATAACTGTTTGGTACTAATAGTAAATGTAAACTAGTCATTATAAGTAGAATCAAATGCTTACGTTGATATGAAATGGTATCTTCTGGATATTTTCGCCTAATACTATCAACATCTTTTGTTATACTTTTATATTCTCTGTTTTGTTGTTGCTCCCTCAATTTTTGACACCTTTTTTCAAGTTCTTCATTTCTGGGAATTTCTTCATTTTTAGGAAGAACTATTCTAGAACCTTCGAAAAGTTCATGAAAGTATATTTTATCTGAATTATTCTTTAATTTGTTATGCTCTTGCAAATGGTCATAAATCCAGTACAAGTCTTCCAAATTGAGGAAATATTCCTGGTTCGTATTATCAGTTGTAATTGAATCTATGCATGTTTGACCAAAATCGATGTTCAATTCTTTTACAAACAATTTATCTTCATTGCTTGTATAATAAACAGGATCAACCTGTTTACGTTTTGTGTGATCAACTGATTTGTTATTATTTAGTGCTGATATACCTAGTGGCATTTCTTTTGTTTGTTTTAAACGACATATATATTTTCTTAATTTATTTGATGGATTTATGAGGATTGCAGTTTGAGATAATGTTGCTTTCATTTTTATGGTACTACACTTCCTACTTGTAACTTCTCTTCTAAATCACTATAAAACTCTTCAAGTTCTTTTTCCTTTTGTTCAAATGTTGTATCAATGTTATTGCAGGCATGTGACATATTATCAACAAATTGCTGCCATTCTGATTTTCTTTGTTCTCTAGCTTGTTCTAATGATGTATTCTAGAAAGAATTAATATTATTTGCGTTTGCAGTACCTTGTAAAAGATAGAATCAAGGCAAGGTATTTACTATTTTGTATTTTTCCTCAGCAAGAATAATATTGTCAGAAAAGTTTATGGCTTGATTTAATCCAATATGAATTTGAGGAAAAGTTGAATTGACTGATTGTTTAAAACGGTCTATTTGAGTGACTCTAATATCAGTAACCTTTTCCAATACAGTGAATAGCTGTTCTACTTCCCAATCATTTCTTTTTCTCTGAAAAAAACAAATATGTAATCTAACCTCAAAATATATTTTTAAATTTACCTCGAATTCACGGATAAAAAACTGCACTTCACCATTTAAAAAAGCTTTGTGATCAAATAGTCTGCTCCAAATCGAATTAGCATCTAAAAATTATACAAAATAATGGTTAATATTCAATATTTTCTCGTGACTTTTCAACACCCCACCCTTGAATATGTCGGTCATGTCGCTATCATGCTAATTTCTAGTTTCCAACCTTATTGTTTTAAGTTTTTAAACCATAGACATATTTTTTATATTAATATTTACTGCAGAATACATAAAAGTAATGTATTGTGAGCATAGCAATACCAAGCGTGCAACTTTTTAATATTTTATTAAGTTTTAATATAGTAGCTGCTTTTTTAATCAGACGCTCCAAAAGAATTTTAATACATAAGAACAAAAATAAGTTCTTGATCGTATTAATTTGATTTACGTGTCCTATCACGTATATATGCCAATAAGGACCAAATAAGGCCTTGTATAACGTTATGAAATACGGCAATAGCAGCAAAAGCAGGTAGATGGCGACATACTGCCATATCAACGTTTAATTTTAATATAATTTTATGTCTTTAAAATTTATTGTTAATCATAAGTTAAATTCGAGGAAAACTTTTTCTTAGATGTTTTAATGTTCTTCACAATTTGAATAGTAATTTCAAACTATTTTTGATTGAAGAAAGGATGTGAAGATTATTAGGATTTTTCAAAGTTACCAATTACAGAGAGAGATAAGAGGTTGCATACCCTGCACCATCTACAATTTTTTAAAATTTTGATACTAGATAGCGCAAAAATCAATAAATTTAAAATTGTGGAAAAACTTTTGAATAACTACCTATTTGCTTCTCAAAAGTTATTATTAGATAAAAAAAAATGGCTTTTTTAAATTTACTTCGAAAGGAAAATCTTTTTTAAATGAAAAACAGCTAGAAGACAATATAATAAAATTATATAATTGTACAATTGGATAATACGATTACAGTTACACATTTGTTTGCAGTGCAAAATGTTATGTACTTTCAATGACCGCTTCAGAATTTCATCAATGACTCTCTGCTTTGTAGTATTTGATAATAATAGTACATAGCATATCTTTCTGTAATTATTTGTACAAAGGGATGTTTTTTTAGCAAAACGCATAGCGCAGGTTTTGGCTATGAGAGTGCGCGTATGATGTCACAGTTGATGTCTTGTAAAGTATCTACAGAGAGTTAATCAATACGCAACGTTGGAGAATAGTAACATATTATGAGATTTGCAGCGCAAGCAAAGTGTTTTTTAGCAATAATATGGTAGATGGGATACACTTTTGTTGACCGAAACACAAGCCTCTCAAAGAAGGAATGGGATAGCAACAAAAAAAATCGAATTCTCTCAGACCTCTTTATTAAGTAAGGTAAGTGTTTTATAAATCTTTCTTTATATTTAACTAATGTCAAAAGTGTAGAAGGTGCATTTTTATTTTTTCATTTTTTTTTAATTATAAAAGAAATTTTATTCATTTTGCGTTTTTTATAAGAAAAGAACGTTTATGCAAATGACACAATAAACGATCAATATTTGCAAATGGCGTAGAAATCTCAATTACGTATAAGTCATATATAAATTATCGTTTGGGGTTTATCTTAAATAACCGACATTACTGACTAATGTAAACGTTTGTCGGTAATATATGGACTAATTGTATCCCGCATTAAGTAAAAGGCCACCTGGGGTTATATGTTACCAATTGTAGTGTTTGCAATTAATGTCACGATCATGATTTTACCTAATTCGCTATTAAATTACAACCTTTACTTTTGAAATAATGAAGTGATTAACAACTGCCTTAAATGGTTTATTTCGTTTATTTTTTTTGCGATTCATTATTGTAATATGAATTAAAGTATTGTAGGTATGTAAGAATTCTTATTTAAATTTAAGTAAAATGAAATTGATTTTTTTAATAACTGAAATTGTCGATAGTAAGGTCTTGCACTTTTTACAAAAAAAAAACTATAAATGGGTATTATTATATTTTAAATCGATATCCTATTTATAAAGTACATATATATGTAAGAAAGAAATTGAGTTCAATTAGATGAAATATTTTTAATATTAATCTGAAACAGTAATTGTTTAACCAATTTAAGGTTTAAAACATTTTTTGATAACTAATTTTATTGTTACTGCTACCAAAAATTAATTTGTAGTGTTTTATAATGTACTTATTACCTTGTTAATTGTAATTTTTATTAATTTGCATCTTGGAAATCGAGTCCGCCTATCTCTTAATTGTATGAATTTATAAAGGCAAGAAAATTTTGCTTGTTTTGTCAAACAAACGCTTAAATTATTTTTAAGAACCGACAAAATCAATACACTTGAATATTATATAAAGGATTAAGGACATGCAAATAAAACAAGTTAAAATTTTCAAAAGATCCAATTTATTTGCCAACTAATAATTTCTTCTTTGTAATTTCACTTGGCTTAGAAAACTCCATTTTATACGATCTCTATGAAAGCTAAAAAAAATTGATTTATTTTTATTATCAGTAAATCTTGGTTCAAAATTATGTACTGTTAAAATCAATTGATAAAAGAATATAAAAAGAATAAGTTAACAGTAAGTTAGTTGGCCAATTAATTTGAATCGCGTTTACAAAATAATAGTTACACTAATTAATGGTTTCTGTTTATGAGTAGATTTCTATATACTGGGTAAGAAAAAGACTAGGCAAAATTCCGAGTAATTGGCTTTTTAATGTTTCTGTAATTAAGAGTATGTATTTCTATTTGATTGAAATTTAGTTAGGTATTTGCGAATGTCTATTTACTTATTCTTTGAATCACCCACTTACTTTAACGCCCACTCTTTCATATGTTTGAAACGCGTGCCTTTTACCATTTCTTCAAATATTTGTTATGAAATGAGCGAAAAATAAGTGTATATATAAAGGTCATATCTCGCAGAAATAACTAGAGATAACATCATTTGCAATTTAAAATAAAATTTTCGTTATTTACAAGTAATAACTTGCAATAAAAATTGAGCTTTATATATTTCAGATCGTAGTTTTTCTAACTTGATCTCATTTTAATTGGAATGGATTCCGGCAAACAAATACAATTCCAGATTTACGTATATTTTTATACATCAACTCTGCTCTTTATTGGTCACTCTAGAAACAATGTACATTATACCGACAATAGAACAAACCTTTCCAAATTAATGTAGTTGAATAAATATTTGTTAGAAGGATATTATTATATTATGGATTTACTGGAATTATAATCCCTAGTTTTAAAATAAATGAATTAATAATATTAAATTTCGGCTATATGTCCACTAATGTTATATTAATTACAAAGCATTGGTACTTCGGTTTCTATGAAAACATAAAACGTTAAAAAACTTGTTAAATAATCAATTTTCTGTTTATTAATTTAATTGTAGAGATTGGTCGCGAAAAAAGAGTGAACTTTAAGAGATGATTGATCCATCATCTTCGGAAGAAGACAGTGAGGAAGAGCACGCACCTTCCTCTGCAGGACCTCAGCATGGAGGACTTCCGCAACATGGAGGTGTTCTTCAGTCCAAACGGGTACATAAACAATAAATCATAAAATCTTACATATCTCATTTTTAAATTTTATATAACGTAACATATTTAGGTTCTTTTTAAATCTGTTTTCTAGACAGAAACATCTCCATACCATTACCACCCTCCTGCATCGGAGTCAAGTGGAAATTTGGAAGTTCCCAACAGTAATCTATCACGTTGCCTATCGCCATCTAGTGCTGTTTCTGCTGAAACATTAAGTCAGAGTGTAGGATCATCGAGAGCTAATTCTTTACCACGGCCCACCAGCCCTTCACCTTCTGTAGCTTCGGAAAAAACTGAGGTCGACCTACAAGAAAAGCAAGAACGAGAGGAAGAGGAGCGGAAACGACGTATCCAACTGTATGTTTTCATTTCCCGATGTATCGCTTATCCATTCAACGCGAAACAGCCTACCGATATGACTAGAAGACAAATGAAAATAACTAAACACCAATTAGAAACTATAACAGCTAGATTTCAGGTAATCAATGTCATTGGTTGGAAAAATTCTCCAATTACATTATTTCTTGTCTCAAACTGTATACAATAAAAAAGTTTTTAAGCATTTAATTTAATTTGATCGTAATTCTTTTCAAACACAGTACATTTATTGTTGTATTGTTTGTAAACTCACATGTAAAATTTTTGGACATTTCTCTCAATAAAAAAAGAGTATTAGATTATGTAAAAAAATTAGACTATTAAGTATTTATGTTAATTGAGATAAACTAATTTTTATTTTTATTTTTTAAGAGTTTTCTTAAAGGAGAAACCCAAATAATGGCGGATGAAGCATTCCAGAATGCTGTCCAAAGTTATTACGATGTATTTTTAAAGTCAGACAGAGTTGTTAAAATGGTACAGTCTGGTGCCTGTTCACAATATGATTTTAGAGAAGTATTTAGGAATAACATCGAAAAACGCGTCAGGTATAACAATTTTCCTTTCAATATTCATGTTTACTAATGAAATGTTTTTACATGACAGAAACTAAGTTGGGTTTTAACAAATATATCTTAATATGCTTTTCGGAACGAACCCCTAAATATAGGAGTGTTTTTTTAATTATATTCAACTCCAAAAAAAAAAAAAGAAAAATGACAGTTAATTTATTTTACCATTTAATCTAGTTCTGTTTGTTCTCTTTGATAATGACTGAGATGTTCTAACATCTGTTAGAATTTAACTAAATATGTTTGTGAATACCCAACCTATTGCAAATTTCATCGATTTAATTAAAATGGTTTTATTTCAGATCTTTACCTGAAATGGAAGGTCTGAGTAAGGAAACCGTATTCACGTCTTGGATGGCTAAATTTGATTGCATTTTGAAAGGTATATTAATTTTTGATTTTCTTTAATAAAATAAAAATTAAAAAATTGGTTCGTAGGCTTAGGAGACGAAGATTCCAAAAGGCCGTCAAGAATGCAACAACAATCTTTAAATTCTGAATTAATATTATCGAAAGAACAATTGTACGATATGTTTCAGCAGATACTGGGAGTAAAAAAGTTTGAACATCAACTCTTGTTTAACGCACTTATGGTATTAAAATACGTACCTCTTTCTTAGAATTTAAGTTTTTCTAAAAAATAAGTATTTCCAGTTGGATTCAGCGGATGAGCAGGCTGCAGCAATTCGTAGGGAATTAGATGGAAGAATGCAAAAAGTTTCTGAAATGGAGAAGGTAAAACTTTATTTAAAAAAAAAATTAGCTTAGTTTAAATAATGTTACTTATATGTATAAAAGTATTGTTTGAAACTTTTAAACTTCTTCTTTCCGGGCTATTCTACCTTAGTAAACGAGGCCTGAATATAGTTTATAACCAGTACAGTTCGGCTGTGAAAGCCTAGAAAATACAGTACTGTTTAATTATTTTTAGAATCGGAAGTTAATGCCGAAATTTGTATTGAAAGAAATGGAATCATTGTACATAGAGGAATTAAAATCATCGATAAATCTTTTAATGGCTAATTTGGAATCTTTACCTGTCTCGAAAGGTTCGATGGACTCAAAATATGGCTTACAAAAACTAAAACGCTATAACCACAGGTTGCAAAACCATAACAAAACGTGTACAATGAGACACTATTTGATGTCATATGTTCCTTATTTTAGATCGCAAGGATCTTTAGCAAAATTAGAAGGAGATTCAGCAGACAGCGATACCCAATTAACCAAGCTCGATGTAGTCCTTACCTTCCAACTAGAGGTAAAATAATTGAGACTATCTTCAGTAATGTACTTTTGTACTGTATGTTTTGTAGGTGGTGGTAATGGAAGTAAAAGGGCTTAAGTCATTAGCACCAAATCGAATAGTTTATTGCACAATGGAGGTGGAAGGCGGTGAAAAACTTCAAACGGATCAAGCAGAAGCATCGAAACCCATGTGGGATACACAAGGAGATTTTTGTACGACACATCCTCTTCCATCAGTTAAGGTAAAATTATACACCGAAAATCCAGGTATGCTCGCTCTCGAGGACAAAGAGTTAGGAAAAGTATCCTTGAAACCAACTCCTGTCTCATCTAAGGTAATTAAAATATATTTGTATAATATTTTACGACTCGGTAAAACATAATTACTTTCTGAAATTTAGGCACCGGAATGGCACAAGATGCAAGTTCCAAAAAATCTTCCCGATCAAGATTTGAGAATTAAAATTGCTTGTCGAATGGACAAACCGCTCAACATGAAACACTGTGGTTATTTATATGCTTTGGGGAAGTCGGTATGGAAAAAGTGGAAGAAGAGGTACTACGTTTTGGTTCAGGTATCTCAATACACTTTCGCCATGTGCAGTTACAAGGAAAAGAAGTCGGAGCCTTCCGAGATGATGCAACTCGATGGGTATACCGTTGACTACATTGAAGCTTCCAGTGGTAAGAAAATAACTAATCTCAAAAAAGCATTTTACGAAACCAAAATCAAAATAGTAATTTGTTATGCTATATGTTAATGTATTTATTTCAAGCAACATTGATGGTTGGAGCTGGTAAGCGTAAGTGAACAGTCATAGAAATAAAAAAAATCAATTGGATTACTAATTATTACATTTTTTAGATTTGGAAGGCGGTCGTTACTTTTTTAATGCTGTTAAGGAAGGCGACAGTATTCTTTATGCAAGCGATGACGAGAATGAATGTCACCTTTGGGTGATGGCTATGTATAGGGCTACAGGACAGTCACACAAACCAACACCTCCTGTGACTCTTCAGGACAAAAACTCGACAATATCAAAAATTCAGGGTGGTAACTATTTTTTCTATTAGATTAAATTCAATAATACGACGGAGATGTTTCTTTCAGATGCTGATCGCGCAAGGAAGCACGGCATGGAAGACTTCATATCAGCAGATCCCTGTCAGTTTGATCACGCAATTTTGTTCAAAACCCTTCAAAATCTTACCTTGGAATATCGCCTAAGTGATCCGTATTGCTCATTGGTAATTTTTAGTTCATAAAACATACCCGTGCTAATAAATATCTATAGTAAAATAAAACAAAATGAAATTATAACATTATTCAATGTTTTTTTTTTGCTTTTCAGGGTTGGTTTAGTCCTGGACAAGTGTTTGTGTTGGATGAGTATTGTGCTAGATATGGCGTGAGGGGTTGCTATCGCCACTTATGTTATTTATCAGATTTGCTGGACCGTGCTGAAAAGAATGTAATGATAGATCCAACTTTAATACACTACAGTTTTGCATTTTGTGCTAGTCACGTCCATGGTAATAGGTACGTATGTTCAACAGGACTTGAAATGCTAATTCAAAGCAATAACTAAAGCAATGAAATTAGGCCCGATGGAGTCGGAAGTGTTACTACTGAAGAGAAAGACAAGTTTCAGGACGTTAAAGAAAGACTGCGAGTTTTGTTGGAACACCAAATAACTAATTTCAGGTATGGAAATAAATAATAAAAACTAAATTCTTATAAAAAAACTGTATACATATTTTTGCGTTTCTTACACAATGTATGCTATTTTTAGGTATTGCTTCCCATTTGGAAGGCCTGAAGGAGCTCTCAAGGCAACTCTCTCTTTACTGGAGAGGGTGCTTATGAAAGATATCGTCACCCCAGTGCCTCCAGAAGATGTTCGATGTATGATAAAAAAATGTTTAGAAACTGCGGCTTTAGTTAATTATACTAAGTTGTCATCGGAAGCAAAAATAGAAGGTTTGGTCGAGGGGTGCTTTTATGTTTTATATTCGGTGTAATGGGTTTTTTCTTTGTTTATTTTAGAGGACTTACGAGGAGAAACAATTGTACCACCAAATAAAAAATTGGATGACTTAATTCATTTAGCGGAACTTTGCGTTGATCTTTTACAACAAAATGAAGAACACTATGCTGAGGTAAAATGAAAATATAAATATTTCGTTTTTATTACTATTTATTTATAATATTTTCTATTTAAAAACATACGTTTTATTGAATAGGAACTTGAATTTATATGTATAATCTACGACTATTATATATTAATACTTCAAATACATATAACCACAACATACAAAATCTTAAGATATTTTAATGACGCTTTCTTCAGGGATTTGTGAAATATTGGTATAAAAACGAAATAATAACATGTATCTCTATTAGTTCGTGATTTTTTATAAATATATTTGAAATTATGGATCTTACCTGGATTGCGTTAGTAGTTGAATAAAACAGGTTCTAAAATAGTTAGGAAAGTGAAGGGGGAGGTTATTTACCCCAGCATATTTTTATCCTAGTTTATGAAATTTATTACTATAATAAAAAATAAACAAATTACTTTCCAATTTAACACGTCATTGCATAAGACTCTTTAGCTGTGTATTGCAATTTCTGCTAATATATGGATATCTTTTCTATTTTGTTGCCAGATAATTCATTGAGTGAAAAATAAGTTTTTAATAAGTTAAAGGTCATTTTAAGAATTTCATTCAAATGATATTAATCTGGTGGCACATTGTATTTCCTCTTTTGTTGTGTTGACTGTATCGTACTGTACTGTGCCGTAATGTAAAGTCATATATTTTTTTTGTGTATTACTTCATGTGTAGCAGCTGCGCACTGCCGAGCAGCGACCCTCGCCGTCGCAAACGAGTCAAGTTAGTGCGAGCGTGGATACAAACGCATGCGCAAAGGCTACTGCGACTAGTGCGACAGGGGGCGCGGCCTCTGCGGCACGTGACGCCAGCAGCAAGCAACAAAGCTCTGCCTCTGTGTTCCGCTATTGCATGCCCTCGCATGCCACATACACCCCACCAGATCCTATGGCACGTACAGTTTCGGTTTATTTTCTCTTTTTCTATCTTGGTATATCTATTATTGCTTATTTATGAAAAGAGTACACATGAAAAATAAAACAAAGATCGCGTCATAAAGAATTACTCCACTTAATCAAGAAAAATCTACAATATTTAACTGTTAACAGGAATACTTTGTATTTAACTGGCACCACTGGTGCGCGTATGTGACACATAATTACGTCACCCGTAAAACATCGTACACAATCAATACATTAGATTAATCAGCGTTTAAAAATGAATAAATAAATGATAAAATATCGTTTTCTTTTTTAACTATAATTAAAACCTGGAATTTCATTTTATTTTCATATGTACTCAACTTAAAATTAAGTGTTTCTTCTATTTAAGCAGTCCTACTACTATTTGTTCTAAATGTATTTGTTACAGTCACTTTGAAAAATATAAATTTACAGGGGTGGCAATTAATTGTGCAATAAGAAAAATAAAAAATAGTAAGTCCTTTTCAGTTTTCCAATCGAGCAAATAGTTGTAGAATGTCCATCTGTGCGAGAGAAGGTTTCTAATTAATATTTGTATAAAACAGAAGTTTCTTTACCCCTATTAAAATTCCCTTCTTAAGCAACATTAATGTATATTTAATAATCTATTGTCTCGTACAGGAACAAAGTAAGTTAAATTTTCAGAATTTGCAAACTCAATTAATCATCCTGACATGAATTCAAATCTTAACTTTACATAAGAGATTATAAAAGCTGTCGCCCTAAAGTTTAGATTTGGAACTAGTCAAAAATCTTATACCTTATACAATTTCGTTAAAGTGATGTCTGCCACACTATTGTTTTATTTTGTTTTAAAATTAAATCACGATCATTTTCTGTTGCATAATTTATAATATCGTTAAAATAATAAACAACACTTACATAAAATCAAACATCATATTAGGTGTATAGACCAAAGGACAATAGAAATGTATTTTTAATCGTATATATTTTTTTCAGTTTGATAATCTTTAATTCTCAATCAGTGTTGTAAATCTTGAGATAATTGTCGTAAGCTGCATAAAAGGCACTATGGCGAAGAAGATTTAATTCCTTGATTTATCATTTCGATAATTATTTCTATTTAATATAAATGTTCTTTTAGCAACGTTAAGTCTTCTTTACCAAATGTACGTGAATGAATTATGTAATAAATGTTTCTTTGTGAAAACTTGCTAGCCTATCAAAGTTGAAAACGCTTTCCGTTTATGTAAATTTTTCCAAAAAAAAAAGATAGACGTATTCACATCTATATGTTGCCTGTACTCTATCATTTAGCTGAAGAAAAGCTGCATGTGACATTCTTTTGGTCTTTGATTTGTCCTATACAGAAAACTCATCAATATACATACACAAACACTATTATATTACATATATACATTATTGAAGTACTGCAGCATGTACATTATTTTATCAATTATTTAGGAAGCAAAAATTAATTAATGATGCTTTATTATATATTCCTTTTTATTGGTTTAGGCTTTTGCCTGGTTTAGTGACCTATTAGTAGAACACGCTGAAATATTTTGGTCTCTTTTTGCCGTTGATATGGATAGAGTTTTAGCTGAGCAGCCACCGGACACTTGGGATTCTTTCCCTCTGTTTCAAATTCTTAACGATTATTTAAGAACCGATGGTAATTGAATAATAATTAGTTAGTTTGTTGGAACTAGAGTTAATTAAAATGAATTGTAGATAATCTAAAAAATGGTCGCTTTCATCAACACCTGCGGGATACTTTTGCACCATTGGTTGTACGTTATGTTGATCTAATGGAATCCTCGATTGCTCAATCGATTCATAAAGGTTTTGAAAAGGAACGATGGGAAATTAAAGGGTATCTTCCTTATACAATTAATGGACACACTGCACTAACATACATGCACCCAGAAATCATATTACCCCATTTCGATAATCATACAAAATAAACTACTTTTGCTCTAGCAATGGATGTGCTACTTCAGAAGATCTATTCTGGAAGTTAGATGCGCTACAATCTTTCATAAGAGACTTGCATTGGCCAGATGCAGAATTCAGGCAACATTTGGAACAACGTTTGAAATTAATGGCATGTGATATGATTGAATCATGCATTCAAAGGACCGAAAATGCTTTCCAACAGTGGCTTAAGAAATCCGTAACGTTCATCTCAACCGATTACATTATACCTTCTGAAATGTGTGCAATGGTTAACGTTATTTTGGATGCTAAAAACCAGTCGTTTAAGTTATGTGCTGTCGACGGAATTGATGTTGTAAGATTTGATAAAATCGCATCATTACCTTACATAGGTGGTACATAATAAATTTTTTTGCAGCATCAGTACCATACAAAGATTGATGACCAAATTGATAAAACACTTGCTGCAATGACTCAAGGAATGATTGATAAATTAACATCCGTTTTGGAAGCTACTTTGTCTAAATTGTCGAGATATGACGAGGGAAGCCTTATTGGTTCTATTCTCAGTTTTACGGTACTATTTGTTTAAAATAACAATTTATCTATCTTCTACTTCCAAACATATTTTAGAATGTATCCGGAACCGGACGGGATATGGGACAAGCTTATGTAAATTTTATGCGTAACTGCATGGACCAAATTCGAGGAAAGATCACAGACGAATTGTGGATCTTGAACTTTTTCGAGCAATGGCACACTGCTCAGATCAATGTGCTTTGCAACTGGTTATCTGAACGACTGGACCATTCGTTACATCCGTACCAATGCACGTGCCTTGCAGTTATTGTGAAAGTCAGTCAAAACAAAGCTAGCTCAGATTTGGTCAGAACTTTTTCCGATAATCCAAACAATTTTATTTTCAGAAAATTTACTCAGATTTCGAACTTCAGGGTGTGATGGAAGATAAGTTGAATTCTAAGGCTTATCAGACAATTGCCCAACGGATGGCTACTGAGGAAGCTGCCTATGCATTAACTTTAGGACAAGCTGAAAGGTACTAATATAAGAGTTATCAAAACACGTTGACAAAGGTGTAAACGTGTTATTTATATCTAGGGAAGCTGAAGGATTAGAAGAAGACGATAGGACTAAAACAAAGGCAAATATAATGGAAAGTTTAAGTGAGGATGGAAATTATGTATCCAACATAAGCAATATGGTAGCCGGAAGAGTTGGGAATATTTTTGGCAAAGGAATTGGAGGATTAAGCACCAAATTTGGAGGAGGATCGGGAAGTTGGTTTTAAATGAAACCAGATTTAACCGCTTCGATTGCAATTTAAATATTCAGAAAAGAAGATCGAATTGCTGTAAGAAGTTTGTGATTCTGTAGAACATTTTTATCTCTTCTATAGATCTTGTTGACAACTTAAAGAAGTTTATCCGCGGATAATATGATATATAAAATAAAACATTATAATTTATAAGCAATTCTACAGTAGAACTGAATAATTGACACATGTAATATACAATTGTTAATTTAATATAAAATGAATTAATTAGTAAGCATCACTATTGATTTGTAGGTTGTATTTTTTATATTTTATATTCATTTTGATGGGCTAGAATAATTTTTGTTGCTCGCTATAAAAATTGTTACTCCGAACTCTTTGTAAAAAATTATTATTGATAAAAGGATATTGTTGCTCTATCTTACTTTTTTACCTGGTTTCCTATTTATCATACTGTTAATTGTCAAACTATATTTTAAAGACGATTAAAAATATATATTTCACCTAAAAGAACCTATTTCACAATTGATATATTACCGTAAAACAAATATTTATCGTTATTTCTTATATATACATAAAAACATTTAATTTAAGTACAAAAAGGATTTTGTTTTGTGATTAAATCAAAAAGATGTTATCTTTCCGAAATTAATGTTTTAATGATAAATTAATTGAAAGTAAAATTTATTACTTAGAGTTTGTTCAATAAGTCCTAGGATACAGCCCAGCCACGCATTATCTTTATGTCGTAGGAAAGTAAAGTATGTTAAATCAATGGTTACCGTTCCTTAGATACGCTAAAAGGATACGTAAGGCGCTTCGTGTACAGGACTTTAAGTAAAAGGTATTATCTCGTATTATGTATCATATGAGTTAAAAATCGAAAACAAGGGTTGTGTGTAACACGAAACCCACCCTACCTTTGTTTTCACGTTTATATATTTTCTTATGTATTTGAAGCAATTCCATTCGGGGAAAACAGCTTTCATTCGTACTTTGAAATCCCACAATGCACCCCTATATTATTTACTAACACGACATTTACATATTTTATAATTTTTTCTTACAGATGTCTACTTCAGTAAACAAACCCTCAGGATTACCCCACCGGAAAGGTGCGTGTTTGTTAAAGTCGGTTTCAGTTTTTCTAAATATCGCTAGAAACGCAAAGGCTAAAAGTGTACCTAGTACAACACGAGTAGCTCCCAAGAAACGTAAAATGGCTTCTAAGGAATATAAATGTCCTTCTAAAGTTCTGGATATTGTTAAAAAAAGTTCAGCCTTCTCGCGGTAATTTTTCTTATCATTCAGCACTATTTGTAAACAAGCAGCACTAACATTATAAAAAGATATGATCTACATGATTATCACTTCCGTCAAACTTTTTTTTCGAAAGATAATTTATAAACTGATTCTTTTTTTCAGTATTAATAGAATTTAAATACTTGTTTCAGATCTGAGACTGAGACACTGTATAAAATTTATAAACAGCTAATTTCGGTAAATAGACCAGCTCAAATAGTAGATAGATCTCTCGGGAGTCCTGCTGCCATTAATAAACTGTCGGTAAACGAGGTGATTTATTAGTTTTATATATTAGTTACCTATTGAACTTATTCATATTATTATTAAGGGAATCGACAGAACTTTATTTCGGGAACTTCTGCATAACACCTTTGACTTAATTACCGAAGATACTTTAATGGACAGAATATTCTGTGTTTGGGATAAAATGAATGTTGGATTATTAACGTTCGATGCGTTTTTTAATGGTTTAGTTTTGTTTTTAAAAGGAACTGATAATGAAAAAATTGAATTCTGTTTTGCTGTATATGATTTAAATTCTGATGGTTACATTGTAAAAGACGAAATGTTTCAACTCCTAAAGTATGTTTCTTAATTATAAAATTTTAGAAAACAATTTAGAAAACATTTCGACCTTTTAGGAATTGTCTGATAAAACATCCACAGGATGAAGATCCTGACGAAGGAGTTAAGGATTTAGTAGAGCTTGCAATGAAAAAACTAGACAAAGATAAAGATGGTAAGGTGTCATTAGATGACTTTAAAGGTTCTGTAGTGGAAGATACCCTTCTTTTGCAAGCCTTTGGAAAGTGTCTACCCGATGGACGAGTCTGTGATACATTTTTATTAACTATATAAGTTTACGGAAATTGTATTATATCGATTACTCTGTAATGAATTTTTAAATAAAATTAATCAACTTGAAAGTCGGTTACGTGAAATATTTTGTTTAGTACATATTGGAAAAGAGCATTACCGCCTACATATAAGTAAACTTCCATTATATAAATTAGCTATCGATATAATTAATTGTTAATGGAAATATAAATCCATATATTAATAATTGTTACTTTTAATTTTAATGATTTATTCAAAATTATTTCAAATAATACTAGTTTTCCAAAATCATACAGGGTGAGGGATGTGGAAATGGTCTAAAAATACATATTACTGTGTAATTTTTATGTTTTATATTACCAAAAGTTTTAATAAGTTGACAGAAGTTGTGATAAGCTTTTACAGATATAAAAAATGCAAATAATAATAATTTAATTAAAACTGGCAATAGATAAGCACAAATTTCATTTTATTTACACGTACCATAAAGAAAACAGTCTCCATTTTATTCTAATACTGAAAACTTTAAAGTCAATTAGTTTAAAACTAACCGAGGTCGGGGTGTGTACAGGTTTTTGTCACTCGTGCTTAATGAATAAATTAATTTAAAATGGATCTTTTAATATTTAGAATATCTAAATAGTGATTGAAACATTTTCAAACGTATGTGATTTAACAATTTAATTGATATGAAGTTTGACCGACCTATCTAAATAATATGTTAGGTTATAAAAACACGTGGTTTTTTAGTAATACTTTTGCATTTTAGCTTGGATATTATTATATTATTTTTAATAATGCATATTTAATTTACATATAAAACATTATTAATATATGCTTTGTTTAAAATTTTTAATTTATTTAAATAAAAATTAAATACAATGTAAAATAATTTTTGAAAGGTTGGCTATGCTGACATTGGTTACAAGCAACTACCTTGGATTTTGAAAGTTTTGTGCGTGTTCGTTCTAAACATTACAATTTGCCTCATGGATATGTAAAATAAATGGTGTAGTAAGTGTAGTGTGTGGTACCTGTATAGGATCCTGAATAGAAATTTACTATGGGAATAGACGGAAAATGAAAATTCATCTTTTAATTAAAAGGTAGTAACAAGTTACGTACAAGTTATTGGGGTTATGTAGAGAATTAAATAGACGTGTGCGTACTCTACGTACTATGAAATTGAATTAAAATCTTGCTGCTTTCTCATTCCTAAGTTTTCTTTAGAATTGTACATTTGTTTTTTGTCATGTTTTGACTGTTCCGGTAGTTTCAATTCAACGCCCCATACCACCGATGATATTTTTGTGTCTTTCAGCTTCTATGTTGCCGAGTCTTAGGTAGTCTCCTTCAAGCTTTTTTTGCAAAACAGAATTGTTATCCTATACTTAATTTGAATTGTCTCATTCATATTAGTTTTCTTTTTCTTTCAGGTAGGATGCCAATTACATGTAGCATGTAAGTCGCAACATTTTTTCTTTAATCAGTTTTAATGTTGAATTAATATTCTATAAATTCTCCTGTCTTGATATTTTCATGTTATTGTTATGTTAGTTTTGGCAAGTATAGAAATATATTGTTTCTATAAAGTGTTGTTGAATGTGGGTATTTCTTATTGATACTATGGTAAGTAACAGTTTCTCTCGTATTTTCATAAAATATGTAAAGAGGATGGCAGATAAGTGTGTTTACAGGCCAACACTCCCAAAACGTTGAATGAAAAGATTTACAAAAAACGACCATAGACAACCTTTTAGTTCGAGAAATCATACAATGTATGATACTGCGGAATGTAAGATGATAACGTTTTTTCAAATTACATTTCAATGTTTTTATCTAACAGTAGGTTGTTCCAGGTTATCTCTAGCCTGGAAAAGAAGAGGATCAGGATCTTCGATGCAAAGTAGGATGCATGATACTTTTTAATGTTTTTATTTTGTACATTCTATACTTGCCAAAAATTTGTTTATTAGTATTAGAAGCGTAAATTACCGGTAAATAACACGGGGGATTGGGACGAATTTAAAATCGATAAATAGCAAACCGTCTGAAATCTGTGTAATGTGTGTAGTAGACAGTGAACTAGTGAAAAGTTTTCAGAAGACATGGAAACATATGGATTAAGGAGAAATATATAATATTATATTATTATTATTTAATGCTGTTTGTAATTAATTTTGTTGTAAAATAATAATTTAAAGATCATAAAAACTTTTAATTTATTTACAGGAGTTTTGGGAAAAATAATATACCTTTTCAACTTTGTAAAAATTTAAAAAGTTTTACTTTGAATTCAGAACCTTAACTAAAGTAATGATAAAGGCGAATAGTTTAACAGGTTTGTTTATTTTATAATTACTTTAAATTTAATTCCTAGTTCTTTAAATAACTTTCTCAATTAAAACCAAAAATAGTTCAAAATTATGCCATAAATGCATACACTAACTAATATTACATCCTTCGGTAACAGTTTTGAACAAATATTTTTCTTTTTTTTTTTTAATTTTGCAAACCAAAACTAATCGAACTCTGCGCCAATTGTAATGCTCATTTCTCCCGGTAAAACGATTGTTTGATGATACCACCGATTAGTATCTACAACAACTAATACAAAAGTAGTATATAGTACGATAATATGATATTGTTTTGTATTACTTACTTATTTCCTTCGGTTGTAACGTAACTTCAATTTCTTTGCAAACAAAGTAGCATTCAGGGGGTGGGGCTAATTTCCATTTTTTCCGTCCTCTGAGCTGCACTTGCCAGGAGGGATAATGAACGCTGTCTATCTAAATATAACAAATTATTTAAATATTTCCTGACCCTTATAAAAACGTGGTATTAAAAAATTGTTAATAGATCGAATTTCAATTAAGTTTCAATACACAATTAATTAATTCGGTTACTATAACTTTAAAGTATTTTTAAGTACTAAAGTTATGGTAACAAAATTTTTCTTAAAAAAACACTTTTTTGTATTTCATTCCTACCAACTACTCGTGCTGGTGGGCGGGCAGTCCCTCCGACCTACACTGTAGTGCAAAGCCGGGGGGTAGGGCATAGGCCGTAAGCTAATGCTGCCTAAGCGCCCTAGTATTGGAGAAAAATATTGTTATCATAACTTTAGTACTTAATAATACTCCTGAAGAGTCCAAATAAATTTTGTGAAACATCTTGAACTGTATTTATTATTATTATTTGTTTTATTAACAGTTTTTAAAAACTTTAAATATGAGTACATATGGCTGACTAATTATTATAAATTATAAATAAAAGATAGTTAAATAAATATTCACTTATTGCTTACATGCATCTGTGCTCCAAAACCAGGTCCCCCCATAAAAATCCAACTAAGCGGCATATTTTCTGAAGTTAGGGGCAAAAAGTAGGGTGTATCATAATACTTGCTTAATTCTTTTGCTATCTCGTTGTTACAATTACTCCATCCGATATACCACGGCTTTGTTCCTGGTACAAGTCTTGATCGATTTTCGTCCATATTCAGTGCTTCATGTAGAGACTTGAATTCCGTCTTATATGGGAAAAATTGACAATTTAATTGTTCTTCTATTGCCCCTTCTGTTGCCAAAAAAAGGTTTTTAAAAAATTCTAATGAAAATACTTCCCGAGCTTTCCATGTTTCAGCCGCATCTGTTACAATCACTGGTCTTTTTTTTGCGTAATAAAATTCATTAAAATGCTTAGGGGAAATGTTTTGTACTTTATCAACTTGAAATACGTCAATGCACATCTCGCAATCCACTGGTTCCCTAAATATTTTTGAAGAAACATCTTGGGATATGCTCACTAAACACTGTAATTCAGAAAAAAGATTTTCACAAAGTGTTTGTATTGTACAAGCTTATAAAGAAATTTTATTTTTTATAGGTTTTTATTCACATAACAAGACCTTTTTCTTTTTTATTTTAGATTACAGAAAAATTTGATCTAATTGAACTTCTGATGTAATTAATTTTGCTAAATTAATTAAATTTATCAAAGCATATTTTCGTGTTTATTTACATTACTTAACTTACTGATATCTCGACTAAATTACCATTTAATGATAAAACTATAAAACTCACCCCATTTTTTAAATCCGAGTAATTTCCAATGAAATAAATAACAAAAATAATGGAAGAAACAAATAACACTTTAAAATGCATCTTATTTCAGTCCCTTTGTCGGCAAATTATATCCTTGAAATTGCTTCTTTTATGAGATTGTGCAGAATCTTCTTCAAGAAACTTCTTTCTTGGTTTCGTGAGTTTGCTCGTTTGAAGGACAATATTTTACTGAATCTTTATCACTAACTGAAAGGGCTCACTCGGAAGAGTTCGATGAAATAGAAATAACCGCCATCTAATTTTCCACCACCTGAGCCTTAAACTACTATAAATTAAATTAAGTCCTACCCCATATGCTCCCTTCAATTCAAGTTTATTCAAATGGTAAATAAGAAAAACGTTTTAGATTAAATCCCCAAAAAGACTATATTAATGGGACATTTTGTTAATTAACGAACAGATATTCACTTAGTTCAGCAAATATAGAAATGTTTAAATAATTACACTTATACTGAAAGTATAATTGACAGTTAAATCGCCAAGTGTTTTTAATAAATAAATTATTTTAAGAAATAACGAATTACTTATATATGACGGACAAAAAATAAAAGAATAAATTAATTTTTTGATTTTTATATTTCAATACACTTTTTTACATTTCAGAAGAAAAATAATTTTATAATATTCAGCTGTGTTACGCGTTTTTATGTATATACATGTTCAATTTATAAACAGGTAAAATGGTTTAGATACATCCTACGTAACATACAATTTTCTCAAAGCTAAAAATTCGTACTGAGATTCTCTATTGACACTATCAATTCATTACAATTTATTTTGAAGAATTGAACTTTAAAAAAATGTGAATGAAATAAAGACTTTTACCTATATCAATAAATTAAGTGATAAAACATTTTTATACAATGAAAAAAAATTCACACTTTCTTAAAGGCAATCAAATGATCAATAGGAATCAGCGTGTCCATAATTTGCCACAAATAAAATTAGTTTTCTATAAACCAAATACTGTCCATAATCTTGTGTTCTGATTTAAAAAAAAAATATGTAGTTATGTATGTATATTAACAATGTTATATATTATAAACAATTACCGACGTATTGATTAAGGCTTTCGCGGCCAGTTGATGAATTGGTGTTGTCCTTCTTCGGGTGTACAGTAGTCTACGACCAACAGCAAAAATGGATAGACCTCTGAAGAAGCTCACCATTCGTGCTAGCGAAACGTTAGGAAGCAATTCCAACCGACGACCGCCTGTACACCCGAAGAAGGACAACACCAATTCAATTACCGACGTATTTGACAATTTATGGATACCTGGTATATAAGCGGAAAAAATATTAAGGGATAATGTAAATAATTGCTCAACAACAAACAACTAATTTATTTTTTCTATCAGTATTGTTTCTTTTTGACATTATGATTAGCTAGTTTTTTAACGTTAATATCTAAGAGAAAAAGCTATACAACAAAAAATAAATAAGTAAATAGTTGAACAGTACTGTCAATAAATTTAAATGTCAGAGTTTTTCGGTAAATATAACGTATTTCCGTTTTCGAACGAGGGCACTCACTCAATTAGTAATAAATTAATATAGTAATCATGGTAATTGACACCCTAATCCATTTCACTGAAATTATCTCAAATTCTTTGATCTTCGCGATATATTTTTCAACTCGGTATATTGTGCTTTTGATGGCATCCGCTTACGCAAGAAAAGTTCTGCTGGGGAATGACCACTACTGCTAGAACCTCCAACTCTTCGTTTGTATATCGACAATCTAAGCAAAACAATATAAATTTTCAAAAACAATAACCAACAAAATTAATATACAGTAGCCTAAGACCCCATAAATATTTATCATGGGTCATAAATATTTTATAGGGTATTTCCATTACTATTTAGCTACACTGTATATTATAAAGCATTTCATCAATAAATAAAATATAATAAATCTGAAATATAAAGAAGGGATATTAACAGGCTTTTTTTGTTATGTATGCTTTTTGATATTTTATACAATAACTTCTGTGGTAATTTTAAGCTGAATTAAATAGAAACTTTCAGTGATTGATTTTTGAGTTAAACTGAAAAATTATGTACCAATTCCAAATGTAGTTCGTACACTAACAACCGCACACATAAAATCTAAATATATACTCTGTTCCAGCCTACGTGAACTATAAGCATTCAATAGCTACAACAAAAAAAAATTACTGTTGTAGGATCGTAATTAAATCAAAAATTGGTCATTTATCGTAGTATTAATATACCTAATGAATTTTTGTTTTCACATTTGTGTTGGTTTAGCACATTTGAAATTCTTTTGTTACATATTGCAATATGTGTTTGTTTTTTATTTGACAGTAATAAACAAGTGTTTGCACAGTTATTTAGACTTATTTAATAGTTTAACAACAACACATTAGAAATGCTAACAAACAATTTACATTATCTTTGATTCTTATAAATCCATGCATTTAAAATAGAAGGAAAAACAAACTAAAAATCTCTAAAATCTGGTTGAACGGCTTAAACAATAACTCTTTATCTATTATGTGCTATTTGTTTTGTTCAAAAAATAAAAATTCAGGATTGTTGTTTAGATGAGCATGATTCAGTTATTTAACGGATTATCAATGTAAATTGAGGAGGTTTAAGTGTGAAATAAACTAAAGGTGTTACAAATATTTTGGAATAATAGTTGAGAGATCTTAAATCTTCCAAAAAGTTGTCAAAATATTTTAGAAAGTATAAAGTTTGAGATGAAGTGTTATAGAGGCATAATGTAAATACTGTAACACAAAAAAAGTTAAATCAGCTTTTTGTAAACTACTTCAAAAGTTTTAACCATGAATGGGGTCACGTAAATAACGTGCAATTGATAAAAATTAATGAAAATTAAATCACCAATGTCAACACGTGTAGGTAATTCTCCAAATTAGGTACAACTTTAATACAGACGTTGGTAAGAGTCAGTGGAATATGAGTAATCTTTTTTTAATGGAAGTGATAGAATAAGATGGAGTTTTAAACCGTTTTTTGACCTAATGTCAATTGTAATATTATAGTTATGATTGTAGTAAGAACAAAGCTACTACAAAATTAATTTTTCGAATTCCCTTTGTAATTTAAAAATGAAGTGCATATCTAAAATTTTTACAACGTAATTATGAATGAATTTACTGTAAACCGATTTTCTTGCCTAACGTTTTTGTAAATGATACATAAAATACAATAAACAATCCAATTTTTTTTCTTATAGTTTTAACTATTGTATTAATAAAAATATCGATTATATCATATACATTTACTGCCGTAAAGCAATTATATTAGAAAGTCATTATTATTTACTCACAATCAGACCAAAATTACCACATGAGTTATAGAAATATGTACGTATGTCCAATAAAACAAACAAAAAATGCCCTTTAAAAAAATAACCATATTTCTAGAAACATTAAATTGATATAAAAAAGATATATGCATGAAATTTAAGCTCTGATACGAGTTTCTTTTAATAATAGTAAAAAATTACGCAACTTCAACCTGTTATATAGTATATTATATATTATTAAATTATTATTTTCTTAAAACGTACAGTAGTTAACAGAAGCGTATGCTCTGATAGAAAAATGGGCAATTATTAAATGAGTAGTTTTTTTGCGAATTACTCTACCGTATGCAATTAGTTTAATAATAAAAATTGTAGATGCTTGTTGAGGTGACTGTTAACCTGTTAGTTTTGCGAGTGGCATTTGTCAACGACGAAAAATATTCTAAAACAGTTAAGCTAGCTGCCCTTGATGGGCTGTCTGGCAAATAATGAGTTGTAAAGACCTTCTAGAACGGAATACATATTAGAGGTGAGGTTGCGCTTATACGTTTTTACATTTTTCTTTTTATGAAACACGTAACAAATTACCGGCAAAATACCTTTCCTATTGGTCGTCCAATTAAAAGCAACTCCCACGAACCAATAGAAGTACATTCATAACGTTATAATAGCACGGTAAATCTAATTAGATCGAGTTTAATTTGTTAATAGCTGCGTAGGTTTCCTAATTGTTCATTCGTTAACGACATTATTAAATTCTTCGCAGTTTTCATACGTATGTATATGTTTGTCTACGATAAACGTAAAATTTTATTGGTTCTTATCTAAGTATAATACTAGGTTTTACGCATGAAAGGAATATAAGTATTAATAAGAGTTATCTTGCAGTTTTTCTTGAGGAAACAGAAAAAATGCCGTTTTTTGTTCGTGGTATGTATATTCTAACTAAACAAATAAAGGTATAAACCGCCAGAAAATAGATCATGTTTGCGAGTACTGTACGATTAACAATACGTAACTACAAAGGTATGTGTGTATGACTTATTTTTACTGCCATTCGCGTCAGTTCAACCATGAAGGGTTCGGAGTACGATTGTTATGTGTCTATTGTGTTAGCCAAGGTCACAAGGTGGCTTTACATTTAATATAACTTAGGTTGCTTAAAATGCATACACACTAATTATATCATTACGTAATTGCGTCAATTATACACTGTATATGTATATGTATCAAGAGTGTTAACGAAGTTATCTTATGAATCTATCCGTGTTCTAGTCGGGTCAAGTTGGCTGTTATTGTAGATGTACAGTGTTATATAAAAAAGATGGCATATCACGCTTTTTAAAAAACAATATTGTATTGTTCAGGTTTTTTATTCCCCGTTTTCAATAAACATGATTTAAATTAACACGGTAATGTGAATGGGTGGTTAGAAATAATAACTTATTTTATCATGAAAATGTGTCGTAATAAAAGTTAATTTCTTAGAAAGCATTGGCCAGTGAATGATTAAAAACTGCATAACAAATAAATGTTTCGGTTATTTGAAACAATTCAAGTTGAATGTCTTCCAAACTTTCTATATGTTGTTAGTACGAGAGAAAGGTACATTTTCACCTTCATATATATACCGCGATTTGGTACTAGATAGTAAATAAACAAAATATAAACAACCACAGTAATTGAAATCGAAAGTGGTTAAAAACCGTAAATAATTGGTAAGAACTTAAAAAAATTATGCCATCGGTAAAAATCGTTTACGAGAGGGAGAGGGACAGACAGTACTACTGTTTCAAAATTTTTATAATAGATAGTTAATTAATTAAAAACTCATGCTGAAACTAAGAATATTACATTTTGGTAAAGGTAGATAAATTTCAAACCCAATTTTATTTGTATATTTTCAGTTTCAATGTTTGTTTACTTTTGTCGTCCACAACTGTACATTTTGCATTACAAACAGAGCATATAACAAAAGATTAGTATTATTTTGCGGAAGTAGTTTTTTGACGATTGTGAAAGCAGTTTAAGTCAATTTTTATTACGGAGAATCTATTATATATTAGTGTGTATGTTATGTATATATTATATTATATTATATCGAATATGTTGTGGTATTTATTTCAGGATTAGGATTCAGGATTTGTTCATTTTATCTTTTATTTCTTTAATCTTAGCGTTACATTAATGACAAAAGGGTTTTAAAATAAACGCATGCAACGTACTATTCAGGTACCTGTTTTTATTGCCACTAACTTTTGCCAGCAAAAGTGGCTTAAAGTTAAAAAGTATATATATATATGTATATGTATATATACCTATATGTATAATAAAGCTCTATATTTAATATCTACCGCATCCCTTTTACAGAGATATGCATCAAACACAACTTGCTATACAGGATGTTCAGAATCGCTATACACAGAAAAAGGAATAGATAGATATTATTATACTTATTTTTATTTCTATTAACCACCATTCTGCGCATGGTTTTTCAAAATACCCTGCATACCAAACAGATGTATCATAAATTAATACTATAGAATAGAATATCGACAGTTAGTCACAATAATAAATAAAACGACGCTTTTGATTAAAAAGTAGATATCAAAATTAACATTAGTTAGTTCATGGTATGTTTGCTGAAAAGATTTTTGTTAGGGGACACACATTTATTATATTATCAATTAAACAAATAAAAATCTACTAAGGCTAATAAAGAAAACATTACTCATACATAATATAGTTAGAAAACGAGCCTAAAACGAGTTTTAAAATTACGTATTTCTCTTTGGTATAAATTTTATTGGAATAATTCACTAATTGCCCGCTTTTTAAATATCGTGAAAATCGTACCATCAGATGTTATACTGAAAAAATGTTCGTGCAACAAAACAAAAAATACTATCACTTTGAAGCGTACTATTAAAGTATAATTATTTTCGCACCAAGCAACAAAAAAAAACAACAAAAGCGTTAAATAAATTCAGTTTGATGCAACCTCATTGTTAGTAGATACAAAAACTTACATATGTATATTAAGAACTACAAGTTAGTTGTCGTTTAAGGAACTAAAATAATACTTTCAATAATAATATAAAGCGTCACGGTAACCGTCGTTATTCAAAATTAAACCGAGACAGGTCCGTACAACAAATTATTGCCGTTTTGCCACTCAAAAAATATATATATATATGTTTATATAAAAAGGAGTAAAATAATTGTATGTTAACACAGTTACTTTACAGTTTTATTATCACACGTTTGAATCGCATTCTGCGACTTTAAAAAGTCAAACTAGATGTAGAGAAGCTGTTTCCTGAAACAAAAAGAAAAAAACAGTCAAAACAGTCAGTACTGTTTGTTTTTTTTTTTTTATAAAAATTACCGTTAAAAACCAATAGCATACACTACGTGGTGCACTAATACTTCAAAACCGCTTAAAATATTTGTATTGGAACGAAGACCACAGCCTCTAACATTTTACTGTGTTAAAGCATAAAATCGAGATAAAAAACCATTACAAATAATAACTAATTTTCAAGAACGTATGTCAGAAATAAACTTTGAATAACTGTAGTACTTACCTAAAGTAAAATTTAAAAGCAATGAATTTACGGTTTTTGTAGCAGTGCATAATAATTTTATATCTATACACATAAATAAAATTGAAGTGTCTGTCCATAATTCGAAATTTGCGATTAATTATAAATATTTTTATTTTTTTTTAATGATAATTATAGATGAAATCTGAATTAGTTCTGTTATCGAGTGTAAATAGTAATACATATGCAAATTTATATTCGATAATCGGTTTTAAAAATAAGCATATAATGTAGTTGTAGTATGTGTTAATAAAGAAGAAATACAGAACAAATTGACAAAAAGAAACAGTTGTAGTATTATAGTAATAGCAACAACTTTTCTAATAAGTACTTACAGATAGATATATTGTAAAAACTTAATTAATATTTACGAGAAATAACCTGTTTGTTTCTCTGTAATTTATACTAAAGTTATATGTTTATATAGTTATTATAGCACAGTATCTTTTTCTGAAAATGACGTTTTATTAAACATGCGTCTAGAAACAAAGTATTACTTCGTTCGTTAATAGAATAAACGCCAATTAAAGCGTATAAAAAATTAACTTGTAAAATGTAGTAGTGTATGCCTGGTTTGTACAGTAGAGTGGTCGAAATTAACTTACCTCACCCAATATATCCTGCTGTTAATGAGACAATTAAAGCTAATAATGCGGTAGCTACTTGACCGTAAGTGGAAGGTACACTAGTGGAAGCACCTTGAACGATTGCTTGATATTCTTCTGGAGGGGCATCTTCCACTCTAAAAACATCGCCATACCTGTCCAGCAGGTCCATGATTACGCCATTAGTCCATCCGAAACCAAACTGCACTTCGTATTCTCCACCACCTCCATGACCTCCTGACACCGTAGCGTCATACTAAAAGAAACGTGGAATGTTAGTTTGAAAACTCATCCGGAAAATCCATTTTGTTCATTACCTTCTCATACATAGTGGCTGTTTCATTAAAGGATTTATAATTCGATCTTGTCCATTTCTCTGCAATTTCGAATGCTAAACGTTGCGCTGCTTCATCCCCCGTACTATTTAATCCAACTATCATCATGTGTTGTAGGGGTGGCCACGCATTCGGGAAATCCCACTGTTCACCAGTATGTTCTTTGGTAGTTGGTATGCCGCCAGGGTACATCACGTTCACTGTCTGCAAATATTTCATAACAAGTCGAACTATTTTTTCTTTTTCTTCCTTTTTATAGCAGCCCGTCCATAAAGGAGAAATGTTAGACGGGTAAAAGTAGTCTCTTTTTATGGAATTTATAAGATCGTAATCCAACCAAGAACCGACTTCTTCGTGCCAAAGCACTGCTGTAACGGCCTCTAACCATTCTTCGGCAATATCAGTGTAATTATTAACTTTATCCTTGTTGCCTAGAATATCGTGAAATTCCGCTAATAAAACTGCGTTCCAGTATATCATTGCATTTAAATCAACTGGGACGATTGACCTAGTGTTTAAATTTGTTAGGTTTCCTGTGAATAAAAAATAATAAAGAATCCACTGCAAATCCGAAGGAAGGAAGAACCAGACCACCTTGATAACACATTATTATTATTTTTTTAATTACCTTTGTTTGTTGCGTTTGTAATAAACCATCGACTAGAAAAGTCCCAACCTGATTCAGCGCCAGCTTTTAATTCAGAATAATGAAATTCCTTCATGTCTTGATCTTTAAAAATAGCTGCGCTGTCGACATCTTCCGAATAGGATTCAGGGCGTGGGCCCTTTGAAAAATCTCCATACATAGCCAATGTATAATTCTTACCGTTGTGTAAAATCGTTTTTGCGTGTTTATTTAACCAATAGTCAAATTCCTTTTCCATTATGTGGATATTGTCGGCAATAAATTTGAAATCATTAGTAAAATCCAAATAAAGTTTAATCATTGGGATCATTAAAGGTGGTTGAGATCTTTCCAAGTAATATATTCGTCCACCGTTCGGTATATGACCGTACGTGTCTACAATATACAAAAAATTCTCTAGTTTCCCTTTTACTGTTTCGTACATTTCAGACAAAAGAAGTCCTTGTACTATCCAATAAGAATCCCAATAATAGAACTCCCTAAATCGTCCACCAGGTACGATTACAGGATGAGGAACCCAAATAATGCTGTACAAATCTTGATTGTGCTTAATTTCCTCCTTCATCTTTCTTCCTAATTCTTTCCAAATGAGATTTAATGATACACCCCATTCACGCAATAGTGGATCTTGAATTTTATCTAAATACTTTGGGTATTCGACCCAATCGTTTGGTACCCAATCATCGAATTCCTGACCTGCAGGCTCGAAGTTATGACTCAGGAATTGTTTTACATCGTTATTTGTCGGGGTGTTGTTATGTTTTATCATAAACTGTTGGTATATTTCCAAAGTTTCGTTAGCTGGACGTTTCAATTTCATATCGACGAATGTCTTTGAATCTTCATATATTTTGGCCATTTGTACTGTATGAAGTAATGGCCCGTGGCAGTAAATAACGCTGCAAAACATAAAATTATACTGTACACTTACTTCATGTCGACAGAGTTTGTTGTTGGAACAAGGCAGTGCTGAGATAATAATTTTGTGCAATAAAGGACACGATAAAGGAATGAACAATTAATGTAACGGACAAGGTTTTATCTATCAAGGATAACAAGACCTACAAAAGAAAGAGATTGCAGCTAGCAAACAGACTTACCTGCTACAAGGAGGACGATTTTCGCTTAAACATAACGACGTGAAGGCTAGCAAAACATAACACAGTAGAAACAATTTCGATCCTAGAGCCATAACGTTTTGGAAAAGCGAGCACATTATTTAAAAAAAAAATTAACTATCTAAATATGTATTACTAAATATCACAATAATATCGCACTGGGTTGTTTTGTAATAATGTCTATTTATTTACTGAGGCACTTGAGGATGAATAAATCTTCTTTTATTGTTTTCGTTCTCTTCAACCAGCGAAGATATGAACCGCTGTTAATACGAAGAGTATTCTCCACGATACTCCTGCGAAGGAAGATAAAAAAAATGCTGTAGGTAATCAGCAACAGCACAAACGCGAAAAAACTGATCAACCTTTAATTGGTTGGTTGTTAGTTTTATATTTTATAAAAATCACAAATGGCAATCGGCAAAAATGCAACTAATTAACAAATAAATGGTAAATGGTAGGTATGTATCAAGTTACTACTTCCGATACCCATGAGAGTAGTACAGCGTTTGATACTGAATTATGTTTCTCGGTGCGTTAAATATGTTTCGGTTATCACGCCGCAAAAACTTGTACCGCGATGCTGCGTACTGTACTCAAAGCCGCAACTTCGTATAAACTAATTTATCGCTCAGTCAGGTGAAATAGCTACTTACGCAGCTGTGACGTAAAGTCGTGCCCCCAGATTCCATTGGTTGGCTCTGACACACCTTCGGAAGGGAATGACATTCAATGACTTTCGTAGAAGTCAAAATAAAGTAAGGTAACAGGGCAGTCAAGATGATAAATTGACTAACACACACTATCTCTACCAAATTCATATACATATATCCGTACCTACGTATAATTAAAAATGACAGTCGAAGAAGATCGGAGCGTTATTTCCAACCAGATAGATATCATTGCTCATTAGAGGCAAAACCGATAAAAAAACTTGACGGAACAATATTTCCCAAACATATCTTAATTACATCATCATAATTGACGTATCAATGTAGAAATTCCTTCATAAAATTTCTAATTCTAGCAATAATAATTGTAAAATATGTACCGTCATTATTTTTAAAATTGAAGATGTTTTCTAACCGGTAAATGGAAAGAACGCAAAGTTCGTGTTTTTGACGCGGACATGTGGGGAAAACATCATCGTATTAATTGAAATATAAAAATATAATTGGAATTATACCTATTATTTCCTTATAGGTAGGTAGTCGGTATTTTATCTGTTACTTGCTATTTTTACAATAACATATTGCGCAATGTAACAAAATATTAATAGCTGTATTTACACCTCCTTTTCTGCTGAAAAAAAACACATTCTGATCGTACAATCTCTACAATTGTGTCACTATCGCATGCATATTCTCGATAAGCCTTCACAAGAAAACTTCACCCATATTAGTAAGGCAGTTTCGTGTATATCCATTTTTGGTATATTTATTTATAACAGAAGAAAAAATATAAGCACTTGTTGATTTAAAATTAATTTAAAAAAAAATTATATACGTAACACGGCATATGTGAAGAAAATTCCACCTTTTTTATAAACAATAACATCAAATACAAAACGTAAAGAATATGTAGTTCTGGGTCAGAAATTTATCGATGGATCGCAATTTCGAACTCTTTTAGTTCTCATTAGCATACGAAGATAGGCAGCTTCGATAAATTACTAACCAAATCGTAAAAAGGAGCTGCTGGTATTTCTCGTAATAAGCTGCGTTGTAGATTTAGTTTGTAGTTTGTAAAGTAGATACTTTTGTAAGGTAAATATAAATATGGAATTAACAGAAACAACTACTCCAAGGGCTAATAACCCTACCAACATTGAATTTCATGTTGATTGCGAGGGATTCTGAGACGAAGATATAACATATTCACAAAAAGAATGCATTAAAATCCTTTTTCTTTTAAATACCTTTGTAAGGCCCTTGTCAACATATGATATATCACAGTTAGCAGTAAATATCAGTCAGTAGAATACGATATACTGCCTGTAATATGATAAAATACAAAAAAAGTACCGTTATTATCAGTAATATTTTTTAAGTTTATGTATGCATATAGAGACATATATATACCTACACATATACACATGTACATGGATGTCTAAATTTACTTTACGTGTAGGTAGCCCCCAGGTAAGGAATATAGATAAAGTACGTACGTACTTTTTTTAACATTATTAAAATAAACTATCAACAATGGCGAAACCTTATGATTTTGTTTTGAATGACTTTGTTGGCACGCGTTTGTATTGTTTTATATGAATATATGTATTAGAGGGAGTCTCCTAACGAAAATTAAATGCAGCCAACCAAAAGCAGCGTAACGACGTCATAACCTAACATAACTGAATTCTGTGATAAAGACGTTCACGAGTTACACTGTTAAAAAATAGTTTTGCACAAAAAACATTAATAATAAACTAATTCTACGAGACAGACACATCTGCAATTGCAAATGTATTGATTTGGTGAAATTATGCATGATTTTTGACTGATTTAAAAAATGATGAAACTTTTGTATTTTTCATCTGATTTTAATATATCTATAACTTCTATTTTGTTCCGTTGCTTAGTCTTATTTACAATTTCTTGTGTAAAAGTGTGAAAAATGTAGTAAATAACTCGACACATCTGCAAAATATCAGATAACCGATCAAAATCTGAAATCCGGAACCTTCTTAAAAAATATATTTTAATTTCGACAACCATTAACGGCTTTAAGTACGAAATGTTACGAAGTGTCATTTTCCCATTCTAAAAACGATCCATTTTTTATATAAATATTCAGAAAAATACGCAAAATATCATTTGAAAATCATCATTATTTATACGATTCAATTAATCTCACCACAAAACAAATATAGAGGTAAAACTAGCTGTACCCGCGACTTCGTCCGCGTGGAATTTAACAAAAAAGTTATTTTTAAAACTTTAAACGAAGTCGTTGAGACAATCGTAACCGTTAGCAATAGCCCGCTCGCGCGTTCTGAGCCCGCGCGACACAGGCAGCCTTTGTGATAATTTGTCTGTCTGTCTGTCTGTTTGTTCCGGCTAATCTCTGAAATGGCTGGACCGATTTTAAAGGGACTTTCACTGGCTGATATCTAATATAATAAGGAGTAACTTAGGCTACCTTTATTTTAGAAATTAATAATTTATTTTAGAAATTAATAACTATTTATTAATAATAATAATTAATTTCTAAAATTAAAGTAGCCTAAGTTACATCTTATTACATTAGCTACCGGCCAGTGAAAGTCCTGTCAAAATCGGTTCAGCCGTTTCGGAGATTAGCTGGAACAAACAGACAAAAATTTTACATCCATATGCATTTAGTAAAAAGTGGTTATTTTAATATTACAAACAGACACTCCAATTTTATTTATATGTATAGATAAAAACAAATAAAAAACATAAATCTATACAAATATACTATACAATCTTATTATAATTATTTGTTACGAAATTAATTACAATACAATACCACTAAAAGAAAAAAATAACAAAATGATATAACCAATTCTATCATCTTTAATTGTTAATTATTGAGCAGGATGTAGCTACATGTACATATATATGTTTTCAGAAATTTATTACCTAACACATGGGTTGAAAAGTCTCGGGCCTAATACATAGATGGCGCTAGTTTTATTACATCCACCTCTTTTTCAGTTAGTACTAACCTTCAAAAGACAGCTGTGAAAATTTCATGATATTCTATTCATTAGTTTGTGATTTATTGTGCTAAGATTGAGTTTATCTAGCGACTTTTTTTATTCTCAAAACAATGGATCAAAAACAATTTCGTGTTTTAATTTTACACTGCTTTTTGATGGGAAAAAATACCGTTCAAGCGAAGAAGCGAAGCAATGGCTGGTAAAGTGTTATGGAAACTCCACACCATCGGTGATATCGAAAACAACGATAAAACTTTAGTTTGCTAACTTCAAACGTGGTCGTAACATAGAGACATGGATGATGCAGAACGCAGTGGAAATGAGACGGTAACACCAGAAAACATTAAAAAAATCAAATCACCACAAAATCGTTTTGAATGATGGAAAAGTGAAATTGCGTGAATTAGCTGACCAAAAGAATATGTTGGCTTTATATTGCATGAACATTTGACTATGAGAAAGCTCTGTTCAAAGTGGGTGTCGCGTTTGCTCACTATTTAATAAAAACAAGAACATCTTGATGATTCTGAGCAGTGTTTGGCCATTTTTAAACGTAAACGTAACGTACACCTGAATTTTTGTGTCGATATGTGACAATGGATGAAACATGGATCCATCACCACTCCGGAATCAAAACGATCGTCATCTGAGTGGACAGCAATTGGTCCAAACCAGGAACCTCGTCTAAACCGCCCGAAGGTACAGCAACAACAATCGGTTGGAAAGGTTATGGTCTCGATATTTTAGGATGTGATGTTCGTGGTGTAATATTCATCGACTATCTTGAGAAGGGAAATATCATCAACAGTGAATTGTAGTAATTATATAGCGTTATTGGAGTGTTTAAAGGCCGAAATTGCAAAGAAACGACCGCATATGGCAAAAAAGAAAATTTCGTGTCATCAAGACAACGCACCGTGTCACAAGTCAATCAAAACAATGGCAAAACTACATGAATTGAACTTCGAGTTGCTCCCACATCCACCGTATTCTCCATATTTGGCTCCCAGCGACTACTGGCTATCCGCAGACCTAAAAAAAATGCTCGCCGGAAAGCAATTTCGCTCGAATGAAGAGGTTATCGCTTTATCGCTGAATCTGAGGCCTATTTTGAGGCAAAAGATAAATTGTCCTACAAAAGTGATATTGAAATATTAGAGCGGCGCTGAAATGATGGAATGATTGTGTTGCTCTTGATGGAGACTATATTGATGAGTAAACCCAATTTTGAACAAAAAAACGTGTTTTCTTTGCCCATGTGTTAAATAAAATTCTGTTACGTAAGGTACTTTTTGCATGGATTTTATTTTATTACATGCTGTTATGATCCGTAAAAAGTGAAAATACCACGTTCATGATAATCTGCTTGACTTAACAATACATATTTAAATCGTAAACTTGTCAGGATTAAATCCTTATCTTTATGAAATTTTAATTAGTGTAAACAAATTGACTAATAAAATATATTGCACCTTAAGAAAGTAATTTCTTTGTCTAGTTTAACATTTTTTTTAATTAAAACTTTTTCTACCTAAAACTTTTCAAATTTGATGCAACTTGCGTGTTTATTCTACACGCGTCGTGCCGTCTTGAACTTTTGTCTTTACCCGAAAATATTCGTAAATTAAAATCAGTGTACGTATAAGATAATAACAGATTAGTTACAGTAACGTAAATGTTCAGTCTTGATAAGATAAACATGTTTTCCTAAAAATAATTTTCTGTCAATTTTCATCGAAATCGACTACTACGGAAATGAATAAATATATATGTATAACTAACTATATTTATTCGCGATGTTATTTGTTTAGCGTGACACACCTCTCACAAGTTTTTATTATAGTCATCTATTTTAGCCGTAACAATAAAATATTAATAATTCATGTTTATCATATCACAAATGATTTGTGATACTTTAAAATAAAACTAGAAAACAGTATTAAAAAAATCATAGCACGTACGTAATAATTACGAAACATCCAAATAAAATGTGCAAATATAGGAAACAAAGAGTTTATGTATTACATTAGCTTCAAGAAGTGTGAGGTTGATTAGAAATTAATTAATTGCCAAAAGGCGATGCATCAGAAGTTGGTCTTTTATTACTTATTTAAAAGTTAAGGATTTTTTTTTATAATTTACGTAATGTTAAGAATTTATAGTTTCCATATTATATTGTGAAACTGACATAGAAATAGTGTTGGGATTTTCATTATTTATTAACAGTGTAATAGCAAAAAAATTAAACAAAGCCTTAAATTTATATGATAGATTCTTTTGGGCATTTGCTCTACTTTTCGTTTATTTATTCCATGAAATTAAAAAAAATTGTTAAACCGTGTTAAAATAACGTCCGTAGAAACAGCAAATTTTAAGGAATTCTGAAGTCAGCAACTAAATTAAATTGCAAGATTAGATCAATTAATCGCAATTTTATTGTTAATTAATAATTATTATCTTTTTTTATTAATAAGTCGGTCGTTATTTATTTTATTAAAAAGATTGAAAAGTCGAATGAACCAGAACAAAAAAATACCTTAATACTTTCACTAAATAAAAGAGAAATCGAAAAGGACAAGAAAACGGTCATCAAGTGAGCATTCTTCCGGTAAATGTTTATACTAAATGTTTCAATTATGTTTTAAATAAGTTACAAAAATACATACTTATAATGGATATTTAAATTAAAGAATGTGTCCTACATTTAGGAAAGTAAAATAATGCAATGTAATGAGTGTACATATTTGGAATATGTCAAGAATTGCAAAAAATCATATTCATTAACAAAATCTGTTTAAATTGTGTTTGTAAAAAATTGGCGACATAAAAATAGATGCATAACTAACTAGACATTTACACCTTATAACATTGTTATTTTTATATAATTTGCTACTTATTTATTTATATTTATTCGATACAGTATGTAACAGTTCAAAGACGTATTAATATTATTTAAAAATGTGTCAAAAACCACTTTTTTTAGATTAATTTTCATGACTTCTTCTTTTAATTTAATTTGCTACAATCAAGCCCCACAAAAATTACGATTTTTCAACTTGGCAAATTATAGTTTTGACACTGATACTTGTTTCTATATATGTAACATATTTATTATAGGTGCATGTACTATATGAACCCCTGGTATGAACGGACATTATGTCAATTGTATTCCATTCCAAAGGTTAAGAAATCTTGGTTCATTTTAACTTTGAAAATTGGATTTTTGCCAAAGAGATGGTGCTTGTTTTAACTAAGCATTTTTCTGCCAACTTAACAGAAAAATTAGTCCTAATAATTGATCTTACATATCATTTTGAAAAAGGTAGAGTTTTTAATAAATAGTTAGTTAAGAGAGCTGTATCGTCTTTATATTATCTTATTAAATATTTGACTTAGAAGTTTTTTATTGTTATCCATTTTGCAGAAGTTCGGAGAAATATTTATAAAATATAAACCGTCTAAAATACAGTTTTGTGGTTTATTTTATAGTGACTCTTCGCCTAGATATCATTGTATAACTTCTAAAAAGCACACACAATATGAAACATTGCCCAGTTCTTAAAATACAGCATTTAGAAAATAAGCAAAAAAGGCTCAAAAAAACATTACCTCCGACATGAACGACCAATTTTATTGTCATTTTTTAATTCTACAACCCCAATTTAGTTTAAAAACAACTTATCAGCAAAATCAGGGACAAAAAATTTCTTGATAGGTAAAAAAATTCAAAAAATTACAAAATAATTGTTATCGTTGTACATATATATATTTAAGCTAATAATTCATTCTGGTCTTTTATTATTATATTTGTATTATTTAATAAAAATTGCCATCCAATAAGAACTTTCGATATTATGATTTTGATTTATGAACATATGTTTATGGTGTAATTCTGTGGAAATCTACTATAGTATTTAATATTTTTATATCAACCACAAGACAGTAATTAAACTGAAGCCATAACAAAAACAAAACAGTTTTTATCTCACCACCGTTTGAGTAAATGAAGCGATAATATATTAAAATAAATAAACATTAAAAATATTAATGTAAATTACATTAGATTACTAATATTCGGTGTTAAAAAAATCCTCAAATTGTTATGTTTCTTTTATCAATTGTTACATTTATATAAAATTATTAAGTAATAAAAGATATAACTGTCTGACCTGATCGTTTTCTATCACTGGCATTTCATTCGCATATTCACATGAACAATACAACAAAGAAACCAAAACGACCCCTAACAAAATTATGATTTGTTTACACAATCGAAATAGTTCATTAACATCGGCTTGTATGTGATTTTTTTATATTTGCATAATAAAAATTTACTTGTATTCGAATGCATAACCATAACGTTCGTGTAATAAAACTATAAATTTTCCTATAAATATAAATAATTATCAAGGATATTCCTACTGTTGATTGTTAAGTTTGTCACTTGTTGAAACTTATACATAATAACAAATGCTATAAATAGTAAAAGTTTCAAACCGGTGTAGGTACTATAACTTCTTTAGGTGAAGATTTATCTTTAAATCTTAAATCTTTACCCCAAGAGGTTATAAGTAGTAAGTATATTGAAACAATATTGTAGCGATACAATTTTTTTTTTTGCAACTTTTACTATTCCAAGGATATGGTTATGACTGAAAGTTATTGCAAAAAATTGTTGATGTTTTTTTATAATGTGCCAAAACATTAATGAAATTTTCCAACAATGTTGTAGCGATACATTTTTTATCTTGCTACTTTTACTATTCCAAGGATATGGCTATGACTGAAAGTTATTGCAAAAAATTGTTGTTGTTTTTTTAATATGAGCCAAAACATTAACGAAATTTTCCATGGTCTTTTATAATTTAGACAGACAATTATACGCCATGTTTTGAATAAAATTGACGGTACATATGTAAAAAAAATAGTGCATTCAAATAATCTATTTCACTGTCAAAGCAGAACAGTAATAAATTATACCAAAAGACAATTTATTATTTTAAAACTCTTACACTGCAGTAAAATTACTTCTATACAGTGGACAAACGCGATGGTATTTGGCAATATGTCATAAGGAACATTGTTATGAATAAGCTTGCTTTCACCTCTCCATCAAATACTTATTAATAAGAACAAAATTAAGTTCTTGGTCAAGTATCATCTTGTCTTGCCGATTCAGTTAGACAAGATGATACCCTAATAAGGCCTTTTCTAACATTATGACGACGTACTGCCATATCGACGTTTTATTTAAATACTTATTGGTATCCATACAAATATTAATCAATTCTCACCTTATATGTTTACTGTTGTCACTAAATGTTGTATATCACAATCACAATATTTACAATTCCATGAACAAAAGTCACCGAGAAAGTTTTTTTCCTATGAAAAACTAACATGGTTCACATACAGTAAAAAAACGAATTCATTTGTAGGAAGCCGATGAATTCTTGTTACTTTTTGGCTTCACAAACTTTAATTATCTGTTTCTTATTATATGTCCTCCCCAGCTCCCCCCTATTAACCTTTGAACGACTGCGCTAAATGTAATAATACAAAAAAAGTTTAGTTTTGATAGGTTGAAGTTGTACCATAGATATAAAAAAAATTTGTATAAAACGTTTATTATTACAGTATAAGAATTTGCATGATTCTACTTCTTCGTGCTATGGTATGGCGTTTAATTGACAAAAATATCCTTTTTTACAGATAACATTTTGTACTTACATGAATATAATGTAATATGTACATATGTATATCGATACATACCTATTTGTTTCAAGTCGTTTGCAACTAATATTAAAAAAATATTCGAACGATAAAAACATGTTAAACTCCTACAATTTTTTATGATAACATTAACTGTTAACATTAAAATGTTTATTTATGTTTTAACAAAAAAGATACTAACATAATGTTAGTTTAAAAGCATAAAAATTTAAATGTCGAAGGCTACTACACTTGAATTTGTATAGCATGGGTAATGCACGTTCACTTGCTAAAAACTCGGGATAGTTTAAGTGATTAGGGAAAGTTAAGCGATACCAGAGTGCTCTCTGGAATTCTGTCAATTATTTCCCAACGTTTATTATAAATGAGGGAGAATAATCATATTCTGTATCTCTCTCTTATAGTACAAACTTCCAATGAAAAAAAAATTAATAAATTTACTCTACTAAAGCTAAAAAACCGTAATATCATTTTTATATATAAATAGTTTACGTATACATGCTAAATTGTGTGAATATGTAATAAGTAGATAGATATGCTACATATATGAAGAACTAACACATGGGCTGAAAAGTCCCGGGCCTAACACATAGATGGCGATAGTTTTATTGCATTCACCTCTTTTTCAGTTAGTACTAACCTTCAAAAGACAGCTGTTAAATTTTCATGATCTTCTATTCATTTTACACTGCTTCTTGATGGAAAAAAATACGAAAATAGCAATAGCTTGAAAAGTGTTATGGGAAACAACAGAAAAATAAAAAATAAAACGTTGGTTTGCAGACTTCAAACGTGGTCGTAGAGACACCGATGATGCAGAACGCAGTGGACGTCCAAATAAGGCGGTAAAACCAGAAAACATCAAAAAAATCCACAAAATCGTTTTGAATTAATTGATTAAAAGTGAAATTGCATGAGTTAGCTGACATCGTAAAGATATCAAAAGAACGTGTTGGCTTTATATTGATATTGCATGAGCATTTGACTATGAGAAAGCTCTATTCAAAGTAGGTACCGTGTTTGCTCACTGTTGACCAAAAACAAGAACGTGTTGATGCATTGATTCTGAGCAGTGTTTGGTCATATTTAAACGTAACAAACCGGAATATTTTTGAGTTGATATGTGACAATGGATGAAACATGGATCTATCACTTCACTCCAGATCAATCGAATCAAAACGATCGTCATCTAAGTAGACAAGTGGACAGCAACTGATGAACCTCGTCTAAAGCCCAAAACCTCGTCATTTTGGGATGTGATGTGCGTGGTGTAATATTCATCGACTATCTTGAGAAGGGAAATATCATCAACAGTGAATTGTAGTAATTATATAGCGTTTGAATTGCAAATGGAATAGAATGATTGTGTTGCTCTTGATGGAAATTACGTTGATGAATAATGCCAATTTTGACAAAAAAAAGTGTTTTCTTTGTTAGGTCCGGGATTTTTCAGCCCATGTATTAGTTAGTTCTATGAACTCAAATATTGTTGATAGCATACCTAACTTCCATAGATTCAATGTGGTCAATGAATATGGAAAGATAATAAATATCATTAGTTTAGTGTTCTATGCAGAAAATTTTGTGTTTTGTGTTTTGCATCTTCGCAGTTCTTATTATTGACATACCACCACTGCTCTTATCTAATATTTTGAACCAAACTATTGAAGCATTCAGGCTTCAGGTTTATTTCTGACATATTTCGTATATGACGTGCCAAAATTATTTTTACGACACATATGAGGGCAATCATGAATACAATTGCTTGTAATAATAATAAATTGATCGCACAGAAATAAAATATAAAGCGACATGATAATTTTATTTCAAATTTAATTGATTACTCTATTTATGAGTTAGTGTATAATGGAAAAGTTTTCTCAATAAATAATTAATATTTTATATTAAGTACAATATTATCTGTAACTTTTTAAAGAATTCAGTACATCGTCCGTTATTGACTGCTCCATTTTATCGCAAATTTTATTTTTATTACTTACATTAAGTCAATGTTACTGACACCATATTTTATACAAAATTTAAAAATATATTCAACCGTTGTAAATTCTGAGTACCACAAAAATATGTTTTATGTGTAAAAACTTTTTCCCATTTTTCTATAGCAACTAGATTATTTTAGATATACAAACCGTACATAAACTACTGAATAATATTCAATAAAAAATACTTGATTGTTTCTCAGATTTATTTTAACAAAACTCGTAACATATGAAATTAAAACTAGCTTGTAAATAACTCTTAGATAATAGCTTTACAGCCGTAAGGAAATATATAAAACATAAGCAAGCGTTTTTTTTTTAATTATTCAGTATTTGTTAAACATATTTCACTAAATGATCAGCCTGGTCACAATTATGACCAAAAGCAATTCATATTTATATTACATACCATTGTAAAATACATTAATGCGGTATCAATTATTGAATTAATTTATGCCCACTACAGATTACCTCATATTAATGTGGAAATTTTTTTTACTGTTGTCACGCCCTCGCTGGGACTCGAACCTGGGATCTTTGGCTTTACGCTTAGTGGCAAAAGTATTGGCGCGTAAAGCCAAAGATCCCGGGTTCGAGTCCCGACGAGGGCGTGATAGCAGTAACAAACTTTTCCTCATTAATATGAAGTAATCTGTAGTGGGTATAAATTAATTCAATAATTAATATCGCATTAATATGTTTAAAATTTACCCCTAATAAAAATTCTTAAAATATTTAATTATCTGCTCATTTTTTATGGAAATAAAAAAGAAGCTTTTCAAAAATTGCCAAGACGTTTTTTATTTTTGAATACTTTAAATTTATCACACCTTTGAATTAATTCGCTACTAATGCAAGGTTATAAAACAAATTCTAACTTATATAACTGGCTTGTATTTAAAAAAACATCAAAGTTACGTTAAAATTCAACATTCAAAGTGTACAAAAAAGTGCATGGAGGTTATTAATATGAACATATAATTCAGTGATTACCTTTACTTTAGCCAATGAAAATTCAGACTCAAATTGATAATTATTGTTTAAGGTCAATAAGAAATTAAAATGTCTGACACGTTGTAATTTAATATTATTTTTCTGTTAATATTATTAAATTATTAAAATGCAATTATTGTAGGCAAATTGAAGGTTTTCCTAATAAGTATAAGTATGTAGTAAGAAAAACATATTTATACGAACATCGCAACTAGCTATTTTAAGATCAACATTAAAATATTTTTAAATTAAAATGACCATCGCAGTACTTTTATTAAATCTGTTTGAGATTTATTTTGGTTTTTACTTACATAAAGGTACATTACGTTAACGTTTGGATCTCCAACACGAAATTGCACAAGTAACATAAAAATGTTCCATTATCACCAAGGAAAATTATAACAGACATTTTGTACATCATAAATTATAATTTCCTTACGTTAAAAGTTTTTTTTTATAAACGGATGAGGATTGTAAATCAACTGAATGTAACCAAGGTAATACAAAAAAAAATCTTTAATTTACCACATACAATAATTGTCACAATATTATTTTGGTCCAATTTTGTAGATATGTAAAGACAAAAAGCAACAATTGTCATTTTCATTTTTTATTCGAAATGAGCAATTCTATATGATTCACAAAAACCTCTGCCTGGGTGAATTATTTTAGATTTTTCGGACTACGAATTTCGAAAATAAGAGTGTGATTAGCATTTTTTGATATATTTCTAGTGAAATATATAAATAAAACACTATTGTAATTTCCACTGATTTTATTAATTAGTTGACATATGTTTCGCTACTTTGTAGCTTCTTCAAAAGTTTTAAATACACTTAAGATATTGATTCTTCTCTATCTATATTTATAGGTTAGTTTACATCTATTTGTTAGGGGGTAAATTCAGTAGAGGAGAGTTGCTAAGATCTACTTGTTCATTAAGTAGTATGTTTTTATTTTTGTATTTATTGATTTCCATTGACTCAAGTAAATTTAATTTAAGACTTTTACTTTCTGTGTGTATAATTTCAAAATCTGCATTTAAAACATGTTTTTCTTCTGTTAAATGAGTTGCATAATTCGAATCATTTTTTAGATTTTTAAACGAATTGAAGTGTTCTTTAGTGCGTTTGCTAAATGCTCTCCCTGTCTGTCCTATATAAAATTTCTCACAGGTTGCGCACGTTAATTTATATATACCACAGTAAATCTGTTATATATAAATTAACGTGCATTATGCAACTCATTTAATAGAAGAAAAACATGTTTTAAATACCGATTTAACCTATAAATATAGATAGAGAAGAATCAATATCTTAAGAGTATTTAAAACTTCTGAAGAAGCTACAAAGTAGCGAAACATATGTCAACTAACTAATAAAATCAGTGGAAATTACAATAGTATTTTATTTATACATTTTACAATGAATTTCCATCAAGTAAAAGTAGAATCAATCAATTATATATTTGTAGTGATAGATCAAGACATATAGGTTTAAAAATTAAAATAAAAACTGGTAGTAATATATAAACACTCAACGGAATCATTTAGTAGGATATTCCACCTTTTTCGAATCAAAAAGAAGAATTTTTCCATTTCGTGTGAAATTAATGCAAACAAACGCATCAACTATAAGTTTTTGTTTTAGTAGTTTCGGAAAATAAGGATATTGTATATATTTTAGACACCCTGTATATGTTATTGTAGCATTAAAAAAATGGTAAATTGGTACCTTGTACATACAAACATATTATGTGTATGGATATAATAAAAATTTATTAATACCTGTTATCTAACATGCTATAATTGCTTTTTTCATAACATCGTTACTGACAAGCAATGTCTGCAAGAGTATTTTTTTTAAAGCACATATAATGGACCATTTGTTTTCTTACAAAGGGAATTTGATGGTATTATCCATTGCACGAAATAACAATCACCATTAATTAAGTTTTTAATTTCTACATAATCGATGCTTTCAGAAGAGTAAACTATCTTCAACTAAATCGATATAAACACTTGTCATGTTCAATCGTGAATGCGTGTATTACATCTAATTATTATTTGTAATTAAAAGGATTACACAATCAGTTAAGAATAAATGTAAAATTATTTCAAAAGTAATACACAATAAAAAAAATCTTAACTCATTAGGAAAAATATAGGGTATCCCACAACAGGCTAATTCTTTTTTATTAATTAAAAATAAATAAATTTTTAAGTGTAATTGAAGTTAAAATTAATTTAAAAACTTACGTAGCTAGTATGAAACAGGTTTTCCAAAATATGTTTTTTTCACATCGCCACTAATTAACATGTTATACATTTTTGCACCCACAGATAAATTTGATGTTTCAAAACCTGTACAATAAACCCTACTGATTTGACATTTGACCAATTAAGAATAATACGCAAGGATAAAAACCGGACGATAGTAGTTAACTTGTAGGTACTAAATAAAGGGGGTGCTATTTTTAGCGTTTACATACAGCCATTTGTTATCAATAAGACAATTGCATCAATAATTAAACTAAAACATCCCTTGATTACTGTTTTATTATTATAGACAAAATAAAATTGGACGTAAGTCTTAGACAGTTGCTAATATTTTATAGAATTTCAGGGAAAAAACCATTGACTGATTTGTTATTACGTAGGTAACAGTTAAGATATTTTTAATGATATGTATCTTTATGATCAACGCTCATATCATTACCAGGAGTGCCTAAATCACTTTTAATTGTTAATGTTGATCTTATTATGGCGTATAAAGGTACTAAATCCATAAACGGTAAACTTTATTGCTTCCTGTACCATCTAAAAATATTTATTGACTCAGGTCCACATGCAACGAATCTTCAGGGCTTTATTATCAAACATAAAATCTTCCAAATATATAATATACAATAAGGACACAAAATCAGTATCATTACGAAATACGATGAGAATATAGGCAGGTATACCTACCTTCAAAAATTAATTTTAACGCACTTTGTTCAATACATCTCATTAAAATAGAAAGAAAATAAAACTTTTACATTTCAATGGCACGAATGTAAAGAAATAATAAACACTCTGATAAAAGAATACAATGGAATAAAGACATTTTGTACTTATTAAGGTTAATCGTAACGTCAGGCATATAATAAAATAAAATAAAACAATAACATAAATATTAAATGTTAACTTGAACTACATATTTAGATGAATTGATGGTTATTATTGACAATTCAAGTTCTGGAAATTATATTAACCTATTTTTAACCATGCAACTACCATTTAAGAATTTTAGGTTGTTAAATTTGAACACTCTTTAGAAATAATAAAAATAATATGAAAAGTTTCAACAATGTATTTAAAGAAAACCTCTTACAATTGTTTCGACGATTCCGTAATTATCAAAGAGTAGGTAAACAAACTAAATTAAAAGTTAAAACCAACCGGTTAAATACCTATTGACAAGATGTACAAATATACATACATAAACATATTTGTAGCAACCAACCAGCCTACATGAAATTTTCGAACAATATAATATCAACCCACAATAAAGCTATTGTATTCTAGGTAACAGTAAGGGTGTATTATTTGAGCACAATTCTTTCTGGTTATTTACTACATTTTTTCCATCCGATAAAGCTTTTTTAATTTCAAGATTTTCGAGTAAATTTAATCTTTTGCTTTTTTATCCGACATGAATTAATTTAATGTTATCTAAGTTTAATGTATGTATTACGATGTTCGGAAAAGCCCGTAGAATTTACATGTTTTTTTTATGCTATTTACATGTTCTTTTATTCTATGTTTTAAGGCTCTGCCACATTGGCCTATGTATATAGCATCGCACTGGTTACAATTTAATTCGTAGACACCACTTTTACAATTAAAGTCTGTTTTTATCTTTATTGTGTACTAGTAGGGTTTTTAAATTAACTTCTACTGATTTTATATTCTAGGCTTTTCCGAACATTGTAATATCAACGGACATACATTAAACTTAGATAACATTAAATTAATTCACGTCGGACAAAAAATGTAGTAAATAACCAGAAAGAATTGTGGTCAAATAATACACCCTTACTGTTACCTAGAATACAATAGCTTTATTGTGAGTTGATATTATATTGTTCGAAAATTTCATGTAGGCTGGTTGGTTGCTACAAATATGTTTATGTATGTATATTTGTACATCTTGTCAATAGGTATTTAACCGGTTGGTTTTAACTTTTAATTTAGTTTGTTTACCTACTCTTTGGTAATGACGGTCTCGTCGAAACAATTGTAAAAAGTTTTCTTTAAATACATTGTTGAAACTTTTCATATTATTTTTATTATTTATCATGTTTCATCAAATATACACCAAAATTAGTTTAATAAATACTCTTGAGAATACATATTTATCAAACTGAATAATTTATTTATTAACAGTAAAATCAACAAATTAAAATTAAAAATAAACCTGATTTGCCAAATGGACAATAGGGTAATAGAGGTGTAAATACAGCCAACCGAACAATAGAAAGAAATGAGTAACGAATATATTTGTTGATCAACAAAACATTTAGTTCTGTTATACGCAATTGAATATAAAATACCCTTAGTAACCAACCAAGTATTCCTTTATAGTACCTATATACGATTTTCCATTACGGTTAATTTAAGGTATGCAAGAAAATTATCGTAAAAATAACGATGTCATTTAATGACGTAGGATGACCAACTGGAGGTGTGTCTGAAACAACATGTCGAGGAGACGTGTCGACTATAACGTAATACCTGGTGCACGTTAAAGCCATCACGTCACAGCTCACACCTGTCCATTATTACAGTGAACCAGCTTCGTCCGGTTTACGCAATACATATACATATATACCTTATTATTAAAAAATCCAAAAAATAAAATTCTTTATTTGATATTACTATTCGCTGTTGTTATAAAACGTTTCACGACTATTGACCTTCTGTTATCAAGCTATAATTAATTTTTAATACGAGTTGCACATTTTATGCAACATCAAAGTAATAAATAAGTATCAGGTTTCTGGGATTTCTATAGTTTATTTATTTTTCGTAAACAATACGTTATGAGAAATACAAATAAAAAATATTTTGCGATTATTATGCGTACCAAAATAGACGCTAGGTATAATTAAACTAAAATAGATAAGGCAAGGCGTAATTCAAATTAAATTGAAGCGCTACAATTTTCCCGCTAAACAGGTAAACCAACTCTTTTTTAGTTTTTAATCATCGATACCTACTTGCCTATTACGAGTGTTAGTAAAAATAATAGAGAGTATTATAATAAATAATTACCAGAGATACTTTTCCCTTCGAACAGCATCGTTGATTGAAGTTCCAATCAGCTAATTGTCCTTTTATCGCAATCTAATTAATAAACTAATAACCACATTATAATTTGACAGTGAATCAGCTGTTGCTGTCGTCCGATAATCGCGAACTTGTGACAAGAGGAAATCACTAAATACGTTCACATGAAATTTTTACCCGACACTGCTAAATAACACCGTAATATCATCAACTAATACTAAATTTGAATTAACAAAACGTATCCCCCGTGTCTCAACTTGACCGATCAAAAACGTTTTGAGTAATTTAACCTCAAACGTCGCTCGTCACGTGTTGTACGTTTGTAATTTGTTTGGCAACGTCAATGGACAGATGGTCTTTAAGTAAAGGATCAAAAATCGACATTCCTTTAGGTATATAAAACCGTATACTGTTTGCTTGGCTATCTCAAATTGCGAGAGGTAATTTCACCACTCTTACGAGCTACAAGGTTATTTTTCATAGATTATTTCGTCATTCCTTTTGACAATAAATTACTGTGATTCTAAGAAAGACCTTAGATCTTGCAATATCTAGCAATACCGTCACTTTGGCGGGTACAGTAACCTTTCACTTTTTTTTTTTTCAAAAAAAGTCAAATTTCAAGAATTTGAATGAGTTCTAGTTGCTTCTACATACACGTGATTCATTCTATTTTAAAATATCAGACTGGAAATACGCCAAAACTTTCAGATATATCAACGCTCAGCTTACGCTTTCCTCAGCGATCAGCGGTGATCCAAAATTTTTTTCTACACTGCTCTGTTTTCCGAACCCATTATACCAATTAAAAACACATATTGTAGAAATATTACACAATATTACCTCCTGATATTGAAAATTAATAGTTGTAATTATTTATTTTTTTTGAACAATAAATAATGATAAATTTAGCCTGCAAGTAAGAGGGACATTGTACTTTTTCTACATTTTTTTAGTAGCAATCTAATAAGGTACAAAGAGAGCCATTTCACATGGTAGTTTGTATAAATTTCGACGTCCTCATTGTGGACCTCTTTTTCTTTGAAACTATAATCATTAGAGCAGAGCTGATCAAAGCTCTTATTTAAAGTTCTTGAAACCCCATTTACATTTTCAAAACCAAGATCTTCGAAAAGTAAAAAGGTCTAAGCAAAGGGCTTGGAGCATAACATTGAATTAAACCAAAAGGGCTTTAAATATATTAAAATGTTTTTAGTTTTTATTACTTAATTTACTTGAACTACAAATTAGAAATCACTTTTATAAACTAATTCGTTTTCATTTATTCATGGCCCTGAAAGGACTTGAAGCACATTTCAAGCACAAAACACTAAACTCAGAGACATCAATAGAATTTTCAACTTATAAATTAGGTAATAAACTTGAGAGTCTTTTATGGGCATCTTTATCAATAAATTTAAAAATTTTCATCTGAAATAGATAACTCAATTGTGATTTTTACCGACAGATGAGACATCCAAATACCGAATTTTCTCCATAACGTGTCCTTTTTATTCTTTTGGTAAAAACCACTAAAAAAAAGCATGGAAGAACCCTTTAGAAGACAAAAATAAAAGTATGTATAGTAATCCAGAGTGTTAAAGCGATAATAATTTATTACATTATTAATATTGGTGGTTTACATGCTTTATTTCAAATATTATTTTTTTAGAAATGCTTCACGCTTTATGCGGTATACTGGTATTACAACGTTGACCGAGACCTTCATGCTAGGTACTATAAGTCGAGTGACCCATTATAATTTGTTAATTCTCAAGTAGGCGTTGAATAGAATAGACGGTTGTTATCAATACCGATTTTTTTATTAAATAACGGCCTCTACAATTAATAAAAATTAAATAAATTGGGTTGTAGATTGACCCGAATTACAACATACAATTCGTAATTAATCATATGGTAAGTTTACTAATGTTTTTGTTAAGGTTATTAATGAGTTGTTTTGCTTAGCACTAATTTTGTAAAAAATAATAAAGCTCCTTAATAATAATAGACATACTTAACAGTAACATAGTTTCACAAATATATAAATAAACTACCAAAATAATGTAACTAACTATTTCTATTTTCCAATATGGTTATTTTTTTAGTAAGTACTTACTACTTACTTTTGATTTTGTTCCATATAAGTAATTTTCTTTTAGTTCACGTTTTAACTTTAAATTAATTTATATTTGCATTCTGAGTTAATAATAATTACTTTTAATTTCCATTTTCTTTTAAAAAAAGTTGTTTTTTTATTATAAATAGTAAATTATAAAAATGTTTTCATTTTTGACCAACTATTTTATTGTATAAATTTGTTTTAACATTTTTTTAACAAGATATTGGAATGTGAAACAGTAATTTCAACAACAAAAAAAAGAACGACAGCTTTATTATAACTTCAGAATTTCTTGAACTGCTTTTACTACATGTTTTGAAGAAATTCCATACTTGTCCAAAAGTACAGCAGTAGGTCCAGATCTGGGCACTTCAGTAACTGCCAATTTTTTCACCACGAAATCTCTTTCTTCTGCAACTGCAGAAAGAACAGCGTCACCTAGACCCCCTTCAGAATAATGATCCTCAACTGTAATAATTCTTCCTCCAACTTCTCTTGCATTCTTAATAATAGCATCTTTATCTATTGGCTTGACAGTAAATGGATCAAAAACTCTCACATTAACACCAATCTTTGCTAATTCATTTGCTGCTATTAACGCTTCCTGCAAGGTTACTCCTGCTCCAATTACCAATACTTTATCGTTATTACTCTTTTTCAGGACGTGCCCTTTACCAATCTATAAAAAGATCAAACATTAGTCCATAAAAAAGAATAAAGATGTCTTTCATTAAAGAACTTCTTGGTGTATATTTTTGGTGAACAATTCGTTAACTGATATTTTACCTCAAAAACTTGGTCGTTAGCATAAACAACATTGGTTGGTGGTCGGTTAGTTCTTATAAAGCAGATTCCTTTTGTGTTAGCAGCAATTTCTACAGCCTTTTCAACACTAACTGCATCGGCAGGATAGAAAATGGTACTGCCAGGTACTGCTCTGAATAGAGCAATGTCTTCCAGACCCATCTGACTCGGACCATCCTCTCCAATACTAATCCCACAATGGGAACCCACAAAGTTAACGTTAGTTTGAGAAATTGCACCCATACGAATCTTGAAAGAGAAAACAGTAATTTATTTTAAAAACTAATACTAATCAATAAAATAATAATTACTTGATCGAATGCTCTTGTTAAGAATGTAGCAAAAGTAGAAACAAAGGCAACTGTACGATCCCTGCAAGCGGCACCGATAGCAACTCCAACAAGATTTTGTTCGGCAATAAAACATTCAACAAATCTATTTGGATCAACTTTCTTAATTTTTTCGGAGAAGGTAGAATTCTTCATGTCACCATCAAGAGCAATTACTCTTGGATTATTTTCAGCTACTTTCGCTATTGCATTACCATAGGCTTGTCTTGTTGCAATAGATTCGCCTATTTTGTAATTAGGAGGTGAAGACAATTTAATGTTAGATATGTTCACTTGAGGGGCATCATCTTTTAGGGGCTTCTGAGGATGGACTGACAAAGGTCCCTGGTTCTTAATTAAAGTTTTCAAGTGCTGCAAAAATAAAAACAAATAATACAACCGGATCTTACAAAATAAAAATAACTTTCTGTAATATTTGCTCCCTTTTACCTGAACAACAACGTCGGCTTTATCACCAAGTGGTTTTCCATGCCAGTTCTCCAAATCCTCAATGTTAGGGAAATTTTTTCCCTTAAAAGTTTTAGCAACTAAGGCAGTAGGTTTATCTTTAGTCGCAGCAGCTACATGAAATCCTTTAACAAGTTCTTCGATACTGTGTCCATCAACAATAATAGCATTCCAACCAAAAGCTTCGAGACGTTTTTGGTAAACTTCCATTTGATGAGCCAGCGGAGCTGGTTCAGACTGACCTAAACGGTTAACGTCAATAATAAGGCATAGATTATCCAATTTGTAATAGCTCGAAAAATTTATCGCTTCCCATATTGAACCTTCCGCGCTTTCACCGTCACCAATTAGACAATAGACCCTAAAAAATACAATCAAAATTAATTTCACTGGATCACAAAATCAAATACAATTTGCATTGGTTTCAAATTAAAACTGAATGAATATAATTAAAATTTTGTATATACATGACCTTATGTAAAGTTTCAATTTTTATGACGCACGCATATACATTTTTACATTAATTTAAATTTAATATGCCTATTAGACGTTGTATTCCATTTTGCATACAAGTTTTTTTTGTCGAGTAATACTGACCAATGTAAGAACAGCACGTATTAAAATGAGTATGATAAATATAAGGAAAAAATAGCTTGTTTATAAAAAAAAACTTAAAAGTCCCAATTCATCATTTTTATCCACTCAAATCAAGTGTCTCATTTCGTAAAAACTATTTTATTATTACGAAATAAGAAAAAGTATATAAAAAGTTAAGTTGGTTGTTTTTTTTAAGAATTGTAGATATGCTATCGCATGTAACAGTTATTAAACGTACATTTTTCTATAACGCAAAGTAAACTGTTCAATAAATAATTGATTAAAAAATTGAATTAGTTGTATGTTAGAGTAAACTATGATTATTAAGTAATACCTATAACTGGCTTTGTCGTATCTTTTTCCTACGAATGCCATACCAGCAGCGATTGATAAACCTTGACCTAAAGAACCTGTACCAACATCAACAAAGTTTAGTCTTGGAGTAGGGTGACCCTCCAAATCGGAATCAATTTTTCTCAAATTTTGAAGATCACTTATCGGGAAAAGACCTGCTTCGGCCCAAGCTGCGTACAATATCGGAGCAGCATGACCTTTCGAAAGTACAAATCTATCACTTGATGCATCTTTTGGTGCCGAAACTTTGTAACGCATTGTATTGAAAAATAGAACAGACATAATCTCTGCCATCGACGAACATGATGTAGGGTGACTGAAAAATATAATTGAAAGCTTCTAATAAAACAATTAAATTAGGTAGGTATCAAAAAACGTATATTACATATTAACTTATACTAAAAATTAAAATTTGTTCATAATTTCCCCTAATGTACCTACGAACATGACAAATTAAACGTTACAAAGAAATATTACGTAACTAAATGAGTGAGACAAACAGATAAATAAAAAGCAAGTTGCTAATACATGGAAATTTTTTGCAAACAAATTTACATCACTAGAATCGTTTACTGAAATGCTTACAGTAGGTATACACCTATACTTATACAAAAAATAAATGATTATATATCTTTTTAACGTGTTTCATAATTTTCAAAATAAAAATTTTATTACGATACAAGCGTTCTTAAGTGGTACTGACATTGTTTATTTTTTGTGTGTAATTAGTTAAATATTGTAAATTTTCTACAGTGTGTAAGTTGACCAATAAGTCTTCGTTTTTTGATATAATTTAAAACATGCAGTTAAAGGACGTACTATATAATATAAAAAGCAACTATGCAATACATTCAAATCCTACATGCCATGTACTTATTTACAGTTACAAATGTACCTAAAGCAGATTAAATATTAACATTTTAATAACTACATTTCACGCAACACAAAATTTTAAAAGAAACAATTGCTTCTAAAAATGATAATAAATAAGTCTACGATGCATTAAAAACTGTGTAATAATAAAATACCGTACCAAGGTTGCTTAGGTATTAGTGAATATTTTTTTTGTGTCATTTAGCGGTGCGTTAATGCTTAAAAGCAATTAGTCCTTGAGTAATACATAAGTTAGTTTGGGTCATTTGATTTCGTGTTTTCTTTTGCCTTTTATATATTATATTATATATACGGTTTTAAAATAAGAAATCTAACGTTATAATAGGTAATAATAATATTGATTAAGGAAGAAGTAACTTTTTATGACTGTTATAAAAAGTTATATAGACTGTAGTTGTATGTAAAGTTTTAGCTTAGAATAAAACTTTCCATTCTAATTAATTGTTTAATTGGGTATATAGAAAAATTACCGGCTCGGCATTATGTATTTCTTCCATAATATATAATTACATAATACAATAATAACGATTATATAAAAAATATATACTTTACTATATATAACTCATTGCTTCTAAAAATTTGTACGATGGAAATTAACGAAGTACCCAGTGAATAAATTAATGGACATCGTTAAAAATCATTTTTATCTTAGTTCCGCAACAGATAAACTGCATTAGAAAAGACGGATACTTATGGATTATTTATTAAATTATACAACAAAATATTTTCGATAGACACCTACATGACCCATTTAAGTAAATAAATTTCGATAAGGAACCGATAAAAAACATCATCATTTCAACCGTTTTAAAGAAAAAGTAATACATACATATCTTAATATAAAATATCACTTATCATTTTGCATAAATGATTGCAAAATAAATTTATGGGTGCTTTTTTATCTACTACCCACGTGATAAATTTATGTTGCTCTTACAATTTTCTTATGCATAATAGAATAAATACCATAAATATTAAATTTACTAGGTAGGTGTAACAATTTTATCTAAGTGATATGATTATTAATTTAATGATAATGGTATTAAGTAATAGGTATATAAGAAAAAATGTTGTACTTAAATATAGTGCATAATATTTTCCAATTCGTGATAAAATAAATACATACCCTGATTTGCAGGCGTTTGTAGATTGAATACTATAAATTCTCAATCTATTAGCAATGTCTTGAAGAGTTTTATTATCAGGTTGCTTTTGGCCTGGCATTTTCACTCTTAGTAATGTAACTGACAAATGAACAGTACTCCGCGAAATGTAGCCTTAATGACATTGACGGATTAATATGAAATACTCTTTCGTGTCCTTTCGATGATCTTTTGAAATAGTTTTTATCAAATTTCGTCAGAGATAAACCACAAGAAAACACGTGATAAATAAAAATTAGCTTTCAGTATAGAAAATGCCGGTTTATATGATTTTTTTTTAAATAATCACCTTTTCCCCCTCTTACCCATGCGCATTCGTTCGAACCAACTAAGCAGAACACAATTTACATTATATACGTGAATTGTCATTACTTACCCTGATTTTGCTGTTTGTGTGGTTGTGATTGAATGAACTCTTAATCTGTTTGCAATGTCTTTCAGTTCCTGAACTGATTTGGCCTCTAATTTGTGGTATTTTGACATTTCTCAAGCGTGTTCGGGTCGAAATAAAATGCTAAAACACTGGTTTCGAAGGCCGACTCCGATAAAGTAGATTGGTAGAGATCAACAAGTGGTTTTAACTTAGCATCGAACCATTACACTATCTTTACACGATGAACCAATGGTTTTTGTTTTCTCTCCCGCTAGTGTATTATTGGTAGTTTCAATTACTTGCGTAAAGAAACGGAAATGGTTTAAATTTTAAATTAGTACAGTAGAAACATCAAACGAGATTATTTTCTTAAATATCTAATAAATGCAATAAGATATTAAAATTATAATTTTAAAAATTTAATTCTACATTGCAATATCGGTAATATCTATCAACTAATAAAAAAAGTTCCACAAATTTAAAAAATATTAAATAATTAATTAAATAAATCAAGGCTTTTCAAGAACTCCCTCTATAGTCACCATAAGAAAATAATTAATTACAATTCTTAAATTTCCTGATATTCCTTTTTTCATTTTCAATTTTCCAACTATCACTAAACCGAAGTTAGACAATCCATTATACACCACTGAAATGTTTTTCCTAACATATTGCTACGTACACATTTATATGTATTGGAAATCGCGTATAGTTAAAATTTTGTGTGGGAAAATCAAAATAATATACATTTCATGATTATGCAAATGAATTAACCTTAACTTTTGATGCAATTTGAAACATAAAATTGTTACAATTAGAACAGTTCGTATGAATTCGGATGTGTTCGGATTTGCCCTGGATAACTCTTAATAACGAAAAAAATGTACCAGAAGCTTCGACGTTCACGTATTAATATAATGATTTATAATATATTTGTTAATTTCCTGTTATTTATGTAATCCTTAAGTTTGGGATATAATTTTGTAACTTTCTCAAACAGTAAAAGTTGTTATTATTAATACAAGTTGCATATTATATTATAGAGTTTTGAAAGTACTTAGATTGCTGTAAATTTAAATAAATATCACTAATATTTTGCAAATATTTTTCGTTTCCCTTTTTAAGAATAAAGACCACACCAAAAAGCAAAGACTAATATGGTTAATAATCAATAAATCATAGAGAATGGGAGAACAAAATGCTTTATTTATTTAGTTTGTTGAAATGTATATATCCTGTGGTTTTCTATATTAACTGTACTGGCAAATAATGAGATATTACTTACATACTTAATATAAATATTCTTGTAAACTTATTTTGGAAACGCGAATATCGACTTTCATTTTTGTCATGGTTTTTATCAAAGAAATAACTAATTTAATAAAATTATATAAACAATATGAACGTGCAGCAAATTTTAATTGCATTTGAATTATTTTGTTGATTTTTTTACTAAACGAGCTAACTAATCGATTTAGATCACTTGAAACTACATATTGTTACAGACATGTCATATTCGTTGTTACTTGTGTAATTATTATTGTACATACACATATTATTAAATACTGTAAACAAATTTTGTGTCATAATTAATAGTGAGCGCGCAAATCAGACGATTTTTAATAAATTGCATATGGCATAATTGAACTATTTTGGTTTTCACTTTTATCAGTTGTTAGTGAAAACGTTGACAAGTGTTTGGATATAGTTATGATCTATTTAATATAACCTCAATTAGTAGTTTTCGAAATAAATATTTGTGCAAGTGATTGTACGAAACTTTATGATTATATCGTGATAATTTTAATAAAAGGGCTCGAGACAGTCCTAGAGTAAACTGGCTGTCATGAGTAATTTATTGTTCATTACAGAAGATGAAGGAGATTATCCATTACTTACAGGTAGTAGTACAGAAAGTTACACTGAAAGCCCACTTGCAGAAGAGTCTCAAAATTCAGATACTTTTACCCCATCTCCCTGTCAGTCAGAAGATTCCACTATTATGATAAATATTGGTGAGTATTTATTTCATTTATTTTTATAACCAGTTATGTATTTTATGTTCAATATAAAAAACACCTTATAGAGTTGAGATATAGCTAAACTAGTAATATGCTTTGGTTTAGATTCCAATAAGTTTAATGACAACAATGAGGATGGCCTTTTAAAAGTCCTTTGCAATTCTTTTAATGGGTTAAAATGCGATTCAACAAAAGATGCTACTAATAAAGGTACAGAAACTGAAAGACCTTCCTCATCAATACTTAGAAGAAGTTCATGTACTTCAGAAAATAAAGATTATTTAGAAAAATTGGAAAATCAGAAAAACAGACAAGTTTCTTTTCCTGATGATGCTTCTGCATTAGCAATGTACAAGGAACCTGAGTGTTCCATGCCATGGAAAATAAGTATGTTTTTATATTATATATTTTTTATTTTTCTTTTATTTAAATAATGTTGTTTATTATAATATCTTTTGTAGCAAAACAATTATCTGCAAATGAAATTTTACAAGAATACAAAAGTTCTTGTAAAATACATCGAGCAGTTGAGGTAGATGCAATAAAGAAACAAATACATGTAAGCAATACTTTAAACATCTTAGTTATTTGTATAAGGAATTGTTCTTTGTAGGATATAAGGAATAACATGAATAGAACATCTGTTTTGAATATCAGTTCTGTTCAGGTGACAACTGAAGTGTGTGAAACTTTAGAGGACATATTTAAAATAGCAAATTTTCATACAATCCATATATCCGAATGTAAATTCACACAAGAAACTGTGCAAGAATTTCTTAACATGTTAGAATACTATGAACCAACAACGGAGCTGGTTGTTTCTGATAGTTTTAATGATTTAGAAGCATGGAGGAAACTTTGTGATTATATTTCAAAAAGCAGTTATCTCCAATCATTGATATTCAAAGATATAACAGTTAATGAACAATATATGCGCTTTTTCCTTGCCGCAGTAAATACTAATAATAACATTACTTCCCTCACATTTGATAGTTGTAATTTAAATAAAACGCCTTCTTATTTAAGTAAGTTTTAATGACGAATTTAATTTGTTTTCATTGTAAAAATAATTACTAATTACTTTGTAGTTGAGAGTTTGATAAATAATACAAGCATTCAAGAATTATATTTACTACAAGTTGGACTTTACACAAAAGAAGCTGAATGTTTAGGAAGATATTTATTAAATAATTCATTTCTTCAAGTTTTGGATTTAAGTAACAATTTTATGGGTGACAGAGGATTAGAAGTATTAGCTAATGGTCTCAGCCAGCAGCAAAACAGTGTTATAGGTCTTTCCATTCTTATTTTAGTTAATAATCAACTTACAGAAAAATGCGGTTCTATTATTAATTCTATTATCGTAAGTTTTTTGTATATTTTTGTAACATTTCGATTTATTTAACGTATTTTTTATAGTCGTCCTGTGGTACGTTGAGAACATTAAATATAGGATATAATAATTTAACTGATAAAGTATTACAATGTATACAAGAAAGTCTATCAGAAACCACAACCCTTGAAGGCTTAGGGTTGCAAACAACTTTATTAACCTGTAGTGGGGCATTCTTTTTAGCAGAAGCTATAGAAAAAAATAAATCATTAGAGGTAGGAGAGAAGATAAATTGTAAAATTTCTTTCAAATTTAATTTAAATAAATTACTCCATCGTAACATTCCACTCCACAAAATAAAGAAACATAAGAAATGGTTTTTACGAAGCTATTTCAATTTCATATTGTAATATGGAGCTAATCAAAATTAAAAGCTGTAGGTGTGTTATAGAAATACAAAAATTTTGATAATCATTTCAGAAAATAAATTTAAAAGGAAATAAGGCTATCCAAACCGGTGGATTAGAGAGATTGTGTAAAGCCCTTACAAATTCAAAAATAACAAAAGTGGAGCTGGATAACCATAATAGGTCATGTAGTGTAAGTATCTTTAATTTTTTATTATTTCTGTTCCTTGTAAATCAATTTCTTTTTTAGGATCCGCAGGGTTACAATGAAATCGTTAAGAAAATAAATGGTATATGTACAATAAACAGGTCGCTTCAAGAGCAGAAAATGGATGATGATGCTTCAACATTAACGTATTCTTGCCGAAAGATATCGTTAAGTTGCGAACCCCGTTATACTTTACCTCCCTTTTATTGCGAGCCTAGTACAACAACAACAACAACAACGTCATCAAAGCATAGGTTTCATGTTTTAAAGGTTAGTGAAGCCTGTTTGAATGGCCCCCCTAGTATCACTACTTCTCGATTTCGAGTTTTTTCTGTTCCTACCCCGCCTATAGATTTAAGCGAAACAAATGAAAATTAAATTCAGCAACACATATTTTTGTTGGAGGCTATATAACTATTTATAAGTATTTTTATTTTTAACTATAAAATACCTACACAGTAAACAATAACATACATTTTTTACTTACTGTAATAAATTCGATTTCATAACAGACAGATAGAAAAATTATTTTCTCTCATTTATTAAGATCTGATTTCACTAGAACTGCTGAAGGTGTTAACTATAAGTAATCAAACGCCGAGAGAAAATAATTCTTCAAGTCAACAATTTAAAACCCTGCGAAAGCCTTAATTAATTAAACAAGTAAAACATAGTTTTCTTTTTAAGTATTTATTTATATTGTTCTGTTTCGTTATTTAACGAACAGGTGTCGTAAGTCGTTTCTTTAAAGATATGAAATAAGTAGCTTGCTTTTTGTTTTGCAACGTAGAACTTCAGCTTTCCTAGAATTGACAATTACGATTTTCTAAGTGTGATCTACAACCACTTATGCTAAATTTGTCGATGAACATCACTTTTTATTATCTTTGAAGTGGTATATCAACTAAATTTTACAAATAATTTATATTAAATTGGAAACTTTAAAGTATTCATAAATGATTATCATTTTATGCTACATTTGCGTTTATTTACTGTTTGTTGTCATTCATTGAAGTATAGTTATATGAAACCTGCAAATGGTTTAGAGGTAATAGAAAGCCAAAATGGTTATTATTAATCAATATAATGACCTACATTTACAATAAATGTTTTCTTTGAATAATTCTTCTTAAATAGTTTATATAACCTCGATAATAAGTGTTTTGTTAGAGATAAGCTAAAGAATCTATTTTTCATAACTTTGAAAATGTTTTTTCATTTTTTTTTATCATACAATAGGTATTGCTTCTTAATGTATATATACATAATTCTACTCGTGCATACAACAAATTTTATATAATAAGACATTTTCAGATTTTTAAATGTCTTACCAACTTTAAAAACTTTTCATTTGTACTATTTCCATTTTATATACAAAAGATCATTTTCGTTACCTTAGGAACTACTTTTTTACTGTAAATACCACTTTAAAAAATATTTGTACATAAAAAATAATGACTTTTTATCATATATTTTATAAATCTCTAAGTGTCAATGAAAAAACGTATTATCTATCCACTATAAAATAGTTGAAAACTACGTATCAGAAACAACTAAGTTCAGAGAAACAGAAAGAGTAGAAAATGCTTTCTTAAAATTTTAATCGAATCACGAAACGTTATTTTTTTTAAACCTTACCGAAACCGTCCCAATTTTTTGGTTTTTTTTTTCGAAAAATCTTACATTGTATTCATGTACTTATAGTTTCGTACTTTTTTTTATATAGTGGTGGCATAAAGTGATTGAATTTTTATTTAATCAATTCTATTTAATAACTTGAAGTTCCAAAAATCAAATGATAATGTGAAAATATGTGTATTGGTACTTAAATAACATTTCGCTTATATTTATCGAGCAAATCTAATCATTACATTCAGTTTGCTTGTTCAAATACCAGTTACATATTTTATTGTAAAATAAAGCACTCATTTGTCTCGATTAAGAATTTCAATTTGTTTAAATTAGTTGCTACCGTATACAGGAAATAACATTCTGTTTGCATCATTAAAAAAAAATTATAAATCAAAATAGGAAATTTTCTCATCCATTACTTATATTTAAATAAAAATAAAAAACAATTTAATAGACAAACTTGACTGAAATCTGTAAAAATGAAAGGATCAAAATAAATATGGTTATTCCTGCAATAAATTAATAATGTAGAAATCTTACATACGTAAGATAATCAATCACTTAAGTGTGTAACTAATTTGAAAATAATTTTTAAAAATTACCACAAATATAAATACAACGGACGCAAAGCTCTTAGTTAATTGCTTATCATCTCATTTATTTTAATACAGTACTAATTATTTTTCATGTTGAAATATAAATTTCCACAAAATTTGAACTAAATGTCTTGTAAGAAAAGTTCTTTGAACTTGTTGAAAAATTAAGTATATATATTTTTATAATTGTTACATTATACTTGGGTATATAAATACAATTAGAGTTTAAGACAAATTAAAGGTACAAATTTAGTACAGCTAGTGTATACATAAACACTTTTTGTCTTTTTCCGTTCCTCTTGTTTTTTATTTGTAAACTATGCATTTTATTACTAGTTCAAAGTTTAAATATTATAATATATGTGATATATTGTATGTGATATATACAATATTCTTAAGAGTATTTAAAATCAAAATTTTGATGGGTTTACTAACAAGTGATTTTTCAGTTAGTTCGTTGATTTTTAAAACAAACCCAAAGATGTGTATGTGTTAGTTTTAATAAGAGTTTAATTTTGTTTTGTTTGTGAATAAAGTTAAATGATTTAAAATAAAGTTAACAATAAAGAACTTCATTTTTTTTTAATAATTTACTTGCAGCTATCACTTCTGCGCTTTTAAACAACAACAAAAAGATGGGTTTTAATTATATGAATTCGTGCTTGAGCAATAAAATAACATATTTATCTAAAAAAAATTTATTTCCCAGTCAATCCCATAAATTAATCAACATTATATTTTATATAATGCCTGAAAAAATATGTTTTTTAAACTATCAGTAATTATTAAAAAGTTATTGCATATTTTAATAATAGTACAATTAATACCACAGTAATAAGACAATACTTTTACTATAACAGTTTTGTAAATGTAAATGCCTCTATTAAGTACAGTTTTATTACAATAACACTTTCTAATAAGTGAAAGGGTTTTCTGAAAGTCACATTTCATTAACGCGATTATAAATTCATTCCTTCTCTAGTACGCTTGTCTCGCCTTGTTCGAAGGTTAATCTGCTATTTATAATAAAGTTTATAAGTATGCATGTTTTCTATCCCTCACCAAAAAATATATATTAGAAATGTAACAAATAAAATATCCTTAACAATATATTTAACGATAAATACTGAATAAGTAATAAAATCACAGAAGCTATATTTTTTAGTAGGTTCAAACAGGTTAAATTTATTGCTAAAGAGTTCAATTAATAATTATCACTACGAATACAATTATGTGACAATGTAACAAAACGAACGAATTGCTTAAAGAAAAATAGTTTTTATCTTTTGACAAAAACAACCAAAATTGGGCACATACATGGCAGTGTCTATGAAATGATTCAATATTCAATTACGTATTTAGTTATTAACAGCCATTAAGAGATCCATTTTTAACGTGCTGTTCTGATGAACGTTGGAGTAAAATAGGTTCTGTGAATTTCTTGCCTTTTACTAAAGATTCTAAATCTTCTCCTTCGTAAGAGAGTAAAGGAGAAATTTCCACAACATTTCCATTAACTTGACCTCCGGCATTCTCGATGTATTTTTTGTTTAAATTGAATAGAGACTGCCTAGCAGTTGAAGGGCATTCCTTACCGACATCGTCGGAATTTTTAAGTGCGCTAAACTCGGAATCTCTAGGTACTTCCCACGTGACAAAAAATTTACTGTATTCAAAAACATCAAATATGAATTTCTCGATTTTAATTCCATTAGGTGTATTTGGCTTTACAGTTTCTCCGTGATCATTAACGTAAGTAATCTTCTTTTTTGCAACGTGCAGTTTTAAGCTACTTTCGTGTTTTTCCCCGATCCTACGTAGAAAACTGACTGTAAAGAAGTGGTTACAAATGTTTCCGTCCTTAAAAATTAAATTTCCTTTATCGTCTCGCAAACTTGCCGTTTTCTCGGTTATTTCGCTATATTCAACAACCTGAAATTTTCCGTCCACCTTGCATACAACACCTACTGCTTCAGTGGGTGATTGTTTACTGACGGTTTTTGCTCCACAGTCTGCATTTTTGCTTACACAATAACCGACAAAAACAGGATCCGCGACTTTTACTAGAATATTATCAACGCTATAGACATGAATGTAGTCAATACCGCGTTTTTCCATATCATTTAGTACCCCTGATTGATAAAGAGCTTTGTATATTCCCCCGTTACCATCGGGAGCGAATGAGATACGGCTTTTTGTTTCCAAAAGTATTTTACCGTTCATATCGAAGCATGGCAATACTCCTTGCTCAAAGAATACAACATCATGTTCATCTAAACCGAAAAATTTGTTATCTTTCAAAAAAAATTCTGTAGCTTCTCGGGAAGGGCCGCTTGTCATAATGTACCATGGAATTTTACAATTTTTCCCATATCTGCTGTTCGCCATTTCTTGCAATTTCAAAATGCGCTCCGCTTGAATTTGGCATAAAGTTTTTCCGGAAGGAAGTCCGACGGAATACATTATTTTGGGATATGACACTCCTAATCGGGTCCCTTGACCGCCTCCTAAAAGTAAAGCACAAACACGACCTTCGGATATTTCTTTTAAACCGATGGTTCGATATTTTTCCAACTGTTCAGAAGACAAGTTAATCCTGGACTCAAATTGCGATGGAGGAATCGGTTCCATTTTATCGTCTAATTTCTTTACCGTTTCCTGTAGAGATGATAGTGCATTCTTGAAAAGTTTATTTATTTCTTCAATATCCAAATTCTCTAGCTGGGAAAGAAGATTTTCTTTCTGATTATCGTCCAGTTCGTCATAAAATCTTAATAAATGGGATTGTTCCGCTTTTTCTAATCGACTTGTTAATCGTTCTACATTAGCCATTTTTTATCTATTAAATTTACAATCACTAGTCTTTTCACCTTTCTTGTCTAAACTAACACCTTAACTAAACTGTATTCATACTTTCGCTGCGAGTATGTGCATTTCAAGAATTCTGTCATCCCCACCACCATTATTTTATAATAAATTGGAATAGTACTTTTCACTTGTGGTCCACGTTCTCGTATAATAATTACTGTTCAAACTTAACAACCGGCTAATTTTGCATATACATTTATTGTATATTGCTTTTGTCATCTCAAAACAAAAAAAAAGAAGTACATTAACTAGCATTACGTTGCATGAAGTGTCTCTGAAACTTGTGATTTATGTCAATTCTCTTCTTCCAGAAAATAAACCTATGAAGAAAAAAATAAAAAATATTAACTTTTACTTGAGTTAACTTATCTGCATTGTTTGTGTAACTTTGATAGGTACAATTTGTATTTACATTTAATGATAATGATTTCAGATTAGTTAAGTTATACTACAGTAGAATCTAATTGTTTCTAAAAGTTATTTTCTACAAATTTAACGTTCGTAGTTTAGTTAGTTCTGTGTTGCACGATTCCTGTTACTGACCTTTAAATTTTAACAACCTCGACTCAATAACAATGAACTACATTTGTAAAACCTGTTTCAGCACCTCTCATATTTCCTTTTATATTGTTATTTTTTTAATTTTATTTCCATGACTTTTTTAGAAATATGTTACTGCTATAAAGCATATGTAAAATATAAAATAAAATAAAATATTGTGGATAATACACGTGTCATTGTACAATACCGTTCAAAATAATTGTTTATATGTTTTTAAACGTTTATATTTCCTATTATTTGTATTATTAGATTAAGTTTAATCACGATAACATATTTTGACAGTAGAATAATGTCAATTCAATTATAATAAGTATAGCCTATTATGTATTTATGAATTTATGACATGGTCAACCTTTTGGAGTAATACTGTATGAAATGTTTGCTAGACAGGGAACTAACTAAGCATATGTAATAGGGATAAAAATATGCGTATTTGTAACCATAAAATTAAGTGTATGATTAATTGTGAACATTGCAATATTAAACTTAATAGTTTTACCTGTATAACTTTACTGTTGAATTTGGCTTTTACATTAGGTTACTCCCATGTCTTTCAAATGTCCTCACAAACAAAATGCAGAAACTTAGTCAATCACAAAAAAGACAACAAAACCGGCATTATTCATACTCTTCCGATTTGTAAACCTAAATATTAAATAATTAAATTACAAACATAAGTATGTGACACAGCACTTGAAATTTTAGAATTAAATATTTTTTTATTAACCGAATATTATGCATAATGTTATGAATGTATAATGCAATACCTTTTAATTTTCTATCGTTATCTGGAAGTTTTAGACACCTGTTGTCTTATTAAATTACATGTAAAAGTTATCATTTACTACGTTATTAGGTAGATTACTTCACCGTTTAACAGCATTACAACACTTATAACCTCAATTAGTTTAATATTTGTATTAATTTCCTTTACTATTATCATTTTTATATATTATTTTGCAGTTTATATAATAAAAATACGAGATTTTAATGTCAATAAGTAATCAATTTTCTCCAAAAGTTAAGTTGACGGAGTATTTCATTCCATAAGGGAAAAATTAGTTTCGTTTAATTGGCGACGCTAGCGTCGTAAAAGCGACGCCGGCAGAACTAACACTGCTTGTTGGTTCAACAAAAATTTTGACAGATAACGTTCTATTGATTTTTCTGAAACGTCCATTGAACCAATGAGAGTGTCGAAATTATTTTTAAAGGGTGAGGTTTTAGAAGTACTTTTGTCGCTGAGTTAAAACAAGTAGTGAGAATAGAAATTTGTGGTTACCGGAATTTTAGACGCTTAAAGTTATTATTTTAGATCAGATGCAGGTGGCAACGCTTTTCCGGGAGTCTGCGAATCTTTTGGGAGCAACGATGGAAGCAGGAGGAAGTGGAGGGCCTGAATCCGTTGCTCCAAATCATGGCCCTACCGCGATATGTTATGATTCGTTCAGTCATCCTGTCAGTGTGTCCAATAAATATAGGATGTAAGTAAAAAGAAATTTTTTGATTGAACGTGAATGTTTTTATATTTGTCATTGTTTTCATTAATTTGTTTCTCCCTGCATTGGATAACCTCACCCCTTAATGCAAACAAATTGGTGTTGCATGCATTATTACCTGTGTTACAAACAATTGTGTGATTAGATAAATTATTAGTAATGTTTGAAATACATCGTCGCATAATTATATTCTCGCAGCTATTAGCTGACATTTTATTAGCTGGATGTTTATAGAAGCAATTACCTATTTGTGTTTAATTTGAAGACCAAACTTTTTAGCTTCTTTATGTTCGGAATTATTTTTATTCCTGTTTGCAGGTAAAAGAAAACAGTAAGTTATGTAATTTCTTTTTTAATGTTTGTTTTATGTAATTTATTTTTCTTTTCAGTAATATGAAACTAGAACCCCAAGATGATGGTTATGAAACAAGTGGTGATATGATATTATCAAACACTGCCCCATTAAATCATGAAGTTAAATGTGAGAAAAATGAAGATCCCTATAGTTTCATAGATGATGATCCAATGCCAGGATTACCTGTTAATAATCAAGGGCCTCCTGTGTGTATCAACAGTGCTGATAACCCTAGTCAGTTTATAATGGGCCCTAAAAAGCGAGGTAGAAAAAAGAAGTTAAAAACAGAAGAGTAAGTAGATCTGCCGTTAAGGTTATTTATTTACAGTTAGTTAAAAAATTTAATTTTATAAATGTGGTTTATCATATTTCATATTTTAAGAATAAACCCAACCTTATCAAATCCTGGACTGCCTAGACCAGTAAAAGAACGAAAAAAACATGATAGATTCAATGGAATGCCAGAAGAAGAAGTTTCTAAAAGAACGCTCCCCGATCATCTTGCAGCAAACTTAGATATTATAATAGTAAGTTTAAATGTTTTTTTTTCCTTTACATAAAATCAAAAATGATTAATAACATATTTATTTACTCAGATAATGATTTTTCTGTATTTTTAGATCGGAATAAATCCGGGTCTCTTTGCTGCATATAAAGGACATCACTATGCAGGTCCAGGTAATCACTTCTGGAAATGTTTGTATTTATCTGGGTTGACGAAGGAACAAATGACAGCCGACGAGGATTATAAACTATTACAGGTAGGAATCGGTTTTACAAATATGGTACAACGCCCCACAAAGGGCAGCGCAGATCTAACAAGAAAAGAAATAAAAGAAGGTAGTCAAATTCTGTTAGAAAAGTTGAGAAAATTCAGGCCAAAGATTGCTGTTTTCAATGGAAAACTTATTTATGAAGTGTTTTCTGGGAAAAAAGATTTTCACTTTGGAAGACAGCCGGATTGCGTGGATGGGACAAATACGGTAAAAATAAAATTATTATTGTAATTGCGTCAATTTTAACAATCTGCGTTTTTACAGTATATGTGGGTGATGCCTTCATCAAGTGCAAGATGTGCACAGTTACCAAGAGCAGCCGACAAAGTTCCCTTTTATGCAGCGTTGAAAAAATTTCGCGATTATTTAAACGGTTTAATAGCGACGATTGATGATTCGGAAATGGTTTTTACCGAGCCCCGTTTGAAAGCATGCTATGAACCAGAACCAAAACCAGATCCTGATATAACTGATATTAGTAATGCTGTGATTACAAAAGAGGATGGTACCATAGTTCCGTGTAAGAAAAAAAGAGGTAGACCAAAGAAAATTAAAGTAGAGGGTGAGGAGCCTCCGAAGACTTCAACACCAAGAAAACCACCAGCACAAACTAACTGTGATTTTCCTAAAAAGAAAAGAGGACGACCTAAAAAAGTAAAAGCCGAAGATTTAAAAGATAATCTTCAGTCATCAAACATCGAGAATAACATGAAAAGTTTCGGTAATCCTAGCCCTATACAGTCTCCGAATGGTTATTATCATATGCCGCCCGATGTTAACCCTCCAAACAGCACAAATAGTTTATATGTTACTCCGAATTACAACCAGTCACCTCGATCAGCTCAATTCTCACAATCTCCAAGACCACCGTACAGTCAGTCACCACGACCTCCATACAGCCAGTCTCCTAGACCACAATATAGTCAGTCTCCACGTCCACCCTACAGTCAGTCCCCACGACCTCAATATAACCAATCACCTCGACAATATAATCAATCCCCTCGTCCCCAATACAGCCAGTCACCACGGCCACATTCGCACTCGTTTACACATTCAGATCTTAGTTCTGAGATTAGTGCTGCTATAAGTTCGGAACCTTTAGGTTCACCAACATCTCCTAGTATAGGGCCTCCCGATTTCGAACCCCCTTCTAATATGGCGGAAGAAGGTTTTGAAAGTCCAGCTTCTTCACCTAGTGAGCAGCCACCTCACTATCCTTATCAAACGCCATATAATATGGATATGCCGTCAGAAAGTGCTTATCTTCCTCCAAGACACTCCCAGGATATTGCATCAAAAAGCCTGTCTGGATTAGAATCTTTGGTCGATCAAATTCCGAGTATAACTGAAGGAGAAGGAGACTACAGTAGCCCTGCTTCTCCTTTCAGTTATGCTTCTCCTTCTAACTATCCTATTTACCCAACACCCACCTGGAGTAATCATTACGACTCCATGCCTCCCCTTTCGTATCCCCAAATCCCATATGCACAGAGCTATGCTTCTGGACTACATGTACCTAGTCCTAATTATCCATACTATGGTTATCCACAGCCTACGTCGACGCACCCGCCAGGTTATCCTCCGTACTTAGGCGGCTTCTGATTGGTTTCCGTCACAGTGTATTCATGTCGTGTACCTGTACCATATGTTGAGCTAATACCTAGCAAGCCTGTGCGTTTGAGTACAGTCAATCACTTGCATTTTGACAACAGAGACTTGCACAGGGTAAATGGTGATATTTTCTTGTCATAAGTATTTTCTCTAAACTTTGAATGTTAGATAGGCCAAGGGTATTGTGCATTATGTTACTCAGATCTCAGTGGAGCGTGTGTACAAACTCGGAGTGTGTGATCGTTGTTTTAGCTGTAGCCTATTTTGTTTTTGTTTAATAAATTTGTTATAGCTCTTCAAGTATTTTCTTAAACCCTATCACATATCAAGTTCAGGTTGAGGCAACCGTTTGTTTTGCTGGATGTTTCCTTGAATTGGGTGATTTGCTCATCACTTTTATTGTTAGCTAGCAGAGCATTTTTGCAGTGATTTTGTTTGATAATTACTGAAAATAAAACTATTTGTTACATGTTTCTCTAGTGTTACTGCATTATTCTCTGCTAGCTTTCCTTCTAAATTCTTCGAAAAAAAAAGAAAGATAAATGTTTACTATCTAAACTTCAATTTTTGTACTTTAAACAGTATTAATGTTTAATGGTAGTTAAATAAATATTGTTTTAGTTCTAACTTGTATATTATTTTACTACTTTCGTTTAAAATATTATGTATAAATGTTCTAAAATTCTATTAATATAAATACACCTTACTTTTTCATTTTCCCTAATCCGCTTGCTTTCCTTAATAACTTCATGACTATGAACGAATGATTAATCTTATTACGATTACATATTCAATTTTTGCGTATTATTTATAATAAAATTAATTTAAACCAGGAACGGACACACTAAAAGAATTATAACTGATTTCTTTAAGTATTTCGCTATATTTTGATGATAAAATTTAAATTTGGTTTAAATAAATGTTTAAGTATATTAAATTAAATTAAAAAATTACATGGGAATGACTTATTATTAACTATAACTGAATGCACATATGTTGAGCATTGTTATATACAATAATTACATAAAGAAAAACTACAATTTTTATAAATTTGCACCGACTATTAAATGAAATAATCTTAAGATATATCACTGTGATACATATTTCTTACCGCTTTGCAAATATATTTACATGAAACACTGGTTTTCACTCGAATTCACTGTTTTCTGTTAAAGCTGGTATATTTAAAGTCTTATTGATTATATTGGACAAATAAAAGCTAACAAGTAATAGATTCTTAAAAATACTTTTAAGATTTTTTTTAAATATACAATATTAAAATTGAAGTGTTTGTTCCTTTACAATGCAGCTTTTATTCGTCCTATTGAAAGATAAAAAAAAATTAACGGCTTTAAGCTTAATTTGATAATTGTATGGGTTATATTACTTTTTACTCGCAGAATACGTGTGCATTGTCATCTTATTTAATGCAAATAAATGCATGCACGTTTAAATCACTCTTGTAATAGGAAAAAAAATGTAAATCTCATTTATTAGAGGGATCTGGTTGAATATCCATAGTTTTACAAACCCATCCTGCTATATCCACATTTTCAGATTCTGCCCGTTTTATCCAAGGATGATCCTATAAAATAGAAGAATGTACATAATATATTTAGTGATTCAATTTAGAAATTTACCATAAGTGTTTTTAAATCGGCTCTTTCGTCAGGATTCTTTTTCAAACATTGATCAACAAAGTCCTTAAATTCATCACTGAAAATGCCAGCCGGAAGTTTTGGTGGAGGCTCATTAACAATATAATCTAATAATTCAAATATAGCCATTGGTCTTGGACCATTAGATGAATTAGATGGGTCACTATCCTGATTAGGACCAAATATATTCGCCAAAGTTTTAGCATCGGGAGGAGGGATAGGGTACATTCCTATGGCCATTTCTACTAATGAAAGCCCTAGAGACCAGATATCACTCTGAACAGAATAATGTGTACCCTGAAGTCTTTCAGGCTATAATTAATAATGGAATTATCATAAGTACAATTTCTGGTGGAAACACAATCTACTTACTGACATGTAACTTCGTGTACCAACAAAAGAATTAGCCATAGAATCAATAAGTTGTCCAGATACTCCAAAATCACATATTTTAATTTCTCCATTACTATTTACTAGGATATTGCTTGGCTTAACATCTCTGTGCATAATAGCATGTTTGTCTCGTAAGTAACTTAGTCCTTTTAAAACTGCTGATGTGATTTTACCAAGAATATTTTCTGGAATGCGCCCTGCTTTTTTTAAAATTAAGTCCAATGATCCTGCATCCATATACTCCATACATATACTTATTTCACCATCACTATAAAATGCTCCATAAAATCCAACAATATGAGCAAAATTGCATTCATGTAGCACTTTGAGTTCTCTTATAATTTGCTTCTTAATAGCTGCTTTCACTTCTAAATGTATCAGTTTTATAGCCATTATAAGTTTGCCAGACTTATGTCTTACCTAAATAAAAAAACATTAACACTAAAAAAAAATAAAATTTAAGATACAATTTACTTTCATTACTACTCCACCATTTCCTGAACCTAGTTCTCCAAGTTTTTCAAAATCATCATCACTTAGTTCACCCATTTGTTCTTTCTGACATAAGAATACTTCAATGCGTTTTCTTTGAGTATCATCCATGTCAAGTTCTTCTAGTCGAGCAGTTAGATTGTCTATACTGTTTTTTGGAACTAAATTGTTCATACTAAAAAATACATAATAAGAAAACCGTTTTATAAAACGAAATAAAATAATCACTTTGCAGGTTCTTGAAACGGAGCTCCTGTTGGAGTTATTGTTGGAGTCTGGTCAATTGACACAGGTGGGAGTTTTAAATTTAGTTTATTCTTCGACATGTTTCTTTTCTTTCAGAGTTCTAATGTAATCTGACAAAATATCTTTATCACGATATCATGATTTTCATATATTTGGAACACATAATTACATTATAGGTTATATTCGGTGTGTATTTTCTTTTTGGTTTGTAAATAATTGTTCACTGATTTGTTAAAGTTGATAAATTATTTCGTACTAAAAAAAATTGACACAAAGCATAAACTGCCGGAACAAAATAATTACAATTATAATTTTGTAAACATTGGCTTTCTCAAAGAAAACGGGGGAAAGTTGGAAGAAGGATGTGGTGTTATATTTCGTTCTGTGATTCGTATCCATAGATGCATTATTCCATGACAGCAAATAAAAATCAGTCTTCCATAGAACATTTATGAATTCTAGATTCGTTCAATGAAATTTAAACTTTATTAAATAATAAACGGTAAAACACACCAACAAACAGTCTTATTAGTTTCTTGTATTAATAGCTGCATGATAAACATCCCAAATCGTATCCACGAGTTAAATTTTTGCAGTTCAGGGGTAAACAACTTGTTGCTTGTTATTTAAAATTTTCTGTAAAGCCATTCGCCAGTATGCTTACATTAATTAAGTGGCGTCTAACATTGCTTACGTACACGTTCTATCAAGTACAAGTGTTCTGAAACTAACTTACTTTTTACCGAAAACCTGAATAGCCAATCAGATCAAATTTTTGGTTATAATTATATAAAAACTTGTAATTTTTACTTTTTTATTCATTAAAATTATAGGTATCAATTGTTATGGAATGATCTTTAAAGATTAAAGTCGTGGTTTAAATGTTCTCTTTTCTTGGAATTGTCTGTCCAACTTTTCATCGGTAGATATGGCAAACAGTCAGTTTCCTAAACAAAGTAGTCTTAGTCCGACTGCTACGAGAATAAACTCTAAGCATACCTGCCGAAAAGTTGAACAGACAATTTCAGCTGAGAGAGAACTTACCAAGACCAGCTATCATAAATTGTCAACTTTTATATATAGCTTCTAACATCATGTAATTACATAGAAATTTTATATAAAAAAGTCAACAATGTATACTAAATCTTCACAAAGTAACAGCGTCCTCTTTAACTATACCAGTAGCCATCATGCCTAGAAGATTATTTATAGAGATAACCTTTGTTATATATATATATATATATATATTTATTATTTATTTATTTCGAGATATTAATTAATACAGTTTTGATATAAAAGCAAAATATAAAACTAAGATTCACATATATACAAAGTTTTAATCACAGATCTGGTTTTGGTGCAATGGTAAGTGTAACAGATAAACCAGATTCTTTTATGAGCGTCACAATATCGCCATGACTGAGATTCATAATGTCTATATGATTAACTGCTACTATGTAATCTCCGACCCTAAGTTGCCCACAACGTTCTGCCGGGCTGTCTTCGATCAAACGGCCTAAAGTTAAATATAAAATTTTATTTATAAGAAAAATGGACGATATATTTTTTAATTTACCTATGGTAGATCCGATTTTGTTCACCGATGATATTATTACAAAACCAAATCCTTCATTTTCATTTCTTGTTACTCTAACATCGTACGTGTTAGGTGGAACATTTGACACGGAAGTGGAAGGGCACATAACACTTGGTGAATATTCTTGAACGGGAAAATTCGCCATTACCGGAGGTGCACCATTGAACGATTGGTTTATACGCCTCCTTAATACTAAATGGACTTGGCCCCTTGCAGCTGCCGAATTCATGAGTTGCACAACGCAACTATGAGACGCTTGCAAAACTAAATAACCATCCACGCTTATTAATTCATCACCTGTTTTTATGCGACCGTCTAAATCTGCGGCACCTCCTGGCACAATATGACCCACCGCAACCTATTAAATCAGACTATTATTTCAATAATGTTCATTATTAATTTTCTTCTATGTGAAATTCAAATATAAACATATAATAATCACGTATCGCAGGCAAACAACAACAAATACCTTTTGTTAAAACATCATTAATATTTGGAAACATATTAAAAATAATTATTTCTTTTTTAGTGCTGAAATGTGTAAACTTGAATTCTGGATTAACGTTTAACGAATTGCTTCATGTTGCCTGGATATGCATAAATTAACTAAAAGCTATTACTAACATCTCGTCATTCTGGTAAAGGCATTAAACAAAACATGAACAAATGTTTGCAAATAACGAAATAATAAAAGAATAAATATGAATGTAACAAAAGTTTGCATGCAATCCTTTAAACAAACGACTTGAAAACAAGTCTAACATACCTTCCATTATTTTTTTTAACAAATAGTTAAGTTCTTGCCATCACCAGATAACACGTTTCTAAAGTCTTCCTACATTTACTGCCTCCCAATATAATGCAGATATTCTGTTTCCACCCCAATTCGCGTCTTAAATGTACATTATATAGTTAAAGAAAATAACGAATCGGTTCCCTACACATAATCAGAGATCAACGGAACGATAAAAAATGAAATTTTTTATATTCAGTAATAACATCTGATTATATTGTGTGATCTCTAGTTACTGGTGTTAATCGATATTTACCGTTTCAACATTTATAAATAAACAAACCTGTGATCGATCTTCTATCCCTCCAATGATTCTGAAGCCAAACCCGGTGTCATGACGATTTAATGTAACGGCAGTTTCGATGTATTCCGAATTATGTGGTAAAACCCACCAATCTTGAGAAACACTCTTTTTAATACCATTGAAGTCGTAAAGACTACCATTTTCAATATTTTTATAGTAATTGTAGTTATCATAGTAGTGACAGTCTTGAAATTTATTATAGTAAGGTGGCGCTTGATTAGGAAACTTTTCGGGACGTAGAAGTAGTTCTTCGTCATCTACTTCAGTGTTATCTATAAGAGATAATCGTAAACCTGTTGCTGAATCTTGTTTAAAATTTTCATTATGTAAATCACGTTTCATAATTTCGTCTGTACTACGATCTAAGTCCTTGATAGGCGATTTAGTCTGATGACGAGTATCAATAAGTGGAGTTTTAGGTCTAGCGGGTAAAACTTCTCGAGTTTGTGTACAATATATATCAGCTGTAGGGGTTTTACTTCTGTCATTCTTCTCTTTCCCAATAACTCTATTATCATTTTTGCGAGGTTTGTTACGAATATTTGAGTTTTTGTTGCAATAATTTCTTTGAACACATATGGTAGCTTCACTGTTGTAAGGACAATTTTTTAATACTTGTACAACCTTGTCATGATTCATATTTTGTAAATTAATATTATTAATTTCAAGAAGAATGTCACCCTCTTGTAAGTTTTTGCACCGATGACGATCTAAAATCTTCTTTACTCTTTGGCCACATGCACTATCTGCAATAGTAAAACCAAATCCCAAGTTTCCTTTTACAATTTTGACTGTAACTTCCAGTTTTCCCACATTCAGTTTGTTTATTTCTTTTAAAATGTTGTCTATATCATGTACAGATTCTTGGTTACTATTTGTTTCACTTCTGCTATTATCATTCCTGTCCAAAAAGTTATATTTACTCTCTAAGCTACTCAACTGTTTTTCCACTGAAACTACTTGAAGATTATCATCTACTGCTATTGTTGTAACAACTTCTGTGTTTGGATCATTAGGGTCAAATGGTAATGGATAACCTCGACAAACTTCTAAAGAGACAGTTGAACCTACACTAATAGATTGAAATAGTCTAACAATCTGATTATGTGTGTACCCTAATACACAAATGTCATTAACATAAACAATTACATCTCCCATTTCTAGCTTTCCATCCAACCAAGCAGGTCCTTTAGGTACAACGGATTTTATTTGTAAAAATTCATCAACTCCATCATCACCACCTATAATAGTGAAACCCAGACCTCTAGAAGATTTTACCAAAGATGTTGCAATACGCTGACCACACAGTTCAACAGGATCTTTTGTAAAAGGCAAACGACTTATGGATGATGTTGAAGCTTGAGCAGCTGCTCTTTTAGCTTGAATAACAGGGTTTTCATACTGTGTTCTTCTATTTACATGGTCTATGAAGTAAATACCATAATGAGGATCACTAATTTTTTCCCAACCATAAGGCAATTCATCATCCATACAATCCTCTAAGGACTTCTTTTGAAATTTTGAAAGCCTAGGATCTAACCAATGAGATGTACCCGTAGAATGGCTGTAAAGGACATTGAATAAAATAACACAACTGTTTGAGGAATTTCATACATGGGCCATTTTATACTTTCCATACTTAGATTATCTTACCTTATAAGTAAGTAAGTTACATTTTGGAAGGTACTAATGGATAAAAATTGCTCATAATTATCAAAATAATGCTTACTCTATAAAATACACTTCTCCACTTTCTGTATATGCTTTCTCCCATTTTGGTGGTAATGGACCTAGTTCATTTGTATCTTCCTCTGTATGCCCGTTAAAACGTTCTTTATCTTCTTCGCCAAAATTAGAATTAGTAGAAGAAACACTATCACCTTCTGTTTCTACTCTTAAAGGCTGTGACAAACTGCTATTGTCACTTTTGTGACTCATTTTAAATGTTCCTTAAATATATATCGGTCTTCTTCTTTCATGATATCAAACAAAAACTTCACAGATTTATTTCATACTAGACAATTCAATACTGTCTGAACTGATTCAAAGGCTCACAAGCACAGGAAAATACACTTTTTATTTCTTAAATTTCAACACCATCACAATAGAGACATCTTCTTCTTTTTCTTATTTCTGTCCATTGTCTGTCATGTTTTTCTGGTCTTTACAATATGTATAATTTAGCCAGCTAACAACTCGCCTTCAAGATAACATGCTTATTTATAGTATTAATACAAACATGTGGATGCAAGTGAAAAAGCGGTACACTATCATACCTACGATACCGAATATTTGAAAAAATAATAACTTCTGTTGATTTCTTATTTGTCACTTATGAGACATTTTTGATATGAGAAAATGAAGTTGTTTTACTGAGTAAGACCGTATTACTCTTAAATAAGGCCTATTAAGCTAAAATGATAATTGAGTTTAAATGAAACATTTACAAACGTTTAAACTTAATTTTCTTATATAAAAACAATTATCGTTTTATTATTGTTTAACTATAATTTTAACACTTCGTAGTTATGACGTGAGACGTCATTAGCTAACTTTTTTTCAGTTGTATTTATAGTATTTTAATATTGAATATTTATTTTACTATTTTGTTTGTTTTGAGTTAATTATTTAATAGAAACTGTTAATTTTAATTCCCAAATTGACAATAGTACGTATTATCCTCCTTTTATATTACACAGATGCATTTCGTACATATATTTCGCATTTTTTGCCTATAATAGTATTTTGTAGTTGATGGCTTAAAAATATACATATTAATAATGTTAGTTATTAAATTTTTTTTAGTAATCATTGTTAATTTAAAATGTTAACATTCACACGCCTATTTTAATAATTTTTACAAAATTTATATGCCTACCAAAAATATATAAACAAAAATTACATTTACAGGGTGACAACTAAATTTATGTAATTTATTTGTAAATTCGTTTTTTTTTTTTCAGTTTGAGTAATGTGGCAACCATCTTCTATAGAAAGAACAAATCAGTAACAGTTGTCATGCTTTTTTGGACCTCTATTTGCTATTGTATTGTGTTCTTGAACTTGAACAAAAATTTAATATAGTTGTCCGACACTATGTAGACAACTATTGTGTACGGAAAGTAGTCTCAAAAGTTTCAACTAGTAATGAACTTTTTTATTTGTATTGAATTGATGGAAGTATAACATCTTTAATCAAAAATAAAAATACTATAAGTTATAACTTGCACAATTTAAAAACTTTTTCATAAATGGCAAACTGTGAATATAATTATAGTTGCGACGTGCTTTTTTATTAAAAAATAATTTAAGCGGTTGTCATATTTATTCTATTTCATTCTGTTATCAGTGTAGAAAATGCAATTGATATTTATGTATTTTTATAGTCCTGAAAAGTTATTTTAAATACTGTAAATTTTAACTAATTAAATTTTATAAGAAAATTTTGAAGAAAGTGAATTCAGGAAAAGTTTGAAAACTTCAAGTTAATATTTTAGAAATTTATTAGCAATCAGATCAGTACAAACAAATTGTTCATATAATAAATTTAATATTATAATTTTATTAACAACATAAATATTTCACCGTTTGTTAATTATTTCATTTTATGTAATTATTACTTTTAGCTTTCATTTGTTATTTTCTCTTCCCAGATACACTCAAGAATACATTCTCCCCCTACTGTTGAAAAGGTCAAAACCCAAAAGATGATGCTTGAACAGGAGTACAAAAGGTATACAAATAAATAATTTTAGTTATAATTCTCTAACAGTGATACACTCTCACTCTGCTTTGAAACTATGTTGCTAGTACTTAATTTTTACTAAATCTTCACTAGGTCAAACTTACAACCACAAAAGATTAATATAAGTGTCTCATACCGATGTAGACAACTTTTGTGTATTCAAAACATGCATAAGGGGCAAACAACCCTTTTTAAAAATTATTCAATTTGAAAAAAGAATACCTCGAAATTTTAGCCATTTTCAAATTTAAAAACCCATAAATTTAATATAGTTGTCTTGCACAGAGGTAGACAAGTATTGAGTATGAAAAAATTGCGAAAGGGAGGCACAACCCTCTTGGGAAGTTATTCAATTTGTAAGAATAATGTTACAGAATCACTGCCATTTTCAAAGTTATAAACACAAAAATTTAATATAGTTGTCTGACTGATGTAGACAACTAATGTGTATGCAAAACATGCATAAGGGACGAACGACCCTCTTTAGAAATTATGCAATTTGTAAAAAGAATACCTCGAAATTTTGGCCACTTTCAAACTTAAAAACCCTTACACTTTATATAGTTGTCTGACACTGATGTGGACAACTATTGCGTATGCAAAGTTTGTGTAAAGTATGCACAATCCTCTTCTTTTAAAGTTTTTTTCAATTTGTAAGAGGAATATTACAGAATCTCTGCCATTTTCGAACTTATAAATAAGAAATTTAATACAGTTGTCTGACGCTTATGTAGACAACACGCTTTAGAAAAAATTCAATTTGTAAAAAAATACATGCGAATTTCGACCATTTTCAAACTTAAAAACCCATAAATTTAATTTAGTTGTTTGACATTGATTGATATGTTTCATTATTTATTATCAATTCTGTGACAAATGGTTCGACCTAAGCGGTCATTACCATCATCCAAGAGAAATATAAGTACTGACATTAAAACTAGATTGTAACCCTTAAATACTAACAGCGACACCATGGAAAAACCTAAAAACAATAAAAAAATTGACAATAACAATGGTGTTGAATTTGAACAAAGTTCAGTTTGATTGTTAACTAAAAATTTATTACCACGAACAGCTCTTTTTATTTTAAATTCTCCAACAATGTTAGTACATAATTTGACTTTTAAATTACCAAGATCTAAATTATGATTACTTTCTACACAATGTTCCGAGGAGCCTGATGTTTGACTTTTGTTTTTAATACTGTAAACATGTTCGTTAATTCACTTTTACCAATAAAAGTGGCTGTAAAATCTTTACAATTGATATATAACACGTTTATCAGATTTTGCTACTTTCTGTCTATTGTTAATTAATTAGAAATGAGCCTACTTTACGTTTATTAACTTATATTGCTATTACTTATTGTCTATTTAACGTATTCTTAACTTTATTACCTACATTTTTAACAAAATTATAATTTAAATACTTTATCCCTTCCGTAAAATTCGGTAACGTTCGGATAATCTCGTTATCAGTAGCGCATACGTAATTATTACGATACAAAAAGTCTTGTTTTATTTAATTATGGTGATAATTTAATTTTTATCAAAGTATATTTTAAAATCGGTTTTTGCAACTACAAATAAAAGTGATACATTTTATGTTTGTTACTGTCGTCAATGACATACTTCCTTCCCGTTCGCTACTACTACGTTTTCTAGCTGTTTTGAAATTTTATTTGCATTTTTGGTTTAAAAAATTGGAAAAAAGGTATGATACATACAAAATTTATATCACAATAGATTCCGGAATATCAGTTTTATATACGGTATGTATTGTTTTATTCGGGTATCGGATTATTTGTACGATTCGCATTAATTAAGTAAACGGGCAGTACGGAGTTAGTTACGCCATATTTGATAATTTAGGAGAAGTTAGAAAACTTGTTTATATCGATCGATTTTATGAAAAATAATAGCCATCAGTTCTGTGTAAACAAATTTATTATATGAAATAATTCACTTTTTTATTTTGGTAACAGAATAATTACCGTTTTCATTTATTAGGCTTTTTTTCCTACAAAATTATTTTTGACTTTCATTTGTTCTTTTTTTTTCACAGATACATTTCGGAATTCATTTTTCTGCCTTTGCCAAACGAATTCTCCATTCAACAGTTAAACCTAAACAGACATTGTAGTCTTATAGTACCTTATTGCCGAGAGGTAAGATGACTGAAAATATTTGATATTATACTATTTTAGTTGGTTTTCGGTGTATGTCTTTATTATATTTCATGTTGTATTAATTTAACGTAATTAATTCGTTTTCCTTGTTTTAGTGCCTGCAGATTGACCGAAAAATGGGAGAGTAGATTGATTACTGATAAAATAAGTTGTTTACTACAGTATTATTCCTGCTTTGTTTGTTTTTGTCTTTTCACTTGTGGACTATTTTTCAGTCAATTAAGGTGAGAATACAAAATAAATTACAAAAAGAGAGACTTATCCCTATATACCACAAACGATTACTAATGTGGACACGTGTTTTGCCCACTTACAATGTGGGCATTTTCAACACAAGACTATTTTAAAGTGAGAATATATGTCATAATATAAATAATTATATTTAATATGAACAGAAAAAAATATTTGACATTGCTTTAATAACCTGCTATACTCATTTCTTTACTAGGGAGGCTAAATTGATTATATTTTAATACTGTTTCATAGCATTTCAGTTTAGAAGAACATAATGAAAATGCTGGATGCCATGTGTTATGAATTATTGGTCGTATCTGTCCTCTTTCAGTCCAGAGTGTAGCAATACGTGATGGAAGTATAAAAGTGCCTTTTCCCCACTAGAAACAGAAAACGATTTATAACAAGGAATTAGTATGTATTACATTAATTAATATAAGATAGCAGATATACTTACACATTTTTAATTATTCTCAACAGTGAAATTTTAAGAATCATTTCAGAAATGTCAAAAGCAGAATTAAAGTAGCAGTATGTTCTATTGCAGTAGCATGAAAGTCAGCATAAAATAAGCGATAGAGCATTTGTTTTAAATGTTACATATTTTATAAACCATAATAGATGCTAGTTAATGTTAAAGTTAGTGATGCTATGTCTCTATTTTATGTATTTAATAGTGTAGTTAAGTTGTTTTTCTTCGCCGTTTCTCTAGGTTGGCTGACGAATGAGAGAGCATTGAAGCACAATGGTGTTGTTGGTTTCCAGGACCTGCTTTCCTTTGATGTCTACACTATGCAGATAATTTTCGACACTACTGAAACAAGTTATCTGCAATGGCATCGTTGGATTTAGTTTGCTTTTTACACTTGTAAACTTCGGCACATTACATTCAATTGACAGGTAAAAAAAATATTTTAAAATACACTACAACAAATAGCACAAAGATTTTTAATTAAGTGCATAAAAATCCGTCGCCGCATTAAAATATTCTAAATATTCTATCCTTAAAAATTAAATGCTGTTCCTAGTCAGTTGGGAAATGGGAGTAATTTTTTAATTAGTTTATTACAACTAGAGCGTCTAGGAAGCAATTTATTTAAATAGTAGAATTGATCGACAGCAGTTTAATGTTGTATAAATAATGCCTTTAAAAATAAAAACGTGTGCAACGTAATTTTTAAACTTTTATGACGCCGATTATCCGGAAATAATAGTGAAATTATAGAAGACTATGTAGAAAAGGGCAGAAAAAAGGTGTAAGTAAATAAGTATACATTTGTAATGCGCGACTAGAAATGTGTAAATTGCGAAAATGTGTACAAACTAAAAATACTCGGTAAGTTACCGCGTAATTTCAAACAGTTGAGTTTTGCTAAACATCGTATTTCTTGTTTGTTGGTGTGTTACTTTTTATTTGTTGCTACCTATAGACAAAAATTCTTTTACAGATTTTTCATAACAAAATTATTAAAAAAATATAAAATTAGTTTATTCGTTAGATTTTATCATAATTGTTGTTTTTTTAATGCTAATCTATCACAATAATGCATGTGGTTTTTGTTTCTTTTGATTCATGTCTGTTCATTCGTTAGCATGTATAATTAATTCGTTTCTTTTTTCACCTTTCACAGTTTGACCTATGAATACCAACCAACACCATTAAGTTTATTACTATTACGTTCCTACTGTGCACTTCATTTGCTGTTTCACTTTTCAAACTTTGGAGTTGTAATTAAAAAAGGTAAGATTTTACCATTTAAATGTTTCAAAATATTTTTTATAGTGGTCAAATAGTTACGGTCGATCTGTGCATGAGGTTTGTACAGAATGTTTAGGTGCCATGTTGTCTGTCAAATAAAAATTTGTATTTTTATGAAATGTGATTGGCCTTTACTTGATGATAGTCGATCATGATAGAGAAATAAAGCAAATAACTGTACACTTTCACAAATGATTTGCGAAAGTGTATGGTTTGTTTTATTTCTCTATTGCATGTTTATTTCAATCGACAATTAAGAAGTATCCTCGCCAGTAAATTTCACCTGAATTTTTACATGTTTTTCAAATTTTAAGAATTGAAAATAATCGTTCAACAGGTGGAAAAGTTTTGAAAACGGAAATGTCTATGTTTCAATTTTTTTTTGTGCAATACGTATGCAATCTGAAATATACTGGGTGTATGTTGAGTTATGTATGCATGATATGTAACAAGTTACCTTGAGGAAGGAATATATATATATATATATATATATATATTTTAAATTTATGGTGGTATTGGAAGCTTCCCGTTTATTACTTCACGTGATTTTTATTTGTCAAAGACTCTACGATATTTTCGATTTTTTTTGCAGAAAATGGTAGTTACGAGATGGCAATAATTGGTGTCGCTTTGGTCCCTCTTCTATAGTGTTGTATTGCAATGTCCAAACCGTTTTAACAATCTTGGAATGAACTTTAGAGACAGCAGCAATTAGCAATTTTAGGACTGTTTGACTGTTTCAGGAATGGATTGGATCGAAAGGTAGGAATTGTTTGAATTAAATAAATTAACCATATTTGCAGTCAAGTAATTGCTTATTCTGAAGTCACTTGTTTCATTACTGTTTCATTTGCTTTTGACCTGTTTTTAATTTAAAACATGAATGAAAACTACTGGGTTAAATGAACAGTAAGAGGTACTAAACTTTCGACAATTTTAACATAATAAATTATTAATTTAAAAAGCCTCTTGCTTTCCTAAATCGATTTTAATTAATTAGTTTTATTTACGAGCAACATTGATTATTGTAACATCAAGATATTCTACTCATTCATACTGGATGCAGCACGTAGATTTTGTCACCGCCAAGTTATCGATTTTTATGCTTGCTAAACACGCGCATAATGTTTAACATATTATGAAACATAATAATATTGTAAATAAAAGTATAGTTTTTTTTTATGTTTCGAAAACGTTTATTAAGATACTCTACAATTGTTTCGGCCCATGAAGATGCAGTATTATATTATGCCAAAACAATTGTACAGTTTCTTAATAAAACGTTTTTGAAACATAAAAAGGCTATACTTTTATTTATGTTATTAAATTAACTTTGTTGCAGTATTAGGCGTCGCTTGCCTTGCTTGGCCATAATTCATGCTAAATACTGTAACAATATTATTACATTGAAATTCTTTTTAATTTACTTTTTTTTTAATAAAAATAGTTTGATCTTTCATTTTTATATCAAAGGTAAAACATTAAAAATCTGACTGTTAATTCATTGCTAAAAATAAGTATAGATTTTGTATTGCGAAACGTAGTCAAGGGATAACGGCTGTTTTTCTGCGTATATAGCGATAAAACAAGTGACTAGTACTGGTTATTATTTTTTAATTTTTTAAATAATAATCAATACGAATGCGTGTCTAAAAAAATTAAACACTCATACTGTTTTTTATAAACGCCAGTGCAGGGTGATATAAATAATAAATAATGACAAACAAACAACTGAAGACAATGAGTGTATCTGTTAGCCTGTTGCACTTTTTAATTGATTTTGGTTTAGTTTGTTGATTTTTTTCTTACTGACATTTTTGTTGAACAATTAGTTTACTGCTTAATAAATAGTGAGTAGTTTGTTAGAAACAAAGCAGGGAAATCATTGGTTTTCTATTTTAACTCTTATCAATTATTAAATATTTCCGAATAGATATTGCTATACATCTAACGAAACCAGTATAGCATTTTTTGAGAAATAATTGAAAAAGCAGACACTTATTGTCTTCAGTTTCTTTGCGAAAAATTCATTTAATAATGTACATAATGATTTTTGGGGTTCTGTACTGAGAAAGGGTAAAAAGGACACAGTGGATTATACTGAGCAGTTACTTTGTTTGAATTAAATAAATTAACCGTTTTTGCAGTCAACTAATTGCTTTTTGTGGAAGTCACTTGTTTAATTTGTTTTCGAGTTAGTTTAATTTTGAAACAAATGAATAATAACAACTGTACCAAATGAGGAGTAAAAGGCACCAAACTTTTGACAAATTTAACATAATCAGTTATTAATTAACAATAACCTCTTACTTTCCAAAATTGTTTTTAATGAATTGGTTTTATTTGCTAACAACATTGAATTTAGGCCTTGTTTGCGATCTTCTTCTTTGCTATTGTATAAGGATCGCATGATTTGATTGCATTCATTGCATGTATTGATGTGGCATGGAAAAGAAAACGACCATGTGGTGTTTTTTTAGTATTGAATATTTATTTGTTAGTAATGTCCTTATGACGTTACTAACAAAGGTGAAGTTGTGACGTTTGAAATTTATACTTGAGGTTAATATAGCGAGCGAAAAGGAATCGAATTGTGCTTTGTTGTTAATTTATTTCATTTATTTAATTAATGAAAACCAAAAGTTGACAGTAATAACCACAATATAGGTATAATTAGCAAAAAATAATAGAACATTGGCTACATATAGGTACATAGTTTTTATATATGAAATAGATGTAGATATATACAGTGTGAAAGGAGTTAAATCAATTATTGCAGAATTAATAAAAATTTTAAAATTGTACAAAATTATAAAACATCATACCGTGTTACAATGTAATAGAAATACCAAACAATTCGTGAACGTTCCGATTTGTATGCCCTCAAACAAATTAACAGGAAAAATTGTAGCAGACCGGTAATCATAAGAACTCACAACCTTAACACAGGCTGCTACATTAACAAGTTAACATATTACCAGAAACTAAAAACAATACATTCCGGAAAGTGCTGTTTCACATCTTAGAGCTCATCGCGTCTTCGAAAGAAATTCGTCGAAGATAATGGCGGATCTGTAATCACAACAAGACAGACAGACAAACAACAACGAAAGTTGAAACTAAATGAAAATGGGTTAAAATATTTCTAAATAGAAGTAAAAATTATTATTTAGAAAATGGCATTTATAATCAAAAATATAAATACGTATTTTCCATTTTAAACAGAACCAGAAGTACGAGCTGAACTAATAAGAGTTATATTTGGCTATTCTACCCGTTTAGTAGCCCATCTACTTCTACGTAAACATGTGTTCCATCGACTTGTACGCAGCTGATATCCGTACAAACAAGATCATTACCACTTTTATGAATATGAATTTTGCTAGGGATTCCAGCCGTGAAAGCCTGTTCTTATAATAAACTACCAAATGTTAAAAGTGCCTGTTGGTCCGCGAGAGACATTTCATCTCTTACCCGATTTCTGCTAACCGGGCACTTCCCTATCCGCCACCCGGGAACGCGCCCGATGGGGGTTGCAGGCTCCCCACACGGGAAAAATATTACTCACGCTCTGGTCAATGATGCAAACCGAGCGTGAGGGATCTTTTGTTATGTGGTGTGTCCAAACCACAACATTTCACGGACATTAATAGCTATTAATTGTCGATGTACGATTTGGAGATTTAAAGGAAGTATAAAGAGTTCTGTTCATAAAATTGTTAACACATAAATAATGGTCGAAGGCTAAAAATTCTTTTTCTCTATACTACATATACGCAGATAAGCCACCTTCATTGATATACATTACAACATCAACTGCTACCACATAAAATTACGACATTACAACCTTAAATAAGAATATTTAGCTTTTCGAACCATAGTGATAAAGCAACTTATATATTTTTGTGAACTTGCTTTCGGTCGCCACTAAAATATATAATATGAGCTTAAATGAAAGTAACGACTCATGGAAGGAAATTTCAAAAAAGCTCAAAAAAGCAGCTTAAAACAATGAAATTGTTTAGATTGCTTAACGACATTAAACAATATTCCCAGACGAAAAGAACGTTAAGAATTAGCCAACGAGGTAATTTCCAAATCGTATTATCACAACAAGACAGACAACCTGACAGATTCAGGATGCCATGTCACATATTAAAAAATGAAAACAGTAACAGAGAACACCTTATTCTAAATACTATACTTTCTGGAAATTGATGCATCACATCTTGGAGCCATTGCTTCTCCGAAAGAAATCCGTCGAAGAAAGTGCGGATCTGTAATCATAACAAGACAGACAACCTGACAGATTCAGGATGCCATGTCACATTAGAAAATGAAAACAGTAACAGAGAACACCTTATTCTAAATACTATACTTTCTGGAAATTGATTCATCACATCTTGGAGCCATTGCTTCTCCGAAAGAAATCCGTCGAAGAAAGTGCGGATCTGTAATCATAACAAGACAGACAACCTGACAGATTCAGGATGCCATGTCACATTAGAAAATGAAAACAGTAACAGAGAACACCTTATTCTAAATACTATACTTTCTGGAAATTGATTCATCACATCTTGGAGCCATTGCTTCTCCGAAAGAAATCCGTCGAAGAAAGTGCGGATCTGTAATCATAACAAGACAGACAACCTGACAGATTCAGGATGCCATGTCACATATTAAAAAATGAAAACAGTAACAGAGAACACCTTATTCTAAATACTATACTTTCTGGAAATTGATGCATCACATCTTGGAGCCATTGCTTCTCCGAAAGAAATCCGTCGAAGAAAGTGCGGATCTGTAATCATAACAAGACAGACAACCTGACAGATTCAGGATGCCATGTCACATATTAGAAAATGAAAATAGTAACAGAGAACACCTTTAGTTAAATACTGTACTTTCTGGAAGTTGATTCATCACATCTTGGAGCCCATTTTAGTTAAATACTGTACTTTCTGGAAGTTGATGCATCACATCTTGGAGCCCATTGCTTCTTCGAAAGAAATCCGTCGAAGATAATTGCGGATCTGTAATCACAACAAGACAGACAACCTGACAGATTCAGGATGCCATGTCACATTAGAAAATGAAAACAGTAACAGAGAACACCTTATTCTAAATACTATACTTTCTGGAAATTGATTCATCACATCTTGGAGCCATTGCTTCTCCGAAAGAAATCCGTCGAAGAAAGTGCGGATCTGTAATCATAACAAGACAGACAACCTGACAGATTCAGGATGCCATGTCACATATTAGAAAATGAAAATAGTAACAGAGAACACCTTTAGTTAAATACTGTACTTTCTGGAAGTTGATTCATCACATCTTGGAGCCCATTGCTTCTTCGAAAGAAATCCGTCGAAGATAATTGCGGATCTGTAATCACAACAAGACAGACAACCTGACAGATTCAGGATGCCGTGTCACATTAGAAAATGAAAACAGTAACAGAGAACACCTTATTCTAAATACTATACTTTCTGGAAATTGATTCATCACATCTTGGAGCCATTGCTTCTCCGAAAGAAATCCGTCGAAGAAAGTGCGGATCTGTAATCATAACAAGACAGACAACCTGACAGATTCAGGATGCCATGTCACATATTAAAAAATGAAAACAGTAACAGAGAACACCTTATTCTAAATACTATACTTTCTGGAAATTGATGCATCACATCTTGGAGCTATTGCTTCTCCGAAAGAAATCCGTCGAAGAAAGTGCGGATCTGTAATCATAACAAGACAGACAACCTGACAGATTCAGGATGCCATGTCACATATTAAAAAATGAAAACAGTAACAGAGAACACCTTATTCTAAATACTATACTTTCTGGAAATTGATTCATCACATCTTGCAGCCCATTGCTTCTTCAGGAGAAGTCCGTCGAAGATAAGTGCGGATCTGTAATCACAACAAGACAGACAACCTGACAGACTCAGGATGCCATGACACATATTAGAAAATGAAAACAGTAACAGAGAACACCTTATTTTGAATACTATACTTTCTGGAAATTGATGCATCACATCTTGGAGTTGAAGCTCTTCTTGGAAAACACGTCAACGTACTTACATTCGTTCCTCAAAAGCTAAAAGTTCTTTTTCTCTATACTACATCTACGCAGAAAAGCGACCCACATTGATCTAGATTACAACATCAACAGCTACCACATAAAATTACGACATCACAACCCTTAATAAGAATATTTAGCCTTTCGAACCGTAGTAATAAAGCAACTTATATTTTTTGTGAACTTGGTTTCGGTCGCCACTAAAATATATAATATGAACGTAAAATGAAAGTGACGACTGATGAAAGGGTATTCCAAGAAAGCTTATAACATTGAAACGGTTTAATTCACTTAACGAAATTAAATAATATTCCAAGACGAGCGACGAAATTTCCAAATCGTACATAAAAATTTGAAAATTATACAAAATTATAAAACATCTTACCGTGCTACAATGTAATAGAAATACCAAACAATTCGTGAACGTTCCGATTAGCATCCCGTCAAACAAATCAACAGGAAAAATTGCAGAAGACCTGTAATCATAAAAACTCACAACCTTAACACAGGCTGCTACATCAACAAGTTAACATATTAGATTATGTAATGACCTACCAGAAAGTAGAAACCATACATTTCGGAAATTGCTGTTTCACATCTTGGAGCCTATCGCTTCTTCGAAAGAAATCCGTGAAGATAAATCTTGGAATCCATTGGTACTTAATGTAAATGCCGTACTTTCTGGAAATTGATGTTCCACATTTTGGAGGTAAGGTACTTTTGGGAAAACACGTCGATGTACCTCCATTGGTTCCTCAAAAGACATCCGTCGAAGATAATTGCGGATCTGTAATCACAACAAGACAGACAACCTGACAGATTCAGGATGCCATGTCACATATTAGAAAATGAAAACAGTAATAGAGAACACCTTATTCTAAATGATATACTCTCTGGAAGTAGACGCATCACATCTTGGAGCCATTCCTTTTTCGAAAGAAATCCGTCGAAGAAAGTGCGGATCTGTAATCACAACAAAACAGACAACCTGACAGATTCAGGATGCCATGACACATATTAGAAAATGAAAACAGTAACAGAGAACACCTTATTTTAAATACTATACTTTCTGGAAATTGATGCATCACATCTTGGAGCCATTGATTCTCCGAAAGAAATCCGTCGAAGAAAGTGCGGATCTGTAATCATAACAAGACGGACAACCTGACAGACTCAGGATGCCATGTCACATATTAAAAAATTAAAACGGTAATAGAGAACACCTTATTTTAAATACTATACTTTCTGGAAATTGATGCATCACATCTTGGAGTTGAAGCTCTTCTTGGAAAACACGTCAACGTACCTACATTCGTTCCTCAAAAGCTAAAAGTTCTTTTTCTCTATACTACATCTACGCAGATAAGCGACCCACATTGATCTAGATTACAACATCAACAGCTACCACATAAAATTACGACATCACAACCCTTAATAAGAATATTTAGCCTTTCGAACCGTAGTAATAAAGCAACTTATATTTTTTGTGAACTTGGTTTCGGTCTCCACTAAAATATATAATATGAACGTAACATGAAAGTGACGACTGATGAAAGGGTATTCCAAGAAAGCTTAAAACATTGAAACGGTTTAATTTACTTAACGAAATTAAATAATATTCCAAGATGAGCGACGTAATTTCCAAATCGTACATAAAAATTTGAAAATTATACAAAATTATAAAACATCTTACCGTGCTACAATGTAATAGAAATATCAAACAATTCGTGAACGTTCCGATTAGCATCCCGTCAAACAAATTAACAGAAAAAATTGCAGAAGACCTGTAATCATAAGAACTCACAACCTTAACACAGGCTCCTACATTAACAACTTAACATATTAGATTATGTAATGACCTACCAGAAAATAAAAACCATACATTTCGGAAATTGCTGTTTCACATCCTAGAGCCCATCGCTTCTTAGAAAGAAATCCGTAAATATAAACCTTGGAATCCATTGGTACTTAATGTAAATACTGTACTTTCTGGAAATTGATGTTCCACATTTTGGAGTTGAGGTACTTTTGGGAAAACACGTTGACGTACCTCCATTGGTTCCTCAGAAGACATTCGTCGAAGATAATTGCGGATCTGTAATCTCAACAAGACAGACAACCTGACAGATTCAGGATGCCATGTCATATTAGAAAATGAAAACAGTAACAGAGAACACCTTATTCTAAATACTATACTTTCTGGAAATTGATGCATCACATCTTGGAGCCATTGCTTCTCCGAAAGGAATCCGTCGAAGAAAGTGCGGATCTGTAATCACAAGACATACAACCTGACAGATTCAGGATGCCATGTCACATATTAGAAAATGAAAACAGTAACAGAGAACACCTTTAGTTAGATACTGTACTTTCTGGAAGTTGATGCATCACATCTTGGAGCCCATTGCTTCTTCGAAAGAATTCCGTCAAAGAAAGTGCGGATCTGTAATCACAACAAGACAGACAACCTGACAGATTCAGGATGCCATGTCACATATTAATAAATGAAAACAGTAACAGAGAACACCTTATTCTAAATACTATACTTTTTGGAAGTTCACGCATCACATCTTGGAGCCCATTGCTTCTTCGAAAGAATTCCGTCGAAGTAAGTGCGGATCTGTAATCACAACAAGACAGACAACCTGACAGATTCAGGATGCCATGTCACATATTAATAAATGAAAACAGTAACAGAGAACACCTTATTCTAAATACTATACTTTCTGGAAATTGATGCATCACATCTTGGAGCCATTGCTTCTCCGAAAGGAATCCGTCGAAGAAAGTGCGGATCTGTAATCACAAGACAGACAACCTGACAGATTCAGGATGCCATGTCACATATTAGAAAATGAAAACAGTAACAGTGAACACCTTTAGTTAAATACTGTACTTTCTGGAAGTTGATGCATCACATCTTGGAGCCCATTGCTTCTTCGAAAGAATTCCGTCAAAGAAAGTGCGGATCTGTAATCACAACAACACAGACAACCTGACATATTCAGGATGCCATGTCACATATTAATAAATGAAAACAGTAACAGAGAACACCTTATTCTAAATACTATACTTTCTGGAAATTGATTCATCACATCTTGGAGCCATTGCTTCTCCGAAAGGAATCCGTCGAAGAAAGTGCGGATCTGTAATCACAAGACAGACAACCTGACAGATTCAGCATGTCATGTCACATATTAGAAAATGAAAACAGTAACAGAGAACACCTTTAGTTAAATACTGTACTTTCTGGAAGTTGATGCATCACTTCTTGGAGCCCATTGCTTTTTCGAAAGAATTCCGTCGAAGATAGTGCGGATCTGTAATCATACAAAATTTGCAGCCTGGATAGAGGCTACTACGTTAATTAATTAATCGAAATGAATAACTAATTGCACACTGGAATTTGTACTTACTTTTCAAGTTCTTCTTATTGGAGTTGATAATCCTCTTCTTAGAAATCACTACACTTTTCACTTCTCCCCCCTACCCCCGCCGCGGTCCCAACAATACCCAAACGACCGAACATGTAAAAGCAACATTTAGCAAGTATAGTACTAGAAAGGGTGAGAGGCAAGCACCCCCCACCAATAAATAAAGAAAAACATGCGTCCTACTATGTAGCGGCGATCCTCTTGCCATGGCGACACGATCCAAACCACCGATGTAGAACCATGTACCTACCTAATTTGAAAACACCTACTCACACAAAGAAAACATTCATCAAACCACTCTTACACTACTGCGCCGCCGGAATCCAATGCTGCTCAGTCGTATGAACGGTTGGAGGACGGCTTTCCAAGACTGAAACTCACTTACAGTATACTGCGGTATTAATTATTGTATTAAAATATACCTTAATGGTACTTACCTTTTGCACAACAATTACACAAAAATGGTACTATACTTGCTAAACATTGAATAGACGAAGTGCCAAGAGACAAATTGTCAAGCAACAAATTGTCAAACGTACCACTTTGTCCATTGGGAAACCATGCAAATCGCTTACCACTCTTTGGACGGTAACTGCAAAAAGATAAAAAAAGAAAATTATTAAAAATGAAATAAACAGTCAAATCGAAAGAGAAAACCATTATAATTAACAAGAACAATAAATTTGTGTTCAATTCATATTATACACTTTCTAGAACTGTGCGGGTCACTATTGTGATTGACCACATACATCCAATCAATAATATCAATCACAAAAGTTAAAATTGGTGTAAGTTGTTTAATAATTTCCAAACTATTATAAAAGCTAGAAAACATTCATGAGTAAATATTTCATCAAAATTTAATATAGTTTAATTAAGTAAGAAACCAATTATGATCAAAAAGAACAATAAATTTCTGTAAAAGTTTAAGGAATGTGTTTTAGAATAAATTAAATTTAGTTTATGGTTCGCCATTGTGATCTACTAAACTCGATCAATAATTAAATAAAGAAAGACTCACCCTAATTACCACTAACTAAATTTTATATATACTTCACACGTGGGCATTATCATTTATAAAAGTTAATATTAAAAAAACTAAAATTCACGAAAATTTAAGTATGCTACAGTTAGAACGATTAAAATTAGTATATGATATCTAATAATTAACTAAACCATCATACAAGTCATTAAAATTTCATGAATAAAAATTTTAATAATTATATTATATATATTTATAAAAATAATTTAAATAATAAACTAAGAAATAAACCAATTGTAATAAAAAGAATAATAAATTTCTGTAAATTTTTAACAAATGTTCTAGAATCTTTCCCTAACTTTATTATTCACCATTGTGATCAACCAAACTAGATCAATAATATTAATTATAAAATTAATTATTAAAAAAAGCTAAATTAATTTCAGCAAGTGCGGAGCGGCGAATCTATTTCTAAAAAGCTAAAATTTATGAATGAAAAATTAATAATGTTAACTAAAACGTTTAAAATTATTGTAAGAAATTTGATCATTTCCAAGCTATCAAAATTCACAAAATTATTAAAAAGTAAACTAGAAATAGAAACATTCTAAAACAGTATCAATCAACCAAATCAATAATATCAATCACAAAAGTTAATTCCGAAAAAATTAAAAATCAAAATGTTTTCAATCACTGAATGGTTTTTAATAATTTCCAAATTGTTATAAAGACTGGACAATTATCACAAAGAAAAAACACAGTTGAAATATTGAAGTTAAGCAAATAAATAAAAATAAAAGATAACAATTACTTACCATTACCGCCACTTTGGTGTTGCCTTAATCCTCTTAATAAAACACTCCCGAAAATTTAGAAACCACTACAGCACAAGTTAAAAAACTTTAAGAACGGATAAACATGCACCTAAAGCACGAATAGCGAGCCACGGCAGCGCGACGCGTCGCGACGCATACTCTTTCCCGAAAGCATGGTCACGATAAACTGAAGAAAAACTGGCAATCATTCGTATTTATAGTCTTACTTTTTTTGTATCCGGTACGGCCCATCGGTATCATTTTGTGCCTTTATCAAGCAAAAAATTATGGTCACTTATATCCATACATTCATTAAAATTTCCATTTCATATTTAATAGTTACAGTTCGTCACAAAAGAAAAATTAGAAAATACATTATTCAAGTAAAACAAAACACTTACTACTAATGGTAGACAATTCACTTGTTTATAAACAATTGGATTTAACCAATATCAGAGTAACGTGTAATACTCACTTCTACCCCTACCATTTTATTCGTAATTTTAGTATATAATGATATTGTATTAATTTTATGTTTATTCAACTTCTTCCACCTGAAGAAGCCACAATATGGTGAAATGATCATTGTGGTTATACAATAAACGTTTTATAACTTAAACTTTGTGTTTAATTTGTCGTGTTTGGATGATGATCGAACGTGACAGATTGTATTAAAATAATTATTAATTATGAGTTTCTGCAGAAAAAAGTTAACGTTGCTGTGTTCTAACATGAATGAAAGAATATTTCAAAATATCTGCTATTTTCAAATTTATCAACACAAAAATTGAATGTAGTTGTCTTACACTGATGCAGAGAAGTACTAAATATGCAAAATTTTCGTAGGGGGCGCACAACCCTCTAGAAATAATTGAATTTGTAGAAAGAATATTTCGGAATTTCGGCTATTTATAAACTTATAAATAAACACAATAATTTAATATAGTTGTCTGACGCTGATGTAGACAACTATTGTGGACGCAAAGTAGTCTTAAATAAGAAATTAGTGATGTACTTTTTTATTGAAAACTTTCTCATAAAAAGGTAAACTGTTAACAGTTGAATGGTTGTGACGTGGCTTTTTATTAAAAAATAATTTAAGCGTTTTCAATATTTATTCTACTTTATTCTGTTATCAGTGTAGAAAATGCAGACGATATTTAAGTATTTTTGTAGACGCGAAAAGTAATTGTAGTGATGGTAACTTTTAATTAATTATCCCTATGCAATTCGATTTAGAGTGGTGTATTTTTATTATGTTTCGCCTCTTTTCGTTTCGTCAACTTCGGTAATATTCGGTTTTCAGATAATCTCGTTACCAGCTGATTTAGTGATCTTATGCAATTTTGTAAAAATATCTTGTTTTATTTAATTATCACGTTAATTAGATTAATTGAATTTTATCAAAGTATTTTTCTTAAATCAGTTTTTGCAACAGCTAACGACGATTTAACAAATAAAAGTGATGCATATTGTGTTTGTTACTGTGGTCAATGACGTACTTCCTGCTCGCCCATCGTTTGTCTACGGCATTCAATACGTTTTGTGGCTGTTGTGAAGTTTTATTTGCATTTTTGATTTAAAAAAAATGGAAAAAGTTATTATAAATACAAAATTTATATCACAATATATCCCGGAACATGAGTTTTATATATGGTATGCATTTATTTAGTCGGATATCGAATTATTTGTACGATTCGCATTAATTATGTAAACGGGCAGTACGGAGTTAATTCCGACATATTTGATAATTTAGGAAAAATTTGAAACTTGTTTATATCGATCGACTTTATGAAAAATAATAGCCATCAGTTCTGTGTAAACAAATTTATTTTATGAAATAATTCACTTCTTTATATTGATAACAAAATAAGCACCGTTTTCATTCATTAGTTTTTTTTGTCCTATAAAATTATTTTTCACTTTCGTTTGTTCTTTTCTTTTCACAGATACACTTCGGAACGCATTTTTCCCTGCCTTTGTCAAACGAATTCACCCTTCAACATTTCAACCTAGACAGACGCTATACTCTTAAACAATCTTATTGTCGAGAGGTAAGATGACTGAAAATATTTGATTTTGTATTATTTTAGTTGGTTTTTACATGTTCATTATACCTAATGTCAAAATTTCGCCCCGTTATATATATACTATTGCATTAATTACATTTAATCCTATAAACACCAGATTTCTTGAAAATACCCTTATATAATAAGTTAGATAAACTTATTGTTTACCAATGGAGTTTTTAGGTTGGTTTATTTCAGGTGATTATATTTAATTCTAATTCCTGTTTTAAATAATTACAGATTTTTTGACTTATATTATTATATGTATATTATTTAAAACAGGAATTAGAATTAAATATAATCAACTCAAATAAAACAAACTTAAAAATCCTATTGGTAAATAATTTATTTTATAAAAATTTGTGGTGGTATTACAATGCTTTCCCTTTTTTTACTTCACATTATTTACATTTGTCAAAGATTCTACCATATTTTCGATTTTTTTTGCAGACAATGGTAGTTACAAGATAGCAATAATTGATGTCGCTTTGGTCCCTCTTCTATCACGTTATATTACAATGTCTAAACCGTTTTAACAATTTTGGAAGTGAACTTTAGAGGCAGCAGCAATTAGCAATTTTAGGACTGAACGCTTCAGGGATGGATTGGATAGAAAGGTAGGAATTGTTTACGTAAGGGGCGCCCAACCCTCTTTAGAAATTATTCAATGTTTAAAAATAACATTTACTAATCTCAGTTATTTTCAAACTTTCAAATGCAAACTTTGATATTGTTATCTGGCGCTGATGTAGACAACCATTGTAGGTGCAAAATGTGCGTATGGGGCACATAACCTTCTTTATAAATTATGCAATTTTTAAAACCAACATTTACGAATCTCAACTATTTTCAAATTTATAAACACGATAATTAAAAATAGTCGTCTCACACTGATGTAGACAACTATAGTGTATACGAAATTTGCATAAGGGGCGCCCAACCCACTTTAGAATTTATTAAATTTGTAAGAGTAATGTTACAAAAACTCTGCCATTTTTGAACTTATAAACACAAAAATTTAATATAGTTGTCTGGGGCTTATGTGGACAACCGTTTCGTATGCAAAACCTCGGTAAAGGGGCGCAATTATTCAATTTGTAAAATTAATGCTTCGGAATTTCTGCCATGTTCAAATTTTAAACACAAAAACATAAAATAGTTGTTTGACACTGATGTAGACAACTTTTGTGTATACAGAATTTGGCTAGAGTGTACAACTACCTTTAGAAAGTATTCACTTAATTTGTTGAGAACAATTAAATTCTACGTATGAAAATTAAAAAAAAAATGATGCTAATCGTAAACAATAATGAACCAATTTCATTTGCTGTTACTTCTCTACAAACAAGATTTTCAAAGTGAAGTTATCAAAATCCTTTAAATAAGTAAAAAGTATTAAATTTCTTATTACATTTTTTGACTGTAGGCACTTTTACGTGAATGAACTTTTGTATATGCGAAACACAATTGCTAACGAAAGTTAAAAATATTATTTATTCTTACTATAACGCCGTAAAATTATGATATCCGTCATTAATACACACAATTCATCGTTTGGAAATGTTTGTATTAAAACGAGAAAAACAATTGTATTACTGTTTAGCCATCATCTAGGCAGTATGTGGCAGTTATTACGTACTTTATGGTTATCCAGTTAGTAAATAAATTTGACTTTTTGAGTTATTTTTGTTAAACACTTCGGAATTGTTTACATTTTTTATTCAATGAATAAAAGTGAATATTTACTTCCTGATTAACCAGTAACGTACCACATATCGTCATAATACCAGGTAGGTTTATTTTGTAATGTATTTCGTATTTCGAGTAGTTTCAAGTGTGAAACAAAAAAGCAGTATTACTTATTTCCTATCTTTATTTATAAAATGTTTCACAAAAAACCAACTGCGTATACTACTCAAGCTACGTATTTCGTATTCTTCTTATTTGTGGATTATCTTGCTGTCAGATAAGTAGTGTGCACTAATAATTTAAAATTTTGTAATTGTCAACTTCCGTACAAATACTATAGTCTAATTAAAAAAGGCTAGCCCAGTGGTTGTCTGACACCAATGTAGACAAACATTGTAAATGCAAAATGTGCGTTTGGGGCATACAATCCTCTTTACAAAATTATTCGATTCGTAAAAATAATAAAACTGTATAATATTAATTGGATTATACCTGGTATATCTATCTTTGAAAATTCCCAAAATAATCATGGGGCGGATCATACGTATCAAATTGTTATGAACTTCAAACTGAAGTTAAAATAAAAATACTTATAAATGATTTTGAAAGTAAAATACTTTCCCCATTTTTCTTTTAAATAGAAATATTATACATACAATTGAGAGGTAAAAAAAGTTATTTTAAATGACAATACAACAAATAACGGAAAAATTTAATTAAGTGCATAAAAATCCGTCGCCGCAATAAAAGAATCTAACGATTCCTAACCTAAAAAATTACATTGTTGTGTTCTCAGTCGGTTGGGAAATATGGGTGATTTTTTAATTAATTTTATTAAAACTAGGTAAGGAAGCAATTTATTAAAATAGAAATAGAGTTAGTTTTATCGACAGCAGTTTACATACAATGTCTTTAAAAATAAAAATGTGTAACGTTATTTTTAAACTTTTATGACACCGATTATTCGGAAATAATAACAGTAGTGCATAAGACTATGTAGAAAAGGGCAGAAAGAAAGTGTAAGTAAATAAGTATACTTTTAGTAATATCCGACTAGAAATGTGATGTTGAAGTTAATCGTATCAACAAGACATTCTAAAAATAGAGACAGCATATGGTTTCGCCACCGCCAAAGTATTGATTTTGATGCGGCAGGTATAGCAACACACACACACACGTAGAATGTTTGACATATATAATTAATTTTGTTTTTGCTTTGCTTGCCCAAATTCGTAATAAACGCTGCAACGGTGTTATTACGTTGCAGTTTTTCCTTTCTTTGTTTTGCTTTTTTTAATAATAAAAATAGTTTTCTCATTTAATTTTCGTGCAAAGTATAAAACATTTAAACTCTGATTTTTAATCAATTGATTAAGAGAAGATTATTTAAAAAATCAAAAGGTTACAAAAGATTATTATCTATTTATCATAATAGATGAAGTAAATATTGACTTTGTTTTACATAGTTCTCTTGCGAAACATAATTAATCAAACGATGCCGGCTGTTTTTCTGCCTTTGCCAAACGAATTCTCCCTTTAACATTTAAATCTAGACAGACACTGTACTCTTAAACGATCTTATTGTCGAGATGACTTTGAAAATATTTGATATTGTATAATTCTAGTTGGTTTTTACATGTTCATTGTACCTAATGTCAAAATTTCGCTCCGTTATATATAAACTATTGCATTAATTACATTTAATCCTATAAACACCAGATTTCTTGAAAATATCCTTATTATCTAACTTATTGTTTACCAATGGGGTTTTTAAGTTGGTTTTATTTGAGGTGATTATATTTAATTCTAATTCCTATTTTAAATAGCTACAGATTTTTTGACTTGTATTATTATATGTATATTATTTAAAACAGGAATTAGAATTAAATATAATCAGCTCAAATAGAACCAACTTAAAAATCCTATTGGTAAATAATTTATTTTATTTATTTTCAAACTTAGAAACACCATAATTAAATATAGTTGTTTCTCACTGATGTAGACAACTATTGTGAATGCGAAATTTTCGTAAGCGGGGCACAACTCTCTTTAGAAATTATTCAATATTTAATAATAACATTTAGTAATCTCAGCTATTTTAAAACTTACAAACGCAAACTTTGATATTGTTTGACGCTGATGTAGTAGACAACCGCTGTTGGTGTAAAATGTGCGTTTGGGGCGCACAACCCTCTTTATTAATTATGCAACTTTTAAAACCAACATTTACGAATCTCAACTATTTTCAAACTTATAAACACGATAATTAAATATAGTTGTCCCACACTGATGTAGACAACTATAGTGTATACGAAATTTGCATAAGGGGCGCCCAACCCACTTTAGAATTTATTAAATTTGTAAGAGTAATGTTACAAAAACTCTGCCATTTTCGAACTTATAAACACAAAAATTTAATATAGTTGTCTGGGGCTTATGTGGACAACCGTTTCGTATGCAAAACTTACGTAAAGGGGCGCACAACCCTCTGTAGCAATTATTCAATTTGTAAAAATAATGCTTCGGAATTTCTGCCATTTTCAAACTAATAAACACAAAAACTTATAATAGTTGTTTGACACTGATGTAGACAACTTTTGTATATGCGAAACTTGCGTAAGGGGCGCACAATCCTCTTTAGAAATTATTCAATTTGTAAAAAGGATATCTCGAAATTTCTGCCAATTTGAAATTCATAAACACAAAACCTTAATTTAGTTGTCTGACACTGATGTAGACAAATTTAGTTAAATACTGCGAACATTTAATTATATATTTAAATACTTTTAATATAATTGTCCTTAAACTGATGAAGACAACTATTGTGTATACAGCATTTGGCTAGAGTGTACAACTACATTTAGAATGTATTCATTTAATTTGTTAAGGACAATTAAATTCTACGTATGAAAATTTAAAAAAAATTGGTGCTAATCGCAAACAATAATGAACCAATTTCATTTGCTGTTACTTCTCTACAAACAAGATTTTCAAACTGAAGTTATCAAAATCCTTTAAACATGTAAAGAGGATTAAATTTCTTATTACATTTTTTGACAGTAGGCACTTTTACGTGAATGAACTTTTGTATATGCGAAACACAATTGCTAACGAAAGTTAAAAATATTATTTATTCTTACTATAACGCCGTAAAATTATGATATCCGTCATTAATACACACAATTCATCGTTTGGAAATGTTTGTATTAAAACGAGAAAAACAATTGTATTACTGTTTAGCCATCATCTAGACAGTATGTGGCAGTTATTACGTACTTTATGGTTATCTTGTTAGTAAATAAATTTGATATTTTTGAGTTATTTTTGTTAAACACTTCGAAGTTGTTTAAATTTATTTATTCAATAAATAAAAGTGAATATTTACTTCCTGATTAATCAGTAACGTACCACATATCGTCATAATACTAGGTAGGTGTATTTATTTTGTAATGTATTTCGTATTCTCCTTATTTGTGGATTATCTTGCTGTCAGATAACTGATGTGCGTTAATAATTTAAAAATTCGTAATTGTCAACTTCCGTACAAATACCTTGGTCTAATTAAAAAAGGCTAACCCAGCGGTCGTCGGCAAGCATGATTTTAATTTTATCGATTGTAATTGCTTCAAAAACAGCCTTTTTCTTGATATAGGTTTAAATAGAGAATAATAAAGGAGGCTGTGATATGTAATAAATTACAAAAAGGGGGACTTAGGTTTAAATAGTATTTCTTTTTTCGTTTATTCGAAACTGCTTTGTTTTCGCCAATATTTAAAAAAATAAAAATCACGAAATAATTATCAAGATGTTAGGTTAATTTAAAACAACAACAACAACGTCAAGCTTAATAATGTTGAAACGTAGAATCATAGAAACATAGGTGTTACAACATCCTACAAAATCGACCATAAAATTTTGAAATTTTTCAATGTCTTCAAGCGTCTATGGTTTTTCTCTTTTCACTTGCGACTATCTATGCTCACAAAACTATTTGACGTGGTGTAGCTCGATGATGACAATGACTAAGCTACATCGCCATTTTCTTTTAGTATTTTACTTGCTGTTCGGTGCCTGTTGTTAATTTATTTCATGTTTTATTTATTTATTAGTGCAGTTAATTCGTTTTAATTGTATTTATTGAAAACTCGAATCGTCTACTACGATATTTTTCTTGCTATAATTTTCTCTTTTGTCGATTGTTCAATCAAATAAGGTAAGAATACTTACAATAATGTAGGTATTTGATATGCACAAAGAAAACGGTTCAGCATTACTTTAACATTACTTGATGGTTAAATTAATTGTTTTTGAAAACTCCCATGAAATTTTTAATTGTACAGGAACGTTATAAAAACTGGATGTGTGGCTGTAATGGAGCATTGGTTCAGACTTCGATCCTCTATCACTCCAGGATGTAGCAGTACCTGAAGGAAGCATAAAAGTGCATTTTTTGTGCTGGAAACAGTGGCAGTGTGTTGGTGTTACAAAGAGAAGGATTTATGATGATGAGTTGGTAAGTAACGACATTAATTAAAGATAGTAGTTGCGAAATTTTCATTAAATTATCCCAGAAAGTTCAACTTCTTGGATATTTATAACCTACAGGAATTTCAAAAGCAGAATTAAAGTTTTCCAGCAGTGTTAAACTTGTATGTTATATGTATCTAATTATAATAGAAATTAGTTAATAATAAAGTTAGTGATTCCACGTCTCTATTTTTTAATTTTACTATTTTGCTTGCCTTTAGGTGTGTTTTTATTTGATTTTGTTTGTTTAATGGTATAGTTAATTTGTTTTTCTTCGCTGTTTCTGTAGATTGGCCAACCAATGAGTGAGCACTGAAGTACAATAGTGTCCTTTTTCCTGGACTTGTTTCCTGTTAACATCTTCACTTTGATGCAATATGCAGATAAGTTTCAACTGATTCGAGTGAGAACACCTGGATACCAGTGAAGCGAATTGTGTGCAGTAGTATCGTTGGATCTAGTGTGCTTTTCACACTTGTAAACTTTGGAACGTGACATTCTACAATTAATTAAGGTGAGAATACTTGATATTACTAATATTAATTACTCGTTATTAATCTGTTACCACCGTATCTGTTTCAGGTCGCCGTTGGAGAAGACAAAGAAGACCGTAGTTAGAATTTTTCTTTATTTTATTTCGATCAAGTTTTTATTTTGCATGTAGTTAGTTAATTTAATTGAATTCATATTTTATTTTGCATGTTTTTAATATCATTTAGTTGAATTAATCTTTTATTTTGCATGTTTTTAATATCATTTAGTTGAATTAATCTTTTATTTTGCATGTTTTTAATATCATTTAGTTGAATTCATCTTTTATTTTGCATGTTATTCAGTTTATTTTATTTGAATTCGTTTTTATTTTGCATGTTTTAATTTTTTTAATATATTTTGCATGTCTCTTGCTTACCTCTTCGCTTTGCTTACTGCACATTCTCGCTATTCCGCTTCGCATTTACACTACGTCTTCTACATGATTCAACGTTTCGTTATCGTGTTCAATTCTCTTCTCAGCTTTGTGGGCCTAGGGAGGGCCTCCCCGAACGAATCCCCTTAGCCTTAGCTTTTTAGTTGTTCTTTTAAGGTACCTTAGGTACCTTAACGCGAGTCTACCCTAACGTTACTTCATTTCAGACGGGGTACAGTGGGTTATCTGGAATAGGAGGATTAGCCGACTGCCCAGCTTATTTCGTCGAAATCTGTCCGATCTTTTCTACCAATCTATTAGTCTTTGTCGTTAGTCCTGCTAATGCTCTATTCGCTTTCAGATAAAATGGTATTTCCTAAGAAGACTGAAGACATCGTATTTCTTTCTTTTTGTTGTATTTCCTTTGTTTTCTTGTATTTCTCTTACAGGTATTTTGTTTTTTTACTTTATAAACTGTTATATTAATGTAATCGTAATTTAATCTGATAATTAGCTCTTCCAAATTCAGTTTTTTCCATAATTGTTCAAACCAAATTCAATTTTATTAGTAATTTTAATCATTAGAAGTAATTTGGGTGGATAGGGTGGCTATAAGGGGAGATGCGGAGGCCACAGAGTGTAAGGGGGCCTTTTTGTCCCAAAAATGGTATTCAAATATTAATATAACAGCTTATGAACAATATATTGCATATAATTTTGTCTTTCTCTTACAGGTATTTTATTCTTTTTACATTATAAACAATAAATTGTGTATAATTTTGTTGTAATTGTAATAAAATCTTGTTGAAATGTAATCATTCTTGATTGATAATAACACTATGGTAACATGTATATGATTAAATAGTGTAAATAAATGATTTGTTCTGAATAAATAGGTGTATCAATAAAGAAATGTATGTTTTTGCATAGTAATTAGAATATGCATTGTAAAGTTATTTAAAATACAGATATTTGTTCTATTTTATGTACATTACTGATCTAATTAATAAATAAATCAAAATTATTGCTTATATTTGTTCTACTCCGTGTCCATTACTGATCAAGTTAATAAATAAATCAAAATTATGGCTTTTTTTACTTGGTAAAAGTAGAATAACGTAGTCAGTTACTTTTTCTTTTGAACACTATCGATCCGATTAATAAATTATTTTTCGAAATATAACTCCATGGGCTTATGCTCTCCTGATACAAATGTAGAAAAAATTTCAGTTTATAATCACATACGAGGTCTAGTCAACAAATAATTTGACAATTTTTATTTTTTCAAAAATTGGTTTTTGTTTGTCAAACTATTTATTGACCAGACCTCGTATGTTAACAGAAATTCAAAATTTTGAAAAAATTTCGACATTTCTATTAGGAGAGCATAAGTTGCTGTGGACTAATTTATCGAATTTAAAATGAACATCTTATATACCGTTATGTCAAAAATTTGGATCTAGCATAAATAAGTCAGCAATTTGATCAATATACTTCATTTAATGCCTTCTTTTTTGAATACTTTATTGAATTGATAGTGTTGGTTGATGAGAAAATAAAACAATTTCTAATCCTTAACACATTTATTAAAAATAATTCTTAAGAAAGTACAACTTAATCATGTTTATATTTACATAAAACTATTAATAGATTAATTGATGTATTTATTTAATACAATATATACTGCATACAATACAGCTTGATTTACAAACAATACACAGATAGTATAAATAACTTCAAATACATCTTTAATACAAATTGATAAGAGTTTACTACAATTAAAATGCGATTACCATTTACAGTTTATGCTTTATAAACTGTTATATTAATATTTGAATACTATTTTTGGGACAAAAAGGCCCCCTAACACTCTGTGGCCTCCGCATCTCCCCTTATAGCCACCCTATCCACCCAAATTACTTCTAATGATTAAAATTACTAATAAAATTGAATTTGGTTTGAACAATTATGGAAAAAACTGAATTTGGAAGAGCTAATTATCAGATTAAATTACGATTACATTAATATAACAGTTTATAAAGTAAAAAAACAAAATACCTGTAAGAGAAATACAAGAAAACAAAGGAAATACAACAAAAAGAAAGAAATACGATGTCTTCAGTCTTCTTAGGAAATACCATTTTATCTGAAAGCGAATAGAGCATTAGCAGGACTAACGACAAAGACTAATAGATTGGTAGAAAAGATCGGACAGATTTCGACGAAATAAGCTGGGCAGTCGGCTAATCCTCCTATTCCAGATAACCCACTGTACCCCGTCTGAAATGAAGTAACGTTAGGGTAGACTCGCGTTAAGGTACCTAAGGTACCTTAAAAGAACAACTAAAAAGCTAAGGCTAAGGGGATTCGTTCGGGGAGGCCCTCCCTAGGCCCACAAAGCTGAGAAGAGAATTGAACACGATAACGAAACGTTGAATCATGTAGAAGACGTAGTGTAAATGCGAAGCGGAATAGCGAGAATGTGCAGTAAGCAAAGCGAAGAGGTAAGCAAGAGACATGCAAAATATATTAAAAAAATTAAAACATGCAAAATAAAAACGAATTCAAATAAAATAAACTGAATAACATGCAAAATAAAAGATGAATTCAACTAAATGATATTAAAAACATGCAAAATAAAAGATTAATTCAACTAAATGATATTAAAAACATGCAAAATAAAAGATTAATTCAACTAAATGATATTAAAAACATGCAAAATAAAATATGAATTCAATTAAATTAACTAACTACATGCAAAATAAAAACTTGATCGAAATAAAATAAAGAAAAATTCTAACTACGGTCTTCTTTGTCTTCTCCAACGGCGACCTGAAACAGATACGGTGGTAACAGATTAATAACGAGTAATTAATATTAGTAATATCAAGTATTCTCACCTTAATTAATTGTAGAATGTCACGTTCCAAAGTTTACAAGTGTGAAAAGCACACTAGATCCAACGATACTACTGCACACAATTCGCTTCACTGGTATCCAGGTGTTCTCACTCGAATCAGTTGAAACTTATCTGCATATTGCATCAAAGTGAAGATGTTAACAGGAAACAAGTCCAGGAAAAAGGACACTATTGTACTTCAGTGCTCACTCATTGGTTGGCCAATCTACAGAAACAGCGAAGAAAAACAAATTAACTATACCATTAAACAAACAAAATCAAATAAAAACACACCTAAAGGCAAGCAAAATAGTAAAATTAAAAAATAGAGACGTGGAATCACTAACTTTATTATTAACTAATTTCTATTATAATTAGATACATATAACATACAAGTTTAACACTGCTGGAAAACTTTAATTCTGCTTTTGAAATTCCTGTAGGTTATAAATATCCAAGAAGTTGAACTTTCTGGGATAATTTAATGAAAATTTCGCAACTACTATCTTTAATTAATGTCGTTACTTACCAACTCATCATCATAAATCCTTCTCTTTGTAACACCAACACACTGCCACTGTTTCCAGCACAAAAAATGCACTTTTATGCTTCCTTCAGGTACTGCTACATCCTGGAGTGATAGAGGATCGAAGTCTGAACCAATGCTCCATTACAGCCACACATCCAGTTTTTATAACGTTCCTGTACAATTAAAAATTTCATGGGAGTTTTCAAAAACAATTAATTTAACCATCAAGTAATGTTAAAGTAATGCTGAACCGTTTTCTTTGTGCATATCAAATACCTACATTATTGTAAGTATTCTTACCTTATTTGATTGAACAATCGACAAAAGAGAAAATTATAGCAAGAAAAATACCGTAGTAGACGATTCGAGTTTTCAATAAAGTTAGAATTAAATACAATTAAAACGAATTAACTGCACTAATAAATAAATAAAACATGAAATAAATTAACAACAAGCACCGAACAGCAAGTAAAATACTGAAAGAAAATGGCGATGTAGCTTATTCATTGCCATCATCGAGCTACACCACGTCAAATAGTTTTGTGAGCATAGATAGTCGCAAGTGAAAAGAGAAAAACCATAGACGCTTGAAGACATTGAAAAATTTCAAAATTTTATGGTCGATTTTGTAGGATGTTGTAACACCTATGTTTCTATGATTCTACGTTTCAATTTTATTAACCTTGACGTTGTTGTTGTTGTTTTAAATTAACCTAACATCTTGATAATTATTTCGTGATTTTTATTTTCAAAAATATGGAAGAAAGATCGAAAACAAAGTAGTTCTTGAAACAATAATAATCGAAAAACTGAAATCATGCTTTCCGACCACTGGCCTAGCCTTTCTTAATTGGACTATGGTAAACAAAATTATTAATGCACACCAGTTATCTGACAGCAAGATAATTTACAAGCAACTAAACCACGAAATACATTACAAAATAAATAAACCTACCTTGTATTATAACGAGATATGTGTTATTACTGTTTAATTTAGAAGAAAATATTCACTTCTTGTTAGGGTTAAAGATTTCTAGATTATGGTCTATATAGTTTGTAATATTTTGTGTAACCAGTTCTACAAACAGATACCTATGCAAACCTCTGTAGAATTTACTCTTTATTAAAATCTTGTACTGGTTTTAATAAAATAAATAAATAAAGAACTTCTAGGTGTTTAACAAAACCCTGAAAAGTCAAATCGACTTAATAAATGAAAAACCATAGAGTATGTAATAACTGCCATGTAGTGTCTAGATAGTGATAGTGAACTGGACAGTAATAAGTTTGTTTCTTTGATTTTTAAGATACAAGTACTTCTAAAGAGTAAATTTCAAATAAATAACAATAAGTAGTACTAATAATTGCTCAGATATAATCCACTGTGACGTTTTTACTCCTCAGTACAGAACCCCAAAAATTATTATGTACAATATTAAATGAAATTTTCGCAAAGAAACTGAAGAAAACAAGGGTCGTTTATTCAGTTATAGTAATATATATTAGTAGTAAACTAATTGTTCAACAAAAATGTCAGTAATAAAAAAATAAACGAACTAAATCAAAATCAATTAAAAAAAGGAACAGGCTAACACATACCTAATACACTTATTTGTTACAGTTATTGTCTTCAGTTGTTTATTTGCCATTAGTTATTATTTATATTACACTGCACTGGCCTTTATACCATGAACCCATTCGTATTGCATATGATTTAAAAAATTAAAAGAGAGTAACCACTACTAGAAGTCACTTGTTTTATAGGTACATACGCAGAAATACAGCCGTTATTGTTTGGTTAATTATGTTTTGCAAAAGAATTAGGTAAAACAAAGTTAATACTTATTTCATCTAATGTGATAAATAGGTGATAACGTTTTGTAATTTGTTAATTAACCCACAATAATCTTCCTTTAACAATTAATTAAAGATGATTTTCTTGCATGAAAATGAAACGAACAAATTATTTTTATTATTAAAATCAAAAAAGCATTAAATATGCTTGTGTATGTTAGTATGTTAGAATGTGGAAAATTAATAATTTGGCGGTGGCGAAACAATGTCCTGCCTCTATTTTTAGAATGCCTTGTTGATAGAATAAATTTGAACATTCCGATTGATTTTGGTTACAGCGTTGCCAAGCTTCTTGTTTTAACACGAAATCTTCCGCTTTTTCAAAAAATCTGTTCTGTTTTTATTCTAAATCTCCCGCTTTTTAATTTTAAGTTTCCAATTCTCCTCTAGAGGCTTTCCTTACTCTTACACACCTAATTTCTATCATAAATAACGAACCATATACGTACATAATATAGGTGACACAACTGTACATAAATAAGCTATCCATATCTATTTAAATTTGTCAATAACCGAACTTCATTTCTATTTCAGTTAAATCACATTTAGATTGAAATCATTGTTTGGATTTCCCGTTTGTGTCTTTTGGAGCTACCACCTACAATGTTTTTGTTGGGACTTCAAGAAAATTGGAGTTTCGAACAGAAGTTTTCTAGCGTTAGGAGTTATTTTGTACTGTCATGTTTTAGTTTTCATTAATTAAATAAATGAAATATATACATGCATTTTTTTCTATTACCAAACTGTTTTTGTTTCGTTTATAACAGCTTTTGCAAAAATAAATTATTGTGAGTTTTTTTTTTCTAACAGTCTTATAATATAATTTTTGTCTATTATCAGTATTATATTTATGATCAGAATTATATAAACCCGTAACGCGACATAAAAATAGGTAGATGCAGTAAACATTTGAAGAAACATCACTAATGTAAACAAAAAATGGAGAATATTTGCATTACCCTAACCATATTAATTTAAATAAATTACTGTTGAAAAAATTTAACTAAACGTTGGTCGTCTTTTATACAGGCAACCCATTGTACTTCAAAGTAAGGTGTAAAACAACGGTAACATTTAAGTTAAAGTCAAATTTCAGAAAGCAGACTCAAAAATCATAAATAATATCTAACTACACGTAGTAATTTTAAGTAGGAATTTTGAAGACCATTAAAAATCAATTTCTATTTAATAACAATAGAGCCCATAGCCTCCATATCTATTACTACTAGTTCAGAATAATAAACTATTTTACAAATTGTTTTTTTTTGTATTAATTATGTAACAAATCATCTGTAATATACAAGTTTGGGCAAATCGTACGATATACTATTGTTGAAATAATGATGGCTGTTAGTTATTTCTTCTAAGACCGCTTGGTTTTATGTACCGTCGTTTTTTAAAATAAAGAAAGTAAAAACTCGTATTTTATTTCAGCGTTTGTTTTTCAATTTTTTTAATTAGCATCTGATTAGGCTTTATACTAAAAACAGAATTAAAAACTCCAAAAAGTACTGAATAAAAACCACATAAATTCTAATTTTAAAAATGTTCCTGTAAAATTTTGATCTGGAAAACAATTATTTTGAAACTGTTAAAAGGCAACAACCTGTGAAAATGTATGTAGAATTTAGTGGAGGCAATACACTTTAAAGTTAGATTGACAAAGATGGAATATAAATTTTTATTTGATCCAAGCGTGCATGTAATTTTTGAGTATGTAAAAGTGTATGCAGTTTTAAGGCGTTTAAATAATGAAATCTTACCTTTATTAACTGCAAAATATTCCAAGTTGCATATGGTGAAGGGGAAGAAGTTCATACAGATGATTTTTTATTTCGATGAGAGAATAATAAACTCACTGTGATGGTATTCATAGATCAAACTGTAAAGACGGAAAAAACTAAGTAATTAATTTAAACAATACATGAAATAAAATAAAGATGCATGCAAAATGTTAATAACGGTCATAAATGAATATTTGGAATTGGTATTCTAAAATTCAATCTAAGAGCATTTTTTTCTATACCTGTGAACAAATTCATAATTTTTATAATTATAATAAAAGAAAACGAATATGACACAATAAACACCATTATTCAGTTTTAGTTAAAAAAATATCCAAACTTTGATAAATATGAAAAGAGACTGCTACCACAAATTTTTCATAATATATAATTACCTGTATAATGTGCTGTTACACCGTTATCTTTTTCCAAATCAACATACACTCTGTATATCCAGATTGGATATATATATATATATAAAAATTCTAAGTTTCTGATAGGGGCTTGAAATTAGGGAGATACAATAAATAACCTGCTCGTAAATACTGAAATAGTTAAGCAATTATTTTGAAAATTTTGAAATGTTAAAATAAATATATTTATAGCAAACAATTTTTGAGTGGGTTGAAACAATAACTTGTTTATCTTCAGTCACTTTCCGGTTTCTTGCTTAAAGGCTGAATATCTGTTATTAAAATAAGAAGAATATCTACTAGCAAACAAAGGTTATAAATAAATGTTATTTGAGAATATTTGTACACCATGTACTACAATTTCGTAAAAAGTAAAATTGTACATTTAAATATTAAAATACTAACATAAATAATAACATTAATCAATTTTAATTAGTAAATAGAAGAATGCGTATAAACAAGCCCTAACTAATCATTTAATAAAGATATTTAAAAATATAAATATGGAATCAACAGAAACAACTACTCCGAGGGCTAATACCCCTACCGGCATTGAATTACACTGTTGATTCCCTTGGACTTCTAGACGAAAATATAACACCGGTCGTGGGATGTGGCTTTCGGTTCGTTGTGCCTACTTGGTAGGACGCGTTCAAAATGTGAGATCTTTGATCTTAAAATTTAGACGAATAAGGATTTTAATTCCTTCTTTTTTGAAAGACATTTAAAGTCATACATGGCTTTTATTAACTTTTTGGTTAATAAAACGGAGATAAACATTGAAACTAATTATTAATTCAAAATTCGTACTTCATATTTACCTACGTATTTTCAAGCCTTCAGTATACCTTGACCGATAAAACTTATGACTGAAGTTGAAACTTCGTATCAAATTGTTTATATGATCTGATTATAAATTAACTACTGAGGATTAATTAGAAAAATATATTTTAAACTGCAATACCTTATTCTACCAGACTCGAGCTTTTTGTCTGCTAGGTTGCTTGTATTGAAACAGATGGTGAAACCGAATACACATATTTTACCTGGCTATTTCTAACCCGAAAAAGGTATTTGGTAAACTGATACTGTACCAGGGTAGGTATAAAGGAACTTCTAACATTCTACGTTTATTCGAAATATTGTACTACATTCTTTCTTAAATTCAGATAGCAAATAAAATAATCATAACAGTCTGGAACTTGGCATTATATACTTCAAAATTCATCTACATATTCTAATTATATTTACTAACAGCATTAGGAATTTCAAAACATCAATTTCTATCTGTCGTCCTTGTTTTTTATTCTAATCATACAATGAATAAAAATAATGCAATTAAAACAATAATTATTGGACTAAAATTTAGAAGAAAATTTTTGAATAAATAATAGTGTAATTTAAACTAACTTCTGATTAATTTTCTATGAATTATTTATAATACCGAGTGAGTTATTTCTTTTAAGATTAATCCTTGAAAATTAAGCAGCATGGTTATTATACATAGCAACAAAAAAATTTCACGGTAATTTAAGGGTAAGGCGAATCTAATTTCGAAAATAAATGAAAGAGCAGCAAACGATAATTACCAATGGAAGAATTGATGGATGCAATCAACAGGGACACTTTACCTTTTTTGTTGTACTTCTAAGAAAAACTATAGATTGCTATCTTAACTGGGGGTTTATGATATTTACCTTTCAATATTATTCCTTTATTACAACCATTTCTAACATTGAGAGGTATGTTTCTCTATGTTAGCCTTTCTGCAGTTCTTTTCCTATAATTACCCAATAAATCCTACCCTGTCATTTCATAAACACGTACCTGCCCTCACCTGTTATTGAACAACTTACAGTTAGTTACAAAATAATACGATTATTGTAAGAAGAATAAACCAAAAATGCCGGCAAGTACAGCAAGGTCAAGGAAAATTACGCTGTTTGAAGTTCATTTAAAAAATTCCAGACAAAATACAATTTTACTACTATTTTAATTATGTTTAAGATAAGTAATTGCGTAATTAAGAAAATCTCTAAATTATAATTTTTATGTCGCTCTCATTAACAGTCTGTGTCTAGTGGCTAAGTGCTCACAATTTTACCTTGTATTTTGATAACTATCAAAACGTTTAAATTGTAACTGTTGTACATAAAAAAATATTGATTATAAGAATATTGACATTGACATTGACATTGACACTGATAATGTAAATTACGAAAAATTACAGACGTTTGTGTATATCAGGCAGTCAGTAGTAAATTTGGAATTATTCTCGTAGACAAGATTAATATATAATATATCACAAATGTATATACCTATACGTGCACATTATAATTATTTTCATCAACTTACTAAATAGATACAACAAGGTGCACACACATTTTAAATACATATATATTTATATGTATTAAGTCCGTTAGTTTTGAGAATGAAGAATCTTTGATAACTGTACATTAGCATAACTGTTACTCACTTTTTACGTTTAGCAATGCTATTACTTTCTTGTCGCAAAGGCAGAGGTAGGTCAGATCCTGAATTTGATATTTTTTATTTTGTTTCTATCGATAATACTTTCATACTTACTTAATATTAATCAATAATTATATTGAATTTGGTTACAAAACAAATACCGTAACCATGTATGCTTCGCCATACATTGATAAATAACAATACAACAATAATAACATATTCAAAAAAAGAAGGAATTACAATCCTTATTCGTCTAAATTTTAAGATCAAAGATCTCACATTTTGAACGCGTCCTACCAAGTAGGCACAACGAACCGAAAGCCACATCCCACGACCGGTTTCGACATATCGGGTCTCATCAGGTGGGCGCTGGCAGAAAGGCCTTTACAGGCTATATTATAAATATAAATATAAATAATATGTTATAATATATAATATATGTATATATATATATAATAATATGTCTAGAAGTCCACCGGAATCAACAGTGTAATTCAATGCCGGTAGGGGTACTAGCCCTCGGAGTAGTTGTTTCTGTTGATTCCATATTTATATTTATATTTATAATATAGCCTGTAAAGGCCTTTCTGCCAGCGCCCACCTGATGAGACCCGATGGGTCGAAACCGGTCGTGGATGTGGCTTTCGGTTCGTTGTGCCAACTTGGTAGGACGCGTTCAAAATGTGAGATATTTGATCTTAAAATTTAGACGAATAAGGATTTTAATTCCTTCTTTTTTTAATATGTTATATTTTCGTCTAGAAGTCCACCGGAATCAACAGTGTAATTCAGTGCCGGTAGGGGTTTTAGCCCTCGGAGTAGTTGTTTCTGTTGATTCCATATTTATATTTATATTTATAATATAGCCTGTAAAGGCCTTTCTGCCAGCGCCCACCTGATGAGACCCGATGGGTCGAAACCGGTCGTGGGATGTGGCTTTCGGTTCGTTGTGCCTACTTGGTAGGACGCGTTCAAAATGTGAGATCTTTGATCTTAAAATTTAGACGAATAAGGATTTTAATTCCTTCTTTTTTTAATATGTTATATTTTCGTCTAGAAGTCCACCGGAATGAACAGTGCAATTCAATGCCGGTAGGGGTATTAGCCCTCGGAGTAGTTGTTTCTGTTGATTCCATATTTATATTTATATTTATAATATAGCCTGTAAAGGCATTTCTGCCAGCGCCCACCTGATGAGATCCGATATGTCGAAACCGGTCGTGGGATGTGGCTTTCGGTTCGTTGTGCCTACTTGGTAGGACGCGTTCAAAATGTGAGATCTTTGATCTTAAAATTTAGACCAATAAGGATTTTAATTCCTTCTTTTTTGAATATGTTATATTTTCGTCTAGAAGTCCATCGGAATCAACAGTGTAATTCAGTGCCGGTAGGGGTTTTAGCCCTCGGAGTAGTTGTTTCTGTTGATTCCATATTTATATTTATATTTACAACAATAATATATGTTAACTAAATGTGAATTAAAACTTATTCTGTAATTATAATGGTATTTATAGTCTTCAAGAAGTAAGATACTGTAGAGAACAAAAGCAGTGTGTAGAATATGAACAATAATCTCTGTTTGAATGTTGAGATGTTCCAAAAATCATCGATTAATTAATACATTAGATACTTTTAAGTAATTGACATAGGAGTACAGTCGTTCTAAGTACGGCCTACGTAATTTATGAATCAGAGTGAAACTACAATTCCACGCAGAATGCAAATGAGCGGTAAATATAGATAAATAAACCGGAATACCAAACAAAATGAAAAAACAATTGAAAGTAAACACTTCCTATAATAATTTCACAATTTGTTGCAACATTTATTTGTGACAAATTTTAGAATCAAGTTAAACCGTTAAAAGTAGGCTACCGATTTTGACGCATGTGAATATGTTTGGGAACTCTTATAGCCCAAATGAGGACAGAATATAGATTAAGATTATACAGGATTATACGATTTAACAACTACACTTGCAATTAGTCGTTATACATGGTATATGTCATCGGCCAATAAATGTTTTTTCTACTTTTAGACAGATTAAATTAATGAAATAATTGTAGGTAAATAACGGAGGCAAAAATAAATTGTACTGTAAATTGCAGAAATTGGTATGTCCTACTTGCACCTGATGTAAAGACAAATTTTATTATGAAATAACGAAAGTGATACATACACGTTAAGTATTTTTTGTGTCGTTGAATTGATCGAAAGGAAAGTTGAGCTACTTTACTTTTTCCCAATTAACAGGAATAAAAACCATGTCACACATTTATTGTGAATTTCTAATGCAGATTATTCACTGGCGATCGGATCGGTAGGTACATACGTATAATATGTATACATATTATATGTTCTTGGTCATATGAACCAAACACATTCAAGTCTCATAAGATCACTTGTTTTTTGCTTCATTAATTAATCGTAATACCGTGGATACATATTTGGTTAATAAAATTAATAACGTATGCAAACCATTCTTTTTGTTTACTATTTAACACATGGGCTGAAAAGTCCCGGGCCTAACAAAGAAAACACGTTTTTTTTTTTCTTCAAAATTGGCATTATTCATCAAGGTAATTTCTATCAAGAGCAACACAATCATTCTAGCACCGCTCTAAAATTTCAATACCACTTTTGTAGAACAATTTATCTTTTGCCTCAAAATAACATAGCCTCAGCTTCAACGATAACCTCTTCATTCGAGCGAAATTTCTTGCCTGCGAGCATTTTTTTGAGATCTGCAAACAGTCAGTAGTCACTGGTAGTAGTCTCTAAATCTGGAGAATACGGTGATATGGAGATGTGAGAGCAATTCGAAGTTCAATTCATGTAGTTGTGCCATTGTTTTGATATACTTGTGACACGGTGCGTTGTCTTAATGAAACAAAATATTTTTCTTTGCAATTTCGGTCTTCAAACGCTCTAATAACGCTATATAATTATTACAATTCATTGTTGATGGTATTTCCCTTCCCTATAAGACCATAACCTTTCCAGCCGACTGCTCTGCTTTCGGGCGCTTTGGACAAGGTTCCAAGTTTGGACCAGCTGCTGTCCACTCAGATGATGATCGTTTTGATTCGATGTATCCGGAGTGAAGTGATGGATCCATGTTTCATCTATTGTCACATATCGACGCAAAAAATCCGGTTTGTTACGTTTAAACCAAACACTGGCCAAACACTGCTCAGAATCATCAACACGTTCTTATTTTGTCTCTGTTCTGTCAACAGAGAGCAAACGCGGTACCTACTTTGAACAGAGCTTCCTCATAGTCAAATGCTCATGCAATATCAATATAAAGCCAACACGTTCTTTTTGTATATTTACGATGTCAGCTAACTCACGCAATTTCACTTTTCGTTCATTCAAAACGATTTTGTGGATTTTTCTGATATTTTCTGGTGTTCCTGGTTCCGCCTCATTTGGATGTCCACGTTTGAATTAGCAAAGCAATATTTTATTTTGTTTCGATTGTTTCCGATGGAGCGGAGTCTCCATAACACTTTTCAAGCACTTTTCATTGCTTCGCTTGAACAGTATTTTATCCCATCGAGAAGCAGTGTAAAATTTAAAATGTAAACGAAATTTTTTTTTAGCCATTGTTTTGAAAATAACAAAAGTACTCTACAAAACGTCACTCTTAGCACAATAACTCACAAACTAATGAATATAATATCATGAAATTTTAACAGCTATCTTTTGATGGTTAGTACTAACTGAAAAAGAGGTGAATGCAATAAAACTATCGTCATCTATGTGTTAGGCCCGAGACTTTTCAGCCCATGTATTATTTATGGGAACCTGCAATTCAGTAAATACAAGATCACCCACGTGTTTGTCCGTCTGTCACACCCAAATCATGCGATTATTAATCCATATATTTAAAAATATTTATATAACAATTAGAGCTGTTGTCCAATTGTTTTGATTTAATATCTACATTTATATTTGGGTCTTTCACGCACCACATTTTTATCATAAAGTTAATTTTCGAACTGGATTGCTATTTGCACGTACAATATAATCAAACATTGGCTAAGTATGTAAAAATTTACGTAAGTTTTTCTACTACTTAACATTCTCCAGTATTCTAGAGCGTGATGAAATTTGTTAACGCATTTTCTATATGAAAAAATCATGCACATCTTACTCTTTGTTTATTTTCTATTTCAAATTTGTATTTTAAGATGAAATTTAAACCAGTAAGAAAAGCAATCTTATAACACGTAAACGTTACAATAGATAAGCTCAGAAATGTTGTTTCGTCCAAAGGCCATTATCTGTATTGTAAGTAAGGTACTATTGATAATGGCCTTTGACATTAAAAACAGTGAAACTTAGTCAAGAGTTTTTTATTTTATTCTACAAGAATATTAAATTTTTAGAATTACTTCTTTTGATAACAGATATTAAGTAGATATGAAGTAATCTTTATATTTTCCATTTCAAAAGGGTTGTTTTAAAATTGTATTTACGGCACATATATATGTAGAATATACATTTTTTTTTGGTAAAACAAAAACAATTATAACGATAAATGAATAAACACTATTTTGTTTATTATCACTTTTTTATTTACAAATCCTTTTGACTATAGTTTCGACAAAAAAACTTGTCATTGTCAAACGAATAATTCAAATTGAATGAATATAAACAGATGTACAGTAGTGTTTATATATATTTTTTGGAAATACCATTAATTATTAAATGTATTGAATAGTACTGAGTGGTACAAATCTACCTGGAGTCTATAAGCTAGAATGTACAGAATGTGATACCTTTTACTTAGGCCAAACTGGAAGGTCATTTAGAACTCGTTAAAATGAACACTTTAGATTATTTAGATTAGGAAAAGATAATTCCAATTTTGTAAACCATATTTTAGAAACAGGCCATCAGTTTCCTACTATAGAAAATCTTAAAATTATTCATAATCTAAATAAAGGCTTTAAACTTAATATTTTAGAATCCTTAGAAGTATATAAAGCATCAAAAATTTCGGAAAATAACCTGTTAAATGACCAGGTAGATTTGTACCACTATTCTACTATTCAATACATTTAACAATTAATGGTATTTCCAAAAATATATATAAACACTACTGTACATCTGTTTATATTCATTCAATTTGTAATCATTTGTTTTGACAAATCTGTTTATATTAATTCAATTTGAATTATTTGTTTGAGAATGACAAGCTTTTTTGTCGAAACTATAGTCAAAAGGATTTGTAAATAAAAAAGTGGTAATAAACAAAGTAGTGTTTTTTAAATAATAAAAGGTATCTGCCGTTAGCTCTTGGAATAATGAAAAAATAATAACTCACTTGGAATTTGGTCACAATTTTATTTATTAAACTCGATGCGCATTTCGCCCTGTTAAGGCATTATCAAGAGTATTACAAGTGAGTTATTATTTTTTCATTAAAAGTAGTGTTTATTCATTTATCGTTAAGATGAATTATCACAGAGTAACGGCTGAATCAATCCAATTTTTAAAACAATTATATGCTAAATCGAAATAAGTTATGGTAGTTATTATATAAGTGATTGTTAATTTTTGCGAGTGCGTATTTAGATTTATGTAATGTAAGAATTATTTCTTTTATCGATATTTAAACAAAATGAAATCGCTTTCCACGTGTAATAAATAATAGAGATTTGCATATATTGGTTTTTAATCATGTATTCGAGCAGTATCAAGTTACTGAAAATGAATTAACATTATTAATATGTCGAGCTGTAAGTTAAGACTCTTCTTGACGATGGACTAGTATATATAATATTTCGTCTAGACAATAACTTCCTCTTTTAAGTAATATGAACGGTAATTTAATTTCAAAGGCAATTAAGTCGTCCTTGAATGCTAAAAGAATTTGCAAATACACCTTAATCATCAAAAAGTCAACTTCGTTCAACTGTGCCACAGCAAATCATATATCCTCAATTTTATTTGAAAATACGAAAAACATTAACAACAAATTATAATTACGAATTTTACAATTTAAAAAAAAAACTAACTAAATAAATGGGTAATGAATTAAATGCGAAGAAGTGGAGGATTACATAAAAAATTTAATTTACTAGAAAATTCAGAAATATCTAATATCCTCAATGACCAAACAGATTTGTGCAATTCGCCACTCCTAATCATATAATTATTTAGTTTATTTTCCACATGACGAAGGCAATAATTATTTTGGAATCAAGAAAATAATTTTAGCAAGGTATTCAAAAAAACAAACACTTGGAAAATTTCACTATTATTTATTATCAACTCTATACGTATTTCGCCTGCTTAAGGCATCTTCAGGAGTAAGAATAATAGAGATAGAGATAATTTAAAACTTTTACATCACCTAAAAGGTGGTACCATCCTAGACAGGTATGAAATTGTTGAAATAAAGAGAGCATTAGCAGAAAATAGAGTACTAACCAATGATCAGTTGGATTTTGGCCCTAACCCTTTATTAAACCTTAATATTGCAGAAAATATATAAACCATTAGGTTATTATCCCTTTCCACCTATGTCTTTGGTCTGTATTTAAATGGGATATTTGTATAATAAGTAGTATTCTTACTCCTGAAGATGCCTTAAGCAGGCGAAATACGTATAGAGTTGATAAATAAATAATAGTGAAACTTTCCAAGTGTTTGGTTTTTTGAATACCTTGCTAGTTTACAATGTTTTACCAAGTGCTATCGGCAAGTTTACTCAGTTAAAATAATTTTGTAACTACTTGGCTTTGTAACTAATCTTAAGACCTGTATTTTATTTCTATTATTGTGATGTAGATACAATAATTAAAAGTCTATTCAATTATTAAACTTAACTTAAATGCTTAAATGTAAATTTTGTTTAAATAAAGCGAACAGGTCGAAAAAACGAACAATTTTGTGTCTTTTCCTTTCCTCCATCAAAATTACAAAAAGTAATTAATATAATTAATTGATTCAACTCTTACTTGATGGAAGTTCATTTTAATGTATAATAAATAAAACAACTTGTTCAACTTCCACACTTTTTATTGTCTTAACAATTGTTTCGCCACTTTGTGGCTTCATCAGAAGATTTACAAGTTCTTAAACTAACAGAAGACTAACATTACTTATATATGAAAGTAGGTACATAACTAAGGTGGGGGTGTAGGGTGTAGATTAAGTAAAGGGGAATTATTTAAATCTAATTGATCATTGAGAAGCACATTTTCTCGAAAGCATGGAAATTAATAAACATAAGCATAAAAATGTGCTTCTCAATGATCAATTAGATTTAAATAATTCCCCTTTACTTAATCTACACCCTACACCCCCACCTTAGTTATGTACCTACTTTCATATATAAGTAATGTTAGTCTTCTGTTAGTTTAAGAACTTGTAAATCTTCTGATGAAGCCACAAAGTGGCGAAACAATTGTTAAGACAATAAAAAGTGTGGAAGTTGAACAAGTTGTTTTATTTATTATACATTAAGTAATTAATAGTTTTGTGTATATGTATCTCCAAGCATTGTTTTTTATACTCTCTTCCATTATAAAAAATATCCCCTATATAATCGATTACATCAAACTGTTTACAAGTGTTATTGATGAATGAATTTGAATGGATTGTTTACTTCGATATTTATATAAATATTTCCTGTAAACTTTAGGGTTATTGCAACACAAGAATTGTATGCACTTTCAGTATCGTCAAAATTCTACCCTTCCGTCGACTTATGAATGAAAAGTTTTTATAACAAAGTGATAGGAAGTAAATATTTTCATTAATAACGCTCAATTGTTTTAAATTGCATAATAATAAACAATACTGCATCAATAAAGCGAACTCAAAATAACAATTATTTTTTATTTTTAATTCTATTTAGAGCATTTATTATTCATTTTTTTTAACTCGTTTTAGTTCAAGACACTCTATTTATATTTTTTTATGGTTGCAGATAATATAATAATAATAAATCAGCTGTACAATTCCAAGGCAATTGTAATCCTAACTAATAGTAAATATTATAAACTCTCAGTTTCTAAGATACCTATCAGCTTTCTCTTTGACATACATAACATGCGTATATTTTAAAAATAAATATTATTTATTGCTTATACAATATATCTACCGTGCAGAGCCAACTGTTTATTGGTAATTATTTTATGAGGTTGCAGATGTGTTAAAATTTTGCTGGCATTGCGAACAAATCGAAAATCCAAACAAAAATAAATTATAATTGCCGAAAGATTTGTATTAAAGAAATTAAAACTCACCGGACCAACAATAAAGTGGTTGAACATCGTTTCAGCATCGAATTAGATAAGGTATCTAAAAAGAAATAGAGAAAAAGGTCAAAACCATAAAATATAGGGCATAATGAATAAAATGTAGTGGGAATTAGTTTTTATGATGCCTATTATGTAGAAAACATTTAAGGCATTTTAAGTATGGTTTTATCTGAGATGTACATCCAGATAAAACACGAATTCCAAGCATATTTATTTATTATATCAAAATAAAAATATAATATAAATATGAAAAGTCGTGTATTACAAACCGTTGTAATGTATTAACAGTAATAAATTAAGACTTGTTGGTAGAATTATTTCAATGCTCCACAGACTAGCTGTACTATTCAACTCCTTTCACTTGACCCTAACCTAGCTCTTCCTGCTTACTATTTTGTTTTCGATGTGAAATGTAAATTTTCTAGATGAATAGTAAATAAACTCGCGGAATGTTTAATGTCTTAAGTACTATATAAGGAATTTGATAATTATCGTTTGCCGTAAATAAAAAACGCCCCACACACTGAACACTTAATAGATTTCCACTTGATAATTTATATTAAAAGAAGAAAAAAAAAATGACCACTGTTTAAATTATAAATTCGGAAAATTGCTATGTAAATTTAAAGTTTGGTACAGTAACTTTATAAATTTCCATTATTTAGATTTCTTTTAATTCATAACAATAATTTATTCAATTTTATTTTATAATTAATCACTTTTAAAACAGAATATTTAAGTTGCTTGAGTAAACTATGTGAACCGAATGAGTATATATAATATATTGTATAATGTAGGTATTTGTCAAAAAGAAAAAATTAAACAGTTGAAATCGAAAAGAAGAAAGAATTCTTAACTTTTACTTTATTGACCAGATATTATTACAGAAGTTAAGTAAGGAAGAAGTAACTGTAAAGGCCAGTTCAAGTTCGATAAATACCAGTTTGAAAAGTAAAGAGACTCAATGGGTTCAAAATTATTGTTGAAAATCAAAATTGTTTGGTAAGTATTCCATTACTTTTACTTTATCGACCTGACAAACGTAAAAGTAACAGTAAATAAAAGGCTTACCTATGCTGTTTAATCTTTAAATATAAGGAGCTATAAAAATTCTCCACGAGCTGTTAAGAATGTTCAAGTATTGAGTTACCGTTATATCATTCCATATACTCCGGTGTTTTTTAGGTTTTCTTGTTTTTATATGCCTTTCATTATAAACGTGGAAAAGATAACATTTTCTAGAAAAAAATCTTATTATTATTGTACCAACTTTTACAAAAAAAAAACAAATACCCCGTGGCTTCTAAATACTTAATTTAATTAATTGTCTTTTACTTTCATACGCCTAAACAAACAAAAACCAATTTTAAATGTGTTATTCTCATACCAACCGAAAATTGACCTGTTTTAATATAGTATCTAAAATGATGTTAATATTAATCTAATATTAAATTAAAAAAGCCAAAAACCTCTTTTTTACTTTTCAGAATATTTTTTGTTCTGTCATAAAATATCAAAAATAGTTTATGTATGTCTTTTTCATTTAAAAAAATACTGCTGAACAATATTTTAGGCGCGCAAAGTAATTTTATAATACTCATCTGTTTGAAATAAAAAAAATTCTGTTACATACGAAAAATTAATTCTATTTTTAACTTTCACTCTTAATAATACAACTACTAGGTACTACGATTTTTTTTTTTTTAATATATGTATGTATATAATTTTAAACTTATCTCTTTGACTATATAAAGAAAGCAATATAATATAATATAAGGCTTAGGTACATGTGGTAATTAATTCAAAATTAGAATTCATACAAACACAGAAAGTTCAGAAACCGGTCAACATGTGAATTTTCCGCGTTATACACCGTAAACATTTTTCGGTTCTTGGGTAATGGGCCGGATTTCTACGTAATATGTTATTTAATTTAAATTTGAAGCCTTGTAACAATCTGAACATTATTACCATAAATCAACATATCTCATCTTAGGAAGAATGTGAAACTCATTCTTACGACTATGTACAAATACGACTTCATTATCTTTGGCAGAAAATATTATTTATGTTTTAAATAATGTACATATAAGTATACATATTATGTAACACTAACACTAATACCAAAAATTTCAAATAAAGCGTGTAAAAATCAAAAGCTAATTTCGACACCCAAGGTGTCATTCTCAATTAGTGACTGTCTCTAACACCTTGGGAGTCGAAAGCTGTTTTTAATTATGTTTATTTTTTGCTTTAGTCCAAATAAAATGTATTTATGTGCATCAAATTCCGTAGTATTACCGTGCGAACTTTCGATCGTTGTATATGCAAAACTGAGATATGTACTTCCCTGAAATAAATGTACACACACATATATCTTAAACAGGTTCTTGTAACATTTTTAATTATACCAAGAATGGCCAATCTTAGCAAAATTACGTCAAGATAATATTTTGGAGAGGTGCCATTGAACTTTTTGATGTCAAAGGCCTAAAGATCGATTGCTATAAAAAATTCACGAATCTAAAAGAAAAAAAGCCTATAAAAACCCATTTCACTTTTGTGAAATTGTTTTTGTATAATCGTGGCATTTGGGAACAAATTTTAAACATACATTTAGATTACAAAAATAATTTCTCCAATTTTATATTTTCAATAATTATTAGTGGTAAAGTGTTACGACTTTACAACTATCATTAGAAGATAGAATGTAACGATAAATCGCATAGTTTATTTCAAAGGGTGTTTGATTAAATTCAAAAATGGTTATATTAGAATTGATAATAAATAACGATGTCATTAAAGCAGCAATAGTATTCATCCACATATATTTGTGTACAATGTACATATTTTTCGTTTCGAAACCTCGGTAAGTTAATATCTAATTAGTTGACACCGACCGTATATAAAATTCTTAATACCGTGATGACCCTGAAAAACTACTCGAAGGTCAGCAACGCCTCTCAAAGGAAGAACAATATTTTTTCATTGTACATAGGCATACTAAAATGTTCGAAAATGTGTTAGTAAGATCTATCTATGCTGGCTGCACTGTCGGTTGCTCGCCTAACCGAACGTTGGAGTCTCTACGATTTATCATTAAGTTTTAACTATAAATAAAAGAGCCTAAAATTCTTACTAAAAAATTAACTTTACTTCAATATATCCTTAATTTCAATAAAATTTTTAAATGAACGTCGAAACCTCTTAAGAAATTAAATTTTTAGAAGCTATTTTTTCCATTAGAGTTTAAATGTAAAAAAAACTAGTAGGTACGGTGAAAAATTGTTTCAAAAATAAAATATCAATTCATTCTCTTCTTCGATTTATGAAATACTTTTAAAACACGTGTTTCTATGTATTTTAAGAAATTATTTTTTTATCAGTTATATTGTCCCGACTTAATGGTGAAGATTCTAAAATGTTTTCGTTAAGTTTTAAATAAAACAATAATAAAAAAGATAAATAGTTCAAGAAAATTCAATCCCTTTGTAATTTTAAGAAAATAAATTTGTAGGGTTACTTTCTTAATCAAACGTTAAAGTTTCTAAGTATTGTAATCAAATCTACTGTAATAATTTATCTAGTACTTTCGATAACAAAAATCAAGCAAGAGTTTGGATTGATAGTTTTAAACATGCACCAAAAATTAATAGAATAAAAAATACATAATTCTACACTAAATTATAAAAAGGTAAATTTTGTTTATTTGAAAGGTGTGATATTTGGAACTATTAAACTGATAATAAAATTTCTTCCACTAATCGATAGCTACACAATTCCTAAGTAACATGGATAGGCTATATTTTATTTTGAAAAAAAATGTTTTTAAGTTCGAAAGCTTAATATTTGTAAATCAAATGCCTGGCGAAGATAGCATCGGTCGCTAGTTAAATATATACAGAAAGAAATACCTCTTGAAGAAGGTTTATATCTTTTTCACAAGCTTGACATACATAAGTATATATATATACGTAATTTACTTCATCTTAAGCGATTATATAAATAAATATATGTACATACATATATTTATGTATACAGGAATTAATACTGACGATTTCAAATCTCTTGCAACTATGTTGTTATTATCAAGCGGCTTTTCTTCATTTTATAACACAACACGTTTTAATAGACAAGCAAGCATTACATGATTTTTTTTGGTTTGTGGACCTTCTATTTAGTCGTTTGAATAAGAACGACCTTGTTCTTTAAATATTTTCAAGTTCAATCCTTCTTTATAAAATAAGGTTTGTTAGAATCGAAACATTCGAAGTTGTAAGAGAATAATAGTTTCTGATATTAAGGGCACAAGAATGTGATTGTTTTACTGTTTAAGAGTCGTTTAGAATACTAACTAAGCGTTTTCCTAGAAATAAAGGTTTATCAGTCATTGTTAGTGCGTATCTATGTAAAGTGAATAAAATTATACTTTTCAAAGAATTACGATTTTAGATTACTAGGTGTTGTGTTATGAATCGTGAGAAGAAAACAAAATTTGTATTTTTATAGAAAGAACTAAAGGTAATCAAATGTGTCTGTTTCGACCTATAGGCCATTATCAAGGAGACATTTCAAGAAAACCATTTGTATGATAGATATTACTGTTGTTTTTCTTGTCTAATAGCTTTCGAGTTATACCTCAGCTTCTCTTTACTAATTTCAATAAGAAAAATTGCAGGGTACTTTTTGAAATAACTATTTTACAGACAGAATCGTTTAATATTAATAAAAAGGAAAAAACTGTGTACACAATCACGATCCTGAGTAATTCTAGAAAACAGATTTCTTCTTTAGAAACATCCCAGCATATTTTACGAAACACTTTTCATGACTTTTTTAAATAAATCCGTGAAATTGAAACTTGTAAAAGCAGTTCATAAATAGAAGAGTGAGTTTTCATAAAGAAATCGGAGCCTATTAAAATATTTTCGCATTTTTAAATAAATGCTTTGTAATAAAGGAATTTCTCCATTCGATAGTGAACTAGGACTGCAAATAAAAGCAATAAAGCGGTGTGCCGGTAATGAAAAACAAATAAAAGTGTATTATATTATTATACTCCCTTCACTGACTGGACTGCATCGGTTTATCGAGAAATTCATAGCATATTGAAGAGTGATTGAAATGAACGACTAATTAGGTGTTGTTAAAATTGCTTTCCTTTTTGGATCTTTCAAATGTAATAAGTAACATGATGATATAATTATCAATAATTATAATTGAAACGACGATTTCGCTTGTTTTTTATTTTTTTTTAAAGACAGCTTATGCCATCATTTTTTAAAAACAAAGTAGACCACTTAGAAGTGCAATTTTCCATTGCTTATTAATTTGAAATCGAAGCAAAAATCATAAGTTGAACGTATACACATGTACAATACACATTAAAACAAATATGTCCCTGTACGACCTTCATTATATTCCATGTTCTTGTACTTCCGTTTTTCTACAATGGTACATTAGTACATGCATATTAATAAGAATCACGTTATATTATGTTCAATTTTGTGAATAAAAACATAAACACTTTTCCTCTCGAATACTAAACAAATATGCAATAAATATTTCGGACGAATCTTTCCATAAAATGCAACATTTACTACCGTAAAATTGACTGCCATAAATAATTTCGACAGCTTTTATATTAATAGGGATAATAGTTTTCGAAAACAGAACCGTAATAGAAAATTTACGACAATATTTTCGTATTTCGTTATAGATACCTACTCGCCACCCTAACTTTTCCTTCTTAATTTTTGAAAGTAAATAAGTTAATCTGATTATACCGAGAAATGAATTTAGAAAAGTTATTTTTACATCGACCTAATTAATATCAGAGGTTTTATATGACAGTGTCGTGATTAAATTAATTGTTTGCGGCGTCTAGGTTTAAAGTGAGTATTTATTCAAGGGTAAAACTTGTATCACATAACATAACATAAGTAATTAAAACCAGTTCGTAATTTTGTACTGATAGGGCGTAACGTTGCGAAACCGGAACTTTTATCTACAATTCAGTAATATTTTGTACGGCTTGGCTCCTTGCTGATCTTTTCTTACGTGCAAACAATAAAGGTACAATGAATTGATCACTTAGCTACATATATTCACTATTCGAAACCTTGTTCGCTTAAAATAATCAAGAATTTTCCTAAAACTCGATGAAATATTAATATTCTTTAAATTTAACAGTAAACTTTTAGTTTTAGTATTTTATTAAGTTTTAGTAGTATTCTTCGACAAACCCTAATGTATCTATAATTTAATTCGTTTTTCTTATGACTGAAAATCAATAAATTAATTGCGTGTTATTTGTTTGTCACGTTTCCATTTCATAATGCAACGTCAATGAATTTTCGTTAGAATGGCACTTTTCGCTGTTCGGTCAGGTTAACTAATATGAGGTAATGTTTTTTTCTTTTCTTTTTGATTATCGACATCAAATGTTTCAGTTTTGTCTATATATTGAACTATTGCAAAACCGACTGAAAATTGCCTATTCAGTAAAATATTTTTAGCGTATGTATAAACACCACATCCTGTCACAATAACGGATTAAATTTAGCGCCAATTTATTTGCTTTGTTACTATTTATTATCAATTACTGCAAATAATATAATTTATAGTAAGACTTTATTAATTAGACTTGGTATTATAAGCAACTATTTTCCAGTTTGAAATTGTAAATGAAAAAACTAATTGGATCCAAATGAACCAATTAAAATGCAAACAAACAAAACATCTACCGAAAAAACTGTATCGATTCATTGGGAGACATGTAATTGTAGTTATAACACCATCATAAATTCTATAAGTAATACTTAATGGGGAAAACCTCTACATGAAATATACGTACTTATCGCTGTATATTTTGAAATCCAGTTTACATTTTCAGAAAAAGTAATATATATTTTTAAACATATTTACAACTAAAATAAATTCATTAGTTATTATAGAACAGCTCTTTTACTAAGTATGACAATTATATAAAACATTCCACGTAGAAAAAAAAAAACTCATACAAAAAAATGTTTAATAAACTGTTTGAGATTTTTGAGATATTTTTGATTGATGATGATTTTCAAAAGAAGTTTAAAAAATAACTTTGTTCAAGAATAATGTAATATGTATTTTAGTTAATGTCCATTATGTATTTTTATGGTTGATTAACGGGAAATGTAAAGAAAGTAATAAACAACCTAAATTACTTTTGTTTCTTGGTAATTATCTGCAATTACCGATTCCTGTCAAACTCAGAATGATGCTTAAAGCGTTTAATATACTTATAAAATAATACACAGTTGGTCCTTGAATATTGCTGTTATTTTTAATGACTTCCTGAAAATTTTTCATATTGAAAGGAATAGAGAGTAAAATATAATATAAAATAATTTCCCATGGCTAATATTTTGCTATTTATACTGTTGCAATTATACTAGTTCGTAGGAGTAGGTTATTCTTAAAAATAAACGTTAATTAATTTGTTTTTAACAGCCCCTGTTATCTAGTTTATTTGCCGATCTAATTACATACATAATTTGACTAATTAGTTTGTCGAAACATAACATGAGAAAATTATTTTTTGATGGCATAATTAAGTAATTTATTGGATCCGCGAGGGAATTTTATTAAATACCATTTCTGGGTGTTGGAAATTTCTGGATTACTTAATAAAATCCATTATTAATTTTTAATAAATCGATACTTAATTACTGTTCGCCTAATTATTTATCTGTAAAATAGAATAATCGGTTGGTTACCTAATTTTCGAACTTCTAGTGACAGCATTGTGCAACCAAGTTTCTAATTTCTATGAATATTGAATTTCTTAAAAAAATAACGTCAATTAGACAATCTAAACTTTGTTTAATCGCAGGCCTAATGCCGAACAACTCGATACTAACTTTTTTTTTGGCAAAAATCAATTTATTTCCTTCACATCAACAATCATTTTTCTTTTTCTTTCATCTGGTGAAAAAGGATTTAGATCCGATTTAGATCATCGTATTATCATCGATGGGTTTCGAAACTACATGTACCCCCTGGTCGGTGTGGGGGAGAGAGGACAAGTGAGAGGGGGACAGTCTAAGCGAATGTCTCTCCAAGTGCTACCGACAACTAACCAACCAACGAACCAACGACGCTGTTCCATCGTCAGTGAAGTGATATAAAGGGTAGCCGTAGCCGGGTACTTGCTAGTGATTTCGCTTTCGGTATAGGTGAACAACGCAGGTCACATATACTCGTAATGCTCGCACTAGCCGCGCTACTACTAACCCTGTTATTGGTGTGGTGTTTATCAGAACCGAAGAAGAAAAAGAATCTGCCACCAGGGCCGAAACCTTGGCCCATTATCGGCAGCCTTCATCTTCTGGGACAACATGAAACCCCTTTTCAAGCATTTACTGCACTATCAAAACTTTATGGGGATATCTTCAGCATTACACTGGGTGCGACACCCTGCGTTGTCGTTAACAACTTCGACAGCATAAGGGAAGTACTCATAACGAAGGGAGCCGAATTTGGCGGACGACCCGATTTTATGCGATTCCATAAACTTTTCGGTGGAGACAGAAATAATTGTAAGTATCTATTTTTTATTCTGCCTTTTTAATTCATATAATATGCATTTGTACGATAGTACGATAGGCTGACCTTCTAATAATTAGTTTCTTTGTTATTCCAATTTAAATTTGAATAGATGTGCTCCTTATGCCGAATTAAAGAGGTTTCGATTTTCCAGCACTCCTGGTATAAATTATTATTATTCGAACGAGGGTGTGAAAAAAAAACATACTTTTTTCAAAAATCGAAATAGAACATTTTTATTTTCTATGTTATATATTTAAAAATAATACTCATAAATAATTTCAAAAACAGTAGATATAGTCGATAAATTAAAAGTTTGTTTTTTAATTTACATTGTACAACAACTAAAGTACTACAATTAAATGGTTAATGTGTCAAAGTTGTATATAAGCATATGTGAGCGTGTAGATATTTCATTCATAATTCCATCCTAGAGTGGATAACCGTGAACTTGAACTTGCATACTTTCCTGATGAAATCGAAACACATGGACGGTCTTTTTTCATTCTTGGTGCGTTGCTTGTGCAGCATATGGTTTTATTAGCGCTTTCTTTTAATTTATTACGTACAATTACGATGATATAACCATTCCGTCAAACTAAAAAAGCTTTGAACAAATACTTAACTATTTTTTTATGGCATTTCAGTAACATCATTAATTGTTCTTTAACAAACAGACAGTGTGTTTATTTCGATCGTTTGACCGACTAGATAAGAACTTCATAATTAGTTCAATAGAATAGGAAATGAAATTTTCACTCACAATCGGTGAGTTACGTAACGTGTACTTTTCGTAGGTCACTGGTGCTAAACGTAACGTTTGTTATACGACGCTAGAGTCCTAACTCTTGTCATTCGTTCCAGACACAAGTAATCGTAGGATTATCAGTTGAAGCAGCCTTGAAACTCCACTGCCACTTGTACTTTTATTATTCTTATAATAGCAACGTGTATTCTTGTTTCAGCTCTTGCCTTGTGTGACTGGTCCTCGTTGCAGAAAACAAGACGGAGCATTGCCCGAAACTACTGCTCGCCAAAGTTTACCTCCTTGCAATTCGATTACGTGAACCAAGTTGGCTGCCAAGGGACTAGGGTTCTTTTGGATGAGTTACGCTTATTACCAGAAGGAAAGTCGGTCGCACTCAAGCCCATGATCTTAGCGGCATGCATGAACATGTTCACCCAGTACATGTGTTCCGCCAAGTTCGACTACAGGGATGCGGAATTCAATAGAACGGTCAGATACTTCGACGAAATATTCTGGGAGATTAATCAGGGTTACGCCGTTGATTTCCTTCCTTGGTTGCTACCCCTATATGCGAACCATATGCAAAAACTTTCCGACTGGGCTAGCGAAATCAGGAAATTTATTTTAGCTCGAATCATTGAAAAACACAGGGCGGCACTCGATCCGTCTCTACCTCCGAGGGACTTCACCGATGCTTTGCTTTTACATCTCGATGAAGATCCTAACATGAACTGGCAGCATATAATTTTTGAACTGGAAGATTTCTTGGGAGGACATTCAGCTGTGGGCAATTTGGTAATGGTAGCGTTGGCAGAGATCGTAAAAAATCCACAAGTGGGGAAGAAAATTCAAGCAGAAGTTGACAATGTAACTAACGGGGAAAGACTACCGAACCTAAGCGACAGGACCAGTATGCCTTATACGGAAGCTGTATTATGGGAAACTCTTCGATCGGCATCTTCACCGATAGTTCCACATGTTGCGACAACAGAAACAGATATCGGGGGCTTCACAGTAGAAAAGGGCACAATGGTATTCATAAACAACTACGAACTGAACGTGGGTAACGTGTACTGGGACAATCCGGAACTTTTCACCCCAGAAAGATTTATTTCTGTGGAAACAGGGACATTAGTCAAACCTGCCCATTTCATTCCATTCAGCACAGGTAAAAGAACATGCATCGGCCAGAGATTGGTACAATGTTTCAGCTTCATAATAATAGCGACGATAATGCAATCCTTCGACATATCGAGCAATGAAGAAATCAATTTGAGACCTTGCTGCATGGCTGTACCGCCAGACTGTTTTGAGATTGTTTTACGTCCAAGGAACAGGACTGGAGCCGATTAATTACTATTACTGCTACAACCATTGCCACTACACTGCCCTCGCTTTATGTTATGTTTTTTCTCTCCTTCTAGTAGTAGTAGTAGTAGTAGTAGTAGTAGTAGTAGTAGTAGTAGTAATAGTAGTAGTATGTAGTAGCAAAACCTGCCCCTGCCACCAACCACGTATCATATTATCTTACATGGACTTGTTAGAGTGGTGTATGTGCTAGAAGAAATAACACCTAACCCACCGACAATGATTGATACCTGAGCAAACTTGAAAGAGATAAGCACGCGAAGAAGACGAAAAAAAAAGAAAAACAGATTACGTTTGTAAATTCAAAGCTAGAGTGGTACCTGCCTTGAACAAGACGATAGTGACTATGAAAATTCATCGATTATGATGTTTATTATTATTATTATTATTATTATTATTATTATTATTATTATTATGGCTGAACATCACTTGCATCTCATTTATATCAATGTTGTTTAATTTTTTATGTTAAGATATTATGCTATGTATTGTTGTAATTAATTAATCGTTTATATAATTATTATTGTAATAATGTAATTTCCCAGTGGTTAAGTCAATTTTTATGAGACTGAATAAACTGCGTATTTTATTTATGCTTTCGTTTTAGTATTCGCTCTAACAATATCACGTACGCGAATTTTTCGTTTTCAATAAAATTTCTGATTTCCACGTATAACATAATACGTGAATTTTTTGCAAGGCCTTTTTCTCAAGGCCGACACTGTTCATTATCAAAACGTTTTCAAACTTATATGCCGTGGCTACTTCAAAAATAAATGTAGGTAAGACTTTTACTTTCAATATCAAACAGTAAAATATTTCGTAACTAAAAAATAACCTAGTAGTTTATTGGATCCCCTATTTTTTTTACACGAGTTACTTAATTATTATTATTATCGAAATTGATACCAGTTTGAATTTTTACATATCTATACTATTTAAAAAAAATAAGCTTTCATTAAAATGTAGTTAATTTAGGGGAAAAAATAACCATTTTTAAGTTAATTTATTACCATGTTAGAACTAAAAATTACATGGGCAATATTTTAAAAGTTGTAGACGTTTAATGGATTTTTATGATTTTTTTTTATTCTGTCTGAGAGGTACAACTTTTTTGTAGTTTCACATAGATACTTTGAAGTAGTATAATAGACGAAATATTTTTCAGTTTTTTTTCTGTTAGGTAAGGTTTTTTTATACTGCGGTGGTTTATTCATTTATCATTTGTTATTGCATTTAACGTGCGATGAAAATCAACTTTTATATGCTACCCTCCCCCATCTATCTAAACCAAGCTATGTAAAAATTACATAAGAAAGATAAATTGAACCATTTATCAGCGTCAGATGCGTGGGTTTACTTTTACATGGGTATGCTATAGTAGACTTAAAAACAAAAAAAAAATGTTTTTTCATCATCGATTTCTGTAGTCCATTTACACATCAGGTAAAAAAAAGACAAAACAAAATCTTAGACTAATACTGGTTGTTTAAAAATGGATAGAAACTAAAATTTTATACAACCGATTTCATTACTGTCTACGTTATTATTATTGAATTATCATTTCAACCTTAACTTTTCCGCGGAAAAAAAATATTCTGGAGTGTTGTAATATTGAAAATGTATTCAATGTTTAATAAATAACATAAAAAATAAAAATAACTTCGCTGACCTAAGTGCGATAAGCGATTTTGTATAGTGTAATCCAGATTTATTCTTATACTTTGTTAAAAAAGCAAAAATGTTGTAAAACAATAATAAAGCACGTTCTTCCGTATCAGCTTAGTCTGTTTAATAAACATTAAACTATATAAAATCTTAATTATGATTACATTTATGTACGTACATTTTAGTGGTGATTTAATAAAAGATTCTTATGTATACAGGGTGGTCTATAAAAAATGGAAAATGAGGCAACTGCAAATTTTGAATGTATCCGTTGACAATAATTATCTGGTCTGATCTTATTTTTGAATAATTACTTCGAAAAAATAACAACAATATATATATATATGTATATATATATATATTTTTTTTTAATTTAACACCCTGCGTCTGTTAACCGTCGATATTTGCCAAGAAATTTGTGGCTGAATCAAATCTATCTTTAATTGTTTATATTTTACAGTTGTCCTGCATCCCATTATTTTTTAATCACCCTGTATATGTGTACACATATAGATACACGCACTTATATACATGTATATTATATACGTACCTACATGTGTGTTCATATGTACGCTTGTACGTATCTGATTAAAAAAGGGACGGGAACTAGTACCCACCAAAAATGGTAACCGGAACACTTACGCTCATGGAAATGAATTTTATCATCAATAAATTCACGAGAATAAAACTGTCACACGCGTTTTTATTGTGAGAAATTTACAGAAATACCATATGGATAAGAATGAGAGTTTTTAATAGTCTCCGGTTAAATATAATTGACATGTGATAATGACACAGATTATCTAATCGAGTAGTTATTTATTTAACTAATTTTAATAGCCGAAAGATTTACATCATTTAATGGCTTTTATGAGCTCGATTCTTTCAGAAAGTTCTCTTACTTTTCCAGATAAAAAGTATGTCATTATACCATGACCAAAATCAGTTAATTATTGATTCACTTAATTTTCTGTTTGGAATCTGCATATATAGTATTAGAAGACTTAAAAAAATGTTTTTTTTTTGTTGATAAAATTGTAATATTAATATGAAGTTTCATCAAGTAGAGGTCAATACAATCAAATACATAAATATATGTATGTTAATTGGCAGTTACTGGTTTATTAAAGCAAAATTTATTTATTTGCAGTGTCGTACTGTAAGCAGCGCAAAGAGGTGCATACAAAATGGGCGTATGTGGCGGAATGTTTTCACGCACATCTTTACATGACTTTATCACATAAATGTAAAACGTCGATTGCCTTGCGCTAAACCTTGTCGTTTTGTGTAAGCACTAAAGTCATATACATATATTTTTTCTTGATCACCTCGCACAGGGTCAGACTTTGATTCTCAAAGCATTATTTGCATCCTTGGAAGGATTCAGGGTCTCTATTTTGTACAAAAATAACCGGTAAATATTTGGATCGTTTATTATTATAAATTTATATCACATTTATCAAATTTGACCTCCATCTGTTATGCTGCTCTTTCTTTATTCGTACCTAATTTGAATCACAATGTATTTATAAACCTACCTATCTACCTACCTACTCAAAATCATCTATTTTAATCCGATTTAACAGAAGAATTATTATAATCGTCTCTATATCAAGTTTTTATACAATGCAACGTTGGGATGGAGCACCCCTAACTCTTGCCCTCTTGAAAGAAAAAAAAAGAAAGAATCAAAGGCTTTGATGTTTTTTTTTTACTGAGTCTAGGGTATACAGAGTGAACAAAATAGTAAAGCTGACAAATTACAATTATACCTACTTATTCGTTGGTCCATTAGAAAAAGTTAAAAAAGATATAGATAAATTAATCTCAATGGATAAATAACTTTACTGTATTATTTATTCTTAATAGGTTAATGTGGTTCAAGTGCAAATAAAAACGTCAATTTAGTGAGACCCAAATAAATTAATTAATAATTCAATTTATTCTTATTAAAGACTATCTAAAAGGAAACATATATTGTAAATGCACGCATGTGAGACTACGTTAGCAATGCCCTTAATTAATTAAATTGTGTCCACCACCAGATTGCCTTTCTCCGGCATTGGAACAAAATACAGTCTGCAACATGTCGGTAATGCACTTGATGTTGTGATGAATTTAGAACTTACATACGGATTCCTGACCCTGATCAAAGGTATACGGAAGAAATCTTTTCTGGCGCACCTACAGAAAATCGTTACTGGTAATTTCCATTTTCACGCGCGTATTATTTTAAAATTCTGAGTCTTAACATACTGTTGCATAAGTTATATTTCCCTATTAGAAAAATAAACATTTACGTATATATTATAATATATCTGCCTGACAAGTTTCACGTATCGGAATATTGATGAGCAATTAAAAATACTACAAAATAGAATTTTGTTTCGTTTACATGCATTTTTTTACGAATAATAAGGAATTTAAGTCCAATCCACTTCATGTCCAACCCAAAATGAAATATATATATATATATATAAACACGTATGTATGTATGTTTAACATTTCTTTAAATCGCATCAAAAGAAAGCTTGTTGTTAACAACAGATATTCCTCTACCATGCCACAAAAACTGCTAATTTTATTTTTTAATTAACAGCATATTAACAGAATAACTTACATGATTTCTTAACAGTCATTACAACATTCTGTCTGTCTTTTATTTGATTAAAATGCTACAACTGCATCAGATAAAATTAACATAAGACATTTCCGTCTATTTCAAGGATTGGTTGCAGTATATTTCAAGTTTACTATAAATAATGCATTTTGATTACATTTTAATTAATTAATGCTGAATTTAATTAATTAATTTAAATTACAACTGCTTACCTGTGTGATGTCGTTAAGTTTTACTTGTAGATAATATTGAAGAAAATGTTTTTAAGTAGCACTTATAAAAATTAATTTTGAAAATCTGTAATTAAAGATTAAATAACTAAAATAATTTAAATTGTTTGAATTTCATTTATAGAAAAAAAAAAAATGGATTTGAATGTTAATTTTTTATATAATTTCTTTTGTGTGGCGTGTTGCGCTAATTTAAATTTAATTTTAATTCTAAAATCACTACTATTGCCCTCTTTAAGTTAAATCGAGAACAACACAGAAATGAAAAGAAACATACAGCGCAGTCTTTAGGGAGAATTAGGGAAATATTAACATCAAAAACACTAAAGAGGTTAAGATCGAAAATATTTAAATCGAAAGGTATAAAATTAAGGTTTAAATCATCTAAAGCAAATTCATTAATGTTCTCTCAAAAAAAAACCTAAGACGGCGTTAAAAAATAGTATGGAGACACTTGAACTTAAAGAAGATTGGAAATATAGTGAAACAAATGCAAAGTGAAAAGAAGTATTTATAAGTGCAATAAAAGTTTTCAAAAATAAATTAAAAGCTATTACGCTGACACAGGACTAACATATATGTTTTTATTTGAACGATTAATATACTTATAAATTATATTTCCGTTGGCGTTTCTAGTTTTTGAGGTTAAGTTAATTTTTGTTCATATAAACAAAATTGAGAAAACAAAATGGATAAAGAAAATGGAAAGACAATAGACGTGGCTCAACCAGGATGTTCAAGACCTGTTCATATACAGCGACTTGAAAAGGCATTAGATTTAACAGCATTCTTAAATGCACAAGATCAATCATATGATACCAGCGATGAAGAAGTGATAGTTGTAGGCAGTGACAGTGATTCTGAATCTGATAGTAATAGTATGTAGATGACTTGTTACTTTGCTTATTCTTATTTAATAAACGTACTTTATAGACGAAGATTGGCACGGGGTAATGCATTTTTTAAATGTTGAAAACCTAACAGAAGAAAGAGAATGGATACTGAAGGTGCTGGATGAGGAATCAGATGAAGAAGATGATATTTTTGGACAGATTTCTTTCGCTGCTAAAACTCGTAAACTGCATTCATCAATAGCACATAAAAAACAGGTAGATAGTTAGAAAAATATGTGTAATATTTGTGGAAAACAATATTCAACTTTTTAGTTTCTAAAGAGTCATGCTTACTACAGTACAGGATTATTTTCAATAAATGATAAATACCCAGAAAGTAAAAAGTTAGCTGTAAAACCATTAAAACGAAGAATAGCAAAAGATACTGTAAAACATGAGTGTATTGCACCCCCAGATAATTTAGATGAAGTTATAGTAAGTTGAATTATTTTGGTATGATATTTCTGTACATAATATTTTTTTTTTGTTATTTTAGGAAGGTAGTGGAGTTGAGTATAATGGAGAACCAATGCCAGATGTTCAAAATTTTGATGAAGATTCTAATATAAATTCAGATGCAGGAACTTACATTTCTTCTTGCCAAAATAGTGGAATTTTTAATCCTGTTAAGAAAGCAGCAAGGAAGTTTAAAGATGAAGAATCAAAAAGGAAATGGGAAGAAATGATGGCATCAAAACGCAGAAAACTCTTTGCAAATATGGTTAAAAAAGAAGTTGGTAAACAGCAAAGGTCAAAATGTAACCGTCACAAAGAAGTTATTTTACAATGTAAAAGGGTAGCTTTACAGTGTCAGAAAGTTGTAAGACAAAAAGCGGTATGAAGAGCTTTTAAAGAGTATTTATTATATTTCAAAATGAATTTATATTTTTATAGCTTCACTCAGCCAGAGTGGTAAAAGAGCAACAATGGAGAATGAAGAGACTTTCTCGTGAAAACCTCGCTTATTGGAAGAGATCAAAAAGAGTTGATAGAGAAATTCGACGAAAACTGGAGAAAGAAGCAGAAGAACAACGAAAAATGGATTTTGAATTGATAGAGGCTAAGAGACAACAACGAAAATTAAATTTTCTTATAACCCAAACTGAATTATATGCCCACTTCATGTCTAAGAAGTTAGGGAAAGCTTCACCAGAGGAACAGCTGCGGATTTTAAGTCAGCTAGATGAAGAGAAAAACCCAAGATTAATGAGTATTGATGACTATGATGGGTAAATATAAATTTGTATTTGCTTTTAAGAAGTGATAAGGAATTTTGAATTTTAGTGATGCTATGAAAGCAAAGGCAAAAAGAAATGCTGAGGAAGCATTTTTTAGTGAACGCCAACGTACCCGAAACTTTGATGTAGAGGCAAATTCGACCATAGAAAACAAAAAGACTGATTCTACTGAAGGAGAGCATCCTCAACCGTTAATTTTCCGAGGAAGTCTGAAAGGTTATCAATTAAGAGGAATGAATTGGCTTGCAAATTTGTATGACCAAGGCATAAGCGGTATTTTAGCAGACGAAATGGGACTTGGAAAAACTGTACAAAGCATTGCTTTTCTTTGTCATATAGCTGAAAGATATTGTATGATTTCGTATTTATGTTTTATTTGGTATATAGTAATGCAAAACCATATTTTATAGCTGTTTGGGGACCTTTTCTTATTATATCACCAGCTTCAACATTGCATAATTGGCAACAAGAAATCGCCAAGTTCGTACCTATTTTTAAAGTAGTGCCATATTGGGGAAATCCTAATGTATGTCTTATTTAAACGCATATTTTGTAAAAGCAATTAATTAATGAATAATAATTATTTAGGAAAGGAAAATACTACGACAATTTTGGGATCAGAAAGATATGCACACAAAAGAGGCCAGCTTTCACATTGTAGTGACAAGTTATCAAATTGTTATAACTGACATTAAATACTTCAACAGAATTAAATGGCAGTATATGATTTTAGATGAAGCTCAAGCAATTAAAAGTACCAACAGGTTTGTAATTTTTACTGTTTCATTTTTAATACTAATTTAATTGCTTTATTTATATTATAGCATGAGATGGAAAACACTTTTGGGGTTTAGCTGCCGAAATCGTTTGTTACTTAGTGGTACCCCTATTCAAAATAGTATGGCAGAACTTTGGGCCCTCTTGCATTTCATTATGCCAACACTTTTTGATTCACATGAAGAATTTAATGAATGGTTTTCAAAAGATATTGAGAGTCATGCAGAAAATAAAACAGGAATTGACGAAAGTAAAATACCATTTTAGCTTAATTTTTCAAAAAATATTTTTCTTTTCTATAATTTCAGAACATTTATCTAGGCTTCATATGATTCTAAAGCCTTTTATGTTACGACGAATAAAAAAAGATGTCGAAAATGAATTATCAGATAAAATAGAAGTTATGGTTTACTGTCCGTTGACAACTCGCCAAAAGCTTCTTTACATGGCATTAAAACAGAAAATTCAAATTGAGGATCTTTTACATTATACAGTTGGGGGAGGGGATTCTCATGTGGTCGATAAAAATTTCACGTCTAATCTAATGAATTTAGTAATGCAATTTAGAAAAGTATGTTTTTCTTTGAATAATTAGAATAGTCAATATCTAATTATATCTTTCTATAGGTTTGTAATCATCCAGAATTATTTGAAAGAAGGGACGCTAAATCTCCACTATTTATGTCACCCTGTGTGTATCAAATTCCTTACCAAGTTTACGATTTTAATCCACGCCTAGAACATTTTTTTATATTAAAAAGATTTCTTTTTACACCAAAATATATAAACAACGCTATTACCAACCCAGATTCCGTATTTAACTTCTGCATTAGTTTAAAAATGTCTGCACAAGAATTGTATTCTATTTTCCAAGGGTGTATTATTCAAAGGTAAGTAACAATTAACTGAGAAATGATTTATGGGCCTTAAACAATTTTTTTTTAGGTTGAAAAGTTATTATTCTTCAGAACAAATAAACTACAATTTATTCTATCGCGATTATTGGTCTAAGAATGTAGAACAAAGCTTAAATTTCAATCCTTTTTTTAAAATGACTCCTGCATATTTGGATTCTAGCATAAATTTGAAAAAGTTGGTATTTACTTGGCAAAACACAAAGAGTAGAGTTGTATATACACATTCTACTCATCATTATTACTCAATGCCTGAAACACTAGAACATAGGAAAATTAGATGCAAAGGAGCAACGGAAGAAAGTGACCAAATAATAGATGTTGTAAATGATGAATTGGTATGCACTGGCAGTAGTTGTTTTTACTAGAAAAATTCACATGTTTTGATTTTTTAGAAAAGTGTGCCACCTAATAGTTCTGCAATGTCTAAAGAATTTTTTTATAAAGAACGACCTCCTCGAGTATTCGATTGTCAAAGGACAGAGTTACCGTCATTTCTATTTTGTTATATTCCTAAGGTAATAAATTTAATTACCATGAGTAATAGACTAAAACAATTACCTGCTTAATAATTTTAGCTGGAAGTTTGTTCACCAGTTCTTTACTGTTATTCAAGAAGAACCGCTTGGGATTGGAAAAGACATATCGACGACTATTCTTTCAACTCGTTTAACTCTTATTGGTCACAAGCTCTCGAAATTGAAACAAATTACTCTAACGCTAAATACTTCAGCGTTTTAGTAAAAAATCCGTTAGATATATTAAAATCTACTAATGGTTGGTCTAATATTATAATACCAGGTAAAAAATAGTTTTCAATTATTCGTTTATGTATTATAACAGTGTTTAATTTTTTCAGATAAAGAAACTTTAGTAACAGATTCTGGTAAACTTAGTGTACTTGATAGTTTATTAAAAAGGCTTAAAGGGGAAGGCCACAGAGTTCTGATTTATTCCCAAATGACGAAAATGATAGATTTACTTGAGGTATGATTCATTAAATACGTGTGGTATATAAATGTTGTATTTTAATTAATTTTGTAGGAATACATGTGGCATAGGCATCATAAATACATGCGTTTGGATGGTTCATCAAAAATATCAGAAAGAAGGGACATGGTTGCCGATTTTCAAGCGAGGGCTGACATTTTTGTGTTTTTACTGTCTACAAGGGCGGGTGGACTTGGTATAAATTTAACTGCAGCAGATACGGTAAGTTGTAATTTTGAATAATTAAAGCTTTTTATAAACGTGAATTAGAAAAAAGTAACTACGTTACTAAAAAAATTTAAAAACGTACTTAAAGTGAAATAGAACAAATAAGGGGTACTTCTGTGCTGTGTTTAAAACCGATCATCTAATAAGAGGTAAGTAGAAACTTGAAGCCTATTCGTTAAAATTAAAGTCGATTAATATTGTAATATTAGTGTAGTGGCTTTGCTAGTTTTGGAAGAGTTTAACTGTAGTTGTGCATTTATAATTATTTAAGTTTCATACAAATGTATTCGTAACAATGTTGGAGTACTATTAAGGTAAGCAAAACACTTCCTTTGACTTTAAAAACCGTAACCTTTGTGTAACAAAAATCATAGTCTTGTTATTCAATCTATTTAAGCATGCAGATGCTTGATATTTATGTAGTCTAGTCTCTTATTTTTATTTGATTTCGTAAATTGCAATCACAATAAACCCATTATAATTCGTACTATAACCGTTGAAAGCACGACGTAGTTGTACGTCGAGTGTTACATAATCCAATTGTAACGGAGTTTTGCTCTATTTGATTTATTGAAACAAAAAAGGATCATAAAAGAGCAACACTATTTCATTGAATAATTCGTTCCTAATAATGTGGTTTTATATTATTTCTCAAGATTCCATTTAATTATTTTGCATAATCAAAAGACCCCGTTATGCATACAATCAAGGTGGCTTATTAATAGTGTTTAGTGTAGGCTTAGCGTGAGAAAAATATACTGACTGTTTAGATACAATGCCTGCATACATCGAGTTCATACGTAGTTTATATTGCAACTCTGTCTGTCCCCTATGCAAATTAGTTTTCCTCTAGTTTTCACAGTAAAATGAAATGAAAAACGTGCCTGGAAAGAATAACTAGAGGACACATTGTTGTTATTCAACAGGTGAACTAGTACTGTCGCGTTTGTCTTTATGATCTTTTGACGTAATAAAAGGAAAAGTTGGATTTCGAGAAATGGTAAATAAATTCGTTTTTACACACGCGCGTGATTTTCTTTTTTTTTATTATTTAAAAATTCATATATAATTTTTATTAAATTAGGTGGCAAATGAAGAGAATTCGGGTAATATTCGTTTTAATTACTATTAAAAAATCGCTTTAGGTAAATTAAAGACTGCAGTACCGCTACTTGTTCATGGGCAGAAATAATTTGTCTCCTACTTCTCACAATTAAAATGAAATCGAAAGGCTGCCAAAACGAATAAAATACTGAAAAACTTACATTGACTAGCAGCAAACACCCTCATCAAGTTTTAGCTGCAGCATTGTTTCTTTGTTCCTCTGTACTGTGGCTAATAAGATTTACTTCGTTACTGAAACACAAAAGAAAATATTTCGTTTTACTTTACTTTTGTTACTTTTTTCTAACAATAACATTCAAGATAATATTCGACTTGAATGTCATGTTTTTATTATTATTTACTGATTATTACCTTTTTTTATTTCTTTTTATTTTGTGAAAGATATATAATATATGGTATACTGTATGTCACACATTTTATATATTACCGAAAACTTACTGTATGCAATAAATAAATAGTTTTGTATTTTTTTTAAAAAGTTTGTATGGTTTTTACTTTTTTTTTTTTGAAAGGGGTATGAGGGTTAATGTATATTGGGTGAATAAAAAATAACGATGTTTTTTTTTTTGTATTTCCTCAGTCCCATATAACTATTTTCCAATATATTTAAAGGAAAAACTACATTTTATTTAAAATATTTTTCTGGATTTGTATGAATTTTTAAATAGCAGTCGTTTGTGAGGCTCAAACGGAGACATAAAGACTACAGTTCGCATTTTTATCGGGATTTAATACGTCGAAGTTTAGCCACGTACTTCGTAAAGCATGCTGGGAGAATATCGCGAACAGCGGTTCTCATAATAAAAGTATAGTCGGTCTCGTCCGACACAAGACAGACAACACGAAGAAGTTCGTCGATCGACCAAGAAGACGACTACTCACAGCCAAACTGTCGTGTATTCAGTTGTCGCCAATTTTCTTCGCTAAACCAAATTCACTAAATTCCGCAATATCTATACATTTATTCCGTTACAAGTTAGTCAATCTTCTATGAGGTATAAAAACAAAACATAAAAAAATACAAAAAAGAGGTAGATGACCCGAAAATCAAATATTACAATTGTGTAACTGAACGAGCTATTATTATGTTGTTGTTTGGAAAAATGAAGACTCTCATAAATAATATATTGAATAATAATGCGGTATGAATAAATGTTTTACGCAAGTCAACAGTTTTTGTTAGTCTGTAACATTAGTTTTTAAAAGTATTTCAAATAAGCCAACTTGACCGACCGACTTTAGGCTTCTTTGCATAGACAGGGCAAGGTTACAAAATAAAAGGAAAAAGTTGCTAATTTGTGTGAACATTCTTATAAAAGACGTTGGAATTTTAGCTCGAGCAAAAACAATTCTGAATGGTTTCGTAAGAAAGAACGGCATTTCATTTATTTCTTATTCGATCCACTGTCGGCCTGGTGAAGCTGCTGATACATTTAATTGGCGACATAACTTTTGTAATTTAGGTATTTTTTCCAACACACCGCAAGACAGTCGAGAAATATTAATGTAACTGCTTTGTAAAAGGTATTATTTTACCTGGACGAGCTAGTTTGGAAAGGACAAATTTGAAGATTCCATGTGAAAAAAAAAAGAAAGTTATTAGCTGGATTCTGTAAAGGCTCAATAAATTGGTCTAATGTAAAAAAAATCTTACTCTCAGGATCTTAGATCTTCTATTCATATGTTTTTTCGTGAGCTTTAAGCTAAGGTGTAATACTAATTTCAGTGTTTATTTATGTTTAATATAGGGCTTATAGAAGATACTTCCTATCGTGCTTTGTGGTTGAAGTTTCCATTTAACATTTCGGTGTCGTTTTAAGTGGTTAATATTTAAGGGAAGCGTTTGCACAACCCAACTTCCGTTTTGTTCAATTTCTAATGTTATAGTTTAAAGGGCCAAAAAAGGGGAGGCGTGTACATGTAATTTTAAGTGTACTAACAGAGTATCCGTAAACCATCAAGGAGTATCGGCTGCAGGATACTCGAAATGCAACCACTTTGTGTAGAGATTGTTCTTGCATAACAAACCGGATATAGTGAGTGGTTCCAAGGCCACTTCCTGCCATTCGCACGTGTAGAATCAGGTACAGTTCGGAGGGACCGCCACCCTCTTAAATTGATGCTTTTGCCAATGTTGTACACGTGTTAGAGCTTCTTATTTTCGTCATCTATCCTTTTGTTATATTCCTTTACACACCTCTAATTTAGCAGACGAACGGATGTAGACACCTTCTCAATACTGTCCTATTCCTTAGCTCTTCCTTCAACCATTGTAATGTTTCATTTGACATTTTATGTCTTTTGTCGGCAAAGACAATGACCGGCACGAAAATGCATATGTATGAATTTAAACTGAATTAAGCACTACAAAGAAACCCAAATAGTGATTCACTTAGGTTTACGAAATCGGAGGACTTTATTACTTTATTTCAGTGTCTTTTAGATGGTATTTAAGTTATGAGGTTTGGACACAGGTAATTGATACATAGCATAACATTTTGGGTAGACAGTAATTTTGTTTTTGAATATGTGGGGGGGTATAATGATGAGTATAAAACTCGGTTTTATACCCACGGTCGCAACTGCCCCCTTTCAACTAAAACATTGAAAGAGTAAAACTAGTTTTAGAATTTTTAAAACTTTATTATTAATGCTACGTGAATAAAGAATTAATAAAAGTACATATACATATATATTATTTAATTAGTTACACCGAGCGGCGTGGTCTAGTGTTGTAGATTATTGCTTAGCAGTCGGGGAGGTCACCGGTTCGAACCCGGGTCCTGCTGCTCTGTCCAAGTTTTCTGTGGTTTCCTTGGATCACTTAGGCAAATGCTGGGGCAGTAATGTTCCACAGATAATCTTCCACTTCTCTTCTGTCTTCATTTCGTCCGTCTCATCTTTCACTCCATAACCACATCACCCACCCATTCCCACGATTCCTGAAAGGAGACTGAAGAGGGCCTTACGCCCTACCCTCCGGCTTTGCACTACAGTGTAGATCGGAGGGACTGCCCGCCCACCAGCACGAGTAGCTGGTGGGAATGAAACACAGAAAAGTTTTTTTTTAATTAGTTACAAAGATATCTGTATAAATTTGTTTACGGCGATATTTAAAAAAAGAAACAAATTACTGTTGTCCTTTTTCAATATGATGGCTAAATTGAGGGGGAGTATACACACCACTGAACCCCCTACATATTAAATATAAAAATTGCTGCCTACTCAAAATGTTAACCTACCCGCTTTTTTTCGACGTTAGGTGGTCGAGATGTTCGACAATAGTCTCATTATTTTAGGTAATTTTCTACGACAGCGATTGGAATCCAACTGTCGATCAACAAGCGATGGATAGAGCACATCGTTTAGGGCAGACAAAGCAAGTAACAGTTTATCGTCTGATTTGTAAAGGTTCTATCGAGGAAAGAATATTACAACGAGCCCGTGAGAAAAGCGAGGTAAACATTTTGCTTTTTTTTTGGTTTTCTCGGTTAAAATTTGTATAAGACTTTACTTATACATCTAATTCTAAAAAGAAGAATTTAATCTTTTGTGCATACCTATGGGATATTAAATGAGATTGTGAATAAATTCGTAATTATTGTACCATTTAATTTTTTACTCTTTAAAAGATACAAAAATTGGTAATCAGCGGCGGAAATTTCAAACCAGATACTTTAAAACCAAAAGAGGTGGTTTCCTTGCTTTTAGATGATGAGGAATTAGAACAGAAATGTGAGTTAAATATTAATATTTTCTCCTTTCGTTCTTTACCTTTCGGGTTACTTGTAGATCGGCAGAGGACAGAAGAAAAGCGGCAATTAGAAAATATACGAGAAATGGAGAGGAAGAGAAGTCATCTATTAGCATTCAAGGTTGGTCATTACATTTAAAATGATATTTTTAAGAAATGGTAGACACTTACACCCGGTATAGTTGTGGTCAGTACAAAATTTAATGTAGCCATTCGGTATTCGGTTAGACGAAGAGTCAGTAGTTGATAATGCATTTTCGCTCGACTGGCGACACTAATGGTCTATTTTCCGCTCGAAGGCCGTGCAGATGTCTGGTCTGGAAACGAAGCGTGTTAAACATCCACAGCAGCAACACCAGCAGCAGGATAACTCTAGTTCTCTTGAAGGGGGTAACACTATCAGTCTGGAAGATCAGCAACATCTTCAGCAAGCGAACATCATCAGTATGGATAGCGGTCCTAATAGTCCTCGGAGCGACAATTCACCAGTACTGACGGCATCTGATGACCTCAGTGATGGAAGCTTTTTAGACGTGGAAGGCGACACCTCAATCAATAACAGTAAGTCTTCGACAGTCAGTTGGTCTCTTGAAGAAAGATATTATTGGTCCCATCACATTTATTGGAATTTTTCTTTCATTTATTGTGTCGTTTAATAAGACGTGTTTTCTATTAGAATATACAGTCTATAACCTGTACGGTTCTACTGTGAAACCTCGTTTTCCTGGTCGTGGTACTTCAAAACGAGGCAGGCCCCGAGGTTCAAGAAGGATGTCAGCTCTTGGACGCTTTAACACCAATCCTTCTACTATTAATGTAACTTCCATTCCCAGCGGTATGTTTTATTTATTTTTCTTATGTCTGGTGTTTTAAAATTTTTAAAAGTTAAATAACAGTTTTGAATTTTCATTTCTTAATTGGCTTAAACGTCAGGTAGACAATCGTGGGAAATTAATGCAATAGTAATTATTGCCACAACCGATTATGTAAGTCAACTAGTTTGAAGCAATTGGAGAGAAGAATCGGTTATTATAATAATGAATTGGTATTCGCAATGCGTTGTGCACATGTACGTGCATATTTGAATGTACATTACATGCGTGTCTTCCACGCCAGTAACCCTCGCTACCTGCAAAAAAATATTCGTGTTCTTCCCTCTTGTTTAGTTCAATAGATTTCCTTGAGGATATCCGCCAGATGCTCGGAGAACGTCTAAAAAAGCTCAGTTGTTGACAAAAAATACGATCTCTGAACGATACATATCATGCAAATAAAGGATGTATACAGAGTACCAGCTAAAAGTACCTGCAGTACTTGATTCATTGCCAAGAAGAAAAAAAAAACACAAATCAGATTTAGTTCGCGATTTTAAAAATTAACTGTTAATGATATCTGCTTCTGGTTTTGCTTTAATATCGCAAATTGGCGAAACGTTTTTAAAACATACTTTAAAAAGGTAAAAAATTTGGTTTGTTCACAAAACTCTGTCAGTTGTTTCGGTTATTAAGCCTTTCTCCGGAACCAAGTGTTTTTTAGGCATACTATTTTGTTTCTTTTTTTCTTTAGTAGACTCGGCTATTGGTTCGTTTGAGTCCAGTAGTTCCATTCAAAATATATCGTCATTTGATGTTCCTACATCAACGTCTCAAGTATCAAACTTGAGTTCGTTACAAAGTACGTCTAGCATAGAAAGTAGTCCTACAGCGGTACGTAGAGGACCAGGTAGACCGCGTTTAAAACCTGGTGGCCCTCCACACACCGGTACTAGAGGAACATATAGACCTCGAAAACCCGCAAGACCATTACCTGTTCCTTTACCATCAGATGGTGGCTCTACAGCTAATACTAGTACTGCCACCCCTTCATATACCAGCTATTTGTACGAATATACCGATCAACACTCATCGGATAGTTGAAAACGAATTTACGCCAACAGAATGGCGATGAAAAAATAATAAAATTGTATTGTAATTTTTTGACGACTTTTACCAACAAATATGTGAACTTTATTATTTAATATTTAATTTTACTTTTTCTTTAATTTTATTTTAATAATTATACCATACCTATTTATTTAACAAAACTTGAAAAACGTCTGTTTTATTTATTTTTCAATATTGCAATTGTACATAGTATACGGTTAAAGTAATTTGTAAGATATCGTGTTTTTTAAAAGTTAAAAATGTCTTCAAATAGGGCATTAAAAAAACACTATAATCTGGTTTTTATGTGCTTACGACAATGTCAGTATTACACATTTTTAATGTAATAATCTAGAAGATATGTGTTTTATACTGTTTTGTAAGGCTGTGATTTTTTTACGTGTTAACAAATAACGTCTCTTTATTTCCTTTATCTTTAATAATTTTTTTTTCATTGTATCCTGCAAGTAAATATAAAAATATCCAATGCCGAAAAAAGATTGCAGCCATCAAAAAACCTCTCTAACTTTTTTTTTTAATGTTTGTACAGATGTGGTCTTTTTTTATTTAATAAACACGTAGCGCGTCATGCTTTTCTTTTACATTTATTCGTGAGGAATGCCAATGTGGTTTTTGTGATTAAAAAAAATATATGTGTATCTACACGCCACTGGATTTTTTACAGCTGACCATGAAGATTTGTATGAAATGAAGACTTTCGCTGATGTGTAAGTATAAAAAAATTCAAGGTAAGTGTATCTTAATACAAAGTAATAAAGTTAATGTCGTGGCCTAGAGTAAATTTGCTGTCCACCGTGGGAATATTAGTAGTAAGTTATGAAAATAATATATTCGTGAATCTTCAGACCGTGAAATTATAAAAATCTACAAACCTATTTAATAGCCACTACATTATTGAAACTACTTCATGGATATTATCGTAACTTTTTTCAAAACGAGTGCTGTTTGCAGCAAAATTATCTGTTGATGTAAAGTGTACACAGCTTTTTTACGGTTTACTCGTCAGTATTAGTAAGCCATTTATTTGTCAAAAGAATTTATTGGAACCCCTTGTATACAGTTGTTTATAATGTTTGAATGAGGTTGTATAAGTATTTAGAAACGATTAAAATGCATCTTGAATAATTGCCAAAAAACATTCTCATAGAAATTGAGCAGTTTCGGGTTTGTAAACGAATACGTGGCTTGAATAGAGAGGTATTAAAATGAATTTTTAGTAAGAGTCGTGAGTACTTTGTTGAGTGACTCAGTTTTAACTATGTATTATAATGTACTCGTTTTGTTTTTTACTTCTTTTTCGTAGAATGGAATGTTACAATATTTCTTTTGAGTTTTTGCGATAATTTAATGAAAAAGTTGATAAGAACTTCACACTATTATAATTAATTAATTATGAAACTTTTTCTGGTAGCTGAACAACGTAAATAGTAAAATTTTTAAACGGGAAATGACCGAATAGTTGGAGCCACAAACAAAATTCACTGTTGGGTTTAAGTTTCATCCCCAACGGAAATAGCTTATCTAGATAAGACACAAAAGTAATTATCCCGTAAATACGATATCCTCTGATAGTGTTTGATGTTTGTCTATTTTAGAAGTAATTAAAGCAGTCCATGTCGCTTTTTATCCACAGCTGATGCGGTGTAAATTATGTAAAACTTTTTTTCTTCTAGATATTTTCGTCTGTTTCTATTATTATGGTACTACTTACGCTCTAGGCATTTCCTTTTCTTTGTTTTTTTTTCTGACTTTTACATATATTATACGAATCATAAAAGACACATGCTTTACAAGAAAAAAAAGTAAAACGAACGTATTAAGACGTTATCGGGGTGATAAACGGTGGCGTAGCTGGATGACCAAAGGCCTCTGGACAAAAAGTAAACTGTTTTCTCTAATAAGTATCAAATAAATTTCCAGTAAATCAGTGACAAGAAATTGTACATTTCCTGATGTTTGCTGTTATATTGCTAGAAGTCTTGACATGAAGTTCTATATTGGTAATGGAAATTCTAAAGTATTAAGTGTCTAAAAAAATGTATCAGTGGCAGATTGTTTCATTCAATAATGACTATGATGAGTTAGGCTCGGGAATAGGTGTGTTAACGGCAGATGGGGCCTTCGAGAAAACCTTCTTTGCTATTTTTGGTTACAGACACCGCGTTGCCAAATGCTGCATAAAAAAAATAAGAAAAACATATGCGAACGAATGTGAAAGAAATACGCAGTCTGCTACATGTAGGACAAATAAAACTCTTGTAATTAGATGCTTAAATGTCTACCTTGACTGTACCACTACCGAAGGGAAGAATTGACAGAAACATCGAAAAGGAAATGAAACACGTATCGAGTAGCTATTTGTGTTGACACTGACTTACGGAGTGTTAAAAAGTCTAATAATCCGTAGGCTAATGCCTACAGATGACATCGTCTAAAAAAGAAGATGACAAAAAGCTAAACGTATCTAAAAAATACAAATTCGGCAGTTATAATTTTAATAAAATCACTATTACAATAATATGGTATATACTATTTGAACAAAAACAATTGTGAAAAGGGGGCCAAAATCGGTACAAAAAACGTTGAAATCTGAACAGATGCCATGTTCCCCAGGAACTTACAACAATATCATTTACCTAATAAACAACGTTCTTTAATTGATTGAAAGAAAATTTATTACGTTCTTTGATGTTGAATTTATATTATATCTGTATATATAAATTAAGTTATAGATTCAATATCAAAGAACGTAACTAATTTTCTTTTAGATCAAATAAAGAACGTTGTACCCTCTCCTATTGTAAGTTCTTATTCTCATTCAGATTTCTTTTATCGACAACCCTGAACGTTGTTTGTATCGACCTTGGTCTCTCTGTTCAGATATCATTAACTTTTTGAAAAGTTTCAACCTTCTTGCGCACCTCAAAGAAGCTGTGTCTCAAATTATCTCTTTTAATGTTATCTAATCGCATGAATAATCTGTAGTTTTCGGATTTTTTCCTTTCCATACGGCTAATGAAGAATCTTGATGCCAACTTTAAAGTTTCTAAATCATCTAGAAGTGGTCTAAATTTTTTATGAATGAACCAATAAGGAAGACCTTAATAATTCGATAACTATTATAGGATTATTCGTGAAATTTGGGATTTTAGGAGTTCAATGGGGCTTTAACAAAGACGCAAAAACTATCTAGTTCTATACGACGTAAATATTTTTAATAAAAAAAAATTTTGTGTTACATAAATTTGGCGGAGGATTTGGGCATTCGAAGCGTGTTTGATAATAACCGAATTTACTGTAATTATTATTTTTAATTATATTATTAAGTTTTTAAATGTCGTTAGAAATTGGATGACATGATGGGTTCTGTCTGTTGCTGATGGCAAGAAATGATAATTTAGACTTATGTACGTAGTGTTCAAATGGATGTGAAACATTCAATGTATGTTTTAATTGAACAACATATGACTGTACATTGTGTAGTTTATCAAATAATACCTAAATAATTATCGTAATTATCCTACAAAACAACGGACTGAAACTGTGGTAATTATCGCATAAAATGGTTGGAAAGTCTGGATTCATATGGCCAGTTTGGTTTTTATGAACATATTTATTATTTTTCCGATTTTATCTGTACGAAATTGCTAAGCAACATGAAATACTTCCTTTGGCAAAATGCTGTTTCGGAACATTATGAATTTGCTTTATTTAAGTTGGTTAACGGCACAGTTATAATTATTATCGTGGTTGCGATCGATATGTAATGAGAAGAGGATGAATTTTCGGGGCTCCTAATGAAAATTCGTTAAAGATAGGAACTCCGTGACCGAATGGTGCATATGTTTCGTAATTAGGGCCAATTGCCTTTATAATCACTTCGCTTTAATTTGCGATTCATGCATTCGTGGCGATTTTTGTTACTGATTACCCCGAATTCCTTGCCATGCCCATCACTGTTTTACGAGCACCTTCACAACATACCGTTTGTACAAAAACTGAAAAAAACCTCTTTAGTCGTTAGCTTCTTAGGGTTCCACACCTCTAAAGCAAAACGGAACCCTTAAAACGTACATCACTAATATGTCCGTTTTTATAGCCGTTTGTTTTTCGGAATCAAGATATTTAATATAAAACTTTTTTACGTTATCCATTTTGCAGGGATTCTTAAATTCTAAACCCTCTAAAATAGAATATTACAGTTTAGACTCGGCCTTAATAAGAAATAAGTTTATAAAAATACTTGATCGGACCTTAAAATACAGCATTCGCAAATTGGATAACGGTTCTACTTATTTTCTGAAAACCGTATTTTAAGAACTAGTCAATATTCTATTAACACTTTTTACATTTAAATGGCATTTATTTAGTATGTAGTTTAGTGTTGAGAGTGTGTTATTTGTGCGATTGTTTCCCGTTTTCGTTCAAGTAAATTTTCTCATGGAAATCTTCGAATCTTCTTCGAAATCGTTGCAATCAAATGTATTTAATAAGTAAGTTTCATTTATCGGATGGTTATTGTTATTGGAATGGATTACAGTATGTATAAATGTGTTCTAAATAGCGCCATTTTTAGCGTCTTCGAGTAACATAGTGTAGAAGTTTCTTCATGACGCAAAGCTTCCGGTCAGCCGGCATGACTGCGGAACTACGGATGGTGAACTACCACGGAAGAGTGGCCGGCCAAGTCAGCCCTCTGTCTTGCCGGACACCAAGAAAATAATAAGATACCTACTCTAACAATAATACCACTGCAACTGTGAGGACATTCGAAAAACTTCACGCTTTAACGGACAACAGTGACGTGTGCCTCTAATGCTGTTAGAACATTTTTTTGTGGCAAACACAATCATTTAACTAACAAAGAGTAAAAAATTTATTTCCGTATGATAATGGTATTGACGTAAATTATTTTTACCCTAATTGTTTCAATATGGACAGCATGATACTATAAGTAAGATATCACGTTTTCTAATTTCTTTTGAAAAACAAATAGATCCTTCAAAACTTATTAAAAAACTGCCAGAAATTATTTATTCTATTAAAATACAACCCTATATAAACACTGATGACTATCCCTTCTCGAATGTCATTCTTCTTTTCCTAATGAAATTCTTAGCCACTGGACATTTTTATGTTAGAACTTTGGGTAACGGTTAATTCCTCTCCCTAATAGATTTAACCGCTTTTCATATAGATGCTTATGTAAGAGATATAGATAAATATTTCCCTGCTAAAATTTACTCATTACATTAGCTATCTGCCAGTGAAAGTCCCGTCAAAATCGGTCCAGCCGTTTCAGAGATTAGCTGGAACAAACAGACAGACAGACGGATAAAAATTGTAAAAGTGCCTCCCGCCACTTTGATATTGATAACGGTTGTGTCTCAACGACTTCGCTACTACTACACAGCTATTATTTAATAATAATAATATTGTTTTGATTGTAAGATAAACTATCGCAATGAAAATTTCTCTCTCTTAACATATAAAATTTAATAGTTGATCGTTGCATGCATATTTGAAATTAAAAAGCCAAACTGTAGACAAATATTTCGTGTAGATAATATATGTCGAAATATGAGTTGAACAAAATCGGGCTAAATTACCTTTACGTTCGACTTAAATTTATTTCACTGGTAATCTAAGGGCCGGTCCGGCCCCACCTATCGTAAAATTGAATTTTTTCGCCTCTCTTTTTTGTAAAGGACCATTACAGATGGACCCTTAATTTGTCGGTACAACAGTCAACTTGTCATACTTCAAACAGATATTCTAACATATAACATATGTCATTTACATTTAAACTGTAGTAATGAATTAAATTTCTATATATATATATATATACAGTAGTAGTAATGTGTACGTAATGTCGGATTAATTTTTTATTTATTTAATATTCGCTATTTCATTCAATGTTAAATAGTCAAATGAATTTGAAAATATTTTTAAAAATCATCATTTCTGAAAAGATAAATAAATGAACACTTTGTTTGCTTCACCTGTATACATACTAGTTTCGGTACTTGTATACCATTTTCGAATAATTGAACTTAAACCAAAGGTATATTTGATCTTAAATTTATTTGTAGTATTGTTATTCTATTTAGGCTTTAATAGAAGGGATTTTTTTGCAGCCAAGAGATTCTATTGCATTTATATTATATTACGTTTTGTATGTAATTACTTTACGTTTTCGCCATTTAAACAGCGGCTGAGGGTTATATAGTGGTCGGTTATACTAATATGTTCATTTTTTACAGATGTATATATACGTTTCTTAAGAAGGTGTCATAAGATACCGTCTGGGGTTGTGTTATTTTGTTATACGATAGGTAGTGATAAAAAATGCACCCTTTAAGTATTGCTATGCAAAATATTCTTTTGCAGATAGTATCGACTGTTGGTTCGTTATTAAGTAAAATCAAAATTGCAGCGAAAATTCAGTTGAGCTTTAGTGGACGGAAAGGAAGGCCTTCCATCCTGCGCCACCTGCGTTCCAGATGCAGTCCTGATTTTGAACTATTGCCTACCCACCTACCTATCTATACCTTCCGTCATTGTATACAAGATACTATATACCTTCGACTTTAGGTACTTCTTGCAACTCCAACCCTTTCTTTTACCTGTATTCACATTATTTTTTTACCGAATCATGATTTCGACAGATGGTTTTTGAACATTCAGTGTTCAAAATGCCATGTGTATGCATCAGCTGCCTATTTTTATCTTTTTGAAATTTTCTCTGAACATCTTAAAACCCTCTAGACAACTGTTGATACACCACGAATTTTATTTTTATGCTCCGTCAGACTTCAAAGAAAAAAGAACCACTAAATTATATATATATATATATATATATATATATATATATATATATATATATATTAATAATAAAATAAAACACTAGTAAAATGTTTGCACTAAATATATTGAGAAACTCGACAATTGTTTCGGGCACTTCCCATTATCAAGAGTATAAATACTAAAGAATAATGTCTAACAAACAGTGTATATGTAGGTACATCTATAATTCGCTGAGTAGGAGAGGGGATGTTGTTTGTCCTAACTCTAATTGATTATTAACAATATTTATTTTATTGTGGAGGCTTTTCTTAATCTCTAAATTTTCGAACATAGATAATTTCTTACTTTTAGATATATTAGTGTGTAAAATTTTTGTATTTTTGACGTCTATATTGTGTTTATACAAAGTAAAATGTTCTGAAATTCCAGTATGCAAATTATTTTTATTAATACTATTTAAATGTTCTTTTATCCTAGTTGAAAAAGCTCTACCAGTTTGTCCAATATATATTGCATCACATGAGTCACAAACTAATTGATATACACCACTTTTTTCCAAAGGAGTTATTTTCTTTTTATTATTGACTAATATAGTTCTTAAAGTAAATTTATTATTTTCAACAACAGTTAAATCTAAATTTTGTAATTTATGTTTATACTTATTACTAACCGATTTTACAAAATGTAAAGAAACAAAATTGTTATTAGAGTTAATACTAAAATCGTCATGATATAATGATTTTCTAACTAATTTTTGTTTTTTTGTGAAAATTAATTTGTCAACCAAAGTATCGTTATACCCGTTATTTCTGGCAATATTTTTTATAACATTTAATTCTGTATTGTAATAATTTGCCGATAAGGGTAATTGTATTAGTCTATTAATTAAACTATGAAAGGCGAGCAATTTAGTTTGCCAAGCCAAGGGTGGTTCGACTTCGCAGGAATAATTGTGTCAGTAAACGTTGGTTTTCTAAAAATATTATAACTTAGTTTTTTGTCCCTTTTTAATTGCAAATCGAGGAAATTTAAGGTGTTATTAGTTTCTTTTTCGATGGTAAATTTTAAATTTTTGTCTACGGAATTCAAGAAATTCGAGAAAAGATCTAATTGTCTATTTGTGCCTTTCCAAATACAAAATATGTCATCGACATACCGGTACCAAGAAGAGATAAGGTTAAGGTCGAGTTTCTCAATATATTTAGTGCAGACATTTTACTAGTGTTTTATTTTATTATTAATATGATGTTTCACAATAAGAGCACCTTAGAAAGTTTTTTTTTTTAAATATCTATATATGCTTAATAATCTCATAGTAAGCAAAACAAATTGATGTTAATTATAATTAACAAATTTAGCATATTTTAACATCAAGCCATCCCTAGAAGAATGCATTCGAATTGGCACGTATTATAGAATGATGTTATATTCGGCACTTTGAACCTATTTATACGTTTAGTTGCTAGTGCCAAGGGCAATAAGGACGGTAAATTTGTTACACTATGATCTAAACTCGACTAGTATTCCACACAAAGTGCATTTGAGAGTAAATATAAACATTCTGTAATAACAAAATGCTTTAAATTGAACCGTTTAAACATTGAAAAACAATCTGGAGTTTATAAATTAACTTGTGGGTCTTGACCTAAAGTGTATATAGGTCAAACAGGGAGACTTTGAAAAACGTCTGTCAAGGCATAAAAACAGCTAAATAAACTACAACAAAACTAATTCAATTTATTCAAACCATGTTATCGAAGAAGGACATTGTTTTAATAATAACATTATGAAAATAGATAAATAAAACAACTAAGTCTCTTTAAATATAGGAAAATTTTTAAAGAGATTAAGTTGTTTTATTTATCTATTAGTAATAAAGGACAAAAACTAACCCTGTTAAGAAATTTAGAAATAAATAAATATAAAAGACTAGAAATAATTTTGAATGATCAAATCGATAGTAATAACTCCCCTCTTTTGAACTTATTTTAATGAAATACCACCCTCTATGACATACAATTACTGTTAGTGGCGAAACATATGTTACAAAAATAAAAAAGTTGTAAACACTGAGAAACAAGAAATACCTGAGAAAATACTGAAGCAAAGTTTTTATATAAACATAGTTTTTTGGCGCATATATTCTTAATGACCTGTGAAAATTTCTTATTATCAATTAAATTAATTTAATGTAATAATAATAGCAATAAATATTATATTGGTACACGAACCGAATTACACCGACGCGTGAAAAAGAGCAGATCTTTTTTTTAAATATGCATTACGCTCTACCACATTGCATACATCATCCCCACATAAACAACACAAAAAAAGATTACACGAAGGTGTCAGTTGAGTGGCACACGTTCAGACATCGGAATTAAAGATCGAAGAGGAAGTCATATGTTAGTTGCCCTAAGCCATACTCATACGGCTATTTTTTACAACATCCGTCAAACCTGAAAATATTTATTTATATATGATTTGTAATATTCGAGGGCCAAATGTGTCTGCCATGGCAGTTTTTTACGCTTTTAAGAAACAGGGGTGGTTTTTCTATTCTGCTCTAATCATTTTAAAACTCCAGCTGTTCCACATATATAATACCAGTATTCACAATTACACTTTACTAGCCAAATCCTTGAACATTTTTAGAATATAAAACTTTGCAAAAGTGTCAACAAATACATTAATATTGTTTCATTAGGTCATTGTTACCAAGAATTCACATCAAGACGCATGCTATAAAGTTGAATGTTTATATTTATAAAAAAACCGAATAGACCTTTTAATAAAAAACGGATTTTGAAAATAATCCTTAAGAGCAAGACAAATAAACTTTATTACCTCTTTATGATATCGGTAAGATAGATACAGAAAATCGTAGTATAGAAAGACACACAATATTGAAGAAAAAACAGCAACTAATGTTTTACTATAATATACCCCTTTCTGTTAAATATCAACCCCTTATCGTAACTAATGCGCTATTCTTTATCGCAAAGGGGGAAGCAAATTTTAAAAATCAGCTGTCAGAACAGTATGCTTTTCCTACGTCCTAATTTTATAACTGTGTATGAAGGGTCTTTGTGATGTATTAATCATCTAATACGGATGATAATGTTAATTCGGCACCAGAAGCAGCAGGAGAACAGCTGATAACGATTTTCCGCTGATTACGGGGGCTAACATTAATAATGGTTACCTGATTAAGTACCTAACAAAATTTCGCTCCAAATTATGTCGAATTAACTGATATTCAAATTACAATAGTAATAACAATGTTAATAATATTAATATAGCACCACAATATATTTATGTATATCGGTAATAAATCGAGTGTGTGCCACATCTGCTTTTAATAAGAGCACGTGAAGTTAGCGGTGTAACACTAATCATAATTTACTATATAGTTGTTGTAGCCGCTTTTTACATCACATTCGGGAGGCATTGTTTGAAGTCGTGACTGGCAGAATTAGCCTATATAATGCCTACCAACCTAGTTACCAATAGCACAAATAATTTAATGACAAGAAAGAATTACGCTTTAACAAAATACATCTGTCCATTTTTCTCTGGTAATTCGCTCGTTAAGCTCCAGGGTTTAAAGTTAACACCGAGTTAAATATTATTATCCCCCATTTACTCCACAGTAATACATGATTTATGATTTAACAAGTTGTTGTTGACAGCTGATTCTCCTAGTCTCACGGGCCGAAAGCACTTTTTCTCTATTTGTTTTATCAAAGTAAAATTTAAACCGAATTTAAATCATCATAAATAAAAAACAATAATTCAAAATAACCATACCTAATAAGAGATGAGACACAGATTTACATCATTGTCTAATATTCGTGTTTAAAGTGAAATACTATTTAATACTCAAAAAGATCATTCTCTAAGATTATGAAAACTAAAATTAGTGTTTAAAGTGAAATTCTATTTAATATCCAAAAAGATCATTCTCTAATATTATGAAAACTAAAATTAGTGTTTAAAGAGAAATACTATTTAATATTCCAAAAGATCATTTTCTAATATTATGAAAACTAAAATGAGTGTTTAAAGTGAAATTCTATTTAATATTCAAAAAGATCATTCTCTAAGATTATGAAAACTAAAATTAGTGTTTAAAATGAAATTCTATTTAATATTCAAACAGATTATTCTCTAATATTTTCAAAACTAAAATGAGTGTTTAAAGTGAAATTCTATTTAATATACAAAAAGATTATTCTCTAAGTTTAAGAAAACTAAAATTAGTGTTTAAAGAGAAATACTACTTAATATTCAAAAAGATCATTTTCTAATATTATGAAAACTAAAATGAGTGTTTAAAGTGAAATTCTATTTAATATTCAAAAAGATCATTCTCTAAGATTATGAAAACTAAAATTAGTTTAAAATGAAATTCTATTTAATATTCAAACAGATCATTCTCTAATATTTTCAAAACTAAAATGAGTGTTCAAAGTGAAATTCTATTTAATATACAAAAAGATTATTCTCTAAGATTAAGAAAACTAAAATGAGTGTTTAAAGTGAAATTCTATTTAATATTCAAAAAGATCATTCTCTAAGATTATGAAAACTAAAATTAGTGTTTAAAATGAAATTCTATTTAATATTCAAACAGATGATTCTCTAATATTTTCAAAACTAAAATGAGTGTTTAAAGTGAAATTCTATTTAATATACAAAAAGATTATTCTCTAAGTTTAAGAAAACTAAAATTAGTGTTTAAAGAGAAATACTACTTAATATTCAAAAAGATCATTTTCTAATATTATGAAAACTAAAATGAGTGTTTAAAGTGAAATTCTATTTAATATTCAAAAAGATCATTCTCTAAGATTATGAAAACTAAAATTAGTTTAAAATGAAATTCTATTTAATATTCAAACAGATCATTCTCTAATATTTTCAAAACTAAAATGAGTGTTCAAAGTGAAATTCTATTTAATATACAAAAAGATTATTCTCTAAGATTAAGAAAACTAAAATGAGTGTTTAAAGTGAAATTCTATTTAATATTCAAAAAGATCATTCTCTAAGATTATGAAAACTAAAATTAGTTTAAAATGAAATTCTATTTAATATTCAAACAGATCATTCTCTAATATTTTCAAAACTAAAATGAGTGTTCAAAGTGAAATTCTATTTAATATACAAAAAGATTATTCTCTAAGATTAAGAAAACTAAAATGAGTGTTTAAAGTGAAATTCTATTTAATATTCAAAAAGATCATTCTCTAAGATTATGAAAACTAAAATTAGTGTTTAAAATGAAATACTATTTAATATTCAAAAAGTTAATATTCTTATATTATGAAAACTAAAATTCGTGTTTAAAGTGAAAGACTGTTTAATATTCAAAAATAATCGTACTAAATTAAAAACTAATCTAATACCAAGAAATAAAATAATAACAAATAAAAGTATTTGTTATTCGAGCAAAATTCACCCCATTTATTTTAATGAACTCTAACAACTATTTGAACTTTATAATGCGCCTTTAAATATTGAAATCTGGCTGTCACCATAAATTTAGTAGTAACAAAAAATATTAGCAACAGGTTTCAAGAAACTATTTTATTGGAATCAAGTAGTACGTGTCTAGTTTAAAAAATTGTTTTGGATTCAGTCTGTGGCCCCATATGGGTTGAAGCAATATGTTTTGTTATAAGTAACATTGCGGGAGTCCACTACATGAATGTTTATGTTTACAATATGAAAGCACTCACATACATAGAATAAATGTGTATATACTTTAAAAAATAACACATAAGATAACAGGAGTTCTGAATAAATTCTGTTTAATACAATCGTTTGCTCAAGTCCAAATCCTGATGAGTTTGGTTTAAAAATGGTTAATGTAGGTTAACAGTGTTAAGTATGATAAATTTAAATTATGAAAAAACTATAGTGGCAGCTGTGACAAACTCGTAAAAAAGTAGACAAAGTTTTCTTAACGATGGTAACAAAAAGTTAAAATTTTGTAATGACATTTAGTGAATCTTTTTGAAATAAGTGATAAAAAAATGAAAATAAAACACTTGAATACTTATTTAATAACTAATTAAATAAATAAAACATTTGGTGTAAGTTTCACTATTATTATACTATTTATTTATTTAATATATATATATATCACTTATTTTTCAATATTAATTTTTTATTATATTTATATTTGCCAGTACACATTGGTGTTGCGATACATTGTACACAAGAAAAGAAAAGTTCTTGTTCAACTAGAAACCTTTTATCTTGTACCAAAAATCTTTACCATCTGTTTTTGTATCGTTTAGGCGCTCAAATTTCGCATGTGTACCAGTTAACGAGAGAACAAGTACGAACAAGTTAATAACAATTCGTGGGAAAAAACCAAATAAGTTTAGTGAACTATTGCCTTTAACGAAATTGTTATTTCAAAATAAAGAAAATAATTTAAATATCAAGCTAAGACATATTGATATTGTATTGTAACTAAGTTATAGGGAATAAGCTTGATGATACACGGAAATAAATTCATCTCAAGTTTTTTTTTTGTATATGTCGTATAAGTGGTAAAAGTTAATTAGTCGTTTATGAGAGATGAGTCATTAGCTAATGTTTATTGCATAGTCTAAAAAAGTTTTGCCTTGAATAAACAACCTTCAACAGTCCAGAGACGGAATTGCACTTTTTCTATACGAATCTTTTAATAGATGTTACCTCAGATTATAATATTTTTGATCAACCATTTGATAATTACATCAAAGAATCGTTATATATAATAAATACATTTATGTCCCAGCCAATCTGACAATTATGGTATTTCCTGATACGACAAGGAAACTAACGAAACCAAAGCTTACATCCTGAATTGTGTTCTTCAAACGATTCTGTTAAAAGTGTTTATTATCAACACCACCTACCCTACTTGACAATATGGCTGAACCTTTAGTTAGCTAACTAACGAAAACAGTTAGTACAAGTTCATTTTCTTAATTAGTTAATCGTTTTCTTAAATGCCGAATTTTAAAGTTTTCAGAATCTTGCTATCATGAAGTCTAAGATACAATTTAGGAATTAATTAATTGATGAAAAATAATAAAAATTTCAAGATACGAGGGTAAATCAAATATAAACGGTAATTTTACTATTTAGCTTAGCACGTAATTCCGATCTAGAAGATTCGATGCTCGAGTGTTGTTTGGTTTATGAGGAGGGGGAAAACGGCTTAGGCAGCAGCCATGACGCAAGGTATTTGCGTCTGTTGCACAACGCATCATCATAATGTTTTTAACCAATGAAGGCGTTAAACCATCGGAAATTTTCACTTGTTTGAAGGCACAGTTTGGGGATGCTATTCTGTCTCAGAATCGAGTGTATACATGGCTCAGAAAATTCAGGGATGGGTGAGAACGTGTCCAAATGGAGTGTTCAATCCATCATCATTGATGAACTTGGCTTTAGAAAAATTAGTGCTCACTGGGTTCCAAGGTTGTCAATCAAAATCAATCGAAAATCAAAAACAGATCAGGTCGGAGATCAGTGAAAGACTTCTGAATTGATTTAGACAAGAAGGAAAGGTTTTTTACGCCTCAAAAAAAATGTCACTTGTGATGAGACGTGAGTAAGGAGTGGCGAAGAAAGGATGAAGGCTGCCCTGTCCTTGTCAAAGCCAAAACCCGTCTTTCATTCGGAAAAGTTCTTGCGACTATTTTCTTTTAACTCAAGGGGAGTTTTACTCATTGATTTTCTTCACCATCAACGAACAGTGATCAGTGAATGCGGCTTACTATTCTGAGTTGTTACAGTCACAGTTGACAAAAATCGCGTATCGAAGCAAACGACGGGGTATACCCATTCGAGACGTCATCCTCCTTCATGACAACGCCAGGCGACACACCGCAGTTTTGACAAGGAATAAATTGGAATAAATGGGCTGGGAAACCCTTGAACATCATTACATCATCATTACAGCCCTGACTTGTCACCCTGTAATTACGTTTTGTTCGCGCCCTTGAAAGAATCACTTGGAGGCAAAAGATTTGAATGCAATGAAGAAGTAAAGGAGTATGTGCACAATTGGCTGACAACTCGCCCTCAAACTTTTTATGAAGAAGGAAGAAGGAAGAAGGAAGAAGGAAGAAGGAAGAAGGAATATTCAAGCTTCCAAATCTGTGGCAAAAGTGTGTAGAACACGAAGGTGACTACATTGAATAATGTTAAATTTTTAGTTTGTGTGTACCGTTAATCAATAAATTTATTTTACAAAAGTACCGTTTATATTTGATTTACCCTCGTATATAGGTATTGATAACATTCAGTACAATTTGTTTCGTTAAACATTAGCTTCCTCGGGAGAAGAATATATTTCTTGAAACTTTGATATTTTTTCATCATATGAGTTTCAACAATTGAAAAATTAATTAATTAACTATTTCGATATTAATTTAGGAAAGGCATTTATTTGGCAACGTTCAAATTCACTTTATGTATCTACTAAATTACTGTGGTTTAAAAAACGACAGCGAGAAGGCTCTATTTTACATCACATACGGAATAAGACGATCACAAGGAAGTTAACCGCAGTCAAAGTCGCAGTCCATGACGGAGCCGGAAGTTTGCCAGATAATATCGCGTTACTAACAGTTTCTTTTTACCTACAGGCATGCGCCATGGACGTAATTACCTCCCCATTATCGGACAATTCGATTTAAATGACCAACTTTACTTGTCCAAATTGTCGCAAATTTCTTCCACTGTTTTCTTTTTTATATCCGTTGCCCAAACAGTATATTTTATGCCCAATTCAACTTTTGTAGTTTTACTACCTATTGTGAGATTCAGTAATGTTCAAGAAGGTCCTTTTCTGGTTAAACTGAACCCACAACATTTTCCTAATTACTAGTTTCCATTTATCTCCAAACATATTTGCCAACAGATACTTGTCCGCTAATTCTTTTATTAATTAAAAAGAATAGAAGAAAAACACTGGCTTCCGTTGCACCAAATTATTTATTAAAACTCGACAAATTTGTTTCCACCTTTTCAGGTCATTCTCAAGAGAGAAATTCTGCTACTAAAATTTAAAACAGTTTACAATATTAGTCATATAATGTTATTGGCAGTATAAAATGAGGTACTAAGAGGTAACTAGGTAATGGGAAAATGCATCTATCCACTGTTTTACTTGGTTGCACAACGAATGCAATTTACAATCTATCAATTCTTTTATTTTTAATCTTTTTCATAAAGGATAACTTGAAGTCAAAGTCTGTTGTTTATGTATTTCAAATGTAACAGGCGGGCTGAAAAGTTCGTAGGCTGACCCATAGATGACGCTACTAGTATCAAATCCATATGATTTTTAGTTAGCCCTAACCTTAAAAAGACGCGTGTATAAATTTGACAGCTGTTGCACCAAGGCTTGGCTTGATAAACATTATTCGGACTTTGCACCAGGAAAATCAACCGAAGAAAAGTGGTTTGCTAAATTTAAACGAGGCGAAATGAGCACCGAGGACGATGCACGCAGTGAACGCCCAAAAGAGGCTGTTACCGACGAAAACATCAAAAAAGTTCACAAAATAATTTTTGATAACCGTAAAGTGAAGTTGATTGAAATAGCTGAAATCCTAAAGATATCAAAAGAACGTGTTGGTCATATCGTGAATGAGTACAAGCTCACAATCGACCAAAAACAACAACGGATCGATGATTCTAAGCAATGTTTGGAGCTGTTCAATCGTAATAAATCCGAATTTTTGTGTTTGCGTCGATATGTGACGATAGATGAAACATGGCTCCATCATTTCACATCGGAGTCCAATCGACAATCAGTCGAGTGGACTGCACGTGATGAACCGACTCCAAAACGTAGAAAGACGAAAATGTCGGCTGGCAAGATTATGGCATCAGTATTCGGGGATGCTCACGGTATAATATTCATTGCCTATCGAATATCTTAAAAAGGGGAAAACCATAATCAGCGACTATTACGTAGCGTTATTGGAGTGTTTAAAAGACGAAATCGCGGAAAAGAAAGTGCTGTTTCATTAAGACAATGCACATCAATCCGTGTCACAAATCAATGAAATAGATGGAAAAATTCCATGAATTAGGCTTCGAATTGCTTCCGCATCCACCGTACTCTCCAGATCTGGCCCCAGCGACTTTTTTCTGTTCTCAGTTCTCAGACCTCAAGAGGATGCTCGCTGGACAGAAATTTCGAGCCGGTGAAGAAATAATCGCCGATACTGAAGCCCATTTTGAGGCTAAAGACAAATCGTATTATAAAAATGGTATCAAAAAATTGTATCGCCCTCGAAGGGGACTATATTGAATGATAAAATCAAATTATATCAAAAAAATATTTTTTTCTATGCTAGCCTACGAACGTTTCAGCCCGCCTATTATGCTTACATTCACCTCATATATTAATGATTTTTATTCGGTAGCTTCCGTGTTTATTTTATGAATTTAAATAACGCAATGTATAGTACATATTGTTTAGATGTTATTTGATATGAATGCATTTTTTTGTCAGGTAAATACACAGTTGTTTACGTATAAAAAGTGGCATAATGACCCAGTTCTGTGTTACCCCAGTATAATGTTCGTCCGTTTGGAAAGAGAGAAAAAGTACGAACAAGAAATGGGTCTCTTATTTTTAGATTTTTGTGACAACCGTTCAAAATTTTTTACCGACAGAAGGACGGGGACAGCTGTATCTTCATATACATACGTAGGTGTAAACCGAACGAGAGCTTGACATAAAATATTTAGAATGCTAAACTTACTTCAAGCATCCTCTATGTTTAAATACAACCTCAAACTTACTGTATGTCATTAATGAACCCACTTCATTAACAGAAAATAGCAAAAACGCAAATTATGAATGAATTAACAACGCGCTCTTATGGTTTGTTGAATGAAATGTTTCACTGGCTTTTCAACAGCTACTTTAATTTATTGTTAATTACCTTACCTAATACAATCGCTTAAAATACATTGTGCAGCATATTTAAACAACTTATGCAATAACTTTGTAAATTTATACAAAATACTCTCTATAATAAAACTATTACGAAAAACCTGTACAGATTAATGTACAAACATGACTTGACATTAGTTGTTTTGTTTTATAGATACTAACTAAATACTGACTAACTCCCTATAACGAAACAATAAATCACATTTGAAATATGTGCAATTAATAAAAGAAAAACTTTATATATTAACGATTAGAAATAGCGATGTCTGAGGGTGTTTCAGAGTCAGTGTCATGTTAAGCATTAAAAATTTTGTTGTTTCTTTATATTCTATATAACAAAAACTGCACATAACGAAAGAAAATGATCCATCTCCCAAGTTTCATTATAAACAGTTTATACTGATGTATTTAAACTCCTAGGCTTCTTGCACTAAACTAAAAATAAATTAACTTTTGTAATATTCAAATTGACTGTCAACCTACCTATCTACCTAATTGTTTAATTTCCACAATTAATTGCTTTATTGGCCATCGCATTCATTTTTAACGTTAACATGTGAAACGTTGTAATACTTTGTATTAAAGTTACTCAGCTTTTAGATGCTTAAATTTATGTATACATATTCATTTTTATTTGATTTAACGCTAATTATGGACGCTAAATCAGAAAATATTAAAGATGCGGGTCATTCAGCAGCATACACACATATACGTGTATTGTGCCGTAAAGGGATAGTACGTATGTACGAAAGTAACCTGACTTGTACGTAGTTGTATACGTAGTAATATGGGACCAAAACACCTGCAGGTATGTCGTACCTCAACAAGTATGCTACCTAAGTGCCATAGAAAAAATTCGCATTTTTTTCTCAAAATTAATATGTCACTCATTATAATTGTATTATAAATAAAGCACTATTTATACTTTCACACACGTTTATTTTCTTGAGGATTGTTTCGCCACTTTGTACCTCCTTCAGAAGGTACACTAGTTTTTAAACCTACTGGATAAAACTTTTTTGTGTTTCATATCCACCAGCTACTCGTGTTGGTAGGCGGGCAGTCCCTCTGACCTACACTGTAGTGCAAAGCCGGAGGGTAGGACGTAAGGTCCTCTTTAGCCTCGTTTCAGGAATCGTGGGAATGGGTAGGTGGTGGTTAGGGGGAGAATAATGAAGACAGAAGAGAAGTGAACGATTCTCTGAAGAATATTACTGCCCCGGCATTTACCTAAGTACCCCAAGGAAACTACAGAAAACATAGACCAGAACAGACGGAACCGGAATTGAGTTGGTGATTTTTTAAATGCTAAACAATTATTAAACCACTAGGCTACAGTGGTCGGTAAAACATACGGGATATTAATTCTATTTTTATATATTGAAATAATTATAACTGTGGTGAGGTTTTGAGAATGAGGTTCAGTTCACTCCCACCATAGTTACAATCACTTCAATATATAAATCGAATTAATATCCAGTAAGTTTCCACCAAACAGCATGGTCTAGTGGTTTAGATCATTGCATAGCATTCTGGAGATCACCGGTTCGATTCCAGGTCCGGCTGCTTTGGTCCAAGTTTTCTGTGGTTTTCTTGGATCACTTAAACAAGTGCTAGGGCAGTAATATTCGACAGATAACCTATCACTCCTCTTCTGTTTTAATTTTTCTCCCGCTAACCACCATCCACCCATTCCCACGATTCCTGAAAGTAAGATGAAGAGAGCCTTACGCCCTACCCTCCGGCTTTGCACGACAGTGTAGATAGGACTGCCCACCCACCAGTTTTAGAACTAGAGTACCTTTTGAAGAAGCTACAAAGTGGCGAAACGATCGTCAATAAAATAAAAATTTGTGGTAATTTAGTTAGTCTTTATCAAGTACACTAGTCAATTATCATTAAATTACGTATTATGAATAATATTATTTTTTAATTACTAATAATACAATCTACTCCTATGTAATAGTCAATGCTGTACACCACTACAGTTTGGAGAGAAAAGTATAATGTCAAGCTTGGGAAGGCTAATGATAATGGTTGTTAATGATGGTCCGAGGACTCATGTAAAAGTTGTGTACGTATCTATATACTTTTGAGAAGTACATAAAATTTTCAGGACCTACTTTAAAAGGCATTGGCTTTGTTCCTTTAGGCCTAAATCGATATTCTGGAGTTGCTTTCTAAGAAGATACCACTTGAAAATGAATGAGAAGTTCCATTGAAAGAACAAGGGGACGGTATTTTATAATATGTCCTGGGGAACGACGTGTAGGGAATATGAGAAGAGAATCTCGAAAAAAGAGGAATATAAAATAAGAAAATCATTTCCGAACGGTTTCAAAATTAACTTGCCTTTAAAGACTTCGCACTGTACCCTGTACTTAGTTATTTATTGAAACTTTATGTCCTACCTTTCTCCCAAGTTTTTAATTTATATGGGCGATAAACATCAACGACTGTAAATTGATTGTTATTTAAGATGGTACTCATACAGGCAGTTAAATTGAACGCATAACAGCATGCCATAATAAAATATATATCTTCATAATTTACAAACAAAGAATTTAAAAAATTACCTACAGGATATATATATATACAATAACATCTACAATGATTTTTTTGCCAAAAAAAGAAATATATTGGCAATCTATGTAAACAAATTTTATAAAATAGTAACGATATTGAAACTGTATGAGGCCTTTATAGGCCAAGAGGTGCGGCGGTGCGAGCACCAGGTGTAAGCTGCCTCAACACCTGTCCTCCCTAAAATCAATCTTTTTGGTTATTGCACCAAGCGTTTTCAAATAATACACCAATGCTTATTACCGTTTACCACATTTAAATTATCATTTTTCACCGCCCCCTGCCAATAAGTACCTTGTTACCTATTAAAAGATTTTCTAAAAAAATAACAAAGAATAATTAATTATTTGATTCCGATCATACCAAGAAAGGATTAGTAGATTTAGACTTTTGTCCTAACAGAATGAAAAAATCTAAAAATGGATCCAGGACCAGTATTTAATAATCATAACGTATTAAGGTGTGCATAACATGAGCTGTTTATCAATTTCTGAACGATTAAGTAATTCTATACGAAGCTGTAAGACCAAGGTGGAAGCTGTTGATCCTCTGGCATATTGGTCCTGAGGAACGTATTAAAAGTTTGGTAGAACTTCTGGCAAATGGGAACAGGCAAAATTTAACACCGCTAAAGCATCGGCGTGAATAATTCAATAAGCGTGGGTGAAATTTAAGTAAATTGCTACACATTTCACAAAAGCAAGCATAGTCTTCACGAGTACGGTCTGTTTGCACGTATATGGTATGGTATGGTATGGTATACATTATATCTGGTGTTGGTGGCACGTGCCCGTACGCGTGCTATACAATCGCCGGCAGCTGTTTCTTAAAATCCCAACTATTACTGTCCGTCAATGTTCTATCCACCCGAAATTCTATCCATTGTCTCTTTTTTCTATTCTCTATTGTATCTTCAATACCTGGCGGATGGTATCAACAAGTTTCTCCAGCCAAATTGTGCCTACCCTATGCATACTTGATGATAGTTGGCTCCACTTGCACAGATGTCTACGATTTCAATGTACTATTATTCTATTCCATTATATAAGATTCTAAGACTTTTTGTTTAGCTTTTGATTACACGACAAACAGTACGTGACTCAATTTCAAATCTACCACCTAATCCTTTTCACACGTTGCCTTCTACAATACAACCGTCAAGAGGAAATTTGTTTTGCATACATCATACATCAGTACAACCAACCTAATGCAACGGTATAATAACCTAATACAATGGGGCGAAATCAATGGAAATATAACAACTATCAACTATTAAAAATATAGCAGTGCTGTGCTTTCCTTAGTTTTGTATACACCAATAATTGTTAAATAAGACTAAAAAACTAAAAATACTATTGCTTTAAGGAGACTCAGCTATACTGAAGACGTATCCTCCATTAGGAATATCGTTGCTAGAAGCAATTATTTTAACGTAAATACTAAAACAAATAAGAATTTTAATAGTGTTTGGTTGCAATATACCGAAAGGGAATACAAAAATGGAAAGTTTTAACAAAAGTATATTAAAAAACACACGATTGTATTACTCTTTAAGAATGGTTACTCGACAAGGACAATTATTACGAGAGGCTGTATTTTTATATGTTATCTTGTTGAAACTCCACTTTTTTGTATTTTCTTTTGATTTATTAATATGTTTTATTAACAATACATCACCAATATTTACATTGAAAATTTTGCTACTATGCTACTAGCAGGGATAATCCTTACGCAGGAGAATTATAAATTGCATTAGATTTTGTTCTGTTAGTTTTAAATATTAAAATATAAAACCAATGTTCATAACTATAATAAAAATAAGGAGGGGAAAAATAAAAAAAAACTGTCACGTGGATAGCAAGGCATATAAAGGTGGCATTTATAAATGGAAAGTACAAGTACAGTTTATTTACAAGGAATACAGCTTACTGTTCCGAATTAATACGTAAATCGACAAAATAGGGTCTTTATACTACACGGTTTACATTTAAATAGATAAGGATAACGATGTCCCCCTTCGTTAACAAGGAAATCTCTTTGGACCGCCGTACTCTATATCGGATACTTACTCTTAAAAATCAAATATATAAACAAGTATATACACATGTATATATAAAAACGAAAAACGAAAAACGCATTACATACGATAATATAAGTACATATACGTAGGTATCACCGTTGATCAACTGCATCTTGCAGCTGTAGCAGCAACAGATGTAGCGAGGCAGCTGGGCGCCATAGCAGGTCCTAAGGCTACTTCCTTGCTTTCTTCCTTGCCTCCTTTAACTTCTTATCTCTTACCTTCATAAGTTCTTCCGAAAATAAGGTGTGCACGGGACGTTATTTTTGACAATACCTTAAGCTAATTTAATTGCAAGGACTAGAGATCTATGCGAAGGTAATAATCCTTAACGAAAAGGTATTACTTTAAATTGGGTTAAAGTAATTATATACTAGATACTATCCAAATCTTTAACGAAGCTAATAATTTCGACATTTTCAAATTCAAAATGAAGATACGAGTATTACTTAAGTACATCAAGGAATATAGACAATTGAAATTAAGGGAGAAAGTACTAGGTTTGCTAGTCGTCCTGTTTTCTCACAAGGACTGTCCTCACCGGTGCGTATCTTTTAAAAAAAAAAAAATTTAATATATTAATAACAAATCTTATTCGATCTGCCTTTTAACCGTTTAATTAACAGTCAAAACTAGAAATTAAAAAATAGTAACATGCTTCGCCGAACTATGCAACCCTATATTATATAATATTGTTTTTATTGTTTAAGCATCTTAAAAAGGTTTGACCTAAATCACGTGTTTTTCATGAAGTACGATTTTTCACTAAAGTCATGACATGTAGGTACATACTTGAATGTAGCACCATAATAAGTGGAAAATTTACGTAATTATTTAATGTTTTTATTCCCCTTGCAAAATAGGAAGTTCCTATTTTTAGGTAAGGAAAACGTCATACGCATCTCTAACAATTTTCATGGGAGGACAGCTGCAGCAAGAAGTATACTGTTATTAGAATTATCCATTCAGCTTTAGAGGGAAACAAATCGAAAAATCCAGAAACACAATGTTTGTGTTATTAAATACATATTTACAATTCGCGTTCAAGCATCAATAAGCATTTAGAAGATACTTTGAATGAAATATGTAAAATCAATGGAATGGTGATTCTGTTAACAATTATCGACAGTTGGCAATTAGCAATGGTAATGCATATTTGTTGGTGGACAATGTTAATTGCCTTAATGTTTCAAATTCAAGAGCGGGTAGTAAAAGATCGGACATTCACGTAAAAAGTGATACAATTATTTATCAAAAAATAAGGGAAAAAATTATTAATTATTATTATTAATAAAAATGTGATCCCTAAACAAAGATAAGTTTTTAACAGGAAAATCATAAAAGTTTATTAGTTCAAGAATGATTGCCAATGTGTATAATATATCAAATAAACGTTATAGCTAAGTAGCGAATCAAAATTGTACAACTTTGAAATCGAGTCTTAAAAAGGTAGTAGTTTTGGCAGTTTACACCGTACGATGTCGCTTTGACAGGTGCAGCTATAGCAATACACCTGCTCTCACAACGTTAGCATAGCTTGCTGGATGACCATTGCCAATGGACGAAACTCCTCAATAAAAATATAATTCTACACAATTCCGAACATTAATAAAACTAGTTTCTAAACAAGTCGAAGAATGACCACGTGCTAAATTAATATACCCAATCCAATATTTATTATAACTTTTACTAAATGCCAAAACATTTCCTCCAAACGTACCCCTAAGCTGCATCAGTATACAATTTCATATTATGTAAAAGGGCAAGTGGAACTCGGATTATAGTCGGGGTGACCTCCGACCTGTTCAGTACGCCACTGTTAAAGAGCAGTAGAGAGGTCGCAAAGCATGAAACTGTAGAAGAAGTATTAAAATCGAGTAATGTGCAGCGATTTTCTTAACAAAAACAAAACTACCAAGCGAAACGGGCACAGTTCATGGAGACGGCCATTGTTCCATCTTACTGGAGTGTGGAAGCGCGCGACGGCACCTGTCATCCACCTCCCTTCTTAATATCTCGCCGTTATTATAATTTTCATTATTATTATTTTCTTTACACTACTTTACAATAAACTAAACAAATAATTCTACCAAGAAAAAATTTTCTTTTAGTTTGTATAAAGCCACAGTAGTTTTATCAACGTAAAATTTAAAAGTATTTACGTAATCAGATGCTTAGTAACTCAACTTCGAACAGTTGAAGATAGCGAGAGAAGCTGGAAATATTCCTTAAGTGAAAAATTAACATGTTAAATAATGCGTAACGCGGACGTCTTCCTAAGACATAACAGAATTTTTTACATAAATATCTATTGAATTGATGAAGCCTTTAAATATTGTAACTCCATAATCACATTTAATAAAACACAGATGAGTTTCAGAAAGTTTTTATTGATACCACAATAATATTATTTCGACATACAATATCTTCTACAAGTGGTGAAGTAATATAAACTTAAACTAATTACAAGTCGACTTAAATACTAAATTATAAGGGTGGGGGTGAAAATTTTAAATGATTAGTAGAGGAGAATTGTTCAAATCTGTTTGGTCATTTAAAATTAATCCTAATTTATTTTCATAGTTTCTAATAAGTTCAATTTAATACCTTTAGCTTCAGTATGTAGTATCTTAAAGTTATTAATAAAGTTGTTTTAGTTAGAAATTAAGCGATTAGCATAAGCAGACTGATCATTTTTGTTTTTAAAACATTTCTTGTGTTCTTATATACGATCTTTAAAAGCTCTTCCAGTCTGTACAATGTAAGATTCGTTGCAACTACCGCAATCTAACTTATAAATTTTAGATTTATTTTCTTTTTTTGTTTTTAATAAATTTACCTAAAGAATTATCTGTTTTGAATGATACGAAGAAGTCTGTAAATTTTGCAATATGTTTGTCTAGAGTGAGGAAAATATTACCTTGATATATTAGCGAGTTAAAAAGTGATTTATTTTTTACTGTCGGGGGGTAAACTAAGTTAAGGGTTTTTTTATTCAGTAAGTTTGTGACCATTGAAGGTGTGTAGCCGTTGTTGATTGCAATAATATGTATTCTATTTAATTCAGTGTCGTGGTTTTCTTGTGACATAGGTATATTTAACAGTCTATGGAGATTGGAATGAAAGAAAGCGAGTTTATGCTTTAAAGGGTGACATGATTTTGCATGGATTATAGTGTCAGCATGTGTTGTTTTATGGAAGATCGAGAATTTATGTTTATCATTTACTGTTTTAATGGTTAAATCAAAAATAATTCCCCAAATTTTCTTGATTTAACTATTAAATAACTAGAAACCATGGAAATAAATAAATTAAATAAATTAGGATTAATTTTAAATGGTCAAACAGATTTGAACAATTCTCCTCTACTAAACATTTAAACTTTTCACCCCACCCTTATAATTTAGTATTTAAGTCGACTTGTAATTAGTTTAAGATTAGATTACTTTACCACCTGAAGAAGACATTGTATGTCGAAATAATATTATTGTGGTATCAATAAAAACTTTCTGTAACTTATCTGTGTTTTATTAAATATAAATATCTATATCCGGTAAATAGTTTCATTTTTTTGGAATAAAGATATTTAATAAATGATATATCAAAAGTAAGAAACATCCGAATAACCCCGTTCCCCCTAAACGCGACGACGTAATACTTCAATGATCTCACAAATATACTTTAAGAAGTAGTCAACAAAAAAATACTTCCTTAAATGTCGACGTGTTAATATAAAGCAAAACAAAATTCTATTAAACAATGTAATAAATCACCCTGTATATAATCGGAGGCTTGTTTAATTAAGCTAACCATTCATTAAACGCTAAACGATTGCAACCCTTTTATTATTACTAAATTAATCGAATATAATTATAATCGAAATCTCCAATTTTCTCAGAAGATGAACTTGGCCCAGTTAGGGGTGTGTTATCGTTTATGAAATTTTAACATAGCGTCCGGAAGCCGCACATAAGGTGGAAATAATGCTCGTCTTTACCGGTGGGAAAACAAATAAACCTCTGTAAAATAAGTAGAGCATTCAGGGCTTCCGGCCAGCCTGTTGATTCGGTACCACTTGAGGGATAAGATTCAACCGGAAATAGGTTTTCTGGAGAGAAAACGCTATATTTAGCATATTACCTGCCCTGACAGCTGCACTAACCTGTACGAAATCCACCCCTGTGCTATTATCACCGTGTAACAAGAACACAACTTGTACTCGCGGAAGTCTCTTTTCTTTCTTCCTCTCGCGATTCTTTTATTGTTTTTTTTTAAACACCCGCACATCCGTACCACTATAGTATAGTGGTACAATTTCCGTCCCAAAAAACCCACCCTTTATGGAACATATTATCCATCATGAATTTGATAAGATTCTTTTTTCTCTCTATTTCTGTTTACGATTATTATTGGTGCACATGTGTATAAAGGAGTAAGTAGGATCAAACATATATGTGGAAATTTGTTACTAATTGTAGGCCCATGAACGTTCCTACTTTTCTCTGGTTATTTATTTATCTCGATATTAACCAGCCGAAATCGCAATCAACGTCTAACTAAGAACATTTTGTTTTATTTAAAGCTTATCCAATCAATAATTTATCTAATTATACATATATTTATTCAATTCTACTATTGATTGAGAAGCTTGAAGAAGTCGAAATAATGCCGACGAAACACGTTGCTTAATCAATCTTATGTAAATACCTACATGATAAAATTCAGTTCTTTTAAAAATAACATCGTTAGAAATTGTCCTATTATACTCGTTTCTATCTATTTATAATTTCTTTTCAATATTTATATAATTTATGTGAATTCAACAATTTTGTTTTAACAAAATGAAAAATGCTTTCATAGATATAACTATTAACAAGCAAAATTAACTAATAGGTTCCTAATAGCGATCGAATCTAACTTTATTCTATTATATACGGTACGATCATTAGAAAAGCTCGTAATTTAATTCTGTGCCTTATGGGAAACCCATGCTTCTTCCTTAATGAGGTAGCACGTGCCCAAATGATATATTTTATGTATTCTTGGTTTTGAAAGATAGCGTAGGGGCAAAAATTCTTGTAACCATTAGGTGGTGGTACCTCAGAAGGGCCGAGCACGCGTCTACTGTCAATCCTATCATCGAATTCCGCACAACTCCCCTCAACAAGCCGTCCTTCTAGCAGCTTTCGGTAACCACGTGTTTAATATAAGCCAGGTGGTTACTGACCTAAATTAAGCACCATATGTGTCTTTTTATCCCAAAAGGAAAAATCTCGATTTCTACCCGAATACGTCACAAATGATTTTACTGATTTGTATTGCAAACATTTTACCAAAATTTAATTGTAATGACTTTTTATTATTATTACCGTTTCATAAATAATATTAAATTATTGTTATTATTATTCTGTTAGCGTGCTTACACAGTATCAACCTGGTACAGTCGGAAATTACAACGATTTTAATAATAAATGACAGATCTTATCAAAAAATCATTTCAATTCTTGTGCTTCAAAATTATTTTGTACTTATGTACATGTAGCTAATCTAAAACAATAATCTGCAAAATATCACCAGATAATTTTATTTTTGTTACATAATTGTCATTATAATTAATAATCAACCCCAACCTTTCGTGTAGTATTTTAGTAAAATCGTAACTGGTTTATTTTAAATAAATAGCTACTTCTTTTAATGTTGCATATTGACAGAAACTTTTTAAATTAGAAGTAGAAAGTTTGCAAATTAGGTACCTGTGTGTATTCTTTTTTAGAAAAAGCGAAACCTAGTTAATAGCAATTTTATAATTAGTCACACCTTTTTTAGACGAATTCACTTAATTCATTGTTGTAAATTAAGCCGTTAAATCTATCTAAATTTTACTTTATCATTTCAAAATCAATTTCAAAACGAATACCCTATACCTTTTGAAAACAAAATAATTAAGGTATATTTCATTCAAATACATTCTTATATTATTGTTTTTTTGACTCATGTGATTTGCTACAAGGGTCTACTTATGGATGTCATAATCCTTTAATAATAATAGGCGTTGGGTACCAAATGCTATGGCCGTAATTCAATAATTTCATAAAACTATGCTGAGCATTGAAAAAGTTCAATTTAGAAATTGTTTGAAACTGGAAAGAATCACGTAGGTAAACAAAAGTAGCTAAGATGTCTTTATTACAGCCTACCTTCCCATACCTACAATTCGCGAAGGTGTTCAGCAGATGTTGTTTTGATGTCTTTCAAAATACGACAGAAGTTCCCAAGTGGTTTCAATTCCTCATCTGTACCTTCTAAGCACAATAAAGAGATTTACAGGTAATTTTGGATTTTCCCAACAAATTCAACTTACCGAATAAACAGATGGCAAATTTTTAAAATTACTGAAACTACAATAAAAATTTAGAAACGAAAGCAATGGTTCTTCCTAATTAACTTTCTTTGCGCTTATAAAAATCAATTTCAGGCATTCTTATCTGGTCAGAAAAAAAAAATAACCATTATATAATATACGTACTTTCTTTAATAAAAAAAATGGGAAATACAGTAACCGCAAGTAAATAAATCGACATCCTTTTATGACATCGTATCTTTATACTGTAATTAAACAAACAAGATCGAAAGACGATCAAAAAACCGAGGTTTTTGCTCGACCGATCATCAGGTAACACCGTGTAAAACATCTGCTCTCCCACAATTCTTTAGGTAAAACTAATCAAAGCAATTGTTTGGGACCAACTGGTTTGGTTCCGTATAAAAAACTGCGATTTATTATCAAATTAAGCATTTATATTGAACATATTTCATGTGCTGCAATAATGACTTTGCATTTTTTGAAAATAATTCTTTCAAACGTGATAAAGTTGTCGATTAAAGTAAATTGTTGTTTCGTCTTTTCAAAACACTTTTTAGCGCAGCCGTTTTGCATATTTTTTCGTAAAAGAGGGGTAGCACGTTTAAGGACTATGATAATGGGAACGTCTAGGACAGGACGGTAAAATCTTTTGCAGAATATCGACAGCTGTCAAAGTTTACACTAATATAGATAAGACTCATTACTTTTACACAGCTGGTCGGACGGGGATTTGAGTTTGAAGGTTACAACTAAGGGTTTTTAAATGGAAAGGGTTAAGGCAGACGTTACCTCTATTTTTAGATGTTTTAAAATAGTCACCTAGTAATTTGTGGGAGGATTTAGTAAAACAGATAAATACGTACTATGGCATGTAACTTAACTTAAGTACATAGATAACTAATAGAAATCAAGGGTAAACGTTGGAAAAGCTAATGAAGATACAAAGAAATAAACAGAAGACCCATTAAAGTTTTGTTGTTGGTTTGCGTCATTACAAAAAGTTTTACGAAGTTAAAAGAAGTTCACGATTGTTTTCAGATTGATTCTTTTTATCGAACGCCCTAATAGTTAAAAATCTAAAATTAAATATTAATTAAAATTAGAACCCACTCTGTAGTGTATATTATTCAACTAAATTAATATAAGTATTTACTCTATTAAGTAGTATCGCTTCCTAATAGTCTTTTCCGAAGATGTATTGTTAATAAAGGACCAGATGCAATTACAGCTTGAAGAAGCACTTTTGAAAATTTTGATATTGTGATAAAGAAAAAGGAGGAAAATCGTTAATAACTTATTATTCGTTAAGTAGATAGATTACATCGATCGATCAAGTGTGTTTCACTCAAAATGACTAACAGCTATCACAAAATTGCCTACCTCCTCCTGTACGAAATTCTGTATCCACACTTGTAAAGGACGTACTTTCCGAATGCACCTCGTATAATAGTCTATTAAAAGTACTAATAACGTATGTAAATGTAATTGAAATTTTTTGTCGCTAAAGTAAAAGTGCGTTATTATATATACATTATTAAGAAAAAAGCCGTAATAGCTATGATATTATTAGAATTATGAGTTCGTGTCAGTCACCGATTTTTTTACCGAAAATGATATTTAAATTTATTGTTTTTGGTCAGTATGCTTGCGACTTTCGGAGGATATGGTTCGTAAATTAAAAGTTTATGAATTAAAATTTGAGGAAAACCTAAATTTTACAAACTGAGGTAATTTATCGACTTGGCTATTTATTTCGACGTCTTATAAGTTGACAACACCACTTCTGGTAAGTTACAAAAGTATAAAGAAAATATTTCAATGTGTAAGAGTGAATAATGTTAATGGAAACTTACGATATTGTGGTTGCATGTCTAATGGAATTTTCAAAAAAATTAAAAACTTTTGTAAACAATAGCATGGTCAAAAGTTTTGTATGTATATTCATTACTGTATCACTACCTACTCTAAAAAGTTAGAGAAAGTTTAAATTTAATTGCATTATTTTCTAAACTTATTTAGAAATAATAAATAACAAGACTAAAATTAACAAGTTACTGTTTAGTTTTGAATAATTAGGTACCTGATACTTTTATTAGTTTATTGTTTTTAAAAGTAAACTTTCTTAAACAGACGAAATAAGTATATTAACCGACGGTACTTTATTAATACTAACAAGTATGAATCTCGTTAGGTCGGTAGGAGTTTTAGGTGATAATAACATTCCTAATAGTCAACTTATTATCGTATGTAAGTAATTTGCATATTGGTAGTAAAGTTGCGTATTGTATTAATAGTAAGCATGTTACGCGTGTTTTGGCATACTACAAGGTGTTTACAGTTGAGCGTCGCATCGTTATGAAATAGAGATACACACGTTGTCAGCAGGGTCACCGGTTCATCCGTCCAGAAAGAAACGCGTGGTAGTGGTGGTGTGGCGTATGGGGTAGAAAGTGGTGCGCGCCGTATGCGTCTCGTACGCTGCTACTACTGCTACTACTACTACCCCATGGCAGGCACATCGACAACAGCAGCCGTCGAACAACAGCTGCCGCTCCTCATAATATTAAGGACAGCAAGCCGGGTGGCTGGCCATTCGAGGGTAGTAAGCGGGCTAGATAACTCGGAAGCAGTTGTACAGTGGCGGAGACTGTAGAGCGCTAGCGGAAGCACACATCGGGCCCCCTTGGTGCGCTTGCTGCTCCCCTCCCCTGGACAGACGCTGACGCTGACGCTACGCTACCACACGGCCGTGCTGTTGATTGCCACAGTCTGCAACTAGTTTTCGTGAATGTACCGTGGCGTTCTTTTGTTGGAGCTGTTCAGTGAAGTGTGTTGTGTCGTAAAACCGTAATGGGTGGTAGTTAACAAAGTGCCTGTAGTTTTTGTAAATGTTGCTTTTTGTGACTTAGTGTTAGTGTTCGACAATAATTTGCCTATGGCTCGATATTTTAGATCGACTCGACGGTAACGGCATCAAGCTGCTACTGAATCCTTATTGACGCTACCATGTCTTGGATAAGATTTTCTCTAGTCGGCCTTGTATTGGTCTTACAACAGGTAAGTCCTTTACGTCGTTTTAAAAACTAAAAATACAAACAACAACAAATCTTAAATCTTGATAAACATTCAAACAACAAGTTGAAAATTCGCGCTCTTATACTAACTATACTCTGAGGAATCACATCACGCGCGAGACACTGAAATTGATTGTTATTGGTCACTGTCTCGTGCTCTTCAAGATGCAGTTTGACTCGCACTTTTTCGTTTTTTGATTCCGTTTTCTAAAGTTAAATTCGAATGCTTTTGGTATTCATTGCTTTACTACGAGTTCTTAAAATAGCTTTCGATCCCAAGAGACCACCGAACGTTTGTTGTATGTACACAACACACATGTCTAAAGCATCAGATGCTTATACGTATACATGCATGTATCCTACCTATCGTTTTTAATTTACCTACAAACTACATACCTACACAGGTACATACCTACATTCTTAACAGAAACGCGTCAAAGTTCGTAAGTTCGTGTATACACTGAGAAATGTTTTTGTCATAGGCGGATTCCTCAGGCATTTTCGAATTGAGACTGAAATCTTTTGACAATGATGCCGGCAAAGAGGATTTCGGTAAATGTTGTACTGGAAGAATGAAAAATTCGGAATGCATCGGAACATGTCAACCACAATTTAGAATATGTCTCAAAGAATATCAAGTGGTGGTCGATCTGAAAGGACCGTGCACTTTTGGGGAAGTTATAACTCCTGTGTATTTGGCGAACCAACAGACGGAATCTCAGGATGGTTTTGATAGCCCGATAAGATTTCCTTTCCCCTTTACGTGGCCGGTAAGTTCACACATTTCTACTACTTGCTTAATTTATGAATGACAGAGTCGTTTCCGAAATGATCATTTCAAAAGAGTTACACTTAACTGCTTGTTTATTTATAGAGAAAATATACAAAAGACTAATCGAATTTCAAGTAATTTGACCTTAATATAATGACGTTTGATTGTTGAACTTTTAGAACCTTTACAATTATAAATTCGGTAAACGCTAAGTCGTTTATTATTTGGTGTGTTACCACAGTTATATTAAAAATATATAACTGTGGTAAAAACAACGGGGACAATATACCTATGTACCTATGATGTAAAATTTTATTGAGAACAACTTGCTTACCTCATAGTTCAAATGAGATTCAAAAACGCCTGTAGCTATGAACCTCACTCATTATCTGTAACTGTTTAATGCTGATGTTGATGTTATACCTATTCGCACAATCTAAAATTCGTAATTTTTATTTATTTTCGTAAATTATAATTAATAAAAATCTAAAGCAGGAAATAATCATAAAATGAAAACTAATAAACCGCATGTGCAGTTTGCTAAGAAAGTATATTTACCATTTCCGTTGGATGATTTTGCAGCATCCTTTAAACTGGCTCTGAGCAGGTATAGATACTCACCGTGGGAAACAGGTTGCACGAATTTAAACCTACTAATAATAGATTTATCGATAAAATAAATAAATGTAGCTGGTTGCAGTACAACTTTTTCTCTCGCTATCTGACAAATGTAAATTAACTTGTTAAGAAATATTTTTTGCGATTTATGCAGGCCACTTACTTAACAAATGCGAACGATAATATAATAGGTACTGCATCACAATACTCTACTTAAAAATCAATTAATTCTTTTAAATAAGTTTGATTCTATTTGAAATAGTTTTATCTTGAACTGTATTTTGTAGACGATGTCTGGACCTAATCTCAAATTTCAATGTTTCTCTAGTGTTATGTTATACTGTATTAGCTTATTTAATTTTTAGTAAATATCAAGCATGAATTACTTGTATTTCATCGATTAGAAGTGCTTTTGTTATTCAATTAAAGGTAAATTGATGTATTTTCTGCTTAAAAGATTCACCGTGAAATTTTATAAAGTCGTAATTTAAAAGTAAATTATATAATTACTCTTTTCCTAGCAATTCTAATTGAAAGGTGAAAGCTAATATAACCATGTTTTAATTATTAACGACTGCGAAATTAGAAGATGTACATTAATTTTAACTGTTAAGTGGTCGATTAAAAAACATCCAAATTAAACAAATTATGCAACTTTCTTAAAATTTTGCAACTATCGAATTCTTAAGGCAAAAATGCGTGAAATTTAAATTTAACAATAACGCTGCGAATTTTATAGTTTATGCAACAGTGCTAGAAGTAATTTACTTATTTAATTAAGTAAAGAACTGAAAATGCTTGAAAGCGTATCATCGGGCAAAGCATGTTATTTATTACTTACTACCTATAATAGTTAAAAGTTAAACCAGGTGCCGCTTTGTTTTGTCGCTCTTACTGCTTTATAAACCAGTCGGTGATCAATTAGCTTTGGGTATCAATGTTGTTGCTACAAATTTCCAATTGATTTATCCAAGTCGTGGTAAAAACGCTTGAAAGTACTATTTTCCCACCATTTCGTGTGCAATAAGTAGAAAGAGGAGTGTGCCGGTTAGTTGTAAATTGTTATTTGTCAACCGGTTTTACATAATTTACTGTGGTAAACTTCTGTCATTCCTTGCTTGTCTTACATTGCACCATCCTATCCTTTCTTTATTCCGCTAAGTACAAATTTTTATATTTACTGTATTAAGTAAGTGGGTGCATTTCAGTATCTTTTACATATTCATATATGAATTCTAGAAGTAAGTCATATTTTACACTTATCAAAAATTACTTAAATATTGAAGTTAAAAAACTTTTTGTTAAATCGTACATAAAATACGGATATGTCATTGATTAATTTTGATAATAAACGCATTTCATACAAACTAATTAATTCTTTAGACATCCAATGTAAACCAGTATTCCTAATAAAAATTACTACATAAGGTACCTAGGTATATCTATGGTAGACAAATATAAAGAAGAATCGACCATTTTTTTTTTAATTTAGTTCCAATTAATTTAATCAGAAAGTACCCAACGTTTTATTTTATTTTTAACGTTTGAATGAAACGAAATGAAAGAAATAGTGTGATTGTTTTATTACTAAGTATTTATTATTATTTTTTGCAATAAATACAAAACATGTTTATCCTTTTTTGCAGGGTACATTTTCTCTCATTGTACAAGCATATCATGGAAACCTGACAACGCACAACGAAGGTAAGTTTCTTTATATCAAATATATTCAATTAAGAACCCTTGTAGTTATTTAAAAGAACAATACGACCAAAAAGCAGGCAAAACGTCGCCATCTCTTATAATATTACTGTAGGATTTTGTGATGGCGCGCCAGAAAATTTATAGACTTAATTTCGACGTAAGAATATTTTTGCGGCGTTTTTATTGCTTTGTTGCGCCAACTACCGACATAGGGGAAGTTTAGATCAGAGACATTTGAAAAAGTGGAACACTATGAGATGTGATGTTGTGTTCGCTCATTTTAGTTGTTCTTAGATTAATTGGTCTAGTTTAATATAGGTACCTAAGTACGTACAATTACTCATTTGCCAGTTATTTGTGAAATTAAGATTGTCTAAAGATGATTATATAAAAGACGCGCTAAAATTACAAAATGAATGAAATACACACATTTGCTACTATTTCAAATCATATTGTATCTAGATAATCGGTACAAGTACATGCATCAAATTCAACTCGGTTTTTATAATGCCTGGTACACACCAAACGAACCAACGTTAACGAATAAGATTTGGTTTTGTTGGCTTGGTATGTACCCAACATAAAGGGAATACTAATATAAATCAGTACTTCGTTACTAACCGATATAGCAAAAGTAAATTTGCATACACATTCGTTGCAGTGGCCCTTTCTAAAACGTTATACGCACAAGTTTAGCTTTACACACATGCACCGCAGCTGTCAACCGGATTTCGACCCTCTCCTGATTCATGCAAGACCTTTCCGTTTTACCCAAATGTTTACCTATGCTACACGGTGGATTATGGGCTTTTCTAAGCTCTGCCAAGTAATATACACAACCCTTCACCTATTCTCCCCTTGTTCACGTTAAATACGATTAAATAAGTCTGTTTTTTTAAATCCGTTAATATCTCCAAATAAAACAGCAAAACTTTTTTGTTTTAAACATATTCCACGTACTGTTTCTTTTTCCAATATAGAGAATTTTTGCAGTAAAATTCACGCAAATTCCATGTTTACTTTCGATTACAGGGTTAAAACTAGGCCGAGTGAATATGCATTGTGGCTATGCCGAATGAAAATAAATTTAAAATACTGGAGATCGAATAGCTTCCCTGTAACGCGTATTAAGCGATCATTATTTTTTCTTTTGAAATTATTCTGTTGAAAATTTTAAAAAACGTTACAGGCCGTTCTAACTTTTCATTGTCCTAATCAAACAAAAGCATGACTCTGTACCTCGTTGCAACAATCGACTGTATTGTTAGAATCCCTCGTCACAATCTAAAAAAATGTTACAAAGTCGTGAACATTTTTGGTTTACTTTCTTTTCGTGTCATGAACTCCATTGTATTCTTCGAACTGCACGATAGCCTATTTCCGAAGAATGCAAATCTACATTTTGTTTGAATCTAAAGGCTAAATACGAATCTTATTTCGTTCTTTAACCGTTTGATAATTTCGGGATTTCTCATATTTCTTTGTTTAACGTTTAAAAATACGATTACCAAAAGATCTCTAGCGTTCTTCACCGTTTTAATGACTTATCGAGCTGTAAACTTGCCAAAATACCATGATGGAGCAATATGACAAAATCTGTTGTTGGTAGAAAAGAAACATATGTGTATGTTTTAAATTTTTGCAACGTAGCCAGTGTTCTATTGTAGCTGAATTTTACGAATACAATTGGTACGCTGCTTTTAAAATTTATGGGTCTGCAAGTTCGTTGCCAGGTGTTTTACGAACATAACCGTCCTCACCTTCCCCTATGATGTGCTCCTTGATGCGTATAGTTAAGCATTCGGTTTCATGATAAATATTGTTTTTCTACGACAACCCAGATGCAATGCCAAAATGCGAAAAATTACATCGTATTTCATTATTTTACCAAAAAGGAATAACATTTTCATAATTAGGTACATATTTAGAAGTAAAATGAGAAAATGCGATTTAGTGTAACTAATAAATTTGTGTCAAATTAATTTCTTTATTTTTGAATAATTTGTTCATCGAAAAATCGTAATTTCAAATTAATTAATTACTTTTATGGCAAATCGCGTGTAATTCCAGTCACTTCCACTGGCACTATAGTACTCATGACGCTGATGTGCCTAATTAATTATTATACAGCACAGAGCTCAAAGAGGAAGGATCATTTAAGAAATCGAGAGACATGAACCTGCGTATATAGGAACTAATTAAAACTGTTCACACGTTCTACTAAGTTACGTTGCTAACATCATAAAAAACATGTAGCATATTGTATTAACTCCGGAAAATAACATGCATACATACAGACGTGTTTCAGGGTTCGCGAGATGATTTATATTTACTGTTTTAATAATCCACTATTTTTATATTTTTCTTTCTTTCGATGTTCTCATAAGTCGTCGCCATTTCGTTGCATGCATCAGAGCATTACCCTTTTCTATGTAAGTACTCACATACTTAACGGCATTTTTACTATCTTTTTATTCTAAGCATAACTTTGCTTCTCATATTGGTGATAATTTATATAACGGATTATCGAACTTGTTGATATTAATTTCATTGAGAATTCTCTTTATTTTTCCACAAAATTACAATTACTACTATTAAATTGAAAACAAATTTGTTTTTTTTTTTCTACGAAAAGTAGTACTTGTTTGAAAAAGGATGGAAAAGAACTCGTTTAAACGAGAATTAAGGAAGCTGTTGTAAAACGGTAGGAATAAATATTGAAGTACTCCTGAGAAAGCACTTGTAACTCTACTATGGTCTGTTACGTGTTTTCGTTACGAATACCCTATCTCTGTCTTGGGCCTAATACCATCTTCCTTTAGTACCATGCATTAACAGATAGCCGTTAATTAAACCAAAAACCTGTCCGCCTGATGTGGCTATTTATTTTACAGATTTTACTGTAATATTGTGACTACCATAAAAATGTCGCCGCTTATTCGGCTCTCCTTCGAAGTTTTACTGAACGAAAAAACAAGGCAAATCTTCATTAATATGACATTAAAATTCAACTTAAAATAATTTAAAATTGCGTTTAAGATAAAAGCATTCATTTAGTTTATGCTTTAAGTCATCGAGATTATCGTTAGAAATGAATTATGATGTTACATGTATTTGCTAGCTGAATAGCATAAATAATTTTAATTTCTACACTGAGTTTCATCTGTTTTTTTTTCTACAAAAGTTTATTAATTAAACTTGTCTTAGTTCGTTACGGTTCAACATATACTGTAATTAATAATCTACAATTTCCTATCTAGTAATAAGTAACTTGCTGTATAATTAGGATAATTTTAGGTAATTTTGATTTCATCAAATTCCCTATTAACCATAGGTACTTGAATTGGGTATGTTTGGCAATCAGTAAATAACGGTTATTAAATAACAAATTAAATAGTTTTTCAGTTAACCTCGTTTAGAATATTTAATTAATGAAAAAAGTTTCTCTTTTTTGTATTTATTTGTTTCTTTTCGGAAAAGGAAACATGTAAAATTCTGCATTATATTCAATGGTAACGGTAATCGTAGCAAATAGCACACTAGGTTTTTGTCAAGTAACAAAACCTGTTAAAAAAAATAAAAGGTGTTATTTTTATAATTTTATTAAAAACATGTCCTTTTATAGTTACTTTAGTAACCTGTGTGTGCTTTCAAAAACATTTTAGAACTTTTACCTATTGTAGGTACATACATTTTCGAGAGAATAGATAGATACCTATATAACAGGAATAAACGAGATCAGTTTTGCGGTTCCCTCATAAAATTGATGCTGTTAAGTCGCGTATTGCCGGCTATTAAAACTGAAATAAAAACATAAAAGCTAAGCGCCTGGCGACCCTGTTGTTTTTCTTTCTTTCGCGATTCTAGCCGAAAGTGATCGGTTCTATTTTTAACGATTCTGTTCGACTGTCAATTGCGGCAAAAGAAGACTCAGGATATTTCGTAAATGGGTTAGGTCGCAAGTTTTTCTTTGCGTTATTTACGGATTAATTCGGTCGCCACTACAGGCATACATATCGAAATACATACACATGCCGGTATTTGTATGTATTAGTATATGTTACCTACTGCTACATGATGCATCTGTTTACGCGAACAACCCACATCAGTATGGTAAGTTACACAAAGCGTTTCCTTAGGAGAAACGCTGTGCGATTTTAACGCTGTACCGGATGTCCTGTCCCTTCAGATAGGTACTACTATTGCTACAGCAACCACCACCCCTCACCCTTTACGCCATCGCTTAGTCTTTATATGCTTCGTACGTCGCGTCGCATCGTGTCCCTGTGTCTCTTGATGTGATGGAATATTGTCTTGAATTTCCTTCCCAACCTCGTTCGCGATAACTTCCCAGTATGTTTACCTTTACTAAACCGCACATAAACACTAACACGATTTTTTTTTTCTAGTTCCCAGACACGTAGGTACATCTATAAGAAATATTATTTGTCCTTTTTAGTAAGTCACAAAAGAAAATTTATGGTCCAAGAAACCCGTCAATTTTCTTGGATTGATGAAATTTCAATTTTAAGATTTATAAGTCATTAGGAGTATTGCACCGTAGTGTTAACATTATTTCCAAGTTAGTCATTAACTTTTTGGAGGTTCCATATACCAAGTCCCGTAGTTCATTTTGTACTCGACAAGGACTATTTTATGTCAGTATCATAAAAATCTTCCTCGAAGTATCTATACATATGTAGGTATTTAAATAAAACAGTTATATTGACAAATAGAATCCAAGTTGTTTGTATCCGATCCATCTCTAATTAGAATGAAAAATAAATTGTAATTGATGTCGGTCGTCAGGGAATTAATTATTAAATATTCGGAGCTTTAAAGAAACTAATTAAGGGAATTGGATGAAGGTTGATACAGGTATAAAGTTGGGGTGTACAGAACCTGTTCCCGATAAACTTCAGTTTTATTTACTCATTCACTCTTGTCGTAGTTGGAAGCTAAAGGTGTTCAAAGAGTTGACTGGTTGGTGGTGGTGGTGGTGGTGGTGGTGGGCAAAGAGACTGTTTTCTTTCTCGCTTCCCCGCAGCAGCCATCATCCAGCCTCTGCTCTGTTCTTTGCCGGATACAGCTGCGAAGTACATCATGCAGGTGCACCTGATTTCCTTCACGTCTGCCTTTTGACGACGATTTGTTGAATTACGTTTCTATTTAACACCAAAAATTATTACACCTAAACCTTGTTGTTTTCATATAGATGTACTAAAGGACCTTGCTATAAATAAAAATGTTGTTCTTTTGAATAGCTACAACCCCTTGTTTGCAAATTTCATTTGCGAATTACCAAGTTAAAAAATTGTATATTTTTTTTTGCAGTTTTGGTTACCACCCTTATTAGACAACGATATTTACAAGTGAGTGACGAGTGGACCGAAGACAATCACACTTCGAAATATTCTACTTTACGGATAGAATACAGGGTGACCTGTGAGCCATATTACTACGGCAAGGGATGTGAGACAGTATGTCGGCCTAGGGACGACAATTTCGGCCATTTTACTTGCTCTCCCACGGGTGAACGTGTCTGTTTGTCTGGCTGGACCGGCGATTACTGCACTACACGTAAGTACCCGCTGTCGCTGTGTATTTTTATTGTTATGTACATCTAAAAGTACTCATCATATATAAACGTCCAAAGCGAAGAGTAGCGCCAGATGTGCGTCTCTATCAGCTTCCCTTCTTTTTTAATGTATACTTGCCGGGACGGACGTTCTTCATCTTACTATAAATTACCACCTATATTGAGCCACACTTGAAGTTGTACGTTATACGTTGTACTGCTTTGAATTATTCCTGTTGATAAAGTTGTTTCAGAAAAAAATGACTTAACCTTTTCCTGGATATTGCCGTTGCTTAAATGTTTTATTTGGAACTAATTGTAAGTCAATATTGCTGAAATTGCTGTTACCTTGTTTCAGTCATGTTCAATTAAGTAAACAATATCGGTTTTTATACTTCTGGTATATAAATATCTGGGATTTAGCCAACAATGTCGTTAGTCTTCTAAATGAATATATTTCTTAATTAGTACTGTCTTTCACATAAAAAGCGTAATTTCGTTAAGCGATGAAATAATTTTATTTAAAAAAATTGGTAATTTTCAACGGTTTGTTTATATGGTTGTGGAAGGAACTGAAAAAGGTAAAAAGTTTTGACGAATAAAAAAAAATGCATACTTTTCATTAAAAAAAAAGAGAGAGATGATGCGTCTATCGTGCAAGTGAATACGGACATTGAAGGACAAAAAATATAATTTTTGATCGTAAAAGAACAAAAACTACGACCGCGAAAGCAAAGACGTGAGCAAGTCAGTTGTCGGTTGCAGCCGGCTTTCTTCCCACGATCTGCTTGGCCGTAGCGCATACCTGCGAGTATACAGGGTGCACGGAGGAGGCACTAGCTGACAATGAGCCAGCCAGTCTGTTCGACAGACGGGACAGAAGACCGAGACGAACATTGGAGTTAGAAAGAACAATTCCACTGGGCACCGTTCTCTTTTTCTTGCACGTATTGTAGTACACTGTACGTCCGTTCATCGTGTATATCTATTATATATACCCATATTGCGACTACTACATTCTTGTCAGGCCTCTACCATCATCCATCATTGTTCTTTAGAACGTAAAGCACTAGTAAAGCCGACTCTTGCTACTATTTTACTGACTGAGCTTGCCACTAATGCTTCTTTTTCTTCTGTCCTATTGTTCAAATTAAACAATAGCATATTGGTCTATCACTTAACTTCGATTCAGATACCAAACAATTGGACAAACTTTGAAATTTATTGTAGTGAAAGTGTACTAAGGATGGACTGACCACCTTCCTTTTTAATGTTTATGTAATTTACAATCGACAATGAGCTCAGACATAAACAATAAAAACAATAGTTCTTCAAATTATGTCATCACTCATCAGCAGCTATATACTTTCCTTTCGTCTGCATTTCTTGACTTCGAAAGTATATTATAAATGTTTGGAATTCACCTGATTATTTATCATAAAATTTAAACTGTCTCCATCATTAAATTTTTCTTCTGTTCGCCAAACTTGAAATAGTTTATATTTAATTTAAATATCCGTTTGTTAAAAGTGAATAAATAAATAATTTATTCTTCTATTTGTACTTATTCCGTTTTCTTTTTTTACAGCCCGTTGTTTACCAGGCTGTGATGAGCAACATGGTCATTGTTCGAAACCAAACGAGTGCAGGTAAGAACTTAACATCATTATTATCCACCGAACGCCACTTATTCTATCATTGAAATTACTTCGTGTAGTTGGTACAATGTTTCCATAGTTCTAACAAAGTTGGAGATTAGCATAAAATACGGTATACATTTTACACAATAGCTTCCTAGCCAACTAGTCTGCTACCATGATTCGACAAAAGTCTATTAAATTACCAACCTTTTTCTTTGCAAATTAATTTTATTTAATTCGATTAATATTTGTTATGATTGATTAAAAAATGTAACAATGATGTAGAACGGTTGTAAGTTGTATATTTTTAGCTAATGAAGAAACTGGTTGGCCTTTGAATGGCTCAGACACGCAAGTTTTACTAAAACGACGTTGTTAAAACAAATGAGAATTATGACTCTTGCAAAGTAATTAGAAGCAAAACCAAAACGTAATTAAAATTCATCATGGCAGCCAAGTGAATAAAATTACTTTACAACTCGTAAAATCGTGCACACTTCTTAACTGCCGATTTGCACAAAATAACATGAACCTACAGTAAACAGTTCTTTCATTCGTCTTATTTTCAGTAGCGTTAACTTTCCTCAATTTCTGACAATTAGCTGATGTAATTACATCAAAGTTAATCAGTAGCAACTGATGAACAGAATAAATTTCTTCAAATTGCATCTAGATTGTACGTGATTAAACTAAAAAGACACTGAGGGAAGTTTCGCTCATTAAATATTCTCTTAATTAATTAATTTATGTTATTGCAGACGGTATAATATGCTAGTTTTTGAAAAGTTAATAAATGTCTTACGTCGATGAGCATTGGTAGAAAGTGCAGACCAAGTTCGCATAGTGCATTTCCTGCTAAAGGAAATGTATACTACCTATAACCACTCAAAATCGTACCCATCATAAACACTAAACACATTTGCATAACATGTTATTTACTGGATGTCGATGTCTGAACCTGCCAGTTTATAAAATGTCAATGTATCTTATATTAATGTATTTTCATTCAAAAAATATTACGAAAGATCAATTATTGCATCATAGTCGCGTGGGGCAAATAGAATAGGATGATAACGATAACAGAACAATGATATTTAATATCAATAATTAATAATAGTTACTACCATAATAACATGTACATTCATTCGTATGTGGTGGATATAAGAGAACATTATCATTACGCGGAAGAGAAGGGCAGAATCGAAAGAGTCGCTCAACAGAGTGCACCTATAAGATGGTGTATGCGGATTGGGCCGCCGACCCGCAGGTAACCTTTCCTTGACCTGCATACTTGCCACCGGGCAGCGTGGGAAACAGCTCTGTGGGCGTGTTGCATCCCCGCCACTTCTCCCCGCGCAACCGACGATCCAAGCTGCAACTCAATGAGCACCTCGATACAATCCGAATAAATACACTCACTCCTAAACGCATGATCGGAATAATTAAAGGGTACTAATGTAACGCTGCTCAGCCTATTGCCCTGAGAAAAAACGCAACAATTGTATCACATCTTCTCCTGTTTAGTTGTTCTCTTCTTCTACTTCACGTTTTTTACACGACAATTGCCATTTCGGGGTGTGATCGAAATGCACTTGAACAATCTAAACACGTTTTGTTTTTGCACTTTCTAAACACTTCCTTCTCATTTTGTATGTACGAAAATCCACATGTAACAGCAATGAAAAAATTGTAATTAACAAATCTTTCTATTTAATTGATTTGGTTTTTCGATCGACAAAGCAGTTTATCAAGTAAATTAGCTTACTTTTTTTACTCAAAACGATATTGGAAATATGATTGCGCTAGTGCATTTCACAAACGACTAATCTGTTTCGTCATTATTATCGTATTCTTGTCTTTCTCGTCTCTACGTTGCACGCTCAAGACTTTACAGGCTGATTCCACTTCATCATTCCGTTATTTCCACGGAGAATGCATCCGTCCAAGTGTATTTTTCTGTTTTAATAGACATCACTTCCCCGATTTATATTCTGTAATGCCAGTGACGCTAACAGAACTACACCGGTTGTATAGGTCTTTCATGCGTCATCCAAATCTAATTTTATACTAACTATGTAGTAAAACTTTATGGAAAAAAATATATATATCTAGTTTATATTTATTCCAAATTTACCTTAATATTTTTGGCAGTTATAAGGACACAACATTCATTCATGAAGCGAATGCATAAAATTATAGTCTTGTTCCCACGCAAATTGAACTACTTACTATTATACAATCTGTGTTCGCTGATTTTGCATGATTAATTACAAAGAAATGAAAAATATTTTTACAGCAGACATAACATTTTGTCAAGGAAACAAACATGTACATATAAAACCTTAAACATGTAGATCGTGTAAGATAAACCACGTTCATATTCTTTTATCTCCATTATTTGCCTTGTGGTAACATCAAAACTGGAACTAAACTAGTTATATGAAATTTGTTCTAGTGAGATAGTAAAAGCTTATGTGTGGTTTTATTGTTTCAGATGCCAGTCAGGATGGGAAGGTCCTTTATGCAATCAATGTCAACGTTATCCTGGTTGTATGCACGGGACTTGCGTTAAGCCGTGGGATTGTCTTTGCGATGAAGGCTGGGGAGGTCTTTTCTGTAATCAAGACTTGAACTTTTGCACTAACCACAAACCTTGTCGTAACGGTGGCACCTGCTTCAATACCGGACAGGGCAGCTACACTTGCAGCTGTGCACCAGGTTTTACAGGCACCGCATGCGAAATAGCGATCTATGATTGCCAGAACAGTCCCTGTTTGAACGACGGAACTTGTATCAAAAACGGCACGTACCATACTTGCGTGTGTCCCAAAGGCTTCCACGGTCCTCACTGTGAAACTTCCGTACAAACTTGTAGTGATAACCCTTGCCGTAATGGTGGTACTTGTACAGAAACGGAAATGGGTCACAAGTGCGAGTGCCTTCCTGGATACAGTGGCCACGATTGTGAGCTTCAAGTAAACGATTGTATTTCCAACCCATGCATGAATGATGGAAGTTGCTTCGATGACATCGACGGTTTTAAGTGCATCTGCCTCTCAGGATTCAGTGGGAAGAGGTGTGAAACAAATATAGACGATTGTTTGGGAAATCCTTGTTTAAATGGTGGGACCTGTGTGGACAAAGTGAACGAATTTCGGTGCCAATGCGTGCCAGGATTCGTAGGTCCGCTTTGCCAAACTCGCGTCGATTATTGCCTTGCGAAACCGTGTGCGAACGGTGGAACTTGCATAAAATTGACTAATGACTATAAGTGTAAGTGTGCGCCTGGTTTCGCAGGTAAAGACTGTAGCGAACAAATTGACGAATGCCAGTCGCGGCCTTGTCAAAACGGCGGTACTTGTGTGAATCGCGTACACGGATTCGAATGCCAGTGCACGACCAATTTTATGGGACGGACTTGTGAAGAATCCGTGACTAGTGCGGCTCCTAGCGCAAGGGTGTCATCTGACTCGAACCTTACTACAGAACACGTGGTAGTGATCGCGACCATTTCAACTTTCGTGCCACTTCTAGTGTTGATAGCGGTAGGCGTCATCATCTGCTTAAAACAACGAAGGAAGCGAGAGAAAGCTCGAGCGGATGAAGAAGCTCGATTACAAAACGAACAGAATACAGCTCATAGTAGTTTTTCAAAACGTGGAAGCAATATCGTTACCGATACGCACATAATTAAAAACTCTTGGGGAAAGTGCACAAACAACGTGGTCAGTGCGTCCAATCTTCCTTCTCCTGATGACTGTAGTGTCTCCAACGTGAGTGTCAGTGAGAGCGACTGCTTCTCAAAGCCGCTGCACCATCAGATCATCGATGGGAGGCCTGTTTATACTTTGCAGAGGTCTCGTTCTCAAAAACAACTGAACACAGAGCACGGGTCCCGTACTGCAGCCGCTTCTGTGTTACTTGCTGCCAAACTGCAGCACGAACCCGAATACGAACACATCAAGCGTATGTCTGTGATGTCAAATTCCTCGGCTGTGTGTGGAGTGAGGTAAATAACCTATAATTTCTTTTCTGACTGTAAACACAACACTACCACTTCTTAATGTGATATTTTTGGAATTAACTCTTCTAAGTCTCCTTTCCCTTCAACTAACTAGCTCTTTTCTTACAGCGATCCGTCCCTGTTAAAGAGGTCGGTGGAGAAAGAGCCCAATGTTGGGGTTTATGTGATAGGAGACCATTTCCACCGAGCAGGCGCGATATCGCCTGGCCTTTTTGCAACCGAGGTGTAAATACGAAGACGTTGTGCGTCTGAAACTGAGTGCATGAATATATGTGATGAATCCGTCTACATCATAGGTCGGAGCCACGTTTTGTACAGTTATTTATTAAATATCTCAGCTCCGGCAGCTGATGCGGTTAGGATCGCAGACTTATTATTTATTTCGCTTGCGTACTTAACTTGTAGGACACGACAGTACAATGCACGATGTCCCGGGGCGCTCTGCTTGCTCGCGATACCGCTCTGGAAAACGCCAACCAAGACCAGATCTTTCCCACTAATGGTAACAGTTTGTTTGTATATAGTTTAGTTGTAATGATTCGATATTTCCATGCATTTTGACCATTGATGGGGGATCTAGGTTAGGAACCAAAGATTTGGCGAAACTAAGAGCCTGTCTTGCGAGTAGGCAAAACGTCTAGTAGGTAACTAAAATTTGCATGTTGTAAAAACGATCGAGTTTGAAGAGGAAGGCATGCTATACGATAAGACGTAATGTTTATATTTATCATTTATGTGATCAACTTAACTAAAACTAAGTCAGAATCAACTACTTAAAGGACTATTTTTCCCAGTATTTGTATTATTATGTTAGATTACCTACGTCCACCGTAATATGAATGTGACGGAAGACGATTCCTTTCGTTAAATGATGTGATGTTGATATTTTGCTAAAGGAATCGTCTGTCCATCGTCAACGGCGGAAGCGACTGATGTATGTGTAGTGTAAATTTAAATTAGTTGTAAGTATAGTTTTTAAGAATATATCTTTGAACAAAGATAATATGTTCCTGTAATATTATAACTAAGTCATTTCGAAAGGCAATTCACGGCACTATCGATTCATCCTTTGAATGGCGTTTCGATATTGCTAAGAATGGCCTATACTACACTTGTTGTAATACTTAATCACGTCGACAAGTTTACCGCAAAGCTTGTCTAATAAAAGACCTTTTGTAAGATATTGATGTATATTTATAGTGAGAAAAAATGCAAACTTTATGTCATTATTATAATACCGATTATTATAATTGTTCATGTTTCTTCATGCAGTCTTATACTGAAACGGCTGTATTGTTTAGTAAATTTTGTTCTTTATAAAAATCTTTCATTTTTACGCCACCGCTTTTCCCTTCCAACTCTAATTAATTAAACTTAAATTAAAAAATTAAAAAATGAGCAATAAAAATATAATAAACATTTCTGTGACAGTGAAAATATATATCATGTATAAACAAACATGTTATTCAAGTGTTAATTTCCGTGTAATTCGCATTTTAATATGCCGCAAACATAAGTACATACAGTGAGAATTTTCTCCCAGCAAAATGGTAAGTGTAATATTTAGTTCTGATTATATCTTTTATTCGTGAGCGCTTTTATTAAACTTCTAGTTGTGTTGTCAAATGTTCATTACTACTAACCGTAAACTTAATTTATCCACACTAAACACATTTGGTAACTCGAAACTTCAAAAGTACTCAGCCTTAATTAGGATTATACATAATTCTTGACAGTTTTCAACTGAACATACAAAAAAGCTTATTATCACGCAATGTGCGTTCATAATAAGTTTCAGCAGGTGTTTTTCCATATCAAAGGATTAAAACAAATGTTTATGAACATAGTCTAAATTTAAATAAACATACAGTATTGATCTGAGAGTATTTTTAACGAGAAGTGCTTGTGTAAATTTGACTAAAATTCGTTCATTAATGTACAAATTTACTCCGTTTTATCCTTAATACTGCAAAAGGAATGTAAATATAACAAACGCAACTTTGGGACAGGTGAACTGTGGACATTTCATGAGAAGAATGTATACGGGTGCTTAAGAAAAACTCGACGACAGCTGCTTTTGCTTTAAAAAACACGTTGTGCTCCGTTTCAAAGTTGAATTAACTTCTCTTATATAAAAAATCGAATTATTAGTACTTTTTTGGTGGCTAACTTTTTAAATTAAATTGTCTTAAAAAAAATGAATGTTTTGACTTGAACCGGAGAAAGTAATGTAGTTACTATTTCCCTATTTCGTCCTATTAATGCTAAGAAGCGAAAATTTTTACATTTTTGATCTTGCAATTGCACACTTTCGATTCACTTATAGTTAAAGCGAAAAGTTTGTCGACCACCGGAGCGCGAATAGTTCTAACGAGAAGGCTGACCTTCATGAAGTCGTCAGAGTTAACTAATTTTACAGATCTCGATCTTGAGAAAAACATGCTAAATTCGTTTCTCGCGGTTCGTCTTGCCGTTCACTGCATTCACAATCCATGTAAATTAAGCAAATCATCTGCCTTTCACTAATAATTCGAAGCGTGCGAATGAAACTACGTATAGCTTGCTAGTTACAGTTTATGTTGCCATACCTTGATTAATTTACAACATGCTACTTTTTTACCTTATCTTTACGTTAAAAGCAGTCACTACTTATTTATTTTAAAAAATTTACTTCACTATTTTATGAGAAATCGAAATACGCAACATGTAGAAGAAGAAAACGCCGTCTATGTGCATATGTGCATACCGACGATTTACGCAATCCCGAGGGATTTCTAATACATTACGTTTACATCTTATTTAAAACCTACTAGTCAAACTTTTAATTTAAGTTAAAAAAGGCAGAAACAGAGAGTAACTAATTGCAAAAAAAATGGAAAACGAGTTGCTGTGTATTGGCGGCAAACATTCGCAAATCTAAAGTAAAGGGCTAATTACGTCGTTAACTTTTCTACATCATGTACTTAATCATTTTTCGAAAACAAAATTTTAAAACATCCGCTCTAACGTAAATATGAAGAAAATAATAAAATAGATAAAACGCGCAGTGTGTTTTCTTATGACAAAATATTCAACAATTTTTCATGTCATATAGGTATTAAACTAATATGCGTTATAGTAAAAGATTTGTTTTATGAATATCTTAGCTACCTATTTCAAAATATGTAGTTAAAAATCTGAATAACAAAATAACAAACATGTAAGTTTATAATACTTAATAATCCCCTACCAGGATTTATTTCTTTTAACGCAAAATTAGCAAACTTTCGCATTTTAGAATATATATGGGATCGTACATACAAGTAAGTATATTACGTATATTGAACATCCGGCAAATCAATTACTGAACTCGTAAAGTTAATCGAAACTTCACAATATCTACTGTCTAAAGAAAACCACTGAAAACCTTATCGAGTCTGCACAATCGTTCTCTTATGCGGAAGAGAAACGTCATCTCGACGGAAACTTCCGGTTTTGCTAGAATGTTTACCGCATAATCCCCACATGGCGCCGTCGATAAACCTATGAGATGACGACGCTTTAGCGCCACTATTTTTGTTATAAAATGATCATCCGAATAATAAGTTTATAGAGTAAATATAAGAGAGACCATTTATTTATTTAAACAAAATAAATACAATATAAGTTCTTAGCTCTAAAATTAAATAGCATTTCTCGATTTTACGTGAGTTCATTTAATTCCATATAATTGTTTTCCCTTATTGGATAAACAGGTTGAATTAGAAAACAAAATTGTGATTCGTTTATCCACGCACAATTCGAAATACACTGCCTTTGGCAGTAACTATCGATAAGTAAAGAAAAAATCATAGAAGACAGGTGAATGTCAGTTAGGGTCATGAACCCGGGGTTATGTGACACGTTACTGTTGCTTCTTATAACCTACAAACCACAAAATTATAAATCTCGGTACTAAGAGCGAACCATCCGTCCCGTCTTCTACATAGGTCTTGTCTTAACATCACGCTTTCTATTTTGCAACTAGTCATTTATATACGCTCTCATTCATATAAAGAGGAGATTTAAAAAAAAATAGAATTTAGTACCAAAATAAAACGTTCTAATAAAAAACCTGTTCCAAATGTAGCTAATGAAGAAAAATAAAGGCACAAAATGTAGGTGAATTCTCGTATTATTCTTTAAAAAGGAATTTTCTCTGATCTTGGACGAAACAATTTAAAATAACCAAAATAACAGAAGTACCTACTGCCGACTATTAATTTATTCGTCCTCTTAAAAAATAAAACTTCAAATAAGATACTGACGCCATCTGAAAAAACGAATTTGATACTGACTCTCTTTGTCAGCTAAATTTAGAAATTACAACATCATCACTAGATCTGTGACTCTTTTATAAATATACATAATTAAAAACGGAAGGCTTTAAAATTTCTCTAGGTATTCATTCTATCGCTACATCAAACACATAATAAGTGGATTCACTTTTCTAATAACCGCAACGTCATATATGAATAAAGTAAAAAGAACCGCCTATTGATTGAACGAATAAATAAACAAATAACGATTATAGATAAAAATATACACTATACATATATATATATATATATTAAGCTTTTTATTTCAAACAATACTCATAATTTATTAACGATATTATCTGTTATGACTACGAATTATATAGGATAATCGCGGTACTTTAGGTTTAGCCCAAAATAAACGAAAAAGTCCTTTGGTTACGCCGTTTACCCGGAGACGTCTCCTAAAGAGTCGCAATATTTGCGTGTGGCAACCCTTGTCTTCAGCTTTACAAGGAATTTGTCATTATTGTAGGCTTAGAAAGATACCCTACTCACGTCAAGTTGCAAGAATTATTTGACATGTAACGTTTCAAAGCAACGGAATTTAATCGACATAAAATAGCGGGTAATGTCTAATGCCAACAAAAACAAAAGGAAAAAAACAGGCCGATAACCCGGAAGATGACTACCATTAAAAACCTTTTGTAGTGTGTATCTTATCGGCCAAACCCGATTTCAGGACAAACTAGTTTTGCCTAGGCTAAACTAGTTCTTCTTATACGCTATAGGATTAACTAGTATAGCCTAGTCCAAACTGATTTGTCCCGATAGGATAAACTGGTGTGGCCTAGTGTAAACATTATAGCATATCTAGATAAACTGAATAAAATACTCCGTAATTGGAAAAATAATCATTTTTATTAAAACCATAATGATTCGTCGTTAAAAGTAATGGAAAATTGGTAATACAAACAATCATACTAAACAAATAATAAGTGTTTTTTTAATAGAAGCAATAATCATATCTCAATTATTAAAATTGTTATGTATTAAATTAAGGTATTTTATTCAGTTTATCTATTTATTTTGACTTTCTAGATATACTATAATGTTTACCCTAGCCATACCAGTTTAACCTAAAGTGTGCGTATTTATATCAGGACAAATCAGTTTGGACTAGCCTAAACAGGTTTATCCTATCGGGCTTAGGACAAACTAGTTTTGCCTACGCTAAACTAGTTCTTCCTATACACGATAGGATTAACTAGTATAGCCTAGTCCAAACTAATTTGTCCTAAGCCCGATAGAATAAACCAGGTTAGGCTAATCTAAACAGATTTGTCCTGATATAAATACTCACACTCTAGGTTAAACTGGTGTGGCTAGGGTAAACATTATACTATATCTAGAAAGTCAAAATAAATAGATAAACTGAATAAAATACGTTAATCTAATACCTAACAATTTTAATAATTGAGATATGATTATTGCTTCTATTAAAAAAACACTTATTATTTGTGATAGTATGATTGTTTGTATTATCAATTTTCCATTACTTTTAACGACAAATCATTATGGTTTTAATAAAAATGATTATTTTTCCAATTACGGAGTATTTTATTCAGTTTATCTAGATATGCTATAATATTTACACTAGGCCACACCAGTTTATCCTATCAGGACAAATCAGTTTGGACTAGCCTAAACAGGTTTATCCTATCGGGCTTAGGACAAACTAGTTTTGCCTACGCTAAACTAGTTCTTCCTATACACGATAGGATTAACTAGTATAGCCTAGTCCAGACTAATTTGTCCTAAGCCCGATAGAATAAACCAGGTTAGGCTAATCTAAACAGATTTGTCCTGATATAAATACTCACACTCTAGGTTAAACTGGTGTGGCTAGGGTAAACATTATACTATATCTAGAAAGTCAAAATAAATAGATAAACTGAATAAAATACGTTAATCTAATACCTAACAATTTTAATAATTGAGATATGATTATTGCTTCTATTAAAAAAACACTTATTATTTGTGATAGTATGATTGTTTGTATTATCAATTTTCCATTACTTTTAACGACAAATCATTATGGTTTTAATAAAAATGATTATTTTTCCAATTACGGAGTATTTTATTCAGTTTATCTAGATATGCTATAATATTTACACTAGGCCACACCAGTTTATCCTATCAGGACAAATCAGTTTGGACTAGCCTAAACAGGTTTATCCTATCGGGCTTAGGACAAACTAGTTTTGCCTACGCTAAACTAGTTCTTCCTATACACGATAGGATTAACTAGTATAGCCTAGTCCAGACTAATTTGTCCTAAGCCCGATAGAATAAACCAGGTTAGGCTAATCTAAACAGATTTGTCCTGATATAAATACTCACACTCTAGGTTAAACTGGTGTGGCTAGGGTAAACATTATACTATATCTAGAAAGTCAAAATAAATAGATAAACTGAATAAAATACGTTAATCTAATACCTAACAATTTTAATAATTGAGATATGATTATTGCTTCTATTAAAAAAACACTTATTATTTGTGATAGTATGATTGTTTGTATTATCAATTTTCCATTACTTTTAACGACAAATCATTATGGTTTTAATAAAAATGATTATTTTTCCAATTACGGAGTATTTTATTCAGTTTATCTAGATATGCTATAATATTTACACTAGGCCACACCAGTTTATCCTATCAGGACAAATCAGTTTGGACTAGCCTAAACAGGTTTATCCTATCGGGCTTAGGACAAACTAGTTTTGCCTACGCTAAACTAGTTCTTCCTATACACGATAGGATTAACTAGTATAGCCTAGTCCAGACTAATTTGTCCTAAGCCCGATAGAATAAACCAGGTTAGGCTAATCTAAACAGATTTGTCCTGATATAAATACTCACACTCTAGGTTAAACTGGTGTGGCTAGGGTAAACATTATACTATATCTAGAAAGTCAAAATAAATAGATAAACTGAATAAAATACGTTAATCTAATACCTAACAATTTTAATAATTGAGATATGATTATTGCTTCTATTAAAAAAACACTTATTATTTGTGATAGTATGATTGTTTGTATTATCAATTTTCCATTACTTTTAACGACAAATCATTATGGTTTTAATAAAAATGATTATTTTTCCAATTACGGAGTATTTTATTCAGTTTATCTAGATATGCTATAATATTTACACTAGGCCACACCAGTTTATCCTATCAGGACAAATCAGTTTGGACTAGCCTAAACAGGTTTATCCTATCGGGCTCAGGACAAATTAGTTTGGACTAGGCTATACTAGTTAATCCTATCGCGTATAGGAAGAATTAGTTTAGCCTAGGCAAAACTAGTTTGTCCTGAAATCGGGTTTGGCCGGTAACATATACATACACAGGCAGTATGTATGCAACTTCTAAATGAATGCATGGTAATTATACAAATTAACGTAAGTATGTAACTTTCACATTTAAAATGTTTTCATAAAAATGAGAAGTATTTCAGTAAAAATTACCTAGTTTAAGATGTTAATTAAAATTGCGTGGTAGGTAGTAAGTATGTTCGAAATTAAGCATTTCAACACAAAATCACATTGCATATTAACGGCGATGTTCAACCAGTGTTAAAGGAGAAAGGTATAATAAATCATGAACAGTAGGTACCTAGATTTGCTGGTGGCTCAACTAGAAGCTTGCCTTTTACTTTACAAGAATTTGTTCTTACGTAAAATAATTTTTTCTCTTTGCTAAATTCTTCATTAAAGTATTGTGCTTTTATTTTTTTTAAAAGTTAAACATGATAATTCAATTATATTAAGTACTGCTTTTATACTCAAGAGTTAACAATAAAAAGGTGATCAAAATTGTTTCTAATTTGTGGTAATGAATAAATAAATTAGGATGTTCAAATAAATTAACAATCTCAATATAATTTGAAAGCTATTAGATATAACAAAGCAATTCAGGGTTCTTCTAACTGAATAATTGGACTAGGGATAAAATAGGTGTCAAATATGATAGAATGTTTAATGAGCTGTGTCTTGAACGTCACGTTGTCCAACCGACCGTAAAGTTAGTTAGAAATACGATAAAACTAACATAATAATAATAACAATAATAAAGAAAATAAAATGTCCACTTGGTAAGATCTTCTTGCAAAAAAAGATCCAATCGAACATGAATAAAATAATGATTATGGGCTATTTGTTTAATGATTTTCTTAAAACAATTTAGCAAATTCTGCCATCTACTAATAGTAACCTGCAGTTTCTAACAACTATACGTTTAAGTCGACTTAGCCTACATTCAAAGTCGGGACGCATCGTGCAGTTTCTACTCTTCGGTACTGTACAACATTCCAATCAGAAGAAGCTTCTCGATGTGAAAGTAGTATTGCAAGTTCGCATACTATATGTATATAGGTGACTGGGAAGCAACCTACACCATTATTACTAAAAATGGTCTTGCCTTATATAACTTTTATAATACGTAGTAAATTAAAAAACAAGTGCATACATTTACTCAGTTGACAGTGCAGAAATAAAAGATATACAGAACGTAACCGAAAAAACTTTTAACTGTTATTGAGTGAGTGGTTGATAAACTATAATTTTTCATTGCGTGATTAAACATATAAATAAAATAATAAAAAAGAAATCTTCTCAAACAAACAAACAAACAAACAAACTTTTACCAATAATATGTACGCATTGAAAATTATTTTGTGTAGATTCACAGTGTCATAACCCTGACATAAAATTTTGATTATTTGATTGTCGCAACGACAACAATTTATTATATTTATTTAGACTGATAAAAGAATTTACTTATTATTATAAAGATCTTGTAAAAATGGCTTAGACGCGTCTTGCTTATCTATCTTATACAAAAATGTGGGACATCGACAGGTATTTTTTCCCACACATGTATCAATGTTTAAAAACAAAAGTTTTAGTACTATTACAGTAATAATTAAATATTTGAGATGCTACAGTCAATAAAAACATATTCCTATTTGAAGTAGTAATTTTTTTAGTAGTTTTTATAAATTGTCATTTATAGATGCATATCGCTACATACTTAACTACACCACTATCATATTAAAAGGTCACTGTTAAAGTATTAAGGCTAATTATAAATTCCTACCTGTTGTTAAATAATATAGTTATTAATTAAATAAATTTACTGCCGTTCTTTATATCGTAAATAAAAAACACGGTAAATCACATATATAGAAAATAGAATAAACGCTACATGTTATTGAAGAATATTTTCTAATTTAGGGACCGATAATAACCGCAAGGTTCAGTTCAGTAGATTAATAAAAAGGTAAAATGGGGCCTGCATGGCAACGAACAATAAATTGGCAAAAAGAAACAACTATAAGATTAATTGTAAGATATGGGGTGTCTTAAAGAAATAATGGCGCAAATATAGTGCCATACCGATAGATACATCAGGACAGAATAGAACAAACTGGAAAGCTGGGTATGTATCATTCTTCGGCATACCATCCTCTCGTTGACCTTACGCGCTTAGGTGAGTAATACACATTCCGTAAAAGGCATTCGTGATGCTGTTTTTTCTTCTGATTAATCCAATCGATTTGCTCATCAGTCAGTACATAAGCAAATTCTTTTAAATTGATTGAAAATATCGTGTTCAATAAACAGGACTATGCCAAAAACTGATTGTATATTAAGTAATAATTTTATTGTTCTAGTAATTCAAGAACAAAAGTTAAAGGAACGTACTACTTCTCCGTTTTATAATGTTAAGTAGCGGATTAAAATCTACTTCATAAAAAATTCAAGGTTCTAAACCTGCGATCACACACGGAAGCTACCTAACGTTAAAGTTAACTTGTAACCATTTCACGAATTTTACGTTTTTTAATATATTATTTATCATCCTGATTTATCTCATTGATTAAAACAGCAACGTTTTTAAATATTTTTTGGAAACAATAGAGGAAATATTGTTACAAAAACATTGAATAATTTGAAAGCCGTTTTCTTTCAAAAAACAAAAAAAACAAAACAGAAAATAACGCGTTGGAGTTGGAGATTTTATAGGCTTGATGGGAAAATGTACTTTTTATTCTGCCGTATGTAAAACTGTTTGTCATTATTAATTATACATTCAGTTATTTTTAATGCTGTCATTTGAAATATGCAACTCAATTACAGGAGAACTTAACTTACTCACCAAGTTTTATGTTGTATAAACGTATAAAAATAAACTACCTACTGCCTTGGTACGGTATTTGATGTGAAATTTGAAATTATTGTTGGTTAATTGGTTAAAATCTTTTATATAAATATAAGAAGTTAATTTGTGTTATTGTACTAACTAATATTTGTCGACTACGAAGAAACAATAACTTTCTGATTGTTCGCTTAATTTAATTAACAAAGCGTTACAAATTTTAACTTTCTCACAAATTTCGACTAATTGGTCTCTGCTTTTTTAATGTTACGTATTCTTCCTTTTCACTTTATTTATACGAATCGCCCTAGAAAATCTCAGCGAATTAATTTCAAACCACTGGCAATTAAATTTGCACAAAAATACATAGAAAATACGGGATTGCTGTAACGGACTTCAAAGAAAGTATTTCACAGACTGACAATACTTAGAATAAAACAAATCAACTTGCAATAATTAAATTCTCAAATTACAATGACACAGCCTTTTCTAATCCCTCATTCCCAGGGATGATGATCTACTTTCAAATTCAAGTAAAGGACGAATTAAATTAATTAAATATTCGCTTGAATTTAAATAAAAAAAGAACGAAAAAGAAAGTTAGTATCATAGCCAAACAAAACTTCTTTAAACTCCTATAGAGCTTAATGTAATTGAAAATTTAGAACTCAAATGATTTACGTTAAATATATTTTTTTCGTGTCAAAGTAGGGTAAAACTTTGAAAACTAGTCATCCGTCAAAGTCGTAGCAGTTGAAAATATAAAATATCATCCCCAATATTCTTCCCCTTGTGTATTTAACGCGAAGTTTCGCTGAAATGAGAAGATGCCACCTGGGGTAAAATCCGTTATTAAGAACTTACTGTAAAACGGTTTCTTTCAAGACTTCTTGTTTGCCCTAAAGCTTAAGAAGGATTTGGCAATGATCCCAACCGAAACGGAGACTGGATAACGGCACGGCGTCGCCTTCCATGATTTACCTATTCTAAAATACAACCCTCTCAAATATAAAAGCAACTTTTATGTTGCCCGTTAATCGAAATAAAACAAAACGCTGACAATCGTCTGGATTTATTTGATTATCCCATGTACAAAAGAACATTTCGGGAGTTTATTGAATTTATATGTCTCACACATACACACACACACATACGTAATATATATGTATGTATGTACAATTATATACATGTGTACGTGTAAGTTCAATAACCGCTTCCTGGGTAGTAACCTCAATATAAATGAATATAGTCCACCTCTTGACCTATTCGATACTTTTTTTTTTTTTTTGCTTCACACACCTTAACATATTTCTATTATGAATGTTGAAAGTATTCTCAGCAAGTAACCTTTTAGATAAACAACGGCATTTACCCCACTAAACAAAAATATTAAATGTTGATTAACCCCAATTTTTGCCTAGAAACTAAATAAAAATTCTTGAACTTAAAATATAATAAAAATAAGTTTTGGAATATAACTACCTACTATTAGTGTGTCATATTAAATTAGTCTAATAAATGAGTAACTTTTTTGTAAACACCTTGTATAATAACAATTTATGCACAAAATGAACACGGAATTCATTATTGAAGTTGAAAGGGCCATCTCTCTCGTTCACGTAGAAAGTGTAGGCATGAACACTAAAAGCATTTGAAATTATGTAGCAGAAATGAAAGTTGCATCTTCACTGCATTAATAGAGAGGATCTTCTAAAACGCTAACGGCCTAGTAATAGTAATGTACAACGCTGATAATTATACAGTACCCCAGTAAGTAACTGTACAACTGAGATATCAGATACATAGTTAGTAGTACAAAATATAGAACTATTCACTAATTCTTGGTCTTTGCTGATCGTTTTCTTATTATTATTATATTTTTTTTTCATAAACTTAAACAGATTTATGCAAATAGAAGAATTATTATATATTAGTATTTTTTATAATAAGAAGTATATACCGCAATCATTTTGCGATCACTGTACCGTACTTGTGGCGCATTCTTATATTACCATTTACCACAACATGTTTTCACCGATGTTTCTGTTAATACAGGTACAATTTACTTGAATGTACCATTCATTATATGTATAGAAACATACATGTACATGGATGGATATGGATGCGTGTACTAATTTTATACCAACTTTCAAAGCCATATTTGATGGTCGTAGGAGAAGCAAGCATGTGGCAACTTACAGTATTTATTTTAACTGTACCTTGTGCATAAAACGCAAATCTTAATAAATAATACTTTTCCTAGTAATTTTTCAGCCCGGAAGCCTCCAAGTTATAAATACTAAACCGGAACCGTATGTACTGTGCATATTTAAAGATTCATATTTAAATGTCAAGGATACCAATTATATAAAAAATGGAAGAGAAGATTACATTATATTACGTTACGTATCCTTTGAAACCAGTAAACAACGCTATTCCTATACAACAACGATTAAGTACATTTAAACAGAAACATTACTACAATTTGCATATCATAACCACTTACACGGTAATAGCACGAAATGTATGACATTGAATCACTATTAATGTCTGCTAATTGAAGGTTCGCAATATTTCAAAAGAACATCGAATTAATCATCAGGAATCATTTTTTCGTAGTTCATTATTAGATAATAATTTACCATACTGTCATATTTCGGTGTATATGGTAGACCGAGCGGCGTGATCTAGTGGTTTAGACCATTGCTTAGCATTCGGGAGGTCACCGGTTCGGATCCGGGTCCTCCCGGCTTCTACGGTTCAAGTATTCTGTAGTTTCCCTGGATTACTTAGGCAAAGGCACAACTAATCTTTCATTTCTCTTCTGTCTTTATTTCTCTCCCTAACCAAAACCCACCCACTCCCTGAAAAGGGCCATACACCCTACCCTCCGGTTTTACACTACAGTGTAGATCAAAGGGACTTCCCGCCCACCAGCATGAGAAGCTGGTGGGAAAGAAAAACCAAAAAGTTTAAAAAAGTTTACAATTATATGGTAGACGCGTATCAAGTAATTTAGCCAAAATTATTATTTATCATTATTATTTTTTAAACTAAAAAATTGCTACTGATTCAGCAGATGTTCTTATGTATATAACAAGAGTTTTATTATGTCAACTCGATAAGGATTGTTCTGTGTATACATGAATGGTGGTAGGCAGGTATTTGGGGTTGTTATTTAGACGCCCGTGTGATTGTAAGAATTGAGGACGTAAAAATAAAATAAACCATGTGGTGGAGGATCTCACATTAAAAAAAACTATCTCAAACAGAGCTGGCAACAGGTGTCCACCGTACAACCTTCGAACTTCGGAAATCACTCTCCGGAAATTTACCTGCTTCCCACATGCCCTCAAGATTTTCAATAATTTTAGAATAATCCCTACTAATTTATGTTGGGATTTTCTAAACCATACTTTATTACCATTACAACTACATATAGTTTACCTTCCCTAACCGACTAAGTTCGAGTTACAATTTTTTTTTTTTTTTGACAATGTTGAAATACATAGTTAAAAGCATTTTTGTAAATCTTTTCTCCCACAAATTGATTGTTTCGACTCTTTTGTATCTCTCTGATGTGTGACCATTATTTAATAAACTTAATTTAGTCAAAATAAAAACTTCATAATTAAAATGTATGCATATATAAATATTAAAACTTTTAAATTACGAAAACGCACAATAATGGCCATCTATTGGCTTTACGTCAAATTAATAATCCAACCAATAGACGAATCTCCATAAAAAAGATTGCGTCTGTAATTCCTCCTGAAGTCCAGGGCTGTTTCCAGCAGATGGCGCTCAAATACGAAAATAAACAAAATTCGAACGTATAATATGCATTACAGATAATAATTATTAATTAAGGGAACGCAAAGATAAGTGCGATATATAAACAGTATTTGTTAATTAATTAAAGCATTATTGCACAATATAATATTACATAAATATAGAGATCATATTATATAGATGACTTACATTGATGTCGACCACCCATCGATTGTACACTAACACACCCCTTGATGAACATTAATCCTGAACACTAACACTGAAATAAAATAAAAACATTAGATATACAATGTATAAACAGATGGTGTTATAAAATAAAATAATATTTATAAAAAATTAAATTAAAAATTGTTATAAAGATTAAAATGAAAAACAGAATGTAAATCTGTGTAATGTATATATGTTTGTATTCGTTCTACCTCGTACCTTGTAACCATTTATGATCTACTCATATATATTTTTTCTATTGTGAAAAAACACTTAATACACACTCTTCTGTTTTATTAGTGCTATTTTATTTATTTAAGGAAAATTATTATTCAGTTAGTTCTGTATGTGTAATTGAATGGCAAGGATGGAGTTGCAGTATTTTTCAAGAATTGTTGTCTAATGCCGTAGTAATATGTGTTTTTGTTTATTCTGTCGCCAATGTTGGATTAAGCCCAATTATAACTCAAAAATAGCCACTGTGTGATACATTAGTTTTCATACATCAGTCATTTCAATGATGATTAGGAACATGTTTTGTTATCAAGTACGTCATGCGTCGTACTTCCTTTTTATCAATCGTCAATCATTAATAACGACCATGTTCCCATTTTCAAAGCTTTAGGCGTCTTGTCGCGTCTATTCGTATTGACTTACGAAGCTTTTACGTAGCAAAATATGAATGGTTTGTGTAAAATTGACCGCCAAATTCGAATGAGAAACACGCGAATTGCGTATGCTCAGGTCGAGCATTTGGTGTCTGTCGGCCGCAATGTGGGTAATGCCACCACCCGACGTCGTTGACTTCGACGGAATCAAGCGCACTACGTTCAAAAGTATCGCGAATGTGAGTTCTCGTTTCGAACGGTGCGGTATTGCATCAGCCAGAAAAAACCATGAGTAATTTGGCTGGTTCTTCGTCTAGGGGGTTGGTGGTCCCTTTACAAGAATCCATCGATGTCGAAGACACCAAGTTCTTATGGGTTTTTGGGTACGGGTCCCTTTGCTGGAACCCTGGCTTCACATTCGACAAAGCTGTTGCCGGCTGCATAAAGGGCTTTTCTAGAAAATTTTGGCAGGGAAATAGTACTCACCGAGGCACCGAACAGAAGGTCGGTTTGTAAAAACTTTTTATCACTTTTGTCCTAATCGTACATTATCATAAATAGTTAATGTCAATGACTTTGAAACAGTTATTCGTTATAAATCCATTTCTTTGTTACTTTCTTTGCGCTTCAAATTAGTTGCGTCATTACATTGTTCATTAAATATCTATAAAATTTTCTTTTACTTAGGAATTCAATAAAATAATCCTTAATAATTTTTCAATCGAAATAGACTATTATTAGGTATTTGGATAATCACCCTAAAATACTATAATTTAATAATTATGTTTTACGAATGATTAAATTGGAAATTTACATTTTACCAAACTATTTACAAAAAAACATTCTTTGTTTTCTAAGATGATTATATTTACGTTTAAATGAATAAACCTGGTTATTAGTTTCGAAAAATATTTTTACAAGTTGATATCAATAGTAAATATGTATTTTTTTGTATTTAACCGTTTCTAAATTTAATACTTGAAGTATGATACAGAAGTAGGATATACTATTACCATTCGGGTGTTGCAAAGGTATAACAGTTTCCTTTGGTGTTAAATTTCGAGTACATAATATTAATGTGAAAACGTAATTTTGTTATTATTTCACAATTATGTACTAATTTAATGGATTGATGTTCAGAGTTTTAAACAATAAGATACTAAAAACGAGCAAATATTTAGTTGTTGCAATACCCATAATTCATTCATTCATAATTATCTGTGGAGTCTGGAACTTTTCATTAAAATTCTTAAGAATAACTTTTAAACAAAGATTCCGTATATATTATCATTTACTAGTAAATTATGCACATATATATGTTCATTTTTAATATAATTATAGATGGAAAGGAATTTCTTACCAAATGAAAATACAATTTTTTGTTATTGTGACGCACCAGCCCAAGCACTCACTTAACAATGGGAATAATAACAAAATGACAGACCCTTTTGAACAAATTTCTAAGCCTACTTAGTTACACTTTTAAATTATAACTGCCCTATATATATATATATTTTTTTTTTTAATATCCCCATTTAATGTAAACATTTCATCCTATAATAGTTCTATTTCTACTTTATTTGTCTTTATATTATACTTTTTAAAAAATTGTTAGTTTAATAAGAATGTTTATAACAGTACGGGTTCTTTTCGTTTTTTATTTTTTTTTATTCATAACTCTTAATTGGAAGAACCAAAATTTATCATATTGCTCACTTACTGAATCGTATGCATACCTTATTATTTTTTAATACAAATTACTGAAGTAAAACAAAAAAATTCGTTTTCAGACATAACCCTAAAATTGTTTTCTGAGTTTTAGAAGTTTTATAACTAGACAAATTATGAAACAAATCTTACCTTAGGTTTAATTTAGTTATCTTATAAATAATACAATTGTTTATGTATAAAACACGATTAATAACCCCTTATAAACAAAATTGTTACTGACTGAATAATTCACAGCCACCGCGTAAAAAGTTTTACCAGAATTCATAAACATACAGATATTATGTGTTATGTATGTTTCCCGACATACGTTATGCCATTTCTCGATTGTATTTGAACATCTATACTCTTTTCGTCTGCTATTCTATATACGTACGCATGCTTTTTAGGAAAAGGCCATTTCACCATGCTTATATTAAATGCCTAAGAACATCTTACCAAAAATATGTTTTGGTAAACCAGAAGTAGACGTTTCAATATTAATACCTAATTTACTTTAAAAAACTGTAATTTGTTTGTAGTTGTATTAAAAGATCACTTATTCTTTTTTATTAAAACAAATGCACGTGTATTGTACATGTCTGTCTACATGTCATTGGCGTAGCCCCGGAGAGGTATAGATTGTTCAAACCCCCATCGATTAGAAATTGCTTTTTTTTAATTATGTGTTGCAGTTTGACAACTGCGAGACACAATTGCTGTCAGGTACGGACAGAAATATGTTAGAAAATTGATTGTACCACATTCGTTTATTATTATTATTTTAATAAATAACATACTATATTGTAAATACAAGCAGGAAAATCGGGTAAAAAAGTAAATACAAATACGCATTTTCATGTTATTAGATTATAAGTAGAAATAATTATTAATTTATTTGCCTGCTTGTGTTTATATATACTTAATTTGTATACTTCTTAACAAAATGACATTAACGTGGCAAAATTATTGCTTTATTTTACGTAAGGTTGGTTTCTCAGCGTTTTTATCTTATTCCTCCCACCCCATTTCACAAATCCAGGATGCGCCACTGCTATATGTAAACTTCATACAATGCTGTATCGAATTTTGACTTAACACGTGCTTTGCATACAAATAAGTTTATAGTGGCTAATTTTAAGCCAATTACCGTAACAAAATTATACTTCCTGAAACGTGAATTAAATTGTTTTATACACCTAGCTAAACTATTTTTAAACATCTACTCTACATACGAGGCTGATTCAAAAAGTAAATTGTTTTTTAGCTATTTTTTCTATTTGTTTTGTTAATTAATATCAATTAATTTTTTTTTCAGCCTGGTCGAGTTGCAACTTTAGTAGAAGATAAGGAGGTAATTATATGCATTTTTTATATGTACTGCATTCTGTTTATTTAAGAACCGAAAAACGATATTGACGAACGTTTAAGCTGTAACTAATTAGTAGATTAGTAGAGAAGCTCTGACGTAACCAACCCATTTTCTATAATACAAATTGTGGGCACCTATCATATTTTTTTATGTTTTGGTAATCCAAAAAGATTCTTATAACCTTATCTAACAGTTGCGGTTTTTTATTTGTAGTTCATCGGCTTCTGTTTGTCAACATTTTGAAAAGGAAAGTGTAAATATTAAATAATCGTAAATGGTAATTTTCGTGCGTAAATATTGCAAAGTCACCAACGAACTGTAAAAATGTATTGCGAAAGCTTATCAGACAAAATATTTTTATTAATTTTGTTTATGCTTATATTTTATGTTTATGAACTCCTTCCTAATGTTAATGCTTAATATCTCAAAAAATACTGCGGTTTATTTATTTTTTCATTAATTTTTAATTCTTTTATTTAATTTATCTCATTTTAACTAATTGCGTTCTTTATAAATCTATTCTTTTAATCGGAAATGTAAGACAGAATAATTGCCTTTTCTCATATGTAGGATATAGAATTTTTAAAGCCAACAGATCGTACTATTCTAAAATAAAATTTACTATTGCACGAGCTGTTTTATGTTAGCGTATACTACATACCTTTAAAAATAAAAATTCTTAAAAAAAAGACACTATAGGTATATGAAACTGTTGAAAGCAAGCCAAAATTAAGAACGTATGGTTTGTTCACTCATTTTTTATTTACGGCAGATGTGTGTGTGTATAATTGAGATTAAGATTAAAGGAAATTGTGAGAAATAAAAATTGCTGATCAGCTTGTATGTAGTTGATTATATAGTTGTTTAAAATAACGCTATCTTATCTACTCAAATTCTTTGTTTTTAATATGGGCATCAATTAAATGTGAAAGTGTCTTTTCATAATTATTTAAATTAAAATTACAAAGCAACATTTTTAATAAATTTAGGATTTAGCAATACGTGCATAAATAAGTTAATATTAAATTGATTTTGGAATAATTCCTTGTAACGTTAGACAGAGATGTCTTTTATTAACTATATTGTTAATTTAATAATTAATTAACAATAGATGGGTATATGTTGTAAATGTTATATTATTCCGGTTCGTTTTGTGTGGTCTACTCGAAGAGTTGTAATAATGATAACTAATGTTAATTAGATCATTTCTACTGAAATGAAGTTTCTCAGACGATAGAAAATATCAAAAAGAGTTGTTGGCTAATAAACAATGACCTTTAAATAGTTATTAGTTATGAGGATGTCTGTGTTAAGTTTATCGTAGTGTAATTTATTAATAAAAGTTTTATTAAACAGTTAATATAAACAATTGGCGGTATGTACTATTACACCGGATGTTTGCAATTGCACTATATTGAGATACTATTAAATCGTTTATTCGTCTAAAATTCTAAGTGACACCAATTTTTCATTTAACTATTTCAAAAATGTAGCATATAATTGTATAATAAATATAATACAAGGAAATAATTTTTCATAACTTGATACCAACATACTGTTGTATTGTTATCTTTTAATTTGATAATTTTATTTTAATATCTGTTGTTTAAGTTAGTACACTTCATATCTACACTATTAAATACTTAAAAAAAACTTTATAAATTTTTACTCGTAAGTTTAAGTTCTGTCATATCATAACATAACCTTACCCATAATACACTGCGACTCCGCTTCGAAAATTCACAACGAAATTATAAGTTAATTTTTCGGTTTATTATTACTAACTAATTATCACTACTGATTCTGCACATTCAATTAATAATAATTCACAGTTCTAAATTAATATTTTTGTAATAATACCACTTTCATAGAAACAAATTCGCGGACCCTCTGGCGACACACTATTCCAACACACAGGCACGCCAAGAGAACGATTCGACAAAATTTCTAAGCCCACTTGGTTTTACATCTGAGACATAATTCTTTTACTTATATTCTTTTTAATCAATTGTCTTTAACAACCCAAACGTTTAAGAATATTGAAGGTTGTGTTATATTCAAAAATCCCTCTTACTGATAATATCTGTTTATTCAAAGATAAAATAGATATACTTTAGTAAATATTTTATTAATGAAGAACTTTAACTGTTAACAAATATATACCTGCATACTAAAAATACTACATTTAATATTGTAGATAGCGGTATATTACTCATAACTCGATTTTAGATATTTTATAATTTGTGCACATACTTTTAAACTTAATCTACCTGAAGAATGTGGAAAAAAGGCAACGAAACGTTGTACTTTTTAGGTTTTCATATTTCTAACGAGTTTTACTCATTTCCACTAAGCCACTATCTTCTTGCTTTCTTATTAAAATTGTGAACCCTTCTAACAGTTAAAAATTAAATGTATATTTTTTATTTATAATTTACTTCAATTAATTACTTATGTGTATATAAGAGACGTGAAAATTAAAAGAATACACAATTGTTTATTAAAGCGAATAGCTTCCTGTTTTTATATTTATTTAATTTTAATAATAACACGTTTTACAGGGTGTTGTCCATGGCGTAGCATTTCGAATAAATGGCGAAGCTGCTATACCGTACCTTACGAGAAGAGAATGTAATTTGGGAGGCTATAAAGCCGAATTTACATCGTTTTTTCCTTCAAGTACTGAACTTTCATTTACTGTAGTATCATATGTCGCAACCTCCAAAAATGCGATGTGGTTGGGAGATGCACCCCTTCAAGAAATTGCACTTCAAATCTCGAACTGTCAAGGTCCAACTGGGCATAATGCCGAATATCTTATAAGACTAGCAGAATTTATGCGTAAACATTTTCCAGAAGAAAAAGACGAGCATTTGTTCCACCTAGAAGTTTTAGTAAAAAAAAACATTTCAGATCAAAATAAGTGTTTGACCACTTTAATGGGTGATAGTGCTGGACATATCATTTTCGTAAAAAGTTCAAATCAAGTACAAAGACCAGAAGGTCAAGAAGAAAGAGCTGGTTCGTTTCAATTTACCACAAGAGTTCCTGAGAAAACTTTACGTTGCCTGAATATTTAAAGCAGATCTTTATCTTTATCGAATTTAACTTATCTAATTGTTATTTTATTAATAAGCTTTTTGTTTTTGATTATCTAAGTTGTTGTAGGGAATTAGTGTGAAATTTGTTTCGGTGAATATCTTTCGTCGTGTATTTTATGATATACATTTATGTGACCTGGTTGGGTACGAACGAATGAAATGGTTGAGGTTCCTATTGTATATTATATTGAATGTTTACTGTGTACCTTTAAATTATATTAGGATTTTTTTTTGAAAAGCTTTTTATTCTAATTTTTATATACACTGAGTGTAGTAGTATAAGATTACTTTATGTAATAATTATGTTTGAAAACCATAAAAAAGGTAATTTGAAACATATACGAATGCGATCTTTGTGAAATATTTGTACCGCATGGACTGACTGGCAAAAAGAAATTTTAATTTCCAGCTATTAACCCCTAATGTTATGCCTTAAATTTTTTATAAAAGCAACCAGGTATTACGCTACGTGATTACTAGTTACGATAAAGCTAACATTTATAAAATATTCGACTGTGATTCATCTGTATAAGTATGTATATTTTCAATATACGTGATACAAATATTTTTTATATTTTCAAATGTTACTAAATACATATTAAACTATGATGATAGTAATAAAGTAATTAGTTATGTTAAATGTCTTTTATTATCGTTAGAATTTTAATCTTTACTTTTTCTGTATTATAGTTTTTGATTACCAAAAGTATAATATAACTAGGAAAATATAATTCTTTAGAGAAAATGAAGGAGTTTGTAATATAAAAGACCTTCTACTACAAATTATTTTATTAACGAACTCCTCAAATATGATTCAAACATTTAGATTAATAAAATCACATTTACTTATTTGAGAGATCAGCACCTTTTTAGCTATTAATAATAAAAAATAATATATAAACTGGAGCTTCAGATATTTTTAATAATTGTGACAACAAATTTATTATATTAATTTCAGTATCCGTACAAATTTGTCCCTTTTCTTGCATTGTTCGCATTTCGATATGTTTCTAGAGGGTAGTAATAGCCTTGGTTTGAGAATCTTGATTGTACGTTACCTTTGGATGGTACTCGTTGATTTCGTAGAACTGATGGTACATGTCCTTGATAATTTTGATTATTAAATTGATTCTGGGTACTTCCAGGTTGATTAAGTCTTCCTTCGAAAATGATGTTTTTAGATTCAACATGGTATATGAAAAATAAAAAGGGCCTGTCAGCTTTTACTTCGGGAACAGTCAAACCCATTAAAGGTACAACTACGGCCCCTGTAACCGCAGAAGCTATGGTACCTTCTTCATTTACAGATATCTTGGCCTTGTGAATTATGTTATCAAGTTTAACATTCCCATTTTCTGTAATTCCGGACAGATCTGCATTTTGTCCAAAAACGTTCCTTAACCCTAACTAAAATAGTATATTTTTTAAAACATATTTGGAGATACATAGGTAGAAAAACCTCTTACATTAGTTAATGCTGGCACCATATCTGCAGAATATTCCAGCTCAAATTTCGGTATCTCCACTAGTACTTCTGCTTTCTCTAATACATCTATCACATGAGAAAATGAAACATGCTGAAGATCACGAATGAGGCCTTCCACTGTGCTTTTTTCATTAGGAAGTAATATCAACATTGCATATTTGTCATCCTAGAACATTTAAGCTATTAAAATATATATTTATTTGTCGTTAAGATAAAAGGATATCGCAACAGATAACTGAACTGAACTAATTTACATTATTGATTTATTGTGAATAAAAATATGCCTGAGATGAATGTATTTATTTTAGATTATATATATATTTCATCAATAAAAGTTTACAAACCACTAGTAAGTAAAAAAGCCTTTGCATCGTGTAGGAATCGAACCCGAGCTGCTCGCTTGGCAGATATAATTATAAACGATTTACTCAAAACATCCCTTCACGTTTAGTCATGCGCAGAGTGCCACAATGAATTTTGAGTATATACAGGCACATCTACATTTCATTTGATACCATATACACACAATACTAGCTAAATGTTCGTCTGCAAGAACTCGCAACACGAAAATACATATATTCTTATAGCTCGCGTCTGACCAATCGTTTCGCAGTCTTTTTAATGATTATTATTTAAGTGTGCTTACATTGTATGGAAGTTCAACGGCTGCAGCGTCTAATTCTTCAATAAATTTATATCTGAAATTTCCAACAACATGCATCATTGGTACTGAATGACAAACACTTTTTACTTTAAAACATTTATGTTCATATGTTCCATTAGGATTAAATGCTTCTTTCCAATTTCCTTTAAAGTATAAAGCATTGGCAATAATGGCTGAAAGGGTCATATCAAGAGAACCTAAAAACTTTCCATAACTTATTCCGGTCTTTTTAAATCAGAACGTATTAGTAATTATATGGTACTTCATAAAATGCTGGATATAAACATAAAATAATAATATTAAATTTTTGGTTTAAGTATAATTGAATACCTGAATCTACCAATTCTGAAATTTGTCCTTGCGTAGCATCAGAAACCCATTTATTTATGGCCCCTGCAGATTCTAGTTGATTCGAAAAATTCAGCGTTTTAACTTTTGCATTATAAAAATTAAGTAATGTATCGCGGTAGGGGGGTAACACATTAAACTTATTTGATAAGAATAATGCATTTGAAGATGTTAGAATTGTCGATCCTGATTTATCCTGAAAATTTTTACTTACTGTAAAAGTATTCTTATATGTGTTATAGTCAAAGACGTGATTATAACTAGACTGCGCCTTGCGTTTATAAAGTGATACCATTTGGGTAGGCAACCCATTTTCCGAATTAAGGGACAGAAACGCGAGAATTATTAAGAGCGCTCGTAACTTCACTCAGAAAGTTTGAGGCAGTTGAAGTGTTGAGTGTAGTTATTTCAAATAAATGTTGTGCGACACTATTTTTCTTGTACTTTTGTGAACACTTTTATGAACTATTTTTCGTTAAAGTAATATAAAACTAGTTTAATATTAGAACAGTATGGTTACATATTACTATCCGTCACCCTAAATTCATATGTCTCCTGCTTATTAAACCTAACCACCTACCCATGTCAATTGACACCTCTCGCATATCTTTCTCTAACTTACATCTTCTCATACTTCTTTTCTTCTCATGATTAACATACTATTTTTCTAACTTTCCCAACAGAGTACACATAATACACGACTTCACATACCTTAAAATTTTTTACTAACAAAAACTTACGAAACATATTTTATCAAATTCAATATTACTAACTATTATTTAAACCATAAAATCAGACTTTGTAAAATACATCTAAATAGTAGTACCGTTAATGTACATCATTTTAATCACAGTCATCACATCTTTTTTATCAACTTCATACACCAATCATCCACACAACGAGAATTCTACTTGCGTCACTAATTAACTTTATTTTCACTTATAGCACATACATTATTGTAAACAACAGTATTATTTTTTTTTAAAGAAGTTTAATTATGTTTTCAATATATTTGGTTTGTATGTTAAATGGTATTGTAAATAATTTTCAATCTTTAAAGTCCGTAAATTTCCGTTTAACGCATGGGAAAGTTAAATACGTGTCCCTGAATGTGCTTTGTTGGTTGCATACCCACATTACATCATTTTCTAGTACAGGGAACATTGCTTACGCTTGGTCCATATTATAATCACGTCTCTGGTTATAGTAGTCTATAATGTGATAATCTGATAATAATTGAAAAAAAAAAACTAAATCATTACAATAGTCAAACTTCACGGTCAGTACTTCTTTGTTGTATATCCTCTTACATGTTACTATTGAAATGGCATATGTATAGTGATTATCAGTTACAGCAAACTAATTATTTATTTTTATTGCCCATGAACTAATTACTGTAAAAGTATAATGGACAGGCACTGTTATACGTAAACATGTACTGTTTTTTTTTTATTTTTCGATTTTGTTTTCTATATTTTTTTTAAGAATAGAAAGTTGTTGATGTTCCATAAAATCTAGTTATTTTGTGTATTAACAGTAATTTCTATTCAAGGCAGTTTACTATTAAAGGTTCACAGTCCAAATGCACTGCATAAAAATAATTCAAGGTAGTTTAGAATAATTTAAAAATTTATGAATTGAAAAAATATTACACAAACTCACTGTCAAATCGTATAACAATCTTTGTAATCTGTCCCTAATGCCCTTTTGACTGACGGGGACTCGTAATAATTCTGCTATTTCTACAGCGCTTTTTCCCTTAGAGCCTTCCAAAATCATCCCCAATGTTGTTTTTAGACTGGCTGGCGAGATAAGGTAATTTCCTTCGCTTCCGAAGGTCTATAATACCAATAATGATTTATTTATTCAATAATTATATCATGTTTTATTTACCTGGAGAAGTTCTAAATCAAAATAATTGAAACGAGATTGTATATTGTTATCTGATTCCATAATAGGGCCCAACTGAATTTCAGGCCCTAATTGGGCATTCTGAGCCGTTATACTTGGTGCAACAACTAAAAATTTCAATGCATGTTTGCTGATAAAATAATATTTATAATTTCTATACTAATGAAACAAATATACTAACTGGAATATAATTAGGGAAAGTACGTAAGAAGCGCAAATACTTCACTAAAATATTTTTATATCTGGAGACAAAATAATTTCTATTTTATCAAATAAATATTTTCCAACTATATGTATGCATTTCTAATTCTACGTATAACTTTTCATTTTATTTTCAATATAAAAAGCAAGCGAATTTCGCAGTAATAACGAAAACAGAAATTTTCTGTGAAAAATGAATGTAAACTCACATGGGTAAAACCATGTCCCCATACAAAACATCACCGTTAAATTATTTATTTATGATAATTGATGATATATGTATTGATTATTTATTTACAATATACCACAACATTTTTTTATGATAAACCAAAAAAAGAATTCGTTGAAATTACTGATTAAAATGTCAACATAAGGTCAATACATTATATTGAAATTGTTAATTTCTTTAAAAACTCAATTTTAAAACAATAAATTAAAAGTTAGTAATATGAAATAATTTTACCTTTGCACAGAAATAGAATGAACAACATAATATTAATTCTTGCCACATATACTGTAACATAAAAGTTAAATAATGTTGATAACATGCGATGTTTGATAACACAATAACAAGTGAAAACAATCTTCATTAAACTCGAAGTCAACTTGGTTTGTTTGAAAGAACGGTCTTTCCTGATGTGAAGTCGCATTAATGGCCTTGGAAATCCCAAATCGGCAATGACAAGATCATTCATTGTATGTATATATACAATGCGCTATACATACGTAAATTTCTATTTGTTTTCCTATCGGCTTATACTATATATAGACTAGTTTTTAATTAATTTTTAATGCATAACTCCATGGTAGTCTAATAAACACATTTTTCAAAATTTTTTGTTTGAAATAATTTTAAATAGGTACATGAACTTTTCGTCCGTAAATATGAACCCTCCCCAAGGTATTACAATCCTCATTTATTTTTTTTTTTTATCTAATAGCTGTAATAATTTCGAAAATTAAATCTTTTTGTACCTAAATGTGGAATCACTTCAGGAAATATGATATAATTTCATTTATTATTTTTTATTGTATACTTATCAATAATCATTCCAAATGCATGAAAAGTTACTTATTTTAATTAGATAAGAGCAAGATAAATTAATATTAGAAGGAGACCAGCACCGTAACATAAAATGTATGATTTTGAATGAAAGACATGGAAAATGCATTAATCATGAAGGGTATTTATTGATAACTTAATAACCAAAAAGTGTTATCATATTATTATAGTACATGTGATTTTGTTTTAAAATAGATCTAACAGATAATTTCACTAATTGTATATAGTTTAAATATAGCATCCTATATAGAATAAGTACCGGTACCTCCCCCAGCCAAAATCTGGATGAATAAGTGATTTTACCATATTTTAAGTGGTATCACCTGAATAGAAATAATCTTTTTAGTATTTAGAACAAACTGGATAGCTCAAACCCCAACGCCAAAACACGACACAAAATGACATTTTGTGTAGTGGAAAGGCAGAAGGTTGTAAGGTTTGAAATGTTATTAGGAAAATATGCGGCAATTTATTATTTACTTTGAGACTTATGAATAAGTTATTGTTTAAACCAAAAACATCATCATCACTTGCCTTCCCCAATTCGCAGAGGTACAGCAACTGGTTCGATAGCTAAAGGGTTTATTACTTTTCCAATAAAAATAATTGTTCCACTTGTTTGATCTTCAACGAAAAACATGAAAGGGTATGATGCATTAAAAATGTTATCAACATCCCCGAACTTATTTCCAACATGGATTTCTAAAAGATCAACGAATATGTTTTCATTTTTAAGAAAGCAGCATTTTTTTTCTTGTTTTACCTGTAGCTGCAAAAATAGTGCTTCCATCTTCGCTTATTTCTATACCAGCTTTTTGCCGGATATCGTTTACTTGTAGTTTTTTATATCCGTAACCGACTCCGTGCGAAATACCAGGTAAACTGGCACCATCCGAAAACATCTGTTGCAATCCGAACTAAAAAGTCCTGGAGTCAAAAACCTATGCGGTTTTGTTATTAATCCTTGTTATTACATACGTACTTTTTGTAAAGTTGATGCGTACGACGATGTAAAATGGAATCGGAATTTTGGAATTCTTACATCAACCACAAGACTATCCAACTTATACAAGTTACTTTTTAATTTCGCAATATCTAATGACTTTATTAATTTAGGAAGACCGTCTTTACCGTATGGAAGAATAATGAAAAAACCAAATTTATTACCCTAAAAAATTGCCATATATATTTCTAAACAGTAAGCAGATTTTTTTAATTTCTATTGGACCTACTTTATATGGTATTCTTAATATTTGAGCCTCTAAGTCTTTAGAATCAGCATAATAATAATTTCCAACGGTATTCATGTATTCAACAGTAACAAGACTTGTTGGAGTTGTGTAAAAATTACCTAGACTTGTATTATTTTTTGGGAAGGCTTTCTTCCAAAAGCCTTTAAAAAATACGGCATTTGCCACTAATAGCACAACATCCTCTAAATCATCTACAAAACCGTTACATTTTAGACATTTAAAATGGAAACAAACAACCGGAAAGTTTCAACAATTTTTTTTTTCGACCTGACAAATTTGTTTCGTCGAATTTTACTTTAATTTTATGTACGTTCATTCAATATACCTTGTGAAATTATATTGGATATGTAACCATTTGTTTCTTCACTTGCCCAATTGTTTATTTTTTGAGACGCTTTATCGGGAACGATAAAATTTGTGGGTTCTACTTCAGCACTATATGACGCGTTTACATTAGCAGAATATTTTTGACTAGGAATTATATCTGTATCTAAAAACAATCTCGTAGCTAACCGAATTTCATTAATACCATCTCCATTCTAAAATTAAAGGGGGCAGAATATTTAAATAGTTATATCAAAAATAGAGAATATGAAGAGATATGAGTGAAAATAAGGTGCAGCAATGTAGGAAGGACTTTTAATGAAAGGGTTTGTAGAAGATTGTGTGGAGATTTAATAAGTGAAAAATTAAGGGGCGAAATTTGCCAGAAAACCTGTAAGTTCATTGAAATGGTAGAGGCAAGGATAATTCGATAATAAATATGTACTGTGTATGATACTATTGTTCAAGCACTTGCCTTACCTTTAAAGACTTAATAATATTACTGTAGTGTAATCTCACTGATTCTTTTGATTGAAAATTCAGAACATCTTGAAATTCACTTTCCGTTAATCCTGCAGCACCCTCGTATATTATTGCTAACGCAATTTTTAGACTAAGAGGGGAAATCAATACATTTGATCCATCCCCGTCAACAGACTATAATCCCAAAAACATTTTTGAACGTAATTAACCATGAACAAAATGAAAATGACTAACTATAATTGGTTTCTAACTTCTTACCTTAAACAATCTCCAATCGAATTCATCGGACCAACGTAATACTGGATAATAAGCATCTTCAAATTCGTCGACACTGATATTTCTCTTAAAAATATTATTTTCGGTTACTTTCATGTAACCCGCACAAAAAAAAGAAGACACAACAACATAAAAACTTATCACTGGTAAAATCATTTTTTATCTAGATTATAATTTCAAACCCACACTATACAATTCTGTTATAATTCGGATCTTTCCTCGGGCGTTGGAAAATTATAGTTAATGGTTTTTAAACATTATAGCGTGACCCCTTATTGATATCTCTCAAAAAGGTTGAATAATGTACGCATCAATTAAGAAGCTTCAACATAAAACCTTCTATTCTGTAATTGCCGTCGTACATATATATTTACATAAATCGGTATATAGTTATATACTATTTGTATGGACAAATTGTATTATATACTAAACCGATACAATCAGAACTGTATTTTAAGAATTACTCTTTTGGTAAAGACTTATTTGGCATTTATGCTCGGAATTACCAAAACGCAAATACCTACGTTTAAACTGGATCTAGAGAATTTTATTTTGATTTTTATATTAAAATATCGTAGTTTTGCATAATAAATAAGAAGCAAACGTCCTTGACTTGCAATTGTTTTTTTTAAACTTTAAAACCGGACGCTATAGATATACATATATATATATATATATATAGCATATATATACATTACAAAATATAATAAAATTTTGAGCAGGCAGCCCAAAATACACTACAATATACAATTTGCAAAATTGTTTTGCGTTAACTAAAATTTGAAATATTAAAAAAAAAACAACTTATATTGTATTAGCTACAAAATTATGAATTATAATACTTATATTTAAGGATCTTTTCATTGTTTTAATAGAGTATTTTGTAAATAGTCTTTTTGTAGAAAATTTATTAAATAAATAAAAGAAGAATATATCCAAAATTATTTATTAAAACAAGTCTTGTATTTTAAATTAATTAGTGTTGATTTCAGAAATTCAACCAAATGAACTCTAATAGATATTAAACAAAATTATGATGACAATTTTGATCTAGAACTAACAGCTATGTAAGCGATAATAAATCCAACTACAACAGCAACAGATTCACTTCTAAACCATGGTCCCGAAAAAGCTCCAGGGTGGTTCAGTACAACATTCATCAAGGGCTCAACTGAAGCTAAATCTTGGCCAGATCTTATGGCTTTTCTTAAAGTCGTATAACCTTCTTCGTCAAACAGCCTGATCACTCTATCTCCTGTTCTTGCTGATTTTATTTCTTCAACCCAGCTTACCTGTACACACCAGAAAAAACATAAATGAAAAATATGTTAAATTACATTAACAATTTATTAAGATATTCTAATATTCATGGACAATTTACCTGATACCCTGTAGATCCAACTTTTGAAACAGGTCCTATGTTGCCTTCTACATCTGCATACAAGTTATTAACCTTTCCAGACTCACATTTAAAGTCAAACTCAGCAATATAAGCAATATTGGTAACTACCGTAGCATCTTGAGTAGTAAAAGGTTTTAGTGTAACTTGAGGATTTACACATGAATCACAATTAACTACAGCTAACAATAAAGAACAAATTACGCCAATTCTTACGTATCCAATCATTTTACTTCAATTTTAAGGTATAAAAATAAAAATTTAATTCAAGTAATTAATGAAAATTTAAAACTACTGACACACTCCAACAGAACGTGAACACTTGGATCAACTTGATAAATGCCAACTTGGAAGTTCAAGTTAACGATGTAACCGTTAGATGGCGGAAAATCACACAGAGATATTTTTAAATTAAATTCAGGAACGCGAGAAATAAATTTTGTTAAACTTATCTACTTGTTTATTTTATTTGTTATTAAAATGCAGTTTCACCATTGATATTTTTGTAATATCATTCTGTCTACTTTTGTTATTTTTTTAAAACTTATGCATTAAATAGATATATATTTGTTTAGAATGCTTACATTTGCATTATTTAAATATTGTAGGAAAAGGAAATGATATTAGTATAGATAAATAAAATTAGTATTTTTAAATACTTCTAACTAAGAAGTGTGAGCCCGAACAATTTGTTTGTTTACTACGAAGAAATATATTTATAAAATACAGGATTTACAAACAACAAAAACAAAAATTTTGTTCGTTTAATTTCTCCATCGTTTGAGTAATAAAATAACAATTAAGTTAATGAAAGGTCGTATTTGATTATAAGAGGTAAACAAGTAGCAAGAAGTGTATATAACATGCAATCAAATTATTTGGATGGTTACGTTAGTATATAAGCATTTATACGAAAGAAATGTGGGTAAATCCAATGTGAATAACTCATTAATAAAATATTAAAAGACGGAGAGCCACTTTATACTTATAAGTAACGATCAATTTCTGAGTCTTATGTACTAATATACATACATATGTACATGAGAAGCGAAGTTCTTCTATAAATAATAAATCTAGTTTTCTTCAAAATGTTAACGAAAGCGTTCCTTTGCAGTGCGGTGCTCTTATATTACTTTGCGTTAAAAGCTTTTGCTCAAGGTATGTCTGTGAAACCTTCTATCAACTTTTTTATAATTAACTTCTGCGTATCACATTCGTCGCACTACTTGTTTTCTCTACCATTAAATTGTTAAGTTCAAGGTTTTCTGTTTTTATCGAGATCAAATGTGTTAAATCGTAAAGAATCTACTTACTATATTTTGTAATAATCGCTAAATCGTACACGTTCATTAGAGTTAATTATTGTAACTGTAAAGTGAATCACATTTTTTTATACCTACTAATTTTAAGGAAGAAACAACTTACATATCTGTATATGGAAATAACTCCACTGGTTTGCGGTTTGCTATTATAAAAACACATTCCTTTTATTTACTTGTGTATGAATAGCATAATTTTTACCTTATTCAACAATATTTGTTTTAAATTATAAAGAAACTTAAAATCAAAATGTTAATAACAAGTAAACTTGATTTTTAATTTCACATATTACGATATTTTCATTTTGCTGATAAATAATATTTTTACCTTTGCTCTTTGCTTTTATGAAACTTAAAAAAGAATTAACACAAATTATTTGAAATCCTTGTCCGTAACTATTAACAATAACTATTCTAGCTTCAATCTATGTATATATTTAAAGACTGAAGTATCTAGGAAATATAATATTAATAATTTAAATAAAAGAATTACTTTTTATGTTTCAAAAATGTTTTATTATGAAACTATAATTGTTTCGGCATATGATGCTTAAATAGAGTATTATTACTATATTTTAATTGTAGAGTTTTATAATAAAAGTTTTTTGAAACATAAAAAAGCAATTGTTTTATTTATATTACTTAAGTAATTATTTTTATTTACAGGGCAATTCCCTAACTTCTACGATAATCACGAGGAAAGACGTGAAAGACCCTCGTTTAATGGTAACCCTTTTCTGAACTCCTTAAACAGACCTAATTCTGAAAATAGAGCTAACAACGACAATTCTGATTCTTTTGTTTATCCATCTGACTTAGAACATAATTATTTTGAAGAAAATATTGTTTCAAAAAGTGAACAAAGTGAGTTAAAAAGATTTGTTATTTTTTAAGCGTTGTAGTTTATAAATAATTTTAGAATGCAAGGAATATGCAAAACTTGTATCAAATACTGTAAGTGCTATACCACTACTAGTTAACCCCGAGCAAATAGATATAAGTGTGTCAAAATGTGAATACAGCGGTATTCCACTAATAGTTGGCGGTAGTCCAGCCCTAGCTGGAGAATTTCCTTTTATGGTATTTTAAACTGTTTATAAAAATAATTTTTATTTACATACGGAAATTTTAGGCTGCTGTTGGTGGGTACAATTCGGATAATGAGTTACAATGGTTTTGCGGAGGTACATTAATAAGTGAGAGATATGTACTTACCGCCGCGCATTGTGTTAAATCGTCAAGGTACAAGTTAAAAAAAAAATAGCTATACTCGAGTCAATACATTTACAAATTTTAGAGGTGCACCTAGTCTAGTTAGGCTAGGAGACTTGGATCTTAATAAGCTCGATGATGGATCGGAATATAGAGAATACTCAGTAGCAGATATAATCGTTAACGAGAATTATCGTCCACCTGTAAAATATAACGATATTGCTTTGCTTAAACTCAATCGAGAAGTTGAATTTTCTAAATTCATAAGACCTGCTTGCTTATGGACTAAATTATCTACTGGACAAGGCAAAGTTATAGCCACTGGTTGGGGAAGAACAGGAACTGGTAAATTGTTTTAAATTTATTTTAATTACATAATTAATAAAATGCATGTTTAAGGTGAAGAACAAAGTGATAGACTGTTAAAAGTTGGGCTCAGTGTATTCCACAATTCTGAGTGTGATAGAGCATTCCCAAATACTATTCAAATTTATCGCAGGGCACTGCCACAAGGTATCACAGATAAAATGATGTGTGCTGGAGAAAGAAAAGGAGGAAAAGATACTTGCCAGGTATTATATTTATCAATTATATACAAAATCTTAGAAAAATCATAATTAAAAAAAGAACTCCAAAAAATAAAGTACCTACTACAAAAGCATTAATCTACTCTTTCAATTCTGATCATTACGACTGTGCAAAAATACTGTATAATTAATATGAAAATAGAAGTTTTTATACACATTATTCAACGACAATAAACAACAATAAAAACGTAAGTTGGACCTTAAATTTTGTAATTTTTGGTTTACAAAAGACTAGATTTATTTAAGTACATGTATAAAATCTTCTATTCTATTTTTAAGTTTGTTAGATTTTAAAAGGACTATTCTATTAAGAGTGTGGATGTTTTTTACATGACTAGTAAAATTTTATGTTATACAGGAAACAATTACAATTTTAGGGCGACTCTGGTGGACCCCTAGTAATAACTGATAGAAATAACTTATGTTTATTTTACATTGTTGGAATAACATCATTTGGTAAAAATTATTGTGGGGCACAAAACTCACCTGCAGTTTACACAGCAGTATCACAGTTCATTCCTTGGATTGAGAAACATATTTGGTGAAGACACAATATCAATAGTAAATTTTATGTACGTAATAAAATTAATAAATACATTGCTTATTATACTTTTATGATATTAAAACAATTTAATATTTGCATGTAATCAGTCAATTTTATGGAATGTCCTTTGTTAATAGTGGTCCAGCAATTATAAATACATATTATAATTACCTTACTTTCCAAACTAAAACGTCACTTAAATTTTTAATTTTTTGTTTGGATATATTATGTACTACCGCATTTAAACATACAAAATTATTGTATTAAGAATAATACAAATAGTATCCAATTGTGAAAAATAGATATAAAAAACGATCATAAAAATAAAATTGCTTTTAAACAAAAATATTTTATTCTTTTCTGAAGGATAAATTTAGAATTTCAAATGGAGCTGGAGTTACGAATTTTGTTTTTTAAAAGAACTCAACACTTCAGTTACTATTAAAAAAAACTAAACATTATTAAGTAAACCTAGGCAATAATATAATTAAAAAATTAAGTATAAACCCCGAGAAACAGGTACATCCATATACTTTATGGCCAATTGTTTATATCATCATCATGTATTGTATGCCAAATGAGTCCATCACCTACTGGTTCATGAGTAGACGGTAATAAAACGTGCCTTAACCAAGATCTATATAAGTACACAAAAAACCATTGGTTAACATACATGATACAACAAAATAATTTTAAAACACACCTCCCTTGCACCAGCCCTAAAAATAGTATCCAATTCTTTTTTTTACCAAAATTGTATGGATTAATATATGTCTTTCCTAATTTTGAAAGCCTTTCACTTTCTGTCTTATTAATATTTGCTTCAATACTTGTTTCACCTCTTCCAATTAATTTGCTATGCCACACAGCTAAACCACCTAATGCTACAAATACACCTGGAAAACTATAATTGAAGCAAAAATTGTTTTTATATATTTTAACATACATACCACTATTAATTAAAGCCATATAAATTATGGCCCTTCTTCTCCAAGGACTATTATTTTCAGATTGAGTAGAATAATCCTCGGTGACAACATTTAAATATAAAAAATCAGTCACGGGAATTAACGCACCCGTTCGATTATATTTTACTGGGTGACCTTCAAGTTCTGGTTCTTCCCCATCTTCAAAATCTAGCCAAATAGCAGCATAGGCCAATTCAAAACCACAAACAATTATAAAGAAGACTCCTAGTATCATGTACATCATATACAAAAAAAAGTATCTGTGATTTCTATAACCTACACAGTTATTCAGCCATGCTATTTTACATTAAAGAATTTATATAAAATCATTTAAAATAATTAAAAATAAGAAATCTATCAAGAAAAAATACATAAGGATACGGCAGTGATGATCCATCTTCAAAATACATCTATTACAAACTGAGCAATGATGTGTTCTTGGTGGCTTTGGTGAAATACATTTCTTACATATGCTTACAGCCTCGGTAATTAATTCTCCCTGACAACGATATAATCTTAACAAAATTTATTATAAAAAAAAAAGTAACATTACTTGTGGTGGATATCCTGGATAAGTTCTAACAGCCATGTAATAATGGAAAGAAATATTTAAAAGTAACCAATGTCCAATAATGACTAGAATTACACATATGTAGGGGTTCCTATTCCACCAATAAGGCAAACCAATCCAATATGCTATTAATACCACGGATGTAGTCAAACCTATTACAGCAGCCACAAATAACTAAAAACTAATCTGTAAAATTATTGGACAGAGGAATAAGAATCTATTACTCACTGGTCCAATTGCACAAGTAAAGTTGTCTACAAACCAAAACATAGGTTCCATACAAACATCAGCTGCATAACTCTGATCTAGAAAATGGTTGTACATTAAAGACCAAATAGTTACTTTACATTTTCGAAAAAATCGTTGAGAGGAATCACTACAAAAAAAGTATTCAGTAAATGGCTAGCTATTGATATTCCCTAAAAACATACAATATTTGTTTGGGAACTTGTTTGAATCTCCAGCGCACTATTACCATTTTTAAAATGTTTAAACTGTGTAAATAAGGAAATATGACATTTTATTTAAGAGCTAAAGGATAAAGCAATATTTTAAAAATATTTCAAGAGCTAAATTTATACACAAATACATTATATTTAGAGGTTACATGACTTGGTAATGTTTTTAAATCGTTTTTTTTGTATACTTTTCATTATTTTTTTAATCCTATAAGTATTTTCAATAATTCATTTATAAATTCTTATTCACTAGTCTCCACAGAAACACTGCTAATATAATTTAAACTAAAAACTTCAAAATTGATTACAAATGGCACAAATATAACCTTGTCCGAATGTGTCTATCTATCATAGAAAATAGATAATAGCTATCTATGAAATTTATATAGATAAAAGAAACCTGTACAATTTACAACTACCATAACACTTTTGAATGCTTTTGGCAGTATTGAGGAAGTAACATCAGATGTCGCCGGTCCAATAGCCCCAGGACACGCGCCCATCATCGACCGATTACGTTTACGTGTGGAAGCCATTTTATTGTGCTTTTTCGGTGTGTCAGTTGTGCGTGCTGTATTTATTATTAAAAAAGTGTTGATCTTCTGATATATTACAGGTTTGTATTAAAGATTTATTAATCAATTTGTACAAATATTTATGATTTATATAATTTTGTAGAAAAAAACTAGAATATTACAGTATTTTGTCTAAGTGATAACTCCTCATTTGGATCTTTGATTTTGCAATATTTTATCCATTTTCTCATAACCACATGGGAATATATATTTTTATTTTAATACTATTTTTACATTTTTATTCCGAGAAAGTAAGCGTACTAACACATAATTTGAGCAGTGGCGGATTAAATTTATAATTTCTTCAACCTCGTGGTTTGTGTTAGACAACATATGGGTAATTTATGCCTCTTTGTAATGTTTAAATTTAAAGGTATCTATCTAATTATTATGGTGAAATTTCTTTAAGTAAATTATAGTAACATTATTTGTGATGTTTTCTATTCAAGTTTATTAATTAAAAAAACGTTCAAAATAAATCCTAATATTCCAATATTTAAGTGATTCGAGATTTTTGATAGGTATGTACATATCGGATTGGTTTATCGGCAATAATTTTTTAAATAATTGTTTTTCTTAAATATAAACTACGCCGAAAATTGTTTGGAAAGGGGCCATTGCGATTAGCCAGCCGTCTACCCAAACTCGTATGCGCAAGTCAGCGTCTTATCGTCTAATGTTTGATTATGATTACAATGAAAATAGTGAAATCTTTATTTTTGTAAGCTAATTATTTTTTCAGCTGTATTTATTGCTTGGACATGATTCTAAATAATTAAATTAAAAATTTGTTATTGGGTGACTTTTGTTGCGCATTGAACACACATGTGTCTTGTATTGTAACCCCTTGGTTTTCCATTCAATTCAATTTCAATAAATAAATAATGTCAATATTTCTATAAATGATAAATTATTATTTTTTTTAATAAAGATATGAATTATTCATAAAGCAGTTAGTAATTTTTTTTTGTTGTGTTTAGCACATGCTTTATTATGTAGTAAAAATTTGTTCTGCATAATTAACAATTTTTTATTCTCACAGAATACCATGGGCACTAGAGTATTTGTTGGTGGTCTTACTTATCGTGTGAGGGAGAGGGATATTGAAAAATTTTTCCGCAAGTATGGAAGAATAAAGGAAGTTGCAATGAAGAATGGGTTTGCTTTTGTGGTAATATATTAAGATAAACAAAAATGATGTGTAATAGAAAGATTAAATTTCCTCTATTTCATATTTATAGGAGTTTGACGACTATAGAGATGCTGATGATGCTGTTTATGAATTAAATGGGAAAGAGTTGTTAGGTGAAAGGTAAAATTTTATTAATGAATAGTAACTTTTCACTCATCATTTTAATTATTGAAGGGTTTCTGTTGAACGTGCTCGAGGAACTCCACGTGGGGCTGATCAATGGCGCGGTAGTGGAAGAGGATATGGCCCTCCACGTGGTCGCAATCGTGACAAGTATGATTCGCTTTCTTTTTATGGCAGATTTTACTTTCAAATAATTTTTAAATGTGCTTAAAGTTTTTTGAATTTACTACATTTGATTGACACTTATTTATATCTATGTTTTTGTTTGTTTACTAATTATTACTTTCTTTTTAGTCGTGATTCAGATGTCAGACACAATGATAGGTAATATATTTTTCTTAATATATTCACATTAGTAAACTGCTAGTACATAAAAGTCAAGGTATCTTTTCTTATATAAATATAATTGTAAATTTTGTGTTTACTCTTGAATGTGATTAAAAAAATTACTTAATTATATAAATTAAGTACTTTAGTTAAATATATTTGCATCTTGAGTATGAACTAATTTTTTTTGTTCTGGCATTTAAAGCCAATATGTCGTTACTTATGTTAATTGTATTATTTTCTTGTCAGGTATGGACCTCCAACGCGTACAGAGTACCGGCTGATTGTAGAAAACCTGTCTACCCGTGTAAGCTGGCAGGTAAGTTATTTTTATTTTTATAAAATTAAAAAGACCTGTCGTTAATGAGAATGATTGAAGAAAAAATAAATCTTGGTCTGGGTCTCTATTTCCCCTTCACTGGAAGCGGTCAATTCCAATCCATTCCGTGAGATGAGCAGGAGTCGAGTCATTTCAGTGGGACCGTGTTAAGACCACTGATGTGAAAATTGTCCCCACCCATTCGAAGGCAGTCGATCAATGTTCCGTCCGGTTCCGTACATCTTGATGGGCAACCATAGTGCAGCGATGAGCATCCCATAGCCTTTTGCCCTTTCAACCTTATCAGTTGATGTTTGTTTAGTTCATGTCCTTCATTTCCATCGGAACGTTAAGTAATCCATTTCGAATCCGCCTGCTGAAGAGAAGGATTGATGAAGGAATTTCCATTCCAATTTCCACTGATTTAAAGGATGTGATTGAGATGATGATGATGATGATGATAATATGATAATGATGATATTGATAAGGTCGAAGAAAAGAAAGGCTTTAACACTAATTCGACGAAAAGACGAAGAGAAAAAAAAATAACGCTACCGGTCACTTTAAAAACGTAATAAAAGAAAAAGAACTCAGCACCTTTTGGTATCTGTAATTGTTCATCTAGCTTTGTACGTAACCTGAAGTTGTAGTGTATGTATAAAATAATAATTTTTTGTAAAGAGCGAGCTCCCATTCCCTTGGAGTATGTGGTATCTAGGCTCAATCAATGCTCAAAGCTCAATGTGGTTCGCCCATGCGTTCGAGTGGCAGTCACACATGTCTATTTCCGCCATCCCATTGGTACCTTGTGGTTCGCAAGCATGGTGTGGCGCAGGTAATGCCCTAGCATGATGCGCAATTTTTAAATAGTATTCATGCTTTGTTGCCCTTTGCACCGTTTTTATTCAGTTTACTTTTCCGACTTATTTAACAATTCTTCGTAAGTCAGTTAAAAAGAAACTGAATAAAAAACAATTAGTTTTATTCTTCCCAAATAAAAGTCGTCTACATAAACTTACCTGCCAGAAGGAATAAATAGCTGTTTCTTCTATGTACCTGTATCAGCATGAAGAGGATTTTTATGCCATCTTGCCGCCCATAAAGTCATCTAGAATAGATGACGAAGAGCACTCACTCGCTTCATAATTACATCGTCAGGAAGGCGTCTTTCTTATATTCGTTGTTCCTACTGAGGTTTCCAGAATATGCTGTGTTTGTTCTATTCTACTTCTTCAGAGTTTTTCCACTTCAAGAGAAATACAAACTATACCACTTCCAAGTTAGATGCAAATTGTAACGAAGCATGGATACTTTCAGTATATTATTTTGAATTTAATATTTGTTGAATTCTCTTTTAAGTTTGGGAAATTGAAATTGTCCTTTTCGAGTGCAGGTAACTTTTTCTTTACCCCACCGCATTAGTTTTTCTGATTTATAATTTATTCTTTCTTATACTAGGACCTCAAAGACTACATGCGGCAAGCCGGAGAAGTCACTTACGCCGATGCTCACAAGCAACATCGTAACGAGGGGTTAGTATGTTTTATTATTATGTTATTAATAATGTGGCAACCACTGTACCAATAAATGATGATAAATCATCTTTCGGGTCTGAAATAAATCTGAAGACAGCATTCCCAGCGTTCTGAAAATATTTATGCGATATATATATATATATTATTTTGCGTCAATTGTGTTTTAAACATTATTTCTTCTTGTTCCAGTGTTGTTGAATTTGCCTCCTATTCGGATATGAAAAGTGCCATCGAAAAACTGGATGATACCGAACTTAATGGTCGTCGTATAAGACTCATAGAAGACAAACGTCGTGGAGGTCGTCGCTCTAGATCTTCCAGTAGCCGCAGCCGTTCCCGTTCCAGATCACGTCGCCGTTCAAGAAGCAGAGACTCGAGGTACATTAAAGATTATTGTTTGTTAATGAATAATATTTATTTTGTGGTTTTTATTAAGGTCTCGCAGTCAAAGTCGATCGCGGAGTCGTTCAAGGAGATCTACAAGATCAAAATCCAATGCTCGTTCCAAGTCCAAGTCTCCGGCTAGATCAAAATCTAGAACTCCAGCAAAGTAAGCAAACAAAACCGTACGTTGCTAGCTTTCATACTGCATATTAATTTTTATTGATTTTCAAATGCATTTAAGTTTCATTTTAAAAGTTTAATTTATTATTTATTTTTCAATAAATTATAATTAATATTGCACGTAAAAGTGTTAGTTTTGGGTAAGCAGAATTCTCTATTAATAACTTAAAAGTTATAAGGTCAGTATAAATTAGTAATATTGTTAACAAATAGAATTAAATTTTTGCTAGATCAAAAAATGAAGCTAATTCGAGGTCACGATCGAAATCTCGTTCGAAGTCGCCAAGCGATGATCAAAAGACGTAAGTTCAAGCTCTTAAACTCTGGGTGCATATATATAAATATAAACATACATATATATTATAAAACAATTTACTCGTCGCTAATTTATTCGGTCATCATACTGTTTATTGTGATGTGATGTCTTACATATTCTAACAAGCTTATAATACAGTAGTGGCTCGTTTAATTAGACAGGGAAATTTATATACTTTTTTTCAATACAATCGTTAACCAGTCAGTGTAATTGTGAGTATATATAAAACGTATAACTTACTTTTTTCTTGTTCTCAGAGTTTTAGAGAATAAATACTTCTTGATTATTTTTAATTACTGTTGCTTATAATCATTAAGGTTCGGTATTTTGGTGTTACCAATAAAACAAGTAATTAATTGTTAATTACAGCTATTGTGCTGGTTTTTATTTATTTTGCTTTGTTTAGTGGAAAGGGTTTTGCTATTGAGATAAAGCGTGATTTAAAAAACATATTATTATTAATTATTTTGTTTAGGAATGGCTCCAGATCCAGATCGGTCAGCAAAGATAGAAAGAGTAAATCGCACAGTAGATCACCCGCAAAAGCCAACTCTGACAAAAATAATTAGATCATTTACTTTAAACATAATTAACTTTTGTTCCAACGATTATTTCTTATATTTAAAATGAAAAATTATTTCTGCTATACTATATTTTAGCAATTTATCAAAATAAGTGACTCTGGTGGAATACAGTGTATTTGTTTAATAATATTGCGAGTATTTTGATCCTAATTCATGAGTGTCAAATTTGTGTGGAAAATAATTAAACTCATAAGTAATGTAGATATAAATAGTGGATAGTTTCCATAGATGTTATGAATAAGATATCTTAAGTAATGATTAGTTTTTCGAAATTGATTTGTTTAGCGTGGACCAGAGGTTTGCAGATAGAGGCTGGTTTTTGGGTCCAGTTAGTCAGCATATTCTACAATTAATTCTACATTGTATCGGCAACTGCCTATTCCCTTGAAAGGGTTGGCTAGTTTTGTCCAGCATATGCAAAAACATTTATTTTATATTTATGATGTATACAGTTTTTATTGGTGTTTTTACAGAACCTTATTTACCATAATGCTTTTGTAATATAATTATTATACATTTAATGAGATAAAAATTTTGTTCCGGTTTTGTTAGCACAAATGGGCAGAATTAAAAGCACTTATATGCCAACCCTTCTTTTTCGCATGCTAATTACTGTAGTTATAATGTGCTTACTTTTTTTTTCTCGAGCATTAATTTTAGTAATTCATTCTTATTCACTTGTAAGAATATAAATGAATGTGAGGACATAGATTATATACCTAATCTTTTTTTATTATTACTATGATAAGCTCAGTATTTTTATTATGTTTACAACGTTTATTTGGCGATTTTCTAATAAATACATGAAGGCTTTTAGTTTGAAACGTTTTAAAATTATGAACCTTTCATTGTAACCATTTTCTTTGTATAAGTTTATGTATTCCAGTAGTTGTTCCTTTTTTGTCATCTTGAAAATAATAAATAGTATATGTAAACTTCTCTTTGATTGTAATCAGTAGTTAACATCATTTGTTCTTCTTTGTTAAAAGAAAATACTCTATTAATTTTTACATTGATAAGTTTTTTCATTCCATTGATATATGCACATGGAAAAATTAAACCAAATATCCAATTCTCTATTTTTACAACCTATACAAACGAATTGAAAATGTATTGTAACTACGATTTTGGATTTACAAAATATTTCATGAAAACTTAGAAACAAGCCCGTCTGATAAACTATTATCATATTGCTTCTTAATGTGTAATAAAAAATATGTCATCTGACGAATTTATATTTTTGAAAACTAAGGACAAGTAACAAAATTAGCATATAAAAGAAAGAAATCACAAATTTATGTTCTATAAATAAAATTGGAAATACAATGGTCATTTATTATAACTATAACTACGCAATTGCAGATTGAAGTCGGATCACAGGCAATAATTTTCTTTTAAAATAAAGCTATTTGAAAAATACATAATTTGTCTTGGAATGTAAGAAATTATTTGATTGCAGAATGAATTATTTAGAACTACCACGTACCTATTTCGTAAACTCGTACATTTTGATTAACGATCAGTTTTAACGTTTGAGAAAATATGGCAATTTCAGCACTTAATTTACACATTTAAACAACTAATTTATAAAAAACAAAAGTATTACAAACTTCCCTCAAGTCAAGCCTTTGGCTAATACATAGATAAACTACAAAAATGTGCTCTGAATAATTGCATTAATATAAATAAGTATCTATGTATTAAAACCTTATGCATTCGATATCACAATGTAAAAATTGTACTATTAAAACACCTTAGCTGTATTTACAGCCATCCTACTATAGTTTGTAGTTAACAAATCGAATCTACTTAAACAATACAGCAAACAAAAAAATTTAAAGCCTAATAGTAATTTCTAAGTATTTCAGGTTTTGTGGCACCTTTAATTGACTAGAGGAATTATTTATCTAACGTATTTAATGACAGTTAACTTTTTAATATTTACATTTTTCAGAACTAATCTTCTAAAGCGTAGCTCTATCATTTATTTAATAATCGTGTTAACAAAATTTATGTTTTGTGCTAGTTACCTAAAAATATTCCGAAAATGCACATACAACTAATTTAACTATTCTATTGTATTGCAGATTTTTATTTTTTTTAGCGGTTCATTATATTTTTTTATCTTTAAATGAAACACTAATTCATTAAGAAAAATATCTAATAGTTTGCAATCCCAACTATTGATAAATCACACCTGTATTTATGTTCATCAGTTGGTCCACTTAGTACGGAAAATACAGCACATGAAATAGTTTTAATGAAAAGGCAAGCTTACTATTTTTGTGGAAGCACTACAAATTGAACGGCAAAAGGTTGATAAATATTGAGTAGAGAATTCTCGCAAAATATAAAAAATGCAGTCATATATTTTTATTTATCTATTTTAGTTACTTTAAATATTAAGCTACATTCATATGGCACTTGAAATGTGTTAGAGATATCACTTTAGTAAAAAAAAAGACTTAGAGAAGAAGAGGATCTTTTATCTGATACGTTTTAATTATAGGACTGCAATTATTCAAGATATGTGACTGTATCTGCTGACTTTTTGCAAAATAATTAACAAACGCTTAAGTAGTTGTACATACATATAAAAGTACAAAATTTGTAAACGGGCAAGTTCTGTTAATATTTAAAGAAATTCGAAAATAAATGCTGGAATTGTTGCTTAAACAATTCATATAAATTACATTTAAAAACTGACAAACTCTCTACACCACCTAACACTTGCAAGCCAACTCCAGACAGAATTACAAAGGCAGAGCACAAAAATACGCTAAATATTATTGCTAAAAATATTATTCTCTTCTTTAGTTTCTTTTGTTTATACTTTTGACTAGAGGTTGACTGAGTTGAATTAGTGGGAATTATATTAGACAAAAGCATATGAGATCCAGTGCGCGGGTGAAATTGTAGCGCTTGATTGTAGTTACACCTATGCGAGTAACTTGAATCCAAATTTCTATAGTTACTACTTTCATGTAATTGAGATTCAGAAGATGAGTGATCAAATGAGTCGCGAAAGTTGTATTCGCTAAACTGTTCCAACGAATTTTTCAAAGCTAGTCAAAATAAAATTAGTATTAAAAAAATAATAATAATAAAAAAAGACATATACCACCTGACGATTCATGATCCTCACTCACTGTTTGAAGTCCTGCTACATCGCCACAGCTGTGTGTAGAAGAACCATCTAATGTTACATAAAGACCAAGGTTACTATTAGGTTCTACCATAAAGCCTCCACCATCAGAATGACTAGAGCAAGGGAGCGTGTTGTAGCCTTTAAAAATAAAAAGATTTTTTATTTATTTTACATTCATTGACTACTGTGGTAACTACTGCTGTACAGTCTATGCACTTTACTGACTACCCTGTATAATGTATATGTATATATAATAAATTGTAGGTGATTATAAAAATAGTGCAATATTAAACATGCTGTAATTAGACCATACAATAGCAGTCATTTAAAATTTAAAAAACTGTTTTTGAAAGTACTGAATGTATAATGTATAACTACATATATGATAAACACCTAAGTGAGGCTGTAATGGCGTGGATGGTGTAGCAGGCACACTTGCAGCTTTCCTACTTATACTAGATGTGCGCTGAACTTTAGGTTCCTTACGTTCCAATGGATTGGCATCCTCTAAAATTTCTCGCTCAGTTCTACCTGTGTATTTGAACTTTGTCCCCCATGAAAAGAAACCACCACCTATTACGACCGGTGGAGCATCTGAACTACATGGTAGCCTAAACAATTTATTATATAACAAAAATATAAACAGCGTTAACATTAATTACGTGAAAAACAGCATTTGCTCTATTGCACATCTCCATACATATCTACAGGATGCCCCAGTGGCACATTTGAAACCGATTGTATGTTTTTTCTAAAAGGCAATTTAATTAATTAATCTTTACATTACTGCTATTAACAATTTACTTCATTGTAGTTAAGATGAATTATAAACATTTTTCCTTCATAATTAATTTTTTGGATATCAGGCCAACGAAAGTGATGTGTCTTTCTGCTTCCTTGAAATGTTAAAATACCACTATAGTTAATACCTAGGTACAATTGAGTACCCTTGTGATCCTAAAACACATTTCATATAAAAAATTTCAAGCATATTTACACATTCCTTCTTAATACCTTTGCTGGATGTGGATCAACACCATATGTATCTAACTGTGAAGCAATTTTGAGAAATTTATTTTCAATTTGGGAAGGACTTTGTCCTTTTAAATCTCTTTTATGAATTTCCATTATTTTTTCTTCATTTTGTTCAGTTTGTTTTAACAAAATTCGAAAACTTGAAGCATAGTTACCTACATGAACTTCTGGATCATAGTCACCTAATTCACCTATAATTAACACAGTAAATTAATTATGAGTGTTGATTAACTAATATACAAAACAAACCTTGAATTATTAAAGCAGCTAACATAATTGAATCACTAGGGGAACATAATCTACCATGTAACAAATCACGCTTCAGTTGCATAAATATTTGATAACGTGTTATTTCTTCTTTTAGTTTGAATGGATCAGGGGGGTAAAATTTAACTCTAAAGCTAAACAAAACTTCCTGCATGTCTTTAATTTGTTTAGTAATCGACTTGCCCAAATCCAGCCAATGCTATAAACATATCCATTTGTTACACTTGTTAATTTTTGCATTACTAATATTACTAACTCTTTGTTGTGATGAATCAACATATCTTAATCCAAAGTAGTCTTGTTCTACAACGTTCAGCTGCTGACAAACATACTCCAGCAGATGTTTTCCTTTTTGATTTGGCTATGTGTTAAGTAAGTTAATTTTATTTAAAGTCTAATACAGCATATTTACCTTATATTCACATTCTAGAATCTCTGTGTCTTCTAATAGGCGCACGGTACATTTAAAGACTATATTGCTGTCGCCTTTTGATCCAAATTTCAACATTTTCAACCGTTAAAAGTCAGCACATTTTGACCACTACACACTACAATTTAAAATAAATATACTTAATGACACGACAATAATTAAATATATAATAATAAAATTAGTATTCATGTACATATTTTATAAATTGTTTAACATCGAAGGAAAATAGATGAATTGTGACAGTCCATTTAGAGGTTATGTAAAGTCCTATAAATAAAAAGAAGTGTCTAGACTGCCACCAATAGCTGTTTAATAAAAATAATTATCAACTCATTAGAGGTAGTTTCACAAAAAATGCTATTCTACCGCAAGTTATTAGCTATAAAAATTTGTTTTTCAGTGTTAACTGATAAGATTTAATTTTTGACATACGTATGGTAACTAGAATATAGCAGATATAGAAAACAATTTGTAACCGTGGTAATATTCGTTTTAGTTTGTAATAATGTTCGTTATTTACGAGTGTATTTAATTAAACAATGATTTTATTTAGAAATGCTACTGAATTTAAAAATTAAAATTAAATTATCTAAGTTAGAATATAGAAGTTTAGAGTTAATTTATTCCTGCCATTAATTTTTTTTTTTTTTGATAATATGGGCTAATTAGCGAAATTCTATTATGCAACATTGGATGCATTAAGCATTGATTATCTATTGCAAGATTGCAAGTTTATCTAATGGAGGTGTAAACGTAATATTATTTAAGTATTTTGAAAATTTTAAGTAGAAAAATAATTTGTTGTTTAATTGTTACTATATTTATGATTTTATTGATGTAAGTACTATTTTATTTACTGCATTTAGATAAAGTGTATTTTTCTACAACTTTATAATAATTTGAAACTTTAATTAGGAAACTTAATTTTTAGAGAAATAAAACTATAGAAAGGGTAAGATTTACAGTTAATAATTTTTATTAAAATATGAATCTATTGTAGTAAAAAAGAAGTAAATTATTATAGGAGATATCTATGGTATTTATCTTAGATCTGTGATCTTAGATCTTATGATCTTATCAAATCATTGAAGTATTAATGAAATTATGTTTTATCTGTTGACATAAGAATCTGTTGCTGTTGACGTGTTAATCTATTAATTACTAAAGTTGTATTTTTATTTTTTGATAGTGTTACTTTTGTCATGAAAAATTGAAAAGATGCCCATTAACAAATGTAACAACAAACATTTTGTTTTATCGTTTGATTTATATTGTTTATGATGTGAATATACATACGTATAATAAAAATGATTGTAATGTATAAAAAGTTTTTGTAACCGGCTTTTTAAATAATGTTTTTTTTAGGCTAAAAGTGGCCTTTGTAATAAACGATGGATATTTATAAATCCTCAAAAGGAAATTTAATAAAACAAAGGAAAAAAGCTTTGGATAATAATAAAACGACTATGTCTATGACTGATTCTGTAAGTGAATTAAATATTGAATACTTTGTTTCAATTTCTGTTACTGTTAGTAATTTTATATAACTGTAGAAACGTGTTTTTGTTTTAATTTTAGGATTTAGAGTTGTTTTCTTTAGATGACTCAAAGTTACTTCCAAAACAGAACTCAAAAGAATCTTCAATAGACCAACCAGATAGTGACTCTGAAACATTATGGGCTACTTCTGTTCAGATGTTTATACCATTTCTTCTGTCTGGCTTTGGAATGGTTGCTGCAAGTTTACTCTTAGATGTTGTTCAGCACTGGCAGGTTTATGAAAAAGTTTCAGAAGTTTATATATTGGTACCTGCATTACTAGGTCTGAAAGGTAATTTAGAAATGACATTAGCATCTCGTCTCTCCACACATGCAAATTTGGGTCATTTAGATTCCAGCAGACAACAGTGGAATCTTACAATATCAAATCTTGCATTAATTCAATGTCAAGCTATAATAGTGGGTTTTTTAGCCTCTTTAGCAGCGGTAATTTTAGGTTGGGTACCATCAGGACAATTTGATATCAATCATGCTCTTTTACTATGTGCTAGCAGTGTTGCTACTGCATCTGGAGCAAGTTTAATATTGGGTGTAATTATGATAGGAGTAATTATTTTATCTCGTCGGTTTAGGATAAATCCAGACAACATTGCAACTCCCATTGCTGCAAGTTTAGGAGACTTAACAACATTAGCCTGTCTTTCGTGGTTAGCATCTCTTTTATATAAGTCAATGCATTCTTCACTGTCTGTTGCAATTATTGCAATGGCAATTACTTTAGTTCCTTTGTCTGCTTGGTATGCTAGCAAAAATAAGTATACTGTGGAAGTTTTAGAAAATGGCTGGGTACCTGTTGTTTCTGCCATGCTAATTAGTAGTGTAGGTGGTTTAGTTTTAGATTATACAGTTTCTCAATACAAAGGTGTTGCTGTATTTCAACTAGTCATTAATGGAGTTGGAGGAAACCTAGTTGCTGTGCAAGCTAGTCGAATTTCCACACAACTCCATAGTTTGTCTCGTTTGGGTCAACTTCCTCCTTCGACAAAAGTATGTCTTAGTCCTTGTAACGTTTTCTGTGATAATAGTGAAACGAATCATTCAACAACTGCACGTATGCTAATGGCTATGGTGATTCCTGGTCATTTGACATTTTCCTATACTATTAGTTACTTACAGGCCGGTCACACATCTTTTACTCCATTATTTTTAGCGATTTATTTATCCGCGGCTCTAATACAGGTATTTTTATTGTTGTATATTGCCCAAGTTATGATACTGTGGATGTGGAAAATGGGAATTGATCCTGATAATTCCGCAATCCCTTATCTTACTGCCATTGGGGACTTATTGGGAACTTTTTTATTAGGAGTTGCCTTTCAATTGCTTTTCCTTATTGGTGATAGAGATAGTGATTTGGGGGATTAGGCTTATATGTAACGGGGTATTTGAAAAACATTAGAGGGGGCCAGTTTGTTATCCATATACATGCCATACCAGTTATTTTAAAACCCAATAATTAATCGTTTTTATCTCTTATTACTAATTAAACGTCTGTGACTTTTTAGATAATTTTACTTAATTTTTTGATAAGAATCATATCAACTATTGAAGATACATATTCATTAAAGTTGTTGTAAATTATTGTAATAAATACTATGGTGCTACATGTTAAAAAATAGTTGTGTATGTTTATGGTTTAAACATATAATTATTCATTTAAGTTATGTGCTGTATATTTTGCATTGTATACACACGTTTCTAATTATTATCAGTATTAAGATATTCTTACGAAATTGATTTTTTGGAATATTCAAGAAATGCTTGTTATAGATAAATGCTTCAACAGACATTTTTAATTATCTTATCATCATTGTCATAAGAAATTTTATTTATCGTCCTTCCTGTAAATTATATCTTTCTATATTATATCACTCCTTATATTATGTACAATAAACATTTTGTTTCTAAAGCCGCATTGTTTTGAAAAGAAAATTAATACGATTTAAAAAGGTATTGAAAGATTCCATTAGTGTATTTTGTTGTTTAAAATCGTGTCTGTTTTATCTATCAAATTGGTTTAAAAGTAAATAATGATGCCTAAATTGTTATTGTTTTAAGTGATATTATATTTTCTGATTAACTTTTTGGTTATAAAGTAATAAAAAACGAGATAAGCCCTTAAAAAGGTATTTGTTTATAATTATAAGATAATGAGAAAATTAAAAATATGGCATTATTTTGTTTCACTTTATTAAAAAAACTGTATTTACATAAATTTATAAATAATTTGCGAAACATGTTTCAAAATTGCATACAAATAAATTTATTCAAATTACTTATTTTTCATTTAAAAAATTTAATCAACGTTACAAGAGTTTTTTTTATTATGTTATATACAGCAGTCCATTATTGTACTGTAAATTATTATATTAGTATGTATAAATAATCATTTTAAATTATAAGCTAACATGCACATGGCATTGATGTGCAATAATTTTTAAGTTCTAATTCTTTTCATTCATTTGGTCTACGCATTATCTATCTAATGAGATTATTTAACAGCAGACTTATGAAATTTTTTCATACATTCAGTTACACAAGGTATCTTTTGTATTTTTTTCTCTACATTTTAAGTACCGCTAATCTTTTAAAAGTTTTTCCCACTCTATTTCGTTACGAAATACTTCTTGCTCCAACCAAAGTTCATAATGTTTTTTGAAATTTTCCGAAAGGTCATAACCCGATCCCAAAATGCTACTAAGGCAGTTATCAACTGGTTCAAATTCTACATCCTGTGAAAACAATTTTTTAAATATTCTGTGTGTTTTTAATATTATTAATATTAACCTTTGGTGCGTTTGAGTATCTTCGGTTATTAAATCTGTCGACCGAAGCACGTAATGCGCATTCTTCAGCTTGAAAATCCCAAGGTCTTGCATCCAGATCTTAATTACAAAAAAAAAGAAAGAAATGATGTAAGTATTAAATATTTCATTTATATTTTACATGTTTACCATTTCCGAAGGCCCAGTCATCGTTTAAACGATGTCTAACTTTTGAGTAAATAGCGCTAATAGTTTTCATATTAGATTTTCTCCATTGCCTTCCTAAGTATTTTGTTTGCATTTTTATTAACTTTAAAACGTACAACTGTGTCATAGCATGACGAACTTTGAGTGTTCTCTTAAGAATTGGGGCCGACTTAAAAACTACAAGCATCTAAAAGAATGAGTACAAAATAATTATAGGTCTTTAATTTCTTAACATTAGAAAATTTACCATTATTCTAGAGTGTTTCCACTTGGTAAGCTTATTTAGAATTCTTAATAAGTTAATACATGAGAATACGTTCCTCCATGAATATGGGGCAGCATCTCCAATTTCCAAACTTTCTGCAGTCAATTCCGGTTGATCACCAATTACACAAGAGGGAAAATCCAGAATTGGTATACTACAAAATTAAAAATATAAAAATAGAATAGAAATTTAAATTGTAATTTATGTACTAACATATTCTTTGCCCCCACATATGCCATTATGTTTTGGTTGAAGAATTTTAATACTAAAGGGATGCAGTTTGCAAAGACAAGATGCTGAGACATGAATTCAAACTGATAAATATGATTTAGCTTAAAGTGTTTGAGCAAAAGGAGTAGGATAGCAGATACAACTTTCACAATTATTTCTTTGTGTCTGTTCACATCAATACCAAGTTTCATTGACTGAAGAACTGTCATACTAAAAAGATAATTGTTAAGAAACAGACATAATAAAAGTAAAATTAAGCTTACGGCATCTCTTCTGGTAATACATCTGACATGATATTTATATATTCACTTTTTAGCTTTGAGGTAGGTGCAGCAGCTGCTAAAAGAATTTTTAACAAGGCAATCATATATTGGGGTAAGTTAGGTAGCATTGCTTGGTAGAGTATTTCTGTTGGGTTCAATTCTATGTCAGTCTCACTGAAAGAAAGTGGATTTCTAGCAATCTTTTCTTCATTTTCTATTTGAAGTTCAGCTAATGAAACATATACATGCTTAAAAAAAAAATAATACATTATATAATTGGTTATTAGCAGAATCAGGGGAATTACTTCTTTTAATGTTTTAACTCCTTCATGTATTGGTTGTGGAAGTCCTGCCAAACTATCACGATCTCCTTGTAAGTTATAGCCGACGAATTTCATTCTGGCATTTTCGAGAAAAAGATCTATATCTTTTCGTCTGACTTTTGGCTTCCATGGCAAACCTGAAATAAAATGAATAATTTTCACATTATAATTTAAATGTTTTTAAAAATAAATGGGATAATCACCTCTAGGTAGTGGCAGACTTGTTGAAATAGGAGTGCTTGGTCTATTCTGATAGTTATTTACCATTTGTTGGTTGTTGTCAGCTTTCATTTCCTCATATTCTACAAGTGCTAGAACAATATCATCAGCATTTTCATTTCCAACAGTCCCATCAATTTCTATGGCTAATGATTCATGGTCATCCAATGAACTTTGTTTAATTAAACTCTGTAAATTCAAAGTTAATTTTTTTTTTAAATTTAAGTATGCTCATTTTACCTTTTTAAAGAACCTATTACTACGTTTATGGTTAGCTTCAAGAAGATCTGAGGCACTAGCAGGTGGTGATGAAGCTCTCATAGTTTTTGCTATTTCTAATGTATCTTCATCTTGAGGTGCTAAGCCTGCCTTCCAGCGTTTTTCTGCTTTTAAATGTCTTAATGTCTCCATGCCTCCCAAAGAGAAAAGAATCACTTTCCACAGTAATAAAATTACTTTTTTCATAGGGAAGTGAGGCGCAACACCGCTGCAAAACTGAGTGACCATTCCTAGTAATTTAACTGCTAACAGATCTTCACCAACTGCAGATGCTGTAAACGGTCAAAATTAAATTTCAATATTTTGTAAATCAACAAACTCTTACTTAGTTCTAAATAAAATGATTCCACTTCAGCTTCATACTCTCTCAATTCTGAGCATTTTTCATTTCGCATAACTTCTACAAATACATACAACACTGACAATATTACTCTAAGATCCTGGGAGTCTGCTAATGATATAGCTATTTTTCTCATGGCAGAGTGAGCTGCATTGCTATTACTAAAATAATATAATAATGTATTGACATAATTTATAAATAATAGTTTGGAATACTTACTCAATTTCAATATTAAATAGTTCCATGAAAGCAGAAAACACTCCTAAATTATACATCAACATAATATTTGTTCTTGTCCATTGTTGTTGTTCAGCATCAGACTGCATTTCAGCCCAACAACCTTGTGCCAAGTATAAGATACATCGGGCTGCTTTCATCCGTATCAATTTACCACTAACTTCTAGCTGATCAAGAAGTTTCATAACTACCGATTTTCTTTGAGGAATTGATAGTCTCTGCCAACTTGGAGGCAGATCATATTGTTCCATTTGATCTTCAAACGCCTTAACATTAAGCTGGAATTCTGGTTGTTCAGTATAACTGTAGAGTTCAGCAATTTCATTTGCATGAGTATCAGCATCAGCATACACAAAATCCAAATCAAGACAATCTGCTCCTCCTCCCTTTAATGAATAAAACTTAATCATAAATCAGAATACTTGCAAAAGTTGTATACAAACATATTATTATGGGTAGTTACGCTAACACAAATCAATTTTAAAAACAAATGTAAACTTCAAGTATTTATGTTGACTAGAATGTTCAGTAATAGAGTTGAGGTTATTACAAGAAAATAAACATTTGGTAAAACAAAGGAGATATGAAATTCAAATATCTCTTAACAGTAAGCTGACACAGAAATTAAGAGGTTATTTGATGATGTCTTATGTTTATTTACTTACATCAGAATTCTGCCGTCTTCTTCGAACATAGTCACGAAGTTTGTCTACTGGCGACTTTTTACAATTGCCATTAGTATCCATACTGTTGTCGGGAACAGCATAATTATCAGGATCTACAAAAAAGCATTTTATTTAAGCGAGATGCTTCGTGATTTATGATTTACTCCAGTTTTGATCAACAATATTATCGACCAACTTCCGAACCCACTCCATAATGGGGGATTGACATTGACAGCAGACAGTGGTAGTACCAACCTCATTTAATTAGCCCATAGTGAACATAAACCATGAAGTTTAAAAATCGCGCTTTGTGAAAATCAGCTTGTTGAATATAGCATGCCGAAATGTCAGTTCAACTTTGTTGTTTAATAATTTTACAATTTAAACGTGTATTACTTACTTTTTCGTTTTTTATGATTCTTTGCGGAATTATTTGTGGAAGTTTTCCTTTCTCGGTTGTCAGGAATTTCGTGTTTGTGTTCAGTTTTAAGGCGCTTTCCGTCCGTGATTGTTTTCTTGTTATCGAAAGTTTTGTATTGCTCTTGCCGACTTAAGAATTGTGTTAATAAATTTTCTGCAGAAATGTTAACATGTTGTTCATTGTTTGTTATAACATTTCCAAGGTTTTTGTTAGTAAGGTATACTTTATTCGAACCGTTTAAGACTGCAAAATCACTGACCATAGTTTGGACCACTGATGGTTTTTTCAGGAATAAAATGGGTTTTCCTGGGTCTATTTCTAATTGTTCCACAAGTTTCATCTCCTTTTCTTCTAAGCGACATAATGCTTGTGGAGAAGGTATTTGCGGCTTTTTGTGTTTTCTGTCCAATTTGAAATCTTTTCGTCTCCTGAAGAAATTGCTGGACATTTTCAGGTAATTTAGAAATAAATTGCAAAAATTAAAATTGTACAAACTACTTTAAATTTTAGAAACTATATTTAATTTTGTAATTGCTAGGATACTGTACAAAAAATTTTTTGAACATGGCCAACTTAATTCTATTTTTTTGTCAACTTTTCTTTACAAACATTAATACTAAAAAGTTCGCCAATTTAAAACACGTTTCTTGTGGTTCTGAACAACAACTTTAATTCTTTTTCATACTTATTTAGAATGTATATAAGAATATAAGCAACGTGAAAATAAAACGCTCTCGGTAAGAATAATTTATATTTTTTGCCTTTAAACTTAATTTAAGGTACGAAAAATAAAAGCTGTAAAATGTTTTTAACAACACCACCTGTATTTGAATCAGAACAATTATTTGATTTAGTATACTAAAGTAGGTACAACATATGTTTCAAGCAATGATTCCAAAGTAAAACTATTATTACAAACATATACAAGTGATATTGCATTTTGCTTATAGAATACATACAGTCTTACGGTAAAACACAGACATTTATCTACGTTATTATACGTGGGTTTCATTGCCATATTTTATTATAACACTTATAATTAGAAGTATAATTTACAAAAGCTACCAATTACATTCACATATCCTACACATGTACAAAATGAAATAATTAAATAATCTCTAAACCATACTTGGTCACTTATGAAAGTGATAACACACAGGAGGTGTACAAAGATTGATAATACTGTAGTTCCATATATGTTTCGTGTTACATGGTCAAGCTAGAAAGCCTGCTATAATAATTTTATCTCAGTCTTTTGAATACCCCTTCAAAAATAAATTCAAAAGCGGTTTAATTAAAAAAGTCCGTTTTGTACTAAAATTGTATTAATTAGAAAAAGGTCGGAAGTAAAAAAAGACATAGGTGAAGATTAAAATCGATCATTAATCGGAAGTTTCAAAAGACATAAAAAGTGGTCTATACGTCCTTGCTTTCTCAAAGATTAAAAGTCGAAAGTAAATGATATCGTTAGTTTTATAACATACAAAACTATATTGTGTCAAAAACAAAAAAGAAAAACATTTTTGTTATGACTAAGTGGCACAGTTTTATAATAAATGCATAAAAGCACCAAGTAGTTACATATACTACACTTAAAGATTCTTAAAGAATTGACTAGTCAAATAGAAACGGAGAAGTGGTTTCTTCGTCATCACTAGATTCTTGACTCGAAGGTGGTGTGTCTACTTGAGGTAGACCAAGATCCAAATATTCTTCGTTTGCAGTTATCGTTAAAATCCTATCTAAATCTTCTACTAATTCTGAAAACACAGGTCTTTGGTTTGGTTGGAAACTCCAACATTCTCTCATTAACATATATATTTCTAACGAACAGCATGGTGGTTTTTCCATCCTATGACCTGCGCGTAAAAGTTGAAAAAGTTTTTCTACACTAGGGACCGATGGGTATGGCGTTCCTAAAAATAAATGTAGGTATCAACCCGACAGTTATCATTATACAGGGTGATTAGTACCTCCTAATGTCATTATCTCCCAGAGTAGTATTCCATATGACCATACGTCGGATTGTGTGGTATAAACCCTGTGAAATAACGCCTCTGGAGCCATCCATTTAACCGGTAGTCGTCCATCTGTTGTTTTCCGGTAATAGTCATTACAATGGATATCTCTCGCAAGTCCGAAATCAGCTATTTTTAGTACATAATCGTCACTTACTAAAACATTCCTTGCTGCCAAATCCCTATGGATGCACTATAAAAAAGATTTATGATTTCTAATTTTTCTACGCAATTCAAGTTTGTTGTAAATTTTACGTACTCGTCTGGATGCTAAATACTCCATGCCTTTTGCAACTTGGTATGCAAACGAGACGAGATCCTTTTGTGTTAATGTTTTGTGCTCCTTTTGGGTCATTCCAACAGCAGGTTCGTAACCAGACGAGGGCCTATGTTGCCGTAGAAAGTCCCTTAAGTTACCATGAGGTGCGTATTCGACAACAACATAAAGAGGACCCCCTTGAGTGCAACATCCCAATAAGTTTATTATGTTGATGTGCTTTCCAATCATTTTCATCATTTCCATTTCAGATACCAAATCCATCATTTCGTTATCAGTGTGGCCCTCTGAATATTTAAAGAATTAGAACGGCTAAAGCAGAAGATAATTTGAATGTTGTTACCTTTTAACATTTTGACAGCAACCACTGAAGTTTGTCCATGTTTTATTAGACCATTGGCTTCTGCTTTGACCACTTTTCCAAATGCACCTTCTCCTAAAACTTTCCCAAGGCATAGTTTTTCTCTAGAAATTTCCCATTCCGAATCCATAGGGAGTTCGTATTCAGAAATCATGTCTGACGAATTATTTAATTGCGTTTTCTGTTTTTCAATTTTTACAACTGGCATTAGCTACAACCGATTAAAATATTTTAATTAAATAATTGCGTCTACGATTTTTTTCAATATTCCCACCAATGGTTCCGTTACACCCGCAGAACTGTTTTGAAGTTTTTCCACGATAACTTTTTTTGTCCATTGGGTAATTACTGCTGCTCTTGCAGCTTTTTCCATTGCCATTATTTTTTTCATTTTCTCTCTACAATGAAAATTTTAAATTTATTATATAGGTATACTTTTTGGGGTAGTATAAATAGTAACTAACTGTTTTAATTTTCTCATCACTACTGCTACCGCAATCAAAGCGAATACAGAAAGAAGACAAACGACCCCAATTAAGCTTGGTATCAGAAATGATTTAGGTGGAGTATCTTTAGGTAGATCTGGAATAAATATAAATTTGTCAAAAATATAGTCGAAGTTGTGTGTTATTTTTACATACGGTCAACGACTTGTAAATAGCCATGCGAGTAAGTAGTTCCTAAACTGTTTGCTGCGACACACGTATACCATCCTTCGTCTTCATATGTCACATTTTTCAAAACCAGGATTTCTGGGCTTACATTCTCAATAGTCTAGTGATTGAAAAAATAAATTATATTTTACCCTCGTCGTTCTTAATACATGTAAAATGTTAAAAAATTAAAGTCTAAAGAAAGCTCGCAGTTTTTTTGAAAAACTTTATATAATAGGAAACATTAAGACATAGCAAGCTAATTTTGTATAGCAAGAACAAAAACACAAAAATGCAGTTCACTTGTAGTAGGATGCTTAATTAAACTTAAAAAGCGTTAAAAGGGTGCACAAAGAAACATTTATTCACAAGTGAATTAGAAGAGAAAAGAGTTTTTACAATGTTTGCTAAAAGATGTAATAAAAAGATACCTGTACATATTAAGTTACAGCATAGTAATATTTTAAAGTTTTACGTTTTATTAGTGTTACAGATTTTTATTATATCATTTAGCAAATTTTGATACGGACAAGTACAAGATGTGAAAACCGTTGTTTGTTTTTTTTTTTTGTTTTTGTAATACCTACCAGTTTGGTGGAGTTGATATTTTTCCCGCTGACCCAATAAACATAAGGGTTTAAATCGGAAAGGACTTTACAAGTAAAGTTGACATTAGTACCGACTAATGCAGTAACATTTTGAGGGGATTCTGTTATGATAGGTCTGTTGTGATACCTCTCTAGAAATAATAGACAAAAAATGACCACATGCCCCAAACATTAACACACAAGTACAGAACAGTTATATCCCGCGCCCTTTTCTTTTCTCACATTTACATTTATACATGTAAAACAAAGATGAAGATATAATAGGAAAAGTTCGTTAATGTAAGAATAATTAACGTATAAGAAATTGAATCTTGGCTAGGCACGTAGTGAAACATATTTAATAAGATTAAGAAATAAAACACTTCGTACACTTTTTGTTTCACAGTTTTCATTTAGAACACTAACAATTGTTTCAGCTGCTAAGCCATTATCAAAGAGAATAATTTTACAAAAGTAACAACGATCTTATATACCTATGTAGGGGTTAGATGAACAAATTTAAGAGTGGGGATTCCAAAATTCAGTTTGGTTGCTAATGTCTAACTTTTTCTTTGAAAATAACAAAAATAAACAATATGTTTTTATTAATTTTGTACCTTCAGTGTTTAGTAAAATTTGTAATAACATAAAGAAAACTAACATCATCCCGATATGTGTAAACAAAAATAATCTAGGTTCTTTCATAATTAACAATAAACTAGATAAACAAAACACTCTTGAAAAAAGTGGTGTTTACCAGTTGAACTGTCTACATTGCTCCGCCTTCTATATTGGACAAACAGGTCGTTCTCTAAAAACCCGTTTAGAAGAACATAAAAAATCTATCATCCAAAATAAAAAATGCACTGGATTAGCCGAACACTGCATTACAAACTATCATTTTATTGATACAAAAAATTGTAAATTGTTACATAATTTAAATAAAGGCAGACGGCTAGATCTGTATGAAATTTTATAAATTAAAAAAGCATGCAAACATCAAGATAACGTACTAAACGACCAAACTGAATTTTGGACCTCCCCACTTTTAAATTTGTTCATCTAACTCCTACATAGGTATATAAGATCGTTGTTAGTTTTGTAAAATTATTCTCTTTGATAATGGCTTAACAGTCGAAACAATTGTTAGAGTGTTCTAAATAAAAACTAAGACAAAAAGTGTACCAAGTGTTTTATTTCTTAATCTTAATAATTAACGGTCCAAGTGATATGTCCCAGCTAACTTGATCAAACAGCTGTTTTAATTTTTATTTTTGAGAAAAAAGCGTTGCACGCCAAATCCTTTTTTATATCAGGATTAATTATTAGAAAAAGAGCAGCGAGTTGAAGATGATATATGTTCAGTTTTATCTAATTTGCATAAAAATTTAGTGTATGACGTAATCATCAAGGGAGAGTTTTAATCTTATACGCCTACACCATTAGGGCGCGTCATGCAGTGTGTCGCCATATTTGGCAAGCCCTTTTCCAAGTAAGCAGCTTAAAAGTTAATGTAAATAGTATATTTTTAAAGCTTGCGATAAATACGGAACCGTTTAAATTAAATTATTATAATAGGTAATTAGCATTTTAAGCTGATTAACTTGTCCGCCATAAGAGAGAATAGAAAGTGTGCACATTTTGTGAAATATTTACACAAAGTATTTATTTTAATTAAAAGTGCTGTAGAAGATTTTAGGCCATCACCGGAAATAAAACCACCACCTTTCTTAGTTATTTTGACATTATTATTTTTATATAAAATTAAAAGCTATTTTGCCCACGTGCCCATAGTAGTCTTTTGTAATCTTATTGAAGTACCTGATTAATAGCGTCACTTGGGCTCGTTTTGTTAAAATCAAAGGATATATTCGAACTCTTTAACCAGTATATGTAAGGCATTAGATCCATAAAGACTTGCGGACATTTAAATACCACTGTGGTGTTTACCTCCGCTGTTACGTTATGGGGATAACCTTCTTTAATGTACGGTTTTGATGGAAAACGTTCTATTCAATTAGTCAAAATAATTAATTATATGTATATTATAGTTACCAAGTAACAGAGACTATTTGCTATGAATATTTCATAATTTTTGCTACAATATATGTGTCATTGTGTTATCATGTCTCCATTGTAAGCCTCAAGAATGTCAACTATTAAAACACCGATTTGTATTGTATAAAATATTCAACTCTAATGATCATGGAGCTATGACATTGTTTGTAGACCTCTTCTTAGAACGTACATACATACATATAAGTAGTTGAATTTTAAATTATTCCAGTGAATTGTGATACAAGTTGTACATACTAACTTATTTAACAAAGACATGATGTATCCACATTACATACCTATGTTAAACTGAATACGATTCAAAGAACAAAAATTCCCTATGTGTATTTGTTTTTGTTTAATTTTCAAATTCAGAAAAAACTACCAATGTTGTTGGTGGTGATCGGTAGATGAAACATATTAATATAGAAGAAATGAAATAAAAATTGTTTCAACACATATATATTTTCTCGACGAATCGTTTCGACCAAGACGGTCATTATCAAGAGTACTTGTTATACTAACAATAATATTAGTCTAATAGGTATAACATATATATAATTACAATTGGATCCTCTCGGTGAGAGGAAAAGGAGAAGGGGGTGAAAACCATGAAGTTATAAGTTGCTTAGTAACAAAGATAATTCAATTTGGTTATTTATTAAATTTGACTTTGAAAACAATACTTTTTTGATTTCTAAATTTTCTAGGAGATTCAACTTTTTACTTTTGGGTTGAATATGTAATATTTTTACGTTATCCGTATCAATTTCATGGTTAAACTCAACGAGTTTATCAAATCAACTGCAAAAATTGCAACGCTATTTATATCTGCCAGAGTGGCCGTGCCTTTAATGTCAGACTGAAAGAACAGGTAAGTAGCATTAAGAAAAAAAACTATATACAACAGGCTTGTCAGAACATTGTGTAGGTGAAAACCATGAAATTGATACGGATAAAAATATTACATATTCAACCCAAAAGTAAAAAAAGTTGAATCTCCTAGAAAATTTAGAAATCAAAAAAGCATTGTTTTCAAAGTCAAATTTAATAAATAACCAAACTGAATTATCTTTGTTACTAAGCAACTTATAACTTCATGGTTTTCACCCCCTTCTCCTTTTCCTCTCGAGAGGATCCAGTTATAATTATATATATGTTATACCTATTAGACTAATATTATTGTTAGTATAACAAGTACTCTTGATAATGACCGTCTTGGTCGAAACGATTCGTCGAGAAAATATATATGTGTTGAAACAATTTTTATTTTATTTCTTCTATATTCAGAAAAAAAAAACATTTAATTCATTTCTTGACAGTCGAATATACCGAATAATAATTTCTTAGTGAAATAAGAATTTAAAATGGATTACCCTGCTCCAAAATAAGCTCATAGTTACATATATCTTTTATTAGCCAATAAAGCGTACAACTCTACTGGTAATCGTTTAATAGAGTGACAAATTCAGAAATATTCGGTAATAAAAATAAAGCAAATAGTCTGTCTGTCATATGACTAATAAGTATATTACCAAAAAGAATTAAAATGAAACAAAATTTATTTAGAAACTCGACAATTGTTTCGGGCATTGCCCATTATCAAGAGTAATTTCTTTTTGGTAATTTTATCATAATGTTTTACACGAAGTGCTCCGTTGAAAATTTGAATGTAATAAGTATATTATTTAATAAAAAGTAAAGCATTTATACGAAGTTAACATGAGAGGAGCGTTCGTTTGAAATTTCAAAAATAGCCAACATACTGGCAAATTTCCTCAAGTTAATGAAGTCAAAATTAGTTGGGAAATTGTGAATGAGAGGCATTACTTTTCATACACCGTTTGACATTAAGTTCAGCGCGTCGCATTTACCTATTACGTCCAGTGAGAAGTTGTGATTGATACACCCCAGAGCGTTGCAAACTACGCAGCTGTAGTTACCGGCGTCATTCGGGACGAGGTCTTCTAAAGTTAAAGACCATGTTCCGTACCGAACATTGCCAAGATGCCTTTGAGGTATTTTATTATTTTTGTACCATGTTATGTTAGGGGTTGGATTGCCGTGCGCTTTACATTTCAAACTTATCATGTTGCCTGCAGGCTTCACATGGGTTTTCAACATTTTTCTAGCCCACGTTGGGGCTTGTAAAGTTGCATTCTCGTCCACATGACCTCCTGTGGAAACTTTACCTCCTACATCTTCTTCCTCATGACCATCTTCAGATGGTATTGGTTCGGATGAATTTAAAACATCTAAGAACAAAATTGATATTAATATGATATAAATTTTAGAATTAATTTGTACCTACTGTAGATTATCTCAAATTAATGAGGAAAATTTTTGCTACTGCTCTCACGCCCTCACCGGGATCTTTAGCTTTACGCACTAACGCTTTTACTACTAAGCTACGAGAGGTAAAAGTATTGGCGTGTAAGGTCAAAGATCCCGGGTTCAATTCCTGGCGAGGGCGTGATAGCAGTAGCAAAAAATTTCCTCATTAATTTGAGGTAATCTGTAGTAGGTACAAATTAATTCCAAAATTAATATCGCATTAATGTATTTCAATTTACCTCTACTAATAAATTATCTAAAAAATATTTCATTATTATCATTAATTGAAATTTTCGATTAAATTAAATTTCTCTGTGGAAGGAAATTATTACAGTCAGTACCTATGCTGTTGAGGGTGTCGTCATTGTTTTTAAGTGCTCCAGACTGCAAAAATAGTCCCAAACAAAAAATGATCGCCAGAAGAGACATACTTTTCGATTGATTTTTCTTCTAGACATCTGTAACAAAAAAGATTTAACTGTTTAAAAGTTATTCTACGTTAAATCATGTAAAAATTTACTTTTTTTCGAGATTAACAGCGAAACTATTATCACAAAATAATATGTTTTCTTGTAAGACATTTCAACCCTTATAAAATCATCAACCAATAAATATTGACATTGTCGTTTACTTTCAACTATGCAGGGTTATTCACGCTATACGGCACGGAATATTATGGCCAAAATACGAGACTTTCAAAAAGTTTAACTTTTGGGTTAAATGGGGGTCTATTATGGTTACTTTTTAAAATTATTTTCATATTATACAGGGTGTTCCAAATACCCTAAAAGTATCAAAGTTATGTTGTGTTTATATTATTGCATTTTTGGATTGTCCGATAAAAATAAGGGGCTGTTTTGATAAGGTTTATAGTAACTAAACCTTAAGGTTTTTTAAATAATTTGAATTCTATCAAAATCTAACCTAATTTTCATGTTTCAAATACTTAAGAAGTATTCAAGTTATGTAAGCGAAATTTACAATGAAATGTAACAATAGATCATATTTTATATCCCAATTATAATAAACTCGTCATCTTATACAGGGTGTCCAAAAATTAATACTACTTAAGTAAGAACTTTAAGGGGTTGTAACTTGATTAATTTAAATGGAACACCCTATTTTTTAACATACCAGGAAATGTATTTTTTAATTACCTATCATTTGGTATTAGAGTGTTCATAAGCTAAGACTTCGCGTTTTTACAGGAAACGCTAAATAATTGTTTTATGTGACAATTCTTATAACATTCCACAAGGATAAAAATCATATCAATACGCTCCTTTGATACTTTTAGGGCATTTGGAACACCCTGTATAATATGAAAATAATTTTAAAAAGTAACCATAATAGACGTCCATATAACCCAAAAGTTAAACTTTTTGAAAGTCTCGTATTTTGGCCATAATATTCCGTGCCGTATAGCGTGAATAACCCTGTATAAGCAAGTAAAAAAAATTAGTTTGAATTTGCTTGCGTGGGTAACTTAACTTAAACTTCCGCTATGATGACGACGAACGTTTGAAAATGTTATTCCCAATTTTCCTTCCAGCCAATGTGTAAACTATTAATAAGTGCACTCTATTTTGTAAGGAATTCAACTCATTCCGAAATTACTTTAATCTGTATATCTGCAAACACGTCAAATTACAAGTATTCATTCATCAAATTATATCTGCACGCCTTCATATAATATACAGAGCGTCTGAAAATATTTTTTCTTTCTAATTTTTAACTTCTGCCGACCGTCGTTTTGCTTATTTTTTCATCGAAAGGAAGTTATTATGATTAATTATGACTACAAGTGAGTTTTTCTGTACTAACAAACAAAATAAACGATTTTCGTAGCTATTAAACATATTTAAAAGTTCCTTCTGTGCAAAGCAAAAATAGTTTGGTGACTCAATTTTGTCTGGTCTTGTAAAGTCTGTTTTATTGACTCTACTTTCTTGACTATGTTTATTATTGAAATAAATATTTATCTCTGTTGAAAGGTAAATTTTTAAAATAGGTGGATTTTATAAAACATATGTATCTGCTACAGAGAATGTCTATAGGTTTCGAACTAATAACAGTTTAATTTTTGCAAAAAATCAAACGATCAACAATAAAAGTTTATTTATAAAAAATATTTATTATGTGCGTTTAAATACAGTTGTTACTTTTTTTAAAACGGTTATAAATAATGGTGGAAGCGTTAGACACTGTGTATACATAATAATTTGTTTTGTTGGTTTGTTTTCGAAATTTTTACTAGATACTATCTAATAAATTAAAATAAGGTGTTAGTAGAAATTGTGGGTGGTGTAATTTACCTTCTACCAACCCACATCAGTGACCTGGCAGGTGTTATATATGTACTACGAAGAAAAATATTACAATACACTTATTATACAAGTAAAAAAAAATCTGTTGCCAAGTATGTTACAATAAATGTTTTCCGTTTTTTTTTATGATGTCAGAACATTATTTTGGACCAGTAACATTCGTATCCGTTTTTGAAAAAATTCCAATTGTTTTTGTTTACAGTTATTTTCGATTTGTTTTGTGGAAGTTAATAAAATTTCATTAGTGACCGATTCAAAGGTTTGGTAGGCGTTTTAAAATTTTGTTATTTAATGTTACTGACCTATATCGTACAGTTTTTTTGTATTTAGGTCATTAATAAACCTTCGATCAGGTACATGTTGCGATCAAAGCAATTCTTGATCTCAAAAAAGCACAATATATAAATGGTTTGTTGATGTCGATTGATTGGCCTTCTAAATATATATTTATGTGTACACAGAAACGATTAAACAATACTCTATATGTACAGTAGAAAAAATTATAATTATAATATCATATTTATATTAGATACGTAATTATTATTAGTTGTTGATGACTTGAATTAATTATAGTATTAGCTAGCTAAATAGTTTTACGTATTTGATATTAGGTATCTATAATATATTAATTATTCTTGTAAAATCTTCTAAACGTAATGTAAACAGATACCTATCTATATCTATATACGTAAATATATGCAAACACATTTGTTTTGAGATGTATAGAATTTTTTGCTTATACATATACTATCATTATATTATGTTGGTCCAGTGGCAAACGTTTTTTGTTCTGCCGTATGTTAGGGCTCATTTTTCACTTGTTTTTTGGCGCGTTCATTTTCGTTCTCGACAACTAATTTCAAAGTTAGCTTGTTGCTATTCATAGCCGCCGTATTCATTTTTATGTTTATTTCAATTCGCTTATAACGGAACTGATTTCGTTTGTTTAGAACGGAGCAAGTTCTATGTCACATATTGTGACGTTCGAATGTATCATTGCTTCAAAGAAATTAGACTGCTAGTTTTCAACTTAACGGAAAACATTTGTCCTCTATTGACATACACGTAAAACATACCAAATATTTCGATATTTTTGTCTATCTTTTAATTAATAGTTACAAGACGAATTGTCAACTTAATTAATTAATAGATAATTTAAATTAGTACGTACACTTCGTGTAGTTTTTAACTGTATGTGTATTATCAACAGCAGCGATTGAAATTTTTAAATTATTTCCGGTTAGTTAGATGGATGAATATGTGTTCAATATAATATAATCGGAAGTAGATTAGATGCGATGCTTGTTTGAGGATTTTGCTGAATCTGACCAAGTTTTTGATGATAAAGAAGTAACATTGTTGTAGGGCTCGGTATATGTATATGTCTATATATGTATGTATAGAGAAAAAGAAGAGTAAGTAAAGAAGGGCAGGTAGATTTGAACGGCGGAAAATATAGTCGCACGTGTGCGCCATATGTGCCAGAATTTTTACATCTCGCCAAAGAGACGCGTGTTACAAGCTTACCCCCAATGTTGACGCTTCAATGATCAGATGGAACAGGAGGAAGCTGCAACCTACGTACTCATCATCTACGGTTTAAAATAAGACGTTAATATATTACTACGAACTGACCTCAAAAATAAAACCTAAAAACAAATATATATTCTTTCGAACAACCTACCGGAAATAGCAAACGATTCTTAAAACTCTCGATGTAAAATTTATAGAAAAGCCTCGCTATTTTTAGATGCTTTTAATAAATATATAGCTACAGTTATTAATTTTTAACATTAAACGAAATCGTGTTTGACACCTTGTGGGACACTTGAAATTTAAAAAAGAAATCCTAGGCAATAAAGGTCACTGTAAATTGTAAATGTAACTGAACGGGGCCATGTTTGATACCTTGTGGAATGCCTTAAAATTAATAAACTTGTACGTATCATGAGGACCACCATGAATTGTAACTTTTGATGTCAAATTTATAGAAAAATGTTGCTATTTTAGTAGTTATTAATTTAACTTTAATGTTTAATGTTAAAAAGTAGCAAATTTATAGGAAAACTTCAATAGATACTAAGGAAATTGAATTCTGGTTTGGCTCAAAGTTTATGATGAACTTTGATAATGGCATAACAGCCGAAACAATATTGTCAGTATTTAATAAAAATTGTAGAACATATACCAAGTGTCTTGTTTTTTCTTAATACCAGTACATACTTTTTAAGATTATTTAAGATCTTTCCTTTTTAATTTTTAATTGTGGAATGGCTTACATTTTGTATACTGTGGATGCTACTGTGAATTGTGTACAAAAGACAGTTGTTTAAGATAATGTGACATTTTTATGAACTGCTTTATTAAATAAACATATTCTAGCCTAGATACAAACGTCATAAAGTTTCGAAAACCAAAAAAAAAAAAGAAAAGCTTGCCTCTTTGTCGTAACCATGTAACATACAGGTCTTGTCTATGAATAGACAGCAAAAGTTGATGCATACAATGTGTTACAGTATACGGTATTTAAGTAATGTTCTTGTCTTCGGCACGGTCAACATTCGGCACTTCCCTACATCTGGTTTACTCATAAAGTTCCTTAGAATTTTACATTTTATTATCTATTAATGGTAATAGTCGAACCATTTAACTTTACGGTAGAAGTTATTGACTTTTGCCAGTGCAAGTCAATAAAAATAAAACTTTGTATCCGTTTCAAAAATTAACTTTATAATACGATAGATAGCAGCGTTTTATACTAGAAATTTTTTATTATTTATTATATTTTATTATATGTTGTGTATGTAGTAGAAGCAATTATGAATAATAAATACTTAGATAACAACGCTGTCCCAATGATATTTTACAGCATCTGTTTAATACAAAACATTATAATTTTTCTCAAAAAATCCATTGTTTGAGCCTTTACTGTATAGAAATTAGGATTCATAATGAGTTAATTAAATATCGAATAATAACGAAACAAAATTTCCACTAAAGATTTATTCTCTTAACAATTGTTTCACCCTATAAAGGCATTTTCAGAATAAGTGATATTACAATTTCATACCAGCCTATCTAATATTTATACAAAACTCAAGCTTAAACTAGGGTGGGCATTTTCACTAGTTTATCTGTAATAAATATATACATTTTCTATTTCATTTACCATTATTGCATTACTTTTGATATGTTTTTTAATTTCCAATGATTCTAATATATCTAATATTTTTCCGTTTTCTAGTTGTTTTTCATTATAATTTTTTTACATGTTCTTGAATTCTTAAAGATGCCCTTGTAGGGTGAAACAATTGTTAAGAAAAATAAATGTATTGGTGAAAATTTTGTTTGTTATTATCGACAGGTAGTTTAATTATTATCATATTCTTTAATTTACCTAAACCACACCAACTTTGCAAATATTTCACGCGATCTAACTTAGAATAAAAATAATAAGATTGTGGAAGAAATAAGTAAATTTAGGCAAAAGATATTTTCGAAGTATCACATGTACATATATTTAATGGCAATTTTATATGGGATTGTTTTATATCGAGTTTTCCAAAATTAAAAAATTTAAATTATGTTTACAACAAAATTATAATATTTATCAATACTAATTTCAAATATTTCCTTTTGAAACAAAGAAAATTTTTGAATATAGGTTAGTACATCTTGGTCCACGTTGGTTTTTGAAAATTCTATTGTATTTTCAATTTATTTACAAATGAACCGATCAATTGTCGGAAATCGATCTCATCACTCTTTAATTAAAGAAGCACGGTATTGTTTTTCGTTAGGTTCAGTAGAAAAATAAACAAATTCGATGTCTTAATGTATCCTGTACATATTTGGCATGTTTATTTTTAATTAATTGCGTAGGTGAGTGAACTTTATTCGTACCTTTTGGTAGCTTTTTAATTTTTTGGAAGATTAAAACATGGTTAAAAATATGTATGTAAGAAAATATTTATTACCCTCCACTTTTTCACACGACAGCAGATGTAACATCGTCAAGCGGGAAAATAAAATTTACTGCTTTTATTCCTTTCATTTCTATTTTCTTTTTGAACACAATGGTTTACAAGGAACAGAACAAATAAAATTCAATTTTTCATATTGAACACTCTACATGTTTTTTGTCCGGAGACATAGTCCCGCAATTTTACAAAAAATTAAAAAAAGAATTGTGCTACTTTGCAAAATTCGTCATCCACAAAAAATATGTTGGCCCCGTTATTTTTGAAAAAAAGATAACATTACCTAATCTAACAAAAAAAGTGGTCATTTTTGAACAAATTGTATTAATGCACCAATTTTTTTTGTTGAAGAATTTTACGAAGCAACACAGACATCCAGCTATTGTTCTACAACAATTCATATATACATTTGCTTAAAAATATCTAAAAGCATTTCTTAAATACAACACTTATTATTGTATCTATTTGCATAAATACTTCCTCATGGTAGGAGGCGCCATATATGAGAACAAATTAATAGCAAAAAATCCTATGGTAATTAAGTGTTTTATCTGGCATTGTAAATACTTGTGTGGACATGGTAATAAATGTAAACTTAATTATTTGACATGTGTAGCGTAAGTATTGTGTAATTTTTTAAACTTCGTTCTTAGCAGTCAGTATTACAATCAGAGACGTATCCATCATATGACCCCTGTGTCAAAATAAACTTGGTCCATCTAACGAAAATATGATTTTTTTTTGGAAATTTCTTATTATGTTAAAAACAAATTATTATCTGACGTGCAACTAAATACATCTGAAAACGTTTTAACAAGAATACTTAAAGAATCTTGTTATATTCGTTCTTTGTGAAGCATTTTTTAAATTATTAATTACAATTGCTTCGGCTTTTCAGAAATATTATTAATATTTTTTTTACTGCTCAATGTGTGTTGGTTGGGTTTTGTAGAAGTTCCTATAAAATGTGTTAATTTGGTTTCTTCGTAAAATTATCCGATTGTACCCATAGAGTCCCTTTTATTCATTACTTTGTCCTTTCGTGCTGGGTTTCCTCATGACAAAACTTTTAGTATAATATTTCATACACTTGAACGTTGACTATACTGTGGCTACCTGCTAAGAAACTTTAGGATTCCCATCAAAGAGAACATCTTCAAACGATATACTGGGATTAATTTTTGGGAACTAAAAACATATGGGCTGCTGGTTTGGGAAAGCAATATTACTGACCATCCTTTAACAAGGGTCAGGGTCGCTAAGGACACATCTGGTTGCCATTTCTCACTAGAACTGATCCAATGAGACAAGACAACATTCTCAGCTTGTGAATGGATTTTACATTTTGATTTTTCCGTACTAATATAACGTATTTATTTTTTTGTAATATTTTGTTTCAAAAATAAACTCTTTTGAACTATGATAATAAATTAAATATTAAAAATCCTTTTGATTTTGAAATATGTTCGGAAAACATTTTTTTACCTACTTCAAAAGGAATCAAAAAAATAAATTTGCTACAGTTAAGTAAGTATATCACCAACAGTTACCTATAGCCAATGTGTTATTATATATGTAAAGCATCTCATATTTGACCGTTTGGTGTGTTATAAATACATAAATGATCTAATTCTATCTACGTTTTACATTTGTAGCGTAATAATTCTTTATCGAGAATGAGTTGTCATTCTCACGAGCTTTAATGAGCTTAAGTGGAAATATTAAATAAACGATTGTATATTTGGTAAATCATGTCATTTGTACTATCGTTCTTTTGTGAAAATGTACAAAAAAATCAATTACCAACCAATTTATGCGGGTGCTAATGTCCAATAAATTGGCATGAATTCATAGTAAATCGTAAAGATTTCCCGTCGTTGTAGTATGTACGAATGTATGTATATTAGCCTAACAATTCCAACAAACGAATAAGTAAAATAATTCTAACTTTAAAAGGTTTCAGTTTTAGAAATTACCTTATACAAACAAATAGTTCTTTCATGTGTAGTTTATGTCGAAGAAACCGAAGACAAACAAATTAAGGAAAGCATGTAAATAAAAATACTAGTTAGCAGTAGTAGTCGTAGTAGTAGTAATAGTAGTAGACTGTGTTCAACAAAGCAGAGTTAATAAAATTTAAAATGATCTTTGGCTGCGGGTTTTTAAGCGTTTCGTTTTTAAAAGAACTAGATCACCGACGAAATCTGATATACCTATACGACCGTTTATGTAGATGCAGTCCATGAATCTAAAGCCAACGAAAAACGCTCCTACAGCTGCTAAGATTTGGAGACGGTCCTTGAGGTAGTTTGGTGTCACCGGATATCACATATAAGAGGCAATTCAAACTTATCAACATTCATACAATAATGTCTACTTAGTATTCGTGTAATGTATCTCAAACCATCTTACAAGTGAAATATTAAAACAATAGACACCTTTATAAGACAAACCTATTTAAATTCAGCTTGCTATTTCGTTTCGTTTGACGCTATGGATCTCATTTTGGAATGTCAATAAGGACAGCGATTTGGACTGGCTATTTGTTGTCTTTTTTTTTGCTATTGGCAATTTTCGGTTCCGCTAGCTTCTAGTTAACACCCATAGACTAACGGAGCGTTTGCTATTCGGAATGCAATATTACAAATGCGTATAACAATTAAAAAAAATAATATTAAGCAGTGGCGTCTTTATATTTTTCAATTGTAAACTGACCACTACTACTACTACACATGCTCATACATTCTCCGAAGGAATGACTTCTAGTCTTTAGAACTACATTAGAGTAAGGATTTTTGTGAAAAGATTTTTAATGTGTGCTTTGTTAAAATATTTTGCATTTTCAGAATTTCATACAATTATATACGTATATTATTATCTGTATATATGTAATGTTGGTCGTTTCTAAAAAGAAAATATATACATATATGTATGTAAATGTAGGTATTATATAGAAATATTTACTTGTTTAGATAAGGATAAATTTAAAGGATTTATAAAGTTAATAAAATATCGTCAATGGGCAATTACAAATGCTGGTTGCAGATAATCTTGACTGTGTGCACTTTACGCCAGTTGATTTCGCTAACGAGAAATACAGTTTATGTTTATGATGCATATTTTCGTCATTTCTTACGACTTTGACATTTTCTAATCTACACATCCTTTGAAAAAGCCATTTGTAATTCACAGGTATACTTATGTTTATGGTAAAATTATTTTGTTTAGTTTATCTCAAAAACCAATGATATTAATATGAAAAGTTTCTTCGCTGATTTTGCGTTTCGAACGGTTAAATTTGTGAACAAAAAAAGATTCATAAAAGCCTGTTTTTTTTTCTTCTGACGACAAGAAGGCAGATTGTTTATAAAAACTTTTTGACCAGGATTTACGGCACCAAAGTTGGAGAACCTTTGTGTTGTTTAATGGGGGTTGGTATTGCAATGCAATTTTGGACAGAAACGTTATTAATCCATAAAAATAAGAAGAGAAAGAGTGAGTATGTATGACTTGACGTTTTGCAGGCGCGTTGAGAGTTATTTTGGTACCAATTTATGATCTATTGAAAAGTTGTTTAGAAAACGAAACTGTTATAATAAGGGCATCCAAACTGAATATAATAGTATAAGAGACGCATTAATAAAAACGTTCTGTATACAGAAGGTGAGCATAATGTTGTTTTAAAGAAATTTTGCTACCGTGGGGGCATCTGGGTAAACATTTTCGTTCAATTATTTTTACAAGATCCAAAGTTAACATCGTGTTCTTACTCTTAAAATACCAACAACCATAATCTTTGGTAATTTTAGCAACATACATACATATATACATAATTCCTTGTTCTTACAATGGAACGTTTCTGAGCAAAATTTTCATAAAAGACAACTTTGTATTTGTAAATAAAAGATATTTGAAAGAAACTGTTGACACTTATGTTTGATCATGTTATTCATTTTTTATTTACATTCGTGTACGATAATGACAGAGAAAACGAATCGGTGATCTTTGTATTGTGTTCAATAAGTTGACAAATTTATTTTGCCGATAAATAAATATATTTGTATCGATTACTTACTTGAATAAATAAATTTCGAAATCAAATAAGGTACAAGTAAAATATCTTTTTCGGTCTATCTAGAACATATGTGTATAACGGTAAGTTACAGGGGCTTTTCTTAAAATACGTACAATCTTTCGATGTAGTTGCGATTTGCCGTATCTTCTTGAAATAGAATCGTAGTCGATATTGTTTGTTGGTATAGATACATGCCAAACTTTTGGCAGACTTACTACTACAAACTTGAGTCGATTCGGGACACGGTATTACTAATTAATTAAAAATGGATTTCATACGACAACTTACCAATCAGTTTTGAACCGAGGCGTTTAATTTTAGTCTTTTGTTGTTAGTTTCCAATGTGTGCACAATGTTTAATCACTCGTTATTTCGGGAAACAACGATATCTAAACAGGCGTAAACGTCTCAAAAGTTAATATTACGAACTTTGTCCGTAAAAACGCACTGGGAATTTTCAATTTTCAAATCGCTATCATTGCACGCGCGCTTCGTCTGAACATTTATACTCGGTTTATAATAGGGCCTCGCTTTTAGTTGTCTTACGTGCCAGCATATGCTTTTACTGCGATCGCTACCGTAGCCTCCGGACTTCTGGGCACGCCCCTAGGACTACAACAACGTTCTAACCGAGTTTGAGACTTCTCGATCGCGTAGTGGCTAAAACAAACTCCCCACAGTACAGGAGGAGTTCATAAATAACCTTATGTTTTGCAATAAGCTCTGTTTTGATTGTAACCAACCAGGGATACCTTCGTTTACTACACCAGTTTTAAATGCATACACGATTTTACCTTTGCACAAACTATACTCGATCTCTTAGAATGCGTCAGAACTTGGGGATGAACTCAAATTACTTCTATCACCCCTCTGTTTTTCTTATTTGGATATTGTACAACTGTTTCTATTGCAATTAATTGGCCACAGTTATTAAAAAAATGCGTGGGGACATCAATGGTACTTTTTTCAACCCTTTGCATGTAGCATATAATTTGTCGATTAAGGATTATAGCTAAGATCCTACAAAGTACAAAAGACATCGATTAGATTCTTAATTAATAGATAAGATTAAAATTCATGTTTATGATTTTTATGAGTACCTATTGAAATACTCACGAGTAAAGACATATATTCGTGTTTTTTAACTGATTTATTTATGTAGAATTACAAAATAATATTATGCCCCAGCATATAAATTATGTAAAAAACTCAATCTCATTTTACCCAACCTATTAAAACTGAATTCAAATTTTGCAATTACCAATTCTATACAATTTGTTAAAAATATTCAAAACCTTAATATACCTACGAATGTTATATTAGTCTCGTTTGATGTAGTTAATTTATTCCCATCAATTCCTTTGAATGAATTATTAGATATATGTAAAGAACTTGTCAATAATAATAATGACTTAAATACAATAGAAAAAGACGATTTATTCATTTTACTGCAAATTTGTATTAATCAAAGTTATTTTAAGTCTATCTATCACCGTTACTGAGTGAAATTTTTATGTCTCACTTTGAAAAAAAGTTATACAGTTTAGATAATCAGTTAATAAAACAAATTCACTATTACGCCAGATATGTAGATGATATTTTCTGTGTCTGGACAGGCACCCAAAGACAACTAAGTCTTCTATTGAACTTATTAAATTCCTTCTATCCCACAATTAAATTCACCTTAGAAATAGAAAATAAGCATCCCTAAATTTCTTAGACTTAACTTTAACTAGAAGTAACAATAGTATAAAATTCGATATATACAGAAAACCGACTTTCATTGATATCATCACTCACGCTAAATCTAGACAATCCCATAGTGTTAAATTAAGTTCATTTCACTCTTTCGTACATATATTAATCACTTTACCTCTTGAAAAACGTCAGTTTAATAAAGAAGTTCAATTTTTAAAGTTATTAGCCCAAAATAATGGATACGATGCAAACTTAATCGACAAAATAATTTCCAAAAAACAAAAGAAGTTAATATTAAATAAGTTCTATACAGTCCCAGAAACCAAAAACAACTTGACATACAATTTAATTAATTATATACCTAATGTAAGCACACAAATTTGCCATAGACTAAGGAAATACAATCTAAATTCAATATGTGTAAATAAAAACAATTTAGGTTCTCTTTTAGTTAACAATAATGAAAAAATAGATGTATCCCAAAAGAATGGTGTATATGAAGTAAAATGTAAAAACTGTAATGTGTTTTATATTGGTCAGACTGGTCGAGCCTTAAAATATCGTATAGACGAGCATGTAAAATCTATTGTAAACAACAAAAAATGTAGAGGAATTGCTGAACATTGTATAGTGAACAAGCATTACTTAGATTCACAAAATGTAAAATTATTATACAATGTCAACAAAAGCCAACGGCTAAACAAACTAGAAATATTAGCGATAAGCAGAGCCCAGTACCTGAATCAACAAATATGTACTGACCAACTGGAATGTGGGATTTCCCCCGTATTAAAATATGTATTATAAATAGGAAAAATTACCTTCAACCCTTAGTAATTACCGTTTACTCATCCTTTTGAAAACGACATCAAAGTCGAAACTATTGTTAAGGTTATTTTAAATAAAATTTATGAAACGTATACCAAGTATTTTTTCCTTCAACTCATTATTATTTTAATATTATTACCTATATTATTGATAAAAAATTAAGTAAGAGTTAACTAGGGAAGGGGTAGATGCAGCTTGTAGACAATCCAAAAGCTTCTTTTAATTATCCAATGGCGCATATGCATTTGAACTTCGATCTAGAACCGTATTAATCAAATGCAATTTAATTAATTAAATGTTTTAATCGGCTGAATAGCAGTATAGTGTATCACCGATAAGTGCTGTATTTGTTTCATTGAAATAGCCAATTCTAATCGTTGAAGAAAAAAGGGTTAAGGTTAAGGTTGATGTGCAAATAAATTAAATAAATAAAAAAATGTAGTTTTTAGTACACAGTTTTATATTCTTAAACGTAGTAAACTCGTAAACATGTATCAATGTGAATAGTTATTGTGCATTGTTTTCATTTGATACCAGAACACCAATCAGTAGAGCAATTTAGCAATTTTTGATTTAATGGCTTAATATGAGTCAAATTGCTGTGATATTAAAATTCTAAAATGCAAGGACACGTGTTGGACTCTTTATTTAATCAATTAATACAGTAATTTTTGAAATTAAGAATGACAAGTATAAGAAGTACCTAGCTCAAAAAGATCATCTTGATATCAAATTCATTAAAATATTAAAATAATATATTTAATAAAACTGACTACATATTGTAGATATATTTTTTGAAATCCTGTCCTTTTTCTAGTTTTAGTATCATTATTTTGAAAAATAAAACAGGTGGTGGCGAGCATAACATATAAGTCGACATTCGCGTGTTCCCAAGCCTCCCTAAATGAAGAAAGTGTATAATTCGTTTTTTTGAAATATCTCATTCATTATCTTTTCTGGCTGATTTGACTTAATATATTAATAAAAGTTATACATAATTTAATTATTTATAAAAAAGGATTGCGTGTTTTTTTTGTAGGACTTGCGGTTACGAAGATATTTAAAAAAAACGAATTACGCTCCCTTTTCAAGATGGCAGTTAAATGGCGGCGGTGAGGGGTGTTAGGCGATTAGGTGTTGCTAACGCAAAAAGGAATATCTTAATGTACGAGGCATGTTTTTTAAGTAAGTACCGTTTTGAAATTAATAAAAAACGTGTAGAGATATCTTAATAATTTTATTTTTACATGAAAGCCTGTACCTTAATCTACATTTCTACATAATTTCCTTCAATATTGAGGCACGCACTTGTCATAACGTTTGACCAGTGACCAGTTTTTGAATACCCTTCTCATAGAACTCTGCCGCCTGACTTGTTAACTGTCAACCACTGCATCACAACTGTTTTGACTTCGTCATCGTCTTGAAGACGCTGACCGCCCAGATGTTTCTTCAAGTTCAGGAACAAATGGTAGTTCTGGGCGCCAGATCAGGGCTGTACGGAGGATGATCTAAAGTTTCCCAGTGAACACATTTGTGCGGCCATCTTTAGATGCTCTCACCCACATCCTTACCATTCCATCACTCATAATGTTTTGTCCGTAAACTTCATAGATCTCACGATGAATATCAGTCGGTTTTAGTCCTTTAGCACTAAGGAATCAAATAACAGCCCGGACATCACAGTCGGTGGGACTCACGATTATCGGAGGCATCTTAAACACTCAGTAAAAAAGGGCGAATCAGACTCTAATGGCGTCAGTACGTAGATGAGAGATGTAGGTACTCAGGGCGCATGCGCGGAACGCTGATCGCAGCGTTACGGCGGTAGAATTTTGCAAACGGTACTTACTTAAAAAACATGCCTCGTATGTTAAAAATCGGGGATCACAACTTAATGTTACGTTAATCCTTTTGAGGTGTAGAGTCGAAAACATTGAAGGATCTGATGTTTCGCTTTTAGTTAAAAGGTTCAATAGGTTGAATTGATTTTTGAGGGACGAACTGTTACTGTTAATAATTCCTGAATAAAATTCTGATCATGTTCCGTCGTCGATGTTATCTGCAAAGATTTTAATTGTGCTAAGACTTATTCTAAATTGGTCGAGGACTGTTGCTAGGCGTGGTATCAATGAAAAAACAAAATAATTATTTATTTCCAATGTTATTTTTATGCAATGTAAGAATTGAAAAAGGCGGTGAATTGAAAGGTAGATGTGACGCTGTGTTGTATCCTTAACTTAACGATAACCGGACGTATGCAAGTAGAAATACGACGTGTATAGAATAGCTTCCTGTATGTTTGTAGTGGCTAAGAAAGATCGGAATCGAAAGGTAGTGTACCATCATGCCTCAATGTCCTCAAAATCACACACATTACTATACGAACACACGGGTATAGTAGGTAGGTGGAATACCTCCTCTTTATTGTCGTTTGTACCTGCTTAGCAACTTCAACTTAATAAAGCTATAAACCATTATACTCACGTACGTTTGCATCTTTTAACGGAAATTATTTTTTATTTTTTCTAAAATGTCACTAGGAATATCCCTTCAACTAAAAGCCATTAATTATTATTTTTATAACCATCGGAACAGGGATAATACATCAATCTTACAATAGTAACTCTTTAGCTAAGACAATAGAAAGCATTATAAACTGTGCAAAATGCGACAGAGTTTATATTGGACAAACAGAAAGACAATTCGGTTGATGTAACGTGTCAAAGAACATTTCAAATCACTTGAATTATGAATATATACAGTTTTAAGTGCTTAAAAAGAAATACATAAAACTCTCGAATTCAAATATTAATGTACTTTTTTTTATTGGTAAATAACAAAGCAAAAAAGGACATGTTAGAAAAAAGCGGTATTTACAAATTATTTTGTAAAAAGTGTGATGCATCTTGCATAGAACAGAGTTAGAGGGGGCTTTTGGGATTAGGATTAAAGAACATATTAACAGTGTTAGTAAAAAAGTTAAAAAATGGGGATTTTCAGTAAACTGCTTCAACTCCGGCCATAATTTAGATCAGGATAATATTAAAATCAACATTTCAAACGGTAAAAAAATTAAATTTGATGGAAAATTTATATAGGAAGATAGCTCTAGCTCACAAACATAATTTGGCAAATAATCAACTTGAAATAGTATCGAAACCATCCCCGTAGTAGGTGTATAAGTTTTAAAAACATGGAATACAGATGGTTAAGATAAGGAAGCGTGCATGAAATTGTGTGTTATTCAGTTTGTTTATTTTGATCCATACTGCATTTTATAACTCGTCGTACTGTTGATATGAAAAAGTTTGTAAGCTTGTTGATGCATCTTCTGTATTTCCGTTTCTTGTATATCTTAACAACTAATAAATGTGCATGTGCCTGATGATACAACCATAATTAAATAACAAGTAAATTCTGTCCGTTCGTTTGTTTTCTAAATTATGTGCTACTGTATAAGATGGTCAAGCCAAGAAATGGACCATCTGAAAGGGTAAAAAAAGAATTTTTTGTATGTAGAAATGTGTTTAGCAACTGGCTTCTTGACATTCTTTTGATTTATTATTAAAAAAATAAGAAAATAAAATTATATGAACTTTCTTGAACTCGTATATTATTTTTAATATATAATTTTGAATTTAAAATGAAGAAAAATCGACCAGCACTTTTTTATAGGTAATTGTTTCAATACAGATTATCAAATTCATTATCTCTGTTTTAAGATAAAACCAAACTGGTATTTTATTTTAATGGAAACTATCATAAATCTTGGTACACAATTAATTACCAAACTTTAACTTCTTCGGATTGTAAGTTTTTGTATTTTTGAAAATTTACTGATGAAAATTAGTAAATAAACAGAATAAATAAGAATGGTGTTATCCTTTTGAAAGGCCAACAGTTGATACTTCTCCTTTTTAGTCTGTATCTTCTTGTTACTAATTTTTTTCTTGCAGTTTGTTCGTCATAAATGTGCTTTTTTTCAGAAAAACATTATTAATTATTTAAACTGAAACTTTTAAATAGATGTCCATTGGAAGGTGTCAATGAACCGCGTAAATGTTTAAAAAGGCTGTAAATATTTAAATTAATTTTATTATTTTGCTCTGTATAAGTTAAAAATATATATACTTTACACAGGGCATTTATTTTTATATTCGTTCCCAATATTCTACAAATGTTTTTTTTTTTTAATACCTTTGGCATTATAGACAGATTTTAAAAATTACTGTATTACAATTAAATTCATTGTGTTAACAAAGACAATAGTTAAAGAACGCAGATACTGATTATGTCATGGTCCAAATATATTACCAATCAGCCCTGGTTCTTCAGAAAAAAGTATGATATGTTGTTATGTTGATAAACAAATTTATTACGTCATGTTTACATGGGGGCATTCTCATTCTGAAAAACAAAACATTCACAATCAGTTAAAAATTTATAATTAGTTAATGTGAATACTTTAAGTTAAGTGGATGATTGCTCCTGTAGAATTTAATCTAGAGACTTGGTTCCTTCTAGTCCAGAACACTTTAGAACGTTGAGAAGTTGGTAGCATCACAAGTACCTCCTGTGCATGCTTCAATATTATATGAGATTCTTATTAATGGTCCATTTAGGGAGATGGTACTCAATTTATTATCTAAACGCTTTATTATAAGAAGAAAGTTGCCACTAAATGCACTTTAGATTTTATTTATCTATGCATCTACTGCGGCATTAGATACCTATTTTCGGTATTACTACCCTCTAGCAGTAGGTACTACAGAAATTTAGATGATAAGATACAAAATACATTATTTGTATTTAGTACGAAAAAAAAAGCGAGTCATTGTAGACATGGTTTTTCCAGCTTGTACCTCTTTATTAACCATCAGAAATACTCGTAACGAAACATAAAACAGACCTCTCTATGATAACACGTTTTGTCTTTACTACGTTCTTTAGTTTTTTACCGATAGTTTATGAGAAGATTCAGGAAATGTTTTGACAGGTTACACTACTTAATTATATAAAAGTTTTACCCTTTTTTTGTTAATTAATTTCACTACTTCAATTATGATTCTTATATCTCGTTTATTTTCTCTCATTTTTTACATTTAGGCAGTTATTAATTTAGCTTTATTACTAATTAATTTCTCTATTGTTTCTGGAAGAAAAATGTTAGTGCTTGATGCTGCAATTATTAAATGTTTTCTAAGAAAAAAGAAAATTATAATGACGCTGGATGAAGCTCTGTTTCGCTTAACGGAATTTAAGGTAAGTTTTACTAAAAATATTGAAGGTTTTATTACAGTAGTTTTTCTTGGTGAAATTATTTCAGCAATTAAAAAATATTATTAAACACTTTCCTAATTTCTTATTCTTCTTTTCAGGTAGGAATAATTGTAAGGAAACAGCTCGTAATGTAAGTCATTTGTTTATTCTATTTTATTTATTTCTTATACGAAATTATAAATACTTAAGTATTTTCCTTCTTGTGTGAATTTACGAACCAAACAGTGGCGTAGAAAAAAAGAGGTGAATAGAAAGCAAATCAGTTTAACTACATTACACAATTTTTGATTTTTTTGTCGAATTGTCTGATCAGACCATTAACTTTTATGTTGTTAAAGGTTTTATAATAGTATTACGTGGACTATTGCAGGGTCATTAAGTCAATTTAAATTTATTTTGTTACACATCTATATATTTATTGTTATCAGATGTAAGCATGGTTTTTATTGTCCTCTAACTCAATCTCAAACACCCGATAAACATTTTTATTACACGTATAGTGGTTGTAATCTAAAGAATCGTACCTTTCTGGTAGAATTTTATCTAAACATAGTATCTTGGTTTCTATAATATATACCTATAGTTAAAAATGAAACCTTTTGTGTTGTTTGATGTTACATACTACTACGATGTCTGCAGTGTATCAAATTGTAAATGTTCTTTAAATATACTTAAAACCGTTCTATTATTTTGCCCAACATATTTTACATACAGAACTTTAGAAATTGATTGGTCACTCGGCACTTGTTGAATCATTTAAATAATTAGATGAATAATAAAAAACTTAACAATTGTTTCGACAGTAACGTCGTTATCAAAAGGGATGAGTAACAGATAGATACTAATGGTCGAAAACTAATTTACAATTATTTATAGTGCAGATTTTAATATGGAGGTCGTTACAAATTTGTTGGTTCAGGTAACTAGCCCTGCTTATCGCTAAAATTTGAAGTTATTTAATCTAAAAGATGATTGTATGTAATACAATGGTTTGCAATTCCAGTACATTTATTTTTATTTTCAATTGATTTAACATGTTCGTCAATTCTGTTTTTTAAGGCGCGCCCAGTCTGTCCAATATAAGAGGTATCACAATTTTTTCATTTAACTTGATATACACCGTTTTTTGAAGTATGTCAATTTTTTCTTTGTTATTGGCTAAATGTGAACCTAAGTTAGGTTAGGTTAGGTTGTGTATTTTACATACAGGCATTATACTACAGCAAGTAAGCTGTTGGTATATCATTTTTGGTTAGATGATTCGATGGATCAAATCAATGTGGTTCCTTAAATTTCGCTTCAAGAAAGTTATGTCTATTATTTTGGTCCATTTTTGAAACAGGGGTTGTTTTTTTCGTTATTCAAAGTAATATGTGGCCGTAGAGTGCGTGCTACACAGGAAATGTGTTAGGTATAATAGTAGATTACATAGTTCGGACAGGTGTTTCCTGTAGCTCCAAAAACTACGAACGATGCCGTTGAATATATTTTATTTGTGATTGCTTGGTGGGTGCTACTGCTGTTGCTGTGTTAAAATTAGAGGAATATCCTACCGTGTCACCTCTTGATGATCTTGAACATCGAAAGTAACGTTATCTTATGGCACACTTCAATATTCTCTTTTTTTTAACAGGAAAATAGTCCCATGAAATTAATCACCTTAGCTTGCGTATAGGTACCAACAACATTAGTAATAGAACGCTTAAAGGAAAGAAACTAAGTATCCTGCCTTTCTATTTTTATCCCTGTTCGTACTTGTTTTATTCAACCCGTCTATTTAGAACCATGTTACTCCCAACAGGCAGATGTCACGTCCTCCTTTCATTCCAAATGTAACGATTGATTTAACATTTCTGTTAAAGAAATGCAACTTCAACAAAAACAGAAAAAGGAAACGATTCCTAAGTTCAAATTTCGTTCAGGTGTACGACTAATACAGAGACGAGATAGTGATACTTCTATAGAAAGACGTTCAATCAAAAAAAGAACTTTTTAGTAGGACTTTTATATTATAACTACTGTTTAATTCTATATTTTAATGTCATAAAACAAGAGGTATTTGGGAATTCCATTATTTCATTAATTTCACTGAAAAATATTTATATTGTTCGTGTAAACCGTTTAAAATACAGTTTTATGGTCAGTCTAAAAACCGTAATATGAAACATTGGCCAGTTCTTCAAATACCGGTTTCAGAAAATAAGCAAAAAAAAACTCAAAAAACTGATACTCAAGACAAATATCTCGCATCCGACATAGAGGACCTATTTTTTGTCACTTGTATGACCCCAAAGTCGAAGACGAAAAAGCTTTCATACAACAAACACTTTATTTTAACGCTTTACTGAGGTATGATTCTTGATGCCCCTTAGAGCAACCAAAAGGCAAGTATTAACTGTACAAAATGTTATTATAAACTAATCTTTTCCAAATAGGGCACAAATATTTTTTTAATTGTTTCCCATTAGTGATTAATTATTTGAAGGACTCTACTATGAAAGTTGCCTTTTTAAACATATTTTGTTACTAGATGTATTTCTAAAATGCCATTACGTAAGATGCCCAATTTGTCTTGAATATATTATTCATATCCTGCAATTAAATAGTAAACATAGATAATATTTAAATACAAAAGGTCCAATTAAAGGATGTATCTGTAGTCTATAGCGGTACTGTTCCGCCCCCTCCCCATTCTACCTATCTTAACCACCCCTTCAACTAATATATAAATCCATTTATAGACTTTAATTGTAAGTTCTGTTAATAACTTCCGCTGAAGCCAAAGTTTTGGCGAAACAGTAACAATAAAGGAAAGTTGAAATTTACACGTATTTGTTGTATTATTTATTAAGAAATTGTATGTTTTCGAAATCGATATATTTATTTAAGAATCCTGTTGTTCTTTTTATGAATTCTAAGCTGTAAATTACAAATTAGGTTTTTGAGATGCATATAGGTTATTTACGAGGGTGTATCAAATATAAACGGGACTGATTTTCTTTAAATTACGGATAGGTCAGTGACCTGGTAGTAGTAGATGCGAAGATGGCCTATACCGCTAGGGAGAAGGGAGAACCAACCGCAATTTGCTTGAGTAGCTTTAGTACGAAAAGAAACCATGAACAAGGCAGAAGTGCATGTCTTCGTGGAGCAACGGGTTATTATTATGCTTTTGGCCAAGGAGGGGATGAATCCAACCGAAATTTTGTGGCGATTACAGGTACAGTTCGGGGACAACACCCTGTCAAAAACTCGGGTGTTAATCTCTTGCATGACAACGTCAGGTCTCATAGGGCCAATACCACAAGGCAAAAATTGGATGCATTAAGCTGCAAAACGCTGGAACATTCGCCATATATCCCCGACTTGTCTCTTTGTGATTTTTATCTTTTTAGGCCCCTGAAAGAAGCGCTTGGAAGCCGACGTTTCCACTAGAATGACGCAGTGGAAGCATTTCTTCTTCAATGGTTACAAGAACGTCCGAAGAGTTTCTACGATGATGGCACAAAAAGCTCTCAATTTCTATGACGGAAGATTATGTAAAAAAATATTATATGTATCGAAGTCTAATTAAATTTAGTACGAATCCCGTTTATATTTGATACACCCTCGTATCAATATCTACTAATGAAAGCAAAAAGCAATTTCAGGTTCACACTTTTCCGAAACCGTAGAAATTGCCTCAGTTTTTAATTACGATCATATGAAAATTATTAAAACAGTTAAATGAAAAACTAGAACCTGTTAAAAATTATTAAACATTTATTAGTTTTTACATAAATTAAACGAAAATATATTTTTTTATATTAGGTACGTAACATAAATGGTTTTAAGCAATTTCTTTGTGTATTTTTATTTATATTATTTATACAATGTGATTTTTTCAAATTTTATTTTATTATAAATGAATGCGCTAATATTTGATGTATGACCAGTGTTTTGAGGGCGTTTTGTTTTTCAATGTAATCTTCTTTGGAAGGAATGTACATTTTGTTGCACAAAATCAATTCTAGACAGTTGTTTTCGTTGGATGAAGGTTTTTTGGTGAATGCGCAGGACACGTAGAATGTAGAGCTCTACACTCGATCGTTTCCCTTTTATTACAGTTATAAGGGTAGTGCGTCTTAAAAGGTGGAAAAGGGTTGAATGTATCGATTAAATTGTTATTTGTGAGAAGTGAGTTCCATTAAACGTATGTATAACTTTTACTTCTTTTTCTCAATACTGTTATTCTATTGTATTTGAGTAACTCTATTCATTTCCTATTCACTCATCATTTTCAATAAATTCTCGGATTTTTCGCGATGGAAAAAGGATATATTTCATTATCGTACATTTGTCATTCGTAAAAGAATTAAAAGCTGCAGTTCCCATGTTAGATAACATAATTTCAGCTGAATGGGGGTCTGTTTGTATCATCTTAAAAAGAATGCCGATATAACAAATTAATTAATGACATTGCATTTTAAAAATGTTTTTCGATTGGAAGAAATAATTGGTGAAGTTTACGACTTCAGAGGGTGGATTTTGACATGGCAAATACTAACTATGAGCACAGGTGGGTTCAAGATTGAAACAAATGTAGTTAGAGACCCCATGTATCGAATGGTTTTTTGTTAGGATGATTTAAAAATAACTTGCACAATCAATAGAATGTTTTTTCACTGGTTGATATTAATACTTCAAACTGATTTTATCAATACAAGTTTTTTCTTCTATTGATTATCTATGTACTATTATTTTTCATCATTTTCGATTCCTTATTGTTGCAATATCGTAAATCTTCCTTAGAATTTATATTCTTCACTATAATATTGATGAGGCTTTCACTTCTTGTAACTCCATATTAAATAAAGTAAAACAACGGTTACAAAACTTTTTTATTGTAAATCCATAATAATTATTTCATATTTATATTATATTCAATATGAAATATTTCTTCCACCTGAAGAAGCCACAGTGTGGCGAAATAATTATTGTGGATTTACAATAAAAAAGTTTTGTAACCGTTTACTCTTGTTTTACTTTATTTATTCTTCACTAATTAGGTAGGTATTTATGTTTGTTTTTATTTTTATTTATTCACAATTTCGATACATAATCCATTTGATTCTTGTAACATACAATGCTTCTGTATGTAGATGTTGCAAGGCTATTTATTTTTTTTTAATATATTTTTTTGAATAAACAGAATGTTATCGTATAATTGGGATTGAGCGGGTGCAACTTTGTATTTTAGGCTCATTCTTCCAGTTCCAATGCAACACAGTGATTTCAACATTTGGTCAGTATTAAAAAATTGCGTTGGTAAAGAACTTAGTAAAATTACGATGCCTGTGGTATTTAATGAGCCATTAAGCTTCTTGCAAAGGATGTCTGAATACATGGAATATTCCTATTTACTTCGTCAAGCTACCGAATCTTCCGATCCGTTGACAAGAATGCAACACGTTGCAGGTATAAAAATTTTATGACGGGGAAAAATATAATAAATGTCTAATCTATTAAAAAATTCGTAAGGTTTCGCTGTAAGTGCTCTAGCTGCTAATTGGGAAAGACTCGGGAAACCGTTTAATCCCTTATTAGGCGAAACATACGAATTAGAGAGGGAAGAGTTCAGAATTATCTGCGAACAAGTGAGTCATCATCCCCCTGTGTCAGCGTTCCACGCAGAGAGCCCTGACGGTAGCTGGGTTTTCCATGGCTCGATTCATCCAAAATTAAAATACTGGGGGAAAACTGTAGAGATACATCCGAAAGGGATACTGACCCTTGAATTTCCTAAGTTAGTTTTGAATATATTCAACCTTTACTTGATGAAAATCCAACATCATAAATAAAAGAAAGGTATTGATTTTCACAATTTTATTCACACATGTGACGATCATTTTGCTAATAATATTAGCTTCTTCAGACAGGGAGTATTTACTACTACAATAATGGTTACAATCCAAAATTAATTGAAAATATAGTAAACAAAAAATAGCACTACAATTAATCTATCCGTTTGCAATAAACAAAGAAACTAATTACAACTGTATCACATATCTTGGACCATTCACGAATAAAATAGTCAGTTATTTACAGAAATGTGGACTGAATATTACATTTAAAACGAGATCCTCATTGTGCAGTATTATAAAAAATAATAAAGAGGAGTTTATAAGTTAACTTGCCAAAAAATTTACATATGACAAACAGGGAAAAGCTTCAAAAAACGTTTGTCTGAACACAAAAATAGTTATACAAAAAATAACAGAGATTCTACTTATGCCAACCATGTCACTATAGAGGGACATCAATTTAATGATAAATTGGACATTTTACATATAGAAAGTAAGGGAATTAAATTAACACTATTAGAAGCCCCCTCTTAAATTTATTATAAAGACCATCTTAGTATATAAGTACTTTTATTGTTAAATTTTTTTAACCGAGCGGCGTGGTCTAGTGCTCTATATCATTGCTTAGTATTCGGGAGGTCACCGGTTCGAACCCGGGTCTGACTGCTCTAGAGTATTCTGTGGCTTCCTTGGATCATTTAGGCAAATGCTGGAGCAGTGATATTCCACAGATAATCTTTCACTTCTCTTCTGTCTTCATTTCGTCCGTTTCATCTTTCTCTCCCTAACCACACCACCCACCCATTCCCACGATTCCTGAAAGGAGGCTGAAGAGGGCCTTACGCTCTACCCTCTGGATTTGTACTATAGTGTAGGTCGGAGGAACTGCCCGCCCACCAGCACGAGTAGCTGGTGGGAATGAAACACAAAAAAGTTTTTTTTTAATATCTTTAGTAGTAAATACTCCGTCTGAAGAAGCTAATATTATTAGCGAAACGATCGTCACGTGTGTGAATAAAATTGTGAAAATCAATACCTTTGTTTTATTTATAAGTTAGTTTTGTCTAAACTAAACAGAGACGTGATTATTATATGGACCGAGCGTAAGCAATGTTCTCTGTACTAGAAAATGATGTAATTTGGGTATGTAACCAACAAAGCACATTCAGGGACACGTATTTAAGTTTCTCATGCGCTAAACCGAAATTTACAGATTGAAAATCTCAACTATGACTAATAATACGCAAAATATAATAAGCAACAAAAATAAACTTAAACCTTTAGTAGAAATTTTTGACTATATCTAACATACAAAAATATAAATATTAATTAATAAAAATATCTGCATTCAACTTGCGTGCTGCCTAGAGTTATGTAAAAGTTTCAAAATACATTAAACCCTAAGCGATAATAATAACTAAATTAATAGGTAATTGAACGCATTACTGATTTTTAGCAAAATCAGAATTTACTTTTCAGTACTATTTTAGAACAAAATTAAATCAACTCTTTATCTTAGTATTACTCATTCAATTACTTGCTTACTTTTGCTCCTGTGACAAAATATTTCGTTTGTTGCATCGAGGTACTACTTTTTTAATTAAATACTGAGTAAAATCAAAAACGCTAGGTACAGCATTTTGCATTAATTTTCTTTTTCCCACAGAAACAACACACAACTGAATATTTTGACCGTGTAAAACTTTCACGCCTTATTGCGTTTAACCATTTTTTCTTTAATTCAGGATCCTTAGGGAACCTTCGAAGAAATTACAAACGTATCAGTATGTCATATTTAAATTGTACTTACACATGAAATGAAATGGAAGAACCTTTAGAACTCATTTCACGACAACCGTATGCACAACAATATGCAACCATATTTTTCTAATATTAAACTAGTTTTATATTACTTTAACAAAAAATAGTTCATAAAAGTGTTCACAAAACCCTACGTACAAGAAAAATAGTGTCGCACAACATTTATTTGAAATAACTACACTCAACACTTCTACTGCCTCAAACTTTCTGAGTGAAGTTACGAGCGCTCCTGTCCCTTAATTCGCAAAATGGGTTGCCTACCCAAATGGTATCACTTTATAAACGCAAGGCGCAGTCTAGTTATAATCACGTCTCTGAAACTAAACAAATACAAATATAAGTAATATTAAGTTGTTCATGTATTAATATTATTAGATGGAATGAAGCATATACATGGACAAACGTTCAGTGCTGTGTCCATAACGTTATTGTAGGGAAACTTTGGATAGAACAATGTGGTACTATGGAAATTGTAAATCATAGTACAGGTCATAAAGCCCATTTGAATTTCAAATCTGCTGGATTAAATTCGAAAGAACTCCATAGGGTCGAAGGATTTATAACAGACCGGAAGTAGTTTCCTTTGAATTTACTCTTTGATAGGTGTGAATGTTCGTTTTATTTATTTCCAGTAAACAAAAGTTGAGTTATGTCCATGGCAAATGGACAGAATTCTTCAAATGTGTGCATTATAAATATTACGAAGAATACATCAGAGAGCATCCGAATAAGCTAAAAAAAATTGGCGATCAAAAAAGCAACAACAAAAGCCCAACGGGGGGCTCGCCCTCTCATACTCCAAAAAAGGTCTTTCAAAAACTGAACAGTCTGACTGTGTCTGCTTTCACAAAATCCAATTCAGTTCAAGAGGTTTGATAATTTAATATAATATTTAATCAAATAACATTCATTAAATATTACAATATTTCCGAAGGACTATGAAGACTCTGGTCCATCCGATATTATAGATGAAGAACTGCCAAAAAGTGATTCAACTTATTCCATTGATATTCCAAATTCGATTACCATATGGAATGTAAATCCTCGACCTCTTAATTGTAGCGACGTAAGTTAACAATCAAACAGAAACTACAGTAATAGATCAATCAATAGGAGTTTCTTTTTAGTATTACCAATTCACTTTATTCGCCATGTCTTTAAACGAATTGGGTCATGAATTAGAGAGTAAAATTTGTAAAACAGATTCACGATTAAGACCTGACATAAGAAAATTAGAACAGGGTGATATCGATGGCGCCGCTGTAGAAAAAACGCGATTAGAAAATAAACAAAGGGAAGCGAATAAATTACAAAAGGGGAAAAAGGCTGGAATGGAATGGACACCAAGGTATGATAAAAAAATATTTATTTCAAAGGTATACTTATTAAAAAACTATGTTTATTTGTTGATACAGTTTCTTAAATAAAATTCAAAGTTTTAGGGGTGCAAGTATTGTGAAACATTTTAAATAAATCCACAAGAATGTTTACACGAAATTTATTATATTCTCTACAATATTGTTTCGGCCGATTCGGCCATTATTAAGAGTACAAATAGGTTACTAATGTTAAAATGTTGTCTGAAATTTATACCTAAAAGTAAAGGAAGAGGGATGTACAAAAGATTTTACCGTTGATGTAGAATGAGAGGGGAATTGGATGTAGCTAGTTCTAATTGATTATTTACTATATTGATATTTTTATAAATTGCCTTCTTAATTTCTAATAATGATAATTTTTTATAATCAAAAATTTTGCATTCAAATGTTCCAAATTATAAAAAATTATCATTATTAGAAAAATTGTAGTATGTAGGCTTTCACGACCGGCGTCAGGCTTAAGCCTATAGACCACGGCCCAAAAGTCCGGTAAGTTATTTTAATTCGATTATTAGAAAACTTAGAAATTAAGAAGGTAATTTATAAAAATATCAATTTAGTAAATAATCAATTAGAACTAACTACATCCAATTCCCTTCTCATTCTACATCAACTGTAAAATCTTTTGTACACCCCTCTTCCTTTACTTTTAGGTATAAATTTCAGACGACAACATTTTAACTTTAGTAACCTATTTGAACTCTTGATAATGGCCGAAACGGCCGAAACAATATTGTAGAGAATATAATAAATTTGGTGTAAACATTCTTGTGGATTTTTTCTAGTTTCTTAAATAGTTTTTAAACAATTAGTAGGCAAACAATGATGCATTTGTTTAAACAGTGCAGCCTATGCAAAAAGCACAATAATAAGTTGGTTCATAATAATACTCCTTCGTGTCAAACACTGTACTATTTATTTCAGGTGGTTTTCGGCTGGTATTAACCCTTATACAAAACAAGAGGATTGGGTCTGTAATGGTGAATATTGGAACAGGCAGTATGACGAAGATATAGATAATATATTTTAATTATTAATCTCTTTTTTATGCTGTGTAGACGCTGCATGTTTGCTACCTAATATAATATGGCTCAAACAAATTTATTTTTAAATATCAGATACTAAATTTTATTAGGTAACTAAAAAATTACTAAAAACTAAACACAAATTTTTAGTTAAACGATTTCTTTTTTTCCTTTTTTAAACCAAATGCATTAACTATAATATGATAAAGCAATAAAAAATTTCGTCAGAAGACATCGAAACCATTATTTGCTTCTTTTTAATAACTACACGCTATCCCATTAGTTGATGGTATACTTTTATTGAGAAATTATGTTATTAGAAACATTTGTTTTTAATATTCTAATTGAGTTGATAATTGAAAGGAATATTAAGTGACAATAATGTTTCATAAAGTAATGTTTTTATAAAACAAAATGGTTGTGTTTGTATTACTTAAAATCTGATGAGATTGCTATTTTAATAGAAGACTCAACATTTCATTGGCTTGCTTGCTTTTTCTTCTTAAAAGTGCCTCGGTTTGAAAAGCCAATTATTTTCGACGATATCATTAATTATTTTCGACCCCATGAGGAACTTAAAAAAAAATACTCGTTGAACAATGCAGTCAAGAAGAAATAAAAAGTGATAGGTGAATTTGTAAATAATTTTTAAGCATAAATATAAAGTAAGTAGGTACATATTACAAATTCGTTTAAGGCTTTGTTTTGCCTGATAGGTACATAGTTAGACAGTAAATAAATAAATGATATTAGGTATTATGTAGATTAGGTATATATATATATATATATATCCAGCTTAAATGTAGAGCTGGTAGAATGTGATATGTACGCAAAATATATAACTACCATAATAGGAACAACTTGCCCTGTTTTTAACAACAATTTATTTTTTTACAACGATTGTCCGACTAGAACTGCTATTTTTTTCAACTGAATGTATGTAAATTAAAAAAAAAAAAAATAATAAAAATGATAACTATAATGTGAGTAAACTATATGTGTATATGTATGTATGTTTAATTAATATAATTAATTGCCTTTGGGATCTTACCTATGTACATAATACAAGATGTAAGTAAGTATTTCAAATTGCGCCACAATAGGAAAAGTCGCCGAACAATTGTTTCAATTAACCATAGTTAATTCGTGTTATTTTACGTTGTCAATTTCGGTCGAATTTTAATTTCAATGAGTCACGGTTAAAGCTGACAGCGCATTTTCTTAAAAATTCCATCAAGTATAAATAATAGAAATTAATAATTTGGTGCTCTGCCAACAATTTTTTTCGTAGTCTTTCCCTATTAAGTATTTCTAGCCGCGGAAGCCGTCGTAAGTCTGTACAATAATTCATACAAACTACAAATTCATCCACATTAAATTATATTTATTCATTTTTTTATAATATAAAAGCTATTGTAAATACAAAAAGTCCGAAACCTTTTACCGAGAAATTGTGTTTCATATAAGTATCTTAATAAGAACTTATTTTTTTACTTTTACTATTACTACAACATTTGGATACTATTGGATAGCTTTGTTAATAGATTTGTATAAATAAAAATATTCAGTACATAATAAGTCGCTTAGAATGACGATTATAAAATGAAATTATTCTTTGTGTATTAATACTCTGTAAAGAAAATATAATCTGTTAATATACATATATATGTATATATATATATAAAAATGCCACCACGTACTTTTGCATTTAACACTCTCTTAATAATTTTTCTTCAAAAACAAAAAGATTGAATAGGAAGTTAACTCAAAATAATAATAATTTTTTATTAAAAAGAAACCAACCTTGACACGGTTAATAGATATAACATTTAGCTTTATTAAGTGCTAATGTGGCCTAAACTGCTTTTGACCTTTAAATATTTAGTACAAAATCAAGCAGAATAGTTGTTTTATTTTACAAAATCTTCATACACAACTTAACTACTTCTTCATATATCAGTATGAATAAAAACTGTTAAAATATGCAACATTCATTAATAAAAAAATTGTATTCTTTTAGTTTCTTAAATTCAAAATCAGTATACAATTACTGACAATAATTATACAAAATTTTGTTACTCTTGTAAACGTAAACTGTCATGTGTCGCCGTAGCTGAAATTATTTTTATAAGTGAGATAACTGGGCAGTGTTTGAATTTGGATGCTATGTTAGCACTGATAAAAGTTCACTTGTACCATTAATAAAACAATTAATTTGACACAAAGGTTTAAAGCCTGGATTATTGTTCAAAATGTTTTCAAATTTTTCTTTAAGTTTACGCCGGTATACTTCTGGTAAAGTTTTAGGAGCCGTGGGATTATAAGTTTAGTGTACGATTTTATAAATTTCATGTGCATATATTATATTAAATAATATACGAAACAACTTTCAACTGTTTAACATAAAGAACTATCTATACCGAAATTTAGAAATTTAGACCTATTTTCTCGTTCAGATACAGTTCTTTCACAAAAATATTGGCCTTCGTTCCTATCATAAAATGAACCGTTAAGGGTTCAAGGGTTCAACCATTAGCTTTTAATGTTTTGGCAATGAAAGATGTTTAGTATTTAGGTCAATGAATACAAAAGCTCACTGGATAGGTTTCACAAAGTTTATTGGTCTTCTAACTCTGTAATACAAAAATTGATAATGTCCTAAACCCGAAACGACTCTAATAAACTTTGTGAAACCTATCCAGTGAGTTTTTGTATTCATTAACCTAAATATTATTAAAATGTTTCACAGTGAATGCACCATGAATAGCATTAATCACAGTTAATAATGTGCCGTTATTATAGTTAAATACAAAGCAATTGTTTTTCTCAGAATTTTGTATCAATCGTTACAATTTCATTCATTTACTATTCTATATATATAATTCTGCTTTTAATGATTTTGATTTGAAATCTCGAAATTTTGATTAGATAGTCGTCCTTTGAAGCACAGTATTTATATACAAATACAGTAGGTACTACAAATATATTTAAATACTTAGCAATTTATTTTATATGGCCTTTACCCCATGTTCGATAAATCTAATCATACAATTATCCTTAGTATTTAAAATGAAATTACTTCAAATAAAATACCTTTGAATTATTGAAATAGTAGACTCGCTTGGCATTTGGTGAAACATTATTAAATAAAAACTTTGAAAAATATTTCAAAAAGAACACTTGGCTTGTTTCACAGATTTTATTATTTCTCTAACGATCGTTTCGGTTACAACACCATTTTCAAAGAGTATTAAATTACTAAATAATATATCATAAATTTGTTTCTTAAATACTAGGGTTATCTGTCTACCTGAATGTTTACATTTAATAAGGGAGATACGTCGAAATCTAATTGGTCATTAACGATAGGAAGACCTAATGACGTTTACCTTTACTACATTGATGTAATAATTTTGCATTTTCTGTATCTAAAGAATAATTAAGACTATACAGCGTTAGGCTATACCCGTACATTTGTTATTTTTAATAATTGATTTATTATGCTCGTCTATACGAGTTTTTAAAGAACGACCAGTCTGACCTAAATAGAAAGAATTACAGTCTTTACAATTTATTTTGTAAACTCCCGATTTGTATAATATATTTGTTTTTTCTTTATTGTTTACTAACATGAACTTAAGATTATTTTTATTTACACAAATAGTGTTCAAATTACAATTTTTTAAATGATTACAAACTTTCTTACTTAAAGTAGGTACAAAATTGATTAAATGGAATTTTTTATCAAGTTATCAGGGGGTACAGCATAGAATTTACTTTTTACATTTTTTCTTTATTAATTTTTTAATCAATGAAGCATTATAACCATTATTAATTGCTAAAGATTTAATGACATTAACTTCTTTTTCAAATTGATGTTTGTTTAACGGTAAGCTAAGAAGCCTATGTATGAAAGAATGGAAGGCATTAATCTTGATATTGTTGTCTTGTCTTGAATTGACATGTGGTAAAATATCCGTAAACGTAGGTCTTCTGAATATATCAGAAATTATTTTATTTTTATCTCTAGATAGAGTTAGGTCTAAAAAATTAAGTGAAGATGATTTTTCTATTTCTAAAGTAAAATCAATACTAGGTTAAAAGGATTTATAAAATTTAAGAAGTAATCTAATTGTCTTTTGGTTCCGGTCTAAACCAAATGGCGAAAATATCGTCGACATATCTCATCCAAAAGGAAACAATTTTTATTATTGCATTATTTGAGTTAAAAAGTTTTAGTTCAAGATTTGCCTATATCTCACTTTGTAAGGCGGACAAAGGAGAAATAATTTGAATTGGTATTTTAATGCATTATTTGAAATAAGAGTAACATATAAGTAGTTTAAGTATAATACTTTTATTTCAAATACTTAACGAGTATGCAAAATTCCTTTGGAAGACTTTAGAACACATTTATTTTCTTCCACCTATAATTCTTTGACTGCAGATATTAATTTCTATTTCTACATATAAATGTAAATTTTTTGTTTGAAAACTGAATTGACATTAACACTTGTTTAATTTATAAATATGACTGTACTTGTTATTTAATATAAACGCAGGATAACAGGGACTAATAAAGTAGAAACAATTCCTTGCAGTACGATTACCGCTTGATGTGTTATTGTCCTTGATACTGCAATTTATTTATATTAGCACCAGGGTTTCATGGCATAATATCTACAAAAAGAAAACCTAAACAAACCGTTTATTTTTTCTATTGCGGATGAGACAAAAACATTTTCATGTTTTTAACATTCGGCTTCCTTTTTATTATCTAGTTAAGTGACCACTTTAAAATTGTTTAATGACCGTTGAATATAGGTATCTATTCAGTTCATCTATTTTTTAACAACTAAGAAGGAGTTCGACGTATTTTCGACCATTTTCATCTTAATTAACTATAAACATTATCATTTCGGACATATGTACTTTTTCTGTTGCTAACTATTTAAATTTTTGATTTGTACGTTAGTCATTCATTCCTCTGGTAAATTTCAGAGTCGTAAAAGAAAGAAAGACAATCTGATGTGAAAAAGGGACCGTAATGGACCTTGTTAACCAAATAGAATAATCAGCTATAAAGTTTATCTTCTTAAACGAGCGAACTAGACACTAGCCACTTGTTCTTTTCATCGTGTTGTCACGTATGTACAGTACTTTTTAAATGTAAAAAGTTAAATGGTAGTGCCTCATGATAATAAAAACACCCTCTACAACCTCACGACACATTTAATGAATGGAATATCCCCAAAGATAATTAAAACTTCATCGCTCCTTGATTCATATGATATTCGCAAAATTATGTCTATTAGGTAAGTAACAATGTTTCTTTCATCTTTACAAGTCGCTAATTTTCCTTCTAATTCTTATGCTCATTCTTGCAAGATTATTTTAAAAAATCCCTATTTCAAGTTAATGCACTTTTATAAATAAAATAAAAAATTACTGTTAACCTTGACCCATACTAGGTAATCTTTTTGCTTCTTATGCTGATTAAAATTTAAATTGTACCTTAATACAATATTAGCAAATTAGTGTAGAAATGCGTTTAAGAATATTTTTAATCTATTTCAACTTTGTAAATATTTGATCTACCATTAAATAGATAATTTTAAAATTACATGAAATATTGGACTAGATATGTAGTAAAAAGATACTTCATTGTTTAACGACGCCATTTTGTTACGTCTTATCGTTTTATACTTATATTATCTACAAATACTATATAGCATAAACTTGTAATCTCATATCAAATATGCTACCATTCTAAAGTTGGTTTTAGTTAAATATTTGTAATTTCATTGTTTCTTATTTACACATATTACAAATGTCATAATTTAAGATGCAGTAGTTCTTCCTTATTTTGAGAATAACAAAGCAATAAACCCAAATTGTAAAATAAAAAATAATACACAAAATAGGCGCCAAAAGTAACAGGAATATGGCGGCAATGACTGATGATATTTATTTCCTAATATAAATTCCGTTTATTTTTGATACTTATTTAATAAATGTTAATTCTTGAGGAAAAATTTGGAATCTGTTTTCAGTTTCGGGTTTTCTGTACTTTGTAATGCTAACAAATTACCATATGTTGTATAAGTCAACATTAAATTTATGATGGCGTACATACATTATATGACACTAAAAATTGATAAATGGAAGAACAAATACACTGTTTGTATTTTCAATATCAAAAGTCAATATGACAAATTCGAATCATAGGTGATTTTTAAAAAAGCAACTGCCTGAACTAACGTAATAGATACATACGATTTTTCTTTTTCAAATATAATTATAAAATACAAAAGAGAATCAATTTAGATTTTACAATTAGTTCTTATACAGACAGACAGACAGACAGACAGACAGGAAGCACTTTTAGTGTTTGACATTTTATGACCGACTGGGGTGTCCATAGTGCATCTTATTCAGTTTTTTATTGCATTTATTATAAAAGTCATTAATTCACAAGCAGTAATATTAACGCGCCAAATCGAGACTTGGAACGGTAATATCGGTTAATAGAGGAGAGGCGTGCTAATGATAAATGCGAGTGACTTTCCATTAAAATGACTACAAACACGACATATGCGGTTAATTGTAATATAAAATATATGACGTCATTAAACGATATTTTAATTTTTTTGTGTGTCACTCGTAGATACTTGATTTTTATTTTGTCTGTTATACTTACCTTCTTATTGTAACATTCATATACTGTTGTGACATATTTATGCTTTACCTCTTGCTCGATTCTGAGATACAATTTTATCTGCGCACATGAAATGGTTAATTTTAACATTTTGTTTAATTAATGAAGTTGTATAGTTCGTATCTGCTTGTGTATGATTAACAAAAAAAGTCGTTGTGCTCTCCTATATAAGTTCTACAGATGAGCATCTTAGTCAGTTCGTGTGGAGGTTGCCTGCAGCCCCACAGTGTGTGGAATAAATTTATATCTCTGAAGACACCAGGTAAGACATTAGATAAGAAAGAAAAAAGATGTTCTAAACTTAAAATCTTCACGTAGTCATCCAAATCATCTTCACTTACCGGTTGGTTAATTACAAGCAGACTGCAAACTGAAAACTATTATAGATTGATTTCTTCTTCGTTTATTTATGAAACAATAAAACTAAATTGATGTTGATCCATAATTTCCACTATCAAATGTTACCAAAACGAATTTTAAGTTATGGTCTTGTTGAATAGAAAATTTTGGAGTTTTGATATCAGAAAAAGTAATATATTGACATAATATGTTAAAAACTAAAGTAGCTTATCAATCAATTCGTTTTACCAGAAACGGATTGACAATAAGTCAGTAGTAAATAATCGTGAGTAATTTATAGGTATATATAGTGCAACTAGGTCGTATTTTTTTTAAGACTTTACAACGTCAGTCACGTACTTTTATAAGTGTAATTAAGATTTTAAGAAACTAATTTGAAAGATTTGTGAGTGCCAGTAAACAATACATGATAACGTAAGTTTTTTTAATGAGAATTTCATTACATAAATATTTTTCCACGTTTTAAAAACGAGATTAGGGTAAGGAATTTTTTGTTTCGTTTTCAAGAAGTTTCTGATGTACCTATAAATAAAATAAATATATTGCGCTAAAAGTTTGATAATAATGTTAATAGTTGTCTTCCTTGAAGCGAATAACCTCCAACAGAAATCCGTACCAAGTTAAAATCGCAAGCCTAAGAACCAAAACTAAGTTTAGTATCACATTTATCCTTAAGGTGACAACACAAACAAAATAAATCGGTAGACTTCAAATATTTACAAGAACAATTATTGTTGATATATAAAAAAAACACGATGAGACAATGTGACTACTAGTAACTATTTTTAAAAAACAACTACCTACTATTATCTTTTTTACTACAGTGAATTTTGTTCTTCTATTAAATACTTTTTTTAAGGTAAGCAATTTTTTTAAATTTCGTTTATGATGTAGTGGATAAACTTACAATTTTCTTTTATTTGATAAAGTTTGATGATGTATTGTAAATACAAACAAAAACACTAAATGCACTTTTATAGAACAGATTATAAACCAAATTTTAAATTTTCGAGCTTCTCAGCAATAGTAGTTTGATAATATTAATATAAAAAGAGTCTATCACTCGAAGGCCGTTCAGCTATTGTATACATTGCAAACGCATATTTATAAACTGACGCAGATACAACATCTACAATAATACTGTTTAAATATTAGCTATTTGAATATACTTACGAAGTTAGGTACATGATAATAACTCACTACGAGACAGAAGCAAACTTCTATTTTGCAATTTTCAAAACATAGCAAAAGATCAATTTAAAAGAAAACTTTATTATACTCGTTTATAACATTAAAAAAAAACACATTTAAAGTTAAAATTGTTTATTTTAATTTTGGGTACATGAAAGTTTCTTTGAGAAAACAATAGAATTAGGAGTTGACTCATCCCTGACTGATTAAATTCTTATAAAGTATTATTTTCTTTTGTTAAACAGCTTTTGTCAGATAACAGTTTAATTTAGTTAAACCAGTTTTCCAGTTGCTACTATTTAATATTATCAAACAGTTTCTGTTATTTTTTTATGAACGTTGACTGTGATTTAATAATTAAACTGTAAGTGGCGGTAGATTATTATATAATGAGATTATTACATAGGCATATATATAATGTAAAATTTTAATAAAAACAAAATAAAATTTTCACAAATAGATAAAATTACGGTTTAGCGAAACTATAATCCTGTAGGTATTTAATTTTCGTGAAAAGATTATTTTGTGTTTTATTTAAATTTTATAAATTGTTTGAAAAAATAAGTAAAATCAGTGATAGTTGTGTAAAACGTAATGTAATACTTTTACTATAGAAAAAGGACGTACAGAACATTTTGTTATTTGTTGTTTAATTAGAGTACTAATTAATACCGTTTGCTTTCAAGCCTTGCACATTTTATTTATCAATGACTGTACTTCGTTACCCTCGACCGCGTTTCTCAAATTGATCAAATCAGTAATGACTCCTTTTGTGAATATTTTCAGGGCTATGGACATTTATTTTCAATAAAGTGAATTAAATAATATTAATTATTTATAAATGCATACATAGTTCAATTTTAACGGTTATAACAAAGATGCCATGAATGAAATTAAATATCAATTTTATAACGCACTTCCTGTTTTTTTTTTTTATAATACGTACATGCAAAATTTAATTTAATTCAATTTATTATTAATATTATTCCTTGAAGAGGACGATATTGAGGAAGCGTTCATGATTACACAAAAATTATTAAAAATGTTGTAATAATTACCCAGATGTGCTAAATAATAAAAATTGCCAAGTTAATTACTTTTATAATTTAACATTAATTACATGTTTGTAAAACAAGACGCATTACGAAGCTGATACAAAAAAAGAAATTATTCATTTGTTTTTGTATTGAAATTGTTGATAAATTTTTAATCCTTTAGTTGTTCTATTCTTAAATAGACATTCCTTGATCTACAGTTAACGAAAGTAAAATACAAAAGAAGATATTATTATTATTCATTTGTTTCTGTATTGAAATTGTTGATAAATTTTTAATCCTTTAGTTCTATTCTTAAATGGACATTCCTTGATCTACAGTAAAGCAAAATAGGAACAATGTTATCCAAAACATAATAATTACATAGACTTATAATTTGCAATAAAGTTTATGCCTATTGTGTTTGTTAGAAAAATAGTAAAAATATTTTTAGTCTCCGTAATGTCTACAATACAATAACTGCGCTCCAGTTTAATTGTTATGTTTGTGTAATTAATAAACTCAATAGTTAGAAATTAATTGACCAATATAATAGCCGAATGTTTCATCTTAAACGCAATTGTATCTAGTTTTAACCAGTTTATTATTATTACATATAGCGGGTGTTGTTATTAGAAATTTAGGGCGAATTATAATTTGTACAAAATTTTAAAAAAAATTCTATCCCAACACTGAACAAATTACAGTAAGTAAATAGTTAATGTTCTGTGGTGTCATATTAGTAAATGTATTCTTTCAACTATATAAGGAGGACATTCAACTTGTCCAGTTAATAAAACCAGGGCATTTAAAAATAAAAAAGTTATTTACAATTAATTTTTGCTACCCATGAGCCACAATTGACACAATCATTTAAATAATACGGTTTGTTATAGAACATTTTCAACAACATCCATAATAAAATTTATTATACGTATTAAAAAATGTTGTTGTGTTGTTGTGTTGTTGTTTCTACCTGAACTTTCAAAATCGTTTACATTAGTGTAATTATTTATCCGCTGTAAGTAAAATGTAAAGGTCTTGTTATTACCTGTCGCATAAACATAAACAAAGTGTGTAGAAATAATACTTAATTACTATGTTCAAGTTTATTAAATAAATATACTGTTTTTTTTTTCTTATTTTAGATTAATTACATTAGTAATCCAAATCGGCGCGTAGTAAATTTTTTCAGACCTAAAAAAAGTAAGCACACGACATATTTACATAATATTAAATTACGTCCATGAAATTGGAAATTTGCATAGTTATGTACAATACCGGGATGATGAAAATAAACTTGTTTCTATCTAATCTACACCTTTCTACAGCTAAAATTTTTATTCATTAGTACAACGTGGGCGGAATTAATAAAATACAAAACTGTTAACTATGGTAATAACAATTTAAATGCAAAAATTGATATTAAATAAAAACGTAAATGTAGAAAAGGCACCGAGTTCTCTTCTATACTGAAATAAAAGATTTTTCTAAACGGTGGGTGTGTTCGTGTATTTAAATAACTAAAATGTAATGTAAATTGTCCGACTTGAGGACCAAAATGTAGGAATCCGTAGGTAAATACAGAAGGTATGTTTTGTTTTCAGAAAATTTGTTTTTGCCAAAGCCTACTGCCCCCATTAGCCGCCCCCGGAGTTCCTGCTTTCGCCGCAAACACAACAAACTAACCAGCGACATCGTAGGATGGTAGAAACTGTCCCTCCTTTCAAAAATAACGATAATTCTGATGTAAAAGACGAGCGAGTCGAAAACGGTTGTGGACCGACTAGCGTCGAGCTTCCAAAATTTAAGACCGTCGATCTCGGTAAAGATCCTGAGAAAGGCGGATTTGGATCATCCCCATTACCATACTCTGGCAACGAGAAGGCAGACTTTGAAGGTGCCATTGAACAGACCGGATATGGAAAGTTCCACTACCTCCTGCTAGCAATATGCGGCTTCGTCAGCACGGCGGAGGAGATGGACGTCATCTCGATGTCCTTCATCCTACCGTCCGCGCAGTGCGACCTGGATCTCAATACCCAGGCCAAAGGATGGCTCAACTCTATCATCTTCATCGGGATGATGGCAGGAGCCTATGCCTGGGGATCAGTAGCAGATTCTCTGGGTCGTAAAAAACTCCTCATAGTCATCTCATTCACAAATGCTCTGTGCATTGTTGCATCCAGCTTCAGCCAGAGCTATGAGGTGTTTATGGTTTTCAGATTTTTAAACGGGGCGGCGTAAGTAAATTATCCACTTTTCAATTTAATTGATAATGATCGATCGAATTAGATCATTTTATTGTTCAACTCTCATGGGAAAGGAGATTGATTTTGTTGTTTACAGATTAGGGGGCAGTGGACCAGTGATCTGGTCCTATTTCGCAGAATTTCAACCGAAGTCAAAACGAGGTGCCATGCTATCATTCATGGCAGCTTTTTGGACCCTTGGTAATCTCTTCGTAGCAGGGTTAGCTTGGGTTATAATTCCTTCAGAAATGGGGATAGATACCCCATACTTTAAGTACAATTCTTGGAGAATTTTCTTGTTCATTTGTTCTCTTCCATCATTCATCGTAGCTGCTTTGCTACTATTTCTACCAGAAAGTCCTAAATTTTTACTCTCACGAGGAAGAACCGACGAAGCGCTTAGTATTTTCCGTAGAATTTACAATATGAACACCGGAAATCCTAAAGAAAGTTATCCAGTAACACACTTAATTTTGGACGATACGGATAATAAGGAGGTATATGTTAAACCAACTTCGTTTTTGCAAAAATACGAAGGAATGGTTTCTGACATCATAGATAACAGCAAGCAGCTTTTCGTTTCTCCAATTTTAAAATTAACTTTTATTTCCATTACTATAAACTTCACATTCCACATTGGGTAAGGTTTTATGAAATAACCTATGATTAAATTCCATCAATACATGTTGCATATTTTCCTGCAGTTATTACGGGCTGATGATGTGGTTCCCAGAACTTTTTACTAGGTTTGATGAATATTCCAGAGCTCATCCGGGGGTAGAAGCTAGTGTTTGTGTAGTAACCGATTTTGTCGTCAACAACGGTAGCCATCAAGATGCTACATGTTCAAGCACTATCGAAAGTAACGTTTTCATGGAATCTTTGGTCACTGTGGCATCTGCTTTGCCGAGCAACATCATTGCTATTTTGTTGATGGATCGTCTTGGTAGAAAGTTCTTTTTGGGTAAGGAAAAGGAATCTTAATTTTTACGCCGTCTGTAATAATTTAGTTTCATTGTCCTTTATATTTTCTGTTTTAGTTTTCAGTACAGTAACATCTGGTATATGTTCGGCTTGTATGTATTTAGTCTATAATAATGTCCAAAACTTAGCAGTATCGGCTGTATTTAGTGGTGTTATATCATGCGGTAATGCCGCGTTAGATTGCTTAATAACAGAAATTTTCCCAACCAATCTCAGGTAATTTTTCAATAATTTAGATCAGATACAATGCCAAGATATCATTAAGAGCCTTGGTATGTATTGAATTGATCTTACTTTAATAATGTAAGTAAATAAATATATAAATATAATTTAATTAACTTTTAGGGCTACTGGTATAGCAATATCTATGGTAGCAGCGCGTTTGGGAGGTATTATTGGTAACATAGTTATTGCCCAACTTTTAGATATGTATTGTCCAGCACCTACGTTTATAGTGGCTGCCCTTCTTATAGGGGGTGGTTTACTATGTCTATTTTTACCAAATACAACTCGTGAACCTTTGAACTAAAAACTTATCGATGCATCCATTATCTACCTTATAGATACCATTTTTAGTACACGAAAGAAAGGAATTTATTTAGAATTATCTAACCACCTTACATTTAGAGTTTTGTAGATAGTTTTTAATGTGTTATATATTCATAAGTTTCAATAAATATATATTATTTGCAAGAAGTTAAAAAGTTTATTGTTGTTTTATTTATTTGGTTTTCACATTATTTATTTATTTTTTTCAAAAACTAAAAGACCTGCACGATACTACGATCATGCAAAAGTTGTGAAAATTTTTAACCCTGACAATTTTAATAAAAAAACAATAGTCCATGAAAAAATAGGGCTGTCCTTTTGCCCTCTCATTATCATCCTGTTAATGATTTTGAGAACTTATTTCTGAAGGTCAATATGATTTATTTCATATGTCAAATTTCAAGCGATAATCGACAGTGACAAACAGACAAAGATGCATGAGTTACCTTATAATAAATAATAAGTTATTTTCCATTTGAGGTACACAATTATAAAATAAGAACAAGAAAACGTAAACAATAAATTATTGAATAACAAGATAGTAATTCATATATATTTACAAATATTTAAATTTAGGTAGGAATAAAAACATAGCTAATCTATTATTATCCTTCCAAATATTTGACCTGAATATTGGTTTTCAACATCATCTTGTTGGCAGTGAAAATGGTAATAATAATAGTGTATTACAAACGGTCATCTTAAATTGGATTGTTTTTCCCAGAATAACCGTGTAAACGAAGTACACAAATTTATTTTTAATTTTATTACTTACACGAAATTGTAGTTAATATCCCCAAGGACAACTGTATAATACTAAATATGCTACAAACTATTCAAGTAATTATTTCTTAAATTTTACAAATGATTAAAAATCTATAATCAATTGTTGAACTGGTCGGATCCTTGTGAAACATTATTTTAATAATTGAAGGAATTAAAATAACTTTCAAAATATTTTATTTTAAACTCTACAATATTGTTTCGACATAACAATGTCTTTCTCAAAAGTAACAGATTTAGATTAAAAATCAGTAACTATTTTCCATTTAATTCTATCTATTATGTATATATCATTATTACGAGGAACTTTATGTTGCAATACTTATTAAAGAAGATTATAATTTATTATTATTATGATTGATCCATTTAATCGTAAATTAATAGTCTTCAATTTTAACAAGATGTTGAATTAATTTATGATTTTAGACTATTTTGTAAATAAAACAACTAATATCTGCTAAGTAGGTATATACACTAAACAAATAATTCAATTGAATTTATTTAAATTTTTAAGAATTTGCAGTTATTCAAAGTATTTCTTTTCTATTCGAAAAAATGTCGGAGAATTTGATTGCGAAAAACTGCAAAGTTCACAGATGAAAGATATATATCATAGCCTCCGAATGCATTTACGTTTGTTTAGAAATTGATAGAAATATTCGATGAACCGTATAAACTCCTTTGAATGGATGTGAATACAGATTTAGAAGCACTTATAAACTCCAATAAATTTAGTGAACCCAACGAATAGAGAAGCTAATTTATTGTGGCCCGGTCTGTTGCTTGAACAAATGCATATATGCCTTATCTCTTTATTTATTAGTTATTACAGTGTGTCAGATCGAGAAGTCCGTTTTAAGTGTTCATATATTCCGATGAAAAGTTCAGTAGCAACGGAAATAAACAAATAATAATTTTGTCAATAATGCAAAATATAAAAAAAATCTTGAAAGACAAATCGAGCTTAATAGTGTCTGGTAAGAGAGAAGATGTTACCGAATACAGAAATAACATTACGTGGCTCTTTGCTATATTGTTTATATTTATTATCGCAATCACGACCTTTGGGTTATTTGTGTTCAGTGTCTTAAAAGTACAAATTTTAACCGACGAAGTGAATTTACTTAAAAAAGAGTTGGAACATATAAAACTGGCCACTACAATTTTTAACGATCCCTTTTACCAAACTCTCGATGATATTGAGGTAAGACTTCCTATATTTAATTTATAGTTCATATTTTTCTGACAATCCAGAAAATAATTTATAAAAAAATATTTTTTTATTTAATAGTTGACTTTAATTCAACATTCAAACATCAGAAAACTTTATCGCCAATTTTTTATTTACAAACTTAAATTTTTTTGATTTCCCGATTAATCGTTTATTTTTGTTATGGGATAACAAAGGGTCATATTTTTTCTAAAAATTAGTTTGCAAAACATGATGGCAGATTTGTTCACTGTTAACTTACGGTATTGCTGTGTTTCATTTCATTGTTCTTTTCTAATTAATTAATTACGCTTTAGACTGGAGGCAATAATTGCCGCAATTAAACTTAAGTACATACTTCATTTTTATTTCACTAAAAAGATTTATTTACAATATTATTTCGACCCTTTCGGGTCATTCTCACAAAAAAAAATCCGTTTTAGTGAAACAAACCCAGGCTTTCTGTTTTTCACCATTTCAAATATATTTTATAATGTTTCAAAAAAAGTGCGATATATAATAAAGTATATAGTAAAAACCTTTGTAAGATTTGTATTGATAAATACATATATATATATATATATATATCTACCTTGCAGCTTTATGATGACGAAATTTCGGTTCCAATAGTATACGATTCAAATTATTTATCAGATTCTGAAAATGACAATTACGCCAGAGACTACTTAGATAATGAAGTTTCTAGTGATGATAATTTATCAGAAAACATAGAAATGACAAGTGGGAATCCCAACGCATCGCAAATTACAATTTCTGTTGTCAAGAGAGATATTAGTGACGCCAATGCAGAAGGGTAACTTTTATTAATGAACATTTTAATGCGTATTTATGCGATTTAACAAAACAGCAATTCTTTAAGATTATCATTAGGATCAGATGACAGTAAAGAAATTTTGTCTGACAATCAACAACCTACTGAAACATTTACTAGAAGAACAAGAACTAGAAACTCTTGGAGGTCAAATGTAAGCTTTAACATGATTTAGTCAATTTTTTTGCATTTGGTGTCCTTTATTATCATTAGGTTGATGTTGAAGAGATAGAACCGAAAAGTACCTCAACAACGCGTAGACGAAACAGAAATAAACATAGAAATAATAATTTGGAATCTTTACAGCAGGCTGTTGTTCATTTTTCTGGAGATACTAGTAAATACGTAGTAGGAAAACATGAAAATTTTAGAGGTGAGGGTGTTTAACGAATCAGTAGGTATTAATAAAAAAACTATTAAAAACTGTTACTCCAGGAAATGGGCATCTTCGCCACCCAAATCAAATATTTGCAGATTGGAAGGAAAGCGATTGGGTAAAGCCCCTAGGTATGAATGAAAAGTTTGATTTCATGAACGGATATCTCAAAATTAAAGAAAACGGATTATATTTCGTTTATGCACAGGTAAAGAAACGACTCATTATAACAGGCGGGATTTCCTGGTACTTTTCCTTTTATATGTATATATTTTTTTAATTGTAATTATAATGTGTATGTACATACATATAAGTATTTTTGTTTTTAAGATTTATTATCTGGATGAACATGATACAAATGGCTTTCATGTTCACAAAAATCGTGATGCAATTCTTCAGTGTACAGTGATGACACATTCACTGAGTACAGTAACAAAAGGTAACACATGTTATACAGCTGGAGTTGAATATTTAAGAGAAGGGGATGAAATTAGTATAAGAGATGTGGGCAGTCATCGGTATTCTTTATTTGAACCAGGAAAATCATTTTTTGGAGTTATAAAGTTGGGAGATGTTAAAGTAAAGTAAGTTTCTTCTAAGTCCATATTAAATAATAAAAAAAACTTAAAAATACTGGCATGTATTATGTATTAATATTGTGATAGCGGAGCTCTCTGTTTTGTAAACTTTTTTGTAGTTCTTGTAATAAACCATTCAACTGTATCGTTCTTACTAAAATAATATAGAATGTTATGTAGTAAACACCGTAAATAACTATTTTTACGTTTTATGAAGAATATTTCTTATAAGACACCTATGCAACAAGTTGTTTGAATAAGTTTTTTAAATTACCGCGGAAAAAGCTCATCATTACCAAGATATTTAATATTTGTTACTACAACCTCTCTTGCAGGACTGTCTGTGGAATTGCCTATGCATTTTTAAATATATTTAGGTAACGTTCAGTTTTTTAGCAAGTTTTCTTTCTTTAAAAACTCGAAGAGAATACTATTTTAATTATTTCATCAAATAATTTATTAATAACTGTCTTAGGGGAAAAATGAAATATGCAAATTTATATTTAATATTTTGAATAATTATTTTATTTTTATCTTTTAACATGATAAACCACATTTCTCAGACAAAAGCTATTTATTATGTATTAATACATCCGTACATATCTTTTATTTATAAACCATATTTGATGAAAAGCTTTGCAAACAGTTACATTTAATTAATAACATTAATATTCAGTGCTAATAACTATTATTTTTCTTAACAGATAAAAAACAACACAACCATTTTTAAAATAACATTAACTTTATAAAGCTAACGATTTTTTAATATATTGTAGCATTACGATTACTGTGACTTTGGTATCCTTTGTAATATATAAAACGCGATGATTATTAAATAATATGACAAATATATGTAATGGTACAATTAAACACTAAACGTTTAACATATTTCATTTTCCTAAACATAATCTATTTATTATTTAAACCAAATTTACCAAATCACCCAATTCTACAATAAATATTTCAAATTGAAGTCAATAAAAAAAAAACATTTAGTGATTAATCGTGTAATTTCTCTTAAACATCATAAACTTAAAACAACATGGAAAGTGCGATAATTTACCAAAACCCTGAAGATTTTCCTCCTGGAGGATTTTTAACCTTGATGCAGGACCTTCTTTCCACATCTTGCTCATTTTCAGCTAAATAAAAATTCATGTAATGAAAAACTAAAAAAGACAGATAATTGACACAAAAAATGAACTCACCCGATAATGAGAAAGTAGTGTTTTGCAAATTTCTTGAACTCTCCGGCCTAGCTCCTTTACAACATGGTGTTGAAGCTAGAAAAGACAAATAAATAATAATAATTACAGATTAAACTTTCCAATAGCTACCATCGTTTGCTGAAAAGGCTGTTTGTGGAGTTTGTTCTTCCAAATTAGCTTCTTCTAAAATAATAACATAAATTACTGAAGTAATCCTCCTTTTTATCTAATCAAAATACCTTTAAAAGATTTATGCTCATTGATATCTTGTTTTTGTTCTGCAATTGACAGCTACAAATAATAACATAAAATAAATGAAAAAGAAAACAAAAATTAGCTTTTATACCTCTGAAAGATGCTTTTCACAACCAGAACCGTTGTGTAATTGATGGAAGACATAGGGGGGAAAAACTTGCCTCTCAATATAACGACCAAAGCCTTGAACTACTTTAAGTTGGCCCTCATCGACACAAACTCTACCACTTACAAGTACATACTCTGGTACTCCATGACATTCCATTCCCTTAACATAATTATTAACAACAAGCAAGATTTGTGTTGTATCAACTTTACCTCAAAAATATTAAAGTCAACAGCATGATGATGAGTTTTAGCTGATATAACCCTCGTTCTGTTTGGATTCCAAATGACAAGATCCGCGTCTGATCCAACCGCAATACACCCTTTTCTTGGGTAAAGATTAAAAATTCTTGCGGCATTCGTACTTGTTAGAGCAACAAACTCAGAAGGACTTATACATCCTGTGTAAACTCCTTTTTCCCAAACAACAGACATACGGTCCTCAACACCGTTAACTCCATTTGGTATCTTTGAAAAATCATTTTTCCCCATTTCTTTTTGAGCCTTATTAAATGTGCAATTGTCACTACTAACAACTTGCAAATTTCCTCTGAAAATTAACCACTTAGAAATAACTTGTAACAAATATTTAGTTATAAATACACAACACGGAATAACAAACACTTTCATTTAACAAACACATCCGCAGAACCCATGCAGATAATTTTGATATATTATTTCAGGTAATGGACCAGACAACTTTTTTAAATTTAGTATCAACTTATATACGGGCTGCTCAAATAAATCTTAATATTAATTTTACAGCTACTGTACAAGATTTTTCAAAATTAAATTATTGTATACACAATAAATATTAACCTAATAGATGATGTATCTTTTTTAATTTCATGAAGGGGGAGATAAATGTTAGTTGTTAAAACACACTTACGACGAAATTAGCCCCAAAAGCTCGGAAGGGGATTCGTTATCATTATTAGAGTGAGAAGGTGATGTATTGGTTGTAACTTTTCTACTATTTCCGTTATGAACAATTGCAGAAGAAAGCACTTCTCCATATACTATTTGGCCCTCCGTTTGTTTTTCAGCGATCACACGTCCAACAAGGCCACTTGACACATACGTCACATACAAAGGGACGTTTACCTGTACTTAAAAATGCTTGACTCTACACTGATGCATTCAGTACATATTAAAATATTACAAGAATTTAATACTGTCTAAATATGACTAAATTTCAAAATACATGATTACTTAAAGAACCTCCTTCCACAATGTTTGTTAAGCTACTCTAAAGACACACAAAAGATATTAAACATGTTAAATTCGTTTAATAGGAGAAGAACGGTAACAGTGAATAAATTAGCATGAAAAAGAAATATTATAGTTAAACCAAATGCCAGGGATAGCAGTACAAATAAAGCCACTTATTAAAAATAATTTTAAAAAAACGTAGAAAGAATAGAAACTTACTGTTTCAAGTAATTCATTAAAAACTGAGGGGTGGTGGGGTCCGGTCGAAGAGGAGGACTCAGCACATGGCCAGCTGCGTGATGGAAGCATTTGTGTTTATATTGTGAACCATCAGTGGCTAAGGCAGCTACTAATGTTTCTCCATAAACTTGAGAACCTCTATCACGAGCAATAACCAGTGCTTGAGCTGCTGATTTGCTCATCACATGCACAATATACAGTGGACAAGCTACCTATAACATGCCACCAGAGCCTAACGTATATATTTTATTGTACACTGACTAAGTATCATGCAAAAAGGTCAAATAAATTCACACTATTCTAATAAGCAGTGCTAGAAAATGTCTTAACATCGAAAGCTCGAGTGATGCAAATTTTATTTACCACAAATAATACTAATTAATTAGCTATAGTGAAAAATAACATTTTAGAATGAAGTATTCATAAAAAATTATAATATATTCTAGATACGAGTAATTGTTAATCTCAAATAAATAGATTTGTAGTATTTGAATGATTAAAACCCCAAGTAAGTTAGATTTCTTAAACTTAAAAATAGAATCAGATATGCGATAGTATTGTGGACAGGGTTTCTCATGCGTTAATACACAAAAAATGGCATATACCTGTTTGGCTATGACACAAGCACGATTTACTGCTTCGGCTTCGATTTCTTCAGGTCTTGAAAGTTCATGCCCTTCAGGACCCGTTATTCCTTTTTGTAATAATCTTTCCGTGTTCTTCTCAATAATTGCTCCGTTTTCTGCATGAACTTGCGCTATGGCACCTAATTTACGAATATGTTCAAATGCAGAATACAATTCCGAGTCGTCAAGTCTAAATGAGTAAGCCATGAACATTTTAAAAGAATTAATCCCATATTTAGAGCAAAGAATTTCCATTTCATTCTTGACTTTATCATTCCAAGTAGTAATAGCTGAGTGTAATCCATAATCACAACACACCTGATCATCGGCTTTCTGGCGGTATGAATAATACGCATCGATAAGAGATTCGCCCTTTTTAGGAATTACAAAATCGACTGGAAAAATACTCTCATTCAAAGTTAATCACAATTATTTTGAATTAGTTTCCATACTTATCATAGTTGTTCCTCCTGCAATGGCAGCTTTAGTCCCTTGGTAAAAGTCGTCAGCAGTAACAGCACCCATAAATTCAAAGTCCAAATGTGTGTGGGGATCTATACCCCCTGGGAGGAGGAATAGCCCTCTTGCATCAATCGTTCTGGTACCACCCGGTATAATGAGGTTTTTACCGATTTCTTTAATGATTCCGTCCTCAATAAAAACATCATTTTCTAATATACCATCATCATTAATAATTCTACCGTTCCTTATTAAAAGACGGTTTTGAGAACTCTGCAAATAATTTTAACAGTTTTATTGCAAATTAGTATTACCGAAACAATGTACTGTACCGCACCTCATATTTCATTTCCTTATTCCGAATTTAATGTGCGTGTTTGAAATATCATTTCGTTTAACTCAGTTTATACATATATTCATATTAAGGCAGGTATGTTATTCTACTAGTAAATGTAAGGCATTCTAACATAGACACATAAAATTATGTTAATTTTTGTGACTGTATATGACGATAATTATTTGAATTAAACCGGAAGTTAACAACTTCATAATATGTATTGCATACAGTAGTAGCAACTACCTATGTAGTTGCAACTTCCTTTTAATAAAGTTATTTTGTGTAACATTATTTGACTAATAGAAAAATTTTACAGAATAAAGATAACACACGTGTAATGTAAAACAACATATTAACGTATAGGTATTGACACTTAATTGCTAAAAATGTCGTTACTATTATTCTATGTTGAATATCCACGTGTGGTTTAAAAATAAGAGATTAGATAGTCTTATTTTTCTTTTAAAGAGAAACATATACATAGTTATCGATTTATTAAACTGTTTGTTAAAATTGGTATTCATTGACAAAATATATTTACCTAACAAAAATTTATTTTTATCTTATCCGGCGTAAAATTGCTATTTAGTGGCAGGCAACTGATCGATACCGACTTATTTGTATAAGTTATCATTTATACTAGTTAGGTACATGATTTTAAAAAATTAAAGAACTGCCTACACTGTAGAAGCGTTTAAAATTATTTAACCTGCAGTAAAATGTAAACGACCTGTTTTATAAATAGTTCATGACCCGGTACTACAATTCATGAGAGAAAATAAAAGAATAACTGTTTAGATAGAATATATAATTTAAATAACCGTTAACATAATTATACAACAATATTTTTAATTTTACCCTACCCACCGATAAGGTGGTAAATACTAAGTAAATTTACACAACCGGTCAAGCAATTATCAAATTTAATGTATAAAAATAAATAAAGGTGTGTAATTAAGTGAAAAATACAAACTACCTTAACTAACTAAATGTTGACCCAAATTTCTAAAAAAGAACAAACTAAATTTACCTGCAAATGAATGGGAACCTTCTTCACAGGAGCGCTCATAACGATTTTTTGTTTTATAGCACAAATGCCGTACACACGAAACTTCAACTGTAATGATTTCAACGACTCGGTACGAAATACTTCTTTTAATGAGTGATATGACGTAATGGCAAAAGGGTCCTGAGAATTAATTAAATATTATTACGTTTACAATTGCTGCGGAGTACACCCAACTTATTTTAGAAAGAGTGGGACAGTTAAGCAATACGTCTTATGGGTCTTATGACGGAACGTCGGAACCATCGAATCCTTCTTTGATTTTTGGAAGTGTTCACTTGAAACTGGTTGTATAAAATTAAATATGCATAAAAGAAACAAAAAACTTTTAAATTTTAAATACAAATCGGTTAATAAAAACTATTTTTGCTTATTAAATAGTAGGTCAATTTAAAATAATAATCAGCTATTTAATTACAGAATATACCTAATTAATTTCTTTTTTGAATTCTTATATTTTTTAAATATAAAAACATATTTATATTTAATATCGTACCTAATATTTTTTTATTTAATAGTGTAAACGACCATAAAAATATAATTAATATTGTACAAGAAAAATTAAATATAATTTTAATTTTTGAAATTTATGTGATGAATGCTATTTCTACTTATAATTCTCTCAAAATTATATAATACTTATTCAAAATAAGTTACAAAGATCAATATAAAGTAGTTTTCTACAATGCAGAATAGTTGAAGACTACCCAAAATCCATGATTTGTCTATAATTGGTAACTATGAGACATCTATGATAAATTTAACGGTAACAAAAAACAAAACTCAAAAGCATAACCTCATATAATAAAACGTTAAACATTAAAGAATGTTTTTTTAAGCATAAAATTAATGGAATATAAACAAATATAAGCCATTTACCAGTTTATTCAAATCAGAAATTAGTGAAACGAAAGTGCACTAACACTAACGAATAGAATTTCTGTATCAATGCCGGTGTACCCAGAGACTCCTCCGGAGGTATTGTACAAATCTTCCTTGCATTTATTTTGTAAAACCGTTTTTTTTTATAGCACTTTCATTCAAAGTCTATTATTGTAATTCACCCTGGTTCCCTTAATCTGAGGATAGGGAGAGCTTCTGATTTGAATCCTGTAACAGTTTTACATGCAGTTGCAAGGAAACGTTTTAAATATGGTTTTAAATATCAAGATTCCTTCTTACCAACTAGAGTTGCTGTGGTATGCTTTTGCTATATATTTCATGTTTCATTATTATACAATACATTTCTTGATAGACCCAGGAAATGGAAGAAGCAAGACTCCAAGTTTCTCATACTTTGCAATCTTGCTTGCAATCTGATGGAAGAAGGCGTTATGCAACACCTCCTCAACAAATTGCTGCATTCAATAGACGTGTTCAACCAGAAGTTTTGGCTGCAACTGGTGGAGAATGGACTAAATTTGAATCTGATGTTGTTGTTGGAAATGATGTAAGAATTTATTTCACATGTTATGTAATATAGACCAATAGAAGTATTTTGTAGATATTAAGGATTAATTCTCATGAAGATTATAATATACATTTTCCATATCGAAGAGGTGATTTTAATATACATTCTGGTCCTGGAGGCTCTACGACTGCTATTTTGGCTGATTTAGAAACCATTTGGACTTATGTTTTGGAGACAAACTTTAATATAGAGAAGAAATCTTTTAAACTTTATAAAGCAGTATTAGTAGTTCCTGATGTGTACAACAGGTCATACTTAAGAGAACTTGTAACTCTTTTACTGTTAAAAATGGGTTTTAAAAGTTGCTTTTTAGTTCAAGTAAATTACAGTAATTTTCTCTATGATTTTAAATATATATTTTTTCAATTTAAGGATCATGTTGCAGCAACATTTGGATCAGGATTAAGTTATGCATGTGTAGTTGATGTAGGGGACCAAAAAACTTCAGTGTCATGTGTTGAAGATGGGATTTGCCATAGGAATACAAGGGTAAATACCTACTTATGTAAATGAAAAAATAATGTATTAGAGAATGCCTTTTTTGTAGGTGAGAATTGATTATGGTGGAGGTGACATAACGCAGGTATTTTTTTGGCTGCTTCAAAAATGCGCATTTCCATATAAAACATGTAATGAACAAAATAAATTAGATTCAATGTTACTACGAAAATTAAAAGAGGATTTCTGCCACGTTAATTTGGTATGTTTATTTATTATATTTCCTTGATATAAACAAACAAAAAACATTTTGTAGGATGTTTGTGGTTCTCAAGAACGAACGTTTATCTTAAAACAACCTGAAAAACCCGTGTTACAATATACTATACAAGTTGGTGATGAATGTATCGTGGCACCGCTCAGTTTATTTACTCCCGAATTATTTGAAATTACCGGTCCAAAACAAGTCTGTACTCAAAAACCATCTTTAGGCGACCCTGAGGATCCTCACGACGAAAATTATTTAAGAGAATCAAGGGTATTTAACGAAATAGTTTTGGAATATTTATTTTATATTTATTATTATATTGGTTTAGAAAAAAGGATTGAAGGAAAACGAGCAAAATTCGGCTGATGCCTTTGGAGAAAATTATTTAGAGCAAAGTGGAAGTCAGAATATTACAAACGATGACGACATTGTAGTTGATGCTATAGACTCTGCAGTCATAAATGCTGATAAAGATTTTGTTGTTAATCCAGGCCAGATCTTAGGATTAGATCAGGCAGTGTTGCAGAGTATTGATAGATGTCGTAAGTATAAATTAATTGTGATTGTTTATTTTAATTTTATTCAAAGTCCGAAAGATTTATTATTAATGAAATAAATAACGCTTTAAGTGTTTCCTTTTAAATTTGTTCTACAAATTCCTTATTAAGCTTAAATTGTTGTGAACAATAAGTTCCTGGTCAGTATGCTGTCGAAACTGTCTAACATGGATTACGATTTCGTACTTGTTCTTACCAGCACTCCATATACAGTTCCGACAGAACATCGATCGACCGAAACTGCTGTTGTTTAACAAAGTTTAATAAATAACCACAGAGTAGTAAACTCTAAAGATGACGTTTATTGCGCTGTCTGTAGCTATTTATTAATGTATTACCTTCTCAGCTTAATTTTTTCAATTTCATTATTTGTGTTTAAGCAAATGAAGATCTTAAACGGAAAATGTATGGCTGTATTTTAGTAGTAGGAGGAGGCATGAAATTCTCTGGAATAGCAACATGGTTACAAAATCGAATTTCTTTACAGATACCGTATCTTTATAGAGGAGGTAAACTTTATTAAAAAAAATTATTATTATTATGTATTTTTAAACTTTAGTTTTTTTTTTCTCTAAAAACAGAACAGTTAGATATTATTACAAATCCAAGGGACATGGACTCTGCTATGGTTGCTTGGAAGGGAGCGTCAATAATGTCTTGTTTAGAAACAGCACATGAATTGTGGATTACAGCAATGGAGTGGGAAAAGTTTGGAGTTCGTGTGCTTAGGGAAAGGGCTCCTTTTACGTGGTGATATCTTTGTTCTTCTAATTGTTTTATAATATTTGAAAAACAGAAACGGCGGTGTACATATAAAATAATGTATTTAAATGTAGGTTAGGGTAAAATCTTATAAAATTTGTACAGAACAATATGTTGGAGAAAATCTGATAACATTAACTTCAATCTTAAGTATTTGAATACCTTATTACTATTACTTAACTTTTTTGACATTTTTTTTTACTGAAAATAATAAACTTAATTAAACATCACACCTACAGACTACAGTAGTCATCACAGCTAAAGGAAAACATGATAACAGATTTGTAGAAGTTGGAATTCCTACTGTTAATATAAGTAGATGAATACGTACATTTATGCAGATATCTAACAGACAAAATAGTACATTAAATAAATTATAAACAAAATCATTGCATTAAAAAAGTAGGTATTTGAATAGTCTAAGAGCTGTAAAATTATTTAAAAAATCGAAACTGCTCCAACCTTTTTTGCTAGTGCTGAGATCCTTTAAGTACTTTGTGTAAATTTTAGCAATGCTAATGTACTGTGGGGAAAGTTGGCTAGCAAAATAGTGAAAATTGATCCCATTCTTAAGGACTCCCATGAAACCAAACTAGATCTCAGCAGCAACCCTTAGACTATTACTATAATTTCACATACTGGGTGAAGCAAAATCATTTCTGCTATATTTATTGTCTAAGTAGAGATATCTTCGTTTTATAAATTGAAAATAAACTAATTAATAAATATATTACGTTAGGTACTATTCATTCAACAAGTTCTGTGATGTGCTGTTTAAAACAATAATAATAACAGTTAATAAAAAGAATAAATTTGGGCCAATTCCTTTTGGCTCACCCTGTACGTGAATTAGACCGAAGCACTAACATCACATGTTACGTATAGCAACAAGATCAGAATGATGACTAATAGTATGATGAAGATCAACTCCAGTGCTTATAGAACCATCACTAAAGTCTTGGTGCATGCGAGCCCTTCGCACTCTCTTATGGTGCGCTACTACGTGGCATCGGCAGTCACAGTGCATAACACATAAAGCAACTGATGTTGCTAATGTTATCACGAACGGCACAGCGAAAAAATGAATTATTATAGCCACCTAAAATAAAAATTAAAGTGATACATAAATAAAAAAGAAATCGTTGTAAATTTCGATCACTATCAAATAAGTTGTGTTTGGTTTATAAATGTATGTTAGAATTAAATAATAAACTAAAATAAATCTGACACATTTAATAACTACTGTCGATTCTTTTCACGCTTGTGAAACATTTTTTTGATAATATAAAATATTTAAATGTTAGAAAATTTAAAAGCAATTACTTTTAATTTCCGTATATTTTATGAAATCTATTTTTATTTTCAGTGTAAAAAAAAGTTGTTAGTTTAGTTTACCTGTTCATCTTTATCGTAGTGTGTCAAAACGAGTGTACGATTTTTAAGTGAATGATAACAGGGGTAAGTGGCACCCTCAACTCCGTACATATCTGTGAAATTGGCACACGTGACTTTCGGGGGATACCCGCATCCCTTAATATTCACCAGTAACACAGCATCGTTGACTTGTTTTGGAGTTGAGCCTGAGTCGTTGTAACTGACATAAATATGGATGCAATGATATGCATCACTCGTGCATCCCTCTCTGCACGAACTCCATGAACAATTGACAAGTCCTAAAATTATTAGTATTATTTATTTGCTTAATATTTAAGGTGTTTTTGTATTAACAATTGCATGTAATGGAAATTAGAATACTAAAGCGGAAACGTTTACTCATTCTTAACGTAAACAGAGTAAATTAATTATAATATTTTTATAAACTATACAACAGAGGATATAGAAGTTAATTTTACAATTAACTACTTTATAGTTGGTAGTATTAGTAATTACTTTATTGAAAGAACTTACCGACGAGTTGGTCTCTCCTGGTTGTGATACAGGTAACAGGCTCTGGGACAAAATTGGAAGCGAGGGTTGAAATGGCAGGGTCGACGTAGAGCGGTACCAGGAATAGAAGGGACGATCCTGCCGACATGGCAATGACGGCCAACACGCTGGTCGAATAGAAGAGTGCATTTTCCCTGCAAGACCTTGCGGCAGATGCACCAGTTACACTAGCTTGCTGAAGAGCTGATTCTTGCAGTTTTTGTTTCCGGAGGAGCTCTTCTTGGTTGTCTAGGAGCAGTTCAGAGCTGCTGCTCCTCATCATTGGTCTCTCTGGGGCATCGCCCGAAGGGTTACAAACGCAGCGTTTTATCACTGCGTCGTTAAATGACGCCGATACTAGTAGTACTGCAGCTGACCGTGAATACTTGAAACGCACGCGCCAGTTTCCACCCTCTGCAATCCCTGCTGCCCTACATTACGAAATGGTATGGATACACAACATTCTAAAATCAACATATTGATATAGGGTGGGTAAAATATTCTCTTTTGGGTCTTTTATTAAATTAAAATTACCAGTTCTGCTAGTTTTCTTTAAATAATTCAACTCGAATATATTTAGTTTAATGTTAAGAAAAACAAGTAGTAACAAATATTTTAAATGGTTTTGGTCCTTTTTTCACGAATAGGATTAAATATTTAAGTTAAGTTTGTAAACCGAACATTTTATGGTTGTTTTATCTGTATTCTAACCCAAAGAGCGTTTAATTAATTTTTAAAGGCAGTCTCCCCTTTTCGTCTGTATATAGCATCTGAATTATTGATTTTCATTGGTCAAGGGAACATAACGCTATCTAGTATCGAAATTTATATGTAAACTAAAGACATAAAAAGAATTATTCGATATTCCCTTTAGAAAAACCTTTTTATTAAAAGTACATTTCAAGAAAGTTACAATTTTTTGTCCACTTTTATTTTTTATATATTTTCCTGTATTTATTATTATTTTATTGTATTTATTTAGGTACCGACTGCTAAACTGAAATAACTATCCGTATAACATAAACTATGCATTGACGAAAATTCATTCAATTTTAATAAGATACCGATATAATGTACTCGTTAATATTCGTTTCTCATTCTTAATTATATGTAATGTTGGTTGTATAAGTTTCAGTCATATATATATATATATATATATATAAAATTACACAGGTGCGGCATAAGTAAAATTTAGCGTTCATTCCAACACTAAATAATTTAGATACTACATTAATTTGAAATTGCATTCTCTGTAGTTTATATTAAATTTCAATTTCATTTTATTTTACGTCTGTTTTAAGATAAGTTTATTCAAAAACAAATACCTTTGTATAATATATTAATATTTTGACTAGAAGAAATCTCCCTTAATAATACTAATTAAAAAAATAACAAATATTGTTTATAAATTCCTTTTAGGACACTTTTTTATGAAAGTAAAATTTCATTATATTCATGTCAATTTAGTATTTTTTTTTATAAACTGGTACTTATTTAAAAACGATCGAAGATGTTTTTGCGACTTGAACATTTGTGGAATTAATTCGCTTTTCCTTGAAGCCGGTTCTGTGTCCAATGTATACGTACCACCTCTATGAAAATAGACTATTTTAGTTATTTTTATTAAAAAAAGTTTTGTTATAAGTGCAGGTAAATGATTGGTGACTATTGTTTTATTGTTAGATATAATTTATTGTTGTGTTTGCGACATTTGTAGCTTAATTCCGAACATCAACGAACAAACGTTAGAAAGTTGATAAAACGTAGAGAATGATAGAACCACAGATTAGAGAGGTTTATAGATGAGGCACTCGATTCACGACATCTATTGACTGGTGTACACACTAAAATTTGCCTCTTTAAAATTTGCTTAGTAAAATAAAAAAATACGTATAGGTTATGATAACCCTAATTAACTCTGCCACTTGTTGTATAGTTGATACTTAACACGTCGGGTGGCGCTATATGCTAGCTTTAGCAATTAAATGGTTTGTGAAATGAGTTGCATAACAAAAATGCGCTTTGTCAAAACTTTAAAAAAGTTTTATTTTCTGTTTGTATGGTCAATATAATCAAGGTATTATAATCTTGGCCTATGCTAATTAATTCTAAAATTCTTCTCTAATTATAAAAATATAGTTACCATTGTTATCAGTTATTTTAAATTGTTAGGTTTTTGTTACTGTCTGTTACTTCCTGTCATGTTTTTGTTGAAATTCCTTTTTGAAACAGGCTATAAAAAGGAAGAGCTAGGTATTTGCTTTGAAATTATTTGGTAGATTGTGCGTGTATTTTTTTATTTAGATTTGTTGTATTTTTTGCTTTCACAGTTTGATTAGAATAGCAGTTTTCCTTGTTGATTACTGCTGTCTCAGCCACTAATAAGACTATATTGAAGATTATTTCCACCTATTGGAACAAGTTGAGCTCGTTCAAGTAAGATAATTAAGATTTGTACTTAAAAATTGCCATGACCATTAAATTCTACATACATTTGTACATAATATTGACCAACCCCTTAAGAGGTTTAAAACAAGTTATAAATTAAAAATTGAACGCGATACTATATATAAAATAAATATCCTAGTATTGTAAAAATATAATTGATCAATAATTTAAATTACAGAAGTAATTCACCATGGACTCTTGGTGAAACATTATTTAAACAAAATATGAGTAAATTAAACACTTGGAGGAGTTTCACTTTATTTTATTGATTACTCTATGTACATTTCGCCTACATTTCCTCCAAGTGTTTAATTTACTCATATTTTGTTCAATAATTTAAATTGTTATGTACTTGTTTATTGGAAATTATTGAGAGCATAAAAAAGAGGTTTCATTGCTAATTTTGTTTGTAGCCGTTTTACGAAATAGATTCTTAATTTTTATCTATTATCGTATTGTTCTGCATAATGTTCTAGTGATTAATGTAATTAATTAATTTGTTTCTTTTTTCTGTTATTTTAGCTTAACCGGTGATTGAAAACGCATTAATTATTTTATCATGCTCCCACTAAAACAATAAACCATCTACGATGGCACCCTACCCTTCTTCCTGCGCCCCTTTTGGTATTGTGTTATTCAACTGGAATGCATTAATGAAGGTAAGATACCATTTTTTAAAAGTTTTAAAATAGGTCGAAAATGTACGCACCCGATAATGTTTGCGAATTTTTTTTCACTCAAATTTTTACATATTTTTATTTAGCAACATCCCAAATCAATCTATACTGCGGGAGATTTTTATTTACTTTGATTTACTTCTGATTTATGTTAGTCAAAATGAATTAGGTACTCCCATATTTCTACTTAGAGATACCCTCTATAGGGGTTGTGGGTTGTTATCATGAGAAAAACTTTACTTATATAGGTCTTCTCTAAATCATATATAACGGACCGTTGTTTTATGTCTTGAAATTAACTATAAAAATTTTAGGAAGTGAAATAAACTCTTCTTGGTTTGCTGTGTATTTTTTTGTGATATTGTTTTACACATAGGTACATATTAGACGACAATATATTAGAACAATATATGTATATACATAGATAATTGAAGTATTATTTATCTATAAAATAAAATATCAAATTGAATTATTTTAAAAATTGAAAAGTTCTTTCTAGTTAGTGGTTCCCATTAAAATTATAGACAATTTCCAATAAATATACAGAGAAATTAGTTGTGCCTATTTCTTAAATGTCGAATCAGTATCAAATTTCATGAAAACGTTTCTTAAAATCTTTATGGGTACTCTCCAGTTATAATTAAAAAAAGTAAAATTGCATGAGATAAGTACTTACCATTATTACCATATTGATGTTGCTCTAATCCTCATGATGAAAAAGTCCTGATTGAAAACTACTATAGTACAAGATAATAAACACATAAGTAACGAATAAATATGCACCTAAAGAACGAAAAGCCTTTCATCTGCATAGAAATTTTACATATTTTTCATTAATTAAAAATTTGTACCTTTATTTACATCTGTACCAACAAACTATTATCATCACTAAATAATGCACACCTTTAACATTTCCTTCATTTTTAGAAGTCGATAATTTATGAAGAAATTATTGCATTAAGAATTTTAATCTTTTTTTTTAATCAAAACATTTGTTTTGTTTATTCCTATCGCTAATATAATTTCTAAAATTGTTAATATTAGATTCTACGAACTTTTTACACTGTTTTTATCTTTTAATGATCTCAAAATAAAATTGAACAATAAATAAAAAATGTAAACCTTGAAAAATTAAATTCTTCCTTATTAAAAGGAGCACAAAGTTTCAAAATGTAATAAAATAGTTGTGGATCTACTCTAAATATACTAAAAACATATGGTTGAAGATTTTAAACCCTCATTTTAAAAATGGAATGTTATAAGGGAGATATCCATATTAGCGGTTATTCGGCAGATTAAAATTATTCGGAGTATAGTGGGTTGCCTATGTAAATTCGAATTGATATACATAATTATAATAGAAAATGAATAAAGGACGCTGTAGTGTACAGAAAGATAAATCAATAAAGTAATCTGGCATATGGTTATTTTTAGAAATGGGACAACTATGTTACAGTACGAATCGAAATTGGTGCACAATTAACTTTTTCGATTTTAATAAAATAAATTGCTTAAATTTATGTGATACAAAAGTAGCATAAGGAAACCATTATGACTTCTTTATACTGCTTATCTAAAGCGAGTATATTTGTATTTTCTTTTTGTGTTTGCCCGAACTGTTCTTTTTGGCGTTGTTTACTGTACAGTGTAGCCATTCCTATACAAACGTACAAATATGTTGTTCTGATAAACCGGTTAAAAAATGCGGACAAAAAACGTTTTTAATGATTCTTGAGCTAATGCAGTTCTGCTTTAAAATTATATTTTACGTTATTAAAGAAGCTTTACGAGTATGAAAAATTTAGAAAAAGGTCTCAATATTGTTATTGCTGATGGAAAAGAGAAGGAAAATACTATCCAGTTGGAACTGTAATGGTAATGGTAATGAGCACGATTTGAATAATCTAATTAGTTTATTTTAATGTTTGACGGTTCACAATCATGTTACTTAAAATCAAGAAAAGCTACGTATGTTAAGCGCTGTAACAGAAACGTATTTTATTAAAACTAACTACTAATAATGGACGTGTTGAAACATACTATTAATAGTTATTTTTAAATACGTAAAATAGTAGATTGTTTCAATAAACTAATCAATTAAATACGCAACAAATGTTTCGACTAAAAAAATATTATTGTCATTAGCCAAGAGTACTGATTTTTTAGTAGAAATTGTCGTCGAGTATATTATTAAATAGTTAATTGAAAGAATCTACTGTGTTTTTGCTTTCTTATTTACCTGTTTAAAACATAGTTTGTATAGCTATTTTATTATTACGCCATTATGCGTGTATTCTTTGTCGGGTAATATTGCAATATTATTAAAGATAGGAAATATTTATAAAGTAAAATGTAAGATTAAAACAGTGACGTCATTGCTTTATACGATAAAGTTAATTTGTAAGATAAAGTTAATAATACAACTTTTAAAAATTTATAAATATCGCATTTTGAATCTATGAAGCTTTCAGATATATATAAAATTTCGTCAGTAAAGGTACATATATAATTGAGAGTATTTTACATGTTAATCGAAGTATTATCTATCCTTTATTTTCTGAATACTTGCTCTCTCTACCAGTAAAAGGCTGGAACGATCGACCGAGAAAAAAACGTTTTGCCAGTTTTAATATAAATAACAATTAATTTTATTTTATGTAAATCAACGGGCAACAATACTTAAAGAGCCTAAAGTTCAAATCGATCGTTTGAACAAATTCGAATTTAGCGTTAAGCATTTTAAATTACTTTGAAGTGTTTTGTATTCTTCAGTATTTGGGTTACTTAACTTTGTTTTTATAATTATAACACGAATCAGGTGTCCCTTGAAAAACATTTAAATAATCAATAAAATTGAGTAGTTTTTAATTTGTGTCCATCTAACAATGAGTCGTAAAAAGTAAAGGTTTAATTAATCAAAAAAAGGCGTCCGGCATTTTTTATTCAAAAAGCGACGACACATGAAACTAAGTAGGCTTAGAAAAAACCGACGACGTTGATGAATTTGGCAGCGGCTATCATTCTTTGGTCAACCATTGTCGTGTTGTGCAGTTGTTACATTTCATAGGTAAGAAATAAAAGATTGGGGTAAATAAAATTGCTAGAAGTCATGCACTTGTCGAAATGGTATCATTAATTATTGTAGATTGTGACGTGCATGTTATTTTTTGACTACTTATCGTTTTTTTTTGTATTTTTGATAGTAACTTATGTGTAAATGTTACCTATGTGGTGGATACATACTTCCTCATGATTATTTCATTTTCCGTAGGATTTACTCAAACTTGTTTACTTTCGTAAAAAAGTATTATCCTGAATTAATAATAGATAGCTGGTGCCGCTATTGGATATCTTCTTGTTTTCATGTTCTGTTAACATTGTTACAATTTTTTAAAACTTTTTTAAAAATTTCAATTTTAATTAGATACAATTCAATCGTCGTAATACTCCTAATATTTGTATAAGTACATACGTCCGTTGTTTAATTTAATTATTTTCTAACTTGTAAAAAGGCATGGGATTGGTTCTGTCAAAAAAAAATTAAGAAGTGAATCAGTATTTTAAACTTTCATACATTTACCAGTAAACTACATAATTTTTGTATAATTATAAGTAAACCTTTATATTTTACAAAGAAAGAGGTTTTGTTTGCGTAAAACTGTTTATTTTTTTTTACAACACTAATAGAATGTTAGAAAAATAAAGAAATAACTGATGAATACCCATACAACAATGTTAGTATAGGTAATATATTGGTACTTATTGGAACGATATTTATTATCGCATTTTTATGATTGCATGTGTACCAATTACTTAACGACATACGGTACGTATTCTCTTTCATAATATTTAAAACTAAGCGTGCGTTGAAATAACTGCCGCTTCCCACTTGTTGCTTGTAATCGATGCACCCTACTATGTCATGTATCTGTTATAACTAAAATGGCTGACATGCTAACAAACAATTTATTTATTCTATCGTTTTTTTTTACTGATATGTTATAAATAAATATTGCTGATTATGATGTGCATATTGCTTTTTGGTAATTTATTTTTTATAGTATTTTTGATACAGGTACCTCGTCAAAATGTTTACCGTCTGATTTTTCTAAATTATTGTTCAGAAGAACTAGTGACTTTTTAGAATATTTTGAGGCGAATTAGGTATGACATTTTCCTATTTTTTTTTTTCAGAAAATGGTTATACGGTGTTTCTACCAATAAACTAATGTTGGTTTGGGACCTCTTCCTTATTGTGATAAAAATAGGGCTGTCGTTCAACGTGGACAGAGCAAATTAGATGAAAAGGTAGGACAATTTGAATTTAATAATTGAAGTGCTTTTGCAGTCAAATAATTGAAGTGTTTATTCGAATGTTTTTGGTAGTTTTCATTAGAATTTCATTTCTTTTTAAATTGTTTTTATCCTGAAACAAATAAAATAAAATAATAACATTTGTATTAAATAAACTGAGAACGGGACATCATATTTTTGACAAGTTAAACTTAACGATTTATCAATTTAGAAAGCGTATTGCTTTTTTAAATTAATCTTAATTGATTGATTTTTTCGTCTCCTTTGCTCTCCGTTTGTAATACTTATTCTTTGTTCGGGTTGTTCAGAACATTTTCATGCAAGCAGTGCTTTACAGTTCATATGCCATGGACATGGATAATAATTTGCAGTGTCTTTACATTTTATTGTTGACATTCTTGTTAAAAATTGCCTTCTCGTGATGCTCCTCATACAGTGCAAAATGTGTTTTGATTGTACTTTGATTTCTTTTAAATAAACTTAATACCAATTGATGAGGGAAAAGTAAAGATCAGATGTGTTCAAGTTTGACGTAGGTACCGATTCTACTACATCAAGGCATTTCTAAAAATAAATTCCGCCACCACCAAATTATTGATTTTCGTTGCGATCTACACACACACTAATAAAACAAAATTTATAGATAGTCCAGTGCAAAAGAATGCCTTTAAAATACAGTTGGTTTGGTAATATAGGTGAACAGGAACGTGTCCTATAAGTTATATGCCCAAATTTTTGATTTGTTTCTAATTAAAGGTCTAAATATGTATGGTTATTTTGCTCATTCTTAATATTTCCAATAGATTATGCGGTAGGTTCATGAATTGTAAAACATTTTAATAATTATTTATTTAAATCAAACCACAAAATTTGTTCACAAAATATTTATTTGAAACTTCTACTTGGAGTTTTGAGCTTTGGATCATTGTCAAACAGAGCCATATACATTACAAGAGTGTAGAATAGGTACGTACTAAAATTAAAAGCAGATATCCGGCAATTTACAAGAAATATCAGTAACTTGTTTAGAATTTTCAACAATACTTAATTCTAAATCATTTTTTAAATAACTACAAATACTTGTTATTAATATTAGCCAAAAATTGTAATTGTTTAAAAAGGAATTAGTATTAAATGTAATCAGTTCAAACAAAAATAATTGGAATAACGTGTTAGTAAATAGCGAGTTAATGAATAATGGTATTTTTAATAAATCTGGCGTTTATATTATTAAATGTGATAATTGCAGTAGAGTTTATATTGGAAAAACGGGGAAAATTTCGACATTAGATTTCAAGAAGACAAAAAATTTATTTTAAGTAATCAAAAATATAAGGCTTTATCCCAACATTGTATATCTATCTATCAGTAAAAATAATACTTCTATTCTTCATTTTCTAAATAAAGGCAGAAAGCTAAATTTCGTAGAAAATTTGGAAATTGAAAAGTCTACTTTTAGTCCATATATTACGTTGAATCATCAAATCCAATGGTACAATAGTCCTTTATTTCATGTGTTTGCAAATATTGTCGAAAATTCCAATCAAGTTACTGATATTTGTTATAAATAGCCGGATACCTGTTTCTAATTTTAGTGTTCTTGTAGGTTAGTCCTCCTTGACAATGACCGAAAGGTCGAAACGCGTATTAGAGGTTTCTAATAAATATTTTGTGAAGACATTTTCCAGTTTTATTTTAATAAATAATATAGGATTCGATAGAAATTGTGAAATAATTATTCTGAAGGGATTCCAAATGGCTTTGAAATGATGAGCCCCAACAGAAGGCGACAGAGTAATTTGTTGCGAAGTTCTGATTTTTTGAAAATGACCTGAGGTGTTCTTCGAATAACCATGTCTTATTTCTTGATGGAAACCTATCGTATATAAATGTAATTTTTCTTTCAAAAAATGTTTAAATATTACAATTTTGCCTTGTTTTCCCCATTTATCTTGAAAACTATTAGAGTAATCCTCAATGGGATAATACGTAAAGAGTTACAATGTTAAATTACAAACTTGGCAATTGTTTCAAGTTTTAGTAAGGAAAAACAATTGTCAAGTTGTTAATATAAGCTCTGGAATCAAAATTTAATTATATTTTATTGTAAAGGTCTTGTAATTCTCCACGTATTGTCTGATTGAGGCATTACGATTACTCTGATAGTTTTCAAGATAAGTGCGAAAAACATGGTAAAATTGCAATGTTTAATCAATTTTTGAATATTTTACTTCCTCGAACTTACTTTACATGGTGGTATACTCGAATAGTTGTTAACAATTTTGAGATCAACTAACCTAAAGTGACGTTTCTGTGTACAACTCGAAGGTGACGTTTTATAATACTTACCCGAAGGTGACGTATCCGTTTATTCACCCGAAAGTGATGTTTTCATACATTCATCCGAAGGTGACGTTTCCATGTATATTAAACCGAAAGTGACGATTTCGTACATTCACTCGAATGTGACTTTTTAGTCTATTCGCTCGAAAGTGATGTTTTATTTTTTCCCCCCGAATGTGACGTTTCGTATATTCACTCGAAGGCGACATTTTCGTTTATTCACCTGGAGGTGACATTTTCGATTATTCGCTCGAAGGTAACGCTTTCGTTTATTCGCTCAAAGGTGACGGTTATATATGTGACATTTTCTTATGTTCACCCGAAAATGAAGTTTTCTTTTATTTACTACTAAGTGAAATTTTCGTGTATTCACTTGAAGGTGTCGTTTTTGTTTATTCAAAAGAAAGTGACGTATTTGCATATTCATCCGAAGGTGACGTTTAGTATATAACCTGAAACTTAACAAAATATAAAAGAACTGATTCGTAATAAAATGGCGAAAACCATAAAAAAATGGTTTTGCAGTTTTTCTACACGTTCCCCTACTTATAAAAATCTAAAAAAAAATTTTTCGAAAATATCCCAAGATTTAATTTTTTTAAAAACTAAGCGTATCTTAGTCTTCTTTTTAATCGAATTTGAAAATTTGAAACTGTAATAAAATAAAAAAATTCTCGCCAAAATTTCAAAATAAAATCTGTAGAAACTGGAAAAATATTCAATAAAAAAAAACTTCATTCTACGTCAAAAATTAACGTACTAATTTTGTGAGAAATACTTATTTCTCATGATAAGTATAGTGGTATTTTTTTGTTGCAAAACGGCCTGGGGCATTTCTCGCTATCTCTCCGGCTAGACCCTTTCTCGGGAATTAAAAAAATAATAATAATAACGCTTATTAAGAGAAACACGGAATTAGCAAAACATGGGGAAAGTTTAAAAAAAATTCACAGGTCAGTCAAAAACAATTCAAAACGAATTAATAGCTTGTTGAGAGGAATATCTTGGGGACTATATCAAAAATTCAACTTTTTTTGCTGTCATAGAGAATGATACAACCGATTTAACTGATAAGTCTTGATGTTCAATAGCTCTCAGATATGTTAATAATAACGCTGAAATTAAAGAAAGATTTTTAGGTTTCTATAACGTCAGTACGAATTTGATCTACGAATACTCTTTTCGAACTTTTGGTCAATGTTTTCAAACCTTTAAACGTAGAAAAAAAATAGTAGCTGTGTTACGACGGCCCCGATGTAATGCCATCAGAATTAAATGGCGTACAGTCAAGAATTTTCTTTGCTTCTCTCTTAGGCGTTCCAGCATTTTTTCATCAATAAGCAAAACGTTCTAAATTCAATATTAGCGAAAAAATGTACCTTAAATTAATGAAACACGGTGGTGTACTCGCTCAAAAATTGTTAGTTTATTTGATGAAGAATGGGACAAATTGAAAAAAGTTGTTGAAAAAATTATCAGTGACAAAAAATCGGGTTCGGAATCTTCTAAAACTTTTTAATGGCTGTTTTTACCGTCGTAGTGTTTTTCACTTATATAGAACGGTTGTACTGATGTACCACATTTAATGTTTTATTTTTCGAAGGACCAATAAGAAATCGTGTAATTTCTACTATTTATTCTTAATCACTAATTATACTATTCTTATAATGAAATTGAAAGAATAATATCTATCCAGCGAGTCTAGTTGAGACTCTTTTAAAAAGATATTATGAGTATGAAGTGCATAATAACGTTTATCCAGTGAGTCTATAACAAAGAACTGACTACCTTACTGTAGAAATGTACATTTATTTTGAAAATCCTATCAGTTTCAACGATTAAAACTTGTTTTCAGCCAAATGGGCAGATACGATACAAAATCGGTACAATATGTTTCACTCAGGTGCATTAATAAAAATTAATTTGATAATCCCAATGTTTAGTCTACGTGACATATAACAAAGGAATGCCTTTAACAGCTTTTATGGTAGGGTACACTAATACCGGACCGGGTCAAATTAAATTTACCGAAATATTAAAAATAACATTTATACAATAAAATAAAGAAAATAAACAAAAGAAAAGGTCTTTGGTACCGAACAGACTTTGAATTTGCACTATTTACAATAATTTTCCGTAAAATATTTGGAATAACCGATATGCTGTATCAAATTTTGCAGAAAATATCTCTAGATATTCAATATAGCATGTTATGGTTTGGCACAGCTACAGAAATAATTCGAGAACTTCGAAATGACAGTACATTTTCAGAAATGCTACACGGTTAAGAATTAGTCATTTAAAACGTAAAAAGATTGATCGAGATGAAAGTTCAGTTTTTATGGAATATAGTCATATTTTTTGAAATTGTTGATATATAAATTTATTTTGCAGACTTTTCTAAACTAGAATTAATAGCGCTTATCGATTCTGGAAAATTTTAAGTTTTCAGTAAGAATTTCCCAAGAATTACCTTGCGTCTTTATTAAATGCCTACCCAAATGTGTTTAAAAAAGATCGTCTGTCAAATGAGTTATCTGTTATGTATCGCGATAATCAATTTTATGATTTAGATATAAAAAGCAGTTTTAAAATTCTGTAGGGATAATTTAGAGATGTATTTACTGAAACATACAAATTATGTTGTTTAAAAATTGGATCGATTCATCCGTTACTTTGTGATAATTCATCTTAACGATGAATAAACACTACTTTATTTATTATCACTTTTTTTATTTACAAATCCTTTTGACAAATAGCTTGTCATTGTCAAACAAATGATTCAAATTGAATGAATATAAACAGATGTACAGTGGTGTTTATATATACTCTGGAAATACCATTAATTATTAAATGTACTGAATAATACTGAGTGGTACAAATCTACCTATCTAAAATATTAAATTTAAAGCCTTTATTTACATTATGAATAATTTAAAGATTTTCTGTAGTAGGAAACTGATGGCCTGTTTCTAAAAAATGGTTTGCAAAATTGGAATTATCTTTTCTTAACCTAAATGATCGAAAGTGTTCGTTATAATGAATTCTAAATGACCTTCCAGTTTGGCCTAAGTAAAAGGATAGTCTAGCTTATAGACTACTCTAGTTTTTTCAAATTTGTCAGTTTTATCTTTTGAATTAAAAAATATGTGTTTTAAAAATGTGTTTGTCTTAAAACTAACTGTTAGGTTGTTTGCAGATAGAACATTAGCGATTTTTATTGAAATATTACCAAAGTACGTCAACGAATATGTATTTACATTCTTTGTTTTTTATGTATGGGTATATAGACTGGCATGCTATTTTAAATTGTTTTTTACGGATTAAATTTTGAATTGTTCTTGTTTATATTTGTTAAATCAAAAACTAAACTGGCTTTTTAAAACTGCACCGAGTGATGTTTTATTACAAATTTTTAATACGTGTTCTGCGTTGCGAATTATTCTGGCGAATGTTACCGCAACCGGCGAACTTCCGTCCGCCCTCTTTGCTATTCCTGGCCATAGCAAATCCAAGGGCGTATGTTGTCCACTCCAGATACTGCCCGGTATCTGAGTTTTGATCGACTACTACCAGGTATGTCGGATACCTCAAATCGGTCGTTACCAAGGATCTCAGTGATTCGAAATAGTCCTCTCCATCTGGGCGGTAACTTGTTATTACTACCGGTAGCTGGGGTACACGAGCACCAAATCTCCCTCTACATAAAGCCGCTCTTTGCCACGATTTTGGTCAAAGCGTCGTTTTTGGTCAGCTTGGTACCGTTCCCCGTGAGCTTCCATACGTTGTCTTATGTCGATGATGTCAATAACGCTACAATCATTGGATGCACAAAACCGTCCCTGTAACAAAACTCTATACCCCATTAAAGCTTCACTTGGTGTTACCCCTATTGCCTGATTTAGAGTTCTGTTCATCCCTAACTGAACATTTTTGAGGTTTTCATCCCATCGCCTACTATTTTTTTGCGCCCATTGTGGCTAACGATTCGGTAATTATTTTATTATACCTCTCTACTTACCCGTTACCGCGAGGCATCGCTATTGCGTTTAAGTGGTGTTTTATTCCTAATTCTCTACAAAAGTTTTTGAATTCATTACTCGTGAATGATGTTCCTCTGTCGCTAATAAGCCTGTTAGGTACTCCAAAAATTTTAATAACTTCTTGTAACGCCCGAATAGTTAATTTACTTGTCGTGTTCCTAACGCCGTACAACAATATGAATTTAGTAAATGCATCTATTATTACTAGCACATGGGTGTTTCCGGATTTACTTCTTATGAAAGGCCCAAGATGGTGAATGTGCATGGTATGGAATGATTTTGGTGTCTTTTTAATAGGATGTAACTGGCCAGGGGGTTTTCCGCCCGGGTTTTTGAAATATAGACACTGTAAACAATTTTGAACGTACTTCTTAATAAATCGTCTCAGTTTTGGAAACCAATACTGATCTGCTACGAGTTCGTATGTTTTTGCAAATGCAAAATGCCCTACATCGTCGTGAGTCATTCGCAAAATTTGATACTTCGCTACTTTGGGTGCGTACCACCGTGATTGTATAAACTATTTCGTTTTTCAGATTGTAGTTATGAAATATCTCTTTGTTTTGTTCTCTGTTTCCCGATTTTAAAATAGATTTTATGTTCTGAATCTTTTTATCACCTTGTTGAGCGGCCAATAACCAATCCTTTTCGGAAATCACCACAGCACATACGCTTGTCTCATGTACGGGAGGACTCCTACTTAATGCGTCAACATGCTGCATCTGTCGTCCCGGTCGGTGAATCAATTCGAAGTCGTATTCATTTAACATTAAAACCCAACGTCCTATTCTCTGATTAATATCACATTTTGAAAACGAGTGCTTTAAGGCAGCACTGTCAGTTATAATTGTGAAACGTCGTCCTAATAGGTACTGACGGAATATTTTTACGGAAGCCACAATTGCAAGGGCTTCAAGTTCGCAAGAATGCAACATTTGTTCGTCCCTTGTAGTTTGTCTGTTGAAGTAGGCGATGACACCTTCCTCTTTACCGTCCACCTGAGCCAGTATTCCTGCCAGACCCAACCTACTAGCATCGGTATATAATTTTAATACCTTTCCTGGGTCATGTAAGGCAAGCACAGGCTCAGAGACTAATGCTTCTTTAAGAGATTCAAAAGAGTCCTGTTGCTCTTTTTCCCACTTCCATTGTCGCACATGATATACATTTTCTGGAGTTTTGAACTGTGCCACTGCCGACACATTTGTTTTACTGAGTTTTACCTTTGAATTACTGATTGTATACCCTAAATATTCTATTGTCGTCTGAGGGAAAAAGCATTTGTTTAAGTTTAATTTTAAGCCGCTTTTACGGAAAATGATTAGAACTTCTCGCAAAATTTTTAAGTTTTCGTCGATCGTATTGCTGGGTATCAAAACATCGTCTAAATAAACTAGGACTTTGTTAAATCTTAATTGTCCCAACGCACCATTCAGCATTCGCTGGAATACCAAGGGTGCGTTTTTGAGTCCAAACGGGACCCTTAGATACTCATAGTGGCCGTCCTGGGTGACAAATGCAGTGATAGGTACGGTACAGATTCCGGTGCTACCACTATGTGGTGATAACCGGAAAAGAGGTCTAGGCTGGTGAAATATTTGAACCCTGATAGCCTTCTCAACTGATCTTCAATGAGCGGCTTCGGGTAGTTGTCAGATACCGTGATTTTATTAATAGCATAATAATCGATGCAAAGGCGTTTCTTACGTAAGGGGATTGCGATTATGTTATTGTCTAATATGTTGTGCACTAATTCTCTTATTTGAATTCGTTCATTGTGTAACGAGCCTGTATGTGTACAAGAGCGGCGGCGAGTTCCGGAAACAGATAAGACGGGTTCCTCGAATACGGTCGTCGGTCGGCACTTTGATAGCAATAAATAAACAACAACAACATAATAGGAGTTCGAGAAAATACCAGAAGGTCGTTCCTGATTACTCCAGAACTTTCGATACCTCTATAAATATTATGTTGTCGACGGTCAGGAACAGTTTACGGTTTATAGTTGAACAGTTTACATATAGCTTCCGAATGGTAATATAAATACGATATACCGAGTGATATAAATAGCGCATTTTCCTTGTCATATAAATAAGTTGTTGCATTTATTATTAGTGTTTAAGTGTTTTAAGTAGTGTGTAAGTGTTAAATAAATTATTGCAAATAAATATTCGTTAAATAAATAAGTTGAACTAGAAAATTCGTTACAATTGTCTGGGAATTGTCGTGGTCTAAATGCGATTGGTTTGTTGGTCGTAAGTTGTATTTTCATTTCGGTTAACGGTGTTCGCCCTATTTACGACAGGCTTTCGGCAATGCATTCCGGGAATTCATTAAGCAAATTTAATAAATCTGTTACTGCGCGAGGTTCGTTTATGCCTGTATTTATTTTTGTTTTTTCCAATTTGTTAATTTTATAATTGGTTTCGTTGAAAGTTAAAATCGAATTTAATTTTGAATAGTTTACGTCGTATAGTTCTGTAAAGTATTAGTGTTTCTGCTTTCATGACGCTTTTGTTTATAATATAAAACTCGATAAATCGCCGAACTCCATCAACGCAAATTTCAGGTCGTGTAAACTATGCTAGTCGAAACTGTTGTCCGAATGCGCCTGATAAAGTGGCATTTGATACGGGAACTAGCGTCAAGGCTAAACTTTGTGCTGCCTGATGAGTTACAAGTTTTCCATTGATGGTGGTAATTTTATAGAATTTGTTATTACTGTTATTGCCTATGAAATTAACATGTTCGTTCTCAAGGGCAGGGTGGTTGGGATTATTTCTGGGGCAGTTTCGCCTAAAATGACCTTTTTATCCGCAACGACTACATGTACTATTACCCCATTTATTTTCGCTGTAAAGTCTGTTCGCGTATTATTTGTCCCTGACGGGCCCGCTACATTATTATCCATATTCCTTTTTCGGCCGTCTAAAGTTTTAAAATGTGTCGCAAGCACGCTTGGATCTTTTATACCCTCAGTTTCGACCGAGAATTTTATTTGTTCGTCAGTAATTCCGCCCATTATTAGGTTTACTTTATCTTCATCGGATAATTCTAATTTTAATTTATGTATGAGAGCCAGTTTTTCAAAAAGATATTCGTACAAGATCGAATTAGCTCTGGGTTTACATGATATCATGGTTTCTAACGCGTTATGCAAGTCTCGCTTTGAACGAAAATTTTCTATTAGCATTTGCTTCCATTCAGGCCAGGTGAAAATTTTGGTAGGTAATCCGCGATACCAGGTTTCCGATGGGCCACGTAATTTACTTAGTGCTAAATGAGAAATTGTTCTATCTTCCCATTGATAAATGTACGCATATTCATCGAATAAATTTAACCATTCGTCGATATTATCTGTTATTGGGTTAAATTGTGCAATAATGTTATTTGTAACTGTACTCACGTTTACTAGAGGATTACCTCTAGTGGTGTAGTGTAACCTACCCAGGCCTATTCGATCGTCATATAACTCACCTACGTTGTTTATGGATATCAGCTGTTGTCAGTTCGATACACTGGCTATTAACGTAATTTGGGAGGGTTGTTTATAGTTGTTAAATGAAAGACAACAAATATGTGACATCCTAACTTTATTATGAATGAAATGAGAAAATACCAGGGAAATCTCAGAAATATTAAATTTTAAACAAAACAAATACCAATGCCAGACTAGGGCTAACGCGGGGAAAGAGTATGGCAGAGAAACCCATGATCTTAGCCCTACAAATCAGAGATGTGTATCATCCGTTAAGTATGAATGTATATAAATTAAAAATATCACTCTGTGAAAATCTACTCTGTACGATCCACATACACGGACACATGTAAACAATCATTTAAAACTGATGAATGTTGGTAATATTAGCTAGCCGACAATGTCAGAAGATACAGAGGTCCCATACGGGAGGCTACCCAGCTAATAGTTGAAATTTTTAGAGTACAATCTGGGCCTCACATAAAAATAAAATGCAATAAATAAATATCAAAATAAACACACAAATAAATATGTAAATAAATGCAACGAATAAATATCAAAATAAACGTCGAAATAAATGGACAAATAAATATCAAAGTTAAATGCAATAAATAAATACCAAAATAAAATACACATTTGTGAATACTCCCACATCAATACTCTACACGGGAGATGTTAGTAAATTCAACAAGGCTCGAAATATTCTGAACGCACCAGGTAGATCAACAAAGAGCAAAATCATAAAAATTTGGAACAAAGAAAAATCACAAAATAATTGTTACACATCACCGTTTTGTTCAAATTAATAAAATAAAAGTTCAAATTAAACAAAACATCACAAAATATGCAATATAAAAATCATTATAAAATGGATCGAAAGAACAATGAAAATTGACAACTTTTGTGTAAATTTTATAACAGTGAAAAACAACATAATAAATATTAAAATCTCCTTGAAAAATACATGCAAATATAATAGTTTATTACCTGTGAATCCAACTTGAAAAGCACACAAAAATAGCAATAAAAAAAAACAGAATGTTCAAATGTTTCTAGCTTAAAGAGGATAAAATTCTACCTGAGAAATACTATGTCCCAGGAACGTTTTTCTGGTTTAGCGCTAATGTCTACAGAAAAAGAAATTTTAAATGAACAGTGCAAAAGTCCTGAATTCTACGACACTATAGGCGATAGATAAATGTTCATGTATGAAGGACAAGCGTATTGATTTGTTGTATAAAACTTAAAAGAAAATTATAAGCGCGAAAAATAGGCATTTTGTATAACAGTTATTAATTTAAGAAAACAGTAATCTCACCACATTCATTTTAAAAATTATTTGCAATTATTAGACTTTTCGTGTAATTAGGACTTTCATTAACTACAGTATAGTTGAGTAATTATAGATTAATGTTATGTGGGCGTTATTATTTTAGAAGATGTAGGGCTACAGGTGAGACCCCCGGTCAAGGTCAACGTGCCACAGAACGATACCTTATAGGTGATTTGGAAACCCGTTCGCTTAACTATTCCAGTTCCTTTCTCTATATAAACTTTGTCTCCTATTTTAAAAAAGTGTCCCTCACCCCTTTTTGGGGTCACGGGCCGCCATTGGGTAAGAACCTTACCGTCACAGGTAACACGAAGGTTATTTCTATAAGGGGCGAATTTTAATTTGATATATTGGTTAATGTTTAAAAGAACATTTAAATCAATAAGAATTATCAAGATAATTTTTAATTTTTAATAATTAGGAAATAGTAAATATAATTAATTATCTACTTAGACGGGAGATGAAGGCGTGCGTGAACAAGTATAAATGTATTTGGCTGGCTGGCGACTGTATAAAAGTTAGATGACAACAAACAGGCATTCTCGCTCATACGAAGTTATCACATGAAATAATAAAAACATTTACCGATCTGTTGACCTGATCATAAAGTAATTGGTAGTCACCGGGGTTCCTTCGGAACCCCTGCCTCTTTAGAGCACTTGCGAATTAATCTTCCTCAGTCTAGCAGAATTCGTCAATCAGCAAATCGTATTAAATATATATTAATCATAAGTTTCTGCTCTCGCGTCTCCAGACGGAATTCTCGCATTCTGGAGACCAACAGGGTAAGTCAACAAAGCTTACGACGTCACTACTATAAACTAATTGTAGATTCGTTTAAGATTATGGTAGACAATGGACTAACGATCTAGGGCTAGATCCCTTATTTACCCTTTTCTCTATCTCTAATGGTTGTTGTCTTAAAACATTTGCTATGTTCTTAGTAATCAAAAGAATTCTCATAACATTAAAAGGTTTTTAACATATTGACGCCTTTACTTTAACAGGGGTTAAAATGTGATGTCCATTAAGGGTGCCGTTTGATCCGCTTCTTGGTGGTCTAACAGGGTTGACTGCAAGACATAACTCACAGACATTTGATAGGTACAGGTACCACGAAGATGAGCAGAATGAACCCTTTTAAAAAGTTCATACTAGCATAGAATATATTATAAACATTATTGGGAGGCGAGACGCTGTTCCGTAGAAATGCACAATTTCATGGGTCCCGTATTACAAACGTTCAAATATGTCGATCTTCAATACAGCGTGTTAACATTGGTTGAGCCTCACACTATTAACAGCGTCGTAAAGTGAATAATTCATTATTTCACAAGTTTCTTTGGCGCATCCGTACATTTTATTTAGATTTTTTTGAAATAGTGTGCTGTGCATGAAGGTCTGCTATATCCGATGGTTAAAACTAATTTTATATTAAACTTGAAATAAGTTAGAAACTGTGTCGCAAAGTGATAACGTTTTTATAAAAATTCATAAAATTTTAATTTCATTTGAATTTCGAATATTTCGCGCCAGTCTAGAAACTTCTATCAACTTCGGTGACATTCTGATAATCTCGTAGTCAATTGCACTCATGCAAATATTCAAATACAAAAATGTCTTGTTTTATCCAATATCGTGATAATTAGTTGAGGTGGATGTATTTAAATTTTATCAAAGTATTTTTTTAAATCGACATTTACTACAACCAACGATGATTCAGCGAAAGAATGTCATACATGTTACGTTTGTTAATTTGGCCAATGACGTAACTGTGACGTAACTATGACGTAACTTCCTTCTTGCTCGCTGCTTCGTTTGTTCATCGCGTATAATGCTTTGTGGCAGTCGGTTGTGATATTTCATCGACATTTTTGATTAAAAAAATTGTAAAAAGTAATGGTACATACAAAGTTTATATCACAATAGGTTCCGGAATTACAGTTTTATATGTGGTATGTATTTCTTTATTCGGATATAAATTTATTTTGACGATCCACATTAATTAAGTAAATGAACGAAGTTCAGTACGCCATGTTTGATAATCTAATAATCTCTAGGAAAAGTCTGAAATCTTGTTTGTATCGATCGATTTTATAAAAAATATTAGCCATCAGGTTTGCATAAACAAATTGATTGTATAAAATAATTCAATTGAATTATTTTGGTAATAAAATAATTACTGTTTTTATTCAGTAGCCATTTTTGTTTTTGACTCCCGTTTGTTATTTATTTTATTTATTTTACAGATACAGTTGGGAATGCATTATTTCCTGGCTTTGCTGAACGAATTCGCTTTTCAACGGTTCAATATGTGTAGTGTATTTCCACCCTAAGTCTTAACGGCCTTATTATCGAGAGGTAAGATGACTTCGAATTTCGATTGACTGGAAATAAGGACAACGATCACAACGTGAAATCTATTGCTAAAGAAAGTTTGTGATGTGGAATTTATTACCTTTGGGACCCATCAGGAGTTTGTGGGTTTAAAAGGTAAGAACTAATACATTCAATTGTGAGCAATTTGTTCATTGAGAAATTGCTTAGGACGGTTTTATAATGTCTTCAATAACTAATGGGGAAATTTTTATAAACAATGCAGCAATGTTTTCACTTTTGTCAAAGATAATAATAGCCTAAATGTTTCATAATCCCAATTGATGTATTTCTTTAGGAAACAAGCTTTTTTGTTAAATGTTTCAAAAAATTATTTAAGGGATTTGTTATAAACAAATGATTCAATATTGAAACTGTTTTCTTTTTAGTTTTTAGTTTATATTCTGTTAGTTCCTTTTCTCAAGTTAATTTTTAGTTCCTTTAAATTCAAAGCTAAATGTATATTTATAGGCGAAAAAAATCTTTTAGATATTCTTAATTGAGAAGCATACGTATGCAACCTAGTTCACACCGGTGTATTTACAGTTGCGTAGGCATATTACTCTTATTTTCTATTTTGTTTACGTTAAGTTGGTAATGTAACGTACGATAAATGTGGGTGGTGTTGCCTCTTGGGCTATTTTATTGTTTTTATTTTATTAATTTTTGGGTTTCAACTTGGAATTTTTTACAATCGGAGAATGTTCGTTCTTAATATATTAATATTGAAATACACTTGTATGTAATAATTATTTTATGTTTGTTTTGGTTATTACTTTGAATTTACTATTTTAATAAACATCGGTCTTTATTTTTTAAATGAGGTTAAATAATATTCGTTCATTATTCTTATGTTCACTTGCATCAACGTTCTGTGCATTGACTTTTTTTTAATTCCTTCTTTTTTTAATACAATCAACAGTCGATTAAAATAAGAAATATTTTATTTTAATTATTTTACAAGTTATGGTTACATTTTATTGTTACACCTTGATTTTTGAGTATTTTACTTGTTCAAACCTTCCACCAATATTTCTGACAAGCTGTTCTTAAATGTAGTTTTGTCTTCGTGGGATTCTTTGCTCCTTCTCAGCCACGTCTTCCACCATGATGACGAGAAAGTCTACACTGGATTTGACGACGATTTCCAGTGAGAAGTTGTAATGATTCGCCGAGTACTCCTAAGATACAATTGACTTGGATTATAAATGGTTTACTACTATTGTACATTCCTTCCTGCAGTCTGTTGGCTTATTTATTTTACTGTTGACTTCTTCGGCCTTTGGAACAATACAATCTGCACTTAACTAAGGTGAGAATAAATTGAAAGTTAATTAAAAGATTCACGTTACTAATCTGTTACCACCGTATCTGTTTCAGGTCGCCGTTGGAGAAGACAAAGAAGACCGTAGTTAGAATTTTTCTTTATTTTATTTCGATCAAGTTTTTATTTTGCATGTAGTTAGTTAATTTAATTGAATTCATATTTTATTTTGCATGTTTTTAATATCATTTAGTTGAATTAATCTTTTATTTTGCATGTTTTTAATATCATTTAGTTGAATTAATCTTTTATTTTGCATGTTTTTAATGTCATTTAGTTGAATTCATCTTTTATTTTGCATGTTATTCAGTTTATTTTATTTGAATTCGTTTTTATTTTGCATGTTTTAATTTTTTTAATATATTTTGCATGTCTCTTGCTTACCTCTTCGCTTTGCTTACTGCACATTCTCGCTATTCCGCTTCGCATTTACACTACGTCTTCTACATGATTCAACGTTTCGTTATCGTGTTCAATTCTCTTCTCAGCTTTGTGGGCCTAGGGAGGGCCTCCCCGAACGAATCCCCTTAGCCTTAGCTTTTTAGTTGTTCTTTTAAGGTACCTTAGGTACCTTAACGCGAGTCTACCCTAACGTTACTTCATTTCAGACGGGGTACAGTGGGTTATCTGGAATAGGAGGATTAGCCGACTGCCCAGCTTATTTCGTCGAAATCTGTCCGATCTTTTCTACCAATCTATTAGTCTTTGTTGTTAGTCCTGCTAATGCTCTATTCGCTTTCAGATAAAATGGTATTTCCTAAGAAGACTGAAGACATCGTATTTCTTTCTTTTTCTTGTATTTTCTTTGTTTTCTTGTATTTCTCTTACAGGTATTTTGTTGTTTTTACTTTATAAATTGTTATATTAATGTAATCGTAATTTAATCTGATAATTAGCTCTTCCAAATTCAGTTTTTGCCATAATTGTTCAAACCAAATTCAATTTTATTAGTAATTTTAATCATTAGAAGTAATTTGGGTGGATAGGGTGGCTATAAGGGGAGATGCGGAGGCCACAGAGTGTTAGGGGGTCTTTTTGTCCCAAAAATAGTATTAAAATATTAATATAACAGCTTATGAACAATATATTGTACATAATTTTGTCTTTCTCTTACAGGTATTTTATTCTTTTTACTTTTAAACAATATATTGTGCATAATTTTGTTGTAATTATAATAAAATCTTGTTGAAATGTATTTATTCTTGATTGATAACACTATGGTAACATGTATATCATTAAATAGTGTAAATAAATGATTAGTTCTGTATAAATAGGTGTATCAATAAAGAAATGTATGTTTTTGCATAGTAATTAGAATATGAATTGTAAAGTTATTTAAAATACAGATATTTGTTCTACTTTATGTACATTACTGATCTAATTAATAAATAAATCAAAATTATGGCTTATATTTGTTCTACTCCATGTCCATTACTGATCTAGTTAATAAATAGATTAAAATTATGGCTTTTTTACTTGGTAACAGTAGTATAACGTAATGTCAGTTACTTATTCTTTTGAACACTAGTGATCCGACTTGTGAATTATTTTTCGAAAAATAACTCTTTGGACTTATGCTCTCCTGATACAAATGTTGAAAATTTTTCAAAATTTCCAGTTTATAATCACATACGAGGTCTAGTCAACAAATAGTTTGACAAGTTATATATTTTCAAAAATCGAATTGTTTGTCAAAATATTTGTTGACCAGACCTCGTATGTTAACAGAAATTCAAAATTTTGGAAAATTTTCGACATTTGTATTAGGAGAGCATAAGTTGCTGTGGACTAATTTATCGAATTTAAATTGAACATCTTATATATCGTTATAAGCCTTCTTTTTCGAATACTTCATTGAATTTATAATGTTGGCTAATGAGAGAATAAAACAATTTCTAATCTTAACATATTTATTAAAAATCACTCTTAAGAAAATACAATATAATTATTTAATCATGTTTATATTTACATTAAACCACTAATAAATTAATAGATTTATTCAATACAAAATTTATTGGATAAAATGCAGCTTGATTTACAAACAATTCACATATAGTATAATTAACTTCAAATACATCTTTAATACAAATTGATAAGAGTATACTTCAATTAAATGCGATTACCATTTACAGTTATTGCTTATAAGCTGTTATATTAATATTTTAATACTATTTTTGGGACAAAAAGACCCCCTAACACTCTGTGGCCTCCGCATCTCCCCTTATAGCCACCCTATCCACCCAAATTACTTCTAATGATTAAAATTACTAATAAAATTGAATTTGGTTTGAACAATTATGGCAAAAACTGAATTTGGAAGAGCTAATTATCAGATTAAATTACGATTACATTAATATAACAATTTATAAAGTAAAAACAACAAAATACCTGTAAGAGAAATACAAGAAAACAAAGAAAATACAAGAAAAAGAAAGAAATACGATGTCTTCAGTCTTCTTAGGAAATACCATTTTATCTGAAAGCGAATAGAGCATTAGCAGGACTAACGACAAAGACTAATAGATTGGTAGAAAAGATCGGACAGATTTCGACGAAATAAGCTGGGCAGTCGGCTAATCCTCCTATTCCAGATAACCCACTGTACCCCGTCTGAAATGAAGTAACGTTAGGGTAGACTCGCGTTAAGGTACCTAAGGTACCTTAAAAGAACAACTAAAAAGCTAAGGCTAAGGGGATTCGTTCGGGGAGGCCCTCCCTAGGCCCACAAAGCTGAGAAGAGAATTGAACACGATAACGAAACGTTGAATCATGTAGAAGACGTAGTGTAAATGCGAAGCGGAATAGCGAGAATGTGCAGTAAGCAAAGCGAAGAGGTAAGCAAGAGACATGCAAAATATATTAAAAAAATTAAAACATGCAAAATAAAAACGAATTCAAATAAAATAAACTGAATAACATGCAAAATAAAAGATGAATTCAACTAAATGACATTAAAAACATGCAAAATAAAAGATTAATTCAACTAAATGATATTAAAAACATGCAAAATAAAAGATTAATTCAACTAAATGATATTAAAAACATGCAAAATAAAATATGAATTCAATTAAATTAACTAACTACATGCAAAATAAAAACTTGATCGAAATAAAATAAAGAAAAATTCTAACTACGGTCTTCTTTGTCTTCTCCAACGGCGACCTGAAACAGATACGGTGGTAACAGATTAATAACGAGTAATTAATATTAGTAATATCAAGTATTCTCACCTTAATTAATTGTAGAATGTCATGTTCCAAAGTTTACAAGTGTGAAAAGCACACTAGATCCAATGATACTACTGCACACAATTCGCTTTACTGGTATCCAGGTGTTCCCACTCAAATCAGTTGAAAATCATCTGGATATTGCATCAAAGTGAAGATGTTAACAGGAAACAAGTCCAGGAAAAAGGACACTATTGTACTTCAGTGCTCACTCATTGGTTGGCCAATCTACAGAAACAGCGAAGAAAAACAACTTTAACACTGCTGGAAAAGAACGTTGCTCTAGCTGTACTTAAATTCTGCATTTTACATTTTTGTAGGTTACAAATGTCTAAGAAGTTGAACTTTCTGGGATAATTTAATGAAAACTTCGCAACTACTATCTTTAATTAATGTTGTTACTTACCAATTCATCGTCATAAATCCTTCTCTTTATAACACCAACACACTGCCACTGTTTCCAGTACAAAAAAGGCACTTTTATGCTTTCTTCAGGTACTGCTACATCTTGGAATGAAAGAGGATCGACGTGTGACCAATGATTCGTAACACATGGCATCCAGTTTTTATAACGTTCCTATAAAATTAAAATTTTATGGAAATATAAAAAACACTTAATTTAACCATCCCTAGCAGAAACCGTGCATAAAGTAATGCCGAACCGTTCTCTTCGTGCATATCAAATACCTACATTATTGCAAGTATTCGTACCTTTGATTGAACAATCGTCCGAAGTGAAAATTACCATAATAGACGATTCGTGATTTCAATAGAGTTAGAATTCAACTCAGTAAAAACGAATTAACTACACTATTAAATAAATAAACACGAAATAAATTAACAACAGGCACCGACGAAAAGTAAGTACAATACTAAAAGAAAATGGCGAGGTGGCTTCCGTCAAATGTCATCGTGAGCAAGACCTACGTCGAACAGTTTTGAGAACGTAGATAATCGGAAGAAAAGGAGAAAAACCATAGATGCTTGATTTTGTAGGATGTTGTAATTAGTAATGAGCACACCGGTTATTTTTCATTGATACTACCTGTTACTGTTATTTTTAAATAATAGTTAAAAATAACAGGTTGAAAATAGCAGTTGTTTTCGAAAGCAGTGTAACCAAGGATAACAGATAACACATGCGCATCAGCAAATAACGGGTATTTATTTTAATTATTTATGGAAGTCAATTATAAGCGTGTTTGTGTATGACATTACCATAACGACGATAACGGCAACGGCAACTGTTATTTTATTTCGTAATAGGCGCGGCGACTGGGCGCTCAGCAGTGGAAATTGTTGTTTAACCGAACCAGTTATTTTTCTCAATGCATAACAGGTTGTTATTGTTATTTGCCAATAACAGTTAAAAACTAACAGGCCGTTAAATAACAGCCCATCACATCACTAGTTGTAATTATCTATGGTTATGTCTTTATGATTCTAGGTTTCAAGTTTATTAAATTTGACGTCTCAACTTAACCTAACATCTTTATAATTATTTCGTGATTTTTATCTTCAAAAATATCTAAGAAAGATCGAAAAAAAAGTAGTTCTTGAAACAATTATAATCGAGAAACTAAAATCATGCTTGCCGACCACTGGCCTACCCTTTCTTAATTAGACCATGGTATTTGCACGGAAGTTGATAATTACAAAATTATTAATGCACACTAGTTATCTGATAGCGAGATAATTCACAAGCAAGAAAAATACAAAGTACATTACAAAATAAATAAACCTACCTTGTATTATAACAAGATATGTGTTATTACTGTTTAATTTGGGAGCAAATATTTACTTCTTATTAATATTAACCTGAAACGTCAAATTGACTTACTAACTGAAAAACCATAGAGTATGAAATAACTGCCATGTGGTGTCTAGATAGCGAACTGGACAGTAATACGATTGTTTTTTTAATTTTTAATAGATACAAGTATTTCTAAAAAGTAAATTCCAAATAAATAACAATAAGTAGTAGTAATAATTGCTCAGATATAATCCGCTGTGACCTTATTATCCTTTCTCGATACAGAACCCCAAAAATTTTAGTGTACAATATTAAATGAAATTTTCGCAAAGAAACTGAAGACAATAAGGGTCTGTTTTTTCAATTATAGTAATATATATTAGTAGTTAACTAATTGTTCAATAAAAATGTCAGTAATAAAAAAATAAACGAACTAAATCAAAATCAATTAAAAAAAAGCAAAGGGCTAACACATACCTATACACTTATTTGTTAGTCATTGTCTTCAGTTGTTTATTTGCCATTATTTATTATTTATATTACACTGCAGTGGCCCTTATAAAAAGCAGTACGAGTGAGTGTTTATTTTTTAGTCACGCATTCGTATTGTTTATCGTTTAAAAAATAAAAAAAGAGTAACCATTACCAGAAGTCACTTGTTTCATAGGTAGATACGCAGAAAAACAGCCGTTATTGTTTGATTAATTATGTTTCGCAAAATAAATATGTAAAACAAAGTCAATACCTATTTCATCTAATATAAGAAATAGACTATAACGTTTTGTAACCTGTTGATTATCCCAATAATCTTCTTTTAATCGATTAATTAAAAATCACAATTTAAATGTTTTATTTTTTCCATGAAAATGAAACGACCAAACTATTTTTTTTTTTATTAATAAAAGAAAAACAAAAAAGGGAAAGAACTTCAATGTAATAATACCGAATTTTTGGCAAGCAAAGCGAGCGCTTAATACAGGAACAAAATTAATTATAGTATATGTTAAACATTACATGTGTGTGTATTGGAAATAATATCAGCATGAATGAAAATTAATAATGTGGCGGTGGCGAAACCATGTGTTACCTCTATTTTTAGAATGCCTTGTTTTGTTACGATAAACTTGAATATACCACCTGATTTTAGTTACAGTGTTCCCAAGCCTCCTGTTTTAACAGATCTCCCGCTTTGCTGTTTTTCTTCTAACTAAATATCCCGCTTTTTAATTTTAAGTTCTTAATTCTCCTCTAGACATTCCTTATTTACACACACAATTTCTATCAGAAACAACGAACCATATACAATGATATACGTACATACCATAAGTGACGCATACTATATATAAACGAGCTATACATTTCTATTTAAATTTATCAATAACTGAACTTCATTTTTATTGCAATTAAATCGCATTTGGATTGAAATCAACCTGCACTGGCGTTTATAAAAAGCAGTGTGAGTGAGTGTTTAATTTTTTTAGACACGCATTCGTATTGATTATTATTTAAAAAATAAAAAATTAATAACCAGTACTAGAAGTCACTTGTTTTATCGCTACATACGCAGAAAAACAGCCGTTATCCCTTGACTATGTTTCGCAATACAAAGTCTATACTTATTTTTAGCAATGAATTAACAGTCAGAGTTTTAATGTTTTACCATTGATATAAAAATGAAAGATCAAACTATTTTTATTAAAAAAAGAGTAAAATAAAAAGAATTTCAATGTAATAATTTTGTTACAGCATTTATCATGAATTATGGGCAACCAAAGCAAGCGACGCCTAATACAGCAACAAAGTTAATTTAATAACTTAAATAAAAGTATAGCTTTTTTATGTTTCAAAAACGTTTATTAAGAAACTCTACTAATAATATAATACTGCATCTTCAACAATTGTAGAGTATCTTAATAAACTTTTTTGAAACATAATAAAAACTATACTTTTATTTGCAATATTATTATTATGTTTCATAATTATCCGACCACGGAGTTATTTATATGTTAAACATTATGCGCGTGTTTAGCAAGCATGAAAATCGATAATTTGGCGGTGACAAAATATACGTGCTGCATCTAACACGAATGAATAGAATGTCCATAAGACCAAAACTCAATTTTGTTCGTAAATAAAACTAATTAATTAAAATCGATTTAGGAAAGCAAGAGGCTTTTTAAATTAATAATTTATTATGTTAAAATTGTCAAAAGTTTAGTACCTCTTGCTGTTCATTTAACCCAGTCGTTTTCATTCATGTTTCAAAATAAAAACAGATCAAAAGCAAATGAAACAAGTGACTTCAGAATAAGCGATTACTTGACTGCAAATACGGTTAATTTATTTAATTCAAACAATTCCTACCTTTCGATCCAATCCATTCCTGAAACAGTCAAACAGTCCTAAAATTGCCAATTGCTGCTGTTTCTAAAGTTCACTCCAAGATTGTTAAAACGGTTTGGACATTGCAATAAAACACGATAGAAGGGGGACCAAAGTGACACCAATTATTGCATCTCGTAACTACCATTTTTTGCAAAAAAATCGAAAAATCGTAGGAAGTCTATGACAGACAAAGATCAAGTAAAAAATGAGAAGCATTCCAATACCACCATAAACTTTAAAAAAAATGCATACGTAACTCAACATACACCCAGTATTTTTTAGATTGCATACATATTGCACGAAAAAAAAATTGAAAAATAAGACATTTTCATTTTCAAAACTTTTCCACCTGTTGAACGATTATTTTCAATTCTTAAAATTTGAAAAACATGTAAAAATTCAGGTAAAATTTACTGGCGAGGATACTTTGTATTGTCGATTGAAATAATCATGCAATAGAGAAATAAAACAAACCATACACTTTCGCAAATTATAACATTTGTTAATGTGTACAGTTGTTTGCGTTATTTTTGTATCATGATCGACCATCATCAAGTAAAGGCCGATCACATTTCATAAAGATACAAATTTTTATTTGACAGACAATATGGCACCTAAACATTCTGTACAAACCTCATGAACAGATTGACGGTAACTATTTGACCGCTATAAAAAATGTTTTGAAAGATTTAATTGGTGAAATCTTACCTTTTTTAATTACAACAACTCCAAAGTTTGAAAAGTGAAACAGCAAATGAAGTAGACAGTTGGAGCGTAATAGTAATAAACTTAATGGTGTCGGTTGGCATTTATAGGTCAAACTGTGAAAGGTGAAAAAAGAAACGAATTAATTATACATGCTAACCAATGAACAGACATGAATTAAAAGAAACAAAAAACAGGTGCATAATTGTGATAGATTAGCATTCACAAAACAACAATTACGATAAAATTTAACAAATAAACTAATATTATATTTTTTTAATAATTTTGTTATGAAAAATATTTAAAAGAATTTTTGTCTATAGGTAGCAACAAATAAAAAGTAACACACCGACAAACAAGAAATACGATGTTTAGCAAAACTCAACTGTTTGAAATTACGCGGTAACTTACCGAGTATTTTTAGTTTGTACACATTTTCGCAATTTACACATTTCTAGTCGCGCATTACAAAAGTATAGTTATTTACTTACACCTTTTTTTTACCCTTTTCTACATCGTCTTATATAATATCGCTGTTATTTTCGGATAATCGTCGTCATAAAAGTTAAAAAATAATGTTGCACACGTTTTTATTTTTAAAGGCATTATTTATATAGTACAACAATAAACTGCTGTCGATCAAACGCATTCAACTGTTTAAATAAATTGCCTCCTAGACGCTCTAGTAGTAATAAACTAATTAAAAAATTACTCCCATTTCCTAACTGATTGGGAACAGCATTTAATTTTTAAGGGTAAAATATTTAGAATATTTTAATGCGGCGACAAATTTTTATGCACTTAACTAAAAATCTTTGTGCTATTTGTTGCATTGTATTTTAAAAGGAGAAAAACAAATTAACTACACTATTAAATACATAAAATAGAGACGTGGATTCACTAACTTTAACATTAACTAGCATATAAAATACGTAACATTTAAAACAAATGCTATATCACTTATTATATGCTGACTTTCACGCTACTCTAATTCTGATTTTGACATTTCTGAAACAATTCTTAAAACTTCACTGTTGAGAATAGTTAAAAATGTCTAAGTATACCTGCTATCTTATATTAATTAATGTAATACGTACCAATTCCTTGTCATAAATCGTTTCTTTGGCAACATACTGCATCTGTTTCTATTGGGAAAAGGGCACTTTTATACTTCCATCACAAATTGCTATATCCTGGACTGAAAGAGGACAGATACGACCAATGATTCATAACACATGGCATCCAAAATTTTCATAATGTTCTTCTAAACTGAAATGCTATATAAAAAAGTATTAAAATATAATCAATTTAGCCTCCCTAGTAAAGAAATGAGTTTAACAGGTTATTAAAGCAATGTCAAATAATTTTTTCTGTTCATATTATATATAATTATTTATATTATGACATGTATTCTCACCTTAATTAACTAAAAAATAGTCCATAACTGAAAAGAAAAGTAAACAAATTCCAGCAGGAATAATACTGTAATAGACAACTTATTTAATCAGTAATCAATCTTCTCTCCCATTTATCCATCAATCTGCAGGCACTAAAACAAGAAAAACGAATTAACTACGTTAAATTAATACAACATGAAATACAATAAAGACATGCACCGAAAACCAACTAAAATAGTAGAATAATATCAAATATTTTCAGTCATCTTACCTCTCAGCAATAAGGTAGTATAAAAAAACAATAAAAACACAAGGTCTTGGCTACAAATAATTATTTATTTGTAACCAAAACCTTGTGTTTTTATTGTGTTTATTATGGAGTTACAAGAATTGAAAGCCTCTTCAATTAAAACTTTTAAAGGTAGTATAAGACTACACTGTCTGTTTAGATTGAACTGTTGAAGGGAGAATTCGTTTGGCAAAGGCAGAAAACAATGAATTCCGAAATGTATCTGTGAAAAGAAAAGAACAAATAAGTCAAAAATAAGTTTGTAGGAAAAAAATCCTAATGAATGAAAACGGTAATTATTCTGTTACCAAAATAAAAAAGTGAATTATTTCATATAATAAATTTGTTTACACAGAACTGATGGCTATTATTTTTCATAAAATCGATAGATATAAACAAGTTTTCAAATTTCTCCTAAATTATCAAATATGGCGTAATTAACTTCGTACTGCCCGTTTACTTAATTAATGCGAATCGTACAAATAATCCTATACCCGAATAAAACAATACATACCGTATATAAAACTGATATTCCGGAATCTATTGTGATATAAATTTTGTATGCATCATAACTTTTTTCCAATTTTTTTAATCAAAAATGCAAATAAAATTTTAAAGCAGCCAGAAAACGTAGTAGATGCGATAAACAAACGAAGTAGCGAACCGGAAGGAAGTACGTCATTGACGATAGTAACAAACATAATATGTATCACTTTTATTTGTTAAATCATCGTTAGTTGTTAGAAAAACCGATTTAAAAATATACTTTGATAAAAATTAAATACATCTACGATAACTAATTATCACGATAATTAGATAAAACAAGACTTCTTGTATCGTAATAATTACGTATGTGCTACTGGTAACGAGATTATCGAACGTTACCGAATTTCACGGAAGGGAGCGCTATAGGCTGCTTTCTAGACTGGCACGAAATATTTCAAATTCAAATTATGTAAAGACGTCACTGTGATAATATAAAAGGATAAAGCATTTAAATTAAAATTTTGTTAAAAATATAAGTAATAGCAATAGAAGTTAATAAACGTAAAGTAGGCTCATTTCTAATTAATTAACAATAGACAGAAATTAGCAAAAAAAGTGGTATATATCAATTAAACTGTAAAGATTTTACAGCCACTTTTATTGGTAAAAGTGAATTAACGAACATGTTTACAGTATTAAAAACAAAAGTGAAACATCAGGCTCCTTGGAACATTGTGTAAAAAGTAATCATAATTTAGATCTTGGTAATTTAAAAGTCATTCGTACCGAAAACAAAAATTATGTACTAACATTGTTGGAGAATGTAAAAATAAAAAAAGCTGTTTGTAGTAATAAATGTTTAGTTAACAATCAAACTGAACGTTGTTCAAATTCAATACCACTGTTATTGTCAAATTTTTAATTGCTTTTAGGTTTTTCCACGGCGTCGCTGTTAGTATTTAAGGGTTGAAATTTAGTTTTAATGTCAGTACTTGTATTATTCTTGGATGATGGTAAAGACCGCTTAGGTCGAACCATTTGTCACAGAACTGATAATAAATAATGAAACATATCAATCATGTATTTCATTTTTGTAATTATTAAAATGTTTGATCAATATTGCATCATTAAAGTATTTCTATAATTAGGTAGGTAATAATCGCCATGTAGTGTCTAGATTGTGGCTGAACAGTAACAAGTTTTTTTTGCTTATTAATAGATACAACTATTTCTAAAAAGTAATTTCAAAATAAATGACACTAAGTAGTAGTGGTAAAATTGTTCAAATATAATCCACTGAGATCTTTTTACCCTTTCTCAGTACAGAACCCCAAAAATTATTATGTACAATTTTTAATTAAATTTTCGCAAAGAAACTGAAGACAAGTGTCTGTTTTTTCAATTATTTCTCAAAAAATGCCATTCTACTTTCGTTAGATGTATAGCAATAGATTATTCGGAAATATTTTAATTGATAAGAGTTAAAATAGAAAACCAATGCTTTCCATGTTTTGTTTATAACAAACTACTCACCATTCATTAAGGAGTAAACTAATTGATTAATAACAATGTCAATAATAATTAAATTAATGAACTAAACCAAATCAATTAAAAAGAGCAACAGGGTAACCCATACCTAATACACTTATTTGTTAGTCAATGTCTTCATTTGTTTATTTTCCATTATCCTGTAACATGATTTTTACAAACTGAATAACTTCTAAAGAGGGCCCTTTACACAAATTTCGCATATGCAATAGTTGTCCACATCAGTGTCAGACAACTAAATTAAATTTATGGGTTTTTAAGTTTGAAAATGGTCAAATTTCAAGGTACTCTTTTTAAAAATTGATAAAATCTAATATGGGAACAGTTGTGCACCCCTAGAGCAAGTTTTCCACACACAAAAGATGTCTACATCAGTGTGAGACACTTATTGTAATCTTCTGTGGTTATAAGTTTAATCTAGCAAAAATTCAATAAAAATTAAGTACTCTAGCAACATAGTTTCTAAGCGGGGTGAGAGTATAATAGTTGCTTATATCACTGTTAACTAATTATAATGAAAATTATTTATTTGCATACCTTTTGTATTCCTGTTCAAGCATCATTTTTTGGGTTTTGACCTTTTACAACACTTCCATATTTGTGTTTAAATATTATTAGTATTGTTATGATTCAAGAGGAAGAGGAGAATGTATTCTTGAGTGTATCTGGGAATAGAAAATAACAAATGAAAGCTAAAAGTAATAATTACGTAGAATGAAAAAATAAATAAACCAAGTAATATTTATGTTGTTAATAAAATTATAATATTGAATTTTTTATATGAACACTTTCTTTGTATTGAACTGATTGCTAATAAATTTCTAAACTATTAACTTCAACTTTTCAAATTTTTCCATGTAATATGAATTATATATATAATATGAATATAAATTCTGAACTGTTCAGTTACTTAATTTGTGAGAATCGTAAAAATAACCTTATACCCGATTAAAAAATATATACCACATATACAACTGTAATACCATTATCTATTGCGATGTCAATTTAGTTTGTACTATCACTTCAAAATCAAAATTTACTTATAAAAGGTGTAATGACAAAACAAACGAAGAGAAATACTGCAATGGATGTCATTTGATGAGATCACCATAATATCATTTTTCTCATTTCTTTTCCTACATCATCGTTGGTTATTGCAAAAACTGATTTAAGAAAAACATTTTGATAAAATTTAATAAACTTAATTAACGTGATTACGATTATTAAATAAAACAAGACATTTTTTAAAAATCACATAAGATCACAAAAACAACTCGTAACGAAATTATCTAAAAACCGAATATTACCGAAGTTGACGAAACGAAAACAGACGAAGCACAATATCGCATATGCAACCGAAAATACAACACTGTAAATCGAATTGCATATGGATAAGTAAATTGAAAATGGCAGATATTCTGCAACATTCTTAAAATTTGAATAACTTCTAAAGAGGGTTGTGAACCCCTTACGCAAATTTCTCATATTCAGTAATTGTCTACATCAGTGTGCGACAACTATATTAAATTTTTGTGTTTATAACTTTGAAAATTTCCGAAATTCCGAAGTATTCTTTTTACAAATTTATAATTTCTCAAGCGGGTTGTGCGCCCTTTACGTAAATTCTGCATACAAAACGGTTGTCTACATAAGCGTCAGACAACTGTATTAAATTTTTGTGTTTATAAGTTCGAAAATGGCAGAGATTCTGTAACATTATTCTTACAAATTGAATAACTTCTAAAGAGGGTTGTGCATCCCCTACACAAATTTCAATGTCAGAAAACTAAACTAAAACTATGGGCTTTTAAATTTGAAAATGGTCGAAATTCACATGTATTTTTTTTACAAATTGAATAATTTCTAAAGCGGGTTGTGCGTCCCTTACGCAAATTTTGCATACGCAATAGTTGTCCAGATCAGTGTGAAACAACTATATTAAATGTATGGTTTTTAAGTTTAAAAATGGCCAAAATTTTGAGGTATTCTTTTTACAAATTGAATAATTTCTAAAGAGGGTCGTTTGCCCCTTATGCATGTTTTGCATACATATTAGTTGTCCACATCAGTGTCAGACAACTATATTAAGTTTTTGTGTTAATAACGTTGAAAGTGGCAGAGATTCTGGAACATTATTCTTACAATTTGGATAACTTCTAAAGAGGGTTGTGCACCCCTTACGCAAATTTCATATACGCAATAATTGTCTACAACAGTGTCAGACAATTATATTAAGTTTTTGTGTTTATAAGATTGAAATTGGAAGAAATTTCGAGATATACTTTTTACAAATTGAATAATTTCTAAACAGGGTTGTGTGCCCCTTACGAAAATTTCATATACGCCATAGTTGTCTATATCAATGTCAGTCAACTAAATTAAATTATTGTGTTTATAAGTTTGAAAATGGCAGAAATTGTGAAGTATTATTTTTAAAAATCGAATAATTACTAAAGAGGGTTGTGCACCCTTTATGCAAATTTCACATACGCAATAATTATCTACAACAGTGTCAGACAACTATATTAAGTTTTTGTGTTTGTAAGATTCAAATTGGAAGAAATTTCGAGATATCATTTTTACAAATTGAATAATCTCTAAAGAGGGTTGTGCGCCCCTTACGCAAATTTCGCATACGCCATAGTTGTCTACATCAGTGTCAGACAACTATATTAAGTTTTTGTGTTTATAACTTTGCAAATGGCAGAGATTCTGGAACATTATTCTTACAATTTGGATAACTTCTAAAGAGATTTGTGCACCCCTTACGCAAATTTCATATACGCAATAATTGTCTACAACAGTGTCAGACAATTATATTAAGTTTTTGTGCTTATAAGATTGAAATTGGAAGAAATTTCGAGATATACTTTTTACAAATTGAATAATTTCTAAACAGGGTTGTGTGCCCCTTACGAAAATTTCATATACGCCATAGTTGTCTACATCAATGTCAGTCAACTAAATTAAATTATTGTGTTTATAAGTTTGAAAATGGCAGAAATTGTGAAGTATTATTTTTAAAAATCGAATAATTACTAAAGAGGGTTGTGCACCCTTTATGCAAATTTCACATACGCAATAATTATCTACAACAGTGTCAGACAACTATATTAAGTTTTTGTGTTTGTAAGATTCAAATTGGAAGAAATTTCGAGATATCATTTTTACAAATTGAATAATCTCTAAAGAGGGTTGTGCGCCCCTTACGCAAATTTCGCATACGCCATAGTTGTCTACATCAGTGTCAGACAACTATATTAAGTTTTTGTGTTTATAACTTTGCAAATGGCAGAGATTCTGTAACATTATCCTTACAATTTGAATAACTTCTAAAGAGGGTTGCGCACCTCTTATGCAAATTTCACATACGCAATTATTATCTACAACAGTGTCAGACAACTATATTAAGTTTTTGTGTTTATAAGATTTAAATTGGAAGAAATTTCGAGATATCATTTTTACAATTTGAATAATCTCTAAAGAGAGTTGTGCGCCCCTTACGCAAATTTCGAATACTCCATAGTTGTCTATATCAGTGTCAGACAACTATATTAAATTATTGTGTTTATAAGTTTGAAAATGGTAGAAATTCTGAAGTATTCTTTTTAAAAATTGAATAATTACTAAAAGAAATTCCAAAGTACTCTTTTTAAAAATTTATTAATTACTAAAGAGGGTTATGTGCCCCTTATGCAAGTTTTGCATATATAAAAGTTGTCTGCATCAGTGTGAGACTTATATTATTCTTTTGTGTTGATAACATTGAATTAGCAAAGATTCAGTAAAAAGTAAGTACTATAGCAACATATATTCTAAGCGAGGTGAGGGTATAATAGTTGCTTGTATCACTGTTAACTAATTATAACGAAAATTATTTATTTGTGTACCTTTTATATTCTTGTTCAAACAACATCTTTTGAATTTTGTCCTTTTATAACACTTCCGTATTTGTGTTTAAATATTTTCAGTAATATTATGTTTCAAGCGTAAGGAGCAAATGTTGATACGGAAACGATATGTATTCTTGAGTGTATCTGTGAAGAGAAAATAACAAATGAAAGCTAAATGTAACAATCATCTAGAAAGAAAAAATAAACAGAGAAATATATATGTTGTTAATAAAATTATAATATTGAAGTTTTTATACGAACAATTTCTTTGTATTGATTTGATCGCTAATAAATTTATAAATTATAAAATTCAAGTTTTCAAACTTTTCCTGGATTCTGTAATGTGGCGAGGAGAATTCGGCATTGTTTACTAATTTAATTTATGGCAATTGTAAAAATAACTTAATATTGGATTAAAAATACATACCACATATAAAACTGTAATACCCTTACACATACCGATGTGAATTTAGTATGTCCAATCGCATTTTTCAGATTTTTCTAATAAAGCGTAGATAAAATGTCACAACAAACGAAGAGAAATACTGCAATGAACGAACAAAAAAGCGAGTCGGCAGAAAATAATACGTCATTTGATAAGTTCAACATAATATCATTTTTCTCGTTTCTTTTCCTAAATCGTCGTAGTATCTACAAATTACAACAGCATCAAAACGAGTAGCAAACTTATCAACAGCACAATATCGTCGTCAGAAATTTTATTTTTAAAATGATTCCTACCGAGAGGATTCCTACTTAAAAGACGTAAATCTTGCAAAAATAATTTAAAGATAAAATACTTCTTCTCTTATGCAACCCATGTCACGTAGTACTACAGCGCTATCTCTGGACTGGTGTATCACCTATTTCACAATTGACAGAGTGAACACCCCCCGGACAGAACTGTGATTTCCATGGATAACGGTGACAGGGACGGTGCATACTACATAACCACAGAATAGATAGTGGAGTGGTCATAGATCAGAGAACTGCATAACCAAGAAATACATTAATTCCATTCAAAAACTGTTTTATAGAAACATTAAAAAAAATATATGGATTATATTAATAAATCCTAATCAATATTTGGTTAACGGTTAATTAATTTTATCTGTGTAATAATTGTGGTGGTAGTGTTATTTACTAATTCTGGATATAGACAAAAGTGATTTAATAAAATGCCTTTACCACCTGCTTTAGCTGCAAAATTATGTAAAAGGGGACTTCTAAGTGGTAGATATTCAGTGGTAATTGTTCTATTTATTTTGTTAATATTTCGTTTTATTTCAGTTACGAATTCAAAAGGGTCTGAAAAGAAGAAAAAGGAATTCAAAGGAGTAAGTGGCTGCCCTAATAAAAGTAACATTTATCATGAATGTACACATTGGTGTGAAGTGCACTGGAATGGGGTGACTACTCCAGATCCAAAATATCTGAGAAACATAGCAAAATTAACGCAAAAGTATCCCCTTCCTCAAAACTGGATGGAAGTTTTTGATAAAGGATTGTACGAGAATTGAGTTTTAGATGTAAGTTTTTTATTTCAGAAGTATATTTCATTTTGTAGGGGTAGATACTATTACTGGGATTTAGAAACAGATTTGGTATCCTGGCTTCCTCCAAAACATCCAAGAGTAAAACCAACAGAAAGTGCTGCCAGTTTAAGAGAGAAACTACAGAGTGGAAACATAACTGAAGCTCATTCAATATGTAAAACAGATGTTGATAAAGATCAGGAAAAAAAGAAAGACAAGAAAGAAAAGGACCGTACAGATAAGAAGGATAGAGATAAAGATCGTGATACAGAAAAGAACAGAAAAGAAAAATATGATGAAAAGGAACGTAAGAGAAAGACTAAAAGAGAGGAAAATTTAGATCCAATGGATCCAGCTGCTTACTCAGATTGCCCTGTCGGTACTTGGAGTGATGGTTTAGAAACTAACAGGTCAGGATCAGATAGTACAGCTCCAGGTGCTCTTTATCAACAAAGACCATATCCAGCTCCAGGAGAAGTTCTTGCCAGTAATAAAGTAAAGAAAAAGAAAGACTGAGAAAATTATGTAAAGGATTGTTGTTACACATTTGTTTCAGAAGAATTGAGAATTTCTCATTACTTTAATTAAATGTTTTTGAGTGTTAAACTGTGGATGTATTAAAAAAAGTATATATCATAAATTGACTGTATGTTTTAATAAGTAATAAAATACTTTAATAATTGAAATCAGTTTGGTAATTAAAAGGTTAATAAATTATAAGGACTTTGTGGTCGAATAATTATGAAACATAGTAATAAAATAATAATGTTAATAAAAGTTTGGCTTTTATATGTTCCAAAAAAGTTTATCGAGAAACTCTACAATCGTTTCAGCATATGATGCCTTTTTCGAGAGTATATATACTTATATTAGTACTCTTGGATAAGCATCATATACCGAAACGATTATAAAATTTCTCAAAAACCTCTTTTGGAACATACAAAAACCATACTTTTATTTACATAATTATTATTTAAAAGGATAATTGAAGTAAATGCAGACAACATGTGAACGCTATCTGTTGCTTATTGTGGAATTTAATAATGTTTGAGAAGGTCCTTTTCTTGTAAGGATATTAACTTGTCAAACTAAACTTATAACCTGATTTATGAATTAATCCAAGAGTTTTTATCTTAGTTATTCATCACGGTTTAACGACTTCCTTAATTGTTAATCAAAAATATATTCTTGGTCAACAGTATATAGACCAACAACATATTTTTGTTTTCGATTATAGTACTTTTTTTTCCTGCTTAAGTATTAACTTGAATAAAAACAAAATGAACAGTTAACAACTACTTAATATGTATTTATCAAAACACGCGAAATTATAAATCTAAAAGATACAAAAATATTTTGACTAACATAAGATCATGTCAATTAATTTATCAGTAATTTGAAGAATTGTAGGTACAAAAAATTTGTATCAGTTAGATCTAAAAAAGATCATCTCGGATTTCTATTATTTTGTAAATGATTTGGAGCATCTGCAAACATTACTTTTAGGCGATATGCCTCTGCAACCACCATATCTATATTTGATGATCTCCAATCCTGAGTTGGCAAATTTTGCAGCAACAGCATAAGTCCTTGGAAATCAGTCTCGACAAGTAGCATGTCACGCCAATGGAGTAAAAATGCGGCGCAAACATAAAGCTGAAAGGTGGCAAACGAGTCCCCTTCTGCAAGGTACGTGTCCCAAAGTCTTATTGTACAACGCAAAGGTAATTCTCTTGTTAATAAGTTGTTTAACCAACGAAAAGAAAATTGCAAATAATCAATGTTATGTTGCATTAGATGGCAATGAAGATTATTATCCACTCTTTGTATTAGTTCTTTGAGTTGATTAACTTTTTGTTGAATACCCAATTGAGCAAAAACATAATTATCTTGAATAGCATCTAAAAATTTTGAAAGACACCAAAATGAATCAGCCTCAATAATGTCCAGTTTATCTTGAGGAAGAGTATTGAGAGAAAATGTTTCAAATGGTTCATCATTAGGAATAAATTCTTGTAAAAATACAACAAAAAAAGGTGTAACAAGATCATTTATCCCTTGGACATAGCCTGATGCAGGATGACGAATAGCCCAAATAAATAAAATTTTCTCAAACATTTTCTGGACAGTTTCTTGTTGAAATAATGCAACAGATGGATTCATTCGAGGCACATCAATGTGAATCTGATGGTATGTGTCTTGACTAGCCTCATCACGTTCTGTATCATAATATTGCTGCACTAGGTTCCAATAATCCTGCCTTTTTCTCTCCAGTATAGTTTGTCTACGTTCTTGGTTTATAGGTAAATACCCTACAACAATTATTAAATAGACTTCATTCTTAACTTCATACTTTAAAATAAAATGTATAATACCTGCCAGTAGTCTCCAAATAATAGGTCTAACTTTTTGAGGAACTCCTGACCAGCTTAACTGGGCAAGTTCATCTATAGTAGGAGTGTTTGCTAAAAGAGTTTCAAAGCGTTCCAATTTTGACTCTGTGTTTTTATCAAGAGTGTTTGTGGAAGAAGGCAGAGGTCTAGGACGTCCAGGGAATTTATGTTTAACATAACTAACATTTTTTTCTTGTACTGGCAGATTTACATTTTCACAACGATGAACTGGAGCCTCCAAAGTGCGATGGACATTTAATACATTTAGTGCAGCTGACTGAGATACTTTTTTTGATATTTTGGTACCTTAAATGTTCAGAAAATAGTTGTTACATCAAATTCTTGCAGATAATTCTTACTTTCAACACCTGATGTCAAACAAAAATCGTCATCCTCTACAGCCCAAGCATCACTTATAGAAGCTTGAAATTCGTGATATGAGGCCGGTCCTACAGCTTTTGCTCTATTAATTCGTTGAACCTCTTTTTTGGGACTAGGTCTAAAATTAAGCGGAATATATATATATATATATATATACTAATATACTGTATAAATTTTAATGCATTAGTAGTAATAACAAAAATATGTTGTACCTTCCAGGAACAGCTTTACTGGTTTTTTTCCAAAATGAAGATTTATCATTCTCAAATGAATGTAATCCATCCATTTTATTAAATAATAATATTTGTTTTGTCTACAATCATTTTATGTCCAATGTTTATAAATAATTGTATTTTTTAAAATTTTTTAGAATTTAGGTTATGGTACTTTGCTGTCATAAATGTATATTTATTTGAAGATTACTTTTGGTTACACTAGATGGCCATGAATTAAATGTATTTATTGTTCTTTGTTTTAAAAAAATAAGCATTTACAAACATTTTCGTTTTCATATTCAGAATTTACGAACGACTTTTAATCATTTGAGTATCTAAGTCTATTTTGCAATTAATTTAAAAATTTTTTTTTTTTCAACTCTCCGATGATGTTTGCCTAAATCGAAACAACTGTTAGAGACTTTTAAAAGTGGAAAACTACCATTTATTAATTTTTTTCTTTGATTATTAAAAAAAGTTGGGTAATCGTAAGCTCAAAATTAATAATTTAATTAATAATTGACTAATTAGTTAAAAAAAATATCATTTGTGTCACAAACATTTACAAACAATTGGCAAGGTAAAAGTTTAAAAAAATTATTTTTTTAAATTTATGTTTACTGTCATATCTATGCCGTATTATCTATGGCAGAGACTCAGAGATTATCGAAGTACCGAATCGAATTGCCTGTTTGATTTGTTTGCATCACGTTTGCATTTTGCCTATAGAACGTGAATGGGGCCGTCTTAGTTTGTGCTATTGCTATCAAGAAGTCTCAGACAGACCTTTGTCTCTAATCTATGATCCTATGGGGCTGTCGCGTAAAAAGTGCCAATACACACTCGTGTGTTATAAGTTACTGTGTTTGAGAATTTAAGTGTTCAGTTAAAATGTAATCAGTGATGTATTTGTTAAATCAATCACGAAAGAATAATTAATTTTTTTCATTACCAGTAGTTGAAGTCTTAGAACTGCTGGCAGAAGTTTTATTAATAAGGGCTGTTAATTTGTTGATATCACTGGAAGGTATTTTGTTTCTTTCCTTCCTATTTTGCAATTATTATAATTTGTTCCACTTTACTTCAATCAACAATATTCGCTAAAGAATTGTATGTAACAATAGTCTAATTGCAGGTACTTAATAACCAGGACTTAATAATAAATGCAATTAAAGTGTAATTAAATTAACCTTTTATTTTAAGTGGGATCTACTTTAAATTGAATTCAAAAGGTATCTATTTGCCTTTTTAAATAAGTAACATGGACCCTATTTTTGTAGAAAACAATGATGAGCAGGATTTTGATGAGGTAAGCGAATAATTACATTGAAGTACAATTTTTTTAGAAATTAAACCTGTTCTACAAGTTTCATACTTCTTACAAGTAAGAAAATTATCAGTTTCTTTTATGTAAACAAGTTAATAGGGTTTTCTTGTTATTTGACATCATAAATGAAGATGTTAGATGTATACTGTTATATTTATTTTTTGTTTTTGTTTTATTTTTTATCTGTTAAGAACTGTGACATGCATTTTAGCCAAATTGAAATTCGTTTATTGGAATAATTTTACAAATGTCTTTTTTCAGTTCCAAGATGCTGTTGATGTGGAACCAATGTAAGTTTTTTTTTATCCCTTAACTACATACTTATATAAGTACCATGATATTTTATTACTAGATGTAATTATTTTCTTTAAAAATTTTGTAGACCTGAGGACATGACGTTAGAAAAAGCTGTGTATGAAGCCCAGCAAGCTATTAATTATTTTTTTAATAATGAGTTTCAAAAGGCTAGAGATATTATGGTTCCTTAGTAGGTACTTTATTGATGCAAAAATGACATTCAACTGTTTATTATTACTTTTAGTGCAAATTCAAGTATGTACCATAGCATTGGAAATGCTGTTTTTTGTTTTCTTGAGGCGATACTGACTTTTGAGCATAGACATATTAAATTAGCTTCTGAGGCCCTTAAAAAATCAATGGCTGTATGTGACAAGTATCGAAAAAAAAATTCTTTTGGCAAATCTTTGGAAAAAATGGTTAAAAAAATTAATTATGAAAATTATTCTGAAGTTGAAGCACATGCTGAACTTTGTTATGCTGAATCATATCTTCTTAAAGCTGTTCTAACTTTTATGGAAGATGAAACACTGAGCAGTTTTATAAAAGCTGGTCTTAAAATACGTCTTTGTTATAGTTCTTACAGGTAAAACAAACTAAGTAGAATGTTTTATAAGTTCAGAAGTATAATTGGGGAACATGGTAATTAATAACACTTTTCTGAAAGTCGATATTGTTAATTGTTATTCTTGATAGTGGCCTTTGACCAAAACAGTTGTTAAGTTCTTTAATAATGAAAAAGTTAGTGAAAATATAGCCAAGAGTTTTTTTAGAAAAGTGGTATTAATATAATTTTATCGAAGTATAGTTGTTGGCAATTGAATATATCACTTTTTTGTTTTAGAGAATGTAATAATATTTTGGTAAATCGTAATTGGGATAGTTCTTCAACTAAGCCACACTTTGAAAGTGGTGTACGAATGGGGATTGGTGCTTTTAATTTGATGATATCATTACTTCCCTCTCGTGTGATAAAACTTCTTGAGTTTATTGGTTTTTCAGGGAATAAAGTAAGATTCTTAACTTCATAAATTACTAAAAGTAGTTTTGCTATTAATTTTTGTTTGTTTTTTATTCAAAACAAGTAGTACTTAATCTTGAAAAATAATAGTAACTGGGCGAAACATTTTTGAAAATCAATTTAAACAGATAAAAAACTGTTGGTTGTTACACAATTTAAAACACTCAAATTCTCATTTTCGAAATTATTGGCAATAAAATTGTAAATCAAGCTAGCCTAACTACTGTTATTTAAGCGAAATTAATTATTATATCGCAAGTGTGTAGCATAATTGCGAGAACACCGTTCAAATGAATGAATGAATGAATTTGAAATGGTCGAGAATTTCGAAGTTTTTTAATAAATTTCTGGAGCAAGCCAAGTGTTTTTTTTTTATATTTTAAATTATTTTCTAATCATGACGTTCATTGTAGTTTTTCATTTAACTGAACAAATAAAGTGAGTAACGGTGAGGTGCTTCTTCGAATTTTTAGGTGGTCGTCATGAAAAATTATTGTTCGTCGACATTTCGTTAATGCGTAAGTTTGACATCTTTAGGAGAAATTTTATCAGAGAATCTCCTGAAGAAAATGTAGACTATGTGCGTTAGTGAAACGTCGAGGAACGATAACCCTTGAAGACGACGATTTGAAAACCTGGACAGAAGCATTTCACTGAAAATAATGGCTGCGAAAGTCTTAATAAAATTATTAAACGTAATGAGTGTATGTATGCTCTTATTGTTATTGCTTGTAATAATTGAATAACGGAATCGTTCATACTTGCTATACGCATCTTCAATTTTTATTAGCAATTAGGATTGGATGATTTGAAGAAAGGGTACTCAATTGATGGCTTGAGGCAGATATTATGTCTTATGACTCTTTTGGGTTATAATTTAGTGGTTGTGTATGTTTTGTCCCATCAAGAAGGTGATTTAGATTTATGTGCAAACATTTTGGAGAAGCAATTGCTGAAGCATCCCAATGGTGCTTGGTTTTTGTTCTTTAAAGGGAGGTTGGAATTTATGCGGGGAAATTTTGAAGAAAGCAAATCATTGTACATTAAGTCTTGGAAATCGCAGGATATATGGCCTCAATTTCATCATCTTTGTTTTTGGGAACTACTTTGGTTACATTGGTAATTATTTTTTAAGTAAGGCTACAAAGAGTAGCAAATAATGTTTTAGCAAAATAATTATGGAATTTTTTTAACTGTAATCTCTTATTTTCTAATGTATATTCGTTGTATACATACATTTATTTTAGAATGTCATTTCAGTCTGAGTTGTGAGTGGAAAGCTGCTGATCAGTTTGCAACGTTTTTGATAGAGAAAAGCCGTTGGTCAACTACAATTTATAGTTATCAAAGAGCCGCTTTATTATGCATGATTGGTGATGATAAAGAGAAATCGTCAATAGAAACACTAATGAAGTAAGAAAATTTAGAGTAATTATTATGAACCATTGTCTTTAATGTGATGGTGGTACAATATGTTGCATATCAAGTAGAGGTAATTTAAAGCAATAATCGTCATTACGACATAATTACGATATTTATTGGATGAGATGTATATCAGAATTTGCTATAATTGGATCAGATTACATTTGGCTGTGTAAACGAAAATTAAATTAGCTTTATAATTTTTTAAACTGGTTTACTGTAATAGCATCAAATTATTTTGCATTACAATTCATTTGTATAGGATAATTTATCTTTAAGGATTGTATTTAAATTAAATTAATGTAACCAATCTTATTTTATTGGTGTTAACATAACATCAAGTGTTTGAATATATAATTAATAATACGCTATTCGCTGTTTTATAATTTTATTTTGAAATGTTCTTTTTAGAAAAGTTCCTCTATACAAACAAAGAATAGCTGGAAAATCGTTGCCAATGGAAAAATTTGCTATCAGAAAAGCTGAAAGATATTTCAGTCAAAACAGGCATTTAGTGCTTCCATTAATCGAACTTATGTTTTTATGGAATCTTTTTAAAATATTGAAGAAAAATTTCAGAATTGCAGAAGGAATCTTGAAAATAATTGAAAAAGAAGAAAAAAAACTGGAACAAACATTATCAGACAAATATCAGAATGACAATAAAGCACTTTTGTTACTTCTTAAAGGGGCATGTTTAAGACAAATGAGCAGTCCATTGCAGGCATTAGAAAATTTAGAATCAGCGATTTTAATGAAAAAACAAATAGTTGAAGATAATTTTATTGTTCCTTATGCAATTGTTGAATTAGGGTTACTGGAATATGAACGTGGAAATAAAGAGAAAGCTATCCTTGCCCTTGAAGATGCAAAGTAAGTATCTATATTAATAATATTAACTTTATTTGTCTAAAATTGTTATATTTTTAGGAAAAATTATTCCGGTTACTCATTAGAATCTCGACTTCACTTTAGGATTCATACGGCACTTTCTGACTTCAAATGTAAAGATTAGGTTTAAAAAATGCATTTATTTATCTATTTTTCTACGATACATGCATTTCAGTAGTTATATTGTGAAATACTTAAAACTAGTCCTTTCTGTAGACAGTTTCAGTCAAATACCATTTATTTAGGTGCTAATATTTTTAAGGTTTTAACTGTTTTTATAGTATTAAAGGTAAAATGGTCCATTGTAATGTTATTAATTTTTTAATCAATCAGGTGTTTTATATACTTTTTAGTATTTTGGAAACTTACGATAAATTTTAAACCCTTGATTTTAGAGTGTTCATGTATGTATGAAGTGTTGTTTTTTTATTAATTCTATTTGATTTTATTTAAAATCGTATATAATAAAAGCATTCCTAATAAGTGTTATAGTTGGAGTTTATGAAGTATATACATATTATTATTTTTTTTTTTGACATTTTAGTAACAATATTTTATGAACTTCAATGATTAATGTAAAATTAGGTATTTTTTGGTAGGTTGAAATTGTAATTTTCTACTTTATTGTTTACTTGTTATATTTTTACCTTGTTTTTATTTATAATGGTAACGGAGGACGCAAAACATTGTTATTATTTTTGTTGTTTTTTGTAATGTTAACCAGTGCATAATTTATTTATTTTTGTGATTTGAAACAAGTAAATCATGTAGTGTTGTGTATATGTAAAGATAAGGCTGTGTGTCATTGTTAAAAGTTGGTGGTTAGTTTACGGTTTTATTTAATTGAGATTTGTTGAGTAATCGTTTTTTAGTCGCTAGGCATATTACACATAATGAATAAAATATGTGGAAAAATTGTGCGTTACTAGCATGTTTTTTTTAAATATGTTGCAGATATTTTAATTTTATTAACGAATATTCTTTTTTTTATAACGCAAAGTGTATAGCTTTTTAAAATATAGTATTTTTTTCCATTTTTAATTGATAAATATATAATATATATTTTTTTGAAAAATTATTGATATACATTTTTATGGCATTCCAGTAAATAACTTCTTTTTAAGATATTTGATTTTAATCATTTTTCCCATTAACTATTTTGATTTTCCATGATGTTTTTCTTGCTCATAAATGGTGGTATTAAACAGGGTAGAAATTAAGTTTTGGCAGTTGATCCTATTAGTACCCACACCTCTGATTTCCTTGAAATTTTAGCATGTTGAACAAGAATATATTTCTTCACACAGTTTTCAAGCTTCAAAAAAAAAGAACTAACTTAATCTTATCTTACATTATATTAGTAGTAATCTCCTAATAATCATCATCTATCTAAACATAAATAATGATAATATAAAAAATTGAGAATTTAAGTGACATCTGGTACTGAGCAGTAAAAATATTGTTTATTTATAATTTAAAAGAAAATACTAGGTTTGAAAAAAATAGTTTTGAGACCTATTGTGTTTTCTCTTAATTATAATGGAGTTTAAACATGTATCGCCTACTACTATCAAATATTTAAAAATTTTGTAGTAATACTTTTTAAAAAATTGATAACTTCTAAAACCAAAGAAAATGACGTTTACTTAGTACATGGTCTGTCCTAAAACATTGATTAGTTTATTATTACGTTCTGTCATTCATGATTACGTATTATGAAGAAAATAACGAAAAAATCAGGAGCACTATTGGATTCTTATGAAGAGTTGTTTATTTATTGATAATACTTTTAATGGTTCCGTTTAGTCAGATTAAAAACTTGAGAATTACCAGCTAATCTTTAAATATTAGTTAACTGTACATATGTATTGAGTTCATACTTTTAGATGATATATTTGCCATAATGCCTTTCCCTTCGAGTAGTACCAGTAGATTATTGTTTTGATGCCATTTCTTGTACATCTATTTTCATAAAGTTACTTTTGTTGTCATTCGATGAGTGATCATATGGGTATTAAATAAGATTATTTATTAATGATTATTTTATAATTAATAGTACAAATATTAATGAATTGTACGTTTTTTTGTGGTATATCATACAAGAGCTGATTTTCTTTTATGTAATAAAAATTAGAATGGTTAACGTGGTGGTTGCACGTTGCCGCTGAAACCAACATTATAATAATCAACAAAAGAATAAGAGTTTTAAAGTCAAATTTGCTGACTTCATAATTATTTGTCTGCATGATAATTCTTTTCTCATTTCTTTTGAACGTTCTAACATTGTGTATAACGTTTCAAAGACAGGTACAAATTTATTTAAAACATTGGAATAAAGAAACGTATGTTCTTGTTTAATGCTTATATCCGTGTTTGTATTTACATAGGTAATGTTTTAAAAATGTTTTGCATTTTGATCCGTATTGTGGTGCTGGGTACCCTCAAATTAGTGACTGTTTATCTGCTAGATGGTTTTACTGTTTCGGTTTTATACATTTTTTTAAATACTTTATGAAGTAAATGAAACTTTATAAAGAAGCCAAAAATGAATGTTTGTAGGTAGTTGTATTTCATAGAAATGATCACAAATAGCTTTACGTTTCTATTTATTCATTAAAAATACAAAAAAAAATTATAAGACACAATAAACAGGTAAATTTAATTTGTAACAGGAAACGTTATTGGTTTATCATTTTTAATTATTTTTGTACCCGTCTTATCCCTATTTTTCTTTAAATGTACAATTATGAACTAGTATACAATATGTCCCTTTTATTAAACTACAATTTAGATGATTACTAAATGGTAATGAAGTTCAACATTAATATTTATTAATTTGTACTTTACTTCTCGTTATTTCATAAAATAATTTTAATAATGATTTGTAAGAGGTTTTGTATCGTTTTCTAATGGTAAAAGGTTTTTTTAGGATATCATTTGTTTATTATTATTATTGTATTTTTACGACAGCTGATCCGTTTTTTTTATGAATAATGATTGCAAGGTCTTAACAAGTATGTTTTTAGTTAACTTAAGCATGGTATAAAAGCCGTATAGAGTAGATAAGCAGATGTTTTCGTTAAAAATACGTTCCTGTATATATCATAGAAATTTAAACAGCGTATTGTAGATACAAACAGTTAATCTTCCTGGTCTTAAGAATTAATAATTTACTATTAGGTATGTAAAATACTATACTTTACAATTAAGTACTATTAAAAATTTGTCGGTACCTAGATACGAACAATTTTCACTCTAATTCAAAAATCTAGTGTGTATTAAAATTAGGGAATGTTTTCATGACAAATAATTTGATCAAACTGGTATTTCCTAAAATATTGTTATGTACTTACATATGTAGTTTATATAAGTAAGTTATCTGAGATACTGAACGGTTAATAATTTTTTTACGATGCGTAACATGAAAATGGAACTTTTAGTGAATTAGTGTTTGAGAAGTATTTTTTTAATAGTCTCATTTTAATGAAAAATTTATTTAAGTAAAAGTAATGAACCGCCACTGATGTATAATGCTTACATGTTACCTGTTGCTGTGCCGAGTAATATGTAATCGCTCTCGCCGACTGTACAGCGAATGGGTGACGGACTGATTCGGGAGAAACCAACTGTTAGCTAGTTGTTTCCAGTTGTTTCGTATTATTATACGGAGCCCGCATTCAGTTTCAGTCTCGTGAGATAGTTGTTTAAAGCAGTTGGCAGTCGCCTTACGGCGGATTTCGGTGTTTTATGTTTAAAGTGGTAGCCGAATTGTAGAATTAAAGGTATACTAATACTAGTCATCAGTATTTCTAATCTTGTGTTTGACCGGTGCGACTATGTCTAATAGTGATTTGTCGAGCTCAGAGCAAGTTAAAAACCCGCGCTTGTGTCATATCCAAAAGTGGGATCACTTCGATGGATATGGATTTAATTTGCACGCAGAAAAGGGCAAGCCAGGTCAATATATTGGTAAAGTAGATGAAGGTTCACCAGCAGAAGCTGCCGGCTTACGAGCAGGAGATCGAATCCTGGAGGTAAATGGCGAGAGTATTGCTGATAAGTCGCATAAACAAGTTGTAGAAGCTATAAAGGCGCAACTTAATGAAACGAAACTTCTGGTGGTAGATCCTCAAGATCAACAACAGGACCGTACCAGTAGTAACGCTAGTCCTAGCCCAAGCCCTAGTCCCAGTCCAGACGTGACCAACACAAAATCTACACCGGAAAAACCGGTTAACCTGAACAATGCCAATAACGATGCCCAACCGAAAGAGACCTCCGAAAATGGTTCGTTAAATCTTAACATGACCGCGGCTGAACTGCGAGCGAAATTAAAAGAAAAGAAGAAATTCGATCCAAAAAAAGAGACAATGGATTTCAAGAAGAAGTTTGAGATCGTGCAGAAACTGTAGCGTTGTCTCGGCTTGATAGGACTGATAATATAATAAATACACTTCTAGTTGCCGTGTTATTTTAATAATTCACTTGATTTGTTGGAACGTCCTTGAAAAACTAGTGAAAAGCAGTAGGTTCTACGGTTGTTTAAAAGGCAAATTGTTTACTGTTGAGGTATACTTATGTATGTATATAGTGCTTGGTGTCGATGAAAGATTTATGGAATGGATTTTTGTGTTTTCACCGCAGAATGTTTGCAAAGTAAATATGAGTAAAAATCGACTGAAAACTATTTCCGCACACCCTAAAAATATTTAAAATGTCATATATTTAAAGCAATAAATATGGTAGGATTAATTATTACTTGGCTGACAGCAATTTCTGTTTTATATAATGCTTTGGTAGAAGATAATTTGGAAAATTTCTTTTTGTATCAATAGTATATATACCGAAATGATTTTATTGGCATACAATTTAGTCAATTTTTATACTTCACTGCCAATAATTTTTACTACTAGTAATTTTTGATTGAATGTAAATTTGCAGAAATAATTTTTCGTCATTTCGTTTGTCCATCATACTGTAGAACATGTTAGCATTTCATGAAAAGAGTTTTAGTTTCTTTTTGTTATTGCAGAAATATTTTCCATTTGTACTACTTTTAGCGAATGTATTTTGTGTTAAAATTTTATTTAGGTTAGCAGTAGGTTGTTGTAAATATGAAAAGTTATTTTAATAAAATAATTGACAATAACTTATTACTTTGATTGTGACTATTTTAGAAATGATCGTTTATTAGATTTAAATTGAAGGAGAACTAGTTTTCTATGCAACAGAAAGGTTTTGCAAAGGTGAAATTCCCATTTTGCTTTTCGTTGACGTTTTAGATACTGTACACATAACAACTTACCTACTCATCAATGACCTTGTCACAAAACTGCAAAATGTGTAATTTTGTACTTTCAAGTCATTTGTTCAACACGACTACTTACCTCAATACCTTGACGCTCGGTATAAGAAAACGTGTTTTTTTAACTAGCTTAAACAATCGAGTGTTAATTTTACTAATTGTTATTTGACATTTAGTTAATAAGCGTTACAAATCGCGATTAAACCGAATTTTCTTTAAATTTGTTATAGCTTTCACATTTTTACATGTGTGACATGTATATATTTTTATTACACACTTGGTTTATTTAAGTAGTGGTATAATAACAAATAAATTTTTTACTTTAATACAAATACTTACAGGAAAGTTCAATTACCATCAATTTTCTGTTGTTTTCTAATTTTTTTTATATTTATCAGTAACCAAACAATATTTACGTTTTTTTTTGTAAGAAACGGAAAAGCAAACATAAACTTAATTTTAATATACTAAAAACTAACATGAAGAATAAAGAATAGTCTACAAAAGCAACCTATCTTTTGTAACATAGACGAAAATAAAGAGTTTTAAAAAACAAAATTTAAATACCTGGTTAATAGTTAAAGTTATAGAATTATGTATTTCAACTCAGGATAGAGAAGGATGGAAGTTCGCATCCAGCCTGGGACAATCATAACACCCTTCCCAAGAATTGTAAGAGGTATTCTAGAAATTATGAGGAAATTTGAGTTTGAAAATAAAAATTGATCCAAGTTGAAAAGGCATTTATTTTTTTATATTATGATGACTATGACTTATTATTTTATACCAGCTTTTGTTATTTACATATAAATTATCAGTCAAGCAGCGCTTGATTTACAAATATTGAGAAGTCTTATTTTTGTAAAAATAAAATATACCCTAAATTACTCAGAGATAGTGTAACTTTCTTTTGGCGAAGAATTCTTAGAATCGGTTCAGTAGTTCCAAAGATTATCTAGTATATATATATATATATATATATATATACATAAACAAATAAATTTTACCTGTTTGGGTATAATGTAGCATAGATTATGATGATCGTTTATCTTTTTAGTAAGCAGAAGGTTGGCGTACTATTTTAAATATGGTTTTTTATGTTTTAATATTGCTAAAATAAGCATTTGTGAATTATTAGAAATAGATTTGACTTAATTTTTAGTTGCTATATTGTGCATCTTTCTCTATTAAAGTATATTCGTTAATTTGTTAGGTAAGGCTGAGTTGTGAGTTCTTAAATACGAGAATTCAAAACTCAATATTTTTTTTATTACAAAATTCGGATAAAAAAAACAATTAATGAATTACCAGTTAATAAAATTTTGATAAATGGAAGTTCGAAAACAACGCCACTAAATTCGTTTTTATTTACACTTTATTTATCAGCAAAATGCTCATTGTGGCCAAATTATAAGTGTAACTAAAAATGTTTTTAAACAAAACTTGTTCCCTATGGCAACACCGTTAATTATGGGTCCAATCGAAAACAGGTATAGAAAAAAGTTGTTCAGAACGCTAAAATTTTGAGCCATATAAAAATTGCCGGTAATAGTAAAATGTTTTTATTATCTTAAATTGTCCGATTGGGCATAAAATTTTACATTTAAATATTGGTGCTATTTTTCGAATGGCCTAATATTTTGGAATTCTAAAGAAAATTTTCTGATAACTTTTTTCGATTTGACCCTTATCATTTAAACGAAACCTTTTTTGTTTTTAGCACAACTTGTATAGTAAATTAAATTTAGCCATTACAGGCGATCTTGTGTTAAAATAGGGAACAAGTTTTGTTTAAACAATTTTTTGTTAAAATTATGATTTGACCATAATGAAAATACTGCGTACTTTTTGCGTCATTTAAAACGAAGGATAAAAAAATTGAATATTGCCGCAATATTTTCCATAAACCCATATATTTTTATTCTCAACAACTTGTTCCTATATTTTTTTGATTGGGCCTATAATAAACAGTGTAGTAATTTAAACGGAAACTCCTTTTTTCGTTTCTTGACCACCCTATATAGTAAATTACATTTAGCAGTTACAGGCGATTTTGTATTAAAATAAGGAACAAGTTTGTTTTTGTAGTTTGGACATAATGATCACATTACCCAATTTCTATGCATCCTACATATATATATGACACTTGGAATTTTTTAGATTATAAAATTAAAAACTTTAATTTTTGTTTAATTTTTTTCGTTTGACCTCCTCCACAAAGTTAATCTAATTATGATGAGTTCAAGTTAAAAATAGTTTATACAATGGTACTATTAAGTTTAACTGATGAACCAAATGATTAATTAGTACGTAATTAGTACGTTTTTAACGATACAAATGTGGTTTAGTTGTGGGAAGAAAACGAATTAGTAAATCGATAGTGCAAGAATGCTTCTTGTGGTTAGTGATAATAAAATTAAGACAGACCTTCGACCTTTTGTTTTAGCTACATTAATTTGGTCACAACAATATGTTAGTTTTTATATAGTTTGTAAATGTATTTAATTAGTTTTTTTTTTGTTTTCGGGAACAGGCAGAAACATGAGCTTTTGATAAAATTTTATTTTATTACAGTTTCAAAGATTACGGATTTTTGTGATCTTAGGGTTAAACCATGGTAAAGGTGATCTATGTAGATACAATACATACAGAGTGATTCACTGAAACGGTTAATTAAAGGCTAAATAGAGAAATTTGCCAGTGGGCGGTCGAGTGTGGTTTTGATAACTAAAATAATTTAGTGATCTCCCAACTTCCGGTTGTATCGGAAATATCCATTATATTTATAACTTGTAATCTACACAACTTTGTAAAGAACTTTCATTTAATTTCACTATTTTTAACTTTATTCTATATTTTTATTTTTATTCTGTCCTGATAATAGTTTCTTTAGATGAACACATGAATAAAAATAATATCGTAATATTTATTAAGGATGTAAATGCAATGTCTATGTTGTCAAACATTAAAGATGTATTCTTAGTGAACATTTAATTCTGGATTACATTAGGATTTCTTATTTTTAGTTGGCCTATTATTTATAATTTCTTATAACAACAGGTTCTCATATTTTCTACAATTGGGTATATTAATTTGTTTGTTGTTTTGTATGGATTGATAATACCAAAACCATAATTTACTTTATCATTTTAATGATATATAAACTAATGTTTCACTGATTGTTTCTTCACTTGCTTGTTCTTCCTTTATTCTTAATTATCGTCCATAAGCTTTTTATACAATAATCTTACTCTTGCTGTTTGTTCATCTTGTAATAGTTCTTTCTAATTTTTCCCTTGTAAACTCCCATTCTTCCTGTAGGTGTTGTAAGGTTTCTTTCTTATCAATTTATTGATTTTGCCGATAGTCAGTAATTTGTACGTAAATGGCTATTTTGAGAATTAAAAATTATAGGATTATAAATTGACTTTTCATATTTTATTGTACTGCTTTTGCTGACTTTTGGGAGTTCAGAACCATTTCTTTATTTTTCATAGATACAATGTATCTACAGTGTCAAAATAGAATTGAAATATTTTTTGTGAAATGCTCAAGGGTAGAAATAATATAAAAAGAATTTATAATATCAAATAAATTGTTTATTTATTTATTAATTATACCACTACAAAAAAGTATAATTAATTAAATATTCTGCAACATTTTAAAAGTATTGAATTGTTTCGACCTTTATTTGATGAAAATCCATAATTAAAGAATAAAAACACTTGTATATGATTTTCACAAATAATTTGTTTGGCAACATGTTTCGCCTAAACATAGGCTTCTTCAGGGAATTGAGTACTTACTACAGTAGTAAGCCCATGATTAGGTGAAACATTGCCAAATAAATAATTTATGAAAATATTAAAAGTATTATTTAATTAAACCATGGCATATTATGTCATAGCTGAGTTATTTATTTGCCAATTTAATTTACTACTGTAAAATTATAAATTGTATTTTGAGAGTTAAATTTTGAACCCCAAGTACCTATACCTAGCGCCTGTACCGAAATCTGCCTCTGAATACCAATATCTTGTTTTGATAATACAATTTAATTCGAAACATAGCCATTGTGGAGTATGGTGTTTATATAAAAATTCAGTTTCAGTTTATTAAACGACAATCATAATTTTTGTATTTTTACAAAATGTTTGATTTGTTGACGCTGTAGGTATGCAAATTTACTAATAAAAATAAGAAAAATCATCGAAAATATCAGTAGTGCATTGTGTAATGTAACTTCCGTACTGATTTTCTATACGAATATTGCCTTTAGACACCAAATAAACCGACTTTTCTTTATGTTTAACGATTTTACTGATTCACTGAACAAATATGTAGGTCCTAGGTAGATATCTATTATTGTAGAAATTGGACTGGATTGTCATTGTCATAAATCCTCGATTTCTTAGTTATTTCCTAGTTTCCTGTTATTTTTTATTAGTATTATACCAAATTGAAACAATCACCCCAAAGATGTTTTGGTGATTCCAACCATAAAGGGGACGAAAACGTTTGGAATTGTACATCTTTTGAATGTTAGGTAATGGTTGGCAAGGCTGTTCTTAATAAATTTCAAATTAGCGTAACTTTCCGAATTGTAACCTAAATATCAAGTGGTGCACAATCTTAAGAAAATATTCTTGTGCCCTTATTAATTTTTCAGGTGTTTCCTGTATGATTGGGTCAATATTTCATATAACTATGTTTCTAAGGCAAATGGGCAGATTTATATAATACATATCGAGTTATCCATTTTCATTTTTCAAGATATTTAGAGGCCAGGTAAACAGATTTATAGGAAATCAATTTCCTTATTGTACTACAGATATTTTTATTGTTAGATATTTTATTTAATATTCTATGCAGTTTGAGATATTATTTATATTATAGAGGGTGTCTAAAAATTTCGTAGAACAACCACAAATTCCTGGGATTAGTATAAGTCAATTGAATCGAACTTATCTATATACCAAATTGTTTTTTGGCTGTGAGAGGGCGTCAAAAGCACCAAAAAATATCAGTTTTTCATTACGATTTCAATAAAATTTGGTATACAGATATGTTTATGAATGTATTAATTTCTGATGTACACATAAATTTTCCTGAAATTCGATAAGGGAGAAAATTATTCCTACTTTTAGATACAATTGTTAGGAACACTTTTTAAGAGTTGAATAAGTACTTCAGTCATTGTTTTTTTTTTTTTGGAAAGGTACATTCTTTAGCTTCATTTTTGTTTCTTACTAAAAATTCATATCTGTAACAATTGTAGAGAAAAAGGTTCTTTCTATCAATGTTTTTCCGACAACAATTCTTAAGAAGTACAATTTTCTTGAAATAACTCGAAGACGATTCGTGAAGATACGAATTTGTAGTAAGAGATAAAGAATGAAGCTAACGTATAAAGCTATCAAAAAAACAATTGAAGTACTTATTTGACCATTCAAAAAATTTCCGAACAATTGTACCTATCTATGGGTATGGGTAATTATCACCCTTATCGTATTTTAAGATGGGTACATTAGAAATAAATACATTTAGAGACATGTTTATATAACAAACATTATTAAAATTTTATTAAGTGTTTTTGAGCAATTGTAGAAAAAGTATTTTTTTAAATATTTTTGACAATTTAGTGTTTAGATAAGTTCGCCTAAATTGACTTATTTTGATTTCAGGAACCTGTGGTTGCTCTAAGTACATGGAATTTTAAGAGACCCTGTATATTTAAAACTATATCAGTTAAAAAAAAAGAATATAAAACTGCATCTTTTTTTAACAAAAATGTCTATAAACCATCTACATCTAATTTTTCTATTCCTAGTAACAATCGAAATAAAAATTGAAATTTGCGGTTTTCTTTTTCTTTGTTGTTTTCTCCATCACACAGTTATCGAGTTATTTAATTCAAATATTCAAATTAAACCGTATGACATGCTTAAACATCCGTATGTGGTTGCAAGTAATTTTATTGCGATAAGATAAAAATGATGTTTTTTTCCAATTTTCTTCGAATAATACCGATAAAGCATATGTTAAAAGCCCATAATAATGAAAGTGTTTTGACGTTTCACATTTCCTTAAACAATTATTAGAATTTTATGATCCTTTGAAAAAGTCGTAGTAGCATTTATAATTATTTCACTAGATACTCTTTAAAAGAATTTTTTTATGGATATCTGAAGGTTAATTCCGTTTATCGTTGCACTTACTATAAGTTGAAAACCATTTTTAGCATTATAATGCTTATTTTGTCTTAAATTGACATGACTACGACATCACTATATAATAATGTTGTACGTATCTATTGTGTTAGCATATAGGTAGGTTTGTAAGATAATTTGGTGAAGCTATCTCCTCTCGTTAGACAAAATTAAGAAATTACCCAACCATTAAAAAGTCTAATTAAAGGATCTAACTAACGCGCCTACTTTCGATATCCAGGATGTTGTCGTTTAATCGAAAGTTTTTATTAAAAATCATCAACGTTTTGACGTGTTTAAATGTCAATGTTATGAGTCGATCGTCGTAGGGTCATTATAGGATATGATAATGGTTGTAACTAAACGCCTGCCGGAGCTGACGGAGTCATTAGGTTACGGTATAGAGGAACTCAATGGTTAAAATGCAAGTACCATGCATCATCGATAGCGATACCCATCCGTCCCAGTTTGGACGGGATCAACTAGTTGAGTAATAAAAGATTACTCAATATTGAAATACATACATATGTATCTAACAGGTTGCGATTATGAAGTAGTTCTGATAAGCTCTATGGATACTTTAATACACATAATTCAAACTTATATATATACTAATATTATAAGAAGTATAAGTTTGTATTTCAATGTTTATCTTTCGAGGTATTCCTATATATTTTTGAGCTCATTATAATCAACTTTTTACGATGATATGTTACATCATTCAGAAAAGAAATTTTCCACGATAACTTGATTCTTCTAAAATCACATATAACAATGTGCTAATATCTGTGGTGCTAATATAAGTAGGTTCGTAAAGCAAATCGGTGGAGCTGTCTCTTCCGAATAAACAACATTCTGTAGTTACCTGACAATTTAAACGTCTATCTAAAGGACGTAACTATTCATCTATGATGTTGTCATCCAATCGGAAATTTTAATTAATATCGTGAATTTTTGACATGTTGAGCGTGTTTAAATGTTAATATTCGATAAAAGCGGTCGCAGCTAATTAGTTGTCGACAGAATCTTGTCATAATTAAAATTTAAGTTCTTAGCACTAAATCTAAGTGCTCACACTAAAATAGATTATGTATGTATATACATATATAAGTGCTCAGCACTTAAATTTAAATGGTGCTCATTCGTCCAAATTTGGATGGATTCAACTAGTTTTTATATAAATATTGTTGCATAGTAACTATTGGATAATATGCAGGATAATTACTATGCTAGATTTCCATGTCAACGGTTTTAATTTTGTGTATTTGATTTTTACAAAACTGCCTTACCTTTATTACAATAAATATTGAACTCGTTCAAAAAAATCGACTATTGTTTTTAAATAGATGTCCATTAGTTGTAGGAAGAGGAAATAATTTGAGCCCTTAATTTTAAAATTCAGTAGTTCCTGAACGCAATTTTTCATTTTTCGTTTAAATAATATTAATTTTCTAGTTATTTCTGAATTTTATAGTTCAATAACGAGATAATGTGTACGATTACATCATACACATTTTTGTAGGGAATATATATCTCCACAAAAACGTTTCTTATAATATTTTCTGATAACTTAACTCTTTCAAAAGTTATTCAAGATTAAAATTGAAAAGAAATCACTTTTTCAAGATTGATAGCGCAATCACTACACTTATACCAAATATTGTATTTTTTGTAAAGCATTTCAACCGCTATAAAATTATGCAATTCAATTAAGTAAGCATTAAAAATATAACTTACCTAAATATACGTAGATTTGCTAATTATTTTAATGAAATTGGTAATTAATTTATCTTTTCTTAGCAAAAAATAAATTTGCATTATAGTGATTGAAATGTTTTAGAAAAGGACCTACAATATTTCTTGATAAGTCTAGTAGTTTCGCTGTCAATCACGAAAAAAAGCAAATTTTTACATTATTTTAAGAGCTGTTATCAAAAAATTGTAAGAGGCCTTTTTGTAGAGTATTAAATTAATCATTAAATATGTATCGGACATCAATAAATGTATATTGCCCTGTTAATTACAGGTTAATTAAATGAAAAATGGAAAACTACGTTCAGGAACCACTAAATATTAATACAGAGGCCTTAAAACAGGCGTCTTGGTTTCTCTACTCAATATTTATTAATCATGTGACATTGAAAAAATAAAATAGGTAAGTAATAATATAATAATTTTGTGTATTTTTTATAGATAAAAATGTATTTTAGTCCAAGTGATTTAATAGGCATTTCAGGAGGTGCTATAATGCAATAAAAATCGTACACCGAGGGTTCCGTACTAGAGAATATTATTGGTAATATAACAGTGTGAATTTCTCAAACATTATATGATTCCTAGCAGTTTTCCTTTAATCCTGAGTAAGTTGTTGGAAATCCTGTATTTTTGTAAGTATACTTTTGGAAATAAAATTGATTATTTATATTTTTTCGCTTATTTTACAGCATAGTTAATAAAATCATACAGACAAAAGGATTTTTATTCTGTTATGCTCAATCTCTTCAAATTGTACTCATACAATACAAGTTTGAACGAGGGGATTCCAAAAATGTAGGTGTTGCGGATGATTGCGATCCCGGAACAGTAGATATGATGAGCAGTGTTAATAAACGTTTGTAATGAGGGAATTTTTTTATTTAACGACACTGTTATCATTCCTACATATGTATTTCAAACATTAAGATAAGGAATGGGTACGATGGTTTAATATATATTTAGTTTAATATCGTTAAAATGTTTATATGAACTGCTGATATTAAATAATTTAAGATGTGTATTTTTATTAATTTATCAATGATTAGGTAGAAACAAATGCGTTGCGAAAAACAGAATAGCACATGCTTGACTGCAGTTTACGGTTGATCATGAACCATTAAATAATTTTTTTATAGTTGCAAAAGCGAATCATTTGTATTTAATGAAGGTCATATTCGAGGTCATAATGCGGTTACCGGTAGCCAGGCATACACAACGTTAACTATATTTGAAACCAATAGCGTTTCTGAACATGCTTAACATTGAAAATAATTAGCAGATTTCCTTTCTACAATGTCGTCTGTAGATATTTAAAAGTTTCAAATGTAACGAATTTGACTATTTTCTTTTGTGTACTACAAATGCATGTTGTGTTATATAAATAATCGTAGGAATACATTTCTATTATTATTATTGTTATTATTATTGTCTATTGAAAAAGTTGTCTGCTGTTACAACAACAATATAATGTTTACTATTTTTTTATTCGATGAGTGTAAATGGCTGAGTTGTAAACATGTGCATAAAAAATATCCTTCGTTTCACTTAGCATGCTAAATGAAGAACGTGTAATAACAGGTACATCTACTGCTATACGTAGCTTCTGTTCATCGCAAATGTATTTAAAATAATAACGTTAAACTTACGATGAATATAATAAATAAATAGTAAGTCGCAATCACTGTTCGTTGATCGTGAAGAAAATCAATGAGTAAAACTCCCCTTGAGTTAAGGAAAACAGTCGCAAGCATTTCGTACTTTCTTCGCCACTCCTTACTCGCCATTTTTGATTCGGGAATGTAACGGTTGACCTACGTCTTATTACAAGTGACGATACGCCTCAAAAAATCCTCCCCTTCTTGTCGAAATTGATTCAGATGTCTTTCACTGATCTCTGATCTGACCTGGTTTTGATTTTCGGTCAAGAACCTTGGATCTCAGCGAGCACTAATTTTTTTAAAGCCTAAAGCCAAGTTCATCAGTGATGATGAGATTTGTTCAATAGTAAATAGTTAAGCGGCGATCACCTTCAAGAAGCTCTTTCTGAATTCTCTTACCCACGTATACACTCAATTTTGAGACAGTGTAGCACCCTCAAATTGTGTCTTCAAACGAGTGAAAATTTCTGATAGTTTAACGCCTTCGTTGGTTAAAAACTTTATGATGATGCGTTGTGCAACAAACGAAGGTACCTTGCACTCAGTCATGGCTGTACTGCGGACAGAACCGAGCGCAGCTGCCGGTTTTTCCCTCCACAAAAACCAAACAACACTCGAGCATCGAATCATCTAGATCAAAATTACGTGCTAAGCTAAATAGTAAAATTACCGTTTATATTTGATTTACCCTCGTAGATTGTGCCCTAGGCCCATTTCCAATGACGCATTTATCGTTTTGTGATGATATAAATTTTGTTTATCGAATAAATTGCATACAATAATAGTTACGATCCTTTAATTATAGACAAAATAATATTTAAAAAACAACATAAATCAGCTTTACAATCAATTTACCCTACTACTCCAACTAAAAATAACAGATATAATACGATAACATATTTAGGCCCTATTACAAATAAAATCATCTCTAAGTTACAAAACTATGGTCTTAATATTGCATATAAAACAAAAGTGAAAAAAAAATTAAAAACGTACCTGTGAACACAAAAACAGTTCCAAACAAATTCTAAAATTTCTAACTATATCATAGAAGAAGATCACATTTTTAACGATAATAGTGAAATCTTACATATTTGTAATAAAAGTAAAAAATTAAACTTACTTGAGAAATTACATATTAATAAATTCGAAAAACTCAACATAATTTTAAATGATCAAACAGAACGAAATAATTCACCACTCCCAAACCTAGGTATTTAAGATGTTAAGTGACACTTTACATTTGGTAGTAAGTACTCATGTCTGATGTTAAATAAAGTTTGTAAAAATATACGTTTTGGTGTTTTATTCCTTGTTTATCGCCATTTAATAAATATTGTTAATATATTATTTGAAAACACTAGAAAGAAACTAAAATTCATAAATAGTTATTAACTATTTTCTAGAACTATGGAAGAATCATAAAAACTCCTTGTATTATATTTCGCAAATTATTATTAGCCACTAAAATGTTTTGAAATATTGTTGCTAATAGTTTTATGATTAGAATTTGTACTTCTTTTGGGGTGTTAAGAGTAAAATTGTAGCAGTGAGTAGTACACAAAAAAATATAATCCAGATAAATTTATACGAGCTGTAAAAAAAGAAACGCAAAACCTTTAAAAACTACGTACAGCGTTTGGTACCTCCGATTCACCAATTACGCCTATTACGTCAGTAACCTATACAGATAAATAAAATTGGAGTGTCTGTTTGTAATATTAAAATAACCACTTTTTACTAAATGCATATGGACGTATACACGGTAAATATACCAAAATAACACTTTTTTAAATTTTTGTCTGTCTGTCTGTTTGTTCCGGCTAATATCTGAAACGTCTGGATCGATTTTTACGGGACATTCACTGGCAGATAGCTAATGTAATAAGGAGTAACTATTTATTAATAATAATAATTAATTTCTAAAATAAAAGTAGCCTAAGTTACTCCTTATTACATTAGCTATCTGTCAGAGAATGTCCCGTCAAAATCGGTCCAGCCGTTTCAGAGATTAGCCGGAACAAACAGACAGGCAGACATACAAAAATTGTAAAAGCACCTCCCGCCACTTAATATCACAAAGGCTGCCTGTCGCGCGGGCTCAGAACGCTGGAGCGGGCACTGCTAACGGTTGTGTCTAAACGGCTTCGTTTAAAATTTAAAAAATAGGTTTTTGTTAAATTCTACAGCTAGTAAATAATAAACCAATAGATTTACAGTTTTGACTTTATAATCCAAAACCGGTAAAATTAAACTGAGCGGATTATGGTGATGTTTACGATTCAAATGTGGCGTATTGTTTTGTTATAGAGAATGATTGATGGTTACAGACAGTCGCTTAGTATATGGATTATAAAGGCAAATCAACCTAGCTCAAGTAATGTCTACGAAAGAGTTACGCAATAAAGAGTTTACACTGATATTAAAAATATACACTTTAAAAAATTGGTATATTCGATTAATGTAATACTTTATTTAACAATATTAAATTCATTTAATTTCTTGTCTGTTATTTAAAGAAAATAATAATGAACTAATGATCTTTTAGCGAAAGATTTTTTCATAAATTTACCTGTATAAAGTGGAAATAAGCCACAATGGACTATTAGCTAATTACATTAATAATAAATCACTACATTTACACAGAAATACTATTAGTCGTTATTACAAAAATCCGTGTACACAATAAACTTCAGATAAAATTGTGAAGATAACGAAATACTTGTAAATACACGAACAGCTAGCTTACTTTGCGGTTTTGTTAAAAAGCACGACCCAACGGACGCAAGCATCTTATAGGATATCTTTTCATTAAACGAAATGCGACAAACTATAAATACCTATCAGTATAAACTTATCAACCAATTATTTTACACGTATGTCTAACAACGTAGTAATAATATTAAGTATACTAAAAAAAAAAACAGAACTGGAATACTTCTATTAATTTAAAATTTAGTAATCTTCAATTGCACTTAAATACATAAACTATTAAAAATATAAAGGAAATAAGAGTAACTTGTGAAGATATATTTATTATTGCTAAAAAACAAAAATATCATAAACTTTTTATTATTAGAAAAATTTTTGAAAATGATTGGAAATTAAATTTAAAAAAGAAATTAACGAATCTACTACCTTAATGCATATTTTGGAAAATAAAATTAAGAAAAAGTTTATCATCAGAATTTTACAAGAATTATTAAACAAATTTCGAAAGATCTAAATATACAACTAGTTTTTTCTAATAATAAAAATAATTTAGGTAATCTTTTGAGAAATCCTATAGACAAGCTGCAATCATTGTGAAAAAGTGTATGTAGAATTAATTAAAAGAGATGTTACCAAATACAAATAGTATTTTAATCATTTAAAAAACAACAACAACCCTGAAAAATTTGTGGTTGCTTTTCATTTTTTAAACACTAATCATTCTTTTCAATACACTGAAGATGACCACATAGTGGTCGAAATGTATATCTGTACTAGTTAAATAAATAAAAATTTGTAGTTTGTGACGTTTTTGTTTTGCTAACATCAATACACAATCTATTATTTCAGCCTTTACCACATGGAAATTCACACTTAACTGATAGAAAAATATTTAATTTCAACTTTTGAAACTTTATTTATTTTTAACAGTTGTTTTACCCTACTAGGGCATCTTCGAAAGAAGTATTATTATCTACAATTAAATTCAGCTTTTCCTATGTAGTCACCTAATCTCATTTCATTATGCATTTAATTAGGTGTTTACAATTTAAAAGGTTAGTCACCGATTAGGAAAATTTTTCTTAAATAGAACTTGATATAAAGCTATTATATAAAAATAATATTAAAATAATTGTCCGTCTTAGGAAAAGTTTAGACATTTCGTAATATGCTACCAGATACTGAAATGAATAAACATGTTGACGTAAACATTTTTGGCTTCTTAATAAAAATGTACCGAATTACGTAATTGTCTTGAGTGTCTTTTCCGGTTATTATCGAATTAAGATTAGAATCCACATCCCATCCCCTAGTAGAGTTATGTAGAAGCATGCATTAGGGTGATTAGCCAGTTCTTGTGGGTATTGAACGACTCCACATACGCTTGCCCTTTGCCTAGGCTTAATCAAGGCTTTGGATTTTACCTTAGAGGTGGTACACTAGTGTGATCTTCTTGAAACCCGTAACATGGACCTCTCTTTAATAATTTGCTTCTTTTCATTGGCATTTTCAAATAACTTTTGAATTTTGATTAATTTAGTCTCTAACTGAGGATGAAACATTGGGTTGAAACGCGTTTTAGGTTACTAAACATTTTGTGTTTTATTTAGTTCAGTTCTAAAAACTTTAATTGGTTTTCTTGTATTTTCACGTAATACTTCAAATCATTCTTTCACATGGACTGACGATTAAAATAACACAGCAGAACACATGTTTTGTTATAGCATACTCAAATTAAAAATAAAAAAGATAAGATAATTAGAATCTAGATAATAAATTGCTTATTATTTCACAAAGCATAAGTTAGATAGAATGTAAAATCAATTGATTAATTTATGTAGCTTATAGTTACCTTATATTTAGAAATATGAACTTCATATTTATGCTACTCGGAATAAAAAAATGTTTTCGTTTACAATTAAACAATTTTTATTGAGTTATTTTTATCGTCAATTTAATAACTGCAAGGAGAACTAAAGGTAATGTAATTCGATACGTTTTCATAAAAAGTGGAAAACGTTCTGACTTTTCATGCATCATTAAGAATTTTCAGTCTTTTAATGTAATGTTTATTTGTTTTAGTATCCGGAAGCGTTTAATGAAATGATCAATTATATTAGAAGACTAACGTTTTCTACAGTTCTCTAATCTAATATACCGTAAAATAACCCATCTAACCTAAGTTCATAACATTAGGTATTTGTAAGCTAAGGTATGATACCTACAATAAAATGTGATGTAGCAAACAGCGGCGGAACCATGGGGGGGGGGGAATTTATTTACAGACTACAGTTTTATACATATCCTGTATTCCTAGTTTCGCTTTTTAACGAGTGCACAACCTTCACATCAGAGGTGGGCCACCGTCTTTCGAACTCCCTCTCTCTAACGCTCCCGTCCCTTCCTCCCTACACAACTTTGCCTTCTCTTCAATCCACCTCCCTATCCCAACCTCTCCACATCTACCCTGGGGACGTTAAAACATTCTGGTTGATAATCCCCACTCGAGGAGGGTTTTTAGTCAGTAAGAATCTGACACTACCCCCTGCAGGGGGTACCTATGTAAGGTTTTCCCACCTCGAGTTAAATCTAAACAAAAAAAAATTATCCTGTATCCGCCCTTGGTAGCAAAGTTACTAGTCTCTTCGGGCGGTGAATTAACGAATGGAGATGTTTACCCAACGTTTCGTCACCTCCTTTGTGTATGTCATGCAGTTGGCATTTTCAGCAAATGTGGTAAGAGAGTAGAATCCTTCGTTGCCAATGTGATGATACGTGTAATATTTGTAGTGTGGGGACCAATGTCCTACTATCTAATTTTTAATATTAATTTTTGTAAATTTATATATTTTGTAAATTTCAATTTCTAGTTCATTGTAAATACTTTCGCTTCTTATCTTGTGCATGTTTTGTCTCCTTTTAAACCAGATTCTATTGTTCTGCATGCACCCTGTACTAACAGCTAGTTTTACCCTCAATTACATTGTTCATTTCCAGGTTTTTGTAGATTTGTATCACCCTTACTATCACTATTTCTCCCTCTATAGAACATCCCCTCTTTCTACTAACAATTCTAGTGTATAAATTCTCAAAATTCTTTTATCAAAAAACCGAGCGGCGTGATCTAGTGCTCTAGATTATTGTGTAGCATTCAGGAGGTCACCGGTTCGAACCCGGGTCCGGCTGCTCTGGTCCAAGTTTTCTGTGGTTTCCTTGGATCATTTAGGCAAATGCTGGAGCAGTATTATTCCACAGATAATCTATCACTTCTCTTCTGTCTTAATTTCGTCCGTCTCTACTTTCTCTCCTTAATCACACCACCCACCCATTCCTACGATTTCTGAAAGGAGGCTGAAGAGGGCTTTACGCCCTATCCTCCGGCTTTGCACTACAGTGTAGGTCGGAGGGACTGCCCGCCCACCAGCACTAGTATCCTTCCAACACAATGGCAAGAGAACAACTTACTACCTATAAAAAATATCCTTACCAATACAATACACACATTATAAAGCGACAACACAATATCTGTACCGATAGACGTAACATAAATACATTTATGAAACAATAAGGCGCTTTATTCGTTGCCTGTTGAACTAACAGTACTCGTTCAAATTTGGACGGGTTCAACTAGTAGCTTATGGTACCACGTAGGTAGGTTTGTGGGGTTATTTTGTGATCTGAGATAGCTGATGATAGGATATTCGGGGATTAATTAACGATTAAAGCGTCTAATAAAAAATTCAATTAACTAAATGGCTTACTTTCGTTATCAGGATATTATCGTTTAATCTGAATTTTTAATTAAACATCACCAAATTTTTGATGTGTTGAGCGTCTTGAAATGTTATAAATAGCATAAGGTAGCGACTGTGGGTAAACGCCCGCCGACGGAATCATTAGGCACGCCAAGGTTAAAATGTAAGTGCCATGCACCATAGACTTGGACGGGTTTAACTAGTTACTCAATAATTTAAGTATAAACCTGTACCTATACTAATAATGTTGAGTACCGATGTAAAAGTTTAGGATGGTAGTGTATTGTATATACACGTTGTTCTCTGTTTCTGTTGAACTTTTGGCTGAGTCATAATAACAGTAATGTGTACCCACACTACTCTTACAAATAATAGGTAAGCGATCTTCAAGTTGATGACTAACGAGATTTAACAGGTAGTCTTTATAGTAATAATAATAATTTATGTTTTAATATTTTCAGTCAGTAAAGGTTTTACATACGTACAATGCTGTGTTGTGTCCATAATTTTTGCGTACAGTTAACTTTAGCAGATGTAATGCAAATATTTAAAGAAAACAAATCGGATTTTTATGGATAAACTTAAGAAAAAGGAAAAGTGAAACCAAGTGTACGTCAATAAAATAAAAGTATAACAAGTAATGATAATTAAATATTAAGAAGGTGTGTTATACCTAAATTTTTAATTGTATCAAAAGATGAAAAAGGGTTAAACAAATCGCCTTAATAGCTATCTCAAAAGATTAAAATGAACTATTTTAAAAAGGTAAAAGAAAAAGTTGGGTACGAAATATACTAGTCTATCAGTTATTGGTTTCGATTAGGTGACCATTAAAAAATGGCAGTATAGTATTTTAAAGAATTGTGACGAGAACAACGAAATTTATTAACAACTAAATTAAATTAACAATAGCTCTGTTTAACAGAAGTCTACAGATTTTTTCACACTGGTAAATCTATTTCCCTCGTCGCCGTATTCTATGCTACTACTTATAGTAGTCGTGTTCCAGTTGCCGCCACTCTATGACTATCCCCATCAGACAATTCCTTGTGCCATGGAAACACCCGAGTTCTTGACAGGGCGTTGTTTCCGAACTGTGCCTATGATCGCTTCAAAATTTCAGTTGGATTCACCTCCGCCTTGGACAAAAACTTAACAATAATCTGTTGCCTCGCTCATTGTTTCTTTTCGTGCTAAAAATATTCGAGTGAATTGAGGTTGGTTCTCTCTTCTCCTTCGCATCTAATATTACTATGTCACTGGCCTCTCCGTAATTTAAAATCAATCCCGTTTATATTTGATTCACCCTCGTATTACAAGTGCGTAAATGTTATGAGGTGAATTTATTTTGCGTTGATTTTAGTTTTAATGTAAACTTTGTAACTTTGGCGGTGTTGTAGAATACAGTAAATGTCTCAATTCCCAATGCACAATAGTACTTTTCGGCAAAAAAGTGGAATGTAGGGATTCAAATTCAGCTCTGCGTTGATTTAGTTAAATATTTGCATTATTGGTAATTATATTTTTTGGAATAGGAAGAAACTCAGTTACATTATTGTGTATCACTGTAACAGGTTCCTAAAATCTTATTATCATTTTAACTGCGCTACTAAAATTTTCAAATAAAATAATATTAACTGTTAATTAAATTTTTTTTGATAAAATATCGTTGAAGAGAAATACCGCGGTCAATTGACTGGACCGTGATCTGACCCTGTCTTATAATGTGAATATTTCCTTTAAAAATGCATGCTAAAATATTGGATACGTGACCGGACCGTGATCAGATCGTGATTTGACTTAAAGTATGAATCGGGTTTAAATGATATTGTTTAGACATAATTTCTATATATTACTAATAATGAGTGGCGGGTGTGTTGTAGATGTTTACTCATATATTTTTTGAACGGTAATTTTTGAAACAGCGCTTTGTCATTGTCACTATTGTATTGAACGAAATACACTCGACCATAACGACACAACTGAACAATTCAGTTTTCATAAGGCTAAACTTATACGTTAGAATGAAATAATGTATAATGCTGTATGCCGCTATATATTACAAAACATGTTAGAATTATGAGTATTTATAAAGTTAGGTAAAACTAAACATCGATAACGATACATGATATACCCATAAATTAATCACGTTATCTACGCTCGCCAACCTGATCAGAAATAACGAAAAACCAATTAGCTGTCTAGAATGCAGCGTAGATAGCCGTTTAAATTCGTCAGCAATTTGTGCCATAAGAGAACTCGTCCAATCCGAATGTAGTGCACTACAGCGACTTTCCGTTGGCCGAGCTAAGTATACTGCAACTCGCTTGGCCAAAGATGCAGAGAATTGATTTGGTGTACTACACAGCATAGGACGACCAAACAAAATGCGAATTTACACAACCATATTAGTGTCTGGTGTTGTGTAGATACAATAAATTATTATACTAACAAATTTTAGTAATTAGGTCGTACAAATATATAAATATATTTTTTTTTTTGGTAGCTCAGCAGTTTTGTAGTACCTTTACACCATTATAGAAATAATAATCATTCATTTTAATAGGGTTCAGGTTTATGTGACGTATTATTTGTTTGGAGGTTAAGGGAGTGGTCAAAACTGTGTGATCTTGCGTGATATTTAATTAATGGCCCTTAACTTTGGTGTAACGCTATATTTGTCTTTAAATATACCGACATACGTTAGCAATTATTTTAACAAAACAAACCAATTGACAGACGACACCTATCTACCTATGTAAAAAAAATTAAAACACACTTTGTTGTGAATGTGTTCAGAAGAAATAAGCGATTGGTGTTTGGTATTAGTAGTTATAATTATAACCAAGATTTTTCTTGAAAAATATCTACTCGTCAAGAAAAGTACACTTATATAGTAAATATTTTTTATAGGTCTTAATAAAACAACTATTTGTCGTTTTATCCAATATAGGTAAGTATTTTAATGCTTGCTAATTTAATGGCAGTCATATTACGTGCTTACATTGATGTTTATTTTACTTTATCGCCGATTTTTTAAAATAGCACTACTATTGCGCTAGCTATAGTAAAACAGTCGATAATAGATTTGTTCGTAAGTTTAAAAGGCGATAACAGTGAGGCTATTATCGTTGAATGTAATGGTTACTAATTTCACGATGCTTTAAATTTCTGATTCGCAAACTACATATTGTGTTTTTTAAAACAGATTTGTTACAAAATGTAATTGTAATGGTTACCGAAGTACATTATAAAAAATGTTTAATAGGCATTTTCCTGATGTGATGAAACAAATAATGATTCAACTTGTTTTTCCCGCATAACATTGCTTGCAACTGAAATTGCAACATATAGCAGAAACAATATGTAAACACTTCATTATTTTCTTATGAATGGTAATTTCTACACAGTTCGTCGCTGATTAGAAACATATTCTCACATTTCTTAAGAACGTACAGGGGCGTTCCTAGCGGGGGTGCAAAAGGTGCTGTGGCACTACGACGATCGAAAACGGGGGTGGCCGTGAGACGACAACGTTTATATTACAAGATACACTTAATCGAGTTTAAAAGTATACGAAAACAAATAAATAGATGAAAGTGCTTCAAAAAATTCCAATAAAGGCATTAGTTTTGAATCTAATCTTAACAAGGAACAGTTTTTACTTTTCAGTTCATTTTAAGTGAATTTTATGATGTGCTTGATTTGTGAAAATTTTGAACACAGGAATGTGATGTTTTTTAGTTACATCAATTTTGTTTTGTTTCACCTAACTTAAAAGTTCACCTTGAAAAAACCTTATTCCAAGAGACGAAACGTTAGTGTCGCTTTTACAAGTACGTAATAAAAAAAAATTCGCGTGCAGCACCGTACACATGAGGGAAACTTTTAAAAAAAGCTCCTCATATATAGCGTCTAATACTAACGCATACTGCTGTAAAGTGCGCATGCTCGCCACTCTATCTATCTTATTATAACAATACGTCGCTCTCTTTTTCTCTCGCTACCGTATCGTCGGAGTCGTACGTAAAAATTTTCTATTATCAAAGTAATGAATGGTGTTTGTGGTGCATTCACTGTGAAAAATCTGTATCCTTCGATAATGGCCTAATAGCCGAAACGTATGTCAGGAAAGTTCAAGAAAGTTTTGTGAAATATCCCAAAAGGTGTTTTTGTACTCACTTCAACAATTACTTCTCTATTATCTCTCTATTTCATGCTATCGCCTTAGATACAGTGCCTGGCACGTAAGGAGATTCAGCAACGGTCAGATTGACAGGTAGGTAGGCGGAGACTTTTAAATGAAAGAGCCAATAAGAATATAGCTCGACCGAAACGTCAATTTGTAGTTCAGCGGCGCGTATCACTGAGAGAAAAAGTACTGAACACGGAACACAAGTGAATTCATTCAACTGATTTACTTACCCTAATGGGGTTTTAATGATGTATGCGAAGTGAACAATTAAGCATTAGATGCGCCACAAGTTAGTAAAACCAGAGGTTATGAATATCATGAACATAAGGAAAAAATCACTGTTAAAAGTACCTAATTATATAAATTTAGGAACACTAGCTAATTTAAAGATTATTAGGTATGCATAGAAATAAGTTGTTGACAAACAAAATAAAGTCGAATGAACAAAACTTGATAATATGAATTATGTAGTGTATCATATCCAGGTGTATTTGTTAGGCATTTGTTAGAAAACTTAGTTTGTACAATCGATCTTTATATTTGTTATTTTTTATTTCGTAGTTTCGTTTGCAGTTGTACCATTTGTGCATGTACCAGAAATCATAAATAATGTTGTTTAGTGTGGGTATCAGGTTCGCTGGAGGCGATAGAAGATTATCGTGGTTAGTAGTTGTAAGTATATGTGTAAGTATGTCTGATTACTCAATATTTTACTCTTCCCAAGATTACTCATTTCGAACACAATTTACAAACAACCACTTCTCTACTCTGTTCATTTGCAACTGTTTGCCACTACGCTACTGAACATTGCTGAGCAGTTATCATTCTGCCTACCGATCGATTAACCCCGCCCTAAAGGGGCTAGACTTTGCCACTGCGCATCCGATGATTTATGGCTTTTGAATCTCCTTACGTGCCGGGCACTGTACATTGAGTATATACGTGGCTCTCTCTCGCTCCTATAATGTTACTGCACTACACTACCTTCTCAAAGGCAAACAAACGATTGCTAAAAGCAATGATGCAATAGAGTTTTAATAGCAATTCATTTAAGCTTCAACAAAGAAGTCAACGCTGAGCCACTTTCGTGTTCTCAGAACACAGATTAGTTAAATGTGTGTTAGACTTTACTATATAAAATAGTATGCAACACTCATCCGGTTTTTTTGTAGTTGCATCATATTTTATGGAATGTCATTTAAAAGCTCTAGTAACAAGGAATTCGAAATTTCTATAGATAAAAAAGGAACTCCAAATGCAATTCCGTCTGGAAAAGTTTACAATTAATATTCTGAAAAAAATTATTAGATTTAACAGAACATTAGGTATGTACATTTTTTAAGAAAAATATAGGGATTTTATTGTGATAGTGTGATAGTTTTTCTGTAATTTGCAAAACAATAACTAAAACAAATACTAATTTAAAAAACCTTTTTAAATATTTGAATAAATTTTATTAAGAGATATTACATATTTTTCTACATTTAAAATCTAGTCAGTTATATATCTTTGAATTGATGAAGCTATTAAGTAATGTTATTCAATATTAACACACAGAAATACAACTATATAACACCTCGTTATTAATTGGTTTCGACCATTTCGTCATTGAAGTTCTGATAATTATTAATCATATTTTGACTAGTTGGTGCAATAGGAATTATTCAATGAATTTTGTTAGGTGGATTAAGTCAGGTTATGGTTTCATTTTTTCTGTTTTTACTAGATATTTTCTCCTTCTTTAATTTCTTGGTATACGTGTATATTCAATGTAATAGCCATCAGATAACATTAGTCTAATAGAGACCTGCTCTAAATGAACGGTTACGTCCAGGCATTTCGTTAGTAATCTTCAGTGGTACTACGTTGACAATGTGGGTGAAGGTTATGCCTCGAAGCATTAGATGCGCCACAAGTTAGTAAAACCGGAGGTTATGAATATTAAGTACATGAAAATTTAGCATTTTATCAAATTTTATCAAACTTGGAAATTGGTATAAGTAATAAACTTTTTTTTATATAAAAATCCCGATGGTCGACTAAATTAATGAGATGTCAATAAAATATTCAAGATATTTAAAGTTTTTTTTTTTTGGAATCTTACGACTTGTAAAAGAATGTCACATATATGTGATTCTTAAATAATAGTCTGTTATCTATAAATTATGTTTGGTCATTCGTTATATTTGAATTTACAAATAATGCTCTCTTGATTTTTAATTGTTCTGATAAAGTTAACCTTTTTCTGTTATTAAAATGTAACAGTTTTAAGGTATGAGTTTCTAGTTTATGTTTAAACACGACTATACGATGAGCATTTATGTATATATCCACATTACTTATATTATTAAAAATTTGCAAAAATAGAGCATCTTCCCTTATTTCCAAAACTACTAGATCTAAAATTAAAAATACTACTAATAATACTACGCCTTATTTAAAGTTCTATAGATTCACAGAAATTTGCTCTACAAGCAATGTTTTATTTGGGGTCGATGGTGATACAAAATAGTACGTAAAGTTAATAGAGTATTAAGTTCTTGGTTAGCAAATGATCGAATATACCAGATTTGAATCGCGATGTCTAACTTATTAGTTCTCATCAGTACGCCATAGCCAGTTTCGATAAATCACTGACCAATTCTAAGCTGTTCCATATAAGCGAATTGATGTAATATCAATGTACGGTTACATGCACCATCTACTGATCCTTGAACATTTGAAATACTACAGTTAGCAGCAAGTATCAATAGATGTTGATGTACTGCCATACCTTGAATTGTACGAAAAATTACTTTTAATATACCTAATCGATTAAATAAATTATGCGTTTTCGAAAATTTTATTCTTAATAATATATTTGATACTTGACTATTTTTTTTAAAAATTATAATTTCCATTTAGACAGTAATTACTAAGTCAGATTCTAATTTGATGTGTCTTCCGAAACATAACCGCAATTGCGCCAAGAAGGATTCGAATCTAGGATTCAGGAGTAATAGGTACATATTCTTACATAATTGGGGACCGTATCTACAAATGGCGTGGAGTTGTAAAGACCATATGTTGAGCTGTGTCACTAATTGTTAGTTTGACAAGGTCCTTGCAGTCATGCAGAACCCACGACGTGTCTACGTGATAGGCACATATACCTAATAGGACATATGTTCTTGGTCAGTGATCTATCAAATTTATACAGATGGCGTTCACCACACTGTCTGTAATTATTTGTTGAATGCTTTTTCAAGGCAGTAAGTAAGTTGGTTAGTAATTCGTCGGAACTGTCAACGTTGATGAGAACCAAAGTGTTCGAAATCGTGTTCCACATCTGACGGTTTCGACAGATTACTGACGAAGAACTTATGTTCTATAACAGGCTGGCTGAAAAGTTCGTAGGCTAGCATAGAAAAAATTATTTTTTTTTGATAGAATTTGATTTTATTATTCAATATAGTTCCCTTCGAGGGCGATACAATGATTATAGTGGTCATACAATGTTTCGATACCATTTTTATAATACAATTTGTCTTTAGCCTCAAAATAGCTTTCAGTTTCGGCGATTACCTCTTCATCGGCGCGAAATTTCTGTCCAGCAAGCATCCTCTTGAAGTCTCTCAGCTATCTCAATCAACTATATTTTATTTTGTGGATTTTTTGAAGTTTTCGTCGGTAACAGACACTTTGGGGCGTCCACTGCGTGCATCGTCCTCGGTGCTCATTTCGCCTCGTTTAAATTTAGCAAACCACTTTTCTACGGCTGATTTTCCTGGTGCAAAATCTGAATAATGTTTATCAAGTCAAGCCTTGGTTTCAACAGTATTTTTATTTCGTCAAAAAATAAAGCTTTATTAACACACGAAATTCCTTTTTATCTATTTAACAGTAGTAAGTAACAAAAATTCTTTCACTAAAAATGCTATAACTCAGATACTAATAGTGCAACAGCTGTCAAATTTATACACGCGTCTTTTGAAGGTTAGGACTAACTAAAAATCATATGGATTTGATACTAGTAGCGCCATCTATGGGTTAGCCTACGAACTTTTCAGTCCGCCTGTTACATAGGGGAAACTGACTTAAAATGACATACTCGGGTAAAATGACTTCGATTATTTCGCTACTTTAAGACGTGACAAAGCCGCCCTAAAATCCTAATCGAAATTGTTTTGTATCCTTGACTTCCGTTTAGTTCATTCCGCTTGGCAGGCGGCACGCGTCTTAACGAAATAAGAATAAGTCGTTTTCCTCGATCCAAAAAAATATTTGTGCGGTCACCTACTTTGGCTGTAACAGTTAATGAGGTTCAATAAGCTTAAGTGGGCTTAGTATAGGTGAATAAATAAACCTTTTTCTTTATTTTAATGCAATTATACTTTGTTTTATTTGCTTCAAATAATTGTTTTTAAATAATTTCTACAAAATCATGGCTTTGAGTAAAATGACATATCCATGTCACTTTAAGCTAAAGTAATTTCAAATAATATGGTTGGCAGATACACTGAAAAATCGGCCCGTCAAAACAGGAGTGAGGCGGATATGAGGGAGGCTATTTATGCAGTGCAAAACGGTTTAATGGGCTGATTGGCAGTGTCTAAACAATATGGTGTACCTCAAGCAACACTCAGGCGTGGAGCCCAAGATAAAAAACATGAAAGGTTTCAAAAAAGGCTCAGGTCTTACCAACTTGAAGAACTTGAGAGTGAAATAGTGGAACATATTTAGGAATTGGAAAGGAACATGTTACCCAATAGATTTAATAAAATTAAAAAAATTGTTGGTTGGGATAGACATTTCACTTAGAACTCCCGAAGCCACATCAGCGGCTCGTGAGCAGGGTTTTAGTACGCCGCGAGTTGAGATTTTTTTTTTTAAATATACTGGAACGTACTGTAGCCTTTATTACCGGTCGAAACCAGCCGAGTTTTGGCTGCGGTGTCAAATATGTAAGAGTCATGCAGAATGTGCTGGTGTTTCCCCCCGAAACTTTACAACTGATTGAACTTTACAACTGATTTTGTTTTGTTTTTTTTAACGTTCTAAAGTTTTTTACGTTCTAGTGGGTATGTTGGCCCTTTTATTTTTGTTTTTAAAATAAAATTCATTTGTAATGCTTTTTCCTTTTTACTCCAAGTTTTGTAAAAGGTATTGATCAGCTTATGTCATTTTAGGCCAGTTTTCCCTATGTATAAAAGAAATTATTTGTTTGACCTAATAAGGTTATTAACTTTGTATTTTGGTTACAAGGTAACACATCAATGAAAAGATAAATAGAATTAATATTCATTGCCATTACTTGCATGCAATGTGGAGATACTACATGTATGTCTGATATTTCTTTAAGGCACGTAACGTTCATCAAAGGGAAATTGTAATAAATGCCCGCACGTCTTCAACTTTCACTATGCAGAAGTACGGTCATACGGTTTGAATTTAAATTTTATTAACAACTAAGTGGTAATTATATGCTTTTCTTTTCTTATGGTATAAACCGTTACAAAGTGTCTATCTATATATACTAATTAAAAGTTTAGTGTTCGAAATATTAAATAAGTTGAATGTAAACCACACCATTTGATCGGAATTGTGTCACTTACAGAGTTGAAGAAACTGTCTACTCGAAAGAGAACTTAATTAAATTAAAATTTGTAAATTACTTATTGCATTAGATTAATACTAATTATCTTATTAATAAATATTATCGTTTATAACTACAATAGTCGCAATGTGTTTATTTAAAAACAATAACAGGTGAGGTCTTACTAATTATCATTTTTGTAGGTTATAGAGTAGTTTTAGGGAATCTGTCGTACAAAAATAAGTGAACATATCGAATTAATATTCAGTATTGTTTATGACTGGAATAACTTCAAATTATTTATTTATTTAAAATCACAGGTGAAGTGACAAATTGATTTCAGGTTTATATTTTATAAAAATTATAAAGTTAAAACATCCAATATTTACTAACGATATTTTTTTTATATTTATAATACTTTTGAAAAAAATTCTTTGATGTATGCTGTAAGTATTTTTGGAAATACCAGTGAAACTCATATTTCTAGAGTTACATTAAAATATGTATATTGGTGCAGAGTTTGATTTTCATTTATTCATTACACTTTCTGAATTTTTTTCAAATATTAAGCTAATTCTGATGAACTTTTTCTTCTTTCTTTTTGGTGTGTTAGACTGTATCGTTCCAAGTTTTCTCTGATCAACCTTTTGTCTTTTTGCTATTTAGTTTGTTGGGCTTACCTTGTTGTTCAAATGGCATAGGTGATCATACTGACTGTTTCCCTTTTAAAAGAGGTTCAACATTTTTTTTTTATTAGTTGCTACGTTTTATATACTTTCGTCATGGGTGTAGCTAAGTGGGGCAAGAGTGGGCACTGCTCACCCTACAAAACTCATTGCCTACACTAGAAAAACCAACAGTATTGAAGAAATATACCGTTTTTTTGAAATTCTTTCTATAATATAATTTAGTCCATTGACGGTGCAATTATTTTCTGTTTACTGCTGAAAGATGTTTACACACATGTTTTACAACAGCCCTGCCAGACTGGCCTATATACGTTACGTTAGGATGGAAAAAGTCAAAAGGAATTATTGTGTTGATGATTTTGTGGTTTACGATTGGATTAATTAGAAATACAAATATTTAAGAAATGACTACTATTATTCACTTTTTCCATTGTGAAATAAACACAAAAATTTAAACAATTCGATATCTCTCAAAATATCAATGTAAACTTGTATGGGATGTACTTGTGCCATTAAATGACGTATCTTATTGAAAGGTCTTCCGGATTGAATAGTGAAATCGAATCAAATATTTCTCCTACACTATAGTGCAAAGCCGGAGGGTAGGGCGTAAGGCCCTCTTCAGCCTCCTTGCAGGAATCGTCGGAATGGGTGGTTGGTGTGGTTAGGAAGAGAAAAATGAGACGGACGAAATGAAGACAGAAGAGAAGTGAAAGATTATCTGTGGAATATTACTGCCCCAGCATTTGCCTAAATGATCCAAGGAAACCACAGAAAATTTGGACCAGAGCAGTCGGACTCGAGTTCGAACCGGTGACCTCCTGAATACCAAGCAATGATCTAAAGCACTAGACCAAGCTACTCGGTACATTCTACCACCGAACCACTGATTATCTTATCGAGATGACGTGTGCTTGTTCATCTAATATACGAGAAACGAGACTCGAATATTGTAAAATATAGAGCATTATTCCTACGCATTGTGCATATTTGCCGACTATCGACGAAATTACCCTAACTAAACGAATAAATTCGTCGCGCTTGCGCAAACGAAGAAACTAGAGCAGGTTGTATACGTGGTCCCATTAATTCCGTCAAATTACGTTTTTGAGATTGTTACAATTGTCCTGCAGTTGATTTAGGGTTTGGATAATTTTTGAAAATTTTCAAAATTGAAAAATTACATTACGATTCTTATCCAAAAGAATTACTGGATCACTTACTTAATGTATTTGTTAGAAGCTACTAACGAAACTATACATGTATTATTATGTTTTTAAGAAATCTATAAATCTATTTTTAAGGGTTCTAATTATCCGGCCGTGTACATTTTACAAAGGTATCGGTTCCATTTGGCTTTTTTCTCATTATAATTTTTAATTATGAAAAATTAACTGTTTTTTATCGATTCTTGCGAATGAATGTGTATAGTCATAAAATTTTATTTTTATGGCTTGCTATTGACTGTGTATAATACATTAAGTAATTAATTGGTTAGCTTAATAAGGTAATTTATCCCAGTTGACCTACAAAGTGAAACATTATCGGAGTAAACTATTTAGCTATAATTGTATTGAATCATATGAGGTTTCATTTGTTACGATTTTATTTTATTTATAGGAAATTACATAAAGAACAATAAAGACAAACCCAAAATTCTAAATTGAAATGTGGTTCATGCGAAAAATGCTATATAGGACAAACTGGACGATCATTCAAAACAAGAATAAAAGAACATTTTAAAAGCTTTATCAATAAAAAACTTATCATTAATATTTCTAACTACGCTAACCATTTAATAGAAGAAAACCATGAATTCAATGAACAATGGATTTTTCTACATACTCTAGGAAAAGGCTCAAGATTAAATACATTAGAATCATTAGAAATTAATAAAATTAAAAACTACAACATTAACTTACTTTTAAATGATCAAATAGAACTAAATAATTCACCTCTGTTAAATTTGTTCCCCCACCAACCCTGATAGTTTAAGCTATTTATAAGTTCCGAAATTTGTAAACAACTTTGTACACCTAAATCACTTGAAAAAGCTACAGTGTAGTGAAACTATAGTCGTGATAACAATAAAAAAGAATTTGTGAAAAGTTTTGTATATGTCAATATATCAGTTAATATGCACAACTATCACCAAGTAACAGCCAATTCAATTAATTAATTAGAGGAAAAATTTGTTACTGCGGTCACGCCTTCGCCGGGACTTGAACCCGGGATCATTGGCTTTATGCTTTTAATTCAATAATTAATATCGCATTAATGTATTTAAAATGTACCCCTACTAAAAATTATTCAAATATTTCATTATTTTTGTGATTTTAATTAATTCTTATTATATGAATACGTAAATTGCGTTTAACTATATAACAAAAAGTAACAATTGTAATTTTCAAATGATTCGGTTTCTTATTTTTTTTTTAGCACGAATATAATTCAAAGAAAGTGACTACTTAGTGGCGGACTAACACTAAAACTAACACTCAAATGTACTTTCTTTTCGTGTTAACAACTGAGCAAAACATGCAAATTTAAGAAGTCTAACTACGAGTGTCTAATAGAACTGTAACAATTGTTAGAAAATTATAAATTTAGAAACTGGGTGCCACGTTTGGTGGTTTCGATAAACTGCTGACCAAGAACTTAATGTTCTATAATTAAATCATTTTATGTATATATTTTACGGCTGAAGATGATTGTAATAATGTGATAAAATGTCGAATACTATTATGAAAAAAACTCGTCCCACATTACCATAACAAACTCTTGAACGGATACGTGCTTCTTCCACTTGTTATGTAGGAATTATCGTTGATAATGCTTATATAATAATAAATACAGACAGCGTAGTGAATGCCATCTGTAAATTTGCTATTTATTGTCGGATTTAGTAATGTTCAACAAGGTCCTTTTCTAATAAGGATATCGACTTGTTAAATTGAACTCTACGGTGTGTCGATGAGAATCAAAGAGTTTGAAATCGCGATATACGTCTAGCAGTTTTCGGAGAATAACAAGTTGATGTCTTTATTAGAAACGGACTATGGCGAACATTATTGAATTCCACAATAGTAGCAAATTTATACAGAGGGCGTTTGCTACGGTATCTGTATCTATTCATCGAACGCTGTTTAAAGGCAGAAGGAAGGTTGGTTAGTGTTCTCTTAGAGCTGTCTACGGCGTGGTGATGAGAACCAAGGAGTTCGAAATCGCAAGCAACGTCTGGTAGTTTCGACAGAATACTGAACAATACCAAATTTTTATTTTTGCTCATATATGAATTGGGAAAACACTCTTCCCTTTTTATGCTGGTCCGACTTTATTTCGAATACGTTTCGTGTGGATAAAAGAAAGTTAATTATATAAAAAATAGATTCAAACGCCTTATAATACTACAAACAATGTTTATTGGTGAAACCAAATGTATACATTTCGACTACTAAGTAGTCATTTTCAATGGTAATAGTAAACTAAGAGTAATACAAGATTATTATACCTAAATATATTCTAAAAAACTACCTGTAACTTATTGAAGACTATTGAACGGCTGGTCAAAATTCATCAAAAAATTCCTGATTTTATGAATGTAAATACAGTCGTAAACATTGTATCGATGAGGCTTTTAACTCTTGCAATTCCATAATAACTATTAAAACAAACTCGTTTTGGTTGCAAAATATTTTTATTTTCACTACTATGATCATTTCGGCACACAGTGCCTTCTTCAGGTAGAAGATTTACTCAAACAATGCCGAAAAATTAGCAGTTGTATACCATGCCTTAAACATAGGACATGGTATAGACCACAATATTGAACTATTAAAGTCTTGTCACAATTACATCGACCTAAAAGTCTACGAGTTCACCAACAATCCCCTCAATTCAATAGTCTTCAATAAGTTACAGGTAGTTTTTTAGAATATATTTAAGTATAATCTTTTCTTAATCTTAGTTTACTATTACCATTGAAAATGACTACTTCGTAGTCGAAATGTATACATTTAGTTGTACCAATAAACATTGTTTGTAGTGTTATAAAGCGTTTGAACCTATTTTTTATATTATTCACACTACAAGTCACTCGGTACTCATCCGTACCTACTTCTAAAAAGTTAATTATGTTTTGCTGTTAGTTGCAGATACTGGTGGGCGGGCTGTTCTACCGATTTACACTCTGGTTACAGAACAGGCAATGTGATGAGTAGGGAGGAATGTCCTCTTCAGCCACGTTTAGGAAATGTGGAAATAGGTGAGGTGGTTGCAGTTAGGGTTAGAAAGACGAGACGGGCGAGTTGAAGACAGACTATTAGTAAGACTATCTGTGGAATATTACTGCTTCAGAATTCACTTATACGATCCAAGGAAACAATAAAAAAACTTGGCCCAAGGCGGATGGACCTGGAATTAAACCGGTAATTTCCTGAATGCTAAGCTATGAGCTAACCACTAGATTACCCCACCGCTGTTCGGTTTCGTATAGATTGTTAATACATTATGCAGACTATTCCTATCGGAGGTACAAATCCACCACTGACTCTACCGTTCTTTAAGTTTTAATGAAAGTAATTTTTAATTTTTAAATGATAATCTTTATTACATAAATGCTGCAAACAATATATTGGATATCGAAACATATGTCGAGTGCGTAATGCGCTAATTGATTTATTAATTAAAATAAATCCCATTTGGTAGAGTCATTTAACCTTGGTTCTAAAAATTACGTTACAATGTTTATGCAATGTCGATTATGAGTATCAATATAAGTATTGTAGAATGTGTACTTGAAAAACACCAAAAAATTTATATGTATGTATAGCGCAATAATGATATTTTCTCGAGATATATAAAAACGCTGAACAATGAATGTCGCATTTAAAAGTATAAAAGAAATATGCAAAATATCATTATTCATAATGAAATTAAAAAAATAATATCGTAAATGTACCTTTTTTCGTTTATTTGCAAATGAACAAAAGATACGATACGAATTGTTTGGTTCTCATCAGTACGCCATTAAACAACGTTCAACAAATAAGTGCATACAGAGTGTGAACGCCACATTTGCTGAAGAATTTCCACAGAATACTCATCAAGAACATATTTTTGTTCTATTTGATTACGTGGGTTTCACGTAGATAGTGCGGATTACGCTGTGGGTTCAATTTGACAAGTCGATATTTGATAAGTGGCTACGTGTAAATATTAGAAGTAATTGTTTGTCTATTTGTTTGTGTATATCTATTGTAAGTTTAGTTTGTAATTGTTTTCTTTTGTGTTCTCAATTGTAAATCCGTTTTTAAAAAATTACAAAAATAGATTTGGGCTCTGTTTTGTATACTTCACAAACATATAAATAGTTATTATATCCATAAACATTTAAGAAAACTTAGGATTAAGTTTATTATTAGATTTATTGATTACCACTAAGTTTACAAGATACTCTATGAAAACAGAGCTATTGGTAGAGCACGTTCCAGGTATTTTTGGAAGTCCGTTTATCATAAAATTAAATAGCACCAGATATAATTTTACCCTCTAGGTCAGTGATTCTCAACCTTTTTTTTGTTGCGGCACATATTTAACGATTTCAAAATTTGGCGGCACACAAAGAAAAAGATAAAAATTATTTACTTACTACAACACACTGCATAAATAGTTTATGACAAAAATTTTAAATATACGAAATAAACTAATATATACTACAATAATAACTAAACGTTTATTAAGGGATTAATTACAAGCTAATAATAAAAATATTTTTAATGCGAAATTTGAGCTTGATGTTTTTTGATAATTTCATTTATATTTGGTCGTAAAAATGACAATGCTACTCTCATACCGTCTTCTACATTAAACAATCTTGATCTTTTTTTAGTTTTAATGTTGGCTAATGCTGAAAATCCGAATTCACACAAATAAGATGTGGAAAATTGTAATAATATGTTTAAAGCTTTTTTGGCTATCATTGGATAATCGCATCTGATGTTAATCCAAAATGAATTAATTGATTCTTCTGAATGTTTTAAAATTAAATCTCGATTGTTGTAAAACAAGTACCGTGTAAATCGGGGGATAGGTCTACTGCAAAGTTAATAAGTTTACAAATTTATAAATTAACACTACATGCAAATAAATTAATATTAAACCGAATCACATACATTTGCCAATTTTAACGAAAGAAAAGGTGCAGTAACTACTATGCAACACCTTGTGAATCCCAACTATCACTAAAACAACACGTTTTGTACGCAGAAGTGGCAAGTGTGCGCCGACTTGAGACATATTCCTATTGCTATGCACGCCGCTTCATCACAATTTGGCACTAAGAAAAAACGCGTTGCAAAGCAAATAATAAAATAATTTATTTTTTTGTGGATTTCAATATATATTCATGTTAAAAATATTTTTCTTTTTAAATGATTGTAAGAAAAACTAATTTGTAGCACAATTAACCTCGTAATTTCAAAGTAACTTTTCTTTACTGACTGACCATAGTTAAAAACTCTACTATTCTCTATTACTCCTAGTCTTTCACATCCACAGAGTAGCAACGTCACTCCAATGTCGCCGACACCAAAGATTGCTCTTCGTAATCTCGATTTGTATAAAATGTTGCCAACATGATATAATTTAATTATATTAACATTATTATATATTTGCAAAATTTGGCGGCACACTTTTGAAATTTGACGGCACACAAAAGTGCCGCAACACAGTGGTTGAGAATCACTGCTCTAGGTCAATAAAATTACCTAGACAAGACATTAACATTTTTAGAAGCAAAGGGGCATTTCATCCCTGTATATTTTAAACATCGTTCAATAATTTTGTTTAGAAATTTAAGCAACGCCTACTGATCTTCAGCGTTATCAGTATCTATACCTTGGAAAGACGGCAAATTCAATATTCAAACATCCAGAATCACAATCATTAAACATTCATAATCATAATCAATATAACTCAATCAAATCAAGCAAACAAAAATTCAAATAAGTGTAAATAGTGTAAAATAAACTGTATATAAAAAAACAGTCCATTTTTATCAAAATTTAACCGTAAGAACTGTTTAGTCTCCAAATTATCGTTTAAGAAAAATCATAAATTTGTCAAACGTTCATGTTAGTTGTCATGCGAATTCTAATGCTGTCGAGATGGTCTGGTTTATGTCTTCAGGAGATAAGCGCGTGAGAACGGTAAGGGCTCTTGAGGACATAGAAACGAACGTTAAAAATAACAGATAAAATAGAACCACCGAACGAACCACTCGATAGCAAAACATAATCGTAGATTTCATTTAGTTAAGTTTTATACTTAAATATAAGTTTTGCCTTTGTATAATAATTAGTGATAGTTAAAGTGAAGATTTTTAATTAATGCAAATAAATATAGTTAAACAAATACAATATCGTTTTCCTCAATATCTGAGGTGGTCCTTCGAAGCAAGATTTAATACGAACACGCTTTCACGCTTCCTCAAGAACCTTCGGCGGGATACCACCATACATCGAACATCCAAACAATATTCTTATTAGAAAAGGATCTCGTTGAACATTATTCAATCCCGTAATAAGCAGCCAACTTTTACAGATGGTGTTCACACGCTAACTGTACTTATTAATGAATTCTATGTCAAATAAACTGAACTAATACTAACATTATTGAGATATTTTATTTTTATTATATTATAACGGATAAATAACTAGAACAGTTACAACTGAAGTTCATCTTATTTTACTACACATAAAATGATTTATCCTCTAATTCTTGGAAGTAGCTTATATTTATTTTGCAGGTAGGGGCCCTTTGATTTTAGGTTCACGATTTCACAGTATTGTAGTTACGCCACTGGTTTATCGTTTTCAAGAAAACTGTACTCACTTTAAAATAATAATTTGTATGAGATAGTACAAGTATTACTTTTACTAACTTGTTATATGTGAGGGAACTGTAGTTACGTGACTACATTCAACATTTAATTTGAATGACTTTATCACAAGACAAATGGTTACTTCCAGTGGCGGCTTGTTTACATTGATTATATGTGTTCTAACAAACTTTCAGAAAAATAAATAAATTTAAGGTGCAGACAGCATGTGAACGCCGTCTTTAGAATAACATGATAGAAAAATGTCTCTAAAACCATGATGTAACTATACAAGATGTGCTCATCTGCAGCTTTGACAAATCAGCTAATCGTCACCGAAAATCAACCATCTTGAGTGTGTAGCTTATAGATAGCGATCGGGTCTACTTGAACATTTAAATTTCAATGACATTTGCGAACTGATATGAAATTCGGCCGTGGAGTGAGCACATCTTAAATATTTACATCGTGGCCATAACTCTTCTTAGATAAGAGTAGGATTAGGTTAGAGTACCTTAGTTTATTTTCCATGAAATTTTGACTAATAGGTATTTTCTTCGTTTTCGTGGAAGAGTGGGAATTTTAGAAAGATACCCAGCCGTCCAACTAAAACCCCTCTACATCTTCTGCGGTATAAGGGATTAATAGAGTGTTCCTGTTAGAATTTCCAAAATAACAGAGCTGCTTTTATCTATTTATTTATAAATTACAACGAATTAAAAATTGAAGTGAATTGAAGTCTATGTTCTTAGAGAGTTACAAAACTACTAAAACTAAAAAGAATATTCGGCATATTCTTAAATGTATAATAAAATTTTACCTGCTAGGAAAAAAAATTGTAACGATTGTGCGGTTGGATATTTATGAAACATTTTGAATCAAATATAATAAATTAAGTAATCTTTTTAATGTTTCAATCAGTTTATTAAACTCTACAATTGTTTCTGCTTATTACAGCCTTTTTCAAAAGTACATAGAATAAATGCCGAAACAAAAATTTTATTATTTAGGAGCAAAATTAATGTTTTAATGTAAGTAGAGAAGTAAATCTAAATAAGTGGGAGTGTTAAGTTTACCAGATAAGTGTATATAGCTATAATAAGCCGAAACAATTGTAGAGTTTAATAAACTGATTGAAACATTAAAAAGATTACTTAATTTATTATAACTGCTAGGAAAGATCGGACAGGCAATACGACCTTTTTACACTATCTTGTACTTGACGAGAAAAATACTAAACTATATATACTTATCTGGTAAACTTAATCGTAACGTACATCAATATATTTAGATCTATTGTGAAATTCAGGATTGTTTGCAAGTTTAATCGCGGACTGATTATCTACATGTAATTCACCTAACATACGTTGTAACCATATTGCATCCTTCGCACCATGAGCTACGGCAAAATATTCGGCTTCGGTTATTGATAAAGAAACTACACTTGGACGTTTACTAAACCAGTTCACCGGCGCATCATTTAAATAAATACGAAACCACTTCTTGATCTTCTAGTATCCGGACGTTTCGCGTAATCTGCATCTGTATAACCCATTAATTGATGTCTAGTCCCACTGATTCCAAACATTATACCATAATTGACTGTTCCACACAAATATCTTAATATTTTCTTTACTGCATTCCAACGTGTAATGTTATAATTATTCAAAAATTGACTTACATTGTTAACGGCGTATTCTATATCTGGACGTGTCACTCGCGCGGCGAATAATAGCGAACCAACGGCCTCGCGGTAGGGAAGATTAACTTCATAATCATTTTTTTCAATGTTCGTAGTAGCACTTAAGGGCAGTCCAGGTTCAGCAGGTACACTCACTGATTTCGCGTCACTCATCATGAATCGATGTAAAATTTTCTTGATGTAGTTCGATTGTTTTATTTTTATAGTTTTTCTTTCACGGTCGCGTTCATTTCAAAGCCAAAAATTTGGTCTGCATTATCGACTGTTCTTTTAAATTCGTTTTTCTAGTACCGTAAAACTTGATTGATTGCATTTTGAGATTTTGATGCAATTAGTCCATCATCTACATAAATTACCAGGTAGATAGTATCATTATTTTGTTTTCCAACAAAAACACATTTATCACTTTCTATACTATTAAAATTAAACCTATTTAAAAATTTTACATTCCAGCATCGTGGTGACTGTTTGAGTACATATAAACTTCGCAGTAATTTGGTTTTTGGTTATTCTCAAATCCTTTTGGCTGCTCCATATAAATATCTTCATTATGTTCTCCATTCAAAAAAGCAGTTTTTACATCAAATTTTGTTATCTTAAGGTTTTCACTTGAACAAATAGCCAAAATCGTTCTAGTAGATTCATACCTGACTACAGGTGCAAATGTTTCAAATGATGCAAGTGCTTCTTCAAAAGAATTAGGGACTGTGTCAATTACATATGCTACAGGTACATCATAACCATCGGGCGGATTTAGTAGAGTTCTATCACGTAAACATCGATGGTTCATATTATTTTGTTGTGTTTTATTTTGAATTTTCTCGTGTTGTCGTTCATTATTAGTTTCATCTTCCTGCTGTTGTGCATTAATGGTTTCATCTTCCTGTTGTTCATTAATTTTATCTGTTTGATTTTCATTGACATCACTCTTTATTTCTTGAAAAGCGTCGTCTAAGTTTCCAAATTCAATGTCATAACTTAAACTACTAGCTATATTTTTCTCATTTTTAGTAACATAATTATTCTCATTAAAGTCCACATTACTGTTTACATATACCTTCTGGCTTTCTTTATCCCAAAGACGGTAATTTTTATTTCTAGCGATTGATTTATGAGGCTTTCTTGTCTGTTTACTTGGGACACACGGTTCACAGAAGAAATCTTCACTTTGTATAATTTCCAGGCCTACGACTGCAGTTACTTTTCCATCGTCTTTATGTTTGTTATATTTATATGGTCTATTCTTTCGTGCCAAAGTTGTAAACTAGATACTGAGGTTATATTGCAATCGACACTTGGAATATTTACCTGAAATAACATTTGGTACAGGTTTGCACGACGTACTCCAATGGACGATAGTTTTCCTTCTTTAACTCTTACTTCGCAGTAATTTTCATATGCATGAAAAGAGAACTTTCTATTATTTACAACTCTCACTGAAAAAAAAATCCTCTTATTCTGGGTACAAGAAGGGCATTTGTTAATTGCCTATCGTATAACTTTCCGTTTAGGTCTACTTGGATGTAAATGGTACCGACCTCAGCTATCACCATCGTTTTATTATCCGTAATTCAAACGAAAGTAATATCTTTTGGTGGTTCAAGATTTTGAAAGTATTCCCTTTTTGATGTCATGTGCATGCTGGCTCCTGAATCAGCAATCCACATATTACATTCTTCAGTAGTTGCTTCTGTATGTAGTGCAGAAGTATCACAAATGTATGTATCAGTAGTAACGGAGTACTCATTTTTTCTTGCATTTTCTCCATCTTTTACAAGATGCTGTTTTCTCTCCCAACACTCTCGAGCCCAATGCCCAATTTTTTGCAATAATTGCATGTTGTCCTATTCCTCTTCGCCTTTTCTTCTCTATCCATAACCGACATATCGTTATTTTTCGGGGTTTTATTTAAAATCATAGAATTAACCTGAAGAGTCATTGTATTATAGATATATCAACATCGTCTGCTTCTTTAATTCGTTTATCTTCACGCATAATTCTCACGGTTAAATTTTCAAACTTTTGGGAATCTTTTGCTGTGCATTCCCAAGCCATTCTAAATGCAGAAAATCTTGGTGTTAAACTGCTTAATAACTTCGAAATCATTGACTTTTCCGATGGTTTTTCATTTGCACTCTCAAGTTTATTATATATTCCTTCGAATTTTTCAATTTGCATATTTATTGGTTCTCCATCAATAATCTTAAAATCATAATATTGCTGCCATGCATTGGCAGCTGCATCCTCAGACGCTTCTCTATACAACGCTTTCAATTTATCCCAAATAGCTTTGGGACTCTTACAATTAATCAAATTCGGATGTAGTGTTTGTTCTACAGAGCTTAATAGTATGACTGCTGTCTGCGATCTGTTTTTCTTCCACTCTTTCCAGTCAGATAATTTTTCTTCTTTGTTAGGCTGGATATCCGTCCCATCGATAAATTCTGTTAACTCCTTTGCATCCAACAGAAATGATATTCCAAATTTCCACATATGGTAATTAGTACTATCTAGTTTTATTAGGTTTGCCGTTTCTTTATCAGCCATTTTAGAAAATAAAGCTGTATACAGATAAAAACACCAAAATAGGACAGTCAAAATAAAAACAGTTATACCGATCGTACGTCAAAACACTATCCGAAAACCGCGTAACACTGCTACACAACAGTCTAGTCAAATTGGGTCACAACAATGTCTCAAACAACCGAAAACCGAATTTACAACTATTTCGTTACTTTCAATTCACTCAATTTGCTAAGTAATTTAAATTTCCCTGACGGCGCAGTGTCTGCAGGAAGTAAACCTTTTTTTGGAATATAACTTATTGCCTAAATAATTTCTTTTTAAATACCATTGAAATTGAAATGTTAATAATAAATTTTAATTTTTATAAGTTACGTTTGTGTTGTTTTAAAATAAATGGACGTGCCGATTAGGAAAATATGTGTGACCTATGTTTAGCACTGATAACAACAGATAAGATTCTTTATTGGCCTGATTAATGATTTTGGATAGTAATAGAACTTTGACTAAATAAAAAATACGAAATTTCTGTTTTTATTTTCGATTTGAAATGTTTTTTTTTTTTTAAATATTAATTAATTTCTCAGTCATAGACAAGTCATTGTAATCGGTCCGGTTTTGGAATTCCTTGAATCATGTTTATCAAATTTACCTTGAACAACAATTTAGTATTGTTAATAACAATCAAACATTATTATTAACAACTCAATATTGTAAGTAAACATTGATATTAATAATTAAATAATACTCCACACAATTTTTTCTCTACAATAATTTAAAACTATTGTAGAGACCATTAAACATACATGATTGTTGAACTTTTTGATTTTAATAAATATCACTCTTTATCATACTGGAAGTTATTCGTATTGACCTCACGGGGTGCACATTGTTTCTATTTGTATTTGGATAGTTTCTAAACCTAAATCTTATATTTTAGAAATCCTTAATGCAAACTATAATGGCTTAGTTTCCACCATAGTGAAGTCAGGTTGAGTTATACTATCGCTATATTATTATAAAATATAAACAGATGCTAAAATTCTGAACGCAAAAAATCGTATTGACATTATTTATTAAAACAGTTACAATAGTAATTACACGATCATAGATACATACATAATAAGATGTGTAAATTCAAAAATTTTAGTATTACGATCAGTAATAAAAAAAAAACAGAACTACAAGAAATAAAAGGGAGTTCTGTGGAATTGAAGTAAATAAAACACTAAAAACTCGAAATTCCATAAAAGCGATTAGTGATCATCATTAGGCGTTTTAGGTCACTAAACGTTTTTTGTGGAATTTTGGATTTCTAGTGTTTAATTTAATAATGTATATAATACTGTCAATCACAAAAAAAAGAAATAGTGTTATATATGAGATGCGGGACTGCAACCTCCTTAAGCCCCCTCCCCTACTTCTAAAGACGACATAAAAAATATGTGGAAAAATTTGTGCTGCTTTTTTATTATTTATTTTTAAGTTTAATTGCAATAGATACGTACAACAAACGTTTGCTAAATTAGGGTTGTTAATATAAAATACAATATTCTCAATAAATTGTGCCGACATGGTATTTTATGTAGTTTAATAAAAAAAAGTATGTTTACCCTTCACACAAGATAATGTAATTTAATGTTGATGCCTGATAAAAGAGATTGTTCTATATGACTACGAAACAAACAAGCATAAAATGTTTACTGCAGGAATTCTTTGCATACATTCCTATCTTATCTGTATGTGGATTTTAATACAGAGGGAATAATTTGAACTAAAACATCGTGTTTATAATTTCGACGGAAATTCGTAAATTGTACAAATAAGTTATTAAAATAATTTTCAGTATTGCATTTCCATTTCATAATGATATGCTTTGTAAGTCTGTATTAAAACTTTATTGTAGATTCAAATAATTTTATTTTTAAAGATGTAATGTGATAGTTAGTTTCTGCTTAATGAAAATAACAATACTTGTATTGTTTTTACATTAATTCAGTTGCGGATGTCTACAATTATATGACATAGTTTGCCGTTATATTTCAGCTACATAATTCTGCAAAAAAATAGATTCTATGTATTTCAAGGTCCTCCTCTGTATCCGTTTTGTAACGGATGCCATAATTAGATTTGTATGTTTCAGATAGATGTACAATCAGAAAGTGATGAATGAATCAATTTCTTGCTAATTCATTTTGAAGTATGAAAGGTCACAAGTTAAATCGCTTGGATATGGCGTTACAATTTTGATAGTTTTTCTTTTGTGAAAGAGTAAGTTTTAGTTTTCACAAAATTATCTATTAATCGCTCTAGGAATAATTATTAAACAGTCTATTGGCTTTATATTTGTTTTTGGATATGCATTAAATAGTTTACGTTATAAACTCATGGGGTTTAATAAATTCTCCTTATAGGGATATTTATGGTTCAGGTTAAGGGGTGTAAAACTCTTAGGTTATAGGGTTATGAGGTTTTGAGCGCTTGGGTTTAATGTTGTGGGTTGATCCGCCCCTGTAGAATATTGGAAATTAAATGAGATTAGCGGGAAATAAATATTATTAATATGTATTTTGGAACTACAGGCTCCATCTATGGACATGTAATTGAAACGAACTTTTACATCTATAAGAGTTTTATGTAATCTTCAATACCGTTAGGTCATGAATTGTGGCAAGAACAACGCTAATTGAATTGATTTCTAGAATTATATTACATTTTTGTTAGAAATATTAAAATTAATATTTATTAATATTTAAAGATTATAGTGATGGTTCTTCTTGAACCTATTAAGCCTATTTATATTTCTCGAAAATGACCTAGTAGGCCGAAACAATTGTAGAGAAATTTTTATATTAAAGTAAACATTTAGAAGCAATTATTTGTGTTGTTTATTTATTTAATATCTATTAGTATTCGGATTTCGGTAATTGTTTACAATATGCGACTTATAGTCGAAAAGAAGTGAAATATAGAATATTAAAAAAAAAACTAAGGTAACCTAATCCAACCCTACTCTAATATACCCTAACAGATTTTTTTTTGGAGCGATGTTTGTCTAGAGTCTTAGAGATTGGGTTAAGGTTGATTAAGATCACCTTACAGTCTTTTTTAATGTTAAATTTTTCACCTCTAGTCTGTTCACCTCCGCCTCCACCTAAAACCTTTCTTTAGTCTTGTATAAGATTTTCCGCGCTCCTCCATATATTTTCTCCCTTCACTAAATGATGGTCCAATGTTGTAAATAATTATATTGATTTTTATTGAATGACGTAAATTTTAAGGGAACCAATAGTTGATTCCGATTTTTTTTGTTTTTGGCGAGCATTCTTACAGCTTAACCATTGGAAAACTTGTGTGTGCATGTTCATCTTATTTGTATAATGTTTCTCCATACAAACATTACCACTCCATGTCCCCCTTTTAGGGAAAGAATCTTAAAACAATCCCTCCTTTCGGCATTCCCAGGGTACTCCAGGAATATTTCTTGAAAATATCAGATGTCTGTGTTAGTTACGGTACTGCTTTTTGGAATAGATAAGACAAATACGTAAGTACAAGCAATGTGTGCGTTATAGGGAGGTCTTAGTAAATATGCCTTTCGTTAGAGAGGGTTTGCATTGTATCTGCAAAACGGAAGTGAACCTGGTTTATTTTCAATTATCATTATTAAAGTTTTATTCATTGTATACTAACTTACATCGGTAAAACTAAAGGCAATTGCAAATTACTAATTAAAAGTTGAAAACATAAAAATTAGGCGTAATTGTTCTGTTAATTCAATTGGAAATTACAGTTAGAATAGGAAATTTATTATATGACTTTTCAGACCACTGTGTGGGTTGTGAAATTAATTTCTACATTTTTTTTCATCATTTTAATTTAATTCAAATACTTTTTATTGCTTATATAAAACATTACTCTATACCATAAAACTTAATTTGTTAACTTGCCACTTCTAGACGATCTCTGCAAGAAGCAGACACACTTCGGAACGAGCTATTTAGACCAATAAAATAGTTATGAACCTTCGTGTTTTATTATTGAAGTGTTTTATTTAAATCAGAACAGATATGTTAGAATTCATTTTAACCAATAGACAACTTAATAATGGAATAATATTTCAACAGGCAAAGAAGATAATTCGTGAAATCAAAGCTGGAGGTAATGATTGTAAGCTGAATAGGTATAAAACTTTTAACCAGAAATTAAAGCAATTAGGGTTCACACCAACCAAGCAAAAATCATGTTTTATATTGTTCATAGAAAGAAGGATGGGATCTTGATAGATGACTTATTAATCATTTCATCGAATTCTTCATGCATTTCTGGAGTCAAAAAAGGATTAAAGGGTTCATTTGAAATCAAGGATTTGGGCTAGGCGATATTTGTTTGGGGATTAAAATTGATCAAAGTAAAGTTCACATCCAAAGAGGTAATCGCTGAAGCTGAAGCCTATTTTGGGGCAAAAGAAAAAGATAATTTTTTCTACAAAAGTGATATTGAAATGTTAGAGCGGCGCTGGAATGATTGTATTGCTCTTGATGGAGATTACGTTGATGAATAAAGTCAATTTGAAACAAAAAAACTGTGTTTTCTTTGTTAGGCCTGGGAGTTTTCAACCCGTGCATATATATTCATTGGGTAACTTTGTTGCATTCTTCTTTTTCTACTATAGATAAATTTTGGGTCAGTGTAAATATATAGAGACGTTACTACAATGACCAGTATGGTATTTTTGATTTATTATTGTTTTGTTTCATGTTTGTTAGAGTTGATCGATGATTTATAAACTTAAATTTTGTTTTGGACAATTATATTAAGTTATAAAAAAGTGGATCTTCATTTATTTTAACAGTATTGAGCGGCGTGGTATAGTGCTCTAGATCATTGCTTAGCATTCAGGAGGTCACCGGTTCGAACCGGGTCCGGCTGCTCTGGTCCAAGTTTTCTGTGGTTTCCTTGGATCATTTAGGCAAATGCTGGGGCAGTAATATTCCACAGATAATCTTTCACTTCTCTTCTGTCTTCATTTCGTTCGTCTCATATTTATCTCCCTAACGACACACACGATTCCCGAAAGGAGACTGAAGAGGGCCTCACGCCTTACCCTCCGGCTTTGCACTGCAGTGTAGGTCGGAGGGACTGTCCTCCCACCAGCACGAGTAGCTGGTAGGAATGAAACACAAAAAGGTTTTTCTAATTTTTTTAATAGCAACCTTTTAGTGAAGAGTCTTCACCTACTTTTGGAGGCACGAGGCGCCACTGACTTACAAATTAATTTATTTATTAAACGAATCAGTACCTTTTTTAAATTGTTAGTTTGCATTTTTAAATTACTTCCTATGTTTTGAATTGGTTTGCCTGATTATTACACTACCTTTTACCCTAATTTAAAGGAGAACTATTCGTTCAGTAGTTTAAAGTACCTTTTTAAAACTCTGAACTTTTATTTAAAGTTGAGTGTAATTAATTAGCGGGTTTTTCGATATGCGATTTCATACTTTTTGCAGTGTAAAGTATCTTTTTAAAGCTACATTGTTTTTAAGAAATATAGAGGTACCTAACTAATGAGGTTTTATTCTCCAATGTGTTAACTCAGATACTATTTTTTTAAATAATGAAACTAGTATGTTTGGCAATAAAAAGTAGTGCAAAGCTGCAGAGAAGTGTTTTTAAATATAATAATTAGGTACAGTCACTGCAAGCATAGGTATTTTACCTTGAATAATATTTTAATGATAAATCCCACGTGTTTTTTTTTTAGTAGTTGCTTGTAGTTATGGAGACATAAATTATAGGTTACTCATTACGAAGTTATTTCGTTTCAGCAAATAGATTTTTTTGTGGAACTTCCAATTTCGACATTGTTAGTTATTCATATTTAAGCACTTCGAGAATTGTTAACGGTGATTCGTTGTGATTTAAATTTTATTTGAGAATAAATGTTTAACGTGAGAATATAATTACTCGTAGGACTGTCGTAAGACGAGAAAATACGTATTTTTCAAAATATCCTTTTGTCATCGAAAAATAATGAAAATTTGAATCTTAATATTTCTTTATTTGACAATCGAACATTAAGTGTGAAAAGTCCCGAAAGGCTGGTGTAAGTTCAACTGAACAAGCCAGAGCAACGTTACGTAACCAACGGTCCTCAACTGCGAGCAGTGTCTAAAACGTATACCATTAGATCTTTCACCTGTTCATCATCCTCAAAGAAAATAGGAACAATGGGCCGCTTCATCTTGTAGCAGGCAGAACTATGTTCATCGCAACTTTATTCTTGTAAGACCTATCCTTTTTCTTTTATTGCAAACTGCATGTCTTTGAAATTTAGTTAATTAGGTACTTAATGTCACATGATAATAAATTAAAAGGTAGATCTCCCAATAAGAATAGGAATTCATCTATTTCAAGTGATTCTGATAGCGAAATTTCAGTATATTTTAAAAATAGGTTGAAAAGTATAAAAAATATTTGGAAACCAAATACGATGACCACCTAAAGTAATATTACTCAGATCGAATTAACTATGGCAAGGGACATGGTACCAGAATATTCTGGGGGTTCCAAAAATTTTGCAGATTTACATTGGTAATAGTGAGATTCCGTTTTTTATAGAATTAAATCCTTTAAATTTTACGCCATTTGCACAAATTGTAACAAATCCCATATCTCTTCCGGATAATATTGAGAAAGGACCTGTCATTATTCCAGAAATAAACGTAGGAAATTCAATAATACCCGAATCCTTGGCAATATCTAATAATGGACAATGCCTTATCCCTTTAAATTTAGAACTAATCGATGTCGAACCGATAGTCAATGTTAATATCGAAAAACCTGAACAGAATTTTACTAATTTAGACATAGGTACCAAAAATTATTCGAACGGCACATCTAAATTTAGAAGAGATCATTGCTCTGTGTACAAAATTTAGATATTTTTTATAACGATAAATGCAGTTTAACATTTACAAATGCCGTAAAACATAAAATTAGGACGACCGATGGGTAACCTATTTATAGCAAATGTTATAGGTATCTGTACCATCTTAGGGAAGAAATCGAAAAACAAATTCAAAAGTTATTAGACGATAAAATAATTCGGCCCTCGATTTCTCCGTACCGAAAAAGAAAATAGCGATTGGTAATTGACTTCCGAAAGCTTAACGAAAATACTGTTGAAGACAAATACCTTTTGCCACCCATAGACGAAATACTAGATAATTTAGGGAAATGTACCTACTTTAGTACGCTCGATTTGGCCCAGGGGTTTCACCAAATCGAAATGAGTCCTTAAAGTATCGAAAAAACAGCTTTTACCGTCAACAATGTTAATGAAACCTATAATTCTCTTAAAAATCAGTATTATTTTCCGGATATGAAAACAAAAATTAACAAAATCATAAATAAGTGTGAAACATGTAAAGTACAAACATCATCCCTACAAAATTCAATTTAAAGTCATATCTATATTGAATAAATTACGTCACTATTTTAGCCATCATAACTACTCGAAAAAGATTGTCTGTGATAACGGTTCCGAGTGTCAAAATGATTTACTCAAAGAATTTTGTAGCTAATTCAAAATTGAATTACATTATACTAGTCCGTACAATCACAATTCTAATTCTCCAGTCAAGCGGGTGCATTCAATTCTGCTTGAAAACATACGCATAGCTAAATTAAAGGACCTCAAAGATTCTATCAGAGACTTTATGACGACAGCGATATAAATTTATAATCAATTTATACACACAATAACCGGGTTCACCTTTTAATTTACTTTAGGGCCCATATGAAAATCTAAATTTACATGAAATTGACGTAGAACGACATATATACGAACGCTACAATCAAAAAAGAAAAGATGAAATTTTACTCTTTTACGAACAATTATACCATAAACAAAACGACAAAGGTTATAGACTTTTAGAAAGACGCAACGAAAATCTCGAAACTATTACTATCGTTTACATTCGTAATGAAAAGTCTAATCGTAACAAAACTAATCCCCGTTTCAAAAGAGTTGATGTTATCTCAGCTGAAAAAAATAAATTAACAGGATTCAACGATACGACAATGCAACCAATTGAAACCTATTTTCGAAAGTTCAGAAAATCAGAAAATATTTTTCATTGCAGACTAACATTGACGACCCTCAGCCAGGTCCTTCTCATTGAAGACGTGCTCGACGTAGGATACTTTTTAGAAGATTTAGGTGTAGCAAATATGCTAAATCATTATCATAGATTTTTTTTACATTAATATTAGTGATTTTAGAATAAGATACCAACATACCAAGAGTTGGAAAAAAATTTAGCAATTTTAGAATTAATGAACTCTGATAATGTATCGATAAATAATTTGAGAGATAACTTGAAGTTAATTCAAAATGAGCTTCTAAAATTTAAATCTAGAATACACAAACGTGCGTTATTTGACTTCGTCGGATCTGACATAAAGTTTATTACAGGAAATTTAGACCAAAATGATTATGATGAAATAAACAAATACATAATAAAATTATTCAATAACCAAGAGAAAATTACCAAACAGATTAAGTATGACTTATTTGTTAATCATATAACGAGACGCTATGAAAACGACATGTTATTGATTAGGGATTCGATTGAAACGTCTGTTAATGCAATCAAAATTCTGAGGGATGAAATTAATATCCAACAGACAATACAAGGAAATATTTATGCTTCCCAAAATTTATTGAATTCGCTCCAGACTATTCAAAGAATCATTTTCTTAGCTTTAACTGATATCACAAATTTAGAAATGTTAACTGTGTCAGATCTCGAAGATATCTTAACACACCTTAAATTAATGTATAAGAGGAATCAATTAATGGAAATAGATGAAGTCCATATTTTTAAAATAATTGAATTTTCAAAATTAAGAATACTTTCGGTGAATGACACTGTTACATGCATTTTGTACATTTCCATCCTGAATGAATATCTCTTTGAATGCCAATGAATTTACCCAGTACCTGATGAAGATAATAAAATTTTTCTACTCCTTTCACATTATCATTTACATTGTGCTCAGGTTGAATTTTGACTGGAAGAAAAATGTCATCGAATTGAAAATTCGGTACTGTGCTTAGATAAACCAATAATCGATCAGTGTTCATTAAGTGATTTAAATAAATGTAACATTGTATTGGTTAATAGTGATTACGAATAGTAAAACAGATTTCTAACAATAAGGTGCTTGATTCTTATAAAAAACAAATTACCATTTTCGAACATTGTACTGGTAACGTTTTTACTAGTGTTATTACTAAAGACTCGCTTTTGTCGTCAAAACGAAATTGTGAAATTATAATTCAATATAATGTATTTAGCAATAGAATTAGTAATCTGTATTATAAACCGCCAAACGTCAGAAAGGCAGATGTAAAACCCATTAAATTTGTAAACTTATACTTAACAGTTTTGACGATATAGGTAGGCTAAAACAAGAGGCTAAAGATTTACGCACTCAATTTGAATTGGATTCCATTGTACACAAATTTGTTTTTCCGACAAATATTTTTGTTATTGTAATGATATTTGTATTTGTATTGTTCGTTATATATTGAGGAAAAGAATTGAAAGTGTTTTTCAACATAAAAACAGAAGAACGGAACAAATAGTCATTCCAAGAATATCCAGCAAATCTTCACACGAGGACGTGTTTACTTAAGGAGGGAGGAATTAAGTTCGGCACACCTGTCGAGAATGTTTTGCGAGCGCTTTTCTCTAAAAGTACCCATGCGACCGACTATAAATTCTACGAAGGATCAAAAATAATGTTTATCTCTTGTTTAGAGTTAGTTACTAGAACGTAGTCTAGCTAGCTCGAAATATTATCTATAACTTTTTAATAACAAAGAAAATAAATTTTTAAAAAGTTGTTTCTTTAACTTATAAACATAATTATCTTGCCATTAAACATCTAAAGAATGAATATGTTAAATGCAATTATATTATGCACTTTGTCTCTCACGGTGTCATCAAACTACACCGTCAGCGGTAATATGAGGTATAGCTTTTAAGATGATAAATACATGTTCTCACACCTGTAGATTTTTAGATTACAACTTACCTTTATACTGAGCGGTTTGGTTTTAGTTGCTATTCTCAATAAAGATATTTTGTTCGAAAAATTTATTATTTAAAAAAAATAGAATTCCTTCGACATAAATAAAATTAATGCAAATAGTATTAAAATAAAATAAACAATATACTCCAATTATATTAATAGTGTATATATGTCTAAACTATCTTTTATATGACTACATATTCATCAATATATATATAGAAATATTTATTTATATATACTTTTAGAATTCTTTAAATTTCCTAAAGTAACAATTTTAATACATTGATTCGATAATTTGGACTTCTTAAACGCGTTTAACACAACATAGCCATTATGGTCTTTAATTAGTTTTTAATTTCTGAGACTACTTTGTAATGCATAAGCATTTTAATAATAATACTTCAAGAAGCATTTTTATTGTGGAAAATAGTGTTATTCGCATATTATACAAAAGTAATAAACATAAAAATTGTTTGAATGAATATCTTTATTAGATTTTGAGTAAAAAAGTCTTTATCACAAATCATTTACAATTTCTTACATTGTTGTCGCACATTTATCAGACGCATAGAGTAGAAATTGTGGTGTAACTTAAAACAAAGTAGCGATGAAGTAAAGAATAGTCTATTGATGCTATTGAATGGGAGTAACATCGAAAAATACGGACATGGAAGGAATAGTTTATGGAAAAGTGAAGAAAAACAACTAAAAAATAAATAAGTAATGACAGTTTGACACATTTCTTCTGCAATTCTTTACACTCTGTACAACAGGGCTTAAACTGGAGAAACAATCCAGGTGAAAAACTACACATAATAACTTTAGTCGTCCTTGGACCAAAAGATGTGAATTAGGCACTTATTTGAATGTTGACATGGGTCGGAAGCTTGTGCAGCTTCTATAGAACAGCTGCTATTTGCTGACAGTTGCTATAATTGTGGCTGGAGTAGATCATTATTCTGAGCGTTTATTCTCCTGTGCTCTTGCTGCATCAAATGGTGGGCAGCTCGGTCCATTTCTTCTTGGGTCATATTTAGTGCTTCCTGCATCTCTTTCGACGTATATCTGACGAACTCTGGGTCGCAATATTTGCCTAAACCCTGTTCGGCCAATACTCGGCCAACTAGGCTTTCCGCAGAACCAACCACTTCGAATAGTGTGGGTTTTCGATCTGCAGGACTCCCGGGAAGTGAATGCGACAGACGTTCAGTTCCTGCATGACCATTCGGTTCACTCATGGGCGCTGGAAGTAGACATATTAGTAACATTCTAGTCGTATGGGTTATAATAATAGGACGCATAGAACATCTCCATTTATATGGACTTAAGGATGCATGTGTTTTTTAAATGTAGCAGTTATTTGGAACTCAATAGTTAGTATAATTGCAAAAATACAGCTTTAATAGTGAATATTTATTGAATTTTGTCAAATCGTTAGCGAACTGAAGCATTTTCTGAAAAGTGGTTTGTAGACTTCCGTGGCTTTTGTCAATGATCTAATTATTTCTGAGCTATTTGCCATGTCTTCTTTTAAAGACACTTCACTTTTTGAGAGTTATTTGACTCTCTTTAGGACGGCAAGCAGCTGGGAAGTAATCAGACTATGGGAAATATTTAGCAAATAGTAAATATAATTTTTGAAGTATTAATTTTGGAAGTAAGTTTAAATAAATATCCCGGCAAATTCAATACGCTATCGAAAAAATTTTACCGTCGTGAACCTGAATCTTAAGATGGCGGCTGTAGTATAACTAAACTTATGACGTTATTTTGGATTTTAGAGCACCATAAACTATTCCATGAAGAAAACATTATAAATCCCCTCCTATACAACGAAAGTGTACCTATAGGGGCACTGGCCTAGATGACGCATCGTTTTGTAAAGCTGCATTGCTAGTATCTTCAAGAATTATTTTTGTGAATATTAATCCCTAAATTAGTGAGTCATAATCATGCGTGTTAGTAAAACAATTTGATGGTCGAAAATAAGAATAAGAACATTTCACCGTCAATGACCGCGAAAGCCTTAACCAAATTATTATTAATCGTTTACGATAGTACTATTAGTTATAACAATAAGAAATAACTTCATATAAGATTGAGTTCCTAATGCCTGTTATGTAATGCTTAATAATTTTCACTTGAGTTCTTAAGTATTAGTGCACTAATTCACTAAATGATTAAGTGTTTTTATTTGAAGAATTGGAAATGGGAGTTAGAATTGATATAAAATAAATTTAATATGCAAACTATCTTCAAATATGTATTTGTGTCTTTGCTTAGGTATAAATACTTTAAAATTTCTTTATAGTCAATTCAAAATAGTAACTGTGCATAAGGATGTAATTTAGTTTGCATATGTACGAACTACAAGTGAATTTCATTGAGCATAGGTATTTTTGGAACCTTCGAAACATTTTGCTTTTCATTAATGTTGATTAATTTTATGCAGATAATTTATCTAATTCGCATAATATGTTGGTTTGAAAATATGGTTTCGAGTGTTCTTAAAAATTACATTGAATAATTAAGAATCGAAAAAGAAAAAGCCAGCAGAAGCCCATGCATAAAAAGTGTTAATCCAAGCATGTGGAAGCTGTTGTTGCGGCAGCTTGATGCAAAAGAGAATGGTGGTGAAGTTGTAGCCACGAAAGAATCTATTTATAACATCAAATTTTGTTTTACAGCTGAAAAATATTAATACGTGATACAATTACATTTACATACTACGAATATTTTTACAGTGGCACTTTAAGTACATATTTATGTTTCGGGAAAAGTATAAATATCGTTTAATCAAATTTCAAACTTTCCATGGTGCAGTTTTTTTGAAACATAATTTTAACTTAAACGAAACACACTGTAAAATGTTTAGGAATTTACTCTAAATACTCGACAATTGTTTTGGGCATTGCCCATTATTAACTATCAATTACTGTTGATAATCGGCAATGCCCACAACAATTGGAGAGTATTTAGAATAAATTCGTAAATATTTTACACTATTGTATAATATTTTTGACAATTTTAAAATACATTTTTATTTGTTTTTTGAGGTAAAGTTATTAAGGCACCTAAGCGTACATTTCATTTCTGTGAGACGAAAATAAGTCAATTTCTAATTGCAATAAAAGAAACACGTGATTATTTAATCATTTTAACGATATTTACATGGTGCTAAATTTGAAATATTTTTTGCGATTATTATGTTCTTCATCGGCATTGTGTCTAAACTACCAGACGTAGATCGCAATTTCGAAATTGTTGGATCTCTTTAGTACGCCCCAGGTGGATTCGACAAAATACCGCCCAAGGCGATGTTTCGATAATCCAGATATTAGATATTCCTGTGATTTCATGGGAAAGTTTATTGCTTTAATTAGATATATTAGTGATTTCATAATTTATATATTTATTTATATACCATGTAGCACGTAAATAAATTTCTAAAAATTTAATTTTTGTTAAAAGATCTACTTACATATAAAATTTACATATATTCTATTCTATTTGCTTTAATTGGTCCGGATTATCGAAAACTTTATTTCGTTTGTGGTAAATGATAAAAATGGTATAACCTACCTGAAATTACTATATTTTTGGGTTACCGATCTTTTGTATACATCATAAATAATTAGTAGAAATAATGTCAAACCAAACAAAAAAATTCTCTAAAGAAATGTTAATTTTCGAAAATCGTAGGTATGTTAAGAACATTTGGTCTTTAACAGATCGTATACAAAACATATGAGCAATGTTTTTATATTGTTTTAAGCAGACTACTCAACTGTAGTGTTTTTTATATTCAATCAAACTGTTTATACTTCAGTTCGTTTATAAAGTGAATTAATGTAAATTTGTTATGTAACTAAATTAGTGTTTACGTGTTTGATCTAATATACACGGTGTCATAAGATTACGATTAAGGAAAATAGTTTTTTTTTATTTTATTTTTTCAGTCTGATGTACAATTATTATTCAAAAATTAAATAATAAATCAGTTAACCGATAACGACGCCCATCATTTGCTGCAAGCTACCACTAATTGACTTATTTTACTTTTATTTGCAGGTTAAAGATAGTCAATCGGTTAACTTCATTTAATTTTTAATTACTCAATAGTAATACAACTAAATTATTATTAAAACACAATTATTGTGAAGTTGAGGACTTTGGATTTGCACCAAGTGTGTTACTGACGTTCTGTTCTCGACCGCGGTCTTCTCATGAAAAGGGGATTGAACGTTATTCTCGTGATCTAAGACAAAATTTTGAGTGTAACAGACAACATGATACGGTGTAAATGTAGAATTCTGATCTCCACAATCAACGATATCTACTATTGTAGGTATGCAAGTTGTTCAAAATTTAGTCTAAAACTATCCTTGCATATGCGGTAATGTTTGTAATGCAGAATATTAAACGAACTGAAGTAGTAGTAAAATAGAAAATGTAGATAATATTTGTTTTGTATGAATGAATCTTTCGTGGCAGAACTTAATCTGGTAGGGCTAACCTCTGCCATGAAAGGAAGCTCTGTGATTAAGGTGGCAGTTGTAGCGGGCATGCCTGGCACCTCCATCCGTCTCAGTGGGCTGCTCGAGCGGACAAGGCCAGTGCGTCTTGGGCAAGAAACCTGCAACTGCCATGGCTTGTGCTTGTGCAAGTTTCAGACCAGACGCAATACGAATAAAGCTGGGGGCGCGCCGCACGGACGCCGCTGGCGAGGAGGGCATGCAACCCCCGCCCCCGAGGCTTAGCCGCACACGCCGTGGTGGCGGCGTCGGAGGCAGCAGCTCGGTATGGTCGCCCTGCAGACTGGCATAAATAAAACAATCACCACAAATAATCGGTTAATTTAAAAAAAAGTAAAATAAATCAAAACAAAAGAAAAATCAAACCATCAGGCAAACACACACACCCACTTACGCTTACCGTTGTAGTGGGGGTGTAGAAAGCCATATTTACTGAAATTTAAAGTTAACATGTTAAATTTTTATTAAACATTTATAGCCTTTTTGACTATAATTGTGTGGCCGTCCATATAATACATATGTATTAAGGGAGGAAAGTGACATAAGAGTCGGGGAAGATTAAGGTAAACGAGATTCCACATTTGACATTAATTGTATTTTGTTTATGTGTTTAAATATAATGTGCAAAAATTATAATGATCGTGAACCTCGATTTATTGACTTTTAAACATGAAAAATCAATATAAACTAAGGACAGAAACTAAGATTAGTTGAAACTGTTTAAATAACGATTTAATGAAGTACTTATTCGCTATATTACATTTACTTCATATCAACATCTGTAATAAACTCTTGAAACTATTATATCAACTAAAATTTCATAATTATTGTAATTTTTAAGAAGAGGGTATTTGGAATATCATATATTAATATTAAGTAGGAATGTTTCAAAAGAGTGTGATAATTGAGGGCCAAAATGCAGTAATTTTCCAGGTGTATTTTATGGACGGTCCCTTTATTTAATAGTTCTAAATAACTTATATTCTAATATTTTAGTTTGTTTGGGAGATCTGTACATTGGCGTACTCAGGAGGGGGTTTTGGGAATTGTGTTTACCTCCTTTGAATAAAAAAAAAAACAAAAAGTCATATTACCAACTGCATATCGTATGACCCTAGAACTAATTTCACATTTTTATCATTTTCATGTAATCTTGGTAGGTATGATTTCAAAAGAAAGTCGACATATTTTTTTTGCCTCTACGCACATTGCAAGGTTGTGTGTATTACACGACGTGTGGCACCATAGGATAATAGAATAGAGTAGTAGGCAAGTCCCATGCAGCCCTATAAGCAGTGGTGTTACGTGATATGAAGGATAGTGGTACTCTCTCTTTTTATCGTTCTTTAGTAAATCTCCTAATTGGTAGGCATTGCTGATTATCTACTTCGCATCGTGTGCGCATGCATAAAATAGAAAAAGGTAGATGATGTATCTTCATTTCCTGTTTCTTTTTATTGACATAACGCATTTCCGATGGCTTGCCAATTATAATTATATTATCGCTATGGTGGCACACGCCTCCAGTTGAGGCCTGCGTGGTAACATATATATATATATATATATATATATTTTTTTTTTTTCCAAATTCGCTTGGATATTTTAGTTGTTTGTTTGGTGTGCCATGTTGCGAATTTTGTTGTTTTTGTCAGCGACGATTTTTTTGCCTCTGGGCGACAAAAACAACAAAATGGCACATCAAACAAACAACGAAAAAAAAAAAAAACAAATATATATACGGGTGTGTTTGGTATATTCAAACATTCTAATTGCACTGAGGAGTTTTGATTGTGACTGTTTTACTGATAATCAATGGGAATATTGTTTGCCGCTTTTATTACTTTTTCTACGAAGCTCAAATTACCCGCGCAGACGTCTGAAGCTAAATGTGAAATGGGTGTAGCACGCTATGGCTTGCTTCGGCAAAGTACGGAAGTACGTATGTTCTAGCGGAACTGCGCATTGTGATACCCAATATTTTGGTATTACCTTGTGAAAGGGATTATTATTAGCATTTTACATGGTCGGTTAAACTTTTATCTGTAGTGTATGATTGGATTCGCTCACTACATAAATTCAATAATAAAAAGCTAAGTAATTAAAAAAAATGTAGATTTTTAGTTTTTATTGTATATTAGAATTTATCTATAGATAAAGTAATATTTAAATGGCTTTGGTTTTTCGGATTCTATCAAATTAGACCAATTAATTAACTTTTTGCATTATTAGTTTGGAAAAACGTTTGGAACTTGTTTTGTAATAATTTACATTGTTATGTAAGTATCTTTTGAAAATAACGATTTCATGTTCGTGATTATAAAAAGTAATTTATATGTATTGAAATCGTCACGAACAAAGGCAATAAATATTATTTTGTGACTAACGGTTCCATATGGTCAATTAACATTAAAATCCTAACGTGTTGAAACGATGTTTAGTCAATATTTGATGCTAATTATTAAACTAAACTAATTAATGAAGAATTATTTTTTACACACGAATACTAAACTGAAATAATACATTTTTTATTTCTTATGTGTAAATTGGATTTTTTAATTAAAGACGCTCCTCAAAATTGTTGAAAGGAACGGTTGTTTTAAAGGTTGATTCATAATATTACGAATTGTTTTATACACCAAATGGCATTCTTTAAAATGTCACAATTTAATTTTTAAAGACAATGTTTTTTTAACTTATTAGCTAATACACCGTCAGCCACAATAGAAACAATCTTTTGGTTATTAATTTTATAACGATTACTGATACTGACATAACTTACCTCCATAATTAAATTACTATCTAAATATGTCGTTAATTTATCTTGAACAGCGAAAAAAAAAGTAAATAGCACTATTTAATGAGAATAAAATATTTTTAAAGGCATTATGCAGATGATTATTCGAATAGAAAAGATTGTGATCATGATTTATTAAGTCTCAATTAGTTGATAGAAGCCATGCTTTGACTAAATACTAATTAAATAGGTATCAATGAAATATTTTAGCATTATGAAAAAAATAATAAGTATATATTATATGTACCTATTTACACAAGCGCAGACAATTGTATATGCATACATTTAATTACAGCAATCACAGAACAACAAATATTTTAATAACAACTTCAAGTATGATAAAAAGTTTCGACAAAAAGTCAAGTTTATTCGATCAGGATTGCCAACAATAAGGGGATAGGTGAGAATTGTAGTTTTTATATGTTATATTATGATATATTATATTATAAAGTATTTAAATTATCAAATACTATTATCTGGCGTAACTGCGGGATCAAGGATATTTATTCTTAGTAATTTTTTATGCGAAGTTGTTTTCTATATTATATCAAAAACTTTAAGTAGAGAAAAGAACGCATTAATTTAAAAAATGTCAATAACATTTTCAGTTTGACTCTCGCGCAAAAGGTTTCTTACTATGCCTATGGAACGCACTAACACAAAATTGCGAATTTTTAGAAAACCATAAAAACATAAACAATTTCGCTATTATTTTTCCGTGAAAATTTGATTCTGTGTTCCGTAAAGCATTGGCTATACTTTTTACTTATTTCAATTTTATTACGTTGAAAATAATTGGATGTGGGTGTAAATGTATATTGTGTTGTTTGTAATTAATCAACCGTATGACTATTAGGCAGAGTTTCTTATTTCTTCCTGTTCGAACAAACCAATAACTTAGTTATGGAGGTAAGCGGTCTAGTTGGCATTGCTTAAAGAGAGAAACGGAAAACGTATAAGTAATAAAAGTTGATAAAAAAGACTCACTCGATTACTTCGAAGGTTTTCTTTTCACCGCTCCCATAAAATTTATTAAATGATTTTAGGGGTATTGCTTCCTCGTCCCCTAAACCTTCTTGATTGTGTAAAGACGTGACACTCGCTCTTGTTTGAAGAACGGCATTTCTGTTCGCGTAATGTACATGGTTCGCTCCATCAGTTACAGGTTTCTGATTGTAAGGGAGATAGTCGGAACTGGGAGTAGGAGAGATTTTGATTTGGGCGGAATTTACTTTAACAGATTTTGCTCTACTGAAACTGTGTCCACGACGCATTGATGACCATACGCTTCCGAATAGTGAGTGGTTTCTCTGAAAAAATTGTCTTATGCTTACAAACAAATTTATAAACGTAACATATTTTTAAGTGGAACTTCTTTTGAAATGTCAGAATAGATATATTTTAGATAAATTTAATGCAAGGAACTTATAGCAACACTATACTTTAAATAAATAAGTGCAGTAACACTTATTTACTCTTACAGTAGATATGGTAATAAGGTAGTAAAAAAAGTATTCGATGTCGGTAACTAACTAGAAAAGAAGTTTCACTTCTGTTGTATTATATTGAGTTGCAAAAAGTCTTGTTTTTATCTTACTCGGTGCATTGGTTCTGGATTGTCATCTAATAATTCGTCTAAGTTCCCTGAGATTGCTCGTTTGAGTTCTGGACCTGCTTCATGCAATGTTCTCAAGCCAGCCTGTAGAGTAACGGTATTGTGGCATTCCTTATCGCCTTGTTCTTTCATTTCTTGTTCCTTCCTCTTTTTAAACCTTCTAAAGTAGTCTTGGATAAGGAAGGTTGCATAGAATTTTCCAACGGTCACCTCGTCATCGACCCCAGGTGGAGGCACAACTTGATCCAGCAGTAGAGGGCTCGTTCTTTTCCATATCTTTTTAATAACTGCTCGAAGTTCTGCATTCGCTTCATCTATATTCCCTTCCGTTTTTATACGAAGAGAAGTTCGAACTACAGCAAACAGAGTGGCATTAAATAATACGGTACCGTCACTATTAAGGGGCATATTCATTGAAACCAGTCTTTTACAAGCTACACGGTGTGGACACAGTTTGCCGAAACCAAGTGGCGGTGAGATTTTTCTTAGGAGCGTAACAACGTCTAGATGTTTTATTCTTCCTTTCGCGTCAGGATCGTACTCACTCCACAGTCGTATAAACTCTTCCAAGTGATGTGGTCCTAGGATGGACCAGTCCCTAGTTAAGTAATCGAAATTGTCCATAATAACAGCGACAAACAGATTTATGATCTGAAATAATATTTAATGAAATATTTGAAATGATAAGAGGATAAGGGTAGCTTACAAGAAAAGAACACAGCACATAAAATGAAATGAAATATGGGTAGGCTATGTCGGAGCCACAGTCTGTGTCTGGAACTCGTGAATCGCATTCGACGTAATCGTTATCGGCGCAGTCCATCATAATATCTTGCCACGACTCCCCTAAAAATTTTTTTAGCGAGTTTCCATTATTAATTCATTTGTAAATAATCGTTTACCGGTAGCAGATCGAAATAGTACAAGTACTGCTTGAAAAAATGAAGCGAAGTTGTTATTTCTTGTGATGGAAGAACCAGGGGTACTACTTGATATCTTTCCATACATCTGAAAATAAATTTATTAGGATTTGGTCAGTAACAAGTAAATTCATATATCTTGTACCTGCATTCCAATGACAGCATATATAAAAAACAACATGACAATTAACAAAGCTACGTAAGGTAGAGCTTGAAAAGATTTCAGAAAAGTCCATAATAAAGTTCTTATTCCTTCCCCCCTACTTAGTAACTTAACTAGCCTCATAACCCGGAAAAGTCGGAAAAAGTTGATTGAGATGAGACTCGAACCAGGCTTAAACAAAATAATATTTTTGAAAGGATCTATTTTGATGAGAGGCAATTTTAATACAACTTACGTTTACTTCAGAGTAAACTATGTCAATAAAACTTCCCAAAACTATTACAAAATCAAACACGTTCCAAGCGTCACCGAAGTAATTCTAAGGAAAAGGAATTACCAAATAATCACGTAGAATTTAAATAAACATTTAAAAAGAACACTTACTTTGAATCTAAATGCAGCTAATTTGAAAACGAATTCTAATGCAAATGCCGATGTAAAGATCATGTTTAGAATATCGAGAGCTTCCGAATAAAGATAAGGTTGTCTGTGAAATTTCATAGCTAACGTTATGGTATTGATCAGAATTAAAATAAAAATTGTATATTCAAAAGGTCTTGAGGTAACGAACCACCAAACCTTGTATTGGATGCGATGTTTCGGAATGTACCTTCTAACTGGTTTCGCTTTTAAAGCAAATTCTATGCAGTTTCGCTGGTTCTTATCTAACTCACAGTTTTTGTACTCTTGTTCACCTTCGTTTTGGAATGTAACAATAACGAAACCGACGAAGATATTAACCATAAAAAAAGCTATTATTATTATGTAAATAATGTAATATGCTGCTACTATGGGGCGGTAGTTATGTATTGGTCCACGGTTTTCTTCGTTTGAGTCTATTGAAACGTACAGTAAGCCAGGCCATCCTTCAAATGTTGATACTGTAAACAATGTCAGCATTGCTTTAGCCACGTTATCAAAATGGAATCTATTGTTTTGCCATTCTCTGTTGTTCATTTCTGGTTTGTTTATGTCACCGTCCTTATAAACAATGTAAGTACCGCTGAAAACAATAATTCTCTTTAGTATGTTTTACGTTGGAAAAGCTCATGAGGAGAAAGTCATTACATTTTTTGATTTATAATATTCAAATATATTTATGTTATGACAAAAAAAGTAAATGAAATGTTATTGTTCAGAAACGTGAGTTTGAACCGGAAGTATGTATGAAGACCTGATCTTTGGGGTCTCACCGAGCAACATCCTCTTTTGTGATAGAAAGAGAAATGAGACTATTGAAGAGGATATTTTAAATTTGATCTATTTTCGTCTTTAATGTGTATGTTATTGGTAAAGTTTATAATTCAAGGGATTCCATACAATTCCGGTAGGAGATTAGGTAAAGTATAAAATGAAAGACAAATATATCATAATTAAACAGATAATTCTATTGGAAACAAAATTCGAAGGACTAAAGGAAAGTTAGGTGGTTTAGGGAGGTTAATCTAGACTGAAGAAGAAACTTACAATAATAATAAGAAATAGCTAAATGACGTTTTATAGAACCATTCCAAATTTCTTCAAAGCTTAGGCACCTTCCCTGTACAACTTAACTTTTCTCGAGTACTTCAAATTTCGGTTCCAGTTTTGTATACTTTACCGAATCTCTTGAAGGAATTCTATGCAATCTCTAGCAATACTATACAATACCTGGATTATATACTTTGCTTGTAATATATATGTATATATACTCATTTATCTCTAGTTACAATCTTTTAGAGCAATCAATCTTAAGTCAATATTAAAAAGAAAGGAAATACCAGTATAGGATTAGAGAAGACTTGTGGACTTTGAGAAGACCCTTATGAGCACTGGAGTTTTTTAATAAGTATATTGCATAAAAATGACTGGTACATATTAGGATTCCGAATAAAAATTAGAATAATCTGTTTGTTTTCTAAAAATCGTAATGATTTTCTTCAAAATTTTATGGGAAATATTGTACTCACTTGCATTCGCTGGCTGTGAGTTTGGATCCATCTGAACAACTGGAGAATTTTCCCTAAATCCAAACAATAGAATGTAAGTTATTATAAACGTTGTCTTTAAAGCTTGACAGAAGTGAGGTTGTCATGCAGTTGAGTGAGAGTGCACTTGACCACAAAAGAAAAAGCAAAATAAATAAGTTATCCAAACATATAATTAATCAAACGTGCCAAAATTAAACGTATTCGGAATCACTTGTAGTCATAACTAGCATAAAATTGAGAAAAGAAAAGGGTGTTGTGATAACAATATTTTCTACTTATAATAGTAATATACATATTATAGTTAAGAGGATGCAGAGTTAAGAGCCATCTATAAAGCGTCTATTGCTGAGGTTAATAACAAAAACACAACAAAATAAGAAGAACAAGAACACAAAAGGATAAGAAGCGCTATTACAGAAATACCGTCAAATTCAACCATGCTGTGGACTATCTTCTTTATCGTTTTGAACAAAACAATTATTTTTTAAAACTATGGCGGTATTAGCGTTTTGGACTTGCACGACATTGTGACAATTTGAAAAAATGTCTTCCCAAACATAAAAATTTGAACGAATTAAATACCAGAGAATTTTGTTTGTTTTTCGCAAACTCTATAGTCTATATTTATTCATGGTTTGGGTTAAAATAAAATAGGAATATTAGATAGATATGAACTTGTAGTATTGTATTAGCTCACGCTTCTCTTTCTTTCATTTTTTCAAATTGTTTTAACGGTATTTAAAAACATATAAAACGCCTTTTACACTAACTAAAAAGCAACATTCAACAGTTAGGTGATAAATTGTTAAGTAAATTGGTAGGTGGGATCGATTAGGGTTAGGTTAGGCACTGTGTGTGATAACGGGGCAAACGGTAACACAAAGAGAACAAATATTGGTAAAACATACTACCGCATTTTAGATATGTCTAAAAAATAATTTAAAAAAAAAACAGATTTGGCGAATGGATAGATTCCAATCAACTGGTTCACTGTTCTTGTTAAATTGGCTCGATTGAGTAAATTAGTATAAGGCACTGACATGACAAAATACGACAGTAATATGTGCAAGGAGTTTGAGTAAAAGGGTTGTCAAATTAGCAAACCATAAGCTTACCAGCATCTACAGTGCCGACAGACAGGCAGACATTGTTCTGTGCGCGAAGATTACCAATCAACAGGCAGGCCGTCGAGGATCGTACCGTCATTGAGAGGGACGAGCCCCGACGGCTACCAGCCTAGACCAGAACATGCAGTTTTACCATCTGGGTAAGCAAGAAGCGTTGGACTATTACCTTGAATAACTGCACTCCAATGACAGCAAACATGAACTGCAGTAGGTAGGTAACCAGCATAATATTGCCGATCGTCTTTATGGCTACTATAACGCATTTCACTACATACTAGCCATGAGGAGATTCGAAGGATGAAAGGATGAAACAAACAAAACACAGTGTCAGTTCAGTTTTAGAGAAGGCAAAAAGGGGCGTTGTGGTTGTGGTGGTCGGGGCACGCGCAGCCAGCCGGGAACGGTCAAATGCACCCAGGGTTGCGACTGCTGAGGAAGGGGGCCAACAGCCAGAAGGGCTGCGGCAGTGCCCTAGCCTATACAATAATTATGACTACAAGTGCAGAAGAGCACACAGCAGTGCACGAAAAACAGCGGCGGCGACGTAGCGAATATAGCAACAGCAGCTCATGCATGTTAATGTTTTAAGTTTTTTCATCATATACTTCAGTGGGTTATAAATCTGAGACGGATCGGAACTGTTTTGCGCTTTCCCATAACATGTCGAAATCATTGTCAACAAATTCTGCTCGACGCGAACCGCTGAATTGGTGGTTTAGTGTTTTAATTGCTTTCTATATACATGTTATATGCCAAATGCAAATGTGATTAAGGTCTTTTGATGAAACGAATTATAGTTTCTCGTTTTCTGGTAATTAATTAATAATAATTATTCGTATCGTACTTTATAAATCTGTAAATATACTTTATTACCGTGTATATGAAAGGATAACGTCATTATATGTTCAATTTTTTTTGGATCACCGAACCTCTTAAACATATTTATAACGTAGCCCTTTTAATTATTCATCCACATTTACGATCCCATTTTTACACTTTTGGACATTTGGAATGTTTTGTATAAGCTGTGCTAGTACGAAAGATGTCATGGGGTTACTGTAATCGCATTGTTTCGATGTTGATGAAGATGTATGTGTAGATTGGTAATATAGAAGATTCTTTGCAGAAAGCAGTGAAAGCGGTTTTAGGTGTAGTTTTGTGCGAATTTGAACTGAGAACCCTCTCAACTTAATAAATTGTCATCTGGCTTTCATTTAATACCAACCAGAAGTACTGAAGTGATAGATTGGACAAGTTCAGTAATACTACAGCAGTTGCACCCACTACAAATTATGTGGTGTCATATTTGACATTTAAAACGACCGAAGTATTTGGGAATGCAAGAAGGAGTAAGAAAAGAAATTTAAGTCAAAATAGTTTCTTCTGTACAATGAGACGTATTATGAAGACCCAGTATCTGCGTGACCAAATGTAGCTACAGTTACAGGATAGTTGACAGTGTGTTGACTGTGTTTGTAAACTTATGTGTAATTACCAATAAGAATTGAGGAATGGTTACCACGCAACGAGTAACAATTAACAATAATAACAAGATACGAAATAAGGGTGAAGGATAATTTTGGTTTTAACGAAAAACATTATGAGTTGTGTGAGTATCCTTGTAACTGTAATCCTTGACCGCTGTTGTTGTTGTTAATATCTAGTTTATACGGGTATATATATATATATATATATATTTCTCTTATTATGTTCTTTATTTCTCTTGTAATTTTGCATAAAAGCGTTTCTTTGTGTCATCATTGTCCTCATAAAAGTTTCAATTATTTGCAGTTTTGAAAATATTCGCCCTTCAGTAGCTACAGTGACGGGAATAATTAAAAGAATATGCACTAATATCTAAATATTTTGATACATCTGGTAGACATAGATAATAACACAGGCGCGCTCAATTCAAACCCTCATGTAGTCATTAGCATAAAATTGTTAGTATCTCAAAAGTTTTTAGATTAAAAACTGAAAAGTAGAAAAAATTATAGATATCAAATATTATTCTTTAAGTTTCATAAAATAATAAACGCAAAAATTCGATTTATGGAGATATAAAAACTTTATGAATACCAAGATTAAAAAAACAATTGGGTATAAATTTAATGAATAAATTGAAATTTTTTAAAACTTCGACAATGCTGGACTTACAAGGGGTGATGTCAAAAAATTGCCTAGGGCGCTAGAAATGCTACGGCCGGCACTGAGTAAATGAACATCTTCACACCGTTTAAATTATCGTTGTTGATACTTACGAGTATATATAAGTGAGTAGAGTGGATAATAGAGTTGCTTCTGAGGCCTCCATGGCGGAATATCTTTGACCTTTAGGTAATTGGTTAGTAGAACTATGTGTACAAGTTCGTCATATGACCTGTTTGAAATCGTACGTCTGGGGTTTTTGATGCGATTAGTAACACGCAAATTTGGGGAAATGATCGAGCAGAAATTGCCTACAAACATTTCGACACTACGTACATAATGGTATTGTTTTATGCAGTTGGCCGAGAGACGTTATGCTTAGTTAAATCTTAGTAGGAGTGATAAAAATTGGCGGGACTCAACTAAACCTCAAAAGATGGCGCTCAGGTCTCGGAGTCCATAAATGGTGCTGGTTAATATTGTAAGAATAGATACTGAGCGATAGAACGCTCACTAGTGGTAGTAGAGGTATTATAGGGAAACCCATAGGTGCATTTGCTCATGAACAACAACGGACTGCAGGAGCCTACCTTGAACAATTGGACTCCTATTACAGCGAACATGAACTGAAGGAGGCAGGTGACCAGCACTATGTTGCCGATGGTCTTTACCGCAACTATCACACACTGGACAACATGCTAGAGACAAATATATGTGAGTTTTTACTTATTTACGGCGCCTGCCTCCACCACTCCCGTTTTCTAATTATACCCTTCGTTCTTAAGGAAATTCAGCAAGAAATAACATATGAAATGAGCAACTACTTTATAAAGGACTAATATACTCTTTAGAAGTAATATTTGTAATGCATCTTGAGTTTTGCTTTAATTACCGAGTTCTGATGTTGCTGCAGTGCTAATTTATAATATTGACCATTATAAGAATAAATGTAATCTGACGTTTGCAAAATCGACAGCGGTACTCATTTGTTCAAACTTGGACGGGTTCAATTAGTTATAAATAAATGTATTAGGGAAGTAGGATGAGTTTAGGTGATGAGTTAGAACTTTAATGAGTATAGGTTATACGTCGATGCCTATCTATAGTAGGAATATAAAGGTTGGAAGTAATATTTTTCCAATTATCGTTGCAGGTCAAGTTTAAGAGTGATTAGGTTGTGTGAAGTCGGGGTTGTCTATAAAACACACTCTGTACCTATATCAATGATCACCACATAGTAAAGTCAAGTTTGAGTTACGTTTTTAAACAAATGTGTCAATTAAATTTATTGAAGTCTATAATTGTTTCGGGTGGTTAGCCCTTCAAGAGGAGTTAGCTACTAAATGTAGATTCGTAAACAGGTCTTATATAAACAAATCCAATGTTAATATGTGTGCGCGTTTAATCTGTAATAGTTGTATATAACAATGGTTTACTTAAAATCTAATTGATCGTAATTGTCGGTTTTCTGAATACATCATAATTTAAACTATTGTTCTTCTAGTTCGAATCAATCACACACATACATATTATTATAAATTCCTTTTAGAAAGCTAACTATAAAAACGAACTCAACATTAGTAAGGTGATAGCAAAAAACAACCATAATCCTTCAGTAGTTGATAAAATTTTAGAGAAAATAAAAAAAGGACATTTTCATAAAACAATCATACTTCAGTCACAATTATGAAAAAGTTCTTTACAAATTAATTATCTGTCAAAGTAAATTGAATCGTAAAATATGTAATTATCTTAACATAATAGATAAAAAAACTATTTCCGTAAATAAGTGTAACCTCAGTAGATTATTAGTCAACAATAAACAAAAACTTTGTAATTCTGAAAAAGCGGTATGTATAAAATACATTGTAATGAAAATTATGCTTTTTACATGGGACAAACGAGCAAGAGTGTAGAAAATAGGAAAAAGGAGCATATAAAAAGCATACAAGACAAAAGGTACAGGTATGAATGAAAACAAGTTATTACCTAGGGAGAATAAAGGTAAAAGATTAACCTTACTTGAACAAATATACCTAAATTAAGAGAGTTTCATTAGAATAGAATAATAATACAACTAAGGATCAATTAGATTTGAAGGAAACCATTGTTATAGATGACAATTTAGGCATTACCAATACAGTTTAAATGGACATACACTAACATTGTATTTGATTTGTATATAAGACCTGTTTACAAATCTGAATTTAGTAGCTAACTACTCTTGATAAAGGAGCCGAAACAATGTAGAGTTAATAATAAATTTCATTGAAATACTTAAAAGCTTTTTGTTTACATTCAATATTATTATTAAAAAATGGTTTATAAAATCGTCACCAAAGATTACATTTCCTTTATTATTGGTACTATGATTATGTTTACTGTTTTTTTGAATTGTCATTGTAGATTAAGTTATGTGCGTAAGAACAATTAATTACATATTTAAGAAAATTTCTATCCGTAAAAATGAAATTATCCGTAGGTATTTACTGAACATAAGAATCAAACAAAAGGTAAATAAGTCCAGTATAAAGCAGGTCCAACATTTTGCTTTTATCTCAATTCTTTATCATTATAAATACTTCTTTTTATATTTTGAGTTGGTGTAAATACCATTTAACAAAATTGATAAAGTAAATAAAATATTATACATTTTACCTGATGTAGTTGTTAGAACTGAAGTATTCATAAGAAAAGAATTAACAAACGCTATTTATTGCTATTCCTCAGTTTAAAGCGTCCACGTGAGGAATTTAATTACCTTCAGTCCCTTTGCTCTGTTAATAGCACGTAATGGACGAAGAACTCGTAGAACTCGAAGTATTTTCACCACGGACATTGCACCTTGACTAAAAGTACATCAGTTTTTTTGCGTTAGTACTATATCGAAAGCAAAACACAGACAACGATCATTATCTTACCTATTGAAAATTGACACCAGCGATACGCATACTACAACCAAATCAAGCACGTTAAATGCTGACCTTAGAAAGGCACCATCGTGAAGTATGCACCCATATGAAATTGTTTTCAGTATAAGTTCTATTGAAAATACAGCAGTGAAAAAGTAATCGAACAACTGCAGCACCTACAAAAAATATGTATATGATTATTACAGTTATTTTAAATCTATATTACTAGCGATATTAATAAATAACCGTAGATATACAGCAAATGCTATTTGTGGATATTTATTTCCAATTGAACGCACTTTTAATAGCACATCTCCATAGATGGTGCTTATTGCCTGTCTACGGTTAATTGTTAAACTCATAGTAATACAGAGAGATGAGATCGAAAAAGCTTTAAATCGAAATACACGTCGTGGTTTCGATAAAATGCTGATAAAAAAATCTCTTTAAATGTGTATTATATATATATGTTGCATTTATGGGGGCGGGAAGTGTCCAAATTTTGCATGAAAAAAATTCATCTTTTCTGATAAAACTCAAGGACGTAACAAATGTGTACAATAAAAGCAGAAAGAAAAATATGACGCTATTATTTTGTTTAACTAACATGGCTTTAGGACAAACCTAACCTAACGTAAACAAAATTACACACAAATTGCTTATTTAGTGGTAATTTTTACAATTTTAAAAGATTTATAGGTACTTACATATATAGCGAATTTCTCTTATTTAATTGAGATAACTTAAACAATTTTGTGTGCTTGTCCCTCTTGGATAGGATTTAGACAAAAAAATGTGACCAATGTTGCACTAAAAGCGCATTTGATGCAAAACATCAAAATATTGAAATGCGCATCATAGAGTTCCGGTCATTTGCAATGTATTGATTAGCAAATGCAAGTCAACAGTGATAACGTTTATTTATGTGGGATAATTATGTCAGCCTTTTCGCATGAGAAATACCCTTAGGGGTGACCTTAACGGAGTGTGATCGTACGCAGTTTTCCTTTGAGTGTCAATTCATCAATCACGATAAATTGTAGGTATCAGAAAATGTTTGTGAGAAATAAATTCAGCATTAAATTCTATTAATTCATATTGAAAATGTAAATGTTTATAATTCTTTTCGATTCGTTCTTGTTAAATGTTTAAATTATTAAATGTTTTTTGTTTATCGTTTATCATTGTAATGTATTTGGGTGTTTTAATGTAATGAAATGTCTGCTTGATTTGCTGTCTAACTGGAAATGCAACTGGTGTGCTTAAGATACTTCTAACCACATCCGTTATTTGTTCCGTCTTACTTTCCTAAAAAACTGTTTTGACAGTCAAAATAAATTTTTGTGCCATGTTTACTATTATGCATGTGCAATGGTTTTAATTAAATAAATGTTATTAGTAGATTTTATAAATGTATTTATCGAATATCAGAGAAATGAAAACTAGTATATTATTATATTGTATTTATGGGTTAAATACTATTTATGTTAAATCCAATTCGTTCCATTTTTGTGATGTTTTTATGGGGAACCTGCGTACTTTATAATTAAGACTGTTGTGCTACCTACCGGAAAATCTGGCACTAAACATTACACGAAATGTCATATTATCGATTTAAAGAGAAAACAAAGAAAACAATGTGTAATCTTTCTGGTCCACCCAAACAACTTCCCAGTGTAATAAACACTGATATTTATTAAAATCAAAAATTTTAACCTATTTATACAGCATTTTTTAATTATTTTTGGGAAATAGACGTCTGGTGCATTATTTGATTGTTAATTCCAATATTTAATTGTTATTAACAATATTACATTGGTAGTATAATAAATAGAAATTGTTCGTCATCGAAGTCGATATTATTTTTGATTCGCGAGATAACATGTAGGAAAAAAACACAAACGCACGTATAATTCTTCACCAAAATATGTCGCAATGCCACTGTGACTTTCATACTGCAAAATATGTTGAAAATTATAATTTTTATTTTCGGATCCATTACAACAATTGGGAAGTTAATAATGAGAAATGACTAACATTTTAAAATGAGTCTAATAATTTACAGTGAGTTAATTTTATCTCCTTTCCGAAATCAATAATTTATGGATCAAATTAATAATTTATTTAGGAATAATTAAGTTCAAAAGTAGTTATTACGTAATTTTGCTGTTTAATAAAATTTATAAATAACGAGTAACTAAAAATTGAGTGTTTTTTAATGTATATTATATATATTAAATATTTTTTACCATTTGATGTAAAATACTGTTTAAAATATGTTTGTCTGTAATCTGCTTTTTATAACCTAGCTTAACGATTAATAAAGATAATTATAATTATCTATAATTAATTATGTTTCAGTTATTGAAAAACTAAAACTAAAGCCAAAGTTTCAAAAATGACGTAAGGAGCAATTATGTCGGTAGAAATGTATGTCAGTTATTAGATTGTGTATTCATAAAATTTTTTTGTTGGTCTATTTAGTGTAAATGGTAAATTTTATAAAATCTATCGGTAGAGCGCGCCCTATGTTCCGCAGTTCGTTATAGCGCGGGATATCAAAAAGCATTGGAGCAAACACTATGGAATTAACCGATTCATCTGAAATATACTTAGAAAAACTGATAAGGTTTGTTTTAGTTATGTCTATTATTATATTTTTATGACGTTTAAACGATATTTTTACCCCAATATTATTAAGTTCTTTTTAGATTTACGTTTAGGGTAGTTCGGTTTTGTTATTTATTTAGTACCTCATGCTAATTTATATAATGGTTAGATTGCAATAAAAGGTAGCTCTGAGGTGAGATTGAAAAACATAGTAACTCTATGCTGTTCAATTTTTGCTAGAGTAGTTTAAAATTATTTAAAATATTTATTTGCCAGTTTTGTTTCTAGGTACTATTTTTATTTAGGATTTTCCCTTTAAACGTAACTTTTGTGCTTTTTCCAAACATTTGATCTAATTTTAAATAGTACCCCTAATGTAACCTACGTACTAATTTGCATTTGACGAAAAAGAAATATAGAAAGTTGTATTATATAGAATTTGTCGGTTTAATTGAAGATGCATAAATAAAGCAAAGAGATTTGAAAATTAAACATATTAAGTAAATATTTAGAACTGGTTGGCAAATTGGCTTGATATTTTTAAATTCAGTCAATGTTTTTATTTAAAGCAGTATTAAGAATATAACAGAATCAACCATATCGGATACCCCTACTACATAATCGCGTTTTGAAAACTACTAAATCATTCAACTTCTCCCTTACAGTCCAAGTTAAGTTACTGCTTTAATTTTCCAGTTGTAATATGTTCCAACTAACAAAATTTATAAGGGGCGTTTTTTGTAATGATAACAATATTTAGGGTAGCAACTAGATTACAATTTTGAGCACTTAGAATTGTAAATGGATTTAATACATTCTTATTAAAGCAATAAAGAACAGTTACTTCTTTTACAAAGTCATTCATTGGCGATCTAAATAATCTCCCATCAATTGACAAATTTCTTTAGTAACTTTCCTTAATATAATGTAAGTATATTTGCTAAAACCTTTAAGGAAATATCCTCATTAAAAATTAAAAACGACAATAAAAGAAGCACAGCAATGCAAGTTGACATGGATATTTTGTCACAAATAAAACAAAAAACTGGAAAATATACAATTCAACGATACAATTCAATATTTGGAAAAATGCAAGTTGATATGTTCAAACAGTGCAGACAGTCAACTAACTGATTATGGGATTTCATTTGCACGGCAGATCTGAGGGTATCAGATTCCCTACCTTGTATTGTATTTTAATGGTATTTAGAAAATGTTTCATGATAAAGATACCATTCCAGTTTTCATTAAAATTTTAAAATTCTTATTTTTGTTATATTTCGAATTAATAAGTAAAACTACTTTAAAAAGTAATTAATTAATCAGGATATAGTTTCTTCGTTGGGAACAGAACAAGGTGATGTTGTCATCTGCCTATTCACCTACATATATATTTGCAGAAATAAAGTTACGTTTGGTATACAAAATTTGAAAAGGAGACGTATATCTTAGAGTCAAGATTTATATAAAAATATAATCTGTGTTTCAATGACTTACCGAATTCATTTCTGACTTGGCATTGATGGGGTCCTCTAGAGCCAAAAGGGCAGATGATATCAAAATACAGGCTAGAATTATGTTTCCAAAAATACTATGATTGCACAGCCAGTGGCAAAACACCCGAAACCTAAAAAAGAATATGAGATAAGTTTAAGCAGTAACACAATTATACATCCAATGAGGGGTTTATGTTTCCACAGGGCCGAAAAACTAATCAACTTAATTGTAACCATCTACTACAAAAACAAAAAACGGATATGTTAAAACGGGTTTCTACAAAGAAAAAATATCGGTGCGGGGTGCTACGTGTGCCTGGGAACAAGCAGGGCCATTCCAACAATAACCTACTGTCACCAGTGTATGTCACCTGTTTGTAGGAGAGAAAATGAAGAATGACGACGCAGGTGGTATAGGCAGTTTCTTCGAATTAGTTTTTACTTCCGACATACGTCTTGGCCTCGCACCTGTGGGCTCGTTGTCATCGTCTGTAACCACATGCAAACCACACCAATTAAATTATGTTAAAAATAAACATGGCTGCACAAAGTTGTTGAAAATGTATTGAAAATTTTTCAATTTGTTCATTTCTCTGTTAATAAACTTTCAATTGATTAGAATGTAAATTAAATAAGTCGAGGTTCCTCCAATTGGCAAAATCGCGAATAAAGCAAAGAAAACGATATGGTCACATAGAAATCAAGAGTACAGGATACTAAAAAAATACACTTGTACAAGTTCACTGAAATCACATTGTATTTAATAGCTGTATCCAAAATGTGATTTTTAAAATCACAAAGTAACAAATGGAAAAAAAATATCACCTTTGTCAGACTGTTAAAATCCAAAACCTATGAATTAATCTAATGCCGTCAACAAACTCAGAAGAAAAACCCTTTCATTCTGTCATCCTATTAGTAAGTTTTAATTCAATGATAGAATAGAAAATTCACCAAAAATTCAGTTTAGCAAAAGCAAAATAGAATTTCTTACTAAAGGATTAAAATATAACTTTCAAATACTACTCAAAAACGCAATGTTCGAAATTCTACGAATAAACATTGAAATGGCACTTAATAAAATTAAAAAAATTATGTAGTATTTATTAATTCTTATTGGAGACGAATGGAATCAAAAGAGACAAAGTCAGCATTCGAAAGAAAATCGGTATTCTGAAAATGATTATATTAAATGTGAGGTAAAATGAAAAGAAATTTAAGTAAGTGTACCTAGTGAAGTTTAAAAAAGAACAGAAGTTCTTGACGGGTATTCAAAATTACTTTACCTAATTTAATCAGACCAATTCAATTAATTCTGAGTGTAGGAAAAAGCATCATGTATTACTAAAGACATATAAACGACGATTGAAGGAATAAGCATTGAATGTTAAGTTGAATCCGATTTATTTTCTTGAGGAAATTTATTAAGTTGTGCTCTTCGATCTTCCTTTTCATCGAAAGGAAGTATTAAATGTAGTCGCAGGAATCAAATAATAACATGTCATTTCCTCTTCGTGCAGCCATGTTCCATTGATAAGATGTTTACCTGTTTTTATAAGAAAAAATAAAGAACGAGCTGCCTTTTGGAATTGGTTTTATTTTCTTTTTGATGTTCATTTCTGATAATCTCCGCGGCCTCGCTGATTCCTTTATGGGTTTCAGATCCTCTGAAAATTATCGTAAAACGTTTTGACCTAACTAAAACTGACATTTCAAAGTTATCTGTCTGAGTATGTACAAAAAGAAAGGGCGAAATAATTAATTAATGGCGAAAATTTAAAGTTCTTAATAATTACGAATCTGTATGCTTCTCAACCCTACAATTTTGTATAGTAAGTATTATTATTGATAGCATTATAACATATTAGTGATATGGATGTTTTACATTAGTTTTAATCAGAAAATTATTAATCAGGGACACCCACATTTTATGGAATAAGCTCAACAATTATTTTTTTTGCTTCTCAAAAATCTAACGTTTTAGAACCTCCCCCCAGCATACTAATTATGTATGAAAAATATCATAATTTAATGGAATAACCTCAAAAATCGAATGCTTTTTATTTTTTTTCGCACCTCTCTTTTCAGGGGGGAACTTTTCCTATCCATCTCTCCCATTCTCCCAGCCCCTTCCGTACCTACTATCATGCCGTGCTATACTAAAGTCGATCCTGACTAGTTCTTTGTAGAGCAAATAATTGCGCGTTTCGTTTGTGAATATGTATGAAATTTATTTTTCAAAAATTAAAAAATGTTTAACAAAGAGTTTTAATTAAGCCGAATGCACCAAAAGGTACGCTTTATTAATTATAAAATTTAAAAACGTCTTTAGTTAATTTTAGCTGTATTATAGATATGTACCATAATTACATAGTAATAATTAATTAAAAATTCAGCAATTAACCACTCAAGGAGCGCTGTATTTGGCATAAGTAGAAGTAGATGAGTAAAAATTTAGTAGTATCATGTTAAGTACTCGGGTAAAATAATTGAAAGGAAGAAAGATGACTTAATGTTTCCAAAAAATAATAATATTTTTTTAATTTAGATATTTTTTGGGAGCACTTTTTAAAGAAATCATATTTGGGAGGGGATACCAACAAATATAATAATCTACACTTCCATGTAATTTTTACTTTACTATTTAATTTTGCTGCTGAAGACAGATTTAAATTTTATTGGTACCTCTATAATCAGGTAGATAATTTGATGAAGAGAAGATGACTTACTGCAGTACTTCCATCATATCGTAGCAAATAGTTATCATAAGAAGCTATTGAAGTATACATTTTATTTAGCATTTTACTTACCCTCATTTATTTCCTGATCACCTTCTTCCTCATGATTTAAATTAATTTTAGCCTGTGACTCCGCTTCTTCTTCTTCTTCTTCTTCTTCGTCTTCCTCCTCTTCTTCTTCCTCCTCATCTTCTTCATCTCGCTCCGATCTTCAAGAATTATGAAATATTTAGATGATTCGCGAATTAGTTAGTCTATAAACGTCGATATGGCAGTACGTCGCCATCTACCTGCTTTTGCTGCTATTGCCGTATTTCATAATGTTAGCAGCAAAAGCAGGTAGATGGCGACGTACTGCCATATCGACGTTTTATTTAAATCCGCTTTACACCGAGCTCCAGCGATTTGGTCAGTAATTTATCGAATCTGTCTATGGCGTGCTGATGAGATCTAATGAGATCGAAATCGCGATCCACGTCTGGTAGCTTCGATAAATTACTTGACCAAGAACTTAATATTGTTCTTATTAGTTAGTCTATCTCGATTTTGGCATATTTTGTAAATTTTTAGCAATGAAAATGTAGTAAAGTGACACACCTTTCAGAGTCGTAGACACCTTCACCTTCTTCAATATCTTCCTCATCTTCGCTGCGATCTCCTTCTCCATCTTCGTCATCTCTAACTGGTGTAGGACTTTTGGACTGATTTTTCTCGGCTTCTTGTTGCTGCTCTTCTTCTTCCTTTTCGATTGCTGTCAGCGATTCTGCATCAGCTAAATTATCAACAGCGATAGCCAAGAAGACATTCAAGAGAATATCTTATATTATTAAGAAAATACAACGTAAAAAATATGTGCTAATATAAATAAATGATGGAAGGGTGTATATAAATTGAAGAGAGATATAACAAAAGATATTTTTGGGTGTAACGAGAAGAAAAATTCAATGTATGTTACCTAATAATTAATATAAATCCAATTCAGATAATATAATGTAAGAGTTCAAAATGATTTCAATAAAAGTAGTTTTCGGAATAATTAAAATATGTAACCAAATTTTATACAATTAAACTACAAATAAACACAATAAAAACACAAGGTTTTGGTTACAAATAAATTTTATTGTAAATTCCACAATAATTATTTCGCCACACAGTGGCTCCTTCAGGTGGAAGAATGGATGGAATGAACTTAAAAATAAATACAATGATCTTATATACTAAATTATGACTACTTACAATATTAAATATTTAACAGAGGTGATTTATTTAAATCTAGTTGATCATTTAAAATAAGCCCTTTTTTTACCCCTACTCCTTTAGTTTTAATTTAGTATATAAGATCATTGTATTTATTTTTAAGTTCATTCCATCCATTCTTCCACCTGAAGGAGCCACTGTGTGGCGAAATAATTATTGCGGAATTTACAATAAAATTTATTTGTAACCAAAACCTTGTGTTTTTATTGTGTTTATTGTGGAGTTACAAGAATTGAAAGCCTCTTCAATTAAAATTAAATTCTAAACTATAAATATCCAAAGAGCTGGACTGACAGGGGCTGTTTTAACCAATGCTGAGCTCGAAAAAGAAAAATTTTTGCAAAGTACAACTGAGTACTTTTTGCATTAAGATTATCTATTGAGATAACTTTTACAAACATAAGTCTGAAAAAAGATTTTGACTATTTATTGCTTTTTTGAAGATTTTGAACTTTTTTAAGATATGTAGGGCACGGGGAGCCACTTTAGTTTTAAAACATTTAAATCTTAGTGATTGTTCTTTTAAATAATTAAAAAAACTAATACCCTGTGCACTTCATACCTTAAAAGATCCAGTAAATAGTAAAGTAAACAGTAAATAGTAATAAATAGTCAAAAATGCTTTCAGACCTATGTTTCTGAGATTTTTTCGGCGTTTTACATGAAAAGTATTGAGTCTCGCGTAAACTACTAACTACTAAGTACTTAATCTTGTAGGTAGGTATATTAATACGTGAATGTCGAAGTTTGTCTAGGTTTTTTTCAGTAATTATTAGAAAATGAGGGGAATGAAGTGCATATTATAAGAAAGCCACCATGCCTTAGATCTATAAAAAATGAAAATCATTTGTGTATGTTCCCGAACAGGCAGGTAAAAAAGTAAAACAAAAATCGATCGCGTAGGCAATCAAACATCCTATGTAGAATGTGCATAGGGCACAACCGAATGCATTCGAATACATGCGAATTGTTTGGATTGTAACAATTTTATGTATGCTATTGTTTTAAATTGTCGAAAATTGAGCTTAATTTATTCGTATAAGTGTGAAATGTATGTAATTTAATTTTCCCATATAAAACGCTTGAAGCAATTAAATGAAAGCAAATTATACAAAAGTAGTCAATTCAGCTTTACAATAATTTTTTTTTTCGAGTTTAGACACAGCCAAAAACGATGCTTATCAGTCTTACACTTTTTGGTTGTTCCAAAAATAACTGTGGAAAAAGGAACTTCTTATAAATTAAAATATTGTTGTAGATTAAGTATTTTTTTCAGCGGTTGTTTAAATGTGGTGTTCGTGAGTCAGTGTAATATATCGTGTAGCTGCTATTTTCTTGTTGGCATTCATTCAGCATTATAAGTTTGAATACAATTTCTGAAGCTGTTTATTTTGTGAAAATTTTCTTTATTTGTTGATGGTGGGGTGATAAGTTATGTTCGGAGTATAAAATGCGGTCAAGATTTGGTAGACGATAAAGAGTGCAATGGTCTCTATGGGGGTAAAAAGTTGACAAAATTACCGCGATAAAGAGTGGTTGATAAATTATACAATGAAGTTATGCAAATTGTGTTATTTAGTTAGTGCCGAGGTACTAATCGATTTAAGTGTTTTCAGAACTTTTTGCATGAATATTTTAAAGACTTTGTTACATTATCATTTAGTACTGTATGAAACTCATTCTCATTTTGATTTCCCGGTTAAGTAATTCATAAAAATTACTTTTTAAATAATTTCTTTTTTATATATATGATATATATAATTAAACAGTTTTAAAAGGATACAGTTACCACATATAAAGAGAATGATGAAGTATATACACGCTAACGCCCCCACAGACGACACACCCCCATAAGCCTGTATTCCATTATACATTACTGTATTCCAGTCTTCACCGGTTAGAATCTGTAATGAGTAAAAAAATGATATTTTTGAAAATCCCAATTTTTGCTTTTTCTGCAGAAGCGTCGCGTAGCTATGGAAAACGGGTCTTCGTGTTGTTACATCATTTTTTGAAAATTCTTGTTAATTTATTAGAGCTACACGCTGTTTGATAAGTTACGCTTCTTCATATATATGCCATACATACGTATATGTATGTTATAAACCTACCTGAAATACAGTCAGGAGACTTTGCCAGAAACTATCAAAGTTTGACCGTGGCTTTTCACTTGTTGCATTAAATGTGAATTTTCCACCAAAAACTTGCATTCCGAGTAGGGCAAATATAACAATGAATAAAAACAGCAAAAGGAGAAGGGATGCGATTGATTGTATCGAATTTAATAACGAAGCAACCAGATTTGATAGTGATCTCCAGTACCTATAATTTTTAACCATTTAATTAATTAAAATACAAACTCCCAAAATTCTTCATAAAACGTTTAGAAACCTAAAATAGGTTTTCACACGCGTAAGTTAGACTGATATTTTGGGTGTCGTAACGCGTTTTACGTTTCTAAACGTTTTATGTGGAATTTTTGTGTTTTATGTAGTTTATTTTCACAGAACTAGTCGAGAGTGAAGAAATTATATCATGAGTGAATTTACGCGCTGGCTTAAAAGAAAAAAATATATTTGTAGATTTTTGACTTTGATAATTTTTTTGAAATAGTTACATTAAAAATTATGGTGCATTTTTGATATTGATTTATTTTATTTAGTATAATTTTTAGGCTCTTATTTGTTTTTTATCTTATATTTATTGGTCCTTTTGCCGTATTGGCTTGTTCATAAATAATTAATAGATGTAGGAGTTACTTGTTGAAACTGCATGAATATTAAATAAATATAATATAATAATAAAGAACAAAAGTTTCAATTTTTTGTAACAGTTTACCACTACAATTGTTTTGCTAAAATTTGGCTTTTTCAGGTAGAAGTAAGTATGGTTAAGATTGCTATAAACTTTTTTTAAATACTGAAGGTAGAAACATATGTGGACTGATATTAAGTCACTTCTACCTTACGTATTTAAAAAAAGTTTATAGCAATCTTAACCATACTTATCTTCCACCTGAAGAAACCAATGTTTGGTGAAACAATTGTAGTGGTGAACTATTAAAAAAAATTGAAGCATCTGTACTTTTTTACTTTTTTGTTTTTATGTAATAATGATTTATAAAATTGAAAAAATCATCGCACTCTATTTATTCGGACCCTTTGTATTTATTAATTATGCCATTATTATTATAACATTGATGATAACATTGGATCGAGAGCCTATATACTCATATTAGAATGTAGATTTACATCGCTAGTTATATTTATAAAGTAAAACTTCTTATGCGGCGCCTGGGCTTTCATAGAGCGGTTTGTATTTGACAATTTTACGATGCGGTAGTCCTTTATAGCGCAGCGATTCCTGCGTTTTATATTTTTTCCTACGCGCGACATTTTTCAGACCCGTTCGCTTTTGGTTAAGTTTCCATATTTAACATACTCAATTAGCTTGATGCAATAAAATAAACTTATATTACTCTACAATTTATACTGTAGCGACTGACATTAGCACCCTGTATATGAATGTCTTTGTGTAAATATGTAGTGTCTTTTGTATTTCTACTTAAATTTCTCTATCTATTCATCTCTTTACAAATAACTTTGTTATCTCTGATCTCTGTACTTTCCTATAATCCCTTGAAATATTTCTTTTCTATTTACTAACTGCATAACGCCTGTGATTCTGTAACTCTTAATTACTTTTTAATGATTTGGGTACAACGTCTTGATTCTATAAATTATATCTTCGGCATTTCCAAATCATATTCTCTTACTATTGATTCTCTTGTTTTATTTACAACCCTTAGCTCCACCTTCGTAATCTTCCTAAATTATTTAAATTCAAAATACTTAAGTTCTGTTAAGACCTTTCTAGTTTTAACATCTAAAATATCTACGTCTTAATATTTCTACTTTCCTATTTAAATGTATAGTCTTCTTTTTCTTGTGTGTTAATTAAAATTTTTTATTGTTTATTGTTTTTATTATTTCGTCGCCTCCAACAAATGTACACATCCCAGAGTCCAAAATACAATCTACACAATTTTTTTAAATTATACTTCTTTTGGCGCATACAGTTTTAGCATGCAATCGTTCTTCTTTATTCATGCTGAATATCTGTCGTCTTGAGTTGAATTTTTCTGTCGTGAATGTTATTTTGATATTTACTGACTGTGTACCTTCAGATCTAATCTATATTTTAAATGCTTTCAAACGTATGTATACGTTCAAACAATTACTCTGCTTTCAATGACATATGCATTTGCTTTATTTCTAAATCAAAATGTTACCATTAGAGCAATACGTGAAGTGTAAATTATTTTAAAATACCAATATTGTTGCCACAGTGGCATTTTTCACGCTTTTATACCCAGCACTTTGTTTGCACTTTCATCTCGCTTCATTTGAAACTTCTTGTGTTCTTATTCAAATGTAAAGAAGCATTTCCAACTTCATGTTACAAATTGCAATAAAATCGTAGTGACAGAGAGCAGAACTGTTAAATTAAGCCATCCTGAGAATAAAGTCTTAATTGCTTATAAGTAATTGTGTTTTCTGTTTGTTTGAATGTTTTTTTCAAGAAAACATAGCCACGTAAAAAATTTGTATTTTAAGACGTATTTTGCAGACTGTTTCAGAAAAAATAAATTTTGAATATTAATATTTTATGCATAGGTTTGCCAGAAAAATTAGATCGATTAGTTTTAATTAATTGGAGTGTAGTTAATTGCACAGATCAACGAAATGAGGATTGAAAAGGGAAGAAATAAAAGGGTAGTTATTCATGATGTAATTTACGACACAAATATAGCCTCGGATTTGTCTTAGAACATCAAGGCTTCCCTAACTCTAAAACTAAAAAAATGCAATTTTTGGCCCTTTGGATAGGATTACAACGTCAAATAAAATAACAAAGTAACCAAGAGAGGAGACATATATTTTGTTGCTGAATTAGAATGTTGTTCTTATAATTGCTCCAGTACATTAAGATTTTGAAATATTCTAACATCGAAATTCAAATGTTGCTAATTTGGCTTTTCTTGGATTTGAGATTAGGGTATTCCGAAATTTCAATATTTTAGACCAATTATGTAGTCAGATTTTAGTTAGCCATTGAAAAATACGTCGAAAATATTTACCCTGGCGGTTTTCTGTTTTCATGACTATGAAGAGTGGAAAAGGAATCAGAAAAGAAAGTAATCATATTCGATGTATTATTCGATGGCGAACTCAAATGTGGTTCCCAAAAAAGCTTTACTAGTTTATAGTTTCGAGAAATTATAGTCTCAATCAAATTAGCACCATCCGAATTTTTAAATTAAGATATATCAAAATTTAAATCGTGAGGCCAGATTCGGATTCAGCGACAAAAGATACCTCCAAAATGGTCAGATGGTTGTTTTGTGTTTTTATTTCACGTATTAATCCTCAAAAAGAGTTAAAAATTGAAGTTCATGAAATTTCAGGTTAGGATATTTCAAAATCCAAATGAGGTTAGATTAGATATACTCAGAGGTACAAACTACGTTGGCAATAACACATCTGGTTTAAGTTTCCTGATCCATGTTAACCTGTGTTATTTATTAGTGTGTATAGATATATAATTGACTGTAGTTTTTAGATAAACGACGTACGAGGAGAAGAATCTAAAGGACCCTTATGTTATGGTACTGTTGGATACGTTTCGGCAAGAACGACTTTAATATGGTAAGTAAATGACTGCTATTTTGCATGATAAACTTACTGTTCCCTTAGATGTTTCTAAAAATTAAATTTGTTGTTTTAAAAGGTATTATATTTCTATTCGAAATTATAAAAACTTCGTGACAATTCTCCTAATGGTTCTATATTGTCTCATACATTTTTTTACATTTTTTTACTAAATATACAACCACCAGTATCTTTTGACATCGAAATTCATATAGAGATAGTTGTGTTGATGTGCTGTTGCACCTTTTGGAATATAAGAGATAATTTTCATGCAACCTTTTTATTGATGGATTTTTAAATGTCTTCGAAAAAGTAATAAAATGAATATGGGCGAAATGGGTTGTATTCCTTTTCTGATTACAAAAAGACCCTGACCCATTTGTTGACTTCTCGTCCGCTGCTTGTCCATTTTCGAATGTTATTATCATATTTTATAATCGTAATCTACATCTCATCAAGCAGCGCAGTTCTTCAATCAGTAATATCTCGCCAGATGAATATGTAAATTTTTGGAATTTTATTATTTCACCAAACTCGTTACGATTAACTGCAATGTACTGTAATTGCTATTTTTCTTATTCTAATGTAAAAAAGACTTTTTGGCAAAAATTTACTGCTTTAATCAAAAATGATAATAGCTGTTCGTATTATTTTGTAAATAAAAGTAGCATATGAAACTATTTTATACGTCCTGAGTGAAAAGGTCAGACTAAGAAAAAAATGTACCCAACTGACATCAGAACACCAGAGGTAGTTTCTGTTTTACAGTTAAAAACCGATATATAGTCCATCCTAATTATAAAATTCATACCTAATAGATTGTAGTTTCTGATTTTGACCGATAGATTTTATTCAGTTTTAAGGGTGACTAAACAAAGTAGTCAAACGTTAAAATTAAAATCATTTGCTGCGGTCTTTAAACCAATAAATAAAGAACATTTTTATTTACTGTTTCTTGATATCGTTCTTTTTCCAGTTTTTAGTTTTAAATAGGTTTTTGATATTTACTGCTAACTATAGCATTTTATAATGTTTGATAAGAAAGAAAATGACATAAAATAAGTACTTAATTAGTAGTATATAGCTATAGATGGCGGTATACTGTTAGTTACCTCACATTAATCGTCTTGGCTCTATGGAGATCTAATAAGTAAGAGTTTTCGGTTTCGATAAGATACTAAATCACTTTGAAATTATCCAATTAAGTAGATTTAAGGTCTTTTCGGTGTTTAAATATAATTTAAGTTTTCACCTGCAGTTATGTAATAATACATTTTAATGATAACTTTTGTTACCATGTACCTGCGCGGGTTGTATTTATTGATTTTGATAATGTATTTTTATAACGTATCTAATTTTCTTAAAACGCTTGTTACTAGTTCGTATTTGTGTCAGTCTGCGGTTCCACTCCCATCGCGTGCTTTAGGGAACTCGTTTTATGTAAAGGATATAAAAATTATAGTAATATTATATGCTAATTGGGCTATCTTAAGATTTTTGGTTTAGTACCCGATATAGTCAATAAACATCTGTAATAGTCCGTATCACTAGCGGAATGATTTTTTATCAATCGACAATCAGATTCTTAATTAATTATTAAATTATGTAAATATGTGGTTTGGAATAATGTATCGGATTGTAGCTTTATTTGTTAACAAATTAATATTTATTGTAACTAGATTCGTTTGAAAATTCTGATTCATTAAATTAAAAGTTTTTAAACTAAATGAAAGAAATTTTACCTTGTTAAGTTTTAAAATTTAAAATGCCTTTAACACATTAAACATTTTTGTAAGAGAATGAGAATATTAGAAAATGGATACAACAACTTACAGTTGCTTTTGTAACTTATTTTATGAATACATCTTACCAATTTTCTCGGTAGTTTTGGTAATTACGTTCTGAAAGTTTGAAAAATGACAATGAGAAACAAAGAGATTTTTTTAAAAGAAACTTCTTTTAAGCCTTTTTCATGGGAAAGTTAAAATTAATGAAATTATAAATACTATATAAATATGTTGATTATTAGATTTCCTCACTCCGTCTATTGAATGAATTTTCTCTACTTACTTTGTGACTTTAAAAACTCTTAGGAGTCGTACACAACGCAGCACAGATATTCCTAGGGGGGGCATTACTTTAGTATTTGTTAAAATCATTTCAGTTATACTTCCGATAACGACAAAACAGTCGAATCTGTTAAAAAGGGACACGAAATATCCCTGAAACGGAAAACGGGGCGAAGGGAAAGGTTAATGATAATAATAAATATCTTGTAATAACTTACTTGGAATCCTAAGCTGTACATTTTCAGCAACATTTCTAACGTAAATAGAGTTATGAAAAACATGTTTGTGTATTCTGCAATAAGGATCGATGCATATAATATTATTATTTTAATTTATAAGTGGTGTTTTATTTGCTAACTTACCTTGGAAGTCGTCCAACCACGGAGGCTGCTCATAGTGCTCTGTAGCCAATACCCCGGTGTTGAGGAAAACGAGAACAATGATTAGCCAATAGAAAGTCTGACTTTTGACAGCCTTTCTGCAAGCTCGTCTCATTCGGCGGTTGATTCTGTCGAATCCTTTTTTTCGCTTTTTGAACCAAGATTCTTGTTGAACTTCCGTTTCTTCGCCGAAATGATCCGTAGACTCTATTTCGGCGTTAACCTCTTGACTTTTAATTTGGTCCTCACCCTCAGGTTCAATGTCTTCAGCTTGTGTAATCCAATCGAGGTAACCTCGCAGGTCCTCCTCTATTTGTTGCTTCTCACGAAGCTTGTGAAAGTCACCTCTGGCTTTGGCTTTCTCTCTTTCTTTCGAAAATTCTCTGTACAACAGTTTAGAAAGAAATCATAATTTCATCGTAAATTTCTGTGTTAACATAGTTCGGTCAATTTACGAAGGCGAAGTCTCTTAATAAGTATCAGACTTGGACTGAATCAGTTGGTAGGAAAATAGGTCATCATCAACCCAATAATTTATTGTTGACTTCGCCTTCCTAAAGTAATAACAATAACTGGGCAAGAAATTGAAGAAATTGTGATGGCGATTCCGACGATAACTGAAATGTATAATATTTACCCGCTGAGGACACCGAGAATAAGATTCATTACGAAGAATGCGCCTAAAATGACCATGGATACAAAGTAAGTCCATTGCCAAGTTCGTCCCATTGCGTCTTGTATCTGAAAACATGGTTTTACAATTTTTGGTTATTGAAACATTTCTAATTAATGATTGATAATTGGCGTACGCAACGCTGAGCGGTAAAGAAGAGAGGGTGAAGGAAGAACCAAATAAATTTAATTATAAATATTCCGGGATTACGTTTTTGTAATACAATTGTAAGGGTAATATTCAGTTAACTTTTTATGATATTTTAACGTTCATCAAATGAAGTGGAACAGTGTATACATATGTATATGGTATCGTAAGGTCTTACATTGTAAAGTACATCAGTCCACCCTTCTAACGTTATACATTGAAAAACAGTCAACATAGATAATCCGAAATTGTCAAAATTAGTAATTCCAAAATTTGGTCCAGGCCAGGAGTAATTGCAAACCATTGTGGGGCCGATTTCTGAACAGTTGTATCCATCTCCACATGGATGTGGATCATCCATCATTTCATCTAAAAGGCGATTCTAATTGAGCTTGTTTTACTTGATTTTATACATATTCTTAAGTCGACATTTTTGTGTAGAATGTGACTTACTTGTTATGTTATCAAAACAAGTTTTATGCATTTTTCCTGAGAACAATTCTAATCCGATAATTGCGTATATAATAATAACAAACAGAACAAGTAGAGCAATGTGTAGTAAAGGCACCATGGCACGTAGAATTGAATTTAACACAACTTGCAGACCTAAAAGCGCACAACTTTGACAAACAATTATTCTATTATTTTGATCAATACGTACTTGGAACACCAGAAACTAGCCTTAAAGGACGCAATACCCGAAATGCTCTAAGAGCTTTAACGTCGAAACTATCTTTTGTAAAAAATTGTAACGCTGTACTGATCATTCTGCAAAAGAAATCATTAAACATACCTCTAAATTATAAAAAACTATGTAGCTAACAGAAGAACTGAACTTTAATGGCATTTTCAGAACGTCACGTTTTATTAAAATATCGGTCAGCAACCATCATGGTATTTGAATAAAATTATCTTGATTATAAGATTGTTTTTACTTTCCCTTAGGTATCAATTTTTTAAATTAAATAACGGTGGAAATGTGATATGCCTAGTGCAATATTTGAGTTGATGAATGATGCCCTGTAAAGGTTATGAAAAAGTCAGATCTTTACTCAATAACTAGCTCATACTATACTATTCAATCTTATGATTCGATGAGTAAATATCAATTAATTAACAATTACCATAATTAGGATAATAATGTAATAAATAATAATATATAACTAAATTATCATACTAAAAAAATAAGCGACACTTTTAGAACGATTAGCTTAACATTTTCTTGCGTCAAAAATATTGACTAGAATAGTGCAGAGAAGGATGGAAAAAAAGGCGGAAGAAATTTTAAGGGAATAGATCTAGAAAAAGGTTTTAACAATTTTAAATGGGACAAGATGCTAATTATACTTAAAAATGTAGGGATGAGATAGAGGAATAGAAGAGTGATTTATAGTTTGCATAAAGAGTACCAGGTACTTAGTCGTACAATTTGGGCGAGGGAGTTAGAGATAAATGCATATCGTCACCATTACTTTTTAATCTATATATATGGAAGATGCGATTATTAATAATAAATTATTCTTGATTTCCGTTGATTGGCCGTTTATTTTAAATTTATAATTTATTTTCCTGGGTAGCGGTCATTAATTAAAACAATGTTGTTAATTCATTTGTAACGTTTCGGTTCATTCAAGCATAATCAGAATTAAACTTTTCGAAGATTGCTGCTCACAATAATTTTTAACTTATTTTGTTTGGACACACACTGTTTATGTAATTAAGTTTAGTTACTTAATTATCTGATGATGGTTGAATAAACCGAAATGTTATAAATGAATTAACAACATTGTTTTAATTAATGACCGCCACTCTGGAAAATAAATTATAAAATTAATAATAAATACATGACAGCTTCAGCGATAGATATACAGGGGCAAAATATTAACATGTTTATAAGGAGTAGTGACAAGTAGGTACTAGAAACTAGGTAAATCATGAATTATTTTATAGTGATTAAAAAAAAACTTAAATAGTTTCAAGGAAATATTGTTTACAAATAGTAAAAATATTTTGCTATAGTGTAGTCTTTTCACATAATTTGGGGGAACCTCCAATACTAGTGTTAGGTTTATAGTTAATGTTTGGTATCTATCACTACTCCTTTTAGGGTAATTATTTAGAATAGGAGATAATTTTCATGTATTCCTTCATTTAGTTACTTTTATTATGAGAGACGTTAATCTCACTAAAAAGTGTTTTGATGCCTACATATCAGGTGCCTCAATTACGCCTTTCAATAATGGGGTAAATGCCGAAGTAATTGTCAAGGCTTTTTAAATATGAAATATATATGGGGAGCAACCACGCTACTTTTACGATATTCAATTTAAAAATAATCCAAGGTTTCGAAAGGAAAAAGCATAAAGGAATAAGCTTATTAGTCGGCTCCTATGCCTCCTTACAAGAAATTAAAACCTAAACCAATATATATATATGTATATGCAGGGGTTTTCACGTAACTTGTTCATTAAAAGTTTTTAAATTTCAAATACCGGTAAAAATATGGCAAATAATGTAAAAGTTAAATATTAAATGCAGGAATCGGTGACTTCCGGTTAATGAAAAAACTCTATCCCAAAAATCGCAGTTTTCGAGTTAATACAAAGTGTTTTATTGAAAATTAACTAAATAACAGTATTGTTTGCTAATTAAATCCTGTGTGTAAGTTTCTATAGATGCCCTAAAAATGCAAAATACGTTATATAGCGAATAAATTACTTGTATAATGAAACTTCCAAGTGTTTAATTCCATTTTGTATTGGTAAAATTAAAACTCTGCTTATAATTTCTATACTTTTTTATTTTTCTTACTTTGATAATTGTTTTGCCACTTTGTTGCTTCTTTAGACGAATACTTCAAAAACTTATAAAAGCAATAAAAAGGTGAGGAAACTTATAAATTGAACTTTAGTTCTACAGTAGAATAAATTTCCATCAAGTAAAGGTAGATTCTATCAGTTATATTACAGTTTATACGAGGGTGGTTTGATAAATAAGTTGGTTCGCCTTCTCATACTTCGCGATTCCTCGGCAATGTAACACATGGGCAGAAAAGTCCCGGGCCTAACACATAAATGGCGCTTCTTTTATTGCATTCACCACTTTTTAGTTAGTAATAACCTTCAAAAGACAGTTGTTAAAATTTCATATATATTTAAATCATTAGTTACATGAATTGAACTTCGATTTGCTTTCACATGCACCGCACTCTCCAGATTTGATTTTTGACTTCTCGATTCGATTTTTCTGACAATATTTAAAATTGCATCGCCATATTAAATATCAGAAATTATTTGTGCCATATTTGACGACTGAATTAGGTCGTATTTATCACTATCTGGAATTGTCTATCCAATATATACAGGGTGTTTAAAATTTAGCGTCCAATATGTCAAATTGAAAACACGTTAAAGTGTTTTTTTACACGGAACACTCTGTATATTATTTCATTAATTATCGTAGAATTAACTTCTGTGTCAACTTCTATAAGGACTCCTTAAAGCTGTCTCTAACGGTTTTTGACGAACAGATTGTTTTCGATAAAAGTCTATTTTATAACGTTTGTCACAGCTTCAGACAGTTCATCGTAGTAGGCAAGTATTGTTGTATATTATGTGCTCTGTCAGATATTTTATATTGTTCTTATCATTCTTCTTTTGAAATCTAATAGCTCGAAATTGATATAAAATGTCTGACGGCGCGCCTAACAAACGACAATGCTTACCTACTACGATGAACTGTTTACAGTAGTGAAAAACGTCATAATATACGCTTCTATCAAATTTCTCTTAAAACTTAAAAACAACTAGAAATAGGTAATGGGAATCCTTATATTAATAGATAACCACCAAATATAGCGTCAGCAGTTTAGATGTTAGATGACTAATCTCCTATTTAATTAGCATGGCGATTCAATTTTCACAGTTTTCAGAAACACTTAAACATATCGAATGCTACTAATTTTTGGGATAGAGTTATATGATCAAAGCTGATATAAAAAGATTTGTTGAATCGAAAAATATCTTAATAAATTTAGAATTCCGATTAAAATAACAAAGTTGGTGTCAACTTCCGGTACAAGTGGAAGTTACCGATGATTTCAATAATTTTAATTAGAAAGAGAATCAGCTTGTGTGTTATTTGCCAAATTTTTAAAATTCTACTGGCATTTTCAAATTTAAAAACTTTTAGTGAATAAGGCACGTGAAAACCCCCTGTAAATTTATATGGTTGGAAACAGCACTTCGAGCGTAAGCGAGAACAGAATAAGAAACTCGACGGTGCAGTCAGTAGTGTGTTGTTTGACGGGCTAGAGAACGACGTATTCACTAAAACACTTGCGGTTGCACCTCCGATTAATCCCTTCCTTGAATACTAATTTTCTGACAGTTACTGTAAGTGAAAAATATTATGCATTCTCGAATAAAATCTATGAGACACATTTGAAAAGTGAACATAGCTGTTAAAAGAACAACTGACAGAAAGACTACACGGATGGTTGGGAGCCTTTGGAACATTTACGTTCCTTCACGATAACAAAAAATTTAAAATGTTACTTTAGATCTGCCTTGAAGAAGTCAACTGCAAAGCTAAGGAAACATCGATACAAAAAATAAAACACACACAATTTGAATCAAAGGTGCACAGTTAAACAATGACAAATGAACAATTATGATAAAAACAAGCGAATAGTTGTTTGAAGTTCTTGTCCCTTACTTTTATTTAAAAAATACAACAGAAGGAATCAAAATTCACTTGAAGTTTTGTTTTCATTGAAAGCTCATATAAATTGATTGAATGGTCATCGAGACCGCACGCTATTTGGGGATTTCAGGTCCGTCTTCAGGCCGAAGATCATAATATACATGTATATAATATATATTCCTTATTCTTATTAAAAAATACAAATTTAGTTTGATTCATGGACAGTGTTAGCCAATTTACAAAATACCTATCCCCTCTTTAAATTTCTTACATGCACGAGTCACATGTGTATTATATATCAAGTCAATCGATCTTCCGCAGTTGCGCACTGTTGCTTTGAAGAAAGCCGCTAGTAAAAGCATTATCGGTGAGACCAATTGGTGATGAACAATTGAAATTACAAGTCAGTCGTCTTTTACAGTTGAATATGCACACACATTGTTGATCATTTACGTTAATGAATAAATCATTTTAAAATAGCAGCACTTCAATTGAAAAGCAGCATGCACATTTGGAGAACAATATCGTGGAATTTTACCCGTATTCCGTAAAGTGTGTTTTTTAAAACCCATGGATCATGATTTCATCCATGTGATTTTGGTACGTTATTTTGTTGTTACGCAGTTCGAACGTTCTTCACTTATCAGTGACTGTAAATAACCAGTGACACGTGATAGTACAAACCATGAAGTGAAAGGGAAATGTACCAAACACCGAACTATCTAGGAACCATGCCAAAAAGTGATTGTAGGATTGTGATACCGTTGGTGATTATCCAATCAGCATACTATTGTTTTGAGTACATAAGTCATCGCGTGATAAGTTTTGACTCGTTACGGTGGCAATCGTTCTTTGTTGAACAGAAACTACGTGATTTCAGAACGTAAGTTTTATAAAATGGAAAATTATACATTCTTTAAATATGCCTCAAAGACCTTTGTGAACATTGAACGTACGTTGTCGCAACTTAAATGAATTTTTGTTGATAGCTACGACTTTATACTTGAACACTTATTGAGTTTTATTAAACCACTACAAGCGAAGTGTGTAGATTGTTTTGTAAACTAGCAAACTTAATATGAATGAATTATTTTGGATATTAGTAACCACCAGTACAAGATAAGATTTTGACGTTCTGTATTATGCACCTCGGTGTCCATCAATAGTAGCTTAGCGACCTAAGTGCGTCCCTGATAATGATGTCATATCCGAAGAGCATGCGGTTCCTAGTTATTACAATCATCAAGGAGATTTTGTTCGAGTATGTATAAGATTTTCTTTTTGTAGAGACTGTTAGAATGATTTAGTTTAATAGGGGTACAAAAATACTCGAATGATCTTCTTATTTACCTGATAATTTCCGATTGTAACAATAATATATTATCTATTATTGTGGCACCTGCAGTTACGAGACAATTGCGTATGATATAAAAAAAAAAATTGGTAATTGTAAGGTTGCTCCTAAAATTCAAGAGATTTGTACAAAAATATGATCAATTGAAACGCGATTTGTAGGACTTTATAGAATTATATTTACTTACATGTATCCTGAGGGAGGATTTTGACATTTTTAGCATTTCCACCGTTTGTTTGCCACTAAAGTCAGTTAGCTCACCCTTAAGTCTATTACTAATGGTTTAATATGTGTTTTATGTTCTACACATATTTGTTTTAACAATCAGCTTATTGTGAATATACCAAAAGATATACATATGTAAATATTTTATAATGTTATATATGGTTCAATCAAGTTCAATTACAACATTACAAGCAATTATAGCAATTAGCTGATAAATTAATGAATGTTTTGCTTATACGGTTATTAATAATGTTAATAATTAAAATGATCGTTTTCTTACCCTATAACAACAATAGTAAAATCTAACAAGTTCCATCCATTTCTTAGATAAGCACCAGGATGCATCATAAATCCGTACGCTACTATCTTCATTATACATTCGAGAGTGAAAATTACTAAAAATATATATTCAATTTTTTCCTGTAAAATAAAAAGGATGTATTAAGTTTTATTCTATAAATAAGTAAGATTTCCTTCAAGGTTGCTCACACGTAAAAGTACAAAAATGTTAGTGTAATATAAAAGGATATCTTTGATCTAATGTCAGTTTGCACACTTTGCACCTCTATGCTAGATGTAAAAGTTTAATCGACCATAGCGATATTCTATTGCATGATTTCAAATATAAATGCACGACAGGCGTTGTTGTATTCCCATACAATGATCGAAGGATACGACTATGAAAAAAATAACAACTAAAACAAAATCAAGTAGACTTGAAAAATTATTGATTTATTCAGTTTGTTTTTGAGGAAATATTTATAATGCATACTCTAATTTTTATTTTATTATATTTTACAAATCAGATCTTATTTAAAATTGTATACAACTTGGTCAGTTTATGTAATTTATTATATTTACAGATCTAACTGGTTTGATAGCATTAGATATTTAATTTAATTTAAAAAAAAATGTGATAATTTATTTATTGATTTATTTCTCATAGATCGAAACTAAATAAGGCTGCCTTTCTTCCATACCTGTACGCTCCAGATATTCTACTTAATAGAAATTATTATAAAAAGGTTTATTTTTAATTAAGTCTTATTATGCAATAATGTTTTGTGGATTTGTGTAGCGATTTACTGCACTTATTAATAGTATTTACTAACTCATAGTTACAATCGATTTAGTTTATATCAATTGCTCATTATCATATTTAACTAAATTAAGTGATATTTTGATTTTTTTAATGGTTGACGTTGGTGACTTTATTTTTTAAAAATTTCGGTGTGACTTTATATATCATGATATATAGAGATTGTACGCCCTATGGATAGTTGTTATGTATACGAAGGATTTGTTGATTGAGAAGAAATTAAACTGCTATTTTTTTGGTTAAAAAAATAATAAAGAAATTCTGCAAACAAAATAAATAATAATTTCAATAGAAATAAGAAAATAAATAATAATTGGACACTATTACAAGGAAAGTTAACTACGGATAGACTATAAACAGCGGTTTCACGAAGTACTCTATCTTCAAATACGTTTTTTTTCGTCCTAACTAGTATATTTTCTAAAATTTTATAAGAATCCATAAGTTATGAATGATTTTAAAAACTGTAAATTCTTAAATGAAAACGTAAACCTGTTAAGTACATCTTCTGTGAAACTACCAGAGTAGTAACACTTAATAATGAACATACAATTTCAAGGAGTCACATAAAATAAGTTTTAACAAACTACGAGCAGACGTCTGAAGCTAAATAAAAAATGGGTGTCGCAGTTTGAAGTGTCGTACGCTATAGTTTGCTTCGACAAGGTAGGGTGGAGTACGTACGTTTCAGTAGTTGTGCATTACCTTGTGAAAGGGATTATTATTACCATTATACATGTTCGGTTAAACTTTTATCTGGCAATCAGTACGTACACTTGCCAACAAAATTCATGACACAGCACGGCGCAACAGAAAGAAACGGTAACGTTGAACATAAAACAGTTTAATATAATGCGGGAGACTATGTAAAAATATGGTACATGTATCGAAGTCTAATTAAATATAGTTCGAATTTTTTACAAAACTAATCCTGTTTATATTTCATACAACCATGTACCATCATATCAACTCGCTTTTCTAGATAAGTTTTGGTTGGATCGGGGATTTATCGAAATTTTCTATGAGGTGCTGAGAAGAACTAATAATTTAGAAATCACAATACACGTCTGGTAGTTCGATAAAGTATATTACTGACAAAGAACTAAATGTTCTTTATTGTTTAGCTAAGTGTCGTCTACTCCAATTCCAAATACAATATTTCACAATCCGGTTGAATGTCGACGAAAAGAGCGCTTTCTTCTTAATTGCCTGGGCGTATTTAAAAATGTCGAAGTTTATAGATTGGCTTCGTCATAAATACCGAATAATGTAATAATAACGATATTTGTGGCATTTCTACTTTAAAATGTTATGTAATTCAGCAACTCCTGACTTCATAATAAACCAGCCAAAAGTAAATCTGTTTTCTTTAGCAAATTCATAAAATTTTCCTTTACAAAAAAATAGGTATAGATTGAAGCCCTTCTACGGTAAATTAAGAAAAAATTAACACAAATACTTAGAAGTTTCACTTTAATATTTATTTACTATATACGTATTTTTCATTTTTATGGCGTCTTCAGGAGCTTATATACATGTAAAGTATGTACTTAAACTAAACCACACCTTAAATTATTTTAAATTTAAATTACCTAATAAAATTATTTTCAAACTCGATATGATTATTTGCAAGATTTTTGTTTAAATGTTCTTTTTTTTAAATTTATATAATTTGGAATTTATCTAGAAGTATGTAGGTCACCTTTTAAATTGTGTAGAGATATATAGAAAATATACTAAGATGTACCTTAGTCTAAGTGCATATATTATATGTGTATAAGTTAATTGATTTGTCATTTAATGAAGATTCATATAAGTTGTAAATTACAAACCGTCTGAAAAAGCGACTGTGTTACCGAAACGGCTGTAACGGAAAAAAAGTTAATACAAAGTGTTTTATTGAAAATTAACTAAATAACAGTATTGTTTGCTAATTAAATCCTGTGTGTAAGTTTCTATAGATGCCCTAAAAATGCAAAATACGTTATATAGCGAATAAATTACTTGTATAATGAAACTTCCAAGTGTTTAATTCCATTTTGTATTGGTAAAATTAAAACTCTGCTTATAATTTCTATACTTTTTTATTTTTATTACTTTGATAATTGTTTTGCCACTTTGTTGCTTCTTTAGACGAATACTTCAAAAACTTATAAAAGCAATAAAAAGGTGAGGAAACTTATAAATTGAACTTTAGTTCTACATTAGAATAAATTTCCATCAAGTAAAGGTAGATTCTATCAGTTATATTACAGTTTATACGAGGGTGGTTTGATAAATAAGTTGGTTAGCCTTCTCATACTTCGCGATTCCTCGGCAATGTAACACATGGGCAGAAAAGTCCCGGGCCTAACACATAAATGGCGCTTCTTTTATTGCATTCACCACTTTTTAGTTAGTAATAACCTTCAAAAGACAGTTGTTAAAATTTCATATATATTTAAATCATTAGTTACATGAATTGAACTTCGATTTGCTTTCACATGCACCGCACTCTCCAGATTTGGCTCCCAGCGACTACTGGCTGTTCGCAGACCTCAAAAAAATGCTCGCCGGCAAGAAATTTCGCTCGAATGGAGAGGTTATCGCTGATGCTAAGGCTTATTTTGAGACAAAAGATAAATTGTTCTACAAAAGTGGTATTGAAATGTTAGAGCGGCGCTGGAGTGAGTGTGTTGCTCTTGAGGAGATTACGTTAATTAATAAAGATAATTTTGAACAAAAAGAAACGTGTTTTCTTTGTTAGGCCCGGGACTTTTCAGCCCATGTGTTATATACTTAACGTATAAAATCAAATCACAAATAAAATTCGAATTCCAAACGGGATAAGTCGTTAAATACATAGATAGCCTAAAAACATGAAATTGATTATTACTAATATTTCTAGTAACCAAACCTGCAAGTTTAATTAATAATATTGATATGTTATTAATATTCCGTTTGAATTTTTTACATGAAGAGTTCACGAGTGAACAACCTTAATTATTAGTTGTTAAAACTTACCAAAAAGAAATTGGTTGTATTGGAGTCGCCACTTGGGAAAGGAGTGTACACAGCTAAGGCAACACAGTTTGCAAAAATGGTGAGTAAAATTAAATATTCAAATGGTCTGTAAGAAAGTTAAGGATTTTTTTTCACATTCATAATAAGAGTATAATAATAATAATTAAAAATATCAAGATTTGTGCTCTGCATTGCAATAAAAAGCCATGAAACAATAAGCTTTGGCGTTAAATTTATTTCAGTTAGTTACATACATATAAACCTAATACATCATAAATTTGATTTAAATGAGAAAATAAAGACTGTAAATTTTTAAGATTATTAGGGTTGATAACTCTCTCTCGTGCTAATTACTTCCATTTATGAGGCTACGGGATTTGTGGAATTAGTAACCCTAATCCCTCGACTTAAAATTTGTCAAAAGGAAACTTTTACTTTATGTTCTTTGTATAGTACCAGCAATATCACAAGTCTGGTTCATTACTTGTAACAAAAAGCGAGTAATATGACGATAATATTGCTTTAATTTAGGGTATATAAACTGAATAAAATGACTACCTTTTCCACAAGTTTTTTTTATTACTTTATAACTCTACCGTATAATTGAGGCCAACCTGTGAGTTCACATGTTATTCCCTTAAGCTTCCAACACCTAAAATAATTCCTTATTAGGATTCATATGTTGTACATCCTTAAAAAAAAAACCAAAGTGAATCATTGAGGAATAGTCAATTTAAGTATCTTATTATATTATTATCCAAAAAATGTTCTTTGCTCGTTGAGGATATGGAAATGCTTAGGTAAGAAGTTGTTTTATTTATTTATTGTTTGCTAATATTGATAGCTGAATAGCTTGAAATTTTACGAAACATGTTGAGAAATAACAAATCAAAATCAGAACCGGAGGACGTATGCGCCCACTGTTTAAAATTTCAAAATCAAACCGAGAAAATAATTAATTTGGCCAATAATTGAAAAGACTTAGTTGTATTAATGGTAGGTATAACAAATATTCTGAATGTCAAAAGTTAGTACATCAAATAAAATATACTATAAATAAAACTGTTGCACGGTTGTTAAAATACGAATTTGATAATTATAATTCCGTAGGTATCGAATTAAAAGGGTTTTGCCAGTAAAAGCGATGTCATTACTTATAATATGTTTTGGACATAATTACTATTTCGAGAAATAGTTTTTAACAAATTCTGAAGGAACTTAATTTAAGTAGATTATTTTATTTAAACAAGAAATGACTTGATTGAATTTCGTTAAATTCCTTTTAGCAATCATACTGACACAATTTTTTTTGGGAATATTAACTGGTACGGTAATTAAATTTTTCTTATCCCCTTCTTTTATTAGGTTTTAATACATTTCTTGTCAATTTTTTTGAAAAAAAATAAAATGTTTTATCAGCGTAGTGAACGCCATCTGCAGAGATTTTCCACTAAATGTCAGTTCATTAATTAGACGAACTACGCCGTCTTACGTTGTTTATTGAACGCTGTTTAAGGGCGGGATGTAGAATGGTTGGTAGTTTGTCGGGGTTGTCTACGCGCGGCGTGCTTATGAAAACAAATAGTTAGAAATGGTGATCCACGTCAGACTATTCCGACAAATCACTGATTAAGAGACCTGCCTGTCGATCCATTCAAACATATTCAAAAAATATATGTTTTGGAATGTAATATGAGAATGTCGCCCCATTTCCCATCGAGCACTTAGTGCGTAGCTACTCTGTTCGATCCTGACGAATTTATATGTTCAATAGATTCAAGAGAAACGGCTACTGCAGACTGACACTGATTTAATAAGGGTTCTTTGTTTCCCTTAAAAGTAACGAATACTAAATGGGCCTTAGTTTTGAAAATTATTGTTTGAGTTCAACTGAGATATTACCGTTTCTGAAAGCAAGTTCATTCTTTAAATAATTAGCTACAAGGAGAACTTTTGTAATTTAAAGTATTTGTATTGATAATTAAAATATTCTGTTTATCCAGGAGATTTGCTTTTAAACTCCTTTATTTAATTTGCGCTGCTGCCTGTCTCCCTTTTATAAATCTTACGAGTTAGTTTTTAACCTGTTCACTTTATCGGAATAGGTTGAACTTTTGCATGCACGTGTAGTTCTTATGACAACAACTATATAAAATATTGTATAACATAAAAGAAGTTTTTTCTTAAAAAGTAAAATATTATTTTCATATTCATACAACTGGGTGAACATCTTTTATGCGATTACGGCCAACGACGCGATAAACGATGACACGTGTGGTCAGTTTACTAGACCTTTTAAAATCGACCGTTTCGCGACAGTATACAACTAGCCTGCGTGCATCGAGTAATTCAATATTCTCTTTCTTTTGTTCGTCTATGTATTGTAAGAAGAATTCCTTTTAGCAGTGTGTAACGTAACTAGCTTTCTTTTTCATTTGTTATTCTGATACTCTTATTAGTACCTTCTACAACTTTTCTCAATAGTCTCGTTGAACGATTATACATTTTTAAGATGATACAGAATAAACTAAAACTAAAACGCTTCACCAACGTTTAATTAATGGTATAAATTCTAAGAATTTATCAAACAAAAAAACCAATGATAAGTTATTTGTAAATTTATTCAATATATTGTGGATGTTTGTGTGACGTTCAAAGTGATTTGTCTTTTAAAATTTTTTGAATATTCAGAAATTAGTTTTGTGTCATAATTTTTACTGTTTGTAACTGAACTAAATAACATTTCTTGAGCAGACATTAAATATTTTTTTTTGTTAGTCCTTAAGGGCCAAGCAACTATTTCCTTAATGTGGACCTTTATAATATTTATTTATTTATTTTTTGTCTGCAAAATTAGATTGGTTACCTTACATTCAGCCAAAACTTAACATTTCAGATACTTAAATATCGAGAGAGTGGTAGTAGTCGCCATCTGTGGATATTTGCTGTTAATTGTAGCATTAGGTAGGTAGGTTCTTAGAAAGTGTATCTATCGTTAAGACATTTTTGTTATGAAAAATTGAGTTAACCCTTTTTGGTTTTGTTTTATATTGAATTTTTTTTTGATTAGAGTTTGTGAATGAAAAACTATTGATCGACCTCATACAATAAATATATCTGCGGTTTGCGACCTATATAGGAAATCGTAATGAAGGAGAGCCTCAAGCCATCATTAGAGTAAAGCGTAGAAAATAACACCAATTAAAAAAGTTCATTTTCTTCTTTATGATGGGACAAATGGAGAAGTTCTGTCGATTATGTCTTTCATAGAATTGCTTCATCTTTCATTTATATTAAGAAGATGTTTAGCAGGTGGGTTTATGAACGAATATATACTGTTAACTTTAAAACATTTTTTGAAAACTGGTATTTAATGAAGTATAAAATGAAGAAATTTAAGGATTTTTTGGTATAGAAAATAAAAAACAATGCAACAATGTTAGGTTAATTTAAAATCTCTAAAATGTCTTCATACTGCTTTTTGTCCTTGATAGCTTCATCGTTAGTAAAGTCGCATTATTTCCTGCATAATATATTATGTGGAACAGAAGCATAAGTATGAGAGCGAAATTAGCACTAGGAAGAATTTGGACCTTACGTGTTTCACTTGCTGCATTACTGTCTGTGCTAGTCATTAATAATGAAGCTCACGTTTTGTAGCTTAGCTGTTGTGCTAATCATGGAAATTTATGTAACCAATTTGTAATTACTGATTGTGGTACTTTGCAACTTCCTAAATTATTTCCGTTGTTTTATTACACGGTCTGCATTTCATAAATTTAGATAAAGCAAAATCAACGGACAACGGGGATCACAGGGAGGGAGAGACTACACTCAACCTCTCGGCGATCTTATATTAAAATATTAAAATTTTGGTAAAAGTAGTTTTAATAAAATTTAAGTAGAAATGTAAATTCCGGACATGCTTCATTATTTTTCTTCTAAAGAAAATAACAAATGTAATTGGCAACTATTTTTACCGATATATATATCAACAGTATGTAAAAATTTTATTTTTAATTAGTTTGTGGTTTTGTGCCTATTTGTATTTTGTTAATTGTTGAAAAATGTGTGTTATTTAATTAACGTAAACGTGTAAATTAATAACAATAGGTTGCCATTATTTTCATGTTCAAATAATCAATGTGATTTTAACATTTATCAATTTATATTTAAATGTCTGAAGCTAAACTCAATTAACTTTTTGTTCTTGCCATTGACTCATTTCTAGTATTTGCGCAGATCTATTTATATGTGTGCAACCAGTTTTTAATAACACTCCGAAATATTATTTTTGTCACTTCCAGGAATATAATGTAATATTGATCATTATAAATAGGTTTAAGGCAAAAACAAGTAAAGATTTGCACTACAGTTTTTATTTCAACACACGGGTAGGGTAGGTAATGATGAGATGCAGAAGCTAAATATACCAAATAATTGTAATAACACAGGACAATAGTAATTCTGTTGCCAGGAGTTTGAATTGCTTTTTTTTAAATAATTTTGTGTTTCTGAAACTAATACGCTTATGATTAATGATTTTACTTTGTTTAATCCTTAATTATTCATGTATGATAAGGTAAAAGTTACCAGAAAAGTAAAAGTATTAATTTCTTTATACCTAACTTACTTGAGATATTTACGAATCATAAATTATGATATATATATTAAAAATAAAAAAAAGACGAGTAAATATGTATATCAATTCCTCTTTTTTTAAATAATTAGTTTTCGCATAAAATATATTTTTATGTGCAAACGTTTGGTTCAAATCATTAGCGCCGTAAAAATATTTCCCACACGAATTCTGATAACCAAAAAGTTATGTGATTTTAGATTTTTTTAGTTGGAACTTTTTTTTAAATTTCTTTTCCTAAACTACTTTTGAAAACGTTTTGTATATGATTTCATATTTCCATAATTACAATTTCTCAAAAATTTTAGGTTTATCAGAAACTATTATCTAAATAAAAAACCTTTTCTCCAAAAACATTTTTTTAATTGTTTTCTATAAAGAACGCTCGGTGTGCCTCACCTCACCTAACCTAACCCTACCTGTATACAGGTTGTTAATGCAGTGCTACTGAAGACGTCAGCCGCTGTTTCCGATGAAACGTTTGGACCTAACCGTTCATTTAGAACACGGCCCTTTAGCCCGAATTTGAATTATATTATGTATTCATAAACATTATATAAAATGAATTTCAATTGATCTTTTCTTTGATCATATTTTTTTGTATCAGTCAGTCAATTAAAATCGATAAATTTTGTGATTGACGTCTCGTGTATACTGCTGTTTCAAAAATATTTTGTTATGGTTTTTTCTTTTATAAACAATTTATGTTTAAAAAATTATAAATGCGAGATAAAATATTGGTTAGGTTTATGTTTACCGATGCTGTTTGCTAATGAAAATTGTAATGCAATTTCGCATAATTTTATCCTTGAATTGTGAACTTCAGGTTTTAGTAATTTAAAATTATTCTTGCTTGTACTTGATCTTGCAAAACTAATTTAAAGCTGTTGTTTTGGTGAAACTACTTTCTTGTGAATTTTTAATCTAACTTTTCTCCAATTAATAAGTTATTATTAAGGAAATGTCGACTGGTTAATCACGATGCTAGTGCGTAGTTGCTGGCTGGCAACTATTGATCGATTTTGTAATGTCACTGATATTTTCATTATGAAAATGTACTATTTGGACGGGTTTTGCAATTTCCTATCTATTTGGATGAGAACAGAAATCCTTTAGTTTTCAATCACCACTACGACTGGATGCTATAATGTAATAATAATACGTAAAGTAATACCTGATAATTGGTTGAGTTTCTTTGTTGAAATTTATTTTAAGGATAATCACATGAAATATCATAAATAACCATAAAAAAGTAGTAAGCTGCAACATGTGGGAATTTACTAGCTACTAATTACATCAGTACTAGTATAAATGATGGAAAACCAATTACACAGCTCAACGAAATTAAGGATTGAGAAAAATAAAAAGCTATCCACGTACGACGTAATTTGCGATACTGTGTCCATCTATGACTTCAGAATTGTATCAGCACGTTAGGATTTTGAGGTAACCACTTCAACACATAAAAAGTGCATGTTTGGTCTATTTGAGTGAAGAAAAATGATAAAACCCATGAGAGAAGCAATTTACGAGGTATACCTTTTCGCTGAATTAGAATATGGCCTTAGAATTACTCTAGTTCATTAATATTTTGAAATATTTTAACTCAAAAATATAAATGTCGTTTATTTGAATTGTTTGAATATTATATTAGGGTATCGGGAAATTCCCTTGTTTGGATTGGAGTTCGGCTTTAAAAAATGTATCAAAAATGATTACCCTTTTTGTCTTTTTTGTTTTCAATCCGCCATAGTACTGGGTTCTTTCTGGAGTGCCATCTCTTTTTTCGAGGACACGACTATAGAGCGTTAAAAAAATCAGAAAAGAAATTAGTCATTTTCGATGTATTCTTATATAAAGAACTTAAATGTGGATTCAGAAAAGCTTTGCACTTTCGAAAAAACTTAGTCTCAGAAATTAGCATCATTCCGATTTCTATGTTATGATATATTAAACTCTTAATGTGCTGGAGCAATTATACAGCGAGATTCTACTGCAACGATAAAAAATAAGTTGAAAATTACTCTCTTAGTTATTGTTCTTTTTGACCCTCACAAAAGAATCAAAAGTTGTTTTTTTTCGAATTTGATATCTTAAAAACCAAATGTGCTGGGGAAATTCTCAGGTTTTAGTTAGTTGTACCATGCTGGCTTGTGTTGCTATACTTTGCTAAAACCTCAATATATATATAAATTCTTTATGAAACGTAAAAAACAATTACATCTATAAGGAAAATTAAAAAAGTAGGTGAATATTAGATATAATAATGATTTCGATTTAACTGATATTTAAGTGAAAGTTCGTAAATTTATGTAGGTTTATATGTCGAGGTTGCAGAAAAGTTAATGCTTCTATTTTTAACTGGAAAAATATATTTAAATCTGCAGTTTCTTTGTGCTCCTTTAAAGAATTTTGTTCATTTGGTTGAAATGGAATGTTTATGAATTGAAGGTATGGTTATGGAATCCTTGGAATTTTAACGGACGGGACGGGCCGGTGCAATTACATTATGATAGCAATTTTATGCAGCTTGAATATTTACACATTTCCTTTTTGTTTGATAGACAGGGACGTAATTTTGCGAAGAAGCTTTTGACCTTCTAGCCCTTGGACTTTCTTATTATCGCTTTGATTGAGTACTACTCAATAAAACTAGAAAACACTTGATATCTACGAAATAAAGTTCTGAAAAAAATCGTCGTGAGATCCTTGAAAAGATCCTTTCAAATAATATCTCGTTTAACTAACGAAATTCTTTTTCCTTTTGATCTTTCCCTTCATGGGGGAAAATTTCCCGCATTTAAAATGTATTAGGGATGAGTTCGTAAGCTTTATTGTTTTATCAAGTTTGAAATATAAGGGGCCCCGATTATTTCCATGAGGGTTTCGTTTTTTATTTTGAGGTATGTACTTTGTGATGTAGAAAAGATACAAAAGCAAGGTTTAGGTGATATTGTTCTAGACGTAACTTGTGAAACATAAAAGTTCTAAAGAATAGAAACAAAATAGGGGCATATGACTGTTGTATGAAGAATAACGCATATGCAACAGGTAAATTGCAAAAAGGGATGGATTGAAATGAATCGGAGAGAGTAGAAAAGAAAGAAGGATTAAGAAATAGATGAAAAGATGCAATGTGTGTAATATTTACAGTGCTTGAAACTGTTTCAATGGAGATTTACATGAAAGCTTTCTATAGGATGCTGTTTCTTTATCTTGGATCAAAAACCGTAGAAGGAATTAACGAAACTTGAACTGGTAGAGAAAGCTGCCAGTACGAAAATATATGGATATGATCCTTCCATTTTGTAACAGGCATCAGTAACGCTAACATATAGAGGAGATTACCAAGGAGGTATTATAGTATCTGACTAAAAGGGCAGTAAATCATTTCCTGTTGTTACCCACGAAAATGTCGTATTACTTATATCTTGTCAACTAGCTAAAAGGACTTTAGACGATTAAAAATAGTATTGTATCTATACATTTACTAACCAATTTAAAGATTTGGTGAATAAATAATCCATACCAAAAGCGTCCTAAGAATGTTGGGATTTAATCAATAAATGAATGATGTAGATCAGCTTTTGTTGCGTTGGGTTAACCCAACTTTGAGTTAGAGTTGGGTTAGGTTAACTATTCATGACGTCCATTGAATATTTGTAGACAAATTTTTTGAACATTTAATTTATATGAAATACCTTGAATCCTTTTAAAAGAAACCACATGAAAAGGATACTTCCATTCGACAACCTCTATGCACAACTTCCTAACAGGGTTTTTGAGCGGCAGACAGAATAGGGCGCGCTGGGGCCGATCTGGAGGCGGTTTTCCTCTACGCACCGGCCGCTTGGGGGCAGCCGGCGGACGGGCCCCCGCTTGACCCGGGCTCGTCACGCCCGCCCCCACTGTACTCATCGCGGTGTGTGCTGTAGCGGTGCTAAGTGGGCCTTGCCATGCACAGCCTGTTGTGAATGGTGGCACTGACGATACCGGCTGAACAGACCATAGACGGCTGTTGCTTCCGGCGCCGTTACTACCACCGTTACTTGCTTGGCTTGTGGTCGAACGGATCTGTTGTTGAAATTGCTGATTGTTGTTGTTAGATGTTGTTGTTGCTGCAGGATTAGCCGACTCCTGTGAAAGATCATACTGTAGACCTGAAAAAAAAAGAATTGCTTTTATAAACTGTTTTAGCCTATATTTGGTTTTCGAAATTTGGTTTAAATGTTTAATATAAAAATTTAAAAAAAGCGTCTTAGAAACGCAGTTATTTATTGGGGTTATCTAGTTCGACTAAATTTTTCGTACGTTTTAGAGCTAAAATACAGTCCATTAAAGCTGAGAACGTCTTTTCTCTTTTTTTTAAATAAGCATTATTTCATTAATAGTAGTAAAACTACCGTCACTTGAGGTATTCTTACGATTATATAGATAAAGATTCATTGAAAAGGCCTCTTTATTGATATCTACCGCAAAATGTCACTGTCCAGACGGTTGGGGGGCAGTAGAGGTTCAAGCTCCCTATTCAACTGAAATGTCGGGGGGGAGGGGCAGGAGGATATGACCAACCAGTTTTCAAAGTGATTATCAAAGAAAAATTAATCACATAAATGAGGGAGGGTCTATATAATCCCTAGCGCATAATAATAAAATAATAAAGGCTCAAAACAAATTATTAAGCTTTAAGCTGTTGAGTTGAGGTACTTTCTATCATTGTTATGTTATTTCTCTCCAACAATTCAAATTCCTTATCTTGTTTTGTTGTGTTTTTGTTCTTTTTTGTTCATTTGTTTCTTGTGGGGTTGCGAATAGGGGCTTCCCAACCCCAAAGCATTCTTTCAAAGCACGTTTATGTGTCTGTGTGTGTGATGGTGTGTGTGTGTGTGCTTTACCTATATTTGAAAGGATCACATTCCCAAAGTTACAAAGCTACAGCTTTTTCCGTTGGAATATCGTATTACAAAGAGTATTTTTGGGAAATCCTTATTGTATAACTTAATTAATGGTTCACTTCATTTAGATAGATACCTTTGAAGTAATAAACCGAAAAGCTTGAAGATAATTTCAGATAAGTTTTATAAAACAACATTCATAATACAAATTAAATAAAAACAATTGGTATTATAAGATTCACAAAATTTTCTTAATTTTTCTTATAATCAATGCTCTAAAAACTATTGAATTTATTGTAACTTTATTTACTTCTACAAATCGATAGATTTCTTGTATTATTGATTGTTAATCATATTTAGTCTCTCATGAGATAACTATATAAAAAGAAATCACCAACATGTGCTTCATGAAGGGTTATCGGAAAATTTGGATCAAAAAACATAATATTAGTGATCGCCGAAAGATGCGTTTAGTTATATGGGATTTTTAACAGTTGTTGTGTTTGACGTAAATCAGTTTTGTTTAAAAATACGTGTCAAATTTACCAAATTCTACTTTAATTTGTCAAGAATAGCATTAAAAAATTAGGAGTAAATAATTTAAAATTTTTATCCTTAATTCGTACACTATAGTTATAGGAAGAAAATGCAGTATTTTTTTAAACATTGAACTCGTTTTGGTTACGATTTGAGTGAGGTTAGGTTAGGTTTGTTGCTTTATAATTTGTGTTATGTTAAAGTAAGTTATGTTATGGTTAGTGATGGGCTAAGTAACACTTTTGGATGAGTTAGTTTAAGTAAGATCACGTTATGATTTATCCTGAGTAAATCACGGTTTGTGTTAGGTTATGTTATAGAGTGGATTGGGTTAGGTTATAGTTTCAGTCATTTTAAGCAAAGTTTTAATTAAATAAAATTGTAAAGCGAAAATAAAGTCCCGCTATAAGTTATTTTATTTTTAACAAATTGTGTGGACGTTCAAGTACATAATAGTAAAAAAGGCGAAAAGCGATTTGAGCTTTTGTTATTTTCGTGTCCGCATTATGTATTTCGATATCGGTTTGATCACTAATATGTAAAGAACGTATTTAGATAGGCGTATGTATCCATCTATCTATATATATAGCTATGTAAATGGTCATCCAAATCCAAAGCAGATAAATTCCATATTTATGAAATCGTTCTCGTGTGCATTTTGCGTTCAAGAATCATATTGAAATTTGTAAGCCGATTACTATTTGATTTTCCCTCAGCCATTTCCTGCAGATATCGACAAAGAGGATGAAAAAGTAAAATAAACTACCTTTGTAAAGTGGACGTTACCATACCTAATATATCCACAGCTGAATGGTATTCAGTGAGTTTAACTTTTCGAAGTCATTCGATGTTTTTATTTTTATATGTTGACCTATTAAAAAACGCATTTTCGAACATGCTTACCTATTCTATTAATAGAAACGATAAAGATTTTTCGACATTAAATCATTCGAAATCCAAAATTTTACATTCAATCATTTCGAATAACCAAAAATGAACAATGATAATGTAAATTTGGTTAATAATTAATTAGAATTAGAGACTAACAATCCGTTGCTTGCCCTTTAACGACTTACTAAACCAGTGTTTTAGGTAAGGTCAAGGTGAAATTGAAAATTTGACAGAGACTAACCTAACCTAACCGAACGTATCATGGAAGTAGTAGTCTTGCTTTGGAGAAATTATTGAGGAAAACTTTGTTTCTGCTGTCACGCTCTCGTCGGGAATCGAACATTTGACATCTTCAACAAACAAGATAAAGTGTCTGTTATTTTCTATTTTATCAATTATATATTTTACGGTATTGAAATATTGATTAAAGAGACGTGTGAGGATCAAAGATCGTAAATGGTCAATTTTGGAAAAACACTATCATGCGTAGCGGGTAACAGAAAAAGTAGGGAGATAGACGTTGGATTGAGTTGCCACTGTTTCACAAAGACATTACGTATTAACTTATTACGAGTTTTATTTTATTATTTTCATTATAAGTAGTTGGGAATAAACTTTTCTCAAACACTTTTTAAAGATGTTCCCGCTTTAATTTCGTTATAAAGGAAGAAAATGATTTAAAAGGAGTTGGCTATCTTTCAACTACGAAGTTGTAATAGTCTTTTAGGCGACGGCATAAAAAATCGATACGAAACATTATACTTCAAGCAGTGACTGTGAAAGCCTTAACCAAAGTACAAAAGATATTCTATCAGCAACTTACTCAACTTATCATAAAAATCCACTTTTAGAATTGAAAAATATGAATCCGTTGTTTGCGCTAGGCCGTTAATAGGTTCCAACATATCCAACGCATAAATGCAACCTCAATAATCATCCATAATACGTTGTTACATATATTTCAATTTCTACCTACAAAGCATTGCTATCTGCACTTCTATATTTATATTATAACGAGCAAGAGTTTATGGATTTCGGAAACTACTGAACCGATTTCAACAATTTTCTTCTGTTTGATAGACGATACATTCCCAAAGTGTCTTTTTATGATTAGTTGAGTAAGTTGATGGAAAATATCTTCTTGATATTTTGATAAAAAAAAATTTCACGGACATTGTATGATAGTAAAATTTTACTGTTCGGATTTTTATTCGCTCGTCTTGAAAGATTATTGCAACTTCGCAGTTGATCTTTTGAAAAATAACCAATTGCTCCTGTTAAGTTCAGGGGTGAATCCAGAAGTCTTTTTTAGGTAGAGGTGATGGTTAAAGAAACAATTACCAAAAACATGAATTCCAAGCGGTTTAAACACCGTAACCCTACCTCCTAGCGGTTTAAATCCCTTAACCTAAACCAAAAATACGCCCATAAGCCTATAATCTAGTTTGTAAATCCCATTATCTTATCACGTAAACTTTTAAACCTCATAACTCAGATGGCAGCGAATCAACGCTTTTTAATATTTAATTGATATGGAAATAAATTACTAAATTGCTTTGACCGGGTTATGAGGTTCGAAAAGGTTATATTATACGGTCATGGGGTACAAAATGTTTAGGTTATGGGATTATGGGGATACTTATGTTTTCAGTTAAGGGGTTTAATATACATTGGTGATACGGTTACTAGATTTAGATAGCTTGGGTTTAATGTTATGGGTAAATTGGTTTTTTGAATTTAGATAAAATTTGGGAGTTGCATTCGAGAGTACTGTTCCAGATTCAAGTCCTGGGGGCAGCGATTGCCTCTTGGAACCGTATCTTGAAAATTTAGTATTGTTTTCTTTAAAATATAATCCTCTATAACAAAGATTAAAGAGAAAATATCTTTGAGAGGCGTTTGTCAGTGTATAATTTCAGAAGTCTATTAAAACGAACTGTCTGTTACAAATGTTATTAAAGAGTTAGTTAGCACTGCTATTTTTTGTTTTATTTTTTCAAATATTGTTTATGGCATGTGTTTTTCAAATACAATATTATCCAGACACTACTTGTACGTAATAAGTAGATTATGTTTAGTTGTTAGTGGTGATTCCTTTACTTGAATTACAGTAAAAATATTTTTATTAAAGTCTTGCATTGTAAATTAGACTGTAATTATACGTATATTGAAAAACTAAAAGAAAAGTATATCTTAGAATTTTACAAAAACTCAGTAATATCCTTTTACTATAGATTCTTTAAAAATAATGTAGAAACATTAACAGTTGTTTGTATTTCTATTAAAGTAAATAAACGATTTCTGGGAAAACACAAAACCTCGACAATAATATTGTCAAGGTAATTTGATGTTATTGAAAGTTTATGACGGTGTAATTGTGTAGTTTGAAAAGCCATGCTAATGGCATCTTGCCATTTCTCCGAAAGATGTTATTTTACGTAGATTTACTATAATTTTCTACAGATATAAGACGATTGCTTTAAACGGAACAGAACTGAGCAATCAAATATAATTTTTCAATTCCGTAATTTCATATTACCCTCATTTCATACTACGTTAACTTTGGACAATAGGTATATACAGGGAAGCGTGGTGGAGGATGATTTGCCCCCATAGACTCAATTAGCTCTCAATATAAAGTATTATCAACATGAATACATACAATAGGGCTATCCACAATTACGAAGCATGTTTTTTAAGTAAGTACCGTTTTGAAATTAATAAAAAACGTGCAAAGAAATCTTAATAATTTTATTTTTACATGAAAGCCTATACCTTAATCTACTTTTCTACATAATTTCCTTCGATATTGAAGCATTTGTCATAACGTTTGACCAGCTTCTGAATACCCTTTTCATAGAACTCTGCCGCCTGATTTTTTAACTGTTAACCACTGCATCACAACTATTTTGATTTCGTCATCGTCTTGAAAACGCTGATCGTCCAGATGTTTCTTTAAGTGCAAGAACAAATGGTGGTCACTAGGTGCCAGATCAGGGCTTTACGTAGGATGATCTAGAGTTTCCCAGATGTGATGAGATCTTTGGTCCGATTAGCCACATGCGGACGGGCGTTGTCATGCAGCAAAACAATATCCTTGCTCAACTTGCCACGTCTTTTGTTCTGGATTGCACGGCGCAGTTCTTTACCATTTCATCACTCATAATGTTTTGTCCGTAAATCGCACAGATTTCACGATGAATATCAATCGGTTTTAGTCCTTTGCACTAAGGAATCGTATAACAGCCCGATACTTTTACAGTGAAGGAATTGAGAAATATACGTACAAAAAAGTACAGTGGATTGTAATTTCACGCTATAATGTTAATTACTTAACAACAACCAGAATTAAAGATTTCAAATAATTATATTTTTTGTTAATAACAAATAATGTGATAAATATAGTGTTTTGTTTTCCCGTATGATTTTCCAATTTATCAATTGTGCTCTGTACCCTCTTACACAAAACCTAGATTCGCCCATGCTTAGAACACACATCCATTTTATTCTTCGCTGGTTTATTAGGCAAATATTATTTATTAAACTGATTAATTTTCTGTTCAAAATTCAATGTAATAGGAGATTATTTTTACTTTTGCGTTTGATTATTTTATATATTTGTCCTTTTTTTTAACAGAGATAGGTAAATAGACACATATTTTTCTAGAGACTCGTAAAACAAATGGCAAAAAAGACGTAAATGTCAAAGTTCATACAAGTAACTTTCCTCTTAAGGGGTTTTTCGTGTTTTCATTCCCTCAAACGTAATATGTTAAAAAATGTTCTACTTTCTCTTTTTTCGTGATCTTACACTTTTCCATTTTTATCTTCAGTGATACACGATGTTAAATTAATAAATAAAAATAACCAGTCATTCATTGAAACTCGCCCAAACGTGTGCAGGTCGGCAAGTTTGAGCAAAGCATTGATTGTAATGCGAACCATGCGGTGAAAAAAGGAAGAAGGCATTCGCAGAGAAAAGGATGACCGGCAGATGCCCACGTTCTTTATGCACCGGCAGTGATTGAAAGGCAATTACTTGCACGGATAGGAGTAAGTGTTGTCCAATACGTATTTGTGGGCACGACAGAACTAATGCTTTTCTTATGCTTGTTGTACTATAGTTTTTCGCTTTAAAAAAAAACGCTGATTTAAAATAATATTCGCTTAGCAGTATTTGTGAAATAGCACACTTTATGCACATCCATAAATCCATGGCTTTACAAAAATGTATCTACAAATGCCGCATTAGATCGTAGAGAAAGGTAAATACGTTTTGCTTATGTAAATACAGCACTCTTACTGATTGAAACGAAATTGATTCTTCCTGTTTGCTTGTTGCCATTGTGAACTGTAAAAACCTGAAGATTGCAATTTTTATGGATACCTACCTACCTACTGAGGGAAAATCGTAAAAAAAAATATATCAAAATACTTTAAATTGCATGTTATAGGTACACATATCGTTTTAGAAATATGCCTGATTTCTTATAATTCAATTTCAACGCACATATGTGTATAATGAGAAGGGATTCCTCACAGAGCACTTAGTAAAACATTTTTTAAAATTAAAATCAAAAACACTTGGTAGTTACACAAAATATATTTAAAGGTCGTCGATGGTTGTTTCGATTTTTGCATTACTTTCAAGACTATGATTGCTTAAGGGTGTTAGTAGCGTTTATTTTATATTAGGTACTTACAGATTTAATGAGTGGAACTGATTAGCAAATGCTGTTTAAACATAATGTCTCTTTATTATTACTTAATATTACCATAATTCGAAAATAGTACAATGTACTATAATGTACCTTCAAGTTGAAATATACTTACTGATGTTGTTTGAGAAGCTTTAGAAAACAATTTGGTAATTTTCACATTCTCTATTGCATATTAATTTAACTATACCAGTACATCCTTAAATTAGCGATTAGTTCGTGAGTTTGCACTTTATCTACAACTTGTTAGAAGTTCATGCAACGGAATCTAATGGGTGAAGAGAATTCGCTAATATGCCGAAAATTAATGCAACCATCCGAGCTACAATTTGAATACAAACGTGTATCGTTATAATGGCTCTACGTACAACACGGTGCATGAACAGACGAAAGGCGAGTTTTATCGTTAGTTGGTTAACACAACACTGTATTGCACCAGTGAAAATTACGATACAGTTGAAAATATGAATTTTAGAGAAAGTCCAAATGAGAGGAACCTAGGATTGGTTTTGAATTTTGCATATGACCGTGACTACTTGACTTCGCGGTAGTAAATATCGTGAAAATAAAACAAAAACCATAACTTTAATTAGTCCACCAAAAGATTAATTACCTGTAATTAATATTTCGATAACTAATTGACATATCCACTTTCTGATTCTTGTGGGCATATTCATGACCAGATTTATGCTAGGCGTACCGAATAATCCCTACATCTAAAATTCTAAGGTTTATTTTGTCTTGAGCTTAGGATATGTTTTTGGTTACTAGTTTTGAATATACCACGGTAATTCTGGAGACAGATTCGAATTCGCCTTCGAGAAATACATCGAAATTGATTACCCTCTTGTGTATTTGCTTTACAATCCGCTATTGTGGTGCCATTTATTTCGAGGGATCTTTCGAATAAGAAAATTCTTGGAACGTTTTCTGCGCTGAGTTGCCGTGGTCTTATTTGGTACCAGACGTTTTCTCTTCTGCTGCGGAAGACATCTTCAGTGGCGTGGTCGAAGTTTTCTTGAAGGAAGATGAAACGTCTGATACTTCAAACTAAATTAGACCACGGCAACTCAGCCCGGAAAACGTTCTAGGAATTAACACCGGCCGTGAAAGCCTTCATTCTACAAGAATAAGATAAGATGGTAATCATTTTCTTCGCAAACTACTTGTGAAACGACATCTCAAGGTCTTACATTCACATTCACGTTGACCGGTGCAATTTTTATTTATAAGAACAATATTAAGTTCTTGGTCAAGTAATTTATTGAAGCTACCAGATGTGGATCGCGATTTCGATCTTATTAGATCTCATCAGCACGCCATAGACAGATTCGATAAATTACTGACCAAATCGCTGGAGCTCGGTGTAAAGCGGATTTAAATAAAACGTCGATATGGCAGTACGTCGCCATCTACCTGCTTTTGCTGCTATTGCCGTATTTCATAATGTTAGACAAGGCCCTATTGGGGTATCATTTTGTCTAACTGAATAGGCAAGACAAGATGATACCCTACGTTTCTAATTGTGGGAACACCTTAGATTTGACAAGTATTTAAAAATATTTAAAAATACAATTTTTGCTGCATAATTCGATGACGAATTGTTGAATTTTGAAAGCAGTATTGCGCCAAATGACGTTTTTTGGTAGGTTATATTATAAGAAAATCAAATTGACGTCTGTTGAACGTTTTATAAAAATTATAAATAAAACTCATGGTTTAAATTTACAAAATTATTTATTGACCATTTCATCACATTGTGGCTTCTTCAGGTGGAAGACATATAAACTTAAAATAATATAAAATCTCTTATATACTAAAATTATACTAAATTAGAGAGAGGGGAAAATACAAAATTGGATAACTAAATATTAAGGAGAGGTGAATTGTTTACATCCGTTTGATTTAATTTATTTAGTTTGTTTATTTCTAAACATTTCAGCAGATATATTTTTTATTTTTCAAATGTAATATTTTTAAATTGTCATCGAAATTTTAAATTTAAACTTAATTTACATTTAAATTATTCAATTTATTTTTTGAGTACCTCAGAAAAGAAGAAGGCAACTTTCATAAGGTTGATGTACTCCTAAAGTTGATATTTTTCAAGTAAAAATTATAGTAAGAACGTCATTGCCAAAAATATATAATCTCTACTAATTTATACCCATAAAGATGAGATATTTTGAAAAATTAGTTATAACATGAACAATGCCAACCTTAGGGGTATATCATCCTTATAAGAGTTGCCTAGAAATATAATGAGGTTTTCATCAAATTAAATAAAATTGGGGTATTCCATTTAAATAAGGAAATAATGGCGCGCTTCGAGACAATATTTTCATTAAATGGAAATATTTCATATATAGGAGTTTCAAATTGATACCTTTGTTCGTCCTTTATAAATATTCAACGAATGGGTTAGATCAATCACCCTGTATGTATAAAGGATGCGTGCATGTAAAACATTATAGAGTGGATGGATTACGGTAAAAACGTCGGTTTTCCATTAATGGCTCTAGTAAAGGGATGAAATTTGATACTAGAATATTTCACGGTTTAAATCACGATTAGGAATTTTCGGATTGTGCTTTACGTTTTTTATTAGTTTTTGTTTGGGACTTTATTTATGCAGAAATCGAATTTCATTGCGCACGCGTCCTGATCTCGCCAACTACATGCGATCACCTCTCTGGAACCCTTCGAGCTATTGAGATTGAGCAATCTAAGTATAAGTTGTTAGAGACTCCATAAAAAACTGCCATTATATTTCTAATATTAGTGCGAACAGTGGAATAAATACACAGACATGAGTAATGTTAAATTTACTCAAGCAATACGGTTGGATGTTTCACAATAATCTGTTTCAAACATTTTTAGAGCGTTATGTAGACATTTGGTTATAACATTTTTATAAAAAAAATTTGGATTTAATAGGCGATGATTATTAAAATCTCGTTGTTCATTGATTACAATTAATTTACTTTATTTTGCTTTTGTAACTATTATTACGACCCTTAGACTTAAAGTTATAATGTGATATACGACTCCTTTTATTTAAATGGGTTAGAGCAAATTAAAGATCTAGGGGCTATTTTTGACTCCAATCCTACCTTCTTTTAACACTTCATCTTTTAACATTATATCATAACTAGCACAAGAATAAGAATTGAAATAAAACCTTTTGAAGATTTTCACTAAAACTTTTATTTGTTAATTGAAACAATTTCCATAACCCACGTTTCGCCAAACTTTGCCTTCTTCAGATGGTTAGTACTTACTACATTAGACTAAGTAATCCTCGCATCTGTCTATCCATAAATAACAAGACTTTCTATTTCAATTTAATATGTATTTTCATCAAGTAAGAGTCAAGTCAATCAATTACTAGAAGATTAAGAATTATGATTAATTGCATTCAAGGTGTTTTGGTAGGTTGACAAATCTTTCCCTATTAGGGAAAACCAAACTCCAATGCGGATACTCACAGGTCTGTCCGCCTGTTTGTCGGAGCTGTTTCTTTCAGAAAGCGTTTTAAGTAAAACCTTGGTGTAGCTTTAGAAGATAATTTAGGTAATTAGGTAATTCAGTTAAAAATAAGGGATAGATTGTGTATTATTCGAAACTTTTATTTTAGTTTTCGGGGATAAGGATTTAGGATGTATTTAAAGTGTGCGCCAAGAGCATGTTCTGTTTATAATTTTCAGATTTTTACCTGAATTAAATACGAATACTATGGCGCTGATTGTAGGTTTCATGATTAACAGTCATTTAATGTTGTGATCATTGAGAAAAGAAATCAAAGTACGCAACTCTCGGTTCGCGCTTGGTTAGTTTTTTACAAGACTAATTTTGTATTGGTAATAAAACCGTATTTAGAATAAACATAAAAAGGGTATATTTTTGTGCAGTGTGTCAACAAAAGTTCATAAGCACTTGCCTACATAAAAAAGAAATACCGTTTGTTTTTTAATTAACTCGGCATGTTTAAACCGACAGCTAGAATTTCATTGAGGTATATTCGCATAGTGCCTGTCATGTATCGATTAATTACATGTTCTTTTTATTAATAGCTGAAGCTTTGTTCACTTATCGGTAATGAAGTAAGCGTTTATTTTTGCAAAAGTTATTAGCAATTTGCACGGTTCTTTATAATTTTAACCATGCGTTATTACTTTATATTTAATATACCCGTCTAAACTTCAGCAGTTCTACGTATTTATCTTTGTATTACTTTGTTTATGTAGTTTACTAATTTACTAAATGTTCTGATTGAGTTTCAAAGGTATTTGAATTTCTGTGCTGTCTTAAGTAAATTTCCTCGTTAAGTGTTTGCGTGAATTTGATATGTAATTTTCTTTATCGCAAACCAACGTTTCCAGATAATACATTTTTAGTAATTTAATGAAAATAAGCTTGTTAGATGCAGACTAAAGTAAGTTGATATCTATAAACTGTAGAGTTAGAGCTTTATTTATACCGGTGTTAATTTTCTCATAAAACTATTGAACTATGAATAATAAATGAAATATTAACTAATATGTACGAAATCGCGATCCATATCTGGCAATTGCGATAAATTTCTGACCAAGAACTAAATGTTCTTCATTACCTTGGTTTCCGTGCCTATCATGTGATATAAGTTACATAGATTCAGTTTGTCAAACATCTACCTTAGTAAGACCCTTATTAAAAATATGAAACGCTACAGTTACCAGTAAATATAAATAGATGACGATATATTGCTTGTAACATGATATTTTATTTTAAAATCTGATAAACTTACTTTTTTGTGTTTCATTCCCACCAGTTACTCGTGCTGGTGGGCGGGCAGTCCCTCCGACCTACACTGTAGTGCAAAGCCGGAGGGTAGGGTTAAGGCCCTCTTCAGCCTCCTTGCAGGAATCGTGGGAATGGGTGGGTGGTGTGGTTAGGGAGAGAAAGATGAGACCGACGAAATGAAGATAGAAGAGAAGTGAAAGATTATCTGTGGAATTTTACTGCTCCCGCATTTGCCTAAATGATCCAAGGAAACCACAGAAAACTTGGACCAGGGCAGTTGGACCCGAGTTCGATCCGGTGACCTCCCGAATGCTAAGCAATGATCTAGAGCACTAGACCACACCGCTCGGTTAAAATATGCTAGCGTGCTGATGAGAAATTTACAATTTAGTTTCGAAGCTTACGAACAATATGAAATGTGGAATGCAAATAAAATATATATTCAAGTTTCCTAATATTTGCTTTTTCAAGTTTATTGTATTACTTTACCACAATAAAAACAGACGAAAGTAATAATAATTGTTGCGTCGTAATTTAATAAATTAAAACGCCGTGTTGTTAGTACGGAGTCCAATTTTATTTATTAATTTGATTTAATTTTTAAGTTCAGTACAAAATTATTATTTTTATTGCTTAGTCAACTTTGCTTGTTGGCATCGAATCTAAGACTCCTTTTCGTTTTTAAAACAAAGTAAAACTATCTTCAGCACTGTCGCCACCCCTCAGTAGTTTCCCATTACGGGCCATCGTGTCGATATAGAGCTGTCTCTTGAAGTACAATTTATAACATAAGATGATTTTATATCCTAATCATCAATTTGGCTTTATAAAGCAACACTCCACCACACAACAACTTGTTAGAGTCGCTACTTACATCTCGGCCGGCCTCAACAAAGGGAAAACAACCACAGCGACAATCCTGTACATCGAAAGAGACTTCGATAAAGTATGGATACAAGGAATAATCCTAAAACTAAGCATTTTAAAAATCTCCGATAGAATGATAAAAGTACTGCACTCCTACCTCACAGAACGACAATTCTGCATAAAAATACCAAGTACCAAATCCAACCCTAAAATACCAGAAGCAGGAGTCCCACAGGGCTTTATTATAGGACCAACCCTCTATCTCCTATACACAGCTGACATGCCCATCAGAGACAACATTTTCATTTCATAATACGCGGACGATACCCTTATAGCAGCCCAGACCCAAATAAGAACCCTCACTGTCAAAAGATTAAATAGCTATCTTACAGAACTGGAAAAATTGCTAAATACTTGGCGCATTAAAACCAATGAGTCCAAGACCGAAGCTATCTGTTTCAACAGAAAACATAGAACATCGAGCAACGACATCATCTTTAAAGGAACTAAAATTCACCTCAAGAGCGAAATAAAATACCCCGGTATCACACTTTATTAATAGATAGATATTTTAATTTAGTCTCGATTGATACCAGACTTTTTAGAATTATATTAGGTAATGTAACAACAGTTAGTTAGAATTATAATTTTAGTGAAGGCGTGTGGTATCCTAAATAATGTAGTAGGTAATTAAACAAGTACGATGACACACTTGAAGATAAAAATAGACTATTGAAAGGCAGAAATAAATTGAATTTACACCAGCAACGTTCATTTACCGATTATAATTTCCCCGATATTCTACAAATAGGAACGTAAAGTACTAGCCACTCGTCGTACAAACTTTCCTATTTCAGAATAAAGGCATCGTTGGAATTTGTTGGCAAACGTATGGCGTTTAGGTAATTGTGATTCGTGATTGCGGTTACAAATTTGCGAGGTAATTGTGTGTACATTTTGTATGTCGGTAGCAGTGGTCACCTGGCTGGAATTGCTTAATTAACTTCAATATACAGTTGAACGATTTAACCTCTTCCCTTGTCCGGATTATAACCGCAGGGGTATAGGCAACAACGTTTGCAATGACAAAAGTTGGGTAGCATAAACAAATAACGACAGAAATGTAAAATGGGGAGAAAAATTAAAAAGTTCGGACGTCAACTGACTTGATTTAAAACTGAAATTAAATGACTGATCAAATTAAAAATGAACGACTCAGTGAAAGATGTCGATAATCTCTATTTTCATTAAAAACTGACGACAAAGCAAAAATTGGAAGGAAGCACAGGATTGAAGTGAACGTATGTCCCTTTAAATCGAAGCGGGGATTTAGCGAAAGATAAATTACTGCTATTAAAAGAGGTGTAAATGCTGCAACTTCGATAAACGATATAAAAATGCAAGTTATAATATATATAGTCAATTAAATTAAAAAATAAACAACTTGCACCGTTTGAACACATTTATTGTAATTCTCGACAATATGGTTTCGACCTTATTTTTACAGCAACTACAATTAAAATATAACTAACAGTCTTTTTATGTATCCGAAAGGTGTGCCTCTAGGTAGATAGTTATAAACTAGTGAGAAGTAGAGGTGGATTTAAAGTATACAATTCAATTTGGTTATTTACTTTATTCTTATTTGATACTATTGCATTCTTAATTTCTAGATTTTCCAAGAGATTGAATTTTAAGTTTTTTTCTTGGTGACCAATTGGCCTTATATTATCTATGTCTACTTTGTGGTTGGTTAGTAATCAGTGTTCAGCTTTGCCTGTGTTTTTTATCTTCTTGTCTATATAATAGACATGTTCTTTTAATCTAGCTTTTAGTGATTGTCCTATTTGACCGATATATTTTGTGTTGCATTGTTTGCAATTTAAGAATAAGCGACACTTTTTGTTTATTATTCACAATTAAATAATGTAAATTTTTGCTGTTTGATGAGACTGCTTGAAGTTTGAATTGTTTGAAAAAGTTTGTAATTATTCTATTAATTTTACTATTAATGAAACCAAAGTTACTAGTATTAAATATATTATCAAAAAAAAATATATATATATATATATACATATATATATATAATATATATAATTTCATTAATAGTAAAATTAATAGAATAATTACAAACTTTTTCAAACAATTCAAACTTCAAGCAGTCTCATCAAACAGCAAAAATTTACATTATTTAATTGTGAATAATAAACAAAAAGTGTCGCTTATTATATATATATATATATATATAAAGCAAGGACTTTGCTTTTCAACGGTAACACCATCAAAACAGAGAAGATTTTTGTATGTTTAGTTTCATTAATAGTAATTTTAATGGTAGAATGAAAAACTTTTTCAAAACAATCAACATTCAAGCAGTCTTATCAAACAATAAAAATCGGTAATTGTAAACAAACCAAAAGTAGACACTTTAAAAAAGAGATTCTAGGTTAACAGGACATACCCTGTACGATTTGATCATTCATCATCAGTCCGAAGACTGGTTGGACATATACCTCCTCTCCTTCCCAAATTTTACATCCACAACTACTTGCGAACAATAAAATAATATAGGTCTTCCTCTAGCCCTTGTTACTCCTATATCTGCTTCTAATATGTTTGTAACTAGTTCTTTATTTTACAGGAGGTCTCCTACAATCCTATCTCTCCTATTTATTATTAACATCAATAGCGCCCTTTGTTCTCCTTTTCTTTCTAACGCCTCCACATTTATAATAGTTCATTTACGTTAAATTAATTACAGTAGGCTATCTCTTTCGTTTATTTTGATTAAGAAATAAAGAAAAGTCCGAGTTGTTTGGTTTTAGGTGTATATTGTTAAATTTCTCGATTAATAGTCCAATTTCTCTCGAGGGCATTTTTAATTATTCTTTCAAACTATCAATAGTGACCATTTGATTAAACATATTTAATAAATGTAATAAATAAAATAAAAGTTTTGGATATTTCAACAATTATTTATATGTTTATTTACTCTTGATAATGACCACAATATTGTCGAGTACAATAAACAATTGTTGAAACATCCAAAACTTCTGCTTTATTACATTTATTAATTATTCTTTGTATTTCTAATATATATGTCGTCTAAAAATACTCTAGCAGAGCAAGAGAATAATTTATGAAATTAATTATTTATAATAATTAGATTTGTTTGAAAAAAAAAATTTCGAACCAAACAATTTCACCGTTGCGACATCTACTCTACCAGTAAACTCTATTATTACTCTCATAGCTGTAAGGGATAACACGGAGTAGAATTTTTGTGTTTATTTGAAAACTCTATTGAATGAGATCTACTAAACCAATTACCAATGTTAAGACTTTGTCCTGCGCTTTATTGTGTTTACACTTGAATAAATCCTTTTGAAAACGGACGAATAAAGCAAGCTACTGACCTAGTTGCTCATTCTGTCAACGTTGTGATAAAATACTACAGAGGAAACATAATATAGAAACAGTTTTGTATAGAAAAGCTCATATGACTTATATGGATGCGGTTATTCTACAATAATAAAATAAAAATACATAAACAGTATCAGCTGCAAACTCCAATGCATGGTAAAGGTACCATGAAGAATTCTTAATTAAATTAAATAATTAACTAATACATAGTTTTGTTTCGGTAAAATTTACTAAAATGTACTACAAAAAATTGTTTTAATCAATTGTTAATTTTTGAGGGATAAGTTATTATTAATGTTTGCATATTTAAATCGGAAATATGACGTTCCTGATGAGTAGTTTATTGAAACTACCAGATCTGGATTGCGATTTCGAACTTTATAAGCCTCAATAGCACACTATAAGTAGCGCCGATAAATCACTGAGAAAACCGAAGTGAATACACACAGAATAATTAAATATCAGTAATAATGTGGCAGTATGTATTTATATTTGCTGTTAATTATAGCATTTCATAATGTTTATAAATTTAATATATATATATCTGGTCAGTAATTTAACTGAATTTAGAAAAATGCTGATATCAAGTAGCAGTATATCAGCTTCTGTAGCTATTAGCCCCAGATCTACAATTTTTCTGAACCTGAAATTGGCGCCCCTTCCTTTATAATTTCAACATATCTCACGACACAAGTATACTGGATACGAATTTTTTTGACGGGGATAACAAAAGCCATTAAATACATCTGCACCCTTTATAGTCTATTTGTTAATAACTTTTACTTGTATTTGAAATTAATAAATATATTTGAATATTACTAATGTAGACAATGCACTGATCAGACTTTGCATACCTTTAGTCCTTAATCCTCGGAAAATTTTACAATCTAATTTTGCAACATCTTTATACGTCGAGCTATCCTTTACGCAAATGAATGTATGACATCGTCAAAGCTCGTCGTTTTATTTTCGATGGCTAGGATCGCGAAGCCAGGTAGACGTTGTTGACTCATTTTTCAACACAGACAGGTTTTAATTGTTTTTAGTTTGATGAAACTTCGTTCACAGCTTTCACATGTCGTCGATTATGTGCTGTTTAATTATTGCACATGGGGACATAGGTATGTTGGAACAGGAATACATTCCTTTTTTCCTTGATTCCGTTGACAAGTAAATATTGCTTTTTTGTCTTTGTAATATTTCCTACCTAGATAAACTCTATTTTTTTGCAGATTATCAGTGGACAGTTGTTCGCACTTTCTACCCTTGTTCTATTTCTTTCATTTCTTTTTGGAAAACAGCTGAGTTGAATCTATTGTTCTTGATTAATCCTCGTCGTACTGCCTTTCCCTTCTGGAAATTAGTTTGTTTAATTGCTTATATTCTATTGAATTTTCTCTTATTTCTTGTAAGGTCCGAATAAGACCTGCACTGTAGCACCAGAAATCCTTCTTCAGCACCCTTTGCGGATTTGTGGGAGTGGTATTTGCCTGAACGACTTAAGGAGATGACACAAAAAGATGGACTACGCTATTCGGACCTTGCATCGAACCGGCCACCACATGAATACTAAGTTATGGTTTAGAATACTAGACCACGTCGTGCCAATGGTTGCATACCGAGCAGCGTGGTCTAGTACTCTAGATTATTGCTTAGCATTCGGGAGGTCACCGGCTCGAACCCGAGTCTGGCTGCTCTAGTCCAAGTTTCCTGTGGTTTCCTTGGATCATTTAGGCAAATGCTGGAGCGGTAATATTCTACAGATTATCGTTCACTTCTCTTCTGTCTTCATTTCGTCCGTCTCATCTTTCTCTCTCTAACCTCATCACCTACCCATTCTCACGATTCCTGCAAGGAGGCTGAAGAGGGCCTTAACCCTACCCTCCGGCTTTGCACTACAGTGTAGGTCGGAGGGACTGCCCGCCCACCAGCACAAGTAGCTGGTGGGAATGAAACACAAAAAAGTAAGTTTATCAGATTTTAAAATAAAATATCATGTTACAAGCAATATATCGTCATCTATTGATGTTTACTGCTAACTGTAGCGTTTCATATTTTTAATAAGGGTCTTACTAAGGTAGATGTTTGACAAACTGAATCTATGTAACTTATATCACATGATAGGCACGGAAACCAAGGTAATGAAGAACATTTAGTTCTTGGTCAGAAATTTATCGCAATTGCCAGATATGGATCGCGATTTCGTACATATTAGTTAATATTTCATTTATTATTCATAGTTCAATAGTTTTATGAGAAAATTATCACCGGTATAAATAAAGCTCTAACTCTACAGTTTATAGATATCAACTCACTTTAGTCTGCATCTGACAAGCTTATTTTCATTAAATTACTAAAAATGTATTATCTGGAAACGTTGGTTTGCGATAAAGAAAATTACATATCAAATTCACGCAAACACTTAACGAGGAAATTTACTTAAGACAGCACAGAAATTCAAATACCTTTGAAACTCAATCAGAACATTTAGTAAATTAGTAAACTACATAAACAAAGTAATACAAAGATAAATACGTAGAACTGCTGAAGTTTAGACGGGTATATTAAATATAATATAACCTCATCACCCACCCATTCTCACGATTCCTGCAAGGAGGCTGAAGAAAGCCTTACGCCCTACCCTCCGGCTTTGCACTACACCGTAGGTCGGAGAGACTGCCCGCCCACCAGCACAAGTAGCTGGTGGGAATGAAACACAAAAAAGTTTGCATAGTGTAATAGAACGTGAAATGATTATCATGCTGTCCTTTGCAGCATGTAGTCACTTTCCGAATGCACCCAATAAAACGAGTTTTTTTCAGACATACTCTTTGGCGCTCCCTTAAATTGCTATACAGGACAGATGATTCAGTTTGTCCCTCCTTCCCTAGATTAGGGGTCGTTTTCTACTAACTATAGAACCACAGCTAGACGTCTTTCGAAGATTTCCCCTCTTTCACGAAAACAAAAAAAAAATGAAGACATTGTATATTATCTATGGATCGTATGTATTATAAAACACTACAATTGGTAGTAAATAACTACAGATGGGGATATACTGACATATACTTGATATTAATTATCATGCTTGCATGAGTTAATTTCGGTTAGGTCGGTGATTTGTCTAATACACCTACCCTATATGACAAAAGTAAAGCAACTAATTAAAACCAAATAAACCCGTAGGTATGTTCATAGTCTCTTTAAGTATTCGATCAAAAGTACTTTCGCTTGTTTTCGTATCATATGTAAAATAAAGTAAAACATATTCAGAAACGGTGTTATTGTCATTGACTAATTCAAATATTTTAAGTTTAAAGTGAGCAAAATCATACGTGACAAAAGTAACTTTAATAAAAATATATTTTTAATTTGACTTAACAACGGAAAAAAGTAATTATGGTTGGAGAATTATAAAAATAACAATATTATAAAAGTATTAACGTAATGATTAGTAAGAAATCCATTGTTGGTTATAACCTTCTGGTAACGAAGCGGTATTGAAGAAAATAAATTTTGGATGGTAATAATTGGAGATTCGTTCAAACTTCGTTAACTTTATCAATTGGAAATCTAGTGGTCAGAATCCGGTGTTTAACTCTTTCCGATAGATTCTCGATACCGTTGAGGTCTGGTGTTTGTGTTGTCCAATAAATCTGGGCGTCGTATTCGTGAAACCATTCCTATTCAAGGCGAGATGTGTCTTCTATATCATTGTTGTTTTGGACAACAAATTGTAAGGATATCTCTTCTATTTCGCTTTATACAAATTGGTTTAACTATTAACATACTCATTTCTGTAAAAGATGCCAAAATGCTTAATTTACCCATAAATATTCTGTTTTAAAAATACCTTAATTGCAGATCCTTTTTGCACAAAATCAAAAAGTTGCTTTACTTTTGTCTCCCTAATAATTTATTTTGTTTATAGAAGTAATTAAATTTTAAAGCACTTTCTTTTCGACTGTAATTACGACCAACTATTATTTCACCTGAAAGGTTTCTACTTTCCGTGGTAACCGTTTGGATCTTTAAATGTTTGATTTTATCATTGAAGTTTTTTGACATTTGTACGTTAACATTTACAAAAATCGTAATTAATTTTTGAGATCTTGCTCTATAAACTCATAACAATTATTTATTCACATTATCGAAAAAAAATGTAGTTTTTAACTAAAATGTACAGGATGTTCTAATTTTATGGTTAAATTTGATCAACTTCAAAGGGGCATAAGTCAATTTTTTAAATAGAGCGTATGCCGTTTTCCATACCCACAGTTTTGAATTGTTGCAATAAAGCATCCACAATGAATAATTTAGATTACTACTACTACTACTACAGCAATCAACATATTTTAAATTTATTTTATTTTCATGGTGAATGTGGAAAAAATACAGAAAGAACTTGCAGACTTTTTAAACCCTGTATACCACTTTTTTCAAATTGCTGAAAAGGCTAAAGATACTGGGTTCGAGTACCGCTGAGGGCGTGACAGCAGTAACAAAATTTTCCTCAGTAATATAAGGTAATCTGTAGTGGGTACAAATTAATTCAATAATTAATATCGCATTAATGTATTGATATTTTTTGTAATTTCGACAATTAGATTCTTTCCTAACAACAATAAATTCTATGGATAAAATAAATCAATTAACGGTTGAAAACAAAAGCAATAACAGTTTAAATTTTCTAGAATTAGGTTTAACTAGAGTTAATAGTATACTTTGCATATTGTACATTGTATTTTTATACTTTCTTGAGAATAGTCGGTTCGATCGATATAATTGTCGAGTAAATACATTGCTGAAACTTTTCAGGGTGCTATTTTTTCTTAAACTATAACTATATGGGTCCTAAGTCGTGTCTCTATGTTAATTGATTGTTTTTTCTATGTATTAGTGGTGTGATACAAAGTGAAAACTTCTTTAGACGCACCGCGTACAGTTTTTTTTTTTTTGATCCATCAAGCTCCGAGGTGAAACACTAATTACTGTCAAGCCTGCAGGTGAAATTCACTGTCGAGTAAACATCGAGTAGCAAAATAACGTCAAGCGTGGGAGAAACGGCTGCTGTTGTAAATTGTCACAGCCACTCTACAGAATCAGGTATTCCGAACGATGCCGACGGCTGGTCGTTTTACAGAAGGACGGTGTAATCTAGAGTTGCTAATAAACGTTTAGCCGAATTGTCGATTTATTGCGTTTGGTATTAGAAGAGTCAGCGGCGGATTTAAGGGAGAACTCCCAAATGGCAAATGTTTGAAGGTTCTGGTAGTTTTTATATCTGTTGTTGAAAGCCTTTTATTCAAAATCACCAATATTCAAACGTTTATATTATCTACGTAACTTATAATAAAGCAAACTTAATTCTGTCCTCGGATTTGCATTTGGTGCATCAAAAAACTTCGGAAAAGTACGTAACCTAAGAGGTATGACTAATTTTACCGGACTGTGTAATAGTACAATAACATGGTTCACATTTGTATTTAACATAATATATGTATGTTGCTTTGAATGAATTACGACTGTTATAGATGTATTGGGTTCGGTTTTCAGTAACTATTTTTCTTGTTATCTGCTTATTGTAGTTATTTGTTCCCTTACTGTTTTATACCTACTTATTATTATCTATTGTCTCATTTTTACTTCTTTTTAGAGTGTACTTAACCTAATCTAAACTGGAATTATTGGAAATATTGTTGATTTTATTGTGGCGTCAATTTTTTACAGTTTCAATTCCCTTGTTGTAGTAGTTTACAACAATATCGCAACTAAACATTGTTTATTTTGAAACAGACTCTGGTAAAATAGACTTTAGATAATAGAGTAGAGGACGGTGGGACGAGGGATGCGAGGTCAACAAACTAGTCTATCTGTACTATTATTACAAAAAAAAGATCCCTGTGATGTCGTCCATTGCACTCTCGACTACGACAATAGGCATGTAATTGTACATATTTGAAGTTGGTCATTTTCACTTGATAGCGTACTCAATTTGAATAATTGAACGTTGCCGTATTATGAATTACAAGCGTGCGTTGTTCAATTTCTGCAATTCGAGAGTAGTGACCGAAAATTTCCCGTTGATCGCTTAGCAATATTGTCAATATTACAACTGCATTGTAAATTGCAACGGGGTTGTTGAACTCGACTATGGGGGTATGTAGATGGGAACATTTTGCCTGAAACAGACTGATGCTCTATCAAAGGTTCACGCTTGCAATAAAGTAGTATCAAAGCAACGCAACTGTACATGTTTATCGACAGTGTTGATTGGATTTTCAGCTGGATAATAATAGACATCGCGTACAGGTAAATTCTTACGTAACATTACACTATCGGGTTGTGAACAAAAACAAACTTGGATGAGGGGAATTTGAATTTGAAAGCAGAAAGGTTTGATAATTACTGAAGAAGTTAGAAAAAATAATTATTTTGAAAACTAAAAGTAGGGTATCAATCAGAAGGTAGTAAAGATGGAAAATGCACAAGATAAATTCGGTAAACGATGTTGAAATGTAGAGGGGATTATAGGAAACTACAAGTAGGGATCAATTAATTATATTCGAACACGAAACCGTTCGACAATTTTAGCGTCACAAATTATGGATTCGATTGAGTTGGTTGAAAGTGCTTGGGGTAAACAACAAATTGTGTTAGAAGGTTACGGAACATTCAAAAGTTGTTCTAATCTTTTCGATCAACTTTACACTCTTCAAGTCGATCTGAAAAGCACAGAAAATTACACGAATGTGCGTCCGGCTATATATGCATTATTACCAAATATAAAAAAAGATACCCACAAGAGACTGTTTGAATTGATAAAAAGTAGTGTTCCAACGTTTAGTCCAAAATATTTGAAAATTGATTTTGAACTATCCACAATTTTGGCCTGCAGAAGAGTATTGCCTAATACATCATTAAAAGGCTGTAATTTTCATTTCAAACAGTGATTATGGCGAAAAATTCAAGAATTGGGATTATCATCTACATACCGGACAGACCAAGAAGTAAGAAACCATGTTAAAATGACTGCAGCTTTAGCGCATTTACCAATGCCGTTATTAGAAGAAGGATGACTTTATATCATGGAATAATCGCCAAACAGATACGCCATATGCACTTACAATGACTATTTTATTGATCAATGGATGGAAAATTATTATTATTATCAAACAAATACGGACTCGGGCAGCAATGCTACTGTATAATCTCTTTTTCAATCTGGCGGGCAGCAATTCAACTTTTTCAAGGCCCGGGCAGCAATGGGGCTAAGCCACAGTGGTATCGAGCAGGTAATTTACGTAGAAATAGCAATTACTGTGAATAATGATTGCCATATGTACGCGAATATTCTTATGAAATGAGATTCTTTTATCGGCGTATGCGACTTTTCCGCCACATAACTAACATATATACTGTATGCTCACGCACAGCTATGAGAAATTAGCCAATCATGTTCATCCCCGAAAATCATCCAGCTTGAATGTGTAGCCTAATGACTAATAAGCGGCTTACTTGAAACATTTTATTCCAATACGTTTTAAATTTAAATAGGCAGCTGCTCTTCAACATGGCGGAACTTGGGTGACATGCGCGAACTGATACAAAATTCGGTCGCAGAGTAAGCACACCTTATATAGTCAGTTATATCATGGTACAATTTACTATTGTCGTCATAGTTTTCTAGATTTAATTCAAACTATCTAACGTGCACTTTGTGAAACATTGTTGAATTCACCAATTTATTTATTTGAAACTCGACAATTGTTTTGGGCTTTGCCCATTATCAAGAGTAATACTAGTATAGGATATATGGAATGAGAACATATGGGAATATGCAAACTTCGAAACATTTGTCGAGTTTCAAATAAATAAATTGCTGAAGATTACTTCGTTTCACTTTCTTCGTGTATTCAGATTTATTTGTCGAATGATATGCCATATAAACGGTTGGACATATAAAGTTATTATAAACCGATTTTTGTTTTGTTTGTCAAGCGCTTGGCAATGCCGAAAGGCGCAGTAAAATTACCGGACTCTATATTTCCGGTAACAACATTTTTGCAATTGCAACGAGTGTTAATAATTTAGTTATGATTGGTACCGAGGTTATTGAATTTTCATTTGAATCACACTTAAAAGTTGCCCACTTTGTGACACAATAGAATAAACTATTGCCAGGTAAGTGAATAATAAATAACTAACGTCAATATAATCGATTTAAGAAATAATAAGGATCGTTTTACGTATGTGTAAACAATATACCGTATTATTGGATGTACATATTTAAAAGCAATAAACTTAAGTTTAGAATTTTATCAATTTTGTTAAAAAAAATGGGAAGTAGAATAATGTGATTGATTGTTACTGTTTCTTTATGTTATAAAGTTATAATTCAACTAATTTAATTACAATTTTCGAAACTTAAGAATTATCTTTTTTATAAATTGATTAAGGCTTTCGCGGCCAGTTGATGAACTGGTGTTGTCCTTGTTCGGGTGTACAGGCCGTCGTCGGTTGGAATTGCTTCCTAATGTTTCACTAGCACGAGTGGCGAGCTTCTTCAGAGGTCTATCTATTTTAGCTGTTGGTTGTAGACTGTTCCTTTCTCCTACGCAGATGGTATTTATGCCTGTGGGTAGGGGGCGGAGCTTGTGCCGCTTCAGTAGATTTTGATGTGTCAATCGGTATGGTTCGTGCGTTCCTAAGAATTGGGTTCCAGATCTAATTCAGTCTAAGGGTCTCCTCCTTCCTGTTGAAATTATCCGGATTTATGTGGATTTCTATGGCTTCTCTGGTCAGTCTGTTGTAATAGCCGTTGACTGATGTCAGCAAGGTACAGCTTTCAAAGAATATTTTGTGTTCTCCGTCGTTCAATGTGTGTTTGGCTACTGCTGATTTCTCAGTCTGTCCTAGTCGGCAGCTGGCTTTATGCTCTTTGAGCCTTGTCCTTACAGATCTTTTAGTAGTTCCAATGTATACCTTGCCACAGGAACAGGGTATGCGGTAGACTCCTGGATTTGAAAGTGCGTCCCTCCTGTCCTTCGCAGATCTGAAGGTTTGCTGGATTTTCTTTGTCGGCTTGAAAATAGTTCCAATGTCGTGCTTCTTCAAAATTCTGCCGATTCTGTCCGTGACTCTCGGAACATAGGGGAGATAAGCTTGAGTGGTGGTGCGTTGTAATTCGGTTTTTCGGGATATTGATGTACTTAAGCCCATTGATCTCTCGATCTCCTTTTTGTTGTAACCATTTGCTTGAAAGGCCGTCCGCAGGTGTTCCAGTTCTGCCTGCAGGTCCTCTGGTTCACAAATCCTTCGAGCTCATTCTGTTAGGGTTCTAATTACTCCATATTTTTGACTCGGATGATGGTTAGACATAGCGTGTAGGTATCTGTCCGTGTGGGTTGGTTTTCTGAATACTGTGTGGCCCAATTTGTTGTCTCGTTTCTTTTTTATTTTTTATTAACCAAGACATAATTTATAAATCGTTACAGTTATTTACCTCAATTGCTATTTAGGTAGTGTGGATTACACAAAAAAAATATCAGTTTGGGGCACATCCCACCTGTTTACAAACATCTTTTAAAACAAAATTCTAAATGAAATGGTAAAAAGTAACTACTCATTGTATGTACATTAGACAAATTAAGCAGCATTTCCCGTGAAATTTTGTGTAATATTTCATATGAGATTTGTCTTGTTTAGCCGGTAGGTAGCACAACAATCAGAATTTAAAAAATCCATACGTCAATTGGTTTTTAAAAAATAGTCATTTTCTAATTTTAAATACTTTTTCGTTTTAATCTGTTCATGAAAGGCGGTTTCCTATTATTGTGACATGAATATTAGCATTTCAGTGTTAGTAGTTAATTCGATGTAGAAAGTAATATACGTTTGTTAGGTATATTAGTAACTTCGATGTTTATGATATCTTATTACAGAAGTTTGGTATTAGCCACAAAATTGAGGTTGGTATGTCTTAATAGGTATATCGAAAGCTTTCAGCTTCAATGGCTCTCGAACAAATAATGTAGGTTGTGTGGGCAGCTAGGGCGCTGTACACGCGCATTTTCAATCAGAAGTCGCAGGCAAACTAGGTGGGAGGAAAGTATCAGGAGTATTTTCAGTTAGTCTCGTAAACATTGAAGGACTAATATGCAGCTTTGCTTCCTTGATATTTTGAAATATAGATACACTTCCGTTTTTGTTGTGGTTATTGATTGAACTCGATGTGCCCGAGTCATTGAAATTTAATTTTATTGCATCATATAATCAATTCAACATCGTTACGTCTTTTATCTGATAATGACAATAACGTGTGGTAAATTTGCGCTTCTGTTTATGAAATACAGGAATAGGGTTTTGTAAAAAATACATCGAGATCGTATTAAGAACCACGTATACAAAGATTAATGATAGTAATCTAAATTATACGCCGTAGTGCCTAGATTTAGGTATTTACATTAAATGTATACATGTACATTATAGATTATGTGGAACATACAAAATGAGACATTGGCAGAGACGGATATAGGGAGGGAGCTACGGGGCCAGTAGCCTGTTCAGTATATAAAATTGTATAAAAAAAGCGGTGGTGTTCGAATAGCAGGTACTCGAGCCGAGTCGAATCGAATAATTCGAAAAAATAAAATAAATCAATATTTTCGAATTATTTGGCTGGAATTATTCGCTTTTTCCTGCAAAAAAGCGCCCTCTACGAGCCATATAACGAACTTGTCGTTGTTTTCTATCGTTGCTCAGCAACGACTTAGTACGATTTAAATGTTACTCATTTACTCATTTTTTAACACACATAAAATATTAAATTTATTTTTTCTTTATTGACAAAAAATTTAATGGGTACTATTACCTATTATTTTATAATGCAAAATATAACTTAAAAATAAGATTGAGAATAAAGAAAAATTACAAAAATTTTTACGAAAAACCCTGAATATCTCGATATTTTCCAATAATTAACAAAAAAACGAATATTCGATTCATTACGAATTATTGATCATTTGAAATAATTCACGCAGCCCTAATGTAAACTCATTACGTGTGGTTTGGGCCATGCTAGTTGCATAAAATAATAAACGACGGAAAATTAAGTAAAAAACTATGATAAACATAATTTATTAATTTATCATTGATATTGATTATATGAACTCCTCTTTGACTTCGACATTTACAGTATAATTGTTGAAGGTTATGTTCATGGACAGTCTATCATTAATTTTTTCCTTACGTTGCATTACTGTTGCAGTTATTTGCTACGTTTCCTTAGACTTCAGCCACAGTGGAGCGGAATTTTTCATTGCTAAAACGTTTTTAGAGTTATTTACATAAAATAGACTAAATGGTTTAGAATTAAGCAATATCTACAAGGAAACCGAAATTTTAAAAGTGGAATCGTTTTGTATGCTTATATTTCTACGCCTTAAAACTTTGGCTTGGGCTTCTGACGTTTATTCAGACGACTTGTCAGTCGTCGTCTTCAGTGACAAGAAAATATAAAATTATTTTCAATTTTTTTAATGCAGCCTTTTCCCAATTCTAAATCCTTGATCCGCCACTGAACATTAGTATAAAGCTGCTAATATGAAGAATCGATAAATTTAAATAAACCTGCAGTAATGCTTGGCGCTGCCTGACTCTACCTATCTTAGGCATACATAGCTATGTTTATGTTTAATTAAACCTCTACTCACTCCCACTTCTTAATCTTTCTTACTATCATAAAATTCAAAAAATGTCTTACCCCAATTTACAACAACACTTTAAGAAAAATGCGGACACATGTTTCGCTCACTTACGTTCTGAGCATTTTCAACGTAACGCTGATTAATTAAACGTTTTTGATCAATCAGTCCTGCGTTGAAAATGCTCAGAACGTAAGTGAGCAAAACACGCGTTCGCATTTTTCTTAATGTGTTGTGGTAAATTGGGGTAAGACATTTTTAAATTTTATTATTTCCATACCACAATCTTCTTTTCTTTGCTTTTTCAAATATGGTTTCCCGGTCAAAGGAATTAAACAGATTTAGGATTATTAGAATCAGTCTTGCGTTGAAAATGCTCAGAACGTAAATGAGCGAAACACGTGTCCGCATGCATTTTTCTTAAAGTGTTTTGGTAAATTGGGGTAAGGCATTCTTTGAATTTTATTATTTCTATACCGTCTTCTTTTCTTTGTCTTTTCTCTTATTATCAATTGAGCCGTCACACCTTGAAGAGCCAAGAATTTAGCCCAATGCAAAATTTAGTTAAAAATGAGGACATTTGGCATTTGGATTCGTGGTTCATCCTGATGTGACTTCTAGATAATTCTAAAGTGACTGTATACGAACAAACACGCGCCTTTTATATATTTATAATGTATATACGTCAGAATTAGAACGAGTGGATGCAATTTCCTTTAGTGCATAGCACTTATCTATGGGGCATAGCATTTACAATATTCCAATCATCGTAACCTTTCCCACCATAATCAAACATAACATAGCATTTCATATGCCACTCATGTGGTACAGGACATGTTATTATGTAGGCGATAAACCATAAAAAGTAATAATAGTAATTTATGCCCAAGATGCCGAAACAATTGTAGAGGGTAAATAAAACTCTTCCTGAAACTTTCCATTCCCTTATTTACTTATTATCGAAATGTTTCATAATTACCCAACCGCACAATCGTAAGAAGTTAAAAACAATTTTATTTATCAGAACCAACAAACCACACCTCGCCTTTTAGTACAAAAAAGATTCAACATTTAAAACTGGATTGCTATGAACAATTGCTATAGGCTACTGATGCTTTTAATCCATTTTTGAATTTTCTGCACATAGGCACATCTATCTTTTATATGGTATCACTCACGACCATATAGACGATACAATTAAATGACGCGCGGTTTAGTTCCGGCGCAAAGTAATACGCAGATTGATGACGTGTCGTAAGGTGAGTCACGGCTTGAGTTTGTAAAGCAGAAAAATAATAGTGACTGCGTTAGATGACATCGTAGCGTGATGTGACGCAGTTTATGCTCACCGTGACCTGCGTGTTGCAGTAACCTCTTATTTAGAAGGATTTCCAATAAGAGTTAGATGATGCAAAGAACCACAACCATGATGAACTTAACGGCGTTATCTTCATTTATTTCGTAATAAACAGCGGTTCTGGAGTCTAAATGTCATCATTGCATAAATATTACTTCTAAAATATTAGATAAAAATGTCATATTCTTGATAGCTGAAGTAAACTTTGGTAATAGAACTGCGTACAAATTTGAGATGTTTGTGGATGTGACTAAGGATTCGGCAGGACTCACCTTATGCACGTGACCAAACTGCGGGTTAATTTACAGTAGAATTTCAGGAAAAATGTATCAAACCCGGTTCAGAAATTAACATATTTCCAAATCTCCCCAGATTTTGTTGTGTGTATTTATAAATTGTTACTGTTTTTGTTTTAAACTGAATTGAATTTTAAAGCAGAAATACGGGAGAGGTAAATTGCAAGAGGTCATTGACTGTGCGAGGTTGAAATGTGCGGGTTCGTTTTCGAGGTGACAGTTCAAACCCTACTTCGTTTCTGCTTTGTTAATGTTTTTGCTGCCGGTAATCAAAAATCGATAAAAGTGTTTTACGTGTGTTAATATAGTTCGCTATAACGAGTCTCTATCACGAAGTCTGTTAGTGACAGTTTCACGCCTGCTTTTATTCGAGTGCATCATTTTGAAATACAATATAAGTACATACGTACATGTTGTTTATTTGAAATTCTAGTTGAAAATTAGTGTGACTAAAACTTTATATATTGAACTAGCTGTGGTATTATTTTCTAATCAAAACTTTTGTACTAAATCAAATTTAAGAGGTAAAGGCTTTTGCTAGAGTTTTGAAATTAATTTTTTGATGTGGATTACATTTGAAGATATTATTGAATAAAAAGCTAATTTTGTTGTGGTTTTCCTTAGTAATGAAAAAGTACATAATTTGATATGATACTTTTAACTCATCCGTATTACTAGGGCTCTTGACTGACGGCACTTGCGGATATAAGAAAATTTAAAGTACAACATATATGTACATTTTAAAGTGGTATTTTTTTATTTTAATATCAAGATTTTTTAACTACCACTCTGGCGACTTTGATGTTTAAGAACTCTTCCCTTACGTCCTATTGAATTCGAAATGATCATGTAGTGCCATTCGGAACAGTTTTATGAAAAACCAAAGATATTCAAAAAAGTTACAAAAATGTGTAAACATAGGCCTTAAGCCTCAATTTTGAATAAATTATGTTGACAGCTTGTTAATTATAAGGAAATGTATGCTTTGTCTAAAATAAGGGATTAGAAGATTTTACACCTCGCTTCTAAAGTTGAACTGGATTTCATTAGAATTGTATTATTATCTAATAAAAACTGCGCATGGAGAATATTTAAAATTTACAAAGTGGTTGAATTGTGTGTTGATTCTACATTTCTGTGTATGGGGGAACCAATGTGATTACTAGATTCATGAGATAAGTAATATTCGGAAGAAAAAAGTATATATATCGAAAGAAAAACGTATTAAGGGTAGAAAACTGATCATTAAGTGTTGTTTTGAATGCTTAAATGAATAGTTATTTATAAAAAAAATACACTGATGATTTTCAACTTTTTATTATTGATCACTTGACGATCGTTTTGCCAAACTTTGGCATCTTCGGAAGTTTGTAGTCAACCTAAAACTATTAACAATAATTGGTTTTAAATACTAGCTGAAAGGGTTGTATCAGGGAACAAGTTTAGAAGTGGGGAGCTGCATAATTCTGTTTGTTCATTGATTAATCTATTGCTTTTTTAAATTTATTAATTTATATAATTTCCAGAAATGATAATTTTTTTTATTTTCTATATGTAAAATTTTTAAAATTTCGTCTAAATTATGGTTGTTACATATGAGATGGTTAGCATAGTTACTTATGTAAAACATGTTACAATTTTTACAATTTAATCTATAAACCCCTGATATATTTAATTCATTTGTTTTATCTTTATTGTTCTTAATAAAACCTACTTAAGTTATTAGTAGTCTTATAATGCTATATTGCAATTGCTATTATGTAGTAAAAATGAATTTTTTTTTGTTGGTTTTTCTATGAATGTTAATGTTGCATATTTTTGTTTATCTGCTTTTATTGCTATTTGTAATCTATCGCTAATCTAATGCTAATTTGCCTTGAACGGGGTGTTTATTTATAACAATATCGGTATGAGTAGGTTTGTGAAAAATGGAAAAGTTATGTTTATTGTCAATTCTTTATGTGTTAAGATCGAAAAAGTTGATTTGGTTATTTACTTCTGTTTCCATAGTAATGGAATGAACAAACAGAATTAAGGAGCTCCTCACTTCTAAATTTGTTCCCTTCAGTTAATATTTTAGACCAATTATTGTTAATAGTTTTAAGTTGACTACAAACTTCCGAAGAAGCCAAAGTTTGGCGAAACGATAGTCAAGTGATCAATAATAAAAAGTTGAAAATCATCAGTGTATTTTTATTTATTTATAATATGAATTTCAACCAAGTAACGGTAGACTCGATATCATAGAATAGTTATTTCTTAAGTTAATGGCGAATGTCCACAGACGAAGTTTACTGCAATGTCTGTTGTTATTTGTTGATCTCGTTGTTAACTAGCAGCAGCTTCTGTTTGTCGCGATTCTGTGGGAACTGTTCATGGCGTGTTGATGAGAACAAACATGTTCGAAATCGAGACCCACGACTGACAGACAGTTTCGACGGAATGCTGACTACAAACTTATTTTTGATTTTAGATTTCAATGTTGGCATGTAAATATTTATTTATTACAAATTGTTGAATAAGAGCATTCTTATTTGAATTTTCTGTTTAGAAGCGTATTGTTTGTTAAGACAGAATTAAATTTATACTTCTTTTAATAAAAGAATTTTTAAAAAGTAATTAGTGGAAACAAAGAAACTTGAAAGTTCATTCCATTCAATAATTGAAATAGGATTCCTGGTTTTGTATAAGGGAACAATTCAGGCAGCAGTGGTGGCTCATATTGAAATTAAGCCGGTGTACTGCAGATTTTTCTTCCCCTATTTTTTGAGAATTAGCTCCTAACAATACTAATTCCATTGTATTATGAAGATAACTTTTGAAGTTATGGTGTTTCTTAATTTTTTAACAAGTGCACTAAATCTGTCATCCCTACTTCCGTTAGAAGTAAACAAGGAAAACAAAATAATGCACTTTATTGTTCAACCCGTAAGTTCAATTGTTCCTTGAACGAATTTCTGTATTAAATTGGCGCATATGTGCGTTTCCGCAACTAACACCTGCACACTTAATAAGAATATCGGACCTTTGTTTCTTAAATAATTTCTCTCTTCACTGTTGTATTGAACAGTATACATTAAACAAATACTTTAAACAGATTTCTTAAGACTAAACTTACATCTTAGGATAAAATATGTGTAATGCTGTATGCTTATATGTATGTATATCAAAACAACAACATGTTAGAGTCATAAGTATTTACAAAAAACGGCGAGATATAATAAATTAATCATGTAATCTATGTTCGGCAACCTATACGAGAAATAAAATCAAAAAACGAATTAGCTGGCTTGAATGCAGCGTACATATCCGTCTAAGTGCGCTGCTTTATGTCAGCAATGTATGAGGCGAGAGGACCCTGCCAGTTCCAATAGTACACCACAGCGACTTTATGTTGGCCCAGCTAAGTATAAAGCGACGCGCTCAACTAAAGACCCAGAGATTTAATTTGGTGTAGTACACAGCACAGGACAGCCGGCAACATTCGATTTTAAAGAAGTACAGAAGTGTCGCGTTTGGTGTAGATGTACTAAATTATTATAATAGTAAATTCTAGAATAAGGTTGGAATATCTAATTTTTGTTGGCAATTCTGCATGCAGTGGCAGCGCGTCTTATGTGTGTTTTGTTAATTTTGTTAACTCCCGGAAAATAATACGGAAACAATTACATAAAATAATTTGTTGTACATACATACATATATCCACAAGTACAGTATTCCAATTCTGTTGTGTTTAATTTTATCTTTATGATATAAACAAGTATATTTATTTTGTTTGAGAAATAAAACACAGTTCATTTAATTTCCTCGAACTTCTATGTACGTTAATCGATGTAAAATAGCTAACGTAGAAATCAACTGACTCAATAAATATGAGAAACATAACAACAGTTTTCGACATGCGCATTCTAAGTTACCATAAAATATCTCGCATTTAATATACTTATGCAATTAGTTAAATTTTTAGTTAATTATTCTTATTAAAAGGTCACCTACTATAATGTATGTTTTCGGCAACGTTATATCGGATAACGTAGGTGGATGTTTTAATGGAGTTATTTGGATAAAAGTTTGTTTGCATATCCAGCTAGGGTAACAGAAACAGACAATTTTGTGTGGATCCTACAATTTATTATCCAGTTGTGGAATAATGAAACGTAAAGGACGATAAAGCAGGAAAAATATCAACAGTACGCATGGACTTTATTATAGCCGGTAAAGTTGTTTGCTATTTAATTAGAACTTTGATATCCTAATTTAATTTTCAGTACCGAGTTTATTCAGAGAGAATCACAAATAATCTGCCGACGCAATTGAAAAGAAGATACAGTAGTTTAATAGTTTGAATCAATCTTTTCGTATTATGTTTCAAACTAACTTTATTTTTTTATTGTTACTTTCAGTTTGTTTGGTAAAAAGTGATTTAATAAATTGTAAAGAAACTGCAGTTGGGTAATTATGAAATATAGTTGAATAATGAATGGTACAAAAATTAATTAATTAAATTGCTTTTTCATGTTCCAAAGTGTTTATTAAAACCTTTACAATTGTTTCGAAATATTATGCCTTTTTCAAGAGTAAACAATCAGTAGATTGTAGAGGTTTTAATAAACACTTTGAAACATAAAAAAGCAATTTAATTAAGTGATTTAATAGTTTTAATAGATAACTTCAAATCTTTAAGCTATAAATTATTATAGATAGGTATATATTTACTTACTATTAGATGTTAGATGTATATAAAACTGTAAAAGCTTGAATATTGATAAATCTTAGGATTTACCATGAGCTGGTAAATGAAAGGATTGAAATAATATGAGACGATTTTTCGGACTTTTACCATTATAGATTGGTACATGCTAGGTTTTACCAATGACAATTAGTAAACGTGAATCTAAAATCATTTTTCTTTTACTAATAATAAATAACAATTAATAATACCAAATGGAGAACATAATTATTGAATGATTGCCTGTGTAATCAATAATTTATAATTAAGTATACCTACTACATTGTTTTATTCCCAAAACGAACATTTACTAATCGTTATTGGTAAATCCTAGCCAAATTGTAATGGTAAAATTCTGCCATTTTATCTTAATCCTTCATTTACTAGCTTTACAACAAAATTTATGATTTACCAATATTCGAGCTTTTACAGTAACATAGATAGAATTAAGATTCGGGCTAAATGGCGGAGTTGTATCTTTCACCCATGTTAATGCAGTATCACTGAAGATGTCAGCCGCAGTTGCCGACGAAATGTCTGGACCTAACCGTCTATTTAAATCACGGCCCTTTAGTTAGAATCGTGATTCTACTATAGATATTCTCAAATTAACGTTGGTATTATTGTAGAAATCAAAGTTAATAGCAATTAACACCGAAAATACTGTTTTTGGAGGATGCAAGTCAGGCTTTTTAAAGGTAAATTATAAGAGTACTTATTCTTAAAACTTATACCAGAAAGCGGAACGTTGGTGTTTTTTTGGTCTATTTTAGCTTTGATTTATGCAATGGTATCTTGAAAGGGGAAAGAAATGCAAAGTGGTTTTTGGTGTAAGGTTAGGTTCAGTTGAATTACTCAAACCGTTAGCCAGTGATGAATAGTCAAATTATCCTGGGATCAAAATAAGTCATTTGAACAGAACAAAAACAATAGTTTTTCTTCGATTACTCAAGAACGGTTAGTAAGTTTTTAATAATGTTTGGTACGTAGATATGTTTACGAAATTACTAGTTCCTGATGTACACATCAATGTTTTTAAAATACGATATGGGTAAAAATTCCCCTTACCATAAACTACAATTATTTGAAAGTTTCTTGGAGGCTTGAGTAAATACGTCAATTATTTCTTTTTTTGAAAGGTTAATACTATTTTAGCGACCCAATTGTTAAACTCTACATCACATCTGAAGCTGATGATTTTATAGTAGTCAACCAAATGACTTATCTCTGAATGAGTGCGTCATGGAATGTGTACTTGAGTCAGCAGGGTGGTTGTAGGTACCACTGGTGCCGTGCCTGCTCCCCTCATCACCAGCATTTACAGTATAAAACAGCGAATTTAGGCGGTTACCTGAGCTGCAATCGATGTTCACTTTGAAGACAAGCATAATGTGCTCCGCCTCTGGGCGAAGTAAACGTAATAATTTCGGTGGAAATAATTAGTTCGTTTTCATTGGCAATGCATGTGATACATAACATTTTATGCATGTGTTAGTGAGTCCACGTGCTATAGGTGCACGCCCTATATATTATTGATTTTATTCATCTTGAGTGGGGATTACGAATTCTCAATACAGATATAGCTAAAGGAGAATGAATGTCTTTATTTCAATACCTGTGGTTTGTGTGGATTATGGAGAGTGGAAGCTGGAAGGGTTGTATGTTGTATATATTTATGTTTGTAACGGTGTGATTGGTCAAGGTAGAGAACTACCTAATTGGGTATGTGTATGAATATGAAGATGGAGTAGTGTGCATGCTGGGAATAGATATAAATTTAGTCCTAAGAAATATTTGTCACAACGTAGTAAGTAGTTCTTCTGACGGTTTGGTCATCTGTTTAGTTTATGGTTTGCTTTATGTGAAGAGATTTTTCAATACTCATAAAGATTTGATTCAAAAAATAAAAGTTGTTCGTTGTCCAAAATTATTATTTAGAAAGCAGATATTAGTCGCGGAAAAAGCATATAAGCGCTAATTTAATAGCGAAATTTATCGAGGAACAATTGGATTTGTGGGTGCAATAAAAAAAGCATTATTTTGTTTTTTTTTTAATTTACTTTTTGGCGGCGATAAAGCATGGATGGAAGTAGGGTGACAGACTTTTGTTTCTAGGACCACAAATTTGAATTAACATTCAATAACTAGGTGAGTAAACATTTGCAGATCACGAGCCGCCACTGTCTAGAGATGATGTCAATAATATCCGACATTCTTAAAAAGTATAGTTGTTTTAAATAACTCAAAGATGTTTCGGGTGATTTGAAAAAAATTGATAGGTACACATTTTTATGGATGTACTAATTTTTGATATGTTTACCAATTTTACTAATATACGACAAGGGCAAAAATTACTCCCAATCTTAAGCAAATTTGGTCGTAATTTATTTTTAGAGTAGATTTTAGAGATTTTAGTTAGATAGACAGATAGATAGATAGATAGATAGATATATGGATAGATAGATAGATAGATAAATAGATAGATAGATAGATTTTAGAAGAGATTTCTTAGTAAAAAGCAATCTTCAAGTTATTACAAAAAACTGTATTTTTTTAAGAATTATTATCGGAAATAATCGATAGACGAAATTTAATTTCTCTGGAATTGTTATTTTTCAATGAAACAAAAAGAAAGGCAAATGCCGTATTTATTTTACCCTCCGAACAATTGTAAGTAAAGGTAGGGATGATTTTTAACCTTTTCGTATTAAAAAAAAATGATGAGTACATCAGAACTTCGTATCTTTGTAGACATATCTATGTACCAAATGTAATTGAAATAGTACTAAGCATTTTTGAGTAATCGAAGAGAAACTGTGTGTCCTTGTTGGTAGCGTTGGCAAACGAATCAATTTGGTGTATAGATAAGTTCGGTGCAATCGACTTATTTTGATCCCAGGATCCTGTGGTTGCTTAATATACGCGAAGTCTGAAGACACCCTGTGTTGTGACCTATAATCTGTTAATGTGACATGGCTAAATATTTAGAAATAAAACTAGCTGTGCCCGCGACTTCGTCCTCGTGGAATTTAATAAAAAAGTTATTTTTTAAAGGAAGAATAATAATAATTAATTTCTAAAATAAAAGTAGCCTAAGACAGACAAAAATTAACAAAAAAAATGTTATTTTGGTATATGTACCGTATATACATCCATATGCATTTAGTAAAAAATGCTTATTTTAATATTACAGACACTCCAATTTTATTTATATGTATAGATAAAGATAGACCTTGAAATTCGCTTGAATTTGTATTTATTGATATCAAAGTTTTGTCGCAAAAAGTAACAAATATTTGAATGTTATGAGTAAAAATATTTTTCAATTTGCAGTGTGCTTGTTAGCTGCACTTGGGTTTAGCTTTAGCGTAATTTTTCTATTACGTTATTCAAGTTTACAGCTATTCATAGAAGCTAGTACGCTACGTAGTACTATTTTACGTCAAAGTTGATTTTAATTGTCCGTGTCCATTGTCAAACGGATGTTTGTAGATCTTCAGAGGGAATCGTGTCACTTTGACGTCTTTGTAATAACGTTTTATCCACAATCACAAAGCGCATTTATAGAATAGTTGTACTCGAAACGGAAACAGATCAACGAAGTTGCCAGGTAACGTTGCGTAACAACAATGCTGCTCTATGTAATTGTAGACGAAACGACGAGGTTGTTGCTCGGATGTTAAAGAACTTCATTACAGATTGGATGGTGTTTTATAAAAGAAAAACCTCCCCCGTTAGGTGCTTCACGTTGTAATCGTTCCAACAGGAGAAGTTAATTTGATCTAATATGTAGGGCAACGACCTTTATATTGGAGATTATGTAAGGATTAACAATGTGCATTTGTAACTAAATACAGGTAGATATGCGATTTATTTTAAATAGTTTTATTTAAAATACTGACAAATACGAAAATTCTGTTTTTAATCCCTCTTTTAAATAACAATTTCTATTAGTATTTGGATAGTTTTTAAAGCTATTTTGTATTTCGATATCACTAAATGTAAACTACAGCGGCTTAATAGTTGAATCAATTTCAGTTATTCAATCACAATGTTTTTAGAAATGGAAAATGTAATTAATCTTGACTCCGACTGAACCCAAATGGGCCTAACCGCATAGACCAAAAGTGTTCCATGCGATATTAAGAAAAAAAAATTGGGTTATGTTACAGATCAATAATAAAGAATATTCTAAAATTCTTAGCACCAAATATTCAAACCTAACTTTAAAAACAATATAAAACATAAAAAGTCGTCAATTTTAGAAGTTACGTCTTTTTGCTCTATACAACGCTTAATAGCTTCATGTAAAGAAAAATAAAAATCGTGTCTTAATGTAGTATTAATGAATGTTTTAAAATATTTTATTTAATGAACTAAAGAAAAGTGTTTCAAATAGTAAAAGAAGACTAAAAATGGTCGAAAAGTTAGTTTTTCGATTTTTTGACACTGTTCTATCAAATTAAAAAATCTGTAAAAATAATGGTGATAGTCCATTCATTTACTGGAAACGTATGTATCCTTTAGGGAACCGCATCTTTTTTTTAAATTCATTTTTCAAATTTTCGTCTCCTAAAATGTCAACTTCGCGCTGTTTTAAAAAATACCATGTTGTAAAAATAAAACAGTTGTAAATTTCAACGAATTTTTGATTGTAACTTTACAATTGTTTCGCCAAAGTTACTATTATTATTATTATTTCTTCTAATTTAGTTAATATGTTTTTGTGTTTCTCGCGTACCTTCGTAGAAGTATAAGGACTGTCTCTTGTATACTGAGAATTTGTTTCGGCTTTTCGTCCATTAATTAAAAGAGTTAATTTTTTTCTTTAGCCTATTCCATCTTTCGTTTTCTTTTATTTCTCTTTTATTTTGCTTTCCTCATATTCTCCTCTGAATTCCGTTATTACGTCGATTACCATATATTGTCTTTTTGCAGTATTTTTTTCTATTTTCTACATTGTTTGGGAGATTTTACTAATACGACATTTTATGGTAGATATTGATACTATAAGTCGATACACGTTAATAGAAAACTCATATTTTTCTCGTCCGAACTGAACTTTACTATCTCCTTTATATTGCAAGTTTATTTGATACTTTGTGAATTTTATATTGATATTACGCCATTGTTAATGAAACTTGTACCTAACTAGACCGCACCAAATATAACACATGGGCTGAAAAGTCCCGGGCCTAACACATACAAGACACTAGTTTTATTGTTAGTACTAATCTTCAAAAGACAGCTGTTAAAATTGCATGATATTCTAACATATTCATTAGTTTGTGAGTTATTGTGCTAAGAGTGACTTTATCTAGCTGCTTTTGTTATTTTCAAAACAGTGGATCAAAAACAATTTCGTGTTTTACTTTTATACTGCTTCTTGATGGGAAAAATACCGCTCAAGCGAAGCAATGAGCAATGGGTTGAAAAGTGTTATGGAGACTCCACTCCATCGGAAACAACAATAAAACGTTGGTTTTCTGACTACAAACGTTGTCGTAGAGACACTGATAATGCAGATCGCAGTGGACGTCAGCAGCCAAATGAGGCGGTAACACCAGAAAACATCAACAAAATCAAATTACAAAATCGTTTTGAATGATCGAAAGGTGAAATTGCGTGAGTTAGCTGACATCATAAAGATATCAACAGCGCGTGCTGGCTTTATATTGCATGCTTGTAGCTATATGAGTATTTGACTAAGAAAAGCTGTGTTCAAAGTAGGTGTCGCGCTTGCTCATTGCTCACTGTTGACCAAAAACAAGAATGTGTTGATGATTCTGAGCAGTGTTTGGCCAGTGTTTGGTTTAAACGTAACAAACCGGATTTTTTGCGCCAATATGTGATATATCGTGATATGTCGAATTGATGAAACATGAATTCATCACTTCACTCCGGAATCAAAACGATCGTCATCTAAGTGGACAGCAACTGGTCGAAACCTGGAATCTCGTCCAAAGCGCAAAAGTCCGTCGAAAGAACAACAATCGTCTGGAAAGGTTACGGCCTAGGTATTTTGGGATGTGCGTGGTGTAATATTCATAGATTATCTTGAGAAGGGAAATACCACCAGCAGTGAATATTATATAGCGTTATTAGCGTTATTGCAGCGTTTGAAGGCCGCAAAATTGAAATTGCAAAGAAACGACCGCATTTGACAAAGAAAAAAGAATTGTTTCATCAAGACAACGCACCGTGTCACAAGTCAATCAAAACAATGGCAAAACTACATGAATTGAACTTCGAATTACTCCCACGTCCACCGTATTCTCCAAATTTGGCTCCCAGTGACTACCTGGCTGTTCGCAGACCTCAAAAAATTGCTCGCCGGCAAGAAATTCCGCTCAAATGAAGAGGTTATCGCTGAAGCTGAGGCCTATTTTGAAGCAAAAGATAAATTATTCTACAAAAGTGGAATTGAAATGTTAGAGCGGCGCTGGAATGATGGAATGATTGTGTTGCTTTTGATGGAAATTACATTGATGAATAAAGCCAATTTTGAACAAAAAAAGTGTTTCTTTTTGTTAGGCCCGGGAATTTTCAGCCCATGTGTTAGGTAGTCAATTATTATGAACCATAATGAATAGCAGTATAAATACATATTGTATTTCGTTCTCGGAATTGTTAGATGTATATCGTAGAACGAACAACAAGGGACTGTGCTATTTAAATATTTTAGTTTTTTGAATTGTCAACAAACTTTACAAAGCATTCCAGTAATGGTGAATAAAAAATAAGTTCTTTGTCTTCTGAAGCTAAAAGCGTCTGTTCTTCTAAATTTTAATAACAAAGCTTTGGTGTCGCCACCATCTTATAAAGGAAAGTTTTTATTCTTTATGGCTTAACGATCCATTAGTTATCATAAATAAACTTATATCTTAACGAAAGACTTGAATACCAGACATCACATTCCATAACATTATGAGTATAGAAATGCAATGGGGGTGATCAATGCACGAAAATGTCATAATTTGAATATCAGAAAAAATTCCTTATGATTTAATTTGATTTTGTTTTGTATATTTGCTAATAACTTAGGCTAAGTTATGTTACGTTGGGTTAGGCTGGGTTGCATTAAGTTCTTATGACCTTAATGCATATAAAACTATCAGATATAGAATAAAATTTTGTTTTAAAAAATTTATTTCTGTCACATTTTTGTGTGTTGAAACTTCTCCTATGTGTTCCTCTAATAGTGGATTTCCTAATTAGATCACCCCGTCCTTTGGTATTATGTCCTAAATACTGAACCGCCACCAGTTCAAGATTTTATATAGGTGGTTTAGGTTAGGTTATGAAAGGCTACATACATACTTTGCTAAATGTAAACTATTAGAAATAGTTTTTTTTTAATTTCCCTCTATGACGTTTTCGTGCATTGAAGCATTCCCTATTGAGTAATAGCGGAGGCCTGTACGGCCGAAATCTTTGGTACAATTCAGATTTGGATTAAAGGGTCGTAGTTTAAATGAACGGTAAGGTTAGGTTAGGTTAGCTGACTGATGTACTGCCAAGACTTCGAGGTCTAAGATTCACCACCTTGTCAACCACAGTACCACCGATGATGTCAGTTGTAGCTGTCAACGAAACGTATAAACCTTATCGTTTATTTTGACCACGGCCATGTAGCTGTAATATTAATTCTACTAATAAAATAAATGCCAATAACTGCATTTTAAAATTTTCACGACCCTTTACATAAGAACAGTTTTGATTTGTTTATACTCAGGTAAATTTATTATCCTCAAATCTTTTGTTAAGAAGTAAGAGATCGTTTAGCCATAGAGATAAGGACTTCGTGGCGAGTGTGTATAATATTTCTTTCTTAGTGTATGTGTAGAATGCGCTTATGAATACTATAATAAATAAAATTTAAGGACTGAGTATCCTACGTTTATTGAATAAGAGTGCAGAACAACTGGTAGTGACTAAAACGCGCGCGCCATAGGAATACATGAAGGTATGTATGTGAAAAATTTGCACGAAATAATTAGAGTTTTTGGAAAGGAGCATTTCACGAGTATCGTATCCTGAGTGGTAACAAATGAAACTGAAAAACATCGAAAAAGCTCGTCGTGGCATTGTTATCATGATCAAAAGTACAGGAATGCTTTGAATAAAGTCATTGAGAGCTAGGTATTGGTAGTCGAGAATAAATTAACCTTATCCTGTATTGTCTTAAAAACCAAAACAATATTAAAAGCAGGATGCTTAATAGAGATACAAGACAATATCAAAATTAACACGTCGAGAAAATTATCTTGTCAAGACCGCTTTAAATAATACTTACATTAAAAATATTGATACTTTAGAACTTTATATATTCAAAGATGAGTTCAATATTTATTGAGATCGGAGTACAATAAATCGAGACAATACCAAGATCACGTATATATGAATTACCAAAAACATTATCTTTTAATAACAAGACGATAATACCTATTGCCTCGTCTTGCGACAGTCCTAAGCATCCAGAATACATGATCTGTTTTCAATAAAATTTGTAAGGTTTTCTTCTTTATTTTCCAGACTGTTGAATAAAATTTTAACAGAGCATTTCGATAAAATAAAAAATAAAAAAAACGTAAAGAATAGCAAATTCTGACAGTTTGAAAATCCGAACAGAAACATAATAGTTTTTAGGCTTTCTTGGTCGTCGTTAAGCTGAAATGAAAGGTTCTCGGGTTCTAAACTGTGTTGATTGTTGAGGTCTCCATGAAAGTTCGAAATTCTTTGAGGAAGGTAACGATATCATCGCCGAAAAGTTAAAGAGAAATTTTGTTTTCAACCGAACAGAAACATTTAATCAACAAATAATATCTATCTTAAATTTTTTCATATTTTATAGGATATATTAAACAATGAATGTTAAATTTAATTATTGATTTCGTAACCTATAATGTTAATTTCTTTATGCAAAGTAATATTCCCGAAAAATTTTAAATAAGCACGTAATGTATACATAATTCCATATTCAAAATTTCAGGTATATGTATTTAAATGACTCGATAGAGAATTGAGGGATGAATATTATTAAAAAAATCCATTAAGTTTTACCTCCAGATACAATCTGTTTATTTGAAAGTATCGTTAGTGTGTATTAGAGTGACCAACATTTTTTGACATTTTTTGCTGATTCCCTCTTTAAGTTTTGAAAAGGTCTTTCAAATATAAACTTGACCAATGATTTGTTAAAGGTCACAAGCATTTCAAAACGGCTTTTCGTTTTTTCAAGACTTTTTAGTAATTAATCTTTAATATAATTTGTATATATATTTCCGATTGTTTTGAAATGTCCCGAAATGGAGATCCAAATCATTCCAATTCTTTTTTCACCTACTAGAGATTATTTTTTAGGGTAGAATTAATAGATGGGGAGATCTTTCATATATATATATATATATATTTATAGGGTTATTCAAGCTGAGTGGTACATCAGACGTTTTAGGAAGCTTGTTAGAGATTTGAAAAATACAAAATTATTCAAAAATTATCAAATAAAATAATAGAAAACATGCAAGTGTATCGCAAGAGGATAAAAAAGTGTTTGAAGTTTTTAAACTTTGTTTTTTTTTTCTCTAAAGATCGTATAAATTATGACACTTAATTTCGGTACGGCTTTAGCCTTGAAAATTGACCATAACTAGTAAAAACCTCAACACTCTAAGTCATTTTTTATGGAAGTTATGATTTTTCATAGTTTGGGTTGCCTTATATGTTATGTGTATGTATTTGTAGCATCTTTGGAATGTATGTTTTGTTTTTAAACTTTTTTAGCAATAATAGTAAAATCACAACAATTTGACAAACCGATAAATATAATAGTTTAATTTACAACACAATTACAAATTTGTAGGCGCACATTTAATTGCGGAAGGTAATAAACCGTAATGTTGACAAATCACCTTACGATTAACTGTGTGAATCAATAATGTTGCACGTTTAGAAATAGGAACGGTAATAAATAAGTGAACCATATATTCTGCAAGTCAATAACCGCTGAAAATGGGAAAAGTAGCATTAACAAAAAAAGTCCCTATAAGTAAATATAATTCAATTTAATGGCGTGTCTAACGAAAATTGAGCAAATAAAAAGGAAGATAATACCATAAAGTGAAGCAATGCCGCAGATTTAGTTTGACAAATAGATATATTTTTTTAAGGAGCTTATCAAACACTGTGGATTACTACAAAATCACTAAATATTGATTTATGTAATATGAAAAATCTGGTACATTCAATCATTATTTCAAAACTAAAAAATAAATTATTATTTATTGAATATTTTAGGAGAACAGTGTTTTTCAATGCCGGTAGAGGTATTAGCCCTCGGAGTAGTTGTTTCTCTTGATTCCATATTTATATTTATAATATAGCGTGTAAAGGCCTTTCTGCCAGCGCCCACCTGATGAGACCCGATAGGTCGTGGGATATGACTTTCGGTTCTTTGTGCCTACTTGGTAGAACGCGTTCCAAATGTGAGATCTTTGATCTTAATATTTAGACGAATAAGGATTTTAATTCCTTCTTTTTTGAATAAGTATTAGTTTAATATTGAGTAATGGAGAATTATTACATTCTAATTGGTTGTTTAAAATTATTCCTTTTTTAAAATACCTATTGATTTCTAATTGTTCCATTAAATTTATTTTGAAACTCTTATTTTGTTTATGTAAAATTTGATAATCTGAATTTAAATTATGAATATTTTCTATTAGGTGTTCTGCATAGGTAGAGTCTACCTTTTTATTAGTGTAGCTTTTAAAGTGCTCATTTATGCAGGTTTCGAACTTTCTACCTGTTTGTCCTATGGACACTTTAGGACAGTCTTTACATTTTAATAAATAAACTCCTGAACATAACTGTTTAGGAGTTTTACATTTGCTATTGATTATATATTTACCTAATGTGTTGTTGGTCCTAAAGCTAATAAAACTATTGTTAACGTTTATTACAAAATTACTGACTTTTAACGAAATCTCACCATAATAAGAAAACCAATCGACTCAAGTTGGCTTTGTTTTTACTATTGGGTAGATTTTACTTAGGGTTATTGATTTGCGTTTTTTATTAAGTAATTGGTCTACTAATGAAATTTTATTACCGTTATTAACTGCAATAGTGTATATTCTGTTTAATTCTATTTGGTAGTGATCTATAGACAAAGGTACATTGATTAGACGGTGTATAAATGAATTAAAGGCTGCTAATTTATGGATGAAAGGATTGTGAATGAATAATGGTGTCTGTGTATGTTGGTTTATGAAAGATATTAAATTTATATTCCGAATTGTCACGTGAGATTGTTATGTCTATGAAATTTAGGGACTTGTTTCTTTCTAATTCTATAGTGAAATTGATGATACTGTGTAAGCTGTTCAAAAAATTATGGAAATTTGCTGTCTATCAGAACCGTTAAAACATACTAGTATATCGTCTACGTATCTAAAGTAGTATATGCAATTTTTGAATACAGGATAAGCTTTGATTTCATTGATGATGCCACTGTGTGGTGAAACAGTATTGTCGTGTACAAAATATACTTTACTTGAAACTTTGTTGTTTTTATTTTTCGTTAAAATTATAAATACGTTTCAACACGTATCAGCTACTACCCTAAATAATTTGGAAAAATTTTGTTTTATTTTTATTTATACTATTTGTTTCTACATTATTGTTTAAATAATAGTATAAACGTTTAAGATCGCATTATATTTTTCTCATTTCACTCAGTTTTGTTAGACGTGTTCCTTCCTTAGCGTAAACGGCTAAAGTAAGGGTATATATGAACTTTACACTCGTTTTCTACTCACACTTTATGACAATAATTTATAATACATTTTAAATAATCATCAAGTAAATAAGAGTAGCGTAACTTATTGATTTAATTTCAAATTTTTGCTTTAATAAGTATCTCATCAGCGCTTATTATTGGTATTGTGGTATTATAAGTATTGAAAGATCTTGAACGGTTGCTTTTTACACCCTGTAATAAGTAAGGTTAATTTAGACTTTGCGTACGCTAAATATTTTAGGGTTGAAGTTTTTCATAAAGCCGTATAATTAAATTCTTATTTTCGTGGTTCGGAGAATTTAATTCCTTCGTGCATCATTCTAGTTTTGTGTTATGCAGAAAATGTAGTAGTAAAATTCGTGCAAACATGAATATTTCATTGTTCTGATTATTATATTATGTTATTTGAAAGCTTTGTTTGGACCACAGTAATTTAATAACATTAAATAATTCAATTTTCACAACAATCAGATTATAACGTGCCTTGGAGCGCTACCGCTATAACAGCTAACGGTAACACTGGTGAGATTTTTCATGCTTCAAAATCCGTGTTATTTTTATTTTCATCTTCGTGTGTATCAATATATAATAAAGTTCTACGTATCTATGTTGCTAACGTATTCATGGGTTTATAAGATAATTTGTGGAGCTATTTCCTCTCGTGATATAAAATTATGGAAGCTACCTGATTAATTAAAAGATGCAACCAACTAATACACCCTCTATTGATATTCAGGATATTGTTGTATAATTGAAATTTGTAATTTAAAATCAGTAACATTTTGACGTATTGAGCGGGTTGAAATGTCAACTTTCTGATTGGATCATCGTGGCTGTGACTAAACGACCATCGACGCAATCATTAGGTTACGGTATGGAGGAACGTCGTAGTTAATATATAACTGCTACAAGAAAATAGCCTTCATTCCCAGATGAGCCACGAATATCGCAAAAATGAAGTTAAAAAAGGAACACAGTTTGATGAATTTAGTCTTGTTATGTTTGTCTTTTTAATCTATTTATCGAAGATGCGATTAATGATAGGATAACTTCGGGAGTAGATTTAGAGCAGGAAAAGTTTAGCAAGCTTAAATTTAGGGATGACAACATTATAAGCACTTAACATATGAGCTGAAAAGTCCCGGGCGTAACAAAGAAAACACGTTTTATTTGTTCAAAATTGGCTTTATTTATCAACATGATCTCCATCAAGAGCAACATAATCATTCCAACGCCGCTCTAACGTTTCAATACCACTTTTGTAGAAAAAATTACCTTTTGCTTCAAAATAGGCCTCAGATTCAGTCATAACCTTTTCAATCAAGCGAAATTTCTTACCGGCGAGCATTTGTTTGAGGTCTGCGAACAGCCAGAAGTCACTGGGAGCCAAATATGGAGAATACGGTGGATGTGGGAGCAATTCGAAGTTCAACTCATGTAGTCATGTAGTTTTGCCATTGTTTTGATGACAAATAACTTGTGACACGGTGCGTTGTCTTGATCAAACAAAATTTTTTCGTTGCCATATGCGGTCGTGTCTTTGCAATTTCAATTATGCGGCCTTTAAACGCTCCAATAACGCTATATAATTACTACAATTCACTGTTGATGGTATTTCCCTTTACAAGATAATCGATGAATATTACACCATGCACATCCCAAAATACCAAGGCCATAATCCATAACCTTTCCATCCGATTGTTGTGCTTTCCGGCGCTTTAGACGAGGTTCACTAGTTCAGAAGATGTCCACTCAGATGACGATCGTTTTGATTCTGGAGTGAAGTGATGATTTTGACGCAAAAATTCCAGTTTGTTACGTTTAAACATGGCCAATCACTGCTCAGAATCTGCAACACGTTCTTGTTTTTGGTCAATGAGCAAACAGTGATTAAACACGACACCCACATTGAGCAGAGCTTTAGCTTTCTCATTGTCAAATGCTAATGTTCATGCAATATAAAGCCAACACGTTACACGTTCTTTTGATATCTTTACGATGTCAGCTAATTTACGCAATTTACTTTTCGATAATTCAAAAAGACGTCTGCATCATCAGTGTCTCTTTCTTACGACCAAGTTTGAAGTTATCAAATCAACGTTTTATTTTGTTTCTGTTGTTTCCGATGGAGCGGAGTATCCATAACACTTTTGAAGTTTTCACTTTTCATTGCTTCACTTGAACGGTATTTGTTCCAATCAAGAAGTAGTGTAAAATTACAGCAGCGTACGATGCAAACGAACTGGAAATTAAGTATTATGTTTAAGCGTTAATTCCTTAAGCTTAAGCATTAGCTATAGTACTAGAGATTTATCCAATTATTAGATGTTCTAGTCAAGTTAGCCTTATATCCATATTACAAACATTTAAAAATACACATCTAAAGTAATCTGTAAATGTAATCCGTTGTTTTCAAGTTACATCCGACTTAAATACGCTCAACTTCTAAGTCGAATTGACATTTTTTATTTACGTTAAAGGAAGTTCGAGACACAGAAGTAAGAAAAGGCCATTTGTGGAAGAATTTATTTTTATATGTTTACATTAGGTTATAATATAGGTAACTTCTCCATATCGCAACCTAATGGGTATTTAGCCACAGCCATTACCACTACCACAAAACAAATGAATACTTTCGTTTTATCGTTATTTATTTTTATTCCATGCTCTACTGTCAATACCGCTTTCATTTTATTTAAGGCTCTCCTTCCTACTTGATGCTTATGGTGCTATATCATCCACACATGTAAGCTTGTCAAACTTTTTCTCCTATATGTCTAACCTTCAAGTTATTATTAAAATTACCTTACGAACCATCATAGATATGTAGCACATTTTTATTTAGTATTGTTGGGATCTTAAATTCTATAATATTTTTTTGGATTTACAGAACCTAATTTCATAATAATGATTCACTAATGATTATTACCAATAATTAATGACAAATATGACTACCAATGAATATTAAGTACTGATATTTTTTTACCTTTATTTTTTATTGAACTTCTTAACAAGTTTCGACCTATAAGTTCATCTTCAGAAGAAGGATTAATAACTAAGTTACAACTATTTGGTCTTAAATACTAAAAAACTAACTGGACACACATTTGACAATAAAGAAAAAATCAAAATATTACATATAAAGGACAAAAGCACAGGTTTAACAATTCTAGAGTCAATAGAGATAAGATTGCATTTAAATTCAAACAGAAACCGAAATAGAGAAGGTTTACGACTTCCTTGTCGTTAGAACGTCTGTAAATTATATAAAAAAGTATTTTCTTTACACAAAATATCAGTATGATTAATTTTCATATGATAGAAATCATATCTATCGATTTTTTAAAGAATATTAAGTAATTAATTTAGCTTTTCGGTTTAATAATTATGATTATAAATCTAATTCTTTTCAGAATTAAATAATATTTCGATTTATTTAATTATGTTGTATTATACATAATTTTTATTTTGGAACAATTCATTTTCTGTCGATATTTTATATTTCTTTAAATTTTTTGGAATCGAATAATACTTTTCGAGTTGATTCGGCTCGAACACTACATGGCGGAAAATGTTTTGTAGGTTATAATTAATTATCAGTTCATGTTATATAAGCGTTATGTAAATTAATAATTTTGAGACACTTAATTTTTAAAATATCATATTATGTAAAGTATATATAAAAACACTCTCGCATTAGTTTTTCAAAAGATTTATTATACAACCGCTACAATCGTTTTGTTACACAATAACTTCACTGTAACAAGATTGTTAAAAATATATATTATTTATATTATAACTTAGGTGGTCGATCATTTATTTTTGAAACTGTAGTTCGTTAAAAATTACGTAGTAAAAGATATTCGTTTATTGAGTTTCACCAATTTACGAAAATCGTATGCTGATATTACTCTAATTACTAAGTTTTACATAACAGCTGAAGGAAATAAGTCATAAATTTTCCTACATCTTCAATGAGGAAAGGTAGCATTCGTTTAAAATTATAGTTATAGAAAATAGTGCAAGGGCAGAAAATGAGTTACAAATGTCTAATGAAATAAAAAAATATTGTAGTAGTATGTTAATAAATTTAGTAATGATCATTAAAATACTACGTCTACTTATCTATATAATTTTCGTTTACAAGTACGGACATTTTCATGCATTAGAAACTAATAAAAAGCGAATCCGACATGTTGCGTAAGTTTAACCGTAAAACCACAGTTTGATTTATTTTGGGTTTTTATTGTTGCTATAAAAATTCGACGAAAAGTAACAATTTGATTCCGACTTTATAATAATGTATTAGTAGTTTCAGACAATCCGCAGACTCCAAACAGAATAAAACCAATTTGTTTACAAGTGTAGATCTTTATTAAGTTTTTGTTTTATATGCAATCATTACTTTCATAGTTTACCTTTATATCAATGTATTAAAAATATATTTTGAGACTTTGCTAAGTACGTATGATTCTTTATAATGGTAGTATTGTTTATATGGTGTATGTTGCGCAGTAAATAATTTTGTCGATAAACGTGAGTTATACATAGTAAATAAACCCATTTTTCTATATATATATATTCATAAACATTTAACAGACTACTAATAAGAATTATTTTTAATTAATCTTATAATTTCGGAGGGATTGATTGACAATCGTTATATTTAAAATTAGAGTTCATATTCTTGAAATACATTGTCTATTTCAAGTACAATTTGTTTTCCATACATTTTTTTAAAAGCAAGTACCTATCTATTTTTAAAAAAATAATTTCTATCAATTTAAAATTAGTTGAAGTATATTTTAAAACGTTAGTTACGGGGAAGGTTAAATTTAATAAATATATGTCGGTGTTGTACGTACTTCTTGATAAGAAAAACTCGGTATCGTCTAGTGTATATATGAATAAAACAAAACAATTATAAAAATTTAACAAATATATTAAAATGTCGGGAATGATTTCGATTCAGGGTAGCTTTATCAAGTGGACGGAAAAGTATAGACACCTAAATATTTAAATATTACCTGTTCCAAAATATTTACATAGTAAATTTTCGGATGGGGTGTTTTCATGCGAAAAAGGTTATTTTGGTAATAGTGTATTAGTGGGGCTCCAGACAAAAATCGTTATAGAAAAATTTGTATCTACTGGATAACTCACTGATAAAAACAGAAATGCATATTGCAATATTATTATCAATTCGTAAAATTTAAAACAGTGTCATCATGGAATATAAATTAACGTAACGTAAACTAACCCTGACCTAACCTCACCTAAAGTATCTTTACCAACATACAGTTTTGATTACGTTTGCTTTTGTGTTACATTAAGTTAGGTTAGGTTGGGTTAGTCTATTTTAAATCATAATTCGGATATTTTGGCTTTTAGGGTTAATAAAGGGTTCCCATAGTACTGTTAAAGGGGGAGAGGCATAATTTTTTCTAATACAATATGTATTTTACAATGTATTATACATTCAATTTCCTGGCAATATACTTTATTACATGAATGGATACATAACGGATTTCCTATTTATATCCTTTATCAATATCTGTATATATGTAAAATAGGGTCTCTCCAGATATCGTTCAAATTATACTTCCAAAAGTATGTTATTTCCTTTATCTAATTGATGCTGTTCGTGGTGTAAACATTGTGAAACATTGTAATTAATTTGGTATTACGAATACAAAAATTCTTTATCTTTTTAAAATGGCAAACAGCCGCAACGATCGTTAGGCATCTGAAATAAAAAAATAGTGAAATAATCCCAGCGTATTCTTGTATTTGTAATATCAAATTATTTCTTTTATGTTTACGAAATTACTGCAATCAAAATTAAAAAACAAAAGCAAGATCAAGAATGTAACAAGACAATGTCTCCTCATTAAAACTAAAAGTTGGTTGCAACATCAGCCTGTGTAGCAATTTCAGTATGCTAGTCTTTTTCACTTTTATCGTAAACTTAGAATTGCTGTATGCATCATTTTTAAGTTGCAGTTAGCACTGTGTTTACAATCTCACATTGTGTTAGGATTATATTTAATACTGTTTTATCGTTACTGATGTATGAACCTCAGTCAATCAGGATAACCTAGTATGTATGATTCTCTTCAATTGCATCAAAGGTTGCCGCAAACACTATTAAAGACTCTCACTCTGTAAGAATTGGTACTTTTCTTTGTGTATGTCGCGTTATTCGTCGAGGTCAGTGAAATTAAATAACCACTCTAAAATTTACATGGTCGCCATTCATTAGGTTTCATCGTTGAATTCTAATTGAACAATCAAATTAGTATTCGAGATTATGATCGATGAAATCGCATTGGTTGAGTTCGCTTACCTACGACCATTTCATTCTCTTAGATATGTAGTTTTGAAACGAATTCTAGAAGTAACTTTTTGTATTTTTAGAATTAGAAAGGAAAATAAGACCAACTATTTAGAATTCGAATCCAGACAGTAACGATTAACATTAGTATTATATAGTATTGTTAATCGTCACTCTTGATAAAAGCCTTTGGCTGAAACAATTGTCGAATTGATCAATAAAGAAAGTTAGTGAAAACATAGCCAAGAGTTTTATTAAAAAGTGTTGTTAATCTTTATGACTCACAATGGTACATCTGAAGTTACTATAACTTGTTATAATAATGTGATAATGTTAGTTAGTTAATTTTGTAGAGCTATTTCCTCTGATGATACAAAATTATGGGATTCCCTGACTGCTAAAACGTCTAAGTAAAGCGTGAAGTTAATTAATTCGCCTACTTTCGATATCCAGGATATTGTTATATTATCGAAATCTTTAATTAAGTCATCAATCTTTTGACGTGTTCAGCGTAATGAAATGTCACTACTCTGATCGTTTATTGGAGAATCATAGACAGTATGTGGTACTGGCTGTGTCTAAACTCTCGATGACGGAATTATTGGGTTAGGATATGGAGGAACGTTATGTTTAAAACGTTGTGCTATGCACCATCGACAACAGCACTTATCTGTCTAAATTTGGATGGGTTATACTAGTGTCGATTACATTCCTATAAACGTTATTTAGATTAGACTTAAAAATGCCTCATTTGAAAATAAGGAATTGTAGCAAATTCAACTTCTCCTAACCTAACACATAAAATACTATTTTAAAATGGAAATCACTTAAGTGTAATTAATTTTGCAACAGTTTATTCGATAGTTCATGAACTATTCACAGGTCAGTGATTCATTAATGGGTTACAATGTAGCCAGAAATATAAATACACGCATTGTTCCTTTCATTATCTCTTATTTAAGTGAATACTTAGACAATTTTAATTTTGCAAATGAGCTTTCCTTTTATGCTACCAATTAAAAGTTTTAATACCAGATTAATATTGAAGTACATATAAAATTCTGATTCGTACTTCAAAGTTTTAATGGATCGTTATTTTGGAATTGTTGAACATTTCCAAGTTATCTATTTTATATTCTAATCCCAATCATTTTACAAGAAACATATTCAGAAACGGATGTTAATTTTAGTTCATTCTGTTTTACAGTCGGGAAACGCGAAAGAAGGGGTTAAATTAGTATGTACCGGAAAAATAAATTAAGAGAGGACCTGCTGATATAACTTGTAAAAATAGATAAATCCTTTCATCAAACACAGCATGAGACACTTTCATAATTGTTTTAAAGGTTCTGTTGTTTCTTTCAAAGGACGACAGCAAACTAAATTAAGAAACGAAATTAAATTTGCATATTTTCAATTTTAATGATTAATTTAGTATACATTGTCCTTTTGAGTAATCTAGAAGAGCACGTAAAGTACGTGTCACAATTCTTAAACACGTGTGTTTATGACAAGAATAAAGGTATATTTTATAGTAACTGGGTTCACTGTTTAAGGATTTTTATTTTGAAGAAACGAGAAATCCAGAGACGCACTTTTCCAAGTGTGGAAAGGAATTTATGAGGAAAATGCCCTTTATAGTTTTATCAAATTATATCGAGTTATGAACAGTATATCACCATCTATTGATGACAACTAATAAGTTCGAAATTGCGATTTACGTCTGGTATATTCGGTAAATTACTGACCAAGAAGTTAATGTTCAACATTATTTTAATCATGAACGTTGAAACTTATATGATTAGAGTAGTAAAAAAGTAAAAAAAGGTTTTACATCGGCAGTGAACTGAGCCCACATCGCTCGTTTGGCAGGTGAGCATTTTTTTCTGCCCGAAGGTACCCAGGGAAGATCTGAATACATCCGAATACGTATTGATCTGATTTTAATAATATTATGCTACGTTTCTGATTGTTTTAAAGTTTCAAACACAAAAGGTTTATTCATTCATATAAGCATAAAATGTGCATCTACTATTTGATTTGAAAGCAACTTGGATCATATGCGGTAATTAGTATTATTAAAAAAATCACATAGAAGGTAAGAAATTAGGGTAAGTTGAAGTATGATTAATTCTTCCTACATTCACTTGATGGAAACTCATTTTAATATTTAGTAAGAAATAAAACACTAAAAATTTCCACAAAACTTGTTTAATGAACTTAACAATTGTTTCGCCTAACTTAGGTAAAGTTTCTTAAACTATATATAACATAAGTAGCTTAGCTTAGTTTAGTTTAAATGTATTACTTCTGAAGAAGCCTAAGTTAGGCGAAACAATTGTTAAGTTCATTAAACAAATTTTTTGGAAATTTCTAGTGTTTTATTTCTTACTAAGTATTAAGTTGAAGTAATTTAGACTTTACTTTTGACTCATGGTCAGTTAGTACTCTTTTCTGTAGTAATATGTGTAATAATTTTGACAAAGTAGTTCCTTTATATGTTACACTTGATCCAGATGAAGAATTTGGTTTTTCTTTAAAGTGGTCAATATGAGTTGATTATTAAATAATGCTTTTCTTTGATAAATTATCTGTTATGGACTACATCCACATACACACAGGAATGTCTCGTTTCTGACCAAAATTAAACTGTAACTTTCGATTGATAAACAAGTAAATTCACATTAACGACGTATTTTTGAATGAACTCGTAAATGCTGCGACTAATCATTAAAACATGCTGCCAATCGTAAGCCTACTTAGTGTATAATTAACTATTAGTTTCATGACGGTCTCAATTAAGCAGTAGAGTAGACCAAATGGATCTTTAGGTGTTACAGGATTATCTTCTTCTATTTTGCTGGTTCTCTTTGAAGACGGTCCGTGCAGTGCGTCAGGAACACGTACTCTTCCTTTCATACCCTCCACTGAAGCGTAAAGTCGCGAATTAGATTATACTTTGAGCTGTATTTACTGTAGTACTGACATGCAATATTTACTCGGTCTTTGAACACGTTTACAGTATGTTAATTTAGAAACAATACCGCTGACTACATGAATTATTTAAATTGATTGATGTGGGATAAGATCAGAATAAGGAATTTATGTATACTTTAACAAATTCTGGAACACAGAAAACAAAAGCGAGTGAAGTTTATCTAGTTTTTATAAATTTTAGTTGAAGGATTACCTACTCAAGCAATAGAAATAGAAAAAATATTATCGTCGCTTATTTAAATAAAATGAATTTGAATATTTCGGTCGCTTTAGTGACAATAAGAACATCGGACTAAAGGCAATACGTTGACATCATTGACACTTGCACTGTGATATTTCATTTGTTTGAGAAGGTCATACGAAGATATCTACTTGACAAACTGAATCCATGATGCAGCTTATATTACATGAAAGGCATGCGAACAAAATTAAACGTTCTTTATTAAATTTCAAAATATTTAGCAAGCTCAGACTGGCGATTAGGGCAAGATCAAAATTTTCTAAGACAGGCTCAGCCTGTCCTGATGTACACCTGGTTACGGTCCTGGTTCCAAATTAAGTTTTTTTGGGTGATAAATAACTACAGGGAATTAGTGTTGAACATTTAAATTATGATGTGTAACCTGTATTGACATGAACCTTTTCTTAAATGTGAGGAACAGAAAAAGTTTTAAAACATTGGAAAAATTAACAACAGGTTAAAATCTTTAAGTGGCTAATAATAATTGTGATGTAGTTTATTGATGAATAAGATATAGTAATTAATTAATAAGATGTAGTAATTCGAATAATAAATACCTACTCATACAATTTATAAAAAGCTGATTTTGTTTGTTAATACGTAAGGGTTAAGCTAAACTGGTATCTATGAATGAAATCAGCACTTTAAATTTGGACGGATGAATACCGATGACAATGTTTGTCACTTACATTTTAATCGTACTGGTCCTGGATACCGTGACCTAATTAATTTGCTAATCAGGGAAACCAGAACCATTGAAATATAAAATCTTATAAATATAAAATTTTTGTTCTTTCTCATGTAAAACAATCGCTATTTTAATAATCAAACATGCTCTCGGTGAAGTTCATGATCGTATTAAGATGGTCATCGGATGGGGAAGTGAGAATTCCTGAGAAAAGTCTAGCTTTTGGCTTGATCGTGACTGGATTTTGGTCGGTACGTCTAATGTGAATCCAGCTTAACGTTGTTGATCGACACATAGATACCGATGGCGTAATATACTCCACTGCGGTTGTACTAAGGGTGCTGATAGTCCCTGTACCTCCACAGTGAAGGATCTTACGCCATCACGACTTCCTATGAAGATTATAACCACCGCAGCAGACGAAATTTCGGTAAACGGTTTCATCCTCGGATGCACTGAAGAAAGAGAGATAATTCTGAATCACAGCCTACAGATCCGAATATCGAATCCACTTCAAATAACGCCTGCCGTGAATTTCTGTAATACCTGTTGTTACCTTTCTGCATCAATTACGGCCTGTGATATTGACAAATTTGGGCGGAACCAACCAGTGTGTATAGAATTAGGCAGAATGTTTTTATTTACACTGAACATAGAAAACTTGAGTCTCGTAATAAAGAATTTACATTGTGTACAAAAAGATCGGGATATTTGATGATGTATAACAAACATAAGCTATACCCAATTCCAGTAGCGTACCTCTCACTCAGTTAAAATTTCTCAAAGCTTGCATGAAATATAAAACTAGATTAACTTCAGTAATTTGGGAAGTTGAAGTTTTCTTCTTTCTTCCCTTTTTTTGCATTTTATTATTATACGCTATGCCCAATATCGTCGATGAAAATCGAAAATAATCACCATTTTGATTATCTACTTCATGAAAACATGCTCTCGGTGGAGTCTATGCTCTATGGATACCTGATCAGGAAGTGAGAATTCCTTAGAAACGTTTGCCTATTGATCTGATCGTGATTGGACTGTGGTCGGCACAACTACTGTGCACCAGGCTTATCGTTGTGGATCAACATCTGCATATCGATGGTGTAATAACCTCCATTGCGGTTGTGCTGAGAGTGCTGACGGTTCTAGCGCTTCACAATGAAGGTCATTACGTCGTCATCACGTTTCTTGAAGATTCCATCCACAACAGCTAACAAAACGTCAGCAAATGACTCCATCCTCGGATTCAGTGAGAAGGAAATCCTAGATCACAACCTACAGAACCGCATATTGCTTCGTCTTCAAATGACACCTTCCATAAATAGTTAGGCCTTTTCAAAATGGCTGTTGTTGACTTAATGTATTAATTATGGCCGATGACATTCACATGCTTAAGCAGAACAAAGCAACGCGAATAGAATTAAGTTGAATGTTTTTTTTTTTAATATACATATTCTGTATAACGAAAACTCTACAACGAACAAAAATGCTCGGTTGCTTGAGTCTTGTAATATACAGTTTATACTGCATCTAGAAGAAATTGCGACATTCGGTGATCTAAGTTACAATGTAAATGGTACTAGATCTAATTAACAACTACTTTATCTGAAAATCGTCCCTCTTACTCAGAGCCTACATGAAAGACACAGTTAGATGAACTACAATAATTTGTGAAAATGTAGATTTCATATGTATTCCCTATTTTTACGTTTTATTAAGATACGATGAACCCAATATCGCCTATCGACCTTGATATTTACAAGGTAACATTTTGTGTTTTTCCTTGGCAAAAATAATCGTCATTTTGATTATCAATTTCTTACAGTAGACTTTATTTTCGTATTAAGATGGTTACTTGATCAGAAATTGTGAAAAATCCGGCACGTTTATTGTAAATCAGTTTTAACGTTGTCGAGCTACACCAACATTACGGGGGCGTAATATCCTCCACTGCGGTTGTGCTGAGAGTATCGACAATTTTAGCACACCACAAGGAAGGATTTTATTCCCTTACCACGTTTCTTGAAGATACCAACTACATCAGCTGACGAAACGTCGATAATGGCTCCATCCTCAGACTTAGCGATTAAGGAAAACCAATCCTGGATCACGGTTTACAGACCCGAATAACGAATCCTCTTCAAATAAAGCCTGCTGTTTTCAAATTATTGAAAAGCTGCTACTGGTGGGGTTCAATATAATACCAAGGTGGTTACTTGATCGAGAAGCGAGAAATTAATTGAAAAGGTTGGCTTTTAACCTGATTGTGATTGGACTGTGACCGGCACATCTCATGTCAACCAATACCAACATAGCGGGGACGTAACATCCTCCACTGTGGGTCTGCTAAGGATATTGATAGTTCTAGCCTCTACAGTGAAGTATTTTACACCCTGACCACTCTTATTGCTCTATCGTCGGATTCAGCGAAGGAGAAGAACTAGTGATGGATCACGACTTACAGAACCGAATATCGAATCCTCTTTTGTATTCTGTATAAATTACGGCCTATGATATTCACAAGCTTGTACGAAACGAACCAATTTGTATAGAAATTGGTCGAAGATTTTTATACTCTATTTAACAGAAACACTCGATAAAGAACGAAATTGCTAAGTTTCGTAATAAATATTTTACACTGTATATAAAAGTAAAAAAAATATTTTCAATTGCATAGGTTACAATGCAATTGGTGCTAGATATAATAAATATAACTACTTAATTCTAGAATCGCCGCTCTTGCACAGTTTGAATTGCTAATAGTCTGCATAAAAGACAAAATTACATTAACGTTAGTAATTTGGGAAGATGAAGATTCCTCATTTTAACCCCCTTTTTTGTGTTTTATTAATATGCGATGAACCTAATATCGCTGATGAGATTTAGAACTCATCGAAAATAATCGCTATTTGGATTATCAACTTCGAGCAAGATGGTCATCAGATCGGGAAATGAGAAATCCTTAGAATAGTATGGCTTTTGATCTGATCGTAACTGGACTGTGATTTGCATGTCCAATGTGAATCAACCATAACATGTAGACCGAGACCTACATACCGAGAGTGTAGCATCCTTTACTGCGGTTGTGTTGAGAGTGCTAATAATTTTAACACACCACAATAAAGGATTTTACACCCTCATCACTATTATTGAAGATGCCGACCCAGAAGATAACAAAACATCGGTAAAGGGCTCCTTCCTCAGTGTCAGCTAAGGAGGAACACAATGCAGGATCACGGTCTACCGACCGGAATATCGAATCCTCTGCAACTAACGCTGCCTATGAAAGCCTTAGCCCATCCAATATGGCTGCTGTTGACTTTCTGTTCCATTAGGGCCTATGTAATTCAGAAACTTGGGCGGAACGAATCAGTGTGTACAGAAATAAGTGGAATGTTTTTAACACTCTGTGTAACGGAAACTGTCTATAGCAAAAGAAACTGCTCGGTTTAGTAATAATGAGTTTACACTATCTATAAAAACAATGTTAATGTATTTTATGTACTTAATAGTGACTAGCCTACAGACGTTCCTTTTTATTTCCGGTATAAAATTCATAAAATTGATTTGATGCCTTAAGAAAAATTTGTTACATAGGCTTCAAGTAGGAAAAATAGAAATTTTGCTGGGTTTGAAAAATATAAATAAACAATTGTCATAAAATGTTTATGAGACTCTTATTGTTACAATATATATATATATAATTAAATATATATATATATATATATATATAGGTAAATTTGAAAAGTAAGGAAATATTCCTCAGTGGAATTATTTCATTACGGAGCACAGTAAATATTAAAATTATAGTCATTTTTTGTACTTCGTAACAAACTTCCTACATTTAATTATTTTTCCTTTCATGCATCTTCATTTGAGATTTCAATATTTCCATCTTACATTTATAGTTTTATGATCAACCAAAAATTGGTTGAACATAAAAGTATTAGGTGCCAGGCAATTTATCCTGGCACAGTTATGGCAATCACGACTAGTCTATTAATGGTTAATGGCTGGATCCTAATATGGGCCCAGCGATGGCACACGATAACTAGCTAAGCATGAGCAAATAGAATAATCAAGTGGTTAAAAACGATGAAATAAAAGTATTATTTGTAATACTCGAGAACTAGTGGCCAGAATGCAACGGTCTGGGCCACGTTGCTTTTTGTTGAAATGTTACATTTTATTATACATTCTCTAGAATCGATTGGTGACCTTTAAGTACCATATATATGAAAAAATTAAAAAAATTGTAGGATACATATTGGCCACTAATCTATTATGAGTGGTTCAATAATGCAAATCGATCTTGTGTTTCTGTGTTTTTTAATATTATGTTAGTACCTTAGTACCTGAGTGTATAATGACGTTTCTTCTCAATTCTTACATTTTATATTAAATGAAATGAAGTCTGGGTGCATATCGGCTGTTATTTTCATTTCAGCAACTTTGCGGACGCTTTCATTAGCACGAACTGTCATTGATGGACCCGCACATGGATCATCTTCAGTTATTTCTCTACCATAACGAAAATACTACTTAGAAACATTTCTGCGACTCAAAGTTTTGCTACCATAAATAGTTTTAATCAATTTTAAAGTCTCAGTAGCAGTATTTCCCAGCTTAAAGCAAAATTTAATGGTAGCACAATCTTCTATTATCAATTTTCTGACCTACGCTGAATAAGCACTGTCTCTTTTATATCATTAGTCATTATAAGCAAATCAATAGTGCTAGGGCCTTAAAAATTTTAATGGTGAAAGTTAAAACTTAAATCAAAATAACTCAGGGTTGTATTCGAAACGGTTTTCGAAACTCCGATCAGTTTAGTCAATTGGTATAAGTACTTAAACTTCATGATTAGATGTTTAATTTATTAACTCTCAATGTGTTAGACAAACAGTTGGTACTCCTTATATATATATATATATATATATATATATATATATATATGTATATCGATGAGGTGCTAACTCCATATTTTACGTGAAATAATCACAGGAAAAGTTACAAAACTTTATCTAAAAACCACAATGATTATTTCCACAGACTGTATCTTCTCCAAGAGGAAGAATGATTAACTTAAAGCAAAATATAAGTAGTTGTCCTACGAATTAAATAAGCAAACCTAAGCAGATGTGGGTAAAAATGATTTTTAAGTAAGAAATTCAATATTATTTAAAGTTTGTTTAATAGTTTAATAAAGGATGGTTTGTTTATCTCCAGTTGGTTATTAAAAGTACTACCTTTCTTATTCAATTTATTAATTTCCGGATTTTCTAATAGGTTTAGCTTCTTACACTTGACTTCAACATTTTGTATTTTAAAGTTATCATTACAGTTATGGTTATTCCTTTCCTTATATGCTATATGTATGTTGGTGCAATATAAACAACATTATCATAAAATAAACGAATGTTTTCTGAAAAATAATTGGATTTTCCGTCCCCAAGGATTTGACTTGTAGATCTAGGATGCTCCGCTTACAACAGCTTTGGGAAAAGATTCCCATAAATAAGTTGTTAGTAGATTTCAACGGATTTATGTTACTGAAACTTTTTAATCCCTTGGCCACTAGTCGTAACTGTATTTGGTGTTTATAACTTCGAAAAGCAAGAGAGTTTTCAGATTTGTATTAATTAAAACAAATGCAGAGAATTAGAGTTTGGGAGTATTAAAAGAATTAACGGACTGCTCCGGAGGGAAACAAAAATTGTGTAAAAGAAATTAAAATTTTCTTGTTTTCGTTTACTTTTTATTTTATATTTTCATAAAGAAACGTAAAATGTACTTATTGTCGATGAAGCATAACGTTATTATCAGAGGTGTACTTCGGACGCTAAGCTACAGTTTGTGGAAACCGAGGTATAATATACAAAAATAAAAGTCACCATCGTACTTTCTACTGGTGATTTATAATATTCAACATGATTTATGTTGTGAAATTTTTGTTTCTATTCGTTCAGTATTTGGTCCTGATAACTGATAGATAAACTAGTGCATGTCGAAAATATTACTTATTGCGTTATTTATCGAATATTCTAACGCTGTCAGAGTTTCTTTGAGGATTTTGCAAAACTGAAGGTAGTGAAAAATTAAAATTTAGGTGTGTTATTTCTTCGCTAAGATTGGAATCGTTATATACCTTTCGAGTAAATAAAATAAAAGTAGCATGAATTGTATACGGCCGCATCCGTTAAAAAGAGATCGACATGATATAGTTAAATACAGACAGAAGATCTGGTAAGACACCGTACTGTTCCTGCAAAAATCCGAGACGCGACGTTTGATGATGTAATTTACCATAGAACTGTCGCTAGGTCTAGTAAAAACAACTACTCCATATCAGAAGCGTCCCTTTTGCTCAGTTGGAATTTCTCAGAGCTTATTTGAATGATAAAATTGGATTAACTTCAGCAATAGTGGAAAATGAAGATTCCTCATTTATTCCCTCTTTCTAACGTTTCATCATTAAAGGATGAATTCAATATCCCCGACGATATTTAGAAGGCAACATTTTGTTGTTGGTCCTCATTCAAAACAATTGCCATTTTGATCATCAAATTCGTGAAAACCTGCTCCAGGAGAAATCCATGATCGTACAAATATGGTCATCTCATCGGGAAATGAGAATTCCTTAGAAAAATATGGCTGACCGTGATTGAACCGTGACCGAAACATCTGATGTCTACCGACACTAACATAGCAGGGGCGTAACATTCTCCACTGTAGTTGTGTTAAGAGTGCTAATAGTTCTAACATGCACAGTGAAGGATTTTACACCCTTACTCTCCTTCTTAATAAAGGTTGAACCTAATATCGTCGATGAGATTTTGACGGTAACATTTTCTGTCCTTTCTCATCAAAAATAATCGCAATATTGGTTATCCTCTTTGTGAAAACATGCTCGCTGTGGATTCCATGGTCGTACTAAGATCATCATCTAATCAGAAAGTGAGAATGCGTTTCGAAAATCTGGCATTAATCGGAACGTCAAATGTGAATCAGCCTTACAGTGTCGATCGACATCAACATAGCGGGGGCGTAACATTCTCCACTGTAGTTGTGTTAAGAGTGCTAATAGTTCTAACATGCACAGTGAAGGATTTTACACCCTTACTCTCCTTCTTAATAAAGGTTGAACCTAATATCGTCGATGAGATTTTGACGGTAACATTTTCTGTCCTTTCTCATCAAAAATAATCGCAATATTGGTTATCCTCTTTGTGAAAACATGCTCGCTGTGGATTCCATGGTCGTACTAAGATCATCATCTAATCAGAAAGTGAGAATGCGTTTCGAAAGTCTGGCATTAATCGGAACGTCAAATGTGAATCAGCCTTACAGTGTCGATCGACATCAACATAGCGGGGGCGTAATATTCTCCACTGTAGTTGTGTTAAGAGTGCTAATAGTTCTAACATGCACAGTGAAGGATTTTACACCCTTACTCTCCTTCTTAATAAAGGTTGAACCTAATATCGTCGATGAGATTTTGACGGTAACATTTTCTGTCCTTTCTCATCAAAAATAATCGCAATATTGGTTATCCTCTTTGTGAAAACATGCTCGCTGTGGATTCCATGGTCGTACTAAGATCATCATCTAATCAGAAAGTGAGAATGCGTTTCGAAAGTCTGGCATTAATCGGAACGTCAAATGTGAATCAGCCTTACATTGTCGATCGACATCAACATAGCGGGGGCGTAATATCCTCCACTGCGGTTGTGCTAAAATTTTTAACAGTTTAAGTGCATCACATTGGAGGAGTTTACGTCCTCACCATCTTCCTTGAAGATATCAACCACACCAGCTGATGGAAAGCCAGTGAGCGGCTCCATCCTCGAACTGAGGTAAGAAGCAAAACCAAACGTAAATCACGGCCTACAGATTCGAATTTTGAACTCTCTTCAAATAATACCTGCCGTGAAAAACTTAGTTTATTTAAAATGGTTGTTGTTGAAATTTTGCATCAATTGCGGCCTACGTTATTTACAAGCTTGGACGGAACAAACGAGTTTGTGCAGAAATTAAACAACCGCATATGGCAATGCAAAAAATTTTGTTTCATTAAGACAACGCGCCGTGTCACAAGTAATTTGTCATCAAAACAATGGCAAAAGTACATGACTACATAAATTGAACCTCGAATTTCTTTCACATCCACCGTATTCTCCATATTTGGCTCCCAGTGACTACTGGCTGTTCGCAGACTGAATCTGAGGCCTATTTTGAAGCAAAAGGCAAATTTTTCTGCAAAAGTGGTATTGAAATGTTAGATCGGCGTTGGAATAATTGTGTTGCTCTTAATGGAGATTACGTTAATGAATAAAGACAATTTTGAACAAAAAAAAAACGTGTTTTCTTTGTTAGGCCTGGGACTTTTCAGCCCATGTGTTAATACTGCCAAGAGTGACAAATTTTGTTTTAAAGAAACCGATCAAGGTTAAATTTCAATGTTTCGAAATGTAATTTTCAAAAATGCAAGAAACAGATATATAAATTTCATTTAAAGAAACATTATCAAAATAGCGATTAATTTTCATCATTTTGTAAAAATTGAATTGAAATTGGTTATGATTAGTACCAAATTAAAGTGATTGAAAATGTTACTTCAAAAATGCGTTATATCTACTTAGTGTTTGTTATAATAACTTCAATGTATACTGTGTATATTAGAAATCGGAATATATTAACGAATAAAACGCGTAGGTCGGAAATGAAGAATTTTTATGCGACGGAAGTAATGTAAGGATATATCAGCTGATAGATATTGATTTTTATTCCTCTGCAAACCTGAGTGGTTATCATTAAACCAAAGCACACACATCTACACGTATCTACGTGTTTGTCGGTAAACAGATGAAGTGGAACTTTTTAAAAATAGGTACCCAGCAAGTAGGTTATGACGCTTATATAAATTTGATAAGATGATAAGTTTGCACTGTTTTCCTATCACATGATTGAAAAATGAAATTGACATGGTAATAACAAAAACATGAAGAATGTTGACGAACAAAAGATTTTTAAATCGATACTGTAAAGTAACTGTATTTTTTTGTTTATTAGAATACCCTGTTGACTGTTGTTTGTTTTTATGATAGATAATGTAGATCAAAATGGTTGATCCTTTTAAAAAGAATACACATCAAAAAGGAATGTTGTTTTTATTATATTTTTATTGAATTTTCCGGTTATATCGGCAGTTGATGTCGACTTTGTTATTTTAAATAGAATGGTATATTCTTTATGACGAATTCGCTATCTGTGTCTGATAGTTTCGACAGAATACTGACCAAGAACACATTTTTATTTTTGTTAGCTTTAATTTGTTAATAAAGAGATAATTTGAATCAATAATTTAGTTGTAAGAAAAGTTGATCATCTATGAACTAGATTTACTTTCAGATTTTATATCTCAAATGCATTTTACATATTGTATATGTAGGGGGTACTGAAATTTTGTGCTCTCTTAGATATTTTGAGAAATGTTGAAGACTAGACGAAAAAAGTTTCTATTTCAATTTTAATAATGCTATTGTTACTATTTTGGTTGAGGGGGGTATAGAGAAAAAGCCTGTAACATATCTCTAATTTGAAAACCGTAAACCGTAAACATCACTCGTAATATATGAATAATATATAATATAATAATAATAACAGTAATATAGAAAATATATGTCGTTGAATAATTGCTGTTGTCATCTGTCACTCGTACTTTTCTTAAACAATGTGTGACCGGTTAATTGTTGCTATTTTCATTTAGACCGAAATACTTACTTCGTTGTCATTGTCATATTTTTCTCACAACACAAAATGACCAGTCAAGCTACATTTTCTTAGGGACACCATATAAAATATCTAGTTTCAAATATTGTATTGGACATTTACTACGTACAAAGTACGAATGCGGTTGCCGGAAACTTATTTATAGCTGATGCAATTTTGAACTGACAAAATTGATTCTAATGAAACAGAGAACACCTTCTAGGCTTATGTAGCTAAATGGAAAGGAATTCTCTTCTAAATTGGATCAATGGATCTCAAGTTGGAGCCTTTAATATGGAAGGACAGCTACATGAATGGACTTGTTACCTAGAAAGCACAGGTGACGTCATTTAGAGCTTTGAGAATATACTGCTAGAAATGAATAGCATTTTAAAATACCTATACTCATAGTATATGCTACTGGTTTTCAATATAAATTCTCAGTCATAGGAAAGTTCTTGTCTTGAAAACCAAGACAATATCAAAAACAGGATGCTCATATGAGATACAACACTATTAAGATAAACTAGTTGAAAAACTTATCTTGTCAAGATCGTTTGCTCAAAATTTATATTTGTGAAGATTGAAGTTGTGAGATCTCATAATTTATTGCTAAAAATTTCTTACTGCTGTCACGTCCTCGCCACGAATCGAACCTGGGACCTTTGCCTTTACGTGCCAATAGTCTGACCACTAAGCTGCGAGAGATGACAGCAGTATTTTCCTCGTTATTTTCCTCGTTGTTACTGCTGTCATCTCTTGTAGCTTAGTGGTTAGAGGATTCGCGCGTAAAGCTAAAAATCTCGGGTTATATAATCTGTAGTAGGAAAATTAATATCAACACTAATGTATCAAAATTAACCTCTACTAAAAAATTCTCCGAAGTGTTTCATTCTCATCATTTAGTTATGCAAAAATATAATCTGGAAGATAGAAATTATACCTATATACACGTACATAAATAATCCCATATATACACCCATATAACAGGTAATTTATTCATACACCCACTATTAATTTTATAGGAGCATATAGCACATTTTTTTTAGTTTTTATTTAATATTATTTATATTTATAATATCGATACTTCAGGTACTCCAAAATAAGATCAACATTTCTTGAGATAAGACTAAAATAAAAGAAGACAATATGAAGATCACTATACAAAAATAATAAACGACAAGACATGAATTCCAATTTTCATTATCTTTCGGTAACGAGACGATATTTTGAAAAATAATGTCCCGTCTTTAGGTAATGGAATGATTTTAATTTATATGGAATTATACACTTTTCTTGAGCCAGTTGCCATTGTATTCAATATAATATGCATTAAGTGTCCTCTGCTGAATGTTTGCCTCTTTTTCAACAAAAGTGACGACATTGACGTTTTATTAATAGTACCTACGGTACATTTTCTTTTTGTGAGATATCAACATTTATTGTTGGGGTTTAGTTGGCAAACTCTGTTTTTCAGTCTTTGTCGAAGTGTCCTGCAGAATACTGACAGGAACAAACCAAAATGGAAATTATTATCTGAATATTGTTTCACGTAAACTGCTGATCAAAAATTTAATTTATTCGTAATACTCCTTTTATTAATATAGGTCAAAGGGTCAATTGAAACTGCTTCAACCCTTACAATGAGTTATTTAAATTGATTTGTTATTATTTTTCAAATGTGAAAATTGATTTAGATGGACATGATTTTAAAAATTTTCATCTGGACGTAGCATTTTAATTCAGTTTAGCTTTTGACTATCTATTATGAAAATTGAATACATCATCTCAAATTTTAATGTTGACGCTTTTGTGGGTGTGTGGGAGTATGGTTAATTAAATGATTTACGTGTATGCGGTTAAATACCAATTCAGCTCGACGTGTTTCAAAACATCCGAATGGATTGTGCTTCAGCAATTCCTGTTTACAATTAGTGTCCGGTAAATTAATATCTAATATAACTATAAATGGAAATGTCAGGCACCTATACACCTATACATTTCCTCCATTATCCATTCATTTTACCGTTGAATTGATGTAATAAACACTACCTTCCTTTGATAATGACTTTCATAGATAACATGCATTGTAAATATTTTGAATAGATCAATGTTCTCATCATCCTATTGTCCCTAAATACCTGGGCTAATAAGTAGTTGTGTATGAATATTAATTATAATTGTTCTGCTAACTGATGAAATAAAATGTGTGATTTTTGTGTTCTCATCTCGCATAATAAATGGCATTTACATTATGCAGTGTCAATGAAATAGATAGGAAGGAACCACTAAAAACGAAAATCCTAAAACATAACAAAATGTTATTGCGCAATCAATGTGTAACTATATAAAATATTTTATAAGTGTATTATTTACAAAAAGGATGCGTTCTACAGCTTTGCAGCTATTAGTGATGAATCCCTGCAGGCTGCTGATTAAATTAAGTGCCGGTTTTAACCTTTCTAGAGCCCCTTGATAATTTTTTGATACGCACCTTGTAAGGAATCGTTGTCATGGTTTTCAAAAAAATATCAATTTATTTATTAAATTTTTACTCGCGTTTTTAATTTTGTGTTCTTCAAATTTTTAAATGTTTATCAATTGAATTTTTGCGTACACTGTTTTATGAAATTTAAAGAATAATATTTGATGTTTTTGACTCTTGCCTTTAATAGTATTTCTGTTTTTAACATAAAAACATTTAACATTCTTTTAACTATTCCCGTCACTATAGGTATTGAAGGTTTTCAAAATTGAAATTAATTAAAATCTGTATGAGGATAATGACAATACAAAATAGATTTTCAAGTTTCGAAACATTATCTATAGACTATAGAAAACGATATCGCAGATGATTCAAGACTTTGCAAATAAGAATGCTCAAAAAAATTAGATTTAAGAGTAGCTAGAATATATTTAATCCTTTTCATAAGAATTGTAATAAATAGTTAATTTTTATTAGAATTTTTGTTAAATAGGACTCTTTCAAACATGTTATTGTCAAAAGCTAAATTATTTCATTGTTTTTATGCTAACACATAGGCTGAAAAATCCCGGGCTAACAAAGAAAACACGTTTTTTTTATTTTCAAAATTGGCTTTATTCATCAACGTAACAGACGGTCTGAAAGGTTCGTAGGCTGACCCATAGATGGCGCTATTAGTATGAAATCCATGTGATTTTTAGTTAACCCTAACCTTCAAAAGACGCTTGTTTAAATTTGACAGCTGTTGCACTATTAGTATCTGAGTTATGCCATCGTTAGTGAAAGAACTTTTGTTACTGAAAAAAAAAATAGTGTTGAAACCAAGGCTTGGCTTAATAAACATTATTCGCACTTTGCACCAGGAAAATCAACCGTAGAAAAGTGGTTTGCTAAATTTAAACGAGGCAAATGGCGAAATGAGCACCGAGGACGATGCACGCAGTGGGCGCCCCAATAAGGTTCTATCGACGAAAACATCAAAAAAGTCCACAAAATAATTTTGATAACCGTAAAGTGAAGTTGATTGAGATAGCTGAGACCCTCAAAGATATCAAAGGAACGTGTTGGTCATATCGTGAATGAATAATATTTGTATATGCGAAAGCTCTGTACAAAATGGGTGCCGCGTGAGCTCACAATCGACCAAAAACAACAACGGATCGAATCGATGATTCTAAGCAGTGTTTGGAGCTGTTCAATCGTAATAAATCCGAATTTTTGCGTCCACATGTGACGATGGATGAAACATGGCTTCATCATTTCAGTCGAGTTGACTTGACTATAAGTACTAAAGTTATTGTAGTTTGGATTGCGGTAGCAATCTTTGTCCTATAAATCAAATTATCTCAGAAACTATTCATCGTAGGCATACGTATAAGTTGGTAATCAAAGTCACCTTAAAACTTTATACTTCATACGAATTCGTCGTAGCAAATATACCATTCTAGTTAAAATAACAAAGTTGACATCAAGTTCTGAGATAAAAAGATCATCCGTGATAACCTCTACTCCCAAATTTTCAAATCTCTAGCACGCTTGGTTTTTCTAAAACGTCTAATGTACTACTCAGTTTGAATAACCCCCGTAGAGTGTAGAGTCCATAAAATAAAAGTAGATTTGTTAATATTTTCTGTAAATTATTATTAAACGTCTCGAAAACTTTAGACACCCTTTCGTAATTAAGAAAAGCATAAGGCTTCTATTTTTTCAGAGGTGCAAAGTTCTCATTCCCACTGTATTACACTGAATAAGTAACTAAAACTGCAACGATGGTTAGATAGTGATTAAAAGGCTAAAACCAGTTTCAAATCCCCGAATTAGTCATGCAAATTACTATTGTATATAAGATTTCTAGCCTTTTTTAAATTGAAGGGAATATCTTAGAGAAGTTAGTGCATTTAGTGGTTTCGCCTCTTAGACTTGACCTACTTTGATGCAGACATTCTGCTAAGTAAAAATAGAAACATGTATTTCTACATTCATCTTCATCAGCTTTCTTGTCAGTTGATTCGAACATCACAAGATTACAAATTATGTTCGTAGATTTGTTATTATTTTTACAAGTAGGTTAGTATAAGAATATTTTCCTGTAAGAATAATAGTTTTTAATTTTTACTATTCTAATTTAGTTCCGTTATAATATTAATAGTAGATTTATAGGTTAAGAGACAATATAAATAAAAAGTAGGTGTTAAATGTAAATCACTTATTAAACAATATTTCGTCAATTTTATTTCAAAATCTTAGACTATCAAAAGAAGCGATTTTCGCATCATGATTAATACAAAGGTAAATATTAATTTTAATTTATTTTTTTTGAGTTATTTAAGATTAGGTTATGGTTGAAAGGGTTGATTTAAATGAACTTGAAATCAGTATATACGAGGGTAAATCAAATATAAACGGTAATTTTACTATTTAGCTTAGCACGTAATTCGATGCTCGAGTGTTGTTTGGTTTATGAGGAAGGGAAAATCGACTTAGGTATCAGCTGCGCTTGGTTCTGTCCGCAGTACAGTCATGACTGAGCGCAAGATTCCTTCCTCTGTTGCACAATGCTCATCATAAAGTTTTTAACCAATGAAGGTGTAAAACCATCGAAAATTGTCACTCGTTTGAAAGCACAGTTTGGAGATGCTGCAGAATGGTCAGAATCAAGTGTATACGTGGGTGGTGGGTCAATGAATTCAGGGATGGGCGAGAAAATAAAAGTCATGATCGACGCCCAAGAACAAGTCTCACAAATGACAATGCTGTTGGAGAGCTTGTTGAAGGTGATCGCCGGTTAACTATTGAACAAGTCTCATCAGAAGTGGGTAACAGCTATGGGAGTGTTCAAGTGTTCAATTCACCATAACTGATGAACTTGGTTTTAGAAAAATTAGTTCTCGCTGGGTTCCAAGGTTGTTGACCAAAAATCCAAAACAGGTCAGGTCAGAGATCAGTGAAAGACTTCTAAATCGATTTCGACAAGAAGGGGAGGTCTCTTGAGGCGTATCGTCACTTGTGATGAGACGTGGGTCCACCACTACACTCCTGAATCAAAAATAGTGAGTAAGGAATGGTAAAGAAAGAATGAAGGCTGCCCTGACAAAGCCAAAACCGGTCTCTCAGCCGGAAAAGTGCTTCCGACGGTTCTTTTGACTCAAGGGGAATTTTTTCATTGATTTTCTTCACGATCAACGAATAGTGAATGCGTTGTTACAGTCGACAAAAATCGCATATGGAAGCAAAGGTCGGGGCTCGCTCATACCCATTTGAGACGTCATCCTCATTCATGACAACGCCAGGCCACGCACCGCAGTTTTTTTGACAAGGAATAAATTGGAAGGAATGGGCTAGAAACCCTCGAACATGATTATATCATCATTATGGCCCTGGATTGTCACCCTGTGATTATTTTTTGTTCGCGCCCTTGAAAGAATCACTTGGAGGTAAAAGATTTGAAAGCAATGAAGAAGTAGAGGAGTATGTGCACAATTAGCTGACAACTCGCCCTCAAACTTTTTATAAAAAAGGAATATTTAAGCTTCCAAATCGGTGGCAAATATGTGTAGAGCACGGAGGTGACTACATTTAAAAATGTTAAATGTTTAGTTTGTGTGTATCATTAATCAATAAATTTATTTTACAAAATTACCGTTTATATTTGATTTACCCTCGTAGTATAAATACACGAAAAAGGTTGCATTTTAAGTGTTGTATAGTTATACGCGAAAGTTTTGGAAAATTTATAGCTCATTTCAAGAGAATGGTCGAAGCTAAAACTACATTTATAATTTTGGTCATATCCTATACGGCTGACAATGTCGTGTTCTTGAGATTGAAAAGGACATGCCTTGTTTGAAGAAGGCCGGGTCACAGAACTCTATTAGAAGTGCCTGGAGGGGCATTAGAAGAATAGAGAACGCATACAACCAAAGATGAGATGAGCAGACAATATAAATACGACCCTTCAGAAAATGTTGGAGCGAGAGACCCGTCGCAACGGACGTTAGAGCCTGTTACACAAATTCCCAGGGAAACGTTAAATCAGAAAAACCTTCATTAATTTTAAGGTATCTAATTTAATATTTTCCATCACTGTTGAATCGTATGTTCATTTGACCTTTGAAGAAAGAAAAAATCCCATTATGAATCATTTTCTCTTTACTTTCGTGTGTATAAAGGATTCTCAGCCAATTAAGAATCTTTATTGTTTCGATTTGGTCATCCGTCTGTCTATCTATATGTCTACATCCTCCCATCCTTTAACGTTTTTTTCTTACTCCCTAATTTAGTTGGGTCTCTTCTAGCAGAGTTGAGGTAATAGTTAGTAATGCTTTGCTTGTGTTCAAGGATCCTTTCTTTAAAGGACCTACCACTTTACCCCGCATAAACTTAATTGTACATTTTAACAAATAAACTCCAGATTTTGATCCTTATCAGTTAATATCTTTATTCTGTTTAACAAATGTAGATAATGAATTATTATATATGTTATGTATACCTGCATATTACTTAAAATAAAACGTAAAAGGTGTTTTATTTAATATTTGACTATGAGGAGGTTAAGTTCTCATTCGATCAGGTGAATCTAGGAATAACTGGCAGTGCTACCCCAAGGCAACTATATTTGTGCTTTTAATTATTTGCTTTGTACAGTAGGCTCTGAGTTAAATAGTGGAAAACGGTTCCCATACCTGGTTCTGTTTTTCACAACATTTAGTTTTCCTTTCAACTAATAAGTAAATTTTCATATACGTTAAAAATGATTCCTTATAATAGTACTTATCTATTATGATAAAATTCGGAATATTGACGTAGATTGATGACCCAAAATAGAAATTATATGGTTTTTAGAAAAATAATGTTTTGCATCGCAATACTAAGGAGTAAAGATGCACATAATAATTGTTCTTCGCATTTCATTCCAGTGAATACGGTGCCTTTATACAGGCTTCCTTAAATGCAATAGAAGCTGTTGTAGCATCTTCTTTGCCTTCGAAGTTGCCAATCCGTCCTTCCTTGTTTTTTCAATGAATAGTGTAAGGAAGACTGAAGCAAAAATAGTTTGCGATAAAACAAACAACAGTATTTAATAAATGTCTCTTCCTGCCATTTTCGGTCTAAAAGTGGGGAAAATTGCACAAGTAGCTTTTGATGAATAAGTGCTTATACATTCAATTAAAACTGTTTTCAGTTAGCATATTGCATTCATTATTAAAGTTATATGGAAATTGGTAATCGGCTATTAAACCTTATCATGTGCGAGTTCAAAGCAATTTTGATTTATTTGAAATAGGTGTGTGGCTTTAAATAAATTGCAATTCTACTGGATTTTCGTTGGTGTCCCGAATAACATACAAAATCAATTGATAAATATATATGTTATAAGCGACCTGTGGATGCATATAAAGGAAATATGAAGAACTTTATGAGTTAAAGATACTAATCATTATTTTACGTATGAATTCATTTTTGATTATTATTTTAGCTAAGTAAATTTTACTGCAAAAGTAAGACACAACTAACAAATGTAATCAATTGTTTTAATTTATTTATTACTCTGCTCATATTAATTCTGTTACCATAACCTACTTCTAATAAAATAATGCATTCAATTATTTATTCTGTATTAATGCTGTACCCAATCCGTATTCGTATTTCATAATATAATTGAATTTATTAATCAGTATTTTGTCACTATTATGTCGGTGTACTTTTGATCTGTCCTGGACTAGTCGATGGCATTAGAGAGTATGTTAATTTTAATATTTCGTTTTGCTACATTTGTTCTTTGCATTTTCAACCTAGTACATCCATATCCTCTATCATTCTAGTGGTTTGCCAGTGCCTATCCGATGATATGTGTTTCGACTGTTCAATGAATACCTCGTATTCGAACCTAACTTGAATTCCGTAACGTTTTCAAGGGTTTCTAAATTGTTATTTTTTTCTCGTCGCATTCCGTTTACAAAACGTACACATTTTTGAAAATATACAATTTAGGTACGTGCTTTTTAATGACAGGAAGTAAATTGTTCAATTTTGCTGTTTCAATGCAGGTAATGTGCACAAAATGCAGTGTCAGCAGTAATTACGCGAAGAATTTGTGAAAAGCGAAAAATTCGACGTAGTAGTAAAACTAACAGTGTATCAGGTTTAGAGTGTGTTTTTTTAAGCCAACTCGACATTTTATACGTACATGTACATACATGTTATCCAATTTTAACTGATTTATCAACATTTATTGAACTTATTATGGCGTTTATTGCTACATTTCATTTTAGATCAGTTACCTAGTGTTTTTATCTAATCTTAGTTAAATAAAATTGGTACCTATACCAATAGTTCATTTATATCTTTTAAATTGGCAACAATTTATCATATTCATATAATATAATATTAAAGGTGTGATTGCATACGGTTGTCGTAGCCAATCTGAAAAATCTGACATTTGCAAATAAATACTAAGAACAATATAAGTCCATGGTCAGTTTTTTACCGAAACTACTAGACGTGGATCGCGATTTCAATCTTATCAAGTGTCATCAGTACAACATAGACATTCTCGATAAATCACCGATCAAATCGAAGGAGCTCTTTAAAAGCAAGTTTATATAATATTTAGTTATGGCAGGACATCGCCATCTACGGATATATGCTGTTACTGAAGTATTTGACATGTTAAACAAGAGCATCTCTAAGATATCTATTTATCCAATTGAATCTATTGAATATACAAGTGATGAAAATAAATCGCAATTTACATCTGGCATTAGTTTCGACCAAGTTTGACCAAGATCTTATACTGTTCTTATTAATTTGATTTATGTGCTTCTCACGTTTATAAGCTGCGTCGTAGATTCAGTTAGACAAGTAGATACCATAGTGAGGCTAACATATGAAGTACTTTAGATAGCATTAGATAACAGTAGATGGCGATATACATATAAATATACGAAATAGGTGTTTTATTAATATTTGAAATATTTCATTAAAAATGCTGTTTTATATTCCTTTTCACATTATAGTTAAACGTAATCTATTAAAAAATACGTTAAGTGTAATATTTGGCAATCCATTGGAATCAACAGTGTAATTCAATGCCGGTAGGGGTATTTATATTTATAATATAGCCTGTAAAGGCCTTTCTGCCAGCGCCCACCTGATGAGACCCGATAGGTCGAAACCGGTCGTGGGATATGACTTTCGGTACGCTGTGCCTACTGTGTAGGACGCGTTCGAAATGTGGGATATGTTATCCTTAAAATTTAGGCGAAGAATCATTTTAATGCCATTTTTTTTTTAATTTGGCAATCCGGCTGAACGTTAATGAAAACAGCACTACGTTCTTAGTTGTCTAATTATGACATTAAATTCGGTTTTACTGATGCCAGTCCTGGTTAAGACTTTATCCTCGGAATTCGTAAATGTATAGCTCTCTACAGCAGGGACGGGCAACTCAGCGTCTCCCAGAAATGTTTCGGAGCCCGTTGCTTTCCGGCCACTACTACCACTATTCCTTTTATTAATTCTGTTTGGTCGAGGAGTGGGCCAGAGTTACAACTTCTCCTCCGCCTTTCAGATGTATCCCCTCCGGCTCTAGAGAGCTTTCGGCTCGGCTCATAGGAGCCGCTGGCTCTTAGGAGCCGAGCTGCCCGGCCCTGCTCTACAGCAGTAAAAGCACCATTAAAGCTTACTAAACGATGTTTAAATAATACGAACAAAAGGTGTCTTTACAAGAATTTTATCTCATAACCCTTAAAAGCTAGATGAAATCTTTCATTTATATAATCGCATCGAAAAATTAATTCTGTTTAACAAAAGTTGAAAATAGTTTGCTCCTTTAGTTTATTTTTTCATCAGTAGGAGGCAATGGAGGTATAATATATAGGCATATTGAGAAGACGCTTCCAACTCTAAAATTGTACGTACTAAAGGCATTAGGTTTATAATTCTGATATTGTTCTTGATTTGGGTGTAGGATTTGCAAGGATTGTCCTGTTAATTCCATCTGCTTTTAATTGCAACAACAACCAGTTTATGAATATTTTGAGAACTATGTGCATTCACATTAATAGTTTCTAAATTAAATGGTTTGACCAGAAAGAATTATAATTAAATGTTTATCTGTTTCGTTGTGGAGTAGTAACTTATTAAATGAACAGTTAGGTTATGTTATTTTAGTTTCTATTCGCATAATACAACCGAAATGCAGAGTTTACTAATTATGAAATAGCGTAGTCACGAGCATTTCAGAATATTTTAAGTATTACTCAGAGATTACTTGGTAGTTTAATAATAATAGGAACGCGAGTAAATTAGCATTCCTGAAGATGTTTAAAATTCTATTTAGCAGAACATTCAAAGGCTTGAGGTTGTTAAACATACAAATTATTTTAAAATACCCTTGGGAAAAAATCATAGACTGGAAGCATTAATTAATGCTTTATGAATTGGCAATTCTTGTTTATTCGTTTAATTAATTATAATTATTTAATAATTCGAATCGTGCAATTTCTAAAACGTTTATGTACAATTAGATCATCTTTTGTTTTCTATATATATAATAGTTATAGTAAATCCCACGATTGGGTGTATTTTATTTGAGATAAATTGTTCGTTCCTCGATATGAGTAACTAGCTCGGAAATGTTGCCAAAAACGTGGATCGAGGATGAAGTTATTATTTTTAGTGTTTTGTTTTGTTACGTACATCTCGCTTTAACTCATATGTAAATATACAATTTTTCTACATTTCTAATTTAAAAATGTATCTTTGATTTAAAATTGTGGATCCACGTGGACGTTTTTATTATGTAACTTATATCGTACGGATTTATTCAGGTAATACAAACACTGATGAAATATTGGATAAATCGTGTAGAAAAGTGTATAAAGCGGAATAAGATATAAGTAATAAACAACTACACTGCTTTAACGAAATAATAAAAAACCTCACCTACATATATAACTGAGATCCTATTATATATCGAGTGTAAATACTATTTATTGTAATAACACCATTTTTTGACTACATTCATTTAACCAAGTATTTAGAAGCAAATGTATTGTTGGAGTTATTAGTATAGGAGAATTAATAACGATAGCTAACATTTATCATGTATTCAGGAAATGCTTCAATAATTTATTTCTTGTAAATTAGGAATACATTGTTTTAAGCAGGCGGAATTATTAATTGACATCAAAGTTCCTACTGTAAAGTTGGAAAAAGTTATTCAATATAATCAATGCAAAATTGAATAACAATGTTCAGATTTGCTAGCAAGTATTCATTAGTGTTTTTGGATGTTTGATATTTGTTTATAACGAGAGAGATAAATGCGGGCCAGAGTTCAACCCTATCCGTGCCACACGCTGTAAATAAGGTTATTGACATACTTTTGACAATTCTCGGGTCACCATTTAGTTTTTGCAAAATTTATATTATATATATATATATATGGTGAACAGTTTATGGTGATGAAAATTAAAGACAATCTTTTTAAAAACCCAAGTAGTATCATATATACCGCCAATATCGATCGTAGTAGGGCGTGGTATAATCTTAAGCGATTTACCTATTTATCCAAATTACTCAAAAAAGTAAAGAAACGACCTTCCATTAAAAGTTGTCTCAAGCCAGTCGAATGAAATTATTTCTTGGAAAAAAATGGAATCGAACACGCGGCAAAGCAGATACATCAAACTGTCGAAATGTTAAAAATAAATACATAAAAAAACAAGCATTTTAAAAACGTCTTAAATAAGTTTATTAAAAGGAGGCAGTATAGCTCGTATTCCTGCCGAAGTCGAATCAGCTGACGGAAGCTTTGTAAAAGATATATTGCTTACCGGGATATAAAACTGTTTGTTCCATAATACTCTGTCAAAATCGGTTTTATTCTTAAAAAAATTAGGTAAGAGTTTCTCTCCATAGCTGCTGGACCACTGACATCACAGGACACTTGGTTAATGTCGTGAACACAATAAAAGCAGAGGTCTGTTTACACCGTGACGGGATTCGCGAATGAGAAGCCCGTGTTTTGAAACATCAAACGCATAGTTTCGACTAACATTCGACGGCGACGTTTATTGGATGTTTCCTTGTGTCGCCATCTGGCGAAACGAATCCGCCAACATAATACGTTTCTTCGAACTGAATTTTCACCTCTGGAAAATCGCCGAAGCAATTTAAAAAGAACTCCAATTGGTCTGCGCTTAATCATTAAACAAATTTAAAACGCTTTTGGCCCACATGTTTTCACAAGTCGGGCATTACAACCACAAACCAAGTTATTTTTATATCTGTATTATGTTATTAATACAGATGATTAGTTCGTTTAAGAACTCAAAAATAACTAGACGTTAAGGCACGCATTAATATTAATAAAACGGTTAATGAAAGTCATAACTGTTATAAATTTTATTATTGTATACAACAACATTAAATGAAAACTTGTAGTATTCATTAGTTGGTTAGCAATCTTTAATATGATATAAGACAACAATTCATCTTATGTAAAAACTCATCTTACCACAGAGAGCGTATCATAGTGAATTAATTCCTAGATTCTTCCGATTTATAAAACTTCCTGGAATAGCATGAATTGAATTGCTACAACAGTATGTAGAAAGTAAAAAAATTAAAACACGCACACACTTTTAGCACTCACTTATTTCGACCAACTAAACTCACTTAGAAAAAATGCCAGCCTAAGGCAACCTAGTACTAAAATATAAATGGAAGGGTCCAACTATTGAAGGGTAGTATGTATATATTTAACTTAGCTGTAGTTTTTTCGTGCACAACAGTAGCTTCGTAACGCAGTCGCTATGTTTGTTGTCTAATCATGTATATTAAAAATAGAACACTAAAAGGCAACAAATATGTGCAGAAACAATGTTCAACATCACCGCATTTCATGTCACTGGGGAAAAAAGTAACTGTCAACCTTTTTAGTTAGGCGCATGTCTAAACGACTTAACCAGTTACACACATTCGTATGTAGCTCTGTCAGCCATTTAATTAATTATGCCTTCTTTCTACTATGAATTATGTCAAGACCCGGTGGTATCTAAAGGGTGTTTTTAAGTTAAAATCTCCTGAAATTTAAAAAATAAATGGCAAAAATGAGAACATAAAAAGGGAACATAAATTCTTAAAATTTACTAATGTTATTTACAAATACAAATAAACCACCAAGTCTTAAGTTACAAAATGATTTATTGACCACAATGATCATTTCGCCACTAATATTTAAAAATTTAAATTAAGAGCTTCCTGGATTGAATTTTTAATGTTATTTATTCTAATTGTAACTTAACAAAAATTTACTTATGTTTGTAATTTCTAAACCATAATTTACTTTTTCCTTTTTTTTATTTTAGATATTATATTCCTACACGAATATTAATCATATTTATTAGTAGTGCTATTTGTATATAATTATGGCATAAAATCATTTCCGTTAACGATGTATAGGGTATATTTGGGAACCTTCATTAGAAATAAAACTGTCAGACCGTGAAAACTTATGTAATTTAAAATTTAAGGTCCACTTTCTTTATTAGTGATATTAATAGTTATGAGCTTTGAAAGCCAGTATACTACTAACGATTATTTTTTTTCGAATTAATTTATTTTTAAACGTTTCTAATTTATCCATTTTTGATTAAAAATTGTTTAGATATTAAAATTATTACATACTACATAAAACAATGTTGAACTTTTGATGTATCTTTTGCACAGTTTGTTGTTGTTTTCGAATCATTTAAATAAAATAAAAATATTATATGAACAGACAACCCGCTTGACAGATGTGAAAAGAGGGAATAGTACACATAAAGTTTATTTCGATGTAGAACTTCGTTCTTAGGTGGACGTGGACTATATCCCCTCATTTTTTTTAAATCCTGCATTAAAAAACAGAAATTTAATGTTGAGAAACTGATTCATGGCAGCGTTCACCTTTGTAGAGTTATATTATGTAGACGGGAACGAAAAAAAACGTTGTCCAACAAACACTTACAAACGTTAAGGGTGTCTACCACCATAAACAAGTCAAAATAACGACTTTTTAATGACAAATCCGGAGTTTCTAGTTTCATTTATAGCAAAAGTAAAATAATTGCTAAATTTTTTGCTTTATATTGATACATTCAATTTTGTAAAATTTTATGATCAAAATAAGTTAACAGAAATAAAGTTTCTTATATGATTTATTATTTGAAAATCGTTATTTGTGATACTATATTCTTAACGCAAAATGTAATAAAATAATGATAAAAATCGTTTTTTTGCTGAGGGGATAGGGATTTTATTAAATGTCGGCATGTATATATATATATATATATATATATACATTAGGGTGTATTTTTTTTTTTCGGGCCCATTAAAAAGATAAACTACTGCAATTTATTTACTTTTATTTTTCTACATCAAACTTAAAACAATAAAGAAATTCATCTTGCCTCCGTAATCCGTTATGTCCTCCTCTCCCTAGTACAAGCAAAAAGTCTTGGTAGAGTAAATGTATGCTTTAAAACAAATCTAACATTAAACAAACTGCAATTTTTATGATAATATTTAAACGAACATATCCTTGTAAATACTAAATTAATCAAAGAATATTTTTTGCAAGAAATTTATTTTGATTTACGAAGCTGAAATTTTAGGACATTTTTCTTATGATACGATGCTAAAACATTGAGCAATGAGACCGGAAGAGGGACAACACCCTAAATATATCCAAATATTCAATTGCAATTTAAGTTTTTCAATTATTATTTAAGAAAAATTGCTATTGCTTCACCGGGAATATTATTAAATGATTAGATATAATTTAAGTATTTAATTAAACTTCAATGTTAAGTCAGAAGCTACTATGTTAGCGCAACAATTGTTATAAATTAAATAATTACTGTGAATATCTTTATTTGTCTTTATGATGACAAACCTTTACCATGTAAATGCCGATACCATTTCATCTTTAAATAATTATAGTTACGTATGAAGTAATTCTTTTGTTATTGAAGTAGTCAAGAGATGATAAAGTCAATTTTTTATGCATCAAGGTTTTCTTGGAATGCGGTGTAATAACAACAATTGTATTATATTATAGAATTTTCGTCAAGTATATAAAGTAGTTCAAGGTTTTACTTGAATGAATTGAATCAATGAACATTTTTTTCCTATTTCAATTTTATTTCATTATTTCGGGTTGTTCATAATGTAATCATATCATAAAACGTGAAAATCATGTAAATGTAATTTAAGACGTTAATTAAATCCGTGGATTTCATTTGGCTACTTAATGACATTTCCTGTAAAGCCATTTTTTAAAAATAAAAAAACGCCTGAAATTATTTTGTTATAAATGTTAGGTGCTACGAATTTGGTAGATATTTAAATGAAAATTGGAAACTTCTAAAATAATGCAGATAATAAAACTAGAATAGCAAGATATGTTTGTTTTATTGAAGAATACAGAATTCTACGTGATTTTGTAGTACACATAATCATCATTATTCTTTTGTTAGGTAGAGGAATTTCTTAAGTATTTACGGAAAGATCAGGAATGGGTTACATTTCATCGATATGTTTTAAACTATATTTAAAATTGTGCATAACAGTGAAATATTTCGGCAATCATTTACATAATATAATTTTTCAAGATTGTACATAGGTATAAGCAAATGTTTATTCAGAAATACATTATATAGAATAGAAAGGGTATCAAAATATAGCAGATTAATAAAAATATAGACATCTTTTATAGGTTTTGTAAATAGAGATTATTTTCAGCTTTAAAGATTAGTTTAAGATTAATTATTTCAAACATTATTTCATTATTTTAACGTTCAATATGTATTTCTTCAATAGACATTTTCCCGGGTAAAGAAAATAAGGATAGGAAAATAGTCGATAGGAAGGTAGTATGTTCTATCAGTAGAACTATTCAGTAGACATCCTAACATGAAGAAATGCGAACGACAATTGCTAAACGATACTTCATATATTATATTTTATTAACCTACATCTTCTAGTTCTCTTTCTTCATCAGATGAATCTATTTGGGACTGGGCTAACGATGACTGCTTCGAAAGTGACTGAAACATACACATAAAATGTAATTGAAATAATTGTAAATCACCTTAAACTTTTGGGTATTTCATTCTCACTAGTTACTAATACTGGAAGGGTGTAAGGGCCTCTTCAGTCTTCTTTTAGGAAACGTGGGAGTGGGTGGGTGGCTCTTATGGAGAGACAGATGAGACGGATTAAATGAAGACAAAAGAGAAGTGAATATTGGCCCAGCATTTGCTTAAATGATCTAAGGAAACCACAGAAAAATTTGAACAAGGGCAGGTGGATCCGGAATCGATTATGGATTGGTTTGGCTGAGATGATATTGATGATTATGAAATATTTAGAAACATTATATAAACATTATTAAAAAAGGAACCGAAACTATTTATATAATTTGAAAATATTGTCAGACTTAGTGGAGAAAATTTAAATTAGAATAGTGAACGTACGTGTCAATTAACTGAATTGAATAATAATACTTGTGCTTGTGTTGATATTCGGATTTTGATTTTTAAAGATCTAAACTGTTAAGATATATGATTGGACAATTGATTGGTTAAGTTAGATTTGTGGGGGTTGAGGATTTGTTTTTGCTAGTGCCTTAAAAAACAATAAGGCAGTAAAGATAGAAAAGGGTATAACACTAGCATATGTTGATAGATGATTGGACAATTGATTGGTTAAGTTAGATTTGTGGGGGTTGATGATTTGTTTTTGCTAGTGCCTTAAAAAACAATAAGGCAATAAAGATAGAAAAGGGTGTACACTAGCATATGTTGTTCCAGGTAAAATTTAACAGTCCTCGACGGCAAGGATTTTGGACAATATAGTAATAAATGAGAAATTTCGAAAATGGTTGATAGGACATTTGAAAGAGTAAGTGCAGGGCAATAAAAACAGGATTTTTGGGTGCTTTCTACCTTAACAATAGTAACAGATATTTTAAGTGAACTGTAACGAAAGTAAATTGTTGTCAGTAAAAAAATAAAGGATTTTTTTTGAAAAGCGTTACAGACGCAACATCCTGAATGATAAGCTACGAAATGGACTACCAAATGACGCCGCTCGGTGTAAAAGAATATATGCTAAGAGACGGAAGGAGAGTACAGGTTTACAGGAAGAAGTATGACGAGAGTGGCGCGATGGAGTATTTCAAGCATGAAGTCACTTAAAAATATGTACCTTTGTTGGATTTTTAAATGAAAAATATTGAACATACAAAAGTATTACATAAAATACATTTGTTTTCCAATAACTTTTTAGAATTTATTTTAATAATTATTTTAATGAAGAATATAAAGGTTTTTGATGGGTTGTATTTTTATTGGGATATCAGAAAATAAAATTTAAAAATTCGTGCATTGGTGGTTTGTGAAACAATATTAAAATCAATCAAAAAACCAAATACCTTAGCTTTTTAATGATCACTTTCTTAATAGAATTGTTAACACAATTGTTTCGGCACCCCTATACTCTTAAAAAAGGCCCAACAGACCGAAACAATTGTATAGTAATTCTATTAATAAAATGAACAATAAAAAGCCAAGGTGTTTTGGTTTTTGATTGATTTCAGAAAATGTGTATCGTATTAAATTACGAATGTGGTATAAATATTTTTTTTACCTGATGAACACGTCTTCTGGGCGGAGATCTTTTGTTCCACAGCGCTTCTAATTGATCAAAATGTTGAGATTGTGCCAAAGAGCCTTGCTTGTTTGGAAGGTTTGATTCCTGTTGAAGTAAACTGTTTTTAAAAATTGTAGGGCCTACCTAGGAGAACCAAATTCTAAATTTATGTTAGAAAATTTTGAGGTTTATAATTTATAACGTGCGACACACACCTGAAGATTTATTATGGATAATTAAAAGGAACTGATGACTCCCTTTGTGGTATATTATACACATGATCACAAACACCATGGCTGTATATGTTTAAAATCTCAAGACCCACGATTGTCATATTTAAAGGTTTTCGATTCTGTGTGAACATTTAAAATAATTGATGAATTCAAACTAGGTTCTTTTGGAGTACACAGAATCAGTATAATCCTTCACACATTAGTTGTTCTTTAAATATTTCGTGTAATTGTTGGAGTATTAATTACTTGAAAATTTTGAATTGAGCCGAAAAATTAAAAGGGTAAATATGTGCTAGTATTTTCTATTATGTATTAACTAAGGTCTTGTTAGGGATATGTTACGTATAAGAAATTAAGAATTAAGTTGTTGGTTTGGAATTTCTCGGCATCACCAAATGTGATAAGAACCAAATTGTTGAAACTAAATCCATTCTTTGCAGTTTTGACAAATGTCGGAAGAATTTAATTTTCGCATTTTTAATCCCGACTTAAAGACTTTAAACGAGTGTTATAAATCCTAATCTTATTCAAACAATCTACGGTGCACTCTTTGTGAAACATTGTTGAACAGAAACGAAGTAATGTTCACCAATTTATTTATTTATTTGAAATTCGACAATTGGTTCGGGCTTTGCTCATTATCAAGAGTATTGTATTACTCTTATTAAAGCCCGAAACAATTGTCGAGTTTCAAATAAATAAATTGGTGAACATTACTTCGTTTCTCTTTCTTCGTTTAATCTGAATCTTGTTTGTAAGTGGCGTCTTTAAAATGGTCGAACCCATTGTATTACAGCTTTTTCTGGGAAAACTGAGTTTGTTAAAATATGTCCTGGCCATTAATGATAGAAATCTGTTTAAATGTTGACAGGATGTAGGTTTTAACAAAATCTGTACAGGGAGTCCAGCCAAATCTTTTACTTCTTAAAAGTTTGCGTTTTTTGTCGGATCTTTTTATGTTTCAACAAAATTTGGTAGTCAATTCTTTCATATTTATCTTAATACAAAAATGCAAGTTTTTCAATGATAATTGACCCTTTTACATGCCTATTCCTTACGTACATTTACCTGCGAATCCTTATTCTGTGGTATTTTTGATATTTCCTCCATACTGGCGGAAACCGAAAATCTCCTTTTAAATCTCTCATCAACGGCTGGAATAACAAGGTTAGATGTCAAATGAGCGTATTTCTTTTGCCATGTATATGTATCTAATGACACCTCTTTCTTCAACAGTCTCCTCATTTGCCTCTTGGGTAATGGTTTTGGATCTTAAAAACATGTATAGTGCAGAAAAGTAGAACGTGAAATTTTGATAACATTTTACTTTCAATAATGTCTTTATCTGGTGCACAATATGTTGGCAGTTTAACATATTTAGAAGGAGTATTATGAAGACAAATGATAGGCGTGTACTGAGTATCTTTTAGTAACAGGAATATACGGGAAAAGTCTGAAGTTGGTTCCAGTCCAACAATTGGATGATGTACCTGAAGAGAGGTCAGTTGAAGACCCCTTACCACATCCCATATTATCATACTCTCATCTTCTGAACCTGTAATAAATCATAACCTTATTGAAATGGAAATAAACTGTTTAATAAATAAAATCATTATTATTGGGTGTTTATTCAAATAAATGTCTTTTAAATAAGACGATAAAAGATAATGTCTTGTAAAATAAATTTCAGCTGAATGTCTGAAGTTCACTTAAAGTAGAATGATCAGGAAAAAAAGTAAGAGCTTTTAACAAAATTTAAACTAGTGCTTTTTAAGACTCTAAGTAAAAGGTCTTTTACACATTTTTTTTTGACAAAGAAAATCATACAGATTATTTTTCTAATGTCCGTTTTAAGATTACAGCACAGTACAGCAGTGAGAAATGAGACATCTCGATACGAAACGAGGAAAAGGCGAATAGGTGTAAAGAATACTTAGGAAATATATATACACGGATCAAGACTTAGGAGATGTTTTAGAAGGAGATAGGATACCCCATAATAAAGGAAGAGCTCAAGTTAGCATTAAAAAAATAAAGAATAATAAGGCACCAGATACAGATGGGGTAAAGGCGAAAATTGAAAAACATGCAGGCTAAAGAGTTAGGCTTTGTGGTCGTGGTCTATAGGCTGGATTGTTGCCTAACGTTTCGCCGACTTCTGCGGTCGGCATCTTCAGAGGCGTTGTGGACGGCTGAGTAGAGTTCTCTTCGGCTGTCTGCTGTCGTGTGTCAAGATGCCGACCGCAGAAGTCGGCGAAACGTTAGGCAACAATCCAGTCTATAGACCACGGCCACAAAGCCTGGAAACCTACAATAGTTTAATTGGCGCCGGCCGTGAAAGCCTACACAACTTTATTATTCGCTTGATTAAGTTAGTTAACCATATATACGAGATAAAGGGAGGCACGGATAGATGCAAGAATTTTAGAACAATCAGCTTAATTTCTCATGTGTCAACAATATTAATTATAATAGTACAGATAAAACGAAAAACGGATGGAAGAAATATTAGGGAAAAGCCAATTTGGGTTTAGATGAAATATCTATCCAAAATGTGTGAGGCTATTTTAGCTTTACGGCTAATAGTAGAAAAACGATAGAAGCGGGAAAAATATAGGAACATCTTTTGATAATTTTAAATGGGCAAGGATGTTAGTTACTCTTAAAAATGTACGGATGAGATATGGGGATAGAGGAGTGAAATGTATATTTTGTATAAAGAGCAACAGGTAGTTATAGAAATATGAAGAATAGAGTTAGACACGGATATATACTGTCACAATTACTTTTTAATCTATATATCGAAAATGTGATTTATATTATTAAAGACACGGCAGCCTTAGCGATAAATGTACAGGACCAAAAAATTGGTATGCTTAGATTTGCAGATGAAATAGCATTTACGATTTGATTAGCAGTATTGACAGTAGAGCATCGAATGAAAATAAATAAAAGTAAAAGAAAATATTGATTTCTAAGAAAGGTAAAAGTAGAGTTAGACCTAATATAAAAATTGGAGATGAATAGCTACAAGAAGTCGCCAATTTTCGATATCTGAGAAGTAAGATAATTCAGATTGGAAGCAGCGGTAGAAACATCAAACAAAGGATAGTGCAGGGTTAATCGCTTTTCACAAAAACATATCAAGCACAACTCTGCATAGATGCTAAACGTAGACGCTGGGCGCGGCGAAAAATAATATTTATATTGATTGGCTGCATTTCATTAATTTTAGTAACATATCTATACTCTTTGAAAATGGCCCGTTGGTCGAAACAATTGTAAGGGTTTAATAAACCTTATTGTTGAATCTTTCTTTGTGTTTTATTAAAATATTCCAGTTTTAGAAAAGGGTGACGATTGGCTCAGTATTGGAATGATGACGACCCTATGAAGATGATCATGCACTACGGAAATCCTGGAGACAATTTTTTTTTATTGAGGCCTTGGAATATTGACTACAAAAAATAGATATCTTTGTATGTTAAGCTAGTGTAGTAGCTTGCAAGCAATTCCAACCGACGACGGCCTTTAAACCCGAATCAGGACTACACTAGTTCGTCAACTGGATGCGAAAGCCTTAACCAATTTGACTTTGTATGTAAATTAAATGAAAAAGTCGAGACTAGTTTTAACGGGGAACATTTTTCAGCTTAAAAACTAAAAACAACGTCCAGGAAGGCACACCCTAATGTCCAATGTCTTATGTATTTGTAATTATTTTATTTATAATATTCACCCACCGACACTGACTGCAAAATTTTTACCTGAAACAGCAATAGTTCCATCTCCAGACAGTTTAACACAGGTTATAGCATTTAAATGTGCAGACAGGACGTGTAAATCGGCTCCAGTGTTAATGTCCCACACTATTAACACCGCGTCTTTGGACCCTGATATAACTTGTGTTTTATTAGAAACTGAAACTGCTACGCATGTTACTGCGTCAGTATGACCAATAAGAACCTAAAATATTCAATTATACAAAACAAAACAGGGGCATATTATCAGTACCTGTGATAGTTTTCCTCCTGCCACTTGCCAAACCTTTAGAGACATGTCCTTAGATCCTGTTATCACAAACTGGGAGTCCATGGACAGTACAAAACAAGTTATAGCTTCTGAATGACTCACTGTATACTTTTCTTCATCTCGTACTATTGACCATATTTTTAGCGAATTGTCGCAGTTGGTACTTAGCTTAAATATTGAAAATGATGTTAGTGCCACCTACTGAGGTAAGTATTACTTAAATTAATGGAGAGTTTCTTACCACGTATCTCATGTTATTTGTGACCCTAGTCAGTAAACTCGGCCTACTATACGATTGCAGTAATTGACCATTGTCAGCCAGCCAAATGTTCACGATGTCATTTTGATCACTTGATATCACTCGACTCGAATCCATCATCACGAATACTGTTAAAACGGGAGATTGGTGTCTCTAAAATTCATAAATATAAAAGTAAACAGAGAAGGAGATAAAAACAAATCTTTGGGTGTTTTATTTCCACCAGCCGCTAATGATGGTAGATGGGCAGTTCATCCGACCTACACTGTAGTGCATGGTCATCTTCAACCTTAATGTTTTCTATAAATAAGTACTTTTTCAATATTTCTCGCTAAACTGGTAAAATTTAGTCGACCTACAGAGGGTAGATGTGACCTTTAGAATGTGTTCAATAAATAGTTAAAGATTCATATTTCATATCCTCAATAATATGGATCTGCACCTTTTAAATTAAAATTTCGTAATGTATCAGGTATCTATAGTAGAAAGTTTCGTCGGCTACTGAGGCTGACATCCTCAGTGGTAGTGTGCTACGTTGACAACGTGAACGTAGGTTGTATCTCGAAGTCTCGGTAGCGACTGGTCACCCGATGAAACGTCTGGACTTAATAGTTCACTTAGACCACGGACCTACAGCCCGAACCTTTATTCTACTATGGATTCCGGCCGTGAAAGCCTTTGTTCTTATATTAGGTATCTGTTTTCGATTAGTTGCAAAAAATTGATTTATGTATATTTAAATCATAATTTGATGTTTATAATTTGCTTTTGTCTCATTCAGAGTGGTAACTCTGTACAACATTGCAGAATAATATACTGTTGTCTGCAATAGTAGTATAGTATGTGATTATGAGATATAACAAACAAATCAATATGCTTTTTTAATTATCGCTATTTTTTTAATACTATTCAGCGTCATAATTTTGCTGTTATTAATATAATTTTTAAAAAAATATGTTTTTTATTTAGAATTTGTAAGAGTCAAGCTGAGCTAAATAACAGTAGTTTATATATTATATATTTTTATATCTAAAAGTAAACAATACTTACAGTAAAAGTGGACACTAGAGTTCCTAGGGTCAATCCCCAAATTTTGATTGTCTTATCTTCTGATCCAGACACAACGAACAAACAATTGGGAGCAAAGCAAACGCTTGTTACGGTTGCCGTGTGGTCGTCAAGAGTAAACAAAAGTCCATGAGAATTTAGCTGCCATACATTCACTAAATTATCTGTTGAACCTGACACAGCCAATTGACCATCGCGGGAGATATCGGTGCACGTAACCTGGCCATCATGTGGTTTTAAATTATGTGGCGATTTTCTATTACAATGAACCAGTGGGACATTAGTGTCAGCACTTCGAAATGGATAAAAGAAAACTCGATTTCCACCTAAAATTACAAGATGTAGTATAAGACTATGTAGATAGATATGGCATTCATTCATATAAATATTATTTGTCTCATATTCTCTAAAACAAATTTTGTGTTTTGATGCGAGGGTAATCCCAATAGTAAGGTCTCCAAAGAGCTGCGGAAGCTGCGGTTATTGGAAAGACTGCCGTATTTGTTGCTTACCCCACTCTCAAAAAAGCCATCGCTTAGCCAACTGGGATGCTCCATCTTGGCCTGGAAGCCATTCGTAATGAAGCTATCGCTTGACGCTACCGTTGGGTTCGAAGTTCGCTCAGTTTTTCGATTTTATGAACGCATAAGATGGCAAACTTATTGAAATTCATCAACAACTGACTGAAGTGTATGGAGAGTCGTGACTTCTGCAAATAGTTACAGAATACTACCAACGGCAACCAGTTGACTCTTCCTACGAATTTTTTCGACATTATAGAATCGATTGTCTTGGGAGATGAAATCTTGACATGCCGCTTTATACCTAAGACCGGCAAAGCTATGGAATCTGTGTTTTGGGATCGAATTGGAGCATATTTGATCGATATCATGGCTCCTGTGACCAGAATAAACCTCACAGGCATTGTGAGATACTAAATGAACTCGGATGAGCTATTCAGAACCGGAGAAGTATGCCTTCTTTATCATAACGATATAAATATCGGTCATTTTCAACAGTTTGGATGGGACATAATCGTCCACTCACCTTACAGTTCGGGCTGGCAGCAAGTGAATAAAAATTAGTTTCCTAAGCGACAATGACAAGGAATGAAAAGCAGTCCAACATCTAGCAGCGAGCTAAAATAACATGAATTTGTCGCAGCACCTACAAGAACGCATTGACCGAAATTGAGGTGATATAGAAAACTAGAGGTATGTTCAAAATTCTACGGCATATTAAATATTGAAAATAAATATATTTTTTAAAACTAAGAGACCTTATTTGTTGGATTATCACGGTAAATTCATCCGAAGATGAGGAATATCTGTGGAAAAACAAATAAAATGGAAAACTCTCAGTAAAAGCTAAAAAGCATTGTTTTAGTTAAAAATCAAAATTGTTAATTTCAGATCGCAAAGAATTCCAATGTTTTGATACCTAAGTTAATGGTGGCGTTTGAGGAACGATTTAAAAAAATGCGTAAGTGTTCTTACACTTTTTTGTAATACCGAGGTTATGACTTTAATAATATCCAAAAAATATACATTAAAATGTGGGAGATTTTTTTACTGCCTTTTTAAAGTTTATTTAATCTATATTCTATGATTTTTAATGTATACGTAGGCACTATCTGTAGGCTTAAATATAAAAAAAAACATTTATCAACTTTATTTTAAGCTTATTAGTTACTGACGCACCTGCACTTAATAGGAAGTCATCTTTCTCCGTTATCTGAACTGCTGCTACTTTTGCAGGTAACCCTGTTAATGTTTGAGTAAGTTTACCGCTATGGACGTCATATATATAAACTTTTCCATCAGAGCAACCCACTACGGCTCTACAGCTGTCCTGTGTGAGACAAATGGAGGTAACCTAAAAGTTGTAATTGAGTATTATGTTCTAAAATTAGTGAAGTCAAATGTTCTCAATAGTTCGTTGGGTATTTTGTTTTACACGAGGGTGTATCAAATATAAACGGGATTGGTTTTGAAAAAATTCGAACCATATTTAATTAGACTTCGATACATATATTATTTTTCTACATAGTCTCCCGCCCTAGAAATACATTTTTCTGACGTTCTTGTAATCATTGGAGCACAAATGCTTCCACTGCATCGTTCTCGTGGAAACGTTGGACTCCAAGCGCTTCTTTCAGGAGCTGAAAAAGATCGAAGTCACAAAGGGACAAATTGGGGCTATATGGCGGATGTTCCAGCGTTTCTCAGCCTAACGCATCCAATTTCTGTCTTGTGGCATTCGCCGTATGAAGCCTGGCGTTGTTATGCAAAAGGATGGCATGAAATGACAATTTCGCGGCATCTGGTAGATCACAATAATATTCCGCATTAATCGTGCATCGATGATGGAGAAAGTCAACGTGAAAAGCACCTTGCCGATCAAGAAATACTGTTTCGGTCACACTTGTCCTTGGATGGCGGGCATGACACTTGTACTCGAACTTTTCACGTAACATTCTACTAGCTATTCCTGTAATCGCCGCAAAATTTAGGTTGGATTCACCCCCTTCTTGGCCAAAAACTTAATAATAATCTGTTGCTCCAGGGAGACATGCACTTCTGCCTTTTTCATTGTTTCTTTTCGTACTAAAGCCACTCGAGTGAGTTGTGGTTGGTCCTCCCTTCTCCCTAGCGGTACAGGTCATCTTCGCATCTACTACTACCAGGCCACTGATCTCTCCGTAATTTAAAAAAATCAGTCCCGTTTATATTTGATGCACCCTCGTAGTCAACGAAAACGCGTTGTAGATATATAAAGTTATGATACTTTTGATGATTGAGGTATGGAATTTTTTCGGAAAATCGTTCTTGGAGAAAGTAATTCTATTCAATTAAATTATAATTAACATCGGAACAAGATGCTATATGCATATTATAACAATAAATCAAAATCATGAGTTAACTAATATTACATATATAAATTTTGTAATTTTTTGTAAAATTTTATTCTCTTAAAATTAAATCTTTATAATTAGGCAATACGATAATATTTCAAAGAACGACTTTGAAAATTATAATATACTGAAGTTTAAATAAAAGGACAAAACTTTCAAAATAATTTTTAATAGCTTCCACTACATTTTTTCGTCAAAATATGGGAATCTTCAGGTGGAAGATAAGTATACGTAAAATTAATACAAAAAGTAATAGTGGGGAGATACTAAGCTTTTGAAAATACGTTTAGGAGTAAGGAATTGTTAACATCAATTTTATGATTAAGTAATATATTTTCATTTGCATAAATATATAAAAACTTTCTGCAAAATTTAGCTTTTCAGTTTTAAATAGTTCTTTTAGGATTTTAAAATTGTCGTTAAATTGTGATTTGTTAATAGATGTTCCGCATATGTAGAGTAGACCTTTAATTTTGTATAACTCTCTATGTGATCGAGGATCCTTTGGTTGAAAAATCTTCCCGTTTGTCTTACATAAGCTAAATTACAATTCCCGTACTTTAGGAAATAAATTCCATATTTTGAATCTTTTCAGTTTTGTCTTTGCCTTCTTTAATAAATTTGGATAATGAGTAATTAGTTTTGAAAGATGTAATAATATTATGTTTTGTATAGCATTTGACTAACTTTTTGTGATGTATCCCTAAGGTACGTGACAGAAATGCGTTTTCAAACGGGAAAATCTTTCAATTAAAGGATCGAACACAGAAGAAGTTACACGAAACAAAAGGTTTACTTTACATATGCGTAACATCTACTAAAAAATTACAATTTTAACGACAATTTTTAAATATTAAATGAACTACTTAAAAGTCAAAAGCTGAACTTTGCAAAAAGTGAATATATAAATAAATAAATATGCCAAATTAAAATATTACTTAATTATCAAATTGATGTGAACAATTCCCCACTCTTGAACATATTTTCGAAAACTTAATGTCTCCCCACTATTTTGTTTTTCCACGTGTAGTATTTAGGAACTGTCTGTATTAATTTTACGAATACTTATCTTCCACCTGAAGATGCCAATGTTTTGGCGAAAAAACTGTAGTGGAAACTATTAAAAATTATTTTGAAACTTTTGTTCTGTTATTTAAACTTGATTAAATCTCAGCAAGTGACGCCTACAACTGTTAATTATAATCTACTGAAAGAAAACCGTACTGATACGTATAATCAATTCAGACAATTTTTATTACCTCATCAATATTGAGACAGATTAATAAAATTGGTCGGAAGCTTACATCGGTTTTATTAGAAATAATCCGACTCTATTTACCAAGCTATAGAATTCTATTTTAATGTTAAAAACGTACTAAAAGACTTAAAATTTTATGGCTTTAGATAGTTTGGTATTAGAGTACTTAATATATATACAGGGGTTTTCAAGTTGATGGGCTATTAGAAGTATATAAATTAGTAGAACGAATTCAATTCTAAAACTTGGGCTTCTTTGGTTATTGTTTATGACGCTCCTTTCAAAAATATTTTCAAGTTCGATTTACATCCGGTAGCCGCATTAGTTAGTTCCATCGTATAATTAGACGTTTTAGTACTGAGATAATTTCAACTCCAGGAAATAACTTTAACGTAGGACATTATTATATAGTGATGTTGTTATTGACTGTAGTTTCGACAATTGTCATCTTGCAATGGTTCAAATGAGAATGAATACAAAAGACAATTGGCCTTCCGTCCTACTCTCCGGCTTTGCACTACAGTTTAGGTCGGAGGGACTGCCCATCCACCAGTTTTAGGAGATAGTAGGAATGAAACACCCAACGTTTCTTTTTCTCCTTGTATTCATCTCATTTTAATTGCTTGAAAATGACAAGGTTATTCTCGAACATATGGTCACAACACAAACTATGAATAAAATCATAACAAGAAAAACAAGTGTTTAAAACACATAATAAAACACAAATGTTACAAAAAGTATTTTTTGAAGTATCTATAATAATTGTTTCTACTTTTTTCGACACTGTAGGTTCTTCAATAAATTGTTTTTGTAACTCTAGTGTTTGATTCTGTGTTTTTGAAAATTGAATTACAACAAGCAAAAGCTTTATAGATTTTATTTTCAAAGGAAGTGTTGTTTTTGTTTTTGTAACATGTAAACACAAACTTATTTAGATGTTGTTATTTATATTTAAATGTGTAAATAGATTCCTACCTTACGAAATATAAAACATAATGTTGTCTTTAAAGAGATTATGTTTAATTTTGTTTGTCGAAAAAAAGGTGATTAAATTCAAATTTAAAAAAAATGTAAGTACATTTTTTTCTTATTTCTTTATTTTTTAATTTTGCACTAACCATTCCACATATTTGCAGTAATATTCAATATTTGTGAACTTTTACATTAACTACATTCAATTTTGTATTGTGCTTTAATATAGGTAAATACTAAATTTGAATTTTCAGGCACGTATGAATAATTTCATGTTGTTATTAATTAAAGTGTAAATTGGTAATCGACTAATCAATTCTGCACATAATAAATGTACTGATCAGTTAGTTTAACATGGAACACCCCAAATTCAGAATTTATGAAATATTATTATTCTCATCACTTACCTTTGATTTGTGAGAAGAAAATCTATGAAGTTCCGTACCAGTTGCCAATGTTCTGAGGCAAAGACTGTTATCTGCACATGCTGCTAATAAAAATACAGAATCAGCCGACACATCTGTCATTAAAACGGGAGAGTTTAACGAAATGCAGTTTAGCAAAGTAAATGATTCTAATGACCATAAACACGCAATTCCGTCTTGGCTGGCAGATACAAGTACATCTCCTGCGGAAGTTACTTTTACTGAAGTTACCGGACCTCGATGGTGGTCGAATTTCATGACCTGTCAACAGAATGATGATGTAATTGGTAAATGGTTTGTGGACTTGTTTACATACGAGGTTTCCTGTGGAAAGAGATGTCATTATTATGCTACTGTCTTCTCCCCCACTAACAATCAAAGAGTTATTTAGGGCGCTCGTTATACTTAGAACAGGAGCAATGTGTTCAACAATTTTCAGATGAACAGTTAACGTCTTCAAGTTCCACACCATAATACTGATATCTTCCGAGCCAGTTAATAAGTATTGAGACTGCTTTGTTACAGTAAGACAGAGTATCTTCCCACTGTGTCCTATGAAGCAGGTAGATATATATTAATTGTACAGAATTCGTTTTAAACTGCATTAAAATAAATCAATATTTATTAATGTGTTAATATGGTACTTCTTTTAGTGTTGATAAAATTGAGGGAATAACAATTAAAATGGTATCTAGTAATATCAAAACTAAAGAAAGGTGTAAAGTTAATTTTATCGGAAAATCCTCATATAAACGAAATATGTAAGAAGGAATTTTATACTAGACAATGAATAGAAATGTAATATAATAATCTATACATCTATACGTCTATACATATAAATAAAATTGGAGTGTGTTTGTAATATTAAAATAACCACTATTTACTAAATGCATATGGAAGTATACACGTTACATTTACCAAAATAATCTTTTTTTTAATTTTTGTCTGTCTGTCTGTTTGTTCCGGCTAATTAATTATTATTATTCATAAATAGTTATTAATTTCTAAAATAAAAGTAGCCTAAGTTACTCCTTATTACATTAGCTATCTGCTACTGAAAGTTCCGTCAAAATCGGTCCAGCTGTTTCAGAGATTAGCCGGAACAAATAGACAGACAGACAGACAAAAATTGTAAAAACGCCTCCGCCATTTAACATCACAAACGCTGCCTGTTTCACTTGTTAACTTTCTCATAACATTTTAAATAAATGTTTTTTATGAAATTTCGATCCTTCGGCAATTCCGGTATTTATTAAATATGTTATATATGTACAAGGTGAGTCGATATCTGTATGAAGAATACGCTAGGAGAACGAAACGAAATATACTCAAATAAAAGTTGGAAATAAAGGTCTTAAAATTTAAAACCTATTTTATCATGTATAGGGTTCTATATTTAAGAAGTACCGCAAGCAACTTATTATTTTTTTTATGAAAACCTCTGTACGTTATTGTAATGCTTTCATGGAACCGACTCCTAATTATTAAATTCAATAACTTGTTATTGTTAATGTTATATTTTAAAACAAGTTCTATGTAGAGCGCCCTCTGTATGAAATTGTTTTTGACACAATAGTGTTTTTCATATATCTAAATTTTATTTAAATGTTTTTACCTTTTCCCATTGTATCCTTCCTATGGACCGATGAGGCTAATTGACTCACCCTGTATAAATCTATATGTTCATATTTTTAATAGTTTAACCCCCAAGAGGAACATGGTGATAAATTTTGTTCATAGAAGAACTAACGTAGATTTTTATAAGTTTTTCATTGACGCGATATTAAACTAGAGTAGTTAAATATCTCCTAAATAACATTTAAATCGTTTTGGATTATTGTATCTGTTATTGTAATTTCTCTGACAGCAAATGAAACTTCGACCACTGGTTTGCCTTCATTTAAACACCTTTCCCTATGGATAGATAGTTAGTTACCTTTAAACGTATGTACCAGCTGGTTACTCATTATGTGCCACAGTTGAGGATCACAATCTGTTACACATACTACGTGTTGTCCATTCGGAGTAGCCTCAATTAATCGAACAGAAGGAATGACCATTGTGCGGGACTGTGAAGGTAAAGGTGGTTGTAACCAGTCAGTCATAGGAACTAATAGGGGCAACGAAAAACCATCGCACCAAGCCATTGCAGATGTAACTATGTTTGCCATAAGACCCCCTTGTTGTGAAACTGGTCTCAACCATGAAATTACCTAAACAGTATAACAAACATGATCATTCCTACTATTATATTATATAAAACGTTCACATTCATTAGCTCTCCTTATAACTATATATATAGTTTTGTCGAAAATTTTATTATATTTCATTCCTACCAGTTGATGTGGTAGGGGGCTTGCATCAGCGGTCATTATTCTGAGTAGGGTGGAAGGCCCTATTAGCTTAGAACAAACTCGATAGCTCAAACCCCAACGCCAAAACATGATACAAAATGTACTTCTCGGTAACAAATTTACCTTCTTAAGGGACTGGAGAGAACTAAAAAATAATGGCAGTGTAACCAATATAAATGCTGACTAGTGAACATGTCTTAGTCTAACCTGCAATGTTCAATGGACCATACAAAACAATAATCCCTAGTACTCCCCTATTTAGTTTAAAGTATTTTTTTTGTGTTATTGTTTTCTAAGGTTTACTGAGCATTGCAGGTTAGACTGAGTCATTTCCACTGGACTGTAACATTAGTCAGTATTCATTTTGGTTACACTCCCTTAAGGTTGTAGTTCTCATCAATCCCTAAAAAAGGTAACTTTGTTACCGAAAATGTATGTGTCGTATTTGGCGTTGGGGTTTGAGCCATTTTCTGTGTTCTACAATACCGCCAAAGTTTCCGATCTTCTTGATTCCCCTGTAGCTTATTTTAGGAAGAGCAAGTTAGTACAAAAACACTTGATATTGTTTCACTTTTTTATTTGAGTGAAAACTCTGAAATGTTTAGGCTATGAAGCCATTATTAAAGAGTTAAACATACTAAATTAGTTAGTTAGCAGTTAGTCTTCTCTCAAATAAAAAAGTGAAACATACCAAGTGTTTTTTCTGTTAACATACTATTTACAAAATGTTTCACCAAGCAATTAGCCTAAATATTTAGGAATCGTGGGAATAGACGATTGGTGGTGTTTAGAGAGAGAAGGACGAAATGGACGAAATCAAGACAAGAGAAGGGTGAAAGACTTTTAGTGGAATATTACTGATCCTCTATTTGCCTAGAAGATACAAACATACTCCATAAAAAAAAACAGAATCGAACTGATGCGGTATCCTCCCGAATGTTAAGGCATGGTGGAACAATAAAATAACGACGTTCGGTCGACGAAAGAGAAAAAGGTGCGAAAACCAAAGTTATCATTATATAGAACAAGACGAACAATTATTAAGAATGAGGCAGTATGTTCTCAACTGTAGATATTATATATATATATATATATAAAGAATAATAAAAAATAACATTTGGTAAAATTTCATCATCTTTGTTTAACATAAATATAAATATGGAATCAACAGAAACAACTACTCCGAGGGCTAATACCCCTACCGGCATTGAATTACACTGTTGATTCCGATTGATTCTTAGACGAAGGTATAACATTTCGAACGCGTCCTACACAGTAGGCCCAGCGTACCGAAAACTATATCCCACGACCGGTTTCGACCTATAAGTGGGCGCTCACCTGATGAGACCCGATAGATCGAAACCAAGTTTAAAATAACTATTATGAAATTTTACCAAGTGTACTCTGTGAGAAAACTGTATCGATTATATGTTGATATATGGATAAAATTGATAGTAGCGTTTGTTTTGGTTTATTAAACATACAAGACCAAGATTAATAACACACTGGCATTAACAAGCCACGTCTTTAAAATTTAATCAGTTTAAACCATGTTATTATACCTTTACCGTATAATTCTTTCTAGAGCTGAATCTAAAAGTTTTTCACTGATTTCAATTTAAAATGAGATAAAAGTACCTGAGTTCCAAGTTGGAACGTATCTCTGGTCAATACCTCTCCAGCTTTTCTAATAGTGTAATAAATAAGTTCAATCTCCCTGTCCAGTATATAGCATCTACTATGTTCCAGCACACATCGGATATGACTTACTGAAGTGGTTTGTATCTGAAGATGAACACAGATAAAAATGTATTAGTATTACAACGATATTGAGTTCGTAGTTTATATATGTATGTATTACAGCAGCTAGTAGGAAATCGAAGTTGCAAAGGATTAAGCTTTTAAGCCTTTGAATATCCCTGGATTTAAGCAAATGAATCCAAGCTTCTTCAATATGTCTAGTCGTATATGTTACATCACTGTGAATCGTTGATTCGATCGAACAACGTTTTTCGCTTGATGGTAGCGATTCTGCAATAAAAATTGTTTATTAAGTATTTATTGTTACAGTTCCTTATGTGGAATATTAGTACCATTTTCCGTTTCCGTCTTGGCCAATTCCTCACTAATAAATTCGCTAAAGAACATATTAGATATCTCCGTATGCATATTTTTTACAGACTCTTGATTAGGTAAATAGCGTTTTGAACAAAATGTTTTCATAAATGTATGCCTCCATTCGAATAAAAATTTTCCACTTAAATACTTCTTTCTCAGTAAATTATCTAAAAACGAAGCCAATGTTGTTGCGAAACATTTGTTACAAAAGTAAAAAATGTTGTGAAAATCTTATAAGTGTTTAGTTTCATCGAGTAAAGGTCGAAACAATTCAAGGATAGTATTATTTTCATTTAATCAATTTCTAAAATTAATAATCTTTAGCTAATGAAATAACATCGCCGTGGAGTTCTTTTCCGATCCCGCCGTCAATGAAGTCCCTCACAAAAGGTTTATTATGTTATTAATGTATATACGAGTTTTTTGTTTTCACTTGACTTTTTTCTAGAAAAAGCCAATATTGTGTTGAAATTTATTCTATTTCAATTTTATTTCAACAATTCGTCATCGGAACAACCTAAATATGATGTTTTATTTAAGTAAAAAAAACGGGCGTTGTAGCTTCTCTCAATCAAAGGTTGTAGTGATCGAAAGATTCTTTAAATTAATGTGGATCAAGAAACTAAGACTAGATTTGCAACGTTGAGTCTGACTCTGGCCTCAGAAATGCCTCAGTATGTTAAAATTTAAAAATCCTAACCTCAAATTACAAAGCATACAATTTTTGACCTATCTGTGAGTATTACTACGTCAAATAAAAGGACAAAATAACCAAGAGAGTAGTAGAATTCAGATTTGGGCTGAAGGTGCTCGTCTTTCGTTCACGATGTCACCGGGGCACCACTGATGATGTCAGCCGCAGTGGCCGACGAAACGTTTGGACCTATTTAAACCACGGTCCTTTAGAGAAAATTTGAATTCTACTATGGATTCTGGCTGTGAAATCCCATGTCCTTATAATCCAAGTGAGTAGTTATTTCCGACTAATCTTTGATCGCTAAACCAGAATCTGTCCTCAAAGTTGCTCCAGAATGTTTAGATTATGAAATATTTTAACGTAAATATTCTAATGATGCTAATTTGTCTTATTTGTGATTTATAATTGTCAATTATAATTAAATAATACATAAATTATTATTATACATAAGACAATATTCAATATTCAATATTCAATTATTGTCTAATTTTCTGATTCTCCAGCTCTCCTTAGTAGCGGTTTGGAAATTGAAAAATCCCTCGAAAAAGAAGGCATTACAATGGTGGGTTGAAAAGGCTAAAAAACAAAGACGATAATAATTTTCCATGTATTTTTCGAATGTGAATTCGAATCTACCTCCAGAATTACCGGAGAACATTCAAATTTCGAGATATGCTAATCTAAAAACAAAACACTAAGCAATTGTATTTTAAGATTAAGATACTTCAAAATGATGATATGCCGAGAGGCAATTTTGATCCTGATTCTAATTCAGCGACAACAAGGCACTTTGGAAGTGACTACTCTGTCAGTTGCTTTGTCCTTTTACTTTACTTAGTATTGCTCTCAAAATAGTCAAAACTTGTATTTCGTGATTTTTAATGTTAGAAGATCTTAAAATAGTAATGTATTGAAGCATTTCTAAGGCCATATGTGGACTGGGCATCATAAACTGCTTTGTAAATGACTGGCGTTGTTTAATTATTTTTAATTCCTGATTTTGTTGACCTGGATACTTATAAATTACAAACACCGCAAAATGACGATTAAATTTGAAGAGTGTCATTCTGGTAACGATGGTTACACTGGCTGATACCATGTCATGTCAATGATGTTTCGCTTCCCTCCGTTCACTGGTCATCGCGTATCTACTACGAGGATGGATCAGATATAAACGAGCCATTGTTCATAAAATATTTGTTTTGAAAAGTTTCGCAAAAACACAAATTTCTCTATTTTTCGACATTTGCCCCTTGTTTATTTATACATTTTTCCCAACGCATTGGTAGTTTTTTCATCCCGTTTTCATAAAAAGAAGCAGGGCGGGTGTCTATCCAGTTGCGCACAAACGCCTCCACCTGTTCATCGGTCTGAAATCGCTCGCCTTCTAGTGATTCTTTGAGGGGCCCAAACATGTGGAAACCACAAGGGGATAGGTCTCGGCCATACGGAGGGTGTTCCAGCTGAGTCCAGTGCAGTGCAGTGCAGATATTGTGCAAGAGTACACGTCACGAATGGGGTGCGTCCTCCTTTCTCGGCGATAAGAAAGTTTTACCTGAATCAGAAGGTTACAGTAGTAGGCTGCATTAATGGTTCTTCGCTCGTGAAAAACATCGACCAACAGCACCCCTCTCCAGTTCCAAAAAACCGTGGCTAAAACATTGCCTGCAGACAGACGTGTTTTCGGCTTCACTGGGATTGATTTATCTTTGCGCCACCCCTCCATGCTTGCTCTTTCTGCTGTTGGAGTGTAATGGTGTACCCACGTCTTATCGCAGGTTACAATTTTGATCTTCACTCAGCAACTTTGGAACCCAACGAGCTGAAATTTTTCAGAATGATTGTGTAGACAATCTAATAGGTGATGCAGAGTTCACCAGATATCTGAAGCACAGTGGCGTGGCGGTCTCCTTCAATAAGGCTTCTAATGCGTGCAACGTTAGCCGCCGAAATGCTGGTGCGCAGACGACGAGAATGATTTACATTTTCGACACGATTACGCTGATCGTTAAATTCTTTGCACCAAACTTTTACACGTGGCTACGAAAGCGTTTTATTTCCGAATTGTGCTACAATCTGCGCAAAATTTCAGCTGGTTTCACGTTTTCACGTGTAAGAAACTTAATAATAATTCGTTGCACAACACTGCTATGCACCTCTTTCCACTCATTGTGATAGCTATTAACCAAGCGAACGCAGCAATACGACGCGTCGTTTCCGTGCCACCTAATATCCTCACTTCAAGTTCCTAACGCTTGGATGCGCCTTGAACCGCTATCAGGCGCGCAATTTAAAAAGGCTCGTTTATATTTGAACCACCCTTGTACGTTATAAAATCGGCCGTTTTGGTGTCGCTCGAAATTCTGGAATGCCACCTGAATTTAAAGGCGTATTCTCATCGAAAGCTTATTATTGTTTCACTAGAAACGTAACGCTGGTGTTAAGTAGAAAACAATTCAAACAATCACTATTGTTTTAAAATTGAAAATCTTGGTTATAACAGTATGATAACAGTATATTAGACAATATTGTCTAAATTACTTAATTGATTTACTTACCCATTTTAATACATATAGCGTAGAAGTAAGCAAAATTAAAGTTAGAGTTATCAGTACTAATCACAGCCTCACTATTGCTTGTCGGCATCAGAATTTCTAATAATTCTATTTCAGTCAATCCATATTCGGAACATGTTATTAGCGAACATAATCTAGATACAGCGGAACAACCGAAAGATTCTTCCAAGTTATTGAATTCCAATTCAAGTTGGTCTAAAATGTATTTTTAGATTACATAAAACAGTTAAAACGTGATATCAGAGGATTGTGAAAAGACAGGAGGAAAAGCAATATCTTATCCTCAATACATAGTAAATAGAAATTATATTAAAAGTAATGTAAAGTAAAACCTATGCATGTACAGGTTTACAAGTTTGGTGGTGTATTATTCTAATAGTTTTCCAGTGCGGGATTACGACAAACTTATTATTCCCAATTGAATTAAACTAATTAAATCTTCGAGTCATTTCTAATTATATGGGATGTAAAGAATAAAAAAACTTGTATATGATTTTCACAAATTATTAATTATGGATTTTCATCAAGTAACAATTCAATTTGTGATGTAAACATCAACATAGTTTAAAATGGAATGTTATGCATTTGTTGTCAGTAAAAACTAATTTTTGTAACTTAAACTCTTCTTTGCCTAGAACTGACTATTAAGATCTTAAAAGGTGTTCAGAAAAAATAGAACAAACTTGGATAGCTCAATTTTCCTTAACATTCATTATTTTATACGACTAATCTTCATAGAGCACCATTTCTTGTGAGAAAACGTGATTCGTGAGGTTGATGAGAGGTCAGATCGTCCGTATTCCAATCGAAAAGATGAAAATGGGAAAAGGCTTCCCTGCTCAAAGTAGCTCATCAAATAATGTTAGATACAATTAAAAACAGTTAAATATTAGTATATGATAAATTACAAAACATTTCAAGCTAACAATGCTCTGTGCATTCTTTGTACCGGACGCGTTAACTCAAAAAGGGACGACCAATGAAAGTTCGGGCGTCAAAATTCAGAGCGAAAGCGATGCTTATCACTTTATTTAATAGTCGGAAAATAATTCATAAAGTATTTCTAGACCTAGAGTCATTGTGTAAGATTTTTTTAGCCTGGTAGGGTGCTGCCGGAGATAATGGAGAGCGGTATGACTTGGTGGACGATATTATAAAGAATGTAAACGAGTCCACTAAACTTTATTCGTTTTAAATGTTTGCGCGGATCTATTAAAATTAGTTATACCCTTTTACAATATTTCGTTGAAATTTTCTTGTTGTACCCTATAAAGAAATGGAGCACCATTATTTTTTAGTTCCCGCAGCACTGGAAAACACTCCTTTATTTTATATAAAAACGCGCATAACTAAATTTTCAGATGTGGATTCATTAAATTTGTCGAATAAATCGAATAACGAAATCGCGAAAATTTTTAGATGCCAAAGTTATAATTCGATCTATACTCACAATACTGAAGTAGTTGTAGATGTTTTTTTTTGCAGGAGCGTAAAAGAATGAAAAAGTTCCAATCGATTTGGATGATTTAAGCTTAACTAACATCATTCCGTCAACTTATAACAGACAATTTAACTAGGCGATTCGTTCAGCTTTACACTGGATAACCTCGTTAAATTTAATTGTCAAATATCTAACTATTTTGCCCTTGTTATTCATTAGAAAACGGAAAAATTACTTTTTCTTATTTTTCTAGTCAGGTAAAGCTGAGTAAATTTAAATGACTTTATAAACTATAAAACCATTTGAATAAAACTATAAATAAATAATAAAAACACTATCATAATACATTAACTGTTTTTATATATGGGATGCCAAATCTTAATGATAATTTCTATGGTTTATATTTTCTCTTGCAAAATTTTGAAAATACTGGTTACCTACAATACTGCCTCAATAATAACAACTTTAAATTAGAATTCATTTATACATTTTCAATTAACATTTTTCTGCACAAGGATTGTATATCAACTTTGATTGGAGGTATATATTATATTTACCTGTACATAATGTATTTTGCCATGTAATGATTTTTTGTATGACTTCTTCAAAAATATGTAAATACTCGTGTTTTTAATACATACTGCAGTAGGTTAAGAATTTTTATTTCAAAAAATGTTATTCTGACTTACCTTCATCAATATCATTGGAGGGTAGTTCGAAGTAGCTGTCTGAATTCTTGTACGTCTCCTTTTGCGTAAGATTGAAATGTAAAGCATCTATCCTTAAGCTAGTAGTACACACAATATATACATTTTTTGGTAAGGAATGAGGAAACCAGCTCATGCCGGAAACGAGATCAGAATCCAAAATGTTGAGACGATGTAAATCATCGATAAATATTAAAAGAACTTGATTTCTTTCTTCGAATAGTTTCAATAGCTTTTGAAACCAACTGTTTAAATATAACAGATCAAATGATGCATCCTTTGGCAAAAAACCTTCGGGAAGTTTTAGTGCTATACTAATTTGCTGGCAGAGTATCCTTAATATCTCTAGGTTGTAGGAAGAACGAGGAGTAGCGGAAACGTAGCGAACTATACGAAACAATTTACAAGAAAACCAAGACGTAAATTTCTCATAGAGGGCATGTAATGTGTCTGTCTTTCCTGAGAAGTGGCTGCCGTATATTATTATTGGACTGTGCTTTTTCTCGACATTATTTTGTACTACCTTTTCGATTTTACTTATAATATCCAAATTCTGTTTCGAATGGGATTGCTTTTGTTCGTCAAAACAGTGAGTCAGGTGGGATATATTTTCTTCAAAGTTTTCCTATAATAAGTTAATAACAAAAATAAAGTATCTGCTATATTTATTTGTTTATTATGTGTAAAAAGGAATGCTTTTAATTCCATAGAAATATGGCCTAATTCAAGGTCATATTTACCCTATTTTTATTTACTACTCAGTAGAAACTACACGACAATAAAATTTTTATTTAGATTTATACAAATTATATGTTTTCTTAAAAAATGAAGATTGTAATATTTGACTGTTGTGTGTGCATATTCGTGATTTTTTTCCTAAACTACATAACTTGTGTGACGGTAACAGGTAGACTAGACAGTGTACGTTTTGGGTTGGATGTTTTCCATATCAGAACTATGTTTTTTTTAATGGCTCTTAATGTAATGTAGGTTATACATGAGTACTCGCGAACTTAATGGTCATTGTTGGAAAAATAACCCTACAGTTCTTATCAGTGTGTTATAAACAGCACTCAACCTCGTTGTAAACCGCATTTAACCTCAAGTTTGACCTCTTATACCTCGGGAACGAACAATCGGATCTCAATTTCCTTTGTTTCGAAAGAAGCGTATATATATATGTATTTTTTACAAAATTCGCAAAGTTATTTTATTTGCTCATGAGATAAACAAATGATAATTCAAAATTAAAACTCACTTTACTTATCAATTTCCACATTTATTACATTACATACATTACATTATTAGGAAAGATAATTTCATTAAGCGCCAATCGGAAAAGGTGTGATAAATTGATAAACAAGCAGTGAAGAAATATTAAAAAATCAATAATTTTTCTTCTATTATTCTGTATAATTTAAAAAATGTTTACTTTAGAAAAAAGTTAAAAAGGACAATCCAAAAAAGCCCTCGGAGTAGTTGTTTCTGTTGATTCCATATTTATAATTATTATGTAGCTTGTAAAAGCCTTTCTGCCAGCGCTCACCTGATGAGGCCCGATAGGTCGAAACCGGTCGTGGGATATGGCTATCGGTACGCTGTTCCTGCTGTGTAGGATGCGTTCCAAATGTGGAATCTGTGATCTTTTGTAATTAGATGAAAAAGAATTTGAATACCTTCTTTTTTTGGATTGTTATCTTTGTCTAATAATCGTTCGGAATCAACAGTGTAATTCAATGCCGGTATGGGGTATTAGCCCTCGGAGTAGTTGTTTCTGTTGATTCCATATTTATATTAAAAAGGGACACTAGTTTCTAAATTAAACTATATATGAGGTATAGTCAGTTAGAAATTAATAATACATAATTATTATTGCAAAAAAACAAATTTTACAAAAGACCTTCATACTCTACCACGAAAAACTTTTTGTATGATTAAACAACAGCCCAAATTTCGTAAAAATCCATGCAAAAATTTTTGCAGAATAATTGTATAATCTGCGTCATTCATATAGTTATCCGATTTTTAATAATTGTAAGAAACTCTATATAAGGTTTTCAGACATTTGAAATATCTTTTACATAGAAAAGAGCATTGATACTTTCGATTCGAAAACTAAAAATTAGTTAATTAGAAGAACCTGTTTTGTTTTTTAATAATAATCATTTATCCTTTTTTCAGTATTGTTAGCATTACTCTTGAAAAAGGTCTCATAAACCGAAACAATAAATTACAATAAATGCCTTTGAAACATTTAAAAGCAAACCTTCGTTTAATTTACTTATTTCAAAATGTTTCACAACAATATCACCAGTGAATCTAGTCTTATTATTTATCCTTTGATTAAATCTTTACCTTCTTAGTTAGTTAAGGCATAACTTACTTCATGTATGTTCAATTCTAACTTCTGAAGAAGCCATAAGGTGGTGAAGCATATAAATAAATGTGGAAATTGATAAATAAAGTAAATTTTAATTTTGAATTATCATTTGTTTATCTCATAAGCAAATAAAATAACCTTACGAATTTTGTAGAAAATATTGTAACGAGTGCGTGTTTGCTTGTGTGCGTTCGAGTACCCATGTATGTGAGCGAGCCAGTCGCGGCCGAGTCTCGACGTGTATATCGTAACTGCAAGTGTGTGCATAATAAATGAGTACATGTTAGTGTATTTGTGTTTCGCGGAAACTTGTTCGATATTTCGGAGAAAAATAAAATGGTCCCGACTTTTCTACGTTTCTCGGGAGTGTTCCGGAAATTTAACGGAATGGTATATAAACGGAAAGACGATCGCCGAGGACAGTTCAGTTCAGTTCAGTTCAGAGTTCAGATATAAATTGATGGTCGTAAAGAGTGTAGATATAAATAGAAAAGTGAAAAGTGTTATACAGACAGTAACTGTACCTAAATAAATAGTGTAATTGGTAGTAAGTTAATTCATATTATTATAAATAAATTGTTGCTCCTGTTTAAAAGAATTGTAACGTTCGGGGCTTTTAAACAGGAGAAACAATTTATTTACACTAATATTAATTACCTTACTACCAATTACACTATTTATTTAGGTACAGTTACTGTCTGTATAGCACTTCTCACTTTTCTATTTATATCTACACTCTTCACGACCATCAATTTATCTGCACTCTGAACTTCTGAACTGAACTCGGCGATCGTCTTTCCGCTTATATACTGTTCCGTTAAATGTCTGGAACACTCCCGAGAAACATAGAAAAGTCGGGACCATTTTATTTTTCGCCGAAATATCGAACAAGTTTCCGCGAAACACAAATATACTAACATGTCCTCATTTATTACGCACACACTTGCAGTTACGATATACACGTCGAGGCTCGGCCACGACCGGCTCGCTCACATACATGGGTACTCGAACGCACACAAGCAAACACGCACTCGTTACAATATAATTTCGAATACGTAGTTTGTAACTACTAGGATATAGGTTTCTTTCGAAACAAAGGAAATTGAAATCCGATTGTTCCTTCCCGAGGTATAAGAGGTCAAAGTTGAGGTTGTATGCCGTTCACAACGAAGTTGAGGGCTGTTTACAACAAACTGATAAGGACTGTAGGGTTGTTTTTCCAACAATGACCTTTAAGTTTGCGAGTACTTTCTTGGTAAAAATTTTCAATTTATGCACTCATGTGCAACCTACATAGAAAGTAGGTTGAAAATGTTTGTGTTGCAGGAAAAAATACATATTGAGCTTTGGAGGTGATGATGAGGAAGGCCGAGTGCACGGCTGCTCTAAAAATTCGATTATCTCAAAAAATATCCAATTTCCTTTTTTGCAGTCTGTCCATTTCAACAAGAAACGGCTTGATTGAATGTTGTCAAATTTCTTTCAGATCATATTGTTGTTAATATGCTTGTATCGAAACCTTGAGGAAGTCGATATCGCGCAGGAATAAAAATGTACTTACATACACTTCTTTTTCAAATTATGTTGTAATACTATTGTGATCTTCAAATTTCAAAATGTGTTGGGAATTACTATTTTGATTTTTGAACCTATTACAATAACTATCTATCCCATAACTGGGAAGTTAAAAATAACAGAAATGGTATTAACTCCCCTTCAGAAATTCTAGATTATCCCTTAATTGTAAGGTAGTTTCAATAGAATGTGCGTACCTATTTAAAACTAAATTAAGACACGACAATATCAAAGAGCAAATTAGCTATTAAATTAAAAATATTCTTATCTTGCTTTATATGTAAGTCGAATACATGCTCCATCTACCAAAAATAAATATATACTTGCAATTTATTTGTGGAATTCAATAATGTTTAACAAGGTCCTTTTCTAATAAGGATATTGACATCTTTAACTGAACTCACGACATACCTAACTACGTGGTATACACGTAACCAGATCGAAACAAATTAAAAATATGTTCTTGGCAGTATTTAGTTTTCAATCGCTGTTTATAGGCAGCAAATAGGTTGGTTGGTCTTCTGCCGTAACTGTCTACGGCGTGCTGATGACAATCATTGAGTTCGAAATCGCGAGACACGTCTGGCAGTTTCGGCAGAACGCTAACCAGGAGTATATATTAATTTTTGTTTGATCGGGTTACGTGCCTACTATGCAGTTAACAACGCCGTGGGTAAAAAAAATGTTAAAAAAGTAAACTGTGTTGCAAGTAACTTATTGTTTTCTTTCACTACTATAAAGTTGTCATGTCTTTCAGCATTTAAGTTAATTTTAATCAATGAAAAGTGTAATAAACATTTTCGCTTCTAAGATTATTCGGCCATTTTAATTTTTAAATACTGTCCATAAAGTACAAAATACAAACAAACGTGTGTGTGGTTTTCTATGGGTTTGTATTCCTTTTGAGGTATGGATCCGGAAAAATAATTAATAATAGTTATAAGCGTTGAAGTTGTTTTAGAAAACTTACTTTTGTGAGCTTTTGTAATGGATGTTCACCATTATATTAAAAACGGTAAAAAATGTAGCATTACTTAAATAGGATTAAAGTTGCGTCTTCAATTATCCAATAAGACGGAACAGCCTATTACATGTTTCCACCAACCTTATTTCATTCTGAGGTTATTTTAAAAACAAAATAAAAATTAGCATGGCAATTTTTCACGCCTAATATCATTTCCTATTTATTTTACCATCTTTAACTTCACTTTTCCAAATACGGACGTCACTATAAAACTTTATTTATCATAATCGTTTTCTGATTTATTTACGTAAAAGGGCTCTTCAGAGAAACAATATCGTCTAGGATATGTTTCTTGTTGAGTTGAATACGTGGTCGTTATAATAATAACAATAATCGCTGAAGATGTCTGCTACAATTAGCAGTGAAACGTTTCAAAGAGATTCCAACCGAGGGACCACTAAGGAGGAATCCAAGACTAGAACATAGAACCCTGTGAAAGCCGAAGTAATTTTATCTGTGTATACGGGGAATGTTTTTTGAGTAAGTACCGTTTTGAAATTCCGTCGCCGCAGCGCTGCAGTCAGCGTTCCGTGCGTGCGTACTGAGTACCTACATCTTTCACGTACGCACTGACGCTATTACAGTTTGATTCGCCCTTGTTTACGTTGTTTACTGAGTGTTTAAGATGCCTCCTATAATCGTGAATCCCGCCCATTGTGATGTCCGGGCTGCTATACGATTCCTTAGTGCTAAAGGACTAAAACCAATTGATATTCATCGTGAGATCTGTGCAGTTTACGGACACAACATTATGAGCAATGGAATGATAAGGAAGTGGGTGAGAACATTTAAAGATGGCCGCACAAATGTGCATGACAATGCCCGTCCGCATGTGACTAACTGGATCAAAGATCTCATTACATCTTTTCACTGGGAAACTTTAGATCATTCTCCGTACAGTCCTGATCTGGCGCCCAGTGACTACCATTTGTTCCTGCACTTGAAGATACATCTGGGCTGTCTGCGTCTTCAAGACGATGACAAAGTCAAAACAGGTAAAGTGAACAAGTCAGAGCGGCAGAGTTCTATTAGAAGGGTATTCAAAAACTGGTCACTGGTCAAACCTTATGGCAGGTGCCGGAATATTGAAGGAAATTATGTAGAAAAGTAGATTAAAGTACAGGCTTTCATGTAAAAATAAAATTATTAAGATATCGTGGCACGTTTTTTATTAATTTCAAAACGGTACTTACTAAAAAAATATGCCTCGTATGTTTATATACAGGTATGTATTAAACATATATACACTTTACTTTTAATAATAATAAATTTTGTTTTTCTTCTGGTGATAGCGGAAATCATAGGTTAACATTTCGTAGTCAAAAGATTTTTGTGGTTTGCTTGGTTCGTATAAGCAAATTGTGGGGCCGTAATATTCAACAGATAATAATTGATTCCTGTTCTGTTTTCATTTCGTCCGTCTCATCTGTTTCTCCCTAGCCACTACCTACCCACTTCCACGATTCCTAAAAGGAGGCTGAAGAAGGGCTTCTGTCCTATCCATCGGCTTTGAATTAGGCTGTCGATCGATGAGACTGCCTAAGTACCAGTATTACGAGCTGATGGGAATGAAACACTTTTTTACATAAATAAAGTCAGAAATGATTTACGACTGGTACAACATTGTATTTATGATGGAAAATGCTTTAGAAAAAGTAAGTTTATCAAGCAGATCTGTATTTGAAAAAATGAAGTTGGTAGTTGATAGGCAAGGTAGAGTTGCAATAAGAATATTTTTTTGCATTACTATTAGACATAACTAGATTTTTTTGTAAAAACCAGTCTTTTCTCCGTATTCTAGAAACAAGTGAATCGGTTTGGTTTCTTGACACCATATTATTAAGTAACTGAAGACGTAACTGTGCGCCCACCTAAGTAAATGAACATCGAATTTGTAGCAGTCCACAGATTTCATCACCTTTAAAGGCGAAGCAAACTATCGGATGATGAGTAAACCCATTTATATCATTTCGTTGATATTTAGATGGAGTCTGTCTAGTTTTAAATGTTGAATAAATATATAATTGAATGGTTAAATTTTTTTAAATTGAAATTCGTGATTGATTAGTGTGTCTCATTTAATTTGCGTAAAAATATGCTACACCAATAATAAATATTTTTTTAGATTTCATAGATATAATAAGCGAGGCACTTGCAGTGATTATGGTAATTTCCCATAATTATATTTATATTTACCTGGACAATTTTTTTTCTCGACTTCAATTCCGGTTTTTCTTGTAAGTGCTTATCAATTAATCGTTTAATAGTAGATAACATTTGACTTTTAAATTTATCCAGATAAGCTTCGTGTTCGCTATCATCGATATTTACACCACCGTTCTTCCAAGGCACTCTAAAAATATATAGTTCTAACAGAGCTAAAATTAATAAATTTTATTAAACTCACGTAAAGTAACATCGATTTTCGGAGGGGATGGTACGTTCAACCTTCCCGATAAATAGTTGTAATTGTCTTTCGCATTCTTTCGTTATTTTGTGCCGCTCTTCAATGACATCCTGACAAATAGCACAAAATTTCGTAATTGTCAAAAAAGTGGTTTATTTGAATAACCACTGCATTTTTGTTACCAAGTAGGTGAATATTAACTATACTATACTAAACAAAAATTATATTATTTAACAGGCAAATCACTAGCAACGGTATTTCTTAATCTTGCTAAATTCTAAATCTTGAATTATTATTTCTTAGATTTTATGTTACACTGTATGAGGAACTACATTATTATTGTTGAAATGCTATCTAACAAATAGAAAACAACTATATGAGAACATATGCTTTTACGGCCTTAATCCACAGTAGAATTCAGATTCAAGCTAAAGGGCCGTGGTCTAAATGAATGGTTACGTCCAGTCGTTTCATTGGAGAATCCAATCAGATGTCGATACCGCTACACCACTCCACAGTATAAATAGTGGTGCTCGGCCTGTTACCCACTTCCCGACGGCTTGGAAAGAAGCCACCGTCATCTGCCTCCCCAAGAAAGGAAAGCCCCTGAGCTCTCCGTCCAGCTACAGGCCCATCAGCCTGCTCAGTTCGTTGAGTAAAGTAGCCGAATCCATCCTCCTAACCCGGCTTCTCGAGCATGTGGATAATAACAACATCATTCCCGATTTCCAATATGGCTTTCGTAGGCATCACGGCACAGGCCATCAACTTCTGCGCGTGTCTGAACACATAGCCGAAAACTTAAACAAACGCCGCCACACATCCATGCTACTTCTTGACGTAAGCCAAGCCTTCGACCGGGTCTGGCACGAAGGACTCATCTCTAAACTCATCAGCCTTAATACCCCTCACTATCTAATCGGGGTTATCCGTTCATTTCTCTCCGACAGAACCCTTCGTGTTCGCGTCGGCTCCGCCATTTCGTCCAGCAAACCAGTTACGGCTGGCGTCCCCCAAGGCTCCAAACTATCGCCCTTACTATTCAATATTTTCTGCGCTGACATGCCAAGTCACCCTTCGATCGTCACCGCACTTTATGCTGATGACATCGCACTCGTCAATTCTAGCCAAACTATAGCCCACTGTACCGCTAGAATCAACGCCTTCCTGCCCCTGCTCCTAAACTGGTATCAGAGATGGAAACTTTCCATCAACGAAGCCAAGTCGGAAGCAATCTTCTTCTCGCGGAGGAACCGTACACCTCCGCCCATCACTATAAACAACCACCCCATCAAATGGAGCAACTCAATCACCTACCTCGGCGTCGTGTTCGACAGGAGACTTACATGGCGTAAACACATGCAAGCCACCCGCGCAAAGGCCATGGGCGCCTTTATTTCACTCAAGCCCTTCTTCCAAAATAGGTTCATCTCCGACCAAATTAAAATTCGTGCGTTCAACGCAATAATCAGGAGCATATGCTCCTACGCCATTCCAATTTGGGGCTGCCAACCCCGTCGACTCAAAACCCTTCAAGGCACTTACATGCGGATCCTTCGCTCCGCATTAGGCTACCCCTGGTTCGTCAGAAATTTCCAAATTCTGAAAGAAACTGGGCTCCCTTCACTTACCGAGGCTGCAAACAAATTCGCAGCAAATCTCAGGGCCTCAGTCTCAGGCCACCCAAACCCGTCCATCTCATCACTTTCCAACTTCGCCCCGAAAGCTACCGACCGCTTCAGAAGGCCTTGCCACCTTCTACACTGAGCCGTTAATCCCGCTCAAATTCTAGCTTCGCTATTTAGCGCGAGTACCCATCCAATATTCGAGATGGGTCACCTGACAATTCTTACACCCCCTCCCCTATCCCCCCCAACACCTCAAACAACCCACTTCCCGATCCCAACCTCCCCAGGGATGAAAAAACCTTCGGGTTGCACTCCCTTCTCGAGGAGGGGTTTTAGTCGGTAAGAATCCGACACTACCCCTATCTTCGGGGGTGTCTATGAAGATTTCCCCTCCTCGAGGTTAAACACTAAATAAAAAAAAAAAAAAAAAAAAAAAAAAAAAAAAAAAAAAAAAAAAAAAAAAAAAAAAAAAAAAAAAACTGTTACCCACTTAGTCGCTGCAAAGAGTTTGACGTAAATCCTTCGTCCAAGTTGTCACCGCAATACCACTAAAGATATCAGCTGTAGTTGCTGGCAAAACATTTGAACGTAACCATTTCTACTACTATAAAACAACTAGTTAGACTAAAATCCGCAGGATGTGATTAATTGGTTACAGAAGATGGTGTACCACAGGAGATGATACTGGGACCCTTATTATGTATTATATATATAAGTGATATGTTTGAGTTAGCAAAGGAAGGAAATATTTTAATTATTTCATTTGTAAATGATCATATACTATTATACTATGACTGGCAAACTGTTTAAACAAAATTACATGAAATGCTTATTGAAATTAAACAATAATTAACTATCTAGTTTTAAAGAAAAAGAAAACCACTTGCGTTACCTTTTCTAATTATTATGATACACGAACTGACACTTTTGAATTAATAATTGAAGTTTCAAAAAGTCGATGAAAGTAAAAAATTGGAAATAATGCTTGATAAACGTATGCATTGCAGGAAGATCTCTCCAATATACCTGAGTGGTCGAAAACTAATGCGCTCTCCCTTAATATATCCAAATGTAAGTCACTTTCATTTTATAAGAAGAAATCCTTAATTTTCTTATATTATAACATCAACTCTGTTTCGTGGGATAGAGTCATTTAATTTAAAGCATATGACATATCCTCCATTAAATTTGGTCACATATGGACTCTGCTTAAGTTTTATATGTGCCTGGTATTGTCCCTTTTAACTTACGTACCACTTATTTGGTCGGCATCAACCAATCTTTGAGCGTATATAACACAAATTTTAACAAGTCACCTTCGTCAAGTTGGACAGATCCATGTACTTTGCAGATTACAATTATCAATTGATATCTTGGGCTTTAAATATGTCCAAAATCGAGATCATCTATTGATATTTATATATACCTTTAGCATTATAAATTGTTTCAGGCAGTACTCTAAGCTGCGTAGCCGGTTTCAAACAAAGATCATCCTTATATTTATTTATGACAAAATTCTTTATCTCACTTCACTTTCGTTAGCCCTTCTTCAGACTATATAGAATGTGGAATACTCTACCTTTTTAGTTAACATTTACTGACATTAGCATTGATTAGTTCAAACATACTACCAAATTGATATATAAAACTGAAATTGAAATTCGTATTAAGTTTAGTCCTTGACACTTGTTTTGCTTTACTTTATTGTATATTCGTTTTATTATGCCTAAACTAAAATACGATAATAATAAGTTTAACCATTTAACCATAAAGGATCATCATTTTTACATATCTAAAAGTATTTAATGTTATATATTATACATGACATTTTGACTTATTGGTCCAATAAAGAAATAAATAAAAATTCCTAAATGTAGCTTTTACTTTATAGCGAACAGTGTATTAAAAAAATGTTAATAAAAAATTTATAAATAATTGTTTCTTATATAATGGGTAGGTATTTTCAGTTAGAACTGTACTATATTAATTTCTGAGTAATTTGGTCTGAATTGTTAAACGCCTGTATAACTGTGAAGTCTGGCTCAATAATGCTATTCGATCATCTATCAACTAACCTAACCTAACCATTAATCGACCAGTCATCGTCCGAGTTGTTAAACAATTTGTCATACATAACTTTTTATAATTTTCTCTATGTATCTACTGACTACTTGACTCCGTTGATGTCCTATACTAAATGTTTTGACAAAAACGAACTTCTTATTTTATAAATCAGCAATGTCATCATCCTCATGATTATTGACAAAACATTGGTTGCTTCATCAGAATGAAGTGGATGAGTATCATCAGAGAATTGCGAGTTCAACTAATTAGACAATCTTATTTCTTGGAAACTGTAAAATCTGTAGAATTCTTGCAATAGTTTTCCTCTAATGTTAAGAAAAACTTAAAATCCTTTTTTTAGTTAAAATTAAATTATGGCTGAAAGAGTTCATCCACCATATTGAATCTATTCTAATGTTGTATATTTAAAGATTAAATCTACGGCGATTTCACTGATATTTCATTCACTATGATTTGTTGAGCCATTTAGACTTTAGTAAAGTACGATATAAATCAGAGGCAGTCATACTAACTTTTATTAATTATAGATACCGTATTTGTCAAAATTTCTTTATTAGATATTGAAAAATAAATTTTCATGGAACGCAGTGATGAAAGCCTGACCCTTATTTTAAGCAGATTTCCAATAAAGTTTACAGTATATTGCCTGGTTTGAATATTCTATTAAAATTTTCACAAGGGAGGTGACAATTTCATTTAAAACTGCTTAGTGAAGATTCGTACCGGTTTAAGAGCTCTGCTTTCTGTTTTCTAATTGTTGGAGAAGGGAATACATATACGTTTATAGGGAAACTCAAGAACTGTCTAAGTGCATCTTTTATAGCGTGCTGTTAAAGAGTCACGGGAGCACTTCGATTTAATAGGAAATGGCAATAAAAAATCTATTGGGTTCTACTTTGTACCATTTGTGAGAAACATGTACCTATTACGGGTCTTTTATGGACTTTACGATGTTCCTTACAGTTCCTTGGAAAAGAAAATGAGAATCTGCCGTTGAATTTACTATTTTATTCAAAACACGTATTTTCCGCCTACCTTCCACTTAAGCATATTTCCTCTTTACATTATCTTATAATCGGGGTAAAAGCATCGTAAAGGCTTCCGCTAAAAGATCATACACGATACTTTATTAATTTTTGAAAGATGGCTATATTTATACATAAAAACTAGTACTTGGTAGAATTTCATGTAGATTATACTTTGTTATTTCGAATAGATAGACTTGCGGATAAGCTAAAATATTAAAATTGAGGAAAGTTGAATTTTTGAGGTCCATATTTCTATATAAACAAAAGATAAAATCTGTAATGGTTTGAACGTTTAGCATTTTTATGTACAAGATCAACGGCGACCGGTAGATTTGTTAGACAGTGATAACGAAGGTCACCCACGAAATGTGACCACTTTCAATATGATTCATCAAATTTAATTAATGTAATACGTTTTAGTTCCTTAAATATATATATGCACAAAACTCAATTCAACTAAAATTTGTAATTAAAACACTTTTATTATTTTATTTATTTTACTCTAGAACATCTTCAGCAGCTTCTACAACTTAAACTAAACTGCATTTTTTTTATATAAACATGAAATAGTAGAAATTGAAAAACCAATTAATCAAAATATTATTTTACAAATTATTAAAAAGAATTTGGCAATAATCCTTTATTAAATCCCGATTTAGTTTAAACATCCTCTCATAACGAAAAATGCATAGAGTAAAATAAATGAAATAGTAAAAAAGTGCTTTCATTACAAATTTTATATTGATATAGTAATGTTTAACCAAGACGCAACGTCAAAGCCTTAGCTTAACAAATATATTCATTGTTACACACGGTATATCCTGAAAAAAATATTGTTAATAATTAAAAAATAATAATTTCGTTCGTACATTTATTCACCTACTTGGATTTACTATTCTAAATACAGACTACATTTATTGTTATGTAATAAGAGTATATTTACTTACTTGATAGTTTTCATCTAAAACTTCTATATTGCTTAAAGTTCTTATAGCGCATATAATTTGTTCACGAGCATCTGAATGAAGATCTATGAATGAAAAAATTGGAAAATTAATCCTTATTAGATATCATTTAACATAATCATCTCCTAGATAAAGGGCAGCTTGCGAATATCCTGTTTTGAATGTATGTTTGTCGTTGGGTCCGTCTGAAGCATTAAAGCTTATCAATTGACCATCCTATTTTAATGTGGTTGATATAACAGTATATTTTTGCGCAAATATTCTTGGGTATATTTAATAAATATACAATACCAAATGAGCCTCAGAAGTTAGTAAAATTGTAGGAAATAACATTAATAATACAAACTAATTTCATAAAGTTCAGGCTAGGTACCATTTTACCATTTGGAGCATTTTAGTTATAGTTAAGGAGTACGAATATCACATGCTTATATATTAACGCGTGTGTTCCATAAATTTGTTGTCTCCAATTAGTAGCACTAATCAATCATCGACATACGAACATATTATTAAACACTTTCAATTTTAAGTTAGAGTAAGCTGTGATCAGTTTGCATTGCCATTTTGAACTTGAGATGCCAGTAGCACTAGTCAATAAAATGCTAAACTAAATATTTAACACTAGGTACTCCAATTATTACCTACTTGTGACAAATGTTAAGGAACCTAACATTTATGTTTAGGTTCGCGTAAACTCGTCATCCTCCTTCAATGTACAAATAATTAAATGAATAATTACGGCACTTGATGAAATATTCGAATAACTACTTCATACGAGGATGAATCAAATATAAACGGTACTTTTATTATTTAGATTAGCACGTAATCCCGATCTAGAGGATCTGATGCCCGAGTGTTGTTTTGTTTATGAGGAGGGGGAAACCGACTTAGGTGCACCGGGATTTGTCCGCAGTACAGCCATGACTGAGCGCAGGGTACTTTCTACTTCGTCTGTTGCACAACGCATTATCATAAAGTTTTTAACCAATGAAGGCGTTTCACTCGTTTAAAGGCACAGTTTGGGGATGCTATACTGTCGCAGAATTGAGTGTATACATGGATCAGAGAACAGAGAATTTAGGGATGGGCGAGAACGTGTAGAAAATGAAAGTCATGATCGACGCCCAAGAACAACAACAATTTTCACAAATGACAACATCCGTGCTGTTCGAGAGCTTATTGAAGGTGATCACCATCAGTCGGTTAACTATTGAACAAATCTCATCAGCTATGGGATCCAATCCATTATAACTGATGAACTTGGCTTTAGAAAAATTAGTTCTCGCTGGGTTCCAAGGTTGTTGACCGAAAATCAAAAACATGTTAGGTCGGAGATCAGTGAAACACGTCTAAATCGGTTTCGACAATAAGGGAAGAAAAAACCTCTTCATATCGGCGTATCGTCACTTGTGATGAGACGTGGGTCTACCACTACACTCCCGAATCAAAAATGGCGAGTAAGGAATGGCGAAGCCGGAATGAAAGCTGCCCTGTCAAAGCCAAAACCGAAACCCTTTTCTCAGCCGGAAAAGTGCTTGCGACTGTGCTATGCTTCTTTGACTAAAGGGGAGTTTTACTCATTGATTTTCTTCACGATCAATGAACAGTGAATGCGGCTTACTATTTGTAGTTGTTACAGTAGACAAAAATCGCGTATCGAAGTAAACGACGGGGCTAGCTCATGCCCATTCGAGACGTCATACTGCTTCATGAAACCCCGCAGTTTTGACAAGGAATAAATTGGAAGAAATCGGCTGGGAAACCCTCGAGAATCCTTCTTATAGCCCTGACTTGTCACCTTGTGATTATTTTTTGTTCGTGCCCTTGAAAGAATCACTTGGAAGCAAAATATTTGAAAGCAATGAAGAAGTAGAGGAGTATGTGCGGAATTGGCTGACAATGACAGCTCGCCCTCAAACTTTGCATGAAGAAGGAATATTCAAGCTTCCAAATCGGTGGTAAAAGTCTGTAGAGAACGAAGGTGACTACATTGTAAAATGTTAAATGTTTGAGTGTACCGTTAATCAATAAAGTTATTTTACAAAATTACTGTTTATATTTGATTTACCCTCGTACATAGAACTGAAGAGCTTGATATGTTTGTTTCACTAAAAGACTAGGCACTTTATTCTTATATGTGACAGTTGTTTTGGCTACTTAGCAATAAGTTAGTCTTTGACAATTGCTTATCAGCTGAAATTACTCAGATGTAAGAATAAAGTTTTTTTTTAAAGTCTTTAACAGATTGACAGTTTATTTCATGTATGCTTTGTATCACTGTTGTACGAACTTTGATACCTTTTTCTTATTTACGGCACCATTTTGTTGACATATCAACACGATTCCAAATTTACACCTATCGAGTAGCTATTTATCCCGTCGTATAAATACACTGCTGGGACAGCTTGGGGTACTGCCGAAATGTCTGCTGTGGACTTCTACTTAAATTATCTATGTGGTACATAGTATAATATGGAAATTTAATAAAAAACTAATTTAATAATTAACTGCTTCCATTTAAACTACATATCTTCAAAGCAACTAGAAAAAGAAATGTTTATAGAATAATACTTAATTTATATGAATTAACCGCGTGATTTTTACTAAAAAAGGATAAATCGTATTTAATAATATATGTGATTATTGCAATGTAAGTATATAAGTGGAACACTCTAATAATCAATGTAAACCTATTTAAGTGGTTTATATCAATCTCCGTTAAAATCTGTATGATGTTTAGCGCAGACAATATTGAATCAAGGGCGAAAATCAATTAACATCTATTACGTTCATTGGAACTTTCTGAGTCAGTTGGTATATGGTAAAATCGAGTTAGTTGAAAATTGCATTGACCACTTATCTACGTATTCAGGCAGTGATGATGAACGTTTACAATAAACAGGAGATTGACTTTACATGTATGTGTTTAAAGCAGTTTAATCTTTCAATAACACATTTCGAAACTTTAACAAAACAGAGATGTATTATAAGCAGATACGCTTTGTTGGGGTGCCTCAGTTCATGTTCAAATAATACTCCACTCATTATCATAATATTACATTTACCCAATTTCAGCTTTGCACCTCCCATTAGTAATCGGAAAGGCGCAGTATCCATTAGATAGTTCCTAAAATTATTTTGTATAGGTATTATTAACCAAATCTTCAGACTGGAACAGTTGAAGGCATAAAGAAACTACTATGAAAAATAATAATACATTCTTGGTCAGTATGTTGTCTAAACTGCCATACGTGTATGACGATTTTGAACTCTACTTGTTGTTTTTAAGCACCGTTCGATAAATAAATACAGGCATCGTAGTGAACACCGTTTGTAAAAATTTACTACTTATTTTGCTTTTTAGTTTTTGTTCTATCTGGTTACGTGTCTGCTACGTAGTAAGTTATGCCGTGGGTTCTGTATAATATGTTCATTTCTTTATTAGAAAACGACCTTGTTGAACATTACTAAATTCAATGATAAGTAGCGAATTTCTACAGATGGCGTTCACGACGCTGTCTGCGTTTATTCAACGAAGTATGATTAACTGTGATGGCGCTCCTGATGCGTTACTCGAAGGGCGTATGCGCTTATCAGAAGACACAGGGTATCCCGTAAATAGTGGATAACACGTAAAGGATGTATGAATGACCCTACGGCCATCCAGAAGCTTGAATTTTATGTTTTGTAGAAGCCCCACTGTTTTCGAGTAATTACTTTCCTGGGAAAAATATAAATTTGTTTCAGATACTCGTATATTTCAATTACTCATAAAACACAAAAGCTGAGGCCAAAAGCGATGTAATTTTTTAAAAATGGTGCTACATGTTCTTATAGTTATCATAAAAATTTTATTATACGGAATGTTCTAGTTTACATAAAAAGATAAAAAGCGGAATACATTCAAGGTGAACCTATATACCGATTAAAAAAAGACTTTTATTCATGTTTGAAATTCAAAAAGAGAGATAAAGAGGTTTAAAAGTAATAAATGACAAACAAAGAAAAACAGTCAATGTTCATTGTATGTCTTTGAGGTTTTAATCGTGTAGGTTTTATTTTGGGCAGATGTTTAGATTGTATCCAATAATATAAACATAGTAATAGATATAAAACAAATGCAATTTGGCAAACCGTCCTTCCTCCACGCTTGGCTGACTAACCGAAAAAACGATTAAGAAAAGCAACGCATTATACGCGGAACGTATGTATAGAGACAGTCCACAAAGCGAAACGGATAATCAAACGGTCTAGATCACACATCATACTTTAGCTTTCTGGGGAACACCAGATCGATTCCGGATACGCTTTCCCTGGTCCATTTATTCCTATAGTTTCCTTGGGTTATTTATGCAAATGCAAAGGCCCTTTTAATCCACAAATAATCTTTCACTTTTCTTCTGTCATCATTTCGTCCGCCTCGTCTTTCTGTTTTAAGTTCTATGTCTTTATTGTTTAGGTTTTCATTCACCGAATTTCGATAAAATTGCCAAATAACAGCACATGACGACATACTGTCTCTGTCTGTGATTATTCATTATTTAACTACATGATTTCCGTGACATAATCCACCAAGATAGAACTTCACAGCAACTGATGTTCGACTGTCGCTTATTTTACGATAAGGCAACTTCCTGCCTCTTCCGCGCATGAGCAAAGCGTCGCTTGCTTCTCGTCTGAACACGCGTTATATATGTTACGGGTAAAGTTAGTTAACCTAGGTTTACCCGGTTAAACTGCGTAATAACCAAGATTCTTGGGTAAAGTCCAAAATATATTTGGAATTCTACACGTTTCGGGCTTTACCCGGGTAAACCGCGTTTTATACGCTTTCGCTTGGCTAAAGTTGGATGTACCATAAATGACTCATATAACTCAAGATGTTATTAAGCTTTATCTGCGCTTGTGTGAAGGGTGTCAAAAAAGGACTTGTGGTTAGGTTAGGTTAGGTTAGGTAAAGCTATTGGAAATCTTTGCAACTTGAAATGTCACAGCAGCTTGTCTTGTTTAAACAAATAAGTACTCGTGAGTAGATTACCTTTAAGAGAATATAGTTTTAGAATTCTAATTTTTATTTGTAAAATGTGTTTTTTGAATTAAATATGTTTTTCAAACATTAATGGCCTTGTCGTTTATGGTACATCCAGCTTTAACCAAGCGAAAGCGGATAAAACGCGGTTTACCCGGGAAAACCTAGGTTAATTCGCTTTACCCGTAACATATTGTAACGTTCGGGGCTTCAACAATTAAAACTCGAAGACTTTTAAACAGGAACAACGATTTATTTATACTAATATGAATTAACTATACTACCCATTACACTATTTATTTCCGATATTATTTTTACGACCGTCAATTTATATCTGAACTCTTCACGACCATCAATTTATATCTCTACTCTTCATGACCGTCAATTTATATCTGTACTCCTCACGACCATCAATTTATGTGCACTCTGAACTTCTGAACTGTACTCGGTGATCGTCTTTCCGCTTATATACTGTTCCGTTAAATTTCTGGAACACTCCCGAGAAATATAGAAAAGTCGGGACCATTTTATTTTTCGCCGAAATATCGAACAAGTTTCCGCGAAACACAAATACACTAACATGTCCTCATTTATTACGCACACACTTACAGTTACGATATACACGTCGAGGCTCGGCCACGACCGGCTCGCTCACATACATGGGAACTCGAACGCACACAAGCAAATACGCACTCGTTGCAATATATAACATCATATATATAATAGAAATATCGTCATAATTATCATGAATGATCAAATACATCTTATATACTTTGTTTAATTCCTGCACATCGACGAACCTAATTGTCATTTTATTTATATGGATATATTGGAATCAAGACAGTCAAACGCTCATTAGCTGATTTTATTATTTTTAGTACACTAATTTCACAAAATTGTATTTAAAATATTATGAGCATCAAACATGTAGAGAATTATCAACGATAAAAACAGGTTTTACGTTAAAAAAAATTAATTAGACATTGTTTTGTTTTGTAGTTTGCTATTTGGATGTAAGTTTTAGCATTGAGATACAATAAGAGCTTAAACATGGTTACACATTATAATTGGACCGTGCAACTCTGAGTTTGATAGTTTAGTGGTTCAGGAAGTGATTGAAAATTAATACAGCGGAATGCAGCAATTATTTTAGAACTTTTCATTATACCGTTAAGTAAGGTATGTTAAAAATCCAATTTTCGCGAAGGAAAGTGCAGACGGCCAGTAGCGTAATTTTCCGTAGAAGTTGTAGACACCTGTTGCTGATTTTGCAAAGTTTTGCTGTTTCTAATAACACCTTTATAGGCATTAGTAACTTTAGGGTCTCCCTAGTTTTAACAAGACGATAGAAGTGTCGACTCCAAGGTATTATAACAAATGACAATTCTGACTACCTACTGGAACTTTTAATTAAAGCCTGAGTATGGAATTATGCTAAAAAGGATCTCACGCTTCAAACGAAATGGAGTGGTGCTTGTTCAAGAGGTAAGGAAATGTTAATTGGGCGTAGTCATACACGGTTTGCGGTACTAACTTTGTAAAACCCAAATTACACTGACTTCACAATTTTTTGAAGTAATTGAACTCAGTGGATTAATACTACAAGTAGGAATGTAATTGTAAACGGAGTATATTATTAATAATAACTATCCTTAAATAATTAAATTTACTGCGTGAGCTCACAATCGATCAAAAACAACAATCGATCAAAAACAACAACGGATCGATGATTCTAAGCAGTGTTTGGAGCTGTTCGATTGTAATAATATGTAATGATGAATGAAACATGATTCCATCATTTCACACCGAAGTCTAATCGACAGTCAGTCGAGTCGAGTGAACTGCACGTGATGAACCGACTCCAAAACGTGGAAAGACAAGGTTATGGCATCAGTATTCTGGGATGCTCATGGTATAATATTCATTGACTATCTTAAAAAGGGGAAAACCATAAACAGCGACTATTACGTAGCGTTATTGAAGCGTTTAAAAGACGAAATCGCGGAAAAGTGGCCTCATTTGAAGAAAAAGAAAGTGCTGTTTCATCAACACAATGTACCGTGTCACAAATCAATGAAATCGATGGCATTCTTCTTCTTCTTCCGCATCCACAGTACTCTCCAGATCTGGCCCCCAGCGACTTTTTTCTGTTCTCAGATCTCAAGAGGATGCTCGCTGGACAGAAATTTCGCGCCAATGAAGAGGTAATCGCTGAAACTGAAGCCTATTTTGAGGTTAAAGACAAATCGTATTATAAAAATGGTATCGAAAAATTGTATGACTGCTATAATCGTTGTAATCGAAGGGAACTATATTGCATTGTTGGTTGCATACCCAAAGTACATCATTTTCTAGTACAGAGAATATTGCTTACGTGTCAATATAAAAATCGACTACGATCAAATATTAATAAGTACTTACATACATATATAGAGTGCTTAAACCATAATCCATCCAACTATAAAACGTGCCGTTAGCAATAGATTGGTTTATAAAATACTTCTCTACAGACTTATATCGTTATTTATATTAAATATTTGAAATGTCAATGTCTGTGACCCTTTAAACTACCTTTATATCTAGGAGATGTTCTAAATGTCGGATAGTCATATCAAACCTTTTGCAAATGAGAACTTTTGTTCTAGTTCAGACTGTAAAATGTTTTCCAATTTTTGCTGAAAATTGTCGGGCGTGTGAGAAATGGTCCTGCTTAAAATGTATGCTATTTCTTTGGTTGCTTCTCCTAAAGCATTTTCATCAACTTCTCTACAATGGAACTAACATTGTGTTTAAAATATATAAATAGAAATTAAAAGGATTAGGGGATAATCCGACTAAAAATTGCAATTACCTTAAGTTTTTCAATACGTAATATTCATCTGCTTTGACATACCATTTCTTTAGTAAATTATAATTTGTCTCTGTTTTCTTTGCACTTTCGTAAATTATTTCAAAATCATCTGATTTAATTCGATAGGGAAGTATGTAGGGTTGATATTTATTGCCGATCAGAAACTAAAAAGAAAGTCCTGGTTGAGTTTCTGAACTAACTTTAGAGTAATTCACTTAAATTTCTTGGAAGGCCAAAATTCTATTGTAAATAGGCAATAAGCGGATATATTTACAGAGGGTGAAATACCAACATATATTTAAGCAAGAAATCTATAAAATATATGAATATACTTACCACAGAGAAGCATCCTTTAGAAAGATTATAACAATTTTTTATTTCATTAATAGAGGCGTTAAACAGTTCAGGATTTAAGACGTCCTTTTTCGATGCTCCAAAATGCACATCAACTAATTCAACCTGCAAGAATATATTAAGGAGAAACAGTACATAAAATAGTACCAAATATACAGGATTTTTCAAGTTGATGGGTTATTAGAAGTATATGAATTAGTAGAACGAATTCAATTCTGAAACTTAGGCTCTTTGGTTATTGTTTATGCCGCTTCTTTAAAAATACTTTCAAGTTCGATTTACATCCGGTTATACCGGAAGTAGATGTTAACTTTCTTATTTTAAACGTAATGACATAGTTTTTTTACATTTTCCGATAGAAAATCTAAATTCATGCACTATCTTGAAAATATTGATGAATTTGAGTTATTTAATTTTTTTTTTGCACGTTAACATTTAAAAAACCGTAATTCAATTAATATTTGAGATTTTGCTTTATAACTCGTAACAATTATTTATAACTATTTACATTATCGAAAAAAAATGTGGTTTTTAACTAAAATGTACAGGATGTTCAAATTTTGTGGTCAAAATTGGTCAGCTTCAAAGGAGCATAAGTCAATTTTTTTTAATGGAATGACCCATTTTTGACTGAATATTTGAATTTCTCATTGAATTTGGCGTCTATTGATATGGGACTGTCCTATACCTTTGTTTATAATTTTTGAGGAAATTTACAATTTTTGAAGATGTTGCTGTTGACTCGCATAGATATAATGTTAATGAAAGCAGTGTGCTGTGATTTCGAAACAATTGAAAAATGAATTGTTGTTTAGTTTCAGAAGGCGTATGCCGTCTTCCAGACCTACAATTTAGAATTGTTGCAATAAAGCATCCACAATGAATAATTTAGATTACTACTACTATAGCAATCAACATTTTTTAAATTTATTTTATTTATATGGTGAATGTGGAAAAATTACAAAAAGACCTTGCAGACTTTTTAATGAACGTTATCCAAACAAACCGAGAATGTCTTCTTTACCTTACTATTTTATAAAGTTAACATCTGCTTCCGGTATAACCGGATGTAAATCGAACTGTGTGGATAATCAACAATTAGTGAATATGGAAAGATAGGAGAAGCCAAGAAGAAGGCATAAGAATGATGAATAATATATAAAAAAAGCTAGCAAGTCTGAAAGAAATTGATGTGGAAACATACATAATTATTAATTATTAACGGAGCTTTGAAAGTAAATTGAGGTGTGCAAGGAATATATTTTGCTGTTAATGAATAAATACATATTTGTCATCAGAGCAGATTATAACCTCAAATCTCCAAAGCTCATAGCGACTACGCAAGTTGAATGTCGTTATTTCTCATTACACACTTCCGTTGCAAAGTTGCCGCATAGGCCCAAACCGTCTCATAAAATGTTAGATCAGATTAAATGAAACATAAGGAGCACGGAATCTGATTTAAAAGATAAATAAACCTGATCTTATTGAATAGTAACTTAAGTTTTTTACATAATAAGCAATGTAGTAACAGAGAGAGTTAATGATCCAAACTGTTGAACGTTTAAATAAATATATTATAAGACCTATTCAGTGTTCATTAATCGCAGAATTGAATTAGATTTGTGAAGTTGCTGAATTCATTTGAACGAGATGCTGGTTTCATAAAGATAACATCATACATTTAATTGCTGAACAAGACGCTTTGATAAAAATCGTATCTTACTTTCAACCACAAAATTACATCATAAGAATGATTTTCCGGGCTAGATAGCCTCTATCGTGCTATCACACACGTGTGCAGGCCGATAGCAGGCCGCTGAGAACAGAATTTCGATACCTCTGACTATGTCAGCCGCAGTCGCTAACGAAACGTCAGGCAGAAAACAAGCCTTTAGACCACGGCCATAAAGCTCGGAAAATAATTCTTATAATAACGCCGGACGTGATAGCCTACACACTTTTATATCCTCCATCACATGGACTGTGTGCTGCATTTCTTTTAGAAATGTTTGCTATGTGTTATAAAAATGTCTTAACAATATATAAATATATTCAAAATGGTTAATTCGCACGGTATTTAGTGAAAAATTAAATATATGGTAAAAAATGTATTAATAAAATACATGGCAAGTTTTATTTATTTATCTCTTGCAATTGGTTCGGCCATTATTCTAAAAGAATAAATATATTATAAGAGATTTGCATATAATTTTTGTGAAACTTGTCAAGTGTCTTATTCATACATTTTAATCATATATACAACTATAACAATTAGAAGTGGCAAATACATGCAACTTCTAATCAATTTTGTTAAAATAAGCTATACTTGTCACAAATGCTTATCAAATCTCATTCAGTGCACCTGAGGCAGTTTATCATTCACTTCCCAATCCTTCGGTTTTATCGCAACCACTAAAGTTGTTGTTATTCTCATAAGAATAACCTGTTGAATGCTGAGACCGCCTACATTATAGAATTGCCTGTAGGCATTGTTTTTGAAATCAAGTTTTCTGCTTACATATAAATTCTACATTGTTCCAAAATTATTGTTTTTGTGAATAATGATAAATTAAGTTTTTTTAGTGAACAAGTAATAGTTCATGTATAGTCGTGTCGGTTTAGGAAGGCGATACTCTCAATAATTTATCGGATAATTACCGTTGTTGATGATGCATTGTAGTTACATGATAATCATGACATTCCTTCATACTGTAACCTTATGGGACGACGACTAAGTATTGATATTTCTACATGCACAACAAGTCAAAAGAATGGTGATTTTCAATTGAAATTTTGATTAAATGACAACATTAAATATTGGATTGATTCGGCTATCACATTGTGATAATACATCTTAACGATATATAAAAGCTCTACTTTGCTTCTTATCACTTTATTTATTCACAAAAACATTGTGACTATAGTTTCAACCAAACAGGTTCTCATTATTAAACAAGTGATTCAAATTGAATGAATACAAACAGAAAAAAAAATCTGTTTCATTCCGACTAGATACTCGTGCTGGTGGGCGGGCAGTCCCTCCGATCTACACTGAAGTGCAAAGCCGGAAGATAGACGTAAGGTCCTTTTCAGCCTTCTTGCAGGAATCGTGGGAATGGGTGGGTGGTGTGGTTAGGGAGAAAAAGATGAGACGGACGAAAATGAAGACAGAAGAGAAGTGAAAGATTATCTGTGGAATATTACTGTCTCAGCATTTGCCTAAGTCATCCAAGGAAACCACAGAAAACTTGAACTAGAGCAGCCGGACCCGTGTTCGAACCGGTGACCTCCCGAATGCTAAGCACTGATCTAGAGCACTAGACCACGCCGCTCGGTTAGAAACAGATGTACATTGGTGTCTATATATATTTTTGAAAATCATTTAATTAAATGTACTAAATAAATACTGTATGTATTCAATTGATGAAGCTTTCAGAAATTATAACGCCATCACACTATTACAGAAAAACACATATTATTGCTTCTTCCACCTGAGGAAGCCACAGGTGTCGTAAAATGCACATAGTGGTAGTAATTAATTTTATTTTGTAACTTGGCTGTGTTTTTCAATAATAGTACAAAGTATGTGCTTTAAGACAAACACAATTTTAAAGCACATAATTTTTAAACCAAAAGGCAGAACTGACAAATTTTTGAAAAACTGGAGTCTATAATCTAGAGTGTTCAGAATGCGATTCTTTTTATTTAGGACAAACGGGAACGTCTTTTAGAACTCGTTATAACGATCACTTTAGATCATTTAGATTAAGAAAAGGTAATTCCAATTTTGCAAAGCATATTTTAGAAAGGGGACCTCAGTTTCCTACTATAGAAAATCTTAAAATTGTTCACAATGTAAATAAAGGCTTTAAACTTAATATTTTAGAATCCTTAGAAAAATAAAAAGCATCTAAAATTTCCAGAAATAATCTGTTAAACGACCGAATAGATATGTACCACTCAGTATTAGTCAGTACATTTAATAATTGATGGATTTTCCAAAATATATATAAACACCATGTACATCTGTTTGTATTCATTTTTTAAATAACTTGTTTGATAATGACAAGCTGTTTGTCGAAACTATAGTCACAAGATTTTTGTGAATAAATAAAGTGATAAGAAACAAAGTAGTGTTTTTTCATTTACCGTTAAAATGACAACATGTTGGATACCGAAAATAAGCCATTCAGTTAATTCCATCCTTAACCAGACAGGAGATAGTTTCACACAATAATCTTACAATCATATCCATAAACTAGCATCATACATATTAGCACATTTGTATATAGTGACGAATGACCATTGCAATGACATTCATTTTATTTCCCAATTCGACATAGAAAATAAAAATTAGGTAAATATTTATTATAACCATTATAATTGCATAATATAAAATAGTTTTAATATCAATTTTTCTTCAATAATATGTATAATACCCGTATACAGTTTACAGATGGTTTAACTATTGTTTTTTTTGCAATGATGAAAGTTTTAATGTTAGAGCAAGAATTAACATTTAATATAAATACATTTTTTTAATATTTATAAATAGAAAAATAATGTACCTATCTCTTGTAAAGTATTTTTATTTATAATTATTGTACTACTAGTTTTGATACGAATATATATACAGTCATTCAAACTGAGTGGTACATTAGACGTTTTAGGGAAACTAAGCATGTTACATATTTGAAAATTTGTGAGAATGGAATCGGAATTTTTTAAACTTTGGATTTTTTTTTCTGAACGCCCTTTAAAAATTATAAAGCTTAGTTGTAGCATGACGTTAGCCTTTTAACTTGGCTATAACTAGTAAAAAGTTCACCAGTCTAAGTCATTTTTTATAGTTTTGGTTGCGGTGCATTCTTTTTTCCAATAAATTAAATTATCTCAGAAACTATTCATCGTAGGCATATAGGCATACAAATTGGTTATCAAAGTCACCTTCAAATTTTATGTTTCATAAGAATTCATCGTAAAAAATATACCATTCCATTTAAAATAAGAAAGTTGGCATCAATTTCCGATATAAGCAGAAGTGCCCAACAGTTGAAATTGTTTTAGTTAAATGTATCATCCTTGATAAACCAAATTTTCAAATCTGTAACATTTTTAGTTTCCCTAAAGCGTCTAATGTACCACTCAGTTTGAATGACCATGTATATATATTTAGTGTTGTATATACATGTATCTGTTGTACAGTATATATATTTAGTGTTTTTTTTCTAAACAGCTACATTCGTAACACATTTTTACAGACACAAACGTTTCTAATGTTTTTTCTCATAAAAAATTCAAGCATTTCCTTTCCGTTACTAAAACGTTCCTACTGGGATAACATTACCAGTAACTTAATTTATTTGATTACTTTGTTAGGAAACTCTCATGTCCTAAATAAATTACACTGAGTGAAAAGTCATTCTTTAAACAAACAATACTTGGCACTTACTTCGATTTGCTGGCTGTCGTAGAAGGTTTGTAAGTCTGGGCCAACATTTTCCAGAAGCAGCCTTCTTTCTTCAATGAAATCTGGAAAAGAAAAACTTCTGTTACCATGAAAATTAATTCAAACGGTTGGTTATTATAAAATATCAGTACTAGTTACGATATCGTTCAGTAAAAATGGAATATTCTAAGGAATGTTCTGTCAAACTAAACGGGTATTGATTCTTTTGTAGGTAAACCTTTTAAGAGACGTTTGGAGAACATTAGGTTTTTATCTCTCCAAGAACATTGTAGTGTAACTATCCAGATCTATTCGATCGTCATATAACTCACCTACGTTGTTTATGGATTACAGCTGTTGTCAGTTCGATACGCTGGCTATTAACGTAATTTGGAAGGGTTGTTTATAGTTGTTAAATGAAAGACAACAAATATGTGACATCCTAACTTTATTATGAATGAAATGATAAAATACCAGGGAAATCCCAGTAATATTGAATTTTATACAAAACAAATACGAATGCCAGACTCAGCCTAGGGCTAACGCGGGGAAAGAGTATGGCAGAGAAACCCACGATCTTAGTCCTACAAATCAGAGATGTGTACCATCCGTAAAGTACAAAATGTATATAAATTAAAAATATTACTCTGTGAAAATCTACCCTGTACGATCCACATACACAGACACATGTAAATAATCATTTAAAACTGAAGAATGTTGGTGTTAGTGAGTAGACAATGTAAAAAAAATAATAAAGGTACTGAGGTCCCATACGACAGGCAACCCAGCTATAAGTTGAGATTTTAGAGCACAATTTGGGCCAGGAATAAAAATAAATTGCAGTAAATAAATACAAAAATAAACACACAAATAAACATGTAAATAAATGCGACGAATAAATATGTAAGTAAAATGTAATAAATAAATACCAAAATAAACACACATTTGTGAATACTCCCAGATCAATACTCTACACGGGAGAAAATGTTAGTAAATTTAACAAAGCTCGAAACATTCTGAACGCACCAGGTAGATCAACACAGAGCAAAATTATAAAAATTGGGAACAAAGAAAAATCACAAAATAATTGTTACACATCACCGTTTTGTTCAAATTAATAAAATAAATTTCAAATTAAACAAAACATCACAAAATGAATGAAAATTGACAACTTTTGTGTAAATTTTATAACAGTGAAAACCAACATAATAAATATTAAAACCTCGTTAAAAAATATATGCAAAACAGTAGTTTATTACCTGTGAATGCAGATTGAAAAAGACACAAAAATAGCAATAAAAACAAACAAAAGGTCGAACAAACCCAACACTTCACTACACTGATAACCCCAAGAATAACCATACGACCTACAACCAAGAATGCCACGATGAGCTCTGGTAAATCTCAGACCTCTTGAGCGACATCTCCATCATCTAGAATTTTTATCGTTCGTTCTCGTCTAAGATAACCAAACAGTTCCTGATTTATGAGTAGTAGATAATAATTTAGGGAAGTGTGAAATTATTGAAATAGGCGATAGAGAACAACAGACCCTGGTTACTACAACATTAACTTAAAGAAACTATTCAAAAATTTCATTTTAATATACAAAAAAGCTAATTGTACATTTTACTTTAGTAAGTATCATGTTTATTGAAAAAGCCAATATTAACGAGTTATAATATAAGAACGTAGGCATTCATGGTCGAAATACATAGTATAATTAAGATTCGGACTAAAACACCGGGGTCTAAATGAAGGGTTTGGTTCGCCTACGTTGTCAACGCAGTACCACTGATGATGTCAGCCTCAATTTCCGAAAAAACCTTTGCACCTAACAGTTCATTTAAACCATGGCCCATTAGTCCGAATCTTAATCGAACCATTAACAAGTTATCCTCAAGGGTTTATAAAATGTAATTGGTTCACATTAACTTCTTGTTTTTTATTTTATTTGAACTTAATTATATTTTAACGTTTCAGAAAATGTAACTGATTTACATCAACTCCTTGTTTTATTTATTTCTTTACATGTAATGATTTTTTGACATTTCAATCCTCTCAACAAGTTTTTCAAGGAAAATTTATTATCTGTTTAAATTCAAAAATGAATTTTATTAACTAAGATTTTACTGTAGTGAGAATAAACAAAATCCATATTTCATTCTACATGTATGAATATAGTATGTACCTATATGTATATATGCCGGTAAAGTTGTATAATATGATATAAACAGCAAAAGTACTTTAAAGAAAAATGAAATAATAAACTGAAGTGACTTTATATAGACGACAGCTAAACTGCACATGAAGACGTAATAGACCTAAATCCTTTCTCTGTGCGAAACAGTGGACGATTTTTAGTATTAACAACAGAATCAAATCCATAAAGTAAAAAATGACACTATTCTTGCCCTTGTCGTGTCTGCTTCTATTTACAGAGGTTGATCGAAACCTGGTACATTTTAAGTTCAATTGTTTACCAGTTACATATTGAAAAATGTTTGGGTTTTCAAATCAAACCCATAAAATTTGAAATGTCAGTTAAATAAAATTCATTCCAAACAAGCTTTCGGAATCTTCTGGTGGTAGTGAATGTTTTCGTGCAGGAGCAATATTCGGTAATCGTACGATTGACAGCCAACGTAATGTCGTACAATTTAAAGTGTTCGTAAAAATTTTCATGCTTCCGTGAAAGTAAGAAACATATGTCTGAACAGTTTTCAGTTATAGGAAGTATAAGAGGTAAGGCGGAAGTATGTAAAATTGCAGTAGTGGTTCCACTCGGCATGTTACTTTACTCTTATTCAACCTACCTTCTTTCGTACGTCACCATACTTCTCCCAATATAATATCATTTTATGATCTCTCGAGACTTCCAATTTGTTCTTTTGACATATCAATATACGCGTTTCTTGCTCTACTGAGAGAAATGCAGTTTGCATACAGTCACTGTTTTACATATGTATATGTATTAAAAGTAGAAACATCACACCCTTAGTCTTTAATTAGAAAATCTTTCCTTTCTAATACGAGTAAAATGAGAAAAAATGAAACAAGGATTTTGCCAGAATTTTAAACTATTGGTATAATTAAATGGATTGGATTTTGAGCTCCCCGCATGTGTGGGTGATCTCGTGGAATTACCCTTCGTTTTACTTAAAATTTTCTAACCTAAAAATATACATCTTAAAAATGGTAATTCTATGGGTATCTTAAGCAGTGATGGTCGCTTTTAATGCGTCCCAGCTGAAAATACGGGACCAGGGTTCAGCCAGTGCACTTTAAAATAAATTGTTTTGTTCTAAATGTTCGTCGATTCCGTTTTACCATTATTTGGCCCCAGTAATCGAATGAGTTCCTGGTATGTAAGTAAGGGCTTCGCTGGGAAAACAGGCCCATGTGTATGTGTCATATAGTAGAGGGGGTTTAATATGTAAAAACAATTTCCTTCAAAAATTTGTTTTGTAAATCCGACATATAGTCCTAGATTAATTTCGGACTATACAATAAACAAGCAAACCTTACCTTTTTATAATATTACTAGTATAACCCGTCCATACTTGGACTGATGGGTATCGTTGTCTATGGTTCATAGTACTTACGTATTAATCATGGCGTTTCTTTATATCCCAATCTAATTTAGCCTAATTAATTCGTCGGAGAGCGTTTACAAATAGCCAGGGCCGAATAATAGCAACAATAAATTAGACAAATATCTAGAGCCCGGTTTTTTTAGGGCCCGGTAAACACATTACTCAGGTTTATTTTATTTATCATCTTGTATTGTTCGTGTACTTTATTTCTTATGGGAGATGGTAAATAGCAAATGTTTAAGGTCTCAAAGAGGATTTTATTGCCTTCTTTCTTGGATTGTTATCTTCGTCTAATAATCGTTCGGAATCAACTGTGTAATTCAATGCCAGTAGGGGCATTAGCCCTCAAAGTAATTGTTGCTGTTGATTTCATATTTATATTTATTATATAGCTTGTAAAAGCCTTTATGCCAGCACCCACCTGATGAGACCCGATAGGTCGAAACCGGTCGTGGGTATGGCTTTCGGTGCCCTATGCCTATTGTGTAGGACGCGTTCCAAATCTGGGATCTATGATCCTTTATAATTAGACGAAAAAGGATTTATTACCTTCTTTTTTGGATAGTTAAGACGGTGTATATAAATTTGGTCGAATTAGTTGTGTAAGTTAATTTTTAGTTAAATATAGTCAATGTACTTGGTTATTTTCTTTACATTAAAATTGTAAGATTCGCAGACTATCTATTAGTTTGATTGGATAGTAATTACGGTTTGGATTACATTCCATGTAGTTACGAAATTACTTTTCTCATTGCAATAGTTTAACAGACTTGAATTTACTCTACAGTTGAATCTGAACGTTGGAGTGCAAACTAAGTTATGTGATATCTTCACGGGTTTTCAATGTTTGGTTCAACTTTTTGAGGTACTGCCTTTATCTGGTCCATTTTAGAATATTTATCCATTCACATTAATAAGATGATTTCTGTAACAAAATCGAGTTGTAACACCAATCCTTAGTGTGCCTTGTTTCTGTAAAGGGTTTCTTAATCCACCGAAATTTTTATTTAAAATAGTCAAAAAACTACTAAAATTTGTAATTATTCTGAATTATGAAAAACACTGTTTTTACAAAAATCAGTATATCATGTCATCATTAGCTTTTACGGTAAGGCATACAACCACCTGGAAGTCATATTCTACTATGAATCTGTTGATAGAGTAAGTCAAAAAAGCTGGTTTATTGTTTGTTTGTTTGTTTGTTTGTTTGTTTGTTTGTTTGTTTGTTTGTTTGTTTGTTTGTTTGAAATGTTGTCAAACTAGCCTTAAAGGGTATTCACGAATGTCTCAATCAACTCATCACTGAAGGCAGAGAACAGTATACTATTTAAAAAATTAAAATTCTATCGGAACGGAACGGAATAAAAAGAACGCACTCAAAATTTAATAGAAATAAGTCGACGTATTAAAAAAAAATAATGTAAACTATTAAATCCAATAACAAATACAACACAGTTAACAAACGAAATAACAACAAAATGATAATGTAAAAAGAAAATGAAAATGTAAGGGTCACGTGGCTATCAGAGTAAAACTGAAACAGACTTCCTCTGTCTAACTACCACAGACAGTTGAACCGATTGAACAACCGCATGCTTAAGTATAATAACACTAAACCGAAACTGTCTATCTCACTGCATGGCGAATAAAACCTTCTGTCTACGAGGGATTTGACAAGTCCGTCACTTTTAAAGGAAAACATTAGTTCTTCGGCAAAAAATCATTTTATTTTTCTACATAATCTCCTTTTAGCCCCATACATTTAGTCCATCGTGCTTCTAATTTTTTTATTCCTTCTAAATAATTAGATTTCTCAAGGTCCTCAATATAAGTTTTTGTTTCCACGATGACATCTTCATTCACCCCAAATCTTTTACCGCCCAGCCATTTCTTCAGGTTTGGAAACAAGAAATAGTCGGAGGGGCCAAATTTGGAGAATAAGGTAGATGGCGTAGCAATTCGTAGCCCAATAATATTTGATGTTGATCGTTTTACCTTTTACAATATAATCAATATGAATCCCAGAAAATTGTTGCCAAATCATGCTCTTACAACCTTCGAACATTATATCGAAAATAAAGATCTAAAATTAAATTTATTAGAGTGTATGGAGATAAACAAATTAAATAGACTAGGTTTAATTTTAAACGACCAAATAGATGTTAATAACTCTCCTTTACTTAATCTATAGTTTTGTTTTTATGTCCCCCACCCCTTTTCTTTTATGTTTAGTATTTAAAGATTTTGTATTTTAGTCTTAAGTTATTATATTTCCACCTGAAGAAGCCACTGTGTGGTGAAATAATATTATTGTGGTCTACAATAAAGTTTTGTAACTTTTGTGTTGTGTTATTATATATAATATTATTCCATTGATTTTGTCAACGGTTTCTGGCATAACGATTTCTTTTGGGCGACCTGAACGTTCGGCACCATTAGTACTGGTGCGGCCACAACGAAACTCATTAAACCACTTTTTAACCATTGAAATCGTCAGTGCAGAGTCCCCATAGTATTTAGCAAGCCTCTCCTTGGTTTCATTAAAGGATTTTTTGCGCAAAAAGGAATGCTTATCAGCACACGAAATTCACTTTTTTCCATTATTGTGAAAATTATCGAGGTTAGCTGCTTTCAATGGCTGTCAAACATAAACTAAACGTCACAGCTTGCTCAAAATTTTACAGTAGTCTACCGAAAGATGACACTTAACGGAAACAGTGATGTCATTACAGTTAATGCGCGGGAAATTCAAAAAGTCACGGACTTATTTAGGGTTCAAATAGCTGCATCACCCTTTATTCTCATGATTTTGTATCGTCTAACTTTCTAACAACACATTTAGGTAGATAGTAATTTACACTAAATGGAGCCGTTAAAGTTGATTATTCAATAATTTTTTATGATACGTTTTAATTTTTTTTAACCGATGCATTAAAAGTAGTGAGAATAAAGTACAAAGTTATAGCTTTATGGCGTTCCTTCACTTGTTCTGTTGACCCATTGAATGTATATTGTATACAAGTTAGTTGACCAATTCATCATAAATACATAAATTAGTTAAGCTTGAGACATTAATCAGTTGCAAATAGTTGAAATTTCTCGGGAGCCGCAAAAGCCAACCATTGTGTAAAGTTTGGAAACTTTGTAGTAGGTACATCACTAGTCAAGCATTTGTTGCTGATTATATTATCGAATCAATCATACGGTTGCTCTAGTAATAGTCAGGAATTATGTCACGAAAATTTGTGGATTTTCGTTATAAATTATATTCAGTTTTTATTTACAAGGTGTATGATAACAACATTATTAAATTAAACTGATTTTATAAGGTAGTTCAAAATTAATAACACTTAAACTGTCTCCGGTTCACTTATTGTGAAACATGATTGAAAATAAATTAGTAGAATGAAATTCATATTTTTTTATTTTTCTTACACTTTATTATACCTGTAAACGAAACCTAAAGAATATGTTAATTAATAATAAAATTACAACAGACCCACTTCTAAAAAGTGGCATTTACTAAATTTTCTGTAAAACTTGCAACGCCACTTACATTGGACAGAGTGGTAGATCAATTAGAAATAGGATAAAATAACACGTATACAGTATTAATAAAAGAAAAACTCAAAACTGGCATTTCTGAATATTGTACTATATTTAACCATAGTATAGAGTTAGATAATATTATGATATTACATAGCAATATAAATAAAACAGAAAAATGATAATGTTAGAAAACTTAGCGATTAAGAAAGCAACAGACAAAAAAGTTAAATTTATTGAATAACCAAATAGAATTGAGTCAAATATCATCCCTTCTACTACTAAGTGAAATCATGCAAGTGGCGACTGATGGAGTATAAAGTAAGGAAATTTACTTTCAATTTACTGAATTTTGAATGTAGTCAATTTTGTAAGAGAAAGAAACAATGAAAATTTGAAAAATAAAAATTCGAAGATAGCAAAAATACAAAGAAATTTAAAACGAGAAATTGATCTCATAAGGTACGTGAGCCTTATGCCCTACACTCCAGTTTTGTATTTAAGTGTAGGTCGGACGGACTGACCTGTAAGAGTAGCTGGTGAAAATGAAACACCCAAAGGTTTTGTTTTTTGAAATTGTAGTATCGTCGTTGCCCGAAACGTATGTTGGGAGCAGAAATATATTAGTGAAACATTTGAAATTTATTTATATTTTATTTTAGTAATTTATTTGTGGTTCAAATTATTTAACATCTTGTGATATTCCACAAGAATGCGCTCGTCGAAATTGCACCGTAGATGTTATAAACATTACATTTATTAATAATGACAAACGGAGGCTGTGGCAGAAGTCCATTTATCAACGAAGAAACTGTCTTTTTATGTCTTTTTGTTTGTCTCTTGTTTTGCTTTGATAACAGACACATGATAAGTGAAAATACACGAGATTTGATTAATATTCAGATCAAATTTAGTTCGAGCAAAAAAATATGTCCAATATTTTTTTCATTTTCATTATTTATTCTGCACGAATTAGTTTCGGCTATTAGACCTCTTTTTAAAGATACAGATATGTATGTAAATATAGAGGGTTGTAGAAATATCTACCTGGGGAACTTCAAAACTACATAAATTAAATTAATAATGAAACACTTAATTGATCGTAACAATATTACAGAGTAATGTTATCGGTTAATATAATTAGAATTAGTTTCTAATAAATAACACAAAAACCTTTCACAGTTTCCCCTGTTGACTACACATAATTTACGTTACCCATAGGTATAGTTCCAATCGATTATCTAAGGTATTTGAATTAAAATTCCATTAACTTTGAATAATGTTATTTTGGCTGAAAACTGTCTTGGCTTTTAATTTCGCTAAATTGAGGAAAACTAATTCATGCATCCCTTAAGGAGAGGCACTGATTGATAGTGATTCCGCCTTTAATCTTAGTAAATTCATCCCTTGCATGAGCATTTACATGAACTATTAATTTTAGTCAATGGAACACATATGATACATATATACCTTCACAAAAGACCGTTGACATGATAGCGGCCTCAGACTTCAATTTTCCGGCATGTCGACGACAAACGTTAATAATAAATAAATATCGATCAACACACTGTAGTTACTTATGATTAGAAATTTGATGATGGTATATCATTCTAGTTCACTTATTTATTTACAACTATTTATTTAATCACTTAAACGCTACTAACAAACTTAAACTACTTATTTATCTGACAAATAATAATGCACTTTATTTATATCACTTTGTATCTCGCCTTTGAATGTTTATATTACGCGTCCAGAAATCAATTGTCCCGCTGACTTAGAGACGAGGGTATATATTTACTGAAAGAAATTACTAGAAAACACGCGAAGCTATTTCGACCGCTTTCCAGAGAAAACGACTTGTTATTTTAACAGAAGATTCGCGAGCGTCTCAATATCAAACGTGCCGCCTTCGGGGTGAGTCAGCGATAATCGACACATCGTACACACTTATACATTCGCTACAGTATGAATTGTGACCAAAATCAAGTTAAAAGGCAGCGTAGATTGTTTTCGATATTGGTTTTAAAAATAGTTTTAGACTCTAATATGCAGTTATGGCTGTACGTCATTATCTACTAATATATGTTTCTAACTGAAATATTTCATATGTTGGGCCCTAGGTCTAGATCCTACTAAGGTATCTACTTGTCCAACTGAATCCATGACACAGCTTATATAGTTAGACTCAATAAATCACCGATCAAATCGGAGGAGCTTTTTAAAAGCAAGTTGATATATCTAGTTATGGCACTATATCGTTATCTATTGATATTTTCTGCTAACGGAAGTATATCATGCATTATATAAGGAAATTAAGATTTATATTGACCAAAGAACGATGCTATGTTATAGCGATATATTGCCAATTATTTAAATATAATTTTAAAGTGCTCTTTCGATTTGGTAGGTGATTTATGGAGGCTACCTATAGGGCGTTGATGAGATCCAAGTCTGGTACTTTCAATAAATTACTGACTAGAAACTTGTATTGTTGTTATAGTTATAGACTTCCAGCAAGTAATTCGACGGGAATAAGGTTGTTTGAATAAAAAAGCAATTAGTTGATAGTATCTGAATGACTAAGCTTTACTCTAGTAATACATGCATCATCGATATGGAGGATACAAGTTGGGTTTCATATTGATTGCTTTCAAATGATCTGTCAAATGACGTATTTCTTTTTTAATTAAAAGTGCAAAAATGGGGCCATTGTGAATCCAATACTCAGGTATTATATATACGAGTTGTCAAACTGGTTTCTGGCATCAAAATAAGTGGATTGAACTGAACTTATCTTTACACCAAATAATTTTACCTGCAGAAATCAAAACCGGTGGACATATTGAACATTTACAGTGAAAATTGTCAGCTTGGGAACATGAAGAATAGCAGTTTTAATAGCGTTTCAGCTAATTTTAAAACGTTACAATTAATTTACTTATTGGAGAAATACATATACCTTAAAAAAAATGCTCACAAATTTGCTTGTTTTTGCCCTTACTATACTTTTTCATTCAAATATTTTTGATTTGATTCCAGTGCTCAAAAAACGAATTTATGAGTTTATATAGTGCATTCAAGGCCAACTTTGTTCTACCAATTGTGCTTACTCAAATAATGAAATACTTAATTCAATTTATTTTTACGACAATTAAATCAATCAAAAGATGCTTCTTTCGAACTATCAAGGCGTTGCAAATACTTTGATATTTGTATTCAACGTTTTTATTTCTCAGAGTAAACTTGGAATAATTTCTGAGTGGTACCTACGTCATTACCACTCTTGATAAATGAAGCATTAAATCTGGGTGTAGTTAATATAATTCTAAGGAAACCTAATAAAGTAACTTGATTTAATTGCCTGCAGGTAACAACTTAGCTTACCTAATAATTTCTCAACATTTAATTAAATTGGTTGATTGAATAGCTACGTCTTCTTTAGTTACTTATTACATTTTCGATAAAAGGGTTAGGAAAATTTATTTAACTGTTAAGGAGGCGAATAAATTATTTCTGTTAGTCCGTCCTATTAAAATTATTTTGTTGAATCCTGCGCGCGTAAATTGAAAATCAATATTCCAGTAATAATAAGTCATTAAATGGAGAATAATAATAAGTAATAATTGCTATTTCATATTTTAAAAAGTGTATTACAACTCTACAATATTGTTCCGGCATATGATGCCTTTTCAAGAGTACATGATATTTAAAACTGTATATAGGTCTCAAATACATAAAACAAGTTCAACAACACAAACACAGAAAAATAAGTAAGAAATAATCTATTACCATATTAACAAATAAATACAGACAGCGTAGTGAACACTATCTGTAGATATTTGCTACTTACAAGTGGGATTCAATAAAAAAAACTTTAATTTTTTTGTGTTTCATTCCCACCAGCTACTCGTGCTGGTGGGCGGGCAATCCCTCCGACCTACACTGTAGTGCAAAGCCGGAGGGTAGGGCGTAAGGCCCTCGTCAGCCTCCTTGCAGGAATTGTGGGAATGGGTGGGTGGTGTGGTTAGGGAGAAAAAGATAAGTCGGACGAAATGAAGACAGAAGAGAAGTGAAAGATTATCTGTGGCATATTATTGGACCAGAGCAGCCGGACCCGGGTTAAAACCGGTTACCTCCCGAATACTAAGCAATGAGCACTAGCCCACGCCGCTCGGTGGGGATTCAATAATGAATGGCAAGTGTTTAAACCTAAGTGAGTTTTTTTGTAAATTTTATTACTGTGAGTTGGGACATAGTTAATAAAGCTGAAGTTAATTTTATCTAAAAAATCCACAGGTTTTAGTATACACTGTAGTGAATAAGAACATAATATAGATTTACATAGTAACAAATTATTACATCCAGAAAGTAAAGGTACACGACTCAATCTGCTAGAAGAAATAGAAACTAAGAAAGTAGTTTGTGAGTTATTGTGCTAAGAGTGACTTTATCTAGCTACTTTTGTTATTTTCAAAACAACGGATCAAAAACAATTTTGTGTTTTAATTTTACACTGCTTCTTGATGGGAAAAAATACCGTTCAAGCGAAGCAATGAAAAGTGAAAATTTGAAATGTGTGTGGAGACTCCGCTCCATCGAAAACAATCGAAACAAAATAATACGTTGGTTTACTGACTTCAAACGTGGTCGTAGAGACACCAATGATGCAGAACGCAGTGGACGTCCAAAAGAGGCGGTAACACCAGAAAACAAAAAGAATCCACAAAATCGTTTGGAATTAAGTGAAATTTTGTTTGACGTTATTAGTGATTTTCGTAACAAATTTTCCTATTTAATGTAAGTGAATCATTGTTTTACTTCTTTTTTAGAATACAGTTTTAACCTAAGATATTTTTAATTGTTGACCACAAGAAATGCTCAAATCATCCCTGAAATTTCACAACTACAACGTCTAAATAAATACCATGATTTATTTCAAAACAGTACAGTTAATTTTATTAAAGCAAAATTGTCGTATCAAATAGTCAAGTTAAAATTAAATACATGTGCAAGTGCAATTTACAGTGAGACCCAAATGAAACATATTTTCAAAGAAATTCTCTTTATAATGACATAAACTTCCAAATTCTGTATTTTGAGTAGCTCGGTTAACTCCCTTGAGACAGGGTTGGTATGTTTTACAGCCGGTGTATACGATAAAGTAGATAATGACCCTGTAAATGCGAACAAAGGAAAGGTTTTGGTAGAAAATATTAAAGTATTCTAACGTACTCCTGGGTTTTAAAAATTCACATAACATGAGACCACGACTAACCATTTAGTTAAATAAAACTCATGAAATTACACGTCAAATATAAATCGTAGCACACTACTTATAATAATTTATTTAATGACTTACTGTATTGAATCAATGTTTAATTTTAAGTTCAGGAGATTTTTGCGGTAGATATGTCCGTTAAAATATATACACAACAATGTATTTAATTATTCGGTGTTTTATACACATGTATAATATGCAATAAATGTTAGCCAATGTTAGAGTATCGCAAAAACAACATTTTTGAAGAATATACAAATTAGTTGATTTAATATATGATGGAATTATTCTCAATATTCTTATTTTGACTATATACACTACACGAAAAAGTTTAATCGACCATGGAGATATACTGTTAGGTGTATTTCAAAAACGTGGAATATTGGTAGGGTTGATTACGATTACGATGTATGAAAGGCGGGGATTGTACCCCCCTACAGTAATCGAACCGACGCGGTGCGCTGAACGGAGACCTGATCTAAAACAACGCCTCAGTACTGCTCATACCATCTCTAAAGAAAATAAATAATAATTCCAATTGAACTAGTAAGAAAATAAATAATTATTCTAATAACAAAAAAGATAAGCTAATACCTAACTCCTTAAAAATTACTTTATAAGGGATTCAAATAAACCACCACACTGTGCCAAACAATATTCCAGTCCATTGTAAAACTATTTACGAGTGAATTCTTATATTTCAACTGGAATATTGTTTGTCGTTTCAACAATTTTTAAACGAAGATCATTTAAAAGCCCATTCAAGTATTTAGAAGATCTTTGACGTTAGGAAGTACCCGAGTGACCATTCTGACGTAAACAAGTCAATTATGTTGCGCAAAATACCGAAAAATCGCCAGAATATCGTTAAAAATGTTATGTAACGCGTATTCTAATTCCCTGTAATGAACCGTAAACTTATAAGATACCCCCCTCTTCATAGGTGGTAAGGTTGCTCCAGAAAACTAGGGTAGTACGCAAGTTCCAAGGGAACTGCGCATTGGGATACGTAATACTTTTCTATTGCATTGAGAAAGGGATTATTCCTAACATATTACATGGTCGGTTAAATATTGTTAAATATTATCTTTAGCAGTATATGAACAGGCATCGTCGAAAGTTATTACGTTATTGATTGAAATAACCAAGAGAGCATTGAGTTTAATAGGAAATGATGCGCGAGATCGTCTGCAATAAAAGAAACATTTATTCTAACAGCAAGAGCTCTAGGAAATTCTTGTGGTAAAAACAAACAGCAAGTTACATTCATAATTATCCGATTTTTAAAAAATTTGGGTAAACCTTGTAAAAGTGAACGAATATGTATTAAAACGGATCGATATAGATAATCAAGATAATTAATTACTTGTGGAGAATATATTCTATATTCTATATTTATGAGTTCTGTCTAAGTAACGTTGGCACAGCTGCCTGAAATACGTAATTTCTGGATTTACTTAATAACAGAGAAAAACAGCTTTAAAAATACTTTTGGTTTTGGATCTCTCTACATGCGTGTAAACATCTAAAAAGAATACTACTGAATTTAATAAAAGAATAACGATTTAACGAAAACAAAACTTAATTACAACTATGATCTTAACACGACAAATGCGTTCATCTACCTGTTTATATATGCCTTAGGCACGCAGCACCCAACTCTGTTAATATAAACATTTTTAGTAATAATCTACTCTTGATAAAGACCGCCTAGTCGGACTATATGTCGAGTGTTTCGAAATATATTCATTGAAACATTCTTTTTAATTTCTATTTCTCTCTTTGCTCAATATGTTTCATCAATAGTGCACGGAAAAAAGTCTACTTAGTATAAACATTTTTGTGTATCTGGAACTTTATCATCTCTGAATAAGCTACGATCTTCAACATGTCCTTGAAACTTTCGATTTGGAAACTAGCTACTTTCATCCACATCTCTCGGGATGATGCAGTTTATCCATCCCTGGAGATAGACAATGCAGTTCCTCCTTAACAGGAACCGTAACAGAAAAGGTCGATGCAGTCATTTTAAGCATTACATTCTTGTTATTAATTTTTGTACCTATCACCTTTCAATAATCTTTCATTAAATTCATTCACACTCTTTCGCAGGAGCCACCCAATTGTGATACCTTGTGTAATCTCAGACTCATTTGAGTCATCTTTGCATCGTTTCATTTTATGATACCATATTCATTTTTGTGTTCATTCTTCGAGTATCCTGCTTCTTCTACTTGAATGAATGTTTACAATGATTCTCTACTCCACATGCGAAACGTCATAATCACTTTTCAATTGACTATGAACATTCACCAATGACTCATTTATCTTCTGTCTTAATGACATATGTCAATTTTCCAGTTCACATTCCAATCAGTTGAGTGTCGGTGTGTAGAGGCTCCGCATTCTCACTCAGATTTAATTATTATTTTTTTTTAGAGAAAATATTCGACAATTCATACTTCTTTCTTTCAATTTTTATTCTCATATCAAACACATGAGCATCTGCTGCCTCCCTGAAACTAATTATATGCTGAACTTGTGAAATCGTTTTCTTCTTCAATTATATACTCCTTGTAAAGTTTTAAATTAATGACTGTAATAACTCCAGTGTGTAGCTTCGCAGATCGACTTGGTCTTGATACGTTTTACACAACATGTGTCCACAGATAACACCTTTATCACCACATATGGTCCATCATATTTCGACAGAAGCTTTTTGCTTCTACCATTGTTACTAATCTTTCTTTTGTTAATCAGAACTTGCTGACCAATTTTATATATAATTGTCTGGCAGCGCTTAGCATTAATCTCTCTCTTCGACTTTTTTGTTGCTCTACAATTTTATATTGGGTATCTTCTCTTATTTCTTGCTTGTCTTGTAGTCTCTATGTCAAGTTCATCGGTAACCAAATTGTCTCCTTGTCCTCTAAGAGTAACACCCAACAACGTATCGTCTGGTGATTTTTCAGTTGTTGTTGTTGTTGTTGTTTTACTGTATTGTTCAACTTAACTTAACAGTTCATCTCATTTATCTTCTTCATTCATCGATGAAGTTAAGGGTGCTAAAAATTGTTCTATTGAACCGTTCTATTTGCCCGGTCGACCTTAGAGTCGTTATTGCGTTAAGAAGTAGTTTGTTATTATATTTCTCAAAATTTATGAATTACTTGCTGGAGAAATAACGTTCTCTGTCACTAATTAGTCTCCTAGGAACGCCATAATTTTCAAAAATTTCTTTTGGTTAGTACATGTCTCGTTAAATTGTCCTTATCAGCTCTTATAAATACATAATTTGTGAAAGCATCCGACACATAAATGACTTTTTTTCTTTTTGAGTGTTAGTAGAAATTAGGGTGAGTCTTTCTTTATTTAATTATCCTTTTACCACAGTCTCCTATTTTCTACTCTGAATATTGAACGAAACTAATATTTATTGGACACTGTCAGAGAATAAGAAGAGTAAGGTAAACGAAGGTTGCATTAGAACTAAAGAATTTTGAATTTGAATAATTTAGGAAAATTGTGATGGTTGAGCTAATGGTTGTATATAAAAGTAGAGAACCAATAGTACGAGAATATAATTTGGAAAAGCCGAAAATAGAATTTATATAATTAATACATTGAACACAAATCACCGAAGAGACCCATCATAAAATTGTGATTAGGGAGGACAGCGAAGTACAGACGTTGAAATGTTAGCAGGAATTATAGGAAAGTACAGCAATAAAAATTATTGGCACAGACAGCTAGAATACAAAAGTTTAAAAAAAAAATATTGAGAAATATTTACATAGACACACAAAAAAATATGCTTAGCGAAATATTTTTATCACATTTAGAAAACCAATCTTTTTCTCCAAAACACCCATTACCCAACCAGGTCTTTCACTGGACGAGATACGTTGATGATAGCTTTTGCATTTGGAGTGGTACAAAACAAGAAATTGAGTCGTTCTAAAATTTTATTAATTCCTTGCATACCAAACATTGAATTTACCCCAGAATTAGAAAATAGTAAATCTTTAAATTTTTTAGACATTGTCATTACAAAAATCCAAGATTATTTACAATTTGATATTTTCAGAAAATCCACTTTTACTGACGCTCTAACACATAATAAGATCAATCAATCAAAAAACTTTAAATTAAGTTCATTCAATTGTTTTATCATCGTTTACTCACAATTCCTTAAAAAAAAACAATTTTTAAAAAGAAGTTTCGGTCTTAAAAGTTCTAGCTAAAAATAATGGATATGATGAAAATCTAATAGACCAACTCATATATGGAAATAGTAACAATAAAATAATTACAATCGGAACAGTTTTATAATAAATAGAAAACCGAAAAATTTATCCAGGGCTTTTTTCACGTTCACGTATCAATATATAAGATTACTATTAGTTTTTATAATGTCGCCAACAAATTAAAATGATTAGATATTTCGAAATTGACATCTGCAGTCGCTTATCTTTTAATTTGATTTGTAGAATGTGTTCGACGTAGTGAAGATAACTTGATTTGGATCTAATAATAAGGGAGGCATTTCTCTGTCCCTAAGGCGTCGTTAGTAACCGATTAGTTTTCAGCGCTATATCCAACACCTATTGCACAGCAGGCCTTACCTCTCGCAGTCCTTAAATCTATGTATATATATAATGTGAATGGCGATATATTTTTAAAAGAAATAAGGAATTCATATAGTGGCTATTACCTTTTTAAACCTTTTCAGATATATGAAATTATACAATGCATTAGGTTTCTTAAATATAATAATGGTAATAACATTAATGTGTTTATTTACAATTTTTTGCTACATTCAAAATGCTGAAAATATTGGCGGAGTTGTACAACAAACTGGATAGCTCAAACCCCAACGCCAAAACATCACACAAAATGTCCGAAGCACTTTTCGGTAACAAAGTTAGTTCCTTCAGAGACTGAAGAGAACTAAAAACTAAGGGCAATATAAATATTATATATACTAACTAATTGCCGCAATATTCAGTGCACTTTACAAAATAATAACAAAAGAATTAAATTAAACTAAAAAGCGGAGAGCTAGGAATGGGACCCAAAATTATTTAGTAAGTAATTATGTTTAATTTCCTTAACTAATTTAAGGTTGCTAATATTGATCCTATGATTTTTAGTAAGAATATGTTGAGCAACACTAGACTTTTCAGTTCTACCAAATTTAGCGTGAGCTAAATGCCCTTTAAACCTGACTAGAAAAGAGCGTCTAGTCTGACCAACATATTTCTTATTGCAATCTTTACAATCAATTTCATATATCCTCGAATTTACTAGAATTTTGTCCTTAGCGTTAGCAAGAAGTGCTAGAAGAGTATTAGAATTAGAATGTATGGGCTATTTGATAACCAAGTTTATGAAAAATACCTCCGAGTTCTCGAATAAATCTTGGCTCGTATGGCATAGTAATAATCTTGGTTTAAATAAGGTCTTTTCGAAAAGTTCAGGATCTAGACATTAGGTTGTTAAATTTAATCTTATTAACTAATTTATCAATAATGTTACGGTTATAACCATTGTCTTTAGCAGTACAGATTTCTTTGTGATAGCTATTTTTACTAAAAGGAAAACTAAGTAAAACTAGCCATTTTGTGTTGACTACAATGATTATAGTCATAGGTTATGTATCTAGAGGTATTAGTAGCTTAGTTGTGGGTTAACCGCTCTCCGCTTATTAGTTTAATTTAATTATTTTGTTATTGTTTTTTAAGGTCCACTGAATATCGCGGTAGTTAGACCGAATCTTGTTCACTGGACCATATAATTAGTTAGTATATATAATATTTATATTGTCGTTAGTTTTTAGTTCTCTTCAGACACCAAGGAAGGTAACTTTGCTACCGAAAAATGCTTCGGACATTTTGTATCGTGTTTTGGCGTTGGGATTTGAGCTATCCAGTTTGTTCTTTTACTACATGCATCTATAAAAAAGAACAAAACTAAAATAAAACAATTTGAATTTGTTTTTAAAGATACCTAACGTTGCGGTTTTTATTTTATTTGGTAACTTAGAATAGTTAAGTATTCCTTAAAAAAATGAATTTTCCGTCTGAAAATCATTTTTATGGCAAGTGTTTTACTAATGCGTTTTTTGAAAGGACATGATATTTTGTATTAGTGACATGCATAAAAATCATTGTTAGATATTCTGTGTGCTCACTGAAACTCAGTCAATACTTTTTAAAAAAACCCATTTCATTAATATTCTGATTGCTCTATTTTGCAGTTTTTGTCGTTTGCACGTTCCCTGTCTATTACTTAAAATTAATACAGTGCCCGCAAAATAAAAGTGTGATAATAGAATTATTGCGTTATATAGATACTGTCAGTCTTGGCTATTGTAACAAATATTTACCAGATCTTTTCAGTATTCCCAGTTTGTTAGCTGCCTTTTTTGTAATATAATTATGCCCTAATATTTTGTTGAGGTTGTTAATTCCACTGCCATTTGGTTAATCTCTGTTTTCATTTTGTCTTTTCTTTCCTTTTATTAGGTCCAATTTTGTTTTTTTTTTGATGTTCAACTTTAGTTTATTTCTACATGGCCAGTCAGTAATAAATTTTAGTTCTTCTTCTATTTTTTTTTTCTATAATTCCATAGTCTTTGCTTCCGTGGTATGTTTTTTAAGTAAGTACCGTTTTGAAATTAATAAAAAACCTGCAACCTTAATCTACTTTTCTACATAATTTCTTTAAATATTGAGGCACTTGTCATAACGTTTGACTAGTTTTTGAATACCCTTCTCATTGAACTCTGCCGCCTGACTTGTTAAGTATCTATTAACCACTGCATTACAACTGTTTTCACTTCGTCATCGTCTTGAAGACGCTGATCGCAAAGATGTTCCTTCAAGTGCAGGAACAAATGGTAGTCACTGGGCATCAGATCAGGGCTGTACGGAGGATGATCTAGAGTTTCCCAGTGAAAAGATGTGATGAGATCTTTGGTCCCATTAGCCACATGTGGATGGGCATTGTCATGCACATTTGTGCGGCCATCTTTAAATGCTCTCACCCACTTCTTTACCATTTCATCAATCATAATGTTTTGTCCGTAAACTGCACAGATCTCACGATGAATATCAATCAGTTTTAGTCCTTTAGCACTAAGGACTCGTATATATTTATATAAATATCTTAAAATTCCGATGGTCAACGGTATAAGCAACCAGTTATTACTGCACTAATACTTATGCTTACTTTGATGAGTAGTGACCAGTAGTTCACTTGCAACGCTATCTTTTCCAGTACCGTGTACTATATATTTCTTATTATGTATATACATATTCTTCCTGTGGCACTACTCGATGAGTACCCAAATCATATTGGAGTTAGGTATTTCTAGCTCTTGATCTTCTCTATATTTTCAGATGTTTTTCCGTTAGGCATACAAATAATGGTGTTTTGTTTACTACAAGGGTTCATATTTCATCAAAATTGGCGATAGAACTTTGTGTATTTTGTACATATATTATTTCAGACTTTGATTGCTAATTCACCCCTTTATATTTAACTCATTTTCTGTATTTATTTTTGATACACTTTACATTTTCTTTTGTATGTATTATGATTAGTATTTAATTTTAGATGTATGTTGTTTCACAGTTTATGCAGTATTTGTGTTTAACAGTATAATTTTTTGAAAGGTGATTTTCATCACCACACTTTACACAGCTTTTCCACAAAACCGTATTATATCTTTGCACTCTTGTATTAATTGTTTTATGCTTAAATTGCTGCACTCTATATTGAACCATTGTTTACATTTTCCTTCACATTCTATTATCGTATCACCATCAAATTTTTCTAAACATTTTTTACATTTTCCCTCACCTTCGTCAGAAAAGACAAGTATATTGTAGAGCAATTACGTTATTTGGTTAATTGAAAAATTATAACAACATTTCCTTATTTAGTCGACCTCTCCGCAGTGCTATAAACAATTGTAAAGTTAAATTAGTTTTATAATATGCCGAATATTACGGAGAAAAAGAAAACAATAATGAGGCGTGTTGAATGTCATCTTGAGTTTCATGGAGGATATAAAGTTTTGCAGTTCCCTTTTTGTTCTGTTGATGGAAGCAATTTTCAGACACCTGACGGGATGTTCAAATGCCAAACATGGGACCCACATCAGTGGAAAGTCACACTTTTAAACAGAATTATTCGGAGAATACGAGTTTTCAGCGATATACTTTCATGATAACTTTTATACAAACAAACAAACTCAAATAAAGTTGCCGACATAATGTTGAAATTCCATTGGGAACAATATAGGAAGTTTTTATCGGTTGAACATAAGAAATAACTTTCAATTACTGAGTTCGGTGTTCGAAGGATATAACTTGTCGGACAGCAGAAAAAAATATTTAATGGCTTCCCTTTTCACTAATATCTAGTGCCAAAATTTATTTTCTTATCCCAAACTTTTTTACTTTTTTCGTTTTGGGATTCTACTTTCCCATCAGTGTAACTTTATGTTAAATTAGTTATATGTTGGAATGCTTTCGAATTCAACGTATATATTCCTTATATATATTTTTTAAAATAACATGAATAAAACTTTAAAAACTTTGAATTAAAACGTAGAAATTTATTCATATAATAAATAATGAATCAATTATTTAATTGCAATAAGAAGAAGAATCTCCAGAGCCAGGAGGACGACTCCTATAGAGGCGATAGGAATGCTAAAGGGACTCCCCGTCTTGGACATTATGGTAACAGCAGATGCAGTCATAGCCACGAACAGGACAGGAGTCCTGAGAGAGGAAAGAAACCTGACGGGGATTTCGGGGGGACTGCGGAGATCTCTTAAGTATGCCCCTCGCGAATTGCTGCACTCACTACCTCTTCCGGAAAGAAGGGTCACCCTCAGCATCAGGAAAATTGGGCTGAGGGGCGGACAGGACTACCTGGTAGTGGAGGCATCTGGTATAGGATGGAGCCATGAACCAGGAAAGAGCGAGGGCAGGGGTGTATCGGCGCAGTAGCGGGAGAGAAGTTATCATGCCGCTGGGTAAGTACACTGCTGCATTGGAGGCCGAGCTAAGCGCGATAGCACACGCGGCGTGTAGCCGCAGCCTTGACTGCCCTGGACTCGCTGATGACTAGATAAAAACTGGACAGAGATTGCCACGAGACACTAAACCGACTGGCGGTTAAAGGGCCGGTGGAACTCCGCTGGATACCTGGGCACGCGGGTGTTAGTGGCAACCAGATTGCCGATGATCTCGCCAGACTACGATCCAGGAGGGAAATCTGTGGATCTGAACCGGCGGTAGGGATCATCACAATACGTGAACGATTGGGGTGGGTAAACCACCAGCATCACTAAAAATGAGGCGAAGTCGATGACTGTCGTACAGCTAAGAGACTGATTGGCGCCACATCTAGTGAGATATGGGCCCATATGTTTATGAAATTGAACAGGAAAATGGCCAAAACTGAATGCCTACAATTTCAAACTGGGGCTGGTAGAGAGCCCTAAATGTAGGTGGTGTGGGGAGGCTGATGAAACCTCCTTCCACATCATATACGAGTGTCTTGCCCTAAGCGACGTGAGAGGCCGATGCGGGGAAACTCACGACCAGAGAGGCAACAAGGAGCTGGGAGGCTAACTACTTAGCAAAGAAGAGGATCGCCAAGGGACTACCCATAGGATCAGTGGCTGTCACAACCCAAACTAATAATAATAATAAAATAAGTAAGTATAAGTGTTTTTTAATAAAAAGAATATTTTTTTACAATAAAAAATCTGGTGAACACAGGGTGAATTTCCGGTCATGTTAAAACTTCTAGACCAATAAAATTGTTTGATAGTCATTTAGTTAACGGTTAAGAAGGTACCGACTTGGAAAATTGTCCTAAATACAGACTTGCACAATGATTGGGTGCTCGTGATAATGTTTACCAATTAACTGCTATGATATCAAATGTAACAACGGCACAAATCGTGCTGATAAATTATTATACCTCTTAGAGTTTTTATCAAAGACAGACTTGATGATAAATTTCAGGAATGCTACTATGTATCGGGGTAAGAATACACATATACACTGTTCCAATTTTATACCTTCGAAGTAACGTTGCGCATCGCGTAATAACTCCATAATAAAACATTTATCTACGTAAATACTACAAAATAATATAGGCGGAATACCACAACATTAATAGCTGAAAAGTCCGTGGGGTTCAAACGGAGTATGCAAACAACAAACCGTTTACGATGATATCGTTTAGAATAACAATAAGTCTAACGCAAGTCGAGTATATATAAAAGCTTATAAGTTCCTAAATTATTAATTAATTTTTTTAATAGATTTTATTTACGAAATAACAAAAGTATATCCTCGTTAGGTAACATTTACGTAAATACGTCATTAAATATTCAAGACGAGTCAAAAGTTTCTCGTATATACTTTAAACTCTGTGTATTTGAAACAAGCACAAGTTTTACGAAATTATACAGTGTATGGGGCGTTAAAAATTTAAAACGTAGATTAAGTGGATTATGTGCCTATTATAAAACAAAGTACAACCCGTATATTTTATAAGTTTCTTGTTTGTAGACTACTTTTATATAATCATCAACATTATGAATAAGTTAAGCACTTCAACGTTGCCGATGATGAAGTAGTTAGCTTTTTAGTAAATAGGTAAGCTAATTTACCACTAAATATATCTCAAATTATGTTATTTAGAGGATGTAATTGTCACAGTAATTTCCTTCAGGTATAAGCTTCTGCTCTAATCGTAAAAGTATTTTGAAACTTAAATATGATACACACCTATATTAATATTGAAATACATTGGAGAATTTTTCAGTAGAGGTTAAATTTAAATACTAATGACACTAATTTTGAACTAATTTGTATCTACTACAGATTACCTCAGATTAACGAGGAATTGTTTTGTTACTGCTGTCACGCCCTCGTCGGGATTCGAACCCGGGACCCTTGTCTTTACGCGCCAATGTTCTGACATTACGCTACGTGAAAGCAGTAATAAAAAAAATTGAGGTAATCTATAGTATGTACGAAGTAGTTCAATATTAAACCATGTTAATGTATTTAGACATCAATATGTTAGAATCAAGAGATATGTATTAATAACATTGGGAGTTTTAGAACTTATTAGTGACATACAACTTATTTCCTGATATTTTGTGATACTGCAATTTTCACGAAGATACAATCATGGCTAGGAATTAGTATTGAGTTTCACAATATAATATTGATAAACGGTATTGTTTTCTAATGGGTACAAAATCATACATACATCTTCATTACAATTCAAAATAATAAGGCATAATTTTGCTTTTATTATTATTAAAAATGAGTTGTCAACTACTACTTTCCAGGTTATCAGAGAAGAAACTGTTGTGAACCAGAACTGTGGATTACCAAAACAAGTAAGAACTGTCTTAGACTATAACCCCTATATGAAACTTTCTTGCCTTATATCCAAAGAATCTTTTTGTGTTTCATTCCCACCAGCTACTCGTGCTGGTGGGCGGGCAGTCCCTTCGACCAACACTCTAGTGCAAAGCCGGAGGGTAGGGCGTAAGGCCCTCTTCAGCCTCCTTGCAGAAATCGTGGGAATGGGTGGGTGGTGTGGTTAGGGAGAGAAAGGTGAGACGGACGAAATGAAGACAGAAGAGAAGTGAAAAATTATCTGTGGAATATTACTGCCCCAGCATTTGCCTAAGTGATCCAAGGAAACCACAAAAAACTTGGACCAGAGCAGCTGGACCCGAGTTCGAACCGGTGACCTCCTGAATGCTACTACTTAACGGTTGACACGAAACAAAACGACGCCTTCTGTACAAGTGTCTCTCGAACATTCGAGAATATTCCGATACTAATCATAATTCTCTAAAATTCACTCGGCTTGCGTATATGGGGGGGTGCAAGGTCCGAAAAATGAATTCAGGTCTCGTTACGACTAAAGCTCTTAATGTGACTACTTTACAGACTTTGGCTGCATGTATATGACTAAACATACGAATGCGCAACTGGCACACAACCAAACTGTTCTTTTTTAAATTTTATCGTATATAAATAGCCAATTCTAAGATGGTGCACCCTGTGTTTTTCCAAAGTGTATAAAATTTTTACTTCTTTTATTAGAGTAAGAACAAAAACATACGAAGCTTAAATTCGTAAGTACAACTTATAAAAAATATTATTCACCGAAATTAACTTTGGAAAAACATAAAATTTATATAGAATCAAATAATGATACCGACGATTGGATGATTTAATATAAAATTTAATTGGCAATAAACAAGCACAAAAACGGAATTAACAAAAAAACGCAAACAAAACTGACTCGGTCCGCCCAGTGCACTCGCTGTTATAGTTTTTAGCATTCCTTCTAGAGCGTTCAACAACCTTCTCGGGTTACTATTGTCCTTTTATTGATCGTTGCTAGAATATTCCAGACGTATATAGGAAGGCCGAGAATATCTATTATCTTTTCCAGGAAGGTATTGTTAAGTATGACTGAACCAACACAAACCTCAAGTACAGTTCGTGACAATATTATGTGCAAATTTCTCTAACAGACTGATACCGTTGCCAAAACAACAGAGTTCCCTTAAACCATCCGTGTACAGAACCGTAACAAATGTCGTTATAAATCACAGCCTTTTTAAACATCACGATTTTAAGATATTTGATTCTTGAGTAGTGGATTACCAGAATTCTGAGCGATATAATTTAGGACCATTTTGAAACAACCAGTATTTGAAGACAACAGGAACGGAGGACAACAAGAAGAAAGTATTCGAAAGAGAGAGGTTTGGGCCGCTCGCACACTCGACCACACGTGGTCGCCATTGGAAGGGGCCACACGCAGAGGGCAATGTTCTGTATGCAATTCAAACGGTATCGGCGCAAATCGCTGACAGTAGTAGCACGTTCGAACCACACTCTGCGGCAGAAGCCCGTTCTCGTTACTGACGACAGTAACTTCCTTCCGGCGCACACTTGACTACTGTCGCTGGCAACCATTTGAACTGGGCCAGATTTCACATATTTGAATAAATTTCTTACAATTCCTATCTAGAACTGCTATCTTTCACAAATGGTAGATCAGAAGATTTCGGAGATGACATTTTTAATTGGTGAAGTGAGTACATTTTTATTAAAACACTTTTTTTTTCATAGAAATCATTTATTTAACTTGCAATGGTGTGGATAGTGGCGACCACCGATGGTGACTAGTAAATGATCGATTTGTGCGGCTCGTGGTCGCTTCCACAGGCGACCACGCGTGGTCGAGTGTGCGAGAAGCCTTAATGGTGATATCTGATACCTTCCCCAACCTTGTCACGATGTGGGGGAGAGTCATTCAACAATTTTGCCACTGCAATCTTTTGATCACTATCGGTTTTGATCGAGGAATGCCAGAACGGTTCATTCGGTATCAGTCAACGCTCTTTGTTATTGTCTATAGATATATTTTTCTAAAGCATCATATTTGAGTTGTTTCGATAAAAAGGTGTTAAGTTGAAATTAAAAGTGGCATATTTCAACACAATATACGATTATTCTAGCCAAAAGTCAAGTTAAAGTATAAAAATCGTGTACGGTTGAAAAGAACGTTTTAAGCACAATGTAGTTAGATCCCACAAATCCTTTTTGAGAGAGTAAAGCGACAGCGGAACTGGAAAAGCTTCCACGGCAGTGACAATGCATGTCAACGGTGATGCCAGCACATCCACAGCTGAACATCAAACAGATAATAAAATTGCTTCTTTGTTCTTGCCATAGTATACCAATATTTTATTTTTATTTTTAAATTTTATTTTAAAAGAAATACAGTATTTTTTCCACCTGAAGGAGCCATGGTGTGGCGAAATGAACATTGTGGTCAATAAATTAGTTTTGTAACTTAAAACGTGGTATTTTATTTATATTTGTAAATATGGAGTTACAACAATTAAAAGCTTTCTCGATTCAATATCGAAAATTTCATTAAAAAATTATGTGTTTACCAAAAACTTGTTTTACTGGGTATATTCTGAAAGGCGCTGCGTGCAGTGGAAAACAGCAGGACATCTTTTGTTATCTGTGGCACTAATCCGCCAAGTGGCGTGGAGGTTATCAGTTCGATTCCAGGTTCGTCTGTCCTGTTCCATGTTTTACTGTATTTTCCATGGCCCGAGCTGGTCAACCACTACCAAGAGTTGCAAGAAATCTAAATTGGGAGGAGTTTCACATTGTGCTCTGAACATCCCAACAGTGATGTTGACTGATACTACGGGCGGTCAGGATCCCTCGGTGAGGTCAAACCTGCCGGCCTGGCCCGAGCTGAGGTTGGACTCGTAGTGATAGTAGTTTAGCCCGCAAGCTGGGCTAGGGTCCGAAGATCTCTCACATTTTGGTAATACAGGCAAAAGTATTTTTGAGGTTTTTTAACTTGGAGATATTTGCAGATTCGTTGCTGACGCCTTCAAGCTTTTGATAAGCTATATGAATATTAGATATGCTTCTTGCCTTGATCAGGTTTCAATAGTTCCTGATGCTTTGGTAGTGTTAAATTTAAGCTTTCGTGGAGTCGACCTGGAACGTAACTATGTAAGCAGATTTCCTCAATAAAAAATCCAAAACGGTATCTTCCTAACCTAACCTAACCTTCAGGAATTTAGCATTTGATTTACGGTGACAAGTGAAGTGTTCAGCAGATCCTCGTCGTGTTTCACTTAAACAACAATATTCTTGTCTGTAGATTCGACTTGATCGTAGAAGAGATTCCTTTCTTTGGATTTCCTGGCCGAGATTTCTTTCGCTATGCCAAGCCTTAATCAATTTGTAAGAAGGGTTAGGTCAATTTTTTCAATGTCTTTTTGACACTTCTGCAAATTATCTATTTTTAAGTAAATGTTTGCAATTTTATTCGTTTTATGAGTACGAAACCGAGCCATGGAGTCAGCAAATTTACAAGCATGTCTGAAGAGGACCAAATCAAACGGTCCTATAACGGCCTGAGGGGGAGAGGTGTTAGTCGGTAGGAATCCAACACTATCCAGTCGCATGGGCGATTGGGTGTCTTGTAATGGCCATTGCAGCAATCGCAACAATTTGAGAGAAAGACTTCTGGTCGGTAGCATAAATGTCATCGCAGTTGAAATGGACAGAGCAACTGTAGCGGTCAGAGACTGCATGTTTAATTAATTTTTTTAGGTTGACCATTTCCTTGCATATATTACACAGGGGCTCAGTTTCTTCCTACGATTCACTCTAATCCTTACGATAGGCATTTTGAATTAAGACAATAAACCGTGCCACTATCTAACCATGTAACAGCACTAATTTTATTTATTTTAAAATAAAACTTATTTTAGTGTTAAAATTTATAGGAATAATGAAGAAATCTGTGGTAAGTCAACAACTAAAGTAGTTAAAAGAGACAAAATTTTGTTTGTGGGTATTATCAACACGAGACAACAAACAAAATTATTTTGTATAACAGCTATTCTATTTATTTTTATGCTGGTAATAAAGTAATAATTACTATTTGTAATGTGAATTCCTGATGTGAAAAAAAGGTAACAAAACGAACTTCATCTCTCAATGCTTGGAAATTTTTGAGTTTAAATAAAAGCTGCGTAGTTTACATGTTCATTATTTAGGCGATAGTAGCGCCACCTCATATTGAATAAACCATTGAAATGTCAGCTATTCTTATAAAATATATGGGTATTAAAGAGATCGTGTAATCCTGTTAATGGTTCACCGAAAGTTTAATGTTCCCATTTAGTACGTACATCTCGACGGATAAGCCGTGCTTTGTTGTATGCACAAACCGTGATATTAACATTTTGTATTGTCAAAAAGGGAAGCAATTATTTGTAGTTACTAACTCGTATTGTACATATCACTAAAAATAATTAATTTTGCTTTCTTTTTATATTATGCATTAAGAGGAGCGGCTGGTCGCAGAACTGCCGAAAGAAATAGATATTTATCGTATTTTTATTAATAATTTTTTTAGTGTATCTACACCACACCCGAAGTTGTAGACCAAATGAATTCTTTGCAGGGCCGTAGCCAGCCCATGATATTAGGGGGACTAAAGGACTTTTTGGGTGGGCGCAATTAAAATAATTGGAAAGTCTCAAAACAGTTGTAATTTTCGCAATTTACAGTTATTAAATTTTCGCATTAAGTCAAACAAATCAATATTCTTCGTATAAACTTTTTCAAACGCCAAATGAATTAAATTAGCTTGTCGTTGGTGCTTCATAGACATTCTTTGGGGTCTGTTTATTCGTGTAAATACCGAAAATGCTGACTCGAAAACAGATGTACTACATCCAAAGGTACGGAAAGTCGCTAAAAACTTGTAGATGTCCTCAAATGCAGTTAGTTGGTTATAAATATCAGCGAACATGTCGTCAAGGTTGTACTTTGAGCAATAATTCTTCACAACATTTATTTATTATTATTTATGGTGGTGGTACCTGGATTTCTAATTTCTCCAGAATTCTAATTTCATCGATGTTCAGTTCAGTGCAGTTCCACAAGCATCAAATCCAAAGTTTCCATGTGTAAAGCTTTCAAAATTTGCGAAGAATCGTCATCAGTTTCAGATCTTTGACCTATTTTATCAACAATTATGAAATTCATCAACAGTTTGCTTGCTTTTCTTTGTCTCTTCTGATTCTTCATATCTTGAGATATGTCATCCGAATTAATATTAAGAACTGTTGTGACTTTATGAATGATGTCATCGAAGGATGTATCATTCCTCATTCCTTCCAAAGTTTGAATGACTCCGTGACTGCGTCGACGACCCTGATGGAATATATTAAACTCGACTCTCTGGACTGCAAAATTTTGTCAGTTGGTACTTCATGAGGCATAGGTAAAATCGAAATTCAATTTTTCGGATGGTGATAAGAATACTAGTCCCTTCGGCCACATATTCCCCATTTATCTTTTTATTCGCCGTAATCTCTTCCAAGGCTTGTAAAAAATGATTTTGGTAGTTTGTAAATTTCCACTCCATCGTTGTTACAGTAATCTTGATAGAGATCAACCCCCATAGAATTTTGCAACGGTTCCAACTTTTTAAAATGTATACAATAAAGAGCACTGCAGCACTGGTCAAAATATTATTTCGTTAACGACTTCTACTATAACCAAATGAGGTCTGTGATTTGCACAGTGAATATAAGGGATTGTCCATCCTAGTTCTTTCTGAATGAGTGCCTGAATACCTCCGTGTCGACCACTCATCACAGACGCACCATCGTCATTGTTGATTGACGGGGGGCTGAGATCCTTCTAAGGGTGGCTCAGCCCCCTGGAGCCCCCCCCCCCCAGTGGATACGGCCCTGATTCTTTGGGTCTATGGTTGAACGTGTCAGAACTGGCTCAGCATTCACTTTTTCTAGGATAACGCAACGTGAGCTGCATTCAAGCCAACTAAGGTGCGCATAGACAAGTTCAGATATCCGTCGGTTGCTAACTGAATAGTTGAGAATAAGCCCCATAATATCTATCTTTTTTGTTATTTTTAAGATGGCAATCGGTACAAAAGACATTCGGAATTGTCGACTTTGGCAATAAAATATTTGAGTTTTGAACGGATGCCAAGTTCCATACAAGGTGCAATCGAAATGCGTTCTTTGATATTGAATTTATAGTTTTGGATGCTTTAATAATTAATAAATTAAGTTTAACGTCATAAATATAAAACTTTCAAAGTTGATAGTTTTGTTCAGATTTTATAATTGGAAATTTGGAAATGTAAATTTCTATTGTCATTAACGTGTTTTATTTCGTTTACATGTCATTTAGATATCGTACAGAACGTTTGTATTTTCGGGGTATGAATAAACTGAAACTCCATTATTGTAACTATCAGCTCACATCAACTATCCATTTTTATGAAAATATTTTTGAGAATTTTTTAGAAGAGGTAAATTTAAATACATTAATTATTAATCTATCCATTTTATTTTATGAGTTATTACAGGACTGAACAGAACTGAACATTAGTCAAAAAAATCTAATTTCGCAGAACTTGTAAACTTTATTAACTGGAATTTAATTAGAAATTTTAATTATAAAAGGATTTGCTTCAGCATATGCATATGCGATCCATAATTTCACTCAGTTTTATAATTGAATTTTATAAAGTATTCTTACTTCGTTACAGTTAAAATTAAAAGTAGGTGTGTACAAATAATTGAAACGGTTAATATTACACAGAAAAATAAGTGACAAGTATCTGTTAGTGATTTTTCAATAATCAGTTTTCTAATTCCTGTTCCGTTTGCATTTTCGCACACTAAAATGAACTTACTGTTAAAAAAAATGTTCTCTATTTGACTATGCAAATGGATTTAACTCAAGAATTGCTGTAATTGTTATCATAATATATGAACGACAACTTAAAAGATCGAAGATTTACAGTATCAGCTAGGTCTCCTTATAATCTCGATGAATTCAAGTCAGTATTTTATAAAAATAAATACAATCCTAGATGATGGCTTACACGAAACTTTTGGATGTTTCATTCCCACGAACTACTAATACTGGTAAACGGACAGCCCCTCCGATAGAAATTGTAATGCCGGAAGGTAGGGCGGAAGGCCCTCTTTAGTCCCCTTTTAGGAAGAGTAGGAGTAGGTGGTGAACGAGACGAATACAGAAGAGAAGTGAAGGATATTTGTGGAATATTACTGCCCCAGCATTTGTTTGAATGATCCAAGGGAACTACAAACGTATTGCAAGTTTAGAAGTAATTTATAACAGACATAATTGAGGGAAAACCCTAAATATCTGAAACTAACAATGGTGTGCTTGAGGTGGATAATTCTGTTTGATTATTCACTAAATTATTGTTGTACCCTAAAGGTATCTTGCTTTCTAAATGTTCATACAAGTTTAACTTTCTGATTTTGTGACATGAACCCATGCAAAAGTTTAATTTAATTCTAAAGTATGATTACTAATGATACAGTGTTCTAAGAAGTCAATTGATATAATGTGAAATTTATATAAAAAACAAAATTTATATATACAGTGAAGGGCTCCCCATGGGTACCGTACCTTTACCGTTATTAGCAGATATATTTGTGTATAATTTAGAAGCAGAAGTTCACAAAAGTAAATGTTGCGTCGCTTGGACCACCAACTGATTTATTAACATTGCAAGATGTGTAACATCTTCACGCCGATTTTCTAAATTACGATTTTTAGCTCTTTTGTTCATTTATTACCAGTTCCTTTCCTTTGTCAATTTAGTTTCGAATCCTTTCCTAATTGCACTATCATAAATCGCCCATAAATTCCGATAATTTTTCTAGCTGTAACTGTCAACCCCCTAATCCCAACGTCCGTCAATTTGTATCATATTTCTGTCACATTTATAACCATAAACCATACGCTACAACGAGTTTGAAAACCCACCTTCCTCACTTGTAACACCCATTATCATTGTTCTCATCAAATTTAACCACACCTCCATCCCTTTCCAACTTAATCTACAATCTATAAATATCCTTTTTCTAAAAAGAGTTCAAGAGATCAAAAGAATAAGCAATATCAATTCACATTATTATTAAAATTATCATTATTAGAAAACATAGAAATTAAGAAGGCAATTCATAAAAATAACAATTTAGTAAATAATCAATTAGATCTAGCTACATCCAATTCCTCTCTCATTCTACATCAACTGTAAAATATTTTGTACATCCCTCTTCCTTTATTATTAGGTATAAACTTCAGACAACAACATTTTAACTTAAGTAACCTATTTCTACTCTTGATAATAGCCGAATCAATAGTGTAGAGAATATAATAAATTTTGTGTAAACATTTTTGTGGATTTTTTCTAATTTATTAAATACAGGCAGCGTAGTGAACACAATCTGTAGACATTTGCTACTTCCTGTGGGATTCAATAATCTTTAATAAGGTCCTTTTCTAATAAGGATATCGACTTGTAAATAAACGTTAAAAATAAATAGTTGAAAAGTCCGTTATATGATTATATCTTCTACGATATATCATTATAAAAATAGTTCTCGAGAAATACAATAGACTGTAAGATAAAAGAAATGGCAACATCAAAGCTATCATAAATCCCTGAGAAGACGAGCTTTACCGTCCTGAATTCTTTCGTGAAATTCTCCTGAAATAATTGCGTAAAATAGTTTTACCTTATCTGATGTGTTTGTACAAACATAGAAATGTGTTAAATGATAATATTTTTATTTGTCAAGTTATCTCTTAATTTCATTTATGCAGTATAACATAGAATGTCTTGTATCACACTGTTTTCAAGAGAGTATATACTTATCAACATAAAAACGCTATGTATTAAAGGGAACTTTTTAAATAATTTAGAACTTACTATTTACTTATTTCTGTTAAATCAATTAATAAAAAAACTATTTCGAGTATTTGTTGTTTATGTGCAGAGTATGAGTGTAGTCGTTTTTTCTGATATACCTAGTAATGTGTAAAAACCATTATTGTCATGACCTTACTCAAACTGTAAGTCCAAAAAAAATTAAAATATATATTTATGGTCTCGTTGCAAAGCTCTTTTTGACAATCCCCCGTAAGTGTATGGTTAACTAATTTTTTTTGCCCCCTGTTAACAAATACGGTTTCTCCTTCGAATGAAGTTATTTATAACTTTAAATACGATTTTCGAATATGTTTTGAAATGTGTAAATTTCAAGTGGATACATCATTTTGTTAAGAAATTAGAAGCTACTGACAAAGGGACTGGCGGACGAGACAAGTGAACAGCGTTACCACAACAATAGGGTACGCAACCCTAAAAAGCTAATGGGTCTGCTAGTATTTGTGAAAACATATTAACGAAGCTGAGAATGTAAACGGAAGTATGCTAAGGGTTTGTCGTTTACGGTATTTATTTGTCATAAATTTTGAAATTAGTTTATAACAAGCTGTTTTATTAATTTATCATGCGTTCATAATCATTAGTTGTTGCCTTTATTTATTATTAATACATATTTGTAGGCTTTGTTTTGTGCAAATGTTACGCGAAATGAAAATGGTTTGTCTATCTATCTGTCTGTTTGTTCCGGCTAATCTCTGAAACGGCTGGACCGATTTTGACTTTCGTTCTAATGTAATAAAGAGTAACTTAGGCTACTTTTATTTTAGAAACTAATTCTTATTATTAATAAATAGTTATTCATTTCTAAAGTAAAAGTAGCTTAAGTTACTCCTTATTACATTAGCTATCTGCCAGTGAAAATCCCGTCAAAATCGGTCCAGCCGTTTTACAGATTAGCCGGAACAAACAGATATACAGACAAAAATTGTAATAGCGCCTCCCGCCACTTAATATCACAAAGGCTGCTTGTCTCGCGGGCTCAGAACGCGCGAGCAGGCTAATGGTAACGATTGTGTCTCAACGACTTCGTTAAAATTTTTAAAAATAACGTTTTTGATAAATTCTATGCGGACGAAGTCGCGAGCTCAGCTAGTTTTTAATAAAGAGTAAAATGAAGAAAAACAACCATACTATGAGACAGACTCCTTACGAGTAGCTTATTTCTTATATATAATTCTACGAATCTAACACATGCACTGTCTTGTTCGCTTTCATCCCCTCAGTCACTCCTTACCCGTCACGCTAACACATTCGTCCAATCGGAATTATACATAAAGCCCATCCGCTCGCTATCAGACATCTGCACAAAATGTAATGAATACAGACATACACGCATTTCCCTTTTCGTATTCTACAATATGTACCTTAACCGATTGTATTCACAAAATATATGGAAGAGATATATGCATGGCCAAATGACGTAATAAACAAATGCTATAAGTAATAGATAGAAGCATGCCGGAAAGCATACATACAAAAAAAGAGTTACACATTAGTACTGACGCTACAAAAGAAACTTACGAGAAATTTCCAAAAATAATCAAGGAAATTCTAATACCGTGCAAATAAGTGAACAATATCCAACCGGAAGGAATTGATACAAGTAGAATGCTAATGACAAAACAAAATTGGGAGATAAATATACACTACGGTAATATAAATTCTCAGATTGTAAAATAAATAACTATATAATTCAGCTAAGTGTTAGCTATATTAATTTATTGTGATTTTCGTTAAATAGACTAGTTATATATGCAAGCCTTATTTAAATAAATAGACCTTTTAAAAACTTCATTAAAATAAACATTATTATGACAAGTTTAAATACCTCAGTAAGGTTTGACATCCTCTGTAGCAGCCAAAAACCACTAGATGGCAGCAATTGCCTCTATTTCATTTTCATTAAAATATGTACATATACAAATGATTTTCATTGTAATTGTTATAATGGTAACGTTTTAATTATATATACAATTTATTATAATATTATAATTCTTGCTAGATGACTATAGACACATTTATATATTTCTCATTGGTTTGTTCAATAATAAATATATTAACAATAATAATCTGAGATCAATGAAATTCGAAAATGAGTTTCTGTAATAAGATTGATTTCGCCGAGTTAAACATTAATAAAATAAGTATGTAGGTAACTCCACTTATCTAAACGTGCGTTTTCGTAAGTACTACTTGAACGACACCTCAATAAAATATAATATTTATTATAATAGCATCAAGTTTTTACGGTATTTGTATTTAATTTGCGTTTATTTTATTAGTTGGAATTTTTGTATGCAAATTTTTACTAAATAAATTAGGTATAACGGATAGCAATAAAATAACACTTGGTAAAGCGTCACATTTTTTTTAATATAAATTTTCAACAGCTGTTTCGACTTTTATATCATTATCAAAGACATTACGTGCTTAAATTTAGAAATGGTATTCTATTTATGAAGGGCGGTTACCAAGTAATTATAAGATGGCTTTAATGATGGGGAAAAGATTCTCGTTGTTAGTTTCTGATAATTTAAACAAGTTTCTTTTGGCTCTCACTGTATTACTTTAATATCTTTTGTACCTATAAAGTGAGCACTTTGTATACAGTATGATGCAAAGCTTGTTGTAGGTTTATTATTCATATAAACTATTTCTTTGTGTTCATTTATGTGTTTAACAAGGCTGTGGCCCGTTTGGCCAACGTAAATTGTATCACAATCTGAACATTTAATCTCATACAATTTAATTTTTATTACAATTGGTAAACCTAACGATTTCTTATTATTGTCCTTTATATTTAAAAACTGTCTCACAGAGTACCTTGCGAAACATCCTTATCGATTAAAATAAATTAAATCTTACCTGTTTTGGTACTGGCAATAAAGATTTTAATGATTCTCGGCGCTGGCCAACGATCAATTTTCTCCCCTTGTAACACCTCAAGGATGGCATCGTCTTGGTTTTTCATCTTTCTTTTATATAATGCAGTTGTCTTAAAGAATTTTCATTAATCAATATAGATAGATACTCTTAAAAATACAATGAAATCTATGTTAACATTTAGATTGTCAAACGTTAAGTAACGGCTTTTAAGACACTACATTAATTAAGCCTGGCTCTTATGTATATTGCATTTCCGACTTTAATTCATTCCATGTGGAATCTGAAAAGAAATGAAAATAAAATATCAATAGTTTATAATTATAATGATTCTGAAGGCAGCATTCTAAAATTATAATAAGAGAACGATACATCTTATTACGGAATGATTACTAATACATATATTCTGTGTTTTTTATAGTGAAATAGAGATATGAGTATGACATACGTTTAGGGAAAATGACGAAATAACCGGCAATAGAATATCTTGAATGTGTAATTAAAAAAAAAACAAAATTCATAGTAGAATGATGATTCGGGCTTGTAGGCCGTGGTCGATTCGAACGGTTTTGTCCAGACCTTTCGTCAATTTACGTAATTTGCAACTACGGCTGACATCCTCAGTGGGTGCTGCGTTGACTACAAGCCCGAACCATCATTCTACTATGAATTCCGGCCGTGAAAGCTTATGTTCTTATACAAAATTCATAGTTTACAACTTTTTTAAGGACAGTATATATATGTTCTTGGTCAACAGTTTATCGAAAATATTGGAACCGGATCGCGATTAAGATTTGATTAGATCTCACCATCACGCCATAGGCAGTCTCATTTCATTTCAACATGATCCTATTACCTTATTATAGCAGTACATCGCCAAAAAGGCCTTTAAAAATCTTTTTGTGTTTCATTCCCATCAGCTACTCGTGCTGGTGGGCGGGCAGTCCCTCCGACCTACACTGTAGTGCAAAGCCAGAGGGTAGGGCGTAAGGCTCACTTCAGCCTCCTTGCAGGAATCGTGGGAATGGGTGGGTGGTGTGGTTAGGGAGAGAAAGATAAGATGGACGAAATGAAGACAGAAGAGAAGTGAAAGATTATCTGTGGAATATTACTGCTTCAAGGAAACCACAGAAAATTTGGACCAGAGCAGCCGGACCGGTGTTCGAACCGGTGACCTCCCGAATTATAAGCAATGATCTAGAGCACTAGACCACGCCGCTCGGTGTACATCGCCATTGAATGATATCTGCTAATATCAGATTCATCTGAATCCTCCTTTATAAGTGTTATTGTAATAAATAAATTAATCAAAAATTTATTATTGTAACTATAATATTTAGGTTTCCCAGCTCACAGGACGTCGATTAAAAAAACATCAAAATCTTGGAAGCTGAGATAATTGAATTTAGCGCGTCGTTATTTTGAACTCGAGATTTCAATTTTGAATCGATAGGAGCGCCTAAGCACTAGGCTTAATTGCTGATTCTTCTATCGACTTTCTATATAGGTTCCACATGAGTGAGTAAATTGAAAATTTGTATCAATAAAGTACTTGGAATTTTAAAGGTTTTCGTTAAATATTTTGAAAATTATAGTCAAAATGAACTTATATCTCGTGAACAATCGAATTGCAATTTTCTTTGTTTCATAATAGAAGAAACACCATTCCGAGTAGTTTCAAACTATATTTTGTTAATTGCATTTATATAAAATTCACAAAGTTATTTTATTTATTTACAACCTGAAAAATCCTTAGGCTGTCTTAATCAACGGATTTTTATTTTTCAAGATGGGTTCGATAACATACGTGCTATTTTATGTGTAAATTTCTTTCTAAATGTCTTTAGATGCTCTGTGGTCTGAATTTTATAGCAACCCACAGGCACACACTTAAAATAGCGGTAGATTTTTTTTACCTTTTTTTCTAGTATCCCAAATTATCCTTTACAGTAGATATAGTAAGGCCATGCGCACAGAACAATATTCGAATTTAACACGAATGAAAGCATTAGTAAACGCTAATTGGAAAAGTTAAATTTATATCAAATTATAATGTTAAGGTATGAACGCAATGACAAAGCAGTGCCTAAAATTTATTAAGAGAAAAAAAATTAAGAACACGTAGAATATGGTCGTTTTAGTGAAATGTGAAAAATTAATTTTGAAGCAAGTCATGCCACTGCCACGGTAGTCTACGTTTCTATTTGGTTATTAATGAAGGAGTTAACGAGAAACACCTGGAGCAATATTCGACTCGATTGCTTCAAGCCCTAATTTACATCTATTTACATAACAAACTCGGCATTATCAAGCTGGAAAGTGTTCTGAAAAGCATTAAAACAGTTTCAGGCGAAACGGCAACTAATTACGTAAATTTCATTAGAAAAAAAAGAGTTACTCATCTTTAACAAAAGGTTCCGAAAAATTTGTCCTCAAACGGTAAAAAAATATCTTTTTCTCTACTTATTATTTAAGTAATGAGTAAAAAGTTTTTGGTCAGTAATTAATCGGAACCATTGGATATGGATCGGAATTTCGAACTTACCAGTTCTCATCAGCGCACTGTACTTAGTTCCGCTAAATCACAAATTAAACTGAAGTTGCTGTATGTAAACAAGATTATTTAATATTTAACAAATGTTAGTATGTCGCCATCTATAAGTTTTTGTTTCAATGCTGATGAGAGCTAATCAATTCAAAATTGCCTACCTACACTGTAGTGCAAAGCCGGAGGGTAGAGCGTAAGGCCCTCTTCATCCTTCTTTCAGGAATCGTAAGAGAAACGAGGTTAGAAGCCCTGGGTAGCAAACATTATTGAAGGATTAATAGAAGAAAGACGTAAATATGAAGAAGGGTAAAATGGTATTAGGGGATCAAGCAGGAAAAGTTCATTGATAATATATGTAAAGAAACAGGGAAAACTGAGGAGGTTTATAATATAATTAATAAAGATTTTATAGACATGGGATATATTAGTACAATAAATTACGAAGCAGAAACAACCAAAGATTGATAGGTGGGAATAACCATAATTAATATGTAAAAAAGACAAGAGTGAGGAGATACAAAAAAAGAAGGTGTAGATATGCGTGAATGGAGTGGATACCCCTTATAATAAGGGAAGTTAGCATTAAATAATTTGAAGAATAATAAATATAAATATAGATTCAAAAGAAACAACTACTCCGAGGGCTAATACCCCTACCGGCATTGAATTATACTGTTGATTCGAAACGATTATTAGACGAAGATAACATATACAAAAACGAATATCATATCATATCCTTAATGGAAATGGTAGCAGGTGTAGTTGGAAATTTTGAAACATAAAGATTAAAATGTTACAGATCGTTTGTTTAAGATAATTACTCACATGTACGAACGGGAAAAGTTATGGATGACTGACTACAAACGGTACACGATAGTAGCTGTACTAAAAAAAAAAAAATAGGCGCGGATAGATACGAAAATTTTAGAACAATTGGTTTAACTTCCTATGCAATTAGAATCGAGATGAAAAGGATGACGGCGAAAGAAACAACAATCCGGGTTTAGAAGAACTAGGGAAATGCGTGAGACTACTTTATATTTATGGTTATACTGGAGAAAACAACAGAAAAAAGAAAGAGCAAATTATACGTACGATTTGTCGATCTGGAAAAGACTGTCGACAAAATTGAATAGGAAAATATGTTCAAATAATTTAAAATATAGAAATGAAGTAAACCGATAGAAAAGTGATATATAGTTTCTATAAAGAAGAATAAGTATATATAAGAATTGGGCAGCAACGTAAAGAAATAAATATTAGGAAAGGAGTTAGACACAAATGCACATTGTCGCCGCTACTTATTAATCTATATGTAATCTCAATATGTATATCAGACAGGTCTAATTTTATTAAAGACAGGATAGTTTGAGGGATAGGTATATAGGTGCAAAATATTAGCATTCTTAGATTTGCGGAAAATATAGCAATATTAGCATGTAGTAGGGAGGAGTTAGAAATAGACTTAAATACAATGGAAGCGGTATTGACAGTAGAGCATTGAAGCATGAGAATTTAGCTGGAATTTGAAAGCATTGAAAAAGCATCCTATTACAGAGCTACCATGAAATGTAATGCGAAGATGAGTCTTATTACAGAAATAACATGTGTACTCCTGTATGTGCGTGAAATTTTGTACTTCTATTTAAGTATAAGTTTATTTAACCAGTGTGTACATTATGCATTAATTTAAAAACTGTTTTCGATTGCGTATTTCAATAAAACCACCATGAAGTGCTACTCCTATTGATGGGAGTGCGAACTCGTACTAATCGACGAACAGCGGCGACCGCTGAGACTAGAGACACCAGTTCTTATTAAATTAAAATAAGTCCATGTGGCTTGCTTATTCGCATCTTAAACTTTATTCGTAATGCGCCAAGGTATATCTTCAATCAATTAAAAATATTGGTATGAATAGGAGACGATTATCGATATCTTGCAAGTCACATAACTCAAGATGTAAAAATCGGTAGACACAAAACAAACAATGGCGCAGTGTTGAGTCGTTATTAGCAAAAGGAAATTATTTCTGTGCTCACAAATGATTAATTTGGAAATTGAAAAAGATTACTAAAAGTGTGTTATCATCACATACGATCTCGTATATCAAAATTTTAATGCTGTGTATATTGTATTACGAAGTTAACACAAATTAGCGTTACTTTTCTTGTTTAAAAAGAAGGAGTGGACACGTTTGCGTATGATCTTCATTAATATATGTAATTGTCCGCTATTGTAATTCCATTTCAAATTATATGTATCCTTTATTTTAAATTCTCTCTTTTAATAATGGTTGTGTTTCGGACGAACTGAAGTATTTCAATGTATTTTTATTTATTTAATCTGTACTAGTTACTGATTGATATTGTCTATAATTTATAAATCTGTCCATGTTTGGTGATTAAAAAATAATACTTTATGATGAGAAATATCAATCGCTGGTTGATAATGTTAAAGCGTGACGTTTAGCATGTCAGCTCAGCATAAATCCATATTTTCCAGACACTGATATAGAAACTTGTAGATGGATTATCAAATTAGAAATTCATTACACAAGGACAACGGGGAATTACATATTAGTAGCTTCCACTGAGCAGCCACATTTATCTCTACACGTTCATGTAAATTTAAGAGAACGTCAGTTTAATATGGGATTCGTTCAATAACTTTGGTATACCTTAATACTCTGACTACCAAATCAACCGTTTGGTACATCAATGAAATATAGTAATCTAAACAGAACACTACGTGTCACATGTGACTTGTATGGCGGTCAACGTGTTATGTATGTATCGGAGAAAACTATAGATACTTCATTTAGAAGAGTTAGGAAGATTAAAAGGTTGCAGACGTCTTTAAATCAGGAGTTCACAAAGTAGAGGAAGTGACCCAATTACCGGATAGTTGCCTATTTTATTGGGATGCTGAACTAAGTCGTGTGTACACTGCAAAATCTGGCGTGTTACAAAAAAAAAATACCCAGAAATGTGTTACAAAATATACATAGTGCGTTATTTGATACTAATAAGTGTTTAGCTGTCTAATAATGATTATGTGTGTTATGTTATTCATTTGTTTTTCACAATCAACACAGTTATCCGTGTTAAAAATAAAACAAAGTTTATGGTGTCTATAAAAAATCTGTTTAACATAACCAACAAAACAAGAACTAATTACACACTTGAGTGTGTAGAAACAATACATATAATAATAATATTTTACACACTTTAGAGCATTACACACTCAGATTTGTATTGAAAGTATAACACATTTATTGGTGTGTAAGAATATAAATAAAAGGAGACAGGCAAGGGAAAATAAATGAGGATATGTGTGATTTTTGATCGATCGATGTGGTACAGACCACTCCAGAGCAGTTACTGCTGTTATACAAGGGTAAATAAAATATTAACGGTAATTTTACTATTTAGCTAAGCACGTAATTCCGATCTATAAGATTCGATGCTCCCGTTTTGTTTATATTTCTGAGGAGGGGGAACCCGCTTAGATAGCAGCTGCGCTCGGTTCTGTCCGCAGTACAGCCATGACTGGGCGCAAGGTACCTTCTACTTCGTCTGTTGCACAACGCATCATCATAAAGTTTTTAACTAATTATTCGTTTAAAGGCACAGTTTGGGGATGTTACACTGCTACACTGTCTCAGAATCGAGTGTACCAGTGACGTGGGTCAGAGAACAGAGAATTGAGGGATGGGCGAAAACGTGTCGAATATGAAAGTCATGATCGACGCCCAAGAACAACAACAAGTTTCACAAATGACAACATCCGTGCTGTTCGAGAGCTTGTTGAAGGTGATCACCGTCAGCCGGTTAACTATTGAACAAATTGAACAAATTTCATCAGAATTGGGTATCAGCCATGGGAGTGTTCAAGTGTTCAATTCATCATCACTGATGAACTTGGCTTTAGAAAAATTGGTGCTCGCTGAGTTACAAGGTTATTGACCAAAAATCAAAAACAGGTCAGGCCGGAGATCAGTGAAAGACTTCTGAATCGATTTCGACAAGAAGGGGAGATTGAGGCGTATCGTCACTTGTGATGAGACGTGGGTCCACCACTACACTCCCGAATTAAAAATGGCGAGTAAGGAGTGGCGAATAAAGGATGAAGGCTGCCCTGTCAAATGTCAAAGTCAAAACCCGTCTGTCAGCCGGAAAAGTGTTTGCAACTGTCTTTTTGACTCAAGGGGAGCTTTACTCATTGATTGTCTTCACGATCAACGACCAGTAAATTCGGCTTACTCTTCTATATACTGAGTTGTTACAGTTGACAAAAATCGCGTATCGAGCAAACGACGGGGTTTGCTCATGCCCATTCGAGACGTCATCCTCCTTCATGACAACGCCACACGCCAGGCCACACACCGCAGTTTTGCAGTTTTTACAAGGAATAAATTGGAAAAAGTGGGCTGGGAAACTCTTGAGCCTCTATAATCCTTCTTATAGCTCTGACTTGACACCCTGTGATTATTTTTTGTTCGCGCACTTGAAAGAATCACTTTGAGGCAAAATATTTGAAGGAAATGAAGAAGTAGTGGAGTATATGTGCAATTGGCTGACAACTCATCCTAAAACTTTTTATGAAGAAGGAATATTCAAGCATCCAAATCGGTACAGCACGGAGGTGACTACATTGGAAAATGTTAAATGTTTAGTTTGTGTGTATCATTAATCAATAAGTTTATTTTATAAAATTACCGTTTATATTTGATTTACCCTTGGATCATTCATTTTATAATTTATAATTTGATAGTTGTTTTTGTTAAATTTTTGATTAACTTTTTGCTAAAGAGTTATTAAATTTTATATTGAAAACGTAGTGGGTATAAATTAATTCAATAATTAATATCGCATTAATGTATTTAAAATTTAGTCCTACTAAAAATTGTTCAAATATTTCATTATTAATGATTCAATAACAATTTCATCGTTGTCTACTAATTTATAGCTTACAGATTTATTAAAACTACACTCATTGTATTATATTATTTACTGCAATGCGTGTTATCCTGAACGCGCGTTACATTTTAAAACAAAAAACGTGTACAAACAACACACTGATTACCGTGTTTTCATAATAACACACCAAAATGGGATTAAACATGACAACAATGAAATTACACACTTGAATGCGTCAAAATAACAAACATAAAATAAAATACAGTGTACAACTATACCATCTCTTTTTGCAATTGTGATCAGTTAAGTTCATGCAACAGCAATGTATAAGCATACTCCAAAGGCTTTCGAAATAGCGACATAGCCCAAAAGAACTAATTATAAGCTTCGCCGTCGTAGATGTGTGTGTGTTACGTTTTCAATTCGATTTATACGTCCCTTTTCTGTTTCTCGCCCTAACATTCGCTCGCGGCAATATTGGAGCTTATCAGTATATTGAAAAGAGCTGAAGTGGGAGGGGGATTTGCTTTACGCTTCGATTTCCTAGTTAATAGCATGGTGGTACCAAGAGTCGATCAAGAGAACACAGCTATTAAAATAAATGTGCCACGGTAACGTTGAATTTAATTTCACGTGTAACAGAAATAGCGTATAATGTATTTCAAAGAGTATTTATTTTAAAAAACTGGAAAATCCACCTCAGGTTCAAACATTGGAAAAGAACTGCTTATCGAAGGCTGAGAACTACTGGGTTTTCAGTAACATTTTTGTTCAAGATAGTATTCTTAGGCCTGAATATAGAATAAAATATTCCGTATTTATTGGTACACAAAGTTCTTATTTATTCTATAAGATATCAGCACTATCATCAAAGGAATATAGTTATATGTAACACATGAGCTGAAAATTCCCGAGCCTAACACATAGATGGCGCTAGTTTTATTGCATTCACCTCTTTTTCAGTTAGTACCTACTAACCTTCAAAAGACAGCTCTTAATATTTGATGATATTCTATTCATTAGTTTGTGAGTTATTGTGCTAAGAGTGACTTTATCTAGCTGCTTTTGAAAACAACGGATCAAAAACAATTTCGTATTTTAATTTTACACTGCTTCTTGATGGGAAAAAATACCGTACAAGCGAAGCAATGGCTTGAAAAGTGAAAAAATGATACTCCATCAGAAACAACCGAAATAAAATACAACGTTGGTTTGCTGACTTCAAAAGTGGTCGTAGACACACTTCTGATGCAGAACGCAGTGGACGTCCAAATGAGGAACACCAGAACAATCCACAATGCTGATGAATTTTGAATGATCGAAAAGTGAAATTGCATGAGTTAGCTGACATCGTAAAGATATAAAAAGAATGTGTTGGCATTATATTGATACAATGCATGAACATTTAACTAAGAGAAAGCTCTGCTTAAAGTGGATGCCGTGTTTGTTCACTATCAACCAAAAACAAGATCGTGTTGATGATTCTGAGTAGTGTTGTTAAAGTCACGTTAGGTTTGGTTAGGTTATTTATTATTTTGTAAACATCTACGGACCCCTACGAATCTGTTCATTCAGGAATTATTAAAATGTCATTAAATTTTTACTGTGAACAGTTAAAGCTACGCTTAGTTAGAATGGTAAGGTTTTAAAATATCACTCGAAAAGGTAATTTTGTATACTACGAAAATTTGTTTTCCTGCAGTATAAATAAATTTAATATACACTTTCAACGCATGTGGTTCCATTATTAAATGATTGCATTCAACAAGCAGAGTTGTGTGTATATTTTAACTGTGTGCAGATACATTTGAAAGTTGTAGTACCTACTCCCATGTAATTATAACGTGTTAGTAGAATCAAAAATAGTAAACTTTGCTTATTATAGAAACCGCGTTCAGCGGTTATACACTAGCAGCTTTATTCCCTTATTTATTTGTTCGCGAGAGACAGAGAAGGTGAAAGAAAGAACGATGTATACTGTTCTTTTTATATAATTTAGAAATGACGAAGCAGTGACGTCACTCTTGGCGTTGTAACACTGACAAGTAAACCTGTGAATATTAATAATTGGACAGAAAATGTTTGTACAATATTTCTTCCTTCCATACCAGTTTCCTTATTAGTTAGTTGACTAATATTCAGATAGTTTTAGCAGAAGGTTCTATATACACTATATATCATAGTTCACCTGAAAAATGGATTCCTTGACTTTCTCTTATGAAGAAATAATGGAAAACAGAATCCCTTATAAAATCACTCACATTCGCTTCTATTAGGAACTATTTAAACACAGAAATTAGAAATATGGTATAATTAGAAAAAATAAGGACTCGGTGATTAAATTGTTTTTCATGTAACATATGGTGTATTATACAACAGAAAAATATCCCATTGGTGTTATATTTCTCGAAATAAAATATAAAGATATACTTCAAAAACATACTTCCTCCTCCAAATCCAATACTGAAACTAAAATTGTGAAGACATGATCAATACAGTGTACATCCAGTATCGGAGATGGAAGAACCTCTGAAGAAGCTCGCCAGGAAGCAATTCCAACCAACGACGGCCTTTAGACCCGAATAAGGACTACACTAGTTCGTCAACTGGCCGCGAAAGCCTCAACCAATTTGTCATGATCAATACTGCCTAAACATTGAAGATAAACTATGGTGGCCATTTTAGGTTTGTTAATTTCAGAGGATTTTACCATCTAAAACATATAAACGACTAACACCAGAACTGCTGATGAGAACTAAAGAGTTTGATAACGCGAACCACGTGTGACAGTTTTGACAGATCACTAACTTATGTTCTGTTATGTATATGCCTATCACGTTGATCTACGACATTAGTTCAGTTTGACAAGTCAATAATAATCGCCAAAACAAATCTCATTGATCTCGAAAACTATCAGAGTAATTGAATGTGAACATATGTACAGAATGGCACGATTTTTAAAATACAATATGAAAAGTCTGCGAAAAACGTGACAACCCTCATAACATCGAAAATTTAGCGTTTTCCGGGACAAAGTAGTGACTATTGTGCACAATAAATGAGCCAAAGAGAGAATCTTTCGGATGCTTTTCATCCGATTAACGTATATTAAACGCTGTCTATATTTATTCTTTAAGAGTTCTATGTTAGAAATCATTACAACAATAATCTATCGCCTTTTGTATTGTCAGGTTAATTAGATAGAAAGAACGGGACCAAGGTGAAGTCTAACGTAGCTGTCAAGTTCTACTTTCAATACAAAACAAATTTTGTACAGTTATTACGTCGATTTTTTGTCATCGCAAGGAGTAATTGTAAATCAGTATCAGTTTGAACTTACGCATGACCAGATTTTTGGATGAAAAATTTGCCGACCATTTCGAATTTAAGGTCGAATATTGAGATTGCTATTTATATAAAATTATCAATTACACCTCCAAATGACCCTTGAAACTCAAGTTCCTTGGAAATTTAATAAGTTCTTATTCTATTAGTAATGTGATAGCTACATACACAAATCAGCAATTCTGGTTTTTATCAGGTTGTCTTGTACACAAAAACTTACAGGGTTTTATGAACGGCCAAGAATTGGGCCAGCATTGAGTGCAAGACAATCCAGCCTAGCACAGTCATAGCAACCACGACTGGTCTTTCAATGGTTGATGCTTGGAACTTAATATGGGCCCAGACATGGTTAACGATAATCAGCCAAGCATGGGTAAATAAAATGGCCCAGTGGTTGGTAATGAATGAATGAATGAAAGTGTCCGGTGGTGAGACTCGAAACAGTAACCTCACGATTACAAAACCACAACGGTACGCAGCTCATTGGCAAACGATTAAAATTTATTGTATACGGCATACGGTATTCTTTAGAATCGATTTTCTCGAAAATCGATTAATAGTGGGGGTACTGCTACTATAAATTAATTATCCTAATGCTGACTTTCAAGTACCATAATTATTAAAAGAAAATGAAAAATTTCTAGTATACTCATAGGCCACTGATCAACCATTGCTAGCTATTAATCGGTCAGTCATGGGCTGAGGTGTATCACTGGGGTTCCTATACGGTAAATATAGCATTGATATATTTTATGTGAATTAGATTAGGTTAGGCTATATTATTATTTTTTTCAATAGTGATGATTATATATAATTAATAATTTCGTGTTTTTTAAATTTAATCTAGAAATGTACGCCTATACATTATTTTCTAGAATTCATTTAGATAACTGCGTTCAAAAAGGAAATAAACTCGAAAACGGTTAGTTCGTATCATTACTCATTGTTATAGCCATTCTAATTTCCGACGAATTTACTTTTTAATGCCCGTAACCGCTTGAAACGTTATTCAGCAGTGTAATACATTAGGAGTCGTGTGACTTTTCTGCAAAGTCCTAAAATAGCCGGGCACATTGCAGCAGATGTACCATTAATTATTCTTAGGTCTCTACCGTTACCATTATTAAAACACTACCACATTAATAGGACTGCGGGTACTGAAGACAACAATCTGAGAAAATAGAATCTCTTTAATTAACAAACTTCGTTTGCTGCATTAAATATATATATATATATATATATATATATTTATTGTTTACTAAACAGGGTGATTTGATAGTAATCGAAAAAAATATTTGATGTTACACGTGAAAAGAAATTGGGATTTTGCCATTTTTTTATTGGAGACTGGTAAAATAAGCTAAACCAAGAAATTACTAATTTTTAAAAAACAGTAAGTTTGCTGTCTGTGTTACTTATTAAAATTAGAATAGAATTAATCAAATATAACGAACAGGTTAAAAAACCAAAAAGATTTTGAAGTTAAAATTTTCAATTATTTTAAATTTGATTTCTTAACGGAAAGATCATATCTTAATTAATCCTTAAAATACGCAATTTTAAGAATTTTTCATGCCGAATCTGAATCTGCAGTTAAAGCTTATTTTTTATGATTTGAAGGAATTTTGAAATTCTGGTCTACATTTAAGGAAAAACGCACAAGGCAAGATAAAGTATCTTTTATTTCGTTTTAGGGTCTGAACTAGTTTTGTAAAAGTTCTGAAATATAATATTCAGATCTTCTGACAGTATAATTACTAGAACATGCAATTCAATTTTTCTACGAAAAGTCCAATTTATTGTAAATAACACATACTTGTAATAACTCCATTCCCGTCAGCTTTCAGGCCCGGTATAACATTTTCTGAGCCGTATCAACGTGTTTATTTAACCGCAGATTTTTCGCCTTACTTAGCAGATAGCATCTACGGTGCTTCGTCCATCGTGATTGTTAGTTGAATAATAGGGTACACACATTCTTACGAAAGCGACATAGTACCCACATATCTAAGGGATAAGATATTATATAGGATTACCTTATACAGAGTGTTGTATTGGTCGATTCTGTTTGTAAAGGTTAATGTTGACGTTTCCGTAAACACGTTGTACAAGCATCTTAGGCCAATTCAACACTATTGTGTACAGATTGTTATTTTTATGTGCATGATATCGAGCGGTTTCCGACAAAGAAGCAGTTGTTGACAGTTACGAGTACCGACAAAGGGGTGATATTGACTGTGGGGTCCATGGGTGGTCGATAGGCGAAGATGCAACACTTAAAGCGGGACAGAAGGGAGGAGAGTCGCCGAGAAGCGTAGTCTAGTGGTTTCGATCATTGCTTAGAATTTGGGAGGTCACCAGTCCGGTTCCAAGTCCGTCTGCTCTGGTCCATGTTTTCTGTGGTTTCCTTTGATCATTTAGGCAAATGCTGGAGCAGTAATATTCCACTTCACTTCTCTTCTGTCTTCATTTCGACCGTCTCATCTTTCTCTTCCTAACCACTATCCACCTACTCTCATAACTCTTGAAAGGAGGCTAAAGAGGGCCTTACGCCCTACCCACCGGCTTTAGACTACAGTGTAGGTCGGAGGGACTGCTCGCCCACCAGTATGAGTAGCTGGTGGGATTGAAACGCCCAAAAAAAGAATGAGAGAATCTTATGATCAGGCGTTCTGACTTAGATTAGCGTAGAAGTACGCCACGAACTTAATACAAACTTATTATTGAGTGTCGGCCATCGTCGTAATGACTGTCAAAATGAAGTATGGTCACCATTATGCGAAGATAATTCAAATGGAGAATGTCGATTCGGAACAATTACGAACAATTGGAGCTGAATTCTCTCTACAACACGATACGTCTTATCTCTTTGGGAACGTTAGACCTACAAATTTTTCACTGACGTCACCGCTGTCTTGGAGAAGACGATTTTCACCATCTCGAATGGCCGCCACTAGCATGTATACGTTACTTTTGAATTATTTTAAACCTTCCGGTCCCACCCATCTCGTTAGGTTTGGGGTATCTCCATATTTATATAGTCTTGTTTGGATCTGTATATAAACCTTATGTCTAACGGAACAGATACTTATGGAACTATATAACCTCTTAACATGCATAGTTTAAAGTTTGTATTGTACATTCCGTATTAATTTATTATTATGGGTGACATGGGAGACAATAAGTTTAATGTAGAATTATTGTCTGACTGGAATTGGCTCGTTGTTTAGGAATGCTTTTGCGATTATCCGTTAACCAATTTCGCTCAGATTAATATTCGCACTTTGGTGAGGTGCATTGGAATTCGATTGTTCAGGGTTAACATTGGAAACTCAGATTATCAGTTATCAACTTTGATTAAGCGAATTATAAGGTATATGTATATATGGAAAACAGGAATAGTCATATACCGGGTAAAATTAAACTAAATTTGACAAAATTTTAAATAGAAAACACTGTTAAAAAAGAATAACAGGCCAATGTAGCTATTTCAACCATATGATACAGTATAACCATCAATGGTTTACTATTTTATTAACTAGTTCTAGTGTTCTAATTATTTGGCGTATTTTTACATGTTTGATATAGTAATTTTTCCGCTTTCTTGACATCACCGCCGTATATCACTACGCGTAACCTAACCTAACCTGTTACTGACTGTTTCTCGCATAATAAATAATTTAGATTAGATTGAGAGTGTTGCAGAACCAGTTTCCACTTACAAAATATTTAACAGTGCGAAGTACTTGTTTTATTTATTCGTCTTAATATGGAGTATAACCTAACCTAACCGAATGAGTAGAGTTCTTAAAAGGCACTATGTAGATTCCGCTAGATTTAATGAGTAAGTGGTAACTTATTTTCATATTTGTTAAATATTTCGTTCAAATGTATTATTGTTTTTTAATATTTTGTGATAATGATTTGTTTCGGAGAAGTGTTGGTGCAAAAGTTATTATTCTGTTTATTATTGATTCTTTTATATTTTTCTTTTTACTTCTATATAGCGATTGTTCTGTTTCCTGTAGATCTTAAATGTCCTGTGGGTAGAATTGGTGTAGATAAGACTAATATAAAAAGAACCTTTTTGTTGCCTTTCTGATTGAAAAGCAAGCGAGGTAGATTGACGGCGAATGTAGCTTTATAGACTAAGCAGGCGTTTTTATGAGGCAGCATCAAAGGAATAACTTTGTTTTTGTGAAATTCAATCGCGTTCATGTAAAACGTTCATGTCATCCTTCTTTCAGTAAAAAAATAAAACTTTATCACTACTGCAATAATTATTATTAAAATATTATTCTTCTACACTTTCCAAGATAACTAAAAAGGCATAACATGTATCTTGAAAAGTGTAATAAAACGTTATAAAAATAGGTTTAGAAAGGATGAACCTTACAATTACAAGAACGTAGCAATTCGTAATTTTCTTTTATGAAATGTTTTTTTTTTTAATTTTGTTTAGAAATCTAATACGAAATTTCACAAAGTTCAGAGTTCTTTCGAGATGCAAGATAAGTAAATTTTAACTCAAAATTTGAGAATACGATTTACATCGGTAATAAAATGTTGTTGTGAAGCTAAATTTCGTTTTTGTCTTTTCAGCAACAGATATAAAATTTTAATAAGTCAGGGACGGCTGGTATAAAGGTGTTGCAGAGTTGCAGAACTGCCAAAAAATTAGATATTTATGTATTTTTGTAACGTTATTACTAGAATTTTGCATTTGCCGGTTGCCCTATTTTGTGTAGTACACCAAATTAAAGTCTTGGGTCGAACTCGTCGCGGTATACTTAGCTGAACCAAAGGAAAGTCGCTGTGGTGCACTATGTCAGGTTTGGCACAAATTGCTGGTGAATTTAGACGAAAATCTACGCTGCATCCAAGCCAGCTAATTTGTTTTTATTCTTCCTAGAGGTTGACGAGCGTAGATAACGTGTATCGCTATCGATGTTTAGTTTTGGAACATGTCTCTCTTCCCGTTGCTTATAAATACTCATAATTTTAATTTGTGTTGTTTTTGTTTTCCTTGTTTACTTTTTGTTGTCTATAAAGAATGGACGGAAGTAAGGGTGACAGACTTAGTGCATTTAAATGACAAATTGAAACAATCACAAAAAAATCATAATGAAATGGAAAAAGTCGTATTAGAATATATATATGTATATATATATAATACCTAGGTTCGTCGATGTGCGCGCATTACGCAAAAACTACTAGTTATATTTTGTTTTTTTTTGTTTCATTTCTTAGACGCATGGTCTTTATCTCCGATTGAAATTATCACCAAATTCCTATTTAATATTAAGTTATTATTCATTAATGTTTTCATATACGTAGACGACAATGATCGTCTTGACGCAAGTATGCAACGCGGTGCGCATATATGAGAGAGGGAGCTGTTGATTCTGTCTGATGAAAGCCTTTGTAAAAATCGCGAGAATAATGGAATAATATTATTGTTTACATCATCAATTTCAATGTTATCTATTATCAAATTATGGTACAGTGCCCGACACCTAAGAAGATTCAAAAGCCATAAATCATCGGATGCGCACTAGCAAAGCATAGCCCCTTTGGGGCGAGGATAATCGACCGGTAGGCAGAATGATAACTGCTCAGCAAATAGTTGCAAATTAACAGAATAGAGAAGGGGTTGTTAGGGTACGTGAATTAGTTGAATGAATTCACTTGTGTTCCGTGTTCAGTACTTTTTCTCTCAGTGATACGTGCCGCTAAACTACAAGTTTACGTTTCGGTCCAGCTATATTCTTATTGGCTCCTTCATTTAAAAGTCTCCGCCTACCTACCTGTCAATCTGACCGTCGCTGAATCTCCTTAGGTGCCGGCCACTGTACCAACTTTAGGCCAACCATGGCCTGCTATTGAATGCTATTACTTATATAACTAATATAATCAACTTTATTGTTGTTAAGTGTCAAATAAAATTTCAATTTCGTCGATAAGATTGGTAGTTTGCTTTAATACGGTAATTATCCGAGCACATAGCTTATTGCCTAACCAACTGCAAGAAACGTAAGTATTTGCATGATACTAATTAAATCAAATATGAATAAGTAATTGTAAGTAATACTTTGCCAAAACGGAAATGGAAAAGGTTTAATACTTTTGTTTTGCATTTTCCTAATTGTATCATGCACTCGATGAATCTCAAGTAAACTTAAGGGTGCGGTGGTAGTACATGAAACGTCCTAACAAACCTAATTAAGGGGTTGCAGGTATTAATTTCTTGTAACGTCTATTAACACTATTTACAAAGATGTACAGTTGGTATTAATCAGGTGCGGGAAGTTGCAAAGTTATAAAGTTGCAATGTATGATTTGTGCGATTTACTCAACACCAACTTAACTTAAGAGAGAAAAAAGACGGAAGAAATAGAAAAGGAAAGACGTAGTAATAAGAGATAGAAATAGCTGTGTCGATAATGAAGATATAGGGTTGTAGGTAGCTGTAGGTACAGGGGGTGACTACAAAGGATAAAGACAGATAATTGTGGTGAAGAGTATTAGAGAATGACAAAGAAAAGATGCAGCAGTAAGCTATAGAATATATTACAACACTAATTATAATCTCCCTCCAGGCCAAAGTCAATAGACATGGTTTTTATTAGCGTAACAACTTAGTTTGAAGTTCAACTTTGGTCCCGTGAAATATATGCGGCATGAGTTTACTAACATCTTCGTGTGGTTACCTTAGAATCATGATAACGAATTGCTACAACAGTGGTTTTGAGAACTTCTCTAGATACGATAAATTAACGTTTGTGGAAGTACTATGTACATAAGTAAGTAAACTCGGTCGTTGTACCTATACACCTAAATGTTAATAATACGAAAAGTACGTTTCTAAAATACAATAACTTAATAATAATTCAATTAATATGTATTGAATTACGTTTGAGGCTTACTCTTGCTTGTTATTAGAAAACAAGTTCGATATTGAATGTATCGCAAGATAAATAGATGCTTAAATGACATCGAAAACAGTATGAAAAAATACGTATATAGTATTTGGAGCAACTGTTTATACGATTACGTTCATAATAAGAAATTCGTAATACCAGCCCGAAATATTCCCTTCAATCACATTCAATTTTTATATTTTGGCTTGCCTGTTAGAACAAATCCATTTCATGTCAATATAATTCTATTTTGAAGTAAATTCTTCTTCCTATACAGCGCATAGCCTTCGACCGATTGTGGAGTAAAATGCTGGAAAAGATTGGATGTTACGACCTACCAATCGTGTGACGTCATCACTGGTATACGTATATGTATAGTATATGGTGTGATGACATAGCATCGTTGATTATAGCGCTATAAATACTAAATCTAGATAACCTGTGTTAGTCTTACTAAGTCTTAACCATTTTTGAATAAGATTCAATCGAAAATGTTTTTATCATGCTCTAGTTACCTACTAGAAGCCAATCGTTTTATTTATTTATAGAATTGGAGGGTAATATCTTATAAGAAGTTAGCATTATACCTATTCATGTCATGCACTTTTAAATAGTCTCGTAAATACCAAATATTAAAAATATTAGAACATAAGTTCTTGGTCAGTGGTTTTTCGAAACCGTCAGACTTCTCAGCACGCCATAGACAGTTCTGTTTAATTTTAATTCAACATCACTTCACCGAAACAACTTGAATAAAACGGGTATTTGTATCGGTGGGACCGAAGTTGCCACTAAAAATAAAGATCTACCTGCTACAAAATTGGGGTTTTAAAAGTAAACAACCAATCTTTTCACCAGAGAAAAGGGTGCTCACCTACCTGACAAGGTAGTGGTAAGGAGTGTGGTCATTGTGTTACGAAAACGACAAACGCATGTGAATCATTTACACAGCTCATCCATCAATATATATATATATATTTGTCGAAAAGTTAAAAGAATTTCAAATTGACACTTATGTCAAGATTCAAAGTTTAAAAACACCTTTCAAACTTAAAGATGCCTCCGTAAGAAGTAAAGTGAAAATTATCATGAAATTGTGTGAAAAATATAAAAACGAAACAATATCGAACATCGACTATATAAAATGTGTATCATATTTACATTGAAAAAATTGTTGACTGATATATGTATAAGTATGTATTTATAATGTCATAAAATATCAATAAAGTATTTTCCATTCTCATTAGAATAATTTCTGCCTATTAGGTGTTAGTAGCACAAACAGTTGTATCTTTTAAAAAACCCTTTTTGGTCAGTGGTAAGATCGGTTGTACCTTTTTTGGTCAGGTATAATTTGGTGGCACCTTCTGCTACGCCCGTTTGTTTAACCCGTCCAAATTTGGAAGAATATATATAGTACCACATACATTTAAACCATGACGTTACTTAATACCGCAACCTTATGATAGCTACTGCAACATCCTATCACCCTACCCAGGGCCGCATAGGCCCAGGAGGCCTAGGCCTAGGGTCCCCGTGTTCTGGGGGGTCTACAGACTAACGAAAAAAGAATATAAAATTTCTTTTTGATAAATTTAGATGAAATATTAATAAAAAAAGTATAAAATTCAAGTAAAATAGCCTTATTGTCTATTTTACATAATATATTACAATTTACTTTGCACTTTTTTTAATCAGTTCAATAAACAATTCAATAAACATTATCACATTATAACATCGTATTTCTTAATACATATTTTAAATGGTTTAAAACAGAAAATGACCTTTCTCCGGTGCAATTCGTTATCATAATAGATAAATAAAATCTAAAACATATTTCAATATTTAGAAAAGTAGAAGAAAAACATTCTTTTTTTATTTTATTGATAACACTTCTTCGCGCCTTGTTCCGTTAGTGTAGTGTTTAAATTGTAAGCATTCAGCAGTTAGATATTTTTAAATATTATTTCTGATAGATCTTTATCGTACGTGTTTGATGTTATTTTAAAATTTTCTTCGATATCAACATCACTCATTTTATGGATTGCAGTGAAAACACTAAAATTTTTATGTATTGTGTGATAGGCTTTTCTTCGTTTTTTAATCTTAGTACATAAGCAATTGATAATGGGGTAAAAATATTAATTTTTAAATTATTTTCCTCGTCAAAGATCGCGTCTTCAGTTGGCCCTTCAAATCTTATTACTTTTGTACTTCTTTTTCGAGATCTACGATTAGTTTTAGGTATTTCTTAGACATCTGCCTTGCTTTTTGCCTTATTAAGATAATCGTTAAAATGGTTTCGTTTATCTTCTAAAAAGTTTTCTAAAGAATTGAACAAGAATTTAAAAACGTAAGTGAAATTACAGTTTGTAGCATTATTTAAAGAGGTCAAATGGTAAAGACGTATTAAAAATATAATAAAATCATAATTGTCAGTAGCAGACTTTTTTTTTAAAGGGCCCCCTACCGTCTCTGGGCCTAGGCCCCCCTGACCCTACCACGAACGAATAATGAAGTTTTAATACACTACAGATGTCAAAAGATTGGTAATTTTCAATTAAAAATTTCGATTAGACGACAACATTCTAGATATCAAAAGTAGACCTAAGGCAGATAGTCAGGTAATTTAATAAATTTATATCATAAGAAAAGATCACATATAATATGGTAGTATCCATTGACTATAACCTATTACAAGAAAATGAGCGCTTGAGTTATTGTCATGGAAAGTTTCTAATGTATTAAAAACAGGGCTAAACGATGATGATATTGTAGCTTTATCAACTCTCCACCCCGTCTCCTGAAGCGTTCTACGGTGGGCAGCAGAAGTATCAGCCAACATTTCTAAACCTTTCAGCTTTTTTCTTCGGGACAATATTCCCTTGTTGTCCTCTTTTTCCTAGCTTTAGGGTATTAGTCGTTTCAAATGAACCGCTTTGATGTCTTTGGAAATTTGGAATGCCACCTCGTAGCGAAATTGAAGACGTATTCACGAGCTACAAGTCGTTTAGGTACATAACAACCGTCTAGGATTAACTCGTCGATGTTGGGTCAATAACGGAAACGATTTAGGTGGAGGCTTTTCATTATCCTCTAAAGCAATTGCGAAAGTTAGATATGCTATTTTAAATCAAACTTTTCCGTTATTAATAAATCACCAAAAAGTATTTAAAAGGTAACGTTTTAAATTTATAGTTGACAGGCATTTTTGCAGCATACTTACTAAAATTAATATAATAACCTAGTGTATCAAAACCGAACCCAACGCTTATGTACATGTGCAAAATCGACTTTAGCCTATCATCCCCAATATTGTATGATTAATAAATTTATGAATCGACTAAGCTGTTAGATCTTGTAACTTCAAAATACCAAATAAACAACAACACGAGAAAGTAACAAAACTTTGAAACATTAAAATACCACATTAATATTATTTCACTACACAGTGCACAGACTGGTAAATGTTTCAAGAATAAGATTCTTGAACATAGGAAATGCTTTGATAATGAAAACACAAAATCAACCTAAGCTAACCATCTTTTAGAAAATTCACATAATTTTAAAACATTGCACACAGAAAATAGACGTCTCAAATTAAACTTATTAAAATGTATGAAGATCAACAAATTAAATAGAATAGTTTTAATATTAAATGACCAAACCAATGTTAGTAATTCCCCTGCACTTAATCTTTAATGTTTGTAATTTGATCTACCACCCCATTTTTTCTTTCCCAGTTTAGTATTTAATTTAATTAATGTGGTAAATCAATGAAAGTTTTGTAACCTTTTCGTGTTCTTGCTTGTTTATAATGAATTTATATATCACTACCGATACTTAGTTTTGGAAGATGTTCTTCTCCGCTGTTATAAATACTCATCATTCTAACGTACAATAATAAAAACACATTACAGAAGTAGAAAATATGTAGATGACATAAGGCATTATATCAGAAACCATTGTAAGATTCAAATGATGTGGTTAATAAAAATTTATAATTATAAGAAGTTTTATTTAACAATTCTGTTTTCTGATTTTTTGTACCGTTGTCGATGGCGCATAGCACTAATTTTTTAACCATGACATTCCTCCGTACCGCAACGACGACCGAACACGTCAAAAGCTTGGTATCCTTTAAGTAACAGTACCTATTATAAGACAACATCCTGGATATCGAAGGTAGGCCATTTCGTTAATTTCAACCTTTAATCAAATGTTTTAATGTACAGTTAGTTGAAAAATGTCCTTCCATTGACTATATGACTATCTTGACGCACGTTTTTTTAAGTAAGTACCGTTTTGAAATTCTGGCGCCGTAGCGCTGCCGTCAGCGTTCCCTGAATGCGTACTGAGTACCTACATCTCTCACCTACTTACTGACGCCATTTCAGTCTGATTCGCGCCCTTGTTTATGTTGTTTACCGAGTGTTTAAGATGCCTCCGATAATCGTGAGTCCTGCCGACTGTGAAGTCTGGGTTGTTATACGATTCCTTAGTGCTAAAGGACTAAAACCGATTGATGTTCATCGTGAGATCTGTGCAGTTTACGGACAAAACATTATGAGTAATGGAATGGCAAGGAAGTGGGTGAGAAGATTTAAAGATGGCGGCACAAATGTGCATGACAATGCCCATCGGCATGTGGCTAATCGGACCAAAGATCTCATCAAGTCTTTTAACTGGGAAACTGTAGATCATCCTCCGTAGAGTACTAATCATGCGCCCAGTGACTACCATTTGTTCTTGAACTTGAAGAATCATCTGGGCGGTCAGCGTCTTCAAAACGATGACGAAGTCAAAATAGTTGTGATGCAGTGGTTAACAGTTAATAAGTCAGGTTGCAGAGTTCTATGAGAAAGTTAAGAAACTAAGTAGAAAAGTAGATTAAGGTACCGGCTTTCATGTAAAAATAAAATTATTAAGAAATCATTACACGCCTTTTATTAACTTCGAAACGGTGCTTACTTAAAAAAGATACCTCGTATTATATAATCATGATTATAAGTAATTATAAAGTGTGATAGTGACAATTGATTTATTTTATAATTTGGTTAGGTTGTGAAGAGATCTTTTAAATGTTGATATGAAGAAAAAATTAATTTAAAAAATATAGGTCGGCCGTTGTCTCATATTACTAGTGATACTGTTGGTATTAATCGCGAAAAAGCATGTAAGCGCTAATTTAATAGAGGATTTTATTCGAGAAATTGTAATTTTCTTGTTGTTCCTTGTTTATATTTTTTTGCGGCGATTAATCATGGACGAAAGTAGAGATAAGGAGGTTATAAAAAAAATTCTATGAGGGAACGTAGGAAGTGACAACATTTGCTGAACACCCGCTTCATTTCATTACGAACCGCCACTGATAGCTGACATTTTAAAGATTTTTGTGAAGAACTGCTTTCAATGTTTCTACATTTCATTGGTTACATTCAATTGCCAATAAAAAGTGAGACAGAATGAATGATGCTATTGAGAACTGGGACAATAAATTTAACTTCCCAATAAAAAAAGCAACCCTCACAATCAAAGCACCGCTAGATGCTGAAAGAAAATGTTCCTATCGTCGCATTTTTGTATAAATGGAATGAACACTGAGGAGAAAGCAAGTGTTCGGGGTAAACCAAATGGAATGGCCATTAAATGTAACTTATTTGAAGCCACTTTACCATAAAACTTGTTTCAAAATGTTAAGTCACCCCTAAAAAGTGTATAATAATAATGCAATGTGCAAGAATAAGAAGACTTAATTTGTTAAACCATATTTTTTTTTTGGTAAGTATCAATTTGGTATTGGTTTGAAATTATCTTAGCATCTTAGGTAAAAAATGTTTTCTGGATTACATATACAGAATATTTATGCAATAGTACTGTTACAGTACCGTATTCTGAGATTAAAGTTTTCCATTTGATAACATAGTGCAACAATTGTGACTTCCGCCTTAATATATAGCATGCTAATAACATGATTTTTCTAAAACACCGTATAAACTACGACTATATTATTAGAACTATTTTCAGAAATACAACATTTTTATATTACAGTGTATTTATAAAGTGGCCCAAAATAAATAAAAAATATTGGTATGTATAGAAGATAAAGGTAGAGTTATAGCAAAGGATAGCTGGTGAAAGTATGCTGCAAAGCTGCAGAGCTGCAGAACTGTCAGACACGTTAGATATTTATGTATTTACGTATTTTAGCGACCTAATTATTCAAATTTATTAATGTATCTACACACTACACCCGATACTGATATGTTTGGGCAATTTCGCATTCTGCTGGCCGTTCTGTGGTGTGTAGTGAACCAAATGCATTCCAAGATCCTTTGGTTGAACGAGTCGAGGAATACTTGGCTGAGCTAACGGACAATAGCTGCAGTGCACTATTGCGACCGGCAAGGTTCTCTCATTGCATACATTGCCGGCATAAAAAGTGAATTTAGACGGTTATCTGCACTGCATTCAAGTCAGATAATTAGTTTGTTTTTATCTCTTGCAGGGGTTCGTTAACATGTCCATCGCCGCTGACTATAAATATTCATAATCCTAACTTCTAACATATAAATTTAATTTTAAGAAGTCTGTTTAATGTAGTTGTTCAGTTGTGTTCTTGTAAGTTAAGTATATGTAATACAGTAGTGAAAATGGATGTAGTTTAAACTTTTGTAGTGTGTGAAAAAATTGTTTTAAACAAAAAAAGGTCGGCCTGAGAATGCAGGTGCTAGTCGCGCAAAAGCAAAAAAACACTAATTTAATAGAAAAACATTAGAGGAACAACTGGATTTGTAAGTGCAACAAAAAATGTATTATTTAATATTCCTTGTTTACATTTTGGCGGCGATAAAGCATACATAGGTGAGAAGATTATTGACTAGTTTGCTTTTATTAACTGTACAAAAATAAGAGAGTTATGGCTAATATAAAAATTGGAGACAAAAAATTATAAGTCGCCGATTTCCGAAATGCATGACATCAGATAATATAGGATGTCAAAAAAGCGCTTGTAACGAATAGACATCACCTCTGTGCTCGCGGACTCGGGATAATAAAAAAAAAATAAGTACTGAACAAATTCATATTTTCCAACCAAATTTTCAGGGATTCTTAAAGATGACAAAAGGCAACTTTTCTAGTGGTTGCAAGTGTGTTACTTTTGTTTATTATTTACTGCAGAATTCAGGTTTGGCGGTTTATTTCAATTATTTAAATGCATAATTCATTCATTTTTCAATATTTACGAGATGTTTGCATGGATTAGCAAAAGTGTCATAACTGCAGAAGTAAGAAAAACACGTTCTTCTCGATTTTTCAACAATTAAAGTTTGTTTAAACTATGATCTCGATATTTTAAACTAATACTTTTTCTGACAATATCATTCTTCCCCATGAACTCTCATTTTTGTCAATATTTAACTTGAAACTAATTAGGTTGAAATTTAATTTGATTGGCCTATATACTGTGTCCATTAAATGTAATGATAAGGAATAAGATCGAAGAGATATATGCAGTAGTAAATGGTGAAAACATGAATACGAGGATTTAAGCGAAAGTAAATGGAACATTTGATTACGTTTGCAATTAGTCTTACAGTTGAACGTGTTAAATTAGTGTACTCTCAGTTAATTAAAAATCACTCATATACCTTTTTCATTAAACGATAATCATTCGAATATCAAGCTATATAAGTATAAAAGAATTCTGTAATGTTGTAGCTGTGACCTTTTCATATCTTTGTTGAGATTACTATTGACAGAGAAAACCATTTTGTGGTAGAAAAATCGAGTAGCAATCACTTTAGTTTAATTTGTGGAGAACCAATGCGGAAACGACGAATATTCTGAAAGAATCTAAGGCGTAAGAAATATCGAGGTAAGGAAATTAAATTGGGAAAAGTCCGAGATGAAAACGATTGAGAATATTCTCAAAAAGTGATTAATTCAAAGAAACATAAGGACTACCTCTTAATTACTTAGTAATGAAAAAGGATTAGTTAAGCGAAACGTAGAAACGAGAATTTGAATTAACAAATTATAAGAAATAGAAATGAGAAACCATTGTGCTATCTTTTATTAAATGAAAATTTTCTATTAGAATGTACTGAATTGGAAATGGTGCTATTCGTTTTAATTAAATGGGAACATCTACAGCATCAAATACTCTGTATATATCAAGTAGCCGTTAAATTAACAAAATAAACCAGTATCTAGCTCATCTTTAGAAAAACCGAGCCGAACAAATCCAAAGAAGGATTAAATTTAAACTATAGAGGGTGAATTTTTTGTGAAACATGGTTTCAATATATTTAGTCAAATAAAACACACTATGGTAAGTTTCACCACCTTTATTATTGTTCTCGACAATTAAATTGTTACATACGATTTTTATTTAGATGTTATTTTTTATTTTCAATGGTTTATTTAAAAACCACGATTAAACCTTAAATCCACCATTTTTCCTACCTGTTGGTGGTCTATTTCTCCTAAAAGGGTAGAAGAGATGGACCATGCAATATCCATGAAATGAAGAATTGTTGACCAATGCTTCCAAGTTATATTTACATTGGAATTAGAGACTGAAATTACTGGATCCCTTATCTAGACAATGGATAAATCCCAATTTAGAACAAGACGTGTCAATGTCATCATCACTTATTGCCGACGAAACAAATGTATATAACTGTTCATTAAGACCACGGTCATTTAGCCCAAATCTTAGTTCTACCAATCTACAAAATGTTAGATTCGCCCTCGATCCAGCGGGAATAATCAATGTTGGTCCAGAAAAAGTACAGTTGAATTAAAAATGCTGCCGGATTGTAATCTCCAATCGTAATACTTTCCCAAAAGAAACTTGAGTACGAAAGATTCTTCTAAAAATTTTACGTATAAGTGAAAACGACTATTGTTTATCATTCTTAAAAGTAATCGAAAATAGCAACGCACTAGTGTACATCATGTGCCACCCATATTATGTGCCTATGATGCAAACTGACAAATTGAACATTATCGCCACAATATCGGAAATATCGCTAAAAGCTTTGACGTTCTACTAATGGTATTGAACGTATACAAGTTTTTTTCTCAACCTTCCCCCCTCTTTTATTTTCCCCATTGGTTTCTTATCTTCATCCCCCGTCCTTTTAATGTTCAGATTGGATACTAAAAATTATTAATAACACCCTCATCGAACATTCGTTACTATAAATTTCCAAATTTAGAATTTCAAAATCAATCTCGCGTTGATAATGCCCACAGAAGAAGTGGGCGAAACACTTGTCTGCATATAAATAGTATAGTGCTAATTAGGGTGATACTCTTTAATTTATTTATAATTGGTCGTCTTTTAGTAAAAAAAATGGTTTCAAATATTATGTATTTCCAAGTCATAAAATTGATATTCGAATAATGTAATTTGTTTCCATTCTGAGCAACATTGAAATTTTTGTTTTTCATGCTAAACCAGCCTTTTGTAGAATATCTTCAAGAGGTAATAAACAATACTGATACAACGGAGGTATTCAATACATTTCAAAAATATTCTTGGAAACGGTAATTTACATACCTTTGTCGAACAGAGAGAACCTAGCAGCTCACATCTACCCTAAAGAGCTTAAAAGATAAATATGCAATTTTGACCGCTTCGACACGGATGTAACTTTGTGTTCTTTAACTCACAAAAACATGGTACAACAATCTACCATCCAACATCCTACATTTTCAACGCTACGAACAGAATTTATCTAAATAAAGCAGATACCTTTGTAACTCGAGGATCCAATTAGAATCAACTCACAAAGAAGCATTTCTCTTCGTATTATTCAGTCGACATAAATTCTACTTTCATAACATTTCGAATGTACTGAAGTTACAATAGGCCTGTTGTTTTCAACCCCTAAATCTAAGTCTTAGATATTAATATCAGATATCGCAACAGAAGCAAACTTTTACATTTATTATTAAACTATGTAAATAAAATCTTTGAAAATGAATCAATATAATTTTTGTAACTCCTTTAATATAATAATATATTCTTGTGAAGCAAGGGTTATGGTTATGATTTTCGCATTAAGGAACTTCTAATTTACCCACAACGCGTTCTGAGTAAAAATTTCGGCATATTGATTTAATGGATGATTTAAATATTTATAAATCTATTTAAATTGGATAGAGTTTTGATTTAACAACTTCATAAAGGAAAACTGGTATTTAATAATAGTCTGCTTGTAACTATGTAAAGATGTAGATTATGGTTTGGGGGTAGTTTCCGGTTTCGTGACGTCAACATCCCAATCCACTTTTTTCAACAAAGAAGTTAATACAACAAATAAATAATCTTGTTCGGTTTGAAGGCTAATTGTAGGATCAAGCTACCAGCATTACAGTATTGAGACAATTTTTGAAAATAATCACAATTGGAGAAAATGTCATTCAAACCTTTCAATTTAATTACTGGAGTATATGGAATTAGATTTTCTGAAGCGACCGATGAAATATCTTGTATCTGTTTATATCCTTTTGTATTTATTTTCTGAATGTACGTAATGTATATGTAATTTGATTAAAAAAAAAACTTTTTTGCTTACTGGTATATATTTATTTATAAATATTGATCATGGATATTAAATTTGTATTAATACTTGATTAAAAAATTTAATTTATTTTGTGAAAATAGAAATGATCCGCCAATTTATAAAAGCGCTACCTACATAGCTGATTGTATTCTACTCCACCATATTTTGGGGGTTCGCGAAAAACAAATTATGAGCCGTGTCATGTTGAAACCCTCAGCACATTGAATTTATCGTGGATCAATTCGGAAAGCCATAGAGCGTTATGATATTTTTTTCGAGTAAAACATGCTTAAATATTAATTGAAAAATATTAAACGAAAATTAAAAATGTATTCTACACACATAATACAAAATATTGTTGAATATTAATGAGATTGGTTTATTGATTACAATAAAATTTATGCAGAGTTTACATAGGTAAAAGTTGGGTAATTTTGTCTCTATGATGATAATATAATATATATAATAAGTTATGAATCTTTAGGCGCGTTGAGGGTAAAATTTTAGCATATGAAGGAAGTAACTGCGCGGGCACATGTAACAAAAATTCGACGGTATATATCAAAATTTACTTTTAGGTGTTTCATTCCCACCAGTTACTCATAATAGTGGGAGAGCAGCCATCCGACTTACACTCTAGTGCAAAGCCGAAGGATAGGGCGTAAGGTCCTTTTAAGGCTCCTTTTAGGAATCGTAGGAATGTATAGGTGGTGTGGTTAGGATTAAAAAGATGAGACGGACGAAATGAGGACAGAAGAGAAATGAAAAATTATCCGTGGAATATTACTACCCCAGCATTTTCCTGAATGATCCAAGGTTACCACAGAAGACTTGGACCAATTGCACTAGAGTATGCGGAGCCGGAATTGAACCGATGAGCAATGATCTAAACCTCTAGACCATGCCACTTAGTGGCTTATTTGGCTCGATATGTCCATATATTTAGTAATACTAGACCGCTAGCGGGGGTCTGGAAAACGACGAATTCAGTACGGTGTAGACGTATATTCGTCTGTCTCTCACAAGTACCTCCGTAACTTATGTGTACGTCCAGGAATTGTGCATGTTTACAGAACGTCTTGTATGCATATGTAGCATTTTATTAGATTGACGCGTCGCTTGCGCACAACGACTGGATTACATAAATAGAGATCGTTTTCTGTCCTACTTAGTCCTTGATACATCCATCCACTTACGACCATATTACCTAGCAATATGGAAGTATAAAATATATCTATCGATCACATCAAGTAAGTAGCATAGTTATAAGCTAACGAGAACGTGGCTAGAGTTCCAGCGCGGATCAGAACTTCTGTCTCTGGTTTCGACGCTCTTTGCGTATTGGAGCGAATTGGCACCCCAACTAGTAATACATAACCGAAAATATTATTAAAATAAAAACGTAATTTTTGTTAGGAATACATGTACCGGCTAAATAAATTCAGTGGTACCTCAGGTTACGAGGGCCTCTAGTCACGAATAAATCGGCCCACAAATACAATTTATAAGAACACTTTTTATTTAAAATTACGATTTAACGATGAATTTCCTGTTGACGTCTGTGCCACTGAACATTCAAAGAGGAAACTAAGAAGCCATCGTCGTTTGCATTGATAATGTTCAACGTAGTTTTGAATGAAATATTTGAAGTTAACTGGGAAAACTCTCTCCGGCCATGAAAGTTTTCACTCTTGGGCTCTATTGACTTTTAGAAGTATATTAAGTTGTGTTTAAGTGGACATCTTTTTTCGTTGTTTGCAAGCTTCTAAATTATTATAAACAGTTGAAATCATTCACCCTGTATAAAGCTATTTGTCGTTTAGTTACAAATACAATTGAACCATTAGTGTGAGGTCATCTTTGTTTAAAAGTCTGCATTTTCTAGTATATATTAATAAATTCTTTCGCTACAAATTTCCAAAAAGTCAATTAGCTGAAATTCTAAAGAGTTTTTACTGTAAGACGTAAAAGATTTCGAAATTCAAAAAGGCACCAGAAAATCGCTAACACGGATTCTATGGCTAGCTTGTAAAGGATTTCCTTTATGAAAGAGTCATTTTGGTGAAGTGACCGCTTGTATTCTTAACTGAAAAAACAATTTTACATTATGAACAAGTTTAATGCAAGTCTAAAATTCCCACCTAAAGTTCGGAATTGAAAAGCGAAACAGTTTCACATACGCTTTGAGACTAAGAGACCTCTAGTCGTAAGTTCACTAAGAATGGCATGAATGGGAAGGGAAAATGGGCAAAAGCAGCGAAGTTGCTTGGTTTATAATGACTCGACTGCCTAAAGCAAAAGGTTTACTGTGAACTTAACGTCACCTATCATATACTGGCATTAAATACATACATAATTGAATGTAGAGGAACTGTAGTTTGAAATTTCACTTCATTGCATTACGTACATTGCTAAAATTATTATCTAGTCGAACCCGTCCAAGTTTGGACCAATAAGTACCGCTATCACTTTTATTTTAACTATGGCGTTCCTCCATACCACAACTTAATTTAACCTATAGAAACGTATATTTTTAAATGAATATGACAGAGGATTGAATAAAAATCTCAACATATTATTTTAGCATGTTGATAAAGATATCTAAAACGTTTAAAAAAAATTCGGAGCCCACGACAATAAAAAAAAATGCATTAGAACTCGTGTGACTAGAAACTGGGCAAAATTTGAAAAATGACAAATTAACCTTTTCTAACAATTTTCATTTACTTTACCTTTCACAGATTATTTTAAAATGAATAAATCTTTATTTTAGTGTTTAACGATTTCAACATTCAACAGTTCGAAGACCAATTCGACACGCATCTCCATTCCTTCCTAACTATTTGTGAACAATAATCTAATCTAGGCTTTCCTTTTCCTGGTTTTAATCCTATTTCTGCTTCTGCGTTTAATATATTAACCCTTCGTGTCTCAGAATGTTTTCTATCATCCTATATCCCCTATATCCCCTATTAACTTCCACAGCACTCTCTGTTCGCCGATTCCTTCTAATACGTCCTCATTTCTAACCTTTTCTATCCATGGTGTTTTCATCAGCTTGCACATCTCAAACGCTTTTAACTTATTCCTTTTCGCCGTGCCCAGCGTCCACGTTTCGCATTCATACAGAGCCCTGCTCGAAACATACACTTTTAATAATTCTCTTTGAGTTTCTGGATTTGTTGATCGCGAGCATAGAAGTGATGTGTCTTTGTTAAAAACGACTCGACTCTACGCTATCCTTTGTTTTATGTCTCTACCGGTTGTTAGTTTTTCGTATTCAATTTTAATATTAGCCTAACCTTACACACCCCTCCCTTACAAATCAATATTGTTGCTTTATTTTTATTTATTTTTATTCCATGCTGTACTGTTAATACTGCTTCCATTATTCATATTATCCGCAAACCTACGCATGCTAATGTTTTGCCCCCTGTATATCTTATAGGTATATATATTATATAGATTAAAAATTTATATCGAATTCTTTCTCTAATACGTAGAGAGTTGCTGCCGAAATTTATAACTACCTGTTGCTCTTTATACAAATTATATATCACTTTTCTAGCCCAGTATATCACATTTTTATTTATTATTAACAATTATTCCCATTTAACGTTGTGGAATATCTTTTCCATATGAACAAATCATTTCTTCTTCCGCACTTTTCTCCATTTTTCTCTACACTATTATAGTGTGGCAGTCAACGCCACACAAAAATAATGTATATATGTTCAAAATTCTTTTGTATTCTACTTATTTGTGTCTCTGTGTCTGTATAAATATTTCTTAATATTCTAGTCTAAATCGTTTGTATTTCATCTATCTGAACCAATAACTTATATTACTGTACTTTCCTATAATCCCTACTAACATTTCAACTCTAACCACATGACGTCTGTCCTTCGCTATCCTGCCAAATTGCAATTTTACGATGGGTTTCTTCGGTGATTTGGGTCGTTGGTCTATTTCGTGATATTTCTTGATATTTCTCGTCTCAAAAATTTCTATGCTTTTGAGCTTCTCTATTGGTACACTACTGTTATCTATTACCCTTTCTCTTACCTCACAATTTTGATTTCATTCTTTTCTTCCTTTAGAGTAATCAGTTCTTATCTTACTTCGCTGCCTTCAAGTTCATTTCTATTTTCATTGTTGTTGTTAAGTGTGTAAATATACGTTGATTGTTGTGTTGTTGTTATTTAGTGTTTAATTGCGTTCTCCGCAAATTCACAGGCAAAAAATAGTCCAAAAGAGTAAAATAGTTGAGATTTTTAATGCGTGAGAAGTTAAACTGTTTGTAAATTCACGCATCATTACCTGCCTCTCTTTTAGAGGTATAGCTACTATCATGTTCCGTTTGTAGTCATTCGCAGCTTTCCCCGTCTCCAATATGCGGTTAACTAATAACTTAAACAAACGATCTCTAACACCATGGTCTGCATATTTCAACATTTCCGTATGTATACCATCTTTAATTGGTCTCTTATTATTCTTTAAATTTTTTGAAGCTCTTTCGAACTCTTCCTTTATTATGGCATAACCTAAATCATATATCCCTATATGGGTTCCGAAATAAAATTTACCATAACTTACTATCCTATCGCTTTTTACGCTCTGTTCTACTTCTTTATGCATTACCATTCCTACCCCTGAATTACCTTCCACCGATTCTCCGTCTTCTGACGAATATGCTTTACTAATACCTGCTATATCTAATTCTAGCATATCCACCTCAATTTTCTAATTTCCCTACATTTATTAAAATTAATTAAAAAATAACAAGATTACTTTCATTTTTTTTTTTAATACAAACACGTATTTCGTTCACTTTAATTGTGAGGATTATTTAATCTTGATAATACTTATAATTAAAGCGGAAGGAACACGTATCCACTGTTTTAAAAAGTTGGCTATGGCTATGGTAATCAGAGGCAAGTCTAATTAATAAGCACAAAAGGCGTAGTGAACGCCATCTGTAGATATTTGTTATTAATTTGTGGGATTCAGTAATTTTCAAATACGGATACTGATTTGTTAAACTGAACTCACGGGGTAACTAATTACGCGGTAGGCATGTAACCAGATCGAACAAAAATAAACATATACTCTTAGTTAGCGTTCTACCGAAACTGCTAGACATGTATCACGATTTCGAACTTATGGGTTCTCATCAGCAGGACGTAGACAGCTCCGGTAAAACACCAACCAATCTACCTGCTGCTATAAACGGCAATAATTAAATAAATACAGACAGCGTAGTAGAACTAATGAAGTTGAAATCGCGATACACGTCTGGCAGTTTCGGCAGAACGCTAAGCAAGAGCATATATTTTTATTCTTGTTCATGTCTTATTAGTTTAATTTATTTACTTACCACAATCTCCTCCGGCGAGAGTGTGACAACAGTAACAAAATTTTCCCTCATTGGATGAGGTAATCTGTAGTGGGTATAAATTAATTCAATAATTAGTATCGTATTAATGTATCTCTTTTATTATTCCTTATTTTCAGTATTTCATTGAAATCGTTATGTGGGGACGACTGGCTGATGGACTTTCTGCTATTTCGTACACACATCTCTATTAATTGCTCTCAGTTCACTGAGTTAATGATTTATCGGACTTGTTTATCTATGGCCTATGCGCATTACCTTGGCTTGCATACGACACTGATTAAACATACTTCAACGCTTTGATGTATTTGTACCATTGCACTTATGCCTGAAATGATTTTTAATTATATGACTGAATAATTTTAGCGAGTTTCATATCACATGATTAATATTGTTTATTTTATATGCGTAACATCAAATGCAAAATTAACATTACTTACATATATAGTGTCATTTCATTTCGGTTATTCAGTGTCTCTATAGTCCTTAGTACAATTTAGTGCTCAGGATATTCAAAACGGATAACGAGTGTCGGAGATTCATAAGTCTACCCTCAGTCATCTCTTTTTTAAGTCCCTTGTAAATCCAGATTAGAGTTCGTTTAAAGAGAGAATAGATACGAATAAGACCCCAGCAGACTATAATTAAACCGATTTGTTTCGCGAGTTCTAACAATTTTATTTACACATTTCGTTTGGACGAATTTAAATAAGATTTATTACGTTTAAAACCGAAGAGATTTACTTTACAACATAGAATAATAAGAATTTCCGTTTGTTGTGGTTCAGCGTTTAAAACATTTTCAAAAAGAATTGTACAGTCAGAAGCATTCTTGTAGTATAATCACTATACTTATAGACCATTGGTCAATAAAATCCATGATATTCATTTAAACTTAATACCTCTATACGTTCCTAAAACAAAGTCTTGACGGACAAACAAACAATAAAACGGTGCTATCAGACACGGAGCCCCAACAATGATCACGAATTTTTCAGTTATAAAGGTTTAATAAATAATAATCATGAATAGGTACACAATGTTTCGCAAAACAGTGTTTATTGTTCACGACAACAATTGTTTTCCTCCCTAAAGGAGCTCGAATATGGTCAAATAATTGTTATTGGCAGTAGAAACTAATCAAAGGTTCTTTTCGAAAGTTGTTACGTATTTGGTTTTGCGATAACCAGTGATTATCATTTTATCTGTAACCAGTAGTTCACAAATGACTTAATTCTCTTTCCCTAACTCATCTTCCTCGAATTACCGTCGTATAACTTATTTATATTTTATCTACAACTTTATTACCTACGTCAACATATGATAAAGTGAGTTTCTAACGCGTTAATCCTGAGTATTTGTTTCCATTATATTACCCAAACTGCTTTTTTCCAATATTGGAAAGTAGTTCATAAAAATGGTGCGGTCCCATAGGAATACATTTTGCCAAGACTTAACGATGTACCTAAGCTGCGTCCTTGCTACGGTCCATTTATCACCCTTTTTGTGTCGATGTCTTTTGGCTGAGCCGTGTAAAAAGTCTAGTATACATATTTTATTTGGAACCTTTCCCTGTGACGTGTTATGGCGAAAGCAAATATCCTACTGGAACCTTCTTTTACATTTCAACATCGCCTAAATGTTTGACTACGCGTTTCATAACATGCCCATCACTAATATATTATCCTGGCGCGACGAACATTTGAAATTAGCACGTATGATAGGCATTCATGAAATATTTATGATCCACTGAATACAAAATTCATAAAATAAATATAAAATAGCTCACTTTTCATATATACTGTCAACTCATATCATTTCTTCGTCGATGCCTTTTTGACAAGGCGTATTATGCTTTTCACAAACTAATTTGTACATATGGATGTTCAGTATTACGCAATAACATACTTTTTTGTTTTGACTAGTTCAGTCACACAGGGGTCAATAAATTAAATAAATTTGTTTTATTGATTTCGACATCAGTCAAATCAATATTAAATGGTGACGGAGAATATGCACTAAGATGACAAACCTTCATAAATATTCCGTCATTTTCTATATGTTCGCATTATTTGCCTTCTTTATTTCCCTTGCTGTTTGCATCCTTCCACATTTTTCCCCCAAAATTGATATATTATCCTTACTCGTTGCAAGGGTAAATCAAGTACAGACGGTAATTTTACTATTCAGCTTGGCACGTAATTCCGATCTAGAGAATTCGATGCTCGAGTGCTGTATGGTTTATGAGGAAGGGGAAACCAGCTTAGATAGCAGCTGCACTCGGTTCTGTCCGCAGTACAGCCATGACTGAGCGCAAGATACCTTCGTCTGTTGCACAACGCATCATCATAGAGTTTTTAACTAATGAAAGCGTTAAACCATCGGAAATTTTCACTAGTTTGAAGGCACAGTTTGCACAGTTTGGGGATGCTACACATGCCACACTGTCTTAGAATCGAGTGTATACGTAGGTCAGAGAACAGAGAATGCAGGGATCGGCGAGAAGGTGTCGAAAATGATAGTCATGATCGACGCCCAAGAACAAGTCTCACAAATGACATGATCCAACATCCTTGCTGCTCAAGAGCTTGTTGAAGTTGATCGCCGGTTAACTACTGACTATTGCACAAATATTATCAGAAGTGGGTATCAGCTATGGGAGTGTTCAATCCATCATCACTGATAAACTTGGCTTTAGACAAATTAGTGCTCGCTGGGTTTCAAGGTTGTTGTTGTTTCCAACCGAAAATCAAAAACAGGTCAGGTCGGAGATCAGTGAAAGGCTTCTGAATCTATTCAGACAAGAAGGGAAGATTGAGGCGTTTTTTGAGGCGTATCGTCACTTGTGATGAGACGTGGGTCCATCACTACACTCCCGAATCAAAAATGGCGAGTAAGGAGTGGCGAAGAAAGGATGAAGGCTGCCCTTTTGGCTGTCAAAACCAAAACCTATCTCTCAGTCGGAAAAGTGAAGAATATTGCTGTGAATTGCAGTAAACATTTCTTGAAACGGCTTTAATTATTTTTAGTAAAATTTTGGCTGTGAGCGAGCACATGGCTAGTTCGAGCGTGGGATCAGAATTGGTATCTCTGGTCTCAGTGGTCGCCGCTGTTCACTGATTGAAGCGAGTCTGCACCTCGGTCAGCAGGGACAGCATTGCAGGGCGATATTATTTAAATACGTAATCGAAATCATTGTTTAAATAGATGTACAATTTTTATCACGTGTATATTAGTACACACATCACCTTTTTTGTTATAAAATTATGGTTAAGTTTCAACAAGTAACTGCTTTTTCTATTAAAAGTTATTCTAATGGTTAGATCCTACAGTCTCACAATCTAACGATAAAAGCCCGTGTTATCCTCTGGACAATACGAGAGGTTTCAATCAGTCTTCAATTTCGTAAATTTGAAAATTTATGTTAATAAAAATTGTGTCTTTTATTATATAGGTTTTTTTCTTTCCAAAGCTACTTACTTTGTTATTCTCATTATCTAAATCTTTCTTCTTAATGTTCCAATTTCAAATTCTCTTTTTTACGTGTTTTTGTATCCATATAAATAACTTTACCAATCTAATTACCCACGCACTTTCCTATAATCCCTTTTAATATTTTAACCTTATTTAGTAACAGCTTGATATCTGTATATCCGAATCCTTCTTAATTACACTTTCTTGAGGGATTCGTTCCATTATTCAGGTAATAGCCGAAATTTTAGTACTTACTTAAAAATTCACTTTATTCGATATTTATTAGATTCTTTTCCTTTTTTACCTTTCTCATTTTTAAATTATATGCTAACAATTCTGATTTAATTCTCAAATATGTTCTTAATCTATTTTACTTCTGCATACAGTGTGTCCTAGATTTGGGTTACATGTATGGCTATCTCACAAACCGTTATAGCTACAGGGTTGGTTAAATTAGAGAAGTTGCTCTTGTTATGCGTGTACTGCAGCTTCTTAATTCCTGTTCGCTTCAAAATTAAGTTCTATTATAAATTATTCCTTATTTATTAAAATAATGAATAAGTATGGAAAAAACTGGGGGAAAAATGCTCAAATTAATAATGGATCGACTAAATAAAGTAAAATTTTGTTTCCTAATGGCGCGGATACCCATAATCAATTGCTTTATGATGGCGGCCATCACGCATAATCAAAGCCTACTTTATAAATAGAATAACTTCGGAGTTTAGACCTTTAAAAAAGAATAACCCAAGCTTGTGGTACACCGATGAAAAGCTATTAACGAGCTCTCTCCAAAAGTGCAAAAATCCAATATGGCGTCCATAAGAAAATTAAAAGTTTATGTAAGTATCTCAAAAACAAATGAAGCTAGAAAATTACTTTTTCTTTCATTAGATTCCTCTAATAAAAGTGCTCTAATAATATGATAACCATAAAACCATAGAACCAGTAGTTTTCGAGCTACGGGTAAAAATTAAAAATGCACCATTTTGGTATTCCTCGTTTATTTCAAAAATTAAAAAAGATAATTTAAATCTTAAGGCGGATTTACATTGGTAACAAAGTTTTCTAAAACTTCTCTAATTTAACCAACCCTGTAGCTATACCGGTTTGTGAGATAGCCACACATGCAAGCCAAATCTGGGACACACTGTATATTTGTTTTATCGCATGCTTTCGTGGTATATTTTTGGTTGCAATTACTGTTTAACGCGTTAATATAATGATTAATTTACCTGCAGCAAAACTGATCCAAAATAAAGAATATTTAGTTTTTGGTCAGAAATATTTCGAAATTCTTACTAAGTATATCTCGATGAGATCATCGTAATCAGAAAAGATTTCCACAACCACATGATGAATTTAGAAAGATTACTTAAAGGATTTCAGATACCCATCTAAACCTGAGCTCTAAGAAATATCAGATGTTTCAGGACAGAGTCAATTATCTGGGGTATATAGGTTTAAATACCAGTGTTTCAGTCGATCGATAAAAAATCAAAACTGTACAACAGTTTAGGTATTTACTGATGTACATCAAATCAAAAGCTTCCTTGAACTTTGCACTTATTGTAGAGGATATTGCCCTGACACGACTTATCAAAAGTAATAGACCATAAAATGAGGAGCAGGACTATCAGGCTGCTTTTAATCAACTAAATAAATTTATGTTAATATCGCAGGACCATTTATAGAAGCGGATGATAAAAATAAGAACATCGTTGCTGCAACCCAAGCAGACAGTCACAACAGTAGCAGAAGAGATAATCCAATTCAGAGTACTAATTAGCTCTAAACATTGAATCCGCTATATTTGAGGATATCTGTGTGATACTGGATATTCAAAAAATCCGGACTACATCCATGTATCCCCAATCAGACGGAATGGTAGAGCGAATGAACAGGACCATTCACAAATACCTTCTTAAGATGGTCTCCAAATACCAAGAGACTAGGATTATTATTAACCATTATTTCTTATGGTAGGCCTATAAAATTATTGTTTAGATTTCGGAAATAACCCATTGTTGAAACAAAATTTAATTTAAATCCAAGGTGATCTAGTATAAGAACTATAGTTTTCTAGAACTGGTGACGATACCGTCACAAGGCGAAATGTATACAAAGAGTATAATAATAAAAATTATACTAATATATTATACTGTATGTATATTTAATATTTCAAATACGAATCACCAAGTGCTTATGGCAGAAAACATCGAAATTTTAGGTATTTATTGTTTTTTCGGTAATAGTAGGAAGTAAGTTTACAATATCACTAAACAAAGTACATTTGAAAAGTTCATAACAAATGCAGCTTATTGGAGTTTTCATTTTTGTATATACATAAATAGCACAACCATAATTGGAAATAGTGTACCATACGAAAAGGTCCCATAACCGGAATGGAAGGAAAAACTTTCGTTGTACTTGGTTAAAACATAAAAGGAAAATGGAGCTATATTTTGATGCTACCCGGAATGAGGTTCTAAACTAGAGAGAAATAAATACATACATACAAACAAGTACGTGTGTAGATACGTATACATATGTAGATATATGTTACATTTATAGGAGCACCTACGACCAATAAACTTTTTTCGCATAAAACTGGAGTGCGGTCATTAGTTAACATTTTCGCAACTCTCGTTTGCAGCCATTCGATCGATAGATGGCGGTGGTTGCAAAAAAGAGTTTACTTGTGTTTGATTAGCACTCAATGTACCGTAAGCACATCAGTGCAGTGTAATCCCTTACGCTACACTTCCTTTAAAGGTGTATCAGATGAGAAATTTCTTAATATTTTGTCTTTGTTGTTTGCTCAAACATGAAAATAGAATCTTAGTTAGCTGCTTTAATTCAATTACTTAATTATGACGGCATACTGTGCCAATTTTACTCGTAATATTACTCAATTTGGAACAAAATGCATCATATCAATAATTATGATGAAATAATAAATAAAAATTTATTTTTGAAAAGCATGTTTAATTTAAAACGATGGTAATATAAAATTACAATTTTGATCAGTGTGAAAACGGAAATTATATTTTCAATGGCATTTTAGGTACTAAAATGTATGCATTAAAAAAATGGACACAAGAGTTAATACAACTCAGTTACTATTTTTGTTTCATAAAAATTAATCAGTTAGAAATTTTGGAAGAATTAATTATTTAAATATGTACTTATAATAATGAAATCAGTCTATTAAAGGATGCATGAATCAGATTTTTCAAGTAAAAACACTGATGCTTTAAAGATTAGTGAACGTTTTGCTTATACATTTTACAAATACAGTTTTTAAAGTTTTCCGGAAAACCAACAATCGACATTTCCCTTCTGTCTTAAAAACATTTCAAGATTCTATGTGAATTGAATTTTCGTGTATTTTCATAGTATTTTTGTGGCGAAAGCATTACAAAAATTACTTTACCAACTTGTGGCTTATGACCTAAAAAAGTTTTATATCAAGATGAAGTTCCCAACAGATTTTCGTGACTGCTTAAATGAAGTTTTAAGGTTAAAATATTCATGGAATGATGAAGTTTACCTCATTAACATTGTGAGTATCGTCAAGTAATGAAATATTAATATTTCACTATTTCAAATACATACATTATTGTAATTATTTAGTAAAAAAACACCACCTTGTATTTCATTTACGCAAATAATATATTAAACGTTAACATTTTAAAATTGGAATGTACCTGACAGAATGAATACCGAATATAGAATTTTAAACGCACCCATTGTTTTGTAATTATTTAGTTGCACCTCAAATGTGTCAAAATTGGCGACTTGTAATTAAAAATTCCGATTAAACACTAACATGCTAGATATATGACAACATAAATTTTACGGCCAGAATCCACAGTCGAATTCAAATTCGGACTAAACGGCCGATGTATAAATGAACAGTTAGATGCAGACGTTTCGTCGGCATCTGCGGTTGATATCATCAGTGGTATTGCTGTGACAACGTAGGCAACTCTGCCAAGACTTCGAGGTATGGCCTTCGTCCACGTTGTCACTGCAGTGCCATCGATGATGATAGCCGCAGTTACCGACGAACCGTCTGAACTCAACCGTTCATTTAGGCTACAGCCCTTTAGCCTGAATATAAATTCTACTCCAGTAGATATATATATATATAATGAATAATAATAAATAAGTAGTCCATTAGATTAGTTCCATCCTCTCATTAAACATTTTAATGATCAACCAATTCTAGAATGTCATATGATCAGCTATCACCGATTTTGATTGCAATATAAAAACGCCATTTTTCTGTTTTCATTCGCTAAATACCTTTTAAATAGCTCAATAAATTTAAATAAAATTTTACAAAGCCCTAGTCCTTTAAAAGCTAAATAGATCGCCTTTACAGTATTTTCTACAATCTTTAATCGAATAATAATGTTTATGGTTATAGCTAATTGAGTGATGTACAAATACACAAAGCGGTACACAGGAGAACATAATTATGTTTAATCTGAACTTGACCTTCATCAGGCTGGTGATGATGTTATTGGTCCTTTATTAGAGGAATCCTTTGTTGTACGAAGTGTTTGGTAATTTAACTACACGAAATCGGGAAATGCAATGAAGCGTAATATTGAAATCTTCGGAGTTGTATTTAAGAGCATGCTGGTTTGTTGCTAAACATTGTCATGTGTTAATGATCATCGTGCAGTTTCCACGTCTAACTTTAGAAAGCCATACTTTCCTATCTGTTGTTGAAAAAATTATAAAAAATGTGTACGTAATACTTTCTTGTAATGTTTTCAAATTAATGATTTTCTCAATATTTTTTATATGTTGAAGAATTCCCCAAAAAATGTTGTAAAAGTTGTGTCGTTGATACTTTTGAAATTATGACATTGATCCTGACCAATCTGTTGCCGACAATTTCTCTCGACCGCCTGCGTCGGCCATCAAATTCGAACTCCAAACGTGAGTCCACAACATGTCAGAAAAATCAATATGAAACAATTTCGGTTATCGAATCAAACATTTTAACAACTCATTTTAGTGATTAATTTAGCTTATCATCGATATAGACGCAGCTTTAATACATCAAACATACTTTTAGAATTAAACTTGTATTAGAACATAGGCTTTCATGTCCAGAATTCATAGTAAAATTAATATTGGACCTTTAACCCAAATTTTAATTCTACTATACTTATATTATTCCAAACGCGGATAGTGACAACCCTATTTCAAATGTCATTTTACTACATACAAATTTTGGCTATTTTGAAAGCAGTACTACGTCTTTTTCAAAGTAGTTTTTATCGCTGAATTAGAGTAAAGCCCAGGATTGCCTGAACACATCAAGATTTTGATGTATATTAATCTTAAAATGCAAATGATGCTAATTTTGCTGATATTGTTTTGAGATTAGGATATACCGAAATTTAAATGTGCTACGGTAATTCTAGAGACAGTCCTAATCTCAAAACTAAACAAGCCGAAATAACATAATTCAGATTTTTAGTATAAATATTTTAAAATCTATATAAGCTGGGACAACTCTGAGACCATATTATGATATAACAATCAGCGATATGTTTTTGGTTATTTTATCCTTTTATTTTAGGTAGTCATGTTCATAAGAAGGTCAAAAGATGCGTATTCTGGGAATTTGAAGTTAGAAAATCGCAATTCGAACTTAACGTAACAAACTACTTACTTAAAAAGGATTATTATCTCCAACCTTCCTTTACTAATACCATTTTCATTTTGAGTTTATCCCTCTTATTTTTTTATTTGTAAAATGAGTTTCTCGTAAAGCGTTCATAAAAACCAAGCAGATTAACTTCACAAAACAGAATTTGGTTTACTCTGTGAAACGGTGCGATATTTTCTAACCCGAAGACTGTAAATTTATGTTAATTTATAGCAGATTTTATTGGCTTATTCAAGCTCCTCAGTGTTTTCAGAATGCGTATTTAACGCAAATAATTTTAAATGAAGGTACCAAAGTAACAGAGCCGTTTCAGAACTAATTAAAGTAGAACTATTAATTTATTTCAATCATGACCTAAATCGTGCCAAATTAGTTGAGAATGACAAACTTGCTAAATTGTGCGAATAACATCAAAAAGTGACCATTGTACGACGGACGATGAGTAGCAGCTGCTTCGGAATGAAATTAGATGGAACATGGTAAATGTAAAAGTACGATTCATTAGTCGAAATTGTTATCAGAAAATTGAAATCACGTAAAGGTTATTCTAAATAGGTTTTAAAATGTCGTGCGTTTAGTATTACAACTGAACAAATTTCAATTTTTTGAAATTTACTTAATGACATTTTTCGAATTCAAAAACCAAGTATAATGTGCAAAATAGTATTTGAAAAATAGAAGAATATTGAAGTACTCAAATTGGACTACTCATTAGTAGAATTAATGAACGCTTACGTCTAGACGTTTCGTCGGCAACTACGGCTGACATCATTAGTGATACTGGGGTAACCACTTAACGACTTAACTCTACTATGGATAAATGTTCCTATATTAGATTCATTGTTTTGTTTATAAGCGTAATAGGTACGTAGGGTGTCCAGTCGAAATGAAAGAACTAATTATAGAATCTCACAATTTTTATAATAATAATAACATACTACGCCTTACCAACCAACTCCTCAAGACTTCGTCACTGCCAGAAGACATCAAAAAGCGCATAGTGAAGACAGAAGCTGTATGGACTACACAAGATCTACAAGGCAAACGTTCCATTGAGACCAATAGTAAGTGCCTCAGGATCACCAACATATTACTTGGCGAAACACTTGGCATCGCTGCTCCAACCACACGTGGGAAAGGGTACCGGCCAAATTAAGGACTCCGCCGACTTTGTGCGCAATATTCAAAATATCAGCGTTGGACCCAACGACATCCGTCTCGCTCTTCACCAAAGTACCAAGTTTGTTCCATTTCGTGTGGGGGGGGGAACTTCTGCGAGCAACTGGATGGAGTGGCAATGGAAAGTCCACAAGCCCAGTTATTAACAACCCCTTCATGGAAAACTTTGAAGAAAAAGCGATCGAGACCTTGGAGTACAAGCCAGCAACGTGGTCCTGGTACGTGGATGATACGCTCGTGATTTGGGGACATGGCATGGACAACCTCAACAATTTTCTTCAGCACATCATCAGATTTACCATGGACGTGCTAGTGGGGAAGCGAGGTGACAAGCTGAGCCATACAGTGTACAGGAGACCAACACGCATGGACAGATACCTACTCGCTCTATCCAATCGTCACCCGAGTCAAAAGAATGGAGTCATCAGAACCCTGGCGGAACGACCTCGAAGGATTTGCGAACCGGAGAACCTCCAAGCGGAATTTGACCACCTGAAATTTGCACTTGAAGCAAATGGCTTCAGCAAGAAGAAGACCGAAAGATCAATGGGCTTGAAATCATCAAGGCCAAGGGAAACCGAACAAGGGTCCACTACATCTCAAGCATATCGTCCCTATGTTCCGAGAGTCATGGACAGGATTGGCAAAGTTCTGACGAGACATGACATCGGAACAATCTTTAGGCCAACTGAGAAGATCTAGCAGATCATTAGATTAGTGAAGGATAAGAGGGACCCGCTTTCGGCTACAGGAATCTACCGCATACCCTGTTCCTTCGGAAAGGTCTACATTGGAACTACAAAAAGATCAATGGGAACGACACTTAGAGAGAATAAAGCAAGCTGCTGGCTAGGACAATTTGAGAAGTTTGCAGTAGTTGAACACGCACCGAGCAACAGAGACCACAAGATACACTTTGAGAACTTCAGTCAACGGCTATCACAACAGGCTGGTCAGGGAAGTCATCGATATCCACAGATATTCCAATAATTTTAACAAAAAATAAGAGACCCTCGGCTTAATCAGATTTGGAACCCTATCCTCAGGAACTCTCGAGCTATGCCTATCAATATCTTTATATCAAAAGTATCTTGTTTAACATACTGAATCCAACAAATTAGTAGCAGTTATCTACAGATGGCATTCACTACGCTATGTATGTGGGGGATCAATAGTCCACATATTACTTTTATATCTTTATTTTCACAAACACATAAATGAAGTTATTTCTCATATTAAAAACTTCAACACTAAATTAACATTTTTACTAAAAACAATTATGCAGTAATTTCAAACCATCGCCTTATGAATAACCACAAGGTTGATAATAATATTAAAATTTTACTCAAAGATAATAAAGATAGAGAACTTAATGTACTGGAATATTTCGAAATTGTGGTCGCAGTTTATTCAAAACAAAATATTGTAACCCGCTCCACTTATTTGAAAGTTTTAGTGAATGGTGTTTATTAGTGTTCATGATGACAGGTTGTTAATATTTCTCAATTTAATGATGAACCAAAACCGCTTTAGCTGATGTTGTTATGTACTGTAAAATTATTAGGAGATTGCGTTCACATCATCAACATAATCTGTATGAACCAATTTAAATAGTAATAACTGAGATAGAATTCTTGGTGTTATGGTCATGAAACATTTTAAATATAGACGTTGCGGAAAAAAAATGCTTTTTAATATTTCAGGAATTTATTGAGTTTATTAAACCTTTATCAAGAGTAATGTAGCTGCTAAATTTAAAGTGCTTAAACTAATACTTATATAAGTACCTAAAGGTGTTACTGTACGTTTGTATGTGTTTGGGCGTTACTGGTAATACCTAAATAATGATATATTATAATTGTTTCTTTGAATTCAGTTTGTTTATTGGTTATATTTTGCTGTTTCTGAAATGCCATTTCAATTTCCAGTTATTCTAGACAAGTTAGTCGTTTTCCTTTGTTTTCAGCATGTAACAGTTCTATACTGTCTGTATATAATTCGTGCTTGTTTCCTATACAATGGATACTCCGCTCTTAGTTAAAGTACAGGTTTTTTGTTTATTATTGACTAACAACTTTCCAAGTTATATTTCTTGACTGGAATAGTTTTTCTCCTATATTATTAAGATTATCACATATTGTCTGACTAAATTTGTTATAGTAATTAATTAAATTATAGTTAGACTTATCATTATTCGATCCTGCCTAAGTTTAAAACAGCCTTTTCTATCCGAATAAATATCAGAAGATAACTCTTTAATTAAATATAAAATAGAGTGCAGCCTAAACTATATAGGCCAAACAGAACGTAACTGTAAAGTAAGATACCATGAACATATTGAAAATAAAGACACATCCAACTTTGGAAAACATTTACTCGAAACAGGACATACATTGAATCCAGACTAAGAACCTAAAATCGTACATATTTGTAACAAGAGGAAAAAACTGGATCTACTAGTATCTCTAGAAATTAACCGTGTAGACAAAAATAACAATTTAATTATTTTGAATATTCAAATAGACATAAATAAGTCACTGTTGCTTAATTTATTTAATTTTAATTTTTACTTGAGGGGTATACTTCAGGCTCTCCGCTTTTGAATTTCAACCGAAACCAGTGCACCAATATAACGCTCAGGTCATATATTTATTGTTGGAAACTCCAGAAAATATTATACATTTACATTTGGTTTTACCTGTTTACCTGTACACATTTAAAATTTCTATAAAAGCAAACGTGGTCATAACAGTATTATGCACTCTTGAAAATGTTTTAATAAACGAAACTGGTCAAATAAAAAATTAGTGAAGTTGTGAAAATTTATATGTAAAACTGTTTGGAATTTAAAAACAGATCTCTACAAAAAAGTAGGTATTTTGATTTTATATTGAATTCACTTCAATTATATATTATTATTATTATTATTATTATTATTATTATAGGTTGAAGTTTACTGAAATTTTGGCAACCCTGTAGAGAATATTCAATATCTAACTTTATGGCATGGTGCCGTGTGCCTACATTTACATGTATGTACGTACATATATGAATAGCTGTTGCGGACACGGATAATTAGAAGGGTGATTACACCTATGTAGATTTGGCGTTGAAAATACGCGGGCAATATCGGATAATAGTGAATTATAAGTAGCGGCTTACCAGGCAATCGGCTATCATAAAGCTTGAGGTAAATTTTAAATTAAATTCGTTTTATGACACGGATTATACTAAACCAGCCAACTTTTAATGATCTTCAATATTGCACTAAATTATTAGGTTTAACTTAATTTATATGCAACAGCTGATTCCCGCGACTTTGTTAGTAGATTTCGAGGTAATATCGTAATACTTTTATTGAAGATAAATATTAGTCAACTAAAGAACAAAACCATTTTTTATCGAAGTTGAATGATGCGCGCTCATCGAATTACCTAGTTATTATTTTATTTATACAGATTTTAACATTTCAATAAATTAGTGATTTTAAATTTGTAAGTTACTCATAAATAATGATAGACCGGTCGAAACAGTTGTAAGAGCATTTAAAATAAACTAGGTGAAACATACCTACTACTCTATTATTGCCAAATTATACATATTACTCAATATTGACTTCCGAATACATTAGTAATGAATTAAACTTCCAATTCGAATTCTGAACAATATCAGTCCAAGGAGGGAACATTGATGACCTCCCAAGAAACCACACTGTTTCAATCGCATACGTTTGGGGTGTGTAGAATTATTACAAGCTTCAAGATTAGTAGGAAAGTAGCTAAATTATTAGAAAGTACGAAAAAAAAGTAGTGTATATATTATAAATTTAAAATAAGTAAGGTTATACAAATACAAAATTAAAATAAAAGCGTGCCTAGCTGACATTTAAAATACGATGCTGTTAGTAACGAGATTATTCCAGATGAATATTGGGTGCTTTTAAATCTATTGTATCAATTCGATATCGTGAAACTCTACTCTCGCGATAGTATGTAATATGGCGGCGTCATTGTCAAGATACTGCTATGAAGGACATAGCTCCCCGTACGCCGCGTCTAATACTCATGCAAATAGAGGCGCAGTGCATCATAATTTAATGCTTTTCATTTAACGGATTCTTGGCCAACGGTCTCATAAGAAGTATTTGAGGTCATTAAAAGTTTCATGGAGTAGAACGTACTTTTCGTTTTTTTTTTTCAATTTTTAAGATAAATTTGTGGAATATAAGTATAATATATATGTTAGGCTTAAAGTTAAGAAACATTTTTAATCTGTCCATTACCGACTACATTAAAAGTGGCATAGGTACACTAAATTTCTGTAACTATTATTATTAAAGTTTACAAAACATGGTGACAAATCCAGTTTTTAACAAGATACAACACAACGTCTATGTAGTAAAGTAGGAAATGTTTGTTGAAAAGGTAAATAAACTCAGCAGATAAAGAAAATATGAGGCAATCATGATGAAGGTTGTATCAATTTCATTCGTTTGAAGGAAAACCGAAGAATGCGAGACTGTTATAAAATTTCAGTTGAATTTAGAATTCTTTTATAGCATGGATATGAAGTTGTCATGTCAAAAAGGCGAAAATATACTTTTATCAGCCTAAAATTTAAGAGATGCGATGATAAAGGAGGTGGCTAGAATGCTAATAAATGGATGCTGCACTCAAGTCTCCCTTTGTATAATGAGAATAAAGAAATAGTGACATTTTTTGTTGATGTATGATGTGCATAGATGTAGCATTTCATACAACTAGGGCAGAAACAAAGGAACTGATTATTTCCTCCGGAAACATTTCCATCTCGGTTATAATCTAAAGTCAGTGGTATTTGCTTTCGTCAAAGTAAATAGTTGTTGATAAAGGAGAGATTCATAAATGAAAAGTCTTGTGAGCATAAATGCAAGCGGATAAAGCCTTTTATTGTATTAGAGGCAAAAATAGGTACACAAGGGGGTAGAGGAAGACCTAGATTAGATTACTATTCACAAGTAATTAGGGATGTGGGATTATGGATTGGCAGAGAATTGGAAGGAATGGAGGTTCGTATCCAATCAGACGACCTTGTGATAATGAAATATGTACTTACAATTAGTACCTGGTTGGTTGAACATCGCTCAGGTAATCAATATCGGTCTTACATTAGATAGAATTTCTATCCACCTATATATATACAAGATGAATATACAGGGTGTATGTTAGGTTTCACAACCAACACTTACACAGACACACACACACACACACACGCACATAAAATACTCTCATTATCATTTCACATTCATAATTCCACACGGCTGAAGATGACCTAAACTTAAAGGTCCTATAACGGCCTGAGGTAGAGGTGTTTTAGTGGGTAGGTCCGAGGACACCTTCCTCGGGAATCCGACCCTATCCAGTCATACGGACGGCTGGGTGTCTTTTGAAGATTTCCCCTAATCCCCGAAAACAAAAACAAATGTTAAGTTTCATATACTAATGTGATATAGTTTCTTGTTAAAACTGTGTGAAAACAAGTTTTTCTGAAAATGAATCGAATTATCAGCCCAAAAGGCCTCTTCATTAAAATTTGTAATAAGAATATAACAATGGCTCCTATTGTATTATAGAATTGGACAGTGTACCCGATAAAAATAAAACCGACCAGAATTTGTGGTAATCAGCTATAATCGAGCGTTGTTATCTAGCGCCAAAGCAAATACCATCTCCAGGGACGCGTTCCTATTTTGCATGAAGTTTATAGTTAAACCATTTAGCTGAAGCCGGAACTTAGGTTATCATATTGGAATTTACAATATAACATAGAGTAGATAAGTTAATTTTTGCTTGCTTACGGAGTGAGACGTTCTCAAGTCAAAAATAAAGAATGACCGTGGAACCTGGAGCACGTAGTAGCGCAGTTCATGCAACTTCATTACCGTAATCGCATCTCTGTGAACCAATGAAGGAGAAATGCTGAACTTCTGCAGAGATTGAATTTCGCATGGAAAATATTCGCACTTAATAGAAATGGGCGTAACACACTTCCGCGTTGTTTTGTAAACGTAACTTACAATATTGTATCGTGGAAACGTGGATTATATAGAAAAAAGAAGCATTTCAAATTACAAGATATCAAATAAATGAATATCTACAGCAGAATGTAGTGGTTGCAAAATATACATGCAAGATGGAATCTACGGATACTTCGTTGTGATCCATAATAAATAATAATAATAATAATAATAATAATAATAATAATAATAATAGTAGTGGCAGTTGGTATCTGCACAGACGAGAGAGAGTTGTTTAAGGTAGAAGGTACAGCACGCATGCATACCTTTTTTAAGAGTAAAAAATTATTTATGTTCATTTCACGCAAATTAGTTTCGTTTTCGAAACACACCATCTCAATACATGCCGCCACGAACAAACAAACAAACAAACAAACAAACAAACAAACAAACAAACAAACAAATAAACAAACAAACAAACAAACAAACAAACAAACAAACAAACAAACAAACGAAGGGGTGGGTATTGGAATCGGTAAAATGTTTAACAATGGGGAATTGTCTACTTTTAATTGTTCTTTTACTAAAAAATACTAGGTTTAAATTTATATTTTTCTACTATTTCTAATAATGATATGTGGGACTTTTGTTGAAAGCTATCACTTTGCAACCACAAACTCACAAAAGATTTAATTTGACTGTTCAACCTATCTACAATTCGAATTGGGGTTTTACTATAATTAGATGGTCATCTGTTACGTATGTAATTAACCGCTGAAATTGCTTCGACGCAGTCTTCGAAGAACGCTCAAGTCGATTATGAAACACCTCGCGGTTTCACATAGAGTACGATTTTTACGTTCGACCATGCCGTTTTGTACTGCAGTATAAGTTGTAATTAAACGTCTCGTAATACCTTGCTTAGTTAAAAATGCTTCGAATTCCCAACTACAATATTCAGTACCGTTGTCCGATTGAATTGATTTTATCGCCCCGCCCGCTTAATTTTTGACAAGCGATTTATATCTTTTAAACGCTTTGGCAATTTCACTTTTCGATGTTAAAAATCGAAACTTCACGCCATCGACTGCAGTTGTCTATAAACGTTGCGAAATACCGCGCTCCTCCGACTCAATTATCGGTATCATATATCGGTATGCACAATCGCCAAAAATTTTGTTTTAGAAACGGTTGTTTTGTTAAATAGCCTTTTAAAAAAGTTTACACTAGTTTACAGTTTCATTTTTCTTTAAATCCCATTTAATAATTTCACGTGTTATTAATGATTTTAAATGTTTTTCATTTATATGTCTGAGACGAGCAAGCCACATTTTCAAAGAGTTGTTCGACTTTTGTGTATACTAAACTGCTCGGTACGAAATAAAGTCCGCGTTTTCTTTCCGAATTTAAAATAATGTATTCTTTCGGGGTTCGAATTTTGTCACCTTTGCGGTTAAAAGTTACGATGTATCCAGTTTCGGTTATTTTACTTACTTTGTTTTAATTTTGTAAACACAATTTCATTGAACCACTACTGTCTATGGATGCACTCGAATTACTTGCTAAATTTAATCGCCGATGTGGTGTTTCCATCATTTGTGCAAATTTTGCGGAATTTCCGCACATGTAAGCTGTTGATCCGCTGTTAAGAACCCATCTATTAGTATTTATGGGGAATGCAGCGCCCTCACTTGTAAAGAGTGAGGTTCCTTTCGCCTTACTCTTCGTGTTTATTTTCAACATGTAAGGCTGAAAAATTTGCGTTGATAACATAATTAATAATAACCATCTTTTCAAAGAAGGCTGTAATGCCTTACATTTTGAAAATAAAACATATAAATTGTCATTACTAGAAATAGTAGAAATAAATAAATTTAAACCAAGTAATGAATGAATAATATCCCAATCAATAACATAAAATTTAAAATTTGAGGAATATACAGGTGTTTCGATTATCAGGTAAAGACCAAGCGAAGGAATGCACTATAATAAGGGTTCATATATTGACCATGTCTTTATTAAATCGACAATAGATTGCAGTGTATAAAAGTTTCATGAAGGAATCACTGATCACTACCTTTTATTAAGCCTGTTAAACATTTTAAATAAATCTGACACAATCAAAACAGTAGGCAATCACAATAATTGCAAAAATTGAAAATATTAAGCAATTGAGAAACTGGTTCAGATAATTCAGAATTGTATTGAAAAGGCTATTTATAAAATAAATAAAACCAATAATCGCAGAAAAGATTGGATAACTGCTGGTCTAGTTAAAACATGTAAAGAGAAGGAAATATTATTCAAAGAGTGGAAAAATATAAAGAATATAACAAAATTTTAAAGAAACTATTACAATACGTCAAAGACAATCATGATAAAAAGAGACTAAAAAAAGGCAACACAAGAAGTTATAGGCATATGTAAAAGAAAAGCTGAATGTTACAAACAATGCTGGTCTCATTAATTACATTAATGAAGCAGAAGGAAAAAACAGAGTTACTAAAGCTAGCAAAATAGCAAAGAAATTTAATGATCACTTCGTCTCAATCGGCAACAAAAGTATTTAATTCTCACTCAACTTACCGCAAAGCCAAAAATAACTCAATATAGCGGCAATAGAAGTACACCATCTGTAAAAATTTCAACTGTCTAACTATTACGGTTCATGATATACAGCCTGGTGACAGACGGACAAACGGACAGCGGAGTCTTAATAGGATCCCGTTTTACCATTTGGGTGCGGAAGCTGATGTTATAGGTACCTATACATAAAAACGGTAGCATCTATGAACTTAAGAAGTACAGACATGTCTCCTTAGTTTCTAATTTCACTAAGATTTCTGAAAGGGTAATAAATGAGAGAGTAATTGACTTTGATGATGCTAATAACCTAATTAATGAAAATCAGTATGGATTTCGAAGGGCAATGGGTTGCAGACAAGCATTGGCTGAACTAAGTGATTGTGTTTACAACTGTATGGATTCTTCTAGACCAACTGCAATAGTTTTCATAGACATAAGTGAAGCGTTCGTCTGCGTGAATCACAATTTACTACTGAAGAAATTAAAGAGAGTGGTAATCAGAGGAATCCCACTATAACTATTCAAACGTTACTTAAATGGCAGAAAAATCAGAACTACTATTAATATAGTCATCAGTGAAGAAAATAACTTCCATATTGGAGTACGGAAAGGACTTGTACTAGGACCCCTATTATTCCTTTTCTATATCAGCTCCCGATTAAAACAATTCAAAGACATTAGATCTTTCGCGGACGATACGGCAATGTACTGCGAAGCGAGCAGCTGCGAATAGCTCAAAATCAAACTAAAACACAAACTAGAAGTCGCTTTCTATTGGCTAAACAAAAACCGCCTTGCAAGCAATATACAAACAGCCAACTTGATTACCTCAGGCAAATGTACGGACTCAGTACCGAAGGATTTTATAATAAAAATAGACGACACAATAATAAATAGTATTGCAAATACGAAGTATTCAGGACTAATAGTAGATTGCAATTTCAAGTGGAACGAATAAGTAAATATTCTGGTAAAAGGAAATCTATGTTTTCCATAAATTAAAATAAGCAATGAACACAAAAACATTTCTGCAAATCTACTATGGTCTTCTTAATAGTATCACAACGTACGGGATTAAATCATGGGGTAGAGCTTATAAAACTGTATTGGAACTTCTTGAATTAATTCAAAGAAAAATCATGAGAATTATTGATGAAAACAATACTGGCAATAAAACGCCTTTACCAATTCAACAAATGTACAAGTTAAAAGCATTGATGTATTCCTATAATAACCTGAGCGCAGAATACCAAAATACGAGGGTATATCAAATATAAACGGGACTGATTTTTTTTTAAATTACGGAGAGGTCAGTGAACTGGTAGCAGTAGATGAAAATATGGCCTATGCCGATAAGGAGAAAGGAAGAACCAACCTCAATTCGCTCAAGTCTTTTTAGCACGAAAAAAAAACAATGAACGAGGCAGAAGTGCAAGTCTCCATGAAGCAACGGATTATTATTAAGTTTTTGGTCTAGGATAATTCCCTTCAATCGAAATTTTGTGGCGATTGCAGTTTCAGTTCGGAGACAACACCCTGTCAAGAACTCGGGTGGCAGAATGGCACAAGGAATTTTCTGAAGGCCGTGAAAAGATCGGGAACGAGAGCCATGCTCGCCGCCCAATGATAAGTGTGACCGAAGCCAACAGTGAGGTGGTCCGGATTTTATTGAGTGAAATCGACGCATAACTCTCAGGGAAATCGTTGATGAATTGACCATTTACGAGAGTGTCTGAAAATACGCAAAGGATCCGCTAGATGGGTTCGGGTTCCCCGACTGTTATCGGAGGATCGCAAGCAACATCGATTGGAGATGCCGCAGCGACACTTCAATCGATTCCAGCAACAGGCTGAAGCATTTTTGAATCGCATCGTCACCTGTTCCGAAACATGGGTGCACGTCTACTACTACACGCCGGAGTCAAAACAGACGAGTATAGAGTGGAGAAAAAGCAACGAGAGGGGACTAATGAAGGCAAAGACATGCTTGTCAACCGCAAAAGTAATGGCAACAGTGTTTTTTGGTCGGCAAGGTGCTTTTCACGTTGACTTTCTCCATGATCGACGCACGATTAATGCGTAATATTATTGTGATCTATTGGATGCCGCAAAATTGTCATTTCGAATGAAAAGGAAAAAGCAATCGATCAGAAGTGTCATTCTTTTGCATGACACAGCCAGGCCCCATACGGCTACAAGACAATAATCGGTTGCATTAGACTGGGAAATACTGAAACATTCGCCATATAGACTCGACTTGTCCCCTTGTGACTTCCATCTTGTTGGGCCATTGAAAGAAGCGCTTGGAAGCCAACGTTTCCACAAGAACGACGCAGTGAAAGCATTTGTACTTCAATGGTTACAAGAACGTCCGAAGAGTTTCTACAATGCATAAAAAAGCTCTCAATCAGATGGAAAAAATGGGCGATATACTATGTAGAAAAATAGTATATGTATCGAAGTCTACTTAAATACAGCTCAAATTTTTTGCAAAACTAATCCAGTTAATATTTGATACACACTCGTAGAACTATTCAAAGTACAAATAAAGTGATACCTTTACCCATAATTACATTAAACTGTGGTTCAAAAAAGTACACCCACTTAGCAATGAAAACTTTTAATGAACTCCCCAACATCCTAAAAGTATCGGATAATAAGCACAAACAATACATCAAAAAGAAAATGACTGAGTAGATAAGGAATAATGGTGGAAATTTGTAACCTACATAGTTATACCTTGACTATATATATATAGACAAGAGACTTGACTTAAATGAAGAAAGTAAACACGGGCTACTAGATATATAGACGCCTTAGTTACCTAGAGATAACTATACCTCAGAATATGAACCTACCAAAAGAATGTATTCAAATATATTTTCTTGTCTTAGATAAGAAAACGATACAGTAAACACTATGAGGTATTATATTTATTAAATCACATATTATACCTTTAGCTTTTAAGTTACCTAGCTTAAGTATCTTTATATTTAAGGATTCACTTCTGTGTAAAAGTGCTTCATTGCACTTCCTTACAGGAACGAATGTCTAAACGTTCAAGTGAAGTTAAATAAATTAAATAAAAAAAATTAGACAATTCCCCATTGTTAAACGTCTCTATCCCTACCCCTTCAAACATTATTTACGAACAATACACTGTGTTAGTTTAAAATACTATTGTATATTTCTGATGAAGTTACACTGTGGCGAAACAATTGTCAAGCAAATAAAGTTTGATTGAGATTTACGAACAACTAGCGTAAAAGTTCATGCGAATTTTGTCAGTAGTTCTGTTTTAAAATGTTAATTCTTTCACATATTTGATCGATTTTAGCAAATGTTTAACTCATCCCGTGGGTCTCTACCAATGATTTTCCTTTAGCACGGTAATGTTTTTTTTTTTTTTTTGATTGTATAAAACGTTTCAAACCAGTACAAAATGCCTTTTACATATTACGGGCAGTCTACTACAAAGCACTCATTCAGTTCCGCTGATGTTAAAAATGCGTATCTATCTACGTACATACGACGTCCTAACTCAACCCATTTGTATCTGCCTGGCGTCGCCGATAATTCCACTAAAAAAGGGAACGAAGAAAAGTGTTTCGACTGATTCAGGGATTTAAAAACAAATCAATTTCCTTTTTTCCATTTAAATGTCTCTTATAAATAAAAATTTCGAAAATGGTGTAAAATAGACGGTCGGTGGAAGGTTTGACAAAACTAATATAAATCAAAAACAAAGAAAAATAACAATATGTTCTTGGTTAGTATTCACTCGAAACTGTCAGATGTAGATCGCGATTTCGAACTCTGTTTGTTGGTTCTCATCAGTACGTTGTAGACAGCTCTGACAGAACACTAGCAAACCTACCTATCTGGTTATGGACCTACCAAGTCGATATCCTTATTACAAAATTGTTGAACACTACTGAATACCACGGATAACGTTCACTACCCTGTTTTCACTAATGCAAAATAAAGAAATTACTTATGCATGCACGAATGTGCATGAATTTGAAATGTTCCTCGAAAAGGTAAAATGGAAACAAATTAATTTTAGCCTTCTTATGTAAATATTTCTGTTAAGTTAGAATTCTTGATAAAGGCTAATGCATTATATCAAAGCAATTTTTTCAGAAATCATAATGTGATACACAATACATTAATATCAATTTCAGCATTATTCCTGCAATAAAGAAGAGAAAATAGGTTAGGTTAGGTTAGGGTAGGTTATTGTGCTTTTAAGGAATTATAGACTCACATCTTGTAAGGGAACACGACTCAACGCAACGTTCCATTTTAGACAAGTTATAGCTGTTTTAGTTCATTTATCAAAATTAGAGGTTGAAGTAAGTTTTGCTTAAACTAAAATAAATCAAAGGCAGAACAGTTAGGGTGGTACTTAGTCCACCTCCCATTACACAATGTATTACTTCCGTTAAGGTGTAAGAAATTAAGTATAAAATAAGTTATCTTGTTCTAAAAATGGGGATTTTCGAAACAAAGCAATTTGCGCTTTACGGTGTTAATATCTTCCATAAACCAGAATTACTATTCTCAAGTAAAGTAACAATCAAGCTTTAACGAAAGAAGTGGATATTCAGCGAAAGTGTAATATAACAAATATACAGCTATGTTAGTAATAATAATTGGCATGTATTGTAGCAGTCAATATTTAAGTCTCTTTTAGTCAGTATTTAATAAGATATGTTATAGTTAGTATTTAAAAATAAATGGTCAGTATTTAATCTAAGGGGTAAGTATTAAAATCGAAGAGGTTATTATTTAAATCCAACTAACTGACTAATCTAACCTAACCTAACCTTACCTTTACACTGACCGTTTAGTGTTTTCATATATAGGACTTCCTTGGTAATAAAATACTGATCGAAAGTTAGTTTATATACTGACAAAAACGGGTTATAATACTTGCTAAACGTGCTACTAATTTATGGGATTCAATAATATTAAAATAGTTACAAAATGGTTTTAAATACTAACCATTTAATTTATTAATATTATAATTTACAAATTGATCTGCAAACAATAATCTTCTTTCAGAATTTGACTACAAATATTATTGTTTTACTATTTATGTGTATTGAGCTTTAGTACATATACTCTGGAGTAAAATAGTGGATAGAACGGAAGGATATTGTCAGTCTTCTATAGGAAACGTGGAAATAGGTGGGGGTAGTAGTTAAGGAGAGATCAATGAGATGGACGAGATAAAGACAGTTAAGGAGCTTAGACCACCTGTGGAACATTACTGCCTCCACGATCAGAGGAAACCACAGAAAGCTCTGACGGACTTGGAATCGATCCACTGTTCCGAATGCAAACCTGTGGTCTACTGCATTACAATCTATTTCGATTTTTTAAGCTAATGGTTCACCTGGTAAAACTGCATTTTAACTACTTAACATCCAATAAGAAACCTTTTTTAACAGGTAGCAGCCTATTCCTACAGATTCCTACTTATTAATATTTATTAGATTAGAGTTTCCAATTTTTTCATAAACAACTTAAACTAACGTAAATAAAAAAATAATAAAAGGTTATTGAATGTAGTTCATACAAAAATATTATTTCCCTTAAACTGCATGAATTTCACAATAAAAGGTTGAAATACGTAGGTACTGAGGCGGTCGACTATATATATTGAAATAACTCGCGACCGATCTCATTATTTAACTTGAATAGAAGATACATAGCTTCATCTTTTAAATTTCACGAGAGCAACAACCATCAGAAAGATTTATAGACTGCTTTGTAACAACGTTGGCTTTAAACTTCTACTTACGTTGAGAAAGCGTATGCGACTTTTGTGTGGTTGAAATCCAGTGCACGAGATTGATTGAATCAGAACATTATTTTGATCTTTCCCACTTAAAATTCAAACTTACCTTATGATAAAAATGAAACGAAAATCTATTACCTTGAAATATTGCCTTTCAGATATCTGAAGTCGTTGAAAAGTAGATATTGAAAATTCAGTCCTACTTGCACGGTAGGTAACTAGTCAACCCAATTTATGCTGCATTATGATAATAATCATGCATTTGTATATCGTTGCTCTTGAGAAAACAAAATCACATTAAATAAATATAGGGGACATGCTTATTTCTGACATATATGTATGTACCTTATAACCTCGCTAGTACAGCCCATCCAAATTTGGATAGATGGATACCGCTGTTGATGGTACATAGTACTTACAATTTAATCATGGCATTCCTACATACCGCAACATGAAGATTTAATCACAGCCGGCAAGCGTTTAGCCCATGATACTAGGGGGGAAGGGGGGCTGAGGTTGGGTGGGCGCAATTAAAATAATTGGAAAGTCTCAAAACAGTTGTAATTTTCGCAATTTACAGTCATTAAATTTTCGTATTAAGACAAACAAATCAATATTCTTCGTATAAACTTTTTCAAATACCAAATGAATTAAATTAGCTTGTCGTTGGTGCTTTATAAACATTTTTTGGGGTCTGTTGATGGTTGATCCGTGTAAGTACCGAAAATGCTGACTCGTAAACAGCTGTACTACATCCAAAGGTATGGCAAGTCGCTAAAATCTTGTAGGTCTCCTCAAATGCAGTTCGTTGGTTATAAATTTCAGCGAACATGTCGTCAAGGTTGTACTTTGAGCAATAATTTTTCACAGCATTTATTTCGCATGGTGATGGTACCTGGATTTGTAATTTCTTTAAAATTCCTATTTCATCGATGTTCAGTTCCACAACATTTGTAATGATGTTTGTTATGAGAAAATCTCAAGTGCAGTTCCGCAAACATCAAAAAGTTTCCATGTGTAAAGCTTTCAAATTTTGCGAAGAATCGTCATCGGTTTTAAATCTTTGGCCTATTTTATCAACAATTATGAAATTCATTAACAATTTGCTTGCTTTTCTTTGTCTCTTCGAATTCTTCACATCTTGAGATATGTCATCCGAATTAATATTAAGAACTGTTGTGACTTTATGAAAGATGTCATCGAAGGATGTATCATTCCTCATTCCTTCCAAAGTTTGAATGACTGCGTCGATGACCCTGATGGAATCTATTAAACTTGACTCTGTGGACTACAAAATTTTGTCAGCTGGTTCAATTATTCCCAAAACGTACTTCATTAGGCATAGGCAAATTCGAAATTCAATATTTCGGGTAGTGATAAGAATACCAGTCCCTTCGGCCACATATTCCCCATTTATCTATTTACTCTCTGCAATCTCTTCCAAGGCTTGTAAAATGCTGGAATGGTTTTCAAAAATGACTTTGGTAGTTTGTAAAAGCCCACTCCATCTTTGTTTCAGTAATCTTGATAGAGACTGACCCCCACAATATTTTGCAACTGTTCCACTAAAGAGCACTGGTCAAAATATTGTTTCAGGGAATCAATTTCGTTAACGACTTTTACTATAACCTATAACCCTATAAATGCCGGCTGTTGACTGAAGGGGGCTGGGATCCTTCTAGGGGGGCTCAGCCCCCTGGAGCCCCCCCCTGCCGTGGCTACGGCCCTGGTTTAGCCACAGCTACTGCTACATCTTATCTATGACCCATGAAGACCAAATACTGACATTTAAACACGTGACAACGTTAATGATTTTTAATAACAGCTTACGATTAACAGATACATCGTGATGTCGAAAGTAGGTCTAAGACACAGTTACACCCTTTAATTAGATGTTTTAATAACCAGGTAATTTCACATTTGTATCAAGAGAGTAGATAGCTCCACAGAACAACCTTGATAGCCACAGCCATTGAATATTGACATTTCAACACGTTCAACATTTCAAGACGTCAATGTTGTTTTATTAAAAGTAACATCCAGGATATCGAAAGTTAGTTAAATCCAACCTTTCAAATCTTGCTAAGATATAGAAAGAAATCACAGTGGAAATTATCAGCCAGAACGAGGGCACACCAATCGACAAACTATATTTCCTTGTCATAAAATTGTTTGTGTCTTCTTGTCGTTTCCTAACAAGAAAACCTACAAATTTAATTTTTTTTATAGAAAAAGTCTCATTATTATATTCAATTGAAATTATCGTATGAATTTATTTTGATGATAATTTGTAAGTAAATAAATACAGAACCCTATCGCTTGGATACAAATTCTAATTCTCTGCTAATTTTACTACATCAAAACAGTCAATTGAAACTTAATTAGAAGTAGTGAAAGCTCTGATTTTTTGATACGTACAGGTGATGGATGATGTGTCTCATTAAGTGGGAAAACACTTGTATTGAGCGCGACAAAATATCGAAGATTAAATATACAGGGGCAAAAGATTAACATGCTTAAACAGCCTTAAATAAAATGAAAGCGGTATTGGCAAAAGAATAAAATAAATGAAAAAATTAAAATAAATAACAATACCTAAAACAAAACCACTGATATGCAAGTAGGGCTATAGCTAATATAAAAATTGGAGATAAAAAGCCAAAAGGAGTCCCCGATTTTCTGTTGTCACGAACGATTAATTTGTAAAACAGAAAAAGATTGATAAAAGTGTATGTTTGAAGCATGAATCTGTGTGGGTGCGAAACGTGGACGTAGAGTACGGTGGAAAAGAATAAGTTAGATGATGAAATTACTGTCGATAGTAAAGATTAGAAACGAGGAAGTGTTGCAAAGAGTAGTAGAACAAAGAACGCTATAGAAGTAAATATATCATGAGACATGAAGAGTTAGTGAGAGACATATTAGAAGAAGAAGTAGGAGTAAAGGGAGGCCTAAGAAGACCGGAATTTTATTACTGTTCGCAAAAAGTTAAGGATGTGGGTTGTTCTAATTTTTGGGTAATGCGAAGATTGGAGCTGCGTGTCCAGTGAGTCTTCGGACTGACAGTGCTTTTATTTGTTTAAACAAAGCAAAATACTAAAAAATGAATAAATATAAATATGAAATCAACAGAAACAACTACTCCGAGGGCTAATACCCCTACCGGCATTGAATTACACTGTTGATTCCGAACGATTACTAGACGAAGATAGCAATCCAAGAAAAGAAGGTAATAAAATCCTTTTTTCGTCTAATTATAAAGGATCACAGATCCCACATTTGGAACGCGTTCTACACAGTAGGCACAGCCCACCGAAAGCCATATCCCACGACCAGTTTTGATCTATCGGGTCTTATCAGATGGACGCTGGCAGAAAGGCTTTTGCAAGCTATATAATAAAAAATGAATATTGAAACCCATATTGAATTATGTGAACATTACCATGATTTGAAATTTAACCATAGCAATCTTCACAGCCATGTTATTTACAAAAATTATAATTAACGTCCGTCTGCAATAATTTAAAAATTTCTCCTCTTTTATCCCAAGTCGACATCAGTGGCACATTTTACGGTACAATTTACATTTTTTCATATAAAATATTTTCTATACGCAATAATTAGTTTTGTGTTGAGTTTATTCAATAAACAAAATTTATGAGGGTTTGTGGTTTAGATATGATTGAAATTTATTATGGCCATGTTGTTGTAAGTTTGTGATTTTAATTTGTTTTAATGTGATACATTTATTGATTAAAATTCCAGCTGAAGTAAACCAAGTTTCTGAAGTTGAATGAGCGTAATATTTTAAGTATTCTATTCATGCGGACGATTCTAAGGCGACCCTTTTATTCTCCCTTTTCCTAACCAAATTTCGAAACATCCGCTGATGAAATTACAAACTATCGCAGTAAAAGAGCAGATAGTAGCTCCACATTGTTGCGTAATATAATCGCCCCTTTCGTGACAATCTACTGTTTAGTAGCAAATTTTACGGACTGTTGAGTTTAATTTTATTTTCAAACATCCTAAGCCGCGGTTTATCCTCTACATATATAATTAAACGAATATATTTATTTGGCGGAATATTTATGGATTTTGTATTTAATTTGATCAAAAACGTACAAAAATAACGAAATAATGTTTCACCAATATTTATTTTTGGCAACTCGACAATATTGTTTCGATCGATTATACTAAATCTTAAAACTAATATCAACATATTTTTACTTACTATAAATTATAAAGGAGAAATGGGGAGTTGGTGAAGCCTAATTCTGTCTGATTACTAACTAAGGTTAAAATTAAAAATTTTGTACAAAGCTTATTTAATTTCCAGATTTTCAAGCAAAGGTAGTCTTCTTTCATCATTTATGTTGGATACTTTTGAATTTATTGAAATGAAATAATGGCTGAAACTGATACAATCTTCCACGAATCCTGTTTTATTAAGTTCTTTATTAATACTGAATTGATGTTCCTTTAATCGAGTCTCAATAGCTCTCCCACTTTTTCCAATGTAAATTGCATTACTCCACTTTTTAATTCCGGTGGTTGTGTTGGTTTATTTTTGACTAGTGAGGTTTTTAAATTTTTATTGCTGGTTTCTATGGCTGTAAGGTTGAATTTTTTTGTTTATGTTTTTGAATGTTGTATGGGATGGCATTGTAGATTAATTTAGACACCATCGTGTTAAGTTTTTATTGACTAAATTATCTATTATACTGGGTTTGTAGCCATTGTCTATAGTTATGAGTTTTATTGTGTTGATTTGTTTTTGATGGTTCTCTTTAGAAAGAGAAAGTTTAAAATTCTATTGACAATAGTATGAAACGCTGCAGGGTTAGTTTCTATGGAATGTGAATAAGAAGATGGTATAATCGTGTCTGTGACTGTAGGTTTCCTATAAATATTGAATGTTAAATTATTCTAATCCGAACGTGTCATTTCCAAATCCGAAAAGTATAAAGTTTTGTTAAGTAGGGAATTAATAAGATTTATGAATAAGGTGAACAGTCTTTTGGTCCCAGACTATATAAAAAATACGTCATCAACGTAACGTAATTTTGTAATTTGTAGTAGGTATAAATATGTTGACATTAGTTTTACGATTTAGTATAATTACTCTTCGACATGTTTATGTTGAAATTGTCTTCTACCATGATTCATAAGAGCACATGACAAGATCGATATATTCTTGACTCTTAAATATGCAACTGCGTTATTTGTCAATTGACAATATGTTTACAAAAAAGTATTTCGTGATTCACCTACAATTGCTTTTGTTACCCCCTTGAATCCGGTACCGTGAATAATTTATGCTCAACAAAATTTGGTTGCGAAAAAGATAAATTGTCCTGTTCCAATCAGTCCTCTCAGTATTTTCATCTCAACGCTACGACGTGTAAATAACATTAGCTGTTTCCTCTTTTTGCGTCATTTTCGCCCGAAAATTCTTTATAAAATAATCAAAAATCGAAGCAGAAGTCTGTACGTCATGTAAAAATACATTTAGATACATGATTTAACAGCATGCTCGAGTTCCCTGCTAAAAAAGACATTCTCATGTCGCTATTTTTGGAAGTTGATACAAAATTTAAGTAATTACATCTGTATTCTTTCATCCATTTATAAGTCATTTGTAAATGGAAATGTGGAAAAATAATCATTAATATTAAGAGCAGTATGTTTTTCTTACAGGTAGATAGTGGCATTAGTCATGTTTTTTAAATTATAAATTCATTCGTAAACCATGGTTAAGAATGATAGAATGGTAACCTCATAAATATTTATACGTTCTATTAAAACGATGATTAACCTAAAGTACATAAAAGTAATTTATTATGTGCTTAGTACAATGCACGCAAACTTCACGTAAAGGGCCTTATTGCGTGTTTATATTTACATCAAATTTATTGATGGACTGATGAAACATAATTTCATATAACATATGCAATATAACTATACGTCAATTAATCTGGTTTGGCACTTGACCTTTACAATTTAGGCAAATACAACAATTTAATGAATTCGTTTATAGTTAGAGACAGAGATATATTATTGTTTGGACAATATTGTTTTAGCCAATAGTAAAAATTGGATTAATAAAATTAAAAAAAAAATACATGAAAACGCCTTATAACACTACAAACAATGTTTATTGGTATGACCAAATGCATACATTTCGACTACGAAGTAGTAATTTTCAATGGTTATGTAAACTATGATTAAGAAAAAATTGTACTTAAATACTACCTGTAACTTATTGAAGACTATTGAACAGGGGATTGTTGGTGAACGACAGGTCAAAATTCATCAAAGAATCCCTGAATTTATGAATATAAATACACTCGTAAATTTTTAGGTCGATGTAATTCTAATAAGATTTTATTAGTTCAATATTGTAGTATATCCTATGTCCCGTGTTTAAGACATGGTATTCAACTGAGTCAGCAGTCATTATATAGAAGAATATAGTGGCTTCTTCAGGTAGAGGAATATATAGTGTGGCAAAATAATTATTGTGCATTTTACAATAAAATATTTTGTAACCAAACTTTGTGTTTGGCATGTTGTTACAAAAAGTGAAAGCCTAAATTTAAAATATTTTACGCTCTGTTTCAAAATTAACTTCTGCTTCTAGATGAGAGTTTGAAGCAATACTTTTAAACCACTAAGGTGGAAAGGAATAGAAAAAGTGAAAGCTCTCATACAAGCAGCCTGTGGGATTACACCGAATGTAAAGTGAAAACGTCTTTGCAGATCAGTTATTTACATAATGTTTTCCAAGATGACTCTTTCATGTTTGTATATGTGTAAGCTCCACTGACTACGACATTACTTAAGGGATTTAGCCACGCTAGTTTCACAGTAAAAAGCTCATCTTAGTAGAAGGAGATCTTTTGGTATCTTTACTGCCTTACAAACGATTGTCATTAAATATTTTAGTATCTCTTAGCTATTTGAATCAGAAAATCGCTCGACTTTTAAGAATTCCTACGGTAAACAACAACTTACTTGAATTTAATTTCAAACATCGCTGAGACTTAAGATTATCTCTTCATCTCATTAAGTCTTTTATCCATTTTATTCCAGCAAGTAGCTGAAATAAATAGTAAACAGAGCTGTTAAGGAATTGCTTGTGATTATTAAGTGTTGCACGCTACGCGTATTAGATTTTCCAACAAGGTTATAAGCTTAATTGCTACAAATTGAAATTCGACCAAATCCGGTTTTCTTAATGCTCAGTTAGCGTTTTATTTTTCCATTTTATGAATTTTGTCATCTTCTGTATTTGCGACAGCTATTTCGCATCTTCAGGTTAGCGTAACACACCAACCCACAAATTAATTAAATTCGAATCTACAAATGTTACGATATCCGACCACTGGTAACAGTGCCAACCTGTTAAATTTCATCACCGGATGTTTATGCTGTTGTTGGGGACTAATTTCACATGTCGGCAATTGGTTTAAGGATACCGACTAATTTCATATAGACAGAATTCATTGTATAGCCAACCGAACGGCGTGGTCTAGTGCTCTAGATCATTGCTCGCCGGTTCAAGTCTTCTGTGGTATCCTTGGATCATTTAGGCAAATGCTGAAGCAGTAACATTCCACAGATAATCTGTCACTCCTCTTCTGTCTTCATTTCGTCCGTCTCATCTCTCTCTCCCTAACCACACCACCCACCCATTCCCACAATTCCTTAAACAAGGCTGAAGAGGGCCTTAAGCCCTACCCTCCGGCTTTGCACCATAGTGTAGGTCGGAGGGACTGCCCGCTCACCAGCACGACTAGCCGGTGGGAATGAAACACAAAAAAGTTTTTTTTTGTATGGCCACATATAGAACACCTTTAGTATTTATTTTTGTAATAAAGAAGGTTTTGTTGTAAAATGATTTGAATAACTAAATATATATAAATACAGTCATTGGTATGCGCATTTTGATACCCATCCGTTATAAATATTATAATTATACGCGCGATAGAAGTTACACTTATACTTGCATATTTATTTAGTCGGCATGTAATAATAATTATGTATTTATTTAAACAAAATTTTCGATTAGGTACTTCAATAACATCACCGTGCAGTGCTGTCCGCTGGGTTGCAAACAGCAACCAGCGGCGATCGCCGAGACTAGAGCCACTGGCCACCTACTCCTTAACTCGCAGCCACAGTTTTAACTTTACACTGTCGAATTTTCGTTAATTGTGAGCACGCAATTTCTGATGTCTGCTAAAGTTTTATTGTCAACACGCCAAATGAAGTAAAACCAAGAATCTTTTTCACCAAATGCTTAACTGTGATTTATTTTATTAATCTAAGAACTACTTAAATTTAATTTAGTTTACTGAACTTCTTTTAGACATGAAATAATATTAAATGTTCATAATTAACTACGCTCAGCAGTGATCCATTTATCGACATCGGACAATTTCTAACCTAACCTAACCTAACCTAACCTAACCTAACCTAGCCTTACTGTACAGCAGATATAAGTAACACAGTAGTATCATTTTTTTAATATGTAGGATAAAAACTTCAAACTTAATTGTGTTTCATTCCCAACATTTGATACTAGTGGGTGCGCTGTTCCACCGACTTAAATTTTAGTGTAAAGTGGCAGATAAGAGAATGCCTTCTTCAATATCCTTTAGAAATATGCGAATGAATGGGTATTGATAGTTAAAGTGAGAAAGAGAGAAAATGAGTGCAATATTATCTACAAACTATTACTGCTTTGTATCTATTTCGCACCACTGATACTACAACTACACTTAGGCATAGCTTATGTTGACTAAGATGGGGAAAATCTTGTTCACTGTGGCATGTTAAAAGATGTGTCAATTCAAAAATAACCTATGCGCACACGCCACTCTGCGCGATTACTCTGAACGACCCTGCTTGTTTGCTTAATCATTAATTTCCTAAACTCTGGTCACATTTAATGAGACGCATGAAAGGAACGCAAACAAAGGTTAATTAATTTATGATAAAATATTTTGAGTAGATATAGGATGAAGCGGTTACGCCCCTGATCAATATAAGGTTTTCCTTCACGTTGTAATTAAATAGCAATTCATTATCCGTTAATTCATGTAATTTGTCGTACATCTGATAATTAGTCAAGACAGCAATTAGAATTTCATCTGACACTTATAACACATGGGCTGAAAATTCCGGGGCCTAACAAAGAAAACACGTTTTTTTTTATTCAAAATTGTCTATTCATTAACGTAATCTCGATCAAGAGCAACACAATCATTCCAGCGTTGCTCTAACATTTCAATACCACTTTGTAGAACAATTTATCTTTTGCCTCCAAATCTGGAGAAAATGTTGGATGTGGGAGCAATTCGAAGTTCAATTCATGTAGTCATGTGGTTTTGTCAGTGTTTTGATAACAAATAACTTGTGACACGGTGCGTTGTTTTGATGAAACAATTTTTTTTCTTTGCCATATGCGGTCGTTTCTTTGCAATTTCGGTCTTCAAACGCTTGGAGAGTTTAACGCTATATAATATTCATAGTTGATGGTATTTCCCTTCTCAAGATGAATATTACACCACGCACATCCCAAAATACCGAGGCCTTTAACCCATAACCTTTCCAGACGATTGTTGTGCTTTCGGGTGCTTTGGACGAGGTTCACCAGTTGCTGTCCACTCAGATGACGATCCTAACGATTCTGATTCCGGAATGAAATGATGGATCTATGTTTCGTCCATTGTCACATATCGACGCAAAAATTCCGGTTTGTTACGTATAAACCAAACACTGGCCAAACACTGCTCAGAATCAACATATAAACACGTTCTTGCTTTTGGTCAACAGTGAACGAACGCGGCACCCACATTAAACACAGCTTTAGCTTCGATATAGTCAAATGCTCATGCAATATAAAGCCAACATGTACTTTACGATGTCAGCTAACTCACGCAATTTCACTTTTCGATCATACAAAACGATTTTGTGGATTTTTTTGATGGTGGTGGTTTTCTCGTGTTACCGCCTCATTTGGATGTCCACTCCGTTCTGCATTATCAGTGTCTCTGTCTCTACGTACGTTTGAAGTTAGCAAACTAACGTTTTATTTTGTTTCGGTTGATTCCGATGGAGCGGAGTCTCATAACACTTTTCAAGTCATTACTTCGCTTCTTCGCTTGAACAGTATTTTTTTCCATAAAGAAGCAGTGTAAAATTAAAACACGAAATTGTTTTTGATCCATTGTTTAAAAAATAACAAAAGTAGGTAGATAAAGTCACTCTTAGCACAACAACTCATAAACTAATGAATAGAATTGAAATTTTAACAGCTGTCTTTTGAAGGTTAGTACTAACTTAAAAAGAGGCTAATGCAATAAAGCTAGCACCATCTAAGTGTTAGGCCCGGAACATCTCAGCTCTCAACTTTCATGTTATAATAAACAAGTACGCTGTTCAAACTTATTGTTGAAATTTAAGATACTCCGAAACTCCGATTACACTAAAAAGAAAACCTATTGGGTGTTTCATTCATATCAACTACTAATAATGGTGCAAAGCCGGAAGGTAGGATGGGGTGCACTCTTCAGACTCCTCTTAGGAATAGTTGGGAAGGGACTAATGAGACGGAGGAAATGAAGACATAAGAGAAGTGAAAGATTGGAAGATGGAATACTACTACCCCTGTAGTTGCCTAAATGATCCAAGGAAACCACAGAAAACATGGACCAGAGCAGACGGACCTGGAATTAAATAAACTGTAGCTAGCGCGACACTTCGATGGATAATCTTAACCTACGTTGTCAACGTATGCCAATGATGATGTCAACCGTAGTTGCCGACATAACGTCTGAACTTAACTGTCTTTTTAGACCACGGTCTTTAGCCCAAATCATAATTCTACTAATAAACACTAAGTTTCAATTTCAACACAGATATTCATCAAGACATGTAAATCCATCATTATCATTACTGTTACCCTTTAATAACATCACAGATCACATTCAAGGGCTGTTAGTTTGCATGATGTATACATCTAACACTGTAGGAAGTGTGGCTTTGTGACTTACGGACTGGCGGTCGTGACTCCACACCTGTAATAAAAATTACCATTACCACCAAAGGAATATGCTGAAGCCAGCAGGTAAAAGAAATTCTACACCTTACACAGCATTATGTTCAGGAATAATATTACACAAATTGTTTAGTCGACGGGAAATGATGTAATATTTATACCCGGCACGAAAGATCTTAAATTCAATTTAGTAGTCCAAAATATATAGCAAGCTATTAAGAAAATAAAGAAAATGTTTGTTGTTTCACAAGAAAATCAGTTTAAGCAAATTGTATGGCGTTACATACACCTGCTGCAAGGTTCCAGCTGGTTGTAGATATTAACGAACCGAACACAGGAAAAGAGAAATTGCATGTACAAGATTCATTTTAAATCTGAAACAATCATGAAATTCTGTTACACAATTATTTCTGATCTTTACATCCAAATAGTAATGTTTTAATAAATGTATAAAACATGATGTATTGAATAACTTAAAAGCTACTTAGCTAGTGTCGTACAGATTTGTTCACATTTATTTAAACAAGTTCATGAAAGGTATTTCTTCTTTAGTTGGATGCATCTACAATTGCATATTCAATATTTGTATATATAATTGCACATCTCACTGTGACTTTTACTACAACAAGGGACTATAAAATTATAAATATAGTTTAAAGATGCGGCAATTAGTAAAGAAAAGGTTCAGATGGTTACTGCCAAAATAAATCGAAGACAGTTACTTAGGGAAACAACTGAAATAAAAGTGGAAATGACCGCAAATATAATTCATAGGTAGGTACATTTATTATACTAAAAATATAATATAGTGTTTACATACATTCACCAATTATATGTGTACTTATATACTATTAGTATTTATAAAATGAAATTATCAATCAAATAATGAGATGTACACTATATCGACACCATTGGGCAAATAACAAATATTGGACAACTGTTTAAAAAAATAGATACCGTAGGTATCTTCGCGCACTTCTTAGAATCACTTGGAGGCAAAAGATTTGAAAGAAATGAAGTAGAGGAGTATGTGCCCAATTGGCTGACAACTCGCCCTCAAAAATTGTATGAAGAAGGAATATTCAAGTTTCCAAAGAGGTGGCAATTTAAAATTTAATAATACATTTTCAGAAACATTATTTGACATTATAGTCTTCCAATATTTTATTTAATGAGAAATTATAGCGACTTTTACAAAAATATTGCTTTATTTGACTTATCAACAGTAAAAAGCAAATATAGCTCGGTAGTTACAGAAATAACAATATTATAGAAGTATTAGTTCAATAATTAATAGGAAATCCAATGTTTTAGCAACGATGCGGCGTTGATGAAATTAAATTTTGCTGATCCGACGTTAGTGTGTACGGATTTGTTTTTTATACGAGTGTGCCGACAAAGAAGCAGCTGTTGACAGTGACAAGAACCGACAAAGGGGTGTTTGACAGAACCATTACCATTATTCAGTAATATTCCACAGATAACCTTTCACTTCTCTTCTGTCTTCATTTCGTCCGTCTCATCTCTCTCTAACCATACCACCCACCCATCCCCACGATTCCTGCAAGAAGGCTGAAGAGGACCTTACGCTCTACACTCCAGCTTTGCACTACAGTGTAGGTCGGAAGGACTCCCCGGCTACCAGCACGACTAACGTTTTTTTTGGTTACCGTTACAAAGTGTAAGAATTGAATACTTAATTGTATTTTCGACGTCACTGTAACAATTGTACGATAACTTGAACGTAGTAACAGAATTATTTCTTATTAGCAATTGTTGCGCTTTACACTTATTAGCATTAACAAGCAACGGGAACGTCGCGTCGGGTCGTGATAATTTTAATTCATGTAAAGACAGCAATGTCAATTGCAAACATGGCGTGAATACACGTTACTTACTAAACCCTCACATAGACCAAGTTGTTCGGATGTATATACAGGGTGGCTGTTAATAACAATTGCGGATTCTTTTCATCACAATTCTATAATCAGTCACATTACCTCAACAAAATGTTAACAGTTAACAAGATGCACTATCTATCTGAAAAAGTTTGTTTGTGTAGTAGTTGGGTGTGCATGATCGAAGTAAACTTATGAATAAATATTATAGTAATATAAGTTTATTTTATGGTATTAGTGTAATTGATAATGATAAATGTGGAAGTTGCTATAAATCTTTTTTATTCGATATAGAACAAGACTTGTAAATGACTTAACACACTAAAATTGGTTTTTAATGTAGTTTTTAATTATCAATGGGCATTATGCTAACTTCTTACGAGTGGTCATCGTTCAATTCTATAAATGAAAAAAATGGTTTGTAGTATAATAAATAATGTATAATCAGACGTTTGCGATTCTTCTTATCCAATTCTAAAGGAAGTCACAGACGACACTACAGACTTGGTCGGTCGGTGAAGGATTTCAATGTGTTCTTTGAAATCTGTAATTATCTTCCGTAATATCTAATCATTTTTAGCATTTTTATCCTGTAATGGTCTAGACTCAGGCGCCTCATAAAAAGTCTTACGACAAAAATTGAAACATTGAGCGAAATCGAATCACAACAGTGAAAAAACAATATTTCCCGATTAGGAATACCTTAATCAAAATCGATTATTTTTTTACTCTTGGTTGTAAATTCTTGAATCAGATAAAAGAATAGTTTAAATTGATAAAAATACATTCCTAGCACTATACTCGTAAGATTCCTTTACAATTGTTGATAATAAAAAATAGTTTATATTTAAATAAACAATTTCAAAATAGTTCCAAACATTCATTAATATTTAATACTAGTATCCATCGTAGATTACTATTAAATTAGATCAATGTTGAATATGTTGTTTCTGATTTAGGAATACATATTTATTGGAATTTTCCCATTTCCGGCGTTGCAACTAGAGCGTTGTCAAAATTTTACCTAAAATGGTTTCAACTCGGGCGTCGTGCAAAACAGAGAGATAATAAGTTCTCGTTTGGTGCGTTTTATCGATTACAATTTAGTACACTGCTGGTGGTGGCCTGTTATTAGATTAAACATGCATTGTTTATCAATCTTGAGTTTTATGTCATTATTATTTCTGTGGTGCATTATGATGGTATGGTTAGGTTAGGTTGTTATTAAGCTGTTTACTGCAAAACGTTTTAAACATTTTGCATCAGCAAAGTTGCTAGTCCTAAGCCTGGATAAAGTGTGAAGGAAGGTTTTACATAATATATCTGATATGTAAACAGAACGAAATGATTAAATTGTTATATTACTTAATCGACAAGGCTAATGACGACTACACCCGAATTGACAATTTTATTTAGCTTATTTTGTTGGGGACAGACTTGACGGTCGAGTTGGAAACTTTTTCTGTTAACGCTCGAGTTGCAACGCACGAGAATCTAATAAATCTACTGATTCTTTTCTTAATAATAAAAAAAATCTAAAGATGGTTATTCTTTATTCAAGAATAGTATGGACAAGAATAAAATTATTCTTAATTTGGGAACATTGTTGCTTCGGTGAAGATATGGGATACGTAATCGAAATTACTATAAAATTTTGTAGATACAATGATAAAATAACATTTATGAAATATCAGTAGTTTGTAATTGTGGTTAACAGTGGTAAGTTGAATTGATGTTTTAATTGTTACAATTTGTTTTTAAAGCCGATACTTGTGGAACTGCTTTTCTTTTAAATTTCGTATTCAAATCACTAGAGGGGAATTATGACAGTCGAATCCGCTTAAGCCGATCATGTTATGATGGTTCCTGCAATTGAAGGCGTATTTTCATATACTTCTTCCCGCTTAATACAAGTATAATCGCCTTCTTCTTGCGTAATATGCTTTCATCTCCCGGATGAAGTCTACAAATCAGTTATTTTGCTGCTTCTAACGGTTAGATTGATCGTTTTAAAAACATCATGGTATTATGAATAGTACAACCAGCGGATAATCAATATTCAAGATGAGATTACATTGAAAACCAACGATATGCGGCTAGTACTGAAATACAATTAAATCTGATATTTACATTCGATCTTTTCGAATTTATTTCGAATATGTTGAATTTTTTATGATTTAGTTCATAAAACGTTCAAATTATTCCCATTAACGAGAGCTGAAGTGACTATTTTACGTTTCTCCATACCCTACAACTGCAATTTTATTAAATTTGATAAATACACTTCTCTGGCATAATATACAATAAAATTTTTGCATGTATGTCTCCATGCTGCCATTACCAAACAATACAGTTTTAAATTTTAGAAAAATCTTTATGATACGCTTTGATGCAATCCTCTGCTTTATTAAACTATTATTCATTATCTCTTTTAATTCCTTCAGTTGTGTACACACTCCATTATTTCTCTTATCTTTTTTCTATATTCCTCTATAGTATCCTATGACCAAATCGTTTACTTCCTTACATTCGTCGCCCAACCATTTTCCAAAAATTCCCTTATTCAATTCAATTTCTAATAGTAAATAGTCTGACTCAAATATTTCTGCAATTTTAAAACTGTTTTTAGTAATTAGCAATACGCTAATTAGCCTTTTCATTGTTTGCTATAGTTTAGCGGCCAATTGCAAATAATTACATAAAAATTTTGGTTATTTTGTTCCCACTTATTACTAAGAGTTGTGAACAGAAAGTCTTTCTGCTGTAATGCAAAGTTAGAGGGCAGGCTGTAAGGGTCGTTCTTATTTTTAAGCTGTTTACGTATACCTATGGAAACTAATAAACTTATAAAAGATTTAAAAAGGATAACAAGACGTTTGCTATTAGGTATTTAGTTGGCAGAGAAATGGTAAAAATGTAATCGTTATGACTATTCCGATAAAAATTAGGTAATATTACCACATAAATTTCAACAACCTTAAGGCAGAATGACTTTATACGATATTTGTGATCGTAAAAGTTATTTATTTCTCTTCGTCATAAAATCTGTTTTATGATTAGATCCTGTTATTTTAGGAGTCTCGTCAACATCCTAAAATAAATTTCGTCAACAATTGAGAATTTGTAACCTTTGTCGTTTGCAATTTTTATTGCCAATCGTGTGCATTATTTTAACCCTAAGTAGGCATTCAGGATCATTCAAACTGTGTGGTATATTAAACGTGTTAAAAAAACTAAACTAAGCGTAAACTGATGTTGTCCTTCTTCGGGTGTACAGGCCGTCGTCGGTTGGAATTGCTTCCTAACGTTTCGCTAGCACGAGTGGCGAGTTTCTTCAGAGGTCTATCCATTTTCGCTGTTGGTTGTAGACTGTAGTTGTAGTTGTAGTCTACAACCAACAGCGAAAATGGATAGACCTCTGAAGAAGCTCGCCACTCGTGCTAGCGAAACGTTAGGAAGCAATTCCAACCGACGACGGCCTGTACACCCGAAGAAGGACAACATCAGTTCATCAACTGGCCGCGAAAGCCTTAATCAATTTGTTAAACTAAGCGTGTTAGAGATTTAGGAGTAGAGGTTATCAAGGATCATCTATTTCACTAAAATACTTTCAACTGTCGAGCACTTCCGGTTATATCGGAAATTGATGTCAACATTCTTATTTTAAAGGGAATGGTATATTTTTTTCGATGAATAGTTTCTGAAATAATTTAATTTATTGGAAAAAAGATTGCACCGCAACCCAAACTATAAAAAATCATAACTTCCATAAAAAATGACTTAGAATGTTGAAATTTTTATTAGTTATAGCCAAATCATAAAGCTAATGTCATGCCAAAACTTCAAACACGAATAACTTCATTTTTTCAAATGGCATCTAGTATATGTTATTTCGTCATTCGATTCCATTTTTTATCCTCTTATCATTCAATTTAAAATTAGAAAGTTAACATCAACTTCCGGTATAACCGGAAGTGCCCGTCAGTTGAAATTATTTTAGTTAAATATTACATCCCTGATAACCCCTTTAACACGCTTAGTTTTCCTAAAACGTCTAATGTAGTACTCAGTTTGAATAACCGTGTATATCCTGTACTAAAAAGTTTGGAATAAATCAACAACGGCAGTTAATTGATACGGTCAGGAGAACACGTGTCCTTTCTTATTTTTTCGAATAAGACAAGCATTTCTTTTCAATTTATTCTATAATTTATGTTCTTAATAACACCATAAAAAATATGTGTTGTTGCATATCATTGAAGAGGCGGCTCATGATGAAATGAAGCGAGTGTGTTGCAGATGTTCACTCGCCTACTTTTTTGTTAGTTATTTTGTCAGAATGGTGCATTAACACTGTCACCCCTACCTGCTTTATCGACACCAAGAAGTGAAGAAGGAAAATAAAATTATATACTTTTAAATATAAAAATATATATATAAATATGGATTCAGCAGAAACAACTACTCCGAGGGCTAATACCCCTACCGGCATTGAATTACACTGTTGATTCCGATGTATTAATAGACGAAGATATAACATATCCAAAGAAGAAGGAATTAAAATCCTTCGATAGGTCGAAACCGGTCGTGGGATATGGCTTCGGTTCGTTGTGCCTACTTGGTAGGACGCGTTCAAAATTTGAGATCATTGATCTTAACATTTAGACGAATAACGATTTTAATTCCTTCTTTTTTGGATATGTAATATACTTTTTGTTGCACCTATTAATTCGGTAGTTTCTCGAATAAAATTCTTTATTAAATTTGCATTAATGATTATAATTTTGAGCAATGGCTGCTATATATTACAAAAGAAGACGAAAGAAAATAATTTATTTTTAATGATGGACGACAAAAATAAAAGGGGTGTCTTCAACATTGCCATATTAAAAATATCAGCATAAACTCGTAATTCATTAGTTGAATGAAATATGGACCCATTACTTGACTGCTTGTCAATTGTTAAGACATATTTTCATTTTTACATTTTCTTTATACTGAACCAGATGAATTCTCTGGGCATTTGGTTAAGTGCATAGCGGTACACTTAACTAGACCAACAGAAAATCACAGCTGTGCTTTATACTGTGACCGACACACCAACAGGGTTCGCTCATCGCACACGTTGCTTGCATAAAATAAAGAATGTAGACGGCCATCTACGCTGCATTTAAGTCAGCTCATAGGTTTGTTATTATTTCTCGTAGAGGCTGACAATCGTAGTTGCGAGGGTAAATCAAATATAAACGGTATTCTTAATATTTAGCTTAGCACGTAATTCCGATTATCTAGAAGATTCTATGCTCCAGTGTTGTTTAGTTTATGAGGAGGGGGAAACCGGCATAGGTAGCGGCTGCGCTCGGTTCGGTCCGCAGTACAGCCATAACTGAGCGCAACGTACCTCCTCCTAAAGTAATATATACAATAATAATAAAGTTTTTAACCAATGAAGGCGTTAAATCATCGGAAATATTCACTCGTTTGAAGGCACAGTTTGTACAGTTTGGGGACGCTACACTGTCTCAGAATCGGTTAACTACTCGTAGTGAACAAATTTCATCAGAAGTGAGTAAAGTGAGTATCAGTTATGAGAGTGTTCAATAAGAAGGGGAGGTTATTTTGAGGCGTATCGTCACTTGTAATAAGACGTGGGTCCACCACTACACTCTCGAATCAAAAATGGAGAGTAAAGAATGGCGAAGAAAGAATGAAGGCTGCCTTGTCAAATGTCAGAGCCAAAATTTCTCAGCCGGAAAAGTGCTTGCAACTGTTTTCTTTAACTCAAGGGGAGTTTTACTCATTGTTTTCCTTCACGATCAACAAACAGTGAATGCGACTTACTAGTCTGAGTTGTTACACTGTTGTCGATAACAATCGCGTATCGAAGCAAATGACGGGGTATGCCCATTCAAGACATCATACTCCTTCATGATAACGCCACAAGTCAGGCCACACACCGCAGTTTTGACAAGGAATAAATTGGAAGAAATGGGCTGGGAAACCCTCGAGCCTCTATAATTCTCATTATAGCCCTGACTTGTCACCCTGTGATTATTTTTTGTTCGCGCCCTTGAAAGGATGACTTGGAGGCAAACGATTTAAAAGAAATGAAGAAGTAGAGGAGAGGAGTATGTGCGCAATTGGCTGACAACTTGTCCTCAAACATTTATGAAGAAGGAATATTCAAGCTTCCAAATCGGTGGCAAAAGTGTGTAGAGCACGGAGGTGACTACATTGAAAAATGTTAAATATTTGGTTTGTGTGTACCATTAATCAATAAATTACCGTTTATGTTTGATTTACCCTCGTAACATGATTAATTTAAGGGTGTATCGTGTATCACTATCGATGTTTAGTTAGGTTTTCTAAAAACTTGGAAACTGCAAATCAAATCGTATTTGAAGAAAAAGGTAATTATCATTGCATGGTATTGTTAGTTTTAAAAATTAAGTCGAATACTTGCGTGAAACGATAGACCAGGTTAACAATATTTATATATTTTTGTAGGGGGCGGTTGATAATGAGCGTTAATAACCCTTGCGGTATTTGCATCTTAAACAATCTTTTTCAAATTTATCAAGGTTAAGAAAATTTAAAACGTTCTATATATGAGATGAAGCAATTTCGTTAAAGTGATTGAGATGTCGATAAAGTGGTCCTATTGACAGCAGTTTAAAATCGCTGAAGTTTTTCGACAGCAAATGTTAATTAAGCCCAAAATCACACTTTTGTGTTCTCTTTTCTTTTTCCTCTGAGAGTTTCTACTTAAATTAAGAAAAAGAATTAATGAAAAATGCCGGAAGCTGTAGAGAATCTAAATCAATTTTCACCATCTCATTGAAAGTAGGTATTCAAACAATTTTGTGAAATAGCGAAACACAAATATTTTAGGAATCCAAATCCGCACGAAATGCAAAAATAACTGTATTATTAATAGAGGAATTTAATTCTTTCTATAAACCAGGCGTATCTTGCTAACAGGTTAAAATATGTCAAAATATTCAGTTGTTTCAGCTTTAATTACTTGATTATTTGGAATAGGTACTTAATATGGACGAATCATATACAATTTATAGTTTCTTGGGTTAGGTTAGATTAGGTTATATTAAACATTTTTTGCATCAGTTGAATAAAAATGAGTAGTATCTATCTTTTTATGTGCTATCTCTGTCATCTCACCCCCTGTTACACAACTCCACCCACATTCTTTTGTACCTTTCCCTACTTCATATTATCGTAAGTTTATGTATGTAAGTTAAATAAAAAAAGTGGGTGAAGGATTTATCATTCGACCGAACAGAAGTCTTCAATTCAAATTAAATAAAATCATGTTGAACCACTCGCCGAGCATTGTTAACATTAATATCTTGTAAAGTGAAAATATCAAAGGACAAATTAATCTAAATAGTATATATATTCATCTTCGAAATAAATATTGTTACTCGATTAATTTTGATTAACAAATCTTCACTAGTTATTGAGGAACTCACTCTTCCTCCAAAATACTTGTGAAGAAAAAACAATACACATTAGCCATTATTTAACATCTAATTTGTCTAAAGAATTGTATCTACTCCTTCCCCATTCCTATATAGGCTGGTATTTATACAAATTCACATGTAATTAATTTGTTAAATGTCTTCTACCTGATGTAGCCACTGTAGACGAAATATTTAATGTGGAATCAATAAAAGTTTTGTAACCGTAAATTTCAATTTTTCTATACAATTACCGTCTTGAAATGTGGTAAACCTAATAAATACTACCTAACATGATTTTTGATTATTGGTATTTAAATGACTTTTTAATTGACTATATTATAAGAACGTATTCTACAGGATTTTGTCGCTAGGATGATAATAGAGAGAAAAAAGATCTAAGATTGTTAATTTAATCAAACTCAATAGACACCATGCCATGCCTGCGGATATTATTAGGCACTCGAGCTTATCCCATTGGTACGAGGTCGTCTCGACACTAGCGTCTAAACTAAATCGGCGGGTCACAAAAACAGGACGTAAACAAAGCCAACGAACTTCGCCGGAAATGCTCGATTCTCGTGTGGTTATTTAAGCATACATATATTATTTATCCAAATAACTGTAAGAATTAATAGGTTTAACGGAATTGTAAACCCATGCCCGGGTGTCACAAAATTATAATAATTTTCTTATTTTATTGATTTGCAGAGATTATCAGGACGATAGACATTTATTGACTTAGCTCTTTTTCGTTTTCGGCTTTATAAGTTTTATTTTATAGATAACGATATCTTTATTCGTATAAGTTGGTTCTCTCTGAATTTATTTTATTAATTAAATTTATTCGAGACTGTTTAATAATCAGTTCTTTTATATCAGATAAATAATTTCTGTTCGTCACATACACTGTAACTTTTTCAAGTGAGTAATTCTACAATACTACTTAAGTTTACATAAACATCTTAATAATACTTAAAGAATCTTGTGTTGGTTCTTTGTGAAACATTTTTTAAATTATATAAATAAGAGACCTGTTGCTTTAAATGCTCACTTTAGTTATATAAACTCTACAATTGTTTCGGCATTGCATTGTATTTAAAAGCAACAGATTTCTTGTTTATACAAACATCTTATTTATATATTTACCTTAATTTAAGGGATGGTGGTGTTTTTATATTGAATAAATTCAATAATGGAGATTTATTTAACTCTACTTGGTCGTTTAGTAATAAGTCCGGAATATGATTTTTTATTTTGTTAATTTTCAATTATTCTAAAGCATTTAATTATATGCTTTTTCTAAAACATGTAGAATTTTGAAATTATTATTGAAGCTACGGTTTTCTGCTAGTAAATGGTTTGCATAATTAGAGTTTCGTTTTGTCCTACGTAACATTTTTCACATGATACGCAGTTTACACATACCTGATAGTTTACATTTGTCAGTTTTATCCTTGTTCTTCTTAATGAGTTTCCGAAGTACCCAGCGGCACTTGATACTCCATAAGGAATCTAGGCGTCTGTGCCACTCTATACTGTTGGCATGCCCAAATTGCCGCCATTGTTCTCCCTGCGAGGCCACTGGTCGCACGACTCCAATTTCTTGGTTCTTGCTCCTAACAAAGGTATCCCCGACAAAGATATGTCTACAAATGGCACACTCGGTAGCTGTGGAGTCGACGGTATACAAGCCACTAACCCATAATGGTGACCGTGTGTGTGTGTATAAATCGATACGTTTCTTCGTATTCAAAATTTATGATCCCATTTTGCTCTCTTTACCAACTAGATAGCTATTGTTGTTTAAATGTCACTTTTACACTGCTCTTCTATTTACATAATCTTTTATGTAAATCTCGTATTATATAAATTACTCTCATTGTTTGTTGTATACCGTTGTATATAATTTGTTATTAGTATTAGGTTTATTTGTTTTGTATCATTTAGTCCGCATTGGATTCCATTTGATCTTGTACATCTTATTCGTTTCATCTCTATTCGGTTCTTGTATTAAATGAGTAAACGACAAGCACATTATTTTGGTTTAATCGCGTTGGATAGCTGAATAGCTTAATCCGTTGTTTTAGGAAAAGTTCACAGCAATTGTAGTATATTTACCTTTTATGCGGCGGTATCTGTTCCTTCAGATGAAGGTATCTATTCTTGGTTTCCTTTCGAGCTACTAACAGCTGATTGAAGCATCTCTTTGGCTTTGTAACAGGTGTGTCTAAGTTATTTATTCAGTTACCCTTTTGTCCAAATTAAGCAGAAACTTTCTATAGAAGAACTGTTGGTCCAGGACGAGAAAATTGTTGTATGTTGTCGTACTTCGGCGAACATGTTAGTGTCACATATGCAAAAGGTTGACGCAAGGCTTTAATGATGTCGGATTTGTACCAACATCCAACTTTTTGCTAATTCATTTATTGATGAGATTCCTGTTATAACTATAAATTCCCTGAGGTATTATTAAGATGCTTCTCTTCCCATAACTAGTATTAGGGACATTTGTATATATTCTTACAAATAAATCAGTATTCCAAATATCTATTTCCTTTCTTAGCTCATGTAGCTTGCACGGCTCTCATTAATGAATCCCATTTCATTATTTACTACTATCACAACGTTAGTATTAAAAAGTTCCTCCCACTATTTACAATCACTTTCACTGCAAAATTTCCTCGTATAAATAAATATCTTTCAAAGGTTTTTATTTCGTTTTAGTTATTTATCCGGCACCCGAACTGTCAAGTTCATGCCTCACCGGGGGGTGGTCAGTCACACGGACAATCCGAGTTCTGTTCATGCCAGATAACACTGCTATTTTTGTTCTTCTTTTATTTATGTCTATCTTTTCCTAATTTTTTTTAATTATTAATATTATGCATTTCTTAAAGGCTAGGTTATCAATAGATGGCGATATGCTACTTGTAATATGATATAAATAAAACAAACATCGCTATGCTTTCCCTGATTTAGAAGCAGACGTCATTGGCTTGATAGATAAATATTTAGAAATAAATTTAGACCGTCACAAATTTAACAAACAGGAAATATAGGAAATCAATCAAAGTAGCCTCTTCCGGTTATTGTATTGGAAGATTACTTACAACATATACTAGAGAAAAGAAGGGAACTCTAAGAACAAGTAAAAATAGAAACGAAAAAGATAAAGATAATAAACAACCCAGAAATAACCAATACATCAGGAATCAATAAATGATATCTCTCAACTTTACCTATGAAACCTACAATAATCACAATGACTCACCACATAAAACACAAGCAAATAAAAAAAAAACAATAGCTTACAACATCAAACACAACACACCAGAATAATTAGTATTTTTGAAGACGTACTCAAGCTTGGCTTTCTCAATTATATTATCAAAAAATCATACTAGTCAATTGCAATAGAAAAGCAGTTGGAACAGATGGCAAGCAAAACCCTCTCTCAAATACGCAATAAATATAGAATGCATCTTCCAAGCCGGCTGGTTACTGGGAAAGATAATGATAACTAAATTCCAAAGACAAGAACTCATTAACATCATCATGATTGGACACGCACCTCCACCCCCTCCTATCTTATCCTCAAAATTCTAGATGCAAAATAATATTTAAATACATGCAGTAAATAGGGTTTATTCATTTATTCTATATCTCAATATCTGGGCGATTATAATGTGTACATTAGATTAATTTAATTAATATTTATTTAGTGAACGCTTCTGTTTTCAAAGGTAAACGTGGATCTTATGGAATATGCATCATATGTACCTATATGTAGATACATGTTAGGATTGTAAATAATGTACTTCGATAATAAACATTAAAATATCTCATGGTAGGTACTTTACGAATGCTAGTCTATTAAGCACATAAAATTACTACGTTGCGACCTAGTTCATGGCTATATATTTCCATATTTTATAAGAGGAAGGGTTGGTAATTTGCAGTAATGTCACCTTACTTATGTTTTATGTACCTGTAAGATTAGGACGAAACGAACCTAAAGATGAACTAATGATGTGATGTCCTAAACATAAAAGCTAAATATAGAACACAAACACTTAATGTCACTACCATAAACATTACTAAGTGTCAAACTCATAATCACTTGAATGTTCAAACTAAAACATACGCTGCGTCGTAACTTATCACAACCAACAGGTAAATAATAGCCACTGCGTTGTTAACATGAGATGAAAAGTCCCTGGCCTAACAAAGAAAACACGGTTTTGTTTTTGTTCAAAATTGGCTTTATTCATTAACGTAATCTCCATCAAGATCAACACAATCATTCCAGCGCCGCTTTAACATTTCAATACCACTTTTGTAGAACAATATATCTTTTGCTTTTGCCTCAAAATAAGACTCAGCTTCAGCGATAAAGCGATAACCTCTACGAACAGCCAGTAGTCGCTGGTAGTAGTCTCCAAATCTGGAGAATACGGTGGATGTGGGAGCAATTCGAAGTTCAATTCATGTAGTCATGTGGTTTTGCCATTATTTTGATTGACTTGTGACACGGTGCGTTGTCTTGATGAAACGAAATTTTTTTCTTTATCATATGCCGTCGTTTCCTTGCAATTTCGACCTTCAAACGCTAATCATATTCAATAACGCTATATAATATCCACTGTTGATGGTATCTCCCTTTTCAAGATAGTCGATGAGTATTACACCTCGCACATTCCAAAATACCGAGGCCTTTAACCCATAACATTTCCAGACGATTGTTGTGCTTTCGGGCGCTTTGGACGAGGTTCACCAGTTGCTGTCCACTCAGATGACCATCCTGACAATTCTGATTCCGGAGTGAAGTGATGTATCTATGTTTCATCCATTGTCACATATCGACGCAAAAATTTCGGTTTGTTACGTTTAAACCAAACACTGGCCAAAGACTACTCAGAATCATCAACAAGTTCTTGTTTTTGGTCAACAGTGAGCAAACATGGCACCTACTTTGAACAGAGCTTTAGCTTTCTCATAGTAAAATGCTCATGCAATATAAAGTCAAAACGTTCTTTTGATATCTTTACGATGTCAGCTGACTTACGCAATTTCACTTTTTGATCATTCAAAACGATTTTATGGATTTTTTTAATGGTGGTGGTTTTCTGGTGTTGCCGCCTCATTTGGACCTCCACTGCGTTCTACATTATTAGTGTCTTTCATCTAGAGGAACAACTCAGACTCTCCAAAGCTCATTCCGCCTATTGACCTCAGCCCAACCAATGTTTCATACTACAATGTTCTCCAATCGAACCAGCGACTACCCCTACTCACATAGACAGTCGAATCGAAAACCAAAACCACCCTAGTTGGCGCATACATGACTTTATATTTAAAACAGCTCATGAACCCTACTTACATACAAACAATTGCCTATTAATATTTTGATCAAAGCTAATAGTAGCAATTTACTGCCTTTACTTCAATACATGCTAGAAACTAATAAATGAGTGTAGTGTAAACAACAACAAGAATAAAACGGTAACTGACCACTTCTTTACTAGTACATGTAGCACGACCCATTACAAGCGAAGCTAGCACAACGCGTTGAACTCTCAAATCACAACTTGGACTCCAAGGACAACCCACCTGTTGAACTGACTCAGTCTTGGAAACTATATGTTAAATGAGAAGTGGAGGGTACTGACCTTGCTAAAATTCCCCGAAAATTGAAGTTTGATGTTTACAAAGACGAAGCAGGACTACAACACAGTAAACTAGAATAGCAAAAGATGTTAATGAAGTAAAAACAGAGAAACTGCAGTGGATGGAAGTCACGAATAATAATCGCGTGTCTGCCTTGACCTCTGACGCTTGTAAAAGTTCAGAGCACACTTCTCATCATTAATTCTACGACAGTATTATCGGTAATGTTGGCACTTATACCTTTTCTCTTCATTTAACCAAAAGAAATGTGAAGAATGAAATATTTCTGTGAATTCTTTGGAAAGCCATGAGCACCGATGTGTTACCTTCGATAGAAACATTGTATGATGTTAGCGACTTGAATTTTTAGGATGATCCATCGATCAAATGGACATTATAGAAGTTCTGCAATTCTTAGCGCAACAGTGAAAGATCCGAGATAATAACAATTGTGAAGGAAGCGGCATATAAGTTGTAACACTGAGAAATTCTCAGAAAGCATCTACTTAAAAATATGAGATATACAGCATGGGCCAAAAAATAGGCAATAGACTAGATGGGGTCGAAGTATAAGTTAAACAAAAAAAAAACATTTTAAACAAAATTTGCTCCCAACAGCTGAATCTAATTTACTATATAAGGTTATTATAATACGGCATGAACGCGAATGCCCCATCAGGGAAGGTGATGAAACGTCCTATTTTAGGTAAATAAGAACATTTTTTGAGATTTTTCCATGAAATGTCGGTATTAGGGAAAACAACCCCCTTCTCTTCCACCCGTCCTTTCGTACCCTTTACTATACCACAGAATACTAATTAAGTATAAAAAAAACAAAAGTTTATGAAATAACCTCAACAATCTATTTTGTTTCTTTCTTTTACTACCTTCCATCCACCCCCACTATCAGACCGTACTATACTAAAGCCGACTCGATTTGTAGATACACATTTAAAATGCGTTACACATCATAATATCTTTCATTTATGCCAATGTGAAGTTGAGACTGACTAAAAAAGAGAAAGCTACCAGAATTCTTCTTGAGACGTTTCAGTTTTTGTTTCTCCAACATTTTTTTATTAAAGTAACAGCTGTGTGTACACAATCAGTTCTAGTTGAACGATTTATAGCCGCCGCGCAATGGAGAATGTATACCTACCTATATTATCGTGTCACATTCATAATTCCAACTGCTTTCGAATATTGCGTATATGTCAATCATATATTTATTTTGAAATCGATGACAGACTGATTTTAAACTATGCACTAATAACTTGAATGACAAAACCTTTCATCTATTGACGTTAAACCACTATGCATCATAGCCATCATATGTCCTGAAATTGGTGACGAGCAGAAATATTTGCTGATACGAATTAATGACAATCCTTTGACAGTCAATCTACATTAGATATTTAAAACTTCAAACTGTTTTGGTAGTTAACAATAGAACACTTTATTATGCGTTAAAATTGGCAATACACGTAACAGTAGGGTAGGAATTTTTAGGTAAAACAGATAAAAGGGAAATTGCAATATTTTGAGTTTTCATTTAACAGTCACTCATCTTCTGAAATATGTTTACACAGAATGAAAAAAAATAAATGCAATTAGCTAAAGAGCTGTTCCATTGTTCATCACAATATGCGTTATACTGGACAAGCATTATTACATTGAATTCAGAATAAAATTATCTTCATAAACGTTAGTATTACATAAAAAAAATAAAATTCATCAACAGGCTTATCTGAATATTCCGATCCAAAAAGTAAAAAATTAAATTTACTAATAAAAACCTGGAAAATAAAAAAGCAATAGCTAATAATAAATTCTTAGTAAACATCGATATTGAGTTATATACCACTGATTTACTCTTTTTAATATCGAACGTTTACCTTGCGTTTGTACATTGCATGTCACGTTTTCTATTGAAGGTAATCTCTGCGGTAACTGGGTAAGTACATTTAAGTACTCTTGGTAGTGGTCGATAATTCGAAACAGTTGCAAGAGTCTATCTTCATAGTTAATAATAGTTAAGAAGTTTTCTTTCTCTGTTTTATTTGAAATTTACTTCCTCGAAAAGTAGTTAAAAGCTAACTAGCCAACTATGGTTTTCCCATAAATGAATATAACTCAATGTTATAATTCAAAAATTACACAAATAATTAAAAAGTATATTTGTTACACAATATTTTACTCAAAAAACGAAATGTTACATGAACATTAAAAAGGCCTTTATTCTATTTTGAAAATGTTTGAAAGATATTGAGTTCAATTTACCGAGAAGTAGTGATGCTAACTTTGATCTCAGAATAATAAGTTCTTGGTCAGTGATCTGTCGAAGTTGTCGAATTCATTGAGTCCCATTAGCATGCCGTAGACAGCTTCTAGCCTGGCCTAGCTGAACCTTACATAATCTAACCTAACCTAAGCTAATCTAACCAACTTACTGGTTGCCGTTAAACATCCTTCAATAAATTTATCTCAAAGATAGTTCTGTAATAGAGGTAAATATTTAAACTATCGTTTGTGTAAGTGTAGGTTCCTGTACCGTATTGAATGCTAAACTATTTTCTAAAGAGTAATGATGCTAACTCTTAGCTCGGAAATAGTTTTACTTTAATAAATAGAACTCGTGAGTATGTAGTAATGATTGCCCAAAACCGTAATGAGTGCTGATTTAATCACTAAATAGTGATGATTCAAAACTAGATTGTAGTAAATAACTTTACACGTAGATCTGTAAGATAAGTAATTTGTACGTATATTTCATTCCTTTTTTCTGTGTTTACAGTAGCGACACATGATGAAATGTAGTGGATGTGTTGCAGATATTTATCCAGCTATTATATTGTTGTATTAAGGAGATGGATTTTGAAATTGTCGTGTTTTTTTATTTTTCTAAATATGTGAACCACATCACCCCTACCTCCATCCATGCATTATAGCCGCCCTAATGTATTAAAGGACAACAAAATAATACACATTTTTGTTGCACCCAAAAATTTAATTGCTTCTCGAACAAATTTCCTCATTAAATTAGCGTTTGTGTGCTTTTCTGCGACTGACATCTCCACTCTCAAAAATAATATTGGACAATAGCAAACCTTTATTTTTTAAATCAGTTTGCTCTTCGTAGGAGCATTTACCATAAACTACATCAATTTTCACTATTATTTTGAACGTAATAAATTATAAAAATGCAACTGAACAACTAGTCTAGATTAAGCATATTTTAGAAAGAAATAATGTATAATACTTTATTCTGCTATACGTATATTATAAAACAAAAACAAAACATGTGAAAATTATGATTATTTAAAAACAGCGGCTGACTTGAATTCAGCGTAGAATGGCTGTTTAAATTCGCTGTCTTATGCCAGAAGTACGTGCAATGAGAGGATCTTGCCGATCTTAACAGTGCACCACAGCGAGTTTCCATTAACCCAGCTAAGTATTCCGTGACACGCTCGGCCAAAGACCCAGATAATTTATTTGATGTACTACATAGTATAGGACGGCCATCAAAATGTAGTTGTACAGTATTATAGTAATAAATTTTAGTAATTAGGTTGTATAAATACATTAATACTTAATTATTTTGGCAATTCTGTAGCTCTGCAGCACCTCTACACCAGCCGCCCATTTATGTCCGTGCTGTCTCCTTAATTACACGTCGGTGACGATTTGTGTTAATTATGAAGAAATTTTAACAATCGCATCACGGTAGACGTTAGTACAAGCACCTATCACGTGTATTGAAAAACAATCTCACGTGTCGTCTGTAATGAAGGAAATATTTTACCTAACAGTTTCAATTAAGTGTCTGACGTATCCATGCACGTATAATATATGTATGTATATACACAATATAAGGCGTAGGCTTGTAACTTCGATGCTTATCATTAAAGTGATACATTTGTACGTGACATGACGTATTGTAGTATTTATTTAGGGTACAACTGATAAATACATTTCAGCAGGCTTCAATCTCTACACTTTGAGTGGTAAAACAAATCATACGAATTGATTTAACTAAATTGTAATATCTAGATACTCTATTATTGAGTTACCTTAATAAAGTTGTCGTTTTTTAATTGTATGAGTAATTTCGACAAATAATGAGGTATATTTTTGTTACTTTGCGCATAAGATAGATGACGTCAGAAAATGATTCATATGCTGCTGCCAACCATCATTCGTTGGATTAAAAGTAATTATTGTATCGTGAAAAAGACGAAGTAATGGTAAGAACCTATTTATTAATAGGGTTAATATAACTATAAAAATTACCAACTTACAGACTGTTTGGAAATTAAATTGAAATGCTTGATTTAAATTATTATACGAGGGTGTATCAAATATAAACGGTACTGATTGGTTTTACATTACGGTGAAGCCATTGAGCTGGTAGTAGAAGATGCGAAGATGGCCCGTACTGTTAGGGAAAAGGGAGAACTAACCGCAATTCGCTCAAGTCTCTTTAGTACGAAAAGAAACAATGATCAATGCAAAAGTATATGTCTACGTGGAGCAACGGATTATTATAAAGTTTTTGGTTAAGGAGGGGGGGGAATCCAACCGAAAATTTAAGGCAATTACAGGCACATGACGTTTCGTCGAGCTTTGCTGGCGGCATCTTCAGTAGCGACTTGGCAAGTGCTTGGTCGTAACTGATAAAGTTTGAGAGCGAGTTACCCTTCTTTATACTTAGGTCGTCACAGCGGTTTGTTTTCCGCTTCGATGCATTCATGTCATGATTGGTTTGTCTTTGGATTGTGGTACCTTGTTTATTATTTAGTGCTGATCTCCACACTTTGCTTATGTGTAACCCATCGTCTCTGTTGATATTGTTCTATTTCTAGAGCTTCACGTCTAGCTAAATTGTAAAATCCCGACGTTCTGACAGGGGTTGTTGTTTTGTTGAATTGAATGGTGTGACCTTCTTCAAACGCGTGTTGAGCTATCGCTGATTTTTCAGGTTGCAGTAGTCTGATTGGTCGTTTTTTTTTTCGTGTTAGTATGCTGCGCTGCGTCATTCCAATATAGCCCTTGCCACACTCGCTAGGTATCCGGTAAACACCTGGTGTCAGTAGTGAATCCAGAAGGTCTTTTACTGGTTGCAGTTTATCCCGAATTTTATTGATGGGCGAAAAGGTTGTTTTAATTCCCTTCTTTCGGAGTATTTTGGCTATTCGATCCGTTGTATTCTGGATGTATGGAAGGCATGTAGAGATTGTCTTTTTTCCGCAGATGTGTTGTTGCTGTTGTGGTGGTTTCTGGGATGTATTATATTCTGAATTTCACTGTAGCTGTAGCCGTTTGATTGTAGAGCCTTTCTTAAGTGATCTAATTCCCTGTGTAAATGTTCTTCATCCGCGATAGACCTCGCTCTGTTAACTGGTGTTTTTATGACCGTCCTTTTTTGTGCTGGATGATGGTTAGAAGCAGCATTCAGGTATCTATCTGTGTGTGTAGTCTTCCTATGGACACCGTGAACTAATTTCCCTGTTGTTGTTCTTTTGACCATAACATCAAGGAAATCAATCATTCCGTCTTTTTCCTGTTCAATTGTGAATCTAATATTCCGGTATTGATTGTTCAGGTGGTTTAGAAAACCGTTGAGTTTGTGTTTTCCGTGCGGCCAAACGAAGAAGCTATCATCTACATATCGATACCAGTGTGATGGTTTATGTTGGGCTGTTTCTAAGGCTGTTAACTCGATGTGTTCCATGTAGAAGTTGGCGATCAGTGGAATCAGCGGGCTTCCCATTGCTACTCCGTCGATTTGCTTATAGAATTCGTTGTTCCATAAGAAATAACTAGATGTCAGACAGTGTTCAAATAGTGCAACTTCTTCTTCCGGGTAACGTTTACGTAGTAGTTCTAATGTATCCTATACTGGTACTTTTGTAAATAACGATTCTACATCGAAGCTGACTAAGATGTCTGATTGTTTTAGTTTAATGCCGTTTAGTTTCTCGATGAAGTGCTTTGAATTTCGGATTTGGTGTTCGGAGATGCCAACATACGGAGTCATCAATGTTTTCAGATGTTTTGTCAATGATACTCACAATTGGGCGTAGTGGAGGGCGACTGTCGGATGGTAGTAGCTGCTTAATTAATTTCTCATCCCATTTCGTTTTCTTTAATAGTTTGACAGTGTTCCTTTCGGTCGATGGCATAGTTCGGGGACAAACCACTATCACAATTTCGAGTGTTTGCATGGCACAAGGAATTTTCTGAAAGCCGTGAAAAGGTCGAGAACGAGAGCCATGCTCGCCGCCCAAGGACAAGTGTGACCGAAGCCAACTTTGAGACATTGAGGCGGTCCGAAGTCTCATTACGGGAAATCGACGCATGACTCTCTGGGAAGTCGTTGATGAATTGACCTGACCATCAGTTAGGGGAGTGTCTACGGGATCGTGACCGATGACCTAAAAATGTGCAATGTGTTCGCTAAATGGGTTCGGGTTCCCTGACTGTTATCGGAGGATCACACGCAAAATCGATTAGAAATTTCACAGCGATACTTCAATCGATTACAGTAAAAGGGTGAGGCATTTTTAAATCGCATCGTCACCTGTGATTAAACATGGCCGGAAAGGTAATGGCAACAGTGTTTTTTGATCGGCAAGGTGCTTTTCACGTTGACTTTCTCCATGATCGACGCACGATTAATGCGTAATATTATTGTGATCTACTGGATGCCACCAAATTGTCATTTCGAAGGAAAAGGAAGAAGTAATCGGTCAGAAGTGTCATTCTTTTGCATGACAACGCCAGGCCTTATTGGGCCAATGACACAAGGCAAAAATTGGATGCATTAGGCTGGGAAACGTTGAAACATCCGCCATATAGCCCTGACTTGTCTCCTTGTCGCTTCCATCTTTTTGGGTCCTTGAAAGAAGGGCTTGGAGGCCAATGTTTCCACGAAAACGACGTCGTGGAAGTATTTTGTGTCCCAATGGTTACAAGAACGTCCTATGAGTTTCTGCGATGATGGCAAAAAGGCTCTCAATCCGATGAGAAAAATGTATTTCTAGGGCGGGAGACTATGGAGAAAAATAGTATATGTATCGAAGTCTAATTAAATATAGTCCGAATTTTTTACAAATCCAATCCTGTTTATATTTGATAGACCCTCGTATTATGCTGGAACTATTTTTTTTTTTTTTTTAGTAAAAATAAATGAAGCAGTCATTTAGAAATTGTAATAAATGAATCCTTCTATAATTAGGAAATGGTTGTGTAAAATATTAATAAACAAAAATAAATAAATTCTATGAAAACTATTTGTGACTCAACAAAAAAATATAACGTTTGAAAGTTAATATTGTAGAATTATTTTGATGGCGGATGTGTACTATGACCTAGAACACTTGATATGGTTTATCAAACAAATATCACAATATCAAACAATAGTGGCGATGTATTTCGCAATAATGCGTTATTGAACTTGATAGTTTGGTTGGTATTTGTCTATTATCTAGGCTGCTTCGTTCAACAAAGCAGTCGCCCGACAAAGGAACAATAATGTAATATCTAGCAGGTTTGTAGGTCAAGTTCAGAACGGTAGTATTACTATGTACTCATATCAGCGCCGCAATTTCTTACTTGTTTGTCTTTGTATTATGCGTTTGCGGAACATTGAACAATTGAATATAATTCAATTCTGATCGTAGTAGTTCAATGTAGCTAATTACTATTACACTGAGTCTAATTTCATTAAAAGGCTGATGATACTACCATTTATTTCCTTTGTAATCCTTCGATAAATTAAAAACAAACTTCTCCTCCGTGTCTATTTCTATGTTCGCTAAGATGTGTCAACTGCAGAACGGATTTCAATGCGATTTTCAACATTATTCAGAATACTTAAAAGACTATTAATGGTCCATTATTGATGAAACATTATAGAATAGCTATGTGAAAACAAGAAAATTATTTTCAGTTTTAAATGTTATTTGAAAACTATTAGTTTTGAGCTTACTTGAAATTTTGTTTGAGATGTAAAGATTTTGAATGAAATAGTGGAAAAGTTTTATTGTGTATCAACTGTTTATTTATTAACATGCTTTTCCATAAAGTAACGGCAGAATCAATCAGCATTCTTTAAATTACAGAAGTGTGAAAGTTTGACGGTATTGATAGATGTTCCTATGTTGGAACCGATTTTTAGTGAATGTGATACGTCAAACTCAACTAGTGGGCAAACTCTTGACAAATAGTTAATCACGACATATCAACGTACCGGACGTTGTCCACATCATCGATATTGTAAACACGGTTTCATCTTTACTCTTCACTACTATTACTAATGAGACAGCAAGTAAATAGCTTTTTGTTTTGTGTCACACCATGTTATCGCTAAAATAAAACAAAATCGATTTTAATATTTTAAACTTTTTTGGTGGACTTTTTGTGAAACATATTATAACTAAATGAAAGTAGAGTTTCATTTTCTTTTAAAACTTCTCTCAGCAATATTGTTTCGGCCAATTGGCCATTCTCAAGAGAGAGATTACATTGATTACTAAACCATAAAATATAAAATACGAGGTGTAACCCTAGTTTGAATATTGGATGAGATTAGTTACAGTTTGTAGAAGATGATGGGGATAATTATAGGCATAGAGTCCTTTCAGGTGATTAAGTATAGTAATAATAACTAATAACCAGAATAGCTTACATCTTTATCATTTTTAGATAAAATGGCATCAGAAACGTTTGTATCAAATTTGCTGCCACGGCGCACGTTGCTCCATTTAAATAATTGAGGGGTGATCACTTTAAAGAAATTAGCGTAACGCCCATATACAATTAAAAACTACATTAAAAAACAATTAAACCACCTTTAACTAATCATAAAAATAAGGAATATTCCAAATTTAATTATAAAACATTATATATTAATGTAATAAACCTACCTATAATTGATATATTTTATATTCTTTATTGTTGGGTATTATTTTTATTCAAACTGTATATATTAAATTGATCATCTTAAAGACAACAAATATTTTAAAGTAAGTCATTATGTTATCACTATATTAAACATAAGATACATCAATGTAATAATTATTCTTCTTTCTAAAATTTGAATTTTTATTAATAACGAACAAATTTCTCTTGGAATTAGTAAATAGAAATGATAAATGAAGGGAATTGACTAAAACTTTGCTCGATACGTCACAAATCAAGTTAATATAATCTCTTGATAAGCACAATTAAAAGCAGAGTCGAAATAATCGAGTCCAGCCAATCTATTTACTATTTATTATAAACAACACATGGGCTGAAAAGTCCCGGTCCTAACACATACATGGCACTAGTTTTATTTCATTCACCTCTTTTTCAGTTAGTACTAACCTTCAAAAGACAGCTATTAAAATTTCATGATATTCTATATCCACAAACGTAATACATAACATAACTTTCGGGGGGGTGTCTTTTGAAAATTCACCTCTTCGAGGATAAATCGAAAACAAAAAGAAATTAGTCGACAATCAGTTGCTACTAAGACTTCGACCTAGGAATCCAGCTACCTACTGAAGATGACTGCCGAAGTTAGTCGAAACATTTGGATCTACAAGTTTCTTTCCACCAAAGCCTATCACCCCGAATCTACGTCTTTGTTTATTTTTCCTAACTGCTCGGTTATACTTTCTAATCATGGTATTTTTCTCCAATTACCATCATGTAGATGGGGCTCGGTCCCTAACCGAATATACTATCTCTAATAAAAATTGTCTTTTTGTCTTTTGTAGCAATTTATGTATAGTGTTTGTGTCGTACCCATTGTTGTTCGGTATACTTTTAATAGTATTTAATTAAGTTTCAAAATTGGCCTTAGTTAGCGAAACCTGTAATAGTTTATTAATCATTTAATAAAAAACAGTTAATTTTATTTTATAAGGGTGGTTTGAACTTATGGGTATGAATCACCAAGTTCTTACGACAGAAACCTTCGAAATTATATTAGTACTATTTAATTGTAGGGAAATTAGCGATAATCCATCCACAATACATGGCAATATAGGTGGTACTGCCCTTCTCATTCTATCTTCAAAAAACAAAACATTTTTTTTTAGAATTTGTTCTTAAAGAATTTAAGTATATTTGTGTTTCTAAGCCATAATAAGGCAACTACAGTGTTAGCAATGGAATTATTTTATTGGGATAATAATTATTTGTAAAATTGTGCAGTAGGAATTTAGTCGTGTCATTTTTTTTTACATATGCAGCTACTAAATAATATTTTAAACAGAAACCTTATTTTTGACTTACAGTTATCATCCTTATTCGTAATTTAAAATGCTGTCTAACGAAATGGATATTTACCTACCAAGCATAGAATGTTTAGTCATAACCTGCTTAAGTTGATGATTCAGTACCGTTTTTATCCTTTTTTTCTATAATGAAATCCTGCGGATTTTGAATTTGTTACGAAAAAAAGTTTCAGTCAGTGTGCCTTCTAAGCAATAAAAAAGTTATTGCCATATTTTGCAATATACAGCACAGTTTTATAGCACACCATTCAATCTTCTTGGGTTGTACACTTTAAAAGCTTTCTTTGTGTGAACTTGCCGCTAAGAAAGTGACTGCTGGTTTAATTTTATCCTCCATAATTATGCCTCGAAAGAATTAATTAATCCTTTAAGAAAATAGGTACGTAGGTTAATCTTGATTGAATAATTTTTGCGGTAATTCTTAAACAGGAAGAAACATCTGATTTACAAATGTATAACTACGCCTATGGAACTGATCTTCTTTTTAAAGTATTAAGCAAAGAAAAACTATTTATAGACACATCGTATCATGTACTCCTTTTTGTAAACTCGTAATCAGCTACAAGAAAAGAATGGAGACTGTATCTAAAATAGACATTCATTCTAACATAAAATCAGCATCAATAAAATTTTTTAATAATAACCCTGTATGTATTGATAAAAGATAGCAATACCTTCCCTGCTACTATTGAAATACTCTGTTAGTCCCTAAAATTCAGAATCACAGTGTTATAACAGAAAAGAAAGTAACGTGACCTAACCTAACCTAACCTAACCTAACCTAACCTAACCTAACCTAACCTAACCTAATCTAACCTAATCTAACCTAACCAATTCTAATCTAATTACGGTTTTAGCGATGTTTTTCTATTATGTTAATTTGGGCTAGGTTACGTTAAGATAAGATTAGGATTTATCTTTTAGGATTAATAAACTGTTACAACAGTACTTTTGAGAGTGGGGAGGCATTCAGTTACCTACTAATATACAATATCACACATTAAATGTGGGCAATGATTCAACGACTCCTAAAAAAAATCGCATAAAGCAATTCACTGCTTACGGTGTAGCTCGTTCAAATAAATCGTCATACTGAATCGTAGAGTTCTAGAAAACACAAGAACGCAGCGCAAAAAAATTACGATTCTTAAAATGAAATATCGATTCCTTTTATGAAATTGAGTCGATTCGCTAGAAAGAATTACTGAATTCCTATTTCGAGAAGGCAATCTATGTACAAATAATGTGAGTCTTTCCCACCTTCAATCATCTAATTCTACCCAGTAGTGATTTTTATCTAGTCCTACTAATGCGCAATCACACAATTTTTGACTATTTTTTTTCATTCTCCCTAATTAATTTTGATATTATTCAAACATAAACTAAACAAAAGTAAACTATATACAATTTTAGCAGTAATACGATATGTTTTAACAGTTATAATGTTAGTTAAATAGTGTAAATCAATCATTTTATTTGTCTATGTAAATAATCCACCGAATGAATATACAGTAAACTAATATCCACTCAAATATTGTTTACTGTAGGAAATAGTAAATAAACACCACTGATTTTGTAGGAGGTTAAATATTAATTTTGTGATGCATTATTTAATTGCGTTCTTGTTATTCATAATTAAATTATTAGAATTGTTACCTTTTAAATTTAAAACAAAAAAAAAATTAGTTATTTTTGCATTATAGAAAAGTTAGCTACTTTTTTGTATTAAATTTTAATATACCTACTAAGTTAATTAATTAAAAAGGAAGAGATTGTTGCAATGAACTTTTGATTTTAGATAAAGTCTCTGTAGTGTTTGACTATGATCTATACTAAAAATATTCTCAAATTTTATATTAAAAATAAACATTTGTTGTTTGTCAGTATTCTGCCTGTCGTGGACAGTGATTTGGAATATTTTATTGGTTTTCGCCGCAGACAGCTCCGACAAAACACCTTAAACTTTTGGGAGTTTCATTCCCACCAGCTACTCGTGCTGGTGGGCGGGCAGTCCCTCCGACCTAAACTGCAGTGCAAAGCCGGAGGGTAAGGCGTAAGGCCCTCTTCAGTCTCCTTTCAGGAATCAAGGGGATGGGTGGGTGGTGTGGTTAGAGAGATAACGATAAGACGGATGAAATGAAGACAGAAGAGAAGTGAAAGTTTATCTGTATTTGCCTAAATGATCCAAGGAAATTCGGGTTCGAACCGGTGACCTCCCGAATGCTAAGCAATGATCTAGAGCACTAGACCACGCTGCACTGTAGACAGAACACCGATCACACAACGTTCAATAAATAATTACAGACAGCGTAATGAACGCCATCTGTAGAAATTGACTACTTATTGTGGAATTTACTAGGGTCCTCTCCTAATTAGAACGACTGTTAAACTGAACCCACGGCCCGCAACCCAGTATCTTATCCAAGAACATCTTTTTACATTAGTTCTAGGTATTTAGATACGTGCTTATCAGGTAGTTACGTCATGGGTTCCATTAGACAAGTTGATATCCTTATTAGGATACAGATTAATAATATATCCATATCCTGCAAGTATATAAGCAATGAACATAAATACCCATCACATAGCTGGCAAAAACGATTCGACACTATAGCTTCCGGAAAGCAATAAATACTTCTTACAAATTACACATTTTTACACACTGCTATTTATAATTTCGATACTAGCTTCAAGAGTTACTTTCCGGCACAGCTTTCACTGTGCTATTACATGTCGCATAGTTTGAGGGCTGTTGTGACAACTAATTACTGACCCTAGCTTATGCACTAACACATTATGTATTTAACTTTAATTTTGAGTTATAATTCCTTCTCACATCTAATACGTTAAGTTGTCATAGACATACTTCAAATAACTCTAACTTTTAATAAAGCCATAAAAGAAATATTTTGTTTTGCTAAGCTACTCATGATGTAAGTGGCTACTTTGTTGTTTGCAGCGTATGTTTGTGTGTAAAACAAACATGAATAGTAACATTTTTTTCCATCTGAAAACATATACAAACAATTTGTAATGATTGAACGGTTGGATAGTTTTTTTGCCTACTGTGGAATCTGTGATCATTTATAATTAGACGAAAAAGGATTATATTACCTTCTTTTTTTACAATTTAAAAAATCGAATAATGCTAGTTTGACTTGTTTTATTTCGAGACTAGGATTTCTCGAAATTGCAAAAGATTAATGCTTTCCTAAGACCTCATTCGTGTTCAACAATACATCGAAAATGATTACTTTCTTTTCTGATTACTTTTTAACTTTGCACAGTCGCGTTCTCTATGTATTATTCAAATGTAAACTCGAATTTGGTTCCACTATTTTCCTAATATATTTAAATTTCAAGATACTCTAATCTCAAACCCAAAAAAGTCAAATTAGCAACATTTGAATTTTGGAGTAAAAATATTTCAAAATCTTGATATGATGGGGTAATTATCACGCCAAATTCTAATTCAGCAACAAATAATCCCTAATAAATTACTACTTTTTTGGTTGTTTTGTCCTTTTATTTTACATTATAAAATCTTTTAAGTTTTGGCGTTAGGATATCATAAAATCTTGACGTACTGAGGCAATTTTGAAGGTATATGTCGCAATTAACTGTCCCTTTTTTCCTTATTAATGCCTGATGTCGTTGACCTGTGTTACTATAGTAAAACAGCGAGTTTAAAGATTGGTTATCTTTATCATGTATCTTAAATATTGATGTGTGGTGTCGTGGGGGATGGAATCTTCCGCAATCGAGAAAAGGTTGAGAGGGCACGGTATACGCCATTGTCACTAGGTATATATATAACAAAAAATCGTTAAAAGCTTTTTTGGAGAAATAATAGAATTAGAAAGTTTACGGATAAAAAGAAGACCTTACGAGCATTATACGGATTATCGTGAAAGTAGAAAGTTGCTCCAAAACGCAAGTCCAATTATAACTGCTGTCCAAAGAAAGGGATATTAAAGAACACCCTTCCAGAATATTGAAATTCCACTGAAAATATTCATACCAAGCAAGCCTTTAAAATTCTTCTTCTTTCGGAAACTGCAATCCTCTTCTAAATATAGAAATTCTTTCAAAGCACGTGATTATGACATTATTTAGATTTAAAGGTACAGCCTTTCAAAATTATATATGATTGACCAATGTGATATCGAATTTTTAATGTACTTATGGTACTAGCTGACCTAGGAAATTAAAATATGGTAAGTAGATTTTATGCCACATTCACAAACAATGAACTTTAATTAATAGCATATAGAAAGTAAGAAAAAAAAGTATTTAAATTTGTGTAAGTGTGATTGTTTCCGTGCTAAATCAATAAGTTGAAATACTATTTTCTGTTTTTTAACTTTGTTTGGAAATTCTGTCTACGTTATATTTTAAACCTTAAAGATTTTAACAAAGAGAAAATAGAAGAATAAACAAGAATGCATGAGAATAGGGTAAATGTTTAGATCATGGGACCACTGTTTAAAGGGGCAGGAGGGTTGTTGTACATCATTAAAAAAAGGGTTTGTAGATTGGCGCCTAAAGGTGGAGCACAGAGGATGTAGGTCAAAAGCCGAATATTGGAAAATAAAGTAATGTAACCTAATACAACCCTAATCTAACATTTAAAAAATATTGTAGTGATTTTTATATTTATTTTCGTGAAAAATCATATATTGAGAAACCTATACAATTGGATTGGGACATGGTATTGAAAATTAATGTGAAACCACTTTTTTTATAGAAATTATTCACTAAAAACAACTATACCGTTGAACTTTCAACCAATTCTAATTACCCAGTATAAATCATCTTGGAAAGAAATGTATTGTTTCAGACTTCCATTAATATGAAAAATTTTCATCCTATTTTCGGCACAAATCAATTATTCGTCTTAAAAATCTAGAATAATTAAGTTACTTGTTGCAACGACACTGTTTATGAACCACTTGAGACCTCGCTCTCATCAAACAGTGATTGTCTTTTCAATGGGGATGAATGTTGATTTAAAGGTGATTGTCGTATTGTAATCGGGGAACAATTCGTTTCTTATTGGAAGTTGTCGTCCTTTGCTTCGACAATGAGTTTCTTTTCAATGAATAGCGTTCGTTTTCACACATTGGTTTCGAGAAAATATTTGAATTGCATGAGCGGTTTCCGCAATAACGTTAATTTTCGAAAAGAAAAAATGTCGAAACCAAAAGGTCTTTTATTTATGTTTTCAAAGTAAAAACATTTCTAATTTATTAGCTATAAACCATGATTAGGTTACGGTTTCGTTAGGCTATATTGGTTTCTTTTCAAAAATTCAATTTGTCACCTCCACGCCTTGCCCATCTACCACTTTTCAACCATCAGAATGGAGTCATTCGAGCTCCTTCTCCCACCTCCACCCTTTTCTATAAGAGGGAAGTCCGAATAATCGAATCGCATCATTAAAATTGTTAGTTTAAGAAATTTCAAGAATTCTAAATTCTATGCTTAAATGCATGACCTTTAACTTGTATTTAAAATGTATCTATTAATAAATACTTGTAAATACAGATATTATATAAATTAATTTACTCAAACGCAGCAGAGTCGAAAAAAATTAATATTTATGTTTTTTTACTACCTAATTACTAAAATTTATAAATAACGCTAACTGTACCCGCTACCCTTAGAAACCACATTTACTAACATAAAACATCGAAGCCACACTACCCACTGTTAATTTTAGTGAAGCATGTCATATTTTAATGTTGTTTACATAAAAATACTGACACTTTAGATATTTAAAGACGAGATCAAGATTTCTTCAGGTAAGACTAAAATAAATCAATACGATATCAAGGCAAATACAAGGATAATCAATAACAAGACATGATTCGAATTCTGATTGTTTTTCGTTAAGGCGATATTTTGAAAAATATCGTATTGTCTCGTCTCGCGACAGCCTTAAATCAATATAACAGAAACATTATACTGACACATATTTATTATTCCTTAAATGACACTATTTCTGGATAACGCCTGGATTCGTTTCAGACAAGGCCAATGAGCGTATACGAAACGATCTATATAAGTAATAATACAAAGATGAAGTATAGAAACCATTTCATGATTGATCACGCTGCCAACCGAGGAAATTTGTCAGATGTGTAGTCTACTGTTATGACATGAATAAGGAATTTTTTAGGAGGAAGGCGAAAGACTTTTAAAAATGGTGAGAAAAAATCTCCCAATGAGATCTTTTATAATTCAGATTTGAACAAAAAACATCACATGTACAGGGCGATTCATACAAAGATGGTATTCATGGATACTGCATATTTTAATAATAGGTATCCCACGTAACATAGTTAAAATTGAAAAGATACAGATTGTTGAATGCGCTACTTTGTATTTGGTACCTTCCTGAGTTCAAGTCTGTAAATTAAAGGTATTTGATGTTTTCTCTTGGTGAAGCATTACTATCATTTAACAGATAGAGAATAAAACACTTGGAAAATTTCACTTATTTGTTTGTTCACTCGATACGTATTTCACTTTATTAAGGCATCTTCAGGAGCTTATATTAAACTATCTTATCTCTCAGTATTTGTTTTATTTATACTACCTACTTAATGTAGGGGTAGGGTTGTTTAAACTAAATCCGGACTTAACAGATGGTTGTTACCGAAGTCTATTTGACTGTTTGCTAATTTTTAAAATTACATTTTGTTGCTATTCTTAATTTTACAAATTCATACTTATCCTATAACTAGGGCGCCTTTTAAATTATGTAAGAATTTTATATATTTTATTACTAATTAAATTTATTGCTAAACCTGCTAAAAGGCGGTCTATGTTAGTATGAAATTGTAGAAATAAGGAAAGCAACAAAATATAATAAAAAATTAGCAAACGACCAAATAGACTTCGGAAACAACCCTCTATCATGTCCGGATTTAGATTAAACAACCCCACCCCTAAATTAAGTAGGTAGTATAAATAGAACAAATATTGAGATATAAGGGTTTTCACTTTTCCACCCATCCAGAGATAGGTCACCTACATCACAATAGATCTCCCCAACCTCTCTCCTTCATCTCTCTTCCCCCTCTCACATTCAACCCTCTCCCCTCACCCACCTTCCCGCATCTCCTCCACAGTTGTCATAACCGTCAGGTTAATCTACCAACTCGAGGAGAGGTTTTAGACACTACGTCCCTAATTGGGGGGTATCTTTAAAAGATTTTCCCTTCCCGAGGTTAAATTTAAAAAAAAGAGATAAGGTAGTTTAAAATAAACTCCTGATGATGCCTTAATATAGCGAAATACATATCGAATGAACAAACAAATAATTGTTTCATTCCTCATGTGTTATCGTGTCTGTGTTTGTGTGGTACAGGTGTGTGACAATTGTGACGGCTAGGTTTTTTTATTATGTCGACACCCTTTGATGTCCTGCTATTAAAAGAAACATTGACGGGGTGCGGTTATTGCGTACGCATGTGTCTTAATAGACATCCGCGAACTTTTATTGAAACGAACTTAATATGCTTGTTTCTTTATTAGTTTAATTTTATACGTTACTTTAATTTTGTTTTTTGTGCCTTCTTTAATAAATATCGATTTAAAAACCAAAGTATTCATCTCCATCGCTAATAGCTGAAGAAAGGAGATCAAAGTCGTCTTAAAACGCGGATATAGAAAAACAGCTGGTAAAATTTATTTTTTTAACTGTGTCTTATTAAAACAGCAGAAAATTCACCGAATTAACTTTGCAAAATGCACGCTAACACGCAACTACTACTACAAAACAGGAAGGCAATCAATGAATATAGAAAAATATCCAACATCAGGGTAGTAAATTGACGATTTTATCTGGTCGCATTAAATTCCCTTATAATGAAGTCAAAGGAAAATCTCAATCAAATTATATTTTGGGGATACCACAAAGCGCTAGTTTAATGGATAATACGTAATTTAAAAAAAATATTGATTTCATATCTCTGAGTGATTTTTTACGACTTCTATTGAAGAAATAAGCTGATACCTGCATTAAGATTTTTTTATAAACTTTTTTGAAAAATATGTTGATTTAAACTTTTGATTTTGATAAAATTATAAGGTGTCCCACCCTGTAGATATTTGGCGTCATCGTAAGATCGTGAGTGCGTGTATGTGGCACAAAGCAGTTTGTAAGGAACCATCCGTGAACAGAGTCGATGCTTGAACGTGTATTTCTTCGTTTCTTTAGTTGTTTAGTTCGTTAAATTGTGTTTAATTGTAGTTTTGTGCCTATTTCTAATAAATATATGTAGAATTGTTGAGAATTCATAATATTCATGTTTTGTATTTAAGATTTGTTTTCTTTTGATATTCGTCACAGTAATTTCAACTACTATTTTAGATATAGTTCTTTTGTTCAGCACTCTAATTCTGTATTTCAGTCCAAGCAAAACGCCCTAATAAATAACCTGGAGATTATTACCTTTTTATTGAACAGGTTATGGGACCAGGTACGTTGGCTAATCTCGTAGGTTAGATACATAGGGCACAACGCGTTGTGAAAGTTTGTCCACTTTTTTTTTAAGTTAAAGTGATGTTTTTCTATATCAGAATCCGGACACATTCGAAAATTCGGTAGTACTAATTGTGGAAATTTAGCGTAACGATTCTGCTAAAGGTTGAAGATCTTCAAAAGGTTGTCAACAGAGGTCGAACCAACAAACCAATCGACACCGGAATGGAAAGTAAAGGGATGCGAAAAATACAAGGGCTGAAGTCATTCTGATATCCACGATCAATCAAAACCAGATACAGATAAATTGTGATGATGTTGCAAAAACATGCAAAAGGTTAATGTCCATACACAAACAGAAAACAAATTTCCAAAGTATGGCAAAGTTTCCATGAATACTGGAAAAAGGAAAAATAGCCGACCACATCTCAGCTGCGGAGATGCTAGTAAGGCAACTCAAAGACATTGGTGAACCAATTAGCGACAGTGCTATGTGTTCGAAAATAATAAACAGTTTGCTATCCTAGTTTAATGCTTTTTGAACAGCTTGGGACTCAGTTAAAAATGCAAACCAAACGTTCGAGAATCTCACAGCGAAGGCTATTGAAGGAGGAGATTGGGATATCAAACGATAATCAAGAAACATCCCGTCTGGCACTTTAGGTTTAAGGTTTATAAAAAAAAAATCGCGGATGTCGAGCCTTTCAAGAAAAAGAATACAACGAAAGGTAACGACAAGAAAAAGGAAAGTACATGCCATTATTGCAAAAAAAGGAGATTGGGCGAGATAGTGCAAAAAATGGCTCGCTGATTTAAAGAAGACCCCTGTCAGTGATAGTTCGGCATATACGTGTGACATTTCCTCGTTATATTGGGCCAGTTCTGAGGAAAATAAGACTGATTGCATCTGTTATTCTGAGGAAAACGAGCATATAAGTCGTAAGAAGAAACAGTGGTTCACAAAATTGGAAATGAGTAACGAACCATTGTGCGTCAAGATAGCAAACAACAAGTTTTTGGCTGCGACCGGAAAAGGAATGCTAAAAAATAAAGCACTCGTTGAGGGAAAATGGTACAACCGAACCATCTACAACATCTTATACATCCCAAAGTTAAGTCGAAGTCTATTTTCAGTGAGAGGGTGATGAAGTTCAATGTGATCGTTTCTCCAAAGTAAACCATAAGCAAAAATTAATTAACATTATGGCGCGACGGACTCGGCCATGTCAACAAAATTACGATTAATAAAACAGCTAAAAATATAATGGTGACAAACATGAACATTGATAATAAAGACGATTTCTTCTGCGAACCATGTCAGTTCGAAAAACAAGCCAGAAAATCGCACAAAAGCCTCATCTATATAAGTGCGAAAAAACCAGGTCTGAAGATACACATTGACGTATGCGGCCCGATTAATGTTATATCTCCCAGTGGTTCAAGATACTTCGTTCCCTTCAAGGATGACTGCAGCCGTTATAGAATAGTTTACTTCTTGAAGCATAAACCGGAATTCCTCAATAGATTCAAGGATCAAAGCGCTGGGAAGTGACCAAGGAAAAGGTGAATACATAAACAAAGAATTCGAAGAGTCTATTATGAAGGAGAGTATTTACCACGAATATTCTTCAGGATATACACCTCAACAGAACGGACGGTCTGAAAGAGAAATGAAGATGATTGTCGAAAGCGCTCAGACAATGTTAATCAATAAAAACATTCGTCAAAAATTGTGACCGGAGGATGTAAATACTGCTGTTTACCTGCTAAATATGTGAAAACAGCTTCAACACAAGTGAATGGCATGACTCCATTTGCAAAGTAATTCGGATATAAGCCAGAAATGAAGCATCTAAGAATTTTTGGATGTGTTGCGTGGATATGGGTTCGTTCCTTACGGATTTCGAAAGAAATTTATTCAAAATCAAGAAGACTGTTGTTTGTTGGATACGAGGGTTATTCTACAAACTATAGACTTTGGGATCCAGAAAGGAAAAAAATCGAAGTCAGTTGCAATCTGATGTTCAACGAAAATGGGACAATGAACACGGAAGAGGAAACATTTCTACTCATTTTTGGCCTGAATTGACCAGACACATAGCCACAGCAAGCACCGTCAGAACAAACTTCGGTTGACTGACCATTACAAGAAGGCACTACAAGTGAAAAAGAACAGAAAGACGCATTGGACGACGATTATGTTGATAATGGGTTTTACCCCTTAAACGAAGATTTCGATCCGAAACAATTGGCAGATTGCAGTAAAGTGAATCTCCCTGATTATTAAGATGAAATTTCTTTCTGCAGCTCAGGTTTCGTACCCGATTGGTACAAAAAGGCGATCAGGGTTGCTGATTCCGAACAGTGAAGGAAGACTATGCAAGAAGAAATGGACACATTAATATTCAACGATACGTAGACTCTGGTGAAGTTGCCGGATAAGTTTGCGAGTGATTTATAACAGATGGATCCTTCGTATCAAAAGCGGCGATGAAAATGTTCGTTACAAAGCACGCCTTGTTGCGCGCGGATTTACACAACGAAAAGGTACTGACTATCAAGAAATGTTCGCGCCGGTAGTTCGATATGACTCGGTACGAATTTTGCTCGCTTTGGCCGACGAAAAAGACTTAAAGGGGGAGATACAATTAGATGGGCAAAAATCAAGCATTTTTCACAGAGATGTTTTTTTAGGAAGTATTTATTCAATCGAAACGAAATTTTGCAATGTTTAGTACAATTGTAAAGAACAAAAAGAAATATTGTAGTTGGCACAGCAAAAAAAATTAGGGGAAAAAATCGATGATTGGCACCAGTTTAAAAAAATCGAAAATTTTCGACAATTTTGCAACAATTCGTGTATTTTGCAAAGGTGGAACTTAAAAATTTTTGGTCGACCGAGAAGCTAATTTAATAATGAATAAATCCTATAAGTTTCAGTGCTATCGACCGATTAGTTTTTCAGTTATTTTTCCCGCAAGCTTCAAAAACCATGTTTCGAGAAAAACGCATTTAAAGTTTTGACTACCAAAAAATGATTCTTACGCCTTAATCGGCGATCCTAAAACCGTACAAAAGTTCTTTAGTCTCTTCGAAAAACACGCACGTGTTTACCTTGAGCACTAGAGTTATGTTGACCGTAGTACAGTCAGGTCTCATTTTAGAGGGTCTCGATATAGTAGAATTGCGTCGACCACTTCAATACACCATTTACGCCCTCTAAAACACGACGAAAAACAATAGAAGGATTTCGAATTTCGAAATAAATCTTTTGCTAGAGTATTGTATGGGAAATTTACTAACTTTTTAAGCAAAGGAAAAAAATCGTTTTTTTTCACCCCCCTTAAAATTAGCCAATTTCGACGTGAAAACAGTCTTTCTTTACGGTGAGTTAAGTGAAGATGTTTAAATGAAGCAACCAATGGGATTTAAAAACAAACAGAAACCTGATTTGATGCGCATACTTAAGAATAGTTTAGTTTAATTTCATTTAAATAGCAAAATTTTGATAACGAAAACAATCGGTTCATTGGTCTACAAATAAAACAAAATTTATCAGAAGGAACGATTGCTATATATATATATACATTTCAAGGTTACTAAATAAGTTCAACATGAAGACTGACTGACCCCAGCGAGGCTGCTAACAACGCCGGCCGAACCGAGTTTACATTTGGTCGCTCCAGAAGTAAACAACAACATTATTAGTGTGTAGAAAGCAGAAAGTCAACCAGTAGCTGCATTTTTGTAACAGCAAATGGACCGATTACATGGAAATCCCAAAAGCAGCCAATGGTTACCGCTATCCATCACCGAGGCACAGTAAATTGCGTTAAGGTTGAAATCTTTTCTTAGAGAACCAAACATCTACATCGAAACTTTCAAAATACAGGACTATAATCAATCAGCCATTAAACTGTCCCAGGCTCAGCAATTCCACAACAGAACGAATCACATCGACGTTAAAGTGCATTTTATGCGAAAAAAAACGGAAGTATCACATCTCCCGTTTAATATATGAAATCAACTAATTTACTCCCTGAACCTTTAAATAAGACAATTTTAAATTAAAAACAAAATTAAATTTGATTAAAAAAAAAATAGTTGATCAGCATGTTATATACTTGTAGTCATCAGAATTTGGTAGTATACGTTTTGTATTGAATTGCATGTTAGTGTTAAGGTAAATCTTAAATTAAAAGGAGTGTTGAGAATTCATAAAATTCATATTTATAAGTCCAGATGTTTTGTTTTTAACATTTGTTTTCTATTAATATTGACTTCTGAGCCACGCCTGTTTTGTTTTGTTTATATTACTAAAGATTATTTTTCCGAGGCAATTATTAGTCACAGTAATATCGACTGCTATCTTAGATACAGTGTTCTTTTGTTCAGCAGTTCAATTCTGTCTTTCATTCCAAACAATACGCCTTAATAAATAACCTACGGATTATTACCTTTTTAATTTAACATGAATACCAAATTATTCTTCTTCGTCACTACAAAATGCCTAATTATTTCGTACTTTAAATTCATTATCTCCGGTTTAATTAATTGAATCAATTCAGCTTTCCTTTTCTCAGCTTGCTTCGTTAGTTCTTCAGATGAATGTTTACACAATTTCTATTTATTTAAACATTAATTATAGATATTAACAATTTCATTTTTCAAACAATTTTTACCCTCTCAATGAAAACAATTCAACCTAAAAATCGAATTTTTTAAAATGGTGGACACATTATCAAATCAAAAGATATTGGGTGGTATACATAAAACGAAGGAAATGCTAATAATTTAAGAAAAAACATTTGCTTCCACGTATTTAGTTTTACGTAGAAGTACTTACTTCATATCCCTATTGAATACTTCGCAAGTGTAAATGCTACAATTCGGTATAAATGCTTGGGCGTTTTATTCCCACTAGTTACTCATACTGGTGGGCGTGTAATCCCCCCCCCCATCTACACTGTAGTGCAAAGCCAGAGAGTACAACTTAAGGCCCTCTTCAGCCTACTCTTAAGAATTGTGGAAATGGGTGGGTGGTAGTTTGAGAGAGAAAATGAAGACAGAAGAGAAGTAAAAGATTATCTGAGAAATAGTACTGCCCCAGAATTTATCCGAAAAAATCACAGAGAACACCGAAGCAGGTAGACTCGGAATCAAACTGGTGACCTCTCGAATGATAAGTAATGACCTAAACCACTAGACCACGCTGCTCGGTTATAGATATATTCCTTTTTCTATGAATTAATCTGAGCTACTATAACTAGCCTGAAAATAAACAAAAACTGATTCGATTCAGTTGTAAAACCGGAGATGAATATTAAGTAGAAGAAAATTTACGATTTCATTAAATTTTATCAAAATTTGAAATTGAATTAGCTAAAAACAATGTTTATTTTACAAAAATTCCGATAAAGATGTCAGCAAAATAAATTGTAAGATGCCAAAAAAAAAAATTCAATACGTTTAAAAATTTGAAAAAATTTTTTTTTTTTTGGAATCCGTACTATATACGAAAGAATGTCACACCAAATCATTACAACGGAAGACTTATGGAACCTCTGTGTATGTCTGTCTGTTTGTCACAGAGGCTATTCGACGTAAATAATCGAGATTTAGAACAATTGTAGTAAGAAGTAGTCCTTAATAGTCTATATATAGACCTCAAATTCAGTAGTAAAAAAACAATTGTTTCGGAATTATCGAACTTTTTCAAAAAAGGCACTTAAAAATTGCTAGCCTCCCAACTTATTTTCAAACCCAAAAACCTGAAAAACATAATGAACAATGAGAATAAGGTGCCAAAATAATTATAATTTCATTAGAAAAGTTATATAGTTTACAAAAATAAACTTTTCAGTATGTTCAGTATTGGCGAGTCCCGCCACGCACTTGCAGCACTTTTTTAAAAAAGGTCGACTATATTAAATTTATATTTTCATTTAAAGCGTTTTTACTGTTTTACTTTAAAATATTAAAAACCTTTATTTATTATTAAAGAGTGTTGACGTCTACAATTCCACGCTGAAACGAAAGAGGCTTTCATTATATATACATCAATGTGAAATCACATTTATGTATTTTAAATTTACCTCTACTAAAAAATTCATCACAATATTTCATTATTAATGATTTTTATTATATATATTATATGTATACACTGGGTGTTCCGAAAAATATATATACACTATAGTAGAACTGTTTCGGGCTAAAGAGCTACGACAGTCGTTGCAAAGACTTCAAGATATATCCCAGTTGCCAAAGAATAGTCTGTACATAACTGTCCATTTAGATCACGGCCCTTTAGCCCGAACATGAATTCTACTATGGATTCTGGCCGTAAAATCCAATGTTCTTGAAATATATATATACATTGTTTAATGAGTGGTAGCTTTCTATTTTATCTTTCTTTTCAGGGTGTAATTCATTGAAGATAATGGGTAGAGCAAGAGTAACTTTTGAAAAATAAAAATTTGTTTTGAAATGCCATTTAAGTATGAAAATGTAGCAGAAGAGTACCACCTGTGCAACTTGCACCTAATCGGATACAAGATAAGGCTGAAACAAATGGAACAGTTAAGGGTGTTGACAGACAACGTTCTGGAATACCAAAAACATCAGCGAACTTCGCCAATTAAGAAACAGGACGGCCCGACCCCCAGACCTGATGCCGCTGAACTTTTTCTTTTCAAAATACCTTAAAGATACAATCTACGACAGAAAACCAACGACATTGGACCAATTAAAAGCTGAAATTAAGCAATAAACAGTTGTTGTGTTACTTACTTCTTATCCTTAAAAATTGCTTCTTAATTGTTAAAAAATGGAAGGAGATTCTAAATTCAAGCCATTAATGAACATTAACAATATCTTAATTAAATCAGTCGAAAATATTGGCGTGTAAATGCAGATAAAATTATTCTGGAGTAAACTGATATCTTAAGATGATACGTATCTTTGTGGGTACGAAGGTACTAATTTTAATTATCCGGAGAATGTTCCTCTAATTTGTTTTGCATTTAGTGTTTCCCTCTTTACATTATGTTTCACGTTATAAATGGCTTTAAGCCAGTTTTGATTGAGTTTTAGTGCACATGAAATTCCAAACCAGACTCTACAAACGTGAGCTTTACAAATTGACGCAAATGCGTTTTAACTATTTATGATTAAAATTCTACAAGAATTGATTATACATACATACATACATATATATATATATATATAAAACTATAGTTGGTTTCAAATAAATCCCAAAACAACCACCAAATTCTCATTACAGTATACTTATATATACATACATATAAATATACGATTTATTGCTATATTGCGTTCACCTGGTTCACAATCAAATGCACTAGCACACGTCGAATAAGTTACTATACTATTTAGTATAATAAAATAATAAATAGTTACCTTACTTAAATAAATAAGACGGCGCAACGATACCAGACAAATAGGCTGATTCTGGTAGCTCTAGAAACTTACAATCGCTGGTCCTAAACCATCACTGTAAAAGATGAACCAACAAGCTTAGAAGCCAAGTAATATTCAAGGTAGCTAATCCACTCTTACACAGTCAACAACCAGGTATTCGGAGTCTAGGAAAGATGGACTTACAGAGAAGCTTTCATACAATAGACTTATGTATATTGATACCTTCAACATCAAGACACTAGTGCAACCAGAACAGCTACACTACCTGATCAATCAGAACTTGACAGGTAAAAAATACTGATAGTTGCTGTTCAACAAACACGCATTACGAATTAAAACACGATGGCCTATGGAAACTACCCGACATTCAAAAGCAAAACAGAACAAGAAAGACCCTAATTCAACTGAAACAATTTGAAGAAAATTAGAAAAAGTAATGACCAACGTGTTAAAGGACGGCATTAAAATTTTGCCAGATGATTTCAACGCACAAATTGATATAGACAGAAAATTTCCCGCCCACAAATTTAAATTTTAAGACTCACACTGCGTTAATTTTCCTTCGGTGGTTAAGCGAACCGTAATGAGCTTTTTAGTGGTGAGGTACAATTAATATTAATACCTACGTAAATCGTAATTTCGGCTTTCCAACTTTACACGATTTTGCGACTGATACTTTATGCTTTGGTGAATCTGATCTGTTATGTTAAAAAGCACAGTTGCAGTTTAATATCTCAAAAATATCATTTTACTACGTCACGTGCTTCTGTAATATCTTTTTACGATTTCTAGCCTAATCATCCGTCTTTATCTCTCACTCATTCATCTTAATCACATTGAATGTCTGAAATATACAATTCATCTTAATTCCACTCAAATTACACTTTATTTGGGAACCTTTATAGAACGCAAATAACAAGAAAGCTCCTGCTTTTATTTTTTCGATTTAATGTCAATTATGGTCGTAAAAAAGCAAAGGTAATTTTTCAAAGTTCTAAATTACTTACATAACGGCGTGGTGAACGCCATCTGTAGAAATTGAGTTCATTAATCTTTGAGAAGATATTCGTATGGGGATAATAAAGACTTGTGAAACTGAACCTATGGCCAAGTTCTTGGTGAGTCATCTGTTGAAAACACTAGAGGTGAATCGCGATTTCACACTCTTCTACATGCTGCCTTGAAACGCGACGTACTGATGAGAACCAAAGAGTGCTTAGCATTCGGGAGGTCACCGGTTCGAACCCGGGTCCAGCTACCCTGGTCCAAGTTTTCTGTGGTTTGCTTGGATTATTTAGGCAAATGCGGGAGCAGTAATATTCCACAGATAATCTTTCACTTCTCTTCTGTCTTCATTTCGTCCGTCTCATCTTTCTCTCCCTAACCACACCACCCCCAATTCCCACGATTCCTGCAAGGAGGCTGAAGAGGGCCTTATGCCCTACCCTCCGGCTTTGCACTACAGTGTAGGTCGGAGGGACTGCCCGCCCACCAGCACGAGTAACTGGTGGGAATGAAACACAGAAAAGTTAGTTTTTTATCACTTGTATAAATTAATATAATAGTTAAGTGTCAAGTACTTTAACGCTCACCGAAGATTAAAAACAATAAATGTTTAAATAGATGGGCTTTTATTTTTTGTCACTTCACACAATAATGGAAAAAAAGAAGTTTTCGGTTATAAATAGTTTATTGAATTCACACGGTGATTTCTACAGATTGAAGAAATTTAATTTAATTTTAATAATATAGTGTGATAAAATCAATGGCGAACGATCATATCATCGTATTATTTTTTTGTTAAATGTTATTAAATGAAAATTCTGCGGCCCGAGTTTGATTCTCGGCTGATCCTTTTTCCAATACTTTCTTCTTCTTATGTTAGATAAAATAAATTGGTCGAATATCAACCACACGCAATTCAATTAAAATAATCTTATTATTTATCCTTAATTTAATTACAAATAGATTTATATTAATTCTGTCAAATTTTCAAATGAGCCAAAGATGTAACATGTGGAATTAATTTTACAGGGGAATGGAAATTGCTATGGAATTCTCCCAAAATCAGATTTACTAAACAGCAACCTAGCTCAAAATTAGATAAAATTTAATTAATTTACTGAAGATAACTGGAATAATGTTCAACTTGAAAGCTATATCGATAAAGCTTTAACTCACTTTGCAAAGCAAATTAGCAGGCAGCTAGGCTGTGAATCATAAACAATAGTATTAGCCGAAGTAATAAATACTGCAATTATTCTCATTTGCAAATTTTGTTCCAAAATTCGTATTGTTGTGCATTGTTTTCACAATACATTTCGTGATCGGTTTTCTAACTATATCAGCAATTAAATCGTTGATTGGCCTCGCAATACCAGCGTCTTCCCTTTTTGTTTTTAAATCCTCCAACGACAGAACTGTCACTAATTACTTTATAAATTACAGAATACATAATTTTTGTTGGAAAATCTATATTTCAGGTTCCAAATGATACAGTCCTTCATACACACTAAAAATCATAACTTTTTTATTTCAGATCAAGTGCGAATTAAACCGCTTACGAACAGGAAAAGACCAATACAATAAAAATTAATATTAATAAATAACTAATACTGGTGCAATCTTGAAGAAACGTAATGAATATATCGTATAATAATACTGAAGATACAAAACAGTTACGTCCCTTATATGTATCTCTAGAGCTATAGTGACGTCATAAATTAGAAAGTAGTGAGGGGGTAGTGTTTGAACATAATTCTATTTGGCTATTCACTAAAATATTATTTTTATTCTTTTGAGCTTTTTTAATTTCTAGGTTTTCTAACATCCTAAGTATATTATTTTTATTTTCAATATGTAAAATTTTGATGTTATTTAAATTTGAGCACAATGTTCGGAAAAGCCGGTAGAATTATTGTGCTTTTTTTATACTAGCAATATGTTCACTGATGCGAGTTTTTATTGCTCTGGCAAATTTTCCTATGTATGTAGCATTACATTCATTACAATATAACTGGTATACTCCACTTTTTAACATATTATCTATTTTTTGTTTATTGTTAGCAATGATTGAGCCTAAATTACGTTTATTGTCTTCAATGGCATGCAGGTTGTAATTACGTAGTTTTGTTTTTATTTTACTACTAACATTCCCTATATAAATTTATGGCACAAAATGTTGGCTTTTGATTATCATTACTTAATAAACAGGAAAATAAAGTATATCTGAACTTTTGGTTTGTTCTTTTTGTGAAGAATCTGTTCAATTAAATCTAAATGGTAGCCATTAGCGGTGGCTATTTGTTTAATTATAAATCAAGTTTTAAATTGAAATCAGTATCGGAATATTAACTAACCTATGTATTAAGCTTTGAAACACTGAAATTTTTTTTTTTTAGAAACTAAATTGTACTGTGTTCTTAATTTTCTCTATTTTGCTATAATCTCCGTCATGTAAAATATCGTGAACCAATCTTAGATTACAGTATTTAGCTATAGGTATATCAGAAAATATTCCATCAGCAGTACATAATAAATAATTTTTTCATTTATTATTACGTTAAAAATATTTTTTTATGTAAATTTACAAAATAGTGTTTAGTATTGTCTATCTTTCCTTAAAGTAGCTACACCCACCCTTTTTCAGTTCCTACACCGATCCGAGAAAGCAATACAGACCGCTATTATTTTCAAATGATGGAGAAATCCTAACAAAAGCGACTTAGGTACTTTGAACATGCGAGAAAAGATGCGTTCAATAGCGGAAGTTAAGTGCAAGAGTGTGCACATTTTCTATGTAATCAATGGACTTTGAACAACGCTTCCCGTTTGAAACGGGAAGTGCTTTCCAGCGATACGCCAAACTAAAATACAAAACCTTTTTGAGACCGAGGACATAAATTTATTTTAGCACTTTGTCACTTCTGGGTTGAATGTAAATATTTCCTGTCGAATCGAATTTGCACTTAGGTAGGACATCTTTTATATTTTGATTTGTTTTTTAGAATAAAAGGAAACTAAAAATTTCACCAAACAAATAGTATGCACGTTATCGACTGAAGTAAGCTTTGAATTAAACTGTACTCGTTTGATACGAAAAATGCTTGGTATTCTAATATATTTCACCAAGAAATAAAATTGATTGTGTACCAATATACAAACCCCTTTCCATTTCAGTTGGCCCACTTAATTAAACCTTAGTTTTCCCGACACCTACAGAAAATAAGATTTTTCTGAAGGTTCCAAATTAATTAAGAGGTAGTATCTATGAAAATCCAATAAAAAATGTCAAATTTATTGTTTCGGTTTTAAAATCCAAAATTATAAAAACAAAGCATTATTTTTAATATAATGTAAGAATAATCCCTGAACTGAAGAATACACTTCAAGAAATATGGGTTTCGTTTACATCAGGATTTTACAATAATTTTCTTTCAGTTATAGATTTTATTTGAAGAATATGTGATCGGGCTTTCTGGCCGTCTATGGAAATTCCTTCCCGACGTTTCGCCTGCAACTGTGGCAGGCATTTTCAAGGGTGATTCCACCATGTCTAACTCTTTTCTTGTTTCTGTTTCATTTCCATTAGCTACTCGTGCTGGTGGGCGGGCAGTCCCTCCGACCTACACTGTAGTGCAAAGCCGGAGGGTAGGTCGTAAGGACCTCTTCAGCCTCCTTGCAGGAATCGTGGGAATGAGTGGATGGTGTGGTTAGGGAGAGAAAGATGAGACGGACGAAATGAACACAGAAGAGAAGTGAAAGATTATCTATGGAATATCACTGCCCCAGCATTTGCCTAAATGATCCAAGGAAACCACCGAAAACTTGGACCAGAGCAGCCGGACGCGGATTCGAACCGGTAACCTCCCGAATGCTAAGCAATGATCTAGAGCACTAGACCACGCCACTTGGTTGTGGGTGTCTGAGAATAGTTTTGGTATTTTTCAAGGACAGTATGTAAATACTGTTCAGTTTCAGTCCTTCATCTTTTCTGTTGAAATTTTCTCTATATTTGTGTCTCTCGATTGCTTCTCTATGTAGTCTTGAATAGTATCTCGAGGTATTCGCTATTACTTGTGTCATTAAACAGGATTTGATGGTTGTCCTCTTCAAATGTGTGTTCTGCAATTGCTGATTTTTGTGTTTCACCCAAACGGAAGTTTCTTTTATGCTCAGACAGCCTGGTCGTAGTAGATTTTTTTGTGGTACCGGTGTAAACCTTGCCACAGCTACATGGTAAACCCCATTTATATTTCACAGACCTTAAGGAATCTTTTAGCTTAGTCGTAGGAACAGAGACAGGTTTAATTAGATGTTTGTCTAAAATTTTCCTGATTCTGTCCGTGATTCCTCTTAGACATTGTAGGAAAACTTTACTTCTGTAAGAGGGGTAGTCCTTGGTCTTGTTACTTGGGCAAGATCTTAAAGCTCGTTTGATCTCTGTCGGGTTAAAACCATTCATTTTCAGCGCTGATTCTAGATTTTGTAGTTCTTCTTCCAGGAATTCTGGTTTGCAGATTGCCTTTGCTCGATTTGTTAACGTTGTCATAATTTCCGGCTTTTGTAGGTATCTATCAGTGTGGGTGTTTTTCCTATACACTTGATGTTCAAGGCTGCCGTTTGATTCTCGTGTAACTAAACCATCTAAGAAATGAAGACACCATCTTTTTCTCTCTCAGTGGTGAATTTTATTCTCTGGTTGTGGTTGTTAAGGCGGTTAAGAAATTATTCTAATTTTTCTTCCTTGTCGTGTGACCACACAGCAAACACATCACCGATGTATATGAACCAGTACTTGGGCTTATGGGTGGCAGTTCTTAAAGCTGTATTTTCAAACCTTCCCAAGTAAAAATTAGCCACCACTGGGGTTAGTGGATTACCCATAGCAACTCCGTCTTGTTGTTCATAGAATTCTCCCTTCCACAGAAAAAACGTAGATTTTGACACTGTGTAAACAGCTTTGTAATGTCTTCTGAACGATGATAAATAATTCCAATACTGGTATTATCATTACTTCTGAAGAAGACTAAGTTAGGCGAAACAATTGTAAAGTGTTGAAATATACCAATTTTGTGGAAATTTTGTGTTTTTATTATTTTACCGTTTCAAGTATAAATTTTACTAGTTCGATAAGGTTAGGGATAAACACACTGTACAAACTACACGCTAGTCAATATTGATGTTACAATGCTTAAACTAGCCAATCAGCACTTAAAATTTACTTCGTCCGAAAATAAACCAGGATTTTTGCAATGATGCTGAAAATAGTATACTAGTTCTTGTATAGTTTCCAGTTATCCAGACCTTTGTAATCGTTCTACTATTTTCGCAATGATCTGTTCTATCGGAAAATATACACAACAGGAACAATGTTTCTTTCAAGGTTAATGTCGAAAAACTACCATATTATAGTGCTTACTAACTAATTATTACGATATTTGATATTAAGCTCGAAACATTCTGCAATTATGCATTGTGTGCTCGACAGAGCGGCAGTAGCTCCCAATTTTGTGACGTCACTCATGTCAGCTGCTTCGTTAAACAAAGAAATTGCCCAACAAAGGAACAATAGCATAATATCATGCACCAGGGATAGTTTAGAGGCCAAGGTCAAATTACACACACATGTTACTATGAAACCGGGATGGATTTCTGGATTTTAATTTTCAAAATTGAATAGTAGATCAATGTTCTACGTAGATCTTTGACCTTCGGTAAAGCACAAATAAAAAAAAAACTACTTCATTATGTTTCATTCCTACCAACTGATACTGCTGTATGAGTTGTCCCACTGACCTACACTCTAACGCAAAGTGGAAAATAGGGCGAGAACCTCTTTTCAACGAGCGATAGAAATCGTGAGAATGAGTAGCTGAGTGGTAGTGATTAGGGAGATATAGACGAAACGGACAACATGAACACAGCAGAAAAGTGAAATACTATTTGTGGAATATTACTGCTTCAGCACTCCCCCCTCGCGTCCCATCCTTGTCGTGGTGGGAAGTTCATTACCTGTTCGCAAGTATGGAGAACTTAAAGGACCCCCGAGTATTTTGAGGCAACCCGTCGTGTATCGTATAGGAACCTTAATAGGGCTGAAATGGTCTAGCTACTACTGGGTGATGCAACCTCTCAACCATGTACTGCACACCTAGTGCCCCCTGATACAGTGGGTGCATTCGGACGGGGTCGCAGATTTGCGGTTAACCTGGGGTTACGACTAAGGAGCACGGGAGCAGAAAAACGTTGACGCTTTAGGGGGGTGCATACATGTGTGGCGATGGTAGAGTAGAAGCATTTATGCATTGTTGATCGGGATAGCCAGGAGGCTGAAAGATGCTCGGTAAGAGACAGGAAACGAATGTCACCTAGCGAGGGGTGCTCCGGAGTAGCCGATGTCCACTGGTCCGTCCATGACGGTACTTCGGGGGCAGGGGTGCCCAGCTTTGATTCCTCCTCCGCCAATCGGTATCAGACTCGAGGGGACAGTTAACTGATAGCCCGCATGCTGAGTTAGGAAGCTGCGATGAAGGGGCGCCTGACCCGTTGCACAGTTGAACGAATATAAGAGTTTGGATAATCCCCAACCTGCGGCTTACTCGCTTCGTTAACCCTCAGGAACCGCTTCGTGGCTTTTTGGGACCAATCCGCTTGCGTATGGGAAACCCCATGGAGACAGCCCACCATTCAGATACACCATACTAGTTTAGCCTGTGGATAATCCCGAAGAGGGCAGGTGCTGGACGGTAAATCTCCTATAGTTGCTTCAGCAATTGCTTAAATTATCCTAGGAGACCACAGAGAAACTTAGATGAAGCAGGTGGACATGGAATCAAACTGGTGTCTTTCAGAATGCTAAGCTATGATCTAACTAGTAGACTGCGCCGATGTGTATATTGAAGGAGCACATTCTGCTGAATCTTAGTATAATCAGGCGTTTCCTACAGCTGCTGTTTGACACAAAGTAAATATAAAATGCGCTGGGATACTACGGCAAAGTTAAAAGGTTCATAAATTAGGCAGGCGAGGAGATTGCTACAATGCCCACTTGTTAGTATCCATCCTTTGCTACAATACCCACTTGTGAACATCCACCTCAGCCATCTTCTGTGCTCAACCCTCCTAACGATACACATATGTAAGCAGTTGTTCGGTCCTGGGCGATTTGGTTTTTTCTTCTATTCTAAGGATTCGGACTACTATCAGAGGAATTCATAACTGGATGAAATAAAAATAAAATGTAATTTTTAAATCCGATTAACGCAACACCTCGTATTTGTTTTTAATAATAAATTGTAATTAATAGAGATATTTCCGGCATATTATAAAGGTACGGATTTCGGATACGATGGCAGGGATTAGTAGTATTATTTATCCTAAGGAAGGGGAAGATTTGTTTGCTCATTTGATAAGTTCTTTCTCACTTCTTGTAAAGATAACAATATAAATTTGGAAAGTAGTAAATTATTTATTGTTATTAACTCTAGCTATAGGCCGAGTTAATGGGCGTCCGGCACAATCTGGCCCAGTTTTTTCTCCTTATAACACCTTTTATTCCCATGTAAAAGATCTTAGGGACTTCCAGTTGTAGATGAAATAATTTTAGTATGTATCTCAAGAAATCACCTGTACGAGTTCAGAATCGAATAATTTCACTGAAGGTCTTTTTGATTAAAAATTGTTTTTGTGAATTTTACTTGTATAGAATTCACACAAGTATCTTACTAACCTTATAACATATTGTATGCTGAAAAAAGGTTTTTTTTTAAGAAATGTTGTAAATTAATAACACATTAATAATATTTTTATCATGATAAGATGCTTAGTGACGTTACAGGAAGAATTTAAACGTCGGCAAGAATAACGTCAGTAAGAATAATTAGAGTGTTAAGGCATTCACACCACGTGTGAAATGATGGCATATGGTTCAAAAATTTATATAAATTTAAATTAGTTTGTATTAGTTATAACATACATATAATGAAAATACATAAATGCTCACAATATTTGTGAACAATGGGTCGATAGATATATTGTGAATTAAGTTAAATACCTCCTTGCATTGGCTCTATTACAAAAAAAAAATAATAAATGCTTACAGAATCTTTGTGAAATAAAATAATCGCTAAAGGAAAGAATCGTTACAGTCGCCCACCGCCTTAAGCTGAACTGGAAAGTGCGTTGCATACTGTCGCGAAACATCGCCCGCGATACAGCATACAAATACCTCCTACTCTGCGTCTTCTATTGTATATATTCTATAAGTAACAATATATTTCAACGCAATCTTCTGGAGTCGCAAAGGAAGTATTCACTTTCTGTTTCTGTTCACTGTCTTCACGCCTAAATGAAGATGAATGTAAAATTGTTTAATTTTTCGGTTGATTAGTTCGATTGGGTTTGAACCTGGTTTTCTTTTATACTAATATTTCTGAATAAGAATGGATCAATTACATTTTTCATTTGTTACTTTAAATTTGTAACAATAATTTATCGAATTTTCTTAATTTTTTACTTATTCTCAATCTTAAATCTTCGTTGCGTTGAATGTGCTCTTTTTTCAAACGTTCTGTAGAAAGATGATACTATTTTATAGTGGTTTCTGTTTTCAATCCAACGTTGTATATTTAGGTAATGGTTTACTACTGAATAGAGTAACCGTAGTTGACAGTAGGTGCTGCAGTAAATGTATTTTTACCTTTATGTTACATTTTATATTCATTTTACGAATTACAAGAAGTGAATACGCCACAAGAGAAACATTACTTAAAACTAGAGTCAGTTATTTATAGCCTTAAAGGGTGTTGAGAGAAAGCCATAATTTTTGCTCACGACAGCAACTATTCGTACCACACCGTTATTAGGCTACTAAATCACGTCTAATGCAAGGTAACAAAACTCGTATATAAATAAACGTACAGTACCGTTAACAAATTTAAGTAAATGTAATAACAAAACAATTGTTTATTTGTAGCGGAAGGATAGTAACATAAAAACTGTAAGGTACGAAATATAAATAGAAATGATTATATCAAAATTATATTCAATAATTATCATCTTTGTATTTGCTTTTCCTTGAATGTCATATTTAACGTCGTAAAGGCTGGCGACTAGCATCCCCACATGTTTTGTTTATGTTATCTAAGGGTGACTAAAGACGTAGGAAGGAACAGAAAGATGCGAGGGCAACATTCTTCTAATATACAGTATGTGTATTGACGTCGTGCACGATGCCAGTGGCGAGTTTTGCTAGCGATGCGATGCGTATACTTTTGCGAACGTAGCGATGCGATGCGTTGCGTAGCAGGTGCATTCATTATGCGTAGATAATTTGTGTAGTAAATTATTGGTTTACTAATGTGATCACTGGTTATATATATGTTTGGTATATATGTATTATTTATATTGTGCACAGTACTCGAGAAAGATCTTATTGTGTTAACACGTTATCTTTGGCCATTGTGTTTATAAGAGCTCGTTGTTGAATTGTGGCTAAAGTGCCACGACTGTCTGTCACCCCAGTATGTATAGGAGAGACATAGATATCTCCGGTGATTCCTATAGTACGGTGACTGCCTTGCGTAGGGTGGGCATGCTGCTATAGCGGCACGGGGTTAGGTTTGACCTACCCTGTTGGTCTCCAGTATAGGTGTTATCCCGAGAATGTGGATATCACGTCTGGAGGCGCGGGAGCGCAAACTCATGATTACAGGTACTTAATACGATTTGCTGATTGACGGATTCTGCTAGAACGGTGAAGATTAATTCGCAAATGATCCAGAGGGGCAGGGGTTCCGAAGGAACCCCGGTGAGTACCTAATTACTTTATGATCTTGTCAACAGATCGGTAAGTGTTTTTATTATTTCATGTGATAACTTCCTATGAGCGTGAACGCCTGTTTGTCGTCATCTCACTTTCAGTCGCCAGCAAGCCAAATATATTTATACTTATTCATGCACGCCTTCATCTTCCGTCTAAGTAGATAATTAATTATGTTTACTATTTCCTGATATTTATACTAATATTAATTAACTTAACTTTACTACCACTAATTTCACTATTTATTTATGTACAGTTACTGTCCGTATAACACTTCTCACTTTTCTATTTATTTACATTATTTCACGACCGTCAATTTATATCTGAACTCTTCACGACCGTCAATTTATATCTCCACTCTTCACGACCATCAATTTATATCTGCACTCTGAACTGAACTGAACTCTGAATTGAACACGGCGATCGTCTTTCCGCTTATATACTGTTCCGTTAAATTTCCGGAACACTCCCGAGAAACATAGAAAAGTCGGGACCATTTTATTTTTCGCCGAAATATCGAACAAGTTTCCGCGAAACACAAATACACTAACATGTCCTCATTTATTACGCACACACTTGCAGTTACGATATACACGTCGAGGCTCGGCCGCGAACGGTTCGCTCACATACATGGGTACTCGAACGCACACAAGCAAACACGCACTCGTTACAATAGTAATTTTATCTCTAAATACACTAAGCTACGAGAGGTGACAGCAATAACAACGATGAACGTACTTACTAAGTCGGGTGGCTAAGTGGCAAAAGCATTTAAAGCCATTTACCTGCTACCGGCGACGTACTGCCATATCGACGTTTTATTTAAATCCGCTTTACACCGATCTCCAGCGATTTGGTCAGTAATTTATAGAATCTGTCTATGGCGTGCTGATGAGATCTAATGAGATCGAAATCGCGATCCACGTCTGGTGGCTTCGATAAATTACTTGACCAAGAACTTAATATTGTTCTTATTAATTTGCTTTACGTGTCTGTCACGTATGTAAACTGCGCCGCCGATTCAGTTAGACAAGATGATACCCTAGTAAGGCCTTGTCTAACATTATGAAATACGGCAATAGCAGCAAAAGCAGATAGATGGCAACGTACTGCCATATTGACGTTTTATATGAATCGTAATTTATTCATGTAGGTACTGTCGATTTCGCGTCTTACGAGACGTGCGACGTTCATTAGTATACATGTTTTACTTGTAACTGAATTGGAAACTGAATATTACAAATTATCGAAGCGCGGTGCTTTTTTCCACATTCAATAATTTCTTATATTTCGTAAAGTTTCCGAGGAAAGGTAAAAGATGGTATTCCTCGAATGGCTTTACACCACATCTATCAAATTGAACTCGTCCAGCCCAATGATTATTCACCCGTTAATAATATCGATTCCTGAATAACGCCAGTGTTCATTCGATATGAGTCTTTTTTTTTTAAATCCACACCTTTTGGTTTTCCTCCACTTTTAACATTCACTTTGGACAAGCAAATTCTCTTATCTAGTATACGCATTAAATAACGATCTTTGTTGACATTACCTATTCCCTTACAATAACGCTTGTTTCTAACATTTTTCCAACTAGTCCTACTTATTAGGCTACTAACATTCTATCCTTTTATCTTCTATAAGCACTCAAAACATTTCTAACCTTTACACCTTTCTTACTTAATTTCTTGTTTCCACAATCTATACGCGTTGTTCAATTAAATGTAGGCCACTCTGATCTAATCAAATGTTTCGAAGAGAAAAGTTTGGGAAATTCAGTTATGGGAAAGAAGGTGAAACAAAAAAGGATCCAATATCTGTTAATATTTTATAAATACTAGCTGATCCCCACAATTTTGTTACAGTTGACGACGTTCACTTTCGTTAACTAATATATTTTTTTTCTAAATTCTACTCAATCGATTTTAACTATATATAGAAGGAGGGAAAATCAAGAAACATCCTTTCCAGCATACCCTTATTTTTCGGAAATATTTTTTTTATCGCTATCAGGATGTTTGTATCAAAGAAACAAGTAGGCATTTAGTAGTGCTTAGAATGTAGGTTATGGTTATTCTATTCACTATCACCAAGGAAATTGAAATTCCGATAATGTATATAGATCGAACTTTATTACATTAATGTTGAAATTAATCTTTGAATTAATTTTTACCTACTACAGGTTACCTCAAATTAATGAGACTACATTAATTTTAAGTTCGTAAGTATGTTCGTCGTTGTTACTGTTGTCACCTTTCACAGCTTAGTTCTCAGAGCATTGGCGTGTGAACTCAAAGGTCCCGGGTTCGATTTTCGGCGAGGGCGTCACAGCAGTAACAAAATTTTCCTCATTAATTTGAGGTAATCTGTATTAGGTAAAAATTAATTCGAAAATTAATATCAAAATTAATGTATTGAAATTAACTTCTACTAAAAATTCTCCAAAATATTTCATTATTAATGATCGAACTTTACTTCGATAAAGTTAATTAGAGAGAAAATACACACTACAAAGAATTTAAAAAACATCAGTTCGTGGGCAGAATTTATCAAAACCGTTAGATATGGATCGCAATTTCGAACATCTCATCAGCACACCATAGGTCTCTTCAGTTTGTTTGTAAGGGAAATATTATTAAAATAGAATCTTCACACCAAGTAATGAACAAAAAAGATTTAAATAAGCGCTACTTTTTAAGAAAATAAACCTAACTTTCTACGTCAACAATTAGCAATTCCAACCCAAAAGAAGATACCTCAAATTTCAAAAAGATTTATTTACCTTCCGTATTTGCTTATTACTGTTTATGAAACTATATGCGAAAAGTTCCTTACCCGACATTATCTAGATTGTCAGACAATTTTATTTCACAAACAGGTTTTAAAGATGAAAATAAAACTCAGATTCATTGAAAAACCAACTAAATCTAAAGTGTTACCTCTGAACTAACCGCAAAGATGGAGATCACAGACCAATTTTAGAAAAGCTTCGATTATATAATGTAACTGTAATTACCTAAAGAATTATTCTAATTTATATTGTTTTAATGGATTGTATTGTCAATACCTTGTTTATTTTAAAAAAAAAATTATTTTATGTAGCTGAAAAAATTAATGTTCCCAATAATACGGGTTGCTGATAAAGAAAGAAAACCACTAAAATTCACTAAATTTTCATAAAATTACAGAAACGATAACATATGTTTCACTTCATAGAAGCAAGAAAGTACTGACTAATTATATCATCCATTGTGCAGTATAATTATGGTACGTGCATTTTATACTTTAGCAAACTTTGAAACTTAGATTATTAGCTTTACCACACAATCTATTTTCATCAATCAGCGCACTAGAAATAATAACTAGAAATGTGGGACTGATTGACATATGTAATTAAAATGTATTGTTTGCATGTCCAGCGCAATTGTATCGTCTTTTTGTAATTATACAGTTCTATTCGGGAATATATGTGATTAAATCATTAAAAAATCGAAATATTCGGAAAAAACTGTTGAATATTGTAGTACCCAAGCGTAGCTTGATAAGAATGATTTATGCTTAATAACCTTTTAATATAAAGCAAAATTATTACCTAAATATTCTAAGCTTTGAGGAAAAACTTTTAGGTAATGGAGTATGTATTTTACCTTTCAAATCAATAATGTGGTTATTTGTACACGTAAATAGAGATATTGATTGTTATGTCGAAGAAATATTTAATATTCCAAACTTCCTATAACTCAAAACAGTAACAGAAAACAGCAACAGTAACACAGCCAGAAACTCGAGAAATCGTAATATCTTTACGCATAAAGTATTATAATATATCCAGAAAAAAAAGTTAGGATAGGTGTAGCCCACTAATAAATAATATACTATACTCAATAGCCTGTCTTGAGGCGATCGAATTAATAATATATAATCATTTCTAAAGAGTATACATTGAACAAGGAAACAACAGATAATACTATTATATTTCCCATTCTTTATGACCCAGTCTGTAAACATTAATCAGAATTTTATTGGAACAATACTGAATCTGAATTCAATTTTACAACATTAAATTCTTGATCATCCAGTTATCGAAGCCATCAGATGATGAGGATCGTGATTCCGACCTTACAGGTATTAGTTATTAGCACATCGTAGTCAGTTTCAATAAATTACTGAAAAACGAAAACTTTTGGGTGTTTCATTTTTACCAGCTACTCATGCTAGTGGGCGGGCAGTCCCTCCAACCTACATTGTAATGCAAAGCGGGAGGGTAGGGCGTAAGGCCATCATCAGGCTCCTTTTAGGAATCGTGGTAGTTAGGGAGAGATAGACGAGATGAATGAAATGAATATAGATGAAAAGTGAAAGATGATCTGTGGAATATCACTGCCTCAGTATTTGCCTCAATGATCCAAGGAAACCACAGAAAACTTGTACCGCGGCAGACGGACCCAGAATTGAGCCGGTGACGTTACCAATGCTTGGTCGTGATCTAAACCACTAGACATGACGTGAAATTATATCCCATTAAAAATTGCAACCCTTACTTAACTGACGATTTCAACATTTGAAATTACATTTGAGCAACTATTATACTACTAATACTCTTAGCAATTATTACACCTGATGGCTTGAAGTATTTATACATATTATTTAAACAGTGCTTGGCACATTTTTTTTTAATTAGATGTCGGCCTGAAAATTACAGCATTTTGTACCTAGGCGGTATTCTAGTAAAGGTGGTGGTCAATTAATACAGTTCTTGTTTCAGGTACATATTAAAACTAGCAATAAATAAAACAGTGAAACCAAAATTGATTCAATTTTAGAAACGTTTTTAAGCATCCATTATTATTTCCTTCAGTCCTTTAATTAAATTCACTGCAGAAAACAAAACGTTTCAATGTCATTTTTCACCGAGTATTACTCGTTACATTTTCCACCCTAACTCATTAAGTTGGAAAAGGATTAAATTTTCAACAAAACAACCACCAACCGCTTGGATTATAAAAAAACGTCAATCAAAAAGTGTATGTTAACCATTTTATTCCCCAAGCTCCTGACATTTTAAAATATACAATTGGATATAACGTAAAGTTGTTCTTTTTTGTTATATCCAAATGTACATTAAAAGACCTACATAGTACAACCATTTTAACAGAAAATTAATAACTGTCATAAAAACAATGAGATTAGGGCCACTCATTCGGTTAAGGACTTTTAAAGCAGACGTACAAACGAAATTTATTTCCTGTTAGAACAAAAGACGACGTTAAACGTACGTTTTGGGTTTTGCAAATGTGTTACAGTGGCTTTCATAGGTTTATAAAACAGCTCGACAGTATTCTGAAATCCTACAAAAGAACTTTTTCCCTATTTGATTCGAAATCGAAATCTGGTATGAAACATGTTCCATCGCCCTATGAGTTTGAGATACCCATCTAAAAGTGTTAAAATAGCCAATTTAGGCAATTTTTCATAGGCTATAGAATCCTTAGCTTTCGCTCTTTCATACGTTTTACTTTTTTGTTAACGTATACAGCTAAACGTTTCAGATGTTCCTATTTTATGTAATACGTGTTTCCCTTTCACATTTTAAAATAAATGTGTTTAGATATTTTCTTGAAATTTTTTCTGTAATGTTTTGTTCATTCGCAAGTTTTGTGAGCAGCTTTTTGACTTGTATTTATCGAGATAATTTAAAGTTAAAAGTTTGAAAAGGACCAAAAACACGGAAACGACCAATTATAACGATAAATGTAAACATGAAATAGCAAATGTATTGGCAACCTTGCAGTTTTTTTTCGTGAAATTGCCTACTAATGCGTTTCAATTTATATAGGGTAAAGCGAGAATAGATGGACCACCTTTTACAAAATAATGCATAACTTATTTATTTATAAAAATAAAAATGTGCAAAACATACAGAAGATTAACATAAGCTTGGAATTACTTTGGTATAGTGTAAACTACAAAACCACACGTTGTAATACTGTAAATAGGAAAAAGCTAGGGAAGGAGCCGGACCTGGAATTGAACCGGTGACCTACCGAATGCTAACCAATGATCTAAACCAGGGACGGCAACTCAGAGGCTCCCGGGATAGTTTCGGAGCCACTGAGTGTAGACTAAAACTATAGTAAGTGGGTAAAATTCTGGCATATCGGAGTCTGTCATTTTTTTAACATATCATATGCAATATTTTACGTAAAGCCATTTTGAAAAGTATCTACACCTTGAGAAAAATTGATATAACTGCAATTTAACACTTTGCTTGGCAATCTCGTTGACAGTTGAATTTGAAAATACTATACTCTAACTTTTCTACAGTTAAATACAATTGCAACAATGGAATAAGTAGAGCAGATGTTGCACAAAGGTATTTTTACTTATTTCAAACTAATATGAACAGTATAAGTTATTGATAAATATCTTTTCGAAATTATTAGATCATATCAACAACCAATAGAAAGTCTGGGAAGTTCTGTTTGAAAGCCAATTTTTAACCAAGAACTTGTACCTGTCAAGCTACGTCGTCGATTCAGTTGGGCAAGTAGACACTTAGTACGGCCCTTGTCTGGCAAATGAAATACCACAGTTATTAACAACAGATATCTATAAAATACACATTTTTCTGTAAAAGTATTTTCCGAAAAATTGATTTAACGGCAGGAGGGGTATCCTTCACACTTAAATGGGCTCAAATGCTCAAGGCTTTGTACTTCTAAAACATCATCGTCTGGCATAATCAAATTTTTCTCTTATGTTTGATAATCAAACACTACATTTTGTCATAACGGGACATGAGTTACACAGAAATTCCGTAAAAATTCATATATTATTTGTTTTTTAAGGTTACTGTATGTAATTGGATCCAATTGATACAAACTTCTAAAAAAGTTTGATGTATCTGTTGATAGAAATTAGTAAGTAATGAACAGGTAGCATGAAATTTCTTATTCTGATTTTAGTTTGTTCACTTGAAGGTTACGTTATGGTTAAGAAAACCACCCTGATTAAATGTTGAATGAGGGCAAGCATCCCAACCATGACTTATGGTCAAGAGATACATAGTTGAAAAGAAAATAATCCTAATACCACTATACCTACTTTTACAGCGTGGCAATTGACTTGTATTTGCTAACTTTAGGAAGTTTAAAGTTAATAATGGATAAACATTTAAATTAATGACTAGATGTTATTAGGTAATGAGAGGATAGAGTTTCATTATAGTATCATTGCAACCTTTTTTGAAAACAATGTAAAATATCAGACACACAATTTTTGTTTTATAGTTGATAAGAAACTAATGGTATATAACTACCAAATTGTTTACGTTATTGTTTCTTTCCTTGACTGATGATATGATTTTTTAATTATTAATTATTTATTGCATAATTAAATTCTTCCATTTTCCAATAGGTGGCGGGCGACTCTCTATAGCATGGGTTTTATTTTATTTATTTACATTACATTAAACTAGCAACATTATTTAAGTTGCATATTTCGTATCACAATAAACAAACAAAAATTGTTTATGGTAATGAAATTATGGTACGTGTTATATTAACAATTTTCTTGTCTTCAAAAATAGAAGATACCGTAAATGTCAATGAACCGCCAGTACGAAAAAAAAATGTATTATACCTTCGACTTTGTAAACAGACGCGCATGTTTGTATGTTGTACCTTATAATGACAATAAGCATAAGCAATAACAATTACAAACTTTTAGTATAAATAGCTCACCAATTGTTTCTAAAATCATACAGTAATCAGCTGCTTCAATTACATCACCATCTGCAAAAATACCAACCCTTAACTGTATAATAATTTATTCATCATGATGCAGAAAACTGGGGTTGTTCTCGCCTTTCTACAAGTCCTTGTTGGTCAGAGTTTGGCCTGCGCACTACCACCACTACCATTACCACCAATGTTGCCACCCTTGCCGCCTTGCGCACCAACAGCACCCCTACCGTTGCCTCTGCCTTTGGAATTGCTTTTACCTCCATCATTACCATTACCGCCACTTGGTTTACCGTTTCCTCCTGCTCTACCACCGCTTGCTTCACCTTTACCCCCATCTCTACTTCAATTGCTACCCTTCCTGGCTCCGGATCTATTGCCGTTATCTCCGTTACCCCCTTGTGAATTAGCTCCAGCGTTACCATTGCCCCCATTCCTACCACCAGCGCTACCTTTACCACCACTTTTACCACCAGCACTACCTCTGCCTCCCTTATTACCACCAGCGTTATCTCTGGCTTCCTTATTACCACCAGCGTTACCTCTGCCTCCCTTATTACCACCAGCGTTACCTCTGCCTCCCTTGTTACCACCAGCGTTACCTCTACCTCCCTTATTACCACCAGCGTTACCTCTACCTCCCTTTTTACCTCCAGCGTTACCTCTGCCTCCCTTTTTGCCACCAGCATTACCTCCCTGTTTGTCACCCCCAGCGCTACCTTTACCTTTCGGGCCATGCCTTTAAATTTGATTTTTGACTGGTTTTTTGTTAAACTATTAAAACAATTATACTTACAGGGGTTGTTCAATAGTAATTGTATTATCACATATGTATAAGTATGTAATTAATGAAAGAAATAAAATATTTATTTGTACAATATCAAACCATGTCGCATGCCGCCATCAAGGCTTTTGTTGTCGTCTACGTGTATGAAAACTTCAACATTTAATTAATTTCTATCAACCAGAATTTTTTCGGAAACATTGTCACATTCCGGTTTGTGACAAACTGTATATGTTATATGTATTTATTCATGAAATGGTTATAGTTTTATCTTTAGGAGTTGTGTGCATGAACTAAGCCATAAAACCTTTCAACATCTGATAACATTGGCTACAAAATTTGTAAGTCCGTTTTGTGGTATTTATTACCCCTTATTGTGAAGAACTATTGTGTTCTTTTGTTGCCTTCATTTAGCATTGTGTAACTATTATTGATAATTTTAAGTCTGTTTATAACACTTATGGGCGTTTCCTTTTTTGAATCTGCCATTATGATTGGACTATTACGGGGTGGCAGGGAACAATTGGAACAAATTCATAGTAAACGTTTTTCAGTTTGTATTCTTTCAGTTTTAGTTATGACTAAGCCATCCACGTGTAAATAGTTTGTATATATATTTATATATATATATATATATTCTGGACTCTTGACATTCATTTTAGTTTATTCAATATTGCATTTTATTGACCAACCCTTCACAATTCATGGTGTGCGTACTACCATCACAAATGCATATTAAGTCGGGTAGTGCGTTATTACCAAAACAAGGAATATGGTCATAATTTTTATTTGAGAGAAAGGCAAGGCGTCTAATAATAATTAAAAAAGACTGGTCAAAACTATTCAGTTATTTTTGCGGGATGCGCGCACATAGAAAACTTAGTTTATATTTTCTTATGAAATTTTGGGAAATTTTTTTATTCAGCATTGCTTATGCCGTGTAATACAATACGACCTGATTTGTTTTATAAGTACAACAAAAACAAAATTACCATGTTATTATAGAACTTTTGTTGCTCATATTAAAATCCAACTAAATCAAACATGTTACCTCCGAACTAAAAGCAAAAATGGAGATCACAGACCAATGTCAGAAAAGCTTTAATTATGTAATATAACTTCAATTACCTAATGAATTATTCTAATTTATATTGCATTTTGGATTGTCTGATCAATACCTAGTTTAATTTAAATAAAAATAATTTATCTTATGTAGCTCAAAAAATTAATGTTCCCCTTCAGATCGAAGAAGTGAGCTTTTAAGTTTTAAACTACATAATTATTTTAACCGAATGTAGACTTTCACGGCCGGCGTCTTTATTGCTATGGCCGTGTTCCAGGATTGTAGATCGTGGACTTTGAGATTTTACTCCTGACGTTTCGCCTGCAGCTGAGGCAAACATTTTCAAAGGTTGATGGTCGCTGTTGCTCTCGGTCAAGTGTTCGTCGTTGCAAGAGAATGAATTCAAAAAGGACTTACGCCGATGAACATTTCAACCGAGACCAACAGCGACCATCAACTTTTAAAAATGTTGCCGCGGCTGCAAGTAAAACGTCAGGAGCGAAATCCCAAAGACCACGTCCTACAAGCTTGGAAGACATCCATAATACTAATAATTATTTTAATGTGCATTTTTTATATAAATTTGTGTGAGTGAGGGTTAAAAATATTTAATAATGGGGACTTGTTGATGTCTGTTTGGTAATCAAGTGAATTTACATTTTCTATATATTTATATCTGCTCATTTCTAATACTTTTAGTAGATTTAATTTATAAGAATTTTGTGCTGTGTATCATTACTATATTTCTTCCAAATTATGAGATTCTTCTAATAGGTGGTTAGAGTATGTGCAATATGTCATTTAAGTTGTAGCTTTTTTCGTGTTCGTTGACTCTTATTGGAAGTTTCGTCTCGTCCGTCCAATGTGAGAACTATTGCTGTTTTCACACTTTAACATTCCTTCTGTTTTTGTTTACTATCATTTATGATTTCCTTAAGGGTGTTGTTTGTTTTTTAATTTTACCAAAATATGTGATAGCAGTACTTTCAAAACAAACAATACTCTGAAGAAACTCATAAATAATAGTAAACGAAAAACAGAAGAAAGGAAAAAAAAACAAAAGGAAACATCGAAATAAGAGTCAATGAACATAATTTACAAGAAAAACAGAAATACTACACATACCATAAAATAATTACAAATTACATTTACTGGAAACATTAGAAATGAAAAGATATAAATTTATAGATAATGTAAACTTGCTTAACGACCAAGCAGATATCAACTCCCTATTATCAATTATCTATAATTATCACACACACAACGTTAGACTGTATGAATTGAGTATTCTAAATCTCATTTCTTTGATTTGAAGATAGGGGCAACAAAATATGGAAATCCACCAAGTAAAAGCTTCATTTGTTCAACAATTTATATTCCTGTTATGGTACTTAACCTGCTTTCGTTTCTTGTACCTATTTCATTGTGCTGACTTCATCATTAACGATACGATAAGGATTGAAAGTTTACACTTATTTGAAGTCTACGTGTGTAAAATATTTCTTTGGCGTTCCAAGTTCGATTTTGTCCTTGATTTAACATTCTTTGTGGTGCTAATGAATCCAATCCAAGAAGAATATACTACTACCATTTGTATTTTATTATTTCACAGTGATATAAATAAGTCAACATGTATAATTAAAGCAATTGTACTGAATAATTATACCATCCATTGTGTAGTATAATTATGGTACGTGCATTTTATACTTTTGCAAACGTTGAAAATTAGATTATTAGCTTTACCACACAATCTATTTTCATCGATCAGCGAACTAGAAATAATAATTAGAAATTTGGGACGCTGTTTGATTGACATACGTAATTAAAATGTATTGTTTGCATGTCCAGCACAATTGTATCGTCTTTTTCTAATTATACAGTTCTATTCGGGAATATTTGTAATAGAATCTTTAAAAAATTGAAATGTTCGGAAAAAACTGTTGGATATTGTAGTATCCAAGCGTGGCTTGATAAGAATGATTTATGCTTAATAACCTTTTAATATAAAGCAAAATTATTACCTAAATATTCTGCGCTTTGAGGAAAAACTTTTAGGTAATGGAAAATGTATTTTACCTTTCAAATCAATAATGTGGTTATTTGTACACGTAAATCGAGATATTGATTGTTATGTCGAAGAAAGATTTAATATTCCAAACTTCCTATAACTCAAAACAGTAACAGAAAACAGTAACAGTAACACAGCTAGAAACTCGAGAAATCGTAATATCTTTACGCATAAAGTATTATACAATATCCAGAAAAAAAAAGTTAGGATAGGTGTAGCCCACTAATAAATAATATACTATACTCAATAGCCTGTCTTGAGGCGATCGAATTAATAATATATTATCATTTCTAAAGAGTACACATTGAACAAGGAAACAACAGATAATACTTCCAAACAACTATTATATTTCCCATTCTTTATGACCCAGTCTGTAAACATTAATCAGAATTTTATTGGAACAATACTGAATCTGAATTCAATTTTACAACATTAAATTCTTGATCATCAAGTTATCGAAGCCATCAGATGATGAGGATCGTGATTCCGACCTTACAGGTATTAGTTATTAGCACATCGTAGTCAGTTTCAATAAATTACTGAAAAACGAAAACTTTTGGGTGTTTCATTTTTACCAGCTACTCATGCTGGTGGGCGGGCAGTCCCTCCAACTTACATTGTAATGCAAAGCGGGAGGGTAGGGCGTAAGGCCATCATCAGGCTCCTTTTAGGAATCGTGGTAGTTAGGGAGAGATAGACGAGATGAATGAAATGAATATAGATGAAAAGTGAAAGATGATCTGTGGAATATCACTGCCTCAGTATTTGCCTCAATGATCCATGGAAACCACAGAAAACTTGTACCGCGGCAGACGGACCCGGAATCGAGCCGGTGGCCTTCCCAATGCAAGGTCGTGATCTAAACTACTAGACCCCGCCGCTTGGTAAATCATCGCTTAAACCGTAGGTGTTTCGTGCAAGCAGGTTGATCAATATCAAGCATGTGACACTATATCGCCATCTACAGGTACGTACTTGACACCAATACATTTAGGTAAATTATACATGAATTGAAATTATATCCCATTAAAAGTGGAAAACCTTGCTTAACTGACGACTTCAACATTTGAAATTACATGTGAGCAACTAACATACTACGAATATTGTCAGCAATTATTAAACCTGATTGCTTGTAGTATTTATATATATATTATAGTGCTTGGCAATTTTTTTTAACAGATGTCGGCCTGAAAATTACAGCAATTGGTATCTAGGCGGTTTCTACTAAAGGTGGTGGTTAATTAATACAGTTCTTATTTTAAGTACATATTAAAACTAGCATAAATTAAACAATAAAATAAAAAAATGATTCAATTTTAGAAACGTTTTTAAGCATCCATTATTATTTCCTTTAGTCCTTTAATTAAATTCACTGCAGAAAACAAAACGTTTCAATGTCATTTTCCACCGGGTATTACTCGTTACATTTTCCACCCTAACTCATTAAGTTAGAAAAGGATTAAATTTTCAACAAAACAACCACCAACCGCTTGGATTATAAAAAAAACGTCAATCAAAAAGTGTATGTTAACCATTTTATTCCCCAAGCTCCTGACATTTTAAAATATACAATTGGATATAACGTAAAGTTGTTCTTTTTTGTTATATCCAAATGTACATTAAAAGACCTACATAGTACAACCATTTTAACAGAAAATTAATAACTGTCATAAAAACAATGAGATTAGGGCCACTCATTCGGTTAAGGACTTTTAAAGCAGACGTACAAACGAAATTTATTTCCTGTTAGAACAAAAGACGACGTTAAACGTACGTTTTGGGTTTTGCAAATGTGTTACAGTGGCTTTCATAGGTTTATAAAACAGCTCGACAGTATTCTGAAATCCTACAAAAGAACTTTTTCCCTTTTTGATTCGAAATCGAAATCTGGTATGAAACGTGTTCCATCGCCCTATGAGTTTGAGATACCCAACTAAAAGTGTTAAAATAGCCAATTTAGGCAATTTTTCATAGGCTATAGAATCCTTAGCTTTCGCTCTTTCATACATTTTACATTTTTGTTAACGTATACAGCTAAACGTTTCAGATGTTCCTATTTTATGTAATACGTGTTTCCTTTCCACATTTTAAAATAAATGTGTCTAGATATTTTATTTAAATTTTTTCTGTAATGTTTTATTCATCCTCAAGTCTTGTGAGCAGCTTTTTCGCTGGTATTTATCGAGATAATTTAAAGTTAAAAGCTTGTAAAGGACCAAAAACACGAAAACGACCAATTATAACTACAAATGTAAATATGAAATAGCAAATGTAATGGCAACTTTGCAGTTTTTTCCAATTGATATAGGGTAAAGCGAGAATAGATGGACCACCTTTTGCAAAATAATGCATAACTTATTTATTTATAAATATAAAAATGTGCAAAACATACAGAAGATTAACATAAGCTTGAACATTACCTTAGTATAGTGTAAACTACAAAACCACACGTTGTAATACTGTAAAAAGTAAAAAAGCTACGCAAGGAGAGTTGGACGACTAAGGCTAAGATAGAGAGTCCGCATAATTTTAAAATTTTTTCATTACAACACTGGCGTCGCAAATTAAACAAATGTTAGTAGATGTATAATTATCATGTAGCCATATTAAATACGAAATATAATTTTTAAACTGGATTTAATATGTTCATCGATTCAGTTTTTTAGGGCCCGCCTTGTCTGTCCAATGTAAAAAGAGAGATTTGATATACTCTATTATTTTGGAGTATGTCAGGTTTTTTTTTGTTGTTGACTAAGAGTAAACTTAAATTGTAATACTTATAACTCCAATTTTATAACGGAAACGGACACTTCTTCTCCATCTGTGTGGCGAAATGATCATTGTAGTCTTCAATAAAAGTTTTTGTAGCTTCAATTAAGTGTTTTAATCAAATTCCTTTATCCTTTGGAAAATTTTATTGCTTACATTAGGTGTAAACTTGATTAAATTTTTTTTATTTGTAGCGGCATAAAATTTCCTTAATAGTCTATTTCTACGAAATATACACTAAGTGTTTTTTTTATTTAATTAATTATTTGAGAGAAGCTTGTGATTATCGATATATCAAACTCTAAACAATAATCACTAACTCACGTTGAAGATATTTTTAAGTAAATGAGAATTTTGGGAAAATTTTGCATAATTATGCCCTTTTTCCTTCTGCCAAAAGTTGTATATAATTTCGTTGGTGTTTAGAAAAGGATAATTTATTGAAAATTATTTTCCGAAAGCTTATCAAAATCTAAATGACATTAACAGGTGGGTATATTATGTTTACTCTTCAATTTACGACAGACTAATATTAATTTTATTATGGGTACATAAAAATAGCCGGTACAATACCGTTGCGTGATTTATTTCGATCTGTTTTAATTAACAAGGCGAGGGAGCCGTTTCTTTTTTGTTGCTCCGTTTCCGTCTTCTCGGCAGTAAATTAGAATTATAAGTAAAATACCTGGTTTGCTATCAAAATGAAAACAATGAGAATTTATGACGACTAAAATGAAAACAAACTAAGAGAGAAAAAGTCCTCTTGAATAAAAGCATATATATATATATACAAATGTCAGTAAATTATGATTTACACTTTCACTCTTTTGTACGGGTATGTACGTACATACGTTTTCAAAGGCATATTCTAGAAAGAGCATGAAGCACTGTCATAAAAAGAAACACAGTTAGGTTTTTAACTAAATATTTCATGGAGTATTATGAAAATAAATTCACGAGCACTTGTTAAAATTTACATCACTTCGTACAACATCGTAACTGTACATATAACATAAAACGATAACTAGCTTAATATCACCAAATTCATAAACCTGTTGTGGTTATAGTTCAGACCTAAAGCCACTTTACCATATAATCCAATCGATTATTAGTGATAGCTTGTCATGAAAAACTGCATAATGTATTTATACAACAAATCGTGGGAATGGGTAGGTGGTGATCAGGGAGAGAAAGATGAGACGAACGAAATGAAGACAGAAGAGTAATATTCCGCAGATGAAAGATTATCTGTGGAATATTACAGCCCCAGTAGTTGCGTAAGTGATCCAAGGAAAGCACAGAAAACTTGGACTAGAGCAACCGGATTCGGAATTGAACCGGTAACCTTCCGAATGCTAAGCAATGATTTAAACCACTAGAACACGCCGCTCGCTTAGAACACTAACCAACCTACGTTCTTCCTTTAAACAGCATTCGATGAGTAAATACAAACAGTGCAGTAAACGCCATCTGTAGGAATTTGCTACTTATTGTGGATTCAGCAATGTTCAATAAGATCCTTTTTTAATAAGGATATAGACTTAACTTAAACTGCACCACAATGAAGGTACTATCTTAAAGGCAGTAGATAGGTTGGTTGGTGTTGAGTATGGCCTGATGATGATTACCAATGAGTTCAAAATCTGCCAGAAGGCAGTTTTGACAGAATATTGAACAGAAGACTATTTTACTTTCGTTCTATCTGGTTACGTGCCTACCACGTAGATAGTTACATAGCATTCACTAAACTGTCAGTACTTATTCATACATGTACAACAGTGAATATTAAATTCTTGCTTAGTTATTTTTTTGAAACTACGATTTAGATCTCATTGGATCTCGTTAGAATGCCATAAGCAGTATCGATAAATCAACTAAATCGCTGAAGCTGTATAAAAGCAAAAAAAAAACTCTAGATATTATATCAACTTGCTTTTAAAGAGCTCCATCGATTTGTCGTTGATTTTTCATGACTACCTTTGGCATGCTAATGAGAACTAATAAGATCGAAATCCCGATCCGCGTCTATTAGCTTGTTTGATCTTTCCTCCGTTCTGAAGAGAAAGTGTTTTTGTTTTTAAAGGACTATTAAGAAAATTTGGAAAAAAATCTTGATTTGTTGTTGTTTTCATTGAAATTATTTTTGCCTTTAGAATTTACAAAATATGTGTAACTATAACCCGTAATGCAAAAAATATAACTGCGTTCTATTAAATTAAAACTATTTCGCTTCCTATCTGTCAACTAAAGCATTTACCCTACGTAAAATGTGGACAGTATAAGTTTTTGTTCTATTAAGTTAGACAAATTATAACTAATTATCTCTAAAATATTTTAGAAGTCTAGAATAGCGACGACGGCGAAGACATTCCCTAATTGACAAATACAATTTGATTCTCAGAAGCAAAGAGATTAAGAAAGAGAAACACTTTCGTTACACCTTAAACTCATTAATTCAAATTAATTATTCTGATTCTCATATTAACACACAAGAATTAAATTGGAAGGTACTCAGATGGACATACACAATGTGATACCGAAGGAAATGACTTGAAAATAAAAACATGCCTCAACTATAAATCCTTCAGGATATTTCAACAGTATAAGTTATTGATAAGTATCTTTTCGAAAATTTTAGATCATATCAACCATCAATAGAAAGTCTGGGAAGAGCTGTATGAAAGCCAATTTTTGACCAAGAACTTGTACTGTATTTATTAATCTGATTTACATGCCTGTCATGTATACAAACTGCGTCGTCGATTCAGTTGGAGAAGTAGATACCTTAGTGCGGCCCTTGTCTGGCAAATGAAATACCTCATTTATTAACAGCAAATACCAGTAAAAAGCGCTATTCTTCCATAACTACATATTATACCATTACTTATACTACTCTGTGTAACCGTAGTATTAAGGAGATTAATTATTAAATCACGTATTAATACGAAGTACTTGCTATAATTTTATTCCGCCGTTTTCATGGAAACTCTACGATGCGAACCTTTCGGATTTTGTGAATTACCCAAACAAGCAGCTTAAATGAATACAGAGTTATTCAGACTGAGTGGTTCATAAGGCGTTTTAGTAAAACCAAGCGTGTTAGAGATTTGATAATTTGGGAAAAAGTCCAAAATTATTCAAAAATTTAAAAAAAAACAATAGGAAGAATCCGAATATGTCGAAAGAAGAAAAAAAGGGATCGAATGACAAAATATAATATAATAGGTGCCATTTGAAAAAGTAAAGTTATTCGTGTTTGAAGTTTTCAATTTTTTTTTCTGAACACCCTACATAAATATGAAGCTTAATTTAGGCATAACGTTAATATTAAGACAACTAAACATTTCAAGATTCTAAGTCATTTGTTACGGAAATTATAATTTTTTGTAGTCCAGGTTGCAGTAGCGATCTTTTTTTATAAAATAAATTATTTTGGAAACTATTCATCGTAGGTATACAAGTTAATTATCAAAGTTACTTTAAAATTTTATGTTTCATACGAATTCGTCGAAAAAAAGATATTCCATTCCATTTAAAATAACAAAGTTGACATCAACTTCCAGTTGCAGACAATTGACATTATTTTAGATAAAAAGATTATCTTCAAATTTGCAAACATTGAATCAATTTACTTCGTTTAAATGCGTATGTATGTGTGTGTATATGTATAGATGTGTTTATACGTATGTACGTATGTATCTGTATTCAAGGGAACAATTTTTGAAAAATTAAACGGAGATTCTCGGATCATTGTATGTTGTCATGGTTTGCAGCTTCAGTGCCTTATTCAGTAAGAAATGTCTGAATAGCGTCATTAACAAAATTACCAGATGCCTGCCTACCATTTAGGAAGTACAACAATAGCTCGGATGGTGGTTACACAAAAGATAAGAATTTCGCTGAAGCAGAACAGATTAATTAGGAATCGATTGTTTCGTCTCTCGCACACAACATCCTACTTGTTTCCATTAGACCATACGGTTCTCTTTAGTCAACACCTATAAAAGACACATTTTTCTGTAAAAGTATTTTCTGAAAAATTGATTTAACGGCAGGAGGGGTATCCTTCACACTTAAATGGGCTCAAACGCTCAAGGCTTTGTACTTCAAAAACATCATCGTCTGGCATATTAAAATTTTTCTCCTATGTTTGATAATCAAACACTATATTTTGTCATAAAGGGACATGAGTTACACAGAAGTTCCGTAAAAATTTAAAAATTATTTGTTTTTTAAGGTCACTCTATGTAATTTGATACAATTGATACAGACTTCTAAAAAGTTTGATGTATCTGTTGATAGAAATTAGTAATTAATTAACAGGAAGCATGAAATTTCTTTTTTTGATACTATTTTGTTCACTTGAAGGTTAGGTTATAGTTAAGAAAACCACCCTGATTAAATGTTGAATGAGGGCAAGCATCCCAACCATGACTTAATCGTCAAGAGGTACACAGCTGAAAAGAAAATAATCTTAATACCACTATACCTACTTTTACAGCATGACAAAAATAGTAGTAGTAATAGGAAGATGACTTAAAGATGACGCTGATAATTAATATTTTAATATTATTAATATATACCTATATGAATTAATAAAGCTACGCAACTGACTTGTTTTTTCTAAGTTTATGAAGTTTAAAGTTACTAATCGATAAACATTTAAATTATTGACTATTAGATATTATTAGGTAAAGAGCGGGTACAGTTTCATTCCAGTATCATTGCAACCTTTTTTTAAAACAATGTAAAGTATCAGACATACATTTTTGTTTTATAGTTCATAAGAAACTAATGGTAAATAACTACCAAATTGGTTAAGTTATTGTTTCTTTCATTCACTGATGATACGATCTATAATTATTTACAATTGAATGCCTAATTAAATTTCTTCCATTTTTTGATAGGTGGCGGGCGACTTTCTATAACATCAGTTTTATTTTATTTATTTACATTATATTAAAATAACAACATTATTGAAGCATTAGGAAGCAATTCCAACCGACGACGGCCTGTACACCCGAAGAAGGACAACACCAGTTCAACATTATTGAAGTTGTATATTTCGTATCACAATAAACAAACGAAAATTGTTTATGATAATGAAATTATGGTACGTGTTATATTAGTAATTTTCTTGTCTTCAAAAATAGAAGATACCGTAAGTGTCAATGAACCGCCAGTACGAAAAAGAAAATGTATTATACCTTCGACTTTGTAAACAGACGCGCATGTTTGTATGTTGTACCTTATAATGACAATAAGCATAAGCAATAACAATTACAAACTTTTAGTATAAATAGCTCACCAATTGTTTCTAAAATCATACAGTAATCAGCTGCTTCAATTACATCACCATCTGCAAAAATACCAACCCTTAACTGTATAATAATTTATTCATCATGATGCAGAAAACTGGGGTTGTTCTCGCCTTTCTACAAGTCCTTGTTGGTCAGAGTTTGGCCTGCGCACTACCACCACTACCATTACCACCAATGTTGCCACCCTTGCCGCCTTGCGCACCAACAGCACCCCTACCGTTGTCTCTGCCTTTGGAATTGCTTTTACCTCCATCATTACCATTACCGCCACTTGGTTTACCGTTTCCTCCTGCTCTACCACCGCTTGCTTCACCTTTACCCCCATCTCTACTTCAATTGCTACCCTTCCTGGCTCCGGATCTATTGCCGTTATCTCCGTTACCCCCTTGTGAATTAGCTCCAGCGTTACCATTGCCCCCATTCCTACCACCAGCGCTACCTTTACCACCACTTTTACCACCAGCACTACCTCTGCCTCCCTTATTACCACCAGCGTTATCTCTGGCTTCCTTATTACCACCAGCGTTACCTCTGCCTCCCTTATTACCACCAGCGTTACCTCTACCTCCCTTTTTACCTCCATCATTACCTCTGCCTCCCTTTTTGCCACCAGCATTACCTCCCTGTTTGTCACCCCCAGCGCTACCTTTACCTTTCGGGCCATGCCTTTAAATTTGATTTTTCGTTAAACTATTAAAAAGATTATTTTCATGTTTTCGTTTACAGGGATTAATCAATAATAACTCTGTGATCACATATGTATAAGTTTGCAATCAATAAAGGAAATAATTTTCAATACATCACAACTTAATTTGTTTTATAAGTACAACAAAAAAAAATTATGATGTTGTTACAGAATTATTGGTGCTCATATTCGTCTTATGTTGCGTACCCCTGAGAAACGTTTGCTGCTCTACTAAATCCTCTTAATGCTTTCTTGCAATGAAATCACAACATTATTTTGTTACTCTGTAAAAAAATCCATATTTGAAAAGACATTATTAATCTCTGCATTTCAATAACTACATAATCAGAAACAATAAAATTATGTTAAACAAACTTATTATAGGGGACCGGCTGCTCTGGTCCAAGTTTTCTGTTGTTTCCTTGTATCAGTTAGGCAAATGATGGGGCAGTAATTTTTTACAGATAATCTTTCACTTCTTTTCTGTCTCCATTTCGTCCGTCTCATCATTCTCTCCCTAACCACACCACCCGTGCACTTCCATGATTTCTGAAAGGAGGTTGAAGAGGGCCTTCCACCCTACCCTCCGGCTTTGCAATACAGTGTAAGTGGGAGGAACTGCCCGCCTACCAGTATGAATAGTTGGTAGAAATGAAATACCCAAAAGTGTTCTTTTTTCGGTAATTTATCGAAACAAACTACGATGTACTAATGAATGAAACCCCGAAAAGTCTTTTTTTTTAATTATAGTGCTATATAGAAATTAGCAGTCGAAAAATGCAGTGATAATTATAACTGCTTATTATTGTTTTCTACGCGAAATTATATTCAACATCTGTTTGGCTTTAAACTGCAAATATTAATAAGTTGTTCATAATGAAAAATTTTTAGAGATTTTTTTTAATAGAGGTTAATTTTAATAGATTAATTCTGACATTAATTGTTAATAATTATTTTTTGTTCTTTGTTCGATCTGGTAACGTGCCTATCACGTAGTTAGCTACGCCGTAGATTCAGTTTAACAAGTCGATCTCCTCATTAGAAAAGGACCTTGTTAAAAATGATTAAATCATACAATAACTAGAAAATTTCTACAGATAGCTTTCACTACGCTGTTTGTAATTATTTATTTCAATTTTATTTTTAACTTGGTTTTACCCCAAGCTGCTTCGAATTTCTAATTTAACTACTGATATATTCTCGTAATCCAAAATATTACTGAGTAGGTAACAAATAGGTAATTTGCCTCTATATATCCCTAAGGTGTTTTTATTATTTTTATATAACGAATAAAATTTCTTTTATTGCTCCTTAGTGAACTCCTGACAACTTCGTGACTTAATTATGGATATTCATTATTCACTTACATTAATGAAAACCCTTTGTTTAATTTGTTATGTATATATTATATTTTATTTTATTGTTTTTGTCGCCTTAAATTTAATTTAAGCTCTTCGTTTATTTATTAATATTTATTCGAATTTTACCATTATTTCTTTTCATTGAAGTTGTATCATTTTTTGTATAAACCAAATACTTTATGACTTGAATTGAATTGAATTGAATCAACTGAACTGTTTTATTTTAGTGTTTCGTTCTAATTTATTTATATTGGATTAGTATTTATCGAACTAAAAAAGAAATAGTCCAAAAGATAAACAGCTCTATTGTGTTATGTTCCATGTTTTGTTTTCGCGCATCTTAAATCTCCATTTTTATGTTTTCCTTGATTATCTGAGTCGGCCTCATTTCTTATATAATTACAAAAGAAACAAACTTGTTCTCTCGAAGTACAACATTTTATTGCTTAATACAGTTCTTGTCGTAAAAGAACGTTTCCGATTTATATCGCTTGTAGTAAAGCTTAGTTTTTCGAATGTCTCATATTTTTATGTTTTTGAAATGGTTGGAAAAACTGAGATATATTTATTTCAGAAAATGGTCTTCCTTTTACATAAATAATAATATTTTCCTTGTCCGAGATACGAGCTCTTTCTAATTAAGTTACCAAATGATTCAGCAAATATTATTACACCAGGCAAATACATTTTTATTAGAACATAGTAATGTTCGTCTGGCGACGTTTTGTCGGAAACTATGGCTGACGACTTCAGTAGAAACTGTTTTGACAACGCGAACGAAGGTTATACCTCCAACTCTCGACTGAATGCTCAGTCGCTGTCGAGAGCCGAGACTTCGAGATATAACCTCTACCCACGTTCTCAAAGCAATTTCTACTGAAGATGTCAGCCGCAGTTGCAAACGACTTAATCATTCATTCGATTAACAGTCTATCAGTCCGGATCGTAATTCTACTACATTTTTTTTATTGAATGAGAGCCCTCTTTCAACACTCGACTAAAGATTCTAATTGACCTTGTTACCCAAACTTGCACAAATACCTACTACAAGAAAATGAAATGGAATTCTGTTGAACTAAACTAATTAAAACACTATAACCCAAAATTCCACATAAAAACGTTTAGAAACCTGGAACGCGTTTCGACACCCAAGGTATCATTTTCATTTAGAGTCTCTATAGTTTATTGACAAAATGTACCACTTAATTTTTGTTCTAAATAAAGGGGATAGTTCGCCGTTCAACATATGCAAAATCATATCAGCTGATTCGTGGTATCTGTTGCTGAACATCTTCCTTTAACTTTAAACCTATCATGTGCATTATGCCGCTTTAATTATAAGTGCAGCGAGAAATAATTTCAGGGTTAATAGAACGCTGCATCAAACGATTGTTCCTGAACTTGAAATACAAAAGTTATACCTAATTACTACATTAAATTAGCAAACGATAATCGCCAAAGGAACTAATTAACTCAAGAACAACGGCCTTGAACTTGAACACAAACGCTTACTAACCAAAATATGCCTTAATAAGAAAGCTTTAATCAAAGTATTCTAAACGAAATATGTAATTAGTTTTTTGTATTTTCATTAACAGCAAAAGAAGAACCTTTGCGTGTTCAGTTTCCTTAGTTCCTTTTAAGAATCGTCAAAATGGCTGAATGGTGCTTGAGGAGAGACAGATGAGACGAATGGAAAGAAGATAGAAGAGAAGTGAAACATTATTTGTAGAATATTACTGTCCTAAATGAACCAATGGAATCAAAGAAGAAGTTGGAACAGACCAGGTCGACCCAGAATCGAATTAGTCACCTGCTGAATGATAAGCTGTTATTTAGACATCTACACCACGCCACTGGGTATTTCAAAAGCATTAAACAGAATGCCATTTATAAAGGTCAAGCAGCAGTAAATGTAACTTCTTTTTAAATTTATCAAACATGGAAAATGTATAGTGTATGAATAGCATCAGACATTCGAATAGACACTGAACTGAGTCCCATTGATTGTGCATGTTATACTAGTAATAAACCAGGTAGAAACACTTAGTGTTAAAGGATTTTATTTTATAGTCACTACAATATCGTTTCGCTAAACATGGGCGTCTATAAAATAAAATCTATTAACACTAAGTCTTTTTTAATACAATTCAAAAAGTCTTATTCGTTTCGACGATAATAAACCAGCTACTATTATTGTGTGCATTCTGTGTGAGTATTTGTATCATATTAGTTGTGTAGAAATAAAAAAGTTCATAAATTTTTGTTGAATACTACTACAACATTTTGTATTTACACTAATCGCACAGGTACCTATCGATTGTGTCAAAATTGAAGGGCAACCATGTTACTGAAAAAAAAAATACAAACGTACCACTGTTTTATCGACTTTTTTTTATAATTTCGCTAGTTTTTATTAATATAATTACTCTGTTATTATCACTGTAATATATGCAAAACAAACTGAAATCTTTATCCGTATTCCATTAAAATAAATTTAATATAACTTTCATTAGGCAACAAAAATAAGTTCTTGGTCAAGTAATTTATCGAAGCTACCAGACGTGGATCGCGATTTCGATCTTATTAGGTCTCATCAACACGCCATAGGCAGATTCAATAAATTACTGACCGAATCGCTGGAACTCTGTGTAAAGCGGATTTAAATAAAACGTCGATATGGCAGTACGTCGCCATCTACCTGCTAACGTTATGAAATACGGCAATAGCAGCAAAAGCAAGTAAATGGCGACGTACTCCCAAATCAACGTTTTTCATTAGAGAGACTAAACGTGGAAATATAGTGGCGAAAACTAGAAGAAGAGCAATTATATACGAATAAACGTTCGAATAGCATCCTGAAGAAGATGTGAGAAATGAAAAATGGATAAAAAATTAGGATATGGTATTAAAAATAGATATGATGAAGAGAGATAAAGAGCTCTAATAGATATGATAATAAGTAAAGAAGAGATGGAGATGTGGAGAAGTAATTGAATAAACATTGGTACCACGGTAAAGGAAAGATGCAATGAATTAACAAGAGAAGGAGAAATAATGAAAATACAAAAAACAAACTACATTGAAGAATTAAAAAGTGTACCATGGGAGGAATGGCAGGCTGACGTCACACCAGAATTAACACTTGATTAAAGGAGGGGATATCTCGGTGATTCAAGATGCAAGATTCAGAATAGGAAACGAGAATCATAAATGCAAGTACATACTAGTGAAGGAAGGAAACAAATGCAGGTTATGTAAGGAAAAAATCGAATCAAAAAACATTTTGTAGATGATTTAAATGCATTAATGCGATATTAATTCTTGAATTAATTTGTACTCACTACAGATTACCTCATACAATGGGGAAATTCATTTTTGTTGTGTTGGAACGTTAAACAAATATTTATATGATTTTTGTAAAACAACTTTTCAGTTAAATTAAAAAAATTGTATAAAATCTGCTTTGTTTTATTATAATAGTTTGAAAGTACTTATTATATTATTACAACTTGTTTAATTTTGTACGTTATTAGCAACTTATTTTCGACAATACCTAGTACGTTTATACATTTCGAATTGTATCAATTCACAAACAGTTACGTTCAGTCTTTCGAGTTAAACAAGAAACTTGTGCGTATTTATAGAAAGTATTAATCTAAAGTTTAAAGGGGTTACCTTAGAGCCGTACAAAAGAACGTAAGCCTGTATTCTCTCCAATTTTCAGAAATATCGAATGCGAAAATTGAACCCTACTTTGAATAAAGTTACAGAAGACAAAAAGAGGGACCGACTTTAGTACATTACAAATTTAAACTTTTCTTTTACAATATTGTATGTCAAGAAATCCTGTAAAGCATGTGAAATATGGAAATCGCTTTTATAACAAAACGTAACTTTGGCTTAGGTTTACTTGCTTTTTGGCTATATGCTAGAAAGAGAAGGAAAAGTGTTCGATTTGGAGAAAAGGGTCAAACAAGAGGACCCACTGTTACCTAAGATATTCACTGTGGGGTCATTTTTTAGGAATTTCAATTGGAAAGTAAAAGCAGTTAAAATAGACAACGAATAGTTTCCTTTAGAGTTTAAGAGAAATTAGGAAAAATAAAGAAACGAATATTAGAATAAAGAAAATATTGTTTGATGTTGCTACCCTAACATGCTCAGCCTATGACTTATTAACATTAAATTTATTTTTAATGAATTTGTACCTTTCTAAAGCTTTCATTTTTGATAATGTATATAAAAAATGTGTATAAAATACGACAAAGTTCGGTAGAATATCTCGTGTATATGAGTTGCATTTGCCTTCATATTATACGACAACCATTGAGGTAAGCTAAAACTTTACGTTGGCTTAACTAACAACAAATATTTAAATATGTTCTGATTGCATTAACCAGGAAACACAGGTTTAAAAATCGTGGTTCTTTTTGATAGTAGTTTTGGTAATTCTTTCTAACGACGAATTTCTTCGTAACTTAATTTCAACCTAAACTTAAGACGTAAGGTTAGAATTTTAATTGATTATTTTCACAGCCAGTTGCCTGAATCGTACCATGTTATGCTGCCCTAAATCGCACTGTTACAATTTAAGCGACAGATTTCATTTCTGCGATATCCCTTTTTGATTTTCATTGCCACCAGCTACTCGTGCTGGTGGGCGAGCAGTCCCTCCAAAGCCGGAGGGTAGGGCGTAAGGCCCTCTTTAGCCTCCTTTCAGGAATCGTAGAAATGGGTTTTGGTTTTTGGATTTTTTGAAAATTGTTGATGCAAATAAAATTGACGCTTTTTACGTTTATAGCTTCAACAAACCGATTATTTCTACGATTTTTTTATGATGTTCCTCCTTTTATTTTCTTATATCAATCTTTTGTTTATTCTAAATACTTATTAAAAATGTAGGACCGTTATTTTCATGTTATTTTTTTTTAATACCATCTTACCGTAATACTGTTACTGTTTCCTACGATATTTCTAATAAAATTAACAGAATTTGTATTTTCATATTGCGAAATCGTGTTATAAAAGTACTACGCACTTTGTGGACTGAGAGAAATTCGAAAGATCTACAGTAATAGAATTACTCCCACCATTTCATTATAAATGCGCAAGTACATTGTATTATTTTCGATTGTTTTTGAATTATAAAATATGTCTTATATTAAAGTCACACTGCCGTTGAATTTATAAAACGACCTTTCCTCGTGCGTCATTACTTATCTTCAATCTTTAAAAACAAATGCTGCCACCAGATAAAGTATGAAAAGAACTTTAAGTGAGGATTCTAATTATAAAGGATACGTCTTTAATAATAAGTGTATGTGTCGCTATGGGCGTAGCCGAAGGTACCACCAAATTATACCTAACCAAAAAAGGTACAACCGATCTTGCCACTGACCAAAAAGGGTCCTTGAAAATGTACAACCGATTGTGCCACTAACGCCTAATAGGTATAAATTATTCATTTATGGCATTTATTTAACAGTAATTAATAAGACATTATAAATACATACTTATTCATATATCAGTCAACAATTTTTTCAACGTAAATATGATACACATTTTATATAGTCGATGTTCGATATTGTTTTGTTTTTATATTTTTCACACAATTTCATGATAATTTTCACTTTACTTCTTACGGAGGCATCCTTAATTTTGAAAGGTGTTTTTAAATTTTTAATCTTGACCTAAGTGTCAATTTCAAATTCTTTTAACTTCTTGACAAATATATATATATATATATATATTGATGGATGAGCTGTGTAAAAAGATTCGTTAAATTTTAAGTGAAATGATTTACACGCGTTTGTCGTTTTCCTAACACAAGGACCACACTCCTTACCACTACCTTATCAGGTAGGTAAGCACCCTTTTCTCTAGTGGCAAGATTGTTTGTATACTTTTAAAACCCCAATTTTGTAGCAGGTAGATCTTTATTTTTAGTGGCAACTTCGGTCCCACCGGTCGCTATACACGACTAAAATGAATACTTGTTATACCAAATTAATCAAGTGGCATAGAAGAGATAGAGTAAACGTTGTAGTATTCGAAACAAGACTGTCTCAACCTGCTATAAAGGACAGAAATCTCTGCACTCTGCATCTAGGGAGTAATGTAACACATTTTTGGCCCATTTGTGCATAAAAAATAATGTATAATTTCATAATTATTGTAGGATCATCGGCATTTTCTAAAAATTATAATAATATCCTTAATGAAAAATACAAAAGAACTGCTTTTAATGTATCAAAGTTTTATTGTATAAATACTACATATGTTTCGGGTGATTAGCCCTTTCTCAAGAGTAATGTGTTACTAAAAATGAATGTAGGGCTATATACAAACAAGTCTATACATTAATACGTATGTGTGCGATCATTATTAGTGATTCCTAAATATTTGTTTATGACAAAAGTTTCTTTAAATTCTAGCTGATCATTGGTAATGTTACAATTTTTTAACAATGCTCTTTTTATTTCTAGATATTCTAGTAAAGTTAATATTTTCCTTTCGTTTTCATGATGTAATAATTTTGTTTTCTCTGTATCTATATTGTGTTGATTGTCTATGCAATGAGTGCTCATACCTGTGCACTTTTTACCGTGTTTTATGTTTTTTATATGCTCTTTTTTCCTGGTGCCTAAATTCCTTCGCGTCTATCCTATATATAATGCATCGCATTCTTTACAACTAATTTTGTAAGTGGCACTTTTCTTAAAATTAGAGATTTTATCCTTATTATTACGTATTAATGTATAGACTTGTTTGTATATAGTCCTAAGTCCTACTTTCAATTGTCATCTTTAGTAACACATTACTCTGGAGAATGGACTAATCACCCGAAACATATGTAGAGTTTATACAATAAAACTTTGAAACATTTAAAAGCAGTGCTATTGTATTTTTCATTAGTTATAAAATGTTTCACAAATACATCACCGATGAATCAATTTCTTTTATTAATAATATCCTTAACTGTCCGTCTTTACTCCTGCTTCTGTTTCTAATATGTCTCTAACTAGCCCTTCATGATCAGAAGATGTCCTACCATCCTATTCCTCCTTTTCCTTTTTGACATCCAACGCCCTCTGTTCTCTTACTTTATCAAATAGCACTTTATTTCTATCTTCTCCATCCACGATATTTTTATCAGGCTGTCATAACATCACATGTCAAAAGTTTTTGACTTTTTCATATCCGCCGCGCCCCATCGATGTTTCACACCCATACAGAGCCATACTCAAAATATACACTTTCAATAATCTTTATCGAATTTCCAAACTAACCGTTCGCGAGCAGAGAACTGATTTCTTTGTGTTGAAAGCGACTCGCCCCTGCGATATGTTTTATTTTATTTCTCTACCGCTTTCTTCATCCTGACTTATCTGACTATTAATTTTATGTACAATTTTAATAATATTTTTAAAAAATCCAGACATGTAATTACATGTATGTGACGTTATCATCTTCAAGAGTATGGCTTTTCAATTTCAAAAGTATAAAACGAGATGAATTCTTCAATTATTGGTTTGTATATTGCTTAAAGTTTAACAGTTGTCTGGATTATTATCACAATGATTTAAGTTCTCAAATTCAAAAGCTTCTTTTCGTTACAGATAATCACGTTCATTAGAAAGACTTCCCCGTTTCAATTTAAGATAAAATCCATCAGATGATTAATTATTTGCGACCTCAGCGGCTTTCGTTCGCGGTGAAAAACTTTCTTGCCGAATGTAACGTAAACCTTTATAAATGAGTTAAATGAATCGTAAATCTGAGATTAAAAAGTGTAATCTTTTATCCGTAATTATTTCACATCTCGAATTTCAGTAGCGGTGGATGCTGCGCTGAGCCCAAATAAATATTCACCTTTCGCTTCTGACTAATAGAAAAACTCTTACAAATTTTAATTAATTATTTTAGGGTTCCACTACGATGTGTACTAAATAGTTCAGTTTACTTACTCAGAGCAGATTTAAATTAATGATCTAGGATCTGGATGTCTCTACATTCGTCCAACGCGCTACGTTTTTTGATTGGTTTTTCAGTTGGTTAGTCAAGCGTGGAGATACAACAGTTTACCAAATCAGGTTGATGTTGTATCCATTTTTTCGTTTGGATTGTTTTAATGTTTCATTATTTCTAATGCCTCGCAAAGCATTCAACTGAAGCATGAAAAGTTTATAATAATAATGGCTGATTTGTCAAATAGTACATAATGACCTGTTTAGGTATAGTATTCTAATAAGGCTAAGAAGGTTTGAATATTGTTCAGATATTAATTCTGTTAAATACGTATTCTTGCAAATTGTTCTGGTCAAGGAACGTACTGAATAGCGTGCTCTAATGGTTAGATTGTAGCTTAAAATAATATTAGCATAAGATGGAACACCGCACTGATTCGTTTTCGGATCCGTCTGCCTTAGTCCAAATTTGTGTAACTTCCTAGGAGCGTACAGGCAAGAGTAGTGATTCACTGTTTTGCTGTCTTCATCTCTCCATCTCTTTCTAAGCACCACTATCAATCCACTCCCATGACTCCTAAAGGAGGCTTTTGGCCTATCTATTACATTTATGATGTTATCGAACCTCAAAATCTTAAGAAGTCGTTTTAGTTTATGTAAAATTATTATGTTTTATCAATATTTTGCAAGTATGAAATACGGTATTTACAATAACGTTTAAGGGCCCGCACAAATGAAATATTAAACATTAACTGAATTTAACAATAAGGAATACAAACTTAATTTTTAATCCTTCAACTTGCAAAGCTAATACTGTTGGAATAGCAAATAAGATGATAACAGCTTAATTAATTAAACTTTGATAAAAGTTTCATTTAAACCAGATTTATTATCACAAAATTTACATTTACTTTACGTTATGCTTGAATAAGTACGTTAATTAGTTGTAACTTTCACGATGAATTTTTAAAAACCAAAACTTTTTGTACCTGAAGTATCTGATTCACATTTACAGTACTACTACTACTTATGGTGGTTCAGAAGTTGCATTGTTTATTTTCGCATAAAACAAAGTAAATAATTTAGTAAAGCTGTTAAAAATTAGCAATAAAACCAAATAGATGCTAATGATTGAAAAACCAGATGATAAATAATTTTTCTTTTAGCACTTTTAATAGTTAGTAATTTTTAACGGTTTTGAAAAGATTTGTTATTTTTATCTGATTTTTAATATTTAGCATCAATGTTGTGTCATTACTAATATTTAACAGCTGATGGTGTAATGTATTCCTAAAAGATCAAATTCGCTATTATGTAGTCAAAAACAATCGTAATATTGGAAAAAGCACAATAACAGGAATCCTTAAGTTATACAAAGCCGATAGACGCGCCAAAACATTTTCCTTTGCTTTTGTACCACACTATTGGCAATAAATCATAATAGGGAAGCTTCTAAACTTCTATTGTGGAGTTTCATAATCTTTTTCAACCCGATCAGAACTGATACTGCTGATAAAATACTCTCTTCAATTTATTAACTTTCCAGTTATAGGGAAGTTATTGTAACGGACGCGAAAAACAAAATTATAGTTTCGCAATTTAAAGATCACAATAGCAGCAATATAATTTGGAGAAATACGTGTGTGCAAAATATTAATTAAATATTGATAATAACAATCAAATAATCCATTACACGTATATTTCTCAGAAATAATTTAAAAGTACTGTAATGACCTTTAAATATAAAAATATGTTGACATTTTTGGTTTTGATAAAAATCATTCCTTATAGTAGTCGGAAGTTGTTTGTGTGGACCTTAAGGGTCGCACCTTGTTTAAATTATCTTTTTTTTATTTTCTTTTATGGATTGGGGGACCAGGAAAATATTTCACCCCAAGACCAATCATTTTTTTTTTTGCTATTCTAATTGAGAAGAGATTATCATCAGAGAAGAGCAGAGTTAATTTCTTTAATATCTATTAATTAAAATAATTATCAGTTGAATTGATTAAAGTCTTAAAGTCAAAAACTAGGTCCAAAAATTAGTACTTGTTTCATATTAAACCTCGTTTCTATAATACAAAAAAAAATTGTTTCATCAAGACAATGCACTGTGTCACATGTCAATCAAAACGATAGCAAAAATACATGAATTGAACTTCGAATTGCTCCCACATTGCACATCCACCGTATTTTCCAGATTTGGAGACTACTACCAGCGACTACTGGCTGCTCTCAGACCTCGTCGGCAAGAAATTTCGCTCGAATGAAGAGGTTATCGCTTTATCGCTGAAGCTGATGCCTACTTTGAGGCAAAAGCAAAAGATAAATTGTTCTACAAAAGTGGTATTGAAATGTTAGAGCGACGCTGAAATGATTGTGTTACTCTTGTTGTTAGGCCCAGGACTTTTCAGCCCATGTATTACTAAACAAATATGCTCGCTAGAATAATCCACTGTAAACGATTCCTGCTGCTTCATTAAAAGTACGAGATCATTAGAGGTCTACCTACGCTGGATAGGATTTGGCCGGAAATTGTAAGCATACGGATAATCGTTGCAACTTTTCTATATTTATTTTATCCTCTATTAGTACCTGTAAATACTTTCCAGATTTTTTGTTTCATTATATTTGTAGACAAGAAAATAAATGTCCTTGTTAGACACTCTGAATAATTTAACGAAAACTGCACAACAAGGAAAACAAATATTTACTAATCTTCTAATAATAAAATGGTAGTGTCTGTCTCTACTGAGAACTGATAAATATTTAATAAAAGTTGACTTTAAAACTCGGTTACTATATTAAAAAGAAAAAATAAACTCATAAGAAGCATGCCCTACAACATTCGAAATATAGTTTAAGATAAAGATTTGAACAACTCTTACGTCAAAAGAATTTGATTTTGTTTGTATTTATGTCATAATGTTTTTGGGTGTTTTATTTGAAACTTTGAGATAAAATATATTAATAATTACTAAATCTACACTGTTTAAATTTTGTCGATTCTGATTACTAAAAGAATAGAAAAAGTTTTTGACACTTCTGCTAACTAAAAGTTGCATATATTGGGATCATTAGAAATAGAAAACAACAAAACAAAATTTCCAATTTAATATCTGTACTTAACTAAGCTCTATTGTTTTAGTGTTTGTTAGTTTATTATTTGCTACAACGTTAGAAATTGTAATAATTTTAATAAAAGTAACATTTTGATGAAATCATTGGTTGATTGGCCTAAAACTATAGCCTATTTTTAGTGATGCCATCAAATTTCATATATGATATTCATATAATCAGAACCCTTCTACCATATAGTGTTATAGGGTTGGTGCTTCTTTAACCCTTTATTCTTTATGATCCCTATAAGCAATACTGAAATATTGTTCTTGGTCACCGTCCGTTATATCGTTCAATCATTGTAGGGGTGTACAAGCTCCCACTATCGTAATTCAATCTTCCTATGGGTAGGTTAAACTTTTACCTGCAGTATATACTACTACCGGACATTAATAAATACAAATATTTGATTTTACAAATAATAATAAAAATCGTCACTATTTTAAACATATACAATTCCACATTCCAGCCACTAATTATAATTAAAAATTATACAGTATAATTATTACACTGAAGATGACCACTTAGTGGTTGAAATGTACATTTGTATATGTTTAAAATAAATATTTGTGAATGTAGAATTTAGGCTTTCACGGCCGGCGTCAACTATTGAAGTAGTATTTTCCGGGCTGGTTGGCCGTGGTCGATTATTCTTGAAGATTCTAGACGTTTCGTCATCTTCAGAAGGATACATTAAAAGATCGAACGAAAGTATTTTAAGTACATCTACACAGTCGCTCAAATAGCTAAAAGATATAGTTCGTATATTTTTTATCATCTATTCTGGATTACAATTTGCAAAATGTATTTCAAAAAATATTTCAACATTGTTCTAACAAATTATTTGTAAAAACCCGGAAACATTTTTCTTTTTAGAGTTTTTGAGACACACTTAAATATTCTATAAATAACTTACTAAGTAATAATATATGATATGTATCTATAATGTTCTAAATAGACTTTCAAGAGAGAAAATTTTAGACACACTCAAACATTATACACCACTTCTAATTATATAGATGGTGATTTACTAGAAAGCAGTCGAAAGGAAACAGGGTTAAATGACAATTTTAGAAAGTCCTTTTATAATTACATTTTCTCGTGTCCACTCTGCGACTAAAAGCGGCCATAAAATATAATATAAATTAATTGACTCACGTGTTGATTGTTAGTGTTATTAATTAAGTAATTATGTCGAAATTCAACAGTTAGATAGGTCGACTTAAATAAGCATATTCCTCTGTTGTATTTGTATGTTCAAATATAAATGTAAAGGATATATTGTCATTATTTATTTACCAAGTGAGCTTCTAGTATTGTAAACACTGAACTAGTTTTTAGTTAACCCTAACCCTAATGATTGGGTTAGTTAACAAAGAAGTAATAAATCATTGTATTGAAATTACTTACCTTATTCTACTCGACACATGTAACACACAATATTGATTTGTTCTTCAGAATGAATTATGCGTAAATGGCGGCAATGTTGAACAAACACCATCATTACCTTCTTTAGTATCATAAAGCTTATTGCTGACTTCGCCTTATTAAATTGCTCAACTAAACTAAATATAACAACTGAAAACTGATTAATTGATTCAGCCATTACATTATGGAATATCATGATTCAAACAAAAATAAAATAAAATTCGAGGTTCAATTTTCCACTGATTTATTTAACAACTTAACAATTGTTTCACCTAACATGGGCATCTTCAGAAGAAATAATAACAATTACGTATAATATCCTACCTATATATACACGCTACGTTTGATTAGGGGGTTGTAGACGGGGTACATTGTATAATTTCGTTTAAAATTATTGAATCAAAAACATTTTCAATTTCGTTCAAGGATGAATCATTATTTTGTTTTATCTGTTTTTTAATTTCTAATTATTCTAAGATGTTAAGTTTTTTACCTTTTCCTAAGCAGTCTAAAATTTTTAAATTATCGTTTGAATTAAAAACATGTTTTTTATTATGTATACGCTTCATAAAGGTAGAATTTTCTGAGTAGTTTTTTACATGTTCTTTTAATCTATCTTTAAATTTCCTCCTTGTCTGACCAATATATGTTTAAATTATTTATTTATATATTTTCCAATAAATTTAATTTCCGACCTTTATTTTCAATAAATATGATTTTATAATTGTCGTTAAAATTATGATTGTTTGCTATTAAATGTTCAGTATAAGTTAATTTTGTATTTTGGTTGTCTGACCAATATATGACATCACATCACCACATTCAAGTAAATAAACACCAGATTTTAACTCGTTTTTAGTTTCATCATTATTATTTCTTATGAATTTGCCAAAGGAAGTACTAGTTTAAAAGGAAACACAACTGTTACTGAAATTTTCAATATGCTTTATTAGTTTGGTTGAAGAAATTTCTAGATATGACATACTATTATAACTTGTGTTTTTTTTGTTTTTTTAGAATTGGGTAAATAGAATTTAATGTTTGTTTATTTAATTATTTTTTGAGCTTTGCTACAAACGAATAATTGTATCCATTATTGTGAGCAATCTGGTAAATTCTGGGAAATTTATGGGAAATTTATGGGAAATTGGATAGCAAGGCTTAAAATGCATGATGGTATTGGTGTGAGTTTTTTATGATACATTGAGAAAGTGTGTTTATTAACATCGTTTTCAATAGTTATATCTAAAAAGTTGATTTTGTTGTTTTCTTCAATTTCCAGGGTAAATTTAATTTTTGGATTTTTGGGATTAATTGCCTATTTGAGCTTGTATAACAAACTAGAATGTCATAGACATTTCGGTATCAAAACACAAAATCAACTTATGCTGAATATTTAATAAGAAAGATTAATAATTTTAACGACAATTATAAAATCTTACATTTTGAAAATAAAGGTCGAAAATTAAGTTTATTTAAAAGTATAGAAATAAATAAATTTACCAAAAAAGGCATTATATTAAATGATCAACTAGACTTATAAATAAATAAATCACCGTTATCGAACATTAATTTTTAGTATCCTCCCTTCAACTTCTACCCCTACTCGTAATTTACTTTATTATAGTATATAAGTCTATTTGTGTCCTACTTTTAAGTAATATTATTCTTCCACGTGAAGAAGACGCTGTGTTGGCGAAATAATTATTGTGGTTTTTATAATAAAATAAAATTTTGTAACTAAAACTGGTGTATTTTTTTTGTTAATATTATTGTGCCAGAGATATTATCCCCATTGTTTAATGCTTTTCTGTTCCTGATTTGTGTATTTAATAAACTAGTTGTGTTTATTTACTTTTTCTTGTCTGCCACAAAACCTAATCGACCCTGGAAGAAATTATCATCACAAGGTCCAATTAATTCTAAAACATTCTAGCTGAGGAGAATCGTTGAGGAATATTCCAGCTGAAGACCACCCTAGAAAAAAATTCAAAAGCATTCCCATTTATTCTAAATGGGTGTTTGGTGGCCGGTGGTCGACTCGCAAACCCACACTCTCACCAAACTGAAGAAATCTTGAACATTAACAATTTTTAAAAAAAATGAAAATTCCTTAAATTGACTACTTTGAGCCACCATATCTTCTACACCACCACAGCTACCGACATTCAACCACCATAGTGCATGATGAGAAACTTGAGGCTGTTACCACCCATAAGCACCAGTGATTTGCACTGGACAATTGTGGCTGCAAGGTGGCATATACGGATACAAACCTCTATTTATATATATATATATCGATTAATATGGTATAACAATAGGGGAGGGTCTAATTTCCCGTGCATAATAATAAATCCTCAAAAAATATTATTAAGCATGATGCTCTTGTATTAAATGTCTTTCTCTTATAATTATTTCTCTCCAATAAAAGACCTATCTATTATATGTAGCCTCCCCTTATATCAATGACTTGGGTGGCGTATACGTATGATATAAAGTTTAGGTATTTGAGGTCAACTTCATTTAAGGTTAGTATTACCACAACCTTCTAATATGATGATTTAAACATTCCGGCTTATATGGTTTTTGGAAATTATCCTAAATACATGTACATTAATAAGGAAATGATGTTTTTTAGCTGATTTATTTTGTGTTCAAATTATCAACATTATAATAGAGATATTTTGTAGCAACAACAATTAGTTTTATGACTTGTTTCTTAAGGTTAAAAAATGTGAAAATTTACACCACAATGCTAACTATATAATTATACAAAATCCATCAAAGTACCATATGCACTTTGTTGTAATAAGTCACTTTAAAGATAATTATATATAATAACTGGTGTTGTAATATTTAAAAGGAACTATAGCGTGAGCCAATTTTATCGAGTCAAAATTTCTAGAAGACCACTGCGTCACTTTTTTGGAACAAACGCCAAACAACGCCCGAGTTGGAAACATAGAGATAGACAGTGGCGGTACACGGTATTCGCCTTAGCAAGTTCCAGTTGTTGCAGCCACTTTTCTTGTATATAATCGTAAGTACTCTAACACACGTAGATACTTTAACTCGGAATTTATTACAGAAAATAGCGGTTACTGTATCTAATACCCACATCCAAATTCATTTGCATGTACAGTGGCGTACAAAATGATAGTGGAAGAAAAGTATTCGTTGTCCAAAACGGTACGCTCCATCTTTTCTTCTTTTCATAAAATTACCACGTATGAAGTAATGTAATTTGTATCTCAGATACACAATTTGTCGCCAGTAGCTGGAGAGTCTAGATGTAGAATTTTTGAATCCGGATGCGTTACGATTGCATGAGAGCAACTCCATATATGTATAAGCTGTATCTGAGATATGCGTATCTTCGATACAATATCTACATGTATCACGGGCCTAACGGCATATCATTCATGGTCAAAACAAAAGTTGAAAATTGAAGCGTAAGGTGGCTGGTACACTCATCAACTCGTGGTCACCACTAGATGAGGCCATAAACTGATGACAGTGTTTTGCATGCAATTCAAATAGTATTGGCGCAAACTTGGCGACAGCCCGACACTCTACGGCAGAAGCCCGTTCAAGCTGACGGCAGTGACTCTTTTCGACTTATCCACTGTCGCTGGCCACCATTTGAACTGGATCGGCTTTGTCATAGTTGTTACAATTCCTATATAGGACTGCCATATTTCACAAATGGCAAGCCAGGGGGTTTCGGAGATGACATTTTAATTAAAATAAAATATTTTTTTTTTAATAGAAATCATTTATTTAACTTAAATTCGGTATATCAAAATTAAATATACCAACTTAATATTTGAAACTAGATCCAGCTTTTATTCGTTTGTGGTTCGCCTACGTCGTCTTCTTATTACTAGCAGTGTGGGGAGTGCTTCCATGTCGAGGTTTATAAATCAAATAAATCTGGGCCTTTCTTAAACAATTCACTAAAAGTGACCACCGGAAGCGACTAGTAGTGGTCGATATAATGAGCAACTCGTGGCCGTTTCCAGTGGCGACCACGCGTGATCAAGTGTGCAAGGAACTATTTTATGATACGAAGGCCGGTATGTTTAGAAATTTGGTTGTGTGTATAATATTATTTAATTTTTTATAATTTCAGGGTTTCAGGGGTTCAGTGGTTTAAAATAGCACTCGATTGGCGTGTGTTTTTGTGAGTATATTGTCCTGTGTATCTACAATAAAAGCTTTCAATGGAGACGAATGGAAAAACACTAAAACCCGATATTCCACATTGTATGGAACAACTTTATATATTTTTATAAGTTAATAATAATGTTACGGAAGGAAATACTGGTTGAAATGTCCATTTGTATTTTTATATAAAAATTTTGTGAAGTTTATGACGAATTTGTTTTTCGAACTTTTATAGGTCTTCCAAAGTGTACCAAAAGATATCACGAAATATTGGTTTTCAAAGTAGTTCTCAAAGTATTGCCCTCTTCTAGTTTTAAACTATCACTATCTGAATGTAGCTGTCAGTTTGTACTTTCAAGGAAAATAATAATGGATACTGTAGCCGAAATAGTTTTAAAAAGTTTAGAAATAACTCTTTTTTATATGTACAACTTTAGCTTTCACAGACGGTGTCACCTAATGCAGAATTAATGTTTTTCGAGCTGGTGGGCCGTGATCGATGGTAGAATTGTAATCTGCCAGACATTACGTCTTCGTAATGTCTACCTAAACATTTGGCAAAAATCTTAGTGGCAGTTTTTGATGAGTACCTTCAATTAAACGTATTTTGAGTATACCCGACTTAATTTTGAGTAATTAAGCCAAAACTTATAAAAGACTACAAAACCTTATTTGTGGCGAATCCCAAACGATCTTGATTTATTGTCAACTAGTTGATTTCCGCGGTTTTTCCCGTATAATTTATTTCTTCTGTGGCAAACAACGCTACAGACACACGGAAAATACGAGAAAGAACAACTAGAAGTGATTCAGAATCTCATGAATAATCTTCGATTGCGCAGTGACTTAATATTAAGATAGGGACTAAAATAAAACAAAAAGATTGATTAAAATACATTGTCTACTAGTTTTTACGTGATGCGGGCACATAAAAGCCACAGCTGTTATTTTTATATATATTTTACGCTTATTTACTTATTAATATAATTTAATATCTACTGGTTCAATAAATGAAAAGTTTAGTTTTCCCAAAACCTGTGCACCTCTTTAATTTAGAAATTAACGGTTTAACAAAACAGAATAGTTTTTAATTTTTAAGTAAATTATATTACGACTTCCTAAATTATCGCTTTTATTTTAATTGAAACCTATTCTCCTCTGAATAAGATTCGATCATAACGAAAAAGATTTTAAAAAAATGCAATTAAACTTGATTGCTAGTTAAAGAACATTACAATTCGTATAAGTTAATTACCCGCCTTCAGTGATAGTCTCCATAACGCATGTAGGTACATAATAATCATTTTAGTTGACGTAATGTTAAAGATAGGTACTTGATCGATATATCTACACATACCTATATTTATAAGTGCCTCATACAATAATTGTTAATTAATAATCACACATTACTCGATAAACATATTTTATTTTTAATTGACTTCAAAACAAGGACGAGTATGCTGAATTATTGGTCTGATTGGCCTTTGTCTATATTCCAATGAGTATTGTTCTTAGGGGTTACGGGCCGTTGTCCATGGAAATTCCTTTCCGACGTTTCGCCTGCATCTGCAGAAGGCATTTTCAAGGGTTTGAAAACGGTCGTTTCGGTCGGAGTGTCCTGGTAGGCAGCGCTGTGGTAAGCACGTAAGACACTTCCACCAAGACGACCGCCTTCAAATCCTTGAAATTGCCTGCCGCAGATGCAAGCGAAACGTCGGAAAGGAATTTCCATGGACAACGGCCCGTAACCCCTAAAAACAATACTCACTATCACCTTTAAATCTAAACTGGAAAGACTATTACTCTTAAATAAAAATAGGAGACTCACCCCAATTACCACTAACACAATTTTACTTAGCGTACACATTTTTCGCCCACTTCTAATGTGGGCATTATAGACGCAAGACTATGCCCACGTTTGAAGTGGGCGAAATACTTGTCCGCTCAGTAAAATTGTGTTAGTGGTAATTGGGGTGAGTCTCCTATTTTTATTTATTTACTCATTTACCACAATATCCTTTTCTCTATTTTTACTATTACTCTTGCTACAATCAATATGAAAAGTGCGTTATTTTTTAATAAGGGTAGGCGGAATGTAGTGCAGTGAACTATGTGTCAAAACCTCAAACAAATAACTTTATGTTGGGTGTTTCAATAATTTTTATGAATAAATTAATAGAAATATTATCATTTTCACAAATTTTAAAATAGGTTATTAATGAGTATTTTGTCGAAATTGTCAAACTGTCATCAGCAGGCTGTAAACAGTTTCGACAGAACATCGACTAAATTACTTGTTGCGATTAAATACCGTTCAATGATTAAGTGTAGACAACGTGTGAACGCCATCTCTAGAAATTTGCTACATATTGTGGGATTCAATAATGTTATAACTGAACCAACGGAGTAACTATTTACGTGATATCATTTTTAGTTCTTAATTAGATAACAGTTATGTGTGATGAATTTTGACTACGATATACTAATCAAATAAACGTCTTGACATCATAACGTAACAAAAGTAGTGATAAGAAAGTTTTTTTCAAACTGCACACAATATTGCTAAAAATTAACTATGCTAATGGCAAATGCAGTATTTGACAATCCAGCTGAACGTTTACTTAACCATTAACTATAAAGCATGTTTTTCTTAGGTAACTATCAGTATTTGAAAATGCCCAATTGTAGAAATTGACCGACGTTTGCACATAACACGTGAAGATGTGTGCTAATAATCATCAAATATTTAAGTAAATAGTTGTCATATATAGAGGGTGGTCCACAAAACTTTGACGTAACATCTGCAGATTCTAGATATCTAAATAATACGAATTATTCGAATGTTTGAGTACAATATAGTGAAATATGAAACGCTTAAAATGCAGAAAGTATTAAATCATGTAAATTTTTTGAGTTGTTTGAATAATATTTTTAATTTTCAATTTGTAGATCTTTGTTATTGAAGGTGAAGAATAAGGATCCTCAATTATTTTTGTAATAGTCTCGCAAGTCGGTAATTCCCAAAATATTAGCTATTTTGCCTCGAAATATGGAAAGATAAAAATCTGTCCTTTAAAAAATGGCACCCCTTTTCGAAGCCTCTAAACTCCTCCATGATACGAAGCGTGGTGTGTAGTTATTAAATTGATGACATAATATCAGTTCCATAAGGACGGCATTAGACCAGCAGATCACAATAACGGCAATTTTTATTTCTTAAAAGCATCTTGGTGTACTGAGTCAATTATGAGACCAGATTCTAATTAAGCGGCTAAGGATACCTCAGAAATAGTTACTCTCTTGGTTGTTTCGTTTTTTTATTTCATGATGTATTCCTCTCATCTCAAAAAGACCAAAACCCGTATTTTTAAAGTTTTGACGCTAGTATATCATAATATACTTTGACGTGCTGTAGAAATTTTCAGCGTCACATATTACGTCGTAACTAACTGCCTTTTTGTGTTTTCCTTTTTTATTCCTGGTTCGTTGGCTTGAATAGTTAATAATTCGTGGAAAATATTAACCAAAATCCAAAATTTAGGATTTTTTTTAAAAATAGCTACGATGAGTTTGGATAATTCAGATAACTACAAATGGCAGAATATATAGTATTTGTTTCTAGGTGTATTGTGTCACGATACGTTATGGTAACAAAGAAATATCACAACGCGTTCCTGGCTGTGATCAAACTATATCAAAATACCATTTTTTGTAATGGACACAAGTATTCAAATAAATACAATAAAACATTTCTTGTAAGTTATGAGGAAGTTGCCATCGATTTATACTGTTAATAAGGTGTTATATTTTGTAAAAATATATAAGACAAAGAAAAATCTGCTTTTTTATGTTTCAAAGGTTTTTATTAAAACTCGACGATCGTTTCGGATAGCGAAGGCTGTTTCAAGAATACTAGTATTTGTGTTGTACTCTTGAAAAAGGCTTCACTACCCGAAACGATCGTCGAGTTTTAATAAAAACCTTTGAAACATAAAAAAGCAGATTTTTTTGTCTCATATATTTTTGAAGAATATGTTTCATAATTATCCCATTGAACAATCCTTTTTAGTTATATTTTATACTTACTTTATTTCTATTTTTTTATCACTTGTCAGCACATTTACTGAACCAATCATAATAATCAAATGACACCACATATGGTGTAGTGGTTCAGGTAGAATATAGTCTATTTTGTAGGAAGTATATTTTTAAAGTTTTTTTTTTATTATTTCTCGGTAAAGTAGCAAACCATTGTAGACGAAAAAGGATGAAGTAGAAGTCATCCATAACTCAGTAAAAGGCAATTGAAAACTGACTAGAATCTCACTCAATAATTTTATTCAATACATCCCTGTGGACAGTGCCATCACGATCTACTTCTTTGATGTTTTTGAGTTGTCTACACAAACAGACACATGTACGTTTCATTTTATATCACTCACAATCATATCGTATACACGATACTCGTCTAGAAGAACTTGAAACTTTTTCGCGCAAAAATGTCACAAAAATACATATATTCATCTTTTACCGAACGTAGAGTACCGAAACGTGTAATTTGATATATGATACGTCTACATGCTATTAAATATATAAATCATTAATAACATAACTATTTGAAAATAACATAAAAGTCATTGTCATTGTAGTTTTCAAACAATTGCAAAAGAATTAATTGTATTTTTCATTCATAACTTCTTGCATCTCTTTGAACATTGGTATTTTAACAAAGGCATATATTATGTAGCTGATTAGTTCTACTTTGTTATCTAGAACGTGCAGTGTGTAAAAGGGATTCTTAGCGAATCGAATTAAAGAAACAAAATTATTGAAGTATAAAGGAACCGTCTCCAAAAAGTATACTAAAAAGTAAAATTTGTTACATTAACTCGTAAATATAAAATCGCAAAGTCCACACAATATTTACTGTAATAAAATACAAACTCATATGCAAACAATATCATTAAAGAAAGACAAAATCAATATTTACAGTCAATACAAAACAATGTTGTTTGTTTGATACGTAATATTTTTAAAACCGGTTGAAGCAATATATAAAATAAAATACGTTCATCTATGAAAAATTTATGATCCCCTATTTTAATCATGGATTGATCGTAAATAAACCTTTCTATATTGCTTATCATAGATTTTAGAAATTATATAAATTAAATGAGTCATTTCGTTTTTTTTATGACTTTGTTTTTTAAAGGAGGTTCTTTTTTGTTGGTCTTGTATACACCCTTGTTATTGCGTAATTACTTTAACTTTTAAGTACTTTTTTACGCATTTCTTTTGTTTTTTTTTTCTTCAATAAATAATTAATTAAAAAACTCGTGCGTCAAGGTTTTCAAAAACGAATCGTACTCATTAATTCGTTGCGCCACTATTTCCCTTTGCGGCACCACTATTTGTTTACTTTATAGTTTTTTTTACTACAGAAAGTAATAAAAAGTGTTTTTACATCGAGTTCCAACAGTTGTTTGATAATATTCCAGATTCGTTGTTAAAAATTTTTGGCGGGTTTGCAATTTAATTAAATTTAGTTTTACCTCCAAAAAGTTTTCGGAAACTGTTGCGTCCGCACTTTTAATTAATAATGCGATTAGTTTATCCGAAAAAAAAAATACATGAAGTGAGTAATATAATGAAGAAAAAAAAATTAGATGCGGAAAATGTTCCTGCAAAAAAAATCAGTGATAAACATCGAAACATCCAATTCCTTACCTTTAATAGCGACTCGACAAACTGCGACAGAGAGCGGATGTTCGGTCTAGCTTACTACTGAAACACCACTACTACTTTATACGACGCTCGGCGTCGTGGTACTACATTGATTGACGCATGCGCCACAGGTTCTAACACCTATCGACGCACCAAAAGAGAAGTCTGAGTGTAATTATTCATAATAGATGATAATTGCTGTAAAAGAACGTACACAAAACACCGAAAACTGACATTTATGTTTCATCATCCATTGTTGTGACTAATCATTCCTTAGCAATCGTTTCTATGGGAAAATGTCGGCTTTTCAGAGCCTACATTTAACTTCGAAGCTGCTTTTCGTTGGTCTTTATAAATTCTAAACACATCAACTGGACCCTGCAGCTGTTCATTGGGACTTAGCTAATATTAAACATGCGGTATACATACGCACAACTAATACCAAGTGGTGTGCAAATATTCCCTTCGACTTATTCGTTGAAAGCCGAACAATTTTATTGAATACGAAATTCGAATCGAATATTCCTTAACAATTCAAAACTTTTTAATCAACTCCAAATTTATGTGTTTTCAATGGGGATGTTTTTATTAAATGAAGCATCTGATTAATATTATTTATAATTTAAAAATATTGAACACAAAGAAATGTTTTCCGGTTAGTCACTTAATTAATTTGCTTTATTTTAATGAATTCTACCTACATACAGACGACACTAAAACAAACTTTAGATATTCGACACTGATATAACAATTTATCATAACCTCCCGCGATACCGCCTCTTCGCGCAATGATTATACATTGAAAAATATGAAATAACGAAAAACAGCTTTGTTCTTAAACATAATATATAAATAGTAACGAAGACACGCATGCAAATGGTATAAACAATTAAAGTAATTTATGTAATGTGCAGGTTATACCTCGAAGTCTTGGCAGTGACTCAAACTTCGAAGTATACCCTTTGCACGTAGACGTTGTCAACACAGTACCACTGAAGATGTCAATCGCAGTTGCCGACGAAACATCTGGAAATAAATGTTAATTTAGATCGCGACTCTTTAGCTCGAATATTAATTCTACTACGGATTCCGGTCGTGAATGATCATTCTCTTATAATGTAGCAGATTGGTGCAAAATTAAGGACGATTCTTTAATTAAAAATTGCAATTTTGTTTAATTTTCATTCATAAAATTAGTCTACCTTATTTAGATAATGTAATTGCGTGCCGAAAACCGTACACACGTTCGTCACATTAAGGGTGGATAGCACCAGAATCATTTCGCGATCTTAACGGACTTCGATCAGTCAGAAACAAGTGGAAAGGACAAATCTTACAGATGAAGAATTAAGAGGTCGACCAAGCAGTTTTAGCAGCTGTGGATGAGAATGGAAGCTTTACAACTGGAATGTTGGCCGAAAACTTCAATGTGGACAATTCGACCATTGTTAGTCCTCTCAAAAAAATCGGAAAGGTGTGGAAATTGGCTGGCTAGGACCCGCACTAACTCTCAGACAACATAGCCGATCGAATCCGAATGCTTGCTGAATTGCTGCAAAGAGACGGGCAAACTTCATTTCGCGGCGTCTCTTCAAAAACGTCAATAGAAAGAAAGTATTTATTTCCTCTGGAAAAACACCAAAAGGAATACTAAAACATGTCACTGTAAGAAGGATGTGTGGTGTGTATGGTGGAAGAGAAGCGTAATCAACTACTGGGAAATCATGTCAATCGTCATTTGTTATTGATGGAATGACAATGATGAACGTCAACAGTAACGGATTCCGGACAAAAACGGCAAACGGCAATTCAACATCAATAACGACATTTGGTTAGCTCAACTTGGCCGCCTTCACGATGTTATCGAGGCAAAAAGACCACGCAAAAAGAACCATATCGTCATCTACCACGATAATGCACATCCTCGTGTTAAGCGTCGTGTAGTCTAATCCATCGCTAATAAGGGATCGAAGTGCTTCCTCACGCGCCATACTCATACTGAAGCTCCCACTGACTACCACATCGATCTCTCCTTAAAAAACTGAAAAACGAATAAAATTTATGACAATTTGGATAACGTGGTAGCCAATGTTAAAGCGTGGGTTGCCTTTAAGAACCGTAATTCCTTTGCCCGTGGAATTGACTGTCAAGCAATTCGGAAACAATTATTATGGTATTTGTTTTTGTTGAATATGTTAGTTGAATAAAATCGTTGTTAATTGTGCATTAACCCAATATATTGTATAGATGATCTAAACGACATACATTAATAGATTATAAATTTCTCCAACAAATAAATATAAGAAACAGTTTCCCATTTACTAAATTTACAACTTGTGACTAAGTGAGAGGGCCTTGGGTGGGGGGGGGGGAAGGTCCACCCCAATCCGCAGTATCTGAACTTTACAATTCTTGTCGTTTGTATTAAATGTGTTTCCGTAAATTAAATAACACTAAATATATTTTTCATTCATCTTTTGCTTTCTAAAACTACATATTTAGGTACATTAAGAGTACGTGATTTTTGGCAGTTTTGAAAAATTGTGAAACATTTTTATTTTTCATATAATGTTTACGATTTTCACCATTTTCAAAACAGTCAAAAATTACCATCTACTAAAACTGTTAAAAGAAAAAACATTTTTTATCTGATATTTTAATAATTAGCACTTACCTTTATTAATTGCTAATTTTTAACAGCTTCACTAAATCAAATGCACATATGCAACCTCCTATTTCGAATTTCGAATTGCTTTGGTTCCTGCTTTCTTGTTTGCTGAAATTAAAACAATTTCAACCCAAAAAACGAAGGCATTAAAATCCCTTTTCGTCTAAATTCATCATTCATAAAACACATCACAAATCCCACATTTTGAACGCGTCCTACACAGTAGGCACAGCATACCGAAAACCATAGCCCTCGGAGTAGTTATTTCTGTTGATTCCACAAATATAAACAATTTCAACCATTTACAATGAAGTACGAGTATGCCTAAATGTTTTTGTATTCTACTCATTTTATTTCTTTCATTTTTTAAGTTTGTTTAATAATTTAATATTTCATATTTATCTAATCCGTTACTTAAATAAGAATGATTTTTTAAATTTGCCGAAAAGAGATTATAATAAATATTGGTAAGTAAAAGTCTGAACATAACGCATTAAATACCGCCAAACAAAACTGAGAAATCTGTTTAGATCTCTATACAGATCTTAAGAGATTATTAGAGATCGCAAAAATGAACATCAAAATTCTCATATCCTTAAACCAAATCTAACTGTTTTCTCGTACGTTAAAGTACAGCCACCAAACATGTGTGTACATTACTAATACATAATAACAATTTGTTTTTATGAAGTTTGCAAGTATTAAGAAAACAAATATTTTGAGTTGTCAATCTCGATTTTAAACGTAGAGTACCAAAAAGCTTGTTGGAGCTTCAATTAGCGATGTAATGGAATCGGCGTTTACTTGATGAAAGCCAATCATAGTAAAATTTCAACAACAAATTCACTTTCACAAAATATTTAACAACAATTGTTTCGCTAACACAGCAGCTTCGTCAGGTAGATGGTACAGCTGTCTTTCTTTTTAATTTAGTTTAACCTTGAGAAGGGAAAATCTTCTAAAGACACTCCCCAATTAGGGAGGTAGTGTCGGATTCACCCCTGAGAGCGCCTACCGCCTAAAACCCCTCCTCGAGTTGGTAGATCAACCTGACGGTTATGATCACCGGGAAGATATGAGGGTAGGTGGGGAGAGGGGAGAGGGGAGAGGGGAGAGGTGAGAGGGGAGAGGGGAGAGGTGAGAGGGGAGAGGGGAGAGGGGAGAGGGGAGAGGGGAGAGGGGAGAGGGGAGAGGGGAGAGGGGAGAGGGGAGAGGGGAGAGGGTTGAATGGGAGAGGGGAGTGAGATGAAGGCGGGAGGTTGGAGAGATGTGAAGTAGGTGTCCCATCTCTGGATAGAGATAGGAGATAGACAGATATCTAGTTGAGTTTATATATTAACCTAATACGGCAGTAGGGGAAATTAATACTAACAGGATTACAAAGTATAAAAGTTACAATTTCAATTTACAACAGTGTAAAGTTAAAAATTTTAATTAAGTAATGGAGAATAATGTACACCTACTTGATCATTTAACAATAAAGGTGATGATTTCTATTTGTTAATTTCGATCGCTTTTAATATATTTAATTTTAATCTTTTTTTGGACACATGTAAAATATCGTAATTGATGTTAGGCGACCGATTGACAGTTGTTAATAAGTGGGCCGAATAGTTAGAATTAATATAAATCTGGAATCAACAGAAACAACTACTCCGAGGGCTAATACCTCTACCGGCATTGAATTACACTGTTGTTTCCGAACGATTATTAGATAATTAGACGAAAAAGGATTTTAATACCTTCCTTTTTTTTATTAATTAAAATTAAGTTTTCTATCTTGATAAGATTTCAAATGTTCATTAATTCGAGTTTTACCTTTAAGGAATTTGTTACATAATGTGTTTAAGCATATTTGATGCTATAGGTACGTAGAATCGTACGAATTTGATATTTTATGTATAACGCGATTGAAACGAGAAGGACAAACGGTTGGATAATCCTAGAAAGAAAGTGTATCGAACGATCGATGACCTACAAACTGGGGAAATCAAGGCCAAATTTATGCAGCTACTCATATCACTTAATTATTTGCTTTATACTAATTAAAATTATTTATAGATTATGTAAAATGTACATTGTTTACTGCATATTATAACTATTATAAATCAAACTCTGACAAAATTCCAACTTTTATTTCTTTAACTTGACAATTGCTTGGCCAAACTTCAGCTTTATTGGAAGTTATATTATAAATATATTCCAAATTGGTAATTCATCACCACTTGTTCTGTCAGATCTACATAATATGTTGATATTTTCAATACCTTCATTAACATTTGTTAATCTTCGTTGATTTGATCCAAAGTGTAGATCATATGTAAAGCTGCATTTTCAGTTCCTACTAAATATCTCTATTATTTTTCGTGTAATTTTGAAAAATAGAAATAAAATTAAATTATTTAACAAAATATTTAACGATTATTTCGACAAACATGTCATTGTCAAGAGTGTAAACGATAGTAGTAGTAAACAAAAAAGAAAAGGTCTTACCCCAACTAACCACAACAAATAAATATAAGAGGAGACTGTGGTGATGATTGAAATAAACAAAAGTCTTGCGTTGAAAATGCTCACGATTAGTAAGTGAGCGAAACACGTGTACGCATTTGCAAAAAGTGTTGTGGTTAGTTAGGGGTAAGGTCATTTCTTTTCTTTTATTTAACCACAACACTTTAAAAACGCGGACACGTGTTTCGCTTGCTTACACGTTGTGAATTTTTTTAACGCAAAACTAAGTTTTGATTATCAAGGAGGGCTGAATATATATGCTAATAAGCGGGGGAAAATTTTTGGAGACGTGAATACGTTCAATACCATTAGTCAAAAACTAGAATAATCCAATCAGTTGGATCGTAGTTAAATGTTTTTGGCCTATGTAACATATGCTTCGACAAACACGTATAGGGAATGTATGGTTAAGGAAAACGTACATGTTTAATTACCGCTGTTACTCTTGTATATATATAGGTTAAAAAAATTTAAAAATCCACATAAAAGTAACAACGCATGCTTAACATAACAAAAACTTAACTGTATTTACTTTTAAGGACTTAGTCAATCCTGTGTTAGTAAAATACACATCCTTCACATAACAAAGAATCAAGCTAGGGGATGGAGCAGGGTTAATGATTAAACTCGAACTAACTAACGGTGAACTAAATCTTTTGCAACAGCTGAAACAAGGTAAAACTTGGAATAGGCCCGAGATCTGAATTAGTTAGTCGTCCATTATTCCTTTGAATATGTAAACTTTGTTGTACGTCGAGTTTAGATTTGCAAGAGATTTCTTTTATTACTTTTAAACAATTAGGCCCTATAGGGTGGTTTGTGTTAAAAATATGTTGGACTACACATGATTATTCTATATGATTAAGCCTAAAATGAGCAGTGTGATCTTTATATCTGGTTAAAATAGCTCTTTTAGTCTGCCCAATATATTTTAATTCATAAGTCTCGCAACTAATTTCATAAATTCCAGACTTTTGTAAGTTGTCAATCTTATCTCTAGTGTTACCGAGGAATTTTTTAAGGCTATTGTTGGTTTTGAAAATACTAGTAAAACCGAATTCTTTAAAAATACTATTGATCCCAGACGAAATGTAATGAAAAGGTAATTTGAAATATTTTTTTTTAGGTTCTTGTGAATTAGATAAAGTCGTTGGTCTTTTTCTTAATAATCTATCGACAATAACAAAAGGGAAACCGTTATATTGTGCAATATCATTAATGTTAGATAGTTCAATGTTAAACTCAGCTTCACTTAAGGGGATATTTATTAACCTATTAATAAGAAAATTAAAAGCAGCCATTTTATGCTGGTAGCAATGGTTAGAGTCTGATGAAATGAAACGGTTAACATTAATTTCCTTTCTGTAAATGTCAAATTCTAAAGTGTTATTGTTTCTAATAACTAGTATATCTATGAATGGTAATTGCCCTTTGTTTTCTTTTTTCATTTTAAATGTAATACTATTGAATTTTGAGTTATGTTCATTCATAAAAATATCAATATCATATTTATTTGTGCCGAAAACCACGAAAACGTCATCTACATAACGTACCCATACTCTAAGAAAATATTTAGAATCTTTTTTAAATTCCGTTTCAAATCCACTTATAAACAAATTCGCAATGAAAGGGGATAAAGTATTGCCGATGGCGGTACATTCATTTTGCTTATAAAAATTGTTATTAAATTGAACAAAGGTGTTAGATATACAGAAGGAAGTGAGCCTTAAATATTCATCGATTTTAACTTCCCAGATGTTGCTATCTATTAACATACTAGTACTAGTAGATACTAGTAGTAGTTAGTATCGTTTCTACCCTTTATGATGACATGTTTATCGAAATAATTGTCGAGTTATTTTAATTTTATTAATTATTCCAGTTTTGTGCACTCCTGTATTACTTGTCTCTCTCTATTCATTTTAAACAGATGTCCGAACCATCTCAACTAGTTTTGTTTAACAATTTTCTGTATTGTACATTTTTCTAGTTCCGCGCTAATTTCCACGTTTCCTATTCTGACTAATCTTGTAACTCCTTGAGCTCCTGTGAGATACTCCATTTCTATTGCCTGTAATTTGCTTTTTTGACTTATTGATAATACCCATGTTTCCGAACCGAACGTGATTACAGGTCTATATATTGATTTGGAAACGTCTACCTTTGTTTTCTGGGACACTTCTCTTCTCGTAACAAAGTTTATATTTAGAGCACCGTACTCTTTTGCCGGTGTTGATGTTCTTTCGTTGGTCTCTAATTCTTGCATTCCTTCTTCATTAAGTGTATAACTAAGGTACTTAAATTCCCTTACCTGCTCTAATAAAATTCCGTCTATTTTTATTTACAGATTATTATTAGTATTTTCTATGTATACTGCTTTGGTTTTCTACATATTAATTTTCATTATGTTCTTTCCAGATATTTGCGCTGAATTGTATATAATACTCATTCTTTGGTGACTGATCAAACCGAGTTTGTTCTGTAAAAGGAAATTGATTTAATATCGCATCGTAATTAGTCGATGTTACCTATAATGTGCTAATAAGATCTAATAATATCGAAATCGCGATACATATCTAGTAATTCTTTATTAGGAGTGGCATTGAATTTAATTTTCAGAAGCCACGATATCAATAGAATCATTTTAAAGTAATGTATTATTTATCTAACTATTAAAGAAAATTTTGATCGGCTAACGCACTATATGCCCCGTAAATGACGCTAAGATTTGCTGAAGCAAGCAAAGATATATCGTTACTTAAAATTAAAACAGCGCGTACATAGGATTCGTAGATCTAGAAAATATTTTATGCAAAGTTAAATGGCAAGGATTCTAAATATACTTAAAAATACAGGGATGAGATATAGACACAGAAGAGTGGTATATAGTTTTTGTAAAGAGCAACAGGTAGTTATGGAACTTGGGCAGCAACGAAACGTGGAATAATAAATTTTAGGAAGGGAGTTAGACAAGGATTAATTAACATTGTCATGGTAACTTTTTAACCTAGACATCGAAGGTGCGACTTATATTATTAAAGATATGACACCTTTAGGAATAGATATACAAGGTAAAATATTAGCATCGTAAGGTTTGCGGATGATATAGCAGTATTGGCATCTATTAGGGAAGAGTTAAAGACAGCCTTAAATAAAATGAAAGCGATATTGACAGGAGAGCATCAAATGAGAATAAATAAAAATAAAACGAAAAAATTGGTGCGTAAGACAGATGAAAATAAAGTTAGAGCTAGAATAAAATATAATTGTATGTTATGTGGTCAGTATGTAAAATCCAACTGGTTAGTAGTATACTTTCAGTTGGCATCATGTAAAGGTTGGTACTGTCAGGTGTCAATTAGGAGTACCGTACGGCATTTGTACAGAATTATAAATTAACTGTAAGATTAAATTTCAAATTAGGGCAACCAAACTAATCACAATATAATCTTCAAAAAGTGCATAACATTAAATAGAAAAAATTAATAAACATAAATTAAGAAAATAAAAAAGTGTATTGCATCACCCATTCGCTATTTATGTATTGACCATTTAGTATTTTTATACTGAAACTTTAGTAGGTGTCTTATACTGGCCATTTTGGGAATAAAATACTAACCAAAAGTTGATTTATATACTGACTAAAAGTGGATCTAAATACTGATCATTTAATTTTCTGGTATATAAAAATTGCCAGACGAAAAAACTACATGAAGTCGTCTATTTTCGATATTCAGGAAGTGTGATGATGAAAAAAGCGGAAAAGACAAAACAAAGAATAGATCAGAGAGTCGCTTTTAACAAAAATAAATCCTTTCTGTGCTGGCAAGCGTTTAATATGGACATTCGAAAAAGATTATTCAAAGTCTATTTGGAGCACTGCTCTATGCGGGAAAAGTAAAAGTTAGAAGGGTTTGAAGTTTGGTTTTATAAGAGAATTATGAAAGTATCCTAATTAGCACCACCAACTGCTTTATTATTATTGCTAGATGCGTAACGTTTTCACACTGACTTTCTAAATTCTTATTTTTAACTCCTTTGTTCATTTACTACCAGTTACTTTCCTTTGTCAATTTAGTCTCTAACTTTTTCCTAATTGCACTATCATAAATCGCCCATAAATTCCAATAATTTCTCTAGCTGTAACGGTCAACCCCCTAATCCTAACGTCCATCAATTTGTATCAAACTTCTGTCACATTTATAACCATACACCAATACGCTACAACAAGTTTCAAAACCCCCCTTCCTCACTTTTAACACCCATCACCATTGTTCTCATCAAATTTAACGACACCTCCATCCCTTTCCAACTTATTCTAAAATCTATAAGTAACCTTTTTCTTAAAAGAGATCATCACAAGCAATATCCATTCATATTAAATTATCTATTAGCTATATTCAACTTATATCAACCACCAAGTCTAATCAATTAATAATGTTCAAGCGACAACTCAATTGTGACGCAACGCTTCTCGGCAGTTTCTACCAGTATTATCCGTTGTAAAAAGTCTAAATATATGTATATAAAACCTGCTCAAAGACTTTAATTCAAACTGCTTATAAACGCTACTTCAATCAAGATTCAACACAAATACCTGGACTTGCAGTCAAAACGAATCGAATCAAAACAGGAGGTGTTGGGAAAACTAGAAGAACAGAGGAGATTATGGAAATGAATATGGAAAAAGACAGAACACCTTCTGAGCCATGAAGTGTTAGTAAGAGATATATTAGATGCAGAAGTAGGGGAGGCAGAGGAAGACCTACACCTACATTAGATTTCTGTTTGCAAACCGTTAAGGATGTAGAATGTTGTAATTTTAAGGAAATGCGAAGACTGGCTCATGATAGGAAGAAGTGGTGCGTGTCCAACCTGTCTTTAGAGTGACGACTTTAGGTAACTTAGAGAAACCTTAAACTAAATAACATTTAATAAAAATGGTGCTAGAGGGATCAGATTAGACTGGCGGAAGGAGCAGGAGCGTTAACATTCCACACCGTAAGCGGTGGATACGAGTCCCCCTCCATAAAACTTCATTCCTGATATTTTACGGACCTTACGTCGATTCAGCCAATGATTTTACGGACTGTTTCCGACATATCTATATACTTTGCAGGATCAAGTTTTCATAAACATAACTTTTCTTACGAAGATTGTAGGAAAACAGCCATGAGGCCCGATGACGATATGTAATATGACCTTGACCATTAAGATTATTTGAAGGTCAACCAGAAAATTTTAATCAGGTACTCATTCTAGTTATTTAACAATATTATGAATCCTTTTTAATGACTATTAGGGATTAGGATTATAAAAAGTAACTAAAATCTATGTGACTTTTCAATCACTATGCACTTGATATTATAGAATTCAATTCTATGTTACTAACATGAAGGCAGTTCACATATGGAAGTTGAACATGCAAATTTTTAATTTAATGAACAATTACGGATATATTTATATTATTATTATTCATGAAAATGACGTGTCTTTGATGGTTCCTAATTTCTCATAAATACCGACTGAAATATTAAGAACACTCACCCAAAGCTTTAGACCTTACCCTAACCTTGACCATTATAACGTGAGGTCAGGGGTTCTTTCCGTTATGAAATTTCCCGCTAAATCCATTGCTAAGGTTAAAAATTTGCATGCCAATTCAGAAAATTAATTGACCTACAAATAACCTTGAGGGTAGATGTCAAGGTTATATGCAAGATCTCCGATTGATTTTCTTATTCTTCTAACTTATTTTTGTCAAAAATATCCGAAATAATGTGATTGAAACAAAAATATTTACCCCGTATAAAAAAATCTTTTTCTTAGCGGTCAGATTACCTTTTATCGTATTTTGATTTTTATCATTAAAAATCCATCTTCCATAAAAATGCCTTAGAAAAATAACATTCGAGAATATTATATTTCTGAAATTCAGTTAATTTCGTTTGAAACAACACTTCCACGTGTTAACGTTTTCTCTTCAGTAACTATTATTGACATCTTTGTATTGGAGAATGATTTTTCTTCGGTATTCTCGGTCATATTTTAAATTTGCGATGCGCTGTTTGCAAAATCGTGTTGTGAGCTGTCATATACACATGGTCCAGGAAACTCAATTGTTTATACCTATTAAGAGAATAATGATCTAGCTATAAATTTGTACCAAAAAAATGAAACTTTATGAAAAATGGTTAGCGAAAAAAATATGATGAACTATTTTGAAAAGTAATTACCCATATTAATACATATACAATGTTGTTTCTAGATTAATTATTCCTTTTTTAAGGTTAGAATAATACACGAATTGTTTCTCTGTAAACGCAACAAGTGTTCGAAATTCTTTACACTTTGTTGAATTTTTAAAATGTCATCTAACATCCTTTGTAATGTTAAATGGGTATCCTTTTTTATAGATTCTAAACTAAATAAGGCTCTAATATTATTTTGAATTATCAATTTCTTATTTTCGAAACGTTTACTTAAAAGATTCCACGCTATTAAGTAATTTTCGGACGATACCTTCATAGATCGAATAGTCTGTGCCAATAGAATTTTTGTATATCCGATAAATTTTTATTCGAATGAACTAAAGAATGAAACGCGTCATGAAATTCGATCCAATTTTAATATTCGCCGCTAAATGATGGTAGATATATACTAAGAAGTTGAATTAAAGAATTATTTGCATTCGATGTTTGAGTATCTAATTTGTTAGAATTATTTTGAATACCATGTTCATCATCGATATTAGAATTGAATTTAGATAAAAATGCTTTTGTATCACATAAAACCTCAAAATACAAATTTTCAAATTCCGCTACCTCGTCAATATCATCGTAATCGTCCACTAGGCTAATCAATTGATTATATACTGTTTCAAATTATTTTAAACTAGGTTCAAATATCTCAAAACGAACTTTCAATTGATCAATATCCGTAGTTTTTATTTCTGGTTTGCTTTGTAGCTCAGAAAGCCTGGTTTTAAGTCTGGTGACTCGTGCCTTTTATTGTGTTTTTTGATTTTTAAGAAGTTTAATTTAAGTCATAACTCACATTGATGCAATTCTATAGGTATAAATGTATAAGACTTAAGGAAAAATGTGAAATTTAGCACTTACGATTGATTCCTCGAAGCTAAGACTAAGATGATTGAAAGCTGATAGATGCTCGACCAGGACACTCGAAACAACGGGATGGGTTTTATGTTTTTCTTTTTAAACAATCCGGCTCGAAGGACCAATGTTAAAGAGTATTATATTAGCATTCGACCAGACCAATTCATCTTATGTACCATTTTTCTTTTATTGCAAATTATTAAGTGTTTTTTCTGTATGTAATAGTATTAATAAACGTATTTAGTACGCATCTTATTAATCACACGTACGCTGGTCCTTCGAGCAATTTTCTTGGAAACTTTCATGTGGTACAGCAGTACACCGGCGTAAATAAGTTGTCGTCAAGCGAGTCATACTCCTTAACAATTACTGACCAGATAGTATCTTTAAACTCGTACTACCGTTATTATACCATATTATATGATAGTTACTTTAATATACTTTTTCAGCTTTCTATTTTCAGCAAAATCAAACTCAGATTCATTTCTAATATAAAAGAAAAATTAAATTTCATTTTCGCTGTATCTACGCCAGTGTTTAATATTGAACAGAAACATTTGCTTTAATAATATTTCTGTTGTACTTACCTAATGTAAGGTAAAAACTTAACAAAAGTAAATTGCTTTTTAAATAGCATCCAACTACACAAAAGTATCTGACAAATTAAAAACAAGTTCTACAATTGTAGTTCTTAAGCTAATGAAGATGTCGTCAACGAGTAAGTGAGAAACGTTACAAAGGGTAAAATTTCCTAGACTACAACAAAACGAAACAAGTAACAAACTTCTAAAGCATGTACGATATACTGATATATCTGTAAACATACATAACACATAACAAATTGCGAACAGCCTGTAGTCGCTGGGAGCCAAATCTGGAGAATACGGTGGATGTGGGAGCAACTCGAAGTTCAATTCATGTTTTGCCAGTTTTGCCATTGTTTTGATGACAAATGACTTGTGACACAGTGCGGTCGTTTCTTTACAATTTCGGCCTTCAAACGCTTGGAGTGTTTAAAGCTATATGATATTCACTGTTAACGGTATTTCCCTTCTCAAGGTAGTCGATGAATATTACACCACGCACATCACATCCTAAAAATTCCGAGTCCATAACCTTTCCAGACGATTGTTGTATATAATAACTCACAAACTAATTAATAGAATTTCAGGAAATTGTAACAGCTTTCTTTTAAAAGTTAGTACTAACTATAAAAGATGTGAATGCAATCAAACTAGCGCCATCTATGTGTTACACCCGGGACTTTTCAGCCTATGTGTTACATACATAGCCTTTTAAAGGAACTTTGGAAATGATCCATGTTTATTTCCTACTTGGATTCGTTAATTTTTTCTCTTAAAAAACGATTTTATAATAACAATCTACCCAAAAGTTCTTTTTAGAATTAAAGTTGTACAATTCACTGTAACCTTCCGAAGAAGCTACAAAGTAGTGAAGCAATTGTATAGGTATAAATAGATAATTGTGTAAATTAAACAGTGTTTTAGTCTACTTAAGTTTTGAATTTCCATCACGTAAGTGTAGAATCTGTTAATTATTATATAATACATAGCAATTCCCACCTGCTGAGTAGAGTATATATTTTTATAAAATGAAAAAGTGATTTTAAACATGAAAGCTCATCGTTTATATTCCTAAAAAAGATGAACCTCTCAGCATTTAGGTTCATATATATAATATTTATATCTGACCGTTCTTAAATATTCCAATGTTAGGGTGGCTTCAAGATTGAAACTAATGTAATACCATGAAAACGATATCACAAAACTTGACTAGGGACAGCCAAAGAGCTCACCCCAAGCCTAAAGTGACAAATTAATCCCAACTCGAATATTTACTTAACTAAAGTGATTGATAATGATCCTATATTGACTTCTACCCGACATGGTAATAACAAGAGGTTTGTAAGGCAACTGATCTAGTTGTGAAAATACTTTCTGCCATATTTGTTATAACACGTAAAAATAGAAGAAACGTATTTTTGATTTTACACTAATGTAAATGTAGGTACATTGTAAAAATAAAATTACATTTTTAAGAAAAATTACTCATCATTCCTGATTCAAGCGATACGATAAATTCGAACGTACCTTGAATTTCTGTAGTGTACCACGTCAAACATCTTGACAATCATAATTAAAGTTTTACAAGTATTTGATTATTAAATGATTGCAGAATTGTTAATACGTCTATTAAAGAACTATTTACAATAGCTACAATATATGTCAACTATGGCGCGGTGAAATGATGAGGTGCGGTGAATTGTGTTGTACCCTACGTAATTCTTAACAAAATTTATTCGTGGAATGTACGTTACTGTGTCGTCACCACTACCGGCCATCGACCCACCAGTTACCAACCTTACTGCTGGAATTGGGGTTTTACCCGCAATTAGCTGCCGTACACAACAACGTACGCCTTTTTATTTTTAATCGTATTAATTCGAAAAGTCTTTTTTTGCTTCCTATGTTTTTATGTTTGTTAGTTTTTATTTTTCTTTTTTCCCATATCCAGTTTTATGTTTTGTTTTATCGTTAAATTCGTCCTACGATCGCGTTCTTTTTTTGTACACCTATATTTTCTTTATTCCTAAATCGTTTTCCGACCTTAATTTTTTTTGTTTTCATCGCGAACTGCCTTTTACACTAAACTTTAGTTTTTTCTTTCCGTTTTGGCAGTTCACCCCCTTCTTTTCTGTTCCCTACTCTTAACCCCTTATAAATAAGCCATTCTTCTACCCCAAAATCACTCTCCGACATTCCACCCACCCGCGGCAAGGAAGAGGGAAATTTTGCTTAAACTTTCTTTTCTCTTATGTGTTTTTTTTTTGTGTTCACTATTTGACCATCTCCGACATTACACCCACCCGTGGCAAGGGGAGGGAGCTCTAGTCACTTAGTCCGACACCCCAACTAGATTTCTAATTTTTGTCGTTTTGCCTTAATTTATTTGTTGCGTTATCGTTCTGTATATTTTTAATGTATATTCACTCTCACCGGTATAGTTCCACGTAATACCTACTTGTATATATTCAATCATCTTTTTTTTATATATTAATTTTTTTGTAGGTTGTAGTATTTGTATATATGTTTGTTTAGTAATAGTGTTAGGAGTAAATAAACATTTAAAACCAGTAAATGTGTATCAATTGTTCTTGACTATCTTCCTAGTATTGACTTGCGGTGCCGTGAATTCATCTTGACTGTCTCCTTAGTACTAACTAGCTTAAGGGTAGTAAGAAGCGGCAGAAATAGAGAACGGAAGAGGCGGCAAAAAAAAATTTTTTTTTGTGTTTCATTCCCACCAACTACTCGTATTGGTGGGCGGGCAGTCCCTCCGACCTACACTATAGTGCAAAGCCGGAGGGTAGGGCGTAAGGCCCTCTTCAGCCTCCTTTCAGGATTCATGGGAATGGGTGGGTAGTGTGTGGTGTGGATAGGGAGAGAAAGATGAAACGGACGAAATGAAGACAGAAGAGGAGTGAAATATTATCAATGGAATATTACTGCCCCAGCATTTGCCTAAATGATCAGAGCAGCCAGACCTGGGTTCGAACTGGTGACCTCCTGAATACTAAGCAATGATCTAGAGTACTAGACCACGCCGCTCGTTAAAAAAGGACAGAGATAGTTGTAATATAGCTGGATATTGAGAAGAATATAGAAACAGTAGGTGAGGTGATAAATTATGTTGGGTGTATGCAGGGAACAAAGACAGACAAGTGCGGCAACGAAGATTAAAAAGAAGATGGCACAATTTTAATATTTCACAACAATTCCTTTTAATATAAAATTGATAGGCATCAAACTCAACAATTTGAAAATCACATGATATAATACAAGAAATCAAATAGGTGTTTGTGGAACTGAAGTAAATAAAATATTAAAAGCTAAAATTCCACATCAAACGTTTAGTGACCTAAAACGCGTTTCGACATCCAAATTGCCTTCCTCAATCAGAGAGTTAGTTAATCTGAATTCAAAAGCTTATTATGTAGTTAAAATACCTTTCTATGATATTTTAGAATAAAAATGAAAACAAACAATTTTAAGACTATTAATGAGGGGTCCATATTAAGGGTGGGGTTTGAAGGAGGTCACACTAGTGAGTCTAATTGTATATTAGCAGGCGCAGCTCCTCCATTATGTCATTTGGTCAATGACCCTCCCAATATATTTCCAAACAAAAGTATAATAATGATATAAATTAAATAATATATTTTTCATTATCGTTTAAATTTGGAAATTCCCTTTTTATTCTAACTATTTTAAGCGTATAAACTCGACCCATTTACTGATTCCGTAACATCGCCGGCGCAACACACCAGTTTACATCTCCTTGGTGGTATTGATTTGCATTCGTTGGCAGCTGGCATAAACCGGGCTGGCAGCCACGATGACCGCATTGCTTTAAACGGAAGCGAGTGTCAGCCGAGTTTTCCCGATCTAATTTGTATTATGTTATACGGTTTTCTGAAGCAGTGTAATGGCAACTGGCAAGGTTTGGATCAACAGCCGCCACGAAGAAAATACAGTATTTTTCGAGGTGTTTTGTTCGTTAGCAGTTTCTTGCAGATCGGGTTATATACATATATATTTGTGGTGCAAATTAATATTTTTTGTCATATATGTGCTTATTTTAACCAATAGTTGCTCTCACACCTCTGACATCATGTTTTTCTTGAAATAAAAATCAGTCAAGACATTTTGAGAATCGACAATTTTGACCCACCAGAAAAATTGATCACGAGCCGCCACTGTATGTCAGAACAGCAAAGAGTAAACGTTCAATATCAAACAGGAAATAATGAACTGTATATTGTGTATGCTTCATTAAACCACCTGCAAGATAATATTCAAAGCCTTGATTAATACGGAAAGGGCAAACCTATCTGGTGAAGTCAATATCAATATTCACAGAAACAATCTAAACTTCCTAATGCATGCTTCGACTTAACTCTGCTGGGGGGTGGAATGTGGAATCTAATTTGAATTCAATAATAACCAGAAAAGATTCGAGTTTGGGATAGAAACACTATCTGAGTTTATTAGATTATCTTATCTTTATTTTTATATATTTCGATACTTTAAATTTAAACAACTGAGACAGACTTCATACTTATTATCGCTACGCTAGATTTTTCGACTATATTAAATCTAAGATTTGTCAAATGCTCTTTAAATTTGACGTTAAATGTCTTACAACTCTAACTTACATATTGCTTGTCGTAATTTTTACATTTAATACTGTAAATTTCTGATTTATCTGGGGCTTTTATTTTATATCTTGGGCTACCTAAAAAACATTGCAAACTATTTCACCGGCTATGAACTATTGTTGAACCGAGCTTGTTAAGCAAATTGCTATCTTGTCCCTCCTCAGTAACTCGCCGAGCACCCTTTCAATCGATGTTCGCCGAACACTTTTGTACCTTAACGATTTTGAATTATGTAATGGCTCGCCGATCACCTTTGTTACCATTTTTAAGCCGATAAGTAACCAGTGTAAGAAACCAATCAACCAATGTGAGATATGAAATAAGTACTATAAAATACCGCTTAAGTGTAAGTAGTCGTTTTTAACCAAAACTATTGTTAATTAACTTATTTTAATTAGCAAATCTTCACATTCTATTATAGACCAATAAAAAAAAAATTAAATCATTGTGTAGGGAAAACATGTTTATTTGTCAAACCGAATCGACGGAGTAACTATCTACGCGATAGGTAGAATGTTCCTGACACTTATGTTAAATAGCTACGCCGTGAGTTCAGTTTGATAAGTCGATATCCTTAAACTAATATGGACCTTGTCAAGTATTAATGAACCCACAGTTTACTGACAAATCTCTACAGATGGCGTTTATTAAGCCGCCTGTAGTTATTTACAAGTAAAATTTATAATAAAATAAGTAAGTTATAAACATTAAAAATTTAATTTTCTGTTGCGGTTAGTACAAATCTCAACGGTTGATCATTCACCGACCAAATGGTAAATTGTGAATAGATTTCATCAAGATGAACAAAACGGAGCATGAATCACAATCTGCTGCCAATTAGAATTTATGCGACTATACAGTTAATAAGCAGCCGTTGTCACGCCTGAGACACCCCGCAGTCATAGAAACGAGACAGTTTACCCTATCTTCGAAGTAAAATTTCTTGTGTCACACCAGAACGAGCCAGCGTTACACATCGCGTAACTCCTCTATGAAACTTTATCCATTCTTAGGCAGGATAAATTGTAACTGCAGTATTTGCAGAATTCAAAGTCGAAACTTGGGCCAATTCTATTAAAACAGTCTAAGTCGTACTATGAGTACTGCATTGCACATATATTATTTTTAGGGCTCCATAGGGGCAGATCCAGGAGATAGCGATCGCAGCCCCCGCCCCCATGACATCACTTCAAATGCAGCTTCCAAAATTAAAGACACAATAACCTTAAACATTAAACCCAAGCGATTTAGTTTACATAACTCTATAACCTGTGTTTTAAGCCATTTAACCTCTTAACCTAAACCATAAACATTCCCATAAACCCGTAGTCTAAACTTCTTGAACCCCATGACCCTATAACGAAAAATTTTTCAAAGCGCTAAAGCAATTTATGCCACCGTGAAAATTTATTTACAAAAACATAAAATATTTCAAAACCTCTGGATTATGGAGTATAAAAATCTTGTGTTATAAAGTCATGGGGTTTTAATGTTTTAGGTTATGAGGTTATGGGGGTATCTACTAATAGTAATAAAAAAATTATCTAGTTACGGAGTTTAAAGCACTTAGATTATAATCTTAAGGAATTTAAATAGCTTGTGTTTAATGTTTTCGGTTACTGGAATTTAAAAAATTTGTTCATATTATTTTACTTCTAATACGATATTAAAAACGTATAAATTTCACAATTTATTAAATAAACTTAACATGTGTTTCGCCAACACTGTGACTTCTTCAGAAGTACAAAATTTATTTAAAACTATTCACAACCCTTGCACAACAGATGGTATAAATTACATACTGAAAAAATATATTGAATTTTATATAAGCCTCAAGGGAATCCCATAAAATTCTTCTTCTGCTCTCCTTACTATTTAAGCATTCATAATACTTGCAAAACAGATTTCTCACACTCAACAAAAATGCTGCATAGTCGGAATGCACAATACAAAATACCAATTGCATACCGTGCGAAAATCTTGCCCATAGGCAAGAAACTTCACGTAGTTTTGTGAGCCACAAATGCAAAATTCTGAGGTGTAAGGTACTTAATTGCATAAAGGAACTAAAACTATTAATAAATAGCCGAACGACAATTTATGATCGTATGAGTTTGGGTTTCATTTTTAGAAAAATACACAGATTTCGATTTCCTCACAGTCATTGGAAACATTGAATAGTTATACAACTAAAAAAAAAGACATTTGCGTGATTTTTCTATCTATACTCTAGTACAAAGCCGGACGATAGGATGGAAGGCCCTCTTCAGCTTCCTTTTGGGAATGGTTGAAATGGGTGGGTGGTAGTTGAGTCGAGACAGCTGAGACGAACCAATTTATCAGGCTATCAGTGGAATATTGTTGGTTCACCATTTGCTTACACGATCCAGGAGAAGTCCCAGGAAAGCTTGAACCAAGACAGGCGGATCCGGAATCTAGAATATCTATTTATCCAACTGAATGGACGAGACAGCTAATATACATGATAGACTCATAAACCAAATTTATTGAGAACAATATCAATTCATGAGTAATTTTTCAAAACTACCACACGTGGATCGCGATCCACGAGTCATTCTCGCATTGCCGATCTGATTTCCTATAGAAGCGATGTCATCCTGTTCAGAGTTTTGAAAAACAATTGTCATATATGAAATGAATCTCTATTTCAAATGCTAAACGCCAAATGTTATATCAAATGTATTCGAAATGGAAAATTCAATATAGGTTCATTCTAAAGAGTTTTTAAAAGAATATAAACTTCATGTAAGGTTTTATATAGGTAGTTGGCAATATTCCTATAGAAGTAGTTTTATCCTTTTTTTATAGAGCAATCCCCTTAAAGGAATACAGATTCCCATGACATCCCTCACCCTCCGCTATTTGTCACTTGGTGTATTCTTTTAGGGGGCTGCGACTTACTCATTGGAAAACATCTCTATTTTAATTTAAGACCTTTACTTGATTAAAAACCATAATCCAAGAATAAAACACCAAAAAACGTATATTTTCACTAACTTTATTTAATACAATATAACATGTGGTATGTTTCGCCAAAACATGAGTACTTACTACTAACCGTAAAGTGTCGCTTAACATCTTAAATATCTAGATTGAAATTGGGGATGGATATTCAATTAGAATAGCCTTAGAAGTGGGGATTTATTTCCGTCCGTTTATCCACTTGCAATAATATTGAGTATTTTGAATTTAGTTTTCAAATAAATTAAATATTTTATTTTTATTACAAATATGTAGTATTTCAGTGTTATCGTTAAGAATCACATCTTCATATATGATATGGTTAACATAATTGGATTCTGTTTTATTTTTTAAGAAACTATTTTTGTGTTCACAAGTACGTTTTGGCATATTCCTTTCCGTTTGTCCAATATAAACACTTGGGTAATACTCACAGGTTAGTTTGTAGACTCGAGAGTATTCTATTTTATCAACTTTATCTTTATTATTAAAAAAAAATAAGTGTGGACGCCGTTAACAGTTGGTGAAACATTACAACCCTTTTAATGTTTTTTATGCAATATTAAGACCATTTTTTTGTAAAGAAGAGCAGATTTATTCATAATAGAGCCTGTTTGTAATTGAATATCCACCCCCAATTGCAACCTAGGTATTTAAGATGCTTTGTTAATTTTGCATGTAGTGATAACAGCTCATGTACCTATTGCGACAAAAAAAAAAAAAAATTTACAGTAATAACTGAATCATTATCATAAATAGCCTTACTCGTCAATGGGACTATGTTTCCACACGAGTCTACTCAAATCTTTTTACCCAATTAAGATTCATTTATATAAACATTATAATAGGGTAACTCAAATTGGTTATAAGAATCCCCGATTAATGTGCGTGATAGCGGACATCCAAGTGATTAAGGAGTGTGGTAAATCATAAATAAATGCAGTGAAAGTGTTACATATTTCAAATTATGTTGTGACTTAACATTAATAAAGATATAACATACTCAAAAAAAGAAGGAATTAAAATCCTTATTCGTATAAATATTAAGATCAAAGATCTCACATTTGTAACGCGTCCTACCAAGTAGGCACAACGAACCGAAAGCTATATCCTACGACCGGTTTCGACCTATCGGGTCTCATCAGGTGGGCACTGTCAGAAAAGCCTTTACAGGCTATATTTTTTGAGATTTTTCGGAATATATATAATTAATGAGCTAAACAAATAAACTACTGAAACGTTTGTAATTTTATTTATTAACTAATTTTCCATACATCAATACTATTAGATAATATTTTTCTCATCCAAAACATAAATGTTGAAAATAAAAATGTCCTCTTACACCACCACACATTTTCCTAATGAACACAGTAGAAACAACAAAAAAACAATGTAAATAAGTAATTAACAGTTGGACTAGGAACATTTTTTTAAGTAACTTAAATTAGTTATTATCAAAGTAGACAAGATATGCATGCACATAAAATCCGACAGTTACCCGAAATGAATTAGCTGGGTACTTTTGCTCAAATTAGGTGTAAAGTATATAAAACACCAAACGCCAAACACGAAACCAATAAATGAATAACAAATATAATTTTTTGGGTGCACTAATAATGATGAAATCGTATACATCCCCTTTTACTACTATAATGAAATGTTGATGATGTATTATTAAGAAATATAATTCATGCAATAAATCTCAACTATGCAGTCAATTATGTGCATACATAAAAAAATATATACAGTAAATAAAAAAAATATACAGTACAATAGAACTAAATAAAGTGTTTGAAATTATTTTTAAGTATGTGACACTACTATTATATGATACTTATATTTTCCTACTTGTTATGTAATTTTGTAGCCTGCAGTCTGAATTTAAATATTTTACAAAAATATTCAAATATCAATAATTGCTACAAAACGACATTAATACATAAAGATAATAATAATTCGTCATGCCGTTAACAATTACACAGAGTATTATCATCATATTAAAATTGGAGAGGATTTTAAGAAATGCTACTGTTACTACCACTGGGCATTAATGGACGTTGTGTTGAACTAGTATCCTGTTTGCCTTGTCTCTCTAAACTAAATAATTATTTTGTATTTATTAATATTATTCGACAATTGTATTGTAACATTATTTATCCATAGACATGTAAAACTGGATTCACCCTTTCTCCGGAAATTGCACATTAAACGCTTGAAGTAAAAGACACTGCGACCGTGTGACCAATAGCTATCTGTCGACGCGGTACGAGTAGGGAGGTGGGAACCAATCACCTCTTCGACAAATATAGAAACTGGCCGTACGCGTGTTTCAGACTATTTTCGAAACACCGTGAATACATGACTGGCTCTGTCCAGTTCTATATGTCTATAGTTTTGTTATATTACGGAGGCGAGTTATTCTTCGAATCCGAAATTGTTTGCGTTGTTGGACAAACATATGTTTTCCTGCCAGAGGCGACCTCATCTGGTTTTAATTTCAATTCAGCGGAGTGCTTCGCACAAAACTTCAACGTCATCCAGAATATGGAAAAGTTTTACAGTAACATGTTAGGATAATGAGGAGGGGGGCGATTACGTTTCTAAGGCTGAAAGTGCCTTATTTTTTTTTTTTTTTTAATTTACACCAATGCAGACTTCGGTATACTTAATTAAATTCCGGAAGGGCGGACACGTGAGTTGGAATAAACAGGGTGGCAGACAGGGGTGAAGGAGACAAAAATTATTGAAAAAGACTACATTCGAAATAATTGTACTATTTGTTGTTATCTACTTGCGGAGATTTATAATAACAATTTAACCATTTCGAATAATCTTTTTGTAATAATTTATGTCTACATCACCCCTATCCGCCACCCCGTTTGTTCCAACTAACGTGTCCACCCTTTGGGAATTCAATTAGGTACACTAAGATCTAGATTTGTGTAAACTTTTGAACACTATCCTGATGACGTAATTTAAAAAAAAAATGAAGAGGGCACTTTCACCCTCTGTCTCCTGTTCTTAGTGAACTATATGCCTGCTTAGAAACATAACCCTTTTTATTGTACTATTTGTTGTTATCTACTTGCGGAGATTTATAATAACAATTTAACCATTTCGAATAATCTTTTTGTAATAATTTATGTCTACATCACCCCTATCCGCCACCCCGTTTATTCCAACTAACGTGTCCACCCTTTGGGAATTCAATTAGGTACACTAAGATCTAGATTTGTGTAAACTTTTGAACACTATCCTGATGACGTAATTTAAAAAAAAAAATGAAGAGGGCACTTTCACCCTCTGTCTCCTGTTCTTAGTGAACTATATGCCTGCTTAGAAACATAACCCTTTTTATTGTCCGAATATGTTACCGTAAAATTTGTTAATTTTCCAAATAACCTTGAAATCTCGAGCCCGCTTCGGTTTGTCATTGATTTGTCGTAGCTTGAAAACAATTTGTTATTTTTTTATCTTTGTTGTATGACAATCAATCTGATGAAGCCGGTATTGTCGAACATTATTATTATTTTGTAGGAATTATTTACATCAGCCTCACGTTATTGCCTCTCACTACAGGGAGAGTCCAGAAATTTATAAGAATTCGTAATGTCCATCTCGCTTCCATAAAATAAACAAGCTATATCAATTTACCTACCTATTACTTCTGGATGATGATCCAGCTCTTTTAAATATTCCTGTTAACCTGCCCCTCAAATCCTTCTTGCTACCTTTATCCTCATGTGATGAAGGAACTTCCGATGTACTTGAGGGCTATAAAGAGAAACGTGCAACAATTCCGAAATTATAAAATACCAAACACACATAAACTAAACTAAAACCATAATTCTTATATATTTTGTCCAAGAAACTCTATTGCAGAAGGTTAAGTTTCCTATAAAAGTCTTTTTGCTAATTGAAAATAACTTTTTATTAACTTTACGAAACCTAAAAGAAAAATTTGGCGAGCATATTTTTTCCCTCTGCACCCTTTTCTTGTACCATATACAAAATTATGTTCTCCCTGCTATTAAAGTTTCTTCCTTACCTTGGATAGAGTCCCAGGGGGAGGAAAGTGGCCCGGATCCTGATCGTCAATACTTCTCGATTTAGTTAGTGTCTTCAGTTTCTTTATGAAACCTTTCTTTTTCTTCTTTTCGCGTGAATCACTTTGATTGGACCCTGCCGATAGTCTACTGTCCATGCTAGAATCTCTTTTCCATTTGGTATCAACATCGGATGCATCATCTAGTGATTGCATACTGGAAACACTTCCATTATCCGTCCTCCATATACTTTGATCTTGTTGTATAGTGTGTTCTAAGGAAAGGCTTTTGCGATGAAGAGCGTTTCCAGTGCCATTTTTCAACTGGCGCATCTTCAACCTTGGAATGTCATCATGTTCGGAAGAAGTGGCCCTTCTCATGCCCATCGTGCGTTTCATAATGTAATCTCGTTCCTTTTCGTCTTCCGCGTAACGCTGATATCGCTTAAGCTCCGCCGCTGCATCGTATAAACGTTGCATTACGGATGACATATGAGGTGAGATGTCTTCTTTACTCGAAGAAGAAAACGAATTTTCGATGTTTGGAGATGCTTCGCGAGACCTTGGACCCTATGTTAGGAGGAAAAAATCATAAATACTTAGGATAAATGCATTTATGGACTTTAGTAACTTTTGTTTTACCTTAGTTCGGCGTGGAGGAGTGGGAGTGTGTTTGAATTCTACTGTTTCGGTAATAACTTCTCGTGTGGATTGGATGTCGCTAAGAAATCGGGTTAGACTTTCGATTTCATTTAATAAAACGGTAATCTTTCTCTCTTCATTCTGGTGCTGTTTCTTTTTAGTAGATATTACCGACTTCATTTCTTCTCGCTCTTTCTCATAACGTTCCTTTTCTCGCCTTAATTTTTCATTTGTTGTTCTTAGTTTGGCATGCGCATCTCTAAGTTCCAGTAGATCGTATTGCAGTTCCGCTAATTTCCTTCTAGTCGCTTCTTGGTCCTCTTCTATCGTCTTTTTAAGTTGGTCCTGTTTCCTTTTCCCTTCCAATCTTTCTTTATCTCTCTCCCTTTCGACTTCGAAAAGAGTCTGACGTAAATCTCTGGCAAGAGTGGAAGTTTCTTGAAGAAGACGCTGTTGCTCCTCTCTCTCTTTTTGCCATGCCAATTCCATTTTTATTTTTAACCCAGCTACTTTTGTTCTTCCACTGCTTAAAAGTCTTTCTTCTTCAAGCTTGAAAATGAAATAAGTAAGTAACAATTAATGAAAATATAATTCACGAGCAGAATTATCTGCGAGAACTGCTGCAAATACTACAATACATAAACCATTTCAGGCTACTTTAGCACCCCTTAATTCTACTTGGTGTCGTTAGAAACTTCATATTATACCGTCAAACTAATACTAAATTTACTATGTGGTGCACCGAATTTCACTGATCTGTCTTTTAGAGTTTTGATGGTATATACCTCAAATGTATCTAACTTTGAGATTAACTAACCGACTAATTTATGTCATCATAATCTTGAAGTAGGTACTTCAATCAGATCTAAGAACATGAAATTTAGTACACAAAATACAAAGAAATAAATATAAAGTTTGGTACGAAAACAAACTACTATTGTATACGTATTTGTTTAAATGTCTTCCGATGATAAACCATAAAGTAAAATAACTTGGTAATTCTTTATTGTTGTTTTTAATTTTAATCTTGTTTTTGTTAAGTGATTTCGATACGAAATTCTGAATGATGATAATTTAAACGAACAGAAATGGAAAAGAAAAACCATAACAATCCAAAAGGATGACGAATGCGAGGGTGGTTTTCCTTAACAAATAGTAGTGATTTATCCGCTAGCCTAAAGATCTGAATGTGATATGAAACAAAGTTAGTTGTGTTTTCAAAAATGTGAAATCTAAGACTCAAACAAATATTTAAGTTCCTTAATTAAATTGTACCTCCTCAACCTCAACTTAGCAAGTTTTTGTTTGAATCCAGCAGAAAAGATATTTCCAGTGAAAAGCTTTCTAAGTTAAAACAGCAAATTCAGTTATTATAACTATTAAATATTTGTTTGATCCTTAGATACAAATCAACATCAAATTAAATTTAACATTAATCATCATCATTCTTGGAGGAGCAAATATATAGTATTATTAATACATACTTCATTTATTCGAGAATGTAATTCGGAGAACTTCACTTCCCACGACGATCTTTCCGAAATGAGTTCTGTCTTGTGCTTTGAAGCTTCCAATCGGGCTTCAGATAGTTCGTCTTCCATACAACTTATTTGTTGTTCTAAAGATGCAATTTTCGTTCTCGATTCCTCCAACTAAAGTAATAATTATATTATTAGTTAGTGTATGTATCCTGTAAAAGCAGGTGAAAGTGTTATATTCATACTTCATCTAAACTGCTACTGGATCCTCTGTTGTCTTTCTTATTTATAGGATTTGCTTTTAAATCTCCAATAGTTTTCTGTGCACTTTCCAGAAGATGTTTGAATGTATCACGTTCTCTTTTAAACCTTGTCACTTGACTTTGTAATGTCTTTATTTCTTCGTTAATGTGTTTCATCTGGCTTTCATATCGTATTTTACATTCCGTTAGATCGGTACGTTTCGATTTCTCCACGTTGACTAACCTTTAAGAAAATATTATTCCATTGAAAGGATAAAATAAAACCGTTCAGGATAATATTTCTTACATTGCTTTTAATTGTTTTATTTCCTTTTCCATTGCAGAACTCTCTGCACTAATACTGCGTTGTACTTTTGATACTTTATCGTAATCGTCTAGTTTTTTCTTAAGTTCGTCGTTCTCTCTTCTCATATATTCCAGTTGATCGCTAATAACATCGTATTCCTTTTTTATTTGATCTAACTCAGATAGTTTTTCATCCAATGATGCTTTCATACTTGTTAATCCAATATTATTTCCCATGGAACTCCTTGTTCTTTCCTCTTTTAACCTCTCCTTTTTTGAAAAAAAAAAATAGTAGACACTAATATTCTATTTATTTTTAATTACGAAATATTAAAGACATTACCTGTAACGATAATTTTTCTCGGGTCCACGCGTCTTTACCTTTATTATAAGTTTCTCTTAATGTTTGTAATTCTTTGTTTGTACTCTGCAACTCATCCTTCAGAGATGAAATTTGACTAAAAATAAAAACATTTGTTAAAAATTATTATCGCAAGTTCAATTTGAACATTATTTTAGTGGAAATGTATACGATTCGAATGTCAAAACAAAAATTTAGAGCTTTCAAAAATTTTATCTACAACAGCTTTTCTGATCTAACTTCTATCCTTGGCTAAATGCTGGATTAGGGTAACAAATATGTTTTCATCTTATTGTCAAAATAAAACAGATATGTTTACTCAGTTTCAGCATCTAATGCAGTTTTTCTCAAAGTAGGCGATAACGCCCCCTTGTGGGCGCTGAACGCTAACAGGGGGGCACTAAAGGGCCCAGAAAAAATTGGGGGGCGTTCAAGCGGTTTAGGGGAACGATTGCTGATTTGTATTTTATTTTCATTCGCGTTTTCGCGTGCAATCGTTAGCAAGTTCTTTAAAATAAATATGGAATCAACAGAAACAACTACTCCGAGGACTAATACCCCTACCGGCATTGAACTACACTGTTGAGTCATTGTGCAATCATCTGAAGATAAGTCAATTTTCAATTCAATTGGATGAGTCCACTTTACCAACTAATGAAACATTGTTGTATTGTTGTTGTCATACGTGAGGTTTATTAAAGGTGAGAAAATATGTCAAGAACTATTATTTGCTATAAATTTAGAGACAGATAAAGGTTTCATAGCATACTTCAAAAATAAAGTTCCAAGTTCCAAATGTGCTTGATGTACATTGCATTATTCATTGACAACATTTGGCTGCGAGAAATTTGAGTAAACCGCTGTTTCAATCACTGCATCACGTTTGTCATCAAAGCAGTATGAATGCAATAAAACCCCTTTTAATGACAGATTATTTAATTAGCTTTGTGTTGCTAATGATGAAGATTTCAACCGATTCCTGTTTCATAGAGAAGTGAGTTGGCTATCAAGAGGTACTCGATTTTACAATCTGTTTGACTCTGTGATTGAGTTCTTGGAATACAAAGACACAGAATTACAACAAACAACAACCTCAAATTTAAAAATGGCTACCAATAATTTTGGTTAGATATGCCGCAACTAGTACCGCCATTGTTCCCTGGATTGTGGTCGATTGTTCAACGATTTTTGATAGTATTCCCATAGTCGTATTTGTGTGAACGTGGATTTAACAGTGTTACTGCTGTGGCAACGCTGCTAACTAAAAAAAGAAATCGTTTGATCGTTTGAATGTTATCGAACGCGGTGACTTACGGCTGTTATTGAGTAAATTCGAACCTAATATTAACAAACTTATTAAAAACCATCAGATTCACCCTTCGCATTGGATTAGATTTAAAATTGAAATTCACATGTTTATTTTAATTTGAATAAAAGTTTTTTATAAATATTTACAAAGTTGCGTTTTATTGCTCTCTTTAGAACAGTATTTAAAATATAAGTTTGAACTGAGTAATGGCACGCTACAATTAAGTCAATGATTGCGATTGTGTTTTTTATGATGCGGTAAAGTTAAAAAAATTTGGGGTGCTAGAAAATAATTGATTCTCAAATTGGGAGGTAGACGAAATAAGTTAGAGATCCACTGATCTAATGGATCTAGTTTTACCCACATTTACTATTCGGTCAATCTGTTTTTATCCACGATTAATACTAAGATCCGTCCAAATGTTTTTTGACGTATCTTTGTCTGCATATATTTTTCTTTATCAGTGGTACTACATTGAAAACGTTATACCTCGAACTCTTGGCAGCGACTGAATCGCAACTAAGGCCACCCTAACCATAGGGCTACATGGGCTATAGCCCCGGGCCGTCAGAATTTTATGATGAAAATTTTGTTTACACTCGAATAAATTTGACGGTGTCATTTGAATGTTGTATTTCTATTTGTTCTGTAGTAATATAAACTCCCACTTTCCCTTTCACGTATTTTTTATACAGAGAGGCATATTGTAATAGTTACTTAAGGCAGTAACCCTATAGCGCTAAATATCTTAAGATGACCCTGATAGCAAGAGAACAATAAGTTCTTAATAATAAAATATGTTTTTGAAGAATTCACATTAATGTAAAAAGTTCTTGATCAACGCTTTCTGTGATTATTAACTAATAGCAGCTTCGGATGATCCATATTCTGTTAAAGCTGTCTACTGCTGATGAGAACAAACAAGTTCGAAATCGCGATCCTTGCCTCCATTCAAAAGAATGCAGTCCAACAACTTATTCTTCTGTTAGGTACGCGTGCCGTATCACACAGATAGCTACACCATGGGTTTAGTTTTTAACAAGTCGAGATCATGAATTTAAAATCGTCTTTGTTAAAATTTAATTAACTCACAATTAGTAGCAAATCTCTATAGAGGGCGTTTACTGTGCTGTCTGTGATTATTTATTAACTCCTCGATCATACATGTGTATACCCGAAATACCCAATATTTTGTTTTCGGTCTAGTATACTTACCTATTTTTTATTTTTCGAGAGACTTAATAAACGAAGAAAGTGTATACATTTAAAATCGTTTACGACGACATGACATCGTTTAGAACAAAATACCGGCTGTAGCGTTTATTGCTACACTCGCCTCTTCCATGGTTGTAAATTTTTAAGTTATAAATTTGCTATATTGTTAAAATATGTCGTTGTACATTCTGTATCTAATTTTACGATTTATGGCTCTTTACACATCTTTACTTCGCATATTTAATCCTTCACATTTCTGTTTCTTGGATTTATAACTATTTCTTTTCTACTCTTCTTCATAACCATAAATAATATCTATCTCTATACATTTCAAATTTCACTTTTCCTTTGTATTTTTAACATAATAGTTTCTTCATTCAATTTCAGTCTATTCTTTTTAACTTCTTTACAAATCCTTTTCGAACCTTTCCTATTGTACCCTTAGTTGGTGTCACTCATTTATCCTCGCCAGTAGAAAGTGACCCTTTTCTGCATCCGGTCCAAATTTCACTTTTTACGCCAATTACCTTCGTCACGGTCACTTTTTCTAAATTCCTGGTATCCTTACTTCATATAACGTCAAACTAAAATACTTAGAAACGTATTCAAAAAAGACGGAATTAAAATCCTTATTCGTCTAAATTTTAAGATCAAAGATCTCACAATTTGAACGCGTCCTACCAAGTAGGCACAACGAACCGAAAGCCACATCCCACGACCGGTTTCGACCGATTTATACTTAGAAACGGTTCCCCTACTTCTTTCATTCTTTTATACCATTTATAAAAAAACATTAAACAGGAGATTAAGGTTCAGTTGATTAGACAGCCAATTACAGTTGGTCGCAAAAGGAAACAAAAACGTGTCTAGTTTAAAATGCGCTTTCTCATATCTCATCAGTGACTTTGTTACTTATGTTATCTATAGACAAGACGCACCAAAACATAATTTTTGATAATTTGTGCATATTATATCAAAGCTATAGAACAGAATTCGAAACAAATACTTGGCAAAGGAATGTGGTGTATCACACTCGACAATTTCAACCATTTGGAAAGAGAGAGGAAAAATTCACACTTTTTGACAAAAAAATTTTGAAAATGGAACGAGCAAGAACAAAAAAGTATACGACGTTTGAGGAAGCTTTCTCAAAGCATCACCGGTTGTTATGACTATCGGTTTTTACGATCAAATATGAGTAGCCTCTTCGATGTCGCTATAACAGATTTTGACTGTATTACTTACTTGCTTAAAGACTCCTTTTCCATAATAAGTTTAGCTTTTGTTGCAACATGTTCTTCTTCAAGTATTTCATACTTGGCGGTAAGTTTACTGTAGTCCACTTTAGCTGCAGCAACCATTGCGTCCATTTCTAAAAAATACGATTTTATTTTATTCTAACGATAAAAAAAAAAGAAAACTAACTGTCAATTTTTTCTTGATATTCAACTTTTACTTCGGAAATTTTTTTATTTCCGACATTTGAATTCAGTTCTAAAGTTTTTATTTTGCTCTTTAAAGTGTTCAATTCCGCTGTCCTGTTTTTGTACTCCTTTTCCTGATTAGTCTTCATTATTTCCATTTTCTTTCTCTCATTCTACAAATAAATAATTGAATAATAGTTTAAAATTGTGTCACCTTTTACCTGTAAATCGGTTTCAAGTTCTCCTATGTTTGCTTCCAGCTTCGACCTTTCTTTGGAAAAGTTTTCTTCTAGTGTTTTCATTTTTTTATCGAGCTGTGCTTTTTCTCGAGTTAAACTATCTACTTTGGCTTGCAACTCTGCTACGAATGATTTACTTTTGCTAAGTTCACTTTTTAAACTTTCGATTTCACTAGCATTTGATGTTTTTAATAAAGAAATCTCCCGGGAATGCTTTTCATTTTCTTTAGATAAATTAGTCTCCTAAAATTGAACGCGCATTAGCACAACTTTTCACAACCAATGGAATAGAAAGAATTAAATACCAGTTCTTTAATCTTATTAGATTTGCTATCAAGTTGTGAATTGAGGTGGGATATTTCTCTATCAAATTCGTTCATCTTAATGGAAAATGATTCCTTTTCATTTACTGACATTTTCATTAATTCATTTAATTCTCTATCTTTGTCATTCAATTTATTTTGTTCTTCGACGAGCTGGAAATTTATGTTTTCGTTTCTCATTTAAATTACGTAACAAAGTAACGGTGATACCTTTGTTTCAATGTTCCTCAAAAGTTCGGTTAATGTTTTTTCTTTTCTCTTTGCTTCTTTCTCTAATTTAAGGATTTTTTGCTCTACGTCACTAGTCTGTCTAGCACTTACCGTTTGCTATAAAGAACAAATTTATATTAATTGTACGTTTTAATTATAACCAACTGTTTTAACATTTACTTCTTTAATACTGCGTTTCAAGTCCGCTAATTCTGAACTTAACTTTCCTATTTCATCTTCCTTACTCTTTAATTTACGTTTCAACTCGTCGATCTCTTTTACCATATCATTATTGCTGCCTTGATGTAAATTTTGAACTCCTAAAACTTCCAGTTGTACCATTTCGATTGTTTAAATAATTAAAATACGTACTATAACTTGATAGTTTATCAATTTCCTTTTGAAGATTATTCTTTTCCTCTGACATTTTTTGAATATCCTTCTGAACACGGTCTTTTTCTTCCTTTAGCATTTTGGTCTCTTCTGCAAGTGTTTTTGACGTTTGGCTACTGTTATTAAATTGTTTGTCTGCTTTTGATTGGAACTTCAGTTTGTCCAGCGGTTTTTCGAAATCTATTAAATTTTTATCAGCCTTAAATCTTCTAATTTCTTCTTCCAACGAATTTTTTTCGTCAGTTGTTCTCTTCAATGCCAACACGAGATCACCTTCAACGAACGATTGAAAATAGAGTTTTTGAAAATATATTTACAGTGCGTTAAGAATATAGATACTCTTCGATTTTTTGCAAATATTTCTCTTTCTTTCCTAATTCATTATTTAATTAAAAATATCTGCTTCTTTTATTTCCATAGGAATATTAATATCTTTGCTTATTAATTAAATGTTAAGGAGCTTAATTAATAAAATTGAAAAGGGGAAATATTTCTTATTGTCAATATTTCGTAAAAAATTGGAAAGTAAAGTAAATTTTTCTAGATCGGTTTTTAAACGCCCTATATAATCTTTCAACTGAAATTTTGATTTACCTATTTCACTTTCTAACTCGTTTACCATATTCTTCAACTGTATTTTACTGGTTATGCCCCCAGGATTCTTTGGAATCCTATTCAAGAAATGCTTTATGCTTTCGTCCTTTAAATGTTCCAACTTCTCTGCTAATCTTTTATTTTCGCTATCCAGCTAAAAATTAAAAACATATTAATAAAATTACGATTAGAGTAAGACTTGTCCACTTTACGTGATCCAATTTAGGTTGAAACTTGTCAGTTTCTGAATTTTTAGTAATTTTTTCGTGTACTTTATTGAGTTCTTCTTCAAGTTCAGCAATTCTGTCGAGGTATGGGTCAAGTACCTTGTCAGCTTTTGACGTTTTATTACTATAAAACAGTTGTAGTCGTTTGTTTTCTGCCGACAATTTTTCATTTTCACCCTCCAAATCCTGTATCTTGGAACGTAATACAGTCGCTTCCTGTTCAGTTGTCTCGAGTTGCTTTTGCAAGCTCTGAGAACGTTGATCGACGTCATAGACTCTGGAAAATAAATTAAAACGTTAATGAATCAAAGTTAATTGAGTTTGATAGGTATTTTAAACCCTTACTGTTTCTTTTGAATGTCCTTAGAACGTCCTTTCTTCAAGTCAATACTAGCTTCTTTTTTCTGTAATGCCTATAAATATACATATCCATTCATTTTCATTGGAAATTAAAAAATACTGTTAAAGACTGAATATATTGTTTAAAAATAATGTTCTTGTTTTTGTTCTTGGTCATGGTCTTGTACAACCGAGTCCTGATTGTGTCTGTACAACGTATTCTTTTCAAAATATACAGGGTGGTTCATTAGTCACATTAGGAATTTATAGAGAAAAGTTTCGAAAATTTTCTAAATAGAAAATAAGCTGTTCAGGTCCATGTTAAACGTAAATTCAGAAACACCTTGTTTAAATAATAATAAAATAACTTTACATTAGGTATCAGTAAAGTAAATATAAGAATTTTCAGTTATTAAAGTATATCATAATCTTGGTTATGTTGCAGTCTTGATTGTGGTCTTAGTCTAGAACACGATCAATACAGCCCATAATATAGGGAGAATAAATACCTGGATTTTTTTATCTTGATTCGATTTTTCAAGTAAGTCTTTAATTTTTTTCTTCGACGCCTCCCCCTCAGCCTCTAATTCCTCGACTTTTTTTCTCAGTACTTTCGTTTCTTGTTCGTTGAGTTCGAGAAGCAATTTTAATTCAGTTGGATCCTCGTTATCTGGAGCGCCATCTCTATTATTTGAGAAATCGGAGTTATGTCTCGAAGTCGGACTTAGTTTACGATCTAAAGGGTAAAAAGGAATAAATATATTGATTCTTAAATAAACTTATCGTAAAATTAAAAAAACCATAATTTTGCCATAATAGCAGACGTACTTTTTGTCTTTGTCGCCATCTTTTTCAATTGTAATACTAAAGACTCGTTATCATCTTCTATACGCGAAACTTTTTTTCGTAAATTTTGCGCCTGTAATAACAATTAAAAATATCGATTAAAAACAGTGTTAGTACATAGATTTATATGTCGCCTTTAAAACTCACGTACTTCTTCTTCAGCGAACTTTAATTGCTCACGAAGGTCAGCTTCTCTTTCCATTGAATCTTGTAGGTCCCTAAGGAGCACTGCTGGATCTTCTTGAGATCCGCCTCTTGTCAGTGAATCTCGTGAAACTTTCTAATTGAGTAAAAACAGTTATATATAAAACAAAAATTACTTTAAGTAGACACCAAATATTTTACCCCTTCTGTTGAAGCCATTTTTGGAATGCTCCCTAATTTCACCGGTTTCTTTCTGTTAGATCCCTCTTCGGCTTTATTTAATTTGCAATTTGCTTCTTCAAGTTCTTTTTGTAATCTATTGTTGGTGTCTTTATATTCTTGCAATTGTTGTTCTATAAGCCTTATTTTATTTATGTTTTCTACTCCACCGGAGACCTGTTGATTTGTAACGTATTTTTGAAACTTGGATTATTATAAACGGAAAAACATTACCTCGTTGAATTTCTTTTCCGCTTCCGCTTTCTGTACTTCCAATTGGTCAACCCTTCTCTCTGATTTCCTAAGCTTAAATGACAGAATTCTACAATTTTTTGTGGTTTGTTCCAATTCCTTTCTTAAAGAAGAATACTCGTCCGCTTGGTCTTCCCTGATATTGTGAACAAAGGAAAAGAATGTTTAAGAAATACTATACCTGATATCTAATAATACTGTACAATAATGAAATATATCGGAAAAAAACCCTTAAAAACGCTTAATTTTCCTGATCAAGAAGTCACTACAAATAGTTTGTTGAGTCCATTTACTCAATGGAATTGTATTATGAATTTAATTATGCTGCCCCTTTTAATTTGGTGATCTAGTTTACTCAATTCTTAATTATACTTTACAAATTTTTGATAGTAATCCCCTGAAATGCCATAATGTGTGGAGAAAAAATTAAGTTTTTAACAAATAATCCGCAATAATAGGCTTATTTGGTTCTCCTCCTAGGCCAGATTAATCCTCAACTTAAATTATGTTTTTATTAAAATTTACAACCTAAAGTTATCTTGCATTTCTTCCATTTCTTCTTCAAGGTCTCGAAGTTCTTTCTTCATATCCTCATTTTCGTCCATTAACTCTTCACACAATGTTTCCGCTGCCAATAGTTTAGATCGTAGTTCATCCATTGCTTTTTGGGCCGCTTGAGCGGTTGGTCTTAGCTTTAGCTCTTCTTCCAATTCCTTTACTTTGAAACTCAAACTTCTTCTATCGTCTTTCATGTCCTCCAATTGGCTTTGAACTTCATTACATTTTTGTTGTAGTTTAAGTACCTAGAGGATTACCTACGTTTCATTAAACGAAAAGGAAATTGATGTATTCTACGGCTACCTCGCTTGCGGTTGTTTTACTAGTTGATGTTTCCATAGCAGCCAGTCTTCTCAGCAGAAGGTCACTTTTTTCCCTCTCTAACCTTTCACATTTGGTCTTTGTGATATCCAGTTCTTGTTTAAGACTTTCAATTTGTTCTTGCAGTTCATGGTCATTGTCATTCACTAATGTAGTATCCGTCGTTTCTGTACCTGCATTGCTTACAATATCGTCATCAACATCGTCTTTCGTTGATGTTGTTTTAACCTAGCAATAATAAATATGAACTTTATTTTAAATTACCCTTCTCACAATGTCGGCACATTTAAACCGTTAAAACAGTTAATTTTGCCAAAGTTTATGTTAAAAAAGACATAAAGTTGATATTTTAATAAGAGATTTTCTGGAAGAAAGGGAAGATTATTAATTATAAAATATTAACACGAAGTTCCTTCGTCGTTTACAATTAAATTATATCCAACACACCGGAATTTTATTTAATTAAAAGACGGAACAAAGGAACATTGAAATGGAAATTCAGGAAATTATTATGTTTGGAATAATACTTTAAAGAGAATACTAAATACCGGTAAACAGAAGGCGGTAAAAATAAAGACAGAAAATTTTTATATCAAATCTGTGTTTACTTGGCAAAAATTCATATTAACTAATTTGTTTCCACATTTCGTTTTTATTTCTATCAAAACTTTATTCTTTGAGGTTTCCTAATATTATTTCAACTATTTCAATTATTATTTGAACATATTCTGTAAAATAGAATGCAGGAACAAATACTAACAAAGATCTCCTAAGTAGAAGAGCCAGGAGAGACCACCAAAGTAGTCTCTCCTTCATGATAAGCTACAACCTCGGAATTAACAGATCATGAGATGTATAAAAGATATCGTTTCAAATATAAATATGGAATTCAATGCCAGTAGGGGTATTAGCTTTCAGAATAGTTGTTTCTGTTGATTCTATAATTATATTTATTTTTATCATATAGCCTGTAAAGGCCTTTCTGCCAGGGCCCACTTGATAAGACCCAATAGGTCGAAACCGGTTGTGGGATTTAGCTTTCTGTTCGCAGTGCCTACTTGGTAGCATGCGTTCCAAACGTGAGATTTAATTTCACATTATATAAGTTGAAAACTTATTTATTAATTACTTGGTAATTTTCGCGAATGTTGGGCTCTTTCTGTGTTTTGTATTTAGCTTCCAAAAAAATAAATAAAGACGTATTTCAGGGCATTATTTAAAAGGTTATTTAATACATGTTCTCTCACGAATAAAAAGAATATTTGAGTGTTTCATTCCGTCCGTACGACCTACATTGTAGTGCAAAGCTGGAGGGTAGGGCGTAACTCCCTATTCAGCGTCCTTTTAGGAATCGTCGGAATGGGTAGATAATGGTTAGGGAGAGATATGTAGGACATATTTTGATTGAAAAACAATAATTTACAAAAGATGCAAGAAATAAAATAAAAAAGGCAAATTTGATTTTTTAACTGCTTTGTAGATGGATTTGTGTTTCCAACAGATGATGAGATAAATATATGTAACAGTAAAAACTACAAAAAATGGGCGACTATTTACAGATTGACGACTTCTGCTTTAAACATTAAACATTATATCTTCAGGTAATCTAACACCTTCTGATAATTTATATTAGTTTAAAACTTTTGACTTACACTTTCAAGGACAAACATGGATGCGAACTGTTTCATTGGATTAGTTTATTAGGGTATGCATAGTATTCAGGCATAAGGACAATATCACAACACAACATTTATTTACTTGAATAAGAAATTGTACATCATTTGATGAGTCACTATCCCCCGTCGTTTTTACTTCCTTAATTTGTATCCTCTTTCGCTTTTCTGCTTCTCGATTCGACTCTTTAATTGCTTGCAATCTCTTTGCCCTTGTTGCTAAGTCATCGTTTCTGTCAAATACTGCTTTGTCTGCTTTGAGAACACTATCAGACACTGCAACAACCTTAGCGTAACTATAAAACATCTTTTGAACAATTTCAACAGAAAATAATTTACATTGTCTGACATTGCATTTATTAATTGAGATAATTCAAATCGTAAATCTCCTCGATAATATTCGTTATATTCAGCTAAAAAGTTAGAAAGTAGCAAAGTACAAAAACCACTTTTTAAACTAATACATTTAATTAAGTATTTTTTGTTTAAGTAATAGACTATAGAGGAACTACTACGTTCTAAGAATTTTTTTAGATTAATTGTTCAACTAGTCATTAATGATGATAAAATCGCGGAGTGTTATATTATATTATTATATTAAAGTATGAAATTTTGAAAAACCCTTTTAGTTTTTTAATATAACTTGAAAACGAAGCAGAATTCAGATAGAATAAATATATTTTGTAGGGAATCAAATTTTCCACCAAATGACTTATTACGAAAACACAATTTCTTTCATACAAAAAATATTTTAAAAGAAACAATGCGGAAATATCGTTTTTTGTATTCTGTTTTGTTTTTTGCGTATAACTACTTATTAAGCAGACATAGATATAACTCCTTCATAGGAAAATAAGATAGATACAATTTCCTTTAAAATGCCGAATTGGAAAAAAACAATAAGTGAGATACAGCCGTTCAAAGTTATCAAGTTATTCAGGAAAATTGTAATCGGTAAATTTTAGATTTCTCAAAATATCTCAAAATGGAAGAAAGTCAGAATAAATTTGAAATCAGATTTGTTGGGTGAATTGTTTTGTGGAAAACATTCCCAATGTAACCGTTGCTCAATCTCGTCTACTAGTCGATATACCAATCACTAACTCTCTAGCATAGAAATGTGGACAGACTGCGTTTAGAGAGAATCAAGACTACTGTATAATATTTATAAATGAACTTCGATATATACTTAATACTTAAATGATAAATTTAAAATAGAAAATAATAATTTATAATTACGGGAAAATAGTCTTGCGTAAATTTCAAATAAATTGCAATAGAATTGTCTACAAATTTACCTAAAGTTTAAGAGAAGTTAACAAACTAATTTTAATATCTCTAAGTAAGTTGTAATTAGGATCAACTTAACTCCCTATCCTTCAATTTTTTAAGATAAGACAAATAAACGAATCGTCGACTTGTTTCCCGTTACAAAGTGTAAGAATTAAAAACCTAATCGTATTTTCGACGTCACTGTAACAATTTTATGAAAATTTGAACGCAGTAATAGAATTATTTCTTATTAGCTATTGTTGCGTTTTACATTTATTAGCAATAACAAACAATGGGAACGCCGCGTCGCGTTCTGACAATTTTAGTTCATGCAAAGAGAGCAATGTCAATTGCAAACATGGCGTAGATACACGTTACTTACTGAACCCTTATAGTTGGAGAGCTAGGAAAGAGATTTCAACGTCATCAGAAATATGGACAAATTTTACGATAATCGCCCTCTTTATCTATACTCTGAACTTAGTTGGCTGTGCACCTGTTTAGAAACGCAACCCCCTCCCCTTACTATCCGAATTTATTACCGTAAAATTTATCTGTATTCCGGATGACGTTGAAGACTAGTATCTAGCTCTTCGACTATGACTTTCTCAATTTAATTAAATGAAACATAATGTAGATACCTGTACGATATGCTTTTATAGACTGCTGCTTTCGTTTATGCAGAGTTAAACTGACAGTTGGAATATTAGCCTGAGCATCCTCCTGTAATTGTACCAGATCTGGAGTGGAAATCCACGACACTGACTCCTGAGCATTGTTATTTTTGGATCTATCGTTGGCTTTATCCTTATCGTTAGATAAATTTGAGCTCGAAGCCCAACTTCTTTTATTTGTTTCTATTTTAGATGAATTCCATAAATTTAAATTAGGAGTGGATGCCGTGGAATCATCTTTTTGGAAAATTTCTCCAGACTTCTTTTTGCCACCATGTTCTTTGTAATCTCTAAAATCATGGAATCTATATCGATACATGCACAACAAACATTCAATAGTAGCAGGTAATGTTGCATTAGAACGAGTACGGTTAACACGGTATGAAAATGTTGGATTCAGTTTAATGTAGAATAGGGAAGAGGCACTGTAAAACATTTCTATAAGTGGAATGACTATGAATTCATTGGTTTTCGGGGCCAATGTAGATGGGTTCTAAGCTTTCAACTGCAAACGCAAAATAATATATAATACAGCCAAACAAGGAAGCTTATAATCCAGGCTACAAGAGGTTATTTTAGGTTATATTAAATTAGAATACTTAAACTGATTTTTCTTGCAGTTAAATATTGGCATAATATCTAGTTATGGCAGTATATCGCATTCTACTGATATCTGCTGCTTATTGAAGTATTTCATATGTTAGATCCTAGGTCTAGGCCCTACTAAGGTATTTAGTGGTCCATCTAAATCATAGATAGACACGAAAACCAAATTAATAAGAACAGTTCTTGATCAGTAATTTATCGCAACTATTAGTTGTGGATCGCGATTTCGATCTTATTAGATCTGATGGGTACGTCATACTCAGTCTTCATAAGTCATGGTAGATATTATCCATTTAGTCAATGACTGTCTGTGGCATGTTAATAAAATTAAAATCGCGAATAACGTCTAGTGGTGCATACAAATTACTTACCAATGTCTTATACTGTTCTTATAAATTTTAGCAACTTTTTATTAAAGCTGGACTGAAGAAAACTGACATTTTTATAACCTTTCATGAAATTATGAAACAGAGTGTGTTCTTTAGGGTACAAAGGCTTTAATTTTATCAATCAAGAAAACGTAGTAGTAAAATTTAAATTTACTTGCTGATTCAAAATTCTCAAATATACCTGAAACACCGCTTGCATCTTGTTGGCCATCGCACCTGAGGATGAAATCCTAATGGGCAAAGCGGATCTCCCTTACTAAGTGGATAAATGTGATGCATCTGGGAAATGCTACTGAAAATAATAAAAACATTGATCAATATAAAGGCATTGGTTTCATAATCAAATCTAAAGAAATGATAATGATAGCATTGGCATTAGAACTGCTTATTATTGTTTCTTTTTATTTTGTGCATTGTATTTTCTCTTGTAAAAGCAGTTACTTTTATGAACAAATAAATTTAGTCAATAAAGTCGATACTTCTTGGAAAACTACTATAGACCGTACAAGAAAATTGAATGAAATTCTGTTGAACTCAACTAAATAAAACCCAAACACAGTTTCTGTGAATGACAGTTTGGGTTTCCAAATGCGTACAAGAGTTTTAAATCGTCTTATATAATATTTTGGGTTATTATGTTTTATTTTGTAGTGTTTCCGATGATTCATTAATATTATACTTAAATAAAACTGATTACGGTTGATTGATGTGATTTAATGTACAGACTGTTAGTAGTCAAAAAGATGAATTGAAAGAATGAAAATGGATTTAATACTGAATGGAAAATGTGTGCAGTGGTTGAAACGAGTAATATCTGTAGCGATCGGTGAGGAAGTGTTGAAGTGTTGATTCAAAAAATAAAAAGTTAGCATGCAAACAGTAAAGGTAATTTCTTGGAAGAATGCAGAGGGTAGCGAGACAAGAGGCAGTAGTTTTATTAGGAATCGGACAACGACTTGTGTGTGAATGATAGAAAAGAAAAGAACGCTGTTTTTGAGAATTGAAAAGGGCAAGACAGTAGGAAACAAGTTTGTCGAAAAAGACATGCTCAACGGTCTTAGTAACTTTATACAAAATATTTATATAAAATTTATACAAAACAATTTACACAAAAGCGAAATATTTTATGTACAAATTTAAATACAAAAATGAACACGAAAAATAACATAATGGGACATAAAAGCTACTAAGTATTAATCTAGTGTCAAAACCGACAAATAAGCAAAAAAATACAATTGTGTATAATAGTAGTAAATAGCATTAGTATCATAGTGCTTAAAAAACACTAAGCGAAACGTGCTATAAGTACAAATATTTAAGACGCATAATCGATATAACCGACCTTTATGTTTATAATATATTTTATAAAATTCTGGTGTCTCTCTGCACATTTAGTCGCTTTTCTGCTATAAAGCCGGATTTTTAATTTTAGATTTATTGCCTTCTGTGTTTCATGTTTTTGTAAATAACTGAGTCTATCCTTTTCTAGGTGAACTATAGATTTTTTTTATTAATTGAGTGTTGTAAGGCAAGACAATGTTGTGCTAGGCCAGCAGATGTGTTTTTATAAATGATACATTTTTTGTGTTCTTTAAATCGTATTTCAAAGTTTCGTCCAGTTTACCCTATATATTTTGTATCACAGGCATTACAAGTACTTTTAAAGCTTCTGATTTTTTACGTTTATTTCGTTTATCAATTTTGGTATTAATTAACAGGTTTTTCAAAATAAAGATATTTAAAAACACAATTTTATTTTATTCGTTTCATTCATGAAAACAATTTTACTGCAGTTTAACTAATATTAAAGTGACTAGTGTTGAATCAGAAAGCTTTTTCCTATGCGTGATGATTTGTTTCAAAGATAAAGTCACGCATTCCGTTTTAAAATCTTATTTTACTAAAAATTCATGTCAGTAGGGTATAGTACTATTTTTCAATAGCATTAAACGATTTTATTATATGTTCTTAGTTGCACCAACATCAGAAGACAATATACATATCATCTTCAACAGAAGTTGACCTAGAACTTGATGATAAACCACGCGAAAGGAATATTTGGACAATCACATGTCAAATTTCTTGGCTACAAATTATCAAGCAAATGTATCTGCCCCCTTTAAGTGAAAATGGAAGCTATAAAAAAACAAAACACGAACAAACAAATAAATCGTTGTGAAATATCAGAATTATAACATCCTTTTCTTTTTAACTTTTAATCCTCATTGCCGCGCTTATCTGTCCTTGTCCCCTGCAGAGACCTACTTTATTTAGGACTTGACCTTCAGTTACTATATTCTTCCCAATACCAAATTATATGTTATTTTAACTATCTCTGTCCTTATTTACAGTCTCTTCCATTCTCTATTTGTTCCTCTTCCTACCATCCTTACGTTATTCAGTACCAAATAGATAGTCAGTAAGAATTCACGGCACCGCATGGATTCACCGCGCCAATTTTTTTACAAAAAAAGTGAATATTGTAGATATTGTAAATAGTTCTTTTATAGACGTATTAAGAATCCTGAAATTCATTAATAAACAAATACCTGCAAAACTCTAATTACCATTGTCAGGAAGTTTGACGTGATAAGCCAAAAATTTAAATTCCACTCCAATATACCGTGTTGCATGAAACAGAAATGTTCATCAATAAATTAATTCGAAATCTCGACTTACTTAGTAATTTCTTACTCTTGATAATGGGCTATACTCGAAAAATATGTCGCGATTTCGAACATTTTTTCCTTTGTTTTTACTTTGGATTAATAGAATGTTTCACAATAGGTGCACCGTCGACAGTTTATTTAAAAATATACCCGCAACCAAAAACTGTTAGAAACTGCGAAAATTTCAATTAGGAATATTAAATTTCTATCGCCATTTTATTCCAAACGCATCGCGATCCCAGGCTCCTGTTAACGAGTTGCATGGAAATATCAAATCCAATTAAATTGTTACCGGAAACACTGTAAGTCTTGGAGATATGTAAGAACAACATCGCGGAAGGAACAGCGCTTTGGCTTATCCACAACACAACACCCCATTGGCTCTAATTACAGATGCATCCGACTTTGCAATTGGCGCCGTATTGAAGTATTACATCGACATCGAACAGCACATATTAGCATTATTCTCGCGATAACTCAACGTTGTAGAAACAAAGTACCTAATAAATTATCGCATTACCTAGTATATATGTATACAGTAATTAAACATTTTCGGCACATGATCGAAGGTAAAGTCTACACAATTTCCACCGGTCATGAGCCCATTACATATGCGCTTAAAAAATGGAGAAATGTTAATTATACCAATTAACACTTCTACACTATAGAGCAAACCTTCTATCAATATTCGATACATATCCTGTAAAAATAAGATAGTACCAGGTGTAACTTCAAGTCTACAGCGATTCACCTAGAAATTCTATCCAAATTACCAGAAAATGGTAAAAACTAGTCTTTCATTAATAAACAAAATACAGGACTTAAATTGAAACGTGTGCAGATACCAAGAACAAATTCTACTGTTTATTTCGATATAACACACGTTGCACATCCTGGAACTAAAGCATCAGCAAAATTGGTAACTGAACTGTACGTGTGGACATCGATCAAATCAGTTTGTTAAAGATGGGCTCGCAGCGGTATTTCCTGTTAGCGATCTAAAATTTCACGGTATGTCTCATCACCGATTGGTTCGTATACTTCGCCATCATGTTATTTTGAACAGATTCATACAGACCTCGTACAACCGTTATCATATGACTCATTTGTAAACAAAAGAGTACCATCCGGCGGATAATGGAACAGTAGAGCGACTCCACAAGTCACCAAATCCCACGACAACGCGATGGACCGAAGTAAAAGTGCAACTGGACGATGGTCAGTAAACACACCGGTTCATCTAAATAAAGAGTTTAGGGGTGACTGGTGTAATTGGGAGTGATCGTGGTTGGAGGACAAAGACCGGTTAGCCATTAGTTTATTACGGCTTGTACGGTCACTGTGAGTATTTGTTTTTATGTTTATTTTGGAGGCCACCGAGCGGAGTGGTCTAGTGCTCTAGATCATTGATTAGCATTCGGGAGGTCACCGGTTCGAACCTAGGTCCGGCAGCTCTGGTCCATGTTTTCTGTGCTTTCCTTGGATCATTTAGGCAAATTCTGAAGTAGTAATATTACACAGATAAACTTTCACTTCTCCTCTGTCTTCATTTCGTCCGACTCATCTTTCTCTCCCTAACCACACCACCTGCCCATTCCCACGATTCCTGCAATGAGGCTGAAGAGGGCCTTACGCCCTACCCTCCAGCTTTGCACTACAGTGTAGGTCCGAGGGACTGCCCGCCCACCAGCACGAGCAGTTGGTTTTTTTTTGGAGGCCAGTCAGACGTATCACCTGCCAATAACATAATGACCCATCCGATAAATACAACTTCCGAATTTACAGCTTCTTTATCAGCAGTACTTAATATCGTAATTGGTGTATAAATATATGAAGGTTTTGTAAGCAAAAATTAAAACACTAAGATTTAAAATACCTTAGCATGGTTATTAATATACCATAATATGGTACATAACATTACAAGTTATGCATTATAAAAGTTCTTATTCTAATGAAACTATATATCTATTAGGTGCACATTTATCATTTCTGATTATTTATACTTACATTTTTATAATTTAATTTAAATAAAACTATTTGAATAGTTTCACAAATTGTTATATAATGTACATTTCGCCCGTTATGCCATCATCACGAGTGAAAGTATACAAACGATAAAATTATAATGTTACTAGCTCTTATATTTTAGCAATTTTACGTAATATTTTTCATATAAACGGGATTTATTTTTTTTATTACGGAGAGGTCAGTGACCTGGTAGTGATAGATGCGAAAATGGCCTGTACCGCTAGGGAGGAGGGAGAACAAGTGCAGTACGAAGAGAAACAATGAGCGAGGCAGAAGTGCATGTCTCCGTGGAGCAACGAATGATTATTAAGGTTTTGGCCAAAGGGAGGATGAATCCAACTCAAATTTTGTGGCGATTACAGGCACAGTTCGAGGACAACACCCTGTCAAGAACTCGGGTGTTTGTATGGCACAAGGAATTTTCTGAAAGCCGTGAAAAGGTCGAGAACGGGAGCCATGCTCGCCGCCCAAGGACAAGTGTGACCGAAGCCAACATTGAGGCGGTCCGAAATCTCATTGATGGAAATCGACGTGACGTATAACTCTCTGGGAAAGCGTTGTTGAATTAACCTGACCATCAGTTGCTAGTGTCCACGGGATCGTTACAGATGACCTGGAAATGCGCAAACTATCCGCTAGATGGGTTCTCCGACTGTTATCGGAGGATCACAAGCAACATCGATTGGAGATTTCGCAGCAACACTTTAATCAATTTCAGCAAGAGGATGAAGCATTTTTGAATCGCATCGTCACCTGTAACGAAACATGGCTGAACCTGCACCACTACACGCCTGAGTCGAAACAAACGAGTACAGAGTGGAGAAAAAGCGGCGAGAAGGAACCAATGAAGACAAAGCCGCACTTGTTAGCCGGAAAGGTATGGCAACAGTGTTTTTTGATCTTCAAAGAAATACTAGCAGGAGATAATGTAGCAACCAAATATTATTTTCTTGGAAGTAATTACAATGGTAACAGTTGTTTTTCTGTGAAACCAAAATGGTTGGAAATTTTATTCCTGCTTCTGGTATCAATAAAAAACATTGTAAGTCTCAATTATGATAAATTCATTAAAAATACATTGTTAGTCTTCTCCGTTGAGACGTTTCATCGCGTCTGTAGAACCCCTCAGTGTAACTTTATTATTCTTCAACTGATTATTAATATTCACCAAGTCAAATTTGTAGATGATTATCGTATAATCAGTTATCTACTATTCCTTGTGCATAACCATCTTTTTAAATACTGTCTCTCCTGAACTTAATGAAAGCTGCTATGACACAGTCATTATTAGAAGCTGTGGCATTCAAGCACTGCAATGCAATGCAGATTGTGGCCTGCGGTCGTACAGTACAGTACAGTACATGTACATATTTTATTTACATATGTTTGTTTATTTTGCAATAAGGACTTATATACGCACAGTAAGATACATAATAAATGCCAAGTAAAAGTAAACCTGAGTGCTGACGTGTGTTTTCTACATTTTGATAAAAGTTCCGTAAAGATTGGGTTTGGCAATGAGATTTCTGGGGATATTAGGTGAGATCATTTTCTCAGTGATTGTATTACCTGCCTTGACATCTAATTATTAAATCAGTGGTCGTTTGTTCATTACATTTTTGTATAAAGACTAAAAGACTGTTATGTTTTAAAGCAACGCAATATCATCCTCCTGACTGATACTATATATATACGAGGATGTATCAAATATAAACGAGCCCTTTTAAATTGCGCGCCGGATAGTTGTTCAAGGAGCATCCGAGCGTTAGGAACTTGAAGTAGGGATATTAGGTGGCACGGAAACGACGCGTCGTATTACTGTGTTCGCTTGGTTAATAGCTATCACAATGAGTGAGAAAGACGTGCATAGCAGCGTTGCGTAACGAACTATTATTATGTTTCTTACACGTGAAAACTTGAAACCAGCTGACATTTTGGGCAGATTGCAAGCACAACTAGGATATGAAACGCTTTCGTGGCCACGTGTAAAAGTTTGGTGCAAAGAATTTAACGATGGGCGTAATCGTGTCGAAAATGTATACCATCCTCGTCGTCCGCGCACCAGCATTTCGGTTAACATTGCGCGCGTTAGAAACCTTATTGGAGGGGACCACCACGCCGCGCCACTGTGCTTCAGATATCTGGTGAACTCGGCATCAGCTATGGGAGTGTCCTCACAATCATAACGAAAAACTTGGAATTCCGAAAAAGTTCAGCTCGTTGGATTGCTGAGTGAAGATCAAAAAGATGCTCGAGTTCGCATCTCTCAGGCGCTTCCCACTCGATTTAGAGAGAACGGTGAAATTTTTCTGCACAAAATTGTAACCTGCGATGAGACGTGGGTACACCATTACACTCCAACATCAAAACGAGCAAGCATGGAGTGGCGGCGCCAAGATGAATCAAATCCAGTGAAGCCGAAAACACGTCTGTCTGCAGACAAAGTTTTAGCCATGATAACAGGAGAGGGCTGGTGTTGGTCGATCTTTTGCAAGAGTGAAGAACCATTAATGCAGCCTACTATTGTAACTTTCCCATTCAAGTAAAACTTGCTTGTCGTCGAAAAAGGAGGACGCGCCCCATACGTGACGTGTTACTTTACAACAATAACGCTGGCCCAAATCGGTGAAATGCACTGGACTCACCTGGAACACCCTCCATATAACCCAGACCCATCCCCTTGTGATTTCCAAATTTTTGGGCCCCACAATGAATCACTAGGAGGCAAGCAATTTCAGACCGATGAACAGGTGGAGACGTACTGATATTTACTACTAACTGTAGTAGATCAATTTTCTTTTACGGAACAACTTCGGGTTGGTCAGTAATTTATCAATGCTACCTAAGATGTGCTGCTGAGATCTAATAAAATTGAAATCGCGATCAACATCTGGTAATTTCGACAAATTTTTAACCAAGAACTAAATGTTCTTTGAAAATAAAAGTGAATTAAAAAAAAAGGTAATAAAGAAGCAGTACTTACTAAAGTTAAACAGGAATTGAAAAGCGATAAATAATCGTGAAATTGAAAACACTATGAACTCATGTTTAAAGAAACCGAATACGTAAAATCCTATTGCTCATAACAACATTATGAATTTTAACATGTATGTATTCATTAGCCCATTGAAAAGTTGGAGTTAGGTATTTATGTCCATTGATGTATACAATACATATTTATACGTGCCTATGTTATGTATCAACTTTTGCATATTTAAACACTTCAATTGTTATTTATGTTTAAATATGATATTTTGACTATACTACATATTTACGGTTTCAAAGGAAGTTTGTGTTTATAATACGTAAATAAAATTTCCGTTTCTTAAAATTAAACAAATCAAAATTAACCCCAAGACAAACAAGGCGCCACCTGACTGTCGACTGCTCAGTCAAGATCCAACGTCTAGTAGAGATCTCTCTACACGCTATGGATCATGTCTGCGTATTTCTTTGAATACGAGAACGTACGTGGAAATCGGCCACTAACCGAAATGAATGCCAAAATTGAAATTGAATCAAAACAACCGTTCTAACTAAAATTGTACCTTTTTAGGGTTCAAGAAGTAAAATAAAATAGAAATATTTCGCATTATGGATACAGTCCACCCTATCCATGTCAAATTCACATTACCATTTTCAACTATTTGACTTACTAAGTTAGTATAGTAATTTGAAATAATTATATTTTTAATTTTTACATTGATATATGATGTAGTTTTTGTATATGTTTTTATTAAATAACTGCTTCTTGAGGAGTTCAACTCATACAGCTGTTGCTACTGAAGTACTTTGATTGTACTAATAACTAATGTCACAAACTTAAATTAGTAACATGTGCTATTTGCTGAAAAAACACTTCAACGTACCGACGTTTCAGAAAATAAGTTCTTGGTTAGTTATCTTCAGTTATTATCCATTTAGATTTATGGCTAATTTCAGTATTTCTGAAATGAGTCTCCTCAGGTGTGATTTTGACTCTAAGAATAAGAAAAAATCACAGGATTATGGATTGGGGCTATAAGGTAATTATAAAGGTGTTATATATTATATATTTCTTTACACCATTACAAGTATAATGACAAGGAGCGTTGTTGAGGAGGAGAATCGATGGGTGACGATCTCGTAAAACACCTTTTCAAGTACATACAAGTAAACATTTAAATAAACTCCTTCTGAATAATGCCTTTTAAGTTAAAATAAACGCATTAGTTTTGGAACAAACCTCGTATATACTTTTAGGAGTCAATAACACATATTAACTGAATAAATTTCAGCTGTTGTCAAGTTCTAGGTAAAATTATATTTTATACTAGCTGTGCCCGCGACTCCGTCCGCGTGGAATTTAACAAAAAAGTTATTTTAAAATTTTTAACGAAGTCGTTGAGACACAACCTTTAGCAATAGCCCACTCGCGCGTTCTGAGCCCGCACGACCGGCAACCTTTGTGATATTAAGTGACGGGAAGCGCATTTACAATTTTTACCTGTCTGTCTGTCTGTTTGTTTCGGCCAATCTCTGAAACGGCTAGACCGATTTTGATGGGACTTTCACTGGCAGATAGCTAATGTAATAAGGAGTAATCTGGGTTACTCTTATTTTAGAAATTAATAATTAATTTCAGAAATTAATAACTATTTATGAATAATAATAATTAATTTCTAAAATAAAAGTAGTCTAAGTTACTCGTTATTACGTTAGCTATCTACCAGTGAAAGTCCCGTCAAAATCGGTCCAGCCGTTTCAGATATTAGCCGGAACAAACAGACAGACAAAAAATTAAAAAAATGTTATTTTGGTATATGTGCTGTGTATACATCCATATGCATTTAGTAAAAAGTGGTTATTTTAGTATTACAAACAGACACTCCAATTTTATTTATATGTATAGATGAATAGATGAATAGAATGTATAGAATGTATAGATTATAACCACTAAAAATAGAAAGGGGACACATGTTGTACATAATAGGGGAAAATACGTAAGAAAAAAAATCATTTTTCCTAACTATTCGTTGAGGCCTCCTTTCAAAGTATGTACACGTGACATGTTACATACCTAGATCTAAAACTGTACAAACCTTACTGTAACAAATGGATGAATTCACGTACACGCCTAACAAAAATATACATATCGTTCAACTGTACAACTCTAAAAAATAAAAGACTTACATATAATCTATCCCATACCTATATATGTATATGTATTATATAAATGATGCAAAACCTAAGACAGTTTCCAATATATTTGACAGAATTTACTTTTATTTTATGCCAAAGGCTTATATTTAGCATCATTTTAATCCAATAGATATATTTAGTAAATCTGATGGGCTAGTTCGTGCAGATCAAGACGTCCACATTTGTATGCAAATAGTACAGATTATAATCTATTTTTATTACAGTCTTAATGAAGACAACTAACAATTAGAACTTTTAAGAATTTCTTCACGCCAGCCGTTCATAATTAGGCCAGTTTACCAACTTCAAGGGGATTGTTTATTATTAAAACAAAAGACGGAATGTTGCCTGTGTCTCGTCCAAAAATATAATTTCATAATAACATAGCTGTTGAACGGAGCTTAAACCGATTCAATAAAATAATTTTATATTTATACTACAAACACTGAGGTTCAATAAATGATCAAAATTAACCGAATAAATTAAAATAAGTATTATAAGTTTATTTTCTTATACGTAGATATCCTCAAATTAAATTATTTATTTGCTTCAATTCTAGATTATAGAAACAAAGACGCAGTTCATGTTTGACATAAAACTCTAAGATTGTTGTATTTGAAACAAAATTAAAATATTAAAAACAGAAATTGTGTCACAGTTAACTATGGGTCAACAGGAGCGGATCCAGAACTCTAGTTAAACTGACTTCTTTTTTTGTATTTCATTCCCACCAGCTACTCGTGCTGGTGGGCGGGCAGTCCCTCCGACCTACACTGTAGTACAAAGCCGGAAGGTAGGGCGTAAGGTCCTCTTCAGCCTCCTTGCAGGAATTGTGGCAATGGGTGGGTGGTGTGGTTAGGGAGAGAAAGATGAGACGGACGAAATGAAGACAGAAGAGAAGTGAAAGGTTATCTGTGGAATATTACTGCCCCAGCATTTGTCTAAATGATCCAAGGAAACCACAGAAAACTTGGACCAGAGCAGCCAGACCCGGGTTCGCACCGGTGACATTCCGAATGCTTAGCAATGATCTAGAGCACTAGACCACGCCGCTCGGTAATAAACGGAACGATGGCGAAAGGTTATATATATATATATATGGGATTAGCTCTCTTGAAGGGGAGGGGAACGTGTGTTTCCTAATTGACTTCGGAGCACTGCTTCAAATACAACACCCAGAAGTCCGCGAAATTCAAAAACCCAGTAACCCAAACGGTTTAAACTCCGTAACCCTATGACCTAAGTGTTTTAAATCCCTTAAATAAATACTTCCATAAATCCATAGCCAAAAATATTTAAAGTATTTGATCCTTACCCGTAAGCTTTTTAAACCTCATAACCCGCTTTTAAATATTTAATTGATTTATAAATAGATTACCAGGGCACAGCGCCGTATATTGCTTTTATTACGTTGGCTAGGTGCCCCCCGGTTATATGATTTAAAAAGTTCAAATTATGAACTTGTCGGGGTATTTATGGTTAAGGAGTTTAAAACACTTAAGTCATAGTGTTACGGGCTATAAATCGCTTGAGTTTAATGTTTTGGATTCTTGTGTTTTCGAATTTCGCGGGAGTTTTAGTGCTTCATGCGAGAGCAATTTTCCGAAGTCAAGTTATGGAGGGGGCAATCGCCCCCGGCCCTTGAATTCAAGCCTAAGAGTCAATCAATTCTAGAACGGTATATCATTCAACATGATCAAATGAAGCAGAGGCAAAAATATCTTCTTTATGTGTTACGCTTTAGTAAGTAATAAATGTTTTTTTGAAGGAAGCTTGTATTTTAGCATATTGTAACGATAAAGAGTAGAACACGTTTTCGGTTATTTATTAAAAAATGTAGGTTCATCAAGAAAAGTTCTACCAATATGAGCAAATATAAATACTTAATCTGAACGTACTAGAAACCCAATATATTAATATTTTAATCAATAATATTATGTGTAGTTGTCTATTCCCGAAAATATTGCAATACGTACTGTCCACTAAAAGATGTTAATTTATGACATGGCACAGTTTTCCTACACTACAGCGGCGACACCAAACAAAACCTTATGATACGAACTTGAAGCGAGGTATTTAGGCCGATTCCATTAGAGTAGGACTGGGCAACGCATATATTCACTAGAACAGCAAACAAAAATAATCAGCTTCGTATTGTATCTTATGACAATGTACACGATATTCGAAACGTTTATCTGTTCATCACGCAAAATTTTTTGTTTGAATAAAAAATATGAAAAATATTTTTAAAAAAGTAAAACCGGGCATTAACCTCGTATAACAGCAGTGACCTGACCCGAAAGGGCGGGGGCAACAAACAGTTTAAAATTATTTATTAAAACATATTTATTAAATGCGTCATATTTGCGTTAATGTATAAGGGTACTAAACTAAATAATTAAACTGAAATAAATAAGTTCAGAATTTCCCTACATCTTCAATGAGTAATGCTATCTGCATTCGTTTAATATTCAGGTTATTGAAAATAATACAAGAAGGGAAGAAAACGAGTTACTAACATTTATATGCAATTTTCACAAATATTTGATGAAATAATAATAACATCAATGCCAGTGGACTTTACATAATGTAAAATCTACATCATCATTTTTCTCGCTAGGATTGAGAACCCTTTTGAATAAGTCAATAGCTTCGAGTAAATCAGCTAGTAGGAAGAAGGATTCCCCTTTGTTTTTGGGATATGTCCTAAAATACCAAAGAATCAAACATGATCAACGACATAAAGGTGGAGAAGACAACGTGCTGTAATAAAGATCATATGAGTATCTCTAGTATATCACAATGTCTCATTTCAATTCAAAACAATTCCGAGTTTCATTCTACCAGTTGGGTTCAACCTGTTTTATATGATAAATAGAAAAATATAAAGAACACCTTAATGTAATCAGCAGGCCATAAACTAAATAAAAATACAAAACCGAAACAACAAAGCTCTGTTTTACCTACATGATACACAAATGCAATGAATTAAGAATTTTAATAAAGAACTAAACTTTTTTGTGTTTTATTCTCACCAGCTACTCGTGCTGGTGGGCGGGCAGTCCCTCCGACCTGCACTGTAGTGCAAAGCCGGAGGAAGGGCGTAAGGCCCTCTTCAGCCTCCTTGCAGGAATCGTGGGAACGGGTGGATGGTGTGGTTAGGGAGAGAAAGATGAGACGGATGAAATGATGAAAGAAGAGAAGTGAAAGATTATCTGTGGAACTTTACTGCCCCAGCATTTGTCTAAGTGATCCAAGGAAACCACAGAAAACTTGGGCCAGAGCAGCTGGACCCCGGTGACCTCCCGAATGCTAAGCAATGATCTAGAGCACTAGACCATGCCGCTCGGTTGGGTTTTAATAGCAAAACGTGATGTATTTGGTATACACAAAAATATATAAAAAATAAGAACCAGAGCAGGAAAAAAAAACATGTTGTTCTTGTTCAGTAATTTGTCGACGTAGATCACAATTTCACATATTAGATCTCATTAGCACGCCATCGACAGTCACGATAAATCACCGGCACTCACTCTTTATAAGCAAGTTGATATATTGTAATGACCTATGTAGTTATGGCTGTATTTACTGACCAAGAACTGATATCTGTACTAAAAGAGAGGAGTGACACCACAATAATAGACAAAGTAGTATATATGAAAAGAGTATGTAAAAGAACAATTTAATCACAACGAAACCGTTAAACAAAATATGTACCATATGAAAAATAACAATCGGAAACAGTTAAAGAAGTACAATGAGCGATTATAAACATGAAATATAGCACAGAGGCTAGCCCAGACGAAGTCATTTCTAAAAATACAAAAAACTCTAAATCTTAGTCAATTCATTTATATTTATATATAGTTTAGATGACTTTATTCTTGGGTCTTGAATTAAATTAAGGACCCTATGTCTATTGTAGTTCTTAGGCTTTCACATGCCTATTGTCGATGTTGATTCAAGTTCATTTCCGGCATATACAATATGCGCATATTTCAAAAGTTAGAAAGTCAAATCAGCAACACACCATTTGGTCCTAGAAGTACTTTTGAATTTATATATACTGAAAATGTTGCTTAGACATGAATAGTAATGTACCATGTGTTCAGTCGACTGTGAAGAAGCATTTGACAAAGTTCGACATCAACGCTTAACAGAGATACTGACATTCAAATATATTGATGAACACGCTGTTCAAATTATTCAAAAGGTTTACTGGAATCAAAGGCTATTGTCATAGTCGACAATGAAATGAAACGACCATCCCCTAAGAGACACTGGGAGGGGGAACATCCAGAATTACAGTAAAAGGAAAACCAATAACTAATATTAGGTACGCCGATAACACTGCAATATTTAGGTAGATACGCACAGCAGCGGCCTTAACCATTGCGAGACTCCACACTGCAAACCTCTCCGAGGCCCTTGTCCTAATATTTGTAAAAAATATTTATGCATCGAAAGTTTTTGCTGATTGGTGAGAAATGCAAAAATTATAAATAAATAAATATTATATTGGTAGATTTATTAAAATTAACAAACATAAAGACGACAAATTATTAATGATGATAAACTAAGGTTCATAAATGTGTTAAAAATGATGTTTGCGGCTCTTCCCACATATGTTTCGCCAAATATTGGCTTCATCAGGCATGAGTATATACTACTAAATAATACAGAAAGAAAAGATTTCTTTATTTCATTCCCACCAGCTACTCGTGCTGGTGGGCGGACAGTCACTCCGACCTACACTGTAGTGCAAAGCTGGAGGGTAGAGCGTAAGAACCTCTTCAGTCTCCTTTCAAGAATCGTGGGAATGGGTGGGTGGCTGAGTTAGGAAGAGAAAGACGAGACGGACGAAATGGAGACAAAAGAGAAGTGAATGATTATCAGTGAAATATTACTGCCCCAGCATTGATCACGTAGGCATCCATGAAAACCACAGAAAACTTGCACCAGAGCAGCCTTACTAAACTACGCCGCAGGATAAAGTATTACAGTTTGAATAATTCGTTAAATAATTACAAACTAAAGGAATAGTGGGGATACAACCGATTTTTCAAATAAATAGGGGTGACGTGTTTAACTCTAGTTGGTCATTTAAAAGTATACCTTGTTTATTAGATTTGTTATTTTCCAGTTGTTCTAACACGTTTAATCTAATTCCTTTGTAATTTACAAGTAAAATTCTGTAATCTGCAGTAGGTACAATTCCTAACCACCATCCACCAATTCCCACGATTCCTGAAAAGAGTCTAAAGAGGGCCTTATGCCCTACCCTCCGGCTTTGCACTACAGTGTAGGTCGGAGGGACTGCCCGCTTAGTAGTACGAGTAGCTGATGGGAATAAAACACCCAAAAGTTTTTCTTTTTCTGTATTATGTAGGAGTATACACTTATGCCTGAAGGAGCTAATGTTTAGCGAAAGATATGTTGCATTTATTAAATAAATTGTGAAAATCTCTTATATAGTGTTATTTATTAGAATGTATGTTTCTATGATTCCAGACTTCAAAGAAAAAATAAAAAGATATGCTGAGTAATACCCTGACTTACACCACTCCAACTTAAACAATCTCGGACATACACGATTTCTGGTGCAGCTACAAAGTAACGAGTAAAACAAATATGAACACATGCTACAAAGATATTTTGCATGAACCAAAAAAAAAAAACGTACCGTCAGATAAGTTAATTAGATATTATGGTGCCTTCGACGTCGTAATACTTAACTTTGTTTCATTAGGTCATTTATTTTAATACAATTTTACATTAATATGTAAGAAAAACTAAAACATTCATCAAGTATGTTTTTCTTCTAAACTAGTATTTTTGTAGCCCTTAATACCTATTCAACAAACTTTACATAATACATATATAACTTCCACATATACTACAAAGTTATTGTTTTACTTACATAGCGATTTATAATAGCTTCTTCTTTATGGTATTTACTAGTTCGGAAAAAATTTACGCGTTACCAATAAACATTTAGGGAAACATTCACGCAACTCTTAACCCTTTGGATGACCAATTCTGATGAAGCGCACAGCACAAATTGCACAAAAGTAGTTGTAGGTACCGAGAATGCTGCGACAAAGCTGTGCGCGACAGTAATCAACGTTATATGCAGTCCTGATTTCCGCATGATTTCCGGAAATTTTTAATATCGCTGTCATGACTACCAGTCATAATAATTTAGGACACATCATAATTGGAATTTTCATTTGGCAAATACTTTTGATAAGTAATTACATTCCAAATTAATATTTTTTGGAAAGTATTTTATATACCCAATTAGGCTGTTTTTTATTTCGGTTCCATTAGTCACTGTTTTAGCATCGTTTTATAAGAATATTCTCCTAAAATTTCAGCCTCTTAGATCAAGCCTATGAACGCCACAAACACAGTCCGCTTTCCATTAAATTAACATGAAAAAATGACGTTCACACGTGAAAAAATCTTTTTTCAATTTTCATGGCAGCATTTTGTAGAGAATTAAATTTCCTACGAAAATATACTTTAATATTGTACTAATTAATTTAGTATTTTCAAAGATATGATCGTTTAAATATTATCATAAAAAAGAATTTTGTTCAATTAATTTTCAAGAAAATTGGATGAAGAACTTTGTACTTAATTTTAGTCATATGTCTTCTGAAGATGCCCATGTTGGGTGAAACAATTGTAAAGATTTTGAATAAGCAGTGGAAAAGTTAGTTACGTATTTTATTATTTTATCAAGTTTAATTATGTTTTTCCATAAAGTAACGGCAGAAACAATCAATTTTTTTACAATACTCTTGATAAAGACCGACTGGTCGAAACAATTGTCGAGCTTTTGACTAATAAAATCGTTGAAACATTTTATGTATTTTCTTGTTCTTACATAGCTATTCTATAATGTTTCAACAAAAATGCACCATTACCAGTCTTTTAAGTATAATTTTTATGATTCAGTTTCATGAAAATAAAGACAAATTGTTAAGAATTAAAACTATTGGTGAAAAACAATTATTCTAGGTCACTGGTTTTGAAAATTAAATATTAGAACTTACAGGTAACTAACTTTATTGAGATTCATAGTTTCCGGATGGTTACCGCATTTTCTACTAGAACATAGCAAAAATTCCACAAACAATTGAATAGAGCTCAAAGGTTGGAAACATGTTAATAAAAGACGTGACTTCCGTCCGTAATATTAATTCTGACGAGAAATTCTCAAATATGAGAACTGATTATTCGTATTGTTGAAACAGTTTCCTGAAAAGGTAACAAAGAAAAACGATAGAAAACATTGAAACTTGAATTCCACGTAATAAAAAAACCTTAAGCGAATTGGGTGTTGTATATGTAGTTAAGTGTTTCAATGTTTTCTATGATCTAGTTAATTCAATAGTGATCAATTTTATGTTTTATTTGTCATCCTAGCAAGTGATAGCTGCGGAATCAATTATTTAAAGTGAAAACATTGATACTCCAGCATTCTCGCAATACTGTCAGACGTGGCTAGTGATTTCGAAATTGTTCATTATCAACACGACATAGACAGTTCCGATGGAAAACCAATCAAATGACAAATAGGTCACTAAAAGCTATCTGCGAAGATTACATTTTCAATTGAACTTTTGGAAATGTTGCCATTTTGATGGATGATTTTCGGGACAAAATGTTTGGACATTGTTCTTTCTACCTTATATTAGAAGTCTGTTAATTTTATAAAATACAAACTCTAAATTTTCCAACACAATATTCTTCTAACATAGCACCTCCTTATAGTATTTTGTAATTGTTAGCCAATTGTATGATATAGCAATATACGAGATTTTATTTTTGTAAATACGATTGTATGCTTTTTTCAAAGTTTTTGTTTCTATTGTCGCACAATAACCGTTTTGCTACACTGTGAGAACATGTTAGGGACATTAATAATAAGAAAAAATCTACAGGATTTAGCACCCACTGTGTAGAAAACAACCATAATGTAGATATTGATAGTATTAGATTATTACATGTTAAAAAGAAAGGAAAAAGACTCAACTTATTAGAAGAATTATAAATTAAGAAAGTTTTTAAACGAAACAATAACATCACAAACTTACAGTCATATTTTATTTTATTTGATAAGTTTACATTTATAAGACCTAGCTTAAACCGTCAGATCCAGTATTTGTTTTGTACTCTTGAAAAAGGCTTTGCTAGCCGAAACGATCGTCGAGTTTTAATAAAAACCTTTAAAACATAAAAAGCAGCTTTTTCTTTGTCTGATATATTTTTATACGGATATAATTTATAAAGCATATCTCCTTCCTTAGAAAAGTAAAAAGATACTTTTTTGCTTTAGAAATGAAAAATATTCATATATAAAGGAGCCTACCCATAAAAAATAACGTTGCTTTTATTTTTAGAATAATAAACGAAAGTATTCAAGACCAATATAATCAATTGTGAAATCTGGTTTAAATAAATAAACGAAATTATTTAGTTGTGTATTTTATTATTATTATTGCCATTAATAACACAGGTCAACGAAATCAGTGATTGAAAAGAAAAACACAAAAGGGCAGTCATTTACAACATAATTTTAATATCTGGCCTCAGATTTTCCTCATTACGTCAGGGTTTTAAGATATCCTAACCCGAAAACTCAATTTTTGGCCTTTTTGAAAGGACCATAATTTGAAATAAAAGGACAGAACAACTAAGAATGTATTCATTTCCAATAATTTTTTTCCTATCATATAAAGATTTTGAAATATTTTTTCTCCAAAATGGAGTTTTTGATATTTCAAATTAGGGTATCTTGACATTTAAATATTTTAGAATAATTCTGGAGTCAGATTCCAGTTTGCGTTGTGTGTAGTTGTGTTTTCTGTTGGAGAACTATGGAGAATTAAACAAAGAATCAGAAAAAAAAGTAATCATTTTCGATGTATTGTTAGATGGCGAACACAACTATGGGCCTAGAAATGCAAGTTTTAAAACCAAAAAAGCTAAATTAACAGTATTCAAATTTTAAAATTAATATATATCAAAATCTGAATATGCTGGGGCAATTGTGAGACCACATCCAATACCTCACAAATCGCTACTCTTTTACTTGTTTTATTCAGTTATTTCACGTAATAATATTCACAAAAGGGTCAAAAGTCGAATTTTTTTGTAATTTGAAATTCGGATATCTCAAAATTCAGAGGCTATATTCGGAATAAGCGTCGCAATGTATGTCGGAAATGGCATTTCTAGTCTTAACATGCTGATCCACATTGATCTGTGTAATACGATAAAAATAATTTACACTTAATTTATATTCTCATCAAAAGAAAGCCAAATCTCTCAACCATCCTAAACGATTGCTTTTAAAAAAATTAAACAAACCAAAAGTGGGAAATAAAATTAATCTACCTACTGTTTTATATGATGTAGATGTATGAGTTTTCATACCACGAACAACACAAAGTTGCTTGTTGAGTACGTAAATCAAAAGCACATATTTATGACGCATGTGCTGACAGACTGACCAGACATAATTTCGTCGGAAGTTTCATAAGAAATATAAAATTAAAATACAATTCCTATTTAATGAAATCTGCAAATGTAATGCATATGTAGGAGTATGTTAGTAAATTAGGAAAACATCTTCCATGATTGAAATTACAGAGAAACCTACACAAATCTTTGTTACTTACATTTCTTTTTATCTTTAACGATGAGTAGTCAGTTACGGTTACTATTTATTAGTAAACTTTAAAAACATAAAGATTTGCTAATTCATTTAAATTTTAATTCTATCGTTATAACAAAAAATATATAAATATAGTTTTTCGATTTGAGCAAAATCATCGTCATCCATTTAAAAAGTTATTATAGTGTATATATTAATTAAATGATTAAAAAATATATAAAAATAAATATATAAACGAAAATTACCACTTAGTTTGCTCAGCTGTTAGCTTGGTTAATTTTAAGTATCGTAAGCGACCACGTTTATATTTTCTTTTTCACAAAGCCGATAAAGACGTTAATTTAAAAAATCTATTTTAATTGGACAAAAAGAAATATAAAAGAATTGCTTCAAGTAAAGATTCTAAAGCAATAGTAACAGAAAAACTTTCTTTCTTTGTTATAACAAACGCTCACGCTTGGAAAGTTTTCATGCGATAGTTAACTCGAAATAACAAGGAACGTAGTGATGTATTTTCGTTAATAAGCAGACGTAATAAAAATAAAATGTCATTTTTGTCTTACGGTTTTTGTTGTCATCCTAAATAAGTACACTTAAAGAACTTTAGGACGCTGCACACTTTCTCTTACATAACTTCAAAAATATATGTTAGCCACGTTTAGATTTCAGGACTTCTGGTAGTATTTTTAGACACACGGTTGTTAGGATTCACCGTACGCATTTACAGCTAAATAGTGGGCAAAGCATTATCTGCTGGTGTACGGAGAAATAATGAAAATAAATACATGCGTAGACAACTGTAACTAATAAGTCTCTACGTCTCTAGACATACAAAACGGTTGACTACTTTGGGAACCCAGCCAATAATTTTGTTTTTGTCTTTTTCCATAACGGTTTTAATAAATAACATTTTTACACAAGGCTCCCACATATTCCAAACTGCATTAACAATTTCCCATTCACATACGTTTAAAATGTGACGCTACTACACGTTTAAACATGCCGCATCAATATTACGTATTAAGAGAAACATAGTAAGTAATGACTTTATATTTAAAACACGCGCCAATGTGATTTTTTTAATCGGTTCTTTACCCACCCATTAAATAATTGACCAATCCTCGTACTCCATTATAAAAATACCTATGTACTTAAATATAATAAGTATCAAAATGAACTACTTAATATATTTAAAAAAAAATCGGGTTCTATTAGTATCATTTTATTATATCGTATGATAACCTTAACGAAATCCAATATGTAATATGGATATTCAAAAGACCAGACTCAAATATTAATGTATAGTATTTTGAAAATTCATACATAAAACCTGTATTATTCACTACAGTATTTTTCATCATTTTATTGTCACATTCAGAATTGAAAGGGCAGGGGAAAATCTTTTTTTACACACATTGTCATTAATATAGGTACATACGTAGTAACATACTCAATATAAAAAATTATAGAATTATTTATTACTACACACAAACAAAAATAATTTGAATTCCCGTTTCATTCACTCTAATTATCTTCCTATTTGTGGATTTTGCAAAGTAATTCCTGATTATCATTAATTTATTTCTATGCCAAATTTTCAGTTTCTATGTGAAATAGATTTTGAGGTAATCTAATGGTCACGAACAAAGAGCAAGGGTGATTCTAGTCAAAGTTCTGGTTTTATCTGTTAACATACTATTGCGGGTAGGCAATCTACGTGAAGCATCAAGACCTGTAAAATAGGTTCTCGAGATTCCAAAGAAAAGACTATAAATTTCTAGAACGTCATTCTGGAACCTTCTAGAACAAATCCAGTAACTATGAATAAGATACCGCGAAGTCGGCTGAGTTGTGCTACTTACGATTATATAAATGGCTATAAGTGATTTAGTGAGCGAGAGAGTTATAAATTATTAATTATGGTGTTGTTTAAATAATAGTTAGAAGAAATAAATAGTTTGACAATATATAACTGTATGAATTATGCGACATTTTATGACATTTGTTTGAAATACACGACAATATGAAACCCTTAAAAGACACAGCAATCAATTATAATTAAATGATTGTAAATAAGACAACAATCTAACGTTTTAACTGTAGTAAAGGTCTCTTCGTTATCACGTCTACATTCCATTTAATTTTATTTAATTTATTTATATTATAAGTTTTATTTTCAACCTTTTCTACATCTGCCTTTAAAGAATTTATAGCGAACCGTAGTTATAAGTGATAAGTTTTGGCCCAACATTGCAAAAAATTTGATTCAAATTATGTAAAGCACCTCATTGAAGAAGAACACTCTTTTAATAAAAAAAACGAAATTTCACATTTTGAAAACAAAAGCTACAAACTTTCTCTTCTAGAAACGATGCAAATAAATAAACATAAAAATACTGATACATTGCTAAACGATCAAATAGACATAAATAATTCACCCCTACTAAATCTTTTCGTTAAACCACCTCTTCTCTAGCTCTAACTTATATAAGTCACTTTTTCTTAAGCTTAATTTACTGTTAGTTATACTTCTGATGAAGCGTTAGTAACGCGAAACAATTGTCAAGTTTTTTAAATAAATTGTGTAAACAAACAGTTAATTTAATTCTGTTGTGAATATATCCGGGTTGACTCTGTGCCAACGTTGGGTTAAAACATAACATTAGCGCCCTTTAGTACACAGAGTATTTTTTATTCGCATTGAATAAGAGATCAAAAGTAATTCTTATGAAATACTGCTCCAGAAATCAATAGTCCATATTTCTGAAGTACCTACATCTAACTAGATATTTATTCTCAATCACAGGAATAAGCTGGTAAAATAAAACTTTTTATTGTTTCTTTTACTACAGTGGTTCTCAAACCTATTTCGTCTACCGCCCACTTTGAAAATCAATTATTTTCTAGCGCCCCCCAAAATTTCACTTCAAAACTTCACCGCATCTTAAAAATCACAATCGTAATCATTGATTTAATTATTGCGTACCATATGAATCTCATCCTGTTTACTGGGTTCAAACTTACATTTTAAATACTGTTCTAAGAGAGCAATAAAACGCAATTTTGTAAATATTTATAAAAACTTTTATTCAAATTAAAATAAACATTTCAATTTCAATTTAAAAACTAATCTAATGCGAAGGATGAATCTGATGGTTTTTAATTTCGAATTTACTCAAAAACAGCCGTAAGTCACCGCATCCGATAACATGCAAAGTCATGACATGACAGTAATCAAGCAAGTCGTCGTTGTTGAAGGATGCTGCTGATATGCTGATAAATTAGGGAAAGCGTGAAACTCACGTCTGCTGATGTTTTTCTTGTGTAAGAGCAGCAAAAAAAACATTTTTTGTTGTAATCAAGTTCAAATCATCACCTTGATGTTGGAGATTGATATCATTAAACAATTTATACAAGTCTGTCAAGTACGCAACGCAATATCATTGTTTGATATAATTCTGTCTCTTTGTATTCCAAGAACTCAATCACAGAGTCAAACATATTGTAAAATCGAGTCAAAAAAGTACCTCTTGACAGGCAACACATTTCTGTATGAAAAAGCAATCCTTTTGTATCTGTCTAAATTTCTAGCAAATAATAGTTCTTGACATATTTATTCATCTTTAATAAACCTCACGTATGACAACAACAACACAACAATGGTTCATTAGTTGGTAAAGTGGATCTGAACTCTCATCTGAATTGAGAATTGACTTATCTTCAGATAATTACACAATAACTCTTCAATGTTTTCCACCATCTCATCAATTCGTTTTTGCACAGAACTATTGCTCAAAGGAATTTTTCGGATATCTGCCGCTGATTTATGGAGCACATTACTTACTACTATACTTCTTTTATTACTGGTAAAACTAACTCTTCTCCAATAATGTGAATAGTGTGTGATTTGCCTGTTTGAGCGAAATGATCTTGTAGCCTAGAAGGCTTCATCGCTTCATTCGAAAATGATTTTTGACAAAGAAGGCACATAGGTGAAGACGGATTTGTGAGATTTTCAATAAATCCGTATTTAATATATGTTATTCCGCACTGTATTACCGTCTCTTCTTTTTTGCTTACGACATGGTCTTGTCTTCACAAATACGTGAGTAAAATATCGAATTTAAAAAACTTGCTAACGATTGTAAGTGAAAACTCTAATGAAAATGAAAAAAACATCCCTTTTATATATGATTAAAATACAACACGCACCGACAGGAATAAGACGAACATGCATAAACTCGATTACCTCATGCGACGGAATTTGTACTGAGTAAGATAGAACAAATATCCATGATTCTGCCGCGTTATAAAGGATTGCACAAATCGCGTTATTTATGTTATTTAACAATAACTTGCTAAAACTTCATTGCTCACGGGCTACCTACGAAAACCGTGATAAATTATTTATTTTATAGTCTATACAATTAAACTGTGAATATTTGTTCACTCTTTCATTTGTATTACATACCAATAAAAATTACTACCTTGGTAGTTCTGCTAAATAATACAGATAGATAAAAATTGAAATCAAAAGAAATTATACATCTTTTTGCTAATTACACAAGAAAGGAATTATACCTACTTTCTAACATTCGATTATACACATAGGGATCATGACTCACTTCTATAGCAATAGTACCTACGGGATATTTTAGTTTGACTGATTCGGTACTAAAAACGATCCTGAGAAAGAAAACTCCACAATGTCATAAACAGTCTAATTCGACTATAGTTAAGCCTTTTCCTTTTTTCATTAAAAAGCTAAATATCTAATCATAGCAGTATGTCGCCATCTACTGATATCTGCTACTAACTGAAGTATTTCATATGTTAGACAAGAGCCTTAGCTTCTAAGATATCTACTTGTCTAACAGAATCGACGACGGAGGTTAGGGGCCGTTCATAAATTACGTAAAGATACCAGGAGGGAGGGGTTCAAAACTTATGAACCTTTACTTGGGGAGGGGCAAGAAAACTTATACTTATGTAAGAATCGCTATCTATGGAACTATGGGTAACTCGAGCTGAGCGGCACTCATGCTGAAAAATTTCTACGTTCACAGCTATTTTGCTCGTTGAATTTATTACGTGCGTGAAAACTAGCCTTTAATATAGATGAAGAAACATTCGTCTTAATATAGAAACGTTGGGGTTTATATAGGAAACTTGTATTAGGTATAACTGTAAAAGCACAGTATATATATATATATATATATATATATATATATATATATATATATTTTTTCTAAACAGTTGGTGTACTTCTTGCTTTCCTATTATTACTTCTTTAGAAGAATGGGTAAGTAACCCATTTTCTGACTTTAAAAACATTGTTAATAATTGATATTCCCGGACACATTTCTGGTAAAAGGATAAAAACATTTGATACTGAAGCTATTTTTTAAATACTACTCCTACTTCTTATATGGGATTACCAAATATACTATTATTCCTTATGAAATGGTAGGGGTCAAAAATGCCTTTACGTAATTTATTAGCGAATCCTTATGTACATAATAGGCACGTAAAAATAATTAATAAGAACATTATAAGTTCTTAATCGGTAAAAGGCGATATACTGCCATAACTAGATATTATGTCAACTTGCTTTTAAAGAGCTCTTTCGATATATTCTTATGGCGTGCCGATGAGATCTAATAAGATCGAAATCGCGATCCACGTCTGGTACTTTCGATAAATTACGTATTAATCAAGAACTTATACTGGTCTCGTTCTAACATAATTCATAAAGAATCGTCTTATAACAGCATACTACAAAGAAACTTACTTAATAAGGGCCTTTAGGTGTCAATTCCTATCTAATTTAATATTATTATCAACGAAAGGTAATGCCCAATCTTTTACCAATTAATAAGCACAATTAAACAAGTCCCTTGTCTTTTTCAGTTTTTCTTTTATAAGAAAATTTTTCCATAAGCGTAGCGTATTGCAAAGAAATTGAATTGTCACTTCCTTATTGACTGCACAAAATCATTTTACACATATTTGAAACCATCGATTGATATTGATCTTATCTTTTATTACTATATCATTATAAAGCAGCATGATTATGCCATCGTCAATTAGAGACTTCTCTTTATCCAAGTTGTCAAAACACGTTTTGGGTTTCTGAACGTTTTTATGTGGATATTTAGGTTTTAGTGTTTTATCATTCATGTATTATCTTCTAAATTAAATTAAAAAATCCTAATTGCACTGTTACTTTAATATCTAGCTTTATTATAAATATCCTTCTAGGTAAGATTACATTTAATCCTATTATTTTTCACCAGTCTTTAATAATTTTTATAAATTCGATAATATGATTATAATATTATTGCACGTCATAGGTGGTTCGACATAATCTAATAACTGGAATTAGAAATAAAACTGAGACTGCTTGCTCGTACTGTATTAACACACAATACAACAAAAAATAAAAAGATAATGGAATGATTTTGGTCTTGAATATTCATAGTTAGAGTATTTTACAACATAGTATCGCTGTTCACACGGCAGTAAATTTAGTTGTGGAATTTTCTGTCACAACTTGTACTAGACTCCCACTTGATGGACGATTTTCGCCGGAACTCCATTGAAAGAATTTCCTACGACATACAAACAAAATGAAATCAATGGAAATTTATCTGACCAAGTAATTTAAGAGTCATATATTTGACTTGTCAGTATTTAAATATGAAAGGTCGGTATTTAAATCCATTTGGTCACTATCCTTTGGTGATCAATATTTAAATATTAGGTATCAGTATTTAAATCAAAGAGATTAGTATTTAAATCGAAGAGATCAGTATTTAAATCTAAGTGATCAGTATTTAAAACCTAACTGGCCAGTATTACACTTTTGGTTGGCATCATGTCAAGGTTACGTGTCAGTGGAGTGTGGAACGAGGTATGTCAAAATCCGAATAAGCCCAATGAACGATTAAGTGCGTTTTTTAGATATTAAAGCACAAAAATTTAATACCACAATGTTAAATCACGACAAACTTAGTAGATAAACGTTTTAAACAGGCCAAGTTTCTTTAGAAAGGTACAATAAGGGAATGTGTATATACATAAGGGCAAATTGAACAAATAATTATTATAAAAACATAAGACTTTCACGGCTGGAATCCATGGTAGAATTCAGATTCAGGTTAAAGGGCCGTGGACCTAACCGTCCATTTAGACCACAGCCCTTGTACTGAATCTGAATTCTACTATACATTATTATTACTCGGCAAGTTCTTCCAAGGGAGTCCATGTAGAAAAATCTGCTTCTGGCATCCATTTTCTATTCATAGGTGTGTCTAATGTTACCGGTAAGATAGCTACAACCACTGAATTCTTTGGAAGACCACTCTTCTCTGCACCAAGACTTTTAGTCAGATGATGAACAGCTGCCTTGGCCATTCCGTACCCTATCATACCTGAAAATTTAATTTAATTGATAAGAATTACTAAAAAATCTAAGACTATCATGTCGCCATCTATAGAGAATAATTTATTGTAATGATAATGTTTAACAATATTCTTTTCGAATAAATATATCTATTTGTTAAACTGAACCGACGGCGCAGTCAAACTGGATGTTAAACATATAAACTGAATTCAAGCAAAATATAATTAACCAGTAAATCGTTGAAACTGCTACAAGTAGATCACGATTTGGAACTTGGTAAGTTCTCATCAGCATAGATAATACTGACCAAATCAATATTGCTGTATACCAGCGAAATTATTAAATTCAAATTGAATGAATATTCACTCAATTTGAATCATTTGTTTGACAATGACAAGCTATTTGGCGAAACTATAATCAAAAGGATTTGTAAATAATAAAGTGATAATACACAAAGTAGTGTTTATTCATTTATCGTTGAAATTACTAAAATAGATTAACAGCAAATCTCCACAGATGACAACATAATGGGCTTCTGTGGTTATTTGAACATTTCGCTGGTATACACCAACTTTAGTTTATATTTGTGTTGAGGTGTCACTTACTGGAGGGAACTAACAAATTCGAAATTACGAACCAGATCCTGCAGTTTCGTCAAATTACTAGCCAAAAAAATTTTGTTGGTAAAAACAATTCTAGATACCATCATTAACATACTATTTCCTTTCAGTTTAAAATCAAACAATTATATTTTAAAAGAGCTCATATAGGTATATATAATTTTACATAAAAACAAAAACAGTCAATGAATGTAAAAGCAAACACAACTTACCGGGTGTTGGTTCCAATGCAGCTTTCGCTCCAGTCAAAGTCAGTAGACCTCCTTCTTTTAAGTGAGAAGCAGCTATGCTACTTGATATAAGGGAACTCCACACACTTTGACGCCACATTAAATCAGAGTTCTTAATCAGATCTGGAATATACATCCTCTTGAATTCCTTAATCATTATCAGTTTTTAAATGAACAAACTTCTATTAATTGAAACAATTGAATTAGGTTGTAATCTAAATGAATTATGATTTAAGATTAATTATAAAAATAATCATTCTCAAATAGTGTCACACAAAATTAGATACTGCAATCGCTAAGATTTCAAATTAACAATTTAAATTTGAATTGTTCCTAATTTATAATAAGTCAATAAATGAACAAAGACGTTGCTCCGGGCTGATGGGCCATGGTCGAAAGGAACTAGATCCAAACGTTTCGACTGCAACTTCAGTAGTCTTCTTCAGTGGGCAGCTTGATTCCTAGGTCTCAGTAGCAACTGAATGACCACGGCTCATCAGCCCAGATCAACGTCTTTGTTCATTCAATTCCGGCCGTGAAAAAAATGCAAAAATAAAAAGCATTTTGCCCACTATACTAAAGATTTATTGTAATGCATTAATTAACTTAAAATATGAACCTTTCTTTGCATTTCCACCTGCCCAACCACCTGCTACACAAATTACAGCATCTAGTTTAGAACCATTTAAAGCAGATGACACTGATTGCATGACACAGTTTTCCTGTAAATTAATAAACGATTTTAAACTTATGGTCTTCTAATACAGTATGTAACATTTATATACATTGCTTTTTTTCTGTTTTTAATCATTAATATGAAAGTTATCCATTTTACAATAAACTTTTCGACTTTCCTTACCTGTTGGGTAACTTCATCATTTCGTTCCACTACAATATTTAAATCGGCTTCGGGATTTTCATTTAAATCAATGGATCCAACCCACTAAAAAAAAGAATAGTTTTATTAATACAGTGGAACATTCCTAACTTGAATTTCTTTGGCGTGTTTTGGAAGAGAAGTTTCTTAGCCTGATTTAAAGTTTAAAAAGTGGTGAAATTTCACAAAAGATTTATTGGCGATATTGGTATAAAAAGTGAAAATAATGTAATTGGTGAGGTACAAAAGGGCAAAAATAGAACGAAAGATACCGTAAAATTATTTGGGGTTCCCCCTAACACATTATTGAGCATTTCTTTTATTTTTGTAATAATAAACTATAAAGGCTTATTTTGGTACATTTTTCTGTAATTTGAATTTTCCTAAACTCGAATTTGACTTTCCTCCCCTTAGATATTCGAGTTAGGGAAATCCAGTGCTCATAAAACATCATAATACGGATACCTACCCAAGACAAGCACAAGGCCTATGATGCCTTATAATTCTATATAGAACACGAAAAAAACAAATTAACATTATCCAAAATTAAGAGAAACTTGAAATATTTTTGAATCTCATCTTTACTCAAAATACATTGAAAAAATGCAAAATAAGTCTTAAGACTACAAATTAAACATAATATTCCTAAAAATACATATAACGTAGGTTTAGTGGTCAGTAAAAAATCGCTAACCCTGTAATGTATTATATGAGCGGCATCTAGGTATTAAAACGGTATTAAACAAAAAGTAATAAAAGTTATGAAGTTACATGTAAACTCGATAAGTAAAACTCGGGAATGGTTACAATGACTGTCATTTTCTCAGAAGTATTTCTTAAAACCATGAAAACATTAATCAAAACTTTTTTTATTTTCTGATTATTTTTATTGCACAAATATTTTAATGTTTATAACAGTAATCATGACTTTACTTAACAATATATAACTATAGTATGATTATGATAACCAATGTTTTTTTATATATTCTTACCCAATTTTTCCCCTTAAAATACGATACACATTTTGCTCCCAAAGCTCCTCTTCCTCCATATACAATAACACGTCCAGCAGCCATAGTTTTTCACTGTTTTTATTATTAGTTAAATATCCTACTACCCAAATAATATATATTATCACCGAAATGTGCGGGGTTAAAGGTTAAATTAAACAACACTTGTCGTTTCTAGTTCAGTATGTATGGAACAATAAATAATTGTGATAGTAATTTTCTAAAGCTAAAGTGAAGGGTCTACATTAAAAGAAAATTAACGTTACACAATTCAAACAATATTGTTGCGTTTTTGCTCCAACGACCTTCGAAGAATGGATACGATCGACTTTTGTATCTTAAATTTAGATTGCTTGACCTTAATTTTAAATCATGTGCATTAGATATTGATAAGGCTATACAATTACAATATTAGATGCATAACCGAAATAAAATATTAGTATAGCTATAATGTGGAAAATAAGCGATAGATAATATAGAATAAAAGGTAGCTCGATACTAAATATCTACCAAGCAAAAACTATTCAACGTTGCCGATGTTCTTAAAAATAAGTAAATGCCTATGTTTTATCTATAAATCTAATTGTTTTCACACGATTGAAATTTTGAAATCCTTTAAGCAAGCACTACTTAACTTAAATTGTTTTTTTATTTTCAACCTATATTTATCCAATATTAACGGCATAAATTTATCTAATCAATAATAAATATTTATTTACAATAAAGGTGGTGATCCATTCTATGGTGTAAAAAAGATTCATTTTCTGTGGTATGTTATATTATTATTAGCTAATTATTAGTCACCTGTCCACTTGTCTGTCATTTGTGTATAATTGTTCCGATTTGTTTTTGTCTACTTTCTTTTGTTGTTGTTAGTTCATCATAAAATATAGAACTCCAGAGCAATTAATTGGTATCTATGTATTTTTGTATTCATTAAAGTTAGTAATAATGAGATAACATTAGATGGGCAGCAATGGCATGCTCTTATTTATACCTGTATAAAACTAGAACAAACAGGTATCGTACTACTGAAATTTTGTAATTACAAAAGTTACAAATGACATGGGAATCTGCCCGAAGAGATACTTTATGCTATCAATATGTGTTTTGCAAATTGTATGTTTGCTTTGTATGTTTTATTAGATGGTGTTTAAGAAAATTGCAATTTTTTAGGTTACTGTAACCCAAAGACAAGTATTTGATTTTTTGGGATTTTTATGGATTCCAATTCTTATAAATTTCTGTGATGTTATTTTCATAATTTTTGGTTTCTTTGGTGCTTTTCAGTATAGACCAAAATATATAATTGCTGTAAGTATTCGTAAGCAACCTTTAAAATTAACTGATGCCAAGTCATGCTTTTCAGTATTCACTATGGAACTTGTTTTGGCTTGGATGGAATATATTTCTTATTTGTTTATATCTAGATATTGGTCCTTTAAATCATAAGGTTAGTTTTTTTGTTGATCTATCTATCGTTTATTAAATTCATTTTAATTTAAAGGAAAGTAAGGTATTAAAGATTGATCCTGGTAGTAGCAGTTGGTGGGAACATGGACCTGGATGCAAAGGTACCTTAAATATGACCTCTGTCATTCCTGTATGGGATGATGTTACTAACTGTTTAGTAGATTATCGATATGTGGAGGTGCTACAGGCAGGAATACAATGTATACTTGCGGTAATATTTTGGTCAAATGTGTTTTTTTTTTAATACTATTTATTCATGTTTCAATTTAAGGTCTTGGGAATATCCTCAGGTTATTGTTTAAGCAGGTTATTTATGGAAGAAGATGATAGCTGTAAGTAGTATTTATTTTATTGATATTCTTATTTGATAGAAAGTAAAATTTAATCCACTTAGTACTAAATTTTCTATTTCACTAGCACGAAAGAACATTTCCTGTTTAGAATATAATTCTACAAGCATATTATAAAATAGTTAATCATAAATAAAAGTAATTACATATTTATTTAAGGATTGCTCCACTATAATTTTATGATGAAAATAATCAAGTACAATTATAATGCTGATGGCTGCATTTTTTTCGTTCATTTTTTTGGGGGGCAATTTGAAACAGAATATTTTTGAGTTGCACAATGCAATAACTACTACTTTAGGAAACAGATTATGTATTACATCACTGGGACAGTTTCCTTGTAAATAAGTAACTAAATGCGATTTTGTGTGACAAGATTATTTCCATATTTCTAAAATCGCAAATCTAAACAATTTGTAGACCATAATGTTGAAGTGAAAAATTAACATAGCCACTTCAAACAATCTAAGAATATAATATATATTAATGCTTTCATGTTGTAGAGTATGTGTTCTCGTAAATTTTATTTTATAATAAACTATATAATGATGCATCATAACAAGTTGCGTTTGCAAATATACTAAAGTATTGTAGTATTAATATATTTTGTGGCACAATTCTTTAGTATTACTTCTTTACCATATTGATAATTATTTTATTAGCAAAACGCTAGCTGTATTTTATAATAGATGAAGTCATGTTTAAATCCGCTCATGGAAAACTAATGACTATTCTGTACATCTAAGGGCATATAAAAAGTGGATATTTTATTAAAGACATACACATATATGTAAAAAGTTGTGGTGGAGTAATCAGTAAAAAAATAATAATAGCTTATTACAAAAAAAAAAAACATTTAATTTAGTACATAAAATGCGTACTGTATGTCAAAATATGGTTACAGTTAAATTCATTGGTGGATTTGATCCTCAAACATTTTGGTAAGTGAGGTGTCGTGCAATAAATTGTTTGATAAAAGTAAAGTTGAACTGGAACGATCGTAGATAATTTTCTTTTAAGCTTAGTTAGTAAATGTTTTAGTTTTTGGAAGTAGTTGCTATTTCTAATTTTAATTTTCAGTTAATTACTTGGGTGGCGATGGTAAAAGTCCTGAGCATTTAGCATTACAACCAATGTACGTGAGCTGTAATAACTTTAACACCAGCTCTTCTAACCATTCATATAAGAAACATGATCACAAGCCTATTTTTAGTAATAACAGTAGTGGAGAAAATTTTTTAATTCGCGGTCATAAAACAAACCAGGCCGTCAGAACAGACCTTATTAGATATCAAAAACCTGTTTATCGGTCATGCTCTTATGACAGGCTTGGACAACCGATCAATTTTAATAAAAAACGCAAAACAAGACCTCAGTCTTTACATTTTGTTGATTATTAATGTCATAATTTATTAATTTAAATTCTGTGATTTATTAATTAAAATTATTGATTTTATGCGAAAAATCTAACCAAAGTGATTATTCCTTATTTATTTATTTTTGATTTATTTACAAATTTTGTGACGCTTGGACCGTACAGACATAGATTATATAATGTTCTGAAAGACAAAAGTATTTATGAAAGTGGATCTAAAGTACTGTTTCTTGCCAATTTAATTTTTATTATTTTATTTAAAGTGATAATAATTATTTTGTCCACACCTGCGCCTTTATTCATTTTTTGGTAGCTACCTAGTGAAAAATGTTGTTACTAATTGAACACAGCACCTGCTTATTGCATGTTCTTTTATTTACTAATTTTAAGCTTTATTTGTTGTATTGTAGTTTGAGGTTGTTTTCAGACTAATAAATATATTGAATGTTTGTTTAATTTAGTTTTTATCTTGCACTCACCTATATACACTTTGTTCACTAATTTGCACCTAAACTTTAAGGCCTTTGACGCATTTTTGTTATTTGGTTTAACAGTTACCATTCATTATTTCTAACCATTTTCAAATAACTTCTACCACGTAAAAAACTATAAATACGATTAAAGCAGAGTGAAGTATCACTACCAATGAAATGATTTCTTTCTTTTTAATCAAAAGTAAACAGATTAGGAAATGGAAATGATCATAAAAACAATACATATCTATTTTCTCTCCATGTAATAATAATTCAATTGCCTAATTTGCTGATATATTGTTAGTTTTATTAATCTTCTTCGAATTTGTTTATAAAAACCAAAAGTCACTTTTAGACAAATTATGTTACTCCATTTCATCAATTAATAAACAGTTGATGTGTTCTAACTGAAATCAATTGTGTGGTGACGAAATTGTTACTGATTGACATAACTTGAAACTTGAGTTTTCCTATTTAAATTAGTAAGAACCGTTTTTATTTTTAATTATGTAAAATTATTGGTAGGTAACACTTAATGAAATGTCGAATTGTGTACCATGTACAAGGTGAGGTTCAAAAGAAATCCAAACCTTCCAAGTACAAGTTCCTTCATTGGAGTTCTTATATTGAGTGATACATTATATATGCTTCAATGTAAGACGATATTTTAAAATTTTCATTCTTTAACATTTATAATGTGACTTATAATTTTGGTGTAACCATATATACATATATTTTAAAGTAATTATATTTCTACAGCATCACGTAATGTATCCCAGAAAAAGCCAAAAGGACGGTCTCTGTACTCCATCGAATTTAGTCCTCAATATGAAGGAAGGCAAGGTGATAGTGATAGTGCAGATTATGATCATGAGCATATTCCCCATGCTGTTTCTCCAAAACCAATGACTCCACGGAGAGTTAAGAGACGTAGTGTAATGCAGAGGGGTTCCAGTGGACGTTATAGTACGAATAGTAGACGACATTCTACTGCTAGGTCTTCAACACGAAGCTCACGAAGGACAGCACAAAATCCTGTTACAAAGCTTTTAGAACAGCAAGAGAAAGTACAAGCATATGTAAATCCAACAAATCAATCTCAAACGGAAGCTCTTCCTAGTTATTTTAGTGTATCAAATAATAATTTATGGAAAAATAATGGACACACTAATCCTACATATCAGCAGTCATCAGTGCAGTCCTTAAACGAATCTGATGATTTCGATGAATTGTATAACAATCGACCTGCTTCTGTTAGGTCTAGTTATTCTAATTTTCATGGCACAAGAGTTTTAAATAATTCTGGGCCACAAATGTTTAATAATCACGCAACTGCTCAAGTTCCTCAGAAACGAAACAATCCTAATCGACAAAGTTTGCGTTCAAAGTTATTTTTAAGTAATGGACCTCCTGCATATAATGCTCAAGGTTCTGTTGATTCGGAAACAACTTTTTAAATTTAGGAATCTGTTATTTTCATCGAAATATTACTATTTATTTAATTATAATAGTTTAATTTCATTTTAGCAATAGTATAGGGAAAAGTGCCTTTTTTAAATTGGTGTTAATGTGATTGGAATCCTAATGGATGACATTTATATTTGTATAAATTGTTTCAGCTGATATTAAAAAGTTAAAAGTTCTATCTATATTTTTAATACAATTCTGTAAAATCTAAAATGTTTGATTCATATATTATCTTTTGTTTTTGATTAAAGCCACCATTTCTTTACAATTTTAAAATCAATATTTTTTTTATTAATTCATTGTACCTGCATATTTTATCTAGACTTTCAAAACTGTTATTATTTGTTATTGTTCTAAGGAAATACTTGTCTGTTATTTCAAATCATTTGCTTTTCATTGCCTACTATTGCTGTTGGGAAGAAAAATACATATTTTTGTAGATATTTGTATAGTTTTATTAATTTCAAAGTTAAGGTGCTTATGCGCTTATAACGTTTATGTTTTGCACCAGCTGCGCAATAAACGCTGCTTAAATCGAAGCTTTTAAGAAATTTAATGTTTCTAAAATAAAATATTCATTTAAAATCATAATGTTACTGATATTAACTCTAATTATTTATTTATTTTATACAATAATTTATTATATCTAATTGGCACGACACTCTTACTAATGATGCACGTTAGGCTACATCATTGTATTATATTTATGTGGATGTAATTATTGTAAAGACTGATGTAAACAATATTTTTCACTACAATGCCTTTTTAACAAATAATATGCCTAGTAAGAAGTATTTATTATACCTTTATATTATTTATGGTAATAATTTTAGTAATTTGTATTTAAAACTCACAAATTGTTTTTTAAAATGGCGAATGACTTTGTAATATTATTATTTATTGTATTGTACCTTTTTAATGTTCTACCAAAGTTCTACAATAAGTAGTAAAATATAATAGTTGTACATAAAAATTGAAACGCAGATGTTTCTGCTGCATAATTCTGCATTTGTTGTATTGTGAGTGATTATTTATGTCTAGCAATTATTTTGTAAACCACTTGTACATTGTGATAACATTTACAATTAGTTAAGATTCTATTCCATAAGTATACCGCCATTCAAAATTTCTGTTAAATTGGATAGTCAAAATAACTGCGGTTAATATGGAGGGTACGATCCTAAAGGACGTGTGACACATTTTATTGAGTAGAGGAACACAATAGGGGAAGATTAATGCTTGAAAATGTCATAGAGGGAAATATAAAAAAATGTTACTGGTATTCTACATGTAGTAAGGTCATAAGAACCTAATCTAACCTAATTTATTCTACAATATACTCAAAAATTGAAATTAAATAAAAGTTTCCAAATGACATTTTTGCACACCCTTATTGTGTTCCCATACTGATAACCTAACCCTTTCCTTTTTAAATAATTACTTCGACAGTTTTTATGCTAAAAAGAAAACTAAAAGCATAACAGGTAGTTACTTCAAAAAAGTGAAACGAGTCTAATTTACTTTTCTTTGTAAAAATTGACATTCAACATGTCCCATAAGGAATATTGATTAATTGTTAAAATTCATGTTTCCTTGGTAAATGATTAAAAACAAATCCAATTCACTTTTAACAATAAAAAGGGAAACATATAAGCTATCAAAGAAGAAATATTGAGTTATGTTCTACTTTTTTATATAAAAAGTATTCAGAAAATTCCACATTACGTACAATTTTGAGTCTCGTTTTAAATGATAAAAAAAGGGACTTACAATCAGTTAAAAGATAAACATTCAACAGCGTTTAGTTTTTAAGTAGTTTTAGTAATTTGAAAAAAAAAATACTTAAATATATTGAACACCTTTTAGGTTTCTTGTGAAGAACAAAAGAATTTAAGAAAGATGTTACTCTAGAATTATTGAAGTCTTAAGAATCTCGATTATTTTTTATATTTGGAAGAAGTCTACTTCTTTGATTTTTAAAAGGAAATAAGAGACTTAAAATAATAAGTCCGGAATATTGAACACTTTTTAAAAGTTCTTGTTACGTTTGATATTTAAAAAGAAGCAAAAAAAATCGGGATGACGCAGGAACGTTGATCAGCCTTTTTAGTTATATAAAAAGTTAAAAAGCTTATGACGAACAGCATTTAAGGTTTTTATCATTTTTATGATAAGAGAAAAATAATATTACTTTAGGAATATCATAAAGGATGAAAAACAGACGGTAGAACACTTCGTCGTTAGAAAGTTTATCTAATTATTTGAATATTTTCCAACTGTTTTATATCAAAGAATATCCCTTACAGTTAATGATTTGTTATATAATTACAAAAGAATTGATCCAACTGTGAGCATTGTTTTAATAAATCTCTTAATTCTTGTCCTTGTCTACCGATTAAGGGAATTATAATAGAGAAATTGATATAAGCTTTCCGTATTTATCTAATAGGACAAATACTACAGTGTGCAATTCAAACCAAAGAAGCTAACGATTAGATACGGAATTCACGCTTGAGATATTTGAATTGTGTTATCGGTGGCGTTTAATTATTTGGGGATTTATTAAAAATCCTTCACAAAATTTGTCTTGGCCGGCTTAGTGAACTATATTTTATAGAGATAAACCATTTTATCTCTACATTTCAGGTATTTTAATGATGAAAAACTATGACAAGTAAAACTTCTTTTTAATTAATTAATTAATAAGTACGGAGTAACTTTATCTTCAACATTTTTTAATTAAAGAAACGTAATTAATACGTAACCTGTAATACAAAAGTTTTTATTTTATCACGATTATCATGTGGATACAAAAATAGGATTAAATAAAATATTAATAGAGACAATACTTCTATATAGTTTTTAAATTCTTTAATGAATGTTGGAACTTCTGTTATTATTGTGAGTCCATTTGTCTATATGCAGTGTGTACTTTTTTGACGTTAGGGGACTTCTTATAGCCGATCACAAAAGAGGATTAGGCGAGAGCGACTGTCAAGGTTTTGATCGTCGTCAGCTAATTTTAACTGCTATAGAAAGCAGATATCTGTACAAAAGCAGTTTTGTCTTGTAATCTCTTCCCAAAGCGAAATGCAGTGGGTTACCTGGAGCAACATATTACAATAATTTCATAAAACTCGGTACCTACTTACTTGATCCCGAAACGGTCGAAATGTGTACTAATTTATGACTCAGGTAAAACACCAAACTTGTTGCAGACCAAAAAATACGAGGATGAGCAAATTTTGTATAAAAACCAGTAATATTTACTTTTAATTCAAAAGGCATTGCTTCGAAAGGGTTTATACTACTTTTACAAGTACTCTACAGCCTTTATTTGAGATTTTTTACTCGTCTTTAGGCTAAAGTTCCATCTGAAGGGGCTTCATTTTGGGAGTATTGCAAACATCCAAAATTCTGCAACAGCTTTTTTAAAATATAGTCCTACAGAATATTATTTCTAGCATTGCTATCAAACGAATGAAGAAATAGCAAGCCTAACACTAACTTTTACATATTATAGAAAAAGTTGTATAGATAAATTTATCTATTTACATGAAGTATTTCTTAGAATATAGAAATATTTTCTGTTTAACCCCCTTAAATGAATAAGGATAACAGTCATAATAATAAGTTGATACAAAAACCGTGTTCAAACTGTATAAAATAATTAATACTTGTTTAAAAAGTCCTCGGCATTTGCCAACACGGCTACGTGCTTTATAAAACAGCGCTAATAAGTAAACCTTTAGGATATACGTTTTTTCTTGTTCGTGTTTCTTTAAGTATTTGTGTTATCTACTAAATTATTTTATAAGTATATATATATATATATATATATATATATATATATATATATATTTAATATTAATTAATTTTGACTTTTAGTTAAAATAAACAATTTAAAAACAAAAAGATATATTATGATAAGGAAAAAAAATTGGAGTGCGAAATATAAAATACGTATATTGTTCTATAAGACTTTAAGTGTCTTACATCTACTAAAAAGAGATTATATCGAAAAGTAATGATAATAAAAAATAATCTATCATAAAATCGTTTCACGCTACTTGTAATCCTCTTAGTTTTATCATATGATTAAGATAGGGGGCGAATTTTACTAGTGCTTACTCAACAGAAGAGGGGTGGAGATGTTTTCAAAAGAGTGCTCACATAACTTGTGAATATCTTTTTAGGAGTATTATACACAGCGTTGTTCTATTAGTCTAATCATATTTAGGAATGCCATATTTTAGAGGTTTGCTGCGATATATATAACATATGTAAGTACATTCACATAAGGAAGTTAATGGTTACAATTTGTATACTCGGAAGTTGGATACGATTTTATTTACAAAAAAATATTTATAAATCTAATACTAGCCGTTAGTATTTGCGGTAGCCTCATCGAGTAGGAAATTGCGAGATAGGCTTCTTCAGAACTAAATAGAAACTAGGAAACACAACGAGGATGTAAGTAGGCAAAGGCCTTCATATCCCCTACAAACTGGGGAAATTGGATAGAACAAATCTTCAGCTTCAGCAGGAAGAAAGTCAGGGCTCTCGTGAAATCCTTATAGGCCACGGAGAACTGCGCTACCATAAAAACAAACTGGGGTTAACCACCATACAATTCTTCCTGTCATTTCTCTGACGAGGAAGTGGAAAATGTTACCATGGTGCTATCCACATGCTATGTTATCGTCCCGCGCTTTTTTGGTTGCCATGTTCAAGAAGCGGAAGGCGTTGCTTTTCTGTTATCGGTGTAGCTCCGGTTCCTGAGCACGAGCTCGCTACGCCTATATATATATATATATATACACCCACAAGGGTTTATTTACAATAATTTACATAACACAGGAACATATAGCGGTGCGGAAAAATACAATATTTACATAAAGAGACTAAAGACACATTAAAGTTCGGCTACAGTTGGGCACTGGATCTTTGCACTCTTGAACAGGGAGGCCTCTATGCAGCTGCATAGCGCGATTGGGGTTCAGGCTTCGATGCGGCTACTGAGCGCTATCGACTAAGGGTAAGGGGTGAGTCCGATCCTGCTGAAGAGCGCGATCGTCTGACTTCTGATTTTTTTAACTCTTGATCGCGATCGGAGAAAAATCTTCTGGAAGACCTCCCGAACTGGGCTATGCGGGATTCTTACCCGCTAAAAAACCCTGTGGATTCCGCGTACCGGTCACTAGGACCTCTCCGACGGAAACTAAATACGTGCTGTTGGTGGGTACGACCCGGTCTTTTTAGCCTTGGAAGGTGGCTAAAATATCTGGTGCGCTGCCCAATAGCGCGACGAGGATCTGCATGGGGCTGCTGGCTCTTAGTATAGCTTCGGCCAGCTTTATGATCACTGACTTGACCTTTAGAAGGTTAAGTTTTCCAAGAAAATCGGTCAACGATGTTATATACGCTGTGGGTTCTTTTTCGCCTCTCGTGACACTGGCGTACGATACGTATGTATTTTGGCCATGAGTCTCTGTAGAATGACAGAAGCACCCTAGCAAGTTGATGCAAATTAATTTGTAAGAATAGGATCTAACGTTGTTACGATAACACCCCTGCCTCCTCCTCTACTCTGTTAGGAATGTTTCGACTTGATGTGTCACTTTAAAAAGTGATGCGGTTCCCCAGCACCTTGCATGGAATTCGGATATCTACACTACTAAGCAGTGACTCTTATTCTTCCTTGCATTTCTGTAGAAGCGTTTCCAGGTATTCCGGAATCAGACCTTGTGTGCTTTTCCAGGGGGGTTCAGAGTCGACACTCTCTCAGCTGGAGTGATCGAGGGTACAGCTGCCATGCTTCATCTCCCTGAGCCTATAATGCGACTAAAGGCGCCTTGTGGACCTCTATATTGCCCCATGGCGTAGAAGTAAGTTGGTGTTGTGTGGTTTGCTTTGACCTCCAAAACTTCAATAAAATCAGTTCTGTTGTCCTCTACTTCATGAAAGTTATTACTATTTTAACTTGAAATGAAACTGTAATACTTTCACAAAAATATATTTTTTAATTCACTACTAAACAGTTTTTTTTTTAGATTTTATCTTTACGGTGATGGACACTAATATTACTTATTCTAGGACGGAGGAGTTTGTAACTGCATGAATTATAAGGGAAACAATATTTTACTAAAGCATGCAAGGTTAAATCATTTTATTGTAATGACTTAAATTGGCAGTTATCATCATCTATTAATCACCCTGTATATGAATACGCTTTATTATATTAACAGAAAACCATTTCTTTTTTTTTTTAAAAGTGTCCACATGCCTATATGTTGTTTGTTATCAACCGCCACTGGTTTTAACATAGCATGATAACTATGATATTAAAAAAAAGTTAGAGATTGTACATCTATTCGATCACAAAAGAAACCTAGAAGTGCCCACGTGTCTATGTGTTGTTTGTTATCAGCCGCCACTAGTTTTAACCCAACATGATAACTACAGTGCCAATACAAAAAACACAATCATAAATTATCTGATCGTAAATATTAAAATCTGAATAGATGAAGTATTTAACTCTTGTAGCTCCATTATAAATAATGAAGACACAAAATATAGACATTAATCACAAATTTTAAATATTTCATAAAGAAACCCAAACTGATAAAATAATTAATTCAAAATTCTTCGACCCTTGGCACAAATTATTACCAACTTTTTAATTATAAAACAGAACTAAAAGAATTTATCATATTACTTCTAACAACGACTATAACACTGATCTCGTCACTAATTTACTAAAAAGATTAGATAAACGAGACTTAAACTTATTTTATCCTTATACAACATTTAATATATCTTACTTTAAAAACTAATTCGCTATCCCTCGTAGGAAACATTTCTAACGACATAAATACGTAAATATATATATCAAAACGTACTAAAGATAAACTGTTTTTTTTTAAATAAAAAACTTAAAACGTTAATTTCCACAATTTTATTTATTATTATAGTGATTAACGTTTTAAGTTTTTTATTTTTAAAGTGAATATGAATTTCCATCAAATAAACGAAGAAACTATCAATTTTATAAACTGGTTTCTTTCAAAACAAATAATTCCTTATAATCATAAAAAGAGCAAACCAAATAAACTTTCAAAAACAGGAATATATTTGTAGAAATTAAACAACAATTACACTTGCACGAAATATTTAATAAAACACAAGATTTGTTTCTCTAGCATAGTAGCTTCGTCAGGTAAATGGTACAGCTATCTGAGGGTTGTTGAGTTTATATGTTAACATAATACAGCAATGGGGGAATTAATACTAACAGGATTACAAAATTTAAAATTTACAATTTAAATGTGATAACTAATAATATTGTTATGTTGAAATTTTAAATTGAGTTACGGAGAAAAATTTACATCTATTTATCGTTTAACAGTTAAAATAATGCTGTATGTTACATGTGTTAATTTCCATCGATTCGAAAAAATTTAATTTAATTTTAAAAATGATGGTTTTTCCCATTTTTGGGCATGTTCCGGCCTAAAATTGAAATATTCTTACCGGCAGCGTAAATTACGGGAAAACATACATGAAGAACTGTTATCTTTATTTCTTCCAAATGGAACCTTCATGTCCTAAGAAGCTATTGCAGAATTAAAGAATTTTTCCTAGCTCCAGTTTGGGTTCTAAAATTCAGAAAACAATCAGTCTAGTTTCCTTCTCAATAACCAACCTTCATTAATTTTTTCAGATTTTTTAAATTAAACAGTGAGGCATGAGAAATTAAGTTCGAAAAAACACATTTTTAACGATAGCCTCACCTTTTGTCCACTGAGAAGGCTGATAATTTAGCTGAAGTACTTGTAAATTATGTCCTTCGAATGACCAATTCGAAATTACAATCGAGCAAGGAGCAATTTTCACTATCTTATCCCGCTATAGCCTTTGTTTGAAGTTGACTATGTAGAGAGTTATGCAGGAAAAACTATCAAGAGAAGAAGTGAAAAGATGAATGACCTGAAGAGCTACTCAAAATGTATATATTAAGCGATTTCTGAACACTCCGAGTGTTGTTTTCTTTCTAAATTCTAACTACTACTACTCACTATTTGACGGAGAATTCTTTTATCACTGTATAATAATGTGTTAGACTAAAAATAATATCGATGTGGTGTTGTATTCCGGGCTTTTTAGCCGTGGTCCGTGGAATTTGATTCTTCCAGACGTTTCGCCGAACTTCGCTGACGGCATCTTCAGTGGTGACTGTGCTGAGTTGTAACTGATGCAGTTTGAGAACGGGTTACCATTCTTATACTGGAGTCGTTACGGTGAGTGGTTTTCCGGTTGACTGCGTCCATCTTGTTTTGTTGATCCGGACTTTTTCGGTTGGTGGCACTTTGTTTATTTTTCAGAGTAGGTTTCCAAGCTTTGCTGATGTGTAACCCATCATCTCTGTTTATGTTAGTAGGATATTGTTCTATTTCCAAAGCTTCACGTCTAGCTACATTGTAGAATCCTGAAGTTCTAACCAGGACAGTAGTATCTTTGAACTGTATGGTGTGGCCCTCCTCAAGCGCGTGTTGAGCTAATGCCGATTTCTCGGGTTGAAGTAATCTTATGGCTCGTTCGTGTTCTTTCCTCTTTGTCAATACGCTGCGCTGTGTCATCCCAATGTAGTCTTTACCACATTCACAGGGTATACGGTATATATGCTCCTGGTGTTAATAGTGGATCTAGAGAATCTTTAGCTGATCGTAGTTCATCTCGAATTTTGCGGGTGGGTATAAATGTTGTTTTTATTCCCTTTTTTCTGAGAATCTTAGCTATCCTATCCGTGATGTTTTGAATATAAGGAAGCCAAGTTACGATTTTTTCTTCTTCTTCGGTCGATGTGTTATTCCTGTTGTGGTGACTTCTCTGATGTATTACTTTCTGCATTTGAAATCCGTAACGACTCTAGTATAAGAATGGTAAGCTGTTCTCAAACTGCATCAGTTACGACTCAGCACAGTCACCACTAAAGATGCCGTCAGCGAAGTTCGGCGAAACGTCTGGAAGAATCAAATTCCACGGACCACGGCCAAAAAGCCCGGATTACAACACCACATCGATAGACGCCAGCCGTGAAAGCCTAAGAACTACAGTAAAAATACTATGGTAATGAGTTAACGTGCATACGTTTGTAATGGAAAACTGTGGAGCCATCTCCTCTGATAATAGGATATTTTCACCATTAATAATTAAATGTTTGAAGAATTTTTAGTAGGAGCAAATTCTAAATACATCAATGCGACATTAACCATTGAATCAATTTACACCCACTACGTTTTACCTCACAAAAAGAGGGAAAATTTTCTGTTACTGTTGTCACGCCCCCGCCGGGAGGTGAGGTAATATGTAGTGGGTGTAAATTGGTTCAATTGGTTGACGTCGCATTGATGTATTTAGTATATTCTCATTAGAACGTCTACATTCGAGGTGTTACGATTTAATCAAACTTTTTAATTAAAATCGCGCATATTTTGACATCAATGTCAATATTCAGTCATGTGATAGATGAGTTCTATAACGATAACGATACTAATATGTCCAAAATTGGACGGATTCATCTGGGGGCATTGTAAATGGTTGTAAATAGATTTTTGGAATATACCTTTAGTTTTTTTATTAGTACTTTGCTTATTTTCTGCGCTTATGATTAAATCACGGTGGTTGTGTTTACATGTGTGCTTATGATCTCGTTATTGTACGGACATTGAAGAGCATAGTAGTTTAGATTTGTTTTCCAATTATGTTCGATGTCATACACAGGTCTCTAAATGTAAAAGTTGAGCCATCAATCAGTCAAGCAGTTCGTTTGAAAAGAGATTCAAGCGTCTGTTATCCATATCATTTACAAACGGTAAAACCTCGTAGTTGAAAAATATGGATTAAAAAACATATTCTCTAAACCATCAACAATAGCCATTGGAATTAAGTTTACTACTCTTATCTGAATGTTTGCAGAAAGATATTTTGGCGGTCGATACACCCTGTATATAACATTCCATGTTCAAAATTTTTTGTATAAATATTATTTTGTATTATATTTCTTTGTGTATCTATGTAAATATTTCTTAACATTATTTTCTAAAGCTTAGCTTTTGTATTCTGTCCATCTGTGCCAATAACTTTTATTACTGTGCTTTCCTATAATCCCAGCTAACAGTTCAACTTCGTGTACTAACCGCATGACGTGTTTCCTTCGCTATCTCCCTAATTGCAATTTTACGATAGGTTTCTTCGGTGGTTTGGATCGTTGCTATATTTTGTCATATTTTTGGTCTCAAAATTTTCCATGTTTTCGGACTTCTCTATCGGCGTCCTACTCTTATTTACTATAGTCAAAAGGATTTGTAAATAAAAAAGTGATAATAAACAAAGTAGTGTTTATTCATTTATCGTTAAGATGAATTGTCACAAAGTAACGGCTGAGTTAATCCAATTTTTAAAACAATTCCTTTTTGCCTTGCTATATGAATCTTAATACTGATGATTGTGGTACTGAAACTGTTGCTAAGGATGATTTAGAAAATACAAAGGTTAATTGATAACCTACTAAGTTTTTAATGTCGATTGATAAGTATTTTTAATATTGCAAATTTTTTATTTGTTTTGTGAAAAAAAATCCTTTTTGACCTTGCTATTTGAATCTTAATTTAAATTATTGTCACTATAAGGATCGTTTTTGTCAAGTAATAATTGACTGAAATGGTAAAGCACTTAAATTTTCAAGAATCATTGAAGATCGTCTCTATCTTCCTGTCTATGCCTAGGACACCCTAGGTTTGAAAATAATTTAACTTATTTATTATTTAAATCGTCACTTCATAGATTGCCAATTCTGTATAGTCACTCTATTCTTGAGACTATTGACCAGCTAGTTGAAACATTTTTATTTTGTATTCTACAATATTCTCGCTTTTCTCATACATTCGTAGTATAATACATTATGACTTCAATTTCTTAAGTATGTAACAAGAAGTTTAAATAATTTAATTCACGTTTTCGTTTTCTTAATAATTATTGTTCAGCGGCATCTAAGCGACTTCTCTCTTTGTGGAAAGAAAAAAGGTGCTGCGTTCGTGGTGTCCCTTCATGTTTGATTGATGTAAAATTATTTCAACCAGTTTGTTCAATAAGAAAATCGCCCGATAAAGAAAAAATAATGTTTTAACTATAAAAGCTTAAATTACGAATATTACTACGTATTCCTGTCAATGTTACAGTTTCTTTAATTTTAGAAATGGATTGGTTGCTCGGCACTTGATGAAACATTTTACTAATTAGTTGAAGGAAAAAACACTTGGTATACGTTTCATAAATTTTATTTAAAATAACCTTAACAATTGTTTCGACTGTGACGTCGTTTTCAAAAGGATGACTAAACGGTAATTACTAAGAGTTGAAGGTAGTTTGTCCTATTTATAATACAGATTTTAATACGGGGGAAATCCCAAATTCCAGTTGGTCATTACATATTTGTTGATTCAGGTATTGGGCTCTGCTTATCGCTAATATTTCTAGTTTGTTTAGCCGTAAGCTTTTTTTTGACATTGTATAATAATTTTACATTTTGTGAATCTAAGGAATGCTTGTTCACTATACAATGATCAGCAATTCCTGTACATTTTTTGTTGTTTGTCGACCAGTCGAGCCTTAAAATATCGTATAGACGAACATGTAAAATCTATTAAAAACAACAAAAAATGTACAGGAATTGCTGAACATTGTACAGTGAATAAGCATTCCTTAGGTTTACAAAATGTAAAATTATTATACAATGTCAAAAAAAAGCTTACGGCTAAACAAACTAGAAATTTTAGCGATAAGCAGAGCCCAATACCTGAATCAACAAATATGTAATGACCAACTGGAATTTGGGATTTCCCCCGTATTAAAATCTGTATTATAAATAGGACAAACTACCTTCAACTCTTAGTAATTACCGTTTAGTCATCCTTTTGAAAACGACGTCACAGTCGAAACAATTGTTAAGGTTATTTTAAATAAAATTTATGAAACGTATACTAAGTGTTTTTTCCTTCAACTAATTAGTTTCTTTAGTTAGTATTTTTCCATGAAGGCTAAAGGAAGGGGCTGAAGCAAGTACCGAATTTATTTCACTAACAAATTTTTACACATTTCTGTTGCAATAATCCTTTCTACTGCTATCAAATAAGCATACATTTTCTCCCATTAATTTAACAAAATACATTCCAAAAAAAAAAAGATATTAAAATCATTCTTCATCTAATTATAAAAGATCACAGATCCTACAGCCCTCGGAGTAGTCCTTTGATTCCATATTTATATTTATTATATGGGTTGTAAAAGCCTTTCTGCCAGCGCCAACCTGATGAGGCCCGATAGGTCGAAACCGGTCGTGGGATATTGCTTTCAATGCGCTGTGCCTACTGTGTAGGACGCGTTCCAAATATGGGGTCTGTGATTCTTTATAATTAGACGAAAAACGATTTTATTACCTTCTTTTTTGGATTGTTATCTTTGTCTAATAATCGTTCGGAATCAACAGTGTAATTCAATACCGGTAGGGGTATTAGCCCTCGGAATAGTTGTTTCTGTTGATTCCATGTTTATTTTTAATAAAATACATGTTAAAACGTCGGAGGAGTCCGTCACTCTGGAAACGTGCCCCGACTCTTCAATGCGTCTCACGTTACTAAAAAGGGACGCGGCACGTACGCTGAAATGAGACGCCTCTGCCTGTTAGGTTCAACACAAGATGAGATGATACTTGGTGACGTATCACGGGAAATTTTTCAGTCACGGTGATGACCATCGCAAGTCGATATGTAATTTTTTCGAGGAGTTTATTACTTCAGCTATGGTAAAGATGGCTAAGAAATTTATACACTTTTAAAAATTTGGCAACAATCTCTTAGAAGAATTACCAAGTTCCCACGCCTGTCGTAAATGGAACATCTCTTATAATGCGAAAAACCACCCCCAAAATGCGTTTCACGTATATATGTTTTAAATTGTATTAGTAGAATAGAATTTTTATACGAGTTTGACATGCATTGCATTTAATGTTTTTTTCTTGTGTGTAATTCAATTCCACGTGTTGTTTTTGTAGCTACATAAAATGAGTAATATTTCCAATTTCTTAGAGTTTATTAACGTTTTCTAAACGTGTCTGCATTTTTTATAGCATGTTTTTGACTGGTACCTTCTTATAATAGTCTTCTGCATGTTGTGATTTTTCTGAACAGAGTTCAGCATCCCCAGATTTATAAATAATTTAAATAAAGATAAAGTACGAACATGGGTAGATATAAATATATGCAAATATATTTGCCTTTTTTATCGTAAGGAAATTTCTGGTAGCAAAAGTTCATGAATTTTAAAACAAAATAAAACCTACCGATCCTTCCCTGTCTTCTTTTATTTTTCTTATCTCGGTTGTAAAACAACTTTGCCATCGTAGAACACATTTATGTCGTTATTGTTATTCCAAGGTGTGCACTTATATCAAGTTGTATAAAAAATAATATAAACATTAATAGAATCAAACAAATAATTCCGAGTTTATTATTATTGGATAGAGTGATTATAAAATTTAAGAGCATAGGGTTTGACGGCTGGAATTTATAGCAGAGGTAAGATTTGGGTTGAAAGATTGTGAGTCATTGCCAAGACTTGGAGGTATATTTCCTATGCTGGTATAGACACTTTTACTTGGTAGTTGTATCGATAAAAGATACCGATAGCTCCTCGGTGTCGAATGAGAAGTATTGATATCTACTTGTATCGACCGTTTTTGATATGTAATTAGATTGAGAAATTAATATGTTACACCCAATCCATCTTTAATACCAAAACAAATGTACGACGCGCTGAGGAGTGGCGAGAAACTTGACTTGACAGGATCGCATTAGGAACGGTCCATGTTTTAAATTAATGGTTAAACTGTTATAAGATGCAATCATAAGTCCACACTTGTTCGAAGTTGTCTTTGACCTAAACCAGAAGGCCAATTGTAAGACGACGAAAAAATCACGTCTTGATCGTTATTAATATTTAGCTTGAAAGTCTACTTTATATTTTAAAAAATTAATCGAAAAAATCCACTTACATGGCACTGCCTAAAAATAATAAATTTTGAAGATACTTCCCTGAGTAGAATAAAACGGCCCAAGAAAAGAAACTGTCTGAAAAAACTGGCTACAGATAGGAATACTTTTTATCGATACTTAATTAGTACTTGGTCTAAATGAATAAATACTAAAAGTATTCGGTTTCGAAGTGCCATTGTTTACGTAGTTTTCACTGAAGATATTAGCCGCATTTTCCGACGGAATGTCCCGAATATTAATTCTACTAAAATAGATTTTATTTAACAGTAATTGGTCAACCGCTTATGAACAATATATTTAACTTTGTACTAATCATTAGGTACACGGGTTAAATTATATGTAAAATAATAAATTATGTAGTATGCAATGTTTAAATTTTAAATTTGTCGGCATTAGGATACCTGAAAGTGACTCATCCCAAACATCAAGGTGCACGTACTAGCATCTTGTATGTACATCGTTAGATAGTCAGTCAACAAATTGTAATAGTAGGGATAAGTTGTGCTCCCGCTAGCCCTCTCGTTTTCGTTATTTTGTCTTACTTTAATAAACAATTAAAACACAGTCGTGTTGTCGATCATTCCGCAATCACTAAAGCCAAATGACAGATAAAAAAACTGATTTAACACTAAATTATAATTCTATTATTTCAAATCGTTACTCACGTGGTATTTTGTATTTCTGAATTCATTGATCAGACGATAGCTAATGGAGGGCTGAGAACTATTGTGTTCTAAGTATCATTTTTGTTTCGTTTATTCTGCATCTATTGGTATATAAATTTATGTATTCGTAGAATTTCTTCTCCACCATTCTGATGCAACATTTATAGAAATAAAGTATGTTATTTTAATGCTCAACAAGAATTTACCTTCCTTCAGTGTTCAGATTTCCTAACTAAAGAATATTCAAAATTATTATTAAGCTTTTGTCTGTTACTTTTCAAAAAATATACCTACGTTTAAAAATGTTTGGGATTATATCTGCCAACTTTCTCTTGAACTTGTAAAACAAGGGGTAATAACAAAATATTCAAGGGCGGTACAGGCAAGAGGCAGTAATAGTTCGAAAAGAATCTAAGGAAAGAACTGTTTTTATCTTCACAATGAGTAGGCGCCTCTCGTATAGGTTACACTTATTCAATTTGAATAAGCTTTAAAAATTAATAAGGAAATCTGCACATAACGGGTTAGGTGTAGGTTAAGGTTATATTAAGGATCTTGTACATAGTGTTATGTTTTTGTAAAAATAAAACGTTAAACAAAGCAAGAGTACTCATTTTTGGTTCATCCTGAGCATATGCGAGATGATATGTAGCGAATATTAGTTCGATAATATCGCACATTTAGTTTAAGAAAAGTAAAATCAACGGACCACCCCTGCAGAAGTACTGTTAACAGATTACTAAATAACTAGTTTTTTATTTTATGACTATATTACTGTCGTTTTATATGTAAAATGAGGAACGAATGTGTGTTAATAACAAATTCATATGCATGTCTTAAGTAGTGCAGAATGTTAGAATCATAAATGTTCCTCTATAATTCTCTTATAGTTTTTACTTCTTTATTTTCAGAAGAACAGCCTGCTGCAATGCAGCATGCCAACGCATCGATTTCATCAACAAATCGGAAATTCTTTAAGTTTTGTCTCATTTGGCCTGTATTAGTAATTGTGGTCGAACGTAAACGAACGAGATGAACACTGAATTTCCTTGATGAGTATTTTTGCGAAATTCTAAACTACCTGTATATGTAAATACTTGTACAGCCTGTTAAATCTTTTCTTCTAATGGGAAGGTTAATTTTTGTCTTATATTTATTGTAGGATTTTATTCAACTTTTCTATGTTAAAAATAAACTGTTAAGTTTAATTTCATGAATTTATTTCTTCTGAGAATATTAAGTTCGTGGTCAGCGATCTGTTCATTTTGTCTTTATCAACAGCTTCGACAGAATACTGACCAACCTACTTGCTGCCGTAAAAAAAAAAACTTTTGAGTGTTTTATTCCCACCAGCTACTAACTTTAGTGGGCGAGTGGTTCCTCCAACCTATGCTGTAGTCCACATGTGGAGGCTAGGTCGAAAGACCGTCTCAGTCCCTTTTTGGAATCGTGTTAATGGGTACGCTGGTGACCTACCGAAAGATCTCTAGATCGTTTGCTGTTGTTACAGCGTTCAATAACCAACTACAGATAGCGTGGTGAATGCCATCTGTAAATTTTTGATTATCTTTCCTTTTTCGTAATTTCCTGGGATAATAAGTGAAAGCGAGACATAAAATAGTAAACAATCAAAAATTAGAAATAAAATTGAAAGATACTAGACAACCAAATTGATGAAGTAAAAGACATAAGTATCGAGGATGCATTGAATGATCCAGAATGGAAATTAGCAATACACTAAGAATTCAACATTTAAAACAATGCATACCTGAAAACTTACAAACATACCAGAAAATAGTAGTCCTCTCACGTGTAAGTGGATTCTAAGAAGAAAAGGCGATGGTCGATTAAAGGTCAGACTCGTAGCAAGATGTAATCAATTATATGGAACAGACTAGTTCGACATATGCACCAGTAGCACGCCATGCCACTGAGCTATGCTGCAAAGACACAATATTTCATCAAAACGTTTGATATAAAAACAGCATTTCTAAATGGTAGATTGACAGAAGAAATGTAAAATGTACATGACTCAATTGAAAGTGGATGTTGAAGGGTAGGTAAATTGTTTAATAATATAGATGAACTAAAACAACTATAAAATAAATTGTAGTTATTTAAAGGATTTAGACTTTGACGTAATTGATGATTAACCGTGTCTGTTTTATAAAAAAAGGACGACATTATTTGTACGTATACTGTCGGTTTAATTGTTGGCGAAGAAAAGAAGGAAGGGGAAAATATAATATTGTAACGAATTTTCTAGATCAACTTATTTATTTAAACAATTATTTATTTTACACTGTTTATATAACACTTAAACACTAATCCAACAACTTATTTATATGACCAGGAAAATGTGTTATTTATATCACTCAGTATATCGTATTTATATTACCACTTATTTATATCACTCGGTATATCGTATTTATATTACCATTCTACTATCAACTGTAAACTATAAACCGTGACGGTGTACTAAACTAAACTAAAACTGTAACTGTAACTGTAACTGTTCTTGACCGTCGACAACATAATATTTATAGAGGTATCGAAGGTTCTGGAGTAATCAGGAACGACCTTCCAGTATTTTCTCGAACTCCTATTATGTTGTTGTTTACTTATTGTTATCAAAGCGCCGTCCGACGACCGTATTCGAGGAACCCGTCTTATCTGTTTCCGGAACTCGCCGCCGCTCTTGTACACACACATACAGGCTCGTTACAATATTAAAATTGTCAACGAAAGTTATAATTATATCAAAGTGGGCAAAGCAAGGAAAATTAGACTACATTGGAATGGAGATAAAATTCTGATAAATAGATGTAGACATATTACGAAAATGTTAGAACGTTTCGGTAATTCTGACGCATAGAAGATTGAAAATGAAAAACAACTTAGACATAAACTGTATCGAGAAACAATAGAAAGGCTATTGTATTTGTCAAAAGTAACCCGTACAGACATAAGTTATGCTGTAAATGTTAAGTAAAACAATCAATGAATATACATTGAAAAATGATAGAAAGATCACTTATATTTTCATAATGAAGATATCTCTTACGAAATACTCTATTGGTTGAGCCGCCTATAGTATTTAATCTAAAAACCGATATACTATTATCTCCATATAGGACACTTCAGTACTCGTTAACAGCAAAGATGCGTATAATGGCCCAGCTAATATCAGGAAAGCATACCAACAGCAGAATATTAACCAAGAAGCAGTAGACTTATTAATGAATTCCATTACACCATTTATGATTTGGAAAAGTTCTATTCGACTTATAATTTCGTTATGTTTAAATCAGAAATTAATCAAATAGTAAAATGGTTGTCAATGATTTTCTTCAAGGGGCTTCGTATGGTAAAATCAACATTTTGAAGAAAAGGCCGACCAAACCTAAAAATCGTCATTTTTATAATTTAGAATCAGTGTTAGAGTCTGGAGCACTGGTTCTGTTGTTAGAACTGAATTTGGTCCCATTGTGTTGTTAACTTTTATCCTACGCATTGAAAGCAAACCTTGATGTCTATAAATATAAAGAACAATAAGAGAACTGAAAGAGGATTTGAAATAAAAATTGCGGACAGAATAAAAAGGTCAACATCGAGGGTTTTTACCTATATTAATATTGCCAAAGTTCGCTGCCAAATTGGAAATATGCGTGGTGGGAACATTAAAAAAACCTTTTTGGGTTTGATTCCCACCAGCCACTCGGGCTGGTGGGCGGGCAGTCCCTCCGACCTACACTGTAGTGCAAAGCCGGAGGGTAGGGCGTAAGGCCCTCTTCAGCCTCCTTACAGGAATCGTGAGAATGCGTGGGTGGTGTGGTTAGGGAGAGAAAAATGAGACGGACGAAATGAAGACAGAAGAGAAGTGATAGATTATCTGTGGAATATTACTGCCCCAGTATTTGCCTAAGTGATCCAAGGAAACCACAGAAAACTTAGACCAGAGCAGCCGGACTCGGGTACGAATCGGGAACATTAGAGAGATATTTAGAGGTCACTAGGATATTAAATATAAATTGTGATACGCTGGTGATAATAACAAGGAAGTCATATAAAAGGCGTCCAGCGATACAATCAATAGATGGGAACGTTTAGTCTTCGTGGAATGCGCTATAAATAAAAACTATGCCTCGTTTAGTCTTCTGCATGCATCAACATCTACTGCTTTGGAAAACTGGGCAGATTTTAAATTCACTACCATCAGAAAAATTGATGGATTACTACCAGCTAGTAAAAGTAATAGTACAGAATCAGGAACATAGCTACAAAAGTACAGTAATGGTATGGTTTTTCAGGAGGAAAGTTTGGTTTAAACTTGAACGATTTTTTGGGTCAATAGTAAGAAGGACGTTTTAGACTGGTGCAAGAAGTTCACGAATTGCGCAGCCAGCAATGAACCACAAAAACGATACTACGTTACCATACATCAGTTGAATCAGAGAATTGCTATTGATCCAACAGGACTATTTCTAGACACGGATGATGGAAATAAATACATCGTTCTGGCAATGGATTACATTACGAACTGGGATGAAGCAAATCAGATGGCCACCACTGTAGCAAAAGAGCTCGTTCAACATCTAATCAGGAGCTTCATTCCGCCTAGAATGGAAACAACAAGTAATCTGTAGAATATTAGACATTTATACAACCCTAAATACACCGCCACAACCACGTTCAGATGAAATGGTAGAAAGGATGAACCATTGTTTCAAATGGGATATCGATCGCCGATCCATGAAGCTATCGATCACTTGCAAAAGTAGTCGGGTCAAGGTACAAAATCAGTTCAAGAATGAAAGAAAGATGTTAGACTCACGACGAAAATGCACACAAATGAATACAATGAATTGTCATTTCCATTTGACGTCCAGATACTATAGGGGGCCAGATCTGCAGATCAGCGTCCAAAATTACCCCTAAAAACACCTTCAAATTTTGACACCATGGATATCATACTCGTGCCCAGTCCCCTTATTAAACTAGCATACCGTGTTTACTAAAGAAATACAAATATTCCATTAAATTATTGCCGATACCTACAACCATGAAAAGTTAAAAACATTCCTGAAACCGTATACTTTGCTACAAAGGCGACACCAGAAGCGGTAATAAGAGAATTCCAAATATGCTTGTGCAACATGTATGTATTAAATATTCAATTTGAAATGTATCCGCTCATTCATCTGCAAACTACTCCATTAGCGATTTAACCCTTTACCCTCTTGCAAGAGTAAGTATGTCCATCTTTATGAGCACTACAGTACAATACTGTTCTTTGTATAGCGTGAGCATCTCAAAATGTAATTTAATTTCATATTTTATATGTAAATTCGTAAAAACGAATAAATATTAAATTATGTGTTACGAAAACATAGATTACTTTACGATAAATGAATAAACAATACTTTGTTTATTATCACTTTTTTATTTACAAATCCTTTTGACTATAGTTTCGACAAAAAAGCTTGTCATTGTCAAACGAATAATTCAAATTGAATGAATATAAACAGATTTGTCAAAACAACACTACTGTACAATACCGTACATCTGTTTACATTAATTCAATTTGTAATCATTTGTTTTGACAAATCTGTTTATATTCATTCAATTTGAATTATTCGTTTGACAATGACAAGCTTTTTTGTCGAAACTATAGTCAAAAGGATTTGTAAATAAAAAAGTGATAATAAACAAAGTAGTGTTTATTCATTTATCGTAAAGATGAATTATCACAGAGTAACGGCTGAATCAATTCAATTTTTAGATTACCTTATATTTTAAACGGCATGTACATATTTTGTATTAAGAAATGTTTTGATTATTGCTTAAAAGTACTAAGTAGGGCATGCTCTCCATTTGATTCACAATTTGCCAGACAGCATACATAAATTGAAATATTTGACAAAAACATGCGTAGAGAATTGTGTACTATACATATTAGGAAACAATAAGGATTTAACAAGAAGGTGTTCATTCATTAATTACTCAAAGGAATGCCTGTGCGTAAGTACCATGGAGTTTATTTTGGTGGTAATCATCTACCAGTAAGAATAACCAGCATATATCTTATCAAGTATTGACTGTTCTACAAAGTTTTGCTAATAACATTACTAAATATAAGATGGCACAAAAAGCAATAACCTTTCCTAAAAAACAAGGCAATGTGTTCGTAAATCTTGTAAGGATAATTATAAGTAGAAGAGATGCGTTTACTATTTATGTATTCTTAAGTATTTCACCGAAGAAGGTACCTCACGCGTTATGATTAGAACTGATTTAGCGAGAGGCAACGGCAGCTGCAGAAACTGAATAAAATTATTAACTAAAAGTTAAGAACTACACGATGTGGCACGAGCACATATATAAATTCTACATTTCAAACGAGTATAGATGCTAAAATCTTTTTAACAACCAATTAGTATTAAAAAGGGGAATATACTTGTTAAAGAATTAATCGAAATGCAAGTTCTGATGGGATTTAAAAGAAATCGAGGAGAATTTAAGAACATAGACATTCATGGCCGGAATACATGGTAGAACTCAGATTTGGGCTAAAGGGCCGTAGTTTAAATGAACAGTTACATCCGACTTTTCGTTGGCACTGCGACTGACATCTGCAGTGGCACTGCGATGACGACGTGTGCATAGTTTATACCTGGAAGTATTGGCAACGACTAAGCGGAGGGTTGAACAAAATCTTTTGAATCTTTGAGTGTTGCTACTCATACTGGTGGGTGGGTAGCCCCTCCTACCTACATTGTAATGCAAAGCCGGAGAGTAGAGCGTTAGACTCCCTTCAGCCTCTTTTCAGGAATCGTGGGTGTAGGTAGGTTGTGGTTAGGGAGAGAAAAGGATGATACTGACGAAATGAAGACAGAAGAGAAGTGAAAGATTATTATTAAAGATTATAAACACAAGGCGGGTTCGGACATAAATGGCTCGTGGGTGGATTGAATGTTTCTGCTAACTTCTTTTTAGGGCTGGGTACCATTCTTTATTCAATAGAAGTTCCTCTTCTTTTCCAATAAAATTCATCGGATGTTAATATATTTCGATGGCCTCTCTATACATACGTGTGTAATAGACCGAAGCTGTGATAAAACAGTAGTTTCGTCGTAGATGATGACATAGTTAGGATTCCCTATTGAATATTCATCTAAGGTCGATTTCTCAGATTGTAAATAAAGACCCCCAATGGTCACTTTCCTTTTGGCAAACCACCGTTGAGGAGTAAGCAGGATATACAACTAAGTATGGAGTACCATGGGATAGCCGGTACATCTGAGGAATATCAATAAGGCCAAACCCATCTAATAATAACATTTAAGTAAACGTTCCTATGGCAAGTTGGATGAGACCATATCGAAAAGTTTTTGGAACAGGCCAGGCATTCTTTTATCTACAGTCTATTGTAGAACGATGTCACAATGTCTTCATATTTACTTTGTTGATCTTTACAAGGCTCTTAATAAATTTCTCGTATCATTTCTTTTTGAAACTTTTGAGATTGATGATAGATACGCCAGAACAATCACAAATCTGGACTTGTTTCACCGGAAAACGGAAATTCCAAAGGAATACAGATTAAATGAGGATTGAAACAGGGCCGTTTATTGTCACCAATATTTCAACATCTATTCGAAAGAGTCATATGAAATTAATGCAAGTATCGTATTGAATGGATAACTCATAGACGATTTAAGATAATGAGGTACTTTTTCGTTTTGCTTTTTGAATCTAGGATCAATAGAAGATACACTTACAATAACAAATTTAGCATCAAACAAACATTAAATTAAATATACCAGAAAAGATACATACAACTAAAAAGTAAAAACAGCATCAGAAGATATTCATATAAATACTCCATATTCCTACTATAACACTTTGAATGAAAGCACAAGTACATAATAATAACACACAGTAAATGCTGATGAAGAATCAGCTGTAGCAATTATAGAAGTAAACAAAATTCGAAAAATTAAATGAAAACAGTAGTGTATATCATCATGAACAAGGAATTTGGGCAATCCTTACTATCCACTTGAGATACGTTGTCGATAACGTACTTTTGTCTGTAACATAAAGTATCAAAATAAATTGAAATCATGGTGTGACAAGTAATAGAATCATAGGGACAGTGGTGCACATTAACAAAAATTATCCCCAGAAAGTTTAAAAGGAATATTCTGAGCTGGTGCCTAAATGAACAGAGAGAAGAGATTGCTGGATGTGTCATTAATAAAATGAAGAACGTCATGTGCAATAGCAAATTAATCATAGGAATCAGGAATGTAGAGGTGTGTCCCGATTCTATCGAATAAATACAAATTATAAAATGGTTAAGCTGATAGTTAAATACAAATCGTGCTTTTAAAGTGATGGTGTTCTCGGTGGTATATGTTTCATCATAAATAAAATGAAAAAAAAAGCATCTGGAAATATTTTCAACATCTTGGGTAGTCCTTAAAATACATTAAAGAAAAACTAACACAGAAAGAAAACGTATGAACAAAAATACAACAAACCATGAAGGATTCTCAAAGGGAGACATGGAGGTTGACAACATTACAATACTGAATATATGTGAAATACATGAATATAACATGTATAAGTGTATTTAAAAGATCGAGGAAAAGATTATGAAGGAAATATGATTTATATTGGTATGTGAAACAAAAGCAAACTATTTGTGGTTGACGAAGGAACGTAGACTGAGAAGCTAAAAATAAATATGAACCTATGGGACATATTATCGACGAAAAACTAAAAGGCAAAAGAAAATTGGGAATTCGCAAAACATCATGAATCAAGAATGTAAGAGTCGGAATGGATAGGTATCCAAAATTATACTTCTATTTGTAGTGGACAAGATAATGCGGAGAAATTCCCTCAAGGATTACGAACAAGATAAAAGATAATCATGACCAGTAACGCAGATTTAACTATATATATTCATGAATAGGGTTACAATCGATTTTAACTTCTAATTCAGTTACTAGTACCAACAAAAGTCATGGTGGTATGACCGAAAAAATATTAAATATTTCAGAAAGGTACCTTAACAAAAAACTGGAGTTATACAAAAAAAACAATGCAAACGAGCAACATATCTTAGAAACGTGTAATGCAGTAACAACAATTTCATTATTACACATATACTTCCACGTACTAGATGTTATTATCATCGTTTGTGGAGAGTAACTACGACCAGTAACACCATTTATTTCTTGGATGCTCATGGCTTGGGTTACGATTAATTTTAACCTCAAGACTAGTTAATACCGACAAAAATTAGTCAATAATTGAACTATATACGTTATTGTTTTAGTTTTACTATAATTGTGGTAAAATTATTCCACCATTCTATCTTAAGGTTCTCGTTTCTATTTTTATTTTCAAAACAGTACAGATAAATGCCTAAACAGCCATGTCAGTTTTTATAAACTGTTCGATATAGAAAAATCAATAACCAACCTTTATAGAATGTAATGGCGTTCGGTATCACAGATTGAGCAAGAGACATCCATGGCTTGGGTTAAGATTAATTTTAACCTCAAAACCAATTACTGCTAACAATAATTTTTGCCAGCAGTTGAATTATAAAAATATCTTTTCGAATTTAAGTGGTACAAAATTATTGTACCCTAGCACTGAACCAACATTGGCCCTTAATAGAACACAAATGTCACAGACAAAGATATAACTCGTTGATCATCCACATTTATTAAGAATAATCATGACCATTAATACATTTTGGGCTCTGAGCATTAATACCTTGGGTTAAGATTAGTTTTTACACCAAGACCAGTTACTGCCAACAATAAGTTTTGTCAGCAGTTGCATTATCAAAATATCTGTTCGAATTAAAGTCGTTCAAATTTATCGTACCCCAGCACTGAACCAACATTGGTCCTTAATAGAACACAAACGTCACAGATAAAGATGTACCTCGTTGATCATCCACATTTATTAAGAATAATCATAACCATCAATACATTTTGGGCTCTGAGTATTAATAACTTGGGCTGAGATTAGTTTTAACCTCAAGACCAGCTACTGCTAACAATAAGTTTTGTTAGCAGTTGCATTATAAAAATATTTGTTCGAACTTAAGTGGTACAAAATAATTGTACCCCAGCATTGAACCAACATTAATCCTTAATAGAACACAACAGTCACAGACAAAGATGTAACTCATTGATCATCCACTTTTATGAAGAATAATCATAACCATCAATACATCTTGAGCTCTGAGTATTAATACCTTGGGTTAAGATTGGTATTAACTTCAAGACCAGTTACTGCCAACAATAATTTTTGTCAGCAGTTGCATTATAAAATTAACTGTTCGAATTTAAGTGGTACAAAACAATTGTACCCCAGCACTGAACCAACATAGGTCCTTAAAAAACACAAGAGTCACAGACAAAGATGTAATTCGTTGATCATCCACTTTTATGAAGAATAATCATAACCATCAATACATCTTGGGTTCTGAGTATTAATGCCTTGGGTTAATATTAGTTTTAACCTCAAGACCAGTTACTGCCAACAATAATTTTTGTCAGCAGTTGCATTATAAAATTAACTGTTCGAATTTAAGTAGTACAAAACAATTGTACCCCAGCACTGAACCAACATAGGTCCTTAAAAAACACAAGAGTCACAGACAAAGATGTAATTCGTTGATCACCCTCTTTTATGAAGAATAATCATAACCATCAATACATCTTGGGCTCTGAGCATTGATACCTTGGGCTAAGATTAGTTTTAACCTCAAGACTAGTTACTGCCAACAATAAGTTTTGTTAGCAGTTGCATTATAAAAATATCTTTTCGAATTTAAGTGGTACAAAATTATTGTACCCTAGCACTGAACCAACATTGGCCCTTAATAGAACACAAATGTCACAGACAAAGATATAACTCGTTGATCATCCACCTTTGTTAAGAATAATAATAACCATCAATACATTTTGGGCTCTGAGTATTAATACCTTGGGTTAAGATTAGTTTTTACCTCAAGACCAGTTACTGCCAACAATAATTTTTGTCAGGAGTTGCATTATAAAAGTAACTGTTCGAATTTAAGTGGTACGAAATTATTGGACCCCAGCACTGAACCAACATTGGTCCTTAATACGACACAGAAGTGATAGACAAAGATGTATCTCGTTGATCATCTACTTGGATGAAGAATAATCATAACCATCAATACATTTTGGGCTCTGAGTATTAATACCTTGGGTTAAGATTAGTTTTAACCTCAAGACCAGTTACTGCTTACAATAGTTTTTGTCAGCAGTTGCATTATAAAAGTAAGTGTTCGAATTTAAGTGGTACAAAATAGTTGTACCTCAGCACTGAACCAACATTGGTCCTTAATACAACACAGAAGTCATAGACAAAGATGTAACTCGTTGATCATCCACTTTTATGAAGAATAATCATAACCACCAATACATTTTGGGCTAGGAGAATTAATACCTTGGGTTAAGATTAGTTTTAACGTCAAGACCAGTTACTGCCAACAATAAGTTTTGTTAGCAGTTGCACTATAAATATATCTGTTCGAATTTAAGTGGAACAAAATTATTGTACCCCAGCACTGAACCAACATTGGTCCTTAATAGAACACAAATGTCACAGACAAAGATGTATCTCGTTGATCATCCACTTTTATGAAGAATAATCATAACCATCAATACATTTTGAGCTCAGAGTATTAATACCTTGGGTTAAGATTAGTTTTAACCTCAAGACCAGCTACTGCCAACAATAAGTTTTGTTAGCAGTTGCATTATAAAAACATCTTTTCGAATTTAAGTGGTACAAAATAGTTGTACCCCAGCACTGAACCAACATTGGTCCTTAAAAAACACAAGAGTCACAGACAAAGATATAACTCGTTGATCATCCACTTTTATGAAGAATAATCATAACCATCAATACATCTTGGGATCTGAGTATTAATACCTTGGGTTAGGATTAGTTTTAACCTCAAGACCAGTTACTGCAAACAATAATTTTTGTCAGGAGTTGCATTATAAAAGTAACTGTTCGAATTTAAGTGGTACAAAATAATTGTAACCCAGCACTGAACCAACATTGGTCTTAAAATAGAACACAAAAGTCACAGACAAATATGTAACTCATTGATCATCCACCTTTATGAAGAATAAACATAACCATCAATACATCTTGAGCTATGAGCATTAATACCTTGGGCTAAGATTAGTTTTAACCTCAAGACCAGTTACTGCCAACAATAAGTTTTGTTAGTAGTTGCACTATAAATATATCTGTTCGAAATTAAGTGGAACAAAATTATTGTACCCCAGCACTGAACCAACATTGGTCCTTAATAGAACACAAATGTCACAGACAAAGATGTATCTCGTTGATCATCCACCTTTATGAAGAATAATCATAACCATCAATACATTTTGGGCTCTGGGTATTAATACCTTGGGTTAAGATTAGTTTTAACCTCAAGACCAGTTACTGCCAACATGAATTTAAGTGGTACAAAATTATTGGACCCCAGCACTGAACCAACATTGGTCCTTAATAGAACACAAATGTCACAGACAAAGATGTATCTCGTTGATCATCCACTTTTATGAAGAATAATCATAACCATCAATACATCTTGGGCTCTGAGTATTAATACCTGGGGTTAAGATTAGTTTTAACCTCAAGACCAGTTACTGCCAACAATAAGTTTTGTTAGCAGTTGCACTATAAATATATCTGTTCGAATTTAAGTGGAACAAAATTATTGTACCCCAGCACTGAACCAACATTGGTCCTTAATAGAACACAAATGTCACAGACAAAGATGTATCTCGTTGATCATCCACCTTTACGAAGAATAATCATAACCATCAATACATTTTGGGCTCAGAGTATTAATACCTTGGGGTAAGATTAGTTTTAGCCTCAAGACCAGCTACTGCCAACAATAAGTTTTGTTAGCAGTTGCATTATAAAAACATCTTTCCGAATTTAAGTGGTACAAAATAGTTGTACTCCAGCACTGAACCAACATTGGTCCTTAAAAAACACAAGAGTCACAGACAAAGATGTAACTCGTTGATCATCCTCTTTTATGAAGAATAATCATAACCATCAATACATCTTGGGCTCTGAGTATTAATACCTTGGGTTAAGATTAGTTTTAACCTCAAGACCAGTTACTGTAAACAATAATTTTTGTCAGGAGTTGCATTATAAAAGTAACTGTTCGAATTTAAGTGGTACAAAATAATTGTAACCCAGCACTGAACCAACATTGGTCTTAAAATAGAACACAAGAGTCACAGACAAAGATGTAACTCATTGATCATCCACCTTTATGAAGAATAAACATAACCATCAATACATCTTGAGCTCTGAGTATTAATACCTTGGGTTAAGATTGGTATTAACTTCAAGACCAGTTACTGCCAACAGTAATTTTTGTCAGCAGTTGCATTATAAAATTAACTGTTCGAAGTTAAGTGGTACAAAACAATTGTACCCCAGCACTGAACCAATATTGGTCCTTAAAAAACACAAGAGTCACAGACAAAGATGTAACTCGTTGATCATCCTCTTTTATGAAGAATAATCATAACCATCAATACATCTTGGGCTCTGAGAATTGATACCTTGGGTTAAGATTAGTTTTAACCTCAAGACCAGTTACTGCCAATAATAAGTTTTGTTAGCAGTTGCATTATAAAAATATCTTTTCGAATTTAAGTGGTACAAAATTATTGTACCCTAGCACTGAACCAACATTGGTCCTTAATAGAACACAAATGTCACAGACAAAGATATAACTCGTTGATCATCCACATTTGTTAAGAATAATAATAACCATCAATACATTTTGGGCTCTGGGTATTAATACCTTGGGTTAAGATTAGTTTTAACCTCAAGACCAGTTACTGCCAACATGAATTTAAGTGGTACAAAATTATTGGACCCCAGCACTGAACCAACATTGGTCCTTAATAGAACACAAATGTCACAGACAAAGATGTATCTCGTTGATCATCCACTTTTATGAAGAATAATCATAACCATCAATACATCTTGGGCTCTGAGTATTAATACCTGGGGTTAAGATTAGTTTTAACCTCAAGACCAGTTACTGCCAACAATAAGTTTTGTTAGCAGTTGCACTATAAATATATCTGTTCGAATTTAAGTGGAACAAAATTATTGTACCCCAGCACTGAACCAACATTGGTCCTTAAAAAACACAAGAGTCACAGACAAAGATGTAATTCGTTGATCATCCACTTTTATGAAGAATAATCATAACAATCAATACATTTTGGGCTCAGAGTATTAATACCTTGGGGTAAGATTAGTTTTAACCTCAAGACCAGTTACTGCCAACAATAAGTTTTGTTAGCAGTTGCATTATAAAAACATCTTTTCGAATTTAAGTGGTACAAAATAGTTGTACCCCAGCACTGAATCAACATTGGTCCTTAAAAAACACAAGAGTCACAGACAAAGATGTAACTCGTTGATCATCCACTTTTATGAAGAATAATCATAACCATCAATACATCTTGGGCTCTGAGTTTAATACCTTGGGTTAAGATTGGTGTTAACTTCAAGACCAGTTACTGCCAACAGTAATTTTTGTCAGCAGTTGCATTATAAAAATATTTGTTCGAATTTAAGTGGTTCAAAATTATTGTACCCCAGCACTGAACCAAAATTGGTCCTTAATAGAACACAAAGGTCACAGACAAAGATGTAACTCGTTGATCATCCTCTTTTATGAAGAATAATCATAACCATCAATACATCTTGGGCTCTGAGCATTGTTACCTTGGGTTAAGATTAGTTCTAACCTCAAGACCAGTTACTGCCAACAATAATTTTTGTCAGGAGTTGCATTATAAAAGTAACTGTTCGAATTTAAGTGGCTCAAAATTATTGTACCCCAGCACTGAACCAAAATTGGTCCTTAATACGACACAGAAGTGATAGACAAAGATGTAACTCGTTGATCATCCACTTTTATGAAGAATAATCATAACCATCAATACACCTTGGGTTCTGAGTATTAATGCCTTGGGTTAATATTAGTTTTAACCTCAAGACCAGTTACTGCCAACAATAAGTTTTGTTAGCAGTTGCATTATAAAAATATTTGTTCGAATTTAAGTGGTTCAAAATTATTGTACCCCAGCACTGAACCAAAATTGGTCCTTACTACGACACAGAAGTGATAGACAAAGATGTAACTCGTTGATCATCCACTTTTATGAAGAATAATCATAACCATCAATACATCTTGGGCTCTGAGTATTAATACCTTGGGTTAAGATTAGTTTTAACCTCAAGACCAGTTACTGCAAACAATAATTTATGTCAGGAGTTGCATTATAAAAGTAACTGTTCGAATTTAGGTGGTACAAAATAATTGTACCCCAGCACTGAACCAACATTGGCCCTTAATAGAACACAAAAGTCACAGACAAAGGTGTGTCTTGTGGATCAACCACTTTTATGAAGAGTAATCATAACCATCAATACATTTTGGGCTCTGAGTATTAATACCTTGGGTTAAGATTAGTTTTAACCTCAAGACCAGTTACTGTCAACAATAAGTTTTGTTAGCAGTTGCATTATAAAAATATCTTTTCGAATTTAAGTGGTACAAAATAATTGTAACCCAGCACTGAACCAACATTGGTCCTTAATAGAACACAAAAGTCACAGACAAAGATGTAACTCGTTGATCATCTACTTTTATGAAGAATAATCATAACCATCAATACATCTTGGGCTCCGAGTATTAATACCTTGGGTTAAGATTAGTTTTAACCTCAAGGCCAGTTACTGCCAACAATAAGTTTTGTTAGCAGTTGCATTATAAATATATCTGTTCGAATTTAAGTGGTACAAAATTATTGTACCCTTGCACTGAACCAACACTGGTCCTTAATGCGACACAGAAGTCATAGACAAAGATGTAACTCGTTGATCATCCACTTTTATGAAGAATAATCATAACCATCAATACATTTTGGGCTCTGAGTATCAATACCTTGGGTGAAGATTAGTTTTAACCTCAAGACCAGTTACTGCCAACAATAAGTTTTGTTAGCAGTTGCATTATAAAAATATCTGTTCGAATTTATGTGGTTCAAAATTATTGTAACCCAGCACTGAACCAACATTGGTTCTTAATAGAACACAAACGTCACAGACAAAGATGTAACTCGTTGATCATCCACTTTTATGAAGAATAATCATAACCATCAATACATTTTGGGCTCTGAGTATTAATGCCTTCGGTTAAGATTAGTTTTAACCTCAAGGCCAGTTACTGCAAACAATAATTTTTGTCAGGAGTTGCATTATAAAAGTAACTGTTCGAATTTAAGTGGTACAAAATAGTTGGACCCCAGCACTGAACCAACATTCGTCTTTAAAAAACACAAGAGTCACAGACAAAGATGTAACTCGTTGATCATCCACTTTTATGAAGAATAATCATAACCATCAATACACCTTGGGTTCTGAGTATTAATGCCTTGGGTTAATATTAGTTTTAACCTCAAGACCAGTTACTGCCAACAATAATTTTTGTCAGGAGTTGCATTATAAAAGTAACTGTTCGAATTTAAGTGGTACAAAATAATTGTAACCCAGCACTGAACCAACATTGGTCCTTAAGAGAACACAAAAGTCACAGACAAAGATGTATCTCGTTGATCATCTACTTGTATGAAGAATAATCATAGCCATCAATACATTTTGGGCTCTGAGCATTGATACCTTGGGTTAAGATTAGTTTTAACCTCAAGACCAGTTATTGCCAACAATAGGTTTTGTCAGCAGCTGCATTATTAAAATATCTGTTCGAATTTATGTGGTTCAAAATTATTGTAACCCAGCACTGAACCAACATTCGTTCTTAATAGAACACAAACGTCACAGACAAAGATGTAACTCGTTGATCATCCACTTTTATGAAGAATAATCATAACCATCAATACATCTTGGGCTCCGAGTGTTAATACCTTGGGTTAAGATTAGTTTTAACCTCAAGACCAGTTACTGCCAACAATAGGTTTTGTCAGCAGTTGCATTATTAAAATATCTGTTCAAATTTAGGTGGTACAAAATAATTGTACCCCAGCACTGAACCAAAATTGGTCCTTAATAGAACACAAGAGTCACAGACAAAGGTGTGTCTTGTGGATCAACCACTTTTATGAAGAGTAATCATAACCATCAATACATTTTGGGCTATGAGCATTAATACCTTGGGCTAAGATTAGTTGTAACCTCAAGACCAGTTACTGCCAACAATAAGTTTTGTTAGCAGTTGCATTATAAAAATATCTGTTCGAATTTAAGTGGTTCAAAATTATTGTAACCCAGCACTGAACCAACATTGGTTCTTAATAGAACACAAACGTCACAGACAAAGATGTAACTCGTTGATCATCCACTTTTATGAAGAATAATCATAGCCATCAATACATCTTGGGCTCTGAGTATTGATACCTTGGGTTAAGATTAGTTTTAACCTCAAGACCAGTTACTGCCAACAATAGGTTTTGTCAGCAGTTGCATTATTAAAATATCTGTTCAAATTTAGGTGGTACAAAATAATTGTACCCCAGCACTGAACCAAAATTGGTCCTTAATAGAACACAAAAGTCACAGACAAAGGTGTGTCTTGTGGATCAACCACTTTTATGAAGAGTAATCATAACCATCAATACATTTTGGGCTCTGAGTATTAATACCTTGGGTTAAGATTAGTTTTAACCTCAAGACCAGTTACTGTCAACAATAAGTTTTGTTAGCAGTTGCATTATAAAAATATCTTTTCGAATTTAAGTGGTACAAAATAATTGTAACCCAGCACTGAACCAACATTGGTCCTTAATAGAACACAAAAGTCACAGACAAAGATGTAACTCGTTGATCATCTACTTTTATGAAGAATAATCATAACCATCAATACATCTTGGGCTCCGAGTGTTAATACCTTGGGTTAAGATTAGTTTTAACCTCAAGGCCAGTTACTGCCAACAATAAGTTTTGTTAGCAGTTGCATTATAAATATATCTGTTCGAATTTAAGTGGTACAAAATTATTGTACCCTTGCACTGAACCAACACTGGTCCTTAATACGACACAGAAGTCATAGACAAAGATGTAACTCGTTGATCATCCACTTTTATGAAGAATAATCATAACCATCAATACATTTTGGGCTCTGAGTATTAATACCTTGGGTGAAGATTAGTTTTAACCTCAAGACCAGTTACTGCCAACAATAAGTTTTGTTAGCAGTTGCATTATAAAAATATCTTTTCGAATTTAAGTGGTACAAAATTATTGTACCGGTGCACTGAACCAACATTGGTTCTTAATAGAACGCAAATGTCACAGACAAAGATGTATCTCGTTGATCATCCACTTTTATTAAGAGTAATAATAACCATCAATACATTTTGGGCTATGAGCATTAATACCTTGGGCTAAGATTAGTTGTAACCTCAAGACCAGTTACTGCCAACAATAAGTTTTGTTAGCAGTTGCATTATAAAAATATCTGTTCGAATTTAAGTGGTTCAAAATTATTGTAACCCAGCACTGAACCAACATTGGTTCTTAATAGAACACAAACGTCACAGACAAAGATGTAACTCGTTGATCATCCACTTTTATGAAGAATAATCATAACCATCAATACATCTTGGGCTCTGAGTATTGATACCTTGGGTTAAGATTAGTTTTAACCTCAAGACCAGTTACTGCCAACCATAGGTTTTGTCAGCAGTTGCATTATTAAAATATCTGTTCAAATTTAGGTGGTACAAAATAATTGTACCCCAGCACTGAACCAAAATTGGTCCTTAATAGAACACAAAAGTCACAGACAAAGGTGTGTCTTGTGGATCAACCACTTTTATGAAGAGTAATCATAACCATCAATACATTTTGGGCTCTGAGTATTAATACCTTGGGTTAAGATTAGTTTTAACCTCAAGACCAGTTACTGTCAACAATAAGTTTTGTTAGCAGTTGCATTATAAAAATATCTTTTCGAATTTAAGTGGTACAAAATAATTGTAACCCAGCACTGAACCAACATTGGTCCTTAATAGAACACAAAAGTCACAGACAAAGATGTAACTCGTTGATCATCTACATTTATGAAGAATAATCATAACCATCAATACATCTTGGGCTCCGAGTGTTAATACCTTGGGTTAAGATTAGTTTTAACCTCAAGGCCAGTTACTGCCAACAATAAGTTTTGTTAGCAGTTGCATTATAAATATATCTGTTCGAATTTAAGTGGTACAAAATTATTGTACCCTTGCACTGAACCAACACTGGTCCTTAATACGACACAGAAGTCATAGACAAAGATGTAACTCGTTGATCATCCACTTTTATGAAGAATAATCATAACCATCAATACATTTTGGGCTCTGAGTATTAATACCTTGGGTGAAGATTAGTTTTAACCTCAAGACCAGTTACTGCCAACAATAAGTTTTGTTAGCAGTTGCATTATAAAAATATCTTTTCGAATTTAAGTGGTACAAAATTATTGTACCGGTGCACTGAACCAACATTGGTTCTTAATAGAACGCAAATGTCACAGACAAAGATGTATCTCGTTGATCATCCACTTTTATTAAGAGTAATAATAACCATCAATACATTTTGGGCTATGAGCATTAATACCTTGGGCTAAGATTAGTTGTAACCTCAAGACCAGTTACTGCCAACAATAAGTTTTGTTAGCAGTTGCATTATAAAAATATCTGTTCGAATTTAAGTGGTTCAAAATTATTGTAACCCAGCACTGAACCAACATTGGTTCTTAATAGAACACAAACGTCACAGACAAAGATGTAACTCGTTGATCATCCACTTTTATGAAGAATAATCATAACCATCAGTACATCTTGGGCTCTGAGTATTAATGCCTTCGGTTAAGATTAGTTTTAACCTCAAGGCCAGTTACTGCCAACAATAATTTTTGTCAGGATTTGCATTATAAAAGTAACTGTTCGAATTTAAGTGGTACAAAATAGTTGGGCCCCAGCACTGAACCATCATTGGTCCTTAAAAAACACAAGAGTCACAGACAAAGATCTAACTCGTTGATCATCCTCTTTTATGAAGAATAATCATAACCATCAATACATCTTGGGCTCTGAGCATTGATACCTTGGGTTAAGATTAGTTTTAACCTCAAGACCAGTTACTGCCAACAATAAGTTTTGTTAGCAGTTGCATTATAAAAATATTTGTTCGAATTTAAGTGGTTCAGAATTATTGTACCCCAGCACTGAACCAAAATTGGTCCTTAATAGAACACATGTCACAGACAAAGATGTAACTCGTTGATCGTCCACTTTTATGAAGAATAATCATAACCATCAATACATCTTGGGTTCTGAGTATTAATGCCTTGGGTTAATATTAGTTTTAACCTCAAGACCAGTTACTGCCAACAATAATTTTTGTCAGGAGTTGCATTATAAAAGTAACTGTTCGAATTTAAGTGGTACAAAATAGTTGTACCCCAGCATTGAACCGACATAGGTCCTTAAAAAACACAAGAGTCACAGACAAAGATGTAACTCGTTGATCATCCACTTTTATGAAGAATAATCATAACCATCAATACATCTTGGGCTCTGAGTATTAATACCTTGTGTTAAGATTAGTTTTAACCTCAAGACCAGTTACTGCAAACAATAAGTTTTGTCAGGAGTTGCATTATAAAAGTAACTGTTCGAATTTAAGTGGTACAAAATAATTGTAACCCAGCACTGAACCAACATTGGTCCTTAATAGAACACAAAAGTCACAGACAAAGATGTATCTCGTTGATCATCTACTTGGATGAAGAATAATCATAACCATTAATCATTTTGGGCTCTGAGCATTGATACCTTGGGTTAAGATTAGTTTTAACCTCAAGACCAGTTACTGCCGACAATAGGTTTTGTCAGCAGTTGCATTATTAAAATATCTGTTCGAATTTAGGTGGTACAAAATAATTGTACCCCAGCACTGAACCAACATTGGTCCTTAATAGAACACAAAAGTCACAGACAAAGGTGTGTCTTGTGGATCATCCACTTTTATGAAGAGTAATCATAACCGTCAATACATTTTGGGCTCTGAATATTAATACATTGGGTCAAGATCAGTTACCTACTAACAACAATAATTGTTGCACAACAATAAAAGTGTTTGAGTTTTAATACTGTACCATAATACAACGTAATGTTTGCTCCTACTTTTACATTAAGGAACTACTGGAAAATTCAACGATCTAGTCCATGTACTGCTTTATAAAAGGTTCCATAGCAAATTTTTTTGGAGACTAAGCATGATCAATATCAGTTTTTGACATAGTTTAGGCTGCAGATATTAATGGCATCGGTTAATGTTATATTTGGTATCAACATCAGTTAGCTACAACCTGCAAAAATATATTAAAAATATACAAATGTTAAAGGAGAAAGGAAAGCACCAAATTTGTATACGGCAAAATAAGCTTAAGAAAGTCTACTTCATTTACAGTTACTTTTATGTAGGTATTTTTCATCTAAAATTCACTAATAAAATTATAAATGTAAAATGTACGAAAATAATAAACAAATTTATTTAAAAAACATGTATAATATCTTTTGCGCTTCAAAAAAATACTTCAAAGTACATTCAACTTTCTTATTAAGACAGAGTTAAAATATTTTTTGATGTCAAATTTTTTAATAGCAATCGGACCATACTACCATGTGAAGTGGATTCGAGGAAGTGTCACATCAAAAATAGCCCAACAATGAAGTAGTCAGTTTTTGCAGTTTACAATATTGTGGGATTTACGCGTTCCAAATGTGGGATCTGTGATCCTTTATAATTAGACGAAAAAGGATTTTATTACCTTCTTTCTTTAAGGGTATTAGCCCTCGGAGTAGTTGTTTCTGTTGATTCCACATTTATATAGAAATAAGTTGTTGGTCAATTAATTTATCGAAACTACCAGACGTGAATCGCGATTTCGATCTTGTTAGATCTCATCAGCACGCCATATGCAGATTCGATAAATTACTGACCAAATCGCTGGAGCTCGGTGTAAAGCGCATTTAAATAAAACTTTGACATGGCAGAACGTCGTCATCTCTCTGCTTTAACGTTATGGAATACGGCAATAGCAGCAAAAGTAGGTAGATGACGATGTACTTCCATTGCAACGTCAAATTATGTAAATTTCAATATTTTAATGTTGCTACATATAATATATTTATTAAACCCCTCACGACTGGGTTTGGAAGAAGTCAATATATGGGTTGATGCTGATATGCACGTACGAACCACATACCTTTCTCAATAAAATAGCTTGAGGATGTACCACAGGTTGTCACGGAAGCTATGGTTGCAGGAAGTTACGAGGATCAATATTTTGCATAACAGAAGGCTATGTTCTTGAAGACATAGACGAAGAAATCGATATTTAATTTGAGACTATTGTTGGAGAGATGCAGTAACATTGGAATAATTAAATTTAGATAGTGAATATTTAATGATTAATGAAAGTCTCCTACCGGCATAAACTTGAATGTATAAAATCCTTCATTTAGGTAAAACTGTAATTTTTATTCCATGAAAAAGACAAATATCACAAAAAGCGTGTAATAAATAGGCACATATTATACAAGTATAAATAATTAATTATTTTGTTTAAAAATCCATCACAATTTTATATGATTGTGCAAATTAGCATATTAACGTTATAAATTATAAATAAAACAGTTTCTTTATTGAATGAACAATGAAAAGAAATAATAATAGAAATATCAAAGCGAACGTGGTTCAAATTTAAATAATATCCAACATTGATCGGCTGTATCTCAGTCAATTTTTATCCAAAAACAATTTTAATGCAGTATTTTAAATCAAATTGCATCTATTTTGATGTGTAAAGAAATACCTGTACTTGTATCTGCTTAGAAAATAGATACACGCCAAAAAGTAAAAAGAGCAAAAAATGGATTGTTTCATAATTTTTGTATAAAACAATTTTTAGATATGCTTTTTTGATGGTAAATTGTATTCTCTATAAAAATGTTTGGATTAACTAAAGAACTAAAAGGGGTGAATTTTTACCCCGTTCTCCACGTTGCACACTCTAATTTAATAGCACTCCACGGTTTTATCGTCTTTAAAAACTAATTGAACCATTCATCCAATAAAACTCCTTGAACGTAGTAATTTTATTAAGTCATAATGAATACCCTATAAGTTATATACTTATCCAAATCCAGTTCCACGAGCATGCAACATCACAGGCCAAAGGGTAAAAAAAAATACAATCCAAACAGTACTAGGCCTTCCTCGTTTCATATAAAGGGATGTTAAGCGGGATACAGGGATCAAAGAGGTGATAATCTACTTCGTACAAAACTGTTCTGTATTAGATAAATAAATTGAACGGACAAATACGAAGTGCCAGCCCCAAAAATCAAACGGTGAATTAAATGTAGAAACAACACTTTTTATTAATGAAACACTGAAAATTATCGTCTAAAATAATTACGTTATGTAAGTATCATAGCAAACTAACTAAAGAAACCAATAAAATAACCAATTGTTCTTAAACACATAATTTAACATTGTTAACACTTCAGAAATTAACCTGTATAAATTTAACTAAATGCTTGAACTCATTTAAAATAGAGATATAAAAACAAGCTAGTTAATTATAATAAGATAAATCGAATAATACGAAAAAATCAACTTAGTAAACTGAATCTAAATTGAAGTAAACAAAACTTCTCCAAACAACACAATACGACAACGTGGAACGTGGTAATAACAGTATTTCCGTACTTGCATGAATTTGCGATAGCTACTGCACGAAGCTGGTATGACACGTAAAACACTGCGCAGATGCATCAGTTTGGAAATCTGCGACGCTTTGAAGCAATGGTTTCGTAATTTAACCAATCTCGTAGCTACATTCCAGTCCCGTTTGATAAAATTGAAATCATGTGTGTTTTGCTTCGTGCAAGTTCCATCGCCTGTCCACAACTCCGAAGACAATTGAATACAAGAGCGAGAGAAACGGAGAAAACATAAAATGAGACAGCATTAGAAATAATAATGAGAAGAAGGTCTTACTTTTATAAACTGAATTATGTTATACAATACAACGTGTTTTTATTTTATTTAAGAAGATAAATCAGTGTTTAGAAAAACATACTTTTCTAATAAAAAAAAGCAGTTTTTTCAATTAATATAATTAGTAAATAATGAAAAACTAAATATCTAATTTAGAAAATAATGTAAAATATATGTATGGAAATCAGATACAGAATAGGGTTATAAATAATTTTATTATTGTAAAATCAACGATGACGTTTCGACCCTAGTTATGAGACTTTTTCAAGCCTACAATGATTATCGTTTATACTAATGCTAGTTCAAAGGTTCAGATTTAAATTGGTGCGGTGTGTGATTTTGAATAATAATATTTTTTGTAACACAGGAGTAAAAATCAAATAATAAATAATATAAATATGTAAAAAGTATAGACCCGTGTGGTAGCAGCAAGATAGAAAAATCAAGAATTATTACAGAATTAAAAATTTTAATTAAAAATGAAATAAAGTGTTTTACAAAAACAATTTTTATAAAAACAAAATATTGTGATTCAGGGCTTAGCTCATAAATAATTTAATACTTACTTACTTACAATGTTATAATAGTTATTGACTATTAGATTACTCTCTAAATCTTATCTATAATTCGTAGGTTTATGAAAATTTCTAAAACTAGGGTGTTGCTTTTACAACAATAAACATACTTACAATCCTATTCTGGCTCTGATTTCTATAAATTATAATTTAAAAAAAAGGAATCTATTAATATAAAATACATTTCCAATTTACAATTGTTCAGTTAATTTTCAATACTATAAGAAAATAATTAGCCGAAAACTATAGGTGAAACATTATAAATACAAACTAGTACTTGAAAAGAATTCAGTTATTTATTATATAAACTCGATGTACATTTCGCCGTCTTAAGGCATCATTAGGAGTATGATTATGTACTAAAGTTCTGTTTATAATGATTTTCTTTAACACTAGAACGCTTAGGTGGTATTACCTTAGCGTCAAGGTGTGTGCATGAATACGTTGCAGACTGCTAATATCGGTTACTTTCAATTGATGTTTTTTTTATGTCTCATTTGTCCCGACACCTGATAGGATGCTTGTCGGGAACAATGATTACTGTTTCTAAATGATGTCCTATAAACCTACTGATATCCGGCTTATAGTACACTCATTGTTATTGGGGACAAAAATATCTTTAGGTCAGTGTTTTCCAAAGTGGGGCGTATGCCCCACAGGGGGGGCAATTCGATGGTTGGAGGGGGGCAATTTGAGAATTGACCCGGCATGACATTACCCCCTTCGCTATGGGCTTTTTAAATACAATGGTTGATGTAAGCGACAAATATTTTGAAAAAACAGTTCGTTTTTAAAATAAGGGGCTATTACGCGTTCGACTTTGCGAACTCACGAAAAACCAAGTTTATATACACTTTTATTTATACAAAAAAACTTAACACTATGAAAAATATATATACAATTGTCTTTACTATTCACAACCAAACTAATAGACCGGCGGTGATGAGAGCAGTCCGACCCCTTAGGATGCTAGAAGCGTTGGGCTCGACTAGTTACCAGTGGACTTGACCCCGGAGGATGCTAAGTCAGTAGAAGCTGCTAGTTGAGGAACCAACTACCGCTTTATCGATTTTTTTTTGTTTAGATTTAACTCGACGTGGTGTCAGTTCTTACTGATTAAAAACCCACCTCGAGTGGGGATTAAAAACCCGAAGGTTCCGCTTTATCGCTTAAATAGCACCCGGTGGTACCGATACGGGTAGAGGTGGCTGAGTACCATCTTTTTGTAGGAGTGGGTAGCGGCTGGCCGCGTCCGGGGCAACTGATGGCACTATCGTTGAGGGTGGTTGGGAGCGCATCGGTACTACATATAGTGGATGGCGCAAAATTTAAAAATGGTGTCTGTTACAAGGCTTAATTTATATAATATAATTCCTTTGACGACACCAAAATCTCAACTGAATGATTAGAGTTTATTTTCTTTGTTTTGAAAATAATTTCACAGAAATTGATTCTAAAAACCATCATTTATATTACTAATAAAAAGAACAAAAAATTTTTTATGCTTATTATATTATAAAAGGCGAACATGGAGATTTTAGAAATGTTAAAGTGGGGCATGGCCTAAAAAAGTTTGGGAAACACTGCTTTAGGTTGTAAAATATATATATAGTAGAACTGATGAGAGTTAAAATACGTCACTTTTTAATAAAAACTATATTTACAGAAAAGGTTATAAATACAAATGTTACTAACTTAAAAGTAATAAAACATGATTGCACGCAGAAAATATTTTGTCTTATATGAAAGATGCTTCGGCCTGTATTGATTTGAGTAGAATAGATTTTTTTTAAATCCGCCCTTCTTATATGTTTGTATTATTTACAGTAAAAAATGTTTAGTCTGATGTCCGTTAGTGTCTATTCATAAGGCGTGCGGTAAAACAATGGATACGATTATCTAGTATAGTAGAACAATGGGGTCTGTATGACCCGTTTGGCAAAATAAAGCGGGCTTTCAACATATCCCGCACGTGCTCTGTCAATAGAGCAGTGTTTCGAATGAATATAATAACTTAATTATATAAGTACAATAAATGCAATTGATTCATTAAATTTAACATTGTTTACTTATTGTGACTACTGTAGACAATACACCTTCTAAACGATACTTCTTTTTATAATTGCAACAATAGTATAAGAACGTGATAACAACTGTAGACAATACAAAACGTATTTAACTAATTTCCCAGAAGATTTGACAAACGAATGTGTACTACAATAACTTTTACGACGAAAATTTTACGAATGACACAAAGAATGCGAGTTTAAATGTAAACTACGATGGCAAAAGGATATTAAGAGAAACAGAATAAAATTGTTAAATGAAAATAAAAGAAATATTGAAATACATAGTTTTACTTTACTAATTAATAATATAATTATATCGATTGATAAAACAGTGACTGTGAATATATGCCTGTGTTGTAAAATATCAAAATTGCGTCACCTTTTTCGTTGTAACTTTTAATCTTCGTTGTCGCACTTGTCTGTCTTTGTCCTCTTCATATACCCAACATAATTTATGACCTGACCTACTGTTCCTATATTCTTCTCGATGCCCAGCTATATTCAAAGTATCTGTCCTTTTATGCCGCAACTTTCATTCTGTATTTCTTCCGCTTCTTACTATCCCTAAGTTAGTCAGTACTAAAAGATAATCAAGAACAATTGTAATTTAATGACGGTTGGGGTATTAGCCCTCGGAGTAGCTATTTCCGTTTATTCTATATTTATATTCTGCAATTCTTTAATAAACAAATACTTGCAAAACTTTAATTAGGATTGTCAGGATGTCTAACGTGATACACAACAGAAAATCAAAGGTTATCTTCGTCTAAGAATATTTCGGAATGAATAGTGTAATTTAATGATGGTTGGGGTATTAGCCCTCGGAGTAGTTATTTCCGTTTATTCTATATTTATATATCTATTTAAATTAGTAAGAAACGTTTTTATTTTTAATTATGTAAAATTATTGGTAGGTAACTCTTAATGAAATGTCAAATTGTGTACCATGTACAAGGTGAGGTTCAAAAGAAATCCAAACCTTCCAAGTACAAGTTCCTTCATTGGAGTTCTTATATTGAGTGATACATTATATATGCTTCAATGTAAGACGATATTTTAAAATTTTCATTCTTTAACATTTATAATGTGACTTATAATTTTGGTGTAACCATATATACATATATTTTAAAGTAATTATATTTCTACAGCATCACGTAATGTATCCCAGAAAAAGCCAAAAGGACGGTCTCTGTACTCCATCGAATTTAGTCCTCAATATGAAGGAAGGCAAGGTGATAGTGATAGTGCAGATTATGATCATGAGCATATTCCCCATGCTGTTTCTCCAAAACCAATGACTTCACGGAGAGTTAAGAGACGTAGTGTAATGCAGAGGGGTTCCAGTGGACGTTATAGTACGAATAGTAGACGACATTCTACTGCTAGGTCTTCAACACGAAGCTCACGAAGGACAGCACAAAATCCTGTTACAAAGCTTTTAGAACAGCAAGAGAAAGTACAAGCATATGTAAATCCAACAAATCAATCTCAAACGGAAGCTCTTCCTAGTTATTTTAGTGTATCAAATAATAATTTATGGAAAAATAATGGACACACTAATCCTACATATCAGCAGTCATCAGTGCAGTCCTTAAACGAATCTGATGATTTCGATGAATTGTATAACAATCGACCTGCTTCTGTTAGGTCTAGTTATTCTAATTTTCATTGCACAAGAGTTTTAAATAATTCTGGGCCACAAATGTTTAATAATCACGCAACTGCTCAAGTTCCTCAAAAACGAAACAATCCTAATCGACAAAGTTTGCGTTCAAAGTTATTTTTAAGTAATGGACCTCCTGCATATAATGCTCAAGGTTCTGTTGATTCGGAAACAACTTTTTAAATTTAGGAATCTGTTATTTTCATCGAAAGTTTACTATTTATTTAATTATAATAGTTTAATTTCATTTTAGCAATAATATAGGGAAAAGTGCCTTTTTTAAATTGGTGTTAATGTGATTGGAATCCTAATGGATGACATTTATATTTGTATAAATTGTTTCAGTTGATATTAAAGAGTTAAAAGTTCTATCTATATTTTTAATACAATTCTGTAAAATCTAAAATGTTTGATTCACATATTATCTTTTGTTTTTGATTAAAGCCACCATTTCTTTACAATTTTAAAATCAATATTTTTTTTATTAATTCATTGTACCTGCATATTTTATCTAGACTTTCAAAACTGTTATTATTTGTTATTGTTCTAAGGAAATACTTGTCTGTTATTTCAAATCATTTGCTTTTCATTGCCTACTATTGCTGTTGAGAAGAAAAATACATATTTTTGTAGATATTTGTATAGTTTTATTAATTTCAAAGTTAAGGTGCTTATGCGCTTATAACGTTTATGTTTTGCACCAGCTGCGCAATAAACGCTGCTTAAATCGAAGCTTTTAAGAAATTTAATGTTTCTAAAATAAAATATTCATTTAAAATCATAATGTCACTGATATTAACTCTAATTATTTATTTATTTTATACAATAATTTATTATATCTAATTGGCACGACACTCTTACTAATGATGCACGTTAGGCTACATCATTGTATTATATTTATGTGGATGTAATTATTGTAAAGACTGATGTAAACAATATTTTTCACTACAATGCCTTTTTAACAAATAATATGCCTAGTAAGAAGTATTTATTATACCTTTATATTATTTATGGTAATAATTTTAGTAATTTGTATTTAAAACTCACAAATTGTTTTTTAAAATGGCGAATGACTTTGTAATATTATTATTTATTGTGTTGTACCTTTTTAATGTTCTACCAAAGTTCTACAATAAGTAGTAAAATATAATAGTTGTACATAAAAATTGAAACGCAGATGTTTCTGCTGCATAATTCTGCATTTGTTGTATTGTGAGTGATTATTTATGTCTAGCAATTATTTTGTAAACCACTTGTACATTGTGATAACATTTACAATTAGTTAAGATTCTATTCCATAAGTATACCACCATTCAAAATTTCTGTTAAATTGGATAGTCAAAATAACTGCGGTTAATATGAAGGGTACGGTCCTAAAGGACGTGTGACACATTTTATTAAGTAGAGGAACACAATAGGGGAAGATTAATGCTTGAAAATGTCATAGAGGGAAATAAAAAAAAATGTTACTGGTATTCTACATGTAGTAAGGTCATAAGAACCTAATCTAACCTAATTTATTCTACAATATACTCAAAAATTGAAATTAAATAAAAGTTTCCAAATGACATTTTTGCACACCCTTATTGTGTTCCCATACTGATAACCTAACCCTTTCCTTTTTAAATAATTATTTTGACAGTTTTTATGCTAAAAAGAAAACTAAAACCATAACAGGTAGTTACATCAAAAAAGTGAAACGAGTCTAATTTACTTTTCTTTGTAAAAATTGACATTCAACATGTCCCATAAGGAATATTGATTAATTGTTAAAATTCATGTTTCCTTGGTAAATGATTAAAAACAAATCCAATTCACTTTTAACAATAAAAAGGGAAACATATAAGCTATCAAAGAAGAAATATTGAGTTATGTTCTACTTTTTTATATAGAAAGTATTCAGAAAATTCTACATTACGTACAATTTTGAGTCTCGTTTTAAATGATAAAAAAGGGACTTACAATCAGTTAAAAGATAAACATTCAACAGCGTTTAGTTTTTAAGTAGTTTTGGTAATTTGAAAAAAAAAATACTTAAATATATTGAACACCTGTTAGGTTTCTTGTGAAGAACAAAAGAATTTAAAAAAGATGTTACTCTAGAATTATTGAAGTCTTAAGAATTTCGATTATTTTTTATATTTGGAAGATTTCTACTTCTTTGATTTTTAAAAGGAAATAAGAGATTTAAAATAGTAAGTCGGGAATATTGAATACTTTTTAAAAGTTCTTGTTACGTTTGATATTTAAAAAGAAGCAAAAAAAAATCGGGATGACGCAGGAACGTTGATCAGCCTTTTTAGTTATATAAAAAGTTAAAAAGCTTATGATGAACAGCATTTAAGGTTTTTATCATTTTTATGATAAGAGAAAAATAAATTTACTTTAGGAATATCATAAAGGATGAAAAACAGACGGTAGAACACTTTTCGTCGTTAGAAAGTTTATCTAATTATTTGAATATTTTCCAACTGTTTTATATCAAAGAATATCCCTTACAGTTAATGATTTGTTATATAATTACAAAAGAATTGATCCAACTGTGAGCATTGTTTTAATAAATCTTTTAATTCTTGTAGAGAAATTGATATAAGCTTTCCGTATTTATCTAATATGACAAATAATACAGTGTGCAATTCAAACCAAAGAAGCTAACGATTAGATACGGAATTCACGCTTGAGATATTTGAATTGTGTTATCGGTGGCGTTTAATTATTTGGGGATTTGTTAAAAATCCTTCACAAAATTTGTCTTGGCCGGCTTAGTGAACTATACTTTATAGAGATAAACCATTTTATCTCTACATTTCAGGTATTTTAATGATGAAAAACTATGACAAGTAAAACTTCTTTTTAATTAATTAATTAATAAGTACGGAGTAACTTTATCTTCAACATTTTTTAATTAAAGAAACGTAATTAATACGTAACCTGTAATACAAAAGTTTTTATTTTATCACGATTATCATGTGGATACAAAAATAGGATTAAATAAAATATTAATAGAGACAATACTTCTATATAGTTTTTAAATTCTTTAATGAATGTTGGAACTTCTGTTATTATTGTCAGTCCATTTGTCTATATGCAGTGTGTACTTTTTCTGACGTTAGGGGACTTCTTATAGCCGATCACAAAAGAGGATTAGGTGAGAGCGACTGTCAAGGTTTTGATCGTCGTCAGCTAATTTTAACTGCTATAGAAAGCAGATATCTGTACAAAAGCAGTTTTGTCTTGTAATCTCTTCCCAAAGCGAAATGCAGTGGGTTACCTGGAGCAACATATTACAATAATTTCATAAAACTCGGTACCTACTTACTTGATCCCGAAACGGTCGAAATGTGTACTAATTTATGACTCAGGTAAAACACCAAACTTGTTGCAGACCAAAAAAGACGAGGATGAGCAAATTTTGTATAAAAACCAGTAATATTTACTTTTAATTCAAAAGGCATTGTTCCAAGGGGTTTATACTACTTTTACAAGTACTCTACAGCCTTTATTTGAGATTTTTTACTCGTCTTTAGGCTAAAGTTCCATCTGAAGGGGCTTCATTTTGGGAGTATTGCAAACATCCAAAATTCTGCAACAGCTTCTTTAAAATATAGTTCTACAGAATATTATTTCTAGCATTGCTATCAAACGAATGAAGAAATAGCAAGCCTAACACTAACTTTTACATATTATAGAAAAAGTTGTATAGATAAATTTATCTATCTACATGAAGTATTTCTTAGAATATAGAAATATTTTCTGTTTAACCCCCTTAAATGAATAAGGATAACAGTCATAATAATAAGTTGATACAAAAACCGTTTTCAAACTGTATAAAATAATTAATACTTGTTTAAAAAGTCCTCGGCATTTGCCAACACGGCTACGTGCTTTATAAAACAGCGCTAATAAGTAAACCTTTAGGATAAACGTTTTTTGTTGTTCGTGTTTCTTTAAGTATTTGTGTTATCTACTAAATTATTTTATAAGTATATACATATATTTAATATTAATTAATTTTGACTTTTAGTTAAAATAAACAATTTAAAAACAAAAAGATATATTATGATAAGGAAAAAAAATTGGAGTACGAAATATAAAATACGTATATTGTTCTATAAGACTTCAAGTGTCTTACATCTACTAAAAACAGATTATATCGAAAAGTAATGATAATAAAAAATAATCTATCATAAAATCGTTTCACGCTACTTGTAATCCTCTTAGTTTTATCATATGATTAAGATAGGGGGCGAATTTTACTAGTGCTTACTCAACAGAAGAGGGGTGGAGATGTTTTCAAAAGAGTGCTCACATAATTTGTGAATATCTTTTTAGGAGTATTATACACAGCGTTGTTCTATTAGTCTAATCATATTTAGGAATGCCATATTTTACAGGTTTGCTGCGATATATATAACATATGTAAGTACATTCACATAAGGAAGTTAATGGTTACAATTTGTATACTCGGAAGTTGGATATGATTTTATTTACAAAAAAATATTTATAAATCTAATACTAGCCGTTAGTATTTGCGGTAGCCTCATCGAGTAGGAAATTGCAAGATAGGCTGCTTCAGAACTAAATAGAAACTAGGAAACACAACGAGGATGTAAGTAGGCGAAGGCCTTCATATCCCCTACAAACTGGAGAAATTGGATAGAACAAATCTTCAGCTTCAGCAGGAAGAAAGTCAGGGCTCTCGTGAAATCCTTATAGGCCACGGAGAACTGCGCTACCATAAAAACAAACTGGGGTTAACCACCATACAGTTCTTCCTGTCATTTCTCTGACGAGGAAGTGGAAAGTGTTACCATGGTGCTATCCACATGCTCTGTTACCGTCCCGCGCTTTTTTGGGTGCCATGTTCTAGAAGCGGAAGCCGTTGCTTTTCTGTTATCGGTGTAGCTCCGGTTCCTGAGCACGAGCTCGCTACGCCTATATATATATATATACACACACAAGGGTTTATTTACAATAATTTACATAACACAGGAACATATAGCGGTGCGGAAAAATACAATATTTACATAAAGAGACTAAAGATACATTAAAGTTCGGCTACAGTTGGGCACTGGATTTTTGCACTCTTGAACAGGGAGGCCTCTATGCAGCTGCTTAGCGCGATTGGGGTTCAGGCTTCGATGCGGCTACTGAGCGTTATCGACTAAGGGTAAGGGGTGAGTCCGATCCTACTGAAGAGCGCGATCGTCTGACTTCTACTTTTTTTTACTCTTGATCGCGATCGGAGAAAAATCTTCTGGAAGACCTCCCGCACTGGCGTACCGGTCACTAGGACCTCTCCGACGGAAACTAAATACGTGCTGTTGGTGGGTACGACCCGGTCTTTTTAGCCTTGGAAGGTGGCTAAAATATATGGTGCGCTGCCCAATAGCGCGACGAGGATCTGCATGGGGCTGCTGGCTCTTAGTATAGCTTCGGCCAGCTTTATGATCACTGACTTGACCTTTAGAAGGTTAAGTTTTCCAAGAAAATCGGTCAACGATGTTATATACGCTGTGGGTTCTTTTTCGCCTCTCGTGACACTGGCGTACGATACGTATGTATTTTGGCCATGAGTCTCTGTAGAATGACAGAAGCACCCTAGCAAGTTGATGCAAGTTAATTTGTAGGAATAGGATCTAACGTTGTTACGATAACACCCCTGCCTCCTCCTCTACTCTGTTAGGAATGTTTCGACTTGATGTGTCACTTTAAAAAGTGATGCGGTTCCCCAGCACCTTGCATCGAATTCGGATATCTACACTACTAAGCAGTGACTCTTATTCTTCCTTGCATTTCTGTAGAAGCGTTTCTAGGTATTCCGGAATCAGACCTTGTGTGCTTTTCCAGGGGGGTTCAGAGTCGACACTCTCTCAGCTGGAGTGATCGAGGGTACAGCTGCCATGCTTCATCTCCCTGAGCCTATAATGCGACTAAAGGCGCCTTGTGGACCTCTATATTGCCCCATGGCGTAGAATTGAGTTGGTGTTGTGTGGTTTGCTTTGACCTCCAAAACTTCAATAAAATCAGTTCTGTTGTTCTCTACTTCATGAAAGTTATTACTATTTTAACTTGAAATGAAACTGTAATACTTTCACAAAAATATATTTTTTAATTCACTACTAAACAGTTTTTTTTTTTAGAAATGGAAGGATATTTATCTTTATCTTTACGGTGATGGACACTAATATTACTTATTCTAGGACGGAGGAGTTTGTAACTGCATGAATTATAAGGGAAACAATATTTTACTAAAGCATGCAAGGTTAAATCATTTTATTGTAATGACTTAAATTGGCAGTTATCATCATCTATTAATCACCCTGTATATGAATACGCTTTATTATATTAACAGAAAACCATTTCTTTTTTTTTTTTAAAAGTTTCCACATGTCTATATGTTGTTTGTTATCAACCGCCACTGGTTTTAACATAGCATGATAACTATGATATTAAAAAAAAGTTAGAGATTGTACATCTATTCGATCACAAAAGAAACCTAGAAGTGCCCACGTGTCTATGTGTTGTTTGTTATCAGCCGCCACTGGTTTTAACCCAACATGATAACTACAGTACCAATACAAAAAACACAATCATAGATTATCTGATCGTAAATATTAAAAACTGAATAGATGAAGTATTTAACTCTTGTAGCTCCATTATAAATAATGAAGACACAAAATATAGACATTAATCACAAATTTTAAATATTTCATAAAGAAACCCAAACTGATAAAATAATTAATTCAAAATTCTTCGACCCCTTGGCACAAATTATTACCAACTTTTTAATTATAAAACAGAACTAAAAGAATTTATCATATTACTTCTAACAACGACTATAACACTGATCTCGTCACTAATTTACTAAAAAGATTAGATAAACGAGACTTAAACTTATTTTATCCTTATACAACATTTAATATATCTTACTTTAAAAACTAATTCGCTATCCCTCGTAGGAAACATTTCTAACGACATAAATACGTAAATATATATCAAAACGTACTAAAGATAAACTGTTTTTTTTTTTAAATAAAAAAAAAACTTAAAACGTTAATTTCCACAATTTTATTTATTATTATAGTGATTAACGTTTTAAGTTTTTTATTTTTAAAGTGAACATGAATTTCCATCAAATAAACGAAGAAACTATCAATTTTATAAACTGGTTTCTTTCAAAACAAATAATTCCTTATAATCATAAAAAGAGCAAACCAAATAAACTTTCAAAAACAGGAATATATTTGTAGAAATTAAACAACAATTACACTTGCACGAAATATTTAATAAAACACAAGATTTGTTTCTCTAGCATAGTAGCTTCGTCAGGTAAATGGTACAGCTATTTGAGGGTTGTTGAGTTTATATGTTAACATAATACAGCAATGGGGGAATTAATACTAACAGGATTACAAAATTTAAAATTTACAATTTAAATGTGATAACTAATAATATTGTTATGTTGAAATTTTAAATTGAGTTACGGAGAAAAATTTACATCTATTTATCGTTTAACAGTTAAAATAATGCTGTATGTTACATGTGTTAATTTCCATCGATTCGAATAAATTTAATTTTAGATCTTTTCCAGACATATGTAAAATATCATAATTAAAGTTAGGCGAATGGTTAGTTTCTAATAAATAAGGTTTGAAATATTCATTAATTTGGGTTTTAAAATTTGTACCTGTTAAGCCAATATAAAATTTACTATAAGAATCACAATTTAGTTTGTATATATATAAATGAAAATTTAAAAATATCATATTCAGAAAATAAAAAATTAATATTAAATTTACTAAAATGTGCAGAAATAAATAAATAAAATAAAAAACGTACTGTTCTAAATGACTAAATAGAGGTTTGAAATTCACCACCTTTTAATATTAAGTTAGTTAACAATACATGTTTAATATGATTAATTCTTTCTACATTCACTTGATGGAAACTCATTTTAATACTTAGTAAGAAATAAAACACTAGAAGTTTCCACAATGCGTATTACGTATTACTTTTGAAGAAGTTTAAGTTTCTTAAATTTTGTGGAAATTTCTAGTGTTTTATTTCTTACTAATGCATGTTTATGTTTATATAAGTAATTTACCCCTACCCATAGGCTAAAGTAATTGTTGTAGAAACGGTAAATGTATTTTGTAAAACAAAGCATAATAATTAAATTTTTGTAACTGCGGCATACAATTTGCTTTTTCTTATTTTTTAGAAAAATGATTAATTTCGAAGGTACTGGGTTACAAACATTTTTTTACTGTTATGCTTTCCCTGATGTATACATTTTTTAATAGTAAGTTGATATAATTTTGAATTATTGTTAGTCCATCGCCATATGTTTGACAAGGGCCTTACGAAGGAATCTATATGCAAACTGAACATACGAAGTAGATGTACTGATGAGAACTAATAAGTTCGAAATCATGGTCTACGTCTTACGGTTTCGACAGTTCACTGTCCAAGTACTGAAAATTGATTTATCAAATGTAATTTGTTTTATTTTACTTATTTATTAGACATTAGATTTCGCTTGTCTATAAGGCCGTTAAGATAAAATATTAATATTAAGTTTCTCATAGTAGAAATTGGAGAGTGTGGTAAATAAATAAAAAATTAAAGAGACTTAAGGTAGTTTTAGTGGTAATTAGGTGAGTCTCTTTTTAATAATTTATTAAATTTTTCAATTAAGAGACAAGGCAAACTTAATACCAGTTACAATTGGTGTTTCACAGCTTTAACCCACGGCAGGTGTTTCTTCGGGTTGCCATTAGAAACCTATTATTTTATTATGAGTAAAAGAATAAAGTTGAAGTTTGCAGCTATTTTGTACAGAAAGCGTGTACAAAAATAGAACTGAAACTATGATACGAGGGTAAATCAAATATAGACGGTAATTTTACTATTTAGCTTAGCACGTAATTCCGATCTAGAGGATTCGATGCACGAGTGTTGTTTGGTTTACAAGGAGGGGGAAACCAGCTTAGATAGCAGCTATCATATCTGGATGGTCATCTTCATCTCTTTGCATTTTTTCCAGACTATTGTCTTATACTATTTGATATAAAAATATCTACGAGCCGCTATAGTTTTAAATATTGTAAAAATAAAAAAAGATATTTGCATATTTCAAACTATAGAATTATTTGTGAGAGGATGGTTATCTCTTACAAACTTATTTTAATAATATTGATTAAATTTTGCGTATTACAAAAAACCTTATAAATGTAATAAATAAAACAAAAGTTTTGGATGTTTTAACAATTAAACAGTGTTTGTTTACTCTTGATAATGACTACAAGTGGATCGAAACTATATTGTCGAGTACAATAAATAATTGTTGAAACATTCAAAACTTTTGTTTTATTTATTACACATTTATTAAATATGATAGTTTGAAAAACGTTATGATTCAATAAAGATACGTAAGTACGTATACCATAAAAAAAATTTAGTAACGGATAAGCAGGGTCGGTCTATCCCCAATGCTACGAAGTAGTAACAGTGATACTACTCAGATTTGAAATTGAAAACAATTAAAAAGGAGACAGACCTAGTAAAAACGAAACAATAAACCTAGGCAACCGTTACTTAACCTAATTCACCAAAAAGATATTTAGTTTTTTATCTGTAGAATATTACTGCCTCAGAATTTGCCTAAGTGATCCATGGAAACTACAGAACATTTGAACAAGGACAGGCGGACTCGGAATCGAACCAGTGACCTCCCCAATGGTAACCAATGATCCAAACCACTAGATCACTCCACTTGGCGATTTTACTATCGAGAGAATCGAGTATATATGTGAGTGCTCTGCAGTGTGTGGTGGAAATCCAACTCATTGGAGTAAAATAGTAATTTATTCAAGTACTTCCTGTTAGCGCACAATTAACCGGTCACTTTTATAATCCTATTAAAATTAATAAGGAGTAAACTGATCCGAAAATTCTAACACAATCACTCATATTACATTTAATTTATCAGAAAACCTAATCACAGATTTGATATAATCTCATAATGATTTGAAATAAACATACAAACAAAATTTTTAACCGATAACTTTCATACAATGCTTTTAAACGATTTATATTGCCATTTAATTTAATTATTTACCACTTTATATGAATTAAATTAAGATTTTATTGATATGTATTATTGCAATACAATAAATAAATTGATCAATTTACTTTTATAACTAACTGACGCATGCTGACTAACGTTTTGAAATTTGAATAAAAATGTTTATAATAATTAATACTTTTGCAAGCGGTTAGATTAAACTAATCGTAAGATAATAAGGAATTATCAGAGAATTATCTACAAAATGTTAGGAAAATTCCCCATGGAAAAACTCCATTCCTTGTATAGTTATCTACTAATTAAACAGTAAACTAATTAACCTATGAGAAAAAATTAAATTACAAAAGAAACCACTGAAGTTGAATAACTTATATAAATATTTTTATAGAAAATGACAAAACGATATTTAATTGTAACAAACTAAACGACAAAATATACATAGGAATATAATACATTCATTCGCTATTTGTGTATCTTTTAAGTTTTTTCCAGCCTTTTCAATTGTCGACTAGAATTAAAGGGAATGAAGCATAGATTTTTTTAAAATGGTGCAATGTATTATGCAATTTGGAGACCGTATAATATGTCAATACGTTTACAATTGATGTTAGTAATGTTTATAATATGTTAGAATATAAGTTATAAATAAATGTTTATCAGTATATTTGTATCTGTACTAGAAATCAGCCCCAAGTTGGCATGAATAGAGAAAGATTCTTTTTAAAGTATTTATTTGTAAATATATCATGTATGTAACAGACGAGCTGAAAAGTTCGTAGGCTGACCCATATATGGCGCTACTAGTATCAAATCCATATGATTTTTAGTTAGCCCTAACCTTCAAAAGACGCGTGTATAAACTTGACAGCTATTGCACAATTAGTATCTGAGTTAAAGCATTTTTAGTGAAAAAACTTTTGTTACTTTGAAAAAATGGATAAAAAGGAATTTCATGTATTAAAAAAGTATTGCTTTTTGGCGAAAAAAATACTGTTGAAACCAAGGCTTGGCTTCATAAACATTATTCGGACTTTGCCCCAGGAAAATCAACCGTAGAAAAGTGGTTTGCTAAATTTAAACGAGCCAAATGGCGAAATGAGCAGCGAGGAGGATGCACACAGTGGACGCCCCAAAGAGGCTGTTACCGACGAAAACATCAACAAAGTCCTCAAAATAATTTTTGATAACCATAAAGTGAACTTGATTGAGATAGCTGAGACCCTAAAGATATCAAAGGAACGTGTTGGTTATATCGTAAATGAATATTTGGATATGCGAAAGCGCTGTACAAAATGGATTCCGCGTGAGCCAATGCACCGTGTCACGAATCAATGAAATCGATGGCAAAATTCCATGCATTGTGCTTCGAATTGCTTCTGCATCCACTGTACTCTCCAGATCTGGCCCCCAGCGACTTCTTCTGTTTTCAGACCTCAAGAGGATGCTCGCTGGACAGAAATTTCGCGCCGATGAAGAGGTAATCGCTGAAACTGAAGCCTAACATATTTTAAGGCTAATGACAAATCGTATTATAAAAATGGTATCGAAAAATTGTATGACCGCTGTAATTGTTGTATCGCCCTCGAAGGGAACTATATTGAGTACTAAAATAAAATTCTATCAAAAAAAAAAAATTCTATGCTAGACTACGAACTTTTCAGCCCGCTTGTTAGTTTAGGGATGGAACGATACAACTAAATACGACTACTGCCTGGATATTTTATTTTCGATACCAAGTACTTTTGGTTTTGTTTTTTTTTTAAACCAGTTACTCAGTTGGTTCAAAGATATTCTTTTTTTGGACCGCTCATTTGACACATTTTCTTTTTTTCTAATAATACAATTTTCCATGTCTTTCACTTAAATGATTTTGAATGTTCTAACGTCAGTCCTCATTTCCATTTCGAAAAATTAAAATTAACAGTAAACGAATGTCTTTTTATCTTATCTATCTAAGAATAAATCTTCGTTGCCCCTTACCACCAGCCGCCACTGTATAAAGTTTATAAGTTTCCTAAAATTCTAATAACCAAGAATGTATTGTTTAAAAATTTGCACCGAAAGTTACCTACACTAAACGAGTTACCAATAAAGAGGTAAAAAGATGATGACTATTCGACCATGAAAAATTTTGTGTATGACCAACTTATTTAAATGTAATATTGCAAATAAGTTTAGAAATAAATTGGAATAGTTGCGTAATGACCTGGAGTATTAATATTAAAAATGTTAAAGAAAATAAAAAAAATGTTAAAGGTAACCTATTAAAAATTTAACTAAAATGAGTTTCAACAAATTGTATTTAAAGAAAGACTCTTAAGAAACCTCAATTTCAAGAGTAAGCAACAATTACTAAATTAAAAGTCAAAATCAAAGGTTTAAATTAATATTACTAGATATAACACGTGGGCTGAAAAGTCCCGGACACGTTTTTTTTTTAATCAAAATTGGCTTTACTCATCAACGTAATCTCCATCAAGAGCAACACAATCATTCCAGCGCCGGTCTCACATTTCAATACCACTTTTGCAGAACAATTTATCTTTTACCTCAAAATAGGCCTAAACTTCAGCGATAACCTCTTCGTTCGAGCGAAATTTCTTGCCGAGCAGTTTTTTTGAGGTCTGAGTATAGCCAGTAGTCGCTGGAAGCCAAATCTGGAAAATACGGCGGATGTGGGAGCAATTCGAAGTTCAATTAATGTTTTTCCAGTTTTGCCACTGTTTTGATTAACTTGTGACACGGTGCGTTGTCTTGATGAAACAATTTCTTTTTATTTGCCATATGCAGTCGTTTCTTTGCAATTTCAATTTTGCGGCCTTCAAACTCTTCAATAACGCTATACAATTCACTGTTGATAGTATTTTACTTCTCAAGATAGATGAATCGATGGATATTACACCATGCACATCCAAAATACCGAGGTCATAACCTTTCCAGCCGATTGTTGTGCTATCGACGAGCTTTGGCGCTTTGGACGAGGTTCACCAGTTGCTCAGATTACAATCCATTCAGATGACTATCATTTTGATTCTGGAGTGACGTGATGGATCTATCTTTCACCCATTGTCACATTTCGACGCAAAAAATTCGGTTTGTTATGTTACGTTTAAACATGCCAAACACTGCTCAGAATCATCAACACGTTCTTGTTTTTGGTCAACAGTGAGCAAACGCAGCACCCACTCTGAACAAAGCTTACTCATAGTCAAATGCTCATGCAATATAAAGCCAACACGTTCTTTTGATATCTTTACGATGTCAACTGGCTCACCCAATTTCACTTTTCGATTATGCAAAACAATTTTGTGGATTTTTTTAATGTTTTCTGGTGTTACCGCGTCATTTGGATCTCCACTGCATTCTGCATCATCAGTGTCTCTACAACCACCTTGGAAATCAGCAAACCAACGCTTTATCTTGTTTCGGTTGTTACTTTTCAAGCCATTGCTCATTGCTTAGCTTCAACAGTATTTTTTCCCATCAAGAAGCAGTGTACAATTAAAACACGAAATTGTTTTTGATCTATTGTTGTGAGAATAACAAAAGTACCATCACTCTCTAGCGTCAGCATAATAACTCACAAACTAATGAATAGGATATCATCAAATTTTAGCAGATGTCTTTTGAAGGTTAGTACTAACTGGAAAAAGAGGTGAATGCAATAAAACTAGCGCCATCTATGTGTTAGGCCTCGGACTTTCAGTCCATGTGTTACATACAGAAACATGAATGTAACGACTAATTATAAAAGGGATTTCCGAAGAATATTACATTAACTATTAATCACGTATTATTGGTAACAGCAAAGGTGTCTTATTTAAACATAATTTTTTCTGGTTATTTACACAATTTCTTCAATATTATAGTTTCTTTAATTTCTAAAATTTCCAATAAGTAAATTCAATTTTTTACTTATTTGTACGATGTGAATTAATTTAATATTATTTAAGTCTTATGTATGTCCGTTAATGTCATAATGTTCGGAAAAACCAATTAAATTGACTTTATTTTTATACTATCTACATGCTATTTTATTCTATATTTTAAGGCTCGCCCACATTGACCTATGTATCTATGTATATATATATATATAGCATCACACTGGTTACAATTTAATTTGTAGACACTACTTGTACAATTAATGTCTTCTGTTTTATTATTGTGAACTAATAAAATTTTTAAATTAGTTTTATTGAACTTTACTGTTTTGGTTTAAAGTTTTCTGTTTTTGATTTTGTAGCTTACGTTTTGTGTGAAATTAGTGTAACAAAAACATTTCCATTATTTTTATTTTGTTGCCTGTGTAATATATTTTCTGCTTCATTAAATATATGTTAAAGGTGTTGGTATGTCGGACAAATAAACATATTTTAGACAGGGCAATTGTTGTAGTTACATACAGTTTTAGTATCGAAATACATAGGTACTGTGATAGTTACCGGAACCGTGTGTCGAATATACTGTTATGTGTTCTTAAAGTGTTAATTTTTGGTTTGATTTGCATCGTTTTTTATAATAATAATAATAATCATATTCGTTCCGCTTGTTTTTTTTTTAAATTGACGTTAAAACGGTAGGCAGTGTTTTTTATTATTCTTTTTAAATCTGTAAGCAGTCTGTTAATTAATTAAGTACAGCGTATAATTATTAATTACCAAGAAAAGTAAATTTAACGAAAAAAATAAAATTTTAATTCACAATGACTGTTCAACTAAATAGTAGCCTTTTCATGTGGAAAAAATAGTTATTGTAATATAAATAATTTTTATTTCCTGAAACTTTTTTCTAATTTATAAAACAAAACAACCAAATACGTATTAAAAAGTAGACAAATTTCATTCAGGCTAGTATTACATTGTATATTTTGAATCACTAAAGATTTTGGTGTTTTTTTTTTTTAAAGTAAAATGAGATGATTCTAGCATTAATACATTGGTCCAATTTCTAGATCTTTCCACAATAATAAACATGATCCAACTTTATCTAACCTGTTAACTCAAGTTTTAGGAAACATAATTATATTAGGTATCATTTTAGTAATAATCTAAGATACGATTGTGTAATTGCTAACTCCATCTGATTTTTTAAAATTATTATTAATTATAATTTATCTGGAAACTGTAAACGAAACAGATCAGACAAAATGAATTAATAAATCTTATTTAAAAATATTTGCGGCTACATTTTGATAGTCAACCCCGTAGAAATGTATCCCTTTATCAACAATTATCTCTAAAAATTAGATTTTGATTAATCTCATTCCGTGAGTAAATACTTTAAAGTACTTCATGAAAAATTCCATAGTTTCGCAAGTGAGTGAAAAGTACTCATACATAATTCGATCTACACATCTAATAATTACTTAAGAATGAAATGACAAATAGGCATCTCGTTTTTATAAGAGCATTTGTTTTGATTTAGAAATGATAAAAACTTTTAGTACGAGGAAAGCGAAACACTCAGTATATGATTTCATTTTTATTAGTTTCAGCGATTTAATATATTTTCATTCCATTAAACCATTTCAAGGTTTATCGGCTTTTTCTATGAAACCTTGTCATGCTATTAATTTGTTTATTTTCATTGTCAAAAACTTTCTATTTGTTCACCGGTTCAGTATAAATTAAATCAGTATTTACAAACCACTAATTCTAGATCAATTTCTGTTAACTTGTTACAGTTAATATAATTTACAACATTTCATGAACTAAAGCTAGTCCATCAATTTTAACTCTATTTCATTCATGTGAAACGTAAATTAAATTAACTAATAGATATAAAAAGGCAAGATTAATGTTTTTATAACACCATCTTAATAAGCAGGAGATAAAGGAGTTTATAACCCCTACTATAGTAAAATACTGGCAACGATAGTATGCAGTGATAATGTGAGCTTGGCAAGTCTCAGAAAACGGTGCGACTATTTTTTTTTGTAAGAAACCATGGCCGACGAAAAGGTATTTTGTTTTTCTCAAAAACGGAATTAAAAACTTTCTAAAGTTCCTTGTATTTATTTTCAGAAAGTTACAACCTCTTTTACAATAAGTTCAGAAACAAATAAGCAAAATAATAACGTGGTAAGTAATTTAGAATTATTTTTATTTTAGTGTATTACAAATTTCTGTTTGGTTTACTTTAATGTATACCAAATCATTTAGTTGATAATGTGCAATTTTAAATAATCTTTAAAATTAGCAAACACAAATACGTGCGTATACTGCTTTGTTTACTTTTACTTTCTTCTAAAGATTATAGATAAAAATTACAGCTAGTTAAGCTGAAACAATTTTGCTATTTCTGAATAATTTATTATTACCCTATAGGTACATTACGAAATTAATATAAAAAAAGTTAGAGAAATATCTTATTGATTATAGTGCGAATGATGATATAATTTGTTCGTTTTTATGTTTCATATATTTTATATACGCAGCTATTATTTTATAAATATTTTCTTTCAACTTTGATTGACTATTTTTCAATAAATGTGCGTAAAAAATTTCGTATTACGTCTTATCTAATGTGAATACCTGTTTGTAATCAACAAATAACTAACAAAGATTCCGATTTTATTAAAGCAATCAGTTGATTTAAGGATTGCCTTTAACTAGAAAAGAAATTGTAGTAATGGAGATATAATGAAAATCGTTTAATAATAATTAACTCAACGTTTCCATTTCTTTAACACAATGACCTTATTTAACGTTATGTTAATAGGATTACCTTCGATTACAGCAAACTAACATTTCGTAATTTATTTTACACTGATTAATTTCGGTATGTGCAACAATGAGTAAATCCGAGGGAACTTTAAAAGTAGGCTAATCCTAAATAAAACTTTGCGTCCTTATTTGTTTGCCTATAAAACTTTTACAATACTAATAGACGAAAATTCTAAAAGTTGTTTTTTGATTCTTACTTACATCAAAAAATCCATCAAACAAAAATTTTCCTGTAAATACATTAAATCTAGACAGTCAGCTCTCATGTGTCAAAAAATGATAAGATTAGTAATAAAATATCTTAGTTAAGTTCTAGGCAAAAAAAAGAATGTATCTTTAAAATTGCACATTTTTAATAGTTTTGGGACATATTGAACAACAACATTAAAAAGTTTAGAAATGTATTGTAACTCTGAACACAATAACTACCTATTAAAACAATAGGTATATTGAGTATGATAAAATAAACACGTGGGTTGTTTATTAAACATATTTTTTACATACTTGATTTTCACCAATGCGATCACCTTTTGCTTTCTCAATAGGTTTATAACACATGGTCTGAAAAGTCCCGGGCCTAACAAAGAAAACACGTTTTTTTTGTTCAAAATTGGCTTTATTTATCAACGTAATCTCTATCAAGAGAAACACAATCATTCCAGCGCCTCTCTAACATTTCAATACCACTTTTGTAGAACAATTTACCTTTTCCTCAAAATAGGCTTCAGTTTCAGCGATAACCTCTTCATTTGAGCGAAATTTCTTACTAGCCAGCATTTTTTGAGGTCTGCGAACAGCCAGTAATCGGTGGGTGTCAAATCTGGAGAATACGGTGGATGTGGGAGCAATTCGAAGTTCAATTCATGTTTTTACAGTTTTGCCATTGTTTGGGTTGACTTGTCACACAGTGCGTTGTCTTAATGAAATAATTTTTTTTCTTTGCCATATGCCGTCGTTTATTTGCAATTTCGGCCTTCAAACGCTTAGAGCGTTTAACGCTATATAATATTCACTGTTGATGGTATTTACCTTCTCAATATAGTGGATGAATATTACACCACGCACATCACATCCTTAAATACCGAGGCCATAATATTTCTAACTGTTTGTTGTGCTTTCGGGCGCTTTGGACAACGTTCTAGATTTGGACCAGTTGTTATCCACTCAGATGATGTTTCATCCGTTGTTGTCACATATCGACGCAAAAATTCACGTTTATTTGTTTGTCACGTTTAAACATGGCCACACATAGCTCAAAATCATCAACATGTTCTTGTTTTTGGTGAATAGTGAGCAATGAGCAAACGCGGCACCCACTTTGAACAGAGCTTTAGCTTTCTCATTGTTAAATGCTCATGAAATATAACATAAAACCAACACGTTCTTTTAGTATCTTTACGATGTCAGCTAACTCACCCACTTTCACTTATCGATCATTCAAGACGGTTTTATGGATTTTTTTGATGTTTTCTGATGTTACGACCTCATTTGGACGTCCACTGCATTCTGCATCATCAGTGTCTCTACGACCACGTTTGAATTCAGCAAACCAATGTTTTATTTTGTTTCGGTTGTTTCCGATGGAGCGGAGTCTCCATAACACTTTTCAAGCTTGCTTTCATTGCTTCGTTTGAACGGCATTCTTGTCCATCAAGAAGCAGTGTAAAATTAAAACACGAAATTGTTTTGGAAACTCTCTAGCGTCTGCACAATAACTGACAGACTAATGAATAAAATATCAAGAGATTTTAACAGCTGTCTTTTAAAGGTTAGTTCTAACTGAAAAATTGTTTAATGCAATAAAACTAGCGCCATCTATGTGTTAGGCCCGGGACTTTTCAGCCCATGTGTTAATTGTTTCATTATCAGAAGGTCGGCAATACGAACATTGGCTGGACACACACCTCCACTAATTTCTATCTTAAGCTAATCTTCGCATTTTACAAAAACTAAAACAACACATATCCATGTCCCAAATTTGCGAACAATAATACAATCTAGGTCTTTTTAAATAGTACTTGTACTTGCAGAATTAGCCAAACTTGAAACATTTTGCTTGCTTCTCGTTTCCCGGAACTCAGTTTAAATAAAATTAAAATTTTTAGTTTATGCATTTTTTATCTTACAAATTGTTAATATCATTTAAAAATTTACTAGATTAACTTTACATGCAAAAATATATACAAAGTTTGCCTATATACCTATATATGTATAATAAACATGTTAAAATAAAGTAAATTATTGTAAATCATAGCAGCATTTAATGTTAATCCTCGTCACTGTCTTCATTCATTCATTGCTTCTACTCCTTCAGTATCGATGTTTTGTTAAAATTTGAGCTACACGAATAATTTTTAGAAAATATCTCACATGCCTTAAGAAGTATATAATTGAGCTACCTCTTTAAACCACACACTGACTTTTAATTCAATCAATTGATACTGTTTTAATTGATGTGCATAAACTAAAAATTTCAATTTTACATAAATTGATTCAGGACGTGAATAGATAAAAGTTCGCCTGGGACAAAACTCTATTCTGACTTCCCCCCTTCATTCCACTATCTCCAGAAATATTAATATATAAAATTAAATATCTATAAGTATTGATTAGTTACTTAATTTGAAGAACCACGTATTTTAACTTTCATATTGGTTAAAGGAAAAGAATGTTGGAAAATAATGTTATAATTACCTGATTGCCCCATTCCATTTTTAGCATATTGTAACTATGATAACTTTGACTAGTTCATTTTGATTGGAATAATTTTATTTCAAATTATAAAAACATCGGTCTCTGATAGGTATATAGGGTAGAGGGTACCTAAATTAGTAATATTTTGGAAATATCAGTTTCAATATTAGAAGTCCTTTCGGGAGCCCCTTTGCTCTTGGTTCCACAAAACACGGCCCTGAATTGGATTTTCGGACACACGAAGCATACAAAATACTTCATGTTTAACTCACTTTGTAGGGTAGACATAAGCTATTTAGCCATTTAATGAATATGTTTAAAGTGTAAAAAGCATATTAAAATGTTGTTGTTTTTTAAAGAATTCTTCAAATTTCTTTAATCTTCTATAATTTCAAATAAGACAATAAAATCTCAAAAAAAAAAAATAAAACTCCGCCATCCCATACAAATATTTCATACTGATCAAACCACAGAAAAATTGCTCGAGACACCAAATAAAAAATAAAATACGAATAAATCTCAAACATTCAATTACGGGATATCAATGGTTCAGTTTAAGTTTCTCCTGAAGAAAAGAACTACGAAACTCATGAAACGTCGACATAAAAAGAACATACGATTAAAACCCAAAAAATACCAATAGTAAAACAAGCACCACTCACTTTTGTTGCGATAGCCTAAAATCATTAATAAAAATTAATTTGAATTTATTCGCTGAACCAGTAATGTAAGGAAATTATAGAATTCTTGGTAGTCAGTCGAATTCTTTGGTTCTCATCAGCACGCCTTGTACTTTACAGTGTGAACTGCAAAGTTTTATTTTCAATATGAGCGTTTGGGTGTTTAAGAAACGTTAAAAAAATAGTCAGATTTGAGATTCTTACACCACGGCAAAACTTATTTCAATATGTTAATTTAATATTCACCAGCTGTAGGTAGATATAATTTACGCACTATTGCATTTAATTATTCTTCGGTATTTAGCGGAATTCCTTAACTGACCAAGGTTCCGATGAGAATAAGAGGGCAACATGGGACAATGGTCTTCAATTTCTGATGTCGTGTATTGCGATGTCCGTAGGATTTGGGAATATATGGCGTTTTCCATTTGTGGCTTATGAAAATGGTGGAGGTGCCTTTCTTATTCCGTATATAATTGTTTTAATTATTATTGGAAGACCGTTTTATTATATGGAAATGTGTATAGGTCAATTTACTAGCAGAGCATCTGCCCAATCATACAGAGCAATTTCACCCATGTTTGAAGGTAAATAATCAGTTTACAATAATATAATAATAAAAACATGTTGATTGATAATAAAGATAAATATTTTAATCGCGAACAATATTATTTTTACGCCATTGTTTTGACGTGCTGAACTTGTCTACAATATACTTATTAATACTTATTGTATTCGTGAAACAGTAACAATAATATAGCATGATTTGAACTGTGGTTATTGTAAAAAAACTTGCTTTAAGGACGTTGTGGAAAGGTTTGTGCTTCAAATTGGGTTATTATTATATTGTATATTTCGTTCCTATTTACAAAACAGTAGAAATACATGATTTTTAGTTACTGCAGGTAACTAATAATTAATTAGGTAATTAATATCTCGCAAGATATTGAAATGCATATCGTCTACATTCTCGTTGCAATGCAATTTCCGCATTGTTTAGTCCAAGGAAACTACAAAAAGTATAAATTGTCGATTGTGATAATCTTTACTTGTTGAAAGTGATTCTTTCCTAATTCATTTACATAATAATAAAAAGAGTTTCATGATATAATACATATGATACATACATTATATTTTGGAACAAATAAATACATACTTTCAGAGTTTTTGAACACGGCTAAGTAAATAAGAAAGTTCAGTCGAATTATCACATATTGCATTTGGCATTACTTGATGACTAGGGATACTGTAAAGGGGAAATATAATTGTAGTTTAAAGAAATAATCAACACTTTTATTCGTAATTTTGCAACAAACAGTAAAAATATTGAATCATGTAAAAATACTAATTTTTTGTTTTTGGTTAAACTTTCGTTTTTAATAATACCCGACCACACTGCCGCTTGGCATGGACTTCATATTAAGTATGTAATAACCAAGTTTATATAGTTCTTGGACTAAATGGAGGTCAGTAATGGGTGGAGCACAGAAATTTCTAAATAAAAGTAACAGTTAAAGATACTTGTAGGAACAATAAGCGAAAAGGCCAAAATTATGACTGTTTCGTCTCATTAAGGCAAAAAACTGACAATCAATCACTGATTGTAAAGAGAAAATGGAGAAGAAAAAATAAAAATGTTAAAAAGTCCAACAAACTGTAATTGTAATAGCCCCAGTATATCCATACTTACAGCTCATATGATTATTTGTATGCTATTAAGACACAAACGATCCTTAAAAAAAAATTGTGTGTGTCTCTGTTTGTCTGTACGGGTTAATCTTCGAAACAGCTGAACGGCTTTTAATGGAACTTTCACAGACATCAGGTTGAGGTTGTCAGGAATGATCTAGACTACTTTTGTTATCACGCGGTAAAAGCTAATATTAAATCAATGTATATCTATCTTCATTGTAACAAATCTTAGAATTTAGAATGTAAACACTAGAATATGTTTCTTTCAGACACCCTACAGTTTTATGGATAGCAAAACGTAGCTATATTTCTATATTACTCCCTGCGGCTTTATGTTACTTTCCCCGTCCAGTTTACATAGTAACGTTCTACGTTATGGTGCACGTGGTAAATCATTAATAGCGATTGTAACAGTAAACAACTTTGTGAAGTTATTTATATACCCGTACGTGACTTTTGCCCCTTGATTGGAATCATTTTTGTACATTTTTATGAATTACGTTCTACTAATTTTATTTGAAACTAAAATAAACGTTTTCGATCAATAAATATTTTTAAAATATGTTAGCTTCTATTTTGCAGAATATTAGTATATTGCATGAAGAGCATGTATTGCATTTTGCCAGATAATTAGCGAGTATAAAATTAAAAAAACAAAATAGAAGTATGTAACAAAGAAGTTCTTGGTGGTCAGCTATTCTTTGATTTATTTGAGACAAGAAATTAATGGTATACAGGTGTGATGAATGTACAGTAAATGGATGTGAAAGTGCAGACATGAGTTGGGCGTTACAGACTCTTCAGAAATCATTCGAGACGTAGTGTTAGCTGTCTGAAGGAGCTGCAGGAGGACATCAGTGATATTAAAAAAGGCTTGTATATGATATAAAGCATATAGTGTTGAGATATTGATTAAATAAAAAAACTGAGGTGATCGGAGCACTTACAGATAGTGAAAACAAGTTAGCAGGGAAACCTAGTAGTCTTGGATTGGATCGAGAAGCACAATAACAAGGTTGGCCTTGATGATTTTCAAGATACGCAGATTAGCAGTAGAACAAGATTTTAAGTTTGAATATAAACAGATTAGGGTCGGTAATAGTCTGCTTTTTGGTGTCCCTGAGTCTCCTCTTGATAGAGAAGCTGAGTGTGATGTGCAGGCAGTTAGTAACTTTAATGACTAAATTCAGTCTGTCTACAGTCTTAACCACCACAAATGTATTAAGAATTGGTGAGGCAAGAGAGGGGCAGACTAGGAATATTCTGGTGAAGATGCAGATGTCGCCACGGCGCTGACAAATTGGAGTCGACTGGTTGAGGATGGGAAGGTATCTGCGGACCCTACAAAAGAACAAGGAAATACACATCGAAGTAAATCCTTTTAACAAGGAAAATCCATTAAACAAGAAGGTGGTTAAATACAAGGGAGTGTCCATACTTTTATTTGAAAAAGATCCTATGAAGAACAAAATCTACAAAAGGTTAGCATTAGTATCAAATAGGGATCCTCACTAAGACCTACTTGTATTCCGGTATTGACACTGTTAGCTCATATTGTATTTAGGAGGCATAGATACAGTGGTATTGACGCTGGTTACGGTGATGGTGTAGTGGTAGCTGTAAATTGTAAGATTAAGCCCTTTTTGATTGATTTCGTGATTGAGTACGTTGGTCAGCTGTTTCTTGGGACTACCAATCTGAGTAGAAACCTTATCACTTGGACTGTTTATCTGCCACCCAGATCTGACACATCATTATATAAAAACATGTCAAAGACGTTGTCTATTTCAGAAGAGATACAGTAATCATGATTTTATTACCATGAATCATCCGTTCAGACTGCCTCATACGTGACAATGTATATGGTTTTTCTTAATGTTTTTTTTTTCTATCAAGACCAGCTTTTCCCTGTTCACCAAAATAAAGAATAAATATAGCTTGTACCTCCTGTTATCAACGCTATGATGGCTGGCACTGCACTGAAGCGTTCAGAAAAGATATGAATAATGTACGGTATATTAAGTGGCTACATTGAATTTAAACGTCTCCGAGCGAGATGCTTGGGGCTATCTAAACACTGTTACAGGATATACATTGACCGGGTTGCAAAACTTATTATTTGCCCTGTTGCATGGATTTGGAAAGCAGGCAGACTACAGATGTAGTTTGAGTGCATGATTTGTCTGTGTCGTTACCGAGTCTACCTTCTAGTCTTCTGAGCTCTTTATGTCATTCCCAAATGGCGATGGTGATCTGGATTTTAATTATGTTGTAACCTCTAACCATATTGTTGGGCCCGATTGTTAGGGGTTTGTAAATAATGCTATGAATAATTAAAGACAAATTAACTTGGATTTCGAAAAAACCTTTGACAATATCGATCTTACAACAGGATGAGGGTTAAGGGTTTGTCGACTCTGGATGAATCTAGGGTTCAATGGGACCTGCATAATTTTACACAATACAATAATCAACTGAAAATAACATGAGACTTAACGTTGATACGTGCAGGGTGCTAAGCTAGGGCAGAAGTAGAAACGCATCTCATTTCAAATAAAAGATAAGTACAGATTCTGTAAATAGAGTTGACAAGGTAGTTGACTTTGTCGTAGTCTTTGATAAGGCACTTAGTTTCGATGAGCAGACCGGGTCAGTTGTATCAAAAGCGCAAATTGTACTCGGTTTGGTGTGTAGATTGGCAGTGGACAGTGAGCAGCGTCATTGTTGATATACGTGCATAAGACACTTGTTCCACCAATAATAAATTACTGTTTCATTATTTTGACGTCACATTTCCAGACTCATATAGGTTTAAGTCAGTGCAATTGTCCTTAAGAATAAACTCAAATAATACAAAATTAGTTATTGCAAGTCAGTTATAGACCTAGTCTATTTTTTAAATGTAGATACTTGTATTTTTGTATACATATAGCAAAGATATGATAAAAATCGCGATTTGATTGAATCCAAAAGAGAGATGAACACATTACAGGAGATGTTAAATAACAATTTGTTATTGCCACTTCCTTAAAGAAATGAAGTGATCTGATAAGGTCCGTTAACTGATTTAGTGAATTGACAAGATATTATTTGCAAGATATTCAAAATTTAATTATTATGTTCATTTATTTTTATTAAAACACGTTGTGGATTTGTAGCATCTTGAGTTACAAAAGATGTTACTATTTTTACAGGCAGATCTATTTGTTTTGCATTGTAATTTGGATTTTTCACAAGAAAACTTGTGGCACCGTTGACCTTTAAATAAGAATAGGCTTCCTGCAATCTCACGTAAACTTAGCTTAACCGGTTGAGCTGTATCAATAATTGTAATTGTAGATAGTTGTTTGAAGAACATTTCTAGAAAGCCAATCTTTTGGTATAATAAATTATTTTTTATATTTAATACGAGCCCCATAAAGTTATTTGCAATTAATGGATCTCTAGTTATCTTAGGTATATCAATTAAAATTGTCGAATCCACTAACACGTGTTTAACATTTTATAAAGAAGAGGATCTTTCATCTTTTCAGCTGATTTTGTTAGGTTTTCTGCAGCATATTCTCATTTATCTTTAATTCTTCCTTCTTTTTGGTATAAATAGCATAGTATATTTGCTCCATATCCTTCTCCTACCATTTTTTATTATTATTTCATCTTTTCACTAAAACAGTTTAGGGATTTGATAAAATAATCACTTACTTTTTTAGTGAAATGAATTAATCCTCTGTTTTCATTATTTCCTGTGACATGACACATGTATATTATTTCTATTACGAAATTGTAAAGGACACTGTCCATTGATTCTTTCTAAATAGAAATAAACAGCAGAGACAACAGTGTATGGAACTCTTTCATAATATAGAAAATACGATATAGACTACCACCCAGAGTTCTCAAGCGTTTTAAATGTATGTTAATTAAGTAAGGTGAATGTAACTAAAAATTACTTACTATTGTGGTTAGTCACTGGAGACTTCGGAAATCCATAGCTCAATCGTCAAAATTTGTGACGGAATTTCTGACGTATGTAACGTCACAAAATTTGAAGTTTGAACATGCTCGACACTCTAAATACGCAGAATTGTAAATAAAAGTTCCAGCACATTATTATATAGTGATAAAAAGCCTTACTTCTGTCGTGTGTCCTACAACACCCCTTTTTGGTCTTATATTGCTGTATATTTTATAAACCCTCAGCTATAATATTATCAGATTAAGACAACAATATTCATTGAATTAGACCAATAACAAAAATTTACTGCAATATCTTTAGATACCTGTATAATTTTGTGATTGTTTCCATGGTAGGTAAATTGCATTTATTATTGTATCATAAATCTTTGTTTCAACATGAAAAAAAAACAGATTACGTGTAATGAACGTGTATTTACTGTATTTATTTTAGGAATTGCTTATGCCCAGATGATAGGAACAATTTGTGTTCAGACGTATTATTGTTGTTTGATGGCCATATCATTGTTTTATATGGTTAGTTCTTTTACGTCAAATCTTCCTTGGTCTTACTGTAGAGATGAATGGAATCAGACCCTCCTGGAGCAAGGTTTAGAATGTGTAGCATCAACCTCAAAGTCAGCAGCATCAAACTCATCATTAAGCTCATCAGAGCTATACTATAAATGGGAAGTACTTAAAGAAACATCACAAATACATGACGGGATTGGAATACCAGATTGGAAATTGACTCTTTGCTTGTTATTTTCATGGATAACTTGCTTCGCTGTTTCTAATAATGGCGTTAAAAGCTCTGGAAAGTTTTCCTACTTCTTAGCTTTATTTCCGTACGTCATAATGTTTGTAATTCTTATTCGAGGAGTTACTCTGGAAGGAAGCATGACTGGATTGTTGTATTTTATTAAACCACAATGGGATAAACTTTTAGGAGCTGATGTATGATGATTAAATATCAACAAGTTTCAAGTGACTTATGACTGATTATTATTTATTTTTATTGTAGGTATGGTACGCTGCAGTGACTCAATGCTTTTTTTCTTTAAATGTTGGTTTTGGATCCATTGTCATGTATTCTTCCTATAATTCGTTCGATCACCCTGTAAATAGGTAAGAGAATTTCTTTTCATTTTTACTTGGCTGCTAGCGCTATTTGCTGACTAACAAATAACAATAAAACATCGACTTAAGTACTTTCAAATTTATATATTAACCCATATATGTCTCAATAGTTAATACACAATTTTGGAAGATGTTAGAAATTTAATGGGCCGGGTATCTTTTGAAAGTGATAGTTTGACGTCGTTAGTTACGGTACAACCAGAGTAAGAAATGCTCTAGTTCTGTCACAACCACAATAACTACTGGTACCTAGAGAACGTAGACGCTTACCTGTCATCCTTTTCCATCTATTTAAAACGAAATATATATAATACATATGTAAATACTTAACGCAGAGGAGAAAATCGTATTTAAAGTTATAAAAACGTTCTTCGACGGGGAGGCACCAACATGCAAACAGGGGCCAATTGTTTTTAATTTCATCTATGTTTCTGGGATATTGTTGAAAAGAACTTTGCAAGTAGAGCACAAATATATTTTTAATTTTTTTTAGAATTAAATTAACACTTTAGGAGTCATCAAATTCATGGTTTTTTCATACATTTGTCAACAGGTCTATAACAAAAGGGCTTTAAATAACAAGCTACAAAAATTATGTACAATAATAATCATACCCTGTACTTGAACAATAATTACCAAAAATTGTTTATTATATGGTAGTAAAAATTAATTTCCAAATATTTAGAAACATCCCTTCAAACTAAAAAACTGAATGTGAATCATTAGGTATGTGTATTAAATTATGTTGTAATTGACTAAAACATTTCTTAATACCTATACACGTTTTAATGTTTTAAGGTTTTCCATGGTATGAAACACTCAGTCAATAGTTAAACACGACCCGCATTTGACTAGTTTTGTTTTTTAAAAAATCGACAAAAATATATTTATCAACGAACATAACTTATATGGTCGGTTTGTTTCTATATGGGTATTGAATAGATATGGGAGCTATCTTTACAACATTATCTGGGTAATTTGTAACACTTTCCGATAGTGACATCTTCATGATGGATGATCGTCTACTTGAAATTCCTTGTATTAGACTAATTTATGATAAATGCCTTCTTATTCTGATTGAAAATTAAATCACATAAGTCAGTAAAAAACAATACATAGATATATTTATCTTGTTCAAACGTAACTTGAAAAATGTCAATCTCGTACGTGTTTTGTAGATGATTGCTCAATTGTAAAAGGCGGCCGTCATAAAGTAACGCGATAACGGTTTAATAATAAAAAGTTTGTTTATTTATTATTTATTTACCAATAAGGTGACTAGTGTATTATTGGACTGAGAATTTTGAATTACTTTATCTTTTACGAAATATTATTTTGAACCGCAGACATTAAATCTAAACAAGCAGAATATGGTACCGTCAAAAAAGAAAAATCGACATAAAATTTTTATAACGGGATTAGAAAAGTTATAGACAAACCAATAAAAATAAATACTAGTAAAGCCACTCCTTTTAGATAAAACATTATCAAAATGATACTTTAAGAAAACTGTTTAATAGCTTTACAATGTCTATCATTCTTTCATCCGAATGACGACGTTCGCAGCCTTGAACAACGTCTTTTAAGGTACAAACATATTAGAGCGTAGAGCTACATGAGTACACGGTAATGAAAGTAGTTATAACTTCAGAGTTTTTGGTTTGTTCTTAATCATATTAATATTTTTTTTATATATATTGTAAGCAAGCCGTTGTATCAAATGAGCAAACATCTTAATCTTAAACAAGAAAAACAGAAAGTACGTTTTTAATACCATATTCTCATATCCACACTGTTTTAATATATGTAGATGTTAATATTAAATTGTCTTTCGTTCTGGCTTCTGGACTAGTTGCCATCACGTGCAAACTTAGTTTTGGTGTTTGTTAGCATAGTTCATTCACTTTAATTTTCTCTTTGTAAGATAAACGATCAAATTTATTTTGGTGCAATATGCAATAGTATTAATTGCATTCTATTTTAATTTTCCACACTCTCATGCCTTTTAATGTCCACCTTCATGCACATTAATCGGGGGTTTTCGTAACCATATAAAAATATGGGCAAATCTGATCTCCGACCGAGCGGTGTGGTCTAGTGCTCTAGATCATTTTTTAGCATTCGGGAGGTCACCGGTTCGAACCCGAGTCTGGCTGCTCTGGTCCAAGTTTACTGTGGTTTCCTTGGATCATTTAGGCAAATGCTGGGGCAGTAATATTCCACAGATAACCTTTCACTTCTCTTCTGTCTTCATTTCGTCCGTCTCATCTTTCTATCCCTAACTACACCCTCCACCCAATCCCACGGTTCCTGCAAGGAGGCTGAAGAGGGCCTTACGCCCTACCCTCCGGCTTTGCACTACAGTGTAGGTCGGAGGGACTGCCTTTCATTCCCACCAGCTACTCGTGCTGGTGGGAATGAAACACAAAAAAGTTTTTTTTCATCTCCGTCAGTTATAACGACTTAAGCAGTGTCGTTGCAAGCCTCAATTTAGAGTTTCTTTTTGCCTTGGTAAGATGGCGAAGCATGTCTCTTAAGACAATCCTAGACACATAACAACTTTATAAATATTAATTGTATTGAATTTTATAAATGCGGTAGATTCGAATTGGTAATTACTCTTTGTGAGACATTGTTAAACATTATGAAATACTACGATACAATTAGGAGCAAACATTTGCAGGCATATAACCACTTACTTTATATTTAAACATCTTGTTTACAGTTAGCAACTATGGTTTAGTCAGTATTTTTCGATTGAGCTTGTAGTATAGTCGTCAGATCATAACTTAGAATTCTTACATTTTGAGTCAGCCTGCCTTGATTGAAGTTTTCTGTGGTTTTCTAGGATCATATAGAAACAGTAATATTCTAGAGATACTCTTTCAATCTTCTACTGCCTTCATCTCATCATTCTCGTTAATCCCTCCCTTACCACCATCATTTATCCTTTCCGACGATTCCCTAATAGTTCAGGACCTATCATCACGGATTTGGGAAATTCTAGTGAATATTGCCTGTAGAAATTTATAGTAACAAAATGAACCCGGTGTGTAGAGGTTTTCTTGCTGGAAGTACCTTTAATTAAATTAATTATAATTAAAAACACTGATGTTCTCCCGTTATCCGGAAATTGATTTCAATTACACAATTGTTGAGGAAAGTTGATTAACTTTTAGGAAAGTTTGGTGTGCCAACTTCTACTTTTTTAAAAGTGCCTTTTACATATACAGTCAATTTTCACACGAATTTCCCAAATCCGCAATGACGAGTCTTTTGATGTCACTGGTTCCCGAACTATAAGGGAAGTTGAAGGGGGCTTTCCGCCCCCACCCACCTCTTTGTACCCCTCTGTAGATCAGTGAGACTACTCGTTCACCAGCACTAGCTAGTGGAAATGAAACGTAATAAAGTTTTAAGTTTTATTTTAAAGTCAATCTTATATTATAATTGCCTATGGTGTATATATGGGAACTAATTAGTTTGAAATCGCGATCTACATCAGGTGGTATCGACAAATCTTTGACCGACATAAACTTCTTTACTAGGTAAGGGATTGAAGATCTAGAAAAGCAAATGGTAGGCTGATACGAATGATACACATGGTTTTATTGTACGTTTAGTTTGTATTTTCCAATTAGGAGCTATAGGTATTTCGGATGTTTTTAAATCTTAGACGCTATTCAAATCGAATTATACAACTTTTATTAGCTGTTTGGTAAAGAAATTGATTTTAGTTTTCTAATTTAACAGAGATGCATTCATTGTGACTACTATTGATACTTTCACATCATTGTTGTCGGGGGCAACAATATTTGGTATCTTAGGAAATCTGGCTAATGAAATGGGGGTGGAAGTAAGTGAGGTTATAAGCACTGGTGGTAGCGGTATTGCATTTATATCTTATCCCGAAGCGATTGCAAAATTTGACCAAGTCCCATGGGTACGTAATTGTATTATATAGTTCTATAGCTTTTCAGAAAGAAATAAAAAATATGACAATAATCATAATATAAAGTGAATTATAAAAGCCAGAAAAAATGGTAGTTGTAAAATAAAAAACCGAGATGGATAGAATACAATTTAATTCATGTCAACCATGCAAGATAACTTATTAATACCTTATATCGTTGACCTAAAAAGATAATTACCCCAAATTATTTTTTTCATATAGTTAGTAAACCGAAATTGTGTTAATTAATCTGAGTTTTCATAACCACGATCTTTAAATAACACAGAATAACAATAACCTGTACTTATATTTTAAGACCTGTCCATATAAGAGTCAGACAACCTAACCTAACCTAACTTAGTTCAATCATTCTAACTCACATTTTAGCTTCATTCTGTTACTATTGTGTTACTTTACCATGTTTAATAGAACAGTAAATCTTAAAAACTTCATTGTATTAATTAATTATTCCAAATTTAATATAAATTTATTTTCTAGCTGTTTGCCATACTATTCTTTTTGATGCTGTGGGTACTAGGGGTGGGAAGTTTGGTAGCACTACAAAGTACTGTTAATGCAATTGTATTGGATGCTTATCCTAACATAAAAACAATTTATGTTTCTGGAGGAACAGCTGTTATCATGTTTCTTGTAGGACTAGTTTACGTAACACCGGTAAGTGATTTGATTTTTATTTACAGTATTTAAAAAATATTTATTTAGTTACAACAATGTATTCGTTTAATCAGAGCTATACTTTACTCACAATTGGTAATTTCATGGTTACAGTGATTGCGTATTTAGTGATTAAATTTCAACTGTTTTAGATATGAATGCGAAAAGGTATTAAAATATTATTTAATGACAAAAAATTGCAGCAATATGCATTAGAAGGAATTACGATTTTAGCTCATGTTGAATGAAATTAGTTTGAACGTTTTAAACTCATAATGGTTAATAACAATGTAAAGCCACCTTGATATACACAGTTACTTGTATTAAAAGAAAATTAAGATAGAAGGTATTTTTTGTACATATAATTACTTTATCAAATGATCTTTGTTCCTGTGTGTCAATTAAACGATACCATGAAAATGGTTTCGAATGGCAAGTATTTATATAAATAAAAAAATACAAGCCAATTTAAGTACTTACTCGATACTTTATTTTCGATGCCAAGTGTTTTTAGTATCGATTATTTTAAACGAACTAATGAGTAGGTATCGATAACAAATACTCGTATCTGTACTCAGTTTGATTAAAAACAGTTTCTTTTCATGTTTCGTTTATTTACCACAATTGCATAAACGCATCTTAATTTTTTAACAGTTGGTAGCCTTTTCAACCTTTCATTTGGTCATTTTATTCCATTCATATTCTCATATTCCCATATTCTCAAGAGTAACTATATAAAAATATAATGTGGGTGTTACATTTTTAAATAATACAAATGAATATGAATTTCTCCATTGTCACCAATAAGCATAAAATTGACTTCGCTTGAGTTTTCCAAAATTAAAAAAACCTTATAACGTAAATATAACACAAAACATAAAAAAAGAATTATAGACACTTAAGTGGTGTGGTATATTACAATTTGCAAAATTACGAGGGTAAATCAAATATAAACGGTAATTTTGTAAAATAAATTTATTGGTTAATGGTACACACAAACTAACCATTTGACATTTTTCAATGTAGTCACCTCCGTGCTCTACACACTTTTGCCACCATTTGGAAGCTTGAATATTCCTTTTTCATAAAAAGTTTGAGGGCGAGTTGTCAGCCAATTGCTCACATACTCCTCTACTTTCTACTTCTTTCAAGGGAGCGAACAAAAAATAATCACAGGGTGATTAGTGATTAGTCAGGGCTATAATGCCTAAATAATGATGCTCGAGGGTTTCTCAGCCCATTTCATCCAATTTATTCCTTGTCAAAACTGCGGTGTGTGGCCTGGCGTTGTCATGAAGGAAGATGACGTCTCAAATAGGTATACCGTATACCCCGTCGTTTGCTTCGATACGCGACTTTTGTCTTCTGTAGACTCTAACAACTCAGAATAGTAAACCGCATTGACCGATCACTGTTCGTTGATCGTGAAGAAAATCAAAAAGTAAAACTCCCCTTGAGTCAAAGAAAACAGTCGCAAGCATTTTTCCGGCTGAGAGACGGGTTTTGGTTTTGGTTTTGACAGGGCAGCCTTCATCCTTTTTTCGTCACTCAATGGTGTAATGGTGGATCCACGTCTCATCACAAGTACGCCTCACGATAAGCCTAAAAAAACTCCCCTTCTTGTCGAAATCGATTCAGAAGTCTTTCACTGATCTCCGACTTAACTTATTTTTGATTTTCAGTCAACAACCTTGGAACCCAGCGAGCACTAATTTTTCTAAAGCCAAATTCATCAGTGACGATGAATTGAATACTCCCATAGCTGATACCCACATACCCACTTCTGATGAGATTTGTTCAATAGTCAATAGTTAACCGGCGATCACCTTCAACAAGCTCTCGAACAGTATGGATGTTCATCATGTCATTTGTGAGACTTGTTCTTGGGCGTCGATCATGACATTCATTTTCGACACGTTCTCGCCCAACCCTGAATTCTCTGTTCTCTGACCCACGTATACACTCGATTCTGAGAGAGTGTAGCAGTGTAGCATCCCCAAACTGTGCAAACTTTGCCTTCAAACGAGTGAAAATTTCCGATGGTTTACCGCCTTTATTGGTTAAAAACTTTATGATGATGCGCATTGTGATTGTACCAAACAATACTCGAGTATCGAATCCTCTAGATCGGAATTACGTGCTAAGCTAAATAGTAAAATTGCTTTTTATATTTGATTTACTCTCGTATGTATGTACAGTAGAGTACACTGAGGTTTTATTACAAATCCTTTCACAACGATTGGCAGAAACCACAAATGAATTATTGAGAGGAGTGTTGTTGGCAGTATAGTCTGGGATTTCCGATTTGTGCTGTATTGTGATGTAAACAGGTTGTAATGTCATAAAAAGACAAGATGATACTAAATCTACCAAATGGGTCAATTTACGAAAGCGATGTAAGATATTTAGTATTACTGGGTTTTAGAATTCGAATATTTAATTTCTAAAAAATTATTTTGTGTTAATCTTGGCACACCCATAAATATTTCACAGTCAATTTTGTTCATGATCTAGCAAATTAAATTCTTTTAAAGATTTTCCTGAGGGTTTGAAGGGCGATTAAATGGGGGTACTTATGATTCTAAAACAACATGCTTTCTAGAATGTGTTTATTTCAATACTTGGTATTATTATGACTATGCAAACATATGTCATTATAAACATTATAATTGGTGTATAAACATTTATTATAATTATAGTGTTCTCAGTAATTGCAATTACAAACAGCAGTTATCATCGCTATCTTCTTCAATTATAGAGATAATGCTTTCGTATTGTATACTCAGTGTGTTATTCTCAAAATTTTCAAAAGGGTGGGAGTGTAAGAAATTATTCACTTTCCATTGCTTAATTGAAATCAAATTTTACAAGTAAATATATGGTTTTGATGACAATAAATTAAAAATAAACATTAAAAATAAAATTAAATAAAAATAATAAAATCTTATTACAGCCAGTATGTCGCCATCTATTGGTATTTACTGATAGCTGTGGCATTTCATATGTTTGACAAGGTCTTACAAAGGGTCTATTTGACAAACTGAACCTACGACGCCTTAATTTAGTTTGAATAAAGTGTCTGTTTTTTTAGGTTGTTTGTATATTAATATTTAAATTAATTATATCATAATTTATAATCACTACATATTCGTACATTAAAATTTAAATGAGCGCCTCACGATTTTGTCCAAAATCAATATTTTTAATGAATTATTTTTTATCTTATACCAAGTATTATTTCATGCCGTTTAGGACGAAATTTTCATTCCAATACAATTATTTTGCCAAAAAAAAAACTTTTATTTAACTTAATAGCTAGCATATACTTAAAAATCAAAGATTTTCGAATTTTTCGGAAAGATTCATGTTAATCGATTATTAATAGATGCATTGATCTAGGAGGAAAATGGTAATCGATTGATCTACTTTGGAAACTAATCGATTATACGTATATATTCAAAAAACAAACACACTTGTTCAAAGTTTTTATAAACTTTATTAAGAATACACTTACAATTGTTTCGGCTTAATTAGGCCACTCTCAAAGAGTCAATTAGAAACAAACTAAAGATAAACAAACATAACTATTTATATCTATATATACTCTTTAGTTAGTTTCTAATTGCCTCTTTGAGAATGGCTTAATTAAGCCGAAACAATTGTAAGAGTATCCTTAAAAAAGTTGAGTATGTTTGTTTTTTGAATATATTAAAAATGTTTTACAAGTTCCCAACCGCAACCTCTCTGAGACACCGACTGGGGAAAATTGCAAAACTGCTGCTAATTATTATCCCAGCAATATAAATATTATATAGAAATAATTTAATTTCAGGGAGGACAATATATACTTACACTTGTGGATTTCTATGGGGGAACTTTCGTTATATTCATCGCTGCTGTTCTTGAAATTATTGTTATCACGTGGATTTATGGTAAATATTTTTAAAAACTTTCGGCCACCCTATTTAAAGGCCAGTTTTCAGCTTTTTGATATGAATCTGATCAAAATCGTATCTGAAATAAATCTTGCTGAGACAGCCACGTTCACTTTATTTAGTATGCTTTGGAAACGTTACATTGAATTTCCACTCTTAATATCGTTCATACACTAACGTAAACGTTTATAAAATTATATTTGTAAACAAGGGGTTGCTACATTTAATTACTGGAAATTCTAGAATAACAACAGGCTAACTGTTACTTTGTTATTTATAATATTCCGATGATAGTAGCAGTTACTTAGTACTACGTAAATTTTTGTCTATTAATGATTGGAAATCATCGCTGATTTTTCGTACATATTACGAGTACTGAAAAATAAGGAACAAATCGTAAATACAGACAGATAGAAATTTTATATTTATTGTGGGCTTGAGTGATGTTCAACAATATTCGTTTCTAATTTTGATATCGACTTGTCAAACTGTCTGTTTGTCTGGCAGCTTTGACAAAATATTGAGCAAAAACATATTTATTTTTGTTCTATTTGGTTACGTGCTTACTACATCGATATGCTAAAGGTTTAATCCATATCATTATTAGAAAAGGATCTTGTTGAACATTACTGAAGTCAAAATATGTAACAAATTTCTGCAGATGGCGTTCACCAAGCTGTCTATATTTATTCGCAGAAATAAGTTATTTAAAATAAACTTCCATTGAACAATTTCTTCATTAACTCACTTCGTAATAATGGATATTTATACTTATTACATGTTTAAAAGTCTGTCTATTGATTTTTTTATGGAATTCTCTGACATTCCCCTGCTTAATTATTAGTTACTACACTTAAAGAAAACAAAGTCGAATTTCCCTAACGCTAATTTCCAAAGGACAGAAATTCAAATTCGTATTACAGAAAACTTCTTATGTATATAAAACAAGGTATAATTACAATGTGTTAGAAATAATGCCAAATTGTTGTCCGATATGTTTCTTTTTCTTTTCTCTCTTTTCTACTTAAGCAATTGCTTTCAGTTTTGCGTTAAGGGTTAAACTTCATTTCGATAAATTGAATAGTTCGTGAATGTGCTGTGCTTTTTCCTATTTGAATGAAATTTGACCATTTATTTATTGTCAATAATTTTTCATGTAATAATAATTTTTGAAAGTTGAAACGAATTTTGCCTGGATCATCAAATGTCATGAAATTTAAAGAAGTAGTGAACGCTATCTGTAGAAATTTGCTACTTATTGTGAGATGGCTGCTTAATGGCAGTAGATGTTGGTCGTTATTCTGTCGGAACTATCTCCGGCGTGCTGATGGGAACAACAGAGTTCAAAATCGCGATTCAGGTTCACAGTTTCAATAGAGTACTGACCATGAAGAACTGGAACAGAACATGTTTAAAATTTGTGCCACCTTGAAAACAAATCTAATCCTTTGAAAATTATTACGAATTGTTATTAACTATAATCATCTTGTTATGTGAAACTCAGATTTGATTTAAAATGTTACTTATTTGTAGTAGAAATTCTGCTTTTAACGTTTTATTTTAAAAATTGACCTTGTCACCTAAGCGTAAAGTTTTATTGAATTATTGGATAGCATTGGTTATGTATATTTTACATCATAGTGAAAACCTGTGATTACCCTGGGGTAGAAGATGAATTTTTAAAACAAAACTTTTATTACAGAATTTCTATTACAAATAATTAATATTTGAATTTAAATCTAGGTTTCCTATAACAGGATGATTATAGTTAATATGAATTCTAGAGAATTTCCGACTTAACTGGATTTGTTTCGAAGGTGGTAAATGTTTTAGATTTAATCACATTTTATGATCTAGGAAAAATTCCTTTCAATTTTCAAAAAAATATTATATAAGAAACCAAGTTTCATTGAAGACAAGTACCACCGCTAGTATATGAATGTAGCAGAAAAATTCAAGTTTGACTTGAAATATCAGTTCGAATATTAGAAATACTCGAGTATAATTAATTGTATCTTGATTCACTTGATGAAAATTAATAGTTAACGTTGAGTTAAGGATGTTCAACTATAAATCTTAAAAATTTTTACAAAGCATCTTTTTATAATTCTAGGAGCTACTAATTTTTGCGACGATGTGGAGTATATGACAAAATCAAAAGTAAACATATATTGGAAATGGATGTGGGGTTTTATTACACCAATTGTAACCGTTTTGATATTTATCTATTTTGTTGTTACTAACGGTGAAATAACGTATGGTTCTTATGAATATCCTAAGTCTGCCTTGAGTTAGTATAATTTTACACTATAATGAATGCCATATTTCCCAAATGGTTTCGTTGTTAACGATGTTACTTTTTTGTTAGTTTGCGGATGGATGATAGTAGCTGTTAGTTGTATTACCATTATTGTAATGGCCTTGAAAACAATTTTAAAGAACCGAAAGTTGGGATCTCCTGAGGTATGTAATTTGTACAATAACTGACAGTATATTTCCATCTATAGACATTTTCTGACAACTGTAGATAATATTTCATAGTGTCCGACAACAAACTTACCAACCAACTGTATCTACGACTCAGTTACTAGCTTTGGTTGGTAATTTATCGAAACTACCTATTGTGTAAGATAGTTTAGTTAATAAGTTCAAAATTGTAATTTACAATGGTTTTGATAAATTTCTGACCAAGAACCTAATGTTGATTGTTACTTTACTTTACGTGCTTATGATTTATGTAAACTGCATCGTAGATTTAGTTTAGCAAGTAAATACCTTTGTAATCAAACACTATGAAATACGATTGTTAGCAGTGAATATCTGTAGATGGAGATATACTACTAGTTATTTGATATTAATCAAATTGCTTGTACAGAAGAACTTCGATTTGATCGTTGTGCTAACAAATTTTTTGTAGATGTTCTTTGAAAGCTGTCGCTCAACCAAATGGAAACCAGATACCTCTAAAAGAACCATGGAATGGATACAATTTAAACAGGCGAAAAAAGCAGAAAGAGAGAAGAAGGATCAGTCTTGGATAAAACACAAATTAACGTTTCTAACTGGAAAATAACCATTGATTTTGTGAATGCTTAAATTTAACAATTGTTGTTTAGAAAAATTTTAATTTGTAATAAAAATTTAAGAGGATATGTCTCGTATTTCTGTTGCTCCCTCTTTGTAATAGTTAGAACAATTTTAAAATAGTTATTTCTTAATTAATAAGTTACATAGTGAAATTTAAAGAATAATTGGAAATAATAAAGAATATTTGGTAGGAAATATCTAAAATACGAAGGTAAATCAAATATAAACGGTAATTTTACTGTTTAGCTTAGCACGTAATTCCGATCTAGAGGATTTGATTACGAGTGTTGTTTGGTTTATGTGGAGGGGGAAACCGGTTTAGGTAGCAGCTGCGCTCGGTTGTTCTATCCGCAGTACAGCAATGACTGAGCGCAAAGTACTTTCTACTTCGTCTGTTGCACAATCACAATGCGCATCATCATAAAGTTTTTAACCAATGAAGGCGTTAAACCATCGGAAATTTTCACTCGTTTGAAGGCACAGTTTGCATAGTTTGGGGATGCTATGCTGCTACACTCTCTCAGAATCGAGTGTATACGTGGGTCAGAGAACAGAGAATTCAGGGTTGGGCGAGAACGTGTCGAAAATGAATGTCATGATCGACGCCCAAGAACACCAACAATTTTCACAAATGACAACATCCGTGCTGTTCGAGAGCTTGTTGAGGATGATAAGTGATCGTCGGTTAACTATTGAAAAAATCTGATCAGATGTGGGTATGCGAGTATCAGCTATGGGAGTGTTAAATTATCACCGATAAACTTGGCTTTAGAACAAAATTTTTAACTGCACTTGACAATTTTATTCCACCACACTCTCACTTCTTCAAAAGTTTTACAGTAATATAATATTTACAAACCTTTGTTATTTGTTCATTTTGTGGCCGGCTACATAAATGGAGAAAAATTTGTAGAATGGGTTGTCTACTTTAAGGTCCTACCGCAAGCAATAAATGTACAACAAATACACTATGTTACTACATAATGTTATGTTATGTCTTTTGAAGATGCCCATGTTGGATGAAACAATTGTGTTGTTAAATAAGTCAGTGGAAAATTGAACCCCGAATTTTATTTTATGTTTGTTTGAATCATGATTTATTCATAATGTAATGGCTGAATCAATTAATTTTATAATATCCTATTATCTAGTGTAAGATATAAATCATAATTATTGTAAAAATTGAGTTGCTTTAAAGAGTGGCCAATTTAAACTTCCTGATTTGGATAACTTTACATTTAGTGCTACCAAGAAATTTGAAATTCTGAAATTCTATTTGAACGGAACCTTGTTTAAATAAAACATCAAATAACAAATATAAATACTTTGAAATACAAAATATTCTTCGATAAGGAAAGGTTACTAAGTCAATTAAAAAGAAATACTCATTTTCAACGAACCCAGAAGTGTTTGGTGTAAATAAAAGTGATTCTAAACAATATAAATCAAGTACAATTTTAATTGTTGAAGTGTGTGTAAAATGAAAACAAACAAGTACTTAGCAACTAATCAAAATTCTATATAATTAATGGAGTTTTCACATTCTACTTATTATTTTATTATTCTTGTTATGTATTTATTTATTTCGCGTTTATCTTCTATGATTATTTTAATAACCCAGACAGCGTAGAAAACGCGATTTGTGGTAATTTATCACTAATTACAGGTTTATTATTGATTAACAAGATAGCTTCATTCCTTTTAATTAAGGATATCGACTGATTAAATGGTACTCGAGTTTTGATAGTTCACAAAAACTGTAAAATAGCAAAACACTCAGCCAGTTTAACAAATCCATACATCAACATGATGTTGTTAAACATTAATCAAACGACAACTAGTGACCAATCGCTACAAATGGCGTTTACTAAGCTGCTGTGGTTATTTATTAATTTCGAAGCAGTTTCGGTTAGTCGATTTTCTGTGGGAATTGTTTATAACTTCCTGATGAGAACAAATAACTTCGAAATCGCGGTCCACGTCTATTAATTATTCTTTTAAGCCTTCATTGAATTGTGACTACTACAAATACTGAGTGGATGGAATAAACACTGTAAAATTCCATAAAAAACTGTTATTTGGGCATCAAGGATAGAATATATCCTTTCTTGACGATATGTACGAAATGACATATTGAAACCGAATTGTCGATATATAACTATAATTTTTTTAGTTTAAATTACATCCTTATTTTATTAACCTGAATAGTACCTATATATCGTATTTTGACATTGTAGTGCGTCACAAAGGTCGCACCACCCCTTTATTCCCAACATACTGCTCCGTTTGTTTCCTTTTTTTTTTTTTTCGTTGAGGTAGATATAAACCTTAATTACTACTTCCAAAAGCATGTTATGCCATCTTGATTGAATTGTATTATTGACAAAATCAAATTCCAAGTTAAACTAGAGTTGCTTAGGCCAAACAAATCAAACATTTTCTACTGATGCGAAAATAACCTAATTAATATTTTTCAACAGAAAACATAGTAATTAAGTGAAGGATAAAACACTTTAATCCAAAATTCCATACAAAACGTTTTGACACTCAAAGTGACAATCTCAGTTTGGATCCCTTTCTATATTATAAAATTTTGAAATTACAAATGAAAACATACAATTCGAAACTATTAAAAAAAAGTACGATGTCGATGAGGTGTAAATTTCACTCAAACTCCAAAGTTCATCTAAAAACAAACACAGGAAAAGTTACACTTTACTGAAAACCACAATATTTATTTTGATACTCTGTACCTTCTTCAGGAGGAATAATGGTTAATATAAATATGGAATTAACAGAAACAACTACTCTGAGGGCTAATACCCCTACCGGTATTGAATTACACTGTTGATTCCAAACGATTCTTAGACGAAGACAACAATCCAAAAAAGAAGGTATTCAAATACTTTTTCTTCTAAATATAAAGGACCACAGATCCCACATTTGGAACGCGTCCTACACAGTAGGCACAGCGCACCGAAGGCCATATCCCACGACCGGTTTCGACCTATCGGGTCTCATCAGGTGGGCGCTGGCAGAAAGGCTTTTACAAGCTATATAATAAATATATGGCCTTCCGTGCGTTGTGCCTACTGTGTAGGACGCGTTCCAAGTGTGGGATCTGTGATCCTTTATAATTAGACGAAAACGGATTTTTATACCTTCATTTTGAACTAACTTGCAGTTGCCTGATATACTATATAAGCAAACGGTAGAAGGTAGGTGTAACAATTATTTTTAAGTAAGAAATTCAAAATTTATTCAAAATAATTTTAATAAGGGTGACTTGTTTAGTCCTAGTTGGTCATTAACAATATTATTTGTCTAATATTTTTAGTTTTTTACTTTTGTTTTCGACATGAAAAACTTTTAATATTAATAATATTAATCGAGAACGCTGTTACATTGTGAAACTCCATTATAAATTGTAAAATTTTTATATATAACTTTTCACAACTAAGAATACTAATCTTTTGTCCGACTAGTTTCTTTTATTAAAATATTTTCAAGAATACGTATTACTGTAAAAACTACGATTAATTTTATAGAAATTTTAAATGTATACAGGTGAACAGGTAAAGCCAAATATAAATACGTAATATTGTCTGGAGTTTCCAACGATAAATACATTACCCGATATTTATATTGGTGCACTGGTTTTGGCTGAAATTGAAACGCGGAGAACCTGAATTACACCTCTCAAGCAAAAATTCAATTTAAAATAAGTTCAGTAACGGTGATCTGTTTATGTCTATTTGATCGTTTAAAATAATTAAATTTCTGTTTTTGCTTACATAGTTAATTTCTAGATATTCTAGTAGATCTAATTTTTCCCTTTTGTTGCAAATATGTATTTTAGTCTGGATCCAATGTATGGCATGTTTCGAGTAGGTGTTTTACAATGTCAGATGTGTTTTATTTTTAATATGTTCAAAGTATCTTACTTTAAATTTATCTCCTGTTTGGCCTATATAGTCTCCGGCACACACTTTCTATTGAAGCAATCGTAGTCATTACAGTATTATCTATTCTTTAAAATGTTTTAATAAACGAAATTAGTTTGATAAAAAATTAGTGTTCGTTTCCATCAACTAACTGAAGTTGTGAAAAGTTATATATAAAAAGAATTACAATTTATAATATTTAGAAGTTATCATCAAAGTTATAGTATAAATAATAATTAGATGTTCGGATTAAGTAGAAATACTATTATTTTCAAAACGTTTCTTATGTTCTTTTATTCGTTCTATGATAGAGCTACATGTCTGCCCAATGTATGTGTTGTCGCAATTACCAAAGTTCAATAAACAGACACCCGATTTAGGATCTTCCTCGGTATTGTCACAATTATTTTTGAAAAAATATTTGATGTATTATTACTTCTAATTAAACAGGACATATTTGAATTATGATGTTTTTTTAATGTGAGAATATACTTTAATATTATTATTACTTTAAGGTTTGCTTTCTTAATTTTTAATTTAAAAGTTGGAAGACAAATGAGTGGTTAAATACATTATTATGAGATATCTTATAAATCTCTATTAATTAAAGAGAATTCCGTTCTAGGGATGTGGTTTGCGAGAGACCACATTAATTGCAGAGTAGGCAGGAGTAGCAAACTTTCATTACCAGACAAGGAAGAATGAGGTGTATGCTTTGTTAAACCACATGTAAAGTAAAGGTGAAGGGCAAACCTATATGGTAGACTCTTGCAATACCCATAAAAACTAACTCAAGCTTCCTGAATGTATACTTTGACTTAACTCTACTGGAGAGTGGTACGTGGGATCTTATTTTAATTCGATAATAACGTGGAAAGGTTCGAGTCTGGGATAGGACTTCTATCTGAGTTCATAGAATTGTTTTCACTTTCATATATTTCAGTAGTTTCGTAAGCGTCTAGAAGGAATGAATTATCGATGCTTCTCATTAAATTTAAACAAGTACAGTCTATATCGTAGTTATTGTCAAGTTAGGGGGAAGCTCCGCTAGATTTTTCCATTTTATTAAATTAATTTAGTATGAACTAATTGATCGTTCCTTCAATCTAACGTTAATTGCCCTTTGGTACTGACTTACTACTACTGGATACTATTTATCGCAATTTGTACACTTAATACTGTAAATTCCAGATTTCTCTTGGGTTTTTATCTTATTTTTGAATTACCTAATGAATACTGTAAACTATTTGACGGGCTGTCAACAGCTGTTGAGCAAGGTGGATCAACCGCATATAAATTTAGCATGGATAGCACAGTATTTTTTAAACAAAATATGAGTAAATTAAATACTTGGAGGAGTTTCACTTTATTTTATTGATTACTCTATGTACATTTCGCCTTGCTAGGGCATCATCAGGAGTATTTACGGTACTGAAGAGACTTATAATTTTGGTTTAAATATACCTACACATTATGATCTATTAACTTAGGGTCTAAGAGGACTAATATCGAATTGTACTTGGTCGTTGGATAATATTTTGTTAGACAAAACAGCTTTATTAATTTATAAAATTTCAAATCGACCTAAAATTTTTCCGCCCCGTAAATGATGTAATAATTTAAAGTTGTTTTTATTGCAAGTGTGTTTATTTTTTATTAAATGAAAGGAAAGTCCAGAGGCATGTTTATTGTATTTAGCGTTTCTAATGTGTTCGTCAAAACGAATTGATATAGCTCTTTTGGACTTTCCTATGTAAACAGTAGGGCAATCAGAACAGGTAATTTCATAAACGCCACTTTTATCAGGGTTATTGCCCTTGTTATTTAATTTGTTATTTACCAGAAATTTGCATAAGGTGAAATTATTGAAAAAGGCAGGGTTAACATTAAATTCTTTTAATTTGTGACCTAGGTTAATACTTATATTACCATAAAATGGGATTTTTCGCCAAATTTGTTGTTTACAACTTTCAATGTTGTTGTTGTTTGGATAAATTGAGTTATAGAAGTTCTTTTTTAATTTTTTTTAACTGCATAATGGGTATGGAGGGGAATAAATTTTTAACGTCAAATGAAATTAATTTAGCGTTAGAGGGTAATTGAAGATTCTTTAATTTATTGACTAATTCTATGTCTAATAGGGTTATCATTTTCGTAAAGTTTGACTAACCCGTAAAGAACAGGAGCTGACGGGTTGCTATTTTTTATTTTCCAAACTTGGTTTTTGTCAAAAGCAATTTTCATTTTGTTTAACGTTTTTGTGATTTCTGCGGCAAATTTTTTGGTGCTATCAATATCTAATTCTATTATGTTTAAATTGTCTAAGAAGTCTGACATTTTTTGTGGATATACATCTTTAGGTAAAATGGTAATAGAGTTGCCTTTGTTGCCTTACAGTACTTTTTGTTTTATTGATCTTGGATTTGGTTTTTTTGAAATAGTTTTAATGTATTTTTTGTAGTTTAACTTTCTAATGACATAGTCTACTATTTTTGATTTAAATCGGGTGTATTAGTCGATTTTTCTAATGTAATTTAGTTCATTGTAGTAATCTTCATCATTTTTTGTATAGTTTATTGGGCATAAAGAATAAAGAACATTTAGTTCTTGGTCAAGGTTTTATAGAAATTAGCAGATGTAGGTCGCGATTTCGAACATATTAGATCTCATCAATACACCACAGATAGCATCAATAAATTACTGACTAAGCCTATGCTGTTCCGTAAAAGGAACATGATTTAATACTTATTGCACACAGTATTTCGCCATTAATTCATATTTGCGATTAAGTGTGGTATTTCATGTATCTGACAAGGAGTTACGAAGGTATCTACTTGATAAACTAAATCCACGATGCAGCTTATATTAAAATATGTAAACAAAATTAATAAAGAATAAAGAACATTTGCTGGTAATTACTGTTAAGTGTGGTACTTCATGTGTGTTTTACAAGGCCTTACAGAAGTATCTGCTTGATAAACTGGTTGACGTGCTCATCACGTAATATAAGCTCGATCGCAGTTTCAGTTCGTCAACCAGATAGATACCTTCGTAAGACTTTGTCAGAAACATGAAATATCAGTAGATGGCGACATACTGCCTGTAATACGATATTAAATCAGCTTCTATTTATAACACATTTAATTAGACATATTTATTCACGTATCTTTGGTACAATAATTTGAATAAAAAGTTATAAAATTTTCAGAAGCCGCAGAATTTTTATAAATTTGGTTTTCTAGATTTGCATTTTTAACGTTTTCCTTTGATATTTTTTCCAGAAACTGCAAGGACTTCGGATTAGATCTTTAGGACAAGAATTGGCCTCATATAAACCTGCCTATCTCCCAAAGATGAGACATTTTGGTTTACATTCTCATCACGCAATATAAGTAGATACCTTCATAACCTTTGTCAAAACCAGAAATATCATAGTTAGTCGTAAATATCAGTAGATGGCGTCATACTGCCTGTAATATGATATTAAATCAACTTCTATTTATAAGATATTTAATTAGACTTGCTAACTTACGTATGTAGGGTACAATGATTTGAATAAAACGTCATGAAACGGTCAATAGGCGTAAAATTTTTATAAATTACGTTTTTTCGATTTTTATCTCTCTGTAAAATTAATGTCTAGAAATGAAATTCTACTGTTCGTTTAAAATTCGTAAGTGAATTTCGTGATTGGGTATTATGAATTTAAAATTTTTGGAAGAAGTCTTTTAAATTAGATTTTCCATTATCGAAAATCTGTTATCTAAAGTACAAAGGCTATAAGGAATCTATAATAGAATTATAATAATATAATAGATTCGGTCTGATTTCGACAACGGTCCATAAACCCGAATGTTTATTCTATAATCTGTTATTTGTTTTAAATAGGTTTCGAAATGTGACACGTAAGTAGACTTCTTCCACAAATCCTCTTGTTTTACTACAGAACCTTGAGCTTGTGCCAACGTCATTTACAACTTTTCAAAAAAAAAAAATCCTTTTCTTATATACATAGAGTAGAAGTTTTGCACCTATATTTAAAACAATTGAAATAGAAATTATAGCGAACAGTTTTTAATGAGTGATGACAATGTAAAGTGTATTCACGCTTTGTAATAGAAATGCTCTAAATAGCTTTTGCTCGCTGTGTTACTTCGAGTGTATATCTGTTCTCTTCCATTCTGGAAAGTCAAATCTCTGCTAGACGATCAACGTTGAATATATTTCCGTTTGAATTAGTTTTTAATGCGTGAAATTTTTAGTTTGCCTAAACTCTCAAAGATGCTTAATGTATTGACAGCTTGATATTCGTTGTTCTACTTTTCAATAAAAAGGAAATAGCGACTTGTTACGAGAACAAGGAAGAGCCGAAAACGATTTGCATTTTTATTTCCAATGATTCAGTGAACTAGAACTGAAACCACTTCCATCCACGTTGATTAGTTTTAGTGCAACGTCAGAATTCAATGAGACTTAAGTTATGTCATGAATCATCTTGCAACAATAATAGGTAACTGTTATACAATTACGAAAATTGTATCTTATCTATTAATATTTCTTAAGTACTTTTTGTTATGTGATATTCCCGCAAAATGTACGTTGTTATGAAAAAGTAGGAAACCAATCCGGAAATTAATTTTCAATTATTATATAGTTCAAATTTCATAAAAAGCCAAAGTGCGGTATTTGTTTTATAATGTCTCTGACAATGAAACGTTTTATAATCGTTAATCGTATTTAAACGTTAAGTATTCTGAGAGGGTCAATTTCTCAGGGTGATGTTAAAAATTCAACATTTTCCATCAAAACAGTAAACTGAACACTTTTTGAATACACTTTTGATCTTTTAATTAATTTTTAATCTAATTGAAACACGTTGAATTAGTATATATTTATTAAAGGGTATATTATCTCCTAAAAGTATTTATTAAGTATGCCAAAAACTCAATTTATTTTTTACTGACGACTTCAAAAATGTAGAGTTGAATTATAAATACATGGTAACGCTGCACATGTTACATATAAGTAAGCGATCTTTTAAGGACAGCGTTCTACATACCGTTTAAAATAAAGTAATACAAGATGCATTATTTTTAGCTACAATTATAAAATAATTTTATAGCTATATAGGATAATAGTAAATTATGATATAACTATAACATTACAAAGGGTATAGGAAGGTAAATATGGTGAATTGGCCGCAGAAGAATATCTGAACAACTTTTCTAGGGTATATTACTACTGAATATTAATAAAACACCAATTTGGTTAATTTTCATATAATTGTATAATCACTTAACATGTGTTTCACGCACACTGCGGCTTCTTTAGAAGTTTTACATTAAACTTATTCTATCTTACAAGGTTTGTTATTAAATACTGTTGGGGTGGGTGGGGATAGGAAAGAGGTTCAACAATGGTGAGGTACTTAATTCTATTTGTTCATTTATTAGATTATCACTATTTTTATGCTTATTTATTTCTAATATTTCTAGAAATGACAATTTAAAACTATTATTGTATATGGTATGCAAAATTTCAAAATTATCATTAAAAACATGATCATGGTCTATTAAATACTTTGCGTAATTTGAGTCTGTTTTTTTGTGAAGGTAGGATTTTTTATGTTCATTTATTCTAATATTGAAATTTCGGGAAGTTTTTCCTATATAGTAATTATTACATGAGCTGCATGAAATTTTATAAACACCGGATTTGTTTTTATTATCAATTTTGTCTTTGTTACTCTTGAGTAATTTGCTTAAAGTGTTATTAGTTTTAAAAGCTACCTTATAGTTAAGACTTTTTATTATAGACGAAATTATTTCATTATTATCCGTATGTTTAAACCAAAACTACTTTCAGTTCAACAACGAAATTTATACCTGCACAGATGGGCTAATAATGGGTAATCCCTTAAGTCCCATCCTCGTCGAAATATTCATGACCAATTTAGAAACAACTACTAAAAATTCCCAACAATATAAAAAGTGTTTGTATTGGTTTCGATATGTTAATGATGTCCTAGTTAGTTTTGTAGGCACATATAAACAAATAGACAGTTTTTTTAAATTTGTAAATGACATCCATCCAAACATTAAATTCACAGTAGAGTTAGAAATTCATAATAAATTAAATTTCCTTGATCAATAACAAAAATAAACAATAAACATAATTTCTTAATTTTTCATAAACCAATACACACAATAATACAACATAAATTATCTATCAGCCTTTCATTACATGCTTAACAGATTAGTAAACATCCCTATGACCACCGAAGATTATAAAAAAGAACTTTCCATAATTAAACAAATCGCAGTTCACAATGATTATAGCATACAATTAATAGACAATATGTTAGACAAAATACTACAAATAAAGCAATAAAATTAATATACCCCCTTAAAATCGAGAAACCAAAATACAGAGTGTTAACATACTTAGGTAAACAAATTTACCGTTATTATGGGGTGAAAGAAAATAGTGGTTTATTATTTCTAAGAATTTTTGATGGCAGGTTTTTTTAAAAATTTTAAAAGGATTTAATAATTAATAAAAGTAATAAATGTTACCAATAACCAATATAAAAGTAAACAAAGAACCTGCCCTGCTTCTTGCGAATTGCAAGTCTGATATTTAAAGAGTTTGTTTTTCGGAATTCTAGATACATCATCGGGGTATCTGTTTCCAAAAATTTACTGAAAAAATACAGCAGTTTAGGAATACCCTCAACATGAAACTATTTGTATTAGTTACTATCAACAATAAAGGTTCATTTGCCTAAAGGTGGCTTTAGTGGAGTTTAGATTTATCATGTTGACTGCATTATCCAAGAAAACGCATCTGCTATAATTGAAGGTATGTGCGTCTGTGGATTAATTCAGTGCTACCCTGTACATCAAAATAAGTATTATACGCTGGCACCGTGCTTCTCTTTTTTACAAGTATCCCGTGTAAGTCAGTATTATACCATTGATTGACCATCTGGTACCATTTGATCCACATTATGACCTAGTTTTTTATCTGTAACTATACTCTTGATTATCCATGCATTAAGGACAATAGTTTATACATTTATACCGTGACTATGACAATGCAAACTGCGAATATAACACATGGGCTGAAAAGGCCGGGGCCTAACACATAGATGGCACTTGTTTTATTGCATTCCCCTCTTTTTAACTTAGTACTAACCATCAAAAAGCAGCTGTTAAAATTTCATGATATTCTACTCATTAGTTTGTGAGTTATTGTGTTAAGAGTGATAGATCAAAAACAATTTCGTGTTTTAATTCTACACTGCTTCTTGATGGGAAAAAATACTGTTCAAGCGAAGCAATGAAAGCAAGCTTGAAAAGTGTAATGGAGACTCCGCTCCATTGGAAACAACTGAAACAAGATAAAACGTTGGTTTGCTTACTTCAAACGTGGTCGCAGAGACACTGATGTCGCAGAAAGCAGTGGACGTCCAAATGAGTAAAACCAGTAAACCAGAAAACATAAAAAAAATCCACAAAATCGTTTTGAATGATCGAAAAGTGAAATTGCGTGAGTTAGCTGACATCGTAAAGATATCAAAAAGAACGTGTAACGTGTTGGTTTTATATTGCATGAGCATTTGACTATGACGATAAACAATAACGTGTTAATGATTTTGAGCAAGAAAACGCACCGTGTCACAAGTCAATCAAAACAATGGCAAAACTACATGACTACATGAATTGAACTTCTAGTTGCTCCCACGCCCATCGTATTCTTCAGATTTGACTACCAGCAACTACTGGCTGTTCGGAAACCTCAAAAAAATGCACGCCGGCAAGAAATTTCGCTCGAATGATGAGGTTATCGCTGAAGCTGAGGCCTATTTTGAGACAAAAGCAAAAGATAAATTGTTCTACAAAAGTAGCATTAAAATTTTAGAGCGGCGCTGAAATGATTGTGTTGCTCCTGATGGAGATTACGTTGATGAATAAAGCCAATTTTGAACAGAAAAAACGTGTTTTCTTTGTTAGGCCCGGGACTTTTCAGCCTATCTGTTATCAATGGAAATCTGAGAGAAGTAGTCTGGGATGACATATTCAGTGGAACAAGAGTTGAAAACAGTACTACTGAATTTTATAGTGTAATAAGCATAATAAAGAGCAAAGCTGTCGATCCTGGCATTTCTCCTAGATGATTTACTAGTAAACTAAGAGAGCTTTTAACTCAAAAGATAATAATATATACATTGTGACTTAATTTTAGCAATAATAAGGATTATATACAATTGAACAGGAAACAACTTGGTCAGTATTCTGTGGATACTGTCAGATGTAGGTTGTGATTTCGAACTCATTGAACAAAATACCAACCAACCTACTTGCTGCCTTTAAACAACGTTTGATGAATAAATACAAACTGTGTAGTGAACGACACCTGTAGAAGTAGCAAATTTCTAGAGATGGCTTTCACTACGTTATGAATTTTTGTATAGATTTATTATACTAATTATTAGTATTTGCAAACTGTGATAGTTACAATAGGTTTAGTTTATATCATCAATTTACCATTATCATTTTTTACTAGGTTAATGAATATTTTTATTTCAATAAGACTACGTAACAAACTACTTCTACTACAAAAGGACATTTATTTGCCACTCGTCTGTTAAAAGTGTGTTGAAACTCTTTTCACTTAATTAAGAAGTAGAAACCACTGCAGTTGACAATAAGGTGATTCCTTTATTAACTTTTTGCAATGTAAAGATTTCAAAGCTTAATTTTAAATGATGGTTAAAGAATGTAAAGCCACGTTTAGCTATAAAATTAATCTCCATTCAAAATGAATTCGTTACAAATTGCATCTATTAAGCAATTACTATCTCTTCTGCAAATAATCCGCTACAATTTAACTATTTATTTATCTTTTTAAAGCGTTTCTTTAACAATTATTCATAAAACATTTTATTACTGCTTATTACAATGTTGATGCAAGCACGTGTATTAATTGGTAGATTGCATTTTACCACATACATGTACAGGGCGATTGATTTAAAGTGTTTATTAAATTTTTATAGGAAACGAAAAGAGATATCAATTTGGAAATACTTTCCGAACTGTGATATTTCTCGATCTACCAGATGTGCGCCATTACTTCGTTATTTTAAATAGAACTACAATTATTTTTTCTAAGCATATTGAACTTACTGAATTTAAATGTCACTTTTATAAGGGTTGTATATTTCTAAAATTATAGTTGATTCAAAGCGAAAATAAGAAACTAGGGACTGCAGGATTCTTTTTACTATGAAAATGATTTCTAAATTTTGAATCTTACAAGCGAAAAGTGAATAATTAGTATTAACTTCTTGGTCAGCACTCTATAGGCAGCTTTGGTAAAACACGGATCAAACCGAAGTTGTTCCATAAATGCAATTTGATATAATAACGAGTTATGACCACTATATCACCAGCTACTGTTATTTGCTGCAAATTGTAATACTTTAAATGCTTGACAAATGAAGGTATGTACTTGACAAACTGAATCTACGATGCAGCTTATATACTTCATACAGGCACGTGCCAAAATCAAATTAACAATGAACATTAAATTCTTAGTGTGTAATTTATAGAACCTACCACGACTGGTAGGTTTTTAGTAACGTTATACCCAAAGGGAGTACCACATTGGATTCTCTATACGATGTATTTCTTCGTCTTCAATACGTCATTTTGTAAAAGCCTTTATACTGGTCTTAAGATTATAAAAAAAATAGAACTGCCATTAAACCACCAACTTTTAGGTCATTATATTAATGTTACTTTAATTATATTTTTAAGAAAAACATTAATTATATTTCAGTTTTAAGAATAGATAAAAGTAATTTTGTAGTTGTTCCATTAAGATAACTTGTTAGTTAACGTAAAATTATGCTCAAAGCGAAAATAAAATGAGGTTGTACGATTAGTAAAACGGAACATTGAATCAATTACCTTACTCAGTGTCAATGTTTTGTTAGTTTGATTAATACAAACTAAATTTTGAAAAGGTGTAAAAAATTCCAAAACAGATACAAATAAGATTTGAAGAATAGGAAAAACGATTCAGAGCCTTACTCAAACTATTATTAAGTTCCTGGAAATAGTTCAACAGATTTCTATCAACAATGTTTCAGAACCATCTCTCGAATGCAATCTTTCAAACATTGCATCAAAATCGATTTGTCCGTTTTAAAGCCAAGGTACCGCACACAAACACAAAATAATTTAAACTTCTAACACCGTTATAAGAACATAGGCTTTTGTCGCAGAAATCCATAGTTAAATTAAGATTCGAGTAGTTGATCCATGGTAGAAATGAACGATTAGGTATAGACGTTTTGCCGACAACTGCGGTTTACATCTTCAGTGGAGACTGCATTGACAACGTTCGATGCGAAGGCATTGAAGTATAACCTCATTTGTTAACGCAGTTTCCAGATACCAACAAAACGTTTTGACCTAATCGTTCATTTTAACCACAGTCCGTTAGTCAAAATGTTCTATTACCCTTGTTTCCTTCAGGAATTAAAAAGGTAAAATTTGATGGAGAAGACTAAACATTAATTGTTAGAAAGTGGAAGTAAAGACGAAAATCATTTTGTTTCTTTCGATCATACTGGTTACCAAATAATATTTATAAACTACATTACAATGTTTAATATATATATATATATATATATATATATATATATAATTTGGACGGATTGGCACCATTGTCGATGGTGCATAACATCATGGCGTTCTTCCATACTTTAACGAAATGATTCCGTTGACGGGTGTTTACTCACAACCACTGCCGCATCTTATCTGTGTGTGAGCTTACGACGATCGCATATTAACATTTAAATATGATCAACTTGTCAAAAGATTGGTGAGCTTTACTTAAGAATTACAATTAAACTACGTCCTATATATAGAGACACAGTTACATCCAAAGATTTTAATGCCTTCTCTTTTGGATAAAAAAATTGACTAAGTTGAGTTTTTACACATATATTTAGTAAAATTTTAACAATTGTTTCTACGTTTTGGTCATTGTCGAAAATAATATTCCGAACTAAATTAAATGGTAAATTATATGTTGCAAAACAATTATATTATCTAGTAACAGTAAAACACTTGGAGAGGTTTCACAATTTTTTTTTTCAATCTATGTACATTTCGCCTTGTTAGGGCATCATCAGGAGTATATACATGTACTGAAGTTACTAATAGTAATTTGCTTATAAATAGGTGACTTAAACAAATTTGGGATCTAGGAGGGGATTGGAACCAAATTGCAGGCGAAATGTACATAGATATTGAAAAAACAAATTGTGAAACCTCTCCAAGTGTTTTACTTTTACTTTATATTAATTATGTTTCACCAAGTGTCATCGTCAAATTACTTCTTTAAGTTATATTATCATCTGGTGTCGAAATAGTTTAATAATAAAATTACTGCGAATCTGCTTTTCGGAAAGAAGTCCCAAAAATAGGACCGAAAAAACCCTCTGGGTTCATTACTGGTTATATTAAGTATTGGTTTTTGAATTTCTAATTTCTCTCGCAAGTCTAATTTTTTACTGTAAACATACTGTAAAATTGCTAAATTATCATTACTTATAAAATGGTAGAATGAATTACAGTGTTAAGATTAAAAAGTGGAATTTTTATTTTCTATAATTAACTTCACATGCGTCAGAGTTATTAGGTCATCACTCTTCACATTTGACTATATAAACGTCTGATCTTTTTATAATTAACTTGCTAATACAGTTTTTTAAATATTTATATTACCATGTGATAATTTACAAACCTTTTTTGTAGTGACTTATCGAATACCACTAAACACATTTGTATAAACCCAACTTAGTTTATTTTAAATATAATTTTTCACGACCAATCTACCGCAAAATCCGTCGATTGTAGATTGCATTCGGACGTCGTCCGCATGATTTGTTCCTTCTGTAATAGGCGACTGCAGCTCCCTTTCCCGCGCATGGGCACTGCGATGTTTGCCGGCGTTAAGGCCACTATTGTTTTCTATATGTAAGAAAACTTTTATAAATATTAAATTGATATCAAATAGTAATATTGTCATATTGTTTTTTGGATATAAAGGCCAAGCATCTAAAGAATAAAATAAACAAAAAGATTGATTATAATTTATACAGTAATTTTTGCGTGATGTGTGCACAATGTGAACCTAGGTATCATTTTATGTATATACATATTATTTTTATTTAGATATGTTTTCTCGTACTATGGTGTGATAAATAAAATATTTTCTTATGAATATTTAAAAATTAGACTAGGCAGTTATTTTCGAATTTTTGTCAGTAAAATTTTATGACCAAAATGAATATAACATCGAATTAAATATAGAATGATATTTTTGACCACATTATATAAGAATTTTATTTAAATTGAAATAAGATCGTTTTGATAAAAAAAAAAACACATTTAATTTTATAGGGACCGGATTAAAACTTAATGAAGTCGTTTAAAAAAAAATTTAATAGCGACAGGCTGGTGTCCGATTTAAACGTCTTGCAAATTTTATATTAAAAAATTTCGCAATTTTTTCAAATCAAATTAAGTATTTCCAGAAATTTATACATTATGTAATATTTTAGCAACCATTCCAATGAACACTTTCGAAATGCAAAAGATGTTTTTCAACATTAAAATATGTTAAAACGTTTGTGAGGAACATAACTCAAAACAACTTGACACCTACGTTATATTTGCCATGTTGTCCGTTAAGCAAAAAATAGTTAAATCAAATCAAATCCAGGACTTGTACATTTAGGTACTGTTTATTTAATCAGTATTTATTTCTTTATTTATATTAATGCGCTATGTACAAAATTATAAATTAGAACAATAAAATACTCAAAATGATTATCCTTAAAAGTAATAAATTGCCTTTATAATTTTTTTTAATTAAACAGTACTATCAGTGCTTAAAATTTCACTGAATAATAAATTACCTAGTTTCCTAAGACGATCTGATATATACATTAACTGAATAGATGAACATCTTTAACGAATTATTTAACCATCACTCATTGGTTACGCAGTGTATGTATCGCTTATCTAAATAAAAATAAAATTTCACGGCCGAAATCCATAGTATAACTAAGATTCGGGTTAAAGGGCCGTGGTCTAAGAGAATGGTTGGGTCCCGACGTTTCGTCGGCAACTGCGGCTGACATCTTCAGTGGTATTGCGTGGAGAACATGCCGAAGTCTCGGCAGCAACTATCAACGCAGTACCATTGAAGATGTCAGCCGCAATTGCCGACGAAACGTCTGGATCTAACCATTTATTTAGACCATTCGCTTTTTCCCGAATCTTAATTCTACTAGTAGGAATACGATCTTTAGATTTGAGAAGCATATGTTAAAATAGGTAAACTATAATCTTATAAAAAATAAGCCAAATATTTAATATTATTGATGTCATTACAGTTACTAATAAGGAAGACTGCTCTTTTGTAAGCAAGCGATAATTCAGAAACTACACTTAAATCAGAGATTTCGGTAACAAAAAGTTAAAATTTAACTTTAATCTGTTTATAAGAGACAATATGTATACTTCTGTATAGAGGTTGTTACAATATTGACAAAAAATGTAGGTTAGCATAAACATTATTTAACAAAATATAACATGTTTCGCCAAATCTTGGTGTTGAATTTGAAATGCTATGGGATTTAACTACATTTTGAATATGTCCAACTGACAGCTATTTTAATAGAAATGTTGACTTATGACAAGTGTTATAATTCAAAAAAGAAGGTATTAAAATCCTTTTTCGTCTAATTATAAAGGATCACAGATCCTACATTTGGGACGCGTCCTACAGAGTGGGCACAGCGCACCGAAAGCCATACCCCACGACCGGTTTCGACCTATCGGGTCTCATCAGGAGGGCACTGGCAGAAAGGCTTTTACAAGCTATATAATTAATATAAATATGGAATCAACAGAAACAACTACTCTGAGGGATAACACCCCTACCGGCATTGAATTACACTGTTGATTCCGAACGATCCTTAGACGAAGATAACAATTCAAAAAAGTAGGTATTAAAATCCTTTTTCGTCTAATTATAAAGGATCACAGATCCCACATTTGGAACGCGTCCTACACAGTAGGCACCGTACAAGTGATATATTTATACCTCGTTACAATTATACCCAATCTCCTCTACAATTTTTACTCTCCAGGAGTGAATTCCAAAAATCGATTTCACCAAAGACCTACATCCGTATACTAAATTTCATCTTACCAGTTGTAGAAATGATAAAATAAAATGGAATTCTGTAGAACTTAACTAAATAAAATACAAAAATATTCCATGTAAGAACGTTTAAAAACCCTAAAACTCGTTTGAAATCTCTGTGAAATGCACACAAACGTGCGTACAGATAGGTAGGCTACGAACGCTGGAAATTTTGTCCTGGAATGTATTAATGGTAAGTTGTATGTTAATATCTATGGTAACATAAAATTATAAAATTAACAGGTGTTGAAAATTGTCGACAAAATATTTTTACATTTAAATGGATTGAATAAATGAATCCATGGTTTGTTTCACAAAATATTTTATTCTATTACCATGGCCAAACAGACCCGGAAATTGTTATAATTAATATGTTAGGTATAATAGGTATAATAGTTTCACATTATTTAGGTCTAAATGATGGTTATTAGAAATGCATTGATCAATGATTATTTTAAAAGTTAGTTTAGTCTTTGTCTTAAGGTTCTAGCAGTTTGGTATATACAGCTTCACAGTCTTAATAAAGTATGTGGTAGTCTCGATTTCTTCTTTTAGTAAGTTCTACAACGTTCCGTTAATGTACTATAACTGTGTGCAGTATAACATATATATAACACAATTTAATTTGTTCTATTCTAATCAAAATTGCAGCACATTAAAAAGCAGTTATGTCGGTTTCTTCTAATTTAAGTAAACGCATATATTTTGTAATTTACCGTTTATCATACAAAATATACATAGCACATCACCTTCAAAAACAAAATTGTGTTAGGTTTTACTTAAATACTTTTTAATACTACCGCTAATATATTAATACATAATACCATAGTCAATGAAGTGGTAAGAAATAAAAACAACTACAAGAGTGAAAGTTAGCGGTAATTACGGATTTAAATAAGTATAAAGAAATCGAAAAATAAATATCAGCAACACAATTTATGAAATTGATGAAAAACCATTTCTTGCAGACTTTGTAGAACAAAGTTTTCAATAATTATGAATCGTGACATTATTTGCATTTCATAGCAGTTTACTAAGGTTGTCAAATCACAAATGACTCTTACTTAATATTTTTACAAAATTTTCAACAATATTTATCCCACTTTCTATTTTTAAATTCCGCTGAAATTTTACATACATGTACAATTCATTACCATCACTATGTAATAATGGTGTACGTGTTTGTGGTGTTAACGTATAGATAGATTTATAAGGTAATTTTGTGAAGTTACCTCCTCTCATGATACAAAATTAAAACGTCTAACTAAAGGATGGTACTAATTAATGCGCCTATTTTCCATAGCCAAGATTTTGGCACTTAAATGGTTTTTTTAATTCAGAAATACCAACATTTTGTCGTGTTAACGAGCTTAAATATTCCATCGTCCTAGGGTCATAGATAGGACGTGGCAGTAGCTGTGGCTAAACGCCCACCGACGTAATCTGTATATTTAATTAGGTTGCGGTATAGACGTTGATATGGCAGTACCTCGCCATTTACCTCCTTTTGTTGCTATTGCCGTATTTCATAACGTTAGACAAGGCAAAAAGGAAGGTTATAAAATCCTTTTTCGTCTAATTATAAAGGATCACAGATCGGAATCAACAGTGTAATTCAATGCCGGTAGGGGTATTAGCCCTCAGAGTAGTTGTTTCTGTTGATTCCATATTTATATTTATATTTATATTTATATTATAGCCTGTAAAGGCCTTTCTGCCAACGCCCACCTGATTAGACCCGATAGGTCGAAACCGGTCGTGGGATATGGTTTTCGGTACGCTCTGCCTACTGTGTAGGACGCGTTCCAAATGTGAGATCTATGATCCTTTATAATAAGACGAAAAAGGATTTTGTTTAACTGAATCGGCGACGCAGCTTATATATGTAATAGGACACGTAAACCAAATTAATAAGAATAAAAATAAGTTATTGGTCAAGTAATTTATCGAAGCTGCCAGACGTGTATCGCGATTTCGACCTTATTAGATATCATCAGTACGCCATAGGCAGATTCGATAAATTACTACCTTATCAACGTTTTATTTAAATTTACACCGAGCTCTAGCGATTTGGTCTGTAATTTATCAAATCTGCCTATGGCGTACTGATGAGATCTAATAAGATCGAAATCGCGATCGAGGTCTGATAGGTTCAATAAATTATATGACCAAGAAACTATTTTTGTTCTTAAAATGTAAATGCTATGTACTATCGACAGTGGTAACTTCAACGGGTTCCACTGGTAGAAATTTTGTTAGTCTCTCTCCAACAATCAGAAATCAGGTTAAATAGTCTCATATAGTTAGGTATGTTACGGCAAAGTGGTATAATTCGTAAACAGAGAAAATATGATTGCTATAAAGAATTTCTTCAATGCACTTAAATTCGTAATTATCCAGTTAGAAATATTTGTTTCCGTTGAAAATTTTAAATAATTTAGTTCTTAGTATTTTGCAACTTCAAAAATGACGGCTATTAGTAGGTTTAGTTTCAACGCATAAGTAACAGGTTTTGTTGAAGACTTCATACACATATGTACATGTGTAAATAAGTAACAATGTATGTAGTATTATTTCAGTTCTGTATCTTGAACTTCCTTTGATAAAGACATTGCCGATTCTAATCTTGACACGCTAAACTTCCACTTAATACCTTCTTTAGGCGAAAAAGAGGAAGCATAATGAGGCCATAGTTGCATCTATACATAGCCTTTTCGAAACACATCCTCGTGTATACAGTCTCTGCAATATGGCGTAACATGGCCGACTCAGATAAAAAATCTTACATTAGTTTTGATAAATGTGTATGCTGTACATGTATGTCGTTACCAACGAACAAAATACATATCTGCTTCTAAAATCGGACGGACTATTTTGAATTACTTTTGGACAGTATGTCTGCGAAAAGAGAGGATTGACCTTCGTCTAAGTTTCACTGTTACGCTAAAAGTGAAAGGCAACATTTAAAATGTTATTTCATTACAGGTTTCTTGCTGTGTCCCCTGCTTCTGCACGTTTAAGACACAAACGAGAGAAATTATGCCTTTATACAAAGGTTATAACATAATTAATAACAACGGCATTAAAATAATTAATGGTATGGTATTAAAAAAGATATTGTACCATTATACTTATTTAATAATTAAAATAATAACAGTCGTTCTTCTACATGTTTTAGTGTTTTTATTATTATTATTATTATTATTATTATTATGTAAAAGAAAACGTTATGTAAGTTACTCGAGTTGATAGACTAGGAAAAAAAGCTTCCGTTTTATAATAGTGAACAATTAAAAGTTTTTTAAACAATACATATTTAAAATTGGTACACCAAAAAGAACATTAATTTTTTTTTGTTTTATAAGCACAATCATTTGATAGTTTTAATGTAGCTACTCAAAATAATAAGAATAAAAATATACAGAACAAACAAAATTAGAAAAGCAAACAATCATAAAGAGAAGTCATTTTCCAATATTAGTGGTAAAATTGTAAGAATTTAACTAAAACTGTATTCTATATTCTATATTCTATATTCTATATTCTATATTCTATATTCTATATTCTATATTCTATATTCTATATTCTATATTCTACATTATATATTCTATATTTTATAATATATATTCTATATTTTATATTCTATTCTATATATTTTATATTCTACAGTTATTATTCTTTATTTTATATTTTACGTTCTATATTTTGCATTGTATATTCTATATTCATCATTTTTCAGTAAATTTACGTTGAAATTGATTTTATATATATAGGAAGAAAATTTAGCCGAAATAACTTGATTTTCTATCAAAATATTATTATCATAATTGTTTAACAGTTTTGTCATAAATTGTTTAGTGCTTGCTCAATTACCATAAGTATCTACTGTTTATGTTATACATATGTATAACTCCAACATTCATTAAAAGTACATTATTTCCTTGAGAAGTATATCTGCATAATGTATACATTAAATGCACCTTTTTTTTCAACAGGAACGACTGACTTGTCTGGATAATTTTTATTGTATCGATTTTAATTCTAACCTTCCATTGATATGATTTTTTTTTTGAAGTGAATACATTTTATGGGATAACGGATCATGAACGTATTAAACGAAAAGCGTTAATCATTACGTCGGCATCCCACTGTACACTGATTTCCATAGGTAGTAGACGCGGGGTACTGGGAGTTCTGTCCTGTTCTGTTCTAAAGCGCACTGCCGTGAGACGATCATGTAGCGAGTATTACAATGTTATTTTATAATTGGTTTTATCTACTGATACTTGATGAAATTCCATTATACACTTAATCAACAAAAAACACTTTTTTGAATTTCACAAAGTGTTTTTTATTTTTTATTCATTAAGTATATTACAATGTTCTCTGTTTTTCGCTATTCTACATTATTGAATTAATTTGGAGCAAGATATATTAACTGTAGTCGTGTGTAATGACATAAACACACATTTTTCGTTACAAACTAAATAAATGTATTCCAGATTTATTACTGTTTAAATAAACTCCGCACCTTTCCTTACTGACACCGCCTTTTGCTTTGTAAAAGTAAAAGAACTAATATCAAAAATAATAAAATAAAACAAACAAAGCGATAACTCGCCGTCAGCAATACCAGATAATTGCCCGTCTTAATACGGTAATTCAATAGAAAATTGATTCTGACTATAACAATTGCTTATTTGTAGTATTTATAATTTGTGCAATTTCTTACAGTTATCAGTATGTGATAAAACCACCTAACCTAACTTAAACTAATCAGATGCATTTTAGATTATTGCATTTAATAAAAAACAAAGTAAAAAAGGAAAACTAATCGTACATCAGACTAATTAATTTTACAAATTTACAGGAATATATAAAAACGAAATTAAGTTAATTGCGCCTTGTACAGAGAACCACTTATAATTGATTTTATAGTAGATTTTTTTAAAGATCTATAAGAGTGACATTGGATTTGTTACTCAACGATTCTATTTAGCTTCGCTTCTGTCTAACAAACAAATCTTATGACCGATTTTTCAGTTACAGTGCCATTATATCCGTTTCATCTCAAATTTTAAAGTGTGTATAGGTCTATGAGAATACAGAGTAGATACTAAAATATAAAAATGTTAAATAAAAGCAAATTAAGCAAAACGATTTTTAAATACATTAATGTGATATTAATTATTGTATTAATTTATACCTACTACAGATTACCTCATGCAATGAGGGAAAAATTTGTCACTGTTGTCAATCCCTACGGCGAGGGACAATAATAAAATGCAATAATTAATATCACATTAATGTATTTAAAATTTATCCCTACTAAAAAAAATCTTCAAATCTTTCGTTATTAATGACTAATAGACGATTTTTTATGAATGCTTTAAGTAATTTTTGTCTATTGCACCAAACATAAAATTTAAAAGAGTTATATCCAAATTCAGTACATTAAATTAATGATGATCTATATAGAAACTAGTTGAATCCGTCCAAATTTAAACGGATGGAACCGTTGTCGATTTTATATAGCACTTATATTTTAGCGGCCTACAGCAACCTAATTTGACCTAATCATTCCGTCGGCGAGCATTTAGCCACAGCCAGTATCTATCTATCTAACATATGACTTTACGAGTACTAAATATTGACATTTAAATACGTTCGACAGTTCAAAAGATTGGTGATTTTCAATTAAAAATTCCTATCAAGCAAGAACATCCTGGATGGATATTAGAAGTAGGTCATTTAGTTAGTTCCATTCTTTTACTAGACGTTTTCATCGTCCCTTACCTACGCAGGCACCATAGATATTAACACCTTATTATATAGCGATTATTTCGTTAAATGCGAAATAAAATCGTTTCGTTTAAATTTGCTTTGATTCCACATGAACTTGCAAATTTATCAGGTATTTTGTACCAACAGCTAATGACTACTATGCAGAAAACTTACTTTTCAGATCTCTTCTGAAATCAAATATTAGTCACATCCATGTATTATGAATATCTTTTAGTTTAAATAAGAAAAAGTTAATTATTGAAAATGTTCAAGTTTTAAAAGTTTTGTAATTTGGTACAATATGGTTATTATTGTTAACATAAAAATAATTGTCATTTTTAAATATATATATATATATATATGAAGAATGATTTATTATGTTATAAAATTAAAAAAATAATAATATACTATGCTAGCCCCTAGATTGTTATTTTATTGGTAACTGTACCCCAAAAAACATTTTCTGTAAACTTTCTACTTATTTAAGTTATTACATAAACATTCCGATAGTTTCGTCTCGTAACAATGGAACTGTTTGCGGAAAAGGTAATCGCCTCCTTTCGGGCTTGCAGTGCTGTTTTAAAAATTCAAAATAAAAAACCAACTTTTGTTAAATCTACTTAATTGATTGTTCCGTGCACTTTTACATCATTGAATTGTAAATGATGCCTTTTTGTTTCAAAAAACGTAAATGTATTTGAAAGTTTCTTCAACATTAAAACTAATTTGTGAATAGAAATTACCCATTTATTATTATAATTCATATTGTCTTTCCTTTATGAACTTTCAATTTCAAAGATCAAATTCTTTAACTGCCAATTGTTTTCATTTTTAAACATTAAAAGAATTTAAAATAAAGCGACTGATGATTTGTTACTGTTAGCAGTAATTGATTTCTGAAGAAATTACTTTACCTAAACCATGAAATGATTCGTGAAAATACGAGTCACTAAAAATAGCCGGTCAAGTGCAAATCAGATTTGTATTTCTAGAGTTGAATTGATAAATGAAAAAAAGAAAGTCTTATATATTTATCATTATATCTGTCCTTATTTTACAGATTTTACACTTTTAGACTTATGTACTATTTTAAATTTTCGAATTTTTGTTTTATAGGTGCTTCAGATTGAGGTTCAAATTAAAAACAATAGACAGTGTAGGCATCTTATAACGTTAAGTTATAGATCAGTAATTGTTCGAAACCACCAGATGTGGATCGCGATTTCGAACCTACCTATTAGTCCTCATCAGTAGATACATGCTTCATACAAGCAACTTGATTGATATTAGTTGACGGAAATATATTGCTTTCTATAGCATTTACTGCTAACAACATAATTTATTAAAACTGTGGTGATAAGAATTTGCTGATCTCAATAGGTAAAAATAACTGATAGTAACTAAAATTGAAGGACTAAATTGATTGATACTGAAAAATGTCGCTTCTTGCATGTGCTGAGCATAGAAAAAGTAAGAAGAGGTAGTTTTGTTAAGGGATAGGTGTTTAGTCAAAGACAATTTTTATTATTTGGAATTATCAACATAACGTAGGTGCGTATTTTTGGGTTGAAATTGTCAACAAATACAAAGTTAATATTTATGGATTCTATGGTTGCATATTTTTGAAGCATTCTTAATAAATACATTTATTTATTTAAATTGTTGTTTTCAAGAAAAAGAAAAAAGTTGGAAAGAGAAAACAAGTTTATGGAAAAAAGGTATCTTAAAACAAGAGAAATGTATTATTATTTAGTGGTCATTTTAATAAACAAAACACATAAAAATTAATTTTACAATTCCTTCGAATTTGTTTTTAATCCTGATATTAAATGGGATTAACGTTTTTGTGAATTTGTGATTTAACATGTGGAAGAATAAATTTCCATCATATTCTATTCCATGGTAACTACGTCAAGAAAGTTGAATGAAAATCACCATATTTATTAAGCTTCATTTTGTTTTGTTGTTTACTTACAGTTAATTTTATAGCATTTTATTTCTCTGTCTGTTTTATTTTGTATTTTTTACGAAGGAAGGAATCCGTTTACTTTGGACGCTGAGTCTGACAAACAGTATCACGTACTATTGTATCTGTATTCACATCGAAGGGAAATAATTCTTTTGTACGATCTTTTATTTTTTATTAGTTTAGTGTAAGTGTAAACTGGCCGGATTATGCAACCAGATCAGGCACATGTCAGTATAATCTGATCGGGGCCACATACGTTTTGCCTGATTGCTGGATTCATAAGATTTATACGGCCATGGCATGCGAAGGAGTTATATTTTTGAGTAGTTTCCTGTATGTACTGAGACTAACTGGTTGCATATCAGAAACGTTTGGATTATTGTTGTGGTTATGAGGTTTTAAATGCGTGTAATATAAGGTTTACAACACTTAAGTTTGATGGTTTAGGTTATTGTATTTTTTTTAAATTCTTTGGGACTAAAATATCCCATTAATGTATTTAAAATTTACCCCTACTAAAAATTCTTCAACTATTTCATTGTTATTTGTTGTTAGCAATTATTGATAATTCCGCTTACATTTTAGCTATGTGAAGATAAACTTTCACAAAGAACGGTATGATACAGATTTTATTGGAAAACTATTAAAAAGATGCCCAAGAAGAATAATAATAATGGGGACTGAACTGGTCATTAAATAAAAACAAGAGGGTAACCCCTAATTAAAACAACTAACTCTTGAAAAAGGCTACACGTGTTTCACAGATTTGCGCTGTTAATGCCTTCAATTAAAGTGGCTGAACGACGTGTCCGCCTTTTTAAAAGTTAGTTCCTTTAATTAAGTTTTTTTTTTCTTGACAATGACGGTTAATACCAGTCAAACTCTAACATTTCTCTTTCATTTCCTTAGTGTGTTGTGGATTGAAGGAATAAAGTCGATTGTTTGACAGTGATTAGAAGCAGAAGTTTGTTTGGTGTAATTTTTAGAGTAAATACAGAGTTGTCTTCCTGACATAATATGTACCTACATATAATAAAGATGAGGTTGTTGTAGTTTACTTACACATGTTTTGATACAAGACTATTGACCATGAAAACATGTTTCTGTTATATATGTGACTAGTTCCGGCCCATTCAGTTTGTCATTGACTTTTCAATTAGATTTCGACAGTACTCCATCAAACGCTATTGCAACTGGTACGAATTGAGATTGTTCTTCAGAATACACTTTCATTCTGTTCAATAACAGTTTAATACAATAATCGCTTTCATTCTCCATTCATGTAAACATTCACACATTAATATTGGGACTACTTTGACACATTTTTAATTTAGTACGGGGAATCCCTTGTTTAATTTTGGATTTACCTTTAGCTACTCATTTTTCCCATTCCTTTATTTATTCACAAACCAAATCGTAGTTATTTTATTATGATTTTTAGTATGTACGCTTTTTTTGGAACATACAGTAAATATTTCACAGTTTCATCATAATTATTAGAACTATTAGACTAGTTCTTATATTGTATTTGTCTTAATCATCCAAATAAGTTCATGTACTTTTTAGTGTATGTATAAGTAGCAAGTCGTTAAAATTTAAAAATAGTCGTTCTTATTAAAATGGTCAAGACATACAAACCATAATAACCCCATTTTAAGTAAATTTATGAAATTGAACCTTGTGTTTTTCTCATATTCATAATTAAAGATACAATCTCAACAAACTTTTTGTACTTTCGTAATTATTAAAATCACAACATAACTTCGACTAAGGTTTTAATAAAGGTTATAAATATGAAGAAACAAAATGTGATGAAATCAACTACTATAACAGTTTTAAAAAGACTTCCAATTCATTAAAAAGCTCATTATATTTGTATCTAACGAATACATGGTGTCATTTGGCATTTTAAGGAAATATTAAATTATGTACAAACATATAATTAGTTTATCTATTGTACATTTTGAAATTTTAACAATTTTTATGAAAATTTACTCCAAATCTTGCAAATTAAATTAAACGCCATATAAATTATCAAATTTTAATTTTGAGACCGCTTTATTATAGTAAAGACCTTTAATCAAAACTTTTATGTTTCGGGAAAAAGGGTTGGGAATTCTTCTTTTAAACGTATTGTGCATAGTTTTTAAAGCAACACAATTTCATTAAAGTTTCCACAACATTCTACACTTTAACAACATTAATTATTAAAGTATAAGTTGCGACGTTTAGATGGGGTCAAGTAAAAAGCTAAAACTGGCCCTTTAATTTATTTGTTTATTTCGTTATGATTATAAGTTTAAAAAATCTAACAAAAAAGTTGTATTAAAACATATATTAGCACATAATAATTTCTGGGATTCCCTGTATAAGAGCTTACAGAATAGTATTTCCCGAACCAAGGTAATGACAACTGAAAATTGTAATTAAATTCTTATAATCATAATTTAAGTGCTTGTACTCTACTCCCGATTGTATATTTCTATAAATAGTGTTACAATAGATAGATAGATAGATACAATTTTTCGCTTTACACTACTCACTATACATTTGAATTAGACCGACTTCCATAGAAAAGGTACACCCCTATAATACAGAAGCTAAATTTCAGAATTAAGACTAGCTGTTGAAGATTGTAGATTGCTATTTGTAAATTAGTCATTTTCCCACGACGAGGAAGTGGAAAGTGCTATCCGTATCTATTACCACTTCTCCACGGAAGAAGCGCCGTGTTTTCGGCTGCCGTGGTTTAGAAGCGAATGATGTTACTGCCTGCAATGCCCAAAGGATTGCTTTGTTTTGGGAAGCTACCTTTGGGCCTACTTCTTAGGTTTGAATAAGCCTAAACCCTGATGATAATAATTAAAAATATATATTCCTCAGAGATTGGGAAGAATATACCTTCAGCTTGGACAGAAAAACAGCCAGAACTCTTGTTGAAATCCTTACAGGCTACGGAGAATTGCGGTACCGCATGAACAAATTAGAATTAACCACTAGTTTTTCCTGTTACTTTTATGACGAGGAGATGGAAAGTGCTATACACAACCACTGTTACTACCTATACGTCCAAAGGATATTTATCTTCTGAAAAGCTTTTTTGAGGGATTACCCGTACTTTTTACGTTTTTACTCTTCTACTAAATATTTAATATATTGTAATAAATACAAATATAGAATTAACAGAAACAACTACTCCGAGGACTAATACCCCTACCGGCATTGAATTACACTGCTGATTCGGGAATATTCTTAGACGAAGATACGAAAGATATCCAAAAAAAGAAGAAATTAATATCATTATTCGTCTAAATATTAAGATCAAAGATCCCATATTTGGAAAATGTCCTACACACCGAACCGAAAGCCATATCTCACGACCGGTTTCGATCTATCGGGTCTCATCAGGTAGGCGCTGGCAGTTCGAAACCGGTCGTGGGATATGTCTTTCGGTTCGCTGTGCCCACATGATAGGACGCGTTCCTCTTATGGGATCTGTGATGTTAATATTTAGACGAATAATGATTTTAATTACTTCTTTTTTTGGATATATTTCGTGTCTTCGTCTAAGAATCTTCCCGAGTCAACAGTGTAATTCAATGCCGGTAGGGGTATTAGCCCTGGGAGTAGTTGTTTCTGTTGATTCCATATTTGTGTTTATCATACAGATTGTAAAAGGCTTTCTGCCAGCGCCCACCTGATGAGATCCGATAGGTCGAAACCGGTCGTGGGATATGACTTTCGGTTCGCTGTGCCTACTTAGTAGGAAGCGTTCCATATGTGGGATATGTGATCCTTACTAGTTAGACGAATAAGAAGTTTAATTTCTTCTTTTTTTGCATATTATTTAGTATAAGTCTACAACTCAGTACAAATCTTTGCATCACAGTACTGGTAGGTCGGACAGCCTGTTCACCAGCATCAGCTAATGGGAATAATATACAGAATAAAGTTTTTTTAGGGTCTCGCGTTAGAAGATTCAGTAATATTGTGTGAATTAACTCAAAATCAAAGTGAGTACTACATTTACGAGAATATGCCTCCACTAAATATTAGTACTTCAATATGTAGTTTAGCGCAAAGGATAGGTACTCTAACACTTTAGTAAGTCAGCTGTAGTCACTTTATATTATAGTACCTATTATTGATGATAATCTCAGGTACCTTTTAGTAAAGTTATTTTTTTCTTCGTTTACCTAATATCTTCCATCTAGTTAATTTTACTTCCTCGATATCTATACGGATAACTTTAATTTTTTTTGTGACTTATTGTTGGCAAAGGTCGAAGATAGGGAGGGGCATGCCTTTAATCGTGCGTTTTTTGCTATATTTCAAGGTCTACACTAAAAACAAATACCGTTTCAGAACCCATATTAAAAAAATACCCTTTCACTTAATATAGTAAAAAAGTTAATATTAATTTTGGACTTCTCTAAAAAAAAGGGAAAATTTATTTACTCATGCTTAGATTAAATGCAAACAAAAAAAATTTATTAGTTTTGAAAATAAAAGTCTGTAAAATGACATTTTCAGAACGATTGTCATTAAAGTTTTTGTGTTAAGGTACCTTTCCTTACTTTTTAATCCCGACCCTTACAAATAACATATAGAATAGAAGAAGGGTTTGGCTTAACATAAATAGGTTCTTTACCTAATAAGGGCTAGGTTTCAGATATTATAATGTACCATAAAAGTAAGAGAGTTTGAAAGTAGGGCATGTCGAAAACTAGAAGTAGAAATAGAAATTTTAGTTGATACCTTAGACTGCATGTTCAGATATTTTCATTTTATGCTAATCTGGCAGCAGTTTCTTTTTTAAACGGCAATTTTGTAGCGAATAAGCATATCGATGCGACTGAATGAATTAACGAAAGGAAAACTGCAAATATAGAGGGGGGGACATGGGTTTTCTCTTGGGGCCAAGCTTAAGCATTTCACTTAAGAACAGCATTTGTTTGTAACATCGAGGCAGTGTATGCACGAGGTGCAAGAGAAATCACTCGTGCTCATTTTATTCACCGTCACACTTGGGGAGATTACGTTCCGGTAAAAATTAATGGGGAAGTGTTTTAGCTCCTGCGTGTGATTTGTGTTTGGATTAAGTGTGCTACGATGAATTCGATACGAAACATAATTCTACTTACCGCCGCCACGCTACTGACTCTTTTTTCTACTACTTTTGTTGTTGGTGAGTCTATTTATTTATATTTTTTTACGGTTTTATTTTAACGCCATTCTGTGATCCAAATAAAAATCCTAACAGTCTATTTTATAACATTAACGTTATCATATAACAATAGCAACAATATGATATACACAAATATATATGAGCAGTAATTATTTCTTAAGTTATTGCACTTGCAGGGGCATAAGGTGAAAGTGTAACTGGCTAAATTATGATATAATTAGTTAATGTGATATAAGTTAATTAATTAAGTAAATAAAAACCATAAAAACAGGAAGGAAGAAATATAAGGTTTAATTATTATAATAATTGTGTTTATATGACATTAAAATAATTATAATAGCATTATTTTACAAGAAATATAATTAATTCCAAACTAACCCATGTTAAAAATATGTTAATATCTAACTAACGTTAGACATCGTAAATATGTAGTTTCCTTATTGTAATATCTCACCTGTACTAATTTAAAACTGAAAAGTTTTATTTATCTTACATATAACGAGTTTCTGTAATTTCTAAATAGGAAGTATGTTTGGAAGTAAGGATATTTAAGGAACATTTTGATAAATAAATTGAATTTTTGTGCAATTTAGCGTATATGTATTCCTTTGCTTTGCACATGTACGCTATTTCAAAAGAAAATTAAAATTGATTTTTTCGTATTTATTTGTTTCGCTATTAGATTGTGCACAGAATAACTAATTATTTAATATATTTAATAATTAACCGCCAAACGGATCCATAAATTCCAGACATACTCTCCCGGATTTGGTTTTATTTGTGGTCACGTGTGTTATTATGATCTTGATCACAAGAACAAGAAATACCGAATCAGAATATAGAAAGGAAGGACATTAGTAGGTATTAATACATACGTCACTGATATGTCAAGGACCAATTCTAGACGCCTTAAACCTCTTTCAAATAACTCATTCCCAAAATTTTCTTACTCTCTCTACTGGTCAACCTTCCCTTAATTGTTTCGGCTCGGTTTCTAAATTAAACTGGTAAAAGCCAACCGTAAGCAAGAATATTGAACCTAGAAGACCCTGACATTTTTAAAATGCTCTGGGGAATTTAGTACGTTAATTGATATTCCGGTATATCCGTATGTCTCTTTTATCATTATTATATGAAAACTACTTTTTCGTTTACGCATGACATTTTTAACATCCTAAGGTACGACAATGTTAATTACAAATAACCAATTAAATTTTATTGCAAGAATTAGGAAATGCCTTGAAATTACAACTTACTGCTACACATACGTATTATTAATTAACTTGAGGAAATTGTTTTAATTAATATATTATATAGGAAGGATTGACAAAAATCCTCATTATTAATGATTTTGAGATAAAAACTTATGTGATTTAATAAAAATTTCTACATTTTTATTGATAAATAGTGCTTATTTTACAAATGGAAAGGTTAGGCGTAACAAACTTATTTGTTACTTACAAACTGTTTAAAAATAAAAGAAATTACAATGACGATATTCAGATATTTGACTTTCTCTATTTTGAATGAACTGCCTTGAAAGAAATGCGAAAGTATAATACTAATTTTACATTAATGTTGATGTTGTTGATGATGTTTTTTCAGCAGACGTTGATTGCGATTTCGAACTTATTAGTTCTCGTCAGCACGCTATGGGCAATTTCAATAAATCGTCGAGCAAACTGAAGTTGCTTTGTAAAAGCAAGTTAATGTAATATTGAATTATAGTAAATAATATTTTTCAAAGTTTATTCGAGTATTACTAATTACTGTCAACTCTGTAAAATAATTAATTGCATTACTTTGTACAATACTGTTGAAAAATTCAAATTTTGTTCAAAAAAAGAAGGCATTAAAATCCCTTTTTTCGTTTTAATTTTAAGGATCACAGATCCCACATTTCGAACACATCCTACAGAGTAAGTACAGAGTACCGAAAGCCATATCCAACGACCGGTTTCGACCTATCGGGTCTCATCATGTGGGCGCTGGCAGAAAGGCCTTTACAGACTATATGATATGATATAGAGGCCTTTCTGCCAGTGCCCACCTGATGAGAACCGATAGGTCGAAACCGATCGTCAGATATGGCTATCGGTACGCTGTACCTACTGTGTAAGACGCGTTCGAAATGTGGGATTTTAATACCTTCCTTTTTTTTAATATTTCACATTTTCGTCTAAGAATCTATCGGAATCAACAGTGTAATTCAATGCCGGTAGGGGTATTAGCCCTCGGAGTAGTTGTTTCTGTTGATTCCATATTTATATTTAAATTTATTTTCAAAATTTGTATTGAATATACGTTTTTAATTGCAGCTTCGTCTTAAAAATTGTGTAAAAGAGTTGTAGACAAATGTAAATTTACTGATACTTCTTAAATAAAAAATTGTACATGCATAGTGAGTGAGGATTGAGATATTTTTTTGTTTTCAATTCGTCACTGGTAAATAAATTAAAACAAAAATGCACACAGGATTACTGAGATTTTGCCTGTTTATGTTTATATCCTTAGTTTATTACTCAAGCTTAAATTTTTTTGAACCCCTTAAGGGCCCTTTGACTCCTAGAATTCCTGGGCCCTTTGAAATCCCGAATCTGCCCGTGTATAGAGTATTTAACGAATATAGGAAACATCGTATTTTTTAAAACAGTTTGTAATTGAGGCTATGCCGTTTTCTCGACATAACGTAAAATTGCATTGAACTATTGAACTTTAACAAAGTGAAAGTTAATTTTTCTAAAAGCCGCGAATCGTCATTTATTTCATATATAATATTTTTTTTGAAACGCTAACAGCATTATGTCATAATCCTGAAAAAGCAACTAGCAGAATTAAAATAAACATTTTTTTAATGACTTGACCTTGGTTTTTTATTGTATGCCATAGAAAACAGAGGCCCGGAAGAATTAGCGTTGTACTTATTCAAAAACCATTACAATTCAATGATGACAAAAAATTGTTTTAAAAATAAAAATGCAAATTTCTGCTGATGGTGTTTACTTCGTTGTCTGCAGTTATGAATTGTTTTAAGGAAGATGTTAAATCGGAAGTCATTTTTGCCTTAAAATGGTCTTAAAACTAGTGTCATTTACAGATAAAACAGTTCATAGAAAATAATGGTGTTAACAAAATGCTTACCGACCATAAAGTAACTTCGTATTGCATGTTAGCCTCAAAAATTATTGAACCAGTTTGCATAAATAGATTTCTACATTTTGTAATGAAACTGGGGAAGTGTAGGCATTTATTCTCAGGAACGAAATACTTATTGTAAACAACTATCGCTTTAACTGCATTACACTGCATTTTATCCGGGTTCATTTTTAGAAAAGATTGGTTGTAACATATCTTGTGTTTGTTTTACATAAAATATGAAGAAGATATTAACACCTCAATATCATTTATATCAACTTTGTTTATTGAGCAAAATTGGTTTGGTCAGGGAATTATAGAAACTGCCTATTCTACACTGATGAGGATTAATAAGTTCGAAATCGCGATTACCGTTTAGTAGCTTCGATAATTTACTGAACAAGAACTTGTTCTGTTCTTATTAATTTGGTTACGTGCCTATCACGTATATAAGCTGCACCGTATTTTCAGTTCAACAAGCAGATACCTTCATAAAGCCCTTGTCAAGCATTTGAAATATTGCAGTTATCAGTATGTATCAGTAGATGGCGATATACTGGTCATAACTCGATACTACATATTCAGTTGTGTGAAATACGAGTAAACGTAAAAAGTTCCTATAAGACGAAGCTAGGTACAAATTAAAACTTGAAAAATGAAAAGTGAAACTGTTTTAAAGAAGACAATCACTCTAAAGATCTGTGTAAAAATAATAAACATTCGTCCCTCATAAAACACTACAATTACACCAAGTTTCAATTTCATCAATATTTGTGTATGTGATAAAATTCAAACTATTAATCTGAAAAAATCCATATAATTTAAATTTAAAACCAACCGTAATAATATAATAATAGCATAATATTAATATTAAATTCTAAAATTGGTACGATTGAATTGGATTGGATTCAGGAGTGTGTTCTACATATAATTTGAAAACGACACCACTGTAGTCTACATGCCATTAAATAAATTGCTTTTGTTTTATAATAAACATTTTCAACAATATCAAATGTGTGCTCTTATTGGTAATTATTACGTAACCGCAAGTTCTATTGATGAATTTTATCAGAAATTAATAAATAACAACAGCTATAATTTTTTGTAGCTATATTTTGACAGTTAAGATACTCAAACATATTTTGCAAAGTAAGAATAGATTTTATGTTGCTGCAGGTCGAAGCAGTTGGTAAATCATTTAAGCTTTCTCTGTTCGCATTTCTGTTTGACAAACAAAAAATGCACTACTAATCGTCAGAACAGAAATTTTAGTATTCGAGAGTGCACTCTGTTTGGTAATAATGTTTACATCCACTCCAGTAATGGTCATTGTCAATTTATCGTTCGTGTGAAAAATCATTTTGCAATGAATTGATTGCATTTAAAAATAAAAAAGCTGCCTGCGTAGAAGCGCTAATTATTTTCGATTTCATCGTATTTACTTACGTGTGTACCATTTCAACTATTTATAGCATCAAATTCATGACATTTGTTCTATTTGTTTGACAAAAAATACAAATTTGATTTCATTTCACATATAATATAAAAGGTATGTATGACAATATTTAAGAAATTTGACAGAACTTTCACCTTTGCAAATAATTATATATTTTGATAAAGACTGAGAAAATAAAGGAAAAATTGTTGATAAATCCGAAAATGTACATTCCATGACATTTAACTTTAGGAAGCCTTTAGGAGTTGTCGTAGAATGAGTAAGGGATCCTTGTTTGTCTTTTCTGGTGATACGTCTCACTGAAATTGTACCTATCGAGCACAAAGGTTGAAATTATTGTAAAATATTGTTTATAAAAATTGTTTTGCAATGGCATGTCATCATATCTTGTACCTAATTTCCGTCAAGGAAAATTTTGCTTTACACGTAACATATTAAATAAATTTCACTTCAAAAATGCGTTGTATGTCTGTATTTAATGTACAATTTATGTTAGAAGAACTTTTAAACGTTAAAACATTAAAAACATCTTTTAATATTAGAAACTCATTTAATTTATAAATAAGTTCGTTGCTGCTCCGATTTTACAATTTTATACAACAATAAAGTTTAAAGAAATATTTTTGGTAGTTCTGACAAAGAACTTTTGAAAACTTTCACTTAATCTTTATTAAAATTATTAACAAGTTTCGACTTACAAGGCCATCTTCAGAAGAAGGATTAATGACCAATTGACAATTGCCAATTTTGATTAACTTTCTAGGGCTTGCTAACGAGAAACAACCATTCTGGGTGATTTTAACAAACTTACGACTTTTGCTCTACGCCGAAGAGTATGCAGTTTTTGTTCAGCATATAAATATAGCATGCTAAAAAAATGCTAATACTGCAAATTGATAACATTTCCTTTGTGAAAAAATAGAAAATAGTTATGGATATTTTGTGGCGAACCGTTGGTAACTTATAAAAAATGAAAGTTAAAATTACATGGAGTTGTCTGAATATACAATACCAATAATGAGTTGATCCACTTTCTCAATAGAGATTATCAGACGAAGGTTGCTAATTAAGTAATTTTTTAAATCTCCGTTACGATTTAGTTAGATACGTTACATATTTTATTCCGTTTAACCACGTAACAGACCGTGCTGTTTCTTTTGTAGTCCGGAAAAAGATTTTGACAAATGTGGGTGAGTTGTTTTCACAAATTCAATTGTTCTAAATGGAGCCTATTTCAGTGCTATATAATTATGCCATGTATTCTTTTGAACACATTTTAAATAGAAGCTTGGATTAAATCGACGAAGAAAAAGTTCTTTACAGTCCATAAACCATAACTTGTTCAACTGATTGCGTTAGCCCGACGTTGAGGAAATAGCAAATAAACTACCAATGTTATGCAATTGACTGTAGAAATCGAAAGCAATTTAATAATATGTATCTGGAACCAATTCACGATCCTGTCTGTTACAGAATATAGAAAATGAAAGTAATATTTGATTGTCAAAATGTATAAGAATATCACTCATATACCTAAATGCTGTTCTGCTATCTTATCCAACCATTTAAGTTCTCCCATATCCATACTGGGATACCATATATATCTACATATACGGTCTATTGGATCTATACAAACGTTTTATTTGGCGTGCGATAAAAAGTAACAGTTCTTTACGGGATTTCGTTATAAATAAAAAAGAACATCGGCATTCACACACAAAACAGACTTGTGTGTAGGCGGCACTATAAATATACCCTAACTGAAGATGACACCTTGGGTGTCGAAACGCGCCTTAGGTTTTTAAGCATTTTTATGTAGAATTTTAGGTTTGAGTGTCTTATTAAGTTCGGTTCCACAGAACTCGATTTAATTTGCTTATATTACTACTTTGGGTTACTAGATTGTGGTATGAATTAGTTTATTTAAATAGTATACCGTATTTTTATATGTAATTAGGAACTAAAAATGATAAACAATGAAAAACTATTGAAACGGTCTTAATCTATTCGACTGTGATAATACACAATTTACAGTGTAACTACGTCTTCATTTACGCAAAGGTCTTAAAATAATTGAGGCTATTACTTCTTGTAGCTCCATTTTAAAAACCACTTTGTTTTTTCAAAATAGATATTAAAGAAACAATAATAACATCTGCAAAACCAATAAACCTACAGTTATATACATTTAATTATTTATTGCTGTTGAATTAAAAAATAATCATAAATAGAAAAGAAAAATCACTCGGACTAATTAGCTTTTTTATTTAAATAAAAACTTTTGGTTGTATTAAGCTTGCGAAGATGCCCATAAAAGGCGAAATACCTATTGAGTATATTAGTATTCTTTCTGTTGAGTTTATGTGTATTAATATGAAAAGTAGAAAATAGGTAAAATAATAATTAAATAAAGATAGACTCATCCTAATTACCACTAACTAAATTTAATATGAGCGAACACGTGTTTCGCCCACTTCACACATGGGTATTATCAACGCTAGACTGGACTGCACGTGTGAAATGGGCGAAACACGTGTCCGCTCATATTAAATTAAGTTAGTGGTAATTAGGGTGAGTCTTCCTTTATTTAATGTATTATTATATTTCACCAAGGGATAACGGCAAAAACTTTCAATTTAATAAAAAATAATAAGTTTTTATTATTTAAGCATGCGTCATATTAATTGCTTAGTTGCTACTTACATTGTTGTTAGAAGTTTTGGACAAATAATCGTTAGGACAATGTTAGGTCACCATTGATTTCCATTTCCAGATTTTTCCCTTCGCTTGTTTAGAGAATTTTAAATTTAGAAAAATAATACCAATGGATTTCATCAACCTTTATTTCCAATAATTTCACATTGTACTTTTCTTTGGTATGTAAAACAAAAGACGTACCGTACCGTTTATAACAAGTGTTATCCAAGTATCCTTTTTTGTCATTAGAATTTAACGTAAGTAACACTTGTTTTATTTCTCGAAATTACGTGTTGTTGCAGTAACTTGCGTTACGAAAAGCATTTCATGGGCATTTTTTAAACAGTTGCTCATACCTTTCCTAAGAAGGCTAAGCAATGTGACCTTTCTATGTTTTCCTTGTGCATTTTGAATTCAGTAGACGATTGCATAAGTAATGTTGAAAACCTCTTGAAACCGTGGAGTCTTGGAATACTTTGATTGACCAAATGAGCCAGACTTTTTGACCTTAATTAATAAAAAAACATTAATGAAGAAATTAATTATCGTACGATTGCTATTGTTTATAGAAAAACAATCGGTACAATAAAATTTAAAAAAAACCTATGGTAACATAACTAACTATTTTTAAATAAATAGTTCATACTATTAAATTTATATTATATAATAATAATTCACTTTTAATCGTGGCGATATGCTGACATTTACTAAACACGCCCGACACGTTTAAAATTCACCATTTTTAATTAGAAATTCCGATTAAGCGGAAACATCCTGTATATCGAAAGTGAACACATTAGTTAGTTCCATTCTTCAATTAGACGATTATATGGTCAGCTAATTGCAGAATATTGTATCATCCAAAGAGATAGCTTCACCAATTTGTCTTACAAACCTACATATGTTAGGACATTATTATAGTGTGATTTTGGCATTTGTAATTTCTAATTTTTGTATCATCGTGAGGGTTGTCCAAATTTTTAATTTAATTTATCCTATAGTTTATAGTTAGTTCTTTAAAACGATACCAAACATGATAGGTAAAAATATTTTTGTTTAGATGCTTTACAATTTTCATAAATAAAAATATCAAGTGTTAAGTAAATACTTAAAATAATAAAGAAAATCTCTCTTTTCGAATTACTCTTCAGCAATCTGTGTTTATTAAATATAATTTGAATGTCTAGACTCTAGACGATTATATAAATGAACAAATTGGAAATTTTATCAATTTAACAGTAACTAACCTGATCATTTTTTTTTATCGAAAAAGTTATTTTTTTAATTATGTATCTACTAACCAGGTAAAAGATCTTTCATTGTAATGCAATTTAATGTAATATTAATTCGTTACGTTTTTTGGGCTTGTTTTTGTAAAAATGCAGGCAGATTTACCTCGATTTCAGTGCAATTTTATTTTTGATACAGTTGTTCGACTGATTCACCAGTAATTGTTATATTACGTGATCGTCCGGACTTTCTCTCAAATTTGAAAGTATACTGTGACCTTAAAAACATTTCACACTTTTAATTTTGTCCCATTTGCAACATATTATTAATACGATTCCAAAACTTGACCGGCATAGCTTTACATTGTTAAAAGAATACCTTTCTATAGTTTTATTATATTTATAGCATCCTAGTTCTTCAAATTCATTAGTAGGAATAATTTTTAATTGTACAACATACAGTTACAAAACAATTACAAATACTTAAACGATTATGATACTTTAAATAAAATACAATTAATGTAATAACTCTCATTAATACTTACTGGAATTAAATTATAATGTGTTTTATTATAAATTGAACACTTTTTCGAGGATCGGCGTATACTAAGCAAATGAAAAAAAAAATAAATTTATTTATTGTGTATTGAAATTTCATATAAAAAATATGAAAAGAAAGTATTCAATAACAAATCAATGTGTGTTTTCGAAAGAGTACTTCAAATACAGACACCGTAATGGACGCCATCTGTGGATATTTGCCACTTATTGTGGGATTCAGTGAATAATCTACATATGGCGTTCACTGCGCTGTTTTTACTTATTCATCGAACGTTGTTCATAAGCAGCAGATGGATTGGTTGGTGTTCTGTCGGAACTGACTACGGTGTGCTGATGGGAACCCTTTGAGTTCGAAATCGCGATACGTGTATGGCAGTTTAGATAGAACGCTAACCAAGAGCATATTCTTATTTTTGTGATTTCAATAATTATAAAAGTATTCAAATACGAACCCATTCAAAATATGCATTTGCTACTATTTTAGTAATGTATCCTAGTTTCTAGATTCCTTTTTAGTTTCATAATTACCCTTATGCATTTAGATAATTTACATGATACAGTGGAAAAATCCTGAATACAGAAACACAATAAGGAAATTGATGGATATATATATATATTTTAATTAACATTAGGTGTTATAAATATTTACACGTTTCAGTCAAATAGTAAGATTATCGTAGGTTGATTAAAAGTTTTATAAAACAGTTATTCTGTAGACGTATAATTTAATGATGCAATAACTAAGATGATAACCTTCTGTTCACCGTTATGTATTTCCCTAAAGTAACTGTGCATGATTGATCCCATAATAATCAATTAATCGTTGTAGGCTCTACTTGTTGAAACATCAAATCCATAATATAAATAAAAAGAAGAAAGATTCAAAATATTATTTTATTACTCACAGCAATTGTTTCGCCAAAACATTGGCTTCTTCTGGTGAAGATAAATCTAATTAAAATTTTTAGAAGGATTTCTTAAATACTAACAGTGACTAATTGTGATGGGGTGGGAAATGGATGGGGTAAAGGAACACATTAAGTATTTGAAAATAAGTTTAATAATGGAAATTATTTAAATCAACTTGGTCGTTAAGCAAAATCAGTAATTTATTATATTTATATAACATACAACATTTCTATTAAATTTAGTTTCCGACTATTAGATATTTTTTTAAGAATTCGGAAATTGTCGTTGAAGGTATGTTTTTCTTTTAGTATGTGATTTGCGTAAGTACATTCACCTTTTCCATTGATATAACTCATTTTATGTTCACTAATACTTTGTTTGAAGGATCTACCAGTTTGTCCAACATACACTTGATTATAATACCCACATTCTAGTAAATACACTCCAGATTTTAATTCTCTATTAGTTTTATCTTTAGTGTGTTTTATAAATTTTAATAAATCATTACTGGTTTTGAAAGAAGTAACTATGTTATATGTTTTTTGAAATTCATGACTTATTTTTAATTAAATATCATCATCGTTCACATATGATCGAACTGTATTTGTTAGTTTTAACCTGGTAAATGAAGAAGCCAATGTTTTGGTGAAACAATTGCTGTGAACAATAAATTAATATTCTGAAACTTTATTTTTATTTTATTTATATTATGATCCCGTAAAATTCAATTTGAAAATCAATTAGAAGGAAAATTATTTATTTGTAGTAATATTAACACTAGAACCCAAAATTCCACATAATACGTTTTGAATACTTTAAACGCGTTTCGACACCGAATGTGCCATCTTCAGTTAGATACTGTCAGTCTGTAAGTATAGGTTAGTTCCACAGAACTTAATTTTCTTGTAACGAATCACGTATTTACAGATAATTAGGAAAATTTGTCTGATTATTCGTTAATTAAGCACGATTTTAGTTAGTAGTTTTACTATTCCTACTCAAACTTTCTTAATAACTCTCTCTCACAAATAGTGTATGCAAAAGGATGCTTTTAAATAATTTATGGATGAATAAAGCAAGATTTCCCAATCGTCTTTTGACAAACTTATAAACATAAATAAAGTAAACATATATAATGCATAGAACTATCGATTTAAAGTAAAAGTGGTTTGTTAGACATGAATGAGTCCACTGATCAAGCTGGCTACCTTCTTCTATTAAACTACTTTTATCTCTCTATACATTTATCCAGTGCGGCTGCTTTCTCTATGAAAGATAGGTGCACAACAGGTATATCGCAAAAAGTGTAGCACATTCCTTAAGCTTTTGCAACACGGTGTTACACGAAAGTCCAAGACGTAGGTGACAACACAATACGAATTGAAATAATCCACCACGCAAAATAATTCGTTATTACATTATTGTATATTATTTATTACATTTATGCTATGGAAAATAGTTTTCTTATATTTAATTGTGTAGAATTCAAGCTTCTTGTTTATCAGTAAATTTAAAAAATTAAAAATATTATTCGATTGGCGATAAAATAAGATGTGGTTTAGTTTTTTTTTTTCGAGTGAAAAAGATCATTTGATACATTTCCAACTTATAACAGTATAAAAACAATTTCAATTTTCATCCATAATATTACACGTAGTAATTGAGTATTGTTTTCTTACAATATGTTTAGGTGTAACTAATTCCTCCGTAAAACAATCGAATCTAACAGCGGTAAATTTCATTGTTACCAATTTGTAAAAATTAAAATCAAAGTAAAACATTAAAGTGTAAAAAATCATTATATTTTTATAGCATGTTTTGCAGCTTAAACGTGTTTCGTTGCATATGTTTTATAATTGTAAAATACTTAATTAAAATTTTTAATTGATCGTTATAGGGTAGTTTTTGTTCGATATATATTTATATAGTTCGCAAAAATGTATAATATATCAATGAGGTATATGTATAAACAATTTATACTTGCTAACGATAGGAATATTATTTCAACTAGTTGAACCCGTCCAAACTTAGGCGGATGAGTACCATTATCGATGGTGCATAGCACTTAGGGTTTAGACGAGATTCCACTGGCAATAGTCTAGCCGCGGCTATTAATCCATATCGTATTTATGTCCCCACGACGTGATGATCGAATTATTGAAATTACACCATGCTTAACACATCAAAATGTTAGTGATTTTTAATTAAAAATTCTGAAAAAGAACAACATTCTGGAAATCAAAAGTATGGTAGATAATTCCATCTTTTTATGGTATTCAAGAATTTGGTATCAAGAGAAGAGATAGCTCCACAAAATTTCCTCACAAACCTATCGATATGCTAGCAGCATAGATACGTAGAACATTATTATATAGTGGTGATACTTAACTTAACTTTCCCGTTATCACACGCATTGATAACTATGATTAAGAAAAGGTTATACCTAAATATATTCTAAAAAACTACCTGTAACTTATTGAAGACTATTGAACAGGGGGTTTTCGGTGAACGGCAGGTCAAAATTAATCAAAGATTCCCTGAATTTATGAATGTAAATACACTCGTAAACTTTTAGGTCGATTACATTCATAAATTCAGGGAATCTTTGATGAATTTTGACCTGCCGTTCACCAACAACCCCCTGTTCAATAGTCTTCAATAAGTTACAGGTAGTTTTTTAGAATATATTTAGGTATAATCTTTTCTTAATTTTAGTTTACTATTACCATTGAAAATTGCTACTTCGTTGTCGAAATGTATACATTTGGTTGTACCAATAAACATTGTTTGTAGTGTTACAAGGCGTCTTAATCTATTTTTTATAAACAATTATTAATGAGAAGTAAATACATAAACGCAAATACCTTATACTTGAGTTTTCTATTTTCGGTTATTCTATACAGATTATATTTTTTAGATCGTATTATTTATTTTTATTACTATTTTTCGTTATTAAAGCTAAAAGTCTCACCGTTACATTTACATACTTTGATAAACAATAAAATAGATTTATCAAGGTGAATTTGAAGATGCTGTTAAATAAAAGACAAAACAAAATGTATTTTTCCATTCTTTGAAGCAGTTTAGTTTAAATATAGGCATGTATAGCCGTCTTAACCACTTTTTACTCGTCGCCTCGCCAAAAAAGACCTTGAATTGAAACGATATTTGCCCTATTTGCCCCCTCCTCCCTTCTCAATTGACTATACTCTTGGTCTTTATACTTACTATTAATAAAATGTTTGTTATTTCAACAATTGGAATATTTGCAATTTCCATTAACCGAATTAGCGGTTACTTTCTACCACGCACCTGTGTGCCATTATTTATTTTATTTTCTATTCAAAAATCAGCATAATCGTAAAACAAACCCGATGAAGTAATGAGCAACCAGGAGAATTATAATAGTCGTGACGACGCTAAGAAATCAACATTTTTATTGCTATGTCATAACCATGACATATATTTGCTAGACACGCCTGATCTCAATTCTTGCTAATTATCCTCCCTTTCTCAGAAACATTGAAACTACCATCTATTAAAATGTATCGATTCTTTTAGAATTTGTGTTGTTAAATAACCAAATTATTATCTTTAATGTAGAGTTGTTTAATAAGGCTCTTTTTTCAATATTTCCTAACTGAACTGATTTTTTTCCTAAAAATCCTGCCTAAGAAGCTGTGGCTTAAAGATTCTATAAGGATTGTGATCTTCCAGGATTTTTATTGCGTTGTTCTCAATTATGTAGGGACATTTACTTCTTCGAAGACTAATAACTTACGGTTGAATTGTGTTTCGAAAACCGCAGTTTTACACTATTTAATCGGACTTTAAACCGTTAATTAAATAATAAATTGTTACATAATTGTTATAAAGTAACTTTTGTAACTAAAATGGTTCTTAAAACAGATGTTTTGTTTTATTACCAATGAAATCGTCCGTAGTTTTTCTTTACCTCAGACGTAACGTATAATAGGATTAGCCGCCTTTGGTCAAGGAATTCAATCGTAAAATTGTAATCAATACCATTACAATTATATTAAAAAATTAACAAAATAGTAACCAAAAACTAGTTATGACCCCATAAATTGAACATAAAAAAACAATTGAAACGCATTCCGCAGAATTTTGCAGAATATTTGAACTAGCCATTGTTTAATGGTTTTAGTTAATTTACACCTTCCAATACCATGACCTTCGTTTTAAGTATATACAAAAGAGTTTGGAAAAGTTTTAATAATATGTACAGAATGAAAGGGTAAGGTAAAATGATGATTATCAGTCGCATGTTAACTTATGAAACATCTTCTGTCAAATAGCAGTTACTTGTCATCATTTTAATTTCAACGAAAATTAGATTATTTGACACGAAAAACGAGTTCAATGATGTTAGTATTTAAATATCATAGGCAAAATTTTTCTTGGTCAATATTTAATGAATGTACATAATACATTTGATAATTTCAATTGAATTTGTCATTGGAAACTTTTGAAACATCGTTTAAAATAAAATTAAACACATAAAAAGAAAACACTTTTAAATGTTTCAATTTATGTTTATTAAACACTACATGTGTTTCGGCCGACTAGAGGTCTTGCTTATTTAATATCCCCTTTGTAAATAAGCATTACTCTTGAAAAAGACCAAATCGGTCGAAACACGTGTAGCGTGTTTAATAAACATAAAATGAAACATTTAAAAGCGCTTTCTTTTTCTGTGTTTAATTTTATTTTTATTATAATACATTTATATAATATCATCACAGTATAATTTTGAGACGATCAAATCCATTACAACACAATTGTATATTCATTTTGAATGAAAATAATTGGTATGATGCATTAGATTTTGTATATACATATTATAAATACGTGCAAAACATGTTACTACCGTAAATTTTTCTTGTTACATTTTGTTTTATATCTTGTATAAGTACAAAGTAATTTTTAACGAATTTGTATGATACAAATATTACCAAGAAGGTTATTCGATAGAATTCGATATGCAATAATTGCATAGTTTGCTTTTACAATTCATATACAACATGGTTATCTACACAATTACTATGTTCGGGTCTAGGCCGCATCATTCAATAAGACCACAAATTACAAAACATATTTTCATGGGCAACCAATACAGATTCATGACCTCTCCCTAAAATTATATTCCATTAAGGTAAAAATCTTCACCTTTAATATTATAGATAGTACTTTTGTAACATCTGTGATACTGTATTGCTGTATTATACTTATTAAGACCTTATCAATATTATATAATAATGAATACTAACTCAAATAGAATATTATCAATGTTTTTCAGTTTTATCAGAGATATACTACTTATTATAAAAAGGACGAAAAAGCAATATATTCCATTGTTTTCATATATTCAGACTAGCAGCAATGCCCCTTTTCTTATGTTTATGTTCCATTGTACCACTGCTCAGAACGGGTGGAAACAATTTTCTATAGTGCATAGCATTTCTGGTGGCGCATAGCATTTACAACGTTCCAATCATTATAACCTTTCCAACTCTAACCTAGCATAGTATAGCACTTTTAGACGGTACTTGCCCGCTTCATTGGACGTATAATAAAATGAAGATGAAAATGAAGAATGTTTTTTCTTAAAAAAGTACTATATTGTCCCAAAAATAGTGCCCGAACCACTCCTATTCTTATCATTTAATCATTGATATTCTTATTTAATGTGTGCATATTCACTTTCGTATTATATAAACATAAATGTTTTTCCATAAAACTTTACCACCATTTTTTGTACGTTAAGGGTAAAAAAAATAAAATTAATTAATCAATAAATTAATTTAAAATTAAATTAAATTTCAATAAATCCGTTTTTAAGATGGATATCAATCACGATATCGCTTTATTGGTTTATAGGTGCCGAAAAGTGCATATCTGTATAAAAGTAGCTACTTCATTTCACACTTATAGAACATTCCTTTATAAAATTACATTACTTTTGAATTAGCTGTTTGGTATGTGTACTTTCGGTTATTGAAAAACATAAAAAAAAGCATTCCATGGTTTTGCACAATTATAAAGTTAGAAGAACGTCGAGTTCGTACTTCACTGAGTTTAAAAACGATCATTTTCTGTAGCACCTTTTTTGTATAAGTTTAATGTACTTGTAAAAGAACGTCATCTGTTGCTACAGCAACTACTTCATAAAAGTTTGTTACTAACAATAATTGTACTTTCTACCATCTATTTCATATTAAAGGTCAAAAGAAGTTGTCGATTAAATGCATCGATTAAAAACGTTTTAATAATTGAAACACAACAGAATAATACAGGTAATATTAAATAATATTACTACTATTGAAAGTGAATTACAAACAGGGCCAACTAACTGCATTTCGTAAACAAAATTAAAAGTATTAAAGTATGTGTCTGTCGGTCATATCAAAACAATTACATATACCAAAACATATTTCCTTATTTACATGATATGTGAATCACGATGAATAGTCAATATGGCTCTCTCTGGGTTACGAACAAATCAGTTGAAAACTGTTATTTCTATATTCAGTAACGGTGCTTGGGCAAGTTAGACGAAATGGCATAACTCTGTGGATAAAACAGTAAACAGTCATCAATCACCACAAACACACTTTTCACAAATCTCCAACCAGAAAAAGCTCATGTATGTTTCATTACCACCTCATTCTGGAGGGCGGTCTATCCCTTCGACATACATTCTAGTACAAAGCCGGTAGGTAGGGCCCTCTTTAGCCTCCTCTTAGAAATCGTGGAAGTGGGTTGGTGGCGGTTAGGGAGAGAGAGAGGAATAAGACAGCATTTATCTAAATGGTCGAAGAAAACCACAGAAAAACTCGGACCAGGCAAGCGGACCCTTAAGCTAGACTACTCTGCTCTTGAGCTTTATAAATCATAGAAATAGATGAATGAATGATAGTTGAGAAGAGTCAGAGATCTGTGCAGTTTACGGACAAACATTATGAGTGATGTAATGGCAAGGAAGTAGTTGAGAGCATTTAAAGATGGCCGCACAAATGTGTATGACAATGCCCGTCCGCATGTGGCTAATCGAACCAAAGATCTCATCACATATTATCACTGGGAAGCTCTAGATCATCCTCCGTACAGCCCTGATCGGGCGCCCAGTGACTAGCATTTATTCCTGCACATGAAGAGACATCTGAGCGTTTTGCGTCTTCAAGACGATGGCGAAGTCAAAACAGTTGTGATGCAGTGGTTAACAGTTAACAAGTCAGGCGGCAGAGTTCTATGAGAAGGGTATTCAAAAACTGGTCACTGGTCAAACGTTATGACAAGTGCCTCAATATTAAGGGAAAGTATGTAGAAAAGTAGATTAAGGTACAAACTAAAATTCTGAAACGTCAGTATCCTTATTCGCTATTGAAAAATAAATATACAAAAAAGTATTTTTTTTTATCAGTTATAATGTTTTAGAGTATACAAACCGTTTTTTGGACTGTGTAGATTCATTTATATTCAAAACAACATATAAAGAAATAGTATATATTGGGTACCTATGTACAACTTAGAAATATATATCTATTCGACATTTTATTACATTTTAATAGCTACTATATATTACAAGATGCTCATACCATCACTAGAATTATCTCTCGAAGCTAAAGATGAAACGTTTAGTCATATACAACCTATAAACCTAGAAAACGTATATGAATAAAAATAAATTATAATAATTGGTTGTGCCATTAAAAGTAAAAGTTACAATTATAAACTAACTGTTACTGATGTCTACATTTTTTACATAAATATAAAATAATGAGTAAATAGACAAACTTTACTTAATTTTGTTTTTGAAATAAAAATTTGTCGCGTATTTCAAATAGTTTTGACTAAACTGTCTATAGAAACAAAATATTTAACGATTTAAGATGATGGTGAGGTGTTTATATTTTTCTTCAATGCTCATTAAAATATAAAAGCTGTTCTTCCTTCGGGCTCTTCATCATTACTTAATCATGCCATAAATATAAGAAAGGTCACCAAAATGTCTTCTCTGTCGTTAGTAATCTTTTGAATAGAGGTCATAGAGATTTAAGCGTCTTGCTTCCGAGTGTTACAAACGTAACAAACAATATCTGCATTGTACTACAAAAAACAACTATAAAACTTGTATTTCATAATTATGTAATACTTATTAAGGTTTAATATTGTGATATAAATAAGTAACCATTAGTGTAATGTTTCCTTAAAGCAATACTTGAAATATCAGTAAATCTTTTTTCTCGATTTTGTACCTGTAGATATATCCAAAAAAATAGTAGTCTATCAATTTCATGTTTATAAGTTGTAATAAATTGTCTGGAGTTTTTCTCACGAATTGACGTTATGTGCTTGATAATCAATTTTGAAAAATAACTTATGTAATTACTTGATTTTGTCATGCACTTATGTCATCAAATCAATAATAATTTTTAAATACATGTATTCACATGATAATAATACCCAAAAGAGATTTCATTGAAGGTCAACATTAAATACTAATTTGCATTGTTTAAATTATGAATAAAAAATTACTCTAATCATAATCGTTGATACATACCTACCAGTAAAATTAATAATTTAAAATTAAATAAAATACAAAATCTATATTTACATAAGATAAAATATAAGGTAATATTTATTGTTAATTAATTAACCATGTCTACTGAAAATTAACGATGAGTTGGAAATTTAAGCCAGAACTGCCTCTAGCTTTTAATACTAAAGCACAATATTATTTTTATGGTTGTGTACCTATAGCTAATTCCTATAGCTTTCAATCAACCCATAGACTTATAATATTACAATTAATTAAATCAAATTATAATAATTGTGCTTTGAGTTTGATAGTAGTCTTTGTTGTTAAATATCATGAAAACGTATATATAACTTGCCATACATCCTTTTGATATTGCAAAAGTAAAAGGCGTTTGTAGTACTTGACCCATAATCATTACGAATGTTGCTTGTTCACCCACATATAATTAAACTTTCATTAATTAATTATAGTAGATATGGAGAACCACAGTTGCCAATAAAACCGTCAATCTCAGAGGTTATACTGAGTAAAGGTAAATCATTAATTAGGTAATGCACTTTAAACATAAAAGAAACAATAGGTATATAATTTAAAAAAATAGATATTTACATCAAAGAAAATTAAATCTTAATTTCTTTATAATTAATATACAATGAAATTTCGAAATTTAAAAAGTGATGTTTTACACCTTTTTTTGAAAATTGTCACAAATATAAATTATAATCTTGTTTGATTTAACCAAACTGGATTTGACGATAATATCTGTCTGATGGAGTTTATTTTTATTTTGACTGAAGATATTTTTTCAGTCGTTTTTTTGTTGGTCCAATTTTAAGTAACACCTAAAAGAAGAAGTAATCGAGTGTGCGTTTTGTACTTGCAGTGCCTACAATCTAATAGAGTATTGTAGTAGAATTTTTTTATGAGACTACATAGTGTACATAATGTGTTCGTTATGATTTTAATAAACTCCGTCCAGAATTACATCACGTCATAATTTTTACCACCAGCTGCTCATATACCATGGAAATTTGGCCGTTAGGCATTGTCTATATGAATTTTTTTATTTCATAACAGTGTTACTTGTTCTCTTTCAGTTGCAATCCCGTGTTTGGAAAGTTTATTCAATGTAAAGCATGATTAGATAATTTGGCACGTTTATGAAATTTTTTTTATCTCCTCTTAGCACTTATCTATTGTGCCACATATTTCAGATTTTATTGGGTTAAAGTTAAACTAATATATTTTTTTTAAATATGCCTACCTATTTATATGTAGAAGTCAAATAGCAGAACTTACAAACAATATTAATAGAATATTAGAAATGAAATATAGTTGAAAAAACTTTAAACGGTTAAAAACTCATATTATGCTTACAATAATCTGAGAATTTAATAGTAAAATTATAATTTGTATTTTACAATTAACCTTTATCAAAGAAAACACAGCTAGCACAAACAGTAGAAACCGCTCGCAAAAACCTGATAACACAAAAAGAGTATTTAGTATCGCAGAAACAAGAAAAGATTTACTTGAATGAATTTGCTAGGTACGCTGAACCTCAGTATTTCACCATCATGCCAGAATTTCTAGATAATATAACCTTCAAGTACAAGAATTCTGTTTTTAAGATTCAATTCTGTCATTAAAATCACTTGCACTCAATGTAAGTAAGGTTCGTTGCTTCATCGAACGTTGAAGTCACTAACAGTCGTAGCTATAATTCAATTCTTTTTATTGGCCAAATAATACTAATTTGCTATGGCACCATCCTTACAGCCCCGTGACAAAAATCAATATCATATACATAAATTGGTACGCATTTCAAGGTGTCAATATTACCAATAGGTAAATTTGTTTCTAGAAGGGGGTTCAATATTTGACTTTCTAAGGGCCTCTCTACAATAAAATATTCTAAGCTTTCTTTCAAAACTTTGTCAACAAAAAAGTAAATAATCAACATTAACGAGGGAAGAAGGTCACCCAGATGATGTGACCACTTCCAACGTATGTCATTAAATTTAAACAGGCGCTCCGAATGCATGATTAGGCCAGCAGATGGCGCTAAATGCTGAAAACTGGTAAACATTAACTGAGATACTGAGTGTATAGAATGCGAACTGGCTGCCTGCCATTCATTTGGGATCCGTTTGAAGATGATTTAAAGTATATTTTGATACGGTTACTACAATTCAATTTATGTCGTCTTTATTATCCAGATTTCATTTCAACGACCCACATGTGACGTCTTTATCTCCTACAAAAACCTTTATTCACCCAAATTATATGTATATTTAGGGGATGAAAAACATTACGTATATAATTGATGTAATAAAAATTCAAATTAACAAATAGTGGGTATTGAGCTATATGCTCATATTAAATTTAGTTAGTGGTAATTAGGGTGAGTCTTTCTTTATTTAATTATTCTTTTACCACAGTCTCCTATTTTCTACTTTAAATAGTGGGTATGTATCTCTGCGCCCAATTTTATTAGTCGTCTTTGGTTTATGTTAAAATAATGTGAATTTCCTTGTTTGCATTCCACCAGATAAAACATTTGTATTGTTTAAATAAATAGTCTTTTATAGATATGTAAAATAATATGCAATATATGAAAACAGTAATTAATTTTGTTCCACTTCAAATTGAAAAGGCCTATACGTTCCTTTCAAGTCGTATGAATTTTAAATAATTGGTTAACTAGCCTTTCACTAATACACAATTAAATTATATCCACTAATAATTTTCCTACTTTATAAGTCGTTTAAATACCAATTGAAGTTGTAATAGTTGCCGGTGGTCGCGGGCGGCGTTATGCAGGCAATTGGAGAATTTAGTGCACTTATGCAACACGTTATATGAGAGGATATTATGTAAGTTGTGTAACGTTAAGCATGGTACGCAGTTTCTGAGCCTGTTAATGCATTGTTTTATCGCCTGTGAACTATTACTGATTGTAAGCTTGCATTGTTAAGTGAGAAACGACGAAGTAATTATACCGTATTTGATATCGTGCTAATTTTGATTCCGATCATAACCACTACTTCTATCTACTCGCACTTTCCTTCTAATCTCTATCATTTTACAATCAAATGATCATTTGTACTTGTTCCCAAGGAACTACACTTATTGTTAATCTTGTACCTATTTATGTTAAGCAAGCAATTGTATGTTTCTTCTTTTTAATTTGCATTTGAAAATATGAAAAATTATATATAAAATGGTAACTTTATCTGAAATTTCTTTTAACTAGTCGAAAGTGATATTGAAATGGACTTTCGAGAAAGTAATCGAGGCAGCAATCTACGTACGTAAATAAATAAATAAATTTAATTTGATCGAATTATTTTAGTTTTATTCCTTAGATGATTGGTCTTCATTTCCAATAAATATTATTACGATATTCCTATTTGCTCTTAAGTTTTAAATTTTTTATACATGTAAACAACAACAATTTACATAACGGCTACAACGGCTGCAACGAGGCGCTGAGCCACTGAGAAGAGGGGCAAGCGACGCAGTGCGCATGCGTAGAATAGGAATCTTCTAATAGAGTTTTTATTTCTGTCTAATCGGAAATTATTTGCACAAGCGAATTGATGTTCTGCAATTCTGCTCGAAATGGATTAGCCACAGCAATGTTTCGGAAATCAAATAGTTATTTAATAAAATTAGTTTTTGTAATTCAATTATAAATAACATATGTATAACTTTTTAATTTTCATAATTACTATTATAAATTTATGATGAAAATTAGTTTGGATTTTTAACAAAAGCAAAACTAGCGTATTTTAATGTACTTTTTTCTTCTCCCTGTTTAAATGGTCTCCTTTTCAAATAAATTTTTGTATAATTTTAAATACGATTTGTTTCGTCCTAGGACTTCTCATTTAGAAGCTTCTGACAAACGAATGGACGGACAGATAGTGTTTCCGTAATAAACAAAGTATATAGCCATTCCTTCCAAATAAAACAGAAAAAAGACTCGACAAAGTACAGTTGCTTGTTTCAGTATCTTTCATATGCGCATGCTTAGCTAGGAATTGAGGTTGGAGCCTGCTTAATTTTTGTGTTCGTTCAGTTACTAGTTGGATTTTAAAGAATAGTGAGTTTTGCCAATGATTTCATCACTTATCCTAAATATCTATTTGAAGATAATTCAAACAAAGTCGATTCAAAAACGTTATCGCGATTTTAAACGTCCAGATCAGGGAGCTTAGCGGCTTCTTCTTGTTCTTCAGTGGTACTGGACACGTTACACATGTCAGCCACAGTTGCTGAAGAAACGTATAATATGATTATTTGCTTTAACATATTGATTGACCTTTTCAAACACCATCAAAATTTCCAATAATTTAATTAGAGAAATTTCATGGGATATAAAAGAACGATTAATCAGTGTGCTCATAATAAATGTTACGAAATGTGTCGTCAAAATGAATTATTATTTTGTGACTACAATAATAACTTTTTAATTGTGCATTCTAACCCAAGGTTTTTTCAGTGATTACTACATTATTAAGGTTACGTATTTCGATCAAAAGAATTACACTTTAACGTAACGAATATGTATCACTTTCACTAACTGCTTTCACTTTTAGGTCACTTATGTATTTGTTTATGCTATACGCAAAGAAGTTTGTCACGTGCGACTTCAAGAAGTCACGTGCCTTATCGAAATTCGTGTCCATGGCATGAAAGATACCTTTTGTTTTTAAAGTGTATTCAAAATTAAGTTTCATATAACGGCAACAACGGCCAGTTTGGAAATTTCACTTTTTAAAACGTAACTGCCACATATGAATTATTCCAGTAATGGAGTAGCTTTTTGGTAATTTTCGAGTCATACATCACTTAAGTAACCACTACCATTCCTTTATTCTCTTCAAAGCTATTTCTAATTTCAAATTACGCGAATTCGTTTTTAACTTTTAGCGAAGAAATTGTTAAGAAGTTCCATGATTTAGCAGAAGTTCTAGATTGGGGTTCTTAAAAGCGTCATACATAATTTTAAACCTATTAGTTTTATATATTTTATTTGAATAGGTTAGGAAAGAATCATCCGAAAATTTTAAATTTGTTGCCACTGTTAACTAAAACAACTGGTACAATGAGGATGAGTAATGGATGCAATTCCCCCAAACCCTCGAAACTGATTACTTTCGTACCTCGTATTTGTATTTAACTTGTATATTTTTCTTTCCTATATTTAACAATAGAATATTATATAATTTCAACCGTACATTATTGTTCAGTATTCTGTCGTACCGAGCGACGTGGTCTAGTGTTCTAGATCATTGCTTAGCATTTGGGAGATCACCGGTTCGAACCAGGGTCTGGCTGCTCTGGTCCAATTTTCTGCGGTTTCCTTGGATAATTTAGGCAAATGCTGGGGCAGTAATATTCCACAGATAATCTTTCACTTCTCTTCTGTCTTCATTTCGTCCGTCTCATCTTTCTCTCCCTAATTACACCAACCACCCATTGCCACGATTCCTGGAAGGAGGCTGAAGAGGGCCTTACGCCCTACCCTCCGGCTTTGCACTACAGTGTAAGTTGGAGGGACTGCCCGCCCACCAGCATGAATAGCTGGTGGGAATGAAACACAAAAAGAATCTGTCGAAACTATCAGATGTCGATCGCAATTTCGAATTCTATGGTTCCTATCAACACGCCGTAGACAGCTTCGACAGAACACCAACCAATCCAGTTGCTGTCATTAATTAGCGTTCCTTGAATAAATGCAGACAGTTGGTTGACACCATTTGTTGAAATAGACAGAATACAGACCAAGTACATTATAAAAAAATAAACGGCACAGCTATGGGTAACCCCTCTCCTCATTATTAGCTAATTCATTTTCAAGTTATTTTGAAACTAAATTGAAAACAATTTCCAAATTATTTCCAAAACTATGGGTACGTTTCGTAGATGATGCTTTTGCAATAATTGATTCCAACTTTAATATAGATAAATTTGTAAACATTTTAAAATCATAACACCATAAAATTTACCTTTGAGATTGAAGAAAACAATTCATTACCTTTTCTTGATTTACTAATTATTAAAGAAAATGATCACATAAGTTTTGACATCTTTAGAAAACCTACCCACACAGATAGATATATCCCAGTAGATTCTCATACATGTAAACAACACAAATTGGCTGCTTTTAATAGTTTAGCACATAGGTTAGTCAATATCCCGTTAAACAAACAAAGATATCAAAAAGAATTTGACCATTTTTAAAAGTAGCAGAAGACCGTGGATTTAATAAAAAAGGATATAATTAAAATTATTATGAAAAAAAACCTTAAGAAACAAATTAATGAAACCACGACGTTAAGGCATCTTTCTGAAAATAAAATTAGGAGAAAATTTACATATCATCAAAACCTTACAAAAATCGTCAAACATGTCTCTAAAGAATTGAAAATTGAACCAGTTTTTTCCGAAAATAGAAATAAATTAACCAACCTCTTGGGAACCCCTATAGACAAGGATGATTTTAAATATAAATCTGGTATATATAAGTTCAGCTGTAATAATTGTAATAAACTTCATATCGGTTTAACAAAAAGAAATGTTCATACCCGTTCTAAAGAATATTTTTCTCATTTAAAAAATAATTACCCTGAAAAGTCGGCCGTAGCCACACATTTTTTAAATAGTAATTATTCGTTTGATATAAATAATTTAGAATTATTAAAGTCTTGTAGTAATTACTTAGAACTTGTTACTAGCGAAGCTGTTCACATTAATAAATATAGGAAAAACCTAATGAATTTCGACACACACCACCTAAATAATCGCCTCATCTCTCCTGTGTCTATGAATGTCAAAATTAGATTAATTTTGTTTTCTTGTTATTACTCAATGTTCAATACAGTGAAGATGGCCACATTGTGGTTGAAATGTACATATGTAGCAGTTTTAATAAATATTTGTGAAGTTTGACGAAATTTTATTTTTTTATACATGTACATTTATTTATTTTTGTTCTGTTTGGTTACGTGCCTATCTCACAATAAGTACCAATTTATGCAATTTGCAAATATGAAAACACTTCAACTACCTATCATTTCATTACAACATCATTTTCATTAAAACTACCTGAATATTTTAACCGTTTCCAAATAACCCTGGTTATATCACAATTTGAGAATTTTGCGTTATTATTTCCTTTGTATTCTAATACAAATGTTCTTGGAATAAAATAATCGTTTTGTATTGTTATGTAAAATCTACAGTTAACTTAAATATACGAATTAGGTATTTCAATTTGTAGAAAATCTGTTTGTTGGTGTAGTTATAAGCCATAATTATTTTAAAACAGGAAAATAGCGATTGTATCAACCGATTATAATAGAAGTGGACTAGGGCTTTAAAATGGTCGAGCCATTCAATCCACTTCTGTCACCATATTCCACACTGCCTTTCTCCTCCACTTACGAGTGACCAGAGCGCAACATTTACTTTGGGCTACCTTTATTTGTAACAGTGAAAGTATGTATTACATGTGACACATATATGTACGTGCAGTGCATGGGTATGTTTATAAATGGTGTCGCTCTTATAAGCATAGAACGTAATTACTTATTATTCACAGTAGATAAACGTATCCTACTTTAGCTATTTAGTTTAATATTTAAAATTATAAAACAACATTACGTAGATTACATTACATTCACTATTTTTTCCTCGCAAAACTTACTAGTTCGATTAAAACATTAGTACAACTGTTAAAATTATTAAAATTTGCAAATAATTAACAAGTCATTTATTTAAACCCTTTAATTTGATGCCTAGTGGTTTTACGTAATAACGTTTTTATTATTTCGTTATGTTACCTATCATATGTTCTTATTTTGTCAAAATATATTCCACTTGTCATCAACATTGTAAATAACATAACGGATATACAAAAAGTATTAAAAATTTATTAATAGTCAACGATTAACTAAGTAAATGATATGTAAATTTTAATATAACTAACTTCACAAATTGCAACTATATTTTTCCCAACCAAATGTATATTTTACTGTCCACGTTAGCTACGATAAATTCTTGTATTTCAAGTTCATAAAATCAATTCACAAATTACAATTTCAGAAAGCAAAAGCTGTTTATATAGCAAGCGTAAGCCACTCCTTATTTAAGGAATTTGTTCATATCACACCTATGACCTTTATCACTGGTTAAAACCTTGAGCATGTTACTAAGAGCGTAAGTTCGTATCTCAAGTAACTTTTAATCATTATTATTCCTCCAACATACCTGCATAAGTTGAAATTACCAACAAAGCTCAAAATCCAACGTTTTATAAGGGACTCAAATAAAAAACATATGTATATTAAATATATATAGAACAACATTCTTGATCGTAATGGCCCTGGACAGTCTCAAAACCAACAGCCTTTTACTCTTGCATAGTTTTGTCTATCAAGTCCTATTATTGTTAATGTTGAATGCAATTATTTTCTACAGTTCCTTTTTTGGCAAATCAGTATTGCTTTTCGTGACTTAATGCACAGCAGGGAGACTTAAATTTGCAAGGCTAAAATAAAAGCTCAGTTTCTAAATAAAAGCTAGTTATAATTTTTTATATACCACAATAGAATTAAGTAGTATTGTTCACTGGTTCTATTTCATGTTTATTTGCCCTGATACAACATCTTCTGTAGGTTACATTTACGCAAATTTCATCGTCCATGCCATCATGCACCGATATCAATTTAAATTCCTTATCGCATTCATGTAAATCGCTCCGACTACTACCTACCCCTTTTTCTCTCTGTTATATTACTAGAAGAAATGGGCATTTTCGTACTATAAATTAGTCAACTAATATGCAAATCAACTAATAAATAATATTCAACAAAGTTAATTTATTATAAGCAGCCTAGGCAATCATTTGGTTCTCACATAGCTTAACCTGTTCATACCTACTCGAACGTTTTCGTGTGGTATTCATAATATCCGTATAATCCGGTTAATTCGCGTATTAGAGATAACATTAATATAAGCTTGCAGTTCTTATAATACGGCTGACACATGCGATTAACGTACTAGAACTGACTAACCCTTTGTGCTGCGTCTGGTTCATGCTATAATGCAGAGCAGTAAATGAGTTAGCACCCCTTCGAGGGTAGTCTAGACGTAACCGCAACCACAGCGCAATACCAAAAGAAACACAACACTAATGTTGCATCGATTGTGTGCGTCAAACCTATGTATAAACTCTATGTCATTAGAATTATAAGGAGAGATAGCTATGGCCGATATAGCCGAATATTGATATTAAACACGTCAAAAATTCACGATTTTAATTAAAAATACCTATTAAACAACAACATCCTGAATAACGAAAGTACGTAAAAGTATCCGCGTTAGTAAGTTTCATCCTTTAATTAGGCATTTAAATGGTCAGATACTTGCAGAATAATGGACCATCGGATGAGATAGCCCCACCGATTTCCTTTACAGATCTATCTACGCTACCACCATATATAACACATTATGATATAATGATGAACTGTTAAGGAAAAAATAATGTGTACATATTAAATATAAAACAAATAGGAAATTTACAAATTTAGGTGAAAATCGTTGATGTAACCATTTTCAGAATAATGCCTAATGAAAAGTTACACGCAGTGCGTATTATTTATTGCGTAATTAATTTACTACATGATATTAAATCATTTTCTTTTTATTAAAATAACCTTAATATCGAACTGTTATGTAACTGCTTAACGATTTTTTCCTTGTTGCTGAAAATAAATTAAATTATCATAACTGATTTGTTCGATTGGAAACAAAAAATGTCGAATTTCTTAACGTGAACGATGTTTTAATGTTACCTTGACCTATTCAAACGTTCAGTATGTGTGTGTAACAGTTCGTTTTTGTAGACATACTTACGAAATTTTTATCTAAAGCACGCGCTAACATTTCTGTCATTTTTATTCACAGTTATTATTGAAAATATAATACAATTTATTTGTTATTATTTTTAACCGAAGAGAAAGTATTACTTCTTCATTTAAAAATAGTTCTTGTCTAGTTATGAATCGTTAAACTGTGATGGATTGGATAATTGGACACGGCATTTCAGATTAAACTGTTCATATCAAACGCTTTTGTTCTACGATCAGTTTAAAAGCTTTTCATTATTTGCGATTTCAGATAACCAACAGTGTTTACAATGAACTATTTATAGTAAATATCAGTCTAATGATTCTATTAATGGGAGAACAACCGCAAAGCCACGTTCTTTTTCTTTTTCTTTTCAAGGGAATGCCAACGAGAACAAAAGATGTTTTCTTTTTGAAGTAGAACGTTTTGATCGATCAAATTAAATTGAAGTTACATACCTATTATTAAGACATAATATAAGTAAGTAGCAACTTGAACGAATGAAAGCTGCTGACAGTTATTTTTACCAATAAAATTTACGTACCTTTACAATCACACCATTTCGATTTTGCGTTAGGTACTGCTACTGACTACTAAAAGTAGCTAGCCTATATTGTTCGTTGTTAAAGCTTATTGTATTTTCTAAACCAAGATTTCTATGTAAGTGTAGAATTTTATAAGATAATATTGAAATTTGAAAGAAATGTAATTTACATACTTTTTTAATTTTGTCTTATTTGTTTTGTTCATAATAATTTGTAGACACTCTTTTAAACGAAATATAAACAAAAGAACAAATTACAACAGACAACGTGGCAAACGCCATCTGTGAATATATGCCACCAATTGTGGGTTCATTAATATTTCACAAGATCATCCTTAATTAAGAATATCTACTAGTTAGGCTGAACCCACGGCGTAGCTATCTACGAGTTGGGGTATAACTGAGTGTATTGAAATTAATTCATATTGGGCAAGCATATAAGAAAAGGGCCGTGATTACTATCATCAGAGCCAAAAAAATGAACTGGTATACGTGCAGCGCAGGGAAAGCAGTGGCGGAGAGAGTATCTTTACTTTCTATACTTAGGTCAAGCGTCCGCCATTAAATGTAAGGTAATTTTTTCGTCTATGGTGACGTATATTAGGTTATATACTTGCCCATTATATATTTATCTTCAATTTATGGTGATAACTTATGAATCCACAATTAGTAATTAATACCAGTTATTTACTAATCTTCCTGTTGAACAACAGCAGCTTCGGTTGGTCGGTATTATATCGGAACTGGCTATGACATGCGAATTTAATCCCTATTAATACATACTACGGTATTATCAATACTTCAAAGGTAAGTGTAATAGTATAAAATAATATAAAACAAAAAATATATTAGTACAATTAATAAGCTAGCTCTGAAGTATGTTTTTAAATTATGTTATCAAGGATTTATAATTTAAACAGAATAACAATATGACCAGAGCTAGTGAAATTATCCTGATTGCGACACAGGTCTATAGTGTAGATCCAAGGATGTAGAACAGTAAGCATTCATTCCATCCTTTTTGGCAATTTCATAGGTCCCTGTCGACCCTGTGGTGGTTGTAGCCAGTGATGTTCAATTCCTCAAGTGAATTATCTAGCTAAGTCTCATTGCATAAAATAATTTATACGATGATATAGCAGATATTGTATTTAATTTAAATGCAGATAGTTTACTTTTAATACTATGTACATTTGGGTTATTATGTCCATCTAGCCCAATTAAGTGATCCTAGAGGTCTAGTTTTTAATTTAATCATTTAATTGATTTCAAAACATTTGATTTTCCTTGTTTTATTGTTAATAATCGTTTATCTATGGATTTAGTTTTGCTATCAAGGCCACTAATTTGATATTTTGCTCTTTGAAACTTTCTTTCATCTTGGTAGTGAGGCCTTTGACGTTGTTTGATAGACATTGTTGAATATACAGACTACTTGAGAATATCACTAACTACTGAAGTCACTCCTTCTGAAGTTGGTTTAGGTACCTTATGTTTAGTGGTGTCTTCTTTTTCCTGAGTTTCAACCTTGTTCTCCTTGTGATGACGATTTTGAGAATTTGAATGCTTGGTGTCCTGCATCACTGTATCAATATGGTATTAAAGATGTAAACTGCAGATTTGAAAACATTTTCAACTATATAACAACATCTGGTAAGATAAAGCCTCTATTCGCAGATCCTATCACAAATCTACATATGTTTACTATATACTCAAATAAGTAAAAATAACTCTGCATGTTTATGTATATTTGTCTTATTTTCTTCGCATAAATTTTGCAAGATGCAAACTTGCCTACCATATATTTCAGTGTCACACTCACATTTGCGAAACAGAATGCGTGTCTGCCGTTACATCACAGTGATATTAATCAAACTTATGTACGAATGTGTATGTGTACTGTGATTATTTTGCAATGTCTTTCTTTGTAATTTTACCAGATGATTTCCAGTTACGATAATTTTATTATGTAAAGGTACCACTTCACTAAGAAAACTTCTTCTGTATATGACGGCGGTATTATAATTATACATATATTTAATTTGTGCAAAATGTCATAGCTACCCACACAACTAACGCGAGGTGTTCATTTTACTTGAAAATTAATAGAAAAAATGATATTTGCTAACCGAGGAACTATTTTCTCATAAATTTTTTTCCTTTTGTGAATGATCTTTATGGAAACCTTCTAGGCAGGTCATGTACGTGACAATTCATTTAATTTCTTCATTCGCAAAGTCCGAATCCAAGGGGAGGCGACCCCCTCTACTCCCCAAGGCTTCACTCTGGAGTAGTGCTTCTAAACTTCAGCGAAATTCGAAAACCAAATAAGCCAAAACATTAAACCCAAGCTATTTAAATCCCATAATCCCATAACCTAAACTTTTAATCTCTGTAACGCCATAATGTAAGATTTTTAAATCCCATAACTCGTACTGTGGCCAGCTAACACGCTAAAGCAATTCATACCACCCTGTACCTACCAATTAAATATTTAAAAGTGCTAATTCGTTGCCGACCAGTTAATGGGATTTAAAATGTTTACGTTAGAAGATCATGTGTTTTAATAAGTTTAGATTATGACCATATGAAGGTATTTATGGTTTAGGTTAAGTAATTTAAAACGCTTAGGTTTAAGGGTAATGGGGTTTAAATCGCTTGGGCTTAATGTTTTAGATTATTGATGTTTTTATGCCCTCCTTTCACCATCGCCGCCCCTAAAAAAGACTTCTCCTAATCTCATTTTTTACACACTGTTTTTTGTTAAAACATAGTGAAATAAAAGACACTTAGATTTATTAACTACAACAGTTGTTTCTCAAGTATAATCAAAACATTTAATCAAATAATTTAAAAAACCTTAATGTCTTTCACTTTATTTAGTTTTTTCTCCACAGGTATTTCCTGAATGCATTAAATGCCTACATTTGATAGTAAATGCAATGTTTCACAATTATATCCGTTAATTATTCAACTGAAAGTCACTGGACCCGATTTCGAAACCATGCACGGTATCCAGAATATTTACTGTAGTAAATAATTAATCAGAACATATGTTGAAGATCTGTAGTGTTCTAAAACAAATTATTTTGTTTACATCTTTATGTTATTGGAATATAAATTTAACATAAAACCTTTACAAAATTACCATTTTCCAGAATAATTTTAATAATTTTTCAATTTTCTTTCTAACCTAATAATTGTTCGCTATCATCTATTATCACCAATCAATATTTTAATTGTTAATGTGATAAGAAAATGATGACATGAAATAAATAGGATTAATAGGAATATTTAACTAAGTTTCATTTTTGACAGTAGTAACAAATAGAGAAACACTTCTTAAAATGCCAGAAACTAATATATCTTGAAACAGAGTATTAATTAATTAATTAATTTCATTGTTGCAATAAAATATTTATTTAAATTTACTTGCGACCATCAATATTTGTGAAAATATGTCTACATATAGATATGTTGATTGTTGAAGCAGTAACGGTTGATATCGGGGGGAGTGGGGGACAAAGGTCAATAATGTGTTTTTTACATAATAGCTATATTGTACATAAACTGCAATGTTATTTTTACAGTTTTTTAGATTAACTGTTTCGATAAAATTCCGTTAATTACTTTTCATAAGTTCTTGGTCAATGGTCTATCGAAACTGTCAAACGTGGATCGCGATTTCGAACATATTGGTACTCATCAGCATGCAGTTCGTTCATAGTGCCAAGTCGATATCCTTATTCGAACATAACCTTATCAACCATTAATGAACTCACAATTAGTGGCAAATTTCTATAGATGCCGTTCACCACGCCATCTGTAGTTATTCATTAATCACTTTTGGTTGTATAATATTTTATCACTGTGTAATATTTAAACGAACAGCGTGGTCTAGTGCTCTAGAGTCTAAATCATAGCTTAGCATTCCCTCAGTCCGAATCCGGGTCCGGCTGCTATGGTTCAAGTTTTCTGTGGTTTCCGTGGATCAATTAAGCAAATTAAGCTGTAATATTTCACTTCTCTTCTGTCTTCATTTCGTCCGTCTTATCTTTCTCTCCCTAATCACAACACCCACCCATTCCCACGATTCCTGAAAGGAGGCTCAAGGGGTCCTTCCGCCCTACCCTCCGGCTTTGCACTACAGTGTAGGTCGGAGGGACTGCCCGCCCACCAGCACGACTAGCTGGTGGGAACGAAACACACAATAGTTTTTTTTGTAATATTTAATTGTTGTTCGATGTAATTTCAAACATTTATAAAATGAATTTGATTAATTTTCCTTGTGCACAGTACATATCCATCATGACTTATCTTATAAAACCACCACTGTATTTATGTAATCCAAGTACATACTTTCATCTTCTGAATTGGTTTGAGTAAACGTACCTACATTTTAATTTTGTCGCTGGGCCGCTAGCTGAACTTCATGTTGTCCGTAAATAGTCTATAAAAGCTGTTGTACCATGTAACCGCCTCTGTACCTGTACAAACTCCTTCGTTAAATCGAAATGAAATAAATTTTAAAACATGCAACACACGACTATTCTATTTTATCGTCATGTCAACCAGTACCAATGGTAGCATGTTATTTATACACTGAATACCTACGGTTGTTTATTGTCAACAATAAAATCCAAAGTATTATCTGATGTAATGATTTGTTGTAGGTGTATATTATCAAATTAAACACGATTTAGAGGTAGCAATAAAATAAAAACAAATTTTAAAGAACTCCACGACAAATTCCAGCATGAGAATTTCTTGTACGTATCAGTATAATACTTTCATATCCTGTTTGTTAATTTTGTAAGAATAATAAGATAAATGGTCCAAGAGCTAATTAAATAATCTGTAACTTTCAATAATACATAGCATTTATGATAAAAGTTCTGATAGCTGAAAGAGCTCAAGAAAAGTAATGTCAGAAAATGTTTACAGTGTAGCAGTTAGAAAAGGGCCTTACTGAGGTATCTACTTGTCCAACTGAATCGACGACACAGCATTAATAAGAACAGTATAAATTCTTGGTTAAAAATTTATCGAAACTACCAGACGTAGATCGCTATTTCGATCTTATTAGATCTTATCCGTATGCCATAGGCAGTTTCAATAAATCATCAACTAAAACGAAGGAGCTCTTTAAAAGCAATTTGACATAGTATCATCTACTTATGAAAGCACGTATAGATACATCGGTAGGGTAGTTGTCTAACTTAGGATGCAGTGGATATAAGTAGATAGCGATGCTACTTAATTTAGTTAAATTATATCCTCCTTTTTAACTAATTTACAATCTATTCCCAAAAAATATATGTACCATGTATCGCATTTATTAGTGGTTGTTAAAAATATTAAACTATAAACACAGGTGTACACATAAGTTACGAATTTCTATTAAAATTAATAATGTTAAGACAAATAACTTTGATATAAGTTCAAAGTTATTAAAAATGGATTAAGGTTCACACAGTCTTTTTAAAGGTATATGTTAGAGTTTATAAGAGGTTATATGATACTTGCCAGGAAGATGCAGGTATATTTTTATAGTTATGTGCCACACATAACTATAAACATTTTGAAAATCGCACAAGGCCATTTGATTGCGACAGCGATATCGTTGGACGTTGATTATAATTTATAAAACGCTTTAACTGGTTGAATGGTAGGTAATGTATAAAATAAACATACATTCCGGTTTTCGATGTTTTTATTACCCCCTAAAAATGCTTATAAGATTGTTTACCTAAAATTAAGCATCAAAACATGGCCAGTTGTCAACATAAATTAAAAGTATTAATCCTACCTAAAACTAAGATAAGAACATAGCAAGTTTCCCTAAATTAATCTTTACCAACAATATTATCAATTTCATTACAGTAAAATTTCCATTATTGCTATATTTTACATAATCTCCTGGCTGACTCAATTATGTAATATACATATATATATGCTATATTTTCGTTCGAAATTATGTTTATATTTTTCGCATTATTACAAATATTAGCCAAAGAAATGAAGGAAAATTCACTTTTATTTTCAATTTGCTAAAATCCTAAGATGTACTTTCCACCTACTTTAAAAATTATGGGTCAGTGCGAATTTGATGCATTTCTAAATTTTAAATCAAAGCCTAGACGATTTTTATGAGTTAGTGAGCTAGTAAGCCAATGAATGCCGAAATATTTTAAGAGTTTTAAGAAATAGTTTTAAAATGAAATTTATTGTACAACGGAATGCCGCAACATGAATTAATTTCATAGTAATAGCTCAAAAGTGAAAGAATAAGTTATTAATGTGGAAAATATACCGTGAATGGCGTTAACCGATCTATATAGATCTATACACGGCATGCATTAAGCTGAACATTGTAGTATTCAATTATTAAAATAATCAATATGATGTTATTGCATACACACTTAGACGTTGTAAATTGCGACAAAGGCTATACGAAGATCAGAATGGTGAATCAACCCCAAAGGGATATCTGCATAGTTTTTGTAGGTTATGTTGCTACTAATGAGATACGTTGATTCTGCAAGTTTTAGATCTTTGTCTATTTTGGTTTTTGAATAAATTGTAAAAAACGAAACATGAGGATACATTTTTTTTCTCAAAAACGGCTTAACCAATTTGAATAAAATTTGAACACATTATAGAGGTGCTTAATAGCTATATTATAAAATAATAACAGCTCATAATCTTCATAATAATCATTAGAAACGGGCAACAAAAAAAATCTCTGTAAGGTAACGTTCTAGAATAATTTTGAAAATAACTTTTTTATGTCTATTTTTATGAGAAATAACCTCCCAAATACTTAAATTGATGAAAAATGTACTCCATATTGATAAAATAAAAAATGATTTAAATTTTTTAATATAATAATCGATTTATTTCAATGTGTATTATACCTTTCATACAACGAAGCTTATTTCATTAAGTGAAAACAACATTAAATGTTGAAAACAAATTGTAAAAACCATTTTTTTAAATAAAATGTTTAAATTTTCAAAAATTAACTACAAACTATATTTAACATAATATTATTTATTAATACATTGGTCCAATCCCTATCAATTTTCGTTTTTAAGTTTAAAGTTGTTGCTATCATATTATATTAAATGTTTTTATCAGGATAAAAGCTTATTTAAATTTAGATAATGATATAATTTTTAAAATTACACACATATTTTAAAGAAGGCTGTTGATTTTATCTCATTATTTTTTGACTACAATTCCTATTGAAGAAGCTCAAAAAACGTAAGTAAATCGTTGGGTTTTGTTAAAAACTATTAAATATTCACTTGAAAAGATCATATCTTTTCATCTTTTAGTTTAAAATGTTAAAATCTGATATACAATTCTCATGATACCATAAAAGTATATCAATTTTCATAAAAGTTCCCATTAACGTCTAACACGTCTCGCATATTCATATACTTACATATTGGTACTCGGTTTTGCAACATTACAGACAAACAGGAACACAGTAGATATGCCCCTGATAAGTGCTCTTTTGGATTTTAAAAATCTCCCACAAAGGAAGTCTCAATAATATTGTGGTGGGTCGAAATGATTCCAAACTTGCTTCCTACACTGCATCAACCTACCCACAGACATACAAGCAAGCTCACAGTTAGTACGTAAGCTATAAATAAATAAAATTAATGTAGTGCTTAGAGAACTAAATTATTGCTCCGTAAATGAATTGTTTATAAAAGTAACTTTTCATATATTAGTAAGTATAAGCCATGTGCATGAGTTATCCTGCAACCGACAGGTAATAACTGGATGTTGAAACCGTAATCAAGAAATGTCAAAGTTGTTATGAACGATGTAAGTACATGTTGCCGTTGTTCTTGTTGGTATCAATGCTATTACACCTTACAATTACAGCTTTAATGTGCCGCTGTTATAAATAATCCTTATTATTGTCGGGTTGCGAAAGTGGCCTCACATGAACTATTTTCTTAGTGCAAAAAAGAAACTTAAATGTGAACTATCTAAAGGGCGGGACGTCGTGACAGAACTCGAGCTATTGAAACTTATCATTAATATTTCAACAACAATCTAGATCCGTATAATTATGAAAGAGTTATTCTTTGGTAGATAATAATCTTACAAATTCAATGGTCTACACAAAGAAATATATAAATACTATATTTATCCCTTTCAGTAAATTCAACTTTTATTTTTCATAAACTATAAAATAAATATTTCACAAGCAAAAATATTTATGAGCTCTACAAATTAGAGTTTTGTGAGATGTAAGCAAATAGTATAAACAGAACCCTTTTAGGTACTATATTCATTCAAAAGTAATCTAGTATATTAACCAATTCGTATAATACACTTTAGACAACTTTTTAAAATGGGGATTTTATTTTAGCCTTGTAAATATAACTAACTACACCTGCTGTGTATTAAATCACGAAAAACGATGCTGAATTTGCAGAAAACTACGTTCGAAATTAATAACAATAGAATTGGAAGAAATTAAAAAGGCTTTAGTTGGAGGTTATCTAAAGTTCACTTAAATATATTCTTGATAATTCTTTATAATAACCTAATCTAATATAAGAAGATAAGTTTTCTTTGGCGGACCCCATAGTAGAATTAATATTCGGTCTAAAGGTCCGTTGTCTAAATGAATAGTTAGGTCCAAATGTTTCATCGACAACTTCGACTGACATCTTCCGTTGACAACATGGAAAAAGGTTTGCAATTACCTCGTTATACTAAAACTTCCAGGAATAACCTTCTTCTACGTTGTTAATTCAGTACCATTGAAGATGTCAGTCGCAGTTGCCGATGAAACGTCTGGACCTAACCTCTCATCTAGACCACGGCCTTTAGCTCAAATATTAATTCAACTTAATCTTAATTAATATATTCAACTGCGAAAATCGATTACAAAACGAAAATTACATAATCATTTATTATATGAAAATGTGAAGATTTTTTCGTTAAACGTCATATTTTTTCTTTCTACTTAATGTTTGACATTTGATTTTGTCATTGTTGATAAATATCAACAAAAACGAACCATGAATTTTTAGAATGTCATCTTATTTTTTTAAATACATGTACGCCAATGTTGTTGTGTATCTTAAGGTCAAGGTATTGTTTTATGTCTTCATGTGGTATATCGCACCAATACCGTTTTCTTTTTGTATGTGTGTTGTGGGCATCACTTGTATAACTTAAGTCACCAATCAATGCAAAGATAGATTGACTGATGTAATAAACAAGCTCATTTATTGCAAAATATCTGCAATATTGGTCAAACACTCATTAATCATTAGATACAAATATGAATAAATAAAATAGAAGTAAATTATGTTTTCCGTACCTAAATATTCTAGCGTTTTTAATTTATAATTAAAAATAAAGAAAACAATAAATCAAATATTACAATAAGACCAGTATAAGTTCTTAGTCAGTAATTTATCGAAACTACTACGAATTTATTGGTTTTAACTGTAAGTAGCAGTAAATATCAGTAAATTACTATATCCTGTCCATATTTTGATATTACGTCAACTTACTTTTACAGAGCAACATCGGTTTGGATGATGATTTATCGAAACATCCTATTTATTCATACATAAGTACTACATGTACTACTTTATTCATAAAAAAATTGATAATAAAAATAATATGAAAAGTTTCAATACTATATTTAAAAAAACCTCTTACAATTGTTTCGACGAGACCGTAATTATCAAAGAGTAGGTAAATAAACAGTTTGTTTACACCAAAACTAGTTTAATAAAATTAAAAAATTGACTTCAATGAATGTAAAACAATTGCATATAAATTAGTAATTTATTTTATCTAAACCATAAAAAAATATAAAATATACATAATAAAAATAATAATAATAATAATAGTATTTCATCTCGTTAATAACTGCTTTCGATGCCGTAACGATTTGTATCAGTTGAAAATGTTGTTTCACTATTACTGTGATTTTTTTTCATTCAATACAGTCTGGTTTGACCAATGATAGATGTCTAGTGTCAGAATAGATATTTGTAGACTAATTTGTAGCGACTATCAAAATTATGCAAACACGAATTTATACGGTGTTATTAAAATAACGTGCGTGAGAAAACTGGATACAAATGGCCGGACATGAATTAAAATCCATTTCGTTACACCATAAACCAGGTCGTATCCGTGAAAAGAAATTATTCTAAACTTTTTAATTAATACGTTTATGTCTAGTCGTGCCAGATCGGTAGTAGTCCGAACACGACCATTAAAAAATTGGAAACCTAATATCAAGTTTTTAATAAATTATTCTAGTGTATTCGTGGTTAAAAAATTAAGGTAGAGCACCTTGCTAGTTATTAGGTATTTCTTGAAGGGCTTCTTCTTTTTATTAGTTTAAAACTAGTTTGATATGAATTAATAAGAATTTTCCATGTTTTTACAAAATTAATTAAAATATGAGAGATTGTTTCTTTAATTGGGTTTCAATTTCACTAAGAGAGGAATCGTCTGTATTGACGTATCCTTTGCCACATTTTGTGTATTGTACCTTTTTACTTATTACTTTACAAAACAGTAGTTGTACCTCTTGGCATGTACAAAGAGGTGCACCATTGCTACGTCCGTAATCTTACAGTTTTATATCAATATCCTTTCAATTGATATAAACAGAACAAAAGTAGAAAAATCACGGTCAACATGTCCAGGCACCCATACTTTTTATAAGAGAACAACGCGCGACCTTGTCAACTCACACTATTAGATATATTCTCCTTTTATATTTGCGTACATAACAGTGTTCATATTTCTTTTTTTTTTTGTTAACTTCATACGATCTTTTTTTACGCAATGCTGTTTTCTAACGAACCCGGATTTATAATTTAAAATTAAAAAAACGAAAAAGGGAAAAGATGACGGGCAACATAGATTTTTCGTTTTTTATTTTTAATTACATTAATTTATTTGATTACATAACCATTAAGTTCTATTAATAAAAAATAAATTTTGTAATAAAAAAAGATTCCTTTCTGAGGTATAATATTTGTAATATTGCTTTGTTTGCTTAAAATGTGTATACCATTACGCCGATCACACCAATCTTTTATGGGTTACCGTAACGAATAGCAACACTATACTTTTATTCTTTCACATCATTCGTGTTTTACCCGTATTGTTGTATAATGAAAGGAAACTTTCTTTTCAGTACGTTTTATGGAATACAATTGATTTTTCACATTTAATTCAAGAGCGATACTATTCAAAATAGAGTAATATTTTAAGACAAAAAAATCACCCGTAGTTCAAAAAGCTGTTGAACATGTGTCTCTGTCCGCATCGACGCGTGCCACAAGTTTTCGTTATGGTAAAATAATACAATGGTACATTATTATTCATTTTCTTCCACTTACCTTTCGAAAACATTAATTCCAATTCAACAAAAATAATTGTTTGTTGGAATAGTTCATTGTTTTACATTACCTTCCCTTTCTGATCTGATAATTTCAAATCGCAACTTCTATTAGTTGATCATTGTACATTGATCAACATACAATGATCAACTACATTGTACAGTACAATACAATGAAACTCCGTTATAAGGAGCACTCACATGGGCCTGTAAAAGTTTGCTGTTTTCTTGAGTAGTTCGCAACTTGTGACATTTGTACTTGTAACGCTTTAAAATAATCCTTATTATTTGAGGTTTAATATCAAGTTCATCAGAAATTTGGACAATATTACAGGGTTAAATAAATAAAATATAACTCACCCCAATTACCATTAACACAATTTTACTGAGCGGAAACGTGTTTCGCCCACATCAAACGTGAGCATTATCAACGCGAGACTTTTTTTATTACAGGGATAGTTAACTTGAGCAAGAAGTTGTTTTTAGTCTGAATTTTCTACAATGTTTCGAACTGATGAATGATTTGTAATAAAAACGAAAACAGAAACCTGTCAAATACACCTTCAGTAGACTTACCAGAGTAATGCAATTAAAAATTTTTCTTTGTTCAGTTGCATAAGGGTACATTATCAAAGAGAACCTACTTTTGAAAATCCACGAGAAATAAGACGTCTGAAGCTAAATGAAAAATAAAGATCGCACGTTACACGCTGTAGATTACTACGAAAAATTGGGAAATACCAATACCATGCCAATGTTTTGCTACTGTCTTGTGAAAAGAATTATTCTTAGCATTTTACATAGTCGGTTAAACTGTTACCATTACTGTATACACCTTAAAATACTAATTATTTAAGAAAATATGTTATTTTGGACTACATTATTACGATACTTATTACGTTATATTATTAGAAATTGTTATATTTCTTCATGTTTACTTTTTCATAAGTAAAAAATTTACTGATTGAAAATGTTCATAAGTAGAGGGGGTGTGGGCGTGTAACTTTATTAAATATTTGTTATTTATTCAACATGTTTATTTTATAGTTGTGCAATGATTTGTAAAATACATAATATTAATATGTATTGTAGTTGTTTCTGTTATATACATGTAGAATACACAGACATATCCACTTTTAATTGACATTATCAAAAGGCCGGCCTTGGTTTGACGTTAATAACATTCTAAATCACGAAAGCCACGAAAGAGATATAATAAGACATATGGAACTAGTTATAGATATTAGTTATTGTAGTATGTAGTAGTATTAAACAATTTCTTTTTGGGTCAATTGCAATCCTCATTTGGTTCACAAATTTAATTACATTGAAAAGTTCATACAAAATGGAACAGAATTGAATTTTTAATTCCCTAGACGTCTTGTTCAGCTGTGGAAGTAACGGGTTTGACCAATTAATTAACTAGGGAGTTTTTTTAGACTTTTAAACTTGTAACATTTTAGAATTGTAATTTAATAGGTTAACTTGAACCAAAGTTTGGCAGCTTATTATTAAAATTATATTTATTTTATTATATATATTTTGCAATTTGTAAGAAGTAAGTAATTTCTATAAAGGAATTTTTCTATTCACACTGTAATATTCAGATCCAACTTTTACTATTTTACTATTTAGTCTACGCTAAGGATAAGGCCCGAATATGAAGCTCTTTTATAAACACGGGTTCTGCTCTCGGGAGAACTATACCATATAAATCAGTCTTTCATAAGCTATCAATATTGATATTTAAAAATTGTGTGATATTGTTCATCTGTGCTTTAATTTTCTAAATGTCAGTTTTTCAAATAATATGCGAGTTGATTCACTGGGTGACCAATTTTACTATTAAATTATTCATAATTTATTTACTTTATTTATTATAAATTAATATTGCAATTTAATTGAACACTATGCGAGTTGACCTTTAGTACCTGAAGTGAATGCATACACTGTTTACCATGGTAGATGATTATTTACTAGCTTATTGTATTTCCGTTGAGGTATTTCGCGAGTTGACCCTTAATACCTGTGATCTAGAAATGATTGAGTTGCAAATTCGTCAATTATTATTTATATTTATGTCGTTGTGATTGTGATTTTGGTTTAATTGGTTACTCACATATTGTTTTTTTGTTTATTTATTTCAGATAAGTTATCTCGGACCAGTCAGGCCATAAATTCCTAATTTAGTTATTTTTTAAATAATTTTTTAACAATTACTCATGTTTGACTCATATATTTTTATTCATTTTTAAATTAAATTTCATTTAATTTTCCTGACTATTTTAATTTCACCCTACAAAATTTCATTATAATATTATTGTAAAAGTTATTAGCATTCTCCATTCGTTCAGTTGTTTATTATTACGAAATGATAAAAATAGAATATGAAATTATCATTCATGTTAATTGAACCTGAGACAAATTGCTCTTTGTGCAGATTTCAAAATGGTATTCGAAAGCTATAATAATTAAACAAGAAAAAGGAATTTGATATTTGCCGGCACAGTACGATAATGATCTTCTACGCTTTTGAATTTCCTCACGATTGTGCCAATTCTTTGGACATAATGTTTGAAATTCTTTAATAGTTTATTAAGAGGTACATTACGTGGACTAAAATTGAAAAAACATAATTTTTATTTCAAGTATCGTGCGACGTCATTACACATATACCTAATATCACTTGAAATGAACCATTCATGGTAAAATGACGAAACAAATGTCAACAGCATCATATTATAAATTATATCCTCATGCATTTGAATAAATAATAATTATAGAAGAACCTGTAAAATGTTCGGTTATGTACTCAAGTTATAGATTAGGTTTATTATGGAATGACGTCACACACGTTTCGTGTTAACTGTGAAAAATCTTGAAATTCATTTCAGAAAATATAGACCAGCACACAGTAATGTGCTTGGTATCTACGGTTCTAACAAAAAGTAGATTTGTATACGAAATTGGTGCAGCTGATGCAACTGATGATATAACATCCTGGAATACCTGACGATTAAATTGTCCAATAAAATAGTTGAACTAACCAAACAGTCTACCTTTGACGTTCAGAATGTTGTAGTTTAATCAGAATTTTTAATTAAAAATCATTAACCATTTGACGTATTTAGTGTTAAATTAATTTGCGGTAGGAGGAACGACATAGTTGAAATGTAAATTGCTATGTACCGTCAAGAGCGATACCCATTAAAATCCAAACTTGGACGGGTTCAGCTAGTTTATCATAATCTAACAATAACATTACAATTTAGACAGATAACGATTATTTTTAACATACCTATAATCAGCGTTAAAATATAATAAACATGTATAATTGTAACTTATATTGTAATGTAACTATATTTCTTAATAGTATGCCAGCCAAACACATATAAAATACCTGGTGTTTATTTTATTTATAAAAAAATGAATTCTACAATAGCTAATTAAATATGTATATTGCATAAATAGTGTGAAATTCTTTGAAACACTGTGCATATATCTTCAGTAGTAATCTGAAACTGTTAACCCATTTTTATAACACAGTGAGGTATTGTTGTACTTTAGCTGCTTAATAATTTGAAAATAAATCTGTACACCCACTATAAATTAAGATGACCTTTACAATAAATAATACAATAGCATGTTTGTAGGTGTCACATTGTGGTTATGTGTGATCCGTAATGTATATATATATATATATATATATATATATATATATATATATATATATATGCATACACCGTTAAACTTTCGGTTTCTTTTCAATTCATGTTTGCATTAAAAGCCATAAAAATGAAACCAAGGTCCTAGACCAAATTAAAAGCCACTGAACGACATTTAACCGAGATTTAAAAATATTGTATTATGCAACTGCATACATTCCCACGCATTAATATTGTTACTCAATCGACAACATTGTTTATAAAAAACGTCGCATTGCAAACGACCATGAAAAATTACCGAAGGGCCAATAATCAACAATTAGTATTCATTTATGTGTTACAGCTAATATTACTTTCAGTTATAAAGGTGATTAACTTATTAAACGAATAATTAATCTTCGACATCCCACATGCTTCGAAAATATAAGAATTCTACAAACCGTTAAAGAAATGATAAAAATCTAAATCGATGAAACTATCAAACATTATAATATATGCACTATGTATCAAAATAATAATAGTGGTTCAATATAACGTTTGTTAATTTATACGTTGTGTGTTTTCTGTGTAAAAAATGTTATTTTATTAGGTACTGGTTAACATTTATTACGATATATCTGGATCGGCGATTTAAAAATTAATTTATTTTTTATTTAACAATATCTAAATAAAACAACAAGAAAGTTTGGTCAATAAAAATATTTGTATTATGGAGAGACGGTTTGAAATCATTTTTGGGTATCTCACATCGCTATTTTATAGAATAGATAGATATGCATACAGTATATAAATCAAAAATAGTAAATGTTTGAGATTCGATTTAAAAACACAAAAAAGGTTACTGATGGTACAAACCTTCAACTACAACAATTTAATTATTACAGGGTGTCTTCAACCATAAACATTGCCTGCTATTTATTATTCATGTATACTTTACTGATCCAATTTACATTGCACCAATTTTATTGTCTATTAAAGAAATAGTAGATTTCGTCCGTCATTCTGATCTAGCATTATATGAAATGGTTCGACCTTTTCATAATTCTGTATTAATCTCATAAAGATCATCCTCTCTGATTATGTATACCAATTAAGGCAGTTCATGTTGGCTATTTATAACAACAAAGCAGGATTTATAAGAAAACGGATGTTATTTAGGAATCGTGTGGGCAGGCCGTTTCAGAATTAATTTACAATGTAAAGCTGTTATAGTGAATGTACTATAAAGTTGCAGGCACTTGAGTATCGAGTTTATGGTCTAATTCGTGATTGTCTTTTTTCTTTCTTTGCGAGGTCGTTCTTAGAATCAACGGGTGTGGTTGTAAAATGACCTCCCATTCGCTACAAACCTATGCCTGAAAGCTTATGGATTTTTTGAAAATTTACGAACCATACTTTAGCAAGATCTTGTTCTCTTTTTAGCATACCGTCATAAAATGAAATGCATACTTTATACGACAGGATTTAAGAATGAAAAAAAAAGGATAATAACCCATAAATGAAATGAAAATTGATTTCGTTAATTGTGGATTCATTTATTCATAAAAAAAAAATAGTGGTACTCTTTACGTTTTTAAAAAAACTTAACTTGGAATCCTATAGCCATCTAATAAATACTGTACAAGTTTTGTACGGTTATTAAAAATTAAAATTGATAAGTTCGTGGTTTTGAACAGTTTTATATAGACAACAGCGGATCCAAGGAGGGATAATGATAAGGGTTATCCGCCCTTACCCCCAACACTTAATTTCGAAGCAGTGCTCTAGAATGCAATTTTAAAAACTCAAAATATTAAACCCAAACGATTTAAACCCCGTAACCTAATAATCTATAATCCTCCATAGGGTCAAATAAAACTAAAATATCAACAAAAAAATTGATGTTGATAGAAACAAGTATGTCTTTTTTAAAAGGTTAAGAGAGCAACAAAATAATGCGGCACATAATACTAATACAAACTGTGAGACATATCTAGACCTAAAAAAATAATTGCTAACAGTAATTTAGTAGTAATTTTAGCGTAACAACCACCAATGATGAAGTAATTGTTTATAGGCAAAGAATATAAAGTACATATAAAATTCACATACTTGTAAATGTTAATTGTTACACGAAGAACGTTTAAAACACTTTCTAAAACTCGATATATACTTACTTACCTACTTGCAGAATAATAATGTCCACAGCTCCAATTGCTCTCTAGATATAACTAATATACTTTACTACTTTAGTTGAAATGCAATGTATTAGGGCTGCAAGACGTACAGGAGAAATATTCGGTTCATTCCTGGTTGCGGTTGAACTAGAGCAGTCTTTCTCAAAGTGGGCGATATCACCCCCTTGTGAGCGCTGGACGCCAACAGAGGAGCGGTAAAGGGTCCAGAGAAAATTGGTGGTGTTGAAGCGGTTTAGGGGGGCGATTGCTGATTTGTATTTTGTTTTAAAAACTAAAATCAAAACCTAGATTATTTCGTTCTTGTTCCTGCCAAGTTTAATTCAGCGGCTTCTAAGCAAGACGATGACGGACATCGAGCTTCGTGCAATATCTCTTCGTTAATCGCTCAAACAAGCAAAATTCACACTATTGGAAAAAGTTAATTTTACCAGAAATAAAAGATGTATGTATACGTAAGAAAATGTGCTCCATAAACCAGTGGCAGACATTATCCGAAAAACTCCTTTGAGCAATAGTTCTGTGCAAAGACGAATTGATGAGATGGCGTAAAACATTGAACTCTGAAGAGTCATTGTGCAATCATCTGAAGACAAGTCAATTCTCAATTTCGCAGGATGATTCCACTTTACCGACTAATGAAGCATTGTTGTATTGTTGTTGTCATACGTGAAGTTTATTAAATGTGAGAATATATGTCAAGAACTATTATTTTCTAGAAATTTAGACACAGATATAAAAGGAGAAACCATATTTGATACACGGAAAAAGTTTTGTGATGAAAAAGAAATTCCCTTGAAGAACATTATATCAGCTGCTTTGGATGGTAGCAGACTCCGGCTCCGGCTATGACTGTTTCATACAGCAATCGCTGTGCGTTGGCTATCAAGAGGTACTTGTTTGACTCGATTTTACAATCTGTTTGACTCTGTGATAGAATTCTTGGAATACAAAGCCACATAATTAGAACAAACAACAACTTCATCACATCAAAGAATGATATTGCGTTGCGTACTTAACAGACTTGTATAAATTGTTTAATGATATCAGTCTCCAACTTCAAGGTGACGACTTGAACTTGATTAAAACAAAAAATGTCGTTGTTGCTATCGTAGCCAAATTGCTCTTACACAAGAAAAATATCAGCAGACGTGAATTTCACGATTTCCCTAATTTCAATCATCATTTCAATAATCAACAACGACGACTTGCTTGATTACTGTCAACATTTAGAGAACCTCCACAGTGATTCCAAAGAACGATTCCAGGACATTTTAAAGTTGGAAATATCGGACTGGGCATTGGATCCTTTTTCAAATGTCAACACATCAGTATCATTCGGAATAGGAACTTTTAGACTTTATATCCAACGAGGAAATTAAAATCAAATTTAAAAATAGCTACCAAGAATTTTAATGGGTGCCAGGCAGTCTAGCTTGGCATAGTCATGACAACCACGACAGGCGCTTTAATAGTTGATGTATGGAATTTAATATAGATAAACGATCATTGAGCAAGCATGTGTAAATAGAGCGGCCCAATTATTAAAACCAAATGAATAAAAGTGTCAATTGTAAGACTCGAATGATTAAAAGACCAGAATGCTACCCCCTGATCTACGCGACAGGTTACCAAACGATTACATTTTATTATATATAAGCACACGATATACCTTTGAATCTATTTTCTGGAAAATTTTCTGATTAGTATGCATTTTTTGTTTCGACAAATTAATGTATTAGTGCTATTCAAGCAAATATTTTTAATGATACACATGGGTCCTACCATTGTTAGCCATTGTCTACGGCTTATACTCTTGATGATACTCCAACAAAACGAAATGTACATTGATTGATCATAATAAATAAGTGCGTGTTTTCCTTATTGTTATTAATATTGGATAACACAAACCTAATCAAGACAGATAGCGTGTTACAAATTAATTATTAGTTTATTATTTATTTAATCATTAATCTACTATTTCGTGCCTCGAATTTTCCGCATCTTTGCTTTTTCATTATGTTAAATTGGTTATTTATATTTTTAAATTATCGATGCAAATTAAAGTATACATGAGGGAAATAAGAAATAGTAGGTACCTGTCTACATACCCTCGCACGGTGTGGTATTGAATATATAAGATCAAATTTTGATCCCCACTTTATAGTAAGGGCATAGGAAACGAATTTTATAGGCCATATTTAAAAATTTCGTACACAAATATCTAAACCGATTTTTCTTATTAAATTGCAAATTTGTAATATGACGAAATTTTATATTATTTATTTCTTGCCATTTCTCTTCCAAAACCTAAAAATGTATATAAAAATATCATCTATATACGTCTCGTTATGTTTCTGTTTAACGAATTAAAAACCTTTAATCAACTTATTAAACGTCCATGCAAGCAGAAACAAATTAGTTAAAGTCGTCTTTAGAAAATAAACGCAATATACCATAAAATACTCGTTGCTAGACGCGTTTTTATCTGTTGACATTATAGTTATAACTAAATAGGTGCAATTTAATAACCATTTTCATAGAGTAGTTCCATTAGAGTCAAAATCGCTAAATCTATTAAATTTGCCATTAAACATCACACTGTTGGTGTTTAATATGTATTCGCGCACAGAAGAAAGTGGTCAAATAAACATCAGTGACATTGGAAAGTGGTTCTTTCTAGATCAGAACAGGTGTTGTGAGTAATAATTTGAATCGATTTTCTACCAACTGTTCACTAAAATATATACATATAGTTTGTGAATACCAGCATTAAAACACAATAATATGGTAATCAATTACTAATAACTAAGCTACAAGTAAAATTATAGCTTAGCATTCGGGAGGTCACCGGTTCAATTCCGGGTCAACTTGTTCTGGTCTAACTTAATTTGTTAGTTTCCTTGGATCATTTAAGCAAATGCTGGGGCAGTAATATTCTACAGATTATCTTTCATTTCTGTTCTGTCTTCATTTCGTCTGTCTCATTCCCACGATTCCTGAAAGGAGGCTGTAGAAGGCATTACGCCCTACCCTCCAGCTTTGCACTACTGTGTTGGTCGGACGGACTACCCGCCTACCAGTATTAGTAGCTCTTGGGAAAGAAGTACCCAAAAAAAATGTTTTTTGGTTAAACCTGTATCATATTCCGTTTGACGTGTGTAATAGTTAATAATAGAAAACTATAAATATATTATAAACTACATATGTACCTACTTATTCGTCAATTTTTGCTTTCTTACTGTTAATCGCGTTTGAAAGTAAGATTATCATTTCAATATGAAAGGAACGTACTTCAAGGATTTTTATTAAAAATTTCAACAGTGGATAACCTAACTGACTATCTAAATTAATACTAAAAGTGAAAAACTATCGTCCTTGTTCTTGTCAATCAATAAAAGGTACATTAGTTACCATGTATGTATGTTTAAGCATCGGAAATTAAATGGTATTAATTTCATGATCATGAATATTTAAGAAAATTCATTAGTAGGTATTAAGCAACGTGAGATAATTAAATAATAAATCTTATAAGAGAAAATTTATTATTTGCATTTCCTAAGAATTTGGGAATGTTATTAATGATACTTTAATTTCTATAAGGGACTGTATAATAATGTTCCACGTATATATAATGAATGCTAGAGTATACCCAGGTTTGTGAGGTAATTTTGTGGAGCTATCACCTTTTATGATACATACATGACCATAAAAAGACTGAAGCTAATCAAAGCGCCTTATTTCGATATGCAGGATGTTATCGTTTTAATGCATTGTTATAATAGAACAGTCCAAATTTGGACGGGTTCAATTAGTAATTAAATAAAGCAATTGAACTAATTCAATCATACCATTAGGATAATTACAAACATGTATATTCAAAATTAAGTAAATATTCATTCTATTTACTATATTAGAATGATGTTTTTGGGGCCCATTTAAGTTAAAGAAGACACTGTATAAGAATGGAAGTTATTGTGATTAGGTGTACACATCACAGTAATTTAAATAAATTGCTAGCTATATTTATGCATTTATATTAGTAATGAGAATACTATTTATAGCCGAATTGTGTAATACTGTCTAGCAATATTTCAAACATTGCAATAACAAATACGTATTAGGTATTATTTACATAATTAACGATAGCTGGTTTACATTTATTTTTGTTTAGAATATCATCAGTTTCTAGGTTTATGACAGAGTAGTAAATTCATAAATACATAATTTTTTTATAGCCACACTTAACTAAAGAAATGTAATATTGTATTTCATTATTTTCAGACGCAGCAAGTAACCAGAGAAAAGTCAGTTCTAGTAGGCACACCATTTCTGAAGAAAAAAGGGTAGCAAATTTCGATTGTCCTGAAGAATTTGGGTACTACCCCCATCCAAACGATTGTACCCAGTACTACGTATGTGTTTTTGGTGGTGCTCTTTTAGAATCATGTACAGGAGGTCTTATGTACAGGTAATTTAGTAAAAAATGAAACGTTAATTGAAATGCTGTAATGCTGTTTTACATCTATTATTTAAAAGGAACTATTAAACTTCTTTATAACCCATTCTACTTCTAACTTATTCTTGAGCATATTAGCTTTCTAGATTTTATTGGCATTGACCCTAATCAGAATTAGCAGTAGGTAACGCCAATTAAATGTGGAAATTTACTTATGTTTGCTTTTTAATACACATATTTCTTTGTAACCTTGTAAACAATTTGTTGCCAATTCAATCCGAAAACCGTGAAGATTTTCTTGATCTTTTTTACTCAACCATTTAAAATTTAACTTATGAATTATGGTACGTACTTAAACTATGTGAAACAGGTTTTAATTAAAAAAAACTTGATCAACGTTTATACATTTATAATGGTCTGATTTAATTTTATAAATTTAAAAATAGTAATTTGCTTAGAACTTTTATTACTATAGCACTGAAACAATATCGAATTCAACTTATTAACTTTAAATGACATATTTGTGGTGGTCTACTTGCTTATACACAAGGAACAAGAGAACGGTTAGCTTAGTTTAATCTATACTGAAAAACGTTAATAAATCTGTATCTATAAATAACGACCAGTTAGTTTCTAAATACTTCAATATATTTCTAGAGTTATTACATTTTTTGTAATTTGTATCGTCAAGTTTTTAACATTATAAATTGACATATTATTCTAGTGTTTATTTAATATTTGGATAAAACCTAATGACGATAATTTTATGTGTATATTTTTTGTGATAAGGTAATTTGTTGAATATTTGTTTTTTAAATATTTGTGAGCGAAGTTGCCATTATATCACTCTAATTAAGATAAATTCAGGGTTTTTAATTATTGTTTTCAATTTATTTACTTAAGCCATGAGCTTCAGACATGTGATTGGCCAAGAAACGTAGGTTGTGAGGGATTAGAGGTCGCAGCTGTTACATCGTCCTCTTCGTCGGTTTCCGGTACATCTGCACCATTAAGATCCGATTCGCGACAAAGATATTCTCATCCTCCACCACCTCCACCACCCCAACCCCAAGCCGTGGTCACATCTAGAGGACAACCTAGGAAACTCCATCACGAAATTATTAATAATAAGGTATATCAAATAAACCTATTTATATACATGTAACTATTTAGAATAAAATAAATATATAATTCTTCTAGCAACAACAACAGCAGCAATTGTATGTTGATGAAGAAGAATCTTATCCACCTGCTGAAGAAGTTGAGAGTGATGCCCCTCAAAGGGTTCTTAGAGGTCAACCGTCAACAATTGGACAAGTCCAAAGAGATAGAGACGGCTTAAGGCATAGCAATGCGATCCCAGTAAGACCATACCTTCTTTTCATATATTTATCTAATTACTAGTAACGATTTTGTCAATAGACTTCTAGTGGCCGTGGTGGAGAAAAAATTGGTGTAATATCTTTTGGAACTCAACAACAGACACTTCAAAATTACAGGTATGAGATTATAAAAAAGGCCATTATACTCATTTATAACTGTTTCATTATTCATCAGTTTAAAACCCGACTACGATGACGACATTTTACTAACAAACGACATAGAGACTAAGAAAACAAGACGAAAACGTCAGACAGACACAAGGTAAAGTCACAGACTGAAGACTGAATTGCTACTGACATGATTGATTAACTTTATTTTTAGCTTTACCGCCAACCGAGATACAAATTCTTGGAAACCAATACCTAAACCTAATCCCCCTTACGATTATAACCCTTACAATTTACGCCCCCCTCCACTACCAAATAGTGCAGTAGCTTCAAATCAAAGCGTTAATCTTGCTCAACCTCCTGCGCCAAAGCAGTTTGAAGTTCCTTCGTCAAAACCCACACCAGCTCCTTTCCAAGTGCAACATGAATCAAATGACAGACGATTACGACAACCTGCAAAATCAGTAAGACCGCATCAATTTGAAGTATCACCTCAATTACCTGCACCAGTACAACAAACTCAACCCAATGCTAGACAATATCCAACGAACAGACAGACTCAGAATCGACATCAGCACCGACAGGCAACGACAAATCATCAACCTAGAAATCCGAACGGTAGGAGATTTAGGGTTCCCAGTTCTGTACAGAATGTAGCAGTTAATAGTCCACAGCCACTGCAGCACAACCCGAGAGAAACTTTTAAGGCCAGTGCTCCTCAGCACAGTACAAGGGAATCATCCTTTAAAAGCAATGCTCCTGAAATTTCCTCATTAAAACAAAGTCCAAGAGAGTCTCCATTTAAAGGCAATGCTCCTCAAGTTTCTTCATTACAGCAAAGTCCAAGAGAATCTTCATTTAAAGGAAATACACCTCAAATTTCGTCATTACAGCAAAGTCCAAGAGAATCCTCTTTCAAAGGTAATGCTCCCCAAACGTCTTCATTACAACATAGTGCAAAAGAATCTTCCTTCAAAAGCAATACTCCCCAGACTTCTTCATTACAGCATATTACAAAAGAATCATCCTTTGAAGGCAATGCACTTCAGACGGCTCCTTTGGAGCATGCTACAAGAGAAAGCTTTAAGCCCAATGCTCCTCAAACCTCACATTTGCAGCATGGAACAAGAGAATCTTTTAAAAGTAATAATCCTCAAACTTCTGGTCAGCAAATAAGGGGTGTACAACAAAACATAGTAAATTACCACGGAAAACCGCAACAAAATCATCAGCACCATCGTGTGAGAACTGAAACAATACAACAATCAGGTCGAACAGAAGCATCAGTTCGAACCGAAGCACAGACTGAACAGCCCCTTGAAAATAAGGACGCTGTTACCTTAAAAGATGGCCAAGAAACGAAAACTGAAAAGGCCCAAGAAGAAGCTGCTAAAGAAGAAGAGGAAGAAGAAGAAGAAGAGGAGGAGGAAGAAGAGGAAGTGGAAGAGGGAGGAAACGCCGAGGAAGAGCCAGAAGAAGAACAACAAGAAGAAACGACCGAAAAGGAAGCATCCAAAGATGAAGATTCGAGCAAGGACGATACTGCAGCTGATTTCCCACCTCCTCCATCATATTTCCTAGATAGCGAAAACAAATACGAAAATATAGTTAATCCTTTCGCAGATCCTGAGTTTGACTTTGACAAATTTTTAGAAGGATTTACTGATCGTACATCAAGAATGTTTGCAACAACTACACCCTTATATCCAGTTCATCGATTAATGCCACATAGAACTAACGATATATTTCGAAATCTCAGTGTAAATGGAAAAGCCTTTATAAAGCCACCGACAGATAATAATAATACACCTAGAAATGCAATAACTCATTCCAACGTTCCTCATCAAAAAAATTCAAACCATAGATATGAATCAGTCAAAGCTCACAGCCAACACAACGTTCCCATTAGTAGAGGCGTTCCATTTAGCCGTACAAATCCAAAACAAGGAGTATCTAGAAGGAATGCACCTAGAGTTAATTCAGATAATACTGAACAACAAGTTGCTAAAGAATCGCAATCACATTATAGCGAAATAATTCCAACATCAACTGAAGTATCTGAAAATGGAAAGCTATCTAGAAGCATAACTCCATACAGTGAAGGTACTAAAAGGAATTCTAAAAGATCTCAAGAGTATGCAATGAGTACAGCTAAACCATTCAGAGGAACAAATAGATTTACACATATAGCAACACCAAAACCAAAGAAAGCTACTAAAATAAAAAAAGTCCATCCTTCATCAGATGATTATTTTTATGACGAAATTAAAGAAGTAACAGAAATAGTAGAAGTTACTGTAAAGCCAGATGGGAAACACCCAAAAACAGTTAAAAAACTTGATGGAGCATTGGATGATTATTATTATGAGTATTATTACGATGATGAACCTCAACCTACGGACACCTTAAAAACCATTCCGTCATCAAATATTTCTCCACAGGTAACAAATACAGAAATAAGGAAGGGAGATAAAAATGTTGATGAACCTCTTCAAAAACATAGTAGTACCTTTTTTATATATATAGACCCAAAGAATGCCCAAAAGGAAGAGCCTCAAAAACAAGAGGCTTCTAAAGAGGAAGCTTTTCCAGAGGAGCATCTCACAGAAAAACATGACAAAGGCGAAAGTCAAACCGTCCCTCCTCCAGATGAATCTATAAAGGATATAAGCAAAGAAGCATCTTTTACTGAAGAAGAACTGCCAACAGACGAACCTCATACCATGTCCTCTACCGCTATTCCTATCCTTGACAGAGCAAGAAACGACATTTTACCAACAAAAGACTCAGTTAACTTGGACCGAAGCAACGAAAGACAACAAATTAATAACAACAAAAGATACATTGACAAAGTTAAACAGGAAGACTTAAACAGGTAAATTTATTTCGTAAATCCCAATTATTATATAGATCATATTTTCATTTTTTTTTTTAATACCAAAAATTAGTTTATTCTTCATTTCCTGACCGTTTATTTTAAATTTATAATTTATTTTTCAGGGTGGTGGTCATTAATTAAAACAATGTGGTTAATTCAATTGTAACGTTTCGGTTTATTCAACCATCATCAGACAAAAACTAAATACAAAAAATGTAGTTATACTGAATTTTTGGTTTAAAATTTATAAACAAGATTTATATAATTTCTAAAACAAAAACTTTTGTAAACCAAAAAACCAAAAATTTAATAGAACTACATTTTATGTATTTAGTTTTTGTCTGATGATGGTTTAATAAACCGAAACGTTACAAATGAATTAAGAACATCGTTTTAATTAATGACCGTTACCCTGGAAAATAAACTATAAAACTAAAAATTAATTAATCTATGTGTTAAGAATTTATTATATGTTACAAAACTATATGGATAAGATATGCCACATTTCAATTTCATAAATTGTTTCCGTTCAAGTTCTGAAAAAGGATTATGAATCTGTCGTATAATCGCACCCTTATACGCATATACGAATAATGTCATAACTAGCTGTGCCCGTGACTTCACCTGCGTGGAATTTAACCAGAAAGTTATTTCAAAAATTTTAAACGAAGTCGTTGAGACACAACCGTTAGCAATAGCCCGCTCGCGCGTTCTGACCCCGCAACAGGCAGCCTTTCTGATATTATGTGGCGGGAGGCGCATTTACAATTTTTGTCTGTATGTCTGTCTGTTTGTTCCAACTAGTCTCTCAAACGGCTGGACCGAGTTTGACGAGACTTTCACTGACAGATAGTTAATGTAATAAGGAGTAACTTAGGCCACTTATATATTAGAAATTAATAATTTACTTTATAAATTAATAACTATATATTAATAATAATAATTAATTTCTAAAATAAAAGTTTCCTAAGTTACTCCTTATTATATTAGCTATCTGCGAGTGAAAGTCCCGTTAAAATCGGTCCAGCCGTTTCAGACATTAGCCGGAACAAACAGACAGACAGACAGACAAAAAAAAATTAAAAATGTTATATTGGTATATGTACCGTGTATACATCCATATGCATTTAGTAAAAAGTGGTTATTTTAATATTACAAACAGACACTCCATTTTATTTATCTGTATGGAAAATATCGGTTACTGTATCTAATACCCACATCCAAATTCATTTGCATGTACAGTGGCGTAGAAAATGATAGTGGAAGAAAAGTATTCGTTGTTCAAAACGGCACGCTCTATCTTTTCTTCTTTTCATAAAATTACCACGTACGAACATAATTTTTCGCGCAATTGTTTGAAAGAGTATATAAGTTTGAACAGCTCCATATGAAACAATGTAATCTGTATCTCAGATACGCAATTTGTCGCCAGCGGCTGGAGAGTCGAAATGCAGAATTTTTGAATCCGGATGCGTCTCGACTGCATGAGATACGCGTATCTTCGATACAATATCTACATCTCATCCACTCGTGGTCACCAGTAGATTCGGCCACAAACTGTTGACAGTGTTTTGCATGCAATTCAAATGGTATGGATAACAGTGGTATTTTAAACATGAGCTTTAACCAGTGATTGCCTTTTTAGACGGAGTATTTAAAATACCATTGTTTGAGACACGACCATCTACTTAAAAAAAGCGTATCTTTATTTAGTTACAGTTTTCTTTTCTTTTTGCTTTTTGATATTGAAAATCTAACTCGGTAGCCTATGAACTTCATGAAATATGAATTCGTTTTAAGTTAATGCCTAAAAAGCAGAATTTCAACTTCCATTGCAGTAGTTTCAACGGTGCAAGTAAATATAAGATTTACATTAAATCAAACAAAAACACAATGAGAAGTTCACCAAATTGATTTAATGTACTGGACAAAAATTTTTCCCCGTTTGTTCTAAAACTATAGAGACTGGAGTTAATAAATAATTAAATATTATTATTGTTTAAGTTTAGAACATACTTTGAATTTAGAAAGGACAAAAGTTCTACCTACATTCTTAAAAGGTTATATTTATTAAATCCTTAGAAATCAATAAATCCTTGCATAAATCATAAAAATTAATTAATACTCAATAAAAATTAAAGAGTTATTCCTTTGTATTATAGATGGTTTGTTTAAACTTTTGATTTTCACCTTTTTATTAAAAGACGATGATGAACACGAAGTTCAGAATGCTTTATTTAAATAAATTGTTACACTGAGTGTCATGCCCATGTATATAATAACGAAGGTAACAAAATTATTTAACCTTTTAAAGGTATTGTTCAACAGTAAAATTCTATTAACCATATTCAAACGTAATCAATTACAAATGGCCTTGTACAATTCTTAAAAGAAGTATAAAACAAACATAATGATACCATTATACTGTCAATTATTTTATAAAATTTATCCTTATATTCTATTATGAATTGACCATATATGTATTTTCAAATTACACGTAATTTATGTAATATATCTTCATAATGTAAAAAATCAATGAAAATGATACAATACATCTTAAAACATATCTTTTATGTCATGATTTTTTCATAATAAAATTAGTAACACATCGATTATTTAATTAAATCAAATTGCTTTGATTTGATTATATATTAACTTAGTATGATTTGAGTTCATAAAATAATTCACTATGGTCGAAATAAGAATAACAAACCTCATAATTATGCTCTACTAGAAAAGCCTCCATAAAACTCAAGACTACTTACAAATTATTTATATTTAATGAAATAAAATATAATCTAAAGTAACCTTACAGAATTAATAAAACAACAATGACATAAATTATTTTAAACCAATAAAACAATTAATGGTCAGTATTTAAACACATTTTTGATCAATAACTGAATCAACATTTGATCAGTACGTTAATTACTACTTAGGTTGGGTTAGGTTAGGTTAGGTTAGATTAGGTTAGGTTAGCTAGTTACACCACTTAAATTTGAAAATTCACCTCTTGTATTTAAATACCTACCATTTATATATGAATGTCAGTTATGTGCTATTAAATACCGACCATTTTTATTTAAATAGTGACAATTTAATATAAATACTGACCAACAGATACTGACTTGTATAAATGAGTAAATGTTGACGTAATATTTACACCCTAACAAAAATGATTTAAAATATGGACCAGTAGAGTACAAGCTCAAGTTTAATACTCATGCTTTATTTGACTATAGGGTAGAAGACGCCAGCCCAAGTCCATCCCCTAGAAAAATTGTAACAACTGCTGCTCCAACAAGAATTTCTTATAACGAAAGTTACAACTCTAAATATGACCCATACTACGCCCTTTACGACGATGATGTAGACTTATATCGTGATATCGGTAAACAAAATTTACTTTTTTATTGTTTTCTTTCAGATTTTGTATGTACATTTTCGTTTTCAGAATATACTCAGCAGTACTCAAATAATCCTACGCAACGTACTAATCAGCAATCCACTTATAAAGCTACCCCAGCTCCTGTGGTTATAGCTCAAGAACCTGCACCAAAACGTACCATTGAGCAATATGTAAGCCGAACTGCGTACAGCACTCCACAAGATATCTACGACAACAGAGGAGTACAAGATTATGACGATAACAGTTACAATAGTCAGGTATAGTTACTTTTTGAGATTGGAATCCCAGATGAAATTGTGATTTTTCACTGATTTATTCCATCTTTGAAAACTGTTTTCAAAATTAATCATTTTTACAAAAATCGAAAGTAAAGTTTGAATCGTAATGTGAATGTTGTTATATAGTTTAAAGTAGAAAATAGGAGACTGTGGTAAAAGAATAATTAAATAATTACCACTAACTCAATTTAATATGAGCGGACACGTGTTTCGCCCACTTCACACGTGGACATTATCAACGCGAGACTTGATGTCCACGTGTGAAGTGGGCGAAACACGTGTCCGCTCATATTAAATTGAGTTAGTGGTAATTAGGGTGAGTCTTTCTATATTTAACTGTTATATAGTTGTTATGACGTCTTCATTATGTGAGAAAGGTGGTTTCACATATACATGTCTTTAATTATAATTAATTTGCCAAAAAATTTCTACAGTGGTGTTCGAAAGAATAACTATGTTAAAATAAACACAAATTCTACAAAAATGCAATTAACTGAATAATAAACATATAATATAGAAAAGCCAAGTTAGCAACTGAGCAATTACTCCAATGTTAATTATAATGCAATATTACATGTGCTTTAGATAAAATAATAAGGTATTTATTTTGATAATAAGTTAACATATTATTAGATTCAGCTATGAGCATAAAAATAAAATTTAACAAAAAAATAAATGGGAATTTTAAAAATTCAACGTCATTTAGTAAATTATACATTTATGTATTTGTACGATACTATTGTTACCGATTGTTAGAAATTGTAATTTGGACTCTAGGTGTATTCATTTGTTGGAAGTGAAGAAATAATAAAAAATAATAATAAACAGTAACACACAAGAAAAACAAGACTACAGATTTAAATAGGAAAGTATAAATATTAAGACGCAGATAATTCAGAAGTCGAAATTAGGAAGGTTTTATCACGACTGAAGAATTTTGAATTTAAATAATTTAGGTAGATTATGAAGGTGGAGCTAAGGGTTGCAGATAAAAGAAGGGAACCAATAGTAATGCCGAAGATAGAATTTATAGAATTAAGACATTGAACCCAAATCACCGAAAAAAAAACAGTATTAAAAAGTAATTAAGACAGGTACAGAATCATAGTCGTTATGCAGTTAGTAAATAGAATAGAAATGTTGCTAAGGATTATAGGAAAGTACAGATGTAACAAAGTTATTTGTAAAGACAAGAATAGATAGAGAAATTTAAGTAGAAATACAACAGACACTATTTACAAATTTACACAAAGACATTATATATAGGGTGTTAATGTTGGTTGCTATAACAATGTTCAATTTTTGGAAAGGAAAAATAATCATGTGTTTATGATGATTAAATTAACATTTAAAAGAGTTCAAACTATATCAAAACATTCTAATTATTCCACGATGGATAAGCCCAATTTCGGCTTTCCACTAGCTATAACATTTTATTCATAAGTAAAGAATAATTTTAAAATTAGGACTGGTAATTTGTTATCCAATTTAATATCATAAAAATGTCATTTGTTTATCAGACTAATTAACGAAAAATCCAAATGATGTCGTTAGTTAATATTTTTTTAATTTATTTTCTAGGTATCCGAACAAGTAAACTACAGACAATCTCCCAAGCAACAATCATCTAGGTAGGTAATTTATAACAATATATAGGAAAGGTTATTAATAAATTCTTTAGGGGAGAAAGAAATGAATTGAATTATGTGGAAGAACCAGCTACTACGAAAAGAATAACCACTCGCCCGACAACAACAACAACAACAACCACCACTACCACCACCACAACCACAACAACGACACAACGTCCTATTCCTACTCAAAAATCCATTAGAATCCCGTCAAGGTACTACAAAAGTCACGACTTGATGCTTTATATCGTACTCTGCTTTATTTCAGCCTTTTTTTTGTAGTATCTTTTCCCTAGAAGTTATTTGTACTTTGACATTTTATATTTTGCTTTTATTTACTTTTTAATTAAATTAAAATTTGTAGTAAATTAGATAATACGTACATAATGTGTTGTTGCTTCAAGTAGTTATTGGGGTTTATAAAGAAGGTGTTTGTTTCAACAGATTGTCCATCTCTGTCATCGCGAAACAGACTCGAGCACAACCCATACATAAAACATTGCCGGCTGCCGATAGCCCGGGATACATCTCCACTAGCACCACTCATAAGCCAAATCTTACCACGCCTTCCCTAAACACCGATTTACTGTTAACATCCCTCTACCCCTCATCACATACAACAGACACTTCAACAACGACTTTTACAACAATGAAAAGTACCTTCAATGACAAAATTGAAAACATTACAGAAACACCTCCTCGAACATATAAACCCCCATTTCAAATGCCGGAAAGACTATTTAGATCTCAATTTTTAAATACACAAACTACTTCTAAACTTTCTAGTTCGCTTACTAAGCGCAAAAGTGTCGACGAAATTCGACGTTTTCATCCAGCTAGATTATCCAGCGACCCTACATCTAAAGTCTCGACAACCTCCGGTTACTATTTTAAACCTCGCGAAGTTATTCGTGTCAAGCTAATAACAAAGAATAACAAAACTTCAAATTCAAACATTAACAATAACGTTATTAATAACAAGCTTGTTGTTCCCACTACTTACTCTCCGCCTAAATTTTTTTTAAAGTCTTTTCTTCCAAAAGTTGTAACTTCCACAACTACGAAAATGTCAGATAGTGAATTAACTGCCACGGTAAATGTAAACGAAACAATAGAGTCGCCGCATACTGTTCTAAAACATTTAAGAAAAGGCATCAACTCAACTTCCATCAATATACAACTTTCTGACTTGATCGAGAAGTCAAACTCAGAAAAACCTTTAGAAACTACAAACGAATATATTGGTGATACCGATGAATCGGAGGAATTTTCACGTGAAGAAAAAGACTTGCCAGATCATAAAAATACAAATAATTTAGCTACCGAAAATCCTTTACATCGTCAGTTTCCAACCCTATCATCTGTTTATTTTACTACGTCTGCTACTAAATTATCAACAGCAACGTCTGTTGAATTACTTTCACCTTCTACTCCTTCTTCTATTGATACTTTCACAACATTAACATCCTCAACTTCGGCTGAAAGTTTTCTTTTATCTACGGAAGCTGTTAACGAAGAAGAGTCTTTTACGACAACGATGAAAATATTTTTTAACGATAGTAACCATCCGATTTCTAAACCGAAAACGTTTAAAGCCACACTTGAAATACCACCACCGTCTGCTTTTCTAATTGATTCTGAAGACGTTTCTAAACCTGAACCAGACTTGCCTCCAGTCTACAAAGTCAAAGCTATTGAAATAACGAACAATTCGACTAACAAGACAGTTGCGAACAATTCCCAAAGAACCTCTTTTCCTGCAAGAGTTTCCCGGGTAAACAATTCCATTAAATCTCTTATCGCTTTCGGTGGACTCCGAAAACCTATTCCAAAATGCTCTTCCAATGCAAATTGCGACGAAACGATCCAGAGGTATATATAAGAATTGACCAAAATAACGAAGAATAACGTGCATGTTGAATAATCCTTCTGCACTTATAACGCTTTCTATTTGTCTTTTTACACGCTTCTTGCTCTCTTTTTTTAAATTACTCAAGTAAGTCGTAGCCCTTAAAACTGGAGGTTGACTGGACTGTTACCCTTTGACGCTTAACCAGCAAGCACCCCTCACCATTACCTCTCTCATCAAATTATTACACTTAAGACGGACCTGTATAACTTGCTCGTCAAAACTACAGTTTAACCAATCTTGGTTACAGTGACCTGGCGATTTCCTTTCAATATGTTCAGACACTAATGAATACCTTTCGCAGCTAGTTAAAATCCGTATATATATATATATATATATTGTATTATTAACTGACTGCGACTGCGACTGAAAATATTTTTTTAACAAATCTGTAGAAAAGTATCTCCGCTAAGTCACTGTAAAAGATGCGTATGTATATTTAGATTGTGCATGAGGATAGCTACATTAGTTAATTAAATTGGTGTATTTGGTAATAGAATTGACAATGTTTTTTTATAGAACTGGTAATCGCGGAAGAGGATCATCACATTACACCGTAGGAGTCAATGATCAACCAATTGTAAATCGCGGTACACCTCCACCGTAAGTTAATATATATATATAGGTATTTAAAAACTTCAAATACTTCGAACAAATAGTAAAAACAATTACTTTTCCCCTTACCTATAGTGAAGTCAGAATGAAATTTTTCTCGTGTTCCCCACCGTGTCAGTTATCCTTACAAAGCTCTTGAGAGATTCCATCATTACTATTTTTAACCTTGAAACCATTTTAAGTATTGTTGTTTAAAGTCGTTGGAAAAGAATAATGATTTTTATTGCATAATCCATTCAATATTATTTCAATTTATTTTCATTAACCAATTAAAGAGACATAAGCGACGAAGTTATTGGTTTCTATGTAATTATATCAAAATTGAAACGACGGATGGCTGACCAACAACCCATTGTTTTTAAATTAAGTTTATTTTATTAGACGTTCGAGACCAACGTTAAAACCGTCCACGTCTATTGTATCGAAAGCCGCAGAGTATGTTGATATATACAGATATCCTCCAAGGAGATTAGAGCCTATATATCCTCAACCCCAACCAGACAAAACTGCTGCAAAATGCAGAAAAGACGTTTGCCTATTACCCGATTGTTACTGCGGTGGTAGAGACGTTCCCGGTAAGCAATAAACGATCCTAAATTATTAAGTAAGTTGTAAGATAGTTCATAGAGCAAGGCAGAGTTAATGGTAACATGTGTAGAAATGTTGTATCTACTGATTAGGAAATTTGACCGTGAACGAAATTCCTCAAATGGTGCTGCTTACATTTGACGACGCCGTCAACGATTTAAACAAAGGTTACTATGCAGAACTATTCGAACATGGTCGAGTTAATCCAAATGGCTGTCCAATTGCCGCTACCTTTTATGTGTCCCATGAGTGGACCGATTATACACAGGTGCAAAACCTTTACGCCGATGGTCACGAAATGGCTTCCCATAGTGTATCGTAAGTGGCATCATCTGAGCAAAATTTGGACTCCACGGCTATTCTTGACTTCATTATCTTAACCTTTACTATTCAACTTTGCCGTTTACTTAGCTTATCTTTGATTTATTGCTTGGAATTGAGTCAATTACAGGAATTACTACAGCATTGTACGAAAGTGATTCTTGGAAATTTTAACCGCTAAAACATGGTTAAATATATCCAGAACTGGTGAAAACTGTTTTGGATATTTACGAGATATATCGTATCTCAGATTCTACAATCAAATAATAAACACATCTATATATTAATTTTAAAACATATTTTAGACTTATAGCTTATAGTTTTTTTATTCGGTTTTAATTGTTTTACCTGAAGACATTCTGAGTTGTATATAGGAAAAGGATAAACATGAAAGTGAAATTTACCCAGAATGAAAATGAAAACACCTTCCACTTTATTTTATATAAGTGTAGTGAATCTTTTTGATATGTGTATGATCCATTTCTATATGTGTATCTATATTTTTGCATGCTCATAAACTTCTACCTTATCTTTACTGTGTCTTTCTGATTACTAACTATCAGGTGAAGTACCTGTTGAACAAATCCCGCAAATAGTGCTCCTTACATTCGACGACTCCGTCAATGATCTTAATAAAGGGTTATACAGCGATTTATTCGAGAAAGGCAGAGTCAATCCTAACGGGTGTCCAATTTCTGCCACCTTCTATGTTTCCCATGAATGGACAGATTACAGCCAAGTGCAAAACTTATATGCTGATGGTCACGAAATAGCTTCCCATACAGTTTCGTAAGTGGATAATGTTATTGTGCATTTTATTTGCAAATAAAACACAAAAAGACGTCTCACATACAATGCAAAAAAACATTCTATAAGTATAGATGGTTGATTAACATACCTGTGTTATATTACCATGCTATATTTCCAGTAAACAATTTATGGTACACATCTAATTTTGCTTAAGGATTTTAAACGCTTTTTGTATCTCATTTCGATTAAACATCGTAATAAGAGACCACATATGCACAAATACGCTAATATATTGTAACGAATTTTCTAGATCAACTTATTTATTTAAACAATTATTTATTTTACACTTACACACTACTTAAAACACTTAAACACTAATGCAACAACTTATTTATATGACAAGGTAAATGTGTTATTTATATCACTCAGTATATCGTATTTATATTACCACTTATTTATATCACTCGGTATATCGTATTTATATTACCATTCTACTATCAACTATAAACCGTGACGGTATACTAAACTAAACTAAAACTGTAACTGTAACTGTTCTTGACCGTCGACAACATAATATTTATAGAGGTATCGAAGGTTCTGGAGTAATTACTCATTTCTATCAAAGCGCCGACCGACGGCCGTATTCGAGGAACCCGTCTTATCTGTTTCCGGAACTCGCCGCCGTTCTTGTACACACACATACAGGCTCGTTACAATATTTCGGCGGTAACGATTACACAGGGAAATAATGCACAAATAATTTAATTTCTCCTTTTTATTAAATTTTATTCACTCTTCTTTTTAATCTTATTTCTGCTGAATTTCAAAATCAGTCATTTTCCACTAAGAAGCTTTTTTCGTTCTTTATGTGAGTAATGTTTCATTTTTTACACATAAACACTTTCTTTACTTTATGGCTTTGGGTAAATATATACGTATTTATTTTAAGTATATTTTAAAATTCTCAATTAATTTCATAGGCATAGCTTTGGAGAACAATTCTCACAAAAGAAATGGACTAAAGAAGTAGCCGGACAGCGTGAAATCTTAGCAGCATATGGCGGTGTCCATCTAGAAGATGTTAGAGGAATGAGAGCTCCGTTCTTATCAGTAAGACATGAGAAATAATTTTATTTAACTGCTGAGTACTAAACAATGACTAAAATTCAACAGGTTGGTGGAAATAAGATGTTTAAAATGTTATACGACTCAAACTTCACCTACGATTCTTCTATGCCCATCTATGAAAACAAACCACCAAGCTGGCCATACACTTTGGATTACAAACTCTTTCATGACTGTATGATACCACCTTGTCCTACCAGGTCATTTCCCGGTCTTTGGGAAGTCCCTATGGTGATGTGGCAGGATCTTCAAGGTGGTCGATGCTCTATGGCTGACGCTTGCAGTAATCCACCAGATTCAGAGGGCGTGTATAAAATGCTAATGAAGAACTTTGACAGACATTACACATCGAACAGGTAAACAATTTAAAAAAATAATACACCAGGTGAGCCAAACTACTCCTTCTGCGACAGACACTATGTTTTCAGAACAATACGTAGTAAAAGCAATAGTAGGTTGTAAATGGCTGTTACAAATTTGTCACCAATCGCATAAAGACATTATTTAAAATGTGTACTTAACATGATTTTTCATAACATGCACATGAATCGCTGCGAGAAGACAATATTCTAACCTAAGCAAGTAAATTTACAACTATTATAAATCATTCTGAATCCATTGGCCTTAATTAAAAATTAAATTATGTTTTTTAAAGTATAAACCACAAAATTAAAGAAACAGATTCGACTTGTAAAAATTATTGGAACATCATGAAGTAAATCACGATCTAGGATTCATATTAGCAGACATGGCTGTTTTTATTTCGTTTTTTAATTATAAATATCATACGTCTTTTATAGAGCTCCATTTGGACTTTTCTACCATGCTGCCTGGTTTACTCAACCTCATCACAAAGAAGGATTTATCAACTTCTTAGATGCCATTAATAGCATGAAAGATGTCTGGATAATCACAAATTGGCAAGCAATTCAATGGGTTAGAGATCCCACTCCATTGTCCAGGATAAATTCGTTTAAACCATTCGGGTGCCACTATCCAGTAAGTTTTTAATAGTTGAAACGATAATTAATTAAATTATAAGACATAAAACAGTCATAAACGATGCTTTGAAAGCTGTTTTAAATTTACATTAATATTACAGCAGAGTTACTTGTGAAACAATTATATATCTGATATTTTACCAAACTAATACTAAAACAAATATTATGTGCTTACATCAACTAATGCTCATCGTCACTATTACTGCACACCAGTTACGTTACGTTTTAATTAAAATATATTTATAATTTAAAATCATTTGACTTGATCACATGATGTCATAATTTTTAAAATGAATTACAAAACAAAACAGTTCAAGGTGCCTGATGCTTAAACTTTTGCAAAATTAAAAAAAAATATGTATTTGATACATGTCTATGAAAGCATATTTATAAAATGCCTACAATGTGTTGTTTGTTAAAATCCACTTATAGTTTTGGTCGTTTGGGGGTGTTAAAAACGACACAATAAAAATAATGCGATAGGGTGCAAATAAAGTTTAATTTGTAGACTATGAACAATTATATACACTGATGAAGAATGAAGAAAACACAAGTAGAAAAGAAGATGTAGTAAATAAGGACTTGATGATTAAGTAAGAGTGATTCTGAGTGACTGACTATGACTGACCAACTGAACTCTAATTTCCTGTTTAAAGGGTTTTTATAAAATCGTATGTTAAAAGAGTGAAAGAAGTAGGGGAACCTTTTCTAAGTATTTTAGTTTGGCGTTATTCGAAGAACTTAGAGAAAGTAACCATGACAAATGTTATTGGCGTAAAAAAGTGAAACTTGAACCGAATGCAGAAAAGGGTCACTTTCTACTGGCAAGGATAAATGGGTGAGACCCTGATAATTCGAATAACACGAACTAAGGGTACAATAGGAAAGGTTCGAAAAGGATTTGTAAAGAGTTAAAAAGAATAGAATGAAACTGCATGAAAAAACTATTATGTTAAAAATACAAAGGAAAAATTTATAGAAGTAGACATTATTTAGGATTGTGAAAAAGAGTACAAAAAAAATAGAAATGTGAAGGATTAGATATGCGAAATAAAGATGCGTTAAGATACAGAATATACAATGAAATATTTACACAATATACACAATTGAAAAATTAAATTTACAACTTAAATTTTCAACCCTGGAAGAGGCGAGTGTGGCAATAAATGTCACATAGTTAAGTAACATACTTTAAGCGAGCAGCGTGGTCTAGCGGCTAGACCATATGAAAGTAAGGATTCGGGAGAACAACGGTTTAATTACCGTTCTCTTTTCCTTGGTATGTCCTTATTCTGTAGTTTCCTTGGTTCATATAGGAAAATGCTGGAGGTGTATTGCTTTTAATAGTGACAGCCTTTGACTATTTTACTGTCTCCATTTCAAAAAATTTGGATATTTCATTCCCACCACTTCTTGCACTGGTTGATGGGCAGTCCCTCCAACGCACGCTGTTGTGCCGAAGTGCAAGCCCTCTTCTATCTCCTCTTAGGAATCGTTGGAGAGGGTGATTGTAGAAAAACAGATGAGACGAACGAAATGAAGACAGAAGAGAAGTGAAAGATTATCTGTGGAATATTACTGCCCCAGCATTTGCCTAAATGATCCAAGGAAACCACAGAAAACTTGGACTAGAGCAGCCAGATCCGGGTTCGAACCGGTGTTAAGTAATGATCTACAGCACTAGACCACGAACCCTCGGACGTATTTATCTTGTCCGTCTGTTTCATATATATATATAGGTTATATATGTGTGTTGCAACATTATTTATAAATGGCAGAGTGTGTTTTAAACCTTCATATATATATATCCATTACTACCCACCCATTCCCACAATCCCTAAAATAGGTTTAAGAGAGAGCATTCATCCCATTTCAATGCTTTAAGCCAGAGTGTAGGTCGGTGGGACAGCCCACTCTCAAATATCAGTTAGTGAGAAAGAAACACGATGAAGTTGTATAGTAATTAATACCGAGCCCATAAGGTAAATTCTAAACTAAAAGTTACCACTAGCACTTATTAATAAACAATTCAGCACTCTTTTTGTACTTAGTCAGCCCTTTAATAATTATAGTTAATATTAGATTAATTTACAGTTACTTTTTTAAAGATAAAGTATTTTTAGTTCGGTTTTTAATTTTAATTGAAATGTTTTTATTACTTCTTACGTTTTTAATTCTCCACATAAAAGATGGACGTATGTTTGAAGCTATCTGTCTATTTGTCTGTCTGTAACACTGTAATTGAAGAAAGACTAAATTTATTTCAGTGCGTATTTTATGTATCACTTTTTAAAGTTGAAGAAATTTCGTTTGTATTATAATTGTAAATATTAACCGATTTTTTTTATCAGGATAGACCAAAACGTTGCAACAATCCAAAAGTATGTAATTTATGGCACAAATCCGGAGTAAGATATATGAGAACTTGTCAACCATGTCCCGATATTTACCCATGGACCGGAAACACCGGAATCCGAAGCAGTAAAATCGACAATGACATCGAAGATTAGATCATATGAACTGCCAAATTATTTTATAATATTAACTGCATAGAATAAGCAATTCATAAATTGAGATTGTTAATCATCGCAGTTATAAAAAATTACTATTAAGTAACGATTTTTATAATCACATCTGGTAGGGGCTGATAAGATTAAGACATAGTTTTTATTCTGACTATGCTAAAAATTCTTCAACAACCTGTACATCTCACAAATAGTATAGGTATAAGATACATAACCACAAAACTTTGAACATTTAAATTTACCTTCCAATCTTATCAGCCGCTATTTAAAGAATCTAAGTTGCTATGGTGTCTAGCTACATCGCTAAGTGATGTTTACATACCACAGCAACATTTTTAGACAAAAAACATATATTGTAACTAATTGTATATAATCCCTTAACGTAACTTATTAAAGGTGAAATACTCTTAACGAACTGGATATTGTCCATCTCTATATTCAAAACTGTTAAAAAATTTTTGAAAACATCATTATCAATTTTTGTAAATAATTCCACCATCTGGAGGGAACAACTAATAAATAAGCGTGATGTCATTAATTTTATTATTCAACCCCAATTCCTAACACAACGTTATTATTAATCGTCTTTACACACCTGCGCTATGAAATAATAAAATCTCCATGAATATGATATGTTCATACAATTCTGGAAATCCTTCCTCACTTATTACAGTTTTCTACCAACTATGAAGGTGGTTGTCCTTCTTGTTGCAACTTTATTTATAAGTGGCAGTGTGTGTTTTAAACCTCCATCGACTTCTACAAGACACGTGAGAGCTTTGCAGAAAGAACATGAAAAATCTCAAGAAGATAAATGGATCGATGCATTTTTCGGTAAAAGACCTGCCGCCGATATACAAACTTCATTAGCGGCTTTATTACTCATGATTTCGAAAACGTATTTATACAAATGCGCTACAGTCCTCCTTTATGACAAACTATCGATGAAGACATACCCATTTTTATTAGATAAGTTATTGAGAGAATTTTCATTTGATTTCGTCATTGGGCAAATAAATGAAAATTATAAGTTGATTAATGGAGATTTACTTCAATCATTCCCCAATAAATGTGTAAATTACGTGTTGTTCGTGTACGATATCATGAGGTGCAAGCATTTAATTGGAATACAACATACTAATAAAGTTGTAATCGTATCGTCTTCGTCTCAGTGGAGGGTACATGAATTTCTGCATAGCGATATATCGCACAGTTTTGTCAACGTTCTTGTTGTAACACAATCCGATAAAATAGTTTCGGAAAACGAGGTAATTCTTCTATTATTCTATTTTACAATTATTATGGTAGAGATGTAATTTATTTGTAATATAGTCGATCCTACATAATTTTAATTGCAAGGGACCGCGGAATTAGTTCTAATTATAAATATTTTAAGCTAAATAAATAACAATAATGATATTCGTTATATAAATTACGTTTCATTCAAGTATTCTTCCAACAAATTCAACAGTCTTCTCTATTTCAATAATGAAATTCCTCACAGTATACACAAGCCGTATTTTTTTCCTCATTAAATTGAGGTAATCCTTAGTAGAAAAAAATTAATTCAAAAATTATCATTAAAATAAATATTATGTATTAAAATTAACCTCAGTAAGTTATCTTTGGAGTAAACTTTATGAAACATAATTAATAGTAATAAAATTCAACGAAAAGTTTCAACAAAATAACCTCTTACGGTTGTTTCAACGAGACCATCATTATCAAAGAGTAACCAAGATTTGCAAAAATAAAAGTTAAAAGTAACTGTTTAAATACATATTAACGCATGTACAAATATATATACATAAGCGTGACCGTACCAACCAATTATACCTATAAGGAATTTCCGAAAATGGTAATAAGGCTTATTTTATTAAATTTGTATTTTATTGTAATTTATAAAAAATGTACGCAACAAAATTAAACGTAGATTTTAATATAACATTAAAACAGTAGAAGTCAATAAAACCAATTTAAAAAAATTATTATTACAAAATAAAGATAAAACAGACATGAATTGTAAAAGTAGTGTCTACAACTTAATTGTGATCAATGTTATATAGGCCAATGTGGCAGAGATTTAAAATGTAGAATAAAAGAGCACGTAAGTCGCATGAAAAATATTCACAATTCAGCCGGATTCTCCGAACATTGTAATATTAACGGATATACATTAAATTTAAACAAAATTAGATTAATTCACGTCGGCCAAAAAAGTAAGACTGAATTTACTCGACAACATAGAAATTTAAAAAGAAACTTATCGGAGGGAAAAAACATAGTAAATAACCAGAAAGAATTTTTTTAAAATAATACACCCTTACTATGATCTAGAATAAAATGAGCCTCATTTCAATGTCCAGAAATTCCTTATGGGTATAATTAGTTGTTACGGTCACGCTTATGTATATATATATATATTTGTACATTCGTTAATATGTATTTAAATAGTTACTTTTAACTTTTAATTTAGTAATTCTTGGTTACTCTTTGATAATGATGGTCTCATCGAAACAATTGTTTTCTATAAATATATTTTTTTGAAACTTTTCGTTGAATTTTATTGCTAAAAATTAATCTCCACTAAAAAACAAAATGCTTCATTATTAATGATTAATAGTAATATACATTAATTTCGATAATTCTGTGACTTTGTATGTACGTACATCGTTATTACTGCTGTCAACAGTAACAAAATTTTCCTCATTAATTTTCCAGTAACAAAAACTTAATTCAAAAGTTGATACAAACATTAGTGCACAATATAATGTAAATGTATAAAATTGTCTGGAATTTCCAACAATAAATGTAAGACCTGATCTTTATATCGGTGCACTGATTTCGGCTGAAATTGAAAAGCAGGGAACCCTAATTGTATCCCTCAGCAAATTAAATTTAAAATAAGTTAAGCAACGGTGAGTTGTTTATGACTAGTTGATCGCTCAAAATTATTAAATTTTTGTTTTTGTATACACGGTTAATTTCTAGAGATTCTAGCAGATCTATTTTATTAAATTCACAAATTTCCTATATGTAGTTACTTTAATAGTGTTAACTTGTAACCTTTGTTCTTGTAATATGGAATATAAAGAAAATTAATACACTAAAAATATATATATTCAGGAGTTAATAAACCAACCTGTGGTTCTTACCCTAAAATTACGTAGGACAGACTGGAAGAAATTTTAGAAAACGAATGTCTGAACATAGAAATAGTTACACAAAAACCAACTAAATTTTCCTTATTTGCAAGTCATATAAAAAAGACGAACATAGTTATAACAACTTCGAGATATTATATAAAAAAGTGAGTATGGTATTTAATGATCAGCCGGAATAGAACAATTCTCCACTGTTTTAACTTTATCACCCATCTTAATTGTATGAAACTGTTCAAACCTTAGTTAGTAGTCAATATTACTTCTGAAGAAGGCAATTTTTGATGAAACAACTGTCACGTACAAAAAAATCCTGTGAAAATTCATATATTGTAGATATTATACATATTATTTATAATAAAACAAAAAAGTATTTTTTTAATAAATTCAGCAACTCATTTGATAGGTTTCTTTTATTTAAGATGCTTTACTCATAGTGATTCTTGAAGTATTTCATATTTATTAGCTTTTGATTCAATTCAACCTTCAAATCCTTTAAATGCTAACTTAAGCTTGCCGTAAGAAGTTTATATATCCGAATGCAAATCTGTAAAATTTTATATTTTAGAATACGGCCAAGCACTAAAGAAACAACGGTGTTTTCGTGAGTAGCTACTTGAACGTTTCTGCTTTATTGCCAAATATTGTACGTGTTTACAAATGCCTATTATAGAATGTATAGGGAACAAAACTAAAGTTCTATTTTCAGACAAGTACGAATTATAGAGAGGTTCGACTGTATCATATTAAAAATACGAATACAAAATGCGAAATACCTATTTTTCTTTTCTATTTTAAGTATCTTTTGAAGATTAATTTCTCTGTGTAGCTGTTAAACTCTTTTTCTATTTTAAAAATACTAAATGTATTATATATGTATAATGATTTCTACCGTAAACCAGTGAATTTGAATCCATCAATCTTCTTTTTTAAAAATGGATGGTAAAATCCAATCGGATTCACAGAGAGGTACGAGTTGACTCGACTCCGGCGATAACATAGCCATAATATAACAGGGCGTTTTTATACAAACGATCCAATTATTACTTTATAAATATATATATTTTTCATTTGGAAATATATCAAACTAAAAAAAAAATGAAACATTAATTTTTCAACGAATTCATTAAGTGAAAGTTGACAAAAGTTTCGACCTGTAGGTGTTTTTAAAGATCTAATATTGTATCACAGGCAGTATGTTGCCATATACTGACATTTACTGCCAAATGTTGTATTTCATGTGTTTGGTAAAGCGTTACTAAGGTATCCACTAGACAAACTGAAACCACGACACAGCCAACTTATAGTACCTGATAGTTACGTAAACTAAAATAAAAGAAATTATTGCCAACTAAGCAGAGATTTGGTTGTCGGTAACTGTTTGATTGTTGACTATGAACTTGTTTTTGCCAATTGCTTTTTTTATTTATAAATTTTCAAGTAAGTTTAATTTCTTACCTTTTTTGTCAATATGAATAATTTTGACATTATCTGTGTCTATGTTATAAGTATTTTTGTTGCAATGTTCCGCTATACCTGTGTGGCATTTATTGTTTTTTATAGAATGCAAATGTTCTTTTAACGTGGTTATTACGGCTCGTCCTGATTGTCCTATGTAAATAGCTTAACAATCTTTGCAATGTAATTGGTAAATCCCACTATTATAATTTTTTCTGTTTTTGTTTTGTTATTCACTAATAGATTACTTAAATTACATTTGTTCACTTCAATTGCTGTAATGTCAATTTTTTTTAGTTTGCGTGATTTGTGACAACTTATGTTACGTATAAAATTAATAGAACAGTATTGTTTTTTAGTATTTAGTGTATTTACGGAATTATAAACTAATTTTTGTGTTTGTATTTTTAATTTTTGTTTTAGAATTTTGTTAACTAATTTAACAGAATAGCCGTTATTCACCCATATTTTCTAACTCTATATTAAAGTTTTCTTTATTTAAAGGAACATTGATTAGTCTAAATAACAGTGAATGGAAAAGAAAACTGCGTGTTTTATTTTAGTAGATTGGTTAGACCAGGCTGGAATTATAGTATCTATGGACGCTACTTTTCTGTATATGTTGAACTGCAGAGTGTTATTTAATTTACTTATTAATACATCCAGGAAATTTAGCAATTATCGTTTTCTTTTTCTAAAGTGAACTGGATGTTGTTTAGGTGAACCTGTCCACACACAGAAAATATCGTCCACATATTTCCAGTAATATAAGCTATTTGTCAAGTACATACCCTTGTAAGGTTTTGCTAAACACACGAAATACAACAGTTGGCAGCAAATATAAGTATATGACATCATACTGCCTGTAATACGATATTAAATCAACTTACTTTTACGGAACAACTTCGGTTTGGTGAGAACTTTATCACTACTACCTATGGTGTGCTGCTGAGATCTAACAAGATCGAAATCGCGATCCAGATCTGGTAATTTCGATAAATTTTTAACAAAGAACTAAATGCTCTTTATTCTTTTTTGAATATCGTTGACTATACTAAATAATTAATAAATTTTAATACATTTATGAAATTTACAGTAAAAATTAAAATAATTTTACTTGTAGATAAACAACAATAAAAATAAACACTTTATTTTAAAAACTGTTTAGAAAATATCTATTTTGCATTTAATATTTGGAATGAATTTCATATTTGGTATTTGAAATAGGGAATCGTTTCATGTTTTGCGCCTTCTATTTCAAATACATGGTTACAACTATTTTCACGTTTTCCTAAAATAGGTTTTTGTTTATAGGAACTACCGTTTATACTTTATACTCATCATTTATACAATGACGGTCTTGGTGCTAGCGCACCCATAGTCATTACTTCTTGGATGAATTCACGATTAACAAGACCACAACAAATTTTATTTCCTGCTAAATTTAGAAAAGGATTCTCGGGACACAGATTTATTATATCGTTAGCTGATCAACCCCCTTTTGCAGTAAAAAGGTATTTATAATAATTATTTTTACATGGTGTCTAAAATTGATACGCACTACAAATGAAGTAGTGATAACTAAAGTAGTTACTGTTAAAAATACACATAAATTAATAGAGTAAAGACAATCAGCTGAATCAAAACCAGTATCACTGGCCTACAAATTTCAACTTTGTTTCTGTATTCTTGTGTAAAATTTCATTTTCTTTTATGCTCGACTAAATCTCTAAAATCTATGTTTTCGCTCTAAAGTCAGGAATTTATGAAATAAACTGTGAAGATTGTGAACTTAAAAAATGTTGGACAAACAAAACGTGCTATTTTAACAAGATATAAAGAACATATCGCCCATTTTAGGCTAAATTAGTTTAAAACTAATCAAAGAAGTCTCTTGCAAATCTGAACTTAACGCTTGCATGCGTTATTTACATGATATGGTCTCAAAAAGGCTGTCTGGTTGTATTAACGGTTATTGAACACACACATTCGTGCAATCTATTTCCCTACTTGTCTGTCGAAGCATACATTTGTAAAGTTGTCTTTTCGATAGGCCTACAACATTGATTTTTTAAACACTTTACAAATGACATTGAACGTATTCAAGTTTTCCTCCCAACCCTTCTTCTACTTTCCACTATCTTTACGGTCCTCAACCACCGCCCCTACAAATAGACATAATTTCAAATTTTAGAATATCGAGCGGCATGGTCTAGTGCTCTAGATTATTACTTAGCATTCGGGAGGTCACCGGTTCGAACGCGGTCCGCCTGCTCTGGTCCAAGTTTTCTGTGGTTTCCTTGGATCATTTAGGCAAATACTGGGGCAGTAATATTCCACAGATAATCTTTCACTTATCTTCTGTCTTTATTTCGTCCGTCTCATCTTTCTCTCCCTAACCACACCAACCACCCATTCTCACGATTCCTGCAAGGAGGCTGAAGAGGGCCTTATGCCCTACCCTCCGGCTTTGCACTATAGTGTAGGTAGGAGGGACTGCCCGCCAACCAACATAGGTTGGTGTTCTGTCGGAACTGTGCAGCGTACTGATGAGAACCAATAAGTTCGAAATCGACTTACACATCTGAAGGTTTCGATAGAACGCTAACCAAAAGCAAATTTTTATTTTTGAAAAAGTCACGTTATCCATTATTTTTGTCAGTGGTTAAGTGGAGTCTCAACTTCAATAGCATAATTAAAAAAACCGATAAAGGTGAAAAGGATTTACGTAGTTTTTTATTTTTTATTACTCGATTATTAACATTAATCTATTGTTTTTTTAAAATAAAAAGGAGTCTTGATGATGAAGGAGATGCTACATGGGACGGGGTGGAAGTTAGACTTATTAAACTGATTGGATCAATCTTCAACTTTACTACAGATTTTCGTGAAGCAAATGAGATTAAATCTTTGGGGTATGTCATTTACTATCAGGTATGATAAACAAGAATTTAATTATGCTTTGGTAATTATTAGACAATCTGAAGCGGTTATTAAGCAAATTATACAACGAAAAGCTAACCTTGGTGTCGGCGGAATTTACGTAACCGATGAAACGATTTCTAAAGTAGAAATGTCTCAACCCTATACTCAGGATTGTGCCGCCTTTATATCCCTTACTTCTACCGCTATGCCAAGGTAAAACCTTTTGTGTATTGTAGTCCACTTTTAGCATTTATAGTCATCATTCTAGTGGAAGTGCACGTAATATTTGTTTATCAAGTAAATATTATTAATCATTTAAGTATTTGTGGAGTAGACGACTTATAATTTTCTACATTTTGTTTCATTTTATGAATCGTCTTCTGCTGACGTTTGTAGCTAACAATAGTATTTCCAATCTTTGACAAGGGCCTTGCGATATACTTGCCATAACTTGATACTACCCATGGCGTAACGATGAAACCCATGTACGAGGCATGTTTTTTAAGTAAGTACCGTTTTGAAATTTGCAAAGATATCTTAATAATTTTATTTTAACATGAAAGCCTGTAGTTCAATCTACTTTTCTGCATAATTTTCTTCAATATTGAGGCACTTGTCATAACGTTTGACTAGTTTTTAAATACCCTTCTCATAGAACTCCTGGCCGCTGACTTAACCACTGCATCACAACTGTTTTGACTTCGTCATCGTCTTGAAGACGCTGGACGCCCAGATGTTTCTTCAAGAGTAGGAACAAATAGTAGTCACTGGGCGCCAGATCAGGGCTGTACGGAGGATGATCTAGAGTTTCCCAGTGAAAAGATGTGACCAAAGAGATCTTTGGTCCGATTAGCCACATGTCAACGGGCATTGTGATGCACATTTGTGCGGCCATCTTTAAATGCTTTCACCCACTTCCTTATCATTCCATCACTCATAATGTTTTGTCCGTAAACTGCACAGATCTCACGATGAATATCAATCGGTTTTAGTCCTTTAGCACTAAGGAATCGTATAACAGTCCGGACTTCACAGTCCGTAGACAATGTAAAAAAGGGCGAATCAAACTGTAATAGCATCAGTGCGTAGGTGGATGGAGGTACTCAGTGTGCAGCGCTGCGGCGACAAAATTTCAAAACGGTACATACTTAAAAAACATGCCTCGTAGTTTCGGTACATTGTAAAATACGAAGTTAATGTTCTATATTATTTTAATTTGCTATTTTTTAATTGTTTTGTTACTAAATAGTCAAACAATTTCAAATAAAGTTACAACATCTAGTAATTTTCAGTTTTATTTAAGATTGAACATTTTATATCAAGTTCATAATATATTCGTCAGTTATTTTAATTAATTAATTATCATTTCATTCAAAACCCTACCATGTGCACCATTTTTTTAATGTTATATATAACTATAAATAATTATTAGAGAATAAAACAGGTTATTTTTTGAAAAGATGGCGAGCTATTATGGGACCTTTCCACTGGACGGTATGGTTAACTCTAACCGTTGTTTATCTTCTTGCTATTTTTCCGCTATCCTTCTCTGATAGACATTCACTAAAATATCTCTTTAAGTCTCCTGAAGAAATGGAAAATATGTTCTGGTATGTATTTGGGACGTTTACTAATTGCTTTACGTTTAAAGGGAAAAGATCCTGGACTCAATCTCACAAATACGCTACCAGGATTTTAATAGGTTGGTAAAGTACATTTATTGTTGTTATTCTGGATAATTACCTGCTATTTATATTCACAAGGTTTCTATTGGATATTCACCATTATAATAACTTCTTGTTACACCGGCTCTATTATTGCTTTCGTTACTCTTCCACCAACCCCTGAAACAACGGATACAGCACAGCAGTTTTTGTCGGGTCATTACCAAATTGGAACATTGGGTAAGTTTTAAATTACAAAATTTTCCGCTTTCAAATTATACTTCACACCTTTCGCTGCTCCAAACATTTTTTTAATAGAATAGGACTAGGAGACCTTTGAATGAGTAATATCAGGTTGATTGTGTTTCACTCAGGTAATCTGTGCAACATGGATATATGGGATATATTTCGGATTATATTTATCCCATTAAAATTATTTATTATCCTTTTTTTATTAAAACCGTATGAAATGATTTTTACCATACAAAACACTTAACTAAATCGATTTGCGATCCCTATAAAACTCCCCCGTTTAAGCTATCTATTGTTTTAATTTATAGATAAAGGAGGTTGGCAGCATTGGTTTAACGATACCACAGATCCAGTGACTCAGAAACTGTTGAAGAACCTGGATTTAGTTCCAACTGTTGCAGAAGGATTGAAAAATACTACTAAAGCCTTTTTTTGGCCTTATGCTTTCCTGGGATCCAAGGCACAATTAAACTATATTGTTAGAACATCTTTTACGACTAAGTAATTTTATATTATTTCTTAAATCACTGTTACTTTCTATTATTCACTATAATGAAAAAAAAAGAACACGAGAATTTGCGTATCCATAACTCCCGCAAGAAAATTTTTAGAATAAAATGAATATTTTTACCCTTAATCCAGCAATACTCGCCATTTTCAATTTATTGGACGTGTCCGCGTGTTAGCGACAAGAACATCTGTTTTTATTATATCTTTACTCTCAACTGTCTTAAAGTTGTTAAGTTTATATTGATACGTTAGATAAAAATCTGATCTGATGCATACATTCTATTAAATTTTCTACTTCCTGTATTTTTCTGAGTAGTTTAGAAATTTTTTAATTACTAATTTATTCGAATTATACTTCTTTTTTCAAACTAGCAGTTTTTTCTCCTTTTTCCATCTTTGGATTCATATCTGAACGATAATCTTGCAATTAATACTTTTATAACTTCTACTCTTAAAACTAATATCCAAAAACAAATTAAAATTTTTAGCAATTAAAATTTTAACTTTTTATGCTGCACTTTCACCAACCTAAATCAATACAGAAACAGAAACCAAACCATCCTAATATTTGTTTTTTTTTATATAAATTTTTAATACGGAACTCCAAAATCCGCAATATATTCTTCCCAACACTAGTGTATTCTCATAACAGTAACATCAAATAAAAATAAGAGGGCTTATATTTTACTATTCAATCCTTTTTGTCAATATTTAAATACGAAGGGTTACTATTTACATTCAACGGTAAGTATCCTTTGATACCTTGATCAGTATTTACACTAAATAGTCAGTATTCAAATATAAATGGTCATTTAAATCAAACTGTTCCAACAAGTACAAAATTGTAGAAAGAAATTTTTCTCGCTTAAAAAGGATAAAATCCTACCTGAGAAGCACTATGTCCCATGAACGTCTTTCTGGTTTAGCGCTAATGTCTATCGAAAAATAAATTTTAAATCAACTGTGCAAAAGACCACGATACCATAATAGATACATTTGCAAATTAGAAAGGCAGGCGTATTGATTTCTTGTATGAAACATTAAAGAAAATTATAAGCGCACGGTATAGCAGTCATTAATTTAAGAAAGCAGTAACTTCATTACATTAATTTCAAAAATTATTGGCGATACCGGAAAAGAAATAGTGCCTGCAAAAAATTATATAAACTGCTTTTTGGTTATATAGCTCAATCAATATTTCCAAATATAATGACAATATTGCAAATATACAGAATTACAAACGCAACTAAAGACTGACACTTTTCGAAATTAGAACTTTTAAAAAACTGTCTTTGATCATCAATGTCTCGAAAAAGCTTGAATACACTTGCAATAATGACCATTGCATATAATTTGGGAAATAAGCGACTTTCAAAATGCGTTTAAAGATTTCACATCGGAAAAACCGAGGAAAGTTGATATTTTGAAACCAAAAACATGATTGATCAAAATGATCATCTAAATGGCTTAATACGGCCCTGGTTCCAACTAACTCACCTAAGTGGCCTAACTAACTAACCTAATCTAGCATAATCTACCCAATAATAAATTTCGTTTATAGTGACCATTCGCAATTTATGTACTGATCGTATGGATTTAAATACTGGCCATACAATTTATTGTATCAAACATTATATTGTGAATTCCTGAATATACTTTGAATTTAATGTCATTTAACAAACACATTTTAAGCGATGTTTTACGTTAACCAAAATACTTATTACAATATGTACATTTAACTTATTTTAATTTAATTATATTGTTTTAGGAACAAGAGGACACTTCTCCATATAGCAAAGGAATGTTTCGTACCTTTTGGAGTTAGCGTTATATTCAATAAAAATGAAAATTATAGAGAAATTGTGAATAAAGGTTTATTACGAGCTGTAGAAAGTGGATTTTTGGTAAAATTTACTCATGATGTGGAATGGGACATGATCAGGAGTTCAACGGGAAAATTATTACAGGTAACTATGATAAACTGAGCAAGTGATTGAATTCGCGAGTGTTCACAAAATAATATTTTGATTAATACAGTTATACAAACTTAAGGTTCAGACTCATGCGCCGTGGTTCAAAATGAACAGTTAGGTTTAAACGTTTCGTGGGCAACTGCGGCTGCCATCTTCAGTGTATACTGCATTGTACTGCATATCAGCAGCCGTTGCAGATGAAAAGTTTAAATCTAACCGTTCATTTGGACGATCACCACACAGCTCCATCATACTGAGTCTCAATTCTACCAATGATTATTAAACGAAGTTATTGATCTCACAATTTTACAGTTAATAAGTTTACCAATCAAAATGTGTTACTTTAAGACAAAATTGTTTTTCGTTGCCTACCCTTTAAAAGTTAACTTTTGAGTTACAAAATCCCTATTGAAAAGAACCTACCTAGTTCTTAATATCTGTCAGTCAGTCACGGCAGTGCTTTATAAGTATAGATATTTCTGGATTTCTTTTATCATTCAAAAGACTCTTTTGCAGGATTCTACGTATAATTGATGCCAATAATTTTTTTATGTTTATTATTTTACACTAGTGTACTACTACTATTACTAAAACACCTATATCGTTACCTTAACGTAATATACAATTTCTGTTTTTCCGAAAAGAACTTAAAAAAAAAAAATTTTTTGTTGTTGTCTTTTTAACTCAATTATTCCAGAATATATCTGTATGTTACTATAACTTACTTATTCTGTCTGTTTCTATATGTATCAGTTCCTGAATATTTTCTAGATATTGTTCAAAACGCTGCAAGCAATTTATTTTGCAAGATACAGAGTAGAAATGAAACAGGGCATGACCTAAAATGATCCAGAGTAGATCAGGCCATAATAGGGAATGGTTTCTGTCAGGTACTAACACGGAATGCCCTCTTACGAAATCCCTTACTTATCCCAATTCGGCCCTGATTAAATTACCTGATCGTATCTCTTTCGGGGAACCCTCATCTATCTTGGTCCGATCCTGATTTGATTGCCGTATTTTAACCCAATAGGGACACCTTGATGTAGGACCGGATCGGTTCTGATATTATTATTTATTTTAACCCCCTCATGGAATCCCATAGATTTCCCAACTGACCCTGACAGTATTGTTATTTTTTAAATACATCTAGGAATCTTCTTGCTTCTTCTGTCGATATTCGACATCCCTCTTCAAATCGTTAAAACAAACCGTTTGTAAAGACTTTTTTAGTGGTCATTTTTAAGTACTTTGTATGAATATAGATACATTTTTGGAAGAAAAACAATAAATTTTAACTATATATTTTATAATGTATATTCTGTTGGTCCTTTTAATTCACCCGTAGTGCGAAAATGTCAATGGTGGTTCTTTTCTACGCACGTAGGTTAATCTGATTAGCACCAGACAAGGTACCGAGGTCAGGGCTGTGTAAAACAACCGAATCCAAATCGGAAAATTTCAGGCGTTACATACTCGATCCAAATTTTCTTTTTTAAGTCCTAATAGGGCAACTGTCGAACCCTATCTAGTGTTTTCGGGTAATTTATTAATATTATATTTAAAGAAAACTTATGAAAACTTATTGATTTACATGATTTAATTTTACAAACTGTTAGTAGTGAAAAAGATGAATGCATGAAGTGAATACTGAATAAAAAAATGTGTGCAATAGTTGAACAAGTAATATATGTCGCTGTCGGAGAAGAAGTGTTATTCAAAAATAGAAAGTTAGCATGCAAATAGTAAAGGTTATTTGTTTGAAGAATGCAGAGTGTAGCTAGATAAGAAACGGTAGTTTTATTAGGGATCGGGCAATGGTACTTTTTATGATTGATCGTTGCAGGCGAATGGCAACGAAGGGGTAGAAATTTTGACTTGTGTGTGAATGAAAGAAAATAAAAGAAAGCTGTTTCTGAGAATTGAAAACGCAAGACAGTAGAAAACAAGTTTGTAGAAATGGCATGCTCAATACAATATATATATACAGATCGCTATACCTACTTATTTTCTACTGGGGATCTACTAACTATACCGTCCTTATTAATTTTAACAGCAATTTCTAAATTAGATTCGGAATTAATAACAATAGAATAAGTAATAGTAGGGCGTGATTGATAAATCAACTTAAAAATGTAGGCGTAGCTCAATTGTGCATCGAATACAGGTAGTCTTTGAAAGATTAAAAGATTAACCATCCCCTACTGTGGGCAGGTAGGTATGTGCATACGCGCAACGATCACAAAACAATGAGGTAATCTAATGTTATACGTCAATTATGCGCTGATTACCCTGGGAAACGTAGAGTAGATCGGGCATCCGATATAAAAATTATTACTGTAACATAAGCACTTTGATGTTTTTATTTTGGGGGGACCTAAAAAAGAAGCTTTTCTCTTAATATTTGGGTCAGATTCCCACAAATTCATTCACCCGTTTGTTCTTATCAAAATTCTTTCCTCGTCGTGCCTCCTTCAGTGAGACAAACAAATAAATATCTGATGGAATGAACTCTGTTTTTGATGGTTTCTTTAAATAGCTCAGAAGTATGATGTCGAGCGTTATCTTGTAAGAGAACCACGCCATTTCTTTGAAATCCTCGATACCTCCTTCTTTCTGCTTTTACTTTGTACAAAAGCAAGTAATATGGGCTGTATCTTTTGACTCTGAATCCAATATCCTTGTATTTTTGCATTAATTCTCTTGGAACACACCTTGCACATATTTTGGAGGACTGAAGCTTCTTCCTCATCATGTCAAAACTGTACCGATACTTTTTCTGCTATAAATGTTCAACAGTAACACATCGGTCTTCATGAATAATAACAACCGGCCAGAACGCTGTTCATTGGTTCGAGATTCGACCGTTTTGGAAAAGTTTTACCAACTTATAAATATTTCCCCGGTTGATAGGTACAACTTTCTCCATACTGTTTAGTTATTAAAGAATAAATGTTAGCCAGTTTTTCACCCTCATAAAGCAAACAACAGATCATTACCGTTAATTGTACTCGCCAACGATAATTGAAATTTTGAGTGGAAGCTTTTCAGAGTACAAAAGTAGAAACAACTTTTTGGGCATTTTGTTGATTTATTATTTCCTTCTTTTTAGTTAGAAAATTCTCTTCTCTGTGGTTCCTGCAAACCTAGTTCACTTATTTATTTAACAATTATTTATTTACAACTATTTATTTAATCACATAAACACTACTAACAAACTTAAACTACTTATTTATTTGACAAACAATAATGCACTTTGTTTATGTTACTTTGTATCTCGCCGTTGAATTTTTAATTACGTTGGAAATCAACAGTCTCGCTTATTAAAATCTTGCGTTGAAAATGCTCACAACGTAAGTGAGCGAAACACTTATCCGCATTTTTCTTAAAGTGTTGTGGTAAAAACATTTTTTAAATTTTACTAGAATAAAGTGAGAGCACATTATTCTTGTCATTTTGGAGGTATCAGATAAGCTCTTAGACTTTCGAAAAAACTAACTTTTGATAGTAGGTATTTAGGGCGTAAATTCTGTAAAAGAAAACACACCGACCGACACCTTTAAATTCTATAACAAATTTAAGGTATCCTACTAACAATATAAATATCAAAAAAGCCATAATCATTGCTACTTTTAATTGCTTTTAGTTGATAATTGTAAATGAACGGAGTAAAAAAATCCTTCAAATATAATTACCAATTTTAACATATATTTTTTTGTGTTAACTGATAGTTGACTTCTTTGTTTACAGTATACGTGTTTGAGATATAAGACAATTTGTTCTTTCTTATTTTTATTTTAGGCGAATTCCGGCGGTTTTCTGAAGATAATGATAGAAGACAGAGCACTAACGTTGAAAGATACGGAGGGAATGTTTTTATTACTAGGATTTGGAATTCTTTTAGGAGGAATATCCCTTGTCACGGAGTGGTTAGGAGGATGTTTCAATCTCTGTCGAAGAAGACGCTCGTCGACGAGCTCATTATCTAGTAACCCGTTTTCTTTTGAAGATTTAACCCCAAGAGAAAAAATTGATTCTATAGCTTCATTACATTATCATGAAGAAAATTTGACGGATAAAAAGCATGAGAACCTGAATTCCGACGCAATGGAGGATAAAATGACAGATGACGATATAAAAGAGTGCATTGATAAAATTTTGGATTTCTCTGAAATGCTCGATGGTTTCAATAATGAACAAAAAACCAATGAAGAGGGCAAAAAATACCACATAAAAGTAGCTAAAATGTCATCAGAAGACTTCAAATAATGTTTAATCGTGTCCTAAGTAAATGATATGCTTTTTTGGAGCACAAAAATATCACTCAGCACGATGCCATAGATTAAGAAACAGAAACTGCCATTCAAACAATAATTATACATATTACGATAGCCATAATGTAAAGAAGCATTTTATAATTTCTGAAAAAATTAAATATCGGTATGTTACAACATTGCATAAATTACCTGGCGGCAAAAAAAAACTTTTGTTTTTACAGGCAAAGCATTTTGAAAGAACTGATAATTTTATAATTATACCAGGTAATGCACGTTTACAAGTTCCTTCCAATTCGAATTAACCACTAATTTTAGTTTAGACTAGACGTTTCTGAAGGCAGTGTTGGTTTCAAAAACAGCTAACTAGCGTTTAGGCGAATTGTAAGTTATAACGTCAAACGAAGAGATAAAGGATATTTTAATAGTTTGTATTGTTTTTGGGATTATATATCTATTTCATTTCACAGCATAATTAAACGTAAGCTAGGTACTGTAATGCCAAATGAAATACGTAACAATCCGGCTGAACATTTAAATAGTCGTTATTGAAAAAAGCACTTCCTTCAAAAGCGTCTAGGCGGAATTGAAAGTGGATGATTATTCGAATAATGACTACGATACATACTAAACAAGTAAACTTGCCACAATTAATACACGGAGCACTGTAAATGCATGTGTGAAGGTATATCTGTAGATACTGATTGTGAATGTATAGAGATCATTCTCGAAATAAATCAAAAAAATGTATTTTAAATTATTTTTTCTGTATTAACACCACAATTTATATTTGAATGCTGCTGGAATGCATATACTATCTTTTCAGAAATCAGTTACCTTGTAAATACGATACTGAAAAGTAGCGAACTAAAACAAAAACAAATATACGTACTATTAAGAAAAAAACAAAACACTTGATATATGTCCCACAATTTTAAAACATGTGTTTTGTTGTTTCTTAATATTTATTAAACATGTTCCACCAAGAGCCAAGCCAGAATTCAATTTCGTAAATATAACATACAGTTTTGAAAATCTCTGCAGTAGTATAAATTAAATGAAACAATTAGAATCTTTCACTTGTTTGATTTGAGTCCACTCCAAAATCCCGACAGCCATATTAAAACGTTGATATGGCAGTATGTCGCCATCTTCCTACTTTTGCTGCTATTGCTGTATTTCATAACGTTAGACAAGGCCTTACTAGGGTATCATCTTGTCTAACTGAATCGGCGGCGCAGCTTATATATGTTAGATTTAAGTATTTGATAGGTAAGTGTTTCATGGGCCAAAGGCAATAATTTCTCACAGAAATTCTCACGAGTTAAGTGTTAGTTAAGGGTATTTGATGGATGGGTGTTTGATGAGCCAAGGGAGGTGGTGCTCGAGTAACATTAACTTTTCTCATGGTGTTTTCCACGAGTTTAAGTAAGCAGCCGTACTTCACCGATATAGACTAGGGTTTATTAAAATAAGAAATTATAAATATTGGTACAAGGACATTCATCCCTCAGATGTGTTTTGGATCTTGAGTAATAATGTTATTATCTTCAGTTTAGTTGTTTTCTTCAGAAGTTAATTGTATTATCTTAAATTAGCTGAATTACAACTAAACAATGAAACACTCTCCAGGACGATAGTTGGATTAATAAAAGTGTTTATTAATATTGCAACGTATCGACCAATTAGCCCGCGCTATCTCTACATATTAGTTCGACATAATAAATTTATGTTATCTGGAAGTTAATATAATTAAGATATAACATATACGTGATAGGACACGTAAACCAAATTAATAACAACAAAAATAAGTTCTTGGTTAACTAATTTATCGAAGCTACCAGACGTGGATCGCGATTTCGATGTTATTAGATCTCAGCAGCACTTCAAAGGCGTGTCCTATCCAATGGCTTCTCGTGGTCAATTTTCCAGGAGGGTCAAAATTGTCAATTCTGAAAATGTCTTTACTGATTTTTATTTCAAGAAAAACATGATGTCAGAGGTGTGACAGCAGCTATTGGTTAAAAATAAGTACATATATGACAAAAAAATATTAATTTACACCACAAGTTTATAAACCGATCTACAAAAAACTGCTAACGAACAAAAACACCTTGGAAAATACTGTATTTTCTTCGCGGCGGCTGTTGACCCAAACCTTGCCATTACACTGCTTCAGAAAGCCGTATAACATAATTCAAATTAGATCGGGAAAACTCGGCTGACACTCGTCTCCGTTTAAACCGATGCGGTCATCGCTGGCTGCCAGCCCGGTTTATGCCAACTGCCAACGAATGAAAATCAATAATCAAATCAATACCACCAAGGAGATACAATAGTTAGAATAAAAAGGGACTTTCCAAATTTAAAACGTAATGTGGCGGCTTTTTATTACTCGCCAGACATTTTTGTAAATATGTATTTGCTTCTTATGTTGTATTATGCTATTATTTGGTATTTTAGTATGTAAATATAATTATAAATATTTCTATTCTAAATACTATTCTTCTATACTATTTTATTGCTACTATGCAAACATCTATTCAAATACTTCTGTTCGAATTCTTTTGTGTCTATACCTTTCTATTATACTCTGTGTAAATTAGTTTATTACTTGTACTTTCCTATAATCCTTTAACATTCAGATTTCGCTTACTAACAGCATGACATCTATGGTTCCTGTTCCTTCTTAATTGCATTTTAATGTTAGGTTTGTTTGCCATCTAAAGGTCTTTAAACTTTAATACAATTTCTTGAAAATACTGTATTCAAATCTCATCCCTTTCTGATTGGCTCCCTTCTGTAATCAAAATTCATCTAGCTCCTCCCTAATAGTTTTCTTAATATTTTCTTTTCAAAAACACTTTACTTCCTATCTGCTCTCTCTACATTAAACATTCCGTTTTAATTAAAGATGTTATTGTTTCAATTGTGTTTTATTTTATTTTGGTTTAAACTGATAAAGTATTTCTAATAAACATTAACAACAAAAATAATGAAAAAATATATTATTTAATTTATATCATTATTATACTTTTGTTTGGAAATATATTAGGAGGAGGGGGGTCATTGACCAAATCACCTAATGGAGGAGCCGCGCCTGGTCCTATTACGTCAAAGTGATATCCTAATAAGGTCTTGTCTAACGTTATGAAATACGGCAATAGCATCAAAAGCAGGTAGATGGCAACGTACTGCCATATCAACGTTTTATTTAAATCCTCTTTAAACCGAGCTCTAGTTATTTGGTAAGCAATTTACTTCCGTCTCGGCACTTTCTGCCCTTGCCCCCAAACCGAACGATCGTTTTAGAAGGCCCTGTCACCTTCTACAATGAGCAGTCACCCCTCCCACTCGCCGCCAGCCATCTAGCTTCGCTTTTCAGCGCGAGTGCCCACCCAACCGATTCACCAACGATTCCTCCCTCCCCACCTCCTAACCTAATCCTATTCCCTCCCCCTTTTCCCCAGGATGTATAACTTTCGGGTTGAGCTCCCATCTCGAGGAAGGGTTTTAGTCGGTAGGGACCACGGTGAATCCGATACTACCCTCTCGGGGGTGTCTTTTGAAGATTTCCCCTCCTCGAGAATAATATAAACAAAAAAAAATAAGTAATTTATTGAATCTGCCTATGGCGTGCTGATGAGATCTAACAGGATCGAAATCGTGATCCACGTCTGGTAGCTTTGATAAATTACTTGATCAAAAACTTATTTTTGTTCTCATAATAAAAATTGTTTGGATTGTTTTTTGGTATTTTAGTCAGTTGAAAATTTTAAATTTACTTTTTTGGTTTTATTGGAATATTTTTTACTTGTACAGGGGTAATCGTCCAAAATATGACGATTTCGATACAGCGGATACCTGTAAAAATTTGTAGTTTGTAGCAATTACAATTATTTACCTAAGGTTGTGTTAATGCTAATTAGCCTTAAGCTCTATAATACAAATTGTTTTGACACTGATTTGCGATATCATGTTCCAACCCTATTAAAGAACATAGTTACATAAATATTTTATAAAGTGTGTAGAGTGTAACATTTAATTGTGATATCTAGATAATCTAAAAGAAATATGTCTATTAACTATGTATACGAGAAAAAACAAAAAGCATTTCTTAGTATCAAAGGCTATGAACGAACTTTAACTTTAACAGTGTAAATTTCTGCCCGGAATTATATTATTTGTATAACTCATACGATTTTTCTTAAGTCTTTCTTGAAAGCAACCCCAAATAGATAGATAAAAACAGACAGTGGCGGTATATATACTATTGTAATTATAATATGCATACAGAGGTTAAAGGTATGCCACTATTTGCAAGTAGCAGTCATGGCTTTCTCCCTTCTGGGAAATTTCGCTCAACAGAAATCGTATGGGCTCTAACTGTGTAACATATTTACAAGTCATTTGCTTGAAGGAAAAAAGTACATATTTAATTTCTTTTTCAGCCTTCGATGTATTCTCTAAAGCCATTTCCGTGCTTTCTCGAAAGTTTCAGAATATCTTATTGAAACTAACGAGGAAGATGGAAGATAGCCCTAAAGATTTTTAATTCATTTTCTAGTTTCCCTCCACACTTTAAACACAACATAAGGAAGAAACTACAAAAAAATAAATACTAACTGATGATTTCCGTTTTGATGATAACGTAATTCAGTTCAGCCCCTTCTGTTACCCATGTTCTAAAACGCAAAGAAATGGAGCGACAGAAAAAGGGAAACTGAATTACAAAGATGACATTGTCTTTGAAGCCCTTCAAGTTCTACCCAGTATCAATATCATTTATGTTAATCATAACTTCCTAATCGACTGAATGAATGCTGAGTTCAGTATTAAAATAAATTTCTTGTAACGTTGAAAGTTTTTTTAATTCAAGATGAGAATAAATCGATTTGCACTTGATGAAAGTTGTTCATAATAGAAAAGAAAATCACAAAACGATACTTTTCACATTCAACCTGACGAAGATACTGTATTAGCGAAACAATTGTTATTATTCAAATATATTTTGTGAAAATATCGTTTTGTGATTTTATTTTCTATTTTTGTAATTCACTGAGGCTACTGAAAACCCTTATCATTTGTCCAACCTAACATGTAGGCTGGGAACCTAGAGAGCTATCTATATTAGGCTCTCAGTTGGCATGAAGCCAGGCTGGATACAATGTTAGGCTATGCACATTATGCAGGTTTGGCTCACGAAAGAGCTTTGCATAGATATTTGGCAGAGAGACCAGCGGACATCTCCGACAAAGCATTAGTCAAGTTTCCTGCTGAATAAATGTAGACAGCGTAGTGAACGCCAATTGTAGAAATTTACTAGATATTGTAGGATTCGTAAGGTTTAACAGGGTCTGTGGCGTGCTGATGAGAACCAATGAATAAGTTCGAATTCGCGACACACGTTTGGCAATTTCGATAGAATTCTCACCATAAACATATTTTTGTTTCCGGTTACGTCCCTACCACATACTTAGCTACACCGTAGATTCAGTTTAACAAGTCAATATCCTTATTAGAAAAGAACCTTGTTGAACATTACTAAATCCCACAATAGTTGGAAATTTCTACAGATGACGCTGTCTCTATTTATTATTCAGCGAGAAGGTTATAGATAAATTTGATTCTATGAACTATCGTATAAACTGTTAAAAATAACGTAGAATAAAACACAATGTTATTTCACTAATTTTTATTGAACTCGACAATATTGTTTCGATCGTCAGCGATCATTCTCAAGAGTACTTAAACTGCTAAAAATGATCGCTGACGATCGAAGCAATATTGTCGAGTTCAATAAAAAATAGTGAAATAACATTGTGTTTTATTCTACGTTATTTTTAACGGTTTATAAAATATTTCACAAACTATCGAAAGTATATAAGATCAAATTAAGTTTCAAAGAAATGTTTGAAGAAAACGCGAACCGCCACTGTACTCAATTGATTGTTTTAATTATATTTACCATGAATTCCTTCAAGCTCCAAAAGTACATTTTAGACAAGTTCTTAATTTTATTGCGGCGTTTAGTTAACTAAGTACCTACCTTAATACACGCTAGAAACTTAATGGCGTTTTTTTTTTTTAAAGAGGCAAATATTAAATGATAACACTCGTACTCACCACGAGTGGTGTAGAAAACCAGCGCTCTACACGCTAGGCTGGCCAACTTGACTTCATCAGTGAACGGCTAAAACAAAATAAACAGAATGTTATTTTCTTTTTATTTCAACTGTCATGAAAATTTTTAATATACTTCATGAAAAAAGATTCTTAGACGAAGATGACATGTCCAAAAAAGAAAGAATTAAAATCTTTTTTCGTCTGAATATTAAGGATCACAGATCCCACATTTTTGGATATGCTATCTTTGTTGGGATTGTGTGAAAATAAAGTTGTAAATCCCAAGTGCAAGAAAGTGTGCGTTATAAATATACACCTCGGATTCACAAACAAAACAAGGTTCGTTGTATCAGTGTCTTAGAAAGTAAATATTATTATAGTCCAACTGTTCTGTCGAACTATTTAATGTATTCTATAAGTAGTTTTATTTAATGTTCTATTTAGTAAAATTAATTTCAAAAGTTTAAATTGGTTGTCAAATTTGTTCAAGGGAATAGTTATACGGGTTTAGTAGGTAATCTGTTTACTCCTAGAATAGAGCATGTATTGACAAATTGATTAAGGCTTTCGCAGCCAGTTGACGAACTGATGTTATCCTTCTTCGGGTATACAGGCCGTCGTCGGTTGGAATTGCTTCCTAACGTTTCGCTAGCACGAGTGGCGAGCTTCTTCAGAGGTCTATCCATTTTCGCTGTTGGTTGTAGTCTACAACTCGTGCTAGCGAAACGTTAGGAAGCAATTCCAACCGACGACGGCCTGTATACCCGAAGAAGGATAACATCAGTTGTAGACTACAACCAACAGCGAAAATGGATAGACCTCTGAAGAAGCTCGTCACTCGTGCTAGCGAAACGTTAGGAAGCAATTCCAACCGACGACGGCCTGTACACCCGAAGAAGGATAACATCAGTTGTAGACTACACCCAACAGCGAAAATGGATAGACCTCTGAAGAAGCTCGCCACTCGTGCTAGCGAAACGTTAGGAAGCAATTCCAACCGACGACGGCCTGTACACCCGAAGAAGGATAACATCAGTTGTAGACTACACCCAACAGCGAAAATGGATAGACCTCTGAAGAAGCTCGCCACTCGTGCTAGCGAAACGTTAGGAAGCAATTCAAACCGACGACGGCCTGTACACCCGAAGAAGGATAACATCAGTTGTAGACTACACCCAACAGCGAAAATGGATAGACCTCTGAAGAAGCTCGCCACTCGTGCTAGCGAAACGTTAGGAAGCAATTCCAACCGACGACGGCCTGTACACCCGAAGAAGGATAACATCAGTTGTAGACTACACCCAACAGCGAAAATGGATAGACCTCTGAAGAAGCTCGCCACTCGTGCTAGCGAAACGTTAGGAAGCAATTCAAACCGACGACGGCCTGTACACCCGAAGAAGGATAACATCAGTTGTAGACTACACCCAACAGCGAAAATGGATAGACCTCTGAAGAAGCTCGCCACTCGTGCTAGCGAAACGTTAGGAAGCAATTCCAACCGACGACGGCCTGTACACCCGAAGAAGGATAACATCAGTTGTAGACTACACCCAACAGCGAAAATGGATAGACCTCTGAAGAAGCTCGCCACTCGTGCTAGCGAAACGTTAGGAAGCAATTCCAACCGACGACGGCCTGTACACCCGAAGAAGGATAACATCAGTTGTAGACTACACCCAACAGCGAAAATGGATAGACCTCTGAAGAAGCTCGCCACTCGTGCTAGCGAAACGTTAGGAAGCAATTCCAACCGACGACGGCCTGTACACCCGAAGAAGGATAACATCAGTTGTAGACTACACCCAACAGCGAAAATGGATAGACCTCTGAAGAAGCTCGCCACTCGTGCTAGCGAAACGTTAGGAAGCAATTCCAACCGACGACGGCCTGTACACCCGAAGAAGGATAACATCAGTTGTAGACTACACCCAACAGCGAAAATGGATAGACCTCTGAAGAAGCTCGCCACTCGTGCTAGCGAAACGTTAGGAAGCAATTCCAACCGACGACGGCCTGTACACCCAAAGAAGGATAACATCAGTTGTAGACTACACCCAACAGCGAAAATGGATAGACCTCTGAAGAAGCTCGCCACTCGTGCTAGCGAAACGTTAGGAAGCAATTCCAACCGACGACGGCCTGTACACCCGAAGAAGGATAACATCAGAGCATGTATTGTCGGTTGTAAATTACAAACAGTCTAGTTAAGTCTTCACTGTTAGATACAGGCTTTTGGCCTCTATTTGTATTTTTGTAACATAAGTTTTTCTCGATTAAATAAGTGTTAAGTTGGAGTTTTTGTGTTTTAATAATCCGAAAAAATATCGTCGCTTACGATTAGTTTCTAGAGTGACATTACATTGCTCAAATAATAAACGAAAGCGATATAAAACACCAACATTATTATATTTAGGTAGTTTACGTGTATTAAGACCAGCAGAAAATTTCTATTTGCTATAGTTGTTCTACTTATCACTACCCAAAGACATCGAAGACCTGGAGCAGCTAGCGGGGTGCATGACTACCTGTTGGTAGTTTTCTTTATATAGCAGTTTGAGTAAGTCAGTCAGTAGTGACACTTTTAGTTACTATTTAGTCCTAATCTGTGTATTCCGCAGTTTGAACTAAACTTAAGTAATATATAATAATATTTACAATAAACTTAAATTTAGTTCAAACTGCGGAATACTAAATAGTAACTCATATTCATTATATCGGTATTTCATTCACTTCGGAAAAGAAAAGTATGAGAAAATACCGCACGTGTTTTCACGGCGAACAATCTTTCTCTAATAATCTTTCGGAATCAACAGTGTAATTCAATGCCAGTAAGGGTATTAGCCCTCGGCGTAGTTGTTTCGGTTGATTCCATATGTATATTTATATTTAAACTATTTTTGTTAACAAATTTATTATACAACGTAATTACAACCTGATAATGTTTTGTCAACTCCCTTAAGCTAATCCTATGTAATATTTGAATAGATAAATACTATTAATCGTGAGTGACAAATTAATAAAAGGCGACAATCAATTACAATACTTACTGGGTGTTCATAGGGTAATTAGTACAGGACAACTCCAGTTGCTTCAAGATGCTCAAGATGATTACGACGTTTCCTCCATCGAAAGTCTTTTGAAGTTTTATTTCAACAAGTGTCTCATAAGTACGCAATACTGAACCAAAAAGTAACTCATAATTAATCAACGGTATCTAAAACAAGTTTTAATTTATCTATATTTATTAAAATGCACTTAAGTAAATATTTATTTCTAAGGTTTAGTATCATACAGAGAACTTGTTTTCAGCCCCATCAAAACAACGATATATAATCATCAAGTAGAAATAGATAGATAGGTAAGTTAATATGATAACATCAATAATTAAAGTTATTTATAAATAAGCCTTACCATTATTCTTGTAATGAACTTGGCGTAAAATATTCCCATGTGTTTACTTTTCCTCCCATTAAATATATGTATACTCATAAGTTCTAAAACTGAAATCATAAAGTTAATATGTAGCTCTAGATTCTAAATTACATAATAATAACCTCATAACATATTTGGTGTAAACGTTTCCGAAGTTTTTATATTTTTTTCCATGATTTATCTCCACCGTTACAAGTTCCACATCTATAATCACAAATATAATATGTATTCTATACATTTATAATGACTATTCATTTAATAGTAAAACATTTTGTAATGTTTCAAAAGGTTTAGTATAAAACTCTACAATAGTTTTGACTGATTCAGTCTTCTTCAAAAGTACATCGGAATCATATTTTATTTACATATTTAAAAAATGTTTTACAAGAAGTTTACTTGTAATAAAACCATTTCTGTTCTGTTATATTATTCTACTAGTTTGCACTGATTGCAAAAGTGCACTAGACGCCTTTAGAGAGTTTATAACAAAGTTAAAGCTGACAACATCAACAGGCTAGTCTGCGAGGACAACCTTGTGAAAGCAGGTGCACAACAGTATCTCATCGACCCAAAACCCGCTATTGGCATCTGCGGTAGCCTAATCAAGCATAGGGACTGGGAAATACAATCAGAGTGTAAGTAGGCAAAGGCCTTCATCTTTTCTACAAGACTGAGAAAAACAATTTCTCAGCCTCGCCAGGAAGAAAGCCAATACTCTTGTAGAAATCCCAGTTCATAACCAAGGTTCGCCTCATGTCTTGTGTAGCCAAACAACGACAACACGAATTGCTTATTACGGATGAATTTCATTTTTGTTCCCGTGCGCCTGGATTGTGCTACGCTCATAGATTCGCAGAACGTTGGCACAGAGATTCATGATTTATTCACTAACGATTTAATTTTAACTATAGTCTATCTCTAGGTCCTTCACCAAAAGAATGGTGAAATCTGCAGTTTTTCTATCTGTGTTGGTAATCAAACAAAGTGCCCCACCATGAGATCCGTCGTTTTACCCAACTGTTTTGAATTCCCTTCTACAGGCTATATCTCGATCTTCCAGCAAGTCTTTCTGTCTGTGTTAGTTCTCATACCCGTTCGATAATCAAACTGTATTGAAACATATCACTTAGAATTCCATCGGCGCATCATTAACATTGTGCACTCGTTCAGTTATTCCATTGCCAATTCCACTATGCTACTTGATACCCACCGCTATGTCTGGCTCTCAGCAAAGCGTGAACTCGCGTGTAGTAGAATTACTTTTCAATAAACCACTCCATCTTAAATAATCTGCCTTAGCGATCGCGTAATCTTCATGCACAAAGCTTTGGTCACTTCAACCAAATGAATCTTCTCCGCTAGGATGACCTGATGCTCTTGCTTCAGCCTCCACATGTTAAATGGAGCAATTCCTACAACCTCAGCTAAAACGGGAGGTCATAGCCTGTGAAGCAAACATGAGACAAAAATTTTTGACTCTAACATTTCCAAAGACACCTACAAGATTTAGCAATACCATTTTCGGTTTACTATACTCCATCAGACAGGATGTATTTTCACCGAACGAGGAGAAACGTCGTATCTCGTATCTCCGAGTACATCCCGAAGAGTCTATGAGGGTACAAATGTAATCAATCGAAATTTCCCGAGAAACAGCTAACGCAGGTAATTACTTACGATAGATACTCCACAACACTGCACATGCAGCAGGTCCTGTAATTATCGCAACAACTGTGCACTACGCGATAGAAAATGAAATGACAATTTAATGCGAAAAGTGTGTTGTTTTTCGTAGAATCGTATTGTTTCTAAATTAAAAAATAAGCTCATTGTACTAATTAGTGGTTACAAGTTGAATGAGTTTTAGTTGGTGTGAGGAATTTAGCATAATAAACCTTACGGAATGTGTGTTTTGTATATTCCCTCCTCATTAACAAATAAACAAGCGTGATCATGACTAATGCCAAGACTAGGCTAAGTCAGCTTCTCACGCCTCCCAACTTTAGCTTTTCTAAAAACAAAGCGGAAACATTAGGTCATCGTCTGATCATAATTAAACACTTTGGTTCTAATTTTGATTAAGTGAATTTGGTAAATTAGCTTCTTATCTTCTTCAAAATTAATTCTTCAAAACTTTATCGATTGTAATTCGTTTGAAAAGAATTGATCAACCCCATCCAACGTTTAGTACCCAGGGTCGCAGAGGCCACGGAAGTCAGTTTGACACTCTGAAACACAACAGTGTGGTGTAGAAGGCAAGGGAAAACTACCACATTATGTTTTCCCATGTACAACAAACTAAAGCTCAAAAGATGGTGTCATCTGGAGTAATAGGCCAAACATAAATAGCCACAGTGTTATATAGGATGGAGTCTACGGATGCTTGATTGAAATCCATAATGAGATAAAAAACACAATATTGTAATTTCAATAATTAGACCTACCATTTACTCCAATCGATTCGTCCTCCCATACCTATGTACTCAAGGTTGATCCATAAAGGAACGCATATGAATCTAAAGAAACAATTGAGAACATATAAATTATAATTTTTTGTCAAAATACGATCATGTTAATATTTAATTTTAAGCTTTCCTCTCAGAGATAGAGTTATATCAGCCCCCTCAAAACAACAGCATATAATCATCGAGTAAGTATAGTTTAGCTGTTCCCAACAACAATACTTTCCTATGTAAAAAGCTGGTAATAACTAATACTTACCAGTTGTTAGCGTACCATATTCCTCCGCAAGTAGTTGTACTTCTAATGAGACAGCTCCTCAACTGCAAATTCTCAAACTAAAACCAGAGAACTTGTTGTACAATCAACATATACCAACAATAAAACTACAAAAATTTATCGTTATTCCCGTAAAATACTAGAAATAGGAATGATTTTTCCAACCGCTCAGTTTTTATTCTTAGAAGACAACCAGCGACATCTATTAGCCCTACAGAACAAATTACTGAATAAAAATTAACGTACGTAGGTCTTCAAACAAATTAAAAACGTTTTTAAATATAAATTCGTTTGAAGTTACTAAAAGTAAGTCCCTTGTCTGTGATATCTGAAGATAGACCCGCAAAATACACTTTCTCATCAACTAATTCAAGCAACTACAACACCCCACAATAAATAAATTAACAATTTCAAATGTCTTTGGGATAACAAAAACTCAGCCACTTATGTAAGTGAACGTGTTAATCGCAAATGCCACTGGGCAAATGTTAAACGTTGGATAATGGTCAAAAGCACTTCAAACACTAAAGGGTAAAAACCGACCTCTCCTAAATAAGGAGCGAATCGTAATTTCGCCGTACTTATTAAAGTATGCATTTACACAAAATTATTAATCTCTAATTTTACTCTCAAAATAAAAACATCTTTTCAGCCCCATCAAAACACCTGTCTATAATCATCGAGTACAAATACTATTACATTAATAACTGACACACCCGCTAATTGTGCTTCACCATTAATAATACTTACTGAGTTTTACGTCTTCTTGTTTCAAGAATATAAAGACAGTCCACCGATAAAGTTGCTACTCCCTTCTAACGGTAAAGGTTTAGAACTGGTATGACCCAAATGCGTAAATTTGACTCTTTAAGCAATGGATGGTAGACCTAAGAAATATATTCAAAACACACTGTAATTTAACCGTACTTTTTAAAATATTTTTATAGATATGTTTGTTTATCAATGTTACTCTCAGAATGAACACTTCTTTTCAGCACCTTCAAATCAACCTTATATAATCATCGAGTAAAAATTCTTCAAGATCACAAACCAACAGTTAAGTATCATGAACCATATTACTTACCGAGTTTTGCGTCAGATAGATTCAAGATAGTCAAAATGGTTCCTTCCGGTAAAGCCGATAAGCACTTCAAACGGTAAGGGTAAGAACTGGACTCTCACAAATACGATGAATTGACGCATGGACCAATGTATTCCTACCTAAACAGTATTTTCAAAACAAATCGTATTTTCGCCGTATTTATTAATGTATGCATTTGCATAAAATTAATCTCTAATTTTACCCTCAGAATAAAAACATCTTTTCAGCCCCATCAAAACACCTGTCTATAATCATCGAGTACAAATACTATTACATTAATAACTGACACACCCGCTAATTGAGCTTCATCATTAATAATACTTACTGAGTTTTACGTCTTCTTGTTTCAAGAATATAAAGACAGTCCACCGATAAAGTTGCTACTCCCTTCTAACTGTAAAGGTTTAGAACTGGTATGACCCAAATACGGAAATTTGACTCTTTAAGCAATGGATGGTAGACCTAAGCAATATATTCAAAACACGCTAGAATATAAGCAAGGACCTCGCTAGGTCATCTACTTGTCCAACTGAATCGACGACGTGCTCATAGACCTGATAGGCACGTAAACATTGTTTTTAAGAACAGTGTAAGTTCTTGTTTTGTAGTGGATCGCAATTTCGAAATTATTAAGTTTCATTAGAACACCATGGGCAGCCTCGATAAATAACCGACCAAATTGAAGAACCTCCTTAACAAATAGTAATATAAAATTACTGGACGTTTAACCGTAGTCCTTGGTTGAGGTAGGTAAGGTATATTCAAAGGTTCGTTACTTGCACTGGTCAGTTCCATCAGTCCTAAAGCAGAAATTGTTAACAATCAATAAACGAAAGGCTTTTAACAAACTACAATTGTTTTCACTCTATAAGCTTGTAATCAGTTATTAAGAGTCACTTCATTTATGTTTCTGAAAGAGAAACCGCAAAAAAATATTGTCATCATTTTATTAAAAGAACTACTGCATCTCCCAATAAATCCCTTAAAAGCATTAAATGATTTTCAAAGTGGAAAGCTGCCAGAAAAATACGAGAGCAAATATTATCCCAAAAAGATAGTAAATGAGAAAATTCTGTAATTTTATGAATATTGGTAAAATGTTTGATATGCCCTCTTTTACTGAAGCTTGCAGGAAGCAAAACTTAATGCCCTTAAAATTTTAGGGAATACCATATAGTAAAAACATACATCGTCCAAAAAATTACAGCAGCGAAGAAGAGAAATTAAATCTGATACTATTTTTAAAGATTCCGTGCTGGTAATATGTAGGTAAATCAAGCAATCACTTATTTCAAGTAATACTTACCCTTCGATAGAGAAGAAGTGGCAACTCGTTGGTCGGCAGTGAACATCTATGTAATAACAAAAAAGAGATATAAATGTTAATTGGACAAAGATGCGTTGTTACTAGATTCTGGAATAGTTTCAGATCCTGCTTATTTCTTCACGACTTTTTCAGAACACACCGTAATAATCATCATGCACCATGTGGAATAATATTTTCGAAATAAACATCCGAGTTATACCACCACAATATAATAAACTAATACAACCACTAATTAGGGTCGTACCAAATCCTCCTAAATGTGTTTACCTTACCTTGTTTCAAGATCATCAAGACGCCTCCTTCCGATAAGAACCAATGTCTTCTAATTACAGAAGGTTGGCTCGTAAAACAGCACATGGTACCTAAACAATATATTCAAAACAAATTGTAATTTCACCGTATTTATTAAAATATACTTATGCAGAAACGTGCTTCTAAATATTGCTCTCAGAATGAAAACCTCTTTTCAGCGCCGCCAAGACAAACTTATATAATCATCGAGTAAAAATATTACATCATGAACTAACACAACCACTAATTGAGGGTCATAATCAATAAGACTTAGTATTGCTTACCTCATTTTGTTTTGAGATCATCAAGATGTTTCATTCCCATAAAGTGGCTACGCTTTTCAAATCCTAAAGGGTAAGAACTGGTATCTCCTAAGTACGGAGGGTTGACACATGAATCAACGCATGGGCACCTAAACAATATTTTTAAAACAAATTGTAATTTCACCATATTTATTAAAATATACTTATGCAGAAACGTGCTTCTAAATATTGCTCTCAGAATGAAAACCTCTTTTCAGCGCCGTCAAGACAAACTTATGTAATCATCGAGTAAAAATATTACATCATGAACTAACACAACCACTAATTGAGGGTCATAATCAATAAGACTTAGTATTGCTTACCTCATTTTGTTTTGAGATCATCAAGATGTTTCATTCCCATAAAGTGGCTACGCTTTTCAAATCCTAAAGGGTAAGAACTGGTATCTCCTAAGTACGGAGGGTTGACACATGAATCAACGCATGGGCACCTAAACAATATATTCAAAACAAATTGTAATTTCACCATATTTATTAAAATATACTTATGCAGAAACGTGCTTCTAAATATTGCTCTCAGAATGAAAACCTCTTTTCAGCGCCGTCAAGACAAACTTATGTAATCATCGAGTAAAAATATTACATCATGAACTAACACAACCACTAATTGAGGGTCATAATCAATAAGACTTAGTATTGCTTACCTCATTTTGTTTTGAGATCATCAAGATGTTTCATTCCCATAAAGTGGCTACGCTTTTCAAATCCTAAAGGGTAAGAACTGGTATCTCCTAAGTACGGAGGGTTGACACATGAATCAACGCATGGGCACCTAAACAATATATTCAAAACAAATTGTAATTTCACCATATTTATTAAAATATACTTATGCAGAAACGTGCTTCTAAATATTGCTCTCAGAATGAAAACCTCTTTTCAGCGCCGTCAAGACAAACTTATATAATCACCGAGTAAAAATATTACATCATGAACTAACACAACCACTAATTGAGGATCATAATCAATAAGAGTTAGTATTGCTTACCTCATTTTGTTTTGAGATCATCAAGATGTTTCATTCCCATAAAGTGGCTACGCTTTTCAAATCCTAAAGGGTAAGAACTGATATCTCCTAAGTACGGAGGGTTGACACATGAATCAACGCATGGGCACCTAAACAATATATTCAAAACAAATTGTAATTTCACCGTATTTATTAAAATATACTTATGCAGAAACGTGCTTCTAAATATTGCTCTCAGAATGAAAACCTCTTTTCAGCGCCGTCAAGACAAACTTATATAATCATCGAGTAAAAATATTACATCATGAACTAACACAACCACTAATTGAGGGTCATAATCAATAAGACTTAGTATTGCTTACCTCATTTTGTTTTGAGATCATCAAGATGTTTCATTCCCATAAAGTGGCTACGCTTTTCAAATCCTAAAGGGTAAGAACTGGTATCTCCTAAGTACGGAGGGTTGACACATGAATCAACGCATGGGCACCTAAACAATATTTTTAAAACAAATTGTAATTTCACCATATTTATTAAAATATACTTATGCAGAAACGTGCTTTTAAATATTGCTCTCAGAATGAAAACCTCTTTTCAGCGCCGTCAAGACAAACTTATATAATCATCGAGTAAAAATATTACATCATGAACTAACACAACCACTAATTGAGGGTCATAATCAATAAGACTTAGTATTGCTTACCTCATTTTGTTTTGAGATCATCAAGATGTTTCATTCCCATAAAGTGGCTACGCTTTTCAAATCCTAAAGGGTAAGAACTGGTATCTCCTAAGTACGGAGGGTTGACACATGAATCAACGCATGGGCACCTAAACAATATTTTTAAAACAAATTGTAATTTCACCATATTTATCAAAATATACTTATGCAGAAACGTGCTTTTAAATATTGCTCTCAGAATGAAAACCTCTTTTCAGCGCCGTCAAGACAAACTTATATAATCATCGAGTAAAAATATTACATCATGAACTAACACAACCACTAATTGAGGGTCATAATCAATAAGACTTAGTATTGCTTACCTCATTTTGTTTTGAGATCATCAAGATGTTTCATTCCCATAAAGTGGCTACGCTTTTCAAATCCTAAAGGGTAAGAACTGGTATCTCCTAAGTACGGAGGGTTGACACATGAATCAACGCATGGGCACCTAAACAATATTTTTAAAACAAATTGTAATTTCACCATATTTATTAAAATATACTTATGCAGAAACGTGCTTTTAAATATTGCTCTCAGAATGAAAACCTCTTTTCAGCGCCGTCAAGACAAACTTATATAATCATCGAGTAAAAATATTACATCATGAACTAACACAACTACTAATTGAGGATCATAATCAATAAGAGTTAGTATTGCTTACCTCATTTTGTTTTGAGATCATCAAGATGTTTCATTCCCATAAAGTGGCTACGCTTTTCAAATCCTAAAGGGTAAGAACTGATATCTCCTAAGTACGGAGGGTTGACACATGAATCAACGCATGGGCACCTAAACAATATATTCAAAACAAATTGTAATTTCACCGTATTTATTAAAATATACTTATGCAGAAACGTGCTTCTAAATATTGCTCTCAGAATGAAAACCTCTTTTCAGCGCCGTCAAGACAAACTTATATAATCATCGAGTAAAAATATTACATCATGAACTAACACAACCACTAATTGAGGGTCATAATCAATAAGACTTAGTATTGCTTACCTCATTTTGTTTTGAGATCATCAAGATGTTTCATTCCCATAAAGTGGCTACGCTTTTCAAATCCTAAAGGGTAAGAACTGGTATCTCCTAAGTACGGAGGGTTGACACATGAATCAACGCATGGGCACCTAAACAATATTTTTAAAACAAATTGTAATTTCACCATATTTATTAAAATATACTTATGCAGAAACGTGCTTTTAAATATTGCTCTCAGAATGAAAACCTCTTTTCAGCGCCGTCAAGACAAACTTATATAATCATCGAGTAAAAATATTACATCATGAACTAACACAACCACTAATTGAGGATCATAATCAATAAGAGTTAGTATTGCTTACCTCATTTTGTTTTGAGATCATCAAGATGTTTCATTCCCATAAAGTGGCTACGCTTTTCAAATCCTAAAGGGTAAGAACTGATATCTCCTAAGTACGGAGGGTTGACACATGAATCAACGCATGGGCACCTAAACAATATATTCAAAACAAATTGTAATTTCACCGTATTTATTAAAATATACTTATGCAGAAACGTGCTTCTAAATATTGCTCTCAGAATGAAAACCTCTTTTCAGCGCCGTCAAGACAAACTTATATAATCATCGAGTAAAAATATTACATCATGAACTAACACAACCACTAATTGAGGGTCATAATCAATAAGACTTAGTATTGCTTACCTCATTTTGTTTTGAGATCATCAAGATGTTTCATTCCCATAAAGTGGCTACGCTTTTCAAATCCTAAAGGGTAAGAACTGGTATCTCCTAAGTACGGAGGGTTGACACATGAATCAACGCATGGGCACCTAAACAATATTTTTAAAACAAATTGTAATTTCACCATATTTATTAAAATATACTTATGCAGAAACGTGCTTTTAAATATTGCTCTCAGAATGAAAACCTCTTTTCAGCGCCGTCAAGACAAACTTATATAATCATCGAGTAAAAATATTACATCATGAACTAACACAACCACTAATTGAGGGTCATAATCAATAAGACTTAGTATTGCTTACCTCATTTTGTTTTGAGATCATCAAGATGTTTCATTCCCATAAAGTGGCTACGCTTTTCAAATCCTAAAGGGTAAGAACTGGTATCTCCTAAGTACGGAGGGTTGACACATGAATCAACGCATGGGCACCTAAACAATATTTTTAAAACAAATTGTAATTTCACCATATTTATTAAAATATACTTATGCAGAAACGTGCTTTTAAATATTGCTCTCAGAATGAAAACCTCTTTTCAGCGCCGTCAAGACAAACTTATATAATCATCGAGTAAAAATATTACATCATGAACTAACACAACCACTAATTGAGGGTCATAATCAATAAGACTTAGTATTGCTTACCTCATTTTGTTTTGAGATCATCAAGATGTTTCATTCCCATAAAGTGGCTACGCTTTTCAAATCCTAAAGGGTAAGAACTGGTATCTCCTAAGTACGGAGGGTTGACACATGAATCAACGCATGGGCACCTAAACAATATTTTTAAAACAAATTGTAATTTCACCATATTTATTAAAATATACTTATGCAGAAACGTGCTTTTAAATATTGCTCTCAGAATGAAAACCTCTTTTCAGCGCCGTCAAGACAAACTTATATAATCATCGAGTAAAAATATTACATCATGAACTAACACAACCACTAATTGAGGGTCATAATCAATAAGACTTAGTATTGCTTACCTCATTTTGTTTTGAGATCATCAAGATGTTTCATTCCCATAAAGTGGCTACGCTTTTCAAATCCTAAAGGGTAAGAACTGATATCTCCTAAGTACGGAGGGTTGACACATGAATCAACGCATGGGCACCTAAACAATATATTCAAAACAAATTGTAATTTCACCGTATTTATTAAAATATACTTATGCAGAAACGTGCTTCTAAATATTGCTCTCAGAATGAAAACCTCTTTTCAGCGCCGTCAAGACAAACTTATATAATCATCGAGTAAAAATATTACATCATGAACTAACACAACCACTAATTGAGGGTCATAATCAATAAGACTTAGTATTGCTTACCTCATTTTGTTTTGAGATCATCAAGATGTTTCATTCCCATAAAGTGGCTACGCTTTTCAAATCCTAAAGGGTAAGAACTGATATCTCCTAAGTACGGAGGGTTGACACATGAATCAACGCATGGGCACCTAAACAATATATTCAAGACAAATTGTAATTTCACCGTATTTATTAAAATATACTTATGCAGAAACGTGCTTCTAAATATTGCTCTCAGAATGAAAACCTCTTTTCAGCGCCGTCAAGACAAACTTATATAATCATCGAGTAAAAATATTACATCATGAACTAACACAACCACTAATTGAGGGTCATAATCAATAAGACTTAGTATTGCTTACCTCATTTTGTTTTGAGATCATCAAGATGTTTCATTCCCATAAAGTGGCTACGCTTTTCAAATCCTAAAGGGTAAGAACTGGTATCTCCTAAGTACGGAGGGTTGACACATGAATCAACGCATGGGCACCTAAACAATATATTCAAAACAAATTGTAATTTCACCATATTTATTAAAATATACTTATGCAGAAACGTGCTTCTAAATATTGCTCTCAGAATGAAAACCTCTTTTCAGCGCCGTCAAGACAAACTTATATAATCATCGAGTAAAAATATTACATCATGGACTAACACAACCACTAATTGAGGATCATAATCAATAAGGGTTAGTATTGCTTACCTCATTTTGTTTTGAGATCATCAAGATGTTTCATTCCCATAAGGTGGCTACGCTTTTCAAATCCTAAAGGGTAAGAACTGGTATCTCCTAAGTACGGAGGGTTGACACATGAATCAACGCATGGGCACCTAAACAATATATTCAAAACAAATTGTAATTTCACCATATTTATTAAAATATACTTATGCAGAAACGTGCTTCTAAATATTGCTCTCAGAATGAAAACCTCTTTTCAGCGCCGTCAAGACAAACTTATATAATCATCGAGTAAAAATATTACATCATGAACTAACACAACCACTAATTGAGGATCATAATCAATAAGAGTTAGTATTGCTTACCTCATTTTGTTTTGAGATCATCAAGATGTTTCATTCCCATAAAGTGGCTACGCTTTTCAAATCCTAAAGGGTAAGAACTGGTATCTCCTAAGTACGGAGGGTTGACACATGAATCAACGCATGGGCACCTAAACAATATATTCAAAACAAATTGTAATTTCACCGTATTTATTAAAATATACTTATGCAGAAACGTGCTTCTAAATATTGCTCTCAGAATGAAAACCTCTTTTCAGCGCCGTCAAGACAAACTTATATAATCATCGAGTAAAAATATTACATCATGAACTAACACAACCACTAATTGAGGATCATAATCAATAAGACTTAGTATTGCTTACCTCATTTTGTTTTGAGATCATCAAGATGTTTCATTCCCATAAAGTGGCTACGCTTTTCAAATCCTAAGGGGTAAGAACTGGTATCTCCTAAGTACGGAGGGTTGACACATGAATCAACGCATGGGCACCTAAACAATATTTTAAAAAAAAAAATGTAATTTCACTTTATTTATTAAAATATATTTATGCATAAATATGTTTTTAAATTTTATTCTCAGTGAAATTTTTTTTCAGACCCTTTAAGGCACCCTTATATAATCATCGAGTAAATATACTACAAGTTTACAAACCAACACAACCAACAGTTGTGAATTATGAATCAGAGAATTTATTGAGTTTTGCATCACCTTATTTCATGATTATCAAGATGTTTTTTTCCGATAATATGGTTACACACTTCAAACTCCGAAGGGTAGGTGTCTCATAAGTGCGGAGAGTTGGCTTGTCAAACAACGCATTGCGGTCTAAAAATGAAATATTCAAATGAAATTGTAATTTCTCCATATTTTTTAAATATGCTTATGTGTAAGTTTGTTCTCAAGTTTTACTCTCAGAATAAATACGCAACAACATGATGAGCCACAATAACCACTAATTAAGAGTCGTAATTAATTATACTTGCTGTGGGTTACTTCACTTTGTTTCATGATCATCATTATGTTTCCTTCCAGGTAGTGTAGGAACGGTTGTCTTGTAAGTGCGCAGGATTACCTCATGAAACAATGCATAGATCTTATCAGTAAGGTGAAAATAAATTTCAATTTATCGATATTTATCAAAATATGCTTTTGTAATTTTACTCTCAGGAAAAGAACTTTTTTTCAGCCTCATCAAAATAAATATATCATCATCGAGTAAAATATAAAATAATATGCTAATACATGATAGCAAAAATTGGTTTTATTTATAAATAACCTTTACCATTTTTCTCATAATATACTTGATATGAACCAAAATCAGGCATTTAGTGTTGTTCCCATAAAGTAACTCTGTAGGTACTCACAAGATCTAAAACTGAATTCATAAAGTTAAAATGCAGGTATATGAAATTCTTTTTACTAAATTAAAGCATTTTTCTTTTTAAACTTACTTTAGTAGTTTAACTTTACTTCATTTGGACATCTGAAACAAGAACCGCGAAATATACCCCCAACATATCGATTATCAATGAATTTGAAGAAACAATAACTGTGCCGTGATCAACTTTCTTGGCAAAATTACCTTTTATTGGATATTGGTAAACATTCGCAATCAAAATCCAATGTCGATTACATAAATAACTATTATGAATAATTGATGGACAGGAGCAAAGCATATCTAACCCTGATTTAAAGAACTTGGATTGGAGAAAACTGTAGATCAGGGTGTTACAAAAATCCGTCAAGTTTTAGTCGATCTCACATTAAAATTGATTAGTTTATTATTATTTAAGAACAATCTCAAAGAATTAGCACGATTAAACACTTAGTGGTCGCTCACGAATTTTAAAATTCTGTTGGCCTCTAATTCCCATAATGACTTAAAAAAATCAATATTATAAGCTGTATCATCAAATAAATTTGTGAAGACTTCAAGTTTGTTATATTTACTCAAGTCCTTATGTCTATACCTTGATTTTATTGGTATCAAATTTATTTCAAGTTTTAAAAAAATGTCACTAGTGCGGTGTAAAATTCAATTTTTGTAGATAGTTTACATTACTAAACAAATATAGACTGATACAAGAAAATAATCCAAAAACAAGTTTGTAATCTCCAAAAGGGACAAATTTCCTTTCTATGGCCTTTTAACGCAAATGTTTAGATAGGTTTGTAAGGTAATTTTATGGAGCTTACTTCTCTAATGATACTAAATTATGGAATTACCTGACCATTGAATAGTCTAGTTAAACGATGGAACTAACTAATGTACCTACTTTCATTGTCCAGGATGTTGTCGTTAAATTGGAATTTTTAATTAATAATTTTGACGTTATAAAATTCCAAATATTTGGACTTTGTAGGATCGCCCACAAAATCATTGCTGAATGGAGGAATGCCATAATTGAATGTGCTATTTACTATTTATTTAAATAGCGTTTTAATTTTGTCAGTGTTTTGATTATTCCTTTTGTTGCTTTATAAATGGTTTAATTACCAGCTAACAATGTACATTTAAATTCCATTTCTGAATCCCAGTAGATTTTTTGTAGCTATCGCCGGTAGATTTCAGGGTTTGGTTGATGCAGTAACGGATATCTAAAAAAATGAAAAAAAATTGTTATATTTTTATATTAATAAGTAATATCTACATACTGTAAATTGCGTACAAAAAAAATCTATAAGTTTTACTCTCAGATACCGTAAAGTTTTTCATTTCTCTCTCAAAAATAGTTATAATCATCAAGTAACGAATAATGGATCAAAGCATATTAGTATCGTAATTGTACAGTCAATTATACTTACAGTAGCTACTATAGTTTATTATCATAACTAAGATGTTTGTCTTCTCCATTTCAATCTGGTCTGCAGCTCTAAAAAAGATCATCAAATTAGTTCGTGAAACTTCTTAATTCAAAATATTTTCAGGTTCAAAACTGTTTTCGGTTATTAACTATTACAATACACAATTTGGTTATCTAATGAATGAACTTCAAATGGATCTTTTAATCATTTGAGCGTAAAAGTTATATTTCTTGTAACATAATAAGAATAATAAAACTCCTATGCAAAATGCACGTTCTTTGAGTAAGTAAACAAGTTAAAATATGATGGCTTAGTCAACAAGGATTGTACTATTAGTCAAAGTTTCAAACATTCGTTATTCTTCGAATAATCTACATAAATTAAATACATAATTATTATAGACATTTACTTACATTCCAATCAAAGAGATATACATCTCTCTTGAAGCCTGGGATCTCCCAAACTGGGAGAGGGGGCTCAAACACCCCCGCCAACATTGAAGCTGGGAACATATCCCTACCAGTTCTTAAGGTAGTTGTCAAAGGAATGACGATACAGTTACTTCTTTTCTTTAAGGTACCATCAACCCAATAGATCCTTGTATAGACCTCCTCATCCCGATGACTTGGGCGGCTACTTCTTGAAGCCTATTAAAAACAAAACATTATTATAAATTTTTATCAAAACATACAAGTATTTAAATTTGAATTCTCTAAAATTCAGATCCTGCACATATTTTCATGGTTTTTCAAAACACACCGTTATAATCATCAAGTATTTGTTTATTACTAATTAAATTTTTAATAAAATGTATAGGCTATAAACACTTACTATTTTTTAATTTTCCAGTTCATTGGCATTGTCCGTACCAGCATGTAATCTAAAATAATAGATCAAAACAAGTGTATTAGATTTTTTAAAGTACTAGTAATAGTTTTTCTTAACAATAATTAGTGTAAGTACATATTTATTTATTGCCATTAATACTATTGGTAAAGTAACCGCTAGAAAAAAAAAACATTTTCGAAAAGAAATGTTTTTTTTTTGAGGTTTTGGATTCTTTTTCCTTTCTTAAGCATCTTAAACCACCCACTACCATTGCAACTTAATTTTAGGTACTATCTAATAAATAATTATATCAAACAAATAATTTTTGCATCCCTCGGTGAATAAGGTGGTTCAGTTCTTCCTTTTCTGTTCCCCATATTCTCTTATACAATGAATGTAGAGGAAGAGAAAGGGGGAACTGAATGACCAATACGATGAGAAGCGAACATCATTTCCTTGTAAGTCCTAATTATACATATTCACCCCTTAAAGAAATTAAAGAAGTAAATGAAATTATTAAATCATTACCGTTCTCTCACAAAATGTTTAAGAAAACTTCTAGCTTAAGGATTTTAGTACTAAAAATTGTCAAAATGTTTGTTGTTGACAGTATGTTTCAAAGAAAAGTTGTGCCATATTTTCATCTACATTTTCGGTGGAATTTAATAATTCATTTTATTAGAATTTTAAAAAGGTTTCCTAATAAACGTTAAATGCACCACAGAGCAACAAATTAAAAACCGTAAAGAAATCTTATCCTTTCAAATAGATTAAATGCCAATTTAAACACATCCATAACAGAATTGTACTATATTCGTTCAAAAATCTTATTTAATGTTTTCGTTTTTAATAATTTACATTTATGGAAATAGTCATAGTCCAGATATGTCTGAATTGATCTTAAGCCCATTTTAGAGAGCTTTAATTTTGATTGAAAACCACGTTAATTATAAACTTTGCATGTACTTATTGTATTTTTACCACGAATCCATCGCTGATCTAAAGACGTTGAAAAATGTTTGTGTTCTTGTTGGTGTAAGTAACACAATCCCTCTTCTTATGCGCTGCCCATTTTTTAAAAAATCCAATAGGCAGCTACAAAAGAAGTGGGCTGTAAAACTATTTTATAGATACATGTACAAAACATATTAATTGTATATACCAGTTGCTAAATCTTCTAGTTTTCTCCATCTAGATCGATAGTCACCTAATAAAAATAAAGTAACCGCCGATAGAGAGGAGAAACTAGGAGCCATACACATTACAACACCCTAATGGTAATAATATACACTTTAGCATATCAAATAAAACGTGCTCTGCGTAAGCAAACTATATTAACCTAACCTAATAAAGAAATTTATAAATGATTATTTCTTTCAAATTTTACTTTAATTAATGTACCTACTAATAAAAATACATAAGATACACTTACCACATTTCTGCAAAAAGGGACGTAGATACTTCTGCTTGTAATTCTTGAGTCAAAGGTTATCTGAAATTAAATTAAATGTCCTACATTATTAACTATTCATTATTTTTACACAATGAATAACATGGTAACAAAATGGCCGCGAATTATAAATAACATGGCCAACTTAAAAGTGGAAGCATTGACAGTTGTTATAGGTTATACTTGTAGTGAATTGAATGCCGTCACCTTTATCGATTTAAAAATGTCAAATAATATTCTAGAAACTGATGCTATTTTCCCTAAATTGCATTTACATATCACGTACCACATTTAAAGAAATTACCCAAGCCATACCTAACCTAATCTTATAACGGAAAGCACATGCCTATTGCAAATAAGAAATTGATAATTTCTAAGTATAAAAGGAAAATTGTAATAGCACAAGAAAGTACTTCATACCTTCCTTCTCATTCGTAGAAAAACATGCAATTACTTACGTATTCTTTTATTATTATTTTAATTAAAAAACCAAGAATTTTGTTTATTACATATGAATTAAAAATTGTCTGCATTTCAGTTCCAAATTATAATTTTGCTTTATATAAACTACAACGCAGAAAGCACAAACAAATAATGATAGATGTAAAAATTACATAATTAGGTAGTACTTACATTTTTTTTTTCCTGTTCCACAATCATTTTCACATAAAAGTACTTCGCCCTGTCACCAATTTTTAATAAAATAAAATTGCCTAACTCGAGATTTGAATTATTGATTACCATTTTAGGTTACAATCTACTTCAACAGGTGTTTTTATACGAATAGGTTATATGAGTAATCGTTCAAAAAAATATTTTTAGGTACTTCTTGAGTAAACAGACATCTTTCCGGTAGATATAAATGACAAAAATTTTCTTTAAATTCGATATTTTTATGGGAAGCAGATATCACACAATGTCGCTCCCAGGTTTTGAACTGCACTACCAAACTTCACAAACCCCTTCTTCCTTTTATGTATTATAAATCGATAACCTAACCTAACCTATTACCAGCATGTTTTAACCACAATTAGTAGTTTGTAACGAAAGAATGATATTTTAAACAGACACAGATAAAATATTGTTGATGATGAATATTGTCATTTTCAATTTATAATGGCTAAAATAAATCGTGACAGAAGTAATACTAAGAATATAAACAAAAAATTATTCTACACTGTTAAGTGTATTATATAAGTATTCAATTTACTTTGATGAAAACTGTAGTTTAGTAGAATAATGAATCGGACTGTAGGCTCATGGTCTAAGTGAACTATTAAGTCCAGACGTTTCGTCGGCTACTACGGCTGACATCCTCAGTGGTAGTGCTGCCTTGACAACGTGAACGTAGGTTGTATCTCGAAGTCTCAGCAGCGATTGGTTTCAGTCGCAGCACTACCACTGAAGATGTCAGCTGCAGTAGCCGACGAAACGTCTGAACTTAATAATTCAATTAGACCACGGCCCTACAGCTCGAATCTTTATTCTACTATGGATTCCGGCCGTGAAAGCCTTCGTTCTTAAACTGTAGTTTAATTTACTCTCATTAAAAAACGTAATGAAAATTACTACCTGCTTAACTTACCACTTCGCAAAGTTGGAACTTGCACATATTTAGTTAGTAGTTGTTGCTGTTCAAAAATTCCTTGGAAGTTAACTTCTACAATGCTAGAAAATGTAGAAAAAATAAGCTTAAGGTAAAATAATTCAACAATAAAAGGAATAGGATATTGTGGTAAAAAATAAATAAATAGAGACACACCTTAATCATCACTAACACTTTTCACGGCGGACGTGTGTTCCGCCCATTTGTGAAAAGTGTTGGTGGTGATTGGATAAGTCTTTCTTCTTTATTAATTCAACAATATTACCTCGGAGTTTATATACAGGAGACCAACTTCAAACGAAGAAGTAAAATTCAAATCTTTCAGTGAAATTTAAAGTAATATTAGTTTACATTTTGGTCACTAGCGTCTCTTAGGTTGCTTAACCCCGGAGTTTTCATCATTGAGTAGAACTTTTAATTTAGCCAATTTATTGTTTTTATTTTCTTTATTAAAAAATAGTGGTCCATAAACAAACATCTTTATTCTGAACATAGGTTAGTAGGTATTACAATTTTCTGCGAGTTTCGAAACATGAAAATTGGTAATTATACAATATCATAAAACAAACTCTGCCTAATTTTTAAAAAAAAATGAAACATATGTGTATCATGTGTATGTATATTAATTTTCAAATAGCGTTAACCATTACCAACTGCAATTATATATTTTCTTTTTTTAAGTAATTTGAAATAAAATATACATAAAAATCGATTGAAGATGAAGGGTTAGTAGGGTTGGAAAAAGTAGGAGAGCAAAGGGCGCTATGGATGTTAATGTGTCCAACTAGTTCAGTCAGTCCGACACTGACGACCTTGTGATGATGAAAAATCGATTAGAAAGAAGTATTATTAACATTTCTACCTTATTATGAATTCCGAACTGTTCAAATTAACAATCTCCATTCTTAAAACGAAAGTATTAATATATGTAACTAAAATGGTAGCTAGATTCGTCTATGTGCGCGCATTACATAAATTTTAAACAAGATATACTTATTTAATATCGAGTTATTGTTTATTAGTTAGTGTTCTCATACACGTAAATGACAACAAAGGCATTGATGGTGGAAAGAGACGCGATGCGCATGCGTGGGAGTAGGAGCTGCTGTTTCCCCTACGATCAACTAACTATTCGTAACATCGCTTGCCCTCGCATCAGCTAGACTATGTATTTTAACTACAGAAGGAATAAACCATGCAGAAGTAGTCACGCGAATCAGATTGATATAAATAAATATGAAAACGACAATTAAAGATTTTTATTTTTTTGGTAATGTATTATAATTCATTATAAAGGCGTTGTTTTTTGGAAAAAGAGACTACCTGGCGCCTCCACCATAAGAAAATCACATAAGCAATTATTCGTCCATTGAAACAACATCTTTCTCTCCATAATGTGACGGACGTAGCGTTTTTGGCGGAATTAACCCGCGCGACTGTGAAAATATAGTGGAATTTACTCATACCGCGTTCTAGATAAATCGAAATAATGATTGGTGAATTCGATTTGGTTCGAGAGTAATCTAACAACGTTCATCTATCTACATAAGCGACAGCGTTAGACGGTTGGGTGTACCGAGCGGCGTGGTCTAGAGCTCTAGATCATTACTTAGCATTCGGGAGGTCACCGGTTCGAACCCGGGTGCGACTGCTCTGGTCCAAATTTTCTGTGGTTTCCTTAGATCACTTAGGCAAATGCTGGGGCAGTAATGTTCCACAGATAATTTTTCACTTATCTTCTGTCTTCGTTTCGTCCGTCTCATCTTTCTCTCCCTAACCACACCACCCATCCATTCCCACAATTGCTGCAAGGGGGCTGAAGAGGGCCATACGCTCTACCCTCCGGCTTTGCACTACAGTGTAGGTCGGAGGGACTGCCTGCCCACTAGCACGAGTAGCTGGTGGGAATGAAACACAAAAATGTATTATTTTTTGGTTGGAGACAGTTGACGAAGAACAGGCAGTTGAATGAAAGAGAATTTTAATAGAATTGTAGAACCGAAATTGTGTTAAATGCAACAAAGGTGTTTACAGAAAATGATGTAAGCGTCTCATGATCCATATTGGTTAATCAAGAACAATCAACTGATCATACTAGCGAACCACTGAGATCATTTGAGCCTTTCAATGATAAAGAATAGTCTGTTTTTAAGTATGCAACGAAATTACAGTGGTTGATATTATATTCTGAAATTAAGACATCACTAGACATATGTTGTAAAATATTGTATAATTTATTGCTGCATCTTTTCTTTGTCATTCTGTAATACCCTTCACCACAATCTGTCTTTATACTTTGTATTCACCCCCTGCAATTTATGACCTATAGCTGCCCACAACCCTATATCTTCATCATCTCCACAGCTATCTCGATCTCTTACTACTGAGTCTTTTCTTTTCTCTTTCTTCCGCCTCTTTTCACCCTTAAGTTAAGTCAGTGTTGAGTAAATCGCCGTCATATGAGCAACGGATGTTACAAGCAACTCATTTGTCTATTAATCAAAAATTTAATACCTGCAACCCTTTCATTAGGTTTGTCAGGATGTTTCATGTACTACCACCGCACCCTTAAGTTCACTTGAGATTTATCGAGTGCATGATACAACATACGCTTTCTGCTGTTTTTGATTCTCACATAGTTACGACATTAACAATTCATTTAACATGCAATTTGACTAAATGAAATTTAATCTGTAAAATGAATATTGTCTTTTCTCTTATTAACTAAGCTGGTCAATACCATAACTAAATTTTGAATGGCGCAAGTGGGTCCAACCAAAACTAAATATATTTTAATGTTAAAATGTATTGTTGAATTAGTTTCACTTATAAAAAATAACGCTAGAGTAATTATCAACATACTTTTATTTAATGAAACATTTATTGACTTTTCAGTATTAACCACTTGAGCAGATACAAAAGGAAAGTATGGTATAATATCGTTTGTTAATATTTTGAATAAACGTAGAGTTACTCTTATTTTCTATTTCTGGTTATTTATTGCGTCGATGGGGATTCAGACTTATACATTAACATTAAAATAATAAATTCATTTTCTTCCTTAGACACACAAGTTACTTCGATAAAATGTGCGTTACTCCGTCTTATTATCAGCTCATCCGTTGAAAATTATGTCATTAGCAGTAACGATAAAAAAAAACATTAAATATCACCTTTATATTTATCAGAAAACTGAAAATGCAAATGTAGCTTGTCACCCGCCTCTAAACTATTGTTCCTTGAATGCAAACACTAGTAAAACAAGCGGGTTTTATTATAGCAGTGTTTAAATTTTGTTTCGTTCAACGTGCTAAGAAATTGAACGAAATTTACACTGCTGCAAAACTGTAACAATAAAAACTGCATTATTATTTAAAAATTCTGCTATGTAGTTTTGATAATATTTCTTTTTGAACAGAATTATGGTTTCCCTCCCTAGCAGGAGTTGCCGCCGTTTTGTTTTCGACAGTGCACGACTGTCTGAAACATTGAATTTTATATATTTTCTAAACATGAATTAAATAGTGAGAATAGATACTTTCGTTATGCAGTAAATAAATAGTAAATATACCGATGGAGAAAATATTTAACCGACAATGTAAAATGTTAAGAGTAATTCCTTTCGCAAGGCGGTAGCAAAGTATTGAGTGTCACAATGGGCAGTTCTGTTGGAACGTATATACTCCCCTAGTTTGTCGGATACTACGACATATATTTCTCATTTAGTTTGAGGCGTTTGTGCCGGTAATTTGAAAGAGTTTCGTGCTGAAACAGTCGAAACGACAAACAACATTCAGGTTTAAATGTTCGAAAACACTCATTGAGGGTTTTACAATAGACTGGTATAAGGGTGGTGGTCTACTTGAACGCTTGCTATAAAACGAATAAATGTTTTGCGACATGATTTCGGACAAGGTGCCTTTTAAACATTTCATTATAAAAATTTATTAAATGTGGTCTATGTATTAAAGTAAGGCCCTTAATAGGTCGCTTATTAAAAACTAAAAGCCTAAAAACGACGAAACTCGCACCCACAAACGCTAACCTAACCTAACCTACCTAGCTGTTTTGCCGGTAAAACTGTTAACTGATTAATTCAAAATATACTGGTAAAGTTTAAATTTCAATACCAATAGTCAACCAGAGGGATCACTGTTTCATTGGCATTCCCTTCTTCCAATAATAACGTGATAGATCACGCATATCAGCTTATGTTTTATACTAACTATTATTATATAACATAAAACGAAAAGCGTTGAAAGGAGGAATGCTTGTAAAACTCGTTATTCTCGAAGTAACAATGAACCTGGTACATCGCTACAACGAAGTCAACTACAATTTAGCAGTTTTATTCACCCTTAGTAACATGGTTGCTACTATGGAACGTGCAACTGCATAACAAACGAATGCCATCATTAGTACCTTAACTTAAAAATTAGGTTAGTAATTTAAAATAATAATCATGTAAAAAAAAAACAATTAGTTTTCTAATCTGCTAGTGCTTTAAGTTTATCCATGCATGTGTTACTTCTCCAATACTACAAGATGCTTTTTGCGAAACATCGAGGGTGATTGCAATATTTTCAAGTTTGTTGAATAGGTATTATGCATATATTTTTAATTCAAACTTATTAACTCTAGATGCGATGTCTGAATTAATAGCAACGACATTGTTTAGACATATATCAGAGATGATGTGCCAATTTTCCAAAAACGTTTTTAAACATTTTACCATTGCATTCCATCTGACTTCTTGTGGTAAAGTTATTGCCTTTCCCCAGCCTCTTTATATTTTGCTGATGCAAAATGTGTATACTTAAAGTATTTCAATATAATCTTTACGTCATTAGTAATTTCAGACACATTCAAGTCATGCGCTAAAGGATTTAATATATGGGAAGAACATCCAAATGTAATAATGTCTGGTTAGTTCTCCCTGTTGAGTTAAACTTTCGCGCACTTTATTCCTGTTTACTGCATTGTCTGTGATGAAACCTCCAACTGCAGATTGAACTTTTTCATATTTCTTAATAGACTGAGTAGCAATCTTTACCAGAAAATCTCATGTGTGCTCTCAGCTCCAATATCTATTGTTTCAATCAAATAACTTCGTTTCTGTAGAACTCCAGAAACATAAACACAAACAATAGAATCATTTAGTACATTGTCCATCCATCAAGGGACATGTTGAGTACCTTTCCTTTTAGTTCATCTCGTAAGTCGAATTGTAGACATCGTCCAATAGGTTACTTTCAATTTGTTTTCTGTTTAACGATTTGTATCCTAGACGAACCATTTCTACAAATTTTAAAAATTCTGGATGTTTTATATGTATAGAGTGTTTGTGGCATATATAAAACGTGATAATTGCAGATCCACTTTTCATTGTCATTTAATGTAATCGTTATCACAAAGTTCCTCATTTCAAGAATAATTAGCCGTCATTGATAATAAATAAATTTCTGTATAACGTTTAAAACATGCGTTGAAAATTAACAAAAAAACAACGGTTTAAAACATATGAACATATGATTAAAACGTTTTTAACTGTTTGTTTTATAAATTTAATAAAAGTCTGTTTTCTTTTTTAACCCTGGCTAGGTCTAATGAATATATTTTCATTGTTTTGGATAAATACTGCTTCTTTAAATTTTCTTATATGCCAATGTTGTTTTCTCTAGATCATTTTAACCTTATTACAGAGAATGTTGTGTTGTGTACTTCGTCAGCGATTCAAGATTAATCTGTGTCGTCCTTTTACATATGGGTTTTATGTTCTTTTAATCCAATGTTGAAAGGACGCTTAGTTTCGCCTCTATATATGAAGAATCTCACTCACGTGGAACTACGTAAATGCATTTCTTCTTCCGGAAAAATATACGTATCAGCTTGGAAATTTAGCATCATTTGTACTTGAGAACAGCTGAACATAAGGCCAACCGAAATATTGTACAGAAATTAAAATAAAAACAATGGAAGTCTTAAAAAAATCATTGTTTGTCATGGTTACTACCGATGAGTGTTATACCAATCAATCGGCCGTCTGGATGACTATTTATGTAGCGATGTTCTTCATCCAACATACAGGTAGTTGTAATATGATGGACCAATATCCATCGCATAATAAGATACAAAATAAATTATAACTAAACAAAAAGAATGAAAGCAACTTAACACATTTAATGCTTAATAATGTATTTTGAAAAAAAATTGTTTCGGTCGATACGGGAATTAACAAAAGTATACAAACGATTACTAAAGTTAAAACCTTCCTAATACTATTTATATTTACAGTTTATGTTGCAAGCCGATAACTATGTTTGGTTATTAACTAATTTACATTTATTTACTAACGCTTTTTTAATTCCGAGATTTTCTAGATGCCTGATCAGGGTCGTGTAAGGTGTCCGTATCCGAATCGGAGGATTTGAGGCGTAACATACTTAATCCCGCCCTAAACAGATTTTGCTTATGAAGCCCTATTAGAGGAGCTGGGATGCCGGATTGAAAGCAGCACTATGTATATCGTCATTTAAAACAATGGGATACACACTGAATCGTTGCGTCGCTTGAATCGCCGCTTAGCGCACAGCCTGTGAGGGACAGGCCTTAGGAGCCATCATTTAAAAATTTGATAGGCTACGAAATAATACAATTGATTGGTTCGTCTTTTCGTCATAATATAAAATAATAAGATACAAATTTGGGCGAAAAGAGTAAAGACAGGATAGAGAGACGTTTTCACATTAATATGTAGACCTGAACTCGCGTTTGGTTCGGAAACATGGGCATTATCAATAAGTCAATATATATATATATATATATAATTAGTTGAAGGAAAAACATATATATATATATATATATATATATTTGATCTTGGCCAATATGGTTTTTAAATAAATCCTGGACAATCTAAAAGATCAAATTCTTGTATATATAAATGAAAAGTTAATTTTAAATAGTGACATCTAAAACTATAATCCATTTAATATTATATTGATAATTTTGAATTGTACGTACTATTGTTCGTAAATAAAAGAGCAAAATATTACTTTTAAATGACAGTGTATTATTAAAGAAATAGCAATGGTAAATATAATAAGTATATATTTTCATAGAATCGAAATTTATCTTTCAAATCGTGGTCTTATACTTACACCTTTCATTATTTTATCATATTACATAAAGCAAACGGGTAGAACAAATGCCTACATTTATAAAGCGATAATGTTATTAATAGTACCAATAAAATAGTAATATTACAAATAACGATAACTATTAAGAGATCAAGTTATATGTTTTAAAAGAACTTCATTTTATATCAAGTAATATCATATGTACCACTGAGGTGAAGAGTATTTATAAACAATCTTTTATGGCAAATATTATATTTACCTTGAATGAAAACAATATTGTTATCTTATAATTTTTGAAATAGGAGCATATTGCTAATTTGATACGAAAACCTAACTTCTTCTGAACGTTAACAACTCAAATCATTTTCTAAACACATCACCGTTATATTTTTTCACATGGATATTTCATGTCTATTTAATGCATTTTGGCATAATATATTCATCTAATAAATTGTATATACAGGGTGGGTCGTTTATCTTGAAACAATGAAATATCTTGATTTAATTTCATTATATTGAAAACAGTTATAGACAAAAGCTGTATCCCTTTGAAGGGAAATCAGTGGTTAACACTTGACGTCGACTATCAAGGTCACCTGTAGTCAACTCATTTTTTCAAATGGTAATGTATATCTTTGACGCCTTCAATGTAAACGGTTGAAAATTTGCTACCCTTGACGTACCTTAATTTTTCAGGCGGTACTTATTTATTAAGAACAATCAAATATGCAAAATATCTTGATTGAATCTCATTACTTCGGAAAAAGTTTTAGGCATAAGTTGTATATTCTCAAACGGGAAAATAATTAGTGATATTCAATGTGACCTTGACCTAAAAAATGATGGATACCTACTTGATCCTTCGTAACTTTTCATAAATTCGAACTGAAAATCTAAATATCAAATTAATTGCAAGGGCATTTCCAATTACAATATTTTTCGCTTTTTGCACTGCTGAGGTTAAAAATATGAATTTCCGTTAAAAAAATGGCGTAACCTTCATATGACCCTATAGGACGGATCGAGGTCACACTCAAGGTCACGTATTGGTTTCCTCTTTGAAGGCATACAATTTTCGTCTAAAACATTTTATGAAGTAATGAGATTTAGTCAAGATATTTTGTATATTTCAATCGATACATGAATGTTTTTAATTTCTTATAAATACCGCCTGAAAAATCAAGTCTACTTCAAGAATACTTCTGATTAACAAATTTTCCATTCTCTCCATTTCTGGAGTCAAAAATATGCATTCCGTAATTTAATAAAACACGATGTTTCAACACAAAATTTTATTCTTTTCCGCGAATCATTTCAACCGCGCGATCACTCACAAGAGTACAATTGATACTCAGTATGATGTCCAGAAGAATAAAATTTTGTGTTGAAATATCGTGTTTTATTAAATTACGTTATTTAAATATGTTTAATCTGCAGTGCACCACAAATATCCTTAATATATGTTCCTATTTAACAAAAATCACTTGAACAATTGATTTCCTCCTCAAAGAGCATAGAAAAAAAACAAATAACTTTGACGAAATTTTTATTGTCTCGACAATATTGTTTCGGTCGATTCGACCATTATCTAGAGAATGCAAAGGATTACTCAATTTCCTCTTGGAAAACATATAACCTCTGTTTAAAGCCATTTCCAAAATAATGAGATCCGATCAAGGTATTTCATTCTCTCAAATAAATGACTCACCGTATTAAATAAATATAGAATGTACAAATTTTAAGCAACAGACAATAAATTTTTTCCCACTTTTGCATTTATATCAATTTAAAGTTACTAATGATAAAGATATTTCGTCAGTACTAGTTTCAAATATATATATTTATTAAATGGTATGCTGATATAGTCAAAAAATTACATTTTTTAAGAAAGCATAATATTATTTTGTATATATTTGTTCTATTTCCTATTACCATATATGGGTTAATATCCATATTAGTGTTTGTTTTTAAACTTAAAAATGAATATTTAAAGAAACATCAATAGCAAAGGTTCACAAGATAAAATACTTTTTTACAGCATATTAGTTGAGCTCACAATATTAAGTTGGTTTAATATTCGGGCTTGATGGTCGTGGCGTAAGATTGATTCTCCTCCTTCAGTGGGAACCCTGATGTATTCGTTTGTCCAATGTTTCGCCAAGTGCTGAGGGCATCCTCAGGGAACGTAGCAAGGACGTAAAATCTTTTGCTACGGTTGTGCTGAATCTCAGCAGTTGGCGAAACATTGTATAAACGACTCGATCCATGTCTTCACCGAAGGAAGAGGAGCAATCCTGGACCATCAAACCCTCTCAGACAACGACGGCCGTGAAAGCTTTAGCCTTTTCGTCTCAATCTTATTTTTAAATATTTTGAAACTATGACGATAATTCCCATTTTTACTAAGGGAAGATATACAATGTAACTTTGTTTTATTCTACGTATTAGTTAAAATATCCATCTTAATGTAAAAAAATTTGAAACTAGACTTATATGACATAGATATATAAGTAGTCATGATGATACTGTAAGAGTTCAATTTTCGCTATTTGGCTAGGAAAACTTTAAAACTAAATTTGTATTATTGTTACCTTTTTAATTTTTGCTATAGACAAAAACTGTAATTATAAAAATTTAATTTAATTGGTAAATACTTTTGAACTATGGTGCAATTATTAGATACAAATAATTTATAATTCATTGGTATTAGAAGTAAGCCATGAAAACAAATCAAATTTTTACTGTACACTAAAAGTAAATATGCTTTGAAAACAACGTTTTAAATAGGTAACATAAAATATAAACAATTTTGTTTTTATAACCTGAGTTTCGGTACAGCAGGTACACTCTTCAATCCATCAAAACGATAGTTATGTTAGTAACAATAAAGGAGTGGTAAAGAATAAAGTACTTTTTGTGTAAAATTATTCATAATGATAAATTATCACAATTTTCTTAAATATTTTTTTAAACAACTTAACTTTCAAATAAAAAATAAGACGAGTTAATAAGTAAATTACATTGTATATAAAAATAAATAATTTTTTAAAAAATATTAAATTACTTACAAAAAATCATTTCGGACACTAAAATTTACAGCTTGCACATACTTTTAATAGTTGTAATTACCACATAAGTTATTCAAGAGAAATGGTCCCCACTCAAAAGCAATACTTAAATATGTACGCACAATGCAGGGAGGATCTGTATGTGTTATAAGAACCAATAATGTTTGAAATATTCCTAAACAATTGAACGCGTTCGAAATACGGTACAAGGTACAATTCTTCGAAATTACGAATTAAATTTAAAAACTGTAATGCACTGGGCAAATAGTCGAAAAGTAACAATTACCCTTATTATTATTTTAAATTTCTAAATTCGATTTTTATTTTTAAAATAAACAATAATAATCACACTTAATAAAAAAAGATTTTTAAGTCAATAATTCGTCGAAAATGACAAATCAATATAAGATCAGGATTAATCACGATTTTTTTATTATTTGGTCATTTATAAATTACAAATAAATAAAACATTGATTAGGGGATTCAATTAGGATTTCTGCGTGATAGTGGACATTTATGAGTGAGACAAATTATTATCCGCAACAAAATAAATTTATGAAAACAACATTAAAATAAAAGAACGATGTATTTTAAATGCACACTAAACCAGAGGTATCTTCGAAGGTATTTTAAATATTAAACCAAATATGTTTTCCATTACTTTGATATCATATTTAAAATATAATAATAAACCATTTTCAGACAAATTAGTTGTCATTCACATCTAAGTATAAATATTTTATTTAATAAAAGGAAACGAAATTATACGATACAAAAGTAAAGAAACTTTTACAAGAATAATTTTTATTTGACTTAATAACAAACAAAACAAATATGATTAGATGGTTATCAAAATTACAAAGTTGTAAAATTATTAATATAATAATTTATAGGATATCAATTGTTGGCTACAACCTTCTAGCAACGATGTAACATTGAAGAAATTAAGTTTGTGCCTTAACATTTTACCTCATTAATTTTATCAATCAATGATTATTTGCCATGGAATCTCGTAGTCCGAATTAAGGTCCAGTGTCTGTGCCGAAAACTGCATAATATGGATTCCATTTTCTAGATGAGTAATTCAGATCATTGAAAAACAAACTGCAAAGGCATCTTCCACTCAGCGCAAGGCAACATAACAATTTGGATTATATACCTGTATACCTATCGATCCATAGGACCATCAACAAAGTGTAATGTACCTACACCATTCCACGAAAAGCAACTATAAAAATACGCTACCGTGTCTGTACTTTATGCCCTTATTAATTCTGCGCAAACCATCCTACATTGCTCCGCTAGAATTATCAAATTTCTGCCCTCGCTTCTAAACTGGTACCGGAAATGGAAACTCTCTATTTTCTTCTCACGTAGGCTTCGAAAACCACCCTCCGTCATGGTAAACAACCATCTCATCAAATGGAGCCCTTCCGTCACGTATCTTGGCGTTGTCTTCGATAAAACGCTACCCTGACGTAAACACATCTGGCGAGGCCCTAGGTGCCTTCGTCTCCCTCAAGCCCTTTTTTGGAAAGAACACCGTGTCTCTCCAAACTAAAATCTGCGTGTTTAACGCGATTATCAGGAGTATTTGCACATATGCCATTCCCATCTGGGGCTGCGCCCCACCCCGCCGCCTTCAACTCCTACAAGGCACATACATGCGGATCCTTTGCTCCACATTAAACTATCCCTGGTTCGTCAGAAATTCCCAAATTCTGAAAGAAATCGGTCTCCCTTCTCTTCCCGAAGCTGCACACAGCTTCGCAGCAAATCTCCGCACTTCAGTGACAGGTCACACGAACCCATCAATTTCGGTACTTTCTGCCATTTTCCCCAAACCGAACGATCGTTTTAGAAGACCTTTCTTTTTGTATAAAATCGAAAAGTTGCTTTACTTTTGTCCAGAATTATTTTTTAAATAATATATTTAAAGAGAGGCTAACAAATTTCTAAAAACGTTTTATTATATTTTACACATGAAACCAAGACAATCGAAAATACATTTGGTAATTAAGGTGCAGTTCAATTCTGGAATTGAAGTTATTGTTTTCTTTTTTAGAAAGAATTTTGTGATTGCAATAAATTCCGGTTGAAACGATTAAACTTATTATTTTGATTATTTTTAGTTAAATATTAATATGTTTCATCATGTAGTGTTAGTTAATAATCTTTCTAATATTTATAAATTCGTCATCATCGAAGGGCCATCACAGCTACGTCAACCTACATCCTTATCTATATATTTACGAACAGTAATTTAATCTAGGTCTTCCTCTGATTCCTTTTACTCTTGGCTCTGCTTCTAATACGTCTCTATGTAGCCCTTCATGTTCAAGAAGCTATCCTGTTATGCAAAAAGTATAATTTTGCTAAGGAGTGTGATCATTAAGTAGTTCTTAAGTATATGATTGAACGTTCTTACTTCTGATACAAATATCAGAACATCCAACATAATCCTGCTAAACAAGTACAAAAATCATTTACCTACTAAAAAATCTTCATTGGGGTTTCTATAGAATTAGAGTTTGGTATTATTGGGATGAATTTTAATTTTGCATCTATGTACTTCATGAATACTCTTCTGTAATACAGTGAAGAACATTTTTCAGGAATACAAAGGTTTTATGAACAAAATTAGTACTTTTTTTAATAGTATTTACATCCACAATAATTAAAAATCAGTAATACCGGTGGTACTTAATTATCTTTTAATTTAGTAAAAAAAAAAAAAAATTGTACCATCATATTTAGGTTAATATTTTCATCTTCATTTATTTTTGTACGGTCACTATTCCACTAAATATAAAGATAGCAAAGGTAAAACGATTCATGTAATTAATAGACGTAAATATGAGCAATAGTAAGTACCTAATGAAATATAGCCTGTAATAAGGTTGTGGGTCAAGTTTTCTACATTTATATTAGATAACTTCTCTGAATAATTATTAAACATTTTAATGTTTTATTATTTTTAACCATAAGCAAATATGATAAAGTTTAATAATTTTTGTAATAATAAAAATGAGCCGTTAAATATAAATATAGGATTCCGAGACTGATATTTTTTGAAGACAAAAGCTGATAATTGAAGTGAGAATCATCAGCAAAATGATGTTAATAATGATATAAATTGGAAATGGGTCCACTGTCCTAACACAAACAGAATCTATTTGTCCTAATTCCGGTATTGGGTTTAATAAAAATTGTTGCATAAATATCGTCAAATAAAGTTGGATAGAACATTCAAATTAAATTAAGAAACATTGATATATGTACCATTTTGATATATGTACAATTTTTATTGTAGTATTGTATTCATTCTCAGTTTAAATTTAAATTATCCATTGCAACAGTTTTCCTTTAGTATCAAATTCTATTATTCTTTAAGCATGTTTAAGCCTAACAGATGTCGCCACTTACACTAATTTCTTAAAATTGTTGGCTACCTTAATGCATGTTATTTCTTTTTGAAATTATATCTAATATTCAAATTACTTTCAAAGCAGGTGCCATTACATATTTCAATATGATTCTAACGCCAATAATAGTTTTACATAATAAAAATATAAAATATGTATACGTTCTTACATCGACAACTGGAATTAATTATTTCTCAAAAGAAGAAAAAGAACAATCATAACCTAATACGTAATTTGCTGTGGCAGTAAAGCTATTCTACTAACGTAGTGTGTTATTTAGTTATTATTGTTATAAATGTTAAAAGGGAAATTTGCGTTAAAATTTAGAGTGTTCGGGGATTTTTTATAAAACTGTTTTTGATATTGATTGTATTCGGAGCAATATCCATAAACCAACAAAGTTATACTTCGTGTCAATTGTTTCATTTTTAAAGGAAAAAAAAAATGAGTAAAACAAATACATTGTATGATCCTGACGATATTACCATGTCTCCCCAAGAACTTCATATACTTTCTGAACTGGATAGGTAATGTTACCATCATATTATTTATACAATTTAAATGATTTTATTTCTTTTACAGTCGACAATTTGGTTTTCTCCAACTACAACTCCCAGAAAATGCTAAAAAGAAGGCTCTAATTTTAAAGGTTGGTAGTTTGTTTATATTATTTTTCATTTGTTTTTTTGATTCCCACTATTATTAACATATAGGCAGTAAAATATCTACAACTTATGGTAATACAAGCGGGAAAACAAGCTGTATCAAATGCTGATAGCGAACCAACCAAGAAAATTAGCATTGATCCAAAAACATGGGTTAAATTAGGTCATTTTCATCTCCTTCTGGAAGATTATAGAAAAGGTAATACTTATTACTGATAAACAATAATATTATTTTAACTTTGTACTTTTAGCACTTTCTGCCTATCAAATGTTTTATAAAACCCAAGCAGCAAATCATTGGCAGGATCCATGTTTTTTGTATGGTCTTGGATTGGTTTATTTTCATTTTAATGCTTTTCAATGGTAAGTCATCTTTTCAATGTACTTTAGTATCCTTCAGATTTATTAGCACTAGTGTTACAATAAATATTTTTAATTTTTTTATCGAATACCAAATATCTACATCAAAAACAGGCAGTTGTATTCTTCTAGTATTTTGTTCGTAAATTTTATTTATTCTGAAAATTAGAATTTTAAAAATACTGTACATAAAATTGCAATTGTAATTAAAAAATATGCATCTTTGATAAATGCATGTCTCTGAAAAAACATAATTAGAACTGATTACATGAACATCGGACAGTTTTACCAAATGTTTATAACGATTATTTTGTATCGAAGTAATCCAATAAATTAAGAAATTTACATTTTTAAAATGTTTTTAAAAAGAGAATGTCTGAATTGAAATTAAATAAAATGGGAACTGTATTATAATTTTTAAGTACAGTCAAAATTTTAGTATAATGATCAACGTATAATTGTATGGGTTTTGCTTATGTTCATAATTTTTTTTTTCAATTTGTATGATACACAATTAAAACATTTAAGTTGAACCGCTTTTAGAGCGTATCAATTTCCTATAAAATTGCAACAGCTGTTATTATGATATAAACTAGATGGCGCTGTCAGCGCGAAACTATTCCTATTTAAGGGATTTTCGATCCCACCCAGATTGTATTCAGAAACTATATAAAAAGATGTTATATTAACCTTTTAATTTAAATTTTATTAATGGAAATAAGAAAAATGGCGGGACTAAGTACCGGACATGGCCCAGTTGCTGAGTACCCTATAAACAATCATAAACACTTATTTTTAAAGTGTATCTATGTGAACAAATCTTTTGGATGGTTTCTAAAAAATAACTTCAAACTGTTATTTGTAATGTATTTATGAAGTATTTATTGAACTGATTTGTGAGATGAGGGTAACATGCGTATGTTGGCAAGGGGCAGATCCAGAAGTCTTCTTTAGGGGAGTTGATAGTGAAAGGAGGGTATTAAAACTAGAGAAACCAATAACCAAACATTAAACCTCGTAACCCTATAGCATATGTTTTAAACCCCTTAATCATGCCTACATACTGAATTTAAAAAAATTGGAAAATCGATTTTTTATACTCCACCATTTCATTTTCCTCAAAAGGAGGACCACGATACAATGTGATCAATTTATTCATATTTATCGTTTATGTCAAGTATTAGAAATTACCCTTGAAAAAATGAAAGCTTAATTTTATTTTGTCTTATAAAATCTATGTATTAATAAAAATTGTTATTTATAGCATGTCCTGGAACGTAGATCGAACAAAATTTTAGTGTGGGGTTGCTATTGAGTATTGACTAAAAAGAGGTATTATCTTGCCGCAAAATGGGTAGTTAGAAAGTTAATTAAAAGTTAACTCATTTAACCGATTGATAAATAATACATCAATAAAAACAGATAATTAAAAAAAATAAACAATAAAACATCCTGAGTGATACTTTAAATGTAAATTATTTACTCGTTAGCTTGCTTTTGTTAAGTACATGTTGTTTTCTTTTTCGTCTGCAACAGAGGGATGAAAATTTATAAATTATTTATACATTTCTGAAACGCGTGCGCAGCGTACATTCGAAGTTAACTATTGTATATCATTCAATAAGGCACATGACATGAATCAACCGGAACCTCCAAGGTGAGCGGAACTTCCGTCATGATAAGGGCAACGCTAACTTAATTGAATTGCTTTTATAAACTGTATAATAACTGCAATACTTTAGTGTAGCGAAATCCTCTATTACCAGTCAGTCGTATTTTTAGAAGCCGAATGAGTAACTGGCTACAGTAAATTGAGGTTTTTCTGTAGTCCATTCAGCATGTTAGAAACTATAAATAGGTTAGTCCGAATATTAACTTTTTTAAAAAGTTTTTATAGACGATTGTGTGACCTGAAACAATTCGTTTTATTTTATATCCGTGAAACTATAAAATAAACATAAACATTCTACTTTTTAATTTATTGTCTATTTCGTTTTATATACAATGTACCACACAGCAATAATTTGATAACAAGGAAGTTCGTTATGAAAATAAATATTTCTAATCTGATATATATATATATACATATACGAGGGTAAATCAAATATAAACGGTACTTTTGTAAAATAAATTTATTGATTAATGGTACACACAATCTAAACATTTTTCAATGTAGTCACCTCCGTGCTCTACACACTTTTGCCACTGATTTGGAAGCTTGAATATTCCTCCTTCATAAAAAGTTTGAGGGCGAGTTGTCAGCCAATTGTGTACATGTTGTATTCCGCGCTTTTTGGCCGTGGTCCGTGAAATTTGATTCTTCCAGACGTTTCGCCGAACTTCGCTGACGGCATCTTCAGTAGTGTCTGTGCTGAGTCGTAACTGATGGACGCATCAGTCACCACTGAAGATACTGTCAGCGAAGTTCGGCGAAACGTCTGGAAGAATCAAATTCCACGGACCACGGCCAAGAAGCCCGGAATACAACACCACATCGATAGACGCCGGCCGTGAAAGCCTAAGAACTACAATTGCGTACATACTCTACTACTTCTTCATTGCTTTCAAATCTTTTGCCTCCAAGTGATTATTTCAAGGGCGCGAATAAAAAATAATTACAGGTTGACAAGTCAGGGCTATAATGATGATGTTCGAGGGTTTCCCAGCCCATTTATTCCAATTTATTCCTTGTCAAAGCTGTGGTGTGTGGCCTGGCGTCTGGCGTTGTCATGAAGGAGGATGATGTCTCGTATGGGCATACGGGGTATACGTTTGCTTTGATACGCGATTTTTGTCGACTGTAACAACTCAAAATGGTAAGCCGCATTTACTGTTCGTTGATCGTGAAGTGATGTTCTTCACGATGAGTAAAACTCCCCTTGAGTCAAAGAAGTCGCAAACAGCTTGCAAGCACTTTTCCGATTGAGAGATGGGTTTTGGTTTTGACAGCGAAAAGGGCAGCCTTCATCCTTTCTTCGCCACTCCTTACTCGCCATTTTTGATTCGGGAGTGTAGTGGTGGACTCACGTTTCATCACAAGTGACGATACGCCTCAATCTCCCATTCTTGTCGAAATCGATTCAGAAGTCTCTGAAGGTCACTGATCTCCGACCTGACCTGTTTTTGATTTTCGGACAACAACCTTGCATCCCAGGGAGCACTAATTTTTCTAAACCCAAGTTCATCAGTAATGATGGATTGAACACTCCCATAACTGATACCCACTTCTGATGGGATTTGTTCAATAGTTAATCGGCTGATGGTGATCACCTTCAGCAAGCTCTGGATGGTTTAACCTAACCGCCTTCATTGGTAAAAACTTTATGATGATGCGTTGTGCATCAGACGAAGTAGAAGGTACCTTTTACTCAGTCATGGCTGTACTGCGGACAGAACAGAGCGGAGCTGCTACCTAAGCCGGTTTCCCCCTCCTCATAAACCAAACAAGCTAAATAGTAAAATTACCGTTTATATTTGATTTACCCTTGTATATGCGGAAAACAATGTGTATTCAATGTAACATCAATAACTACTAAAATAAGTATATAAATCGATATTGTGTATGAATAATTGACGTTTAATTATTTTTTTGTTCATTTCTAATAAGTAAACGATTTTTTTGCACTACTATTATTTATCTTATCTGAAGCTGTTCTTTTTTCTGTAGAATAGTTATTCAAATAAATTGGACCACTAGGTTATCTAAAAGTGAAGTGCTGATCAGTAAATGGTATTGTTTATCATATCGATTCAAACGTCTAGTGATATACTAGACCACAAATTTAACCTGCGTTTATGTAATAGACAATTTTTAGCATAATACATGCAAAAAGCATTAAAACATAAATTTAAACCATTTTTGTATTTTCTATAATTCATGAAATTAAGGTCAAGTGTCAATATTGATACATTATTAAGCAGATAACTACGTGCCTGTAGGGCAGAAAAAAGACACAAAGTAAACAATAGTGCAAACTAGGGCAAATAATGATATACTATATGTTGTATAATAGTTTATTCTTGGTAATTCAGTGACGTGAGTATACGTAGGCGTGCTACCAATTGGTTAAGCTGAATGTGTCAATTGGGTTTTAGACAAGTAATTGTTATTATGACACATATCACTTATACAGGGCGGTTCATAAAGAGTAAGACATAGAGCATATGCATATTTTAGACGTCAAAATAAGACGATTGAAGTTTAAACTCAGCGGTAATATGAGGTATAGCTGTTAGGATAATAAATACATGTTCTCACATCTGTAGATTTTAGATTACAACTTAACTTTATACTGAACGGTTTGGATTTAGTTGCTATTCTCAATGAAGATTTTTTTGTTCGAAAAATTTATAATTATCGATTAATACAATTCTTTCGACATAAATAAAATTATTACTTATATATTTTTTTGTTTTCTGATCCAAAGCATACCTTGTAGAACTAAGTTTGTGTTTTTAATTTAAAAGTTTCATGTCACGTTTCGTTAATATAATAAAATCGTTATATTAAACATTCAAGGAATCTGATTCATCCACTACCGGTCGTGACAACTTATGAAAAATTTCAAAGAACCTTTTAACACATGCAAAATTATAATAGCACGAAATATGTATATGCTGATATACGTTTATCCATATTTCACGTAAAACAAACGTAGGAAGAGTTACGAAACTTTATTTAAAACTACAATAATTATTTCAATACACTATACCTTCTTTATGTGGAAGAATTATTTCTGCTTCTTCTATATTGTACGCTGTAATGAATATTCTAATATATTTATTCAAAACAGATATCGTTATGAATAAGTAATTTATTTTACACAGCAACACGCTACATACACTTATTTATTCAATAATTGGTTATTTACCTCACTGTAAATTTATATAACTGAACATACCTATAACAATTGAAATGTTTCTGAATATTTCTGGAAACTTCCCATAAGTTATTTTTATCTTGCACTCTTGTGTGCTGTGTCCTCGTATGATTTATGACCACCGTTACTTTCGACATCGTATCGATGTTGCCGGCGTATCGATCGCCGACTGTGGCATCCGTTCATAACAACCCTATAATTGAAATCGACTACTAACCAATTTTTTTCCTTAAAACGCTTTGTAATTTTTCCGATTTTCTCATATCGCGTTTTGGGTACTTTTATATACTCACAATGAGAACTTATAACGGCGACTGTCGAAAACACGACGTGACATTTTTTCAAATCTTGAAGATTATATTATGGGTGAGAAGGCTACCCTCCAAGGTTTTCTGTGGTTTTGTTGGATTATTTAGGTAAATGATGAGGCAGTTATATTCCACAGATAATCATTCACTTCTCTTCTGATTTCATTTGGTCTTTCCCATATTTCTTTCATCCGTTTCCTATTCTGATTTGAAACTGAGTCAGGACCACCTTCCCTTTTCAGGAGGCGAAAAGAGAATTTTTGTAGATATTTATATTGCCTACAACCAAAAATCAACCTATGTTTTCGATGATCGTCGTAATTTCGCATTGTGGAATATTGTAATTTACCCACAACGCGTTTTGAGTACATAAAATTACTCGAAATACGATGTGAGAAAATAGCGAAATCCACAACGCGTTATGAATAAAAATTTCGGGCAGTAGCCAATCTTGGCAATTGTGTACAACATTTATACCAATTGGAAAAGTTAATGCAAATAAATAAACAACGAACGTAATAAAAGGAACATGTGAGAAACAATCCAGAATACATTGCTAATGAATGCTAAAAGAAGATAGCGACAATATTTCGTTTCAGTTAATGCAGTTTAGGGATTAGATCTCTCATATTTTCATCTTAGTTTTCAAACATGCTTTATTTGTAGTGTTGAATTGCAACGTTCATAAGAATGTTTCGCGGTCCGAATATAAGGTTGAGTACAAAATAAAAAACCACTGAAATAAAACAAACGAAGAAGGAAGAAAGTGAAAAAGGTTAATAATATAAATAAAAACATATTTGGACGTATTACACTTTTTATTAGAAGATTCTAACAATTGTTTCGATTTATTCAGACGTCTTCAGGGTTTTATATCAAGAAACTAACTTAAAACTAAAAAGGGGATACAGTTTATAGTTCTTATAAACCGGTTACTTGTTCTGTCTGTGATATATTGAAATATCGAATTATTTAAACGTTCTGACATATCTATTGTGATGTTTAAATTTAGATTATTTTCTTTTTGTATTTGCAGTTTTTCTAAATAATTAACTTTATGTCTTTTGTGTTCTATGTGGATAATTGAATCGTAAGGCTTTCATCACTAATGGAATGTTTTAATGAAATACAATGTTGTTCTTTGTCTGTAGAGTTGTTTTTATTATTTTCAATTTTTTTATGTTTTTTTAATCTTGTATCAAAATTACTTCTTATTTACATTATAATCCTTATAAGTAACCTAGTAAATACCTGTTTTTTTTAAGATTGTCATTCGTCAATTTTATTATTGATTAACAGTTTCTTTAAGTACCTACACATTTATATTACTAATTATTGCATAAATGTGAAGTTTTTTGATTTATTATGTGAACAAACATATTTATAGAACGTATAATTGGGAACCATATTTCTGTTTTAATGACATTGGTTCGATAAAATTGATTTCGAATTTCTTTTCTTTGTTTTTTATTTAGTAATTTATCAGATTTATCTATTAGTACCTGATTATAACCATTATTCTTTGCTATTGTTCTAATAAAGTTTGTTTATGTAGAGAAAAAATAATTAGTGTGTGTACCTATCGTAAAGTAAACTATAATATGTAGATAATTTTATATTGGGATCTTGATTCAAATCAAATTAGGTAGTAGCATTTAATTTAATAGTTTCTTTTATGAAAATATCACATTTTAAACTATTATTTACATGTCTTATTAAAACAGACACATGTAGCTAAATATTAGTTTAGAATATGATATTTTTAGAAACGAAACTTTTTCGGATGCTATTATCCCATTTGACTCGGATCAAGATTCCAATGTTAAATTATCTATTATATCTGAGTATAATACTCAGCTTAATTAATTTTCCTCTAAATCAACAAAATAAAAAAAAAACGTAATTTTATTAAAATAATAATTAATAAATTATAAGGACTCTAAATTGCACACATTTTTCAATTTTATGTTTTTGTATAACTCTCTTAGAAGATGGCTGAATAAATCGAAACAATTGTTAGAGTGTAAAATGTCCAAATTGTTTTTTTCATTACATTGTTAACCTTTATCGTTTTCTACTTTCTTCATTTATTTTACCTTGATGATACGAGGGTAAATCAAATATAAATGGTAATTTTGTAAAATAAATTTATTGATTAATGGTACACACAAACTAAACATTTAACATTTTTCAATGTAGTCACCTCCGTGCTCCACACACTTTTGCCACCGATTTGGAAGCTTGAATATTCCTTCTTCATAAAAAGTTTGAGTGCGAGTTGTCAGCCAATTGCTTACATATTCCTATTTTTCTTCATTGCTTTCAAATATTTTGTCTCCAAGTGATTATTTCAAGGGCGCGAATAAAAAATAATCACAGGTTGACAAGTCAAGGATATAATGGTGATATAATCGTGTTCGAGGGTTTCCCAGCTCATTTCTTCCAATTTATTCCTTGTCAAAACTGTGATTTGTGGCCTGATGTCTGGCGTTGTCATGAAGGAGGATGATGTCTCGAATGGGCATACGGGGTATACGTTTGCTTTGATACGCAATTTTTGTCGACTGTAACAACACAGAATGGTAAGCCGCATTCACTGTTCGTTGATCGTGAAGTGATTTTCTTCACGATGAGTAAAACTCCCCTTGGGTCAAAGAAGTCGCAAACAGCTGCAAGCAATTTTCCGGCTGAGAGACGGGTTTTGGCTTTGACAGGGCAGCCTTCGTCCTTTCTTCACCACTCCTTACTCGCCATTTTTGATTCTGGAGTGTAATGGTGGACTCACGTTTCATCACAAGTGACGATACGCCTCAATCTCCCCTTCTTGTCGAAATCGATTCAGAAGTCTCTGAAGGTCACTGATCTCCAACCTGATCTGTTTTTGATTTTCGGTCAACAAACTTGGATCCCAGGGAGCACTAATTTTTCTAAACCCAAGTTCATCAGTAATGATGGATTGAACACTCCCATAACTGATACCCACTTCTGATGGGATTTGTTCAATAGTTAATCGGTTGATGGCGATCACCTTCAACAAGCTCCCCAACAATACGGATGTTGTAATTTGTGAGACTTGTTCTTGGGCGTCGATCATGACTTTCATTTTCGACACTTTCTTGTCCATCCCTGAATTCTCTGTTCTCTGACTCACGTATACACTCGATTCTGAGACAGTGTAGCATGTGTAGCATACCCAAACTGTGTCTTCAAACGAGTGAATATTTCCGATGGTGATTAAAAACTTTATGATGATGTGTTGTTCAATAGACGAAGTAGAAGGTACCTTGCGCTCAGTCATGGCTGTACTGCGGACAGAACAGAGCGGAGCTGCTACCTAAGCCGTTTGCCCCCTCCTCATAAACCAAACAACACTCGAGTATCGAATCATTTGGATCGGAATTACATACTAAGCTAAATAGTAGAATAACCGTTTATATTTGATTTACCCTAGTATATGTTCGGTCAAGTGACAAAAAATAAAATAACAGCAATTATACGTAAATTAAACTTGCTATGTTAATTTCGTGATAGAAATAAAACCTTCGAATTTCCACACACGCAGTTAAATTGGAACAATCACTTGTTAACATAAAAATCAACTAGTTTACTGCTCGCTATAGATATTGCAGCTGTACTAAACCCATATATCCGCTTACTAATTACAGACAAAGGTACAACTGAAATAAGTTACTTACTTTGAAATACAATGCATTCAATACACATAGGTAATTAACCAAACATTTGCGTTAATATTATTTTACAAAAATGTTGTCGTAATGTTCTGCAGCTCTTCAGCTTTGATGGATATGTGTAAATTTGCATCAAGTATTTATTTTGAACTAAATTTTATTTGGATAAAAAATAGTATCCTATTCAGATGTAGTGATAACATGGAAAAACGACATCTTTGTTCCATGTGCATTTTTTAGTTTGAACAATAATACACAATAGTATTTGTTAAGTCTCCTAGGCGACCTTGAAAAGCAAAGAAATGCAGTGCCCAGAGAACTGTCTAACTGAATAAGGTAAATGACCGCTGTGCAGACAACGCAACATGTCACTTTTTGGAAACGGTTACCCGTACCATACCTAATTCTAAATTGCCAATTAACTTTCCGTGTAATATTTAGAAAAATAGTTACACATTTGCATAAATGTTTAATTATAATTCACAGAATATTTTAGGTTTTTAATTTCTTCGTATAGTAAGTAACATTTCATCTGGAACATGTTGTGAATCATAATGAAATCAATGAATGAATACGCCTACGGACATTATATGTACTTATCATACTAGTTTTTTCTGATCTCAAAGAAATAAGAGAAAGTATTTAATTTATTTTCTTCCTTACAATGTTGAAGACAAATATGCACTGCTAAATTGAACGAGCTATTTTCATGTTTTTGTGTGAAATCTAAGAACAGTTAACGAAGCGTATCATACTGTTCAATATTGTTTGAAGTATACATTTCTATATTTTTTATTATTGTCTGTTACTTTTTCATTTTACAACTCGTTCCATCTTTACAGTTTTTTTACTTCCTTAGTAATTGTAATCCATTTTTTCCTCTAGTTGAAAGTGATTTCAATCACTAATTTTTGACATATGAACTGACATTGCTGTAAAAATAGTATATTGCCTCCTACGCAGGGGCGACTGGTGTAAAGGAGCTGTAGAGTTTCAGAATTGCTGAAAAATAGATATTTATGTATTTTTGTGACCTAATTACTAAAATTTATTAATATAATAATTTAGTGTAGCTGTCGTCACCACACTGAAGTGTTTGTGTAAAGTCGCATTTTGTTGGCCGTCCTGTGCTGTGTAGTATATCAAATGAATTATCTGGGTTTGTGGTTAAGCGCGTCGTGGTATACTTAGCTGGACCAACTGAGAGTGTCTGTGGTGTACTATTGAGACCCGTACCGTTCTCACATCATACACATTGCTGGCATAAAGCAGCTAACTTTGACGACTATCTACGCTGCATTCGATGCAGCTAACTGTTTGTTTTTATTTCCTATAGAGGTTGAAGAGCATAGATAATTTCATTAATTTATTGGTGTATCGCAGCGAAGATGATTAGATTTGGACAATGGATGTGATTTATAGTCTGCTTCAAACAATAAAAGTCAGTCATTGTCCTATATTATTATTAAGAGTAAAGGTGTTAAATTAGTCGCAAAAAAGCATATAAGACCTAATTTATTATAGTTTATTCGAAAAACAATTATTTTTAAGGCTGCGACAAACAAATGCATTATTTTGTATTCCTTGTTTACTTCTTGGCGGCGATAAATCATAGACGGAGTTAGTGCATTTGACTGAAAAAATAAAAAACACAACAACTAAAAGCCATCTTCTCAATACAATGGAATTAGCATTATTAGGAGCTAACTTTTAAAAAATAGCTGAGTAAACATCTGCACCTCACCTCTCATTTCATCACGAGCTGCCACTGGTTATACGCATAATGTTTTAAGTAAATATCCCAATTTTTTTATATAATCATGGTCATTTATCTTGATGCATCGAAATATCTGGACTGAATCTCATTCTTTCGGAAAAAGTTTTAGATAAAAGTTGAATACATTTGAAGGAGAAACAAATTGATGACCTTGAGTGTGATCTCGCCTTGAACATGAAATTTGAGTACATTTTATTTGACCCCAGCAATATATAGAGCGGGTATTTTGTAATCGTAGATATGCTTGTTGATTTTCTTTTAATTTTTCACATACATGATAACATTTTGGAAGAAGTTTTAGACAAAAGTTGTATTATTTTAAAGGGAAAATCAATTAGGCGACCTTCATTGTGATCTTGACATTGAAGGTCAACTCGTCTTTTAAAAATAGGAATACATATTTTTGACGCCGCCAATGGAAAGAGCAGAAAATTTTGTATGTATGTATTGGGCGTGAAAACCATTACTTCACATTGTTTTCGAACTTCAAAAAAATACGAATTAACGTAACTTAATCGAACCCTAACCTAATCTAATCTGACAAAAAAATGTTTTTTTTTTTAATTAGATTAGATTACGTTATCGTTGGGTTAGGTTACGTTAGTTTCTTTGAACAAATGGTTTCCCAACTACATATACATAAATATATTCTTGTTCAGCATGGCGAACACAACATACTAAAATTTCAAGGAAATTGGATTTGTCTATATACTAATCGGGACATTTAATTAGATCACTTTAGTAATTGTTTAGAAAATAAATTTGTTTATTACGTTCTTATTGGCTTTATAATTATCCCAAATACATAGTGTATATTTTTTTTGTTATTAATTAATGAGGTAAAATAAATTTCCAAGTTTGTTACTCTTTAATAGGATTTTACAATAACATTTCTGAATTATAGTTAAAACATTTATTCCAATTAATGGTTTGTTCTATTTCATTAAAAGTTACCTTCGCATTTATGTTTCTTTAACCAATTTAAAGTAGGCATTTCTCAAATAACGCATTGCATACCGTATTTTACTCATTAACGAAATTGTTATCAACAAGACAGATATTGAATGTTTAAGTAGGTACAGAATGTCAGTTGAAATTGAAATTAAGCCATTTATTTAAGCGTTATTTAAAATATTTCCATTTTTAATTACTTACCTACTTACAAAATTACGTATGTATTTTTATAAACATTAAAATTATATGTATGTATTTATAAGTACATATGTTGTAATAAAAAAATAGGCTGCGCTAGTGAACTCGTTTTACCACTTTCTTTGCTACAAATGAGTAACAGAATAGCATACGTAATATTGTGTCCTCCTGTACGTAAGGCATGTGTGACAATAAATAATGGTAGTAATAGTAGTATAGTACAGTATCTAATTTATCTACTTAAAAAAATGGAATGTTACAAAATCAAGTTATTGAGTTTTCTAATAACCGGATTACCTTAAATAATTTTATTTGATAAGCGCGTTGTTTACAAAAGCATTTGGTAGGTGAACATCCCGCAGGGCACAATCGCATGCCAACGGTATGGGCTGACGTCAACAGTGTATTGAACTTGCGTAGTGCGCCGGTTCATGACCTGCTATGATTTTCCTTGCCGAGAATCTGACGGTATGACGTAGTAGTGAATTATGTAGTACGTATTTATTGCTTACGTCGCTTCAGTCAACACGTGATAACTTCCTCTTGTTGACAAAATGGACTTTAGTAAAACTCGTACAAGTTGAACACTATTAATGATTGTATAAATATATCTTCTATTGTGTCTTTTTTTTACAAGAAATATAAGTATTATAGGTTAATTCATTATAGAAAAGACCGCTAAAAACATATACTTTATTATATTATTATTAACTGTAAAATATACATAAGTACATACATGTATAAGTAACGTTTCTATACTGGTCTTGCTTTTCCTCATTGCTAATTTGTTATTGTATCAACTGACTGTTGTATTCCATTGTTTTCATTATTTAGATGTAAGTTTTGATTCCTAAAACTATATTTGTACTTACAAATTCTTATTCATCGCCCGAGGGCTGGTAGAAAGAGAACCAAGACAACCAACTTTGAGTTTTGGTACTATAAAAAAGAGAAATCTTATAGTACAGCAACCCTCGCGGATACCATACGGGGATTCAATCATTCGATCATTCACTCAATACTTTGACTTTATAATTCATTTCTATTTCATCAAGTTTTTATATAATCGCTAAATCTTTTATAAGTTAAGTTTAGATACGTTTAGATAGAATTAATAGTTAAAAGTGTAAATATTAATGAGGAATTCAGAAACTCGGTAGTATTTTAATAAAGTGGTATGTAGATAACCCTAGATCTTTTAGCATAGCCACAAGGATACAACATGACGAATGAAAATAATTTCGGTTAAGCGGACGTCCTGATGAAAATTTTAAGAACTATTTAATCAGTAATTAATTACTCAAAAGCTTAAGAGATGTATATAAGTACATAGGCTTTTACGGCCGAAATCCATAGTAGGGTTAAGGGGCCGTGGTTTAAATGAACGATTAAGTCTAAACATTTTGTGGGCAACTACAGCTGACATCATCAGTAGGTTCGTACCCGGGTCCGGCTGCTCTGGTCCAAGTTTTCTGTGGTTTAATTTGATCATTTCGGCAAATGATCTTTCACTTCTCTTCTGTCTTCATTTCGTCCGTCTCATCTTTCTCTCCATAACCACACCACCCACCCATTCCTCCGGTTTTGCACCGCAGTGTAGGTCGGAGGGACTGCCCGCCCACCAGCACGAGTAGCTGGTGGGAATGAAACACAAAAAAGTTAAAAAACCATCAGTAGTACTTTGTTGACAACGTCGGTGAAGGTTATACCTCGAAGTATCGGTAGCGAGTGAGTCTCAGTCGCTGTACCACTGATGATGTCAGTCGAAGTCACTGACGAAACGTCTGGACTTAAATTTATTTAGACCGCGGCCCCTTAGTCCAAATCTTAATTCTACTAAAAAGTGTATGTTGGAGAATTTTACCAAATTTAATCAAAAACAATTTGAAATGCCAAACATATTGATATACAATGAATGATAATACTTTGTTTATACGATTCTTTTAAATTCTAATTCATAAACTGATAATTTTTCCGTTTCGTCTACCCTTATTTGTATATATGTACCTATGTAATTAATGCAATTTTTTACAGGATGTACAGTTAAAATATATTTTATGTCGAGTTAGCTAAAAAAAATATAAAACGCGAATTGGTCAGCCAACAGGTTGAGCAATATTCAAACAGTCGTAAGTACCGCATAGGTACTTATTGCAGGGTGTGCAATACTATTGTGAAACTTTATCGTATTAATTGTGCCACAAGTAGTACTTTGTACAACAGTCGTGTCGTTTTAATGCTAAACCGATTTTGTATTTTGTTTAGAACACATTTTTCCGCTCATTTATTGTAATTTTACCAAAGATATTTATTTCAGATATAGATTAAACGAACAAGTTTTTAAAAATTACTTATAACTAACCCTTTCGAACGTATTTAAACTTCCTCTCCTCAATAAAATAAAGTAAGAATTTAAGAAATTAATTGTCAAACAAAATTTGTATAAACAAAGTGCCTTTCTTACTTATGAGAAATCGCTTGAAATTCAAATGTAGCAACCCAATGGACAGAAAAGTGTAACGTAGACATTAATGACGTGATGGTTATAAAAAAAGAAAAAATCCATTATGGAAAAAAATATGATTTCTTTGGCAAAAAAATATTTTTAACTACTATTTTATGTATTTATTGCGTACATTAAATAAATAATATACAATGTAAATACATACTGGAAAAACTCTACTGTATCTTTTCAAGAAACGTTTCTTTGTTTTTACTATAACAATTTTTCAATAATTCTCTTTGTCTTGCAAAGTAGACTACAATTTTGAATAAACTTTGGCGCCCTAAATACTAAATTCAGGCTGTAAAGTACCTTGTCTATGTCTGCTGATGCTGTTTAATTCTCTAATATACATATCTACATATGTATAAGGGTTCAATTGATTAATACGTAGTAATTTAGAATGTCTGAGCCATATTAGAAATACCTAAATAAGGAAAACATGTAAATTAAGAAAGGTGTCTGTCTATAAATTCCAGAACTGTGATGTACTTGAAATAGTTCTATCTAAAATACAAACGTAAGAACCTATTTCTATTTACTATTTTAATGTCCTTTTCTGAATAATAAGCTGTATCTGGATAGTTTTAAAACCTAATAAAAACTGAAACCGGGATCCAGATCAGCTACCCGACAATTTGGCGGCCCCGATTTGAATGTAATTCTGTTTTGCAAGGGGTAATGTGAAAGAGAATGACCAGGTTTCAAGCAGATACCTGGTAGGGTCTTTAATCACATACCTGAACGAGCATTTACAATTATAGTGGGATGCCTGATTGGGTACTGTGTCAAAACACTAACCGGGCTCTTATTATTACTCGGATATCTGTGATATTATGACGGGTATTTGGTGAGCAGACTGATTGAGAATTTAGTTAGAGTCCTCAGCAGATTTTAGAGAAGTACTTAATCAATAGCATGTTCATATTTTACTTTAACAGGCCATTAAAAAAGTATTTTGTTTGTAATGGAAGTGTTATGGAATTCGGACAGTAACGTAGAGAAAAATAGATATTAGGAAGGGAGTTAGACAAAGATGCATATCGTAACTGCAATGTTGTAATCAATATATCGAAGATGCGATTAATATTATTAAAGGACGACATAAGGGATAGACACACATATGAAAAAGATTAGCATGTTTAGATTTCTGGATGATACAGCAGTATTAGCATCTAACACATGGGCTGAATAGTCCCGGGTCTAACACATAGATGGCGTTAGTTTTATTGATTTCACGTCTTTTTCAGTTAGAACTAACCTTCAAAAGACAGCTGTTAAAATTTCATGATATTCTATTCATTACTTTGTGAGTTATTGTGCTGACGCTAGAGAGTGACGCTACTTTTGTTATTTTCAAAACAATGAGATGGTAACACCAGAAAACAAAACAAATCCACAAAATCGTGTTTATTCTGAGCAGTATTTGGCCATGTTTAAACATAAAAAAACGAAATTTTTGCGTCAATTGTGACAATGGATGAAACATGGATCCATCACTTCAATCTGGGATCAGAATCGTCAGGATCGTCATCTGGAACAGCAGTAGACAGCAACTGCTGAACCTCGTCCATAGCGCCCAAAAGCACAACAATCGACTGGAAAGGTTATGGCCTTGGTATTTTGGGATGTGCGTGGTGTAATATTCATCAACTATCTTGTTGTCTTGAGAAGGGAAATACCATCAACAGTGACTATTATATAGCGTTATTAACATCATTGGAGCGTTAAACGACCGCATATGGCAAAGAAAAAAAAATTGTTTCATCAAAACAATGGCAAAACTACATGAATTGAAATTCGAATTGACGTGGGATCAATTCCACCGTATTCTCCAGATTTGGCTCCCAGCGACTATTGGCTGTTCGCAGACCTTAAAAAAATGGTCACCGGCAAGAAATTTCACTCGAATGAAGAGGTTATCGCTTTATCGCTGAAGCTGAGGCCTATTTTGAGGCAAAAGATAAATTGTCTGTATACTATAGTATACAGTATAGTTGCACTCATAAGAATGACTCTTTAGCCGAAACAATTGTCGAATTGGACTAAATATACTTGTTAAAGTTTTTTATTGTGTTTTTTTAATAATTACGTATTTAAGCATGCTTCATCAATCCTGCACCGTCGAATGTTTGGACATTGTTTTTTTTTTCTATTTTTAACGAGAAATAAACTAATATTTCTTTAAACTCGCATTTTACATTATTTTTGCTTCTTTCACTTTTTTTACAAATGGTTGAGTTATTATTTTTTAATACAGATCAATCATAAACATTGTCGTAGAACACAGTAAATGGCTCAATCCCCAAGTGCAATTTTTAGATGCTTTGGTTACTTGAAATGGGCATTATTTAGAATTCAATATCTATAGAAAACCCTCTAATATTTCTAGATTTAAAACCAATAACTGTAATCATTGTAGTCAACAAAAAGGCTATCATTAATTTCCTCGTACATAGGTTACTTAGTTTTACTCGAAATAGAGGTAGGTGCCATAAAGAATTTTGTACCATTTGAAAAATTGCCAAACGCAATGGTTATAATTACAATATAATCGATAAATTAGTCAATTGGTTTAAATTTCAGTAAAACCAATATTATAAGTATGTCATACGAGCGAAGATTTACTCGAGGATTCGATGGTGGTTTTCGAATAGCCTACAGTTCCAATTTTAACTCTTCAAATCATTCTTGATAACCCTAAGGATAAAATTTCTATTCTATAAAATTTGGGAATGTATGAAACTGATTGTAATGATTGTAATTATAAACATATTGGACAAACTAGTGTTGCTCAACATATTCTTGCTAAAAATGAGAGCATTAATATAGACAATTTTGGATTAGTTAACGAAATTAGAAATAATTACCTACTTCATAGTTTTAAAAGTATGTATATTTATAAAAATAGGTTAAGCTCTTAACAGTGACAAAGGTCCTATCACTAGTTCTCCGCTTTTTAGTTTAACTTAATTTGTTTTGTTCATTTGACCATAACATCAGTCAGTATTTATAGTGGTTACCTTTTTATCACTTTCCAGACCCTGTCGTGTTTTAGCGTTGGGGTTTGAGCTATTTACTGTGTTCTACTTAACACAAATAATGGCAGCGATCAAAGTAATTTTACGGTGGTGTTGTCTTTACCCAAGTAGTAGGACTAACATGATGATCACCATACTTGCATTCCTACTTTCTAAGAAATAATTGCATACAGATGAACCTAATAAATATATGTACTTGTCAATCAGACATAATCTTTACATAGATAAATTGGTGTATTCCTGTGAGTGTACGTTAAGAAAAGATATAGCAGGATGTTTGCACAGGAAACACTTAATTTCCGTCCGTATTACATTTAGATACTATTTCTTAAGGTGGTAACTGGATTATACTAACTTCAGAGGTTTCTTTTTTATTTTTGCTATTTCTTATTTCAAATAATTATTACACCAATTCAGTAGTAAATTTCTTCTAAACAGAATTAAAATTTTAAGTGGACTCTACGAAATAAATTTAAAGTTATAGGTCACAATTTTTTAACCAGTGTTTAAATAAATAATTCAAAAAGAAATTGAAACTTACAAAAGCACCTAATTGTTTTTATTTTTACATTTTTTTAAGTTTGATTTACAATGGTTATATTTCTGAAAAGTTCCTCGTTTTAATACAGTGACTGTCCTAGATAGGGGGACCGAAGCCGGTATGGTAATTAGAGTTTTTAAGACTTATGTATATTATCAGAGTTCGATTAGTTTCAAATTTTTCATAATTTTCGCCCATCTTTGAAAAATTGTACTTAGTTTCTATCTCAAAAAAAATTTTACTTTGTCAATAATTGGTTACGTAGATTTCATTCGGAACGCTCTATGAGCTCATACATCGGTTATTTGGAAATATTTTCATGAAATAAAATCCTCAATTAGTGGGGTTACGTTAATTACGATTTACTTAATAATGTTTTAACGGAAACAATTGGAGGTCCAAATTTATTTAAGCATTTTATTTGGGCTGCAACTTGAGCTCCTAAAGTTGTTGGCCAAAACTAGTAGCAAACAAAACAGGCAAGGCACATTACTGTTCGTTGATCGTGAAGTTATTTTCTTCACGATGAGTAAAACTCCTCTTGAGTCTAAGAAGTTGCAAACAGTCGGAAGCACTTTTCCGACTGAGAGACGGGTTTTGGCTTTGATAGCCAAAAGGGCAGCCTTCATCCTTTCTTCGCCACTCCTTACTCGCTGTTTTTGATTCGGGAGTGTAAGTGGTGTAGTGGTGGACTCACGTCTCATCACGAGTGACGATTCAGGAGACTCACTGATCTCCGACCTGACCTGTGTTTGATTTTCGGTCAACAACCGTGGAACCCAGCGAGCACTAACTTTTCCAAAGCCAAGTTCATCAGTGATATTGGATTGAACATTCCCTTAGCTGATATCCACTTTACCCACTTCTGGTGATTTGTTGAATAGTTAACCGGTTGATGATGATCACTTTCAACAAGCTCTCGAACAGCCCAGATATTGTCATTTGTGAGACTTGTTCTTTCGCGTCGATCATGACTTTTATTTTCGACACGTTCTCGCCCATCCCTGAATTCTCTGTTTTTCTGACCTACGTATACACTCGATTGTAAGACAGTGTAGCATCCCCAAATTGTGCCTTCAAACGAGTGAAAATTTCCGATGGTTTAACCTAACCGCCTTCATTGGTTAAAAACTTTATGATGATACGTTGTGCAACAGACGAAGTAGAAGGTACCTTGCGCTCAATCATGGCTGTACTGCGGGCAGAACCGAACGCAGCTGCTACCTAAGCCGGTTTCCCCTCCTCATAAACCAAACAACATTCGAGCATCGAATCCTCTATATCGGAATTACGTGCTAAGCTAAATACCATTTATATTTAATTTACTCTGGTATATATATATGTATAAGAAAACAACGGCGAACTACTGGTAGCGCTGAAGTACGGCTATATATTTAAAGGCATATAGTTACATATTAAATAAAATTATTGATTTTAAAAATTGCACTACCTATTATTCACATGCTCATTTTTTGAATATACGATCGTCTGTACTTAAACAGTAATGTACATTACAAAAAATTATTAGAGAATCACTTTCTACATTGATTAAAATCGCCGCCTACATATTCACATTCTGTAAATATATATTATGATTCACAATGAACATTTTTTTGAGTTTATTTAAAAGTGTACGTATTTACAAAAAATTTGTACACAGGACAACATGTGCCAAATTGTTTATTGTTTTTGTATTCTTTTACTACCATTGTTATATTAATATAGTACATAAAATATATGCTGTCAATTATATAACTACAATAATCTTGGCTATTATATATTAACTAAAATTGATAATAATTGATAACTACATATGATGCTAACTACTAACTGAAAATGCACGATTTGTGGATACATGGATGTATATGTTCATTATCTCTGTGTACATAAAATGTGCTAAATAATGTATAGAACTCATAGCCGTAACTAAAGACTCGTAGTTTGGATGGACCAGCCCTAGGCTCGGGATGACAAAAGCATTCACTACGATATAAAGTTAATGGCTTATTAATTTATACATATTTTGAGGCGTTGAGAATAAAATTTTAGTGTAACGAACGCGAGAACGGAACTGATGCATCTGGTCTCGGCGGTCGCCGCTGTTCGCTCTGTCTGAGGCAAGTAAGGGCAGCACTGAATGGTGATATTGTTGAAATACGTAATCGAAAACACTGTTTAAATAAATACATTATTATTATTAATCGGGTAGAATGTTTGTAGTTATCAACACATGAAATTGTTTGGATTTGTGTCTTTAATAATATGAACTCCTTACTGCTGGCATTACTAGAAAAATGTTTGATTTTTTCGTAAATACAATAATTTTATTTCAGGGATGGGGTGGTGGTGGTGTAACGAAATGAAATAGAATTATTTTACAAGTTGGTTAAAAATTTTGAGTTTAGCAATTTAATTAATTTGTGATATAAGTAGTAATTTTGGTTAGCATACTTTGGTTGTATGTGAATGTTTGCCTGGTTGGTACGTTTGAAGAGCTATGCACAGAGGGTTAAGTAGTATGCAGTAGGAATGAGTGTTAGGTTACGATTAAAAAGGTTTCCCTGCTTGACATAAGTAAAGTGCTCTGCACCAGGGATCATTGCTATGTACCAAGGGCTTGGGTTACGTAAAGGTATGAAGGGTCGCATGACTAATATGTTGAAGTGCTATGAACCATTGACAGCTGTATCCAAACTTGGACGGGTATAACTAGTAAAATATGTATACATGTCTGTATCAATTACTCTGAAAAACAACTAAAGTTCTACCAAAATCAGAATATTTATTACTCTTTTATGCGAGACGCTCCACTCAAATTCCTGAAAAGTTGCACTCTACGGTACTGACAGTTGTTGCACTTATATTGGATCTGGGGAGGGGGAAGGCGTGCCCCGTACGTGTGCTCTGCTCCGAGGGCTTTATCAATGAATGACCTCGCAAATTTATAATAGTCCTGTATCAAGGACTCTTACGATTAGAGTAAAATTTAAGTATCTTTTTAGTGATGTTTTAAATCGGTTTACATCCTACATACATTTTATTATATTTATCATAATTTATTATTATGATAAGAAATAATTAAGAAACAAACACTGTTGCCTTTTACAAATAAAAATAGGAGTGGGGCCGTGTCCCTACCATATAACGCTAATCACCAGCCGCCACTGGTTACGAACAACTGAATATATTTCATTCTCGAATACTATTATGTATAAATGTTTTGTAGTTTTATAATTATGCTAATCTATACAGATTACATTAAGTTATATATTTTTGTGGCTTACAATAATAATTGTAATACAAGTATAAATAATCACGATCTGCATTACGCAAGTATTTGTGGTTATATGTATATCTCGTATAGATATAAAGTAATTGATAACATGGAAAAGAGTAAAATCATTAGCTACATTTATGTAGTATAGAACAGCAAGTAGACAGGTAACATACACGTGTGTTACACCGTTGCGCGTTTAGTACAGTTGCGTAATATTAGTGCAAGTGCATTCAAGACAAAGGAAGTAGAAAGAGTCGACAAACTCGACCGCTCGGCGAAGAAAACCGAAGTGCGAAGAGGTGCAGCACGCCACTCTGATCCGTAACGTAGCGGTCTTTGGAGGCTTGCGTGAACGCATCGTCCCCCTGCACACCTCACGCGTCCCTTCTCTTCATCGAGCGCTCGGTCGGTAAAATTCAGGGTGATTTTATTCAGTAGGTTCGAGGTTGAGCAGGGGAGTGTAGTGCGGAGGCGTGGAGATAGTCGGACTTTTTTGTTTGTTTATTATTGTTTTGATCGTATCATGAACCTATTATCACTCGCCACGAAGTGCTCTTTTAAAATTCCTGTATATATTTCGTCCATGCCTTGACTGTTCGTGTTGTGTATGTTGTGCTTGTGATTATTTGTATCTATTAAAAGTGTTCGCCGAAGGCATGAGTGCATTAACCCATTGCTCATGACGGCGCGTTTTGGCCCATCAAGCTCAACATAACACGGTTAAGTCAATTGATTGATGGTAAGTGATAGCAGACGTCCTTCCTGTCTAATTTTTCGAAACAATTTTGAAAAAGCATGCTTGGTCCAGGCGGTTCGATTGGATGTTTAGAAACATCCGCCATGTTGCTGCTGGTGACATACCGTATACATCATCCCCGGAATCATTATTGTTCGTTTCTGACGTCATTTTTACTATTAAATTTTTATACGTCGCCTTTTTTACACTACCGTTCTGCGTGAAATACATAGTAAAATTACTGACTGAGTTAAAATCCCGTTAAGTAAGTGCAGGACTTTATTTTTAGATTGGAATCCTACGGTTTCCGTAATAAAACCGACCGTACGAGTTAAATTGGGGCATAATTATTTTGCTACACTGTATTAGCTCAGCATTGATTACTTGTTTTATTACCAAAAGTAGATATCATGTTACACAAATACAACTAGGTACAATATAATGTATTTCCGTTAAACTATAATTTTTATTACATTACCTACCTATTATCTCTTTTTAATTTTTTAATTTAGCTACGTATGTGGAAGTAACTATTTTCGTTTATATTAGTGGTTAGTACAATCTCGTTAGTTTTTCAAAATATTTATACATGTTTCTCTGTTGTTAATCTTTAGCGCTGCAATTGTTATAAACTTATAAAATGCAATCCCTTTTAGTTACAAACGAAAATGCAATTATTTGCACTCGTTATAAATGTACATTATCTATGAAGCAAATAAAACAGAGCGATCCCGTACACCTACATATGTATGCATAATACGTTATATCATATGCATATGTATGCTTACGTAAATATATGTAATATGTAGGTAAAATGTTACATTATCAGTATTATGGGAAAGGTTAATCAGACTTGCCTAATAGATATCCTGTAAGTAGTGTATAATCTATAAATTGCGTATGCGGAACCCAAGGCCATCCAAAACATTGAACTTTTTGTGGATCAAAAGTTCTGTGTTTTCGAGAAAGTAATTTGGACTTCTTTAAATTTAATTTTATGTTTTCATAATAATCTTTAATAACTGCGTTATCTATCCTACGTGCTTCAGAATTTAGCAGTAGCTTCCGTGTTTTTTTAATCTTAAATGCCCATTGTGATAGCACAACAACTGAAAAACATTAAATAAAAAAATCTAAGAATTTGTGGTAATGGAACCCAAAAGCCTGGATCAGGGGTACCAATTAAAAAACCCAAATTACTCGAAACCGTTAGGTTTACCAAATATATTCCATTTTCTGAATGGCTTTGGGATTGGAAGGTTATCCACTGTTTGAGGAACATCCTGTATATGAAGTATCCAAATGGCTTATTGAAATTATGATAACCTACTTGTAAGTTGATTGAATCCATGTACCTATATGATAATGTGAAATTATAACTATGAATTTCTTCTTATCTATCAAGGAACGAAAATATTATATTTTATCTACCATATAGGCATAACATGCTTTAATGTACCTACCTAGTAATGATAAATTTGATAGGATATTAAAAGGTTATTCATTATATTTTAAGAAACAGATTGATGTAGGAATTGTTAAAAAGCTAATGTAGCTAATGTTTTGCTTCTTATAAGCCAACAGAATTGTTTTGTTTTTTTTTTGTAATAGTAAGAGAATAAATCAAAAATATGTCATTATTTACATATTCGTATAAGCATGCGGATAGTAGATACATACCCGTATTTCATTTTAAGTCAACTATCATTAGATAGTTTTAACGGTATTTATTGTACGTTTTTATTGCAGAAAAAGAGCGCATCTTCACATGTGTAGGTATGTAAAGTATGTGTAAATTTATATATTGATTTGGTTTAATGGATTGGTTAGTTATTAATATCCAATCCCTCCGAGGTTAGATCAATGAAATAAATATGTATATTAGTTACAGTTGTACGAAATTTACAATTCGCATGTGTTTTTTTAAATTCGTGTTACTCACGGCCTTGAGTCATTCATTCACAACTGCAATAAGTACCTAGACAACTTTCGTGACTCCCAAGGTTCAAGTTCAAATCGGTTCCTCACATCCTACATGTATGTAGGTAGATCGCAGTGCATTACCAAATTTCGAGGGGCAGGTTAATAAAGCTTGTTAGTAACCTTGACTTAAATCTAAAGTCAAGGAATGTGAAAAAGTCAACAACCTTCGAGTACTTTTGCAATTGGGAAATCTTCATATTTTATAAATAACTAAACGGTTTTATTTGATTAGAGAAAACGTTTTTCTCCAAATACTTATTTCTTTTCTGAAACGATAATGTTTTCGTTTCTAATGGAAGTAGTTATTATTATTGAAACAATGTTTTTGTAGTTTCTACTAAACGTTCAAAATCAAAATATATAACGCTGAGCCTAAAACTAAGATAAATATAATAATATATTTTTATTAATTGTAGGTACCTACCTACATTTACTTACGATTAGATATTCTAACTAGACTGACTGCCTCTATAATAACACAAATAACATATATTATTATAAATATTGTATCTATGTTTATAATTTTAACCTCAATTTTCATAGTTTTAGTTGGATATATTCCTCTAAATTTAAGGATCACTTTGCCAATCATAATCTAACCTTCAACAATTGCAAAAATCCTTCTACTCGCAAATGCCCTTTAATTTGTAGGTTAGGTTGGGCTAGTTTTTTTTTTTAATGTTCGATTTTTCACACCCCCCACTGGCGCCTTCGCCCTCCGTTCCCACCTAAAAACACTTTTACTGTTCTACAAAGTCATCCCTAACCCCTCCTCCCTTTTTGACCGACGCAACACAACGGCCACCTCATACAAAATTAACATTTGCAATTTTTCATCTCCACCCCTGCTCCTTCACGAGCCCGCCATGTACTAAAAACAGTTGTTGGGTGTCCTAAAAGGTTATCCCTTACCTATTTCCACCCCACCCCCTCATCGACCGAGGCTCCATATATCTATACATTTATCAATAACATTTCATTACACCTTAATTTATGTTTTCTGTCGTACTTTTCCTGAACTTTACACACGTATATAAAAAATAAAATATATATGTACCTACTTAGATATTTATATTTATTTCGTCGTCAGTTTACAAGATGGTAGGTAAATAACGTACCTCCATACAAATCTTTTCTTTGAAGGAACAAGCTTCAGACAATTTCAGTGAGTTCTATTTTGGTCAGTATTGAATTGGGAACATGTGCAGCTGTCTTAAGTGTGGTATTTTAGGAACACAGCAATCAAAATGTAAAAAAGCCGTCTTTAAATGTGACTTCGTTGTCTGGTAATAAAAATTACATTATTTTTATTTATCTTGACCGTCAATCGTTACTTTTCTATGTAAGTTACAATCCTGAATACATGCTGGAAATTTTGCAATGGAATTAGAAAGCATAATATATTATGTGTGTACAATCGGCACTAACGATAAGATAATTAATTGCATGTGTTATTCATGAACGACTCACATTTAATCATATGTTTTAGTATCAATAAAAATGACGTAGAATAGCACATGTAGGTATGTCGCCAATTTTGCGACCCTTCATCAAAAAATTTTAATATATAAATACCCCTATATTTAACATTCAAAAAGTTTATCAACTGAAAAATGTACTGCATTAAATTGAGAACCGACTAATGAATATTGAAGAAATATAATTTAATCCTAATTTGTATCTGACTTCGTAATAAAATAAAAAGAATTGAAAGTTTTGTAATGGTGTATTGTAAACTTTTCGTCTTTATTAAATAGGTTACGTATCTGTGCTAGTAGAGTTTTATGTCTAACAATGAAATAACCCTTTTAAAGAATCTGTACCTCACTTGAGGCAGATGTCCGATAGCAAGTCGCCCTACTACAGCCACCCTCTTTTATTAGATCTAACATTTCCATATGTATAGAAGAGTAAGTGCACTTGCGATCTAACACGCAACAGGGAATGCACGCTATTGTAACTATTGGAGTTGTAACCTTGATTGTTTTTTTCTTTAATTTTTATTTTAGTAAAAAAATTAAACCTTTAAATAAACATTAAAAGTTTTATTTGTTAAGGTTATGATTAATTTTTATTGTAAAGCTTAAATCAGGCAAAATAAAATACTAAAACACCAAATTCCAGATAAAACGTTTACCTTAAACGCGTTTCGACATCCAAGGTGTCATCTTCAGTTAGAGACTCTAATGATTTATTTTATTTAAATCAGGTAATATATCCATTTGTGTCATGAAAACACACCTGAGGTAGTGAAACGTCATCAATCCTAAATTGGTAGTACATTTCTCTTTAATGAGTGGTTACTGTTGGAAAATATACCGCGAGTGCAATTGCTGCTCTCAGTGAAGCCTACGTGAGAAGTCTCGCATAGCTGCAGGTCCCAAAAACTTTTAAATGGTTAGTGTGGGGAAGTGACCGACCCTTTTGCCAACCCCTCTTCTTTCCCTGTTCATCCAAACACTATTGATTCACATTTCACATTGAGCTTGAATGCATTGCGTATTACCTACTCTGTACATACAATTTAAACCATGCACCCTTTTTCAAAATAATTTATTTTCCAGACGCAAATCTTTTTTAAATAATCTATTTAATGTTTTTTAACAGATTATGTAAAGAAATAATTAATTTTTATCAGATTAACGACAAGTGAAAATTTTAATTTAACATTGGCTGTTCAAAAACGCGTTTAGGACTTCCAATGTCTTTTGTTCTTTAAATGACCAACGTTTCAGCCGTTTTCAAGTAAAAAGGCTTAATATGTAAGTCTAAGTTGGTGCAACCAAGAGGTAACGAGACGTGTTCACTATTACGTATCGTATCCCGTAGGAAGCCAACATTAAAACCTTTGATTTTTTTGACCACACTTTAGGAATATCTACGACAGATCAACTAAATATTTTTAGTTGTTTTTGATAAATACTTCTTTGAATTTGAATAGCGTTTTAAGATTTATCTGTGTCCTTTTGTATATGGATTTTATGCCTATTACACCCAAATCTCTCATCTTTAGGATTTCGCAATTCTATAAGCAATTCTATGGCTGATTTTTCTCTTAAAAATGAAATCCCGAGACCGAGCAGTTTATGATACAATAAATTTCAAATTAAAACTGAAGAAGGAAAGAATTTTCTGTTTTGAAAACTATGGCTTCTATAGCTGAAATCATTGGGGGGTTAGCAGTTCTGTATGTGGGCAGTGCTTCTGGCAAAATCAAAAATAGGGAATATTTGTTTTTTTTTTCTCCCCTAAGACTGTGGTTCAATATGTGGCCAATACTACTACCATAAATGTAATCCTAACACCAAGTAGTTTACGAAAAAATAATCTCATATTAAATCTGAAAAAGAAGTTAATTCATTCCTTTGACAAATATAATAAATAAATCTCTTATCTTTCAGGGATTAGTGGTTCTAAAAAATTAAAAAGGAAGTATTTGCCTTATGAAATATATTTCACCTAAATTTGTCATCTTCGGGAGCTCAGTAGTTCTATTTGTGCCCAATACGTCAGCCAAAATTTTTTTGTGGTAGCCATTCTGGAGCAGTCGCTACATAATTCTCTTGCCCGTCTGAATAAATAACTAATAATTCCTCATTTAGTGGATCCAAAATTGTTAGACTAAAACGTGAGGTATTGTCCTGTGCATGTGGGTTTTCTGTAAACGGAGTTTCTTAATTTATTCTTGTTCCTTTCGATTCTCCTTATCCTTCCAGGACAAACAACAGTCCTTTTCCTTTTCCATTGTGGATTTATTTGAATATTAACTCTATTTACACCACCTTAGTATATAAATACCAACATAAGACTTTTGTCATTTGTAGTTGAGAACGGTTGGAGATAAAACCAGCTGAAAAGTTGCAAACATTAAAAAAAAAGAGAGACATTGTTCTAAACACGTCTTTGAGATTTTACCTGTTGAGTTACTAGTATTGTGTATTTTTCAAATTAAAAATATAACAATCTGAAAATAAGTTCTTCCGATCAGAGAAAGATAAAATGAAATGTGAAATCTAATGTATTTTGATTTTACATATACGTATTAGTTTACTTATTTCTGATTAGAATATGTTGTATGCTGAAAATTGTATATGGGTTAGCAGCAACATAGGTTTGTTCACCATGAGTAATGTTGCCTTTGATTGAAATTTTTACACTATATACATAGCAGTTTTAATTTAGTCATAATTTAATAGTAGTTGTACTGAGACGTATCCTAGTGCAAAGTTCCACAAAATACCTATTCCGTTTTTTCATTCCCAGTAAAGTGAATATCGTGGTTTGTGAATTCAAATATCAAATTATCAAAAATGATGCCAATCATTATTAAATACTGACACCGTAAAAATGATACAAAAATGATATTGTCTTGTGATAAGTTGTTTGTCTTGACTGTGTAGCTAAGCAAACCTGAAATAAGTGCTGGTTCTGTATGTTTTTTTTTTAACTCCATCGGAATTTGTTTAATAGTTTTTACGTAATGCGTGCACAAGAAAACAAACAGAAATTCCAAAAATTTCTAATGTATTCCATCCTTTACCCTTCTCGGTAATTAGTATAATCATTGTACAGATATTTTTATAATATCTATAGATCATTTAACGGTCAAACTATTATTATTAATTATAGAATAAAAATGTAAAAAACTGTTAGTAATAGTTATTTAAGACGTACTTCTTCTTGTTTGTCCCACGTTGACAACCATAATAAATATTAGCTATGTATAATCGAAAATAATTGATAATCATATCTAGGAAATAAAATATTCCCTTCAGATCGTTATAGTCTATTAACGTTAAAAAAAGGGAATATTAACAGCATTAACTTGACGATAAATCAATAAAAAATGGGAACTTTTTTAAATCACAATAAAAAGGCACCGTATTTATTATTAATACAGAGAATCATACGTTTTTATCAGTCAGTAACATGACGACAACCGAACAATATAATCCACAAACACTGGTTTTACCAATACAACCAATTAATCACATTTATGTAATGGTCCAATTTGTTATAGGTATAAACAAAAAGTATGTTAAATTTATTTTTTATTTTGGCCGTTACATTGTATTATTCTAAATATTTGGCCAAATTTTAGGGTAAAAGAAAAAATAGGCTAATAAATAGATCGTTGAATTGTGGCAGGTCAAGCGATGGATCTAGATTTGGGGACTGAGTCTGCCCTCCCCTGGTTGACGCCTGGGCCAGCCAAATTACCGGTTTAACCTTGCATTTTGTGTTCAACGACCGCTGTTATTACCTGGACCGATGAAACCCGTCGCGACACAAACCGTTTGTTATTTTTTTTTAGTGGAAACTAAACCAAAACACATATGATATGATAGCAGTCAGTAAACATAACTTCGATCTTAAAATAATACTATTGTAGGATTTGCAAAAATACTTCACAAAGGAGATATATGGGTACATATCATTAAACACATCTATAAATCATTATTTATCATTATTATTTTTTATCTTTGCTTAACGAACGTAATAGCGAAAGATGAACAATTGGACAAAACTAAAATTCCACAAAATTGCTTATATCCTTTCTTGGTCAGATATTTATCGCAATTACCAGATAAAGGACGTTGTTGATATAATATCGTATTGCGAGTAGTAATCGCCATCTACTGATATATACTGCTAACTGTAGTATTTCATGTTTGACAAAGGCATATGAAGGTATTCTACTTGACAAACTACACAAACTAAGTCGTAGATTCAGATTGAAAATTCATTAATAGATGCTCATTTGAAATAAGCGACTGAGTTTTATCTGACCGTCTTAAATAAACAAAGAGTTATGATTCCTGGGACCTATCCTCTCCATGCATGTAGTTAAAGGAAATTCATAATTTCTTTCTAATGTATAAAAATGCTTTAACTTGATCTTATACGTGCTTTGACTCATGTGATTACGATTATTTGAACTGTAAACAAAAGCGATGCTGCAGGGTAAAACAAAAACAAAGGAACAATTGAATTAACATAAATCTTCTTTTTCGATGAATACCTACTTGAATCCTTTTAAGACAAAATAAAATTCTTCTACACATATGAAAACAGGTCAGGTCAAGGTATTGAGCGTAGCATTATAACAAGTGACGTATATATTTCCCCTGGCATGCTTTTACGAGGAAATTATTAAATGGAAAAAGGATTTGCTTAATTATTGATTTAAAAAGTTTTACCAGACAACTATTGCACTTCTTGCTATCATAATCTCTATATAATGTTCTAGGTATTTATGGTGCTAGAGTATAGGTAGGTTTGTAAGTTTATTTTGTTAAGCTATTTTTTCTCATGATCAAAAATTTTCAATATCCAGTTTAATCGGAATTTCATTTAAACTTTCTAAGGTGCATTTATTGTGAAACATTATTTTTTTATTAATTAATCGGAATTTTTAATTGAAAAGCGTGAATTTTGACGTGTCGGGCGTGTATACATATCAATATTCAGCCATAGTGGTCATAGATAGACTGAGTTGTAGTGGCTAAACGCCCACCGATGGAATTTCGCATGACTAAAATGTAAATGCATTGATAACTACCAAATTTTGTTTTTCTTTACAGATTTCCATACTGATCACATTGTAATTGACTATTCAAAAACGTAATAGCACCTCCACGTCAGTTATTGCTAATGTTAAGACGGTCACTCAATACGCCTCTCTAGAATTAATGTTTCTGTTGTATTTAAACGAAAATAAATTCAATAATTCCAGGGGAAAAGTACAAACAGTGCGGGACAAAAATATTTACAAAAATGTTCAATGGTATAATGATCTATTTAATTTTATTGCAGGATTATCATTGTATATTTATATAAATATAATAAAATCCATTTAATGGAATTATTTATCGTTTAGGTCGAAAAACCGCTATGAACGTAAAAAAAATTAGGTTTTGACCTTATTTAGCCTTGATTTTCAAATATTCCATAAATATTATATTTTTAGAATGTACATATAGAAAACAATCTACTTTACAGTAGGATTTTATAATTTGTAATTTTTTCAACTGCTAGACCTTTATCCATATAAGGACCAAAACCCCTATGATAATATGTTAAATACATTTATTAACTTTTATTGTTAAGTACGGAAAATCTGGACTGGTATAAGTTTTTAACGCTCACTAAACAAGTAGAATAATAAATACATGGTAAAACAGGTACCTATATTTAAAATTGATTAACGTGGAACTGGGGATTGAAATTTTTAAGTTGTCGATACAACTGGAAATGGTGCTTAAGGCGTTCACCTGTACAAGGTGTTCCCGCATCTGGCTCATCCATCTGTTTCCGCATATGTCCGATTGTTATCTTTGAGAACGTCATGAAAGACTGTCCATTTTTTAATGTTGGAAATATACGCAGTCCCGTCAATGTTAAAACGTACACAAGCGGTTCAACATTACGCAGGTGTTACACGATGATTTTGCGCTGAACGATGTTAGCAAATACCAGACAAGTGCAAGCTAGACTCGCCCTCCGACGTTTCCGTTGCCGTACGAACTTATAAATTCTTTAATTCGCTGCATACAAACATATACTGAATCAATTTTCTTTTAGTTGTAGTCAATGTAGTTGTTTTCAGTAATATTATTACGTTGTAAATATATTTCTTTTATTTAATTTATATTATGAATTTATGAAAACCAATGAACATCGGTATAATTTTGGTTTGCCTGGATTATATAAGGAAAGAAAAAAACAAATGTTCAATATCCGCCCCGCTAGAGATTCGATATAGATTGTTACGCGTATCAACTTACGATTACCAATGATATAGCTTCTATTTCTTCTCCTTATTTTGCAGTAAATGCAGAATCAAAGTCAGGAAAGGGGTGAAAACTAGTTTATTTCCTAAACCAAGGTTAATTAAATGTCATTGTCATCATCGTAGGGTTGTCAGTCCCTTCATAATTATTTGCGAACAAAAACGTTAATAAGAATTACATTAATTTGTGTTTGCTGCACATATGAAACAGGACAATCTATCTAATCCTAACCCAATGTTCAGTAGGTGCACAACCGTTTACCCATTCGGCTTCGGACAACCTCAATGTGTTTGATAATTTCATGTCAGTGTATGTCAGTAGCGAGCTGCGATTGATTTATTCCCTACTGATTTTAAAGGAATTATAAAAGTGACCAATCAATTAAGCGCAGACAGGGAATTACTAACTTATTGACTTTAGTCGTGTTCTACCTGGTTACGTGCCTACCAAGAAATTAGCTACGCATTGCGTTCAGTTTTACAAATCGATACCCTTATTGAAAAAGGACATTGTTTAACATTACTGAATCCACAAATAAATAGCAAATATCTACAGATGGCGCTCTCTACGGTGTCGTGTATTAATAAAGCATTGCTTTTTGGCGAAAAAAAATACTGTTGAAACCAAGGCTTGGTTTGATAAACATTATTTATTCGGACTTTGCACCAGGAAAATCAACCGTAGAAAGGTGGTTTGCTAAATTTAAATGAGGACGATGCACGCAGTGGAGCACTGGACACCCCAAAGAGGCTGTTACCGACGAAAACATAAAAAAATGTCCACAAAATAATTTTTATTAACCGTAAAGTGAAGTTGATTGAGATAGCTGAGACTCTAAAGATATCAAAAGAACATGTTGGTCATATCGTGAATAAATATTTGGATATGCAAAAGTTCTGTGCAAAGTGGGTGCCGCGCGAGTTCACAATCGACCAAAACGATTCTAACCAGTGTTTAGAGCTGTTCAGTTGTAATAAATTCGAATTTTTGCGTCGATATGTCATGATAGATGAATCATGGCTCCATCATTTCCACCGGAGTCCAATCGACAGTCAGTCGAATGGACTGCACATGATGAACCGACTCCAAAGCGTGGAAAGACGCAAAAGTCGGCTGGCAAGGTTATGGCATCAGTATTCTGGGATACTCATGCTCATAGTATAATATTTATTGATTATCTTATAAAAGGGAAAACCATAAACAGCGACTATTACGTAGCGTTATTGGAGGGTTTAAAAAACGATATCGCGGAAATGCGGCCTCATTTGAAGAAAAAGAAAGTGCTGTTTCATCAAGACAACAAGACAATGCACCGTGTCACAAATCAATGAAATCGATGGCAAAATTCCATGAATTGGGCTTCGAATTCCTTCCGCATCCACCGTACTCTCCAGATCTGGCCCTCAGCGACTTTTTTCAGTTCTCAGACCTCAAGAGGATGCTCGCTGGACAGAAAGTTCGCGCCGATAAAGAGGTAATCGTAATCGTCGAAACTGAATCCTATTTTGAGGCTAAAGACAAATCGCATTATAAAAATGGTATCCAAAAATTGTATGACCGCTATAATCGTTAATCGTTGTATCCCCCTCGAAGGGAACTAAATTGAATAATAAAATCAAATTCTATCAAATAGAATAAAATTTCTATGCTAGCCTATGAACTTTTCAGCCCACCTGTTATATTGTTTAGCTGAATATTATAGATCGGCACACCTTGAAAACGAAGATTTTCTTGCTATCTAGATATTAGTTACAGTGATACCGGACGCGCCATTGACCTTTATCTACCGATGGCAATTGACCTAGTAAGATTCGACTACCTGAATCTTTTCTGACCGCGGATAGTAACGCACTATTCGTTGCACTTCTAAATTAACCCGGGTAAATCTTATTAAGTATGTTTACTAGCACTTTGATGACTCATTACTCATAACACATACAATAATAAATAAGAAAAAAAGTTAGTGGAATTGAAATATCAAAAATAAATTTATGACCTATTGCAAGATTTTGACGTTATAGCGTGTCAAGTTAAACCAGGAAACAGACAGTCAGTCGCATTTAACGTATATGTTTTATCTGCTCCGGTTCAATGCTAAGTGCAACTACGTTAAAATCTTCTATTAAATGGTGCGTGCGGGTTATAAAAAAAGCTTATTTGTAGGGCTGTTAAAAAACGTTTTCATTTAAAATTACTATGAGTAGTACACGTGAATTCTGCCACATGTCGAAAATCAACACATGAGAAATCATGCGTTCTTATTTGTTTATTAATGTACAACTTTCAATTGAATCGAGAATCTTAATATCCATCTTCAACATTTTGGGGTTATAAATTCATATAAAAAATTAGACGGCCTGCTTTAATATTATTAACTGTTGGATATAAAATATTGGAATCAGCCTTCTTTTCTACTGGAACGTTTGGATTCCGAATCAAATGTCAAAAATTGTGATTTTCAGCACGGATATTACGAAATTTCTTAAATCTTTAGAGGATTTTGCTGTGGATGCAAAAGAAAATTTAAAGTTAAAAGACAATGTCGAATTTTTACCAGAATACAATTGACCAATCAGTATTGTACCCAAATTTTCCTGGTTCTTCGTGCATGAATGAATGAAGTTTATTAACACCAAAACGTATTGATGTTGCATTCGATCAACGATGAGCCAAACAAGATACGACAGATACAAAACTAGAAGCGACTTTCGCGAAAAATTGTTTAAACATTTGTATACATTTGTTAATATGAATAGTAAAACTGCTACCATAACTTTTGAAATTAGTTAATTGATAGGTATTTTTGGGTTGTCATACGACTTTTGAAGTGCAATACTGGTTAATTTACAATTCGTTTTAATAACATCATATTTCATATTTGTTTTATAGCAATAATCGGAAGACAATAACGTGTCTCATTATAAATATACGATATTGTAATATAATTGTTAGCTTTTATGTGGTTTTATTCTCCATTAAGTTATTTCATAACAACACACAGTGTGTTTCATCATGAACACATCAATGACATAATCAACTTCACAACGCTAACCTGGAATTTTCGTTAATTGTTGACATGGATGTAATACAAAAGTGACGATGAAAAATACCTCAGCGTTTTATAAAGTACCTTTTGAAAGGAAATTTAAAATACCTACAAAGCACAGATTCAAAAAGTTATGGAATTTCGTATATTAGTACGGGAACAAAATTGTTTTTAGAATTGCAGAAATCTACGTGAGTTAGTCTTTTTTTGTGTTAAAGAGGTATGTAATAGAAACCAAAGAACATCCCAATTTTACAAGACCTGCTTGAGTAGAATTTTGTTAATATTCCAAAATTTATATAAAATGTATTTGCATTTTAATACTTGGATCGGTTGCATAATTATTATGTATTTTGCATTTAAAATTAAATACCAACGAATTAATGTAATGACATGTCTACTCTCTTAATAAAATAGCAGGCTCGCATGTGTTGAGTTAGACTACTTGATTACTACGGAAGGGACAACCTAGTGTTATGTGGGTTAGGTTAGGTTAGGTTAAATCCATAGCCACGGAGATCTTGAAGGAATTATGTTGGACACCATTCGGATAATTTTCACCGATTATTGGGATCTGATATAATAGTCGACGGAGCGGCGTGGTCTAGTGCTCTAGATCATTGCTTAGCATTCGGAAGGTCACCGGTTCGAACTCGGGTCCGGCTGCTCTGGCCCAAGTTTTCTGTGGTTTCCTTGAATCACTTAGGCAAATGCTGAGGCAGTAATATTCCACAGATAATCATTCACTTCTCTTCTGTCTTCATTTCGTTCGTCTCAACTTTTTCTCCCTAACCACACAACTCACCCATTCCCACGATTCCTGCAAGGGGACTGAAGAGGGCCTTACACCCTACCCTCCGGCTTTGCACTACATTGTAGGTCGGAGGGACTGCCCGCCCACCAGCACGAGTAGCTGGTAGGAATGAAACACAAACAAGTTTTTTTTATATATTAGTCGAGGTTTTATTGACATTTACATCTGACTTAAATTAGATTGTGAGGATTTTTGACGACAAAGTGGTAATTTTATCCAGCTTCAACTAATTAGTTTGCAAACTATGAAAAGAATATCACGATTTTTACGTACTTCACAGTTATTAGTTATCGTGGTTAGTTTTCATACTAACTGCTTATTGTTATTATAAATATATACTCAACTTGTTACATCTTATGGTTAATTTAATACTGTATGTACCTAAAATAAACTGTAAAGACTGGCTAGAACCATACGTATAAATCTATAAAGTTCCCACTTTGGTCGTAACATACATACATATACATTGGTTTTGGTTTTCACGTATGATGTCCGCAAAATACAAATTAGTTTATATAGTTATAACTTCTAAAGTGGAAGCGGGGTCACCGCATACAATTGCTAGCTTTTACGATTCAAGGTAACTTTTAAATGCAATATGCATATAAGGATGCATTCTTCTTCAAGTACACTTGCTTAGCATCATCATAAAAAACACGCACATATTATCTAACTGCGATGCTAAAAATTATTTTATACCTTTATATTTACGTTATCTATTTGACAACTGTAATGCATAGTTTAGAATTTATTTTTACGCGTGTAAAATTTTCAAAACATATTAATACCTTTCAAAATGTCATGTATAAAAAATATATTTCTGTAGGAAGTTAATAATAATTCTTTCTTTTTTTTTACATTAATTTGTTATACAAAATGTTCTGTTTTTTATATTACCAGAAATAATGTTTCCAAATTGATCAGAGTGCGTTTATAAGTTCATGTAAAAATAAAGGAAAATAAATTTTATAAGATATTCTGCAAGACAAAGCATTAGCAGTGATAAGAAACTTAAACTTACTGTTAAAATACAGGCAACCACTAAAGAATAGATGTTTCTTTGTAAATTCTTATTTTCTTTATATATTTTGTTATTATTTAAAAATGTGGTCAAGTATAGTAAACGTATGTCATAATCAACTTTTGGTGCTTCATAACATACGTTACCGTTTATTTGCTGCTTGTAATATGAAACAGTATAAAAGATAAAATACGTGCCGTATGTCGTTGAATAATTAATTCACACGAAATCTCAATAATGTTACGTATGTGTGTTTTTTGCACGCTATGAATTGGTTAATGTTTAAGCGGGTTTGTAGTTTTCAATTCTTTATTCTGTACGTAACAATAGTTGTCTTCTATTTAAATTTATGTACCTATATCACGCTACCAGATCACATATTCAACCCCCATCTAAGCATATGAGTAATTTGTAGTGAAATAATTAAATTGAAAGAGCCTATAGATCCGAATCGGAGGTCCTATGATCTGCTAGCAGATCACATATTCATTTTAGCCGATCTCAGGCTCAGAGAATAATCTAATTGGTATCATATTTTACAGAGCATCTAGATCTCGAGAAATCGGATGATTTGATAACTTGATATCATAAATCATAATAGCAGATCACATTTTCGATTCAATCGATCTGAGGCTCAGAGAATAATCTAATTGGCATCATATTTTATATCTAATTTCTAGTGAAGGAATTAATTTTATAGAGCATCTAGATCTCTAGAAATCGGATGATTTGATAACTTGATATCATAATAGCAGATCACATTTTCGTTTCAATCGATCTCAGGCTCAGAGAATAATCTAATTGGCATCATATTTTATATCTAATTTGTAGTGAAAGAATTAATTTTATAGAGCATCTAGATCTCTAGAAATCGGATGATTTGATAACTGGATATCATAATAGCAGATCACATTTTCGTTTCAATCGATCTCAGGCTCAGAGAATAATCTAATTGATATCATATTTTGTAGCTAATTTGTTCTATTAATTTTGTAGATAAACCGACTCCCCGGAACATATATGCTCTACAAAATAATTTTTTACTATAAAGTATATTATTCTCTGAGCCTGAGATTAGCGAAACGAATATGTACTCGTGATCTGCTATCATGGTATCACGGCAGTAGATCATTCGATTTCCTAGAATCTATATGCTCTACTATTTTTTTTTAAATTACAAATTAGCTCCAAAATCTGATTCCAATTATATTATCTGAGCCCGAGGTCAATTGAAACGAAACTGTGATTTGCTATCGTGATATCAAACTAGTAGATCATCCAATCTCTCAGGATCTGTATGTTCTACAAAATTATTTCTTTCACTATAAAATGTGATCTGCTATCATCATACCAAGCTAGTAAGTAGATCATTTGATTTCTGGAGATCTAGATGCTTTACAAAATTAATTATTTCACACCAAAATATCCATGTTTAAATGCAGTGAATATGCGATGTGATATAAATGCGTAGTTTTATTTACACAATAACTTTCTCGGAGAAATATAAATGTACCAATACACCAATGTAATATATATACTATATATGTTTACGGCCTGTTGCACGGCACACAATTAAACCCCTAATAACACTATACAGCAAGGACATGTCTAAGCTGTTTCTGAGAAGATGAAACCCTGATTTTATTGCAAGTCAAAATGGTTACATTACTGAAGGCACCGTAAATTATCTCCAATTCGAACCGATCACTTTTTACTTGCACATCCTGTAATAAAAAGTCCGTATGTTTGTACAGATTTTGAAAACGTTGTGTAAAGGAAAATAGACGTGGGGGAGGTTTCAATAATTCTGAGCCTGGATGGCTACCTGCCTTCGTATTGTTCATACAAAATCGGAGGGTCGCATAGAATTTCTTTGAATAGAAATCCGTTTTGCTTACCCCTCAATAGTTAGTAATTGTATTCTGGATAAAATATAACAGCTAGTGAGAATTTACGAACGTGGCCAGTGTATTACAGGTTTTCGTTAGCTGAACTTGATACTTGTTATAGTTGTGTACATACCTATTCCAAAAAGTTATGGGGAAGTTGTTGCGAACATTAGAGTCTACAGTTTGAAAAGGTACTAATTCTGATGTTTATTAATATTTAATTTAAAGTAATAAACGAATATTAGAATAAGATAATAAAATGCACAATATTCTTCTATATTCATATTAATTTACTTTTAGATAATTTAAGTAGGTTTTAAAAGTAGTCATATTTTGACATAAGTTGAAAGCTCATTCACTGTATTAGCATTTACTTGTTGAAACTCCATATTAACAATAATATAAAAGAAAGCAATCTTTTCAAGTCTACAACGACCGTTTCACCACACTGGCTTCATCAGGTGGATGAAATACAATTAACTATATTACATTTTTGAAACCTTATATACTAGTTACAAAATTATGTGGTTGGGTTTAACTGTAAATTTAATAAAGGGGAGTGTTTACATCGAGTTGGTTGTTCAGTAAATTACTTGGTTTGTTGTGGTTATTAATTCCTAAACTCTCCCAATAGGTTTATTCGGCATATTAATAATCATTGTTTTAATGAAAACTTCAAAATTCTACACGTTGCAAGTAAGAGTCAAACACTAAACCTATTGGAAAGTTTAGAAATTAATACACAACAAACTAGTTAACTTACTGAACAAACAATTCGATGTAAACAACAACAATAAGATTTGAAAACTGTAATATAGTTTATTGTATTTCATCCACCTGATGAAAACAGTGAGGCGAAACGGTCGTTGTGGATTTAAAAAAATAAAAATTTTGAAACTTATATTATTATATTATTTGTATGTTGAAAGTGTGTTTATTTTTGAGATTTGTATATGTTACTCTAAAAGCCGCAATATTTATGATATACCAACATATTCTTAGACAATGAGAATAATATTATTCGCCTGAAGAAACTATTGTATAGCGAAACAATTTTGCAGCAAGTGTTAATAAAGTTTTTGAAACAGTTCACTATTATTTTTTCATTATGAATATGTTTCAACAAGTGACGCATTCAACAATCAACACGATATAAAATGAGACGAGTTTTAGGGCTTTTGCCTTTAGAGTTTGGCAGGTACGTGCTGGATTTTACCAATGACGATTACTAAATGTTGATTTCGGGAATAATAATAAACAATGCGCAATACCTATATTTAATTAGAAATTGTTCATTAAACATTACAATTATGAGTCAAGGTTACCTTCAGAACTTTAAAGTACTTTTTGAAAAGTTATATAAGTATCAAAATAACAAATAAAATTTTCTTCTTACATATGACTTTGTGAGCTATTGTGGCATTTTTTTAGACAGTTGAACAATTATTGAATGTTGAGCTTAGCCAATGAAAGTATTACCTGTAATTTGAGTTTTTTTATTTTATTTTACTGCCTTTTACTTCTCAAAAAGCATTTTTAAAAATGTTTTAAATTTTGTAGGTAACTCGACTCAATTTCTATTCATTCTATTATTCACAAAACCAATATTTACTAATCGTAAATTGGTAAAGTCCAAAAAACCCTCTCATTTTATATTATCCTTACGTTTACCAAAATTTGGACTGTTACAGTAACATATACGAAAATAATTGTGTAATTACTGAACAGAAATCCAAATTTGTATTTTCAAAACCAACGAAATCACTGTAATATAATTTAAATATGAATCTGGAATCTTATGGGAATATTCAGTGTGCGAAACACGTGTTGTGAAAAGTATTTTAGTTGTAATTGGATAAGTGTCTCTTTTTGCTTTATACAGTGTCCATTTTCTACATTAAAATGGTTTGTTGTTCAGGCAAGAGGGTCATTCAATTTAATAACTCAAACATCCGTTTTTCGACAAATTTGCTTATGGAGTAGAATGTGCTCAACAAGTTGAATAGGCAAACAACACTAATTAAGCATACCTTACGTGTAGTATGACTCAAATTCATTAATTTAACAGTTCCTCAGTCATTTTATAGAATAACAATTAGTACATATTATTTTTTAAGGTCACGCTTCATTGTTAAAATTACTATTGGTATTAAGTATTCTTACCCCCTTTGTTTTTATATTGTTCTGTATTTATGTGCCTTATCTTGAACGTTTAAAAAAAATTCAATACAATAAGTAAATACTAAAGTAAATATTTAAATTTATTGAAAACTACACATTAACATTTTAAAACGTTTTGTTTAGATATACTACAAAAAATGAATAATGTGTCTTAAAATTCTGAAATGATTTGATATTGTTATATACAGACAGAGAGAATAATCAGGGAAATATACCAAATGCTGTAATATTTTTATAGATGCAAATGCTTTCCAGTAAAAATAATCATAATAATACTAAGATTTGGATTTGGATTTGTTATTGACAATTGACATCTCGTACATAATCCATATTGGATTATTAACCGGCAGAGTAATTTTATTATTAGAAAATTATTTCTATTATCATTATTATTAATTAAGTTATAATTTGCTTACAATTGGCAAATTTAATTATTATAAAAGTGCAAACTATTATTATTACAACTATAAAACTTATATAGGCCGTTGGTGAGTTAAGCGTCTTTTTACGGAAATGATTACATGCATGCGTTGCTGACATGCTGACTGTGTACAGCTGGTGTACAAGGTAATTTTAGCGAACTAGGTCAACTGGGCAAAGTGGTTGAAATGAAATATTCAGCTTAATTTTTTAACCTTTTGTGAACCGGGTTAACTAGGAATAGTGATTATCTTCCGTACTGTTGCACCACTCATTAGGTAATTTACGTAAAGTAAGAGTTAATGTTGCTTATTTCTCAAAAATAACACAACGGTTTCTGCTTACAGTTAGATGCATGTTTAAGGTCTCCAAATCCCGGGATAAAAGATGTTCTGGGTTTTTGCATCAAATGTCAAGTCCGGAAATCAAAATAATGTGAACAATTTATCTAAATTAACAGATGCGGGTCGCAATTTCTGTCGAATTAGACCTCATCACGACATCATTGGTAGCTTCTATAAATTACCAACCCGATGTTGTTCGATAAAAGAAAGTTTCTATAATTTCATATTACAGGCAGTATGTCGCCATCTAGTGGTATTTATTACTGCAAATGTTGTATTTCATATGTTTGACAAGGCATTGCGAAGGTATTTATCACAGTTATCAATAAATATTAGTAGATCGCAACATACTGCCTGTAATACGAAATTATATCAACTTCCTTTTATGGAACAAGTTCGGCTTGGTCAATAATTTATCGACGCTACACCTATGGTGTGCTGATGATATCTACTAAGATCTGAATAAGATCCGAAACGCGATTCATGTCTGATGAATTTTTGACTAAGTACTAAATGTTCTTTATTATTGATGATGTGATTCAGTTTGTCAAGTAGATACATTCGTAAATTATTCTCAAACATATGAATTACTAGTTAGTAGAAACTATCAATAGGTGACGACATACTGCCAGTCCTAACCTAACTAACTCAAATGAAGTCGCTAATGGAATCCCCTAATTCTTTTAGATTTACCGATTTATTTGCCTGTTCGGCGTAATCATAATTCCGGGACATTTTTTTAATCCCAGGTCCACATTTTTGGGTGAAATACTACGACTGGAAACCCTATGCGTGTCTATTGTCAATAAATTGTACATCCTGTTCCATAGTCAATTAGAAAAAGTATATATATATATATAAATTATATTGTTTTGAATTACTAATAATGTCGAATTCAATTGGCGTTGTCTCGGGAATTCCTGGCTAATTAATAGATTGAATAGAAGGCTTAAATCATTACGAATAATTGTTTCTAATAATGCTAGCTTAAAATAAGTTTTGTATAAAGTGAGTTAAAAAAAACTCCAACTTTGTAACCGCACATTGGAAATAACACAACTTCTAAAAAATTTTATTAAAACACCACAGGAAAAGCAATAAGTGCTCTAATGAATGAATCAACAGTGCAAAATGTTGTAGCACCTAGTTCATGTTAATTTTTCATTGAGCGTGATGAGTCATTGTGTAGATGTATGTATTACTTAGTAGTATGCATAGTAGGTATATTTAGCAAACACAAACTTTATGAATTTTCCATCTAGTGAATAAGCGTTTCTTTGGAATTCATTAAAATCTGTAACGACGCGACGGGTTGTCTTCAATCAGTTTTTTTTTTCCACCTACCTATATAGGTGTATAGGTCAAGTTCTTGTTTCAATTAAGAATACCTATAATACTATTACTTAATAAAATTTTATAAATAGGTGCCGTACAATTTGGTTTAATAATATGACTTTAGCAAGCATTTTTTTTTGTTTTTACGCGACGACACACTACACTTTAAAACTTTTATTGCTTTATTTACAAACCGCTAAACGATCCTTTTGAAACAACTATTAACACTCCTCAAACTAAACTATCAAAAATACATTTGAGTATTGTTCTAATTTAAAACATTTATTCAAAACTATTATGATTTCCTGTATTTTGTACAATTTCTAGATGCATACTGCCATCTACTGTTCATAATATACATTACGTAAATAAATATTTTACAATAATTTAGTTTTTTTACAACTTTATTGGAGTTTGAATTAAATTAATTTTTGATTGAATAACAACAAAAGATTTCATGACTGCTGAGCTTTAAGTAGATTTTGTTATATCAGTAAAAGTTTTATAAAATCAATAGGTAGGTAACGTATGGGCTGAAAAGTCCCAGGCAACACAATCATTCCAGCGCCGCTCTAACATTTCAATACCACTTTTGTAGAACAATTTATCTTTTGCCTCAAAATAGGCCCTCAGCTTCAGCGATAAAGCGATAACCTCTTCATTTGAGCGAAATTTCTTGCCGGCGACCATTTGTTTGAGGTCTGCCGCTGGGAGCCAAATCTGGAGAATTCGGTGGATGTGGGAGCAATTCGAAGTTCAATTCGTCTAGTTTTCCCATTGTTTTAATGACAAATGACTTGTGACACGGTGCGTTGTCTTGATGAAACAAAATTTTTTTCTTTGCAATTTCAATTTTGTGGCTTTCAAACGCTCCAATAAAGCTATATAATTACTACAATTCACTGTTGATGGTATTTCCCTTCTTGAGATACTCGATGAATATTACACCACGCATATCCCAAAATACCGAGGCCATAATCCATAACCGTTCCAGCTGATTGTTGTGCTTTCGGGAGCTTTGGACGAGGTTCCAGGTTTGGACCAATTGCTGTCCACTCAGATGACGATCGTTTTGATTCCGGAGTGAAGTGATGGATCCATGTTTCATTCATTGTCACATATCGACGCAAAAAATCCGGTTTGTTACGATTGAACATGGCCACACACAGCTCAGAATCATCAACACGTTCTTGTTTTTGGTCAACAGTTAGGAAACGCACTACCTACTTCTCATAGTCAAATGCTCATGCAATATAACATAAACTCAACACGTTCTTTTGATATCATTTGATTTGGTCGATGTCAGCTAACTCACGCAATTTCACTTTTCGATCATTCATTCATTCATCATTCGATTTTGTGAATTTGTTGATGTTTTCTGGTAGCGTCACTCTTCGCACAATTACTCACAAACTAATGAATAGAAAATTATGAAATTTCAACAGCTGTGTTTTGATGGTTAGTATTAACTGAAAAAGAGGTGAATGCAATAAAACTAGCGCTATCTATGTGTTAAGCCTGGGGCTTTTCAGCCCATGTGTTACATTATGCTTCTTCTATACATATGATACAATTAATGTTGCATTATGGTTATTAACAGAATGATTGGCTCTTAGCTGTTGTTGTTAATATACCAACTTGTGTGAAGTGCCAGAAGGGCGGTTTATCTTTCATTGACACAAATGACATGGGAAGAAGTATGTTTGTATTATAATAAGGAATCTAGTTAGTCTAGATAATATTGTCGACACTTTATATGGTGGTAAAACTTATTATTATTTTTTTTATAAGAAAATTGTATATCTAAAATATAAAATTTAAGTTTGGTTTGCGAACTGCAGGCTCTTCGGGTGATCCTAAAATTTCAAATAAATAAATTATATTCTGTTAAAAACTACTTGGTGTAGTATGATTTTTTTCGCATAACCAACCTAAAATCCCAACACTAAACGTACGTTTATTTGAAAGATTACATTTGTCTACAAGGATAATGCTGTTTATAAAATGCAGTCTTTTTAATTAGTAAAAATGTGTGTTATGTAAAAACGTATTGAAATTTAATCAAATAATGCAATATATAAATCAAGCACTTGTTAACTTTTACACTAATCTATCGAAATGAATCTCGACAATTGTTTCGACAGTAGCCTGTTATTATCAATAGTATTGAGTTTCATCTCAATAAACTAGTGTAAAGGTTATCATGTGTTTGGTTTATATACTTTATAATTTGATTAATCATGTCCTTTCATTACTATTGTATCAAACTTTAAATCGTATTGATATTTGGTTTAACACATTATATATAAGTATGACATCTGCCGCTAACTGGGGGCCTCACTAAGGTATCTACTTGTCCAACTCAATCAACGACGCTGCTTATATACACTATAAGCACGTAATCCAAAAAATAAATAATAAAAAACATTAGGTTTCTTGGTCAGTAATTTATCGAAACTACCACACGTGGATCGCGAACTTATTAGTTTCCATCAACACGCGATAGACAGTTTCGATAAATAACCAACCAAACCGAAGCTATTCCTCTACTGATTAAGAACTGATACTGTTCTTATTAATTTGGTTTACGTGCCTATTCACGTGTATATAAGCTGTGCCGTCAATTCAGTTTCATAGGTAGATACCTTCGTTAAGGGCCTTGTCAAATGCTACAGTTAGTAAGTATCGGTAGATGACGGGCGATATATTGCTATATCTTGATATTACATCAATTAATTAACTTTTGCTTTGAATAGCTTCGGTTTTGTCGGTGATTTATCGAATCTACTGTCTATGACGTACTGATGAGGAGTAATAAGTTCGAAATCCTATTTCACTGATCAAGAACTTGATGTTCTTTATTACTTAAGATCTGTATTCGTTGCTTGCATTTGCATTAATTATTGAGTTGTATAGAAGAAATAAAGTCGTTTTAAAGGTGCGTAAGATTAATGTACGTAGATTATTTTTAATTTGTTTTAATTAAAGCAGTGGGTGCATATTTGGATAAAAAGGGAAGTTAAGGAGCGGAAAAATTATAAAACAAGCTGTTTTTTTGATTTATTACAGGCCTTTCACTACCCCGATGATTAGCAACGATGCATGTAAAACATGCATCTACTGGAGAACACGAAAACCGTTTTATAAATTGTACCTCTTAACATAGTCGTGTAATGGCCGTAAAGATAAGAAAAATTAGGGCTTTAACGCACCTTACGTACCTTGTTAAAATATATGTGCATGCATGCTTCTATCAGGAAGGAAGGAAGGAAGGAACTGTTGTATTAAAAGTAAACGCATATCTTGATTTTAACACATAGGTAATCATACCTAACGTATGATAATGAAACAAAACTCCATATATTAAGAATTAAGTACATATTTACATAAATATTATCTGAGAATGGTGGCAATTTTTATAACTTCAATAATTTAGATTTGATAGAAATTTTACACTCTTAACAAAATATCTAAATAATAAAAAACAATGTACTTCTAACATATACTATTTGAGGCCATTAACTGCTAATATTATGAGAATGTTTGAACGTGTAAAAGTTCAAGAATACTTTATTAATTAATGGTGTTGATAGACAAACATTTAAATCTCACACTGAATGCGTGTGTTTTTCTTTTATATATATATATATAATAGTATATAACGCCAACTAATAAAGGAATTTACACAGAAAGTGTCTGTAATAAATTAATCTCATTTAACGATAGTTTATGTTCTATGGGCATTGTTAATATCTACCGATTAGTTTCATGAATCCTCTGAAATCAATCACTTTAATTGAATTATTTGGTTTGGTTTTTATTAACAATAGTCAATATTCATTACATTGATCTTAACACATCTATTGGTTTGTATTACGTTGCCATTATGAGCATTTTTTATACTACCAATATCAACAGTAAAGAGAGTTCACACAAGGGCTTATTGGGTTTATGGTATCTTTAAATGAAAGAAGTCACATGGAATTGATAGTTGCATCAGTATTCCTTTGACAATAATGTTGAAAACTGGAAGGGCTAGACCACAAGTGGGGATGGAGGGTTATTTAAAATAAACACAGAATTTGTTTAAACGAAATAGGACCACAACGTTATAATTTACTTAATTGTGTCATGTCGTTATTTGTGTGTCATTAATAACGTTTGTAAATACATTATATATCTCTAGATTTAGAATTTGTTATCATTTTTTTGCGTCATTTATTCGCTAACACTTAAAAATACACGTTTCATGTTGTTGTTATTGTGTGTGTGTGTGTTATCTATTGTATGCTTATATAAGAATATCTAATGACTAGTTAGTATAGGTAGATAAATTATCTAGATAATAATGAGTAGTTATTCTGAAATAGTAATGAAATGTATAATAATTGGTGCTTTTCCAATATGTCTGGTGCACAAAAAAAATATGCGTTGTTAGTCTAATTGGTAGCAACCAGCTTTAGTTTATTCACAAAAGCTGCGAAACTCAGAACAAAATATTTGTACAAATCTCTTATTATATTACCATCTATTGATATTTACTGTTAACTGTGGTATTTTATATGTTTGATAAGATATTATGAAAGTATCTACATGACGAACTGAATCCACGACGCAGATTAGATTAAATTTAGTTTATTATATATATCTACTGAATATATTTCAAACCATTTATTAACGATATAGACCATTGTTGTAAATGCTTCCATTATGTAACGTTTATTTTACAATTAATTCTCATTGAACACTGTAAATTTAAAGTAACAATTATGGAATTATAATGTGTTGTTAGTGCAACTTAAGGGACAAAGAGCATGCATGCGATTCATTCTCGTAATGGTGAGAGAGTTGACGCGTTGTTGTTTTTTAATCGATAAGGGGTTGGAAAATATGATAAGATAACAGAACAATCTACCCTTAGCAGCTACCAAACACTAGAGGGCGCACAAACAGTAGATTCCTAAATAATAACAGTATACTAGTAAAATAATTTAAGAAGAAATTTTGTATCATCTGCTATATATTCCCGTGAGAGGCCGCCAAAGGTACAAGAAGAAATTGTTTTTCATTTAATTATTCAAAAACGCTTTTGCGAAGCGCCACATGTGAGCATAACACTAGCACAATTGAGCATCATCATCATAGGGTGGTCATCTACACTCCTACCTATCCTGAGCGAATCTTCACATTTCTCTAAACGAGAACATCTTGCACCCTTAACCATTTGCTAACAGTAATGTAATATATGCCTCCTGCCTTTACTCTTATTTCGACTTTTTATATGTCTCAAAAGATGTCCTACCATCCTATTTGTCTTTTTCCCTGTCGACTTCTATAGCGTCCATTGTTCTACTCTAACATTTCTATTTCTATTCTATTATCTCATTTCTAACATTCAGCACAACTCTTTCTATATTTTTGTTAATGGCAAAGTTGTCTCCGCATGTTATTTCGCAACTTTTTCAATTTTCTGAGGTATTAAGTAGTTAAGACCCCCCTTCCCCTCCCCCACCGTACGAACATTGGTTCACAATTGAGCTTATCGTATTCACCCGAGTGGGTTAAAGGGACGTAATAATGCATTAAAATATAAATGAAAATTTAATTTCTTGAGTAGATGGTCATTTTTCATCCATAATCTCAACTCTAGTATAGGTAAAATATTCTAAATAGGGTCATTAACAAAAAATTAATTGTCTTTTAGTAACGCTTTGTTTAACGGTAAATTCAATTTTTAATAAAGTAACTTTACGTTTTAACAAAATTAACAAAATTACACGTTTATTTGTCCAGCTGTCTTTTATACGTTAACAACGCTATTTAAGAAAAACTGAAGGTTAGCATTTGTTTTGTCTACTCGAGTTCAATGAATTCTGTCTTGCTTGATGTGATAATCACCTTACGCTTATTAATTTGAACAAAAATTATAAAAATTCTTCTACTTTCTTAGATCATGATTAAATTTCAATTAGTGGAGCAAAAATAATTCTGTATAATAATTTATGAATAGGCATTAGGTATACATTTTATTTTCAAATAGTACATGTATAAAAAGTAATCGTTTGTAACGAACATCTAACGATATTACGATTAGGAGAATTAGAAGTCTACTATTGCTATGCCGATATTTTAATTAAAAAGATAAATTATACATGCATTATTTTTCACAAAATGTGAAATGACTGGAAGTACTTATTAAAGAAAATATTCAAGCATTCAATAAAAATGTTTACCGTTAAGTATAAAAATTATAATTACAATAAATAATATTCATGAACAGTATATTTCATACAAACTTGAATTAATTTATAACTGCTGAATTTATATATACAATGGGATAGGTGAAGTTACGTAGAGTAATAATAAACAATATTTTGCTGTGTAATATTTTTTTGTATGTAGGTACGTACATCTCTCCACTAAAGATGTGATGTCAATAATAGCAAAAATAATACTTTATTTTGTATTTGCATTATTCAGATATGTCGTTTTTATGTCCCTTTTCTATTTCAAAAATTTTATATGTGTATAAAATATAAAAATAATAAATCGGAAAGAAAATTGTAAACTCTAATTGCGTGTAATATGACTCTCAAAATAACTTTGTTTCTAAATGTTTCATGCATAAAAATATAATTCAAAACATAAAATTGTCAGTCTCCTGGCGTGTCCGTTCCTGAAAGTGAAAGTTGGTAAAACTAAATATGTAAATAACGTTTCTAAGTGTATAAAGGCAAATTTACACTGTAGTATTAATTTTTAATAATAATGCCTCATAAACGTCTAGATAATTATAAAATTACTCGTATATTTTATTTAAGAAGTATCCTATTGAATTTTATCAAAACACGTTGAGAATATTGAGAATTCATATTCCTATGAAGTTGCTGTTCGTCACAGTAATTAATTAAAGTACAATATTCGCGTTGTTTTACTTAGTCCGAGGTTTTATCAATCTACAGTGATACAACACCATTGAGATCATGTTTTGTCCAGTCAATGTATCAGTACCGTGATAAGTATTTTCATAAATAAGTAAAATATTTTATTTTCCCATAAGTTTTGTTTTGCCATTTTTTTAATAAGAAATATTGAAGATTTATTCTGTGAGGCACTATCACTTTTATTTTTAATAAATATACTTTTCAATATTTAAACTAAACCTTGCGATATTCCCTGCTTTTAAAATTTAAAAAAATCTATTCACCGTTCATTTATTTAGTTTGTAATATATATTTTTTTATTTGCCCTAGAATTTGTAATTTTTATTTTTTGAATACCATATATATATGTGAATATCGGTTATAATGAACTGATCCTTAATGCCTATGATGTCCTGACGATAACTGCAACTCACTTTACAAATTGAATAAATTTATTCCAATTATGTAATACAAATGAAGGATTATTAAGCTATTTATGTATTAACACTAGCTTTTGTTATATTATTATTTTTAATTAAAGTACTGTATTTTAAAAACATTACAATCTTGGATAACCGATGTCCAAAAATTTTGTGCACTTAGTATAAGATCTAAGAATTGGGTCTTTAAAATTTGGGGGGGAAATGAACTTAATTTTGTACCCATACATTTCTCTGAGGAATGTAATGTAATAGTTAATTTGGTTACAGTATTTGACAGTAACGTTGGGCATATTTCGAGATGTATACGTTTTTTATTAATTTTTTTCGCCTCCTGAAAGTTAAGTTATGATTGAAAAGGTGCTCTGATTAAGGATGTTCGGGAGCTACACTGTTAAAAAAAATTGTTTTGCGCAAAACTAGTGAATAAGTTATTGTACAAGGCATATTCACAAAATAGGTGAAGCTGTTACAAATTAGCACTGAAATAAAATAGACGCTAAATATTAAAATCTGTTTTAAAAGTGCGTGTTTTTGACGGGTTTAAAAAATAATTTAATATCTTTATATACGAGGGTAAATCAAATATAAACGGTAACTTTGCAAAATAAATTTATTGATTAATGGTACACACAAACTAAACATTTACTTAACATTTTTTAATGTATACACCTCCGTGCTCTACACACTTTTGCCGCCGATTTGGAAGCTTGAATATTCCTTCTTCATAAAAAGTTTGTCAGCCGATTGCGCACATGCTCCTCTACTTCTTCATTGCTTTTAAATCTTTTACCTCCAAGTGATTCTTTCAAGGGCGCGAATAAAAAATTATCAGAGGGTGACAAGTCAGTGCTATAAGGAGGATGCTCGAGGGTTTCCCAGTCCATTTCTTTCAATTTATTCCTTGTCAAAACTGCGTTGGCTGGCCTGGCGTTGTCATGAAGGAGGATGACAATTCGAATGGACATACTCCTCGTTTGCTTCGATACGTAATTTTTGTCGACAACAACAGTGTAACAACTCAGAATAGTGAGCCGCATTCAGTGTTCGTTGATCGTGAAGTGATTTTCTTCACGATGAGTAAAACTCCCCTTAAGTCAAAGAACAAACGAACACTTTTCCGGCTGAGAAACGGGTTTTGGCTTTGACAGGGCAGCCTTCATCCTTTCTTCGCCACTCCTTACTCGTCATTTTTGATTCGGGAGTGTAGTGGTGGACCCACGTCTCATCACAAGTGACGATACGCCTAAAAACAAAACTCCCTTTCTTGTCTTATTTATTATCGATTCAGAGGTCTTTCACCGATCTCCGACCTGACCTGTTTTTGATTTTCGGTCAACAACCTTCGAACTCACCAAGCACTAATTTTTCTAAAACCAAGTTCATTAATGATGATGGATTGGACACTCCCTTAGCTGATACCCACTTTACCCATTTCTGATGAGATTTGTTCAATAGTTAACCGGCTGATGGTGATCACCTTCAACAAGCTCTCGAACAGCACGAATGTTATATGGGTCATTTGTGAGACTTGTTCTTGGGCATCGATCATTCGACACATTCTCGCCCATCTCTGAATTCTCTGTTCTCTGAGCCACGTTACTGATACACTTGATTCTGAGACAGTGTAGCATGTGTAGCATCCCCAAACTGTGTCTTCAAACGAGTGCAATTTTCCGATGGTTTAGCCTAAGCGCCTTCATTGGTTAAAAACTTTATGATGATGCGTTGTGCAACAGACGAAGTAGAAGGTACCTTGCACTCAGTTATGGCTGTACTGCGGACAGAACCGAGCGCAGCTGCTACCGAAGCCGAGCATCGAATCCTCTAGATCGGAATTACGTACTAAGCTAAATAGTAATATTACCGTTTATATTTGATTTACCCGCGTATATTATATAATTAGTTATAGCTACTCATCACGTCTTCATAATATCAATGAGTTAATATCGTTTCACATTTTTAGGGCTGTAAAGGCGTTCCAACAACTTTTGTATGTGGCCCCAAGTTTCCAAAGGGCAAACGAAGTACATGTACGGTTAGGGTTAATGTTCAAGGTAACGCAAGAGTATGAATCTGCACTGAAGCATTTTCAGTTAGCGTTGGTTGATAACAGTCCGGCGTGTACATCGAAAAGTACAAGTAAGTATTTTTTTTTTGTTTATTCAGTAAACGACGCTGCGTAATAGTTCCTTTTACGAGTTTTATTTTTATTTTTTTCATAAATAGATACATTTAATAGAATATCTTAAAAATGTTATTCTATTCGTGCTACACTAGAAAAACTTCTTATAAGAATTCCGTAATTAATATTTAATTTAACAACTGGTCGTTTCGTGAAAAATGTCCACATCAAATTGTTTAATATTGATGGTTCAAATTAAGCATAATGAAACATTCACAAGATGTACTAAAAACCGGTTTCCTATGATCTTGTTTTAAAACATAGGTATGAAATCTATAGTTAATAATGAAAGTGAAAAATATGTCTATAATTAATTAAAAAAGTAAATATGTCATTACTACTAAGGCTTTTTGCGGTTCTCTGTAAATTTAACGTTTTCATAACTAATCATAAGTAAAACACAAGATATATTTCAACACAACTTTATTAAAACTCAGAGATACTAGGTTATATTTTACTTACTTAAATAAATTACCATCTGTCGCGTTTTTTAAAAGTACCTTTTTCCAGAAATAAACTAATGGAAAGTTCAATCAATGTTGTATGTTTATAAAATTTAATCAGTTATATATAGAAATTAAAAAAATTAACAAATACCGATATATTTAATTACCAATACACTTACCTAACATCACATACAAGGTCCATAATTAGGCCGATGATTAAAATTTCCTCACAGTTATATATGCCTTATTCTTACAATTTGTTTTTCTTTACCAATGCTAAATGCTATTTACCTACGAATGTAAGCTTCCCACCCCATTTTTTTTAAGGTGCAGGCGGTATTATAATCAGTATGTGCCCATTGGGACTTTGAAGAAAGCCTTTTATAAAATAATTATTTGAGATGTTTACTTGAAGATATATCACGGTCGACGACGTGACTAAAAATAGCGGGAATAGATTCATTGTTTCTGTTAGCCTAACGGGGCAGAATTAAGATGCAGAATCTGTGAAAGCGTTATTATTATTACAGGTTGTGCAACATATGCAATCACAAAAAAATTAACTCGGTGAACGTCAAAACAATTTAACGGTGATTTGTTAAAAGCGACGGTGAGGTATAAATTAAATATCAGAAATTTTAGTTTTTTTCTTTTCAGTTTTAATGGTAAAGAAGTAATTTTTTTTTTTAATGTATTATCCGCGAAATATTATATATGCAATGTGGACGTTGAACGTACATTTTCGAAAATCGATGGATCTTTAGCGGCAAACTCTACAAGTGATTAAGTGTTTCGAAACGAGTAAACATATTGCTAGCACTCCCATGTAAAATGTTGATTTTCACTTTTCGTATGTTTTTGCTTCACCGAGATTAGATAAGCGGCCTAAGTTCGTCCCTCAAAATTATGTCATACTACTAGGTACGTACCGATGAATTAGTTTTACAAATCGTATTAAAATTGCTGCTTGGCAAAATTAGAAACGTATGTGATAGATAGTGAAAATAATTTGAAAGAGATTTCGCTCGGCCAAATGGTTTTCCTATATTGGAAAATGGGGGTGTTGAGTCATACCTTTTCTCTCTATAATTTCAGTGTTTAATTAAAAAAAATGTATATTAATGCGATATTAATTATTGAATTAATTTATACCCACTACAGATTACCTCATACAATCTGTAGTGGGTATAAATTAATTTAATAATTAATATCGCATTGATATATTTAAAATTTACCCCTACTAAAAATTCTTCAAATATTTCTTTATCAAAAAATGTGTTTTCTGAATACTACAGATAATAAATCGACCTAATGACTCCATAACTAATAACATAAGGTAATAATAATCTTTGCTTAAAGAATCTGCTTGTTAAATAGTAACATAGATACATACAAAACGTTAAGGTTCCCTTATTTGACATTTTGCAATGGAACCATAAGAAGGCGTTTTTGTTACTATTATTATTAATTTATGCTGGTAATAATGGGTTACTCGAAACAAAATTTGTTACCAGAAAACTGAAACCTTGTATTTATAATAGATACATTTGCTTGCAAATTGGGTGGTATACTAGATATATCTCCTCCCACGCCAACAACTACATTGTAAGAAGAAATAGAAAGGCGTATCGTGCCCTTAGTGCATTCATATACACGCACCCATTTCTAAGTATCACTATTACATCATAACACACACCAGTTATCAGGATTGGGTTTTTCGGTTTTGTCGTTGTATGTCGTAGATAAATGATTGGTGATGGATATAAAACAGCATCAGTTGCAATCGTTGTGTTCACTACGATAAATAATTATAAATGGTGTTAGAAAAATACACAAGCGGTAATGTTAAATTGGGAAAAAAGATATTAAACCCTTTTAAAAGTCATAGAATAATAATAATATTTTAGTTCTTTTTTCTGCATGCCATAAGGATTTTCCAAACTGTTCCTTTTACATTAAATTTGCCTTAAAGCCATAAGATAGCAAGCAATTAGGGAAAAAGTGAAGTTGAATTTATTTTACATTCCAAACATGAACACTTCGGAAATTAAAAACTCTGCGTAAAATAACATTCAGGTTATGTAGGCAAGCCAGTTAAGTATTAAAATATTGCACTTAAAACGCCTTACTAACCGTAGTGACTAAGTAAAACTTAAATATTCTTTTAAATATACATAATTACGTGTACATTTACAGACAATTGAATTTTCAAATACGTGTATATTATTGACAAGGTGAGCAAAAGTTTTAAAAATAGTAATAAAACAAAAAAATATTATTTAGTATGCGTGTGAATATACGATGATTAAAAGTAACTTTGAAAATTGCAATTCTTACTAAGTTTCAAAATACGAGACTTGTATGTATTGTTTTTAACAAATTCATTTGTGGTCTGTTTTCGTTTGTACCATCCTTCCAATTAATAAATCATTACAGTGGCATTTACTTTTCAAACAATTGCCTGTTTCTTCTTCAACAATTTCGTTCATCGATTCATTTAACCTCTCAGCACTTTTTTGTAATAAATATCCTTTCCTTTTCTCCTATCATCACCTCCGGTTCCGTTTACTTTTTTCTTATGTTTTTATTAAATTATTTTATAAACTTCCAATACCAGTTCTTTCGTTACTTTTTTATACGCTTTAAGTAACATGTTTTTCTGTTCGTCAGTTATGATTAGTTTTGACTCTTTATACAAATTTTTGAACCTAGAATCTGTCGACTATTCATTCTTTCGTGTCATTATATCCCCACAATCGAGCGCCATACATAATAACAATAACACTCATGGTATTGAACTATTTATGTATTATATATATATATTCTGCATCAGCTGATCATTTAAATGTCTAATTAAAACATGTAATGCGCTTACTTTCGATATCCTGAATATCCTGTTAGTCGGAACTTTTCATTAAAATCGTAAATTGTTGTGTCGGACTTGTTTAAATGTAAATATTTAGCCATAGCGATCATTAATAGATTGATAATGGTACTCATTCGTCCACGTTTGGACGGGTTCGATTAGTATATACGTATCCGTGCTGCTGGCGTATAATTATGTTTGTAAGATAATTTTGTGGAGCTATATTCTTTCACATATAAAATTATTGTAGCGAACGTGTACGTGTGTGCAGTGAATCGATTATTGCTGATGCACTCCAAGGGCGGCACGTTTGATCTCGAGACCGATCGATACCGGACAATAGACGCTCGAGAATATTCTGTCGTCATAACAAGTCGTTTTCTTGTAAAGCGGTCAAAATATTTTTGCGTGTTTTCTAGTAATTTCTTTCAGTAAATATATACCCTCGACTCTGGGTCAACGAGACAGTTGATTTCTGAACGCGTAATATTAATATAAGTTTATATAAATAATCGTAAATAAATAATTGTTAAATAAATAAGTGAACTAGAAAATTCGTTATATTATGGAATTACCTATATTTTAAAACGTCCAATTAAAGGATGGAACTTAATAATATTTAGATTGTAGATAAGCACGTAATGTGCAAGAACATAAAAGCATACGACAACAGATTACAGTAAATACCCATCACCACAGCTGGCAAAACAGCTCGAGTCATAATGCAGGGAAAACAATGTCGGAGAGAAACACTTTTTACAAATTACACATTTATACATAGTTCCAAAGGGCATTATAATTTCGATACTCGGGTCAAATGTTTCCCTACAACACCGCTTTCTGTTATATGTGGCATATATCGCTTTTCCGGGTGTACCGAGCGGCGTGGTCTAGTGGTTTAGAATCACAGGTTCGATTCCGGGTTCACCTGCTCCGGTCCAAGTTTTCTGTGGTTTCCTTGGATCATTTAGGCAAATGCTGGGATAGTCATATTCCAAAGATAATCTTTCACTTCTCTTCTATCTTCTTTCCGCTTGTCTCATCATTCTCTCCCTAAACACCACCCACCTTTTTCCATGACTTGAAATCAGACTGAAGAGGGCCTTATGCCCTACCCTCCGGCTTTGCACTGCAGTGTATGTCGGAGAGACTGTCCTCCCACCAGTAAGAGTAGCTTGTAGGAATGAAACACGCAAAAGAATTTTTTACGGGTGTGAAAAGTCCAGCCCCATACCCCATCAAATGAATCTGCGCTTCTCACGCCGATAACGAAACTCAAAAAAATGTTGACAAATGTGTATTACATTTAAAGAAAGAAACACAACTTACGAAATTGCAACTAAACTAAACTAAACTAAATACAACTAAACATAAGGACAACCCATAATTTCAAAAGCATCGTACAATAAACCACAAGTATTATATCAATAAATGAAAAATTACGATGTTATAATACCCAGATTACAAATTGTTGGATTACCTTATTTATTATATATTATAATAAATGAGCGACGTTCAGAAGAAAAAATAACTGACAGTGATATATAGAAGAAAAATTTACATTGTCATTTGATTAAACGGATACAATTCTAAAATAAACCTGCAAGATTTACTCATTTAATGAAAGTAAATAAAAATAGCGTATAAAAATAAATTTGCTCCATAGTGACAGCATCAAAACTTTTACTTATTGGAAACATCGCTCAGTGTTTCTGGAATTTATTGTGTAACTGTTGAAGCCAAGGCGTAGGTAGGATTTGGTCTTGAAAGGGATTTGAGTTGTATAATTACCTAATTTTTATATTACAAACGTAAGTTTTATTAAACTGTCCGCTTCTTCTGTAATATGGTGCATATAAGGGAGGTTTGTATCGTAAAAATCTCCTTATTCTTGTCTGCGCCCGTGGTCACAGTAAATTTGTCCAATTTCTTTTTAGTATTTTATTTTGAGTAGTATTTAATTGAAAATCAAATTAATGCCATTTTGGTAAGCTATAGAATCCACTGTAACAAAAAAGAGCATCAATTTTTGTGTCATTAATAAAGCAAAACTGATAATGCCGTCACGCCACCCTCACAACTCCGCAGTATAAATATCAGTACCCTTTAAAGGGTGAATCCGACACTACCTGGTCTCTTCCAAGAAAACAAAAAAAAAAATAGTTATCCACTACTGAGAGGGTAAGGAGTGTTAAGGTCATCGATTAGGTTCCGAGTCCGCCTGCTCTAGTCCAAGTTTTCTGTTGATTCCTTGGATCATTTAGGCAAATGCGCAAGGCAATAGTATTACACAAATGATCTTTCATTTCTCTTCTGTCTTCATTTGTCTCTCCCTGACACCCACCCAGCTCCACGATTCCTAATAGGGGATGAAGAAGGTCTTACGCTCTACCCTCCGGCTTTGCACTATAGTGTAGTTCGGAAGCACTGCCCGTCCGCTAGTATTAATAATAATAATGGGAATGAAACACTCAAACGTTTAATGTTTCAGCTCTCCATTCAGTCACTGCCAAAACATCTAGGTTCTCAACCTAACCGTTCATTTAGACTACATGTTATATCAGACATTGATAATCATGGCGACTTTTTATACCGTACCGTGTCCTACCCTAAGCTGTTGGTGAATAAAAATTTACCTTGGTGCTTAGCGCTTCACACGTGCCAATCAGAAAACCTTTCCACCGTAACCTAACCTTAACCCTTTGCCTCTATAACCTAACCGTAGCTCTTGGTGCATACCACTTGTCTCTGCTATCATCTTTCACCCTGAAAAATAAAAGTAGTTTTCATAAAAATTCTTGACGAAGCTTCTCGTTATTACATTTTGTATTGCACTTTTGTATATATCACATCCGTGATGACTTATAACCACGCTTCGGTCTTCTGCTGTAACACTGGCCCCGGATCAAATTCTATCGTTCCTTCGGAAGGATCATGCCGATACTTGCAGCTGTGGCCCTTATGATATCGGGACGTCTGATGGAAGTAGCATACCACTGCCTTCAATTATGAGAGGGGCCTCGTACAGCATCATACTTCGTACCAATCCACATCTTATCATTTGGTACCGCAAATAAGTGCTGTGATCATTCTAAAGTAACTCCACATCTGACATTGGAATACAATGGAGGAACAGAAGAGGAATAGAGGACCACGGCAGAATAACCCGGAAAATTCCACATCATTCGATTTGGAATACAATCTCCGTATTGGCCATGAATTACTCATAGTGAGGAGTTTGGAGAACGAGCGTGCATAATTCTGATCCGAGCATCTTCGTGATTCTCACAGATGTATAGAGTCAATCGGTTCAAATGGACCACCTTGTTTCCCATTCGATTCACCTCTAATTCGGTAGGCAACACCGTTTATTCATATATATGTTGCCTACCGAATTATGACATTTATGAAAAAAAATTTCCCTTGTAGTGACAATAACTGACAGTTTATCTTAATTTTTAGATTATTTTACATTTATTTGGCATTGTACTAATTATTTTTTTAACTGCGTAGTTTTCTTTTCGGTGTTCCATTTTAATATTTTTATTTAACCGCCTAATTACTTCCTATTTTGGCTACGTGACGTTGGAAAATTTTAACATACCAAAATAATTTACGTGCTGTCAACTTTATATTGAATCCCAAACAGTCTGGAAATAACTGACAAATTAAGTGGTGAGAATAAATGCAAGAAACAGTTACAAAAATATTTTTTACGCAGATTTTAATTAAATGACAAAAATAATCTCATAAGAATGATATAAAAGAAAAAACACGAATTACTGTTTAATCATTATTAGCTTGTCCGCGGTCTCGCTCACATAGACTAGATTTTTTTTGCGTTATTAAGCAACATATGTAGGTTGTAGCACGCGTCTATTAAAGTTATTGTTGAAAAAACTGATATCATTATTAAACTGTATGAAGTTTATATAACAATATTGAATTAATTAACCCATAAGCTCGGGAAAAGAGGGGCAATTACCTTATTTGCCCTATCTTATGACCACTGCGTTGGCAGTTCGGTGCACCAATGTCTAAGTCTGATTTTTATTTTACCGATAAAAACCTTAATTTTTAGAAGAAAAAAATATATCATTAATTTAATTTGTTTGCAACTTTCGTTTATTATTTACAATAGCCATAGGATCAAAATTGCTCTTCTCTAATAAAGAGTTGGTAGGTATTTCTTTCTTAGATGGTCATTATCTCTGAAGCCAATGGGTTACTAGAAACGGTCCTAAATTGAAAAGTCGTGTTATCATTCCTAAAAATTCTTGGAAAGTCACTAGTTATACACATCAGTAAAATGTAATCCAACATTGTAAGTTACAGTTTTCACTAAATATTGTACCAAAATAAATTGTTGGTTTAGTAAACTGCTAAATTCATAAAAAGGTCCTTCACCCTGAGGAGAGTATTTTCTATTCGTATTTATGAAATATTTATCTAGTCACCTTTATTTATTTATATCATTTATATCATTATGTTACAATTTTTATTTTTATTTGTTTCAGTAAAATTTCATATTGCTCATCTTTTCGAGGTCCAAGGGAAATTAAAAGGAGCGAAGGAACGTTATGAGTTATTGTTGCGGGACAAAAACATCAGTGCCTCATTAAGAGCTGATATTTTTAGACAATTAGGTAAGAAATTTCTTTCTCAATTTTGCAAATTGTTAGATATAATTACACATTTATTTTTCTCATGATTTGTACGTATGTTACTATTTTTGTCCTTCGAGGAGAGGTTATGGTAAAATTTTTATTTGATGCTGTATAATTCGTTTAATTATGTTGGCGAGAGGAAGAGACAGAACGACTCAGGAGCTCGTCAAAGAAGACATCACGTATTTTGAGTACGATATTATTGATAAATCGTTTTTTGAATATTTCCTTACATCTGATATAAAAATTCAAATTTTGATAGACTTGTTTGTAATTATAGATTTAAACGAATAATTTATCACGATCGAAAGGTAATACTTTCAATAAAAAAAATATTTCCTAATTAATCCAACAGTTTCTATTCTTTCAATCTTTTCACTTAAATTTACGCACAAAACAATTGCGATCCTAATTTTCTTCCTATTCTTTTTACAAGACATTTTTCTTTCGTAAAAGATTTTCAAAGCAGCAACGCAATCTAAACGGTTCTCAAAACCACATTGTGCTACCTAATAGCAGATTAGGAAAGTTTTGAATATGTGCTTATTTTTAGGTAAGAAAAAGATTAAAATTGTATGTAGAAAGGTCTATAAGCTTAACATAATTTTGCAGCACTCTACTTTGAATTTAGGGGGGGTGACCCCTCTCCCTGTGCGCGACCCTGAACTAATCAACTTTTTTTTTTTTTAATTTAATCGTCTAGAAGTCTCACGGAAGCGAAACGATACGATTTTAATTACAACATTCGTTGAACGGAAACTACGATATTATCACTTCCACAGTAATGCAACAGAGCTTGTAGTATTTGTTATAAACAATAAACACTGCTGCATAGCAAATGCTTCCGTGAAATTCATAAATAACATGTGGAAATGTCAAGCCTCTTCGTAGGGTTCTTGTTTATTGCATTCCTACTCTACTCGTTTATCTACAATTCTCACGAGTATTGTTTTTCGTTTTTCTTTGTTTCAATGACAACTCTGATTCGGGCTAAAGGGTCCTGATCTAAACGAACTGTTAGATTCAAACGTTTCGTCGACAACTGCGGCTGACATCGTCAGTGGTACTGCGGCTGAGTCGCTGTCAAGCTATAACCTTCGTATACCTAATACCACTGATGATAGTTGTAGTTTCCAACGAAACATCTGGACCCAACCACGGCTCTTTAACCAGAATCTGAATTCTACTATGGATTTCGGCCGTGAAAGCCTATGTTCTTTTATAAAGGAGAAGACTTGTAAGGCCGTGAAAAATCAAACCTAAAAGACAACCAAAATTGTAGTTAATTTCCAAACTCCTTTTTTATATCCATATTTCTGCCAGCCTTTAGATCTTATTCGTAGTAATTTATAATGGATTGCGAATAACGAAGTTTCCACCGTTTTTTAAAGAGAATTAATAATTTTGCGTAAAAACTTGATCTGCACGTTTAAATTAAAAATTCGTGGTGGTTTTTTTTTTAATTCCATGTGTTACCCATTAACGTATCACAGGAAATTGATAACAAAATTAACAAACGAATCAATATTATAGGAATTTATGAATATATACATATGTTATAAGAAATTCAGTCTTTCGTTTTCGTTCATCCGTTTATTTTTTTTATCAAAGCTATTATCAGTAGTAATTGATTTTATTTTCTATTTGTACTTGATTATACATTTAAATTCAATTTCTTATTTATATGACCATAAACTTGTGAATTTCATTAAAAAGCTTCACAGAAATAGTATTCCCTGACTTTTTGATACGAAGAATTTGGCTTTAAAACTTGTTTTTAATACGTATTTATTGTTTTTCACAGGTTGGTTATATCACTGCCATGAAATATTAGGAGATAAAAATCAACGTATTCCATTAGCTATTCACTGCCTTCAGAGAGCCATCGACGCAGATCCGTACTCAGGACAAACTTTATATTTACTCGGTCGTTGTTACGCTAGTATAGGAAAAGTTCATGATGCATTTATCGCATATAGGAACTCAGTAGAGAAGTCCGAAGGCAATGCTGATACTTGGTGCTCCATAGGGTAAGATTTTTTCTTAGAATTGCTATAGTGCAATTTATATTTATTATCATATTTATATGCATGGTTTAATATTAACCATAATAAACCTTTAAATCGGTCACGTAATCAATATATAATAAATTCAGACATAACTTCTATTAATTGAAACACAATCGAATATTGCTACAAAAGAGATAAAGTCATTGACATCAACTCATTAATTTTCACAGTTAAATAAACTTACAATAGGATAAGTTAAGCCATAAAATTTTTTTGTAGAATGTTTGAAGACAATACTTTTGAACTTTAGCAATAATGGAGAATTTTTTCCATTTTAATTTTTCACACAGTAGTAGAGAACGATTAAAAATTTTAAAATACTACATAGAAAATATCAGCGGAGACTGTGCTAAATGAATAAGTAAATTAAAAGGGAACTTAACCCTATTACCACTACTACTTTTCACTGCAGTCAGGTATTTCGCACACTTCGATTGTGGGAGTCTCATAGTAATGTCGGAATGAATTACATGTATAGTTTAATAGAATAAACTTTTTGTGTTTTTATTTCACTGAGGAAATGTCACATGAGAACTTACTATTTCGTTTATATACAGAGTGCTCTACCAGCAGCAGAGTCAGCCTATGGATGCATTACAAGCGTACATTTGCGCGGTTCAGTTGGATAAATGTCATTCGGCTGCTTGGGCAAATTTGGGTATTTTATACGAAAGTTGTAGCCAAGCTCGTGACGCTTACGCTTGTTACCTCAACTCGAATCGTGGCCTGGCCAACCAAGGTACACCAGACTCCGTGGTCGAACCGTACATGCTAACGAAAAATTTCCAACATACTAGGTCCCCATCTCCCGTGGGAATGAACCCACGGCTCACCCAGAGAATTAATTTCCTGCAAACGCATCTTGCTAACGCCCCAATGCCGAGCATAACAGCAAAGTAAGAAATTAGATATATATCTGAATAGTACTAAGATACGCTCATGTATGTATACAGAGTGTCATTTATATCGAGACAATGAAATATCTTGATTCAATGTCATTATTTTGGAAAAAAATTTAGACAAAAATTTATATGCTTACGAAGGGGAAAAAAGTTGGTGACTTTGCCCTAGACCTTCGAGATCATTTGTAGGTTACGCCATTTTTTAAAGGTAATACATTTTTTGACCCCGAGAGTAGAATGAAAGAAAGTTTGTAGCTGAAGGTACCTTTGAAATTATTTTGATCCTATGTTTTTAGTTTGCATTTATCAGAAATTAAGAACAATCGAGCTTCATTTTCACTTTTCCGAAATAATTAATTTCTCATAAATACGGAGTAAAAAAAAATAAGAAGCAAATCAACTTGAAGGGTACTTATATAATGTATAATATGTTATAATTTTTTTTGCTTTTACCATTTCTGTGGTGAAATATACATTGATATTTAAAAACTGATTTGACCTGCAAATGAGGTCAAGGTCACAAATTCAGTTTTTCTTAGAAATGATATAACTTTGTCTAATACATTTTTCAAAATAAAAAGTTGCAATCATATATTACGTTATCTCAAAATAATTGACTCACCCTATATAGTACACTATTTTGGGAAAATACGTTTTGTTAATCATAATTCTGGTAATTAACTGTATACATTGTATATTGTATAATAATTATTTATTTATGCTTCAAATGCACGATCAGGTTGCACTTTTCTCTATGATAGATGTTAAAAATGCCATCTGACGGGGTAAATCATTATATGTTTGACAGTTACTTTGTAGTTTGAACCACCGTTAGCTATAAAACAAAATCGTATTATGCCAACATGAATGATCAGAAAGATATACAGAATTTTGACGAGATTGTTAATGAACTATTAATATTAAACAGGTATTAATTAATCATATGTATACTTAAGTCCGTTTATAAAATCAATTTTATTATATTTTCAAAAGCAACCATAAATAACTTTGTTTAACAAAAATAAAATGAAATTAGAATTGTGTAATAACAAAAATAGACAGTGCATATACGTTGTCCTAATTATTTTATATGCATATTAAAAATTTTCAATATCAATATTTTCATTCAATATAATTAAAATGTTAATATTCTTTTTTTGGTAGCATACCTTAATAGATCAGTACACTAAAGTTGCTGTCGAAAAAGGTATATAATATTGCATTTGCCAAATTATGTGGGTTCCTGTTATACTTAACTTTCTAAATTATAGTGATTGTTCAAAACTGAACTGTGACTTCACAAGGAGTCCTGATGCACTGCACTTAGTGTATAAAATATGATCGAAGAAAAAACAATCTGGGCTTAATTGTCTTAAATGCCCTACAAATAATCCTTAGTTAAAATAATAATTAAGCCGTTGGCATACATTTAATAAAAGTAACCTATTTGAGACTACCCTTTTAATCAAATTATTCCAAATTGCTACCTTAGTTTTTGCATCATTTATATATATGAAAATATAAAGTCAGATGATATTTCCAATGTGGAGTCTGGATAGAATTTAGTTGAAAAACAATTTTGAACTTTTTATAAAAGAAAATAAATTTAATTTTATCAATTCCTTTTAAATTATAAAAAAATAAGCTTTACTGATAAAGGGAACACACAAAAACGTCTTAATTAATCTATATGGTATTACTTTTTTTGTATATAATCACTAGAGGCTGTAAAATCATGAAACAGCACCGTTACAAACTTGATTTGACAAATTTTATTTTCTTATGACTAATGTTTTTAGTCGAAAGCAATTGCTTTCCATCGAAGAAGCGTGGAATTTGCCGATATCTGCAGAAATGTCATCTCGACAACAACAACAACAACAAAATGGTACGTCTCAGAATCGGAATGTATCGCAAACGTATCCGAAAGGCTTTGCCCCAACTACTCCTCAAGGGCCACCCCCACCATATCCATCACCTAATTCTGGTCCTCCCAGTAAACGGTTTAGAACGGAATCAGGAGAACAGAAAACGGCGCCACCTCAACCGCAACCACAACAACAACCATCGTTTTATTTATCGCAAAACCAGTTACAACTGTTGCATTATTTCCAACAGAATATCAACAATTTATCGCAAGCTCAGCAGGCAAGTGTTTTGATTGTTTATCATATTTACATTTTTCATTTAACGTGGATCCATTATTGTTCGCTTTGTCTTATTACTGTGTTTAAATGATGTTTTCATCTTAAGGGTATTTGCGATGTTTAACATTTAACATCTTTTAATAACTTTTAGGTAATAGTACATTTTGATTCGGTACACAATTTATATTGTAAGGGGTATTAAGAAATTTCGCCCCCATTTCGCATGCTGCAGCAACACCCCAACGGTAGTAGAACTGGCCTTTTCAGAGACTGCTTACGGACTTCTATGTTTTGTTGTTTCGTCAAACAGGTTTACTTAGAAGTAATCTGATTTGAAAGCCAACAAAGTAGCGAAGTACTTTTCTAAATTCAATTTTATACTTTTAACTAGCATAATCATTAGTTATATTGTAAATTCAGTGACTACTTTGACGGCTAAACCCTATTAATTTTAATTGTTTGCTGTTTGTATGTTTTTGTGATCGAATATCTGCGTAAATATATAATCGGTTAGTTTTTAAAGAGAATTCGATCACTCTTATGATGATAATTACTCCATTAGGATAACAAGGGTAACTACGAAGAATTTGGATTAAATTATCTGATTTCATTTCTCTTACCATTAACATTAAAAAAATCTTACTGAATTGATTAATTTTAATCATTAGCTTAACTATCCTACTCATATTACTTTAATTTAAATTAATGCGGGTATTTAATTGTTATTAATTAAGCATTGAATACATCATGTTACGATCTATTGTATTTTATGTTTACGGTAGCATTTGAATTATAAATAGTTATAATGTATTTTGAAAATGAACAGTGCAGGACAAGAAACTAAAAATGAACAATATTTATATTATATGGGTTTTATTTTATTTTATTTATCAGTCATTTGTACAATACTTCGCTATCATCTGACTACAAATAAATAGCTCACGGTTACAATTTCTACATTGAACGCTTGTCCTTCTAATGGAGTAGTTAGGGTTTTTCACTCTTCTGAACGATTATTTTTATAGACGATGATGCAACAACTGCAACAACAGTATCGGCTTATGCAGCAACATCAACAACAACAATTTAGAACACAAAAGCAGCAGCCACAGTCTGGAATTACTTCCGTAACACGTATTGGACAAACGCCAACATTCACGGGATCCATCAGTCAATCTTTTTCCAATCAAGGTATCAATAGAACTTCGCCACTGGCACCTCCAAAGAGTTTTTCACCCATAAATACGATCACGCCACCAGGGAGTCAGTTTAAATCTGATAAACTTGTGCAGCCTTCTCTTACCACTCCTATTCCCAATTGTATGCGCGACATTGGTTCCTCTATGTCAATGGGCAATGCAGGGACGAATGATTTAGATGTCAGTGAAGAAGATTTGCAAGATCTCTTATCACAAAAGGATCTTGCCACAACATTAGCTGAAAATTTGTTGAAACATTTCGGATCGGAAGAAATGGATCAAGTAAAAAGTGAAAATTCAGGTCAGTAATAACTTCGATGTTTAGAGACAAATTTTGAACTATTTAATCATTAAATTGATTCAAAATCTACAATCTAAAACGATTTTAGATAATATTACGCTTTCTTCGGGGCCGTTTTCGCCATCTAATATTTCGTCAGAGATTAAAGTTGAAGTAAAAGATGAATTAAAGCCAAAGGCGTTGTCGCCGCAAACAGAAAGGATTCTTACAACTAGTCATTCTCTGTGGGGTGAGATGGAATCTATCCATCAACCAGATAAGCGTCCTGACAGCGAGTATAATATTGATATGGATGCAAGAACCATTTTGGAATTATGCAAGTACGTATTTTAGTAAATCATAAACCCTACATATTCAAATTATTAAATATACAGAAGTATCATGATGATGTAAAATGTAAAGACTTTTATAAATTTATATTATATCATATTCTTAGGGGAGAAGGAATCAAAGGAGATATAAGCCATTCATTAATTGCGGATAATGCACCACCACCTGCACCTCCTGATCCCCCTTCAGTGAAATTGAGTCATCAGCAACTGTTACCTCCAACACCTTCCGTGTACTTGGACAACAAAAAGCATGCATTTAGTCCTCAGCTGCAAGAATTTTGTCTTAAACATCCTATAGCGGTAATCAGAGGCATGGCATCGGCTCTAAAACTTGACCTGGGACTTTTTTCTACAAAAACTCTTGTTGAAGCAAACCCGGACCATACCGTAGAAGTTAGGACACAAATACAGCAACCTTCAGATGAGAATTGGGATCCACAATCGGGAAAGAAAGTGTGGGCTTGTATTTCTCATAGGTCACATACTACGATAGCGAGATATGCTCAGTATCAAGCATCTAGCTTTAAGGAAAGTTTAAAGGTAAGGTGGTGAACTTTTCTGCTTTGATTTGAGTAAATTATTTTATAGAAATAGTAGTTTCTAGTTTTCCGTTTGACGCAGCATAGTTATAAAGCAAATTCATTAATAATTGGTTACATTTTACAAAAGAAAGAAACACGCCATTTGAAAAATAAAATTAGGAACATTTGTAAAATATTAAATTGATAACAAATCACCAAAAACGAAAATGTGAAAAAAGTCTATTACAATATTACGTTAAATTAAACTTATATTTAAAAAAGGACTTTCCAGATATAAGACCCCAATGTTAAGAATTCTTGATGCGATTTATAAAAATTAATACACAATATAGTTTATTCGGTCTTTACAAAAGTACCGTTCTAGTGCAAGGCTTAGGTAACAGGAACTCCAGTTAAAATATGTATATTATTCTTAAAATTTGTTTGAGGGTACGTAAATACCGAGTTATTTCAAATAATTGTTTAATAGATTTTGCATTTTTAAACATAAGCAAAAGTAATTATTAAGTAGCAATATGATAATGTACCTAATGTCGTTTACTTTCTGTTAGGCAGAAGTTTTTATTATATTTTGATAAATATAATTATCAGCAATAAGGTAAGTTTAGAGAAATTATAAAGTGCGCAACCCAAAATGTTAGTAGGTAAAAATACAGAATTCAATAGTACACTTACAATAAAATACGTTTTTTTATATTTAAAATGGAATAATTTGTTTAATAAACGTATAGTATTTACAAAAGTACGTTCTTTCCTAATATGAATATGGGCAAATGCCTTGGTTTTCACAGAAAAGTGGGAGAATGTTAAGCAGTTGTATTACGCACATTAAGATTGTGTGATAATATTATTAACATAGTTACAAAAAAATACTCACACAATGTTAGGTAGTTTCTAATCATTATATATTGTACATTTCTAATGAATCAATTACCTTCTATTAAAATGAAATGGGACCATAACAATTAATCGCATTGTAACTTCAAATAACTTTATGGGATGTAAACACTTTTTATGTAGCATATGTTTATATTTTCACTTTTGTTAATTTATGTTATAATTATGTTGAAGAAGTGATTTCATTTTATTGTTTAAATGCCGCTGTTTTTTTAATGGTTAGTTCTGATTAAATTAGTGCATAAAAAATTAAATTATTTTTCTTTTCACATTGTAAACATATCTGTTAGTACATTATAGGATTTTATTTAAATTTTATTTTTAGAATTTTCAAAAATGTTCGATTCATTTTTAAGATATTCTGATTATTAAGCGAATTTTCTTTTCTTCTGATGACCTACAAAATGGTTACATTTTTAGGAGGAGAGAGATAAAACCAGTGGTGGGAATTACAATCTTTCGGATTCTGACTCTAAGGACTCAACCAATTTTCCAAGAAGGAAGAACAAGAACGCACCGACAGTTCAACAAACAGGGCAGATCAAGAACTACAACCCTCCAAAAATGTTGAAGTAAGTTCATTAAATATTAATATATTCTCATAATTTGCAAAACTTGTCCTACATGCAAAAATACCTAGAAAATCCTAACTTTCGCTCTATTTATTGTAAAAATGTATTGCAAACGGAATTTCTATTTTAATAGATTTGGTACTAATGTTGATCTGTCGGATGAAAGGAAATGGAGGCCTCAGTTGCAAGAACTTATGAAATTACCTGCCTTTGCAAGAGTTGTTTCAGCTGGAAATATGCTTTCTCACGTTGGTCACGTTATACTTGGAATGAATACAGTGCAGTTGTATATGAAGGTACAATCCATTTTAGTGATACTTTTTACCATCATTATCATTCAAGTATAGTAATTATTTAGATAATGTAATAACTGGGTCTTCAAACCTTTTTAAAATATCGGATTAATATGATTTCTTGTGAGTACTTACATTAGGTAATTATTGGAAGAATAATTACTAAAGTGTTTTTTTAACATCTGAGGAATTATAAAACTGATATAGACAGTATTAAGCTTCAGCAATAGATTGAATATATGTCCACTGCAATTATAATTTCAGAACACGCAGTAATTTTGCAGTTTTCGGTATTCGTCCATTAAATATTTTATCTGTATGAATTTTCTTACAATAAAAGTGGTGTTATTGACAACATTACATACTTCAAGGTTACTGAATTCGGCACATGACATTTTTTCAGAATCTGTTATTAACACAATCAAAGACGAATGAGTTATAAAATAATTTTATTGACAAGAACTCATCCATAATTATTTCGTCACACTATAACATCTTCAGGTGGAAGAATGACTGACTTTGTTCTTTGTTTTGTAACTTACTCGTCTTTGATTAAAATGGAGTTACAACAAAGCCTCATCTATACTATTTTCAGAATCAATTATAAGTTATTATTTTACTAATTGTCTGTCTTAAATTTAAAAAAATCGAAATGTATTACTTAAGAGGCAGTACTTATTTTCATTGCCTTAAATATTTAGAGAATTGCCCCAAAAATTTTAGCTGCATATGCGTTTGGTTCATTTTCATTTTAGTGCACAGTTCAATTTTGGTTAACTTAAGTTACTCTTTTGGAGATATGTTACACCTCGTTTTCATTTTTGTGCTGTTTATATTTACCGCCCATTACGTCATGTCATTGAACGTTATTTACTTTAAAGTAACAATATACAGTGCATGAATTACACAATATTCCCTTGTTGGTAGGTCCCAGGTAGTCGAACTCCGGGTCATCAAGAAAACAACAATTTCTGTTCAATAAACATTAATATAGGCCCCGGTGATTGTGAATGGTTCGCCACACCTGATGCATATTGGGGTGCAATTTGTGCCCTGTGTGAAAAGAATCAAATCAACTACCTTCATGGATCGTGGTGGCCTGTATTAGAAGATCTTTACAAAGCTAATATACCGGTGTACCGCTTTTTGCAACGACCTGGAGATCTAGTATGGGTTAATGCTGGATGTGTTCATTGGGTTCAAGCGGTCGGCTGGTGTAATAACATTGCATGGAACGTTGGTCCTTTAACAGCACGTCAGTACCAACTTGCAATTGAAAGATATGAATGGAATAAACTTGAAAGTTTCAAATCTATTGTTCCTATGTTGCATTTGTCATGGAACTTGGCGAGGAATATTAAGGTTTCTGATCCTAAACTGTTCTCATCAATCAAGTAAGTGCTTCGGTTGTTATATTTATTTTCATGTATTAATTAGTAACTAGAATGAAATGTTTTTCGTTTCTACATTTGTATTTTATTACTCATTGTCAGTGCTGAAATAATGGGTAATAATTAATAGATTTAATGACAATAAATGTAGAAAAATAATTTTAGCCACTAATCCACAAAAACATTCATTTAAATACAAATGTATACATTTTAACCACTTTGCATTTTCAATGTAACAAAGATTAACAACTATCTTTCTTAAATATATTATTGGCGCAATAGAGGTAATAACGGGTTATTTAAGGATAGATCGAAATTCGTAAGGAAATCCCGGTATTTGTACATATACGCTTCTGTTGGTGAAAGTTCAATTATTTAGTACATTGCTTTAAAAGTTCTATATTATCACTATTTATAGGATGTCCAGTTTGACAAACTACTGCCGGTTTATCTTTGTTATTGTTTCTTACATTATAGAATTTTTCTTTATAACGTGTCTCTAAATTCCTTTTAGTCATTCCTGTATAAACTTGAACACAATCATTACAGATTATTTTATAAACACCTCATTTTCATTTTTTATCTACTTTGTCCGTTAGGTTTCGCTAAAGTTATCTAAATTGGTTTTATTGTTGAAAACAGGTTCAGTATCATAAGATTTAGAAAAATCTTTAATTTATGATTATAAGGAAATCTTATATGGTTATTGTTTTTAAAAACAAACCATCGATATATTGAATTATTGCATTACTTGTTTAGGAATGAGCTGAGTACCTTCTTTTTTACAGAAAATGTTTATTGAGGACTTTACGGCAATGTTCAATGATCTTGGAGTTTGTTCGACACAAAGGAGTAGAAGTCAAATTTCACGGCCGGGGAAAGAATGAAGCTTCACATTACTGTGGCCAATGTGAGGTAAGAACTATAAAGTTGACTAAATTTATGGCTTATATTAAGTATATAATTTTAAATACAAATCTGTACATTTAACGTTTTTTTGTTTAAAAATAAAATTGTTAATATAAAATAAAAGTAAAATTTGTAATCGACTATTTTTAGTTTGTTAATTATTTGTGTGTTCTTAAAGTAGTGTAAATATTTATTTGATTAACTTTAACAGTTTGCTTTTCATCTTTAATAAAATAACCTTAAATTGTTACTCATATTTTAACTTGATGAGTAAACCTAGAACACACACGATAGAAACATTTAAATACTGCATTTCTTTTTTATTACTTTAAAACCTGATAGCATCTGATAATTGGATTTGTGTTAATTAAAATTTTTCTTTTGTAGATTGAGGTGTTCAATATACTATTTATACGTGAACAAGAAAAGCGGCATGTAGTTCACTGCTTGGATTGTGCTCGTAAGCAGTCGTCTAATTTAGAAGGATTTGTATGTTTAGAAGAGTACAAGATGGAAGAATTGATGGATGTCTATGACAATTTTATTTTGCACTCTATCGTGAGCGCTACTGCGGAATCATACCGCCATTTATCGTAAAAATCACTATAAAGTCAGATTTTCAAAATAACGACGTCTCTGTATTAAAAAATTGGTACGTTTTTGTGTGAATTTTTTTTTTAATTTTTGAAAGACTAAAAGAAGTACGTAACAGTTTAATGATAGTTTTTATTTAACTGTAAAGAATTCGTATATTTAGTTATGTGTTATCGAAACCCGATTTTAATTCATCCTAATCGTAAGTGAAATTAGCACAAACAAGCCGGCCGCGCTAATTTTAAGCAATATGCAATCAATAAAATAATTGTTATTATCATTGATATCAATGAAAACAGTTTTTTAAACGGTTGCATTTCCCATTTATAGATAAATACCTGTCAAGTATAATTGAATTAATTTAGCCTAGAAGTTTGTCTCGAAACATCATTTGTTTATGTTGTATATGAAAACATCCTGCACTTTCAAAAAATAATTGTGTAGTTCAAAAAATTAAATTTACTCGATTATTAATATTATTGTTATTAATTACTAACTTTAACCCGCGGTTTTTTTTTACAAAATAACCACTATTGTATTGTTATAACTAATGAAAAAAAAAAAAAGTAATCTAGATCAGTTCTGACAACCTCTTAATGATATCTGCAAAGACCAATCGAAATCGATCCAACCGTTTCGACAATGAATTTTATTTAAGGGTATTTTGTGTCTTAATAGCATACAAATAATCACAGGAGCTTACGAAGGACAATAATTTTTTATATAACAGACAGTTACTTCAATTTTATTTATATATATAGAAGTATGAACCCATATTAATATTTTGATGAAAATTGACGGAACTAAAATAACTTTTTTTAATAAAAATGGCGTCGAGTTATTTTGTAAATCTGACAGAAACATTTTTAAAGCAATCACTGCCAATTGTAACTGATGTACAAGTGTAAATGTCTAATCGTTTTGTTGATATGGTATGCATTAATTCAACAAATTAGCCGAGTGATATAGTTAAGTAAGGTAAAATGAATATGTAAAGTGTAAATAAGGTTGAATAGAGTATGATAGTGTTGGATCGGATGAATAAAATAAAGATAACTAAGAAGCTGATCTCATAGCAGTAAAAGTTTAAACCCAATAGTGTACATACATAAGTCGCGAATAATGTTTTTATTTTATTTTTTCTTTGTACATCGTTTATTTATCTATTTTTTCGTAGTGAATTATTTGTATTTTTTAAGTCGTTAGCATTTTTAATCGTCATTAAAATTGTAGCACTGCCAAAAAGTAGATCGCGTTTTTGTTCCAGAATTAAGTAATTAATTTATTTTTATAATCAGTGTACTCGATAGGTAAGACAAATAATTCCTGATAGCAATTGTGTAGGGTGTTACCGAAGTTCTGATGGGTCGATTGTAATAATTGTTTTTTTTCAAGCACTTGCAATACTTTAAATAAATAGACAAAATTACGCCTAACTTCTAAAATTTGGATATTTTAAATTTGAAGAAATTTTAACTTTTGAATTTTTCGTGTAATTATTGCTTTAATAAGTATTCATTGTAGTGATAACTAGTATTGCTTGCAAATGCTTGAAGGATGGAAGATTTGTATTAACTGTAGTTGTGAATAAGAAAAATAATAACGATATCCATGTATTATTCTTAATTCTATCATGCTTTTGTTAAATTAAATTAAGCTAGTTTAGAACATGGTAAAATGAATTAAATAGAGAACTGAAACAAATAATTAACCTTACTATGATATATAATTTCATTGAAATATATATATCTTAACTGTTAGATATTAAAATTGTTGTTTGAATTCAGATTCTCTTAAAAATTTCAACTCAGGGGTTATGAATTAATTGCCAAGTTCTAAATTAACAATAACAGAAACAGTGTTTTGTTATTGAAAAATTGGTGTCATTGATGTTTTTTTTTTTGTTTTCTTGTTCACAGTGACAGTGTTTAAAAAGAATGATGCAAAAGTTAGAAGTGAACTGTTTTTATAAAGTAAAATTACACGTTGCCTTTATATCAATAACGTTTGTTTCCTTTTTTGAGAATAAAAATTTTTGGTTCGAGCAATCGTATTTTCTAAAGGTAACGAGGATTTTGCAAGACAGTACGTTTCATTAGTCGAAAGCACTACCGCTGCTCTGTCTACAAACGTCACTGTCAGAAAGGTCTTCGGCAATTGGACGTTATTTCTTACAGTGCCTTCATGAACTACATTAATAGGGAAACAATATTTTTTGCAACTACAAGATCCAATACACCTGAACTAAACTTGTATATTGTAGGAACTCAAGGATTTAGCTCAATTTTTTATCTTCATTTCTTTGATGTTTTAATATAATTCATATTCAATATAAGTCTGAGTATCAACTGTGCAGTTTCATTTTTTTTGTGTAAATTAAATTGTATTCACAAATAGTAACTAAAATAAATTAAATTATTCCATAACTAATTGTTTTTATTGTGTCGATAAATAGTATTTGAAAATGCGGATCTTAGTATTAGATTGTAGTGTGCCGCTCTGAACAATAGCAATAAGGACAATGTGTGCGCACCGACTGACTGTTGGGAGTTGTATAGATGCACATACGAATAAATATTTAGGAAGCGGCAATTCGCAGTGTATATTTTGAGATTCCGTTAAAAATAAAATTATGTACGCTTAATTAATACAGTCTCAACAGAGGTTGATAAAATAGACGCATTTTACGTCACTAGGTGGAATTTTCAAGTTTTAGTGTTTAATTTATTTACTTATTATATATATAAATAAGTTATTGTTTTTATAGAAGACAGGTGAAGAGTTTAACGTAAATTAAACAGGACAAGCCAATAAGTTTTTTACTAAGTCTGATTCAAAAAGCGTTGTGGTAGCTTTTTTCGCTCAGTATTTTTAATTTTTGAGTAATTTCATTAGTATGTAAAACTTTAAGATAAAGAATGTTGTTAAAAAAAATAATGAGAAGTACATTAATATCCACAACTAGTACATTATTGACCCTTTAAATTTATAGTTATCATTGTGAGGTATTTACTGATCATAATTATACTACGCCAATATTTTCTTATCTACATCTACTGAGTTATACTTTAGTCCTTAATACACAATAAGTACACAAAAATTTCAAAACATGTTACGAAGTATACTATCCTAGTTTAAACTGATTAAATAGAAATTAGTTTAATTGGCACGTAGGGTGGAAACAAAAGCAAAAAACTTTTGGGTGTTTCATTCCCACTAGCTACTAATACTGGTGAGTGGACAGTCCTCTAACCTAGATTTTCGTGGCGGAAGGCCCTCTTCAACCTCCTTTTTTTGTGGGAATGTGTGTCTATTCCATAATTTGATTTTTTGAAAATAGTCTGGAAATAATGCAAAATTCTTATAACGTCTTTGTCGTTCAGAAATAAATTAATTCTCCCAGTTTTAAACACGGTAGTCGCATATCAATTTTACTCTTAACAAATTACTGACATGCTATCAGGTTTAAACTTTATTACTCTCCCTTAATCAAAAATCCAAACCGCAATGACAATTAGGAATTGATTGTCTAAGAACATTTGCCACTTTAACTCTATCTTTATTCCGAACATACTCGCTTCAACAAGCCGCTCTTGACCCAGTGTATTTCACAAACAATTATTAAATTTTTTAAAAAACTATCCCATAGGTTATATTTCTATGAAGGCCTTCACCGCTCAGTTTAAAGTTATATGTAGAGATTTAAAAATTTGCGTTTAATTTCATGTTAGGCATTAAGCGGGCGCCCTTGGCGGGACCGGAACCGGGGTATTTTGCCTTGAGTACCCCACCCCCCTAAATGTCTATTTAAAATTGAAACTACAGTCAATAAAATATTACCGTGGAAAATATAGTGCGGCACAGTAATTAATAGTTTAAAGGAACAAAGATCGATGTTTTATTTAATATAAATTGAATATAGAAGCCAAATCGAGGAAAAAAGACTTGAATTTAGTCTTATTAGATTTAGATATACAATTTGTATTTGCATAATAAAATATGGAGAATGACATCTTATATCATCAGGTAAACTTTTTCCAACGAATGCTAAGAAGAATAAATATATATTGATATTAATAAATAATCTCACAGTTAGATATTGACAAGTACAGAAAACACCAATGATAGGCGTTTTAAATGATTTTGTTCAAACGGTTGACTAACTACTTTTGCTTCTATATCCATCTCGAGTTTATTCTTGCAGTTAATTTAATGAAGGTTTATAGCCAGGGCCGGATTAAACTATTTAAAGCCCCATGGTAATGGAAGTCTTGGGACCCCTCTTCGCTTAGGTAGGTACGTAGGTCTCTAGGTAGTACTTTCAACTTTTAATATATACGCTTAACGAATGTATGTCATTTATTGGAACAATACTATTTAATAGATATCTAATGTAATGTAATTCAGTTTAGACAATACTTCCAAATAGTGATTATAATAGAACTATAGTAATGATTTACTTCTTAATTAAATTCACATCAGTCAGAAAACCGCATTGAAAATTCTTTAAAAATTCAATCATGTTTTAAAAACATTAACTTTTCTCAGTTTTTTTAATGAACTTTTCGCTATCTTGAAAGTCGATTTTCATCAAGATATCATATTCAATTTCCATTATTGCTGATATGAACGGTTTTAAACGGTTGCTAAAACGGTTCGTTCGCAGTTGCGTTTGTCATTATCACACTTTTATTTATTTGCATTGCTGTCATTGCATTTGGAGATGCTGATTGAGCCATTTTACTAAAAATTAGTTTATATGATTTCTCTGCAAGCACTATTCTTTCTTTTCCGGGGTCACGTGGTTGTCTAATTGTAAGTTGAAGTACTTAAGATGCACCATTTCGTCTCAGACACAATGTCTTCGGAGCTTTTCACAAGAATGTTTAATTCCTTTGTCAGATTTTGTCAAGAAAGCTACCAAAAATCTAAATGGGGAATTATATTCCCAGTAAGCTTCTGGGCGCTGCATAGGTCTGTACTTACACAATAGGGTTAAATATGTTTCATTTTTGAACTTTTGTTCTTCTCTGAGCACAGCGTTTTTGCACATCCAATTTTTTATCACTGTACTGGCCATGATACAGAGCCTAGGTCATCAGTTTTCTCATTTGCATTCTATTCCTATTGATATAGGAGTATATCGTATTTTTGATACAGAGCGTCTCCGACAATCCACCCACCAGTGGCAAGGAAGAGGGAGAGCTCTCAACCATCCCAATCAAACCATATCTCCAACATTCTACCGACAAACGGCAAGGAAGAGGGAGATCTCCCAACCAACCCATATCTCCAACATTCCACCGACAAACGGCAAGGAAGAGGGAGATCTCCCAACCAACCCATCCAAACCCTAAACTCAACCAACAATGTAAATAGATCAGGCTCACAAAACTACATCTTAATACTTCTTAAAACACATCTAACAAAACAAACTAACTCCTTTCAACACGCCGTTGTTAGCGCGGTCAACGGCAATCAGCATGTGTCTTGTTCGGGTTCACACAAAACATTTTCAAAACTTCTACTTAAACACAATAAACAAAAAAAACTAAAACTCTCAACACACCCGTTGTTAGCGGTCAACGGTAATCGACGTGAACCTTGGTCAAGTTCACAAAAAACAGTTTAACACTTCTACTTAAACACAATAAACAAAACAAACTAAAATACTTTCAACACACCTGTTGTTCCCGGTCAACGGCAATCAACGTGAACCCTGTCAAGCTCATAAAATCACATTTTAACACTTTTACTAAAACACTCAACAAAACAAACAAATTTCTCAAAACACGCCCGTTGTTCGGTCAACGGCAATCAACGTGATCCTAATCAAGTTTACACTTCCTAAAAAAAACATATATAACCAAACCAACCTAACCTCAAACGAACAGTGTAATCCAATGCCGGTAGGGGTATTTGCCCTCGGAGTAGTTGTTTTCGTTAGTTTATCCTTCAACGTGAATGCAATCAATTTCACAACATCCACCACAAAACAAACCAACCAACCCAACCTCAAACGAACGGTGTAATCCAATACCGGTAGGGGTATTAGCCCTCGGAGTAGTTGTTTCCGTTGGTTTATCCTTCAACGTGAAACCAAACAAGTTCACAACTTCCATCAACGAATCATCCCAACCTCAAACCAACGGTGTAATCCAATGCCGGTAGAGGTAAGTGCCCTCGGAGTAGTTGTTTCCGTTGGTTTGTCCCATCCAAAACCAATCAACTAACCCTATAACCCCATACGGCTGAAGAGGAACGTAAGTTCCTATAACGGCCTGAGGTAGAGGGGTTTTAGTCGGTAGGTACGAGGACACCTTCCTCGGGAATCCGACACTACCCAGTCGTACGGACGGCTGGGTGTCTTTCGAAGATTTCCCCTCTTCCACGAAAACATAAAAAAAAATTTTTTTTGATAATCCATTCATTGTGAAACATAAATAAAACAGTGAATACAAGACATAGGCTTTCACGGCCAGAATCCATAGGATAATTAAAATTCGAACTGAAGAGGCGTGACATAAACGAACGGATAGGGCCAGACGTTTCTTCACCCTAGTTTCGCTTTTTTCCCTAGTTTCGCTTTTTTAGCGCGAGTGCCCACCCTACATACTAGTAGTGGGTCACCGACTCTTCGTACCCACCCGTCCATTGCTCCCGCCCCTCCCCCCCAAATTTGCCCCCTCCTCAATCCACTTCCCTATCCCTACCTTCCCGCATCTATCCTGGGGATGTTAAAACCTTCGGGTTGTTAATCCCCACTCGAGGTGGGTTTTTAGTCAGTAAGAATCTGACACTACCCCCCCCCCCTTCGGGAGGTGCCTATGCAAGGTTTTCCCACCACGTCTCTTCGGCAAATGTAGCTAAAATCTCCAATGGTAACAACATCGTCCTTTTCCGAAATTTTATTGCCTAATAATGTAACATATTCTTTAAATATTAAAAAAATATATTTCTATTCAATCAATAAATTTTTCTTTCCTTACTTCCATACACATGGTTTTTTGAGTTTTAAAGTACAAACTGTCGCATCTTAGCCACTTTTGAACCAACGTCAATTCTTCACATAACATACTATTAATGTCACGAACATTCTCGCCTGTACCGTAAAGTAACACATGAATTTAACCATGTTGCAATATACTCTGAGGTTCACTAATGTATAGTATATTAATAGTGATGGACCTAATTTACCACAATTTTTAGCATCTGTTACCCCACTACTTTTTGATAAAAACAGACTTGTCTATAATTCTCAAACAGATAAAAGCCTTATTAACAATTTTATACATGTTTTTGAGGTTCTTTAGTTACAACATTCTATTGACAATTACAAATTTCCTTTCAAAATTCATGCCGATAGCTACAATCCTTTATTCTTTGTAAATAACATGCATACATTGATCTAAAAAGATTACTAAACTGCTTCAGTAGTGTATGAGTGCTTGCTGAAAATCTGACTGGCTTTCAAACAATTTTGTGTAAGGGGCCGTTCAGTGAAGCTATCATATATATATATATATATATATATATATATATTATTTTTCTTACGTAAGAGGGAGAGAGGGTTTAATAAATATCTTACGATTTCTTACAAAGGGTGTCGAAACTGTGGAAAAATAGCCCTTACGTATTTTATGAACGATCCCTGACATAGTTTAATAATAAACCGTACAACCATTTGTTCGTTATTTTAGTCACAAGAAGGGCATTTATTAATCTAAACTGTGTACATTTGTATGTTGCTAAAAAAATTTTAGTTTTAGGAATAGGTATTACTGTTTACTGAAATATTTAATAGTTTTATAACTAATGCCATCTGCACCCATCAACTCCGTTTCTAATTCAATGCAATTCACAACAATTCTGAAGTTATATAATCTTTTTTAACAATCTAAAGTGATTTCCGTCAGTTTTTTGAGATTCCAAATAAAAAGCACTCCAAAAATTTTTGTTGAATGTTAGATTAGGTTGCGTAAGGTTAGGCTACGGTTTGGTTACGCTAGTGTTTATTTTAAATTTACAGTTTTTCACCTACACCTCTGTGTATACACGTCTTCGCCACTATCAAAAAAGTTTTTTTAGTGTTCTACAAAGATCGTCACACCGCTACACCTATCCGACCCCCTCTTCGACCGACAACTCATACACACAATTACAATTTCCATCTCCACCCCCTGCGCCATCATGTGTCCGCCTCTAACTAAAACCACGAACTTGATGTTCTACAATGTCACCCCCACTCTACTCCCGTTTTTTACATCATCCGAGCAATAAATTGGAGCATATTTCTTACTACTTCCGTATGAAATATATACTTTATTGTTAAACAGTAAATATGTTATAGCAACAGCCAAAAAAATACAGCTAAACTGACTGCTCTTCCATTTCAAAATGTTGTTTGTTACTCTCTTTTTTTATTTCAGTTCATTCTTTCACCGCGGACATCGTTTTAATCCGTAAATGGATGTCATTTTCTAGGTATTTGGTGACACTAAACAAAGAAATTGCAAAAATTATAATTAAAGAACACTTTGTTTTAATTATTTTGGAAAAACAGTATTATTACAATATGACTGTAACAATCCCGATTACGTTATTATGGCCAGTACATTCGTAGTATCTATGGAAATTAGAGGGTTAAAAGAGAATTTTGCCGAACGTTGACATGAGTTTAATCGATTTTCATATTGCATCAAGATCAAGAGAAGTTTTTATTTTCTGTTTAAGTAATATCATCCACAGTCGCCATTCTAACCTTATAAGCGAAAGTTGTTAAACGTAACGATTAGTTTCTAATTTTTAGTGTATAATTTCAAAATGTCCAACGATTTTTCCGCAGATGATTTTATTGAAATACAACTAATTATTGACCTGTTAAAAACGGAAGTGAAGCTTAAAACGAGTACTATTAATTATCTGAAGAGTGAATTAGAGGAGACAAAAATTTTACTCAAAGAACAAAGAAAAAAAACCAATTTGGCGTTATATGAGAAAGAAATTTTGGTAAGTTGAAGGAGGTTTATTTTTCGATTACAGTTTTTTATTTATTTATTTTCCTCATTTTTTTAAGGAGCAAAAGGTTCTAGAAATTGGATTAATACTTTCTATAGAAGAAAATGGCAGTAGCAAGAGTGATGAATAATGCTTTGAACACCTTTCAGTTGCTTTTCCACAATGTTCAGTATTTTATGTTTTTGTAATGGATATTATTGGATTTTTCTTTTAAGTTGACTAAATAAAATTTCATCAGTAAAATAATAAAGTTTAATATACCTAGCCATACGATGTTTACTGTTTTTGTTTTTTATAAATGGCGGCAGATGAAACATGCTGGATCATAGACATAAAGAAAGGATTGAGTTCTTCGTATCCAGTTGTAAAGTAAATACTGACCGCAAAGTGTGAGAGAAGCAAAGCGAACTTTCGGTTCACCTATGCATAATCTTAATAGTTATGAATAGTATTAATCCTTTCTTCTTTGTTAATAACATGCATACGTTGATCTAAAAAGATTACTAAACTGCTTCAGTAGTGTATGAGTGCTTGCTGAAAATCTGGCTTTCAAACAATTTTGTGTAAGGGGCCGTTCAGTGAAGCTATCATATATATATATATATATATATATTATTTTTCTTACGTAAGAGGGAGAGAGGGTTTAATAAATATCTTACGATTTCTTACAAAGGGTGTTAAAAATGTGGAAAAATAGCCCTTACGTATTTTATGAACGATCCCTGACACAGTTTAATAATAAACCGTACAACTTTTTGTTCGTTATTTTAGTCACAAGAAGGGCATTTATTAATCTAAACTGTGTACATTTGTATGTTGCTAAAAAAATTTTAGTTTTACGAATAGGTATTACTGTTTATTGAAATATTTAATAGTTTTATAACAAATGCCATTTGCACCCATCAACTCTGTTTCTAATTTAACACATTTCACAACAATTCTGACGTTATATAACCTTTTTAAACAATCTAAAGTGGTTTTCGTCAGTTTTTTGGGATTCCAAATAAAAAGCGCTCCAAAAATTTTTGTAGAATGTTAGATTAGGTTGCGTAAGGTTAGGCTACGGTTTGGTTACGCTAGTGTTTATTTTAAATTTACAGTTTTTCACCTACACCTCTGTGTATACACGTCTTCGCCACTATCAAAAAAGTTTTTTTAGTGTTCTACAAAGATCGTCACACCGCTACACCTATCCGACCCCCTCTTCGACCGACAACTCATACACACAATTACAATTTCCATCTCCACCCCCTGCGCCATCATGTGTCCGCCTCTAACTAAAACCACGAACTTGGTGTTCTACAATGTCACCCCCACTCTACTCCCGTTTTTTACATCATCCGAGCAACAAATTGGAGCATACTTCTTACTATTTCCGTATGAAATATATACATTATTGTTTAAACAGTAAATACTGTTATAGCAACAGCTAAAAAAAATACAGCTAAACTGACAGCTCTTCCATTTCAAAATGTTGTTTGTTACTCCCTTGCCCAAATATCTGATAAATATAAAAAAAATGATTCAATAAATATTGATAATAATCAATATTACTCTATACAAACTGGTTATAATATTATGGTTAACGGGTACAGATAATGTACAGACACATTCGAATTCGGCAACGACCAAGGGAGAAACACGTGATATTATACATTTGCAAGATCCTCATTGTATATAGTATCTATGGAAATTAGAGGGTAGAAAGGGAATTTTGCCGAACGTTGACATGAGTTTAATCGATTTTCATATTTCATCGAGATCAAGTGAAGTTTCTGATTTCCTGTTTAGGTAATATTATCCACAGTCGCCATTCTAACCTTATAAGCGAAAGTGGTTAAACGTAACGATTAGTTTCTAATTTTTAGTGTGTTATTTCAAAATGTCCAACGATCTTTCCGCACATAAGTTCTTTGAATTGCAAAAAATTTTTGATCTGTTACAAAACGAATTGAAGCTTAAAACGAAAGCTATTAATGATCTGGAGAGTGAATTGGAGGAGACGAGAATTTTACTCAAAGAAGAAAGAAAAAAAAACAATTTGGCGTTATATGAGAAAGAAATTTTGGTAAGCTGAAGGAGGTTTATTTTTTGATTACAGTTTTTTATTTATTTATTTTCCTCATTATTTTAAGGAGCAAAAGGTTCTAGAAATTGGATTAATACTTTCTATAGAAGAAAATGGCAGTAGCAAGAGTGATGAATAATGCTTTGAACACCTTTCAGTTGCTTTTCCACAATGTTCAGTATTTTATGTTTTTGTAATGGATATTATTGGATTTTTCTTTTAAGTTGACTAAATAAAATTTCATCAGTAAAATAATAAACTTTAATATACCTAGCCATACTGTTTTTGTTTTTTATAAATGGCGGCAGATTAAACATGCTGGATCATAAACCTGAAGAATGGATTGAGCCTTTCCTATCCAGTTGTAAAGTAAATGATGGGCGCAAAGTGTGATACATACAAACCAAACCTTCGGTCAGTTGTCTCTTTCTAGAATTGTAACTTAAGCTAGATAATGGACAATTTTGTGATAGTATTGCTCAGTCAATTTTTCTATGTGTATGTGTTGAATAAACCAGATTTGCTGATATTGGAATGTCATTAACTAAAGAAAGTTTGCGCATACGAACGAACCCAAGGAAATGCCATCAAAGACTTAAGAGCAGTGTTGTCGAATGCAGCTCGCAAACTCCCACGAAATTCAAAAATATAGTAGTTCAAAACATTAAACCACTTAACCCTTAACCAAAATGTTTTAAACCCCTTAACCTAAACCCTAAAATACCTTCATAAGCCATAACCTACAATATTTAAATTTCATGATCAACTTTCTGACATCAATCAACGCGCTAAAGCAATTTATGTCACCGTGGTAGTTTATTTAAATATAAATTATGTATTTATTTATTTATTTTTTTTTGTTATTTTTTGCACATATAGTGATTTTTAAAACTAAAATCAAATGAAATAATGAAAATACTGAAGCTAATTATTCAAAATCGTCAAAAACATAATTAAGACTATAGGAAGGTGAGCAAAAGTTTGGCATTTAAAACTGTAAATTACTGGAATGTTAAAAATTTGGGTGAGCGTCATTTTCACCAAAAAATGACTAGCAAAATATGAAGGACTTTTAGATATTCGTTTTCAGGAAGCACATTAACTAATAAAATGTTTCCTCAAATAGTTTTATGACGATGAAATTTTTTTCTTAAAAGAAGGCTGCATCATTGCCTGCTTTGATAAAGCGTCACTTTAAGTGAGATATATTGTTCAATTTGAATGACAGAATACACGAATTAACACTTACACCATTGGCGACAGTAAAGATATAATAACGTTTATGATGTGCCGCTTTGTTAGAAAAATATTACAATTAGTTTTGTACGTTTTTGTTTGCAAGTTTACAAGTGTGACGTATACTACAATTAAAATAATGGAAAATTGTATTGAAAGATACAATATGTACCTAGGTATTGTTTTCACATAACTATCTTAATAAAGAAAAATTATAATAAATTGAAGATATTTGCCGTTGTCACTTGGTGAAACATATTATATTTAAAATTAAAATAGAATACTTGGAAATTTCACTTAATTTATTTTTGACCCAATACGCATTTCGCCTTCTTAGGGCATCATCAGGGGTTGATACAGGTTTAAAAAAAATTATAATATAAAATGTACAAAATGGTTAAATTAATAATATATATTGAAAAAGGAGTTAAAGGGATTCCTTTGGCCAGATGACAAGAGCGGAACTCATACTTTCCATTGTATTTATTGTGTAGCGAACAGACAGTTTTGCGTGTTTTAATAAACATTTCCATTTAAGATCGTCCCTGATCATAACTGGTGGATGCACAATGTTCCTCCGCCAATTTTGATTAGATCACAAGCGAACAGAGGTTATTACAATAGACATTCAATACTGTGAAGCGAAAAACAACAACTGTTCCCATTATCGATTTTTGTTATCGACGTTAGTGCATGTTGTATTTAATATGTAATGAACATTTATAATTAACAAAATACAACTAATACATACTCATTAAAAGACAATTGTGCTTGAGAGGATAAAATTTTCTCAGAAATTTATACAAAGCGAATTCCAAATAGTTTTTCACAACATTTTAGCAATCATATTATTTTTACTTATTTGTGAATTAATTAATTTAGCGTTTTGCGAAGACCTAGGAGTGTTGTAATAGTTTTCACGTTACCTACCATATATCAGCCAAATATAGTCCTTCTCCAATGAATTTATAAAACAACATAGCCATATGTATTATACATAAAAGTAAATAATAGTGATCAGGGTCAGTAAGAATTCATTGGAGGAAGTAACGACTTTATATGCCGAAGCAACAGTTTCCATACTGTACTCCGATTCTTTACTGTTTGCAAGTTCATTGCAATTTTGCTCACAATAGATGAATTGGTGATGTGTTATAGATGCCGTGTTATGTTCTTCTATAACATTTACAGATTACTCTAGCGCTGAATTGGTCAAAACACGATAACTGACTGGACTACACACTTAATTGTCTTCCAAAAAAATGCTAATAACGATAGGCCAAGCGCCTATGATCGCCACATGAAATGCAGTTTTTGTTGTCGACGATATACCATAGGTTGATATATATCACAGGCTGTATTAATAACCTTATTTAGATGACTGAAAATAATACCATATCCATTTTTTGTAGCTTAATAATAAGTTTGGATATTTGCACAATATATATGTTTTGTATGTAAAAAACAAAAGAGCAGAGTTGATAGGTATAAGCTGTTCTCTTATGTGCAAATAATTATGCTTTAGCCAGAATACTGGCTCTTAATCTCAAAACACAAAGCCAACCTAAAAAAACAATATCATGCTCTGAAAATTGAATAGCTAAAGCATATAATAAATAATGTCACAATAACGGGAATCTAATATATATCAAATAATACACTACAGAAATTTTCGTCAAGTTTTCACTTTTAACAGATTTTTCCATATAAATGTCATATACACGTAATCACTTCTCATTAGACGCCCACGAAAAATGCATAAAATTGCTGGTCGAAAAGAAATAAATATCTGATGCCCTAGATCGTTATTGGGTCTCGTGAGGTGGGAGCTGGCAGAAAGGTCTTTACAGGCTATATGATAAATATAAATATAAATATGGAATCAACAGAAACAACTACTTCGGTACGCTGTGCCTACTGTATAGGACGCGTTCGAAATGTGGGATCTGCGATCCTTAAAATTTGGACGAAAAAGGATTTTAATGCCTTCTTTTTTGAATATGTGATAACTTCGTCTAAGAATCCATCGGAATCAACAGTGTAATTCAATGCTGGTAGAGGTATTAGCACTTAGAGTAGTTGTTTCTGTTGATTCTATATTTATATTTATATAGTTATTATGTTAAATTATCTCATTATTTATTGATTAATATTAAATTGTTAAATAAATTAATAAATTCCAAATCAAGTATACAATTTAACCATACCATTTTTTAATGCTTTTTCGAATTTTTTCCAAAGTTCAAGGGTCAGTTTTGTCCGCGGTATAATTTATATTCTGTGCTATTCTCTTCTATCTTCCAGACAAGTTACGTGGGCGATACGGACAACAACCTAATTAATTAATTTATATTATATAAATATTGTTTCTCGCGGACAAAAATGAATATACATTATTTATATCTTTTATACAAGGTGCTCCAAAAGGGTCAATATTTGTTCTTTTGTATTTCAAGTACATTTTGTTTGGAAGTGTCATTCAATTCATTTAATTTATGGTAAGCTTTGTTGACATAATGGTTTGTCATTTAAGAAATCTTGATTCGTTCCGTCTTGCAGGTTTGTAACTTTTGAGTGAATTATTACTCGCACCTTTCCAAATGTTAGTGGAGAAATTCATTGTTTTATTAGGGTACAGCTCTTCTAAGTGTGAGAGCCATATGGCACCTATTTTTAATGTGAAGGGTTGATCACTTTCTTGGGTAAATTGCTTTTTCTAAAATTTATTGTAACTACTGTAGTTTCGTGTCAGTTTGTGTTAAGTAAATGTTAAATATTGGGGGACGTACCCACGGCAAAACCTCCCAATTGAAAATTGACCACACCCTCACAAAAACTTATAAAATTAGGAGGAATTATAGAAAAGGAGAGATTCTGAACAGAGATTTATAAACAGAGATTCAAAAAGAGATAATTTAAAAAGAGATTCTGGCTGAACTTCCTTGTAACAAAACATTTAATCATTTGCTAGTTAATTAAAATTATTTAATTACACGTTTTTTGCCCAATTTGTACATAATTGTTAAATTGTAAATAAATAGTTAAAAAGTGCAGTTTTCGTTTCCAACAAACAAACAACAAAACAACAATCGTTCGCCATTAATTTAGCGTGCGAATTGAGGATACCAGAAAGATATCTTTCAAAACCCTACAACCGTTTTTCCTCAAGAAACAGTATCTATGCGGCAGGTAACTAACAGAATCCAAAGATGTAATTTGATATGTTGTAGGCATGTGGCAAAATTAAACATTTTATAAAACGCACAGATTTTTCGAAAATGAGTTGGTAAAATGTCAAATGTAGAAATAATTAGCGAATTTTAATATATCGATAGCCTGCGGCATTTATTCAAAACAAAGTATTGACTATTGTTCGATTATAAACTTCTTTTAAGAATTAAAAGAAATGTTAACATCTATATATAGAGATACACATAGATATACATACTTACATATATTAAATATGTAAGTACTTGGAGAAAAATTATTTACAAATAGAAAATTTAAATATTCGCAATATCCTTTAGTTTTTCAAAGAAATTCATTAAATTGTCGATAGGATAAGTAATGCCGCATATTATATTATATTATTTTTAATTTGAAGCTTTGATCGCTAATTCAAGCTGTATTCTTTTAACCAAACAGCCAATTAAAAATATCATTATTTATTCAATATAACAATAAACGCGTTATTTATTATGTAGCGACAGTAAATCAACGGAAGGTCACATGTGAAATTCTATATCTCTTTTTTTACGTATACACTTACTTCAACTGTACTGTTTTCCACCAACATGTAAAATAAGGAGTAATAACTTTAGTATTAGACACTGCTGCTTTGGTTTCAATTTTTCTATCACCTATTTGGTTACGCAAATATAATGTTGAAAAGATTGATTTTCAGTTAGATGAACCCATAAAAAATAATTACAATATAACAATTACAATTTCTTGACTTTTAATTTTTGTGAACATTTCCTCATTGAATATTGCTTCGGAAACATTGTTTGTATCAACTCTATATGTGTATTTATTCATGAAATGGTTATAATTTTATCTTTATGAGTTGTCTGCATGAACTAGGCCATAAAACCTTTCAACATCTGACAAAATTGGCTGCAATATTTGTAAATCCGTTTGTGGTATTTATTGCCCCTTGTTGTGAATAACTATCGTGATCTATTGTTGCCTTCATTTAGCATGCAACAACAGTAAATATTATTGGTAATTTTGCGAATGTTCCGGTTTCCAGAAATTCGCCATCGTTGCACATCTTTTGGACTTTCTTATAATTTAGTTTTAAGTCTATTTATAACATTTGTGGAAGTTTCCTTATTTGAATCTATCGATCCCATTGGTCCACTACGGAGTGGTAAGAAACTATTGGGACAAATTCATAGTTTACGTTCTTCAGTTTATATTCTTTTAGTATTTGGTTATGATTAAGTCTTCATTATGTAAATAGTTATTCAATATATCTTCTTAACATTCATTTTTTCTTCTTTTTCTTTTAACATTATTCAATCTTGCGTTTTATCGACCAATCCTTCGCGATTGAATTTGTTCATTTTCATGCGAAAATTCATGATATGCGCGCTACCATTACAAATTACATTTTAAGTCGAGTAGTGCGTTATTACCAAAACAAGTATTCTGTATGAGTTGGCTTAAAAGTGAAATTATGGTCACTGTAGATTTTTTAAGGTCTTATATTCACAACTGCGTGTATCAAACAAATGTAATATGATAAATGGAGACAAGATGTCCATAACCAAATACGAGAGTAAATCAAATATAAATGGTAATTTTGTAATATAAATTTATTGATTAATGGTACGCATAAACTAAACATTTAACATCTTTCAATGTAGTCACCTCCATGCTCTACAAACATTTGCCACCGATTTGGAAGCTTGAATATTTTTTCTTCATAAAAAGTTTAAGGGAGAATTGTCAGTCAATTGAGCACATAGTCCTCTACCTCTTCATTACTTTCAACTCTTATGCCTCCAAGTGATACTTTCAAGGGCGGAAACAAAAAATAATCACAAGGTAACAAGGACAAGTCAGGGCTATAAGGAGGATTATAGAGGCTCGAAGGTTTCCCAGTCCATTTCTTCCAATTTATTCCACGGGTCAAGGTCAAAACTGCGGTGTGCGGCCTGGCGTGTGGCGTTGTCATGAAGAAGGATGACGTCTTCAAAGAGCATACCCCGTTTGCTTCGATACGCGATTTTTGTTGACAACAACAGTGTAACAACTCAGAATAGTAACCCGCATTCACTGTTCGTTGATTGTGAATAAAATCAATGAGTAAAACTCCTCTTGAGTCATAGAGAGACGAGTTTTGTTTTTGGCTTTGACAGGGCAGCCTTCATCCTTTCTTCGCCACTTCTTACTCGCCATTGTTGATTCGGCAGTGTAGTGGTGGACCTACGTCTCATCACAAGTGACAATATGCCTCATAAAAACCTCCCCTTCTTGTTGAAATCGATTCAGAAGTCTTTCACTGATCTCTGACTTGACTTGTTTATTATTTTATTTTCGGTCAACAAGCTTCGAACTCAGCGAGCACTAATTTTTCTAAAGCCAAGTTCATCAGTGATGATGGATTGAACACTCCCATAACTGATACCCACTTCTGATGGGATTTATTCATTAGTTAACCGGCTGATGATGATCAACAACAACAAATCTTTGTTCAATTTTCAGTTGAACAATACACAGGTCAATTGAAAAATTTTTACTAAAAATTTGAACCAGGGACCACACGCTACCAAGGTTACTAAGCTCAATATTTCCTATATCTTCCTTTTCTTTTGGGTGTTTCATTCTCAACAGCAACTCGTCTGCTGAGCGGGCAGTTTCTCCGACCTGCGCTGCAGTACAAATTCGGAGGGTAAGGCGTAAGACCCTCTTCAGCCTCCTTTTGGGAATTGTGAGAGTGGGTGAGTGGGTAGTGGTTAAGGAGAGAAAGGTGATTCGGTTGAAATTTTGACTCTGATGGGCACATTTGTTGGAGGCTACGAAATAATAAAGAAAATAAACAGTAACACAATTTAATTAACAAACAAGAAAAAGAACACTATACATTTAAATAGGAAAGTAGAAATATTAAGATACGGATAATTGAGAAGTTGAAATTAGGAAGGTTTTATCACAACTAAAGTATTTTGAATTTAAACAATTTAGGAAGATAATGAAGGTGGAGCTAAGGATTGTAGATAAAAGAAGTGAACCGATGGTAAGAGAATGTGATTTGGCGGATTTGTATGCCGAAAATAGAATTTTTAGAATGAAGACGTTGAACCTAAATCACCGAACAAGCCCACTATTAAAAAGTAACTAAGACAGGTACAGAATCATAGGCGTTATGTAGTTAGTAAATAGAATAGAAATATTGCAAGGGATAATAGGAAAGTACAGAAGTAATTAAGTTATTGTTAAGAGAAAAATAGATACAGAACAGGTAAAGAGTCGTTTTAGAATACAGTTATGAAGAAAGAATATTTACACAATAAACGCAATAAAATTTACACTAGTTATGCATAAATTAATATCATATATATAATACAAAGATTCTTCATAAGAAATATTGGATCGCCACAAAATGAAAAGAGAAGAGATGTGATAGATCATCTATGAAATATTACTGCCCGAGAATTTTCTTAAAATATCGAAGAAAACTACAGAAAACTTGGACCAGAGCAGCCGGCCCTGGAATCGAACTAGTGACATTCCGAATGATGAACTATGATCTAAGCTACTAGACTACGCCGCTCGATTATTTTATAATCCAGAGAGTTGACTATTTATATAAGCGGTCTGCAGTGTTTAGTGTAAATCCAAATCATTAGAGTAAGATAGTAAGTTCTTGTACGTATCTCCTATTAGCGCGAAATTGGCTAGACACTTTTATAATCCTTTTAAAATTAATATGGAATAACTGACCGCGACGCGTTATTGATGTCTGATCTTTTGTTGGAAAGTTGAGGAGTACAATGGTGAATGTCTCTCATCACGGAAACCGCCGATTCAAAAGTTTTGAGCAAAATGGTTTTACTTCCTTTAGGTTAGGTTAGCTTCTAGCATCAGTTAGGTACTTCTTCAATACACCTAAAGGATACAACAAAATCAATTGGAGTACTGTGGAATTTACCAAATAAACGTTTTGTGGAATTTCGGGTTTTAGTGCTTATTTATGATAGAGGATGTTGTAAAATATTACAATTGTGTCACCTTTTTTGTTTTAGCTTTTAATCTTCGTTGCCGCACTTGTCTGTCTTTGTCCCCTACATACACCCACCATGATCACCATAATTTATGACCTGATCTACTGTTCCTATATTCTTCTCAATACCCAGCTCTATTCTAACTATCTCTGCCCTTTTCTGCCGCCTCTTCGCTTCTCTATTTCTTCCGCTTTTTACTACATTTAAGTCAGTATTAAGAATATAGTCAAAACGAATTCACCGCACCGCAAGTCAGTACTAAGTAGAGTCAAGAACAATTCACCGCACCGCATCAATTCACCGCACCGCACCAATTCACCGCACTATAGTTGTTATTAATTGTAGATATTGTACATAGTTCTTTAATAGACGTATTAACAATTTTGCTATTTAATATACAAATACCTGCAAAACTTTAATTAGGATTGTCAGAAAGTGTGATGTAATAAACCACAGAAAATCAAAGTTCGCTCCAATTTACTGTATCGCGTGAAACAAAGGACCTAACACGAATTTAGTCAAAAGTTTTGAACTGTAGGTTTTCGTCTTAACGGACTTTTACGATCCTCTACTCATGAATTTTCCACCTTGATGGAAAATCACACTCCCCAATGGGTGTTGCTCCAAATACTGAAGTGTAACCGAAAGAAAAGTTAAAAGTAATTTGAAGTTACGGAACATTAGATGAGCAAGTCAAATTCGCGCTTTTTTAAATTATTTATATGTTGTTTTATGTAAAAGGTTTTTGGTAGGTTTTACTCTCACATAGTTATGGAGAAACTACGCTATAGAGGGATGTCTTATATCTACCTAAATAAATAACTATTTGCATTGTGGTGTTTATTGCCACACTCACCTCTTCCAGGGTTGTAAATTTAAGTTGTCAATTTTGTATGTTCTTTAAATATGCCATTGTACATTCCGTATCTAATTTTACTGTTTCTGTTTTTTTACACATCTTTATTTTGCATGTCGAATCTTTCACATTTCTATTTCTTAAATTTGTAACTTCTGTTTCTTTTGTACTCTTTTTCACAACCATAAATAATATCTATCTCTGTACATTTCAATTTCACTTTCCTTTGTATTTTTTAACATAATATTTTCTTCATTCAATTTCAGTCTATTCTTTTTAACTTCTTTACAAATCCTTCTCGAACGTTTCCTATTGTACCCTTAATTGGTATCATTCGAATCATCACGTTCTCACCCATTTATCCTCGCCAATAGAAAGTGACCCTTTTCTGCATCCGGTTCAAATTTCATTTTTTACGCCAATTACCTTCGTGACGGTAATCCTGGTATCCTTACTTTGAATAACGCCAAACTAAAACCCTTTGAAACGGTTCCCCTACTTCTTTCATTCTCTTAACATACGATTTTATAAAAATCCTTTAAACAGGACATTAGAGGCGCCACTCGACGACCGTGCTTTAAACGTATAAGACGTACCAAAGCGCTTATCACAGAGTACCTTCACCGCTATCAACTAGCTATTTACCACAGAGAGGATGGTAAAGAACACACAAAAAACTTCAACGGATATATTAAAAATACTCGACAATTGTTTCAGCCTAATCGGCCATTTTCAAGAGTACAACTATACTAAATTATAACATGGTAATAACAGCTTATATATACTTCGAGGATCCCCTAGAGGGTTACAAATTTATTAGGAGTGGGGTTTTGAAAAAACATAATTCTTTTTGGTTATTAATAATATTTTTCTTTGAATGAGTGGCTTTTTTAATTTCTAAAAATTCTACTAAAGTTAATTTCTTACGTTTAGGCTGGCAATGTAATAATTTTAATTCATTGATATTAATCATATGGTTTTCTTTGACGCAATGTTCACTTAAACCTGTAGTAAGTTTATTGTTTTTTATGCTTGCTAAATGTTCTTTAAAACGTGTTTCTAGGGAATGGCCCGTTTGTCTAATATAAATAGCATTGCAGTTTTGACAATTAATCTGATACACGCCACTTTTTTTTTGTTTCTTGTCTATTTTTCTTTTATTGTTAACTCGTACTGTGCCTATATTGAATCTGTTTGCTTCAGTTGTAGATATATTGAATTTAGCCAAAATGTTTTTAATTTTGTAACTTGACCTTTTTATGTAATTTAATGAACAGAAGAAGTTAATGGAGTTATTGTTATTTTTATCTCTGGCATATAGTATATTTTGAGTTTTAATACGTAGTTTATTAGATAGCATTTTATCTATTATTTTAGGGGAATAGCCGTTGTTTTGGGCGATATGTTTAATTATGTTCAGTTCCAAAATATGATCTTTTTTATCAAGTGGAATGTTTACAAGTCTGTGTAAAAGACTATGAAAGGTTAAAAGTTTAATTTTTAAGGACTGGTATGAATTTGCCGGTATGATAGTGTCTGTTGTGGTCAGTTTTCTAAAAATCTTATATCCAAGTTTGTTGTTTTTGTGACGTATGTTCAAAGCAAGAAAATTTAGCTGTTGATTGGATTCTATTTCTGTAGTAAAGACAATGTTCTTATTTATGGAGTTCAAAGTATTTAAGAAGTTATTTAATTGTCTCTTTGTACCTGACCACACACAGAAAATATCATCAGAAGTTAGGTGAAATAACTTATTATTGTTAAATAAATTACATTCCAAATCGTTCATAAAAATGTCGGAAAGTACAGGAAATAATGGAGACCCCATGGGGAGGCCTTTCTGTTGTAAGTAATATTTACCGTTATGTTCAATATAAGCCTGGGTTAAACATAGTTCTATTATTTCTAAGAATTCTGCTTTGCCAACATTCCTTACATTAGATTCGTATACTAGTTTAGATAATATGTTTTTTAATTCATATGTAGGAACAGATGTAAAAAGACTGGCTATATCAAAAGACACCAATATTGAGTTGTTGGGAATTGTTAGATGTTTTGTTCTTTCAATTTATTAAAAAAGTACACTATCTAATCGGTGTGGTAAAGTCCTTTCTTACTGAGAAAACCCAATGTGTTCGTGTTGGCTCTGCCTTATATCCCAGCAAACCCGTTACGGCCGGTGTCCCCCAAGGCTCCAAATTATCGCCCTTTCTGTTCAATTTATTCTGCGCAGACATGCCATTTCACCCCTCGATTGTCACTGCTCTTTACGCCGACGACGTCACCCTAATAAATTCTAGGAAAACTATTGTCCATTTCACCGCTAGTATCAACATGTTTCTACCTCTGCTCCTAAACTGGTACCGTAGATGGAAACTCTCCATATCGGAAGAAATTTTTTTCTCTCTTAAGAACCAAACCCCTCCTTCCATCTCCGTAAATAACCACCCCATCAAATGGAGCAATTACGTAACTTATCTTGGCGTCTTCGACAAAATGCTCACTTGGCGACAACAAATACAAACCCCCCGTGCCAAGGCCCTGGGCGCCTTTATTTCTCTCAAGTCCCTCATCCACAACAGTTAAATCTCTCACCAAACCAAAATCCGTGCGTTCAACTCAATTATCAGGAGCATCTGCTCTTACGCCATTTCCATATGGGGCTGCCATCCTCACCGTCTTAAAATCCCCCAAGGCACCTACATGCATCTTTCGTTTCGCACTCAATTACCCCTGGTTCATTAGAAAGTCCCCAATCCTGAAGGAAACCGGCCTACCTTCGCTCTCCGAAGCTACTACCAAATTCGCGGCAAAGCTCCGAGCCTCAGTATCAGGTTACTCAAAACCGTCTATCTTGGCACTCTCTGACTGCGCCCCTAAATAGAACCTTCTACTCTGAGCTACCACACTTCTTTTAATCCTAGTTTCGCTTTTTTAGAGAGAGTGTCCACCCAACCCATCTGAGATGGACCACCGTCACTCTTCTCCCGAGAATCCCCATCCCCCCCACCACAACAAATCTATTTCCCGTTCCCAACTATCCAAGGGATGCATAACCTTCGGGTTGATCTCCCTTCTCGAGGAGGAGTTTTAGCGGTAGGCACTTCGGCGAATCCGACATTACCCCCCTCTTCGGGGGTTGTCTTTTGAAGAACAAAATAAAACATTAGAGGGCAGTTGGTCAACCACTCACAATCAGTCAGTTACTAACAGTCACTCAGGATCATTACTACATCTTCTTTTCGTCCGTGTATATAATTGTTTATACTGTACAAATTAAACTTTATTTGTAATCGATGTGTCGTTTTCAACACTCCCAAACGACGAAAGCATATTCAATAAAATACTATACCAAATAAACAATTGAAAATATCTGGCTGGTGTGTATTTAGTCATTCAATATTCTTCCAACTAACCTTTTAACAAAAACACAAGTACCAATATAAATGAGTGAAATTACAAAATAACAAAACAACTGTTTTCCATAAGACAATCTGACATATAAGACATTCACTGGTAGATAATCGAGTGAGTAAGTGTGTTATCCCTTGGAATTGTAGGTCGTAACATCACACTTTATAAAGCTTTTTTTATTATATCCTGCTCTAAACAAGTTAATTATGTACCACCAATACGCAATTTTTCAGCCGGTTAAAATTTTACGACAAGGGTCTTATTGTTGCAACATATTAAAGAGAGCGTTTTTGAATATAACGAATAATATTGACTTAGAATTTTTACTGAAAGCAAATATTCAATTGTATAGTAGTAAGAAGAAATCCGTAGTTGAAATATACAGGGTAGTCAATATTATCTCAAGATAACATAAAGAAACTTACATTCGCGTACTTGTATACAAGTATAGTACGTAGCAGCGCAATTTTCCCCGTGTTAAATCGACGACATTGTGAAGGCGTATAAGTAATAGTATAATAGCTCTAATAGCTCATGGCTATATTGCTGAGCAATTGCAAGGAAACTAGTTTGGAGCAAGACATCGCATTTGTAAGGTATAAAAAAATAAAAATTGGGATAACGTGCAAATTGTGTTTTTTTGATTTGTTCTTTTGTTAGAGCAAAAAGTTGTATCAGGTAGTGAGCATAGTAACAAACAAATAAACAAATACAGTAGGCCGCGTTCACTTGAAGATGTTTAAAAATGACCTACTTAAATTTTTGCTTGAATAATACAAGGTCGTCGTACATATTTCTTAACTTATTGCATCTTTTAAATGACAGAAATAAGGTAAGGTTAAAAGAAAATTATTTTATCATAAGTCTATTTGCTTATTCTTTTATTGCCTTCATATATATTGTTAAAAAATAAAATAAAACTATTCATAAAAACGTATTAATTTTATCATCCATGCTTTACCTCTCAGTACCCCAATAGCACGACTGCAGATGTAAAAGTCTCAACTTACCACGCAATTCAATATCATTACGTCAATAAGTATTATTTTTCGAAATAATAAATTAAATTAATTTATTCTTGGCAATATCCAATACTGTTTGTATATCATATTAAAATCACAGTTTAAAAGCTTTAAAACATTACACGTATTGTTATTTATTTTTAGTTTAATATATATATATATATATAATTATTTAGCGATTATTGTATTTAAAGACATTCCCCATAAATTTACTACAGGAATAGTAGATTCACTATGGATAATTAACATACACGTAGTATATATTTATATTCATAAAAATATAACACATAGCTAAATGTCTTCTTGACCTACATCTACATTTGTAATAGTTAGCTTGAAACAATTCAAATGTCTTTATCTAGATAAATTGCTTAAAGTAACAAACTTTCGCTTTTTATCGTTAAGAAATTATTTTATTATTATTTTTTTAATAAACACCTAACTAATAAATATATTGGAAAAAATTAAATTAATTTATATTAAACAATTAACTGTATGACTTGATAACAAACATACTTCTGTAAAATACCAAAAAAGTATTTAAATAAAAATATAAGTACTGTTTTTAATTGCATTTTTAAATACAAATATTAAATAATTTCAGTCGTCACTATTTAAAATAGCACAATAGTATTTAAATATTTATTCTAAATACTTTGATTTTAAACACCATACATGCTAAATATGATATAGGTAATAATACTAAATTAAATATGAACTACGATTTTGCAAGCTATTTTTTATATTAATAATCCTAAATCCGATGTCCCTTTTTAATATAGGTGCTGAAATAAACAAAAAATTAATTAATAATAAACCAAAATTGAAGAATAATTAAAAAACTAACATTTGTTTTTTTTTTAATTCCGCTTTCTAAAGTTCTTTAGTAAAAGAACAACGTATAAACTATTTTATTAATAGAAACTTCAAAGATGAACGTTTTTTTTTTAATTATTTTACTTAACAATATTATTTCGATCGACTGTCATCATTGAGAAAGATGGGAATGATATTGTCCACTTTTCGAAATAAAAAATTTGGGGAAACAATATTGTAGTAAGTATATAACGATCACTGATATTTGCTGCTAATTGCAGTATTTCAAATGTTTGGCAAGGGCCTTATAAAGTTATCTACTTATCAAACTTAATCTACGGCGCAACTTATTTACGTAATAGGTATATAAACCAGAATAATAAAGAACAGTAAGTTCCTTATCGAAACTACTAGACAGTTTTAATAATCACCAAGCAAACTTAAGTTGCTCCACGAAAACAAGCCTATGATGTGCTGATGAGAATTAGTAAGATCGAAAATCCACGGCTAATAGTTTCGAAAAATTAATAATCACGAACTTAATGTTCTTTATTAACATCACATTTATACTTATATATATATTATTATTTATACATATTTAAACTTTTAAGAGTTACATTCAGAGTATCTAAACAAGAGTAATATATTTATATATTTAATTACTTACACATAAAGTAATATTCCTAAAACAAATTACTAATTTTAAAACATCGGATTGTTTGTTTTCAATTTCGGCAAGTTTCATTGCTAAGCAAAATCGGAGGTTTTTGTTACGTTTGAAATATTGACAGTTTCATTAAACTTTTTTCATTCTACGAATGTAATTATCATTTGGTTTTAAAGTATTTAATAGTAAATTAAATAAAAACTTATGTTCAACACGGTTTCATAATAATGCAGTGTATGGTTTTCAGTTGTTTATAGCGATTGTAGTTCTTTTTGATATTACACTGTCCATGAATTTCTGCCACACATATAGTTGTATCGTTTCAATTCATCATCTAATACAATCCAGTTTAAGAATGTTTGCATCACGAATTGTTTATAACGCTGGGCCAAAAATTTAATGAGTTATCCAATCAATGTATTTTAATAACATGAATGCTTATTACACTGCACTTATTGTGAAACATGATAAAATCAATACTAACAAAAACACAATGGGATCTTTCACCAATTTATTGATTCAAACTCAACAACTATTATTATTTTATAATGTATTTTATTCATCATGTTGATACCATAGTTTCCATATAACGGCCGAAACATTGCAGCATATCTATAATTCTTCGATAATTTGGTTTGTAATTACAATAGGTATAAATTGCCATTGCATTCCTATTATGTGACCTATTGGTAACATAATTGTCATAAATAATCCGGTTCAAAAATTGTGAGTTTGTTGAATCAGTGCAGGCTGAAATTACCATTACTTTTATTTGATGCAAAAGATATTTTTATGAAAAACATAGATCTAATTTAAAAAAAATATTAAACTACCTCGAACATGTAATTTCACAAAATGGTGGAGGATTTGCTATTAGTTAATTAATTAAAAAATAATAGAGATTCTGTATGAAATAAAGACGTTTAGATCGTGGAAGAAAAATTAAATAAATACGGTATTTTGTGTAATTTTTAATGTTATATACATAAATTATGTTATCATTTTCACATAAAAATTTTATATAGGTAACAATTAATTAGAAACTTGATTGATTCTCTTGTTGCTGAAAGCGATTGCGCACAGTCTGGAGCTTGCACCGGGATAAACCTATTGATTCATATTGTAGTGTAAAATGTAGTCGGTTGCACATGCAAGGGCTGCAGAGCCTGCTAAAAAATTCAAATTCTGCCATTATTTTATAAATGCACACCAATTCAAAACGTACGTATCTATGTAATACATAAATCTCTTCATAAATAATATAAATCATTTATAAATAATATTTAGTTTAGTACTTCAATTTTTATGTGCATTGTTTCTAGAATCTGTCATTTCCAGAAAATTTAAAAATAACTCTAAAATTGATTGACTATACAATTGCTCATTACTAATTTCAAATATTATTTTAATGTTATTTGTGCTTCTGTGTGGTAAGTTAAAACATAGCTTGAAATATTTTGAATGGAAATTTTTCACCAATGGTCCTAATATCTATATTTTTATAATTGAAAAAAAATAAATTGATTCTTGTTAATATCTATATTTTAAGGGAACAAATAGATAAATAAATTTATAAATATTGCAAGCGAAAATTCTCTATTTTGAAATAATGTTTTTTGTTTTATTGAAAACCCATTATTTAAAAACAGTTATTGTTTAAATAGAGAATGTATTTTTTTCTTGTAATAACTAATTATAAAATTGAAAGTTAATTTTTTTAACTGACGCTTTTTAAAAAACCTCATAGATGCGTCGATTAGTACCCACACATCTGATTTCCTTGATATTTTAGTATGTTGTATAGTTCACCATACTGAACAAGAATATATAGATATTGGGCGCGGAAACCATTCCTGTATCTAGTTTTCGAGGTTACAAAAAATAACAAATAACGAAACCTAACCTAATCTAATTGAAAAATAATGAAGAAAAAGATGATCTTTAGGTTAAGGTTCGGTTAGGTTTCGTTATTTTTTTCTAATCTCTAAAAATAGATAAAGGAATGGTTTCCACGCCCAAAAAAATATTTTTTCTTGTTCAGTATGGTGAACCACACAACATACTAAAATTTCAGGAAAATCGGAGGTATGTGTACTAATCATATATTTACCAAAAATTTTGTATTAATTAAATTTTATTGCACTCGACAATTGTTTCGCCACACTGTGGCTTCATCAGGAGTATACATAAATTTTTATGATTAAGTCCTTTTGATTAAGCATGTATGTATATGTTCTGATGAAGTCACAATGTGGCGAAACAAGTGTCGAGTGCAATAAAATATAATTTATATTTACAGAAACAGTGTTTTATTCTTATTTTTATTACTATGTATCTCAATCAAGTATGAGTAAACTTAATCTTGAATAAAAAATTATAATTTACATTTATTACTCTAAATGTTTAATAATAAATAATTGAAATTATATTGAATAAAAACTCTAAAAAGGCTGTTCAAAGATTATATTTTCCGATGCATTTAAATGCAATAAAATCCTTTCAACTACTTTTGCAGTCGTACTATATATGCGATTTAAATGGCACTTCAGTATCTATGTATTTATAAATATATTTCATGTAGAAATTATCAATAAACACATTTTTGTTACGTATAATAACATTTTTGGATAATCAATCTGCTTGCCATATGAGCAATAAGTTGATATTCAGACAAATAAAACGACTAAATCATTTTTAAATAAACTAAATGGTATTAAGTGTGAATTGTTTTTAGAAAAAAGAGCTATGGAACAATTGCTATGGATAACATCGATCAAAATCAGAAATCCGCAAAGCCCGAAAACCAGAGCATGTCTAAACCAGTTACTGTTGAAAATTCAGCATCAGATGTAGAACTAAATTTATTGAGTTTAACATCAGAAAATGGGGATGATAATGGTATACTACCAGATGTAGTAGTAGACACAAAAGCCTACGAAAATGGCAATGAAGACTTCCACGAAACCTATTTATCTATTGCCATACAAGTATTCATACCATTTGTCATTGCTGGTTTTGGTATGGTCTTTGCAGGATTGGTATTCGATAAAATACAGGTATATTTTAACATTAAATATCTCAGAAAAGCAACAAGTGCAATCCTATTCATTTAAACAGTTTTTTATTAATTATTATCACTTTTTTATTGTTACGAGTGTACTAATAAAAACTGTAGTATATAATGGGTATTAAAACCGAAAATTCTAATAGACAAAATTGTTTCTCTAAAATTGAAATGAATCTGGTTGCAAGATTTGATTTATTATTAGTTCGGGTTAGTATGAGATAGATTCATATCAACTGTACTAAAAATATATTAAGTAATTTAAAAAAATCAAGAACGGTGCATAGAAAATATTTATACACATGCATATTCTAATACAATTATTTTAAAGGAGTAAAGAGAAGAAACATTTTTTAATTTTATTATTACTATATTTTTTAGTTATTTTTAAAAAAGGTGTATCTGTTTATTAAAGTCTGAAAAAGAATAGTTTGACGATTGTTAAAAAATCAAATAAGAATAGACCGTCTAAATCTTTTTTGTAATATATATATTGCATTTACGTAGCATAATTTTATTTTAAAAGTATAGTTGATTCGAATGATATGTCCAATACTCTATAATCACTAAATTTTTTTAACAATAAGATCTTTTTGGTCAGAATTTTGTGGAGAGTACCAGATGAGTCGCGATTCCAAACTTATTTATTCTATCAGTACCGACCAACTCGGTAATAGTAAGATTATTAAATAAAAACAGAAAGCGCAATAAACGCCATCTATAGAGTTTCTTCACGAATTATGAGCTCATTAATGTTTCACAAGATCCTTTTTCTCTCTTAAAATGTATTCATGGCATAGATGTCTGATTACGTAGATGTTAACAGTAACGAACCCACAATTAGTGGCAAATTTCTATAAATGGCGTTGCTGCACTGTGTGTGGTTATGTATTTCTGAGAATTTTTTAGTGAATTTGTGTTTTTATTGTATATCTGTTAAAATTACTCCACTTCGGCATTTCGCATTCCAACATCAAACAAAATAAAGATGCTAATAGTGGAAGTTAATTTAATTTATGAACTTAACTTAATAAAGAACATTATGTTGTTGGTCAGTAAGTTATCGAATTTACGTGGATTGCGATTTCGATCTTATTAGATCTCATCGCACATGTTAGGCAGTTTCGATAAATCACCGACCAAACCGAAGTTATTCAATAAAAGGAAGTTGGTATCAAATCATATTGCAGCCAGTATATCGCCATCTAGCGATATTTATTTAATTAGTGTATACTATAAAGCTGCATGCCATAAAATTTAAGTTACTTATAGCATTGGGCCGTTTTTGAAGAAATAACAGAACTGGTCATTCTAGTACCGGCATTGCTTGGTTTGAAGGGTAACCTGGAAATGACATTGGCTTCTAGACTGTCAACTCAAGCCAATCTTGGGCATATGGATACATTACAACAAAAATGGAGTATGATAGTTGGAAATATAACGCTTATTCAGGTAATATAGTAGTTGTTAAAGTTCTTCCGAGTTAAATAAGAGTAAGGTTACCGTATAGTACAGTAATTGCATATAACCGTGGGACTTGCTAAGCGATATGAATGTTATTCTTTTTGTAGGTTTGCTCAGTCATATAGTGTATTTTTCAATGACTTTATAGTAAAGCAGGGATGATAAGCTATCGCATACCCCTGAATTACAAAAATAGTCATAGTCTTCGTTTACTATTTTTAATTTTGAATCTCCGTCTCCGAAATATTACATTAGTTTCAAAGATGTTTCTAATTTGCCATTTTTAAATAAAACTACCTGAAAATCTCTAAAAATGTAAGAAACTTTTTATTACTGCCCTAAATTGAAATTATTTTGAGTATTTAACTTTATTAGTTCTAAATAATAAGGGTCGAGATTGTTAAACTGTGTACCTACGTGTTTTTGCCTTCATGCTTTAGTAAAATACTGTACGAGAATGCAAGAAACAGTTCGTTCGCGGAAATGATGGGCGACTGTCGCTTACTTTACGATGAAGCAGAAGCTTCTGTAGCATTTCGCCTCTTCCGGAGAGGTTCGGTTTGTCCAGAATAATAAATGAACTGAAACTGTAAGGTTAAAATAATTTCAAATCAGAGCAATTTAAACTAACTACAATGTAGGTAGTGCATCGACCGGGAATAGAACCCGAACCACCCGTTTGGCAATGAGAACCATGATGCTATTTGTAAACTGCGATATATATGTTCTATATAAGTCCTTCCTTATTATAGTAGTATAGCCTAGTAGAAACATTCTCCCTTTATCGCGCATGGGCATTGCGTCGCTCGCCACTCTTTTTAGTGTCTACGTGTATGAAAACTTTAATAACTTGACATTAAGTTACAAAAAATGTAACTTACATTACAATGATGCATCTTGCTCTACTCATAACAATCGAAACATGTTAAAACATTTCTATTTTGTATCTATCTGTATTTTTGATCTACAATGTATAAGGTAATTTAATTTTATTTTGTAATAAACCGGAATATAATAAACACAATTATTTATCTAATTATTCTGCTACTAGAAGTAGCCCGAGCATGGAATATACGTCACCTATTATTTCAAATAAAATAAACGTTAACATTTCGCTTTGTGGGTTCTTGTATCACCTATAATGCGAAAATCGTCGTGCGTTTTCGATGATCGTCGTAATTTCGCCTTGTGATCCATAACGCGTTCTGGATATACAAAAGGTGCGCAAAACGCGATATGAGCATCCAGCGAAATCTACAAAGCGTTCCGAGCAAAAATTTCTGTCACTGGCGTATACCATATGCCTGCCTACCAATACCATATATTTGCATTTGTTGGTCTACCAATCTTTTTGAAGTTACTATTAGACTGGTTGAATTGTCAGAAGGCGTTAATTTAATAAAGGTCCCAGTCTAGAAGACAGAACAGTATCTGGACGTTTGGAGTGTTACGATTCTTATATAGATTCATAGTATATACAACTGTGTCTGTCTTTCTAATTTCATAATAAAATTGGATATTCATATAAAACATTTATATAAAAGTACAATAATTTTGAAAACCTATTAATTAGTTTTAGAGATTGATACAAACTATTGCGATTTAAGAATAGTTAAAGAAAAAACAAAAACAAAGGTACATATTGAAGTCAAGTCTGTCTGTCTGTTAGACGGGATATAGTTTACATATTATTATGTAATTGTCAATTAGAATGAAATTGGATTGTCAAATACTTTCTTTCGCATTGTTTAATAGGGGCATCGTATAGATAGATGTTCATGTGTATTTTATCTTCGTTAAGATAGTATATGCCTTGGCTCTTTACCCTATTATTCAATTTACATGATAAACAATTTGTAAATTAAGGTTCATGTTCAATAATTATTAAACTTAAATGGTTGCAATTTCAAAATTTATCCGTCACAAGACAGCATATTGCAACAGAATGATTAATTAAAAAATTACAACAGTAACGTGACATTTTATCATACCTTAAGAAAGCTACTTATTTCATTAAAAATAACATTTACTCTTTAAGGTTTTAATTATTAATTCCTATTATTATCAGTCGTTTTAGTAAAAGATATTGTTTGTGTTAAGTATATTTAATTTTTCGATCAGACATATAATTTTTAAGCGAATAATAATTAAAACCTGAACTACTTACCTGCACAGATGACATTTCTTCAAGAATTAGGGATATGATCGGAAAATTTAAATGTTTTAGTATTTCATGAAGATTCAAACAGTCTATTTTAGTACAATTCTTTTGAAAAAGGTTCACATACTTTTATTATGATTATTAATGTTTACTAAGTATACCTATTGTTATTTTCAGGATGATAAACAAATAGAAACATTATTAGTTTATTGATTATTTTTTTTGATATTGTTGAGTAAATTAAATACACTGGGTATATTTAATAAAATTCAAAAAATGCCTTACCGCAAGTCAGCAGCCTTTCTTTGAAAATGCTCACAACGTAAGTGAGCGAAACACGTGTCCGTATTTTTTAAAGTGTTGTGGCAAATAGGGGTAAGACATTTTTTGAATTTTATTATTTCTTTACCACAGTCCCCTTGATTTATTAATTTCTCTTGCGTTGCAACTCGATTGTTAACAAAAAAAGTTCCCAACTCTGGCGTCAAGTATGTCCCCAACAAAATAAGCTAAATAAATTTCCCAACTCGGGCATCATCGTCATTAGCCTTGTCAATTAAGTAATATAACAATTTAACCATCTCGATTTATATATCAGATATATTATGTAAAACCTTTTCTGATGCAAAATTGGCGTGTTTAAAAGTTTTTGCAGCAAAACAACTTAACAACAACCTATCCTAACCTAACCTAACCATCATAACGCACTACAGAGAGGTGCGCTTCGATAAGAAATAATAATGACATAAATCTCAAGAATGACAAATAATGCATATCTAATCTAATAAAAGGCCACCACCCGCAGTGTACTAAATTGCAATCGACAAAACGCACTAAACGGAACTTCTTATATCTCTGTTTTGCACGACACCGAGTGAAACCGAGTTGAAACCATTTCAGGTAAAATTTTGACGACGCTCGAGTTACAATGCCCCAAATGGGAAAATACCGTCACCTTTTCTTTTTTTACTGGATATATTTAACAAATAATTTTATTTAAAATCTTTACCAATCGTTTCGGCATTTACGCCATTAGTCAAAAGAATACATTAGAGTACTAAAGATACAATTTTTAGTCGTTATTTGAAATACAATTAGTCGTATTTGCGGTTGTTGTGGAATTCCCAGTAATTGTTAGGGGTGACATCACTGAACTTATTTCCATCAGGTTATTAAACTTTTTTTTAATTTCCAAATTAAACTGAGTTTTTTACTGTTAATAGTTGTGTGGCGTAACATTTATTGCCACACTCGCCTCTGCCAGTGTTGTATATATTTTATCTGTAAATTTTTGTACATATATTTTTGTTGTAAATATCTTGAATACCTTTTGTGTATATACGTTTCTCTTCTTTTGTCTTTTTAACTTTTATCTTCCGTGTCGAATTCTATTTCTACATCTTCACTTTCTAAATTCTACTTCTTTTATACTGTATTTTTCACACCTATTAAAGAATCTCTATTTTGCGATCTTTACTGCTTCTTACATCTGTACTGTTCCTTTCAACTACCCTTTCAATACGACCCTTTCGTAGTTTACAGATTTCACTTTTCTTTTGTTCACCCTAACTTAATAGCTTTCCTTTTCAATCTGTATCTATTCTTTTTAGCTTCTTTATTACACATCCCATACCAGTCCTATTGTGTACCCTTAGTTGATGTTATTCGTTTCTTCACGCTTGCACCCTTGCCATTAGAAAGTGACCTTCCTGCATCCTGTCCAGTTTCTCATTTCTACGCCTATTACCTTAGTCACGGTCACTTTCCCTAATTTCCTAGTATTCCTCTCTACGAATAACGTCAGATAAATCCTTAGAATTTATTCCCCTACTTTCTACATTCTTGAACTTTCATTTTTTTTCTTTTCAAAACTTTACTCAAAAATTAGACACTTACTCTTCAACTCTTGCGCTCTTCACTTGTGTTCACCTTTTCGTTTTTCGTCATTCTCAATTAATCAACCGTGTATATATATAATCCGTGTAGATACTGTTAATAAACATTTTATTCACTGCAAGCTTATTAATTTATTGTGTCGTTCCACAAATTGCAACGACCAAAGTTGTATGTAAAATTTTCGAGAGAATCTAAATCAATAGTGTGGTTATTTTTTACACACTGTTCCTAAACACTTGTACATTTTTCTTTCTTTTTTCTACTAAATATCTTGCTCTTTTAATCTAATTCTTATGTATCGCCTAGATTGACCTATATATAAGCCATCACAATTTTTGCAATTGATTTCATTAATATCCCTTCTATCTTTTTTTTAAATTTACTATAATAGTTTGTATATTTACTTTATTGACCTGTAATGTTTATAATTTAAGCTTCTTTAATATGTTATTGATTCTATTGCTCGTATTTTCTATGTAATCAATTTTATGATGATTTTTGGTTAAGTATATAATTACAAGTATTTTTGGTCCAATAATTTAAGTTGTGTAAATAATTTATTTCATTATCTAAAGTAATGTATTTTCTTTTTTAGTGTCAGGCCATTGTAGTGGGTTTTCTAGGTTCCGTAGTGGCTATAGTGATGGGTGGCATAAAGAGCAGCGACGTCGAACTAGACCATGCATATCTTCTTTGTGCTAGTAGTTTAGTAACAGTATCAATTGCTAGTTTTGTTTTGGGCCTTATAACAGCAGGAGTTATAGTTTTGTCCCGTAATTGCCATATTAACCCTGACAACGTAGCCACGCCGATTGCTGCAAGTTTAGGAGACATAACGTCGCTCGCTTTACTCTCTTGGGTATCCACAGAACTGTACGATTCTATTGGTAAGAAACTTTTTACAAACGAATGTTCGTTATTCAAATGAAAGATACAATAACGGAAATTTTAATAGCAGTGCGTAGGAAGAGAAGTAAAATCATTAATTGTTCTTATACTTCATGTATATAGTTAGTGTTAAAATGCAAAATTGCTTTACCGATGGTTTACTCTGCAAATAAAACATCAAAATCGAAATGATTCAAATACGTACATTCTATTGTAAAAGGTAAATAGTAAACTTTATCTAAGTTATGTATAAGTTTCCATGACAGAAAACAGATGTACATTTAATTTACCAAACATAATGAAATTTTAGATGAAAAGTTGTCCGGGTTGATAAGTCGTGGTCTATTGGGATTTTTCCTTCTTTTCATCTAGAATAAAAGCCGATCGTGAAAACTCACACTCAACGATAAGGAAAAAAAAAACTTTTTGTTGTTTCATCCCCACCAGGCACTCGTGCTGGTGGGCGGGCAGTCCCTCCGACCTACACTATAGTGCAAAGCTGGAGGATATGGCGTAAGGCCCTCTTCAGCCTCCTTTCAGGAATCGTGGGATTGGGTGGGTAGTGTGGTTAGGGAGATAAAGATGAGACGGACGAAATGAAGACAGAAGAGAAGTGAAAGATTATCTGTGGAATATTACTGCCCCACAGAAAACTTGGACCAGAGCAGCCGCACCCGGGTTCGAACCGGCGACCTCCCGAATGCTAAGCAATGATCTAGAGTACTAGACCATGCGGCTCGATCAACGATCAGTTTAAGTTGAATGTTTCGCTAATGGTTTCTCATTAGTAAAATTTTGTTTCATCTTTTGGTAATATCAATTTATTCGAAAATAATTCATTAGGCCAAGACTTCTACACCAAAAATATAATTAACTACAACTTCTAATAAATTAGCTACATTAAACTAAATAAAATAGGTGATAAATTTCACTGCGTCATTGGTCAGACCTAACAAGTCGAAACAATATTGTAATTGTGCATAAGTGGGGCTCCAGATAAAAATTCTTCTGAACCGGGGAAAAGACTTCACGTTGGCACCTCTTCTTTCCAACATTTGAAAAAGTTTAAGCAACAAGTAGGTATATTGGGTGGGTTTTTTTGTGACAGAGAGAATAAAAACCATTTGTAGGTAATAGATACCTACTTGCTACTAACTTTTCTTGTATTTAACGTTATAATAGATAATTAATAGTTATAGGCGTTACTTGCCGAAACTTCATAATCTCGACTATTAAATAAAAGGAATACAAGTTAAAAAAATATTTTAATACTTTACTACTACAACTGTGGCGTTAAATAGCGTGGAGATAGTTGATTTTGGATACCTCATAACGAGGGATGAGTTTGAGAAGAATAATAAAGCTCCAGATATGGATGGGATACAGGCGGAAATTTTAAAACATGTAGGCCAAGAAGTTACAGATCGTTTGTTAAATAGCCACATACATCAGACAGAGAAAATTCCGGTTCACTATAAACGAAACATGGAAGTAGCCTTGCCAAAAAGAGAGGCGGGGGTAAATGCGAGATTTTTAGAGCAGCTAGCTTAATATTAGGGGAACACCAATTTGGATTTAGAAGAAATAGGGGAACATGTGAGGCTATTTTAGCTATTCGGGTAGCTTTTGACAATGTTAAATGGAAAAAGATGCTAAATGTACTTAAAAATACATGGATGAAATACAGGGACAGAAGAGTGAAATATTGTTTGCATAAAAAACAACAGCAACGTATGGAAGAGGAAGGGAGTTAGACAGGAATTGCACACTGCCACCGCTACGTTTTAATCTATATATCGAAGATGTTATTAATAAAATGGAAACGGTATTGACAGTAAAGTATGGAATGAAAATAAATAAAAATAAAACGAAAGTATTGATTTGTAAGGCAGGTGAAAGTAGGGTTAGAAATAATATAAAAATTGCAGGCGCAAAATTAGAAGAAGTACTACAAGAACTACTAGGAAGTACGATAAGTCAAGGTAGAAAAAGCAGTAGACACATAAAATAAAGAATAGCGCAAGGTCGAGTAGCTTTAAATAAAAATAAATCACTTCTGTGCTTGCTATCGGTTAGTTTAGGAAGTCGAAAAGTACTATTAAGTGTTTGTTTGATGCACGGCTTTGTATGAGTGCAAAACATGGCCGATGGACACGGCGAAAAAGAAAAACTTAGAAGCGTTTGAGATGTGGTGTTAGAAATGAAGAGATGTTGGGAAAAGTAGGAGAACAGAGGACGCCATGGGAGTCAATAAGAAGAAAAGGTAGGGTGGTAAGAAACCTTTTGAGACGTGAAGGGTTAGTTAGACTTATTAAAAGCATAAACAGGAGTAATGAGAGTCAGAATAAATAAGACCTAATCTAGATCACTGTTCGCTAATTATTACGGATGTGGGTTGATATAGTTTTTTGGAAAAGCGACGATTGGCCCAAAACTAGAAAAACTTGGAGTTGCGTCTCCAACCAGACTGGTGATTTTTTCATTAACAAAACATTCAGCTTCAACTGATATTAAATGAAAAGAAGAAAATGTTTAGTCTTCATATCTTATTTAAATTAAAGACATTAAATAAAAACATGTTGCATCTGCTATTTCTCTCACATTAAATTGAGTGAAGTCAAGGAATTTCCTTATAGTTGAGTGTAGGCTTTCACGGCCAGCATTTATTCTAGATGAATAGAAGAAATATCCTAACAGACTACAGCCAAGAGTTGGGTCAACATTGGGTACTAGGAAATTTAGCCTAGCACAATTATAGTAACTACGCCTGGTCTCTCGATGACTGGAACTTAATTTGGGTACATCCATGGCAATGGGTAATCAGCCAAGCATGGGCACATAGAGGGACCCAGTGATTGGAAACGAATGAATGAAAGTGTATCCATTGTAAAACAGGAAGAACTAGCGACCTCACGATTAAAAGAACACTCGCATAATGGACGTTGATGCTACTACAAATTGATATTCTATTCAAGTACCGCAATCAGCCAGCCATAGGCTTAGTTGTGACTGACGGCTCCTAACGGGTCAGCCCGAATAACTTTTATCTAGAATTTTCTTATATTTAGTAAACTAAATCTGCATCTGTTTTCTGATTTAATTGTCTATACCATTAAGTAATTCCTTAGTTTAAGGAGCTTACAAAATTATAAAATTTAATAATGCCGTTCGGGAAACGTCAATAATTAAGTAAAAATCACGAGTTGTTATTACAATTAGTGGACATGAAAAATAATCGTATAATATAACTTTAAACTAACGAATTACAAAAAAAAATTGTTCTTATCATTTTATTTTTAAAACCAATCCCCACACTTAAAAAGGAACAGGTAATTTATTGGGTCCAGTTCCTTTTGTTTTCAAAATTTTTCAAAATATTTTAACATTTTATTCAATTAAATATTTAATACTCACAATCCAAAATAAATAATACAAGAAATAACTTAAGTTGTATCTAATGTAGGAATGTTAATACAATATTTATACCTTAGTCAGGAAATTTAATAAAAGTAAGTATAAAATTGTTTGTTAAATGGGTGTATAGTACGGATGTTATATTGCAACCTTTATTTATTTATAAGCAATGTGGTGGTTTATTAGATATACTTCTATTAAAAATACAAATACAAAATGCAAAATTATTTGTGTTTGTATTTTTAAATGTATTTTCTATTTCGAAAATGCTAAATCCAAACCAGAATGGCTTAGTTTCTCCCATACTAGAGATATCCCATCACAGTGTCCCTTATAAATGTATGCCAAAATTAAATTACAATGATAATTTCGCGGCATCCAGTAGATTACAATAATATTGCACATTAATCGTGCGTCAGTTGCCATTACCTTTTCGGCCGACAAGCGCGCATTTACCTTCATTGGTCTCTCGCCGCCTTTTTACCTCTCCATACTCGCCTGTTTCGACTAGGGCGTGTAGTGGTGTACGTGCACCCATGTTTCGTCACAGGTGACGAACCTTCTTGCTGGAATCGATTGAAGTGTCGATGCGAAAACTCCAAACGATGTTGCTTGTGATTCTCCGATAACAGTCGAGGAACCCGAACCCATCTAGCGGACACTTTGCGCATTTTTATGTCATCTGTTACGATCCCGTGGATACTCCCGTAACTGATGGTCAATTCATCAACAATTTCCCAGAAAGCAATGCGTCGATTTCTACTCAATGATTTCGGAATGACAATGTTGGCTTCGGTCACACATGCCCGTAGGCGGCGAACGTGATTCTCGTTCTCGACCTTTTCACTGCCTTCAGAAAATTCCTTCTGCCATGCCAAAACCCCTGTTGCGGTTTATTCTTCCTCCTCCCTAGCGAGAACTAGTACTACCAGGTCACTGACTTCTCCGTAATTTAAAAAAACAATCAGTCCCATTCATATTTGATACACCCTCGTAATTGGACAATACAACTTGACTCGAGTCTGGTGAAAACGTAGCCATTGTCGAGTATAACTTTTTTATAATAATGATTCAGTTATTTTTATAACGCTTGTGTATTACAGTATATGTAAGTTGCTATCACTACATACAAAATTAATGGAAATAAGAAAGACCTTCCAAAATATCAATAGTAAAAGCTATTTAGGAAACACCTAGAGAATCGTTTTATATTTTGCATCTTCTATTTCGAATAGGTACATCGTAATAACTCGTTTTGAATCAATGAACCAGGCTAAGAAAACAATAATAACGTTTCATAGAATTTATTCGAAAATTCGACAAATTTATTTCGCCCGATGCAGCCATTTACTAGAGTAAAAAAAAGTTTATTAGTCTGAAATTTAGAAACTAATATACTTATAGATTAGATTATATAGATCACTTAAAATAATTGTACAAAAAAGGGGGAATTGTAAGTTCACTTTTCAATTTGATTATTCACCAACTTTTATTTTTCGTCTAAGGCCTTTTTAATTTCAAGTCTCCAGAACGAAAAGTTTTCGATTTTTGACATTGTGGGACACCTGTTTATATATTAATTATAATGGTTTCTGAACGTAATTTTCTCTTATCCATTTAGTTAACATTTGCTTTTAAAAATATTGTTCAGTTGTTGATTTGGTATTGTAGTAAATATGTCGCCATTTGCTGATATTTACTGCTAACTGTGATATTTAATATGTTTGACAACAGCTTTATGAAGATATCTACTTGATAAACTGAATCCACGATGCAGCTTATTTGTAGTATATTACGTAATAACCACATAAAACAAATTAATAAAATAAACAACGTTTAATTCTTTATCTGAAATTTATCGATATTCTATGGTGTGATGATGAGATCTATTAAAATCGAAATCACGTCCACATCTGGTAATTTCGATAATTTTTTAAACAAGAAGTAAACGTACGTATTTATTAATTTGGTTTTCGTGCCTATTGCCTAAAATAAGCTGTGTCCTGATTTCAGTTTGTCAAATAGATATCTTCGTAAAAACTCGTCAAAATATGAAATATTACAGCTAGCAGTAAATATCAATAGATGGCAACATACTGATTCCAATGCGATATTTCTAGGTTTTGTAGTGGAGCGATGAACATAAATCTACGAAATATATTTTTGTAAAGAATTCAAGGCTTTAGGAAAAAGATTTCATAATTTCTTGATGAATCAACTCTTTAAAAAGTTATTTAAAATTGAAATAATGTAAAAATTTACTTTTTATCAAGATTAACAGCGGAACTACTACAATTATTACATTTTGTGGGTTGCCTTTGTATAGCATTTCAATCACTACAAAATTATATCAAATGAACTTTTATATCAATTTTAACTTAAACAATTATAACAGACTTTTATAGAGAATTAAATTCTGTACAACATATATATTGAACATTTATGTACGTAGTAGTCAATGATATTTCGCTGGGCACTTGGTGAAAGATATTTAAATAATCAAACGATTAAAATACAACACACTTGGTAGCTTTCACAACATACATATATTAGAAAATATCTGACACGTGTTTCGGTAGTTACACCATTATCTAAGGGTTTAGGACTAAAGGTACATAAGGCATTTACAATCAATTTACGTTGTTTATTATCTATCAATTGTGTCGCTTTTAATAGAGGGGAAACCGCAAAACCTGTATGATCGTTCGTAATGGGTAGGTCGTTTATGAGAGCTAGATTTATTTCTAAGATTTCTAGGTAGTTTAGCCGTTGTCCTTTGTTTTGGTTGTGTATAAGTTTTACGTTATTGGTATCTAACGAATGTTTCGGGGTTATGCATTGGTCACCCATACCGGTACATTTGTTGCCATTTTTTATAGTTTTTTTATGTTCAACTACGCGTTTTTTAAGAGCCCGTCCAGTCTGCCCAATATAAAAAGCTTCACAATTGTTACATTTGATTTGGTATACACCACTTTTTTCAAGTTTATTTATTTTCTCTTTGTTGTTTATGAGCAGTTTTGTTAAATTATTTTTATTTACCGAGATAACAGATAAATCAAGTTTTTTAACTTTAGCAAATTTTATCAGATATGTTATGTACATAATTGATGTAACAGTAAGTTTTGTTAGACTAGATGTTTTCTGGATTAGAACCTGAGTATAGTTTCCGGAGAATTAACTTTTTCTCTTTTTTATTGATCAACATGTCTACTAGATCTTCATCGTAGCCATTAGTTTCGGCAAGAATTTTTAAAGTGGATACTTCTTTTTGAAAACTGCTCTTATTTATAGGCATAGTTAGCAAACGATGAACAAAACTGTTAAATAAGCTTAATTTGATCCTAATGGATTGGTTAGAATTGAACACATAATTCTTTAAACTTTGATATTTATAGAAAACCGACATTTACGGACACCCTAATCCATGCCAATTCTAACCAATCCATTAACATCAAATTAAGCTCATTTAACAGTTTTGTTCATTGTTTGCTAACTATGCCTATAAATAAGACCAGTTTTCAAAAGGAAGTTTCAACATTAAAAAATCTTGCCGAAAATAATGGCTACGATGAAGATCTAGTGGACAGGTTGATCAATAAAAAAACAGAAAAAGTTAATTCTCCGGAAACTGTACTCAGGTTCTAATCCAGAAAACATCTAGTCTAACAAAACTTACTGTTACATTAATTATATACATAACATATCTGATAAAATTTGCTATAGTTAAAAACCTTGATTTATCTGTTATATCGGTAAATAAAAATAATTTAACAAAACTGATCGTAAACAACAAAGAGAAAATAAATAAACTTGAAAAAAGTGGTGTATACCAAATCAAATGTAATAATTGTGAAGCTTTTTATATTGGGCAGACTGGACGGGCTCTTAAAAAACGCGTAGTTGAACATAAAAAAACTATAAAAAATGGCAACAAATATACCGGTATAGGTGACCAATGCATAACTCCGAAACATTCGTTAGACACCAATAACGTAAAACATATACACAACCAAAACAAAGGACAACGGCTAAACTACCTAGAAATCTTAGAAATAAATCTAGTCCTCATAAACTATTAAAAACGACACAATTGATAGATAATAAACAACGTAAATAGATTGTAAATACCTTATGTACCTTTAGTCCTAAACTCTTCGATAATGGTGTAACTACCGAAACACGTGTCAGAGATTTTCTAATATATGTTGTGAAACCTACCAAGTGTGCTTTATTTTAATCATTTGATGATGTACATTTCCTCAATACTGAACTACAAAATTCACAAATAATTTAAAAAAATAGTCATGTTAGTTAAACAGGAAAAGGAAGATTGCGGTCACGGATAACATAAAATTAATATGGACTCGAATTAAAACAGACGTCTCATATCCCTTTCCAACAACTATGTTTTCGAACCAGTCTAATATAAACTTACATATATATTTTTATATATTTGTTGTAATTGTAAATGAGCTTTTCGATTTTTAATCTATTTTAGTATTTGTGTGAGCTTTTTATTTGTGCTATTTTTTCCCCAAAGCCCGAATGAATTTCTTTTAGAAATGTTATTTTCTGTCAATGAGACGATGTTAGGCTGTGTTAAAATTTGTCATTATGACTTATTCTATTCTCTTATGTATTTTTTGTGACTTATTTGTAATGCATCGTGTTTTCTGTTTAGGTTCCCTTTATTGTACCTCTATAGCTTTCAAAGAACAATGTTGTGCTCCCTAATTCTGTTGTGTTTTCCGTTATTTCATCACATCATTCTTTGTTCATTCCAATGAAAAAATAAGAAAAGTATTATTCTAATTTTTATGATTCAAGTTTTTATTTAAATACATTCCTTTATTATTAATATCTTAATTTGCCAATAGTAGTGTTAAATATGAATGCTATTCATTGAAGTATTTTATAAATTCGAAAACAAAATAATAAATAATTAAATTTCTGAATATGGTGCTAATGTCAACTTCGTCGATATTCTTTCATAATTTTGTCAAAACTCATTATTCATAAATATGAGATTTCTACATCTATTTTTGCATTTGTTTTATTACAACTTTTTATATTACAGGAAGTCAGGATTGGTTAGCACCTATTATAATAGCCGGTTACATACTTGCAATACCATTATGGGTTTGGATTGCAAAGAAAAATCTCAACACTCGAGATGTATTGTACCATGGTTGGACACCAGTGGTTGGAGCTATGTTGATAAGTTCTATGGGTGGTTTAATTTTAGACTTTATGGTTTCACGTTTCGGAGGTATCGCCGTTTTTCAGCCAGTAATCAACGGTGTTGGAGGAAATTTAGTAGCCGTTCAAGCAAGCAGAATTTCTACAGCTCTCCATAAAGAGGCTGAATTGGGAGTCCTTGCAGGTTCAGATGAAGAAGAAGATACCGCAGTCATTTTTATTTCACCAGTAACCGCTTTCTGTGGAAAAAATCCACATTCACGGACAACTCGCGTTCTTATGGCCATGGTTATACCAGGCCATCTTATCTTTATTTATACTATTGAATACTTAAAAGGTGACGAACCACCCCTTGATGCAATATTCATTATAGTTTATTTAATTGCTGCTGTTACTCAAGTAGCAGCATTGCTGTACATCGCTTATATTATGATTCACTGGATGTGGAAACACAAAATTGACCCTGACAATTCAGCTATTCCGTATCTTACTTCGATGGGAGATCTTCTAGGCATTTCACTATTAGCAATTTCGTTCCAGTTTCTTTATCTTATTGGTGGAAGTGACGCTCCTCTTAAGGATAATTAATGTGAATTAAGTTCAAACTATTTATAAAAAATAACTAACTGTTTATATTTCATCTACAAATAAACTTAGATTCAGTTATGCTAGTTTCTATAACATGCAATTTTAACTAGTCTTTTAGTATGAAATATCAGAAATAGTAGATATTGTTTTCAGCTTCAGTAAACTGAATTGACGTAATGAATTTTCTGTAGACTAGATTAATAATTATGTGAGAATTATTAAACAATGGGTGGATTGTCTTGTTATCAATTAATTTGTACATGTTCCTCTACTTAATGCAATAAATGTTTATTAATAAGCAAGGACAATAGTTTAAATGCCTTGACAGTAGGTTGTAAATATCACATCCACAAGATTTATGTACTACAACTCTTAGAGATTATAATAAAACTATATTCCATTCAAAAAATTTTATGTTTGATTCTTAATAAAAATAGTTTCCTATCCTTCTGCACTTTAGATAGATTATAGGTTTCTTAGATCTCGGTAATGACAAGGAATATGTCTACTAGATATATAAATAGTAAAAATCGGGCTAAATTTTCTTTGGATAATTGTTAAAATCCAAAGCATTAGTAAGTTGAAAAATAATTCACCATACACCAAACTTAAATTGTGGTAAGATTTAAAACTTTAATAACATTTACTTTTAACCTAATTTGATGTTGGCTGAAACCTATCACATTTGAATATAATAAATAAATAATAACAGCTTAATCATAACTTTCTCACATTTTTAGTTTGATGTGAGAAGATGTGATGTTGAACGTGAATTTGCTCTGGATTCCCAAAATTTTATCAGTCCAATAACCACCTAAAGAGAACGTAGCGTACAATAATTTAACATTTATGTTTTTGGTGGGATTTAAACATAAACGTGGTTAGTTCAAATAAAAATAAATTAATAAAACTGTTAGTAAATAATAAAATAGAAAGTAAAGATAAATTTAAAAAATCAGGTATCTATCTATAGAATCAAATGTGAAAATTGTAATGCAATGTACATTGGCAGGTATAAAGAGCATGCTAAATCAATTAAGACAATAAAAACACAACAAGCAAAATATTGGAATAGAAATGGATTTCGTATAAGTAAGGATAACTTAACAGTCATACACAATATAGAAAATGGTCGGAAATTAGACTTGTTAGAAAGGTTGGAGATACAAAAGACTATATATTACAACGAAATCATCACAAATGACCAACTAACTTGTAATTTATGTATAAATATCTGATCACTAGTGTTAAGCCTTATCGCTACGGGGTTTTAGTCGGTAGACGCTACGGCGAATCCTACACTACCCTCTCGGGGGTGTCTTTTGAAGATTTCCCCTCCTAGAAAATAAACTAAACAAAAAAAATGTTAAGCCTTAGACCGTGCAGCATGGTCTCGTGGTTTAGAATCTAAACCTGACTGAGTTTGCATGTCTCTAACTCATAATTAGGTACATATCCATATATGGAAAATTCCCAGAATGCATTAAACTATTGCTAGAATGTTTTGTCTTCAACAACCGCTTCATAGTGCAAGGAATTCCACCCCAGATATTGCGAGCGATCGACGATCGATCTAAATTGGCCTCAATCAACTTGTGAGCCATTGCTGGTTTAGATCATTGTTTAGCATTCGGGAGGTCACCGGTTCGAATCCAATTCCAGCTGCTCTGGTCTAAAGTTTCTGTGGATTCCTTGAATCATTTAGGCGACTGCTGGGGCAATATTCCACAGATAACCTTTCAGTTCTCTTGTCTTCATTTCTTCCATCTCTTATCTTTCTCTCTCTAACCACCACGCACCCACTCCCACGATTCCTGAAAGGTGACTGAAATGGACCTTACGCTGTACCCTCCGGCTTTGCACATCAGTGTAGGACTGCCCGCCCACCAGTACGAGTAGCTGGTGGGAATGAAACACCCAAAGTTTCTTTTTTTGTTAAGCTTTAGTATATTGTTACTCTTAATAATTAATGTGAACGATCGAAAGAATTATGTCCAGTATTCGAAATAAATTTTAACGTTTAGATACATTTAATAAAATAAATAAATAAATAAATAAATAAATAAATAAATAAATAAATAAATAAATAAATAAATAAATAAAACACTAATAGAGAATAATCAATTTATATACACGAAACCAAAAACCACGAATAGAAAATATATATACAAAAAAAAACAAAAATAACACAAAAGTTGAAGAAACACAAGAACACAATTAAATAAAAGTAGAAACAAGGTGGACTTACGTTATCACAGGTAGAATGTAGAGCACAGTAGAGAATGTTTTTGACAAAGGAATTTAGAGAATTTATAAACTAGGGTTGTTAGTAGAAATAGGGGATGTTCCATAGAGAGAGAAATAGTGATAGTAAGAATGATGAAGGAAAAAAGCCTGGAAACGAATAATGCAGATATTTGGTTAATGTAATTTAGGGTAAAACCAGCTATTAGTACAGGGTGCATGCAGGTAAAGGTAAAGATATATTTCTACGAAGAGGCTACATGACAGAACAATAGAATCTGGTTTGAAAGGAAACAAAGGCATGCACAAGATAAGAAATGAAAGTATTTACATTGAACAAGAAATTGAAATTTAGAAAATATTTAAGTTTTATAAAATTAATATTTACAGTTTTTAAATTTTTTACTGTTCCGCTTCAAATAATTTAATGAAACTATATTCTGTTTTCTTTTCCAATTTTTTAAATAAATTTTAATATGTTTCATAAAAGTTGCACTATCGAAAGTCTCAGTTTAATAAACATATTTATTTGCTCGAGATTATATTAATCATAAAAAAGGATCCTTTTAACCAATTTTTGTTTGTTATAATGTATTGATCCTCGGATCGACGATCGAACTTGGTGGAATACAATAATGTAGGCAAGTATATATAATGCGTATGTGTGAATTTAATACAAACTACATATTGTTTAAAAGTATGATAGTTTTTATAAAGCTTAATGCCTATTTTCGAAACTTAAGATTTAAAAAAAACTCGAAAAACACTAACGTTAGAAAGTTAGAAATAGAATTGATGAATCTTTTAAATATTATAATTCCATATTAACGAACAAATACGAAAGCATAAGTTACAAGAATTATTTATTGCACCACAATGTACATTTCGCCACACAGTGGTTTCTTCAGGTGTTGCGTTAGATAGTCTTGCATCTTCAAAGGAAAACGAGCACCATGCGGACATCTGTTCACTAGGAAGTCAGTACCTTCAAACAAAATATTCAACATTTGACATAATATGAATATAATTATTCTAATTATTATTATTACTACAGAAATCTTTTATTTGGACGATTTGGATTTCATTTACCTTCGATTTTCTGTCTTTAGTTAAAGATGCTCTTTTCAAGTAACCATTTACAAGAACTCGAGCTTGGAACAGGATCTGGAAAAGCAGGTGGTGGAAATTGAAAATACATTATTAAGATTTGCAGATCCTACATTACTTAAAACAGCCTGTATCTAAGTATTTTTATGGATACTCTTAAAAAAGGATGTGTAGTTATTTACCAATTGATGTGTCTCTAATTTTGAACGTAAACGTTTCAAATGCAACATCGATTGCATTTGTTAGTGTCCGACGGGACTCAAAGTTTTAAAATCAAAACTGAATTTTTACTTGGCTAAGATTTGCTCAAAACTTAAGCCTATAAATAGTTTTTTGCTTTCAAATTTATTAATAACTATAACCGAAACAAAAAACAACAAAACATTATAATTACAAACATTAAGGAATGAAGACTAATTAATAAATAAGGATATACCGTATTAACATAAATATATTTTTAATACATTTATAAGCCAAGTACTGTGAATAAATTATGTGTTTTTTTACCGTTGCCTTCACAGTTGTAGCTTCTTATGGTAACTATTGTCGGATGCCTAGTATAGTGGCCTTTAAACATTAAAAAAGTCAGAATTTTCAATATTGAAGTTTGTATAAAATTTTTATTAATGGTAGGTATAATACAATATTAAATGGATGAAATTTAAAGAACAAAGACAATAATAATTGGATTGGGTTTATTTTAAGGTTGAATGAACTTCTTAATTTGTCAGGGTCTTCTTCAAAAGAACCTGTTAATATATCTGTTACACCAGGGTTGTTTAAAGTATTCTCCGCAGCACGATCGAATTCTATACTACAGGTAAAAGTTTAACCGATCAGAGGGAGATTTTGTTACATATATTTCAAATGCATGAAATATTGATAGGGTTAATGACGATTTTGACGGGTATAATAATCGAATAAACCGATTGACGGAAACAAAGAACAAGACTTCAGTACCAATACTGTATCATCGCTTGTTGGATGTGCTGTTACTTAGACTGGTACAAAATTACGATGTTCTTTTTAGGCCTTTGATTTAATCACTGTTTATTGTTACCTGAGCTGAAATAAAACTACTATTATTTGCTAAACAAAATGATTAACGAAATTCCGTAAACAAATGAAATAATAACTCTAATTAATTAATGATAATAAAATAAATAATAATTGTAAATTTTTTGGCGCTTCGATTCCGTTTGCATGAAGCCCATTCACATTACCGCCAGAGATGTCTGAAGCTAAATTAGAAATGGGTATCACAGTTCCGTACGGTATTGCTTGGTCCGATAATGTGGGGAAGTATGTACGTTCCAGCATTTTGATATTCAATAATTTGGTACTACCTTATCGAATCATTTTACATAGTCGGTTAAACATTTACCTGTACTGTATATACTACGAACCAGACTTGGCTACATTTCCATTTTTTGATCCAAGGGATTTGGATCAGCAACACATCTAGACTATTCAATAAGATTTGTGGATGAGTTAAAAGATGTTTCACAGGGTTGCAAATGTACTTACAGATCAAATTACATTTACATATAAATTTGAGGTTGCATTATTAATTCAACTTCTAACATAGTTATTTGGAAATTGTAAACATGACGGCGATGGCAAATGGATTTTACACGTAGAGCTGCCTACGTGTTATGTCAAATTTTACAACTGCCTTGAAACTGTCAAAAATAACTTAAAGTGAAACTTTAATGTCAGGTGTTGTTTTGATCAACGCTGGAGAATTACTTGCTGCTGAAATGAAAGTTCCTTGTTACCGTAGAAATTACAGCAGAACTAATTTTGAAGCATATTACAAACATGTCACTTATATACGTATAGTACCACCATTCCCAAATTCTACTACTATTGATAACATATTGCCGGGTAACTCTTACGCAATTAACATTTCGAGGTTCCTTTCGGAATAATACCTAATGAATAGGCATATTTTTAATTTCACCGATCGATAATTATAATAAATTAATCTATAATTGATTTAATAACCTTTTAGTGTTTTTAGTTAAATATTTAATAAAAAATAACAAAACACTAATTTTTACAATCAACAAAGTTCATGTACAAAAAGAAATACAACGGATGAAAAGTTTGAACACAAAAAGAAACAATATAAAACAACAATGTAAATAATAAAAATTGTTAGCAGAAGATTTGTGGATGAGCTGGACTAGGCTGTCCTAAGGTATACTTTTTTTTCGGGGAGGAGAGGAAATCTTCAAAAGACACCCTATCGCTCGTGCCACCGGGTAGTGTTGGATTTCCGAGGAAGATGTCTTTGACCTTGACCTACCGATTAATACATTTCCCCTCAGGCCGTTATACAGTCATTATAGACCCTCTTCAGCCAGTCCTAATTTTTTTTTTTTGAGTATTTATAGGACAGGATTACTGTTAGTAAAGGAAATAATCTTCTGGCACGAGTATACAGAACAATGTGCAAATGAGCAGTATATAATTTAGGGTGAAGTAATTAAGGGTAAGACCAGCTATTAGTAAGGGGTGCATACAGGTACGATTGAAGATGAAATTATAGGAAGAGATGATTGAGAGAACAATAGAATTTGCGTAGAAATGAAACAAAGTCAAGCATAAGATAAGAAGTTAAAAACCTATATTGATATAAGATTCGAACACCTAATAAGACAACTGCTATACAAGAATTTACCAAAATCATGCGTTTTTCTGCAATAATATTATAATAAATAATATAATGTGGGTTCTATTTATCCTGGTAACAGTAAGCATACATTCAGACATGTAACCACGTTAGAGGTCAAATGATCCCTAGGGGTCATATCAAGGTCAAAAAAGATATTCTTAATGAATGTTGTAGGATAAGATCAAGGTGGGTAAACTTTGCTGACTGTTGTGTGAGGTGTTCAGGTAAAGGGGTTTATCTGTCTATCGGTAAGGATGTTAGGTTTTCCGAGCTTGTTTTACTTGTGCATCAAGTCAAAATAAACTTCGAGGGTAAGATCACTAACAGGAATTTGACACTAAGTCCTGCAATTTCTTTTTGAACCGTATCTTTCTCAAATGGGTCTCATTCCTTTACCTTGACATTTTGACCCCCTTGTATCTTCATATTTATCGGATTGATGGTGTGTCGAATGCAAATTTTTCAAATAATTATCCAAACTGTTTTGTAAGCGTATATTTTTCATCATAAATTTAAATCCCAAGTTGTCTTGTTATTAATTAAACATACCTGTTGAGGGAAATCGATGTGTCCATTCCCAACATGATTAAGATTCTCGGAGTTGTTCAATATAAGCATGAACGAGTTTAGAAAAACTACACTGTTGAATTGAACAGGATAATTAAAATTTTTTAGAGTAATAATTATTATGCCAATAAGGCTAATCAGGTTAAAAGACTACAATTATTTTATTTTATTTTATTATTAATAGCAGCAGCGTAAAGCTAATGTTCTCATGTAAATTACACTGTTACTTTTATTTCTCTGTCAAGTAACATTTTATAATAGTCGGAGTGGATGTTTTTTGAAGTTTAAAGTATTAATTTCAATTACAAAATAACATCAGTGATAGAACTAAGTATTTTTAAGTGAAAATCATGCAGATTACAGAATCGATTCCTGTAGCAAACTCGTTTTAATTCGGGAGGTCACCAGTTCGATTTCGGGTCCGTCTGCTCTGGTCCAAGTTTTCTGTAGATCCCTTGGACCATTTAGGTAAATGCTGGAGCAGTAATTTTCTACAGATAGTTTTTCACTTCTCTTACGTCTTCATTTCGTTCGTCTCATCTTTCTCTCCCTAACCACACCACCCACCCATTCCCACGATTCCTGAAAGGAGGCTGAAGAGGGCCTTACGCCCTACCTTCTGGCTTTACACTACAGTGTAGGTCGAGTCATAATGACCTTTCATAATCTTAAAGGCCTCAACCAAGTTCATAATGCAATACCTTCGATGAAGAGTGGACAGCTCAAGTGTTTGAAGTCAGTTGCTATCTTGGTAGGATGCCGTTCTTCTTCCTCCAACAGTTGCTGCCTTTCATGAAGTGAAGTGAATTGTATATGGTATAAATAGTCATCACCCCATGTAGGCTTAGAAAAGGCTTTTCGGAAAAGTGTGGGGCCCACTTGAAATTGTAGGTCATGATAATACGACAGTCCAATTGAGAAGTGAGACTCATTCGAATATTTAATCTGATTATTCCCCTCACATAAAAAATATTAAGAAACTAATCACCAAAAAATTATTTCCTGAATGCTTCATTCATAGATAATTTCAAAATTTATTTGTGGTAATCTTCACATTCCGAAAATAAAATAAAAACACATAACGTTAACCTTATAATTTTACTTACTGTTTCCTCGAAAAGTTTTGATAGGGGTGTTAAAACAGTAAAGTCGTTAAGAACGAACGAATTATGAAAATCAATTATTAATGCTCTTATGTTATATTTTACACCTGTAACACAAAATGCTTTTCAAAAATATGAAATTCAGAAGTATTTTTCGTAAACTGGTTCAAATAAACAGTTTACAAATATGATATGAAGGTTTGAGGGTTCCGCGTTTGATGCCCTTGATATATCTTGGTTAACTCTTCGTCAACTTGCCGTCGGATGCGTGGTCGAAGTGTTCTATTAGATGTCGCGATGGCAAGTCGAAAATATCATTCACAGCTAATGACGAAACGTTTGGTAGAATTAACCAAGATATACCATGGCCATCAAACTTGGCAGCTTCAAACCACCATATTGAATCCGGGCATGAAAGCCTATATAACTTAGTTTGCAAGTAGTTTTGTTGAAATTCACCCATACATTTTTATAAATTATTTTGAAAGAAGTAACTAGCAATTCTGCTTGCCGGACGTGACATTAGCTTTTTTAGGTCGCTCGATTTTGAGACGACTCCGTATTAAGCGACTTGCGCATTTTGAACAAACGCACAATAAACAGTTACTTACTATCGTACGAGCTATTACAAAGCGATAGTAATTTAAGCCTTGATGGGTAACTTTTCATTACATTTGTAAAAACTATATAGTTGATAATGCCTCTACAAGTATTATCGAAAGAAATTTAAATACCAAATGGGAAGATAATTATCAATTTAAATCGTTTTTATTGATAAAGCTTTTTCATTAATCTTGTAGAATAGTTATCTGTAAATAAAATTAAAATCATTTAATTATATAGGTACTTGTCAAAATTGCTAATTTCTGCCACTATCAATGGTATTTCTCTATTGAAACGTAGTTTTAGATTTTTTTGCGTAGGTGAATCAGATAATTAATGTTAATTCTAAAAGCTTTAATAAACACAACTATTCTAACTACAATTTTTTTTAAAGCATATTTCATTAAATAAAAGTTTCTTTTATCAGAAATTCAACCTATTTTACCGTATCGTGAATGAATGAAGCGTCTGCTATATATTCATCAATCATCACAAAAATATATATCGTTTTTATCAACATATAATCGTAAAAGTTCAAATAAATGAGTGAATTTTTACCAATATGACTTTCCATAGCTTGTAAAAATTGAATTTGAATACGTTTAGGGAGTCACTTGATGATGGTTTCAGTGACTCGATGAAATAAAAAAATTGCGTTTGCTAGAATTATTCAAAGTAATGACAGCATTGGAAAAATGCTACGCGTTGTGGTGAATGAATTGTGAATGATGTGTGTGCAATAGAGAATAGAGATACTGTGGGAGGCTGCGCATGTAACGTCAGTTATTTACTAGAAATGTGGCAGCGAGGGAAGGCTTTTGGCGTGGCAAGGAAGAGTTCTTCGAACCAGAGGCGTGCAAATTGAGCGGGAACGCTTGCGTGCAAATCTCTTGCAAAGTTTTAGCACAGTTACCCGGGCCTGGCGCGCGCAACTTATCCTATTGATTCTCGTTGACCTGCACTACGTACCATGTATGTAAGTGTGCGATTTGCCAATCCACAACACTGTCCTGTTACTCAGCCTGACGGAGAGACGGACGATGAGTGAAGTGTGGAGTGCTCGATGGCTCGAAATAGTCAGCTAGTGTTCATTTATCCTGTCCGAGGTGCTTGCAATGACGGCCAACTCTGGAGGACTTCTCAATCGGCTAGCCGACACATGACAAGTCCATCCTTCTGCTAGAATGTCTCCGTGGGAAAGAATTCTAGCTTTGCTGCTGCCCATCACCGTCGTATTCACCATTATGCCCCAAGGTAACCAGATTTTTAAATTTCGTTTTGTTTTTAATTTTTTTTTAGGTAATATATTATAAAAACAACGCGGTACCTGAAACAGAGGGAGCTTACGGCAAAACAAAAATTCTCTTAATAATCTCCTACTAATCAGTTTAAATGTGACCTTAGATTTAGGTTTTCTTTCCAATTGTTTTAAAGTTTTTGCGTAAAGTCGACAAAATATTTAGGGGTTCAGCAGTCTTCAGGCCCTTCAGTATTACGGCCTAGGAATGAAAAGAAATTTTGGAGAAAATGAAAAAAATGTTAAGCGTTTTCTAATATATTGTAACTCTAATTATAATAAAAAAATAGTCTAATGAATAATTTGGAATATACCTAAATTGGATTATCTACCCATATTTGTTTTTCATTGTGAAAATTTTAAGTCAAACAAACTTTAATTATTTAAGTGTATATAACATATAAACCATTGTTTTGGGGGAGAATGCAACAGCGTAAAAGGAAACGAAAAATAATTTTCGGGTTTGAGTGAAATTTAGGACTGTTGGAATCAGCAGTTTCGATAGTTGAAGATAATAGGTACGTAATCTAATACAGCAGGATGAACTACTCTGATTTTTATTAGTTTATCTCAGTATGTCATCAGTTTACTTGCAATTTATTTTTGATTTCCAAGAGATCAATTTTTGAATCTTTTTTTCACAATTGTGAAGATATGAAATTAAGTCTCATTCTTTATAAATTGTTATCGGTCGTCATAAATAAATGATGCTATTATATAAATGACCACCCATTATTTCTTTTGGTCGGTAATTTTTATGACGATTTGAGAAACTAATATCCGATTTTTGGTTCTGCTTTAGACTTCTATTACTGTAGCACTACAATACAAAATTATAGAAGAAATTTTTTGAATTTACCCAAAATTTTATGTATGTTAGGGTTAAAGTGCTTGCTTGTTTGTTTAGTTTATAAAATAGAAATTATCCGAACGTGTGGAAAAAGAATTCATTTCAAACTAAATTATCTACGAGTTTTGTATATTTTGCTTACTATTCAAAAATCAGTAAATTACAAGGGAAGTATATAAAACACATGGCCTGAAAAGTCCCGGGTCTAACAAAGAAAACACGTTTTTTCTTTGTTCAAAATTGGCTTTATTCATCAATGTAATCTCCATCAAGAGCAACACAATTATTCCAGCACCGATCTAACATTTCAATACCATTTTTGTAGAACAATTTATTTTTTGCCTCAAAATAGGCCTCAGCCTCAGCTTTAGTGACAACTTCTCCTTTCGAGCGAAATTTCTTGCCGGCGAGCATTTTTTTGAGGTCTGCGAACAGGCAGTAGCCGCTGGGAGCCAAATCTGGAGAATACGGTGGATGTGGGAGCAATTCGAAGTTCAATTCATGTAGTTTTGCCATTGTTTTGATTGACTTGTGACACGGTGCGTTGTCTTAATGAAACAAAATTTTTTTCTTTGCCATATGCGGTCATTTCTTTACAATTTCGGCTATTAAACGCTCTAATAACGCTATATAATTACCACAATTTACTGTTGATGGTATTTCCCTTCTAAAGATAGTCGATGAATATTACTCCACGCACATCCCAAAATACCGAGGTCATAACCATAACTTTTCCAGCCGATTGTTGTGTTTTGGACAAGGTTCCAGGTTTGGACCAGTTGCTGTCCACTCACATGACGATCGTTTTGATTCCGGAGTGAAGTGATGGATGATCCATATTCCATCCATTGTCACATATCGATGCAAAAATTCCGGTTTGTTACGTTTAAACCAAACATCATCAACGCTTTCTCATAATCAAATGCTCATGTTCATGCAGTATAAAGCCAACACGTTACTATCTTTTGATATCTTTACGATGTCAGCTAACCACGCAATTTCACTTTTCGATCATTCAATACGATTTTGTGTTTTTTTAATGTTTTCTGGTATTACCGCTTCATTTGGCTGCTGAAGTCCACTGCGTTCTGCATTATCAGTGTCTCCACGACCACGTTTGAAGTCTGCAAACCAAAGTTTTATTGTTGTTTCCGATGGAGCGGAGTCTCCATAACACTTTTAAAGCCATTGGTCATTGCTTCGCTTGAACGGTATTTTTTTCCCATCAAGAAACAGTGTAAAATTAAAACACGAAATTGTTTTCGATCCATTGTTTTGAAAATAACTAAACTAGATAAAGTGACTCTTAGCACAATAACTCACAAACTAATGAATAGAATATCATTAAATTTTCATGGCTGTCTCTTGAAGGTTAGTACTAACTGAAAAAGAGGTGAATGCTATACAACTAGTGCCATCTATGTGTTAAGCCCGGGTCTTTTTAGCCCATGTGTTAGAATCACCAATACCTTTGATTAATTTGTGAATTATTTGCAGTTCAAGAATAAAGTGATATGTGTGAAATGCAAACTCTAGTAGTAGTAAGTCTATCCAAAATTCATTATTTTAGTGCTTTTTTTAATTTTACCATTACTATCCCTCCATTTATACAAAACGAAATTTGTATGATCCAAATAGGTGTTTTGCTAAAAAACGAAATAAAATAAAATAAGAAAAATCTTAGTAAGTATGTGTATATTGCATAGAACGGTATATAAAGGAAAGGCACTTGTTGGAAGTTGAATGAAGTGCAACGAGCAGTTAGTTATTTCTATTAAATGGTATTTACTTACTTCTTTTTTGAAATTATCTACAAGACCTCCTCTTTAGTCTCTGTAACGCAAAAGCTACTACGTAATTTACTTTAAGCACAAGTGGTATGTATACAAGCACCACTAAACGGAATGGACGCGTAAACTTTTACGAATTACAAATAAAACAGGTACGTTTTCGTATATTTCGCATAAAGGGAGATTAAAAGAGGTTAAAGTTATAATTATTTACTTTTAGAGCTCATGGTGAAAAGGAATTAGTTGTATTAGAGTAATAACACAAGATGACGCTTTCATAATAATTTCGAATTATTCACTCCCTTTGTATCTAGTGCAATCCCTAAGTTAATTATAATCCTCTTTTGACTATTTAATATTCTTTACTAAAATTACCGAGAGCCGTGGTCTAGCAGTCTAGATCATAGTTTAGCATACGGGAGGTCACTGGTTCGATTCAATGTCCACCTGTTCTGATTCAACTTTTTTGTTATTTGCTTGGATCATTTTGGAAAATTTTCGGACAGGAATATTCCACCAATAATCTTTAATGTTTCTTCTGCCTTTATTTGGTCTATCGCAACTATCATATAATAAATATCATATTCTAAAAGGAGGCTGAACAGGGCCTTGCGCACTACCCTCCAGTTATGTAGAGTATGGGTCGAAAGGATTGCCCCCACGTGAGCATTATTAGCTGGTGGGAATGAAACATAGAAAACTCGTGATTTGAAACTAATTTAGGAATAATATTTTCGAAACCTAGCGTACATACAGTACTTCAGTTAGGTTATTGTCACAATGCTAAATGAAGGGTCGTCGCCGTTATATTAACCTACCGTTATAACCGACTAACCAAAAACAAATTGTTAAATTAATCATAATAAAAGAATGCCTTGCAGATATTCGTTGTAAATGGAAATTGAATTTGTACTTTTCTTTCGTGATGATAATGAAGCAATTAATTTACATAATATATTATAATTATTATATACATATAATATTTCTATTTGGCAGAGAAGAATATTTGAAAATCCGAAATGTACCAGAAATTATCTATGCATAGATTGGCGCGAGACAGTAACAGAGGTTGTGGAAAGTACATTCCATTTTCTCTTCGCAGATGCGGCACGAAGAACTAGTGTATAATCCCACTTGGTTTCTATCATAACACAGTCCTCCGTGGTTTGCGAGTATTTCAACGAGAGTGGTGACTTTATTCTTGTCGAGACTGAGAATTCGTTCTTCTCAATCTCAGTAGTTTATAGAGGAGAGAAACGTCTTTGCCTGCCTACGTCCTGGTTGTGTTTTCTACCCTGAATAGCTCTAAAGCACCCTATCTCGCAATTTCCTGCTGGATGTAGCTATCGCAAATGCCAACAGCTGCTTTTGGGCTAATGAAGTGTTGTTTGGCACCCACTTTCGTTAGGTCGTCTGCAAACTCGTTTTCCTTTATACTGCTATGGCCCGGGACCTTAATTCGGGTCGATAGTCTGTTGAAAGCTTGGTAGCAATCCTTTAACAGCTTTGACTTATTCAATTAGCCTCAAGCATTTTTGCAGTCAGTGTATATGTATATTGTATATGGTGGTGATGGCCCATCAATTAATGACTATTATTTCCACCTAAATAGGAGTGCTCCTACTTCTCGGACTATAATTGCCAATTATGCTCCTCTCCGTATTCCTAGATTAATCGGTAAGCCATAGGTCACCATAACACTGGATGGAGAGTTTTTCGACTACCAATCCCCTTCTAATTGGAAACTGTTCCAGTATATTTTATCAATGTATCAATATTATCTGTGGATATTTCTGATTTTATAAAAAGCCTTTGCTGCGGCCGTATGAAAGGTTACTTCGAAGGGTTCAATGCAGAGGAGTATCCTCAGAGCCGCAGTGGGCATAGATCTCACCCAGTAATATTCCTCAGCACCAAGGTCCTTAGCTTTTTCAGCTTCCTGTTAGAAGTGGAAAGGGCCGTTCTGCACCACCAGGCGTATGTCAGTCTGGGTTTCAACACTGCATGAAAAATCCAGCTTATAGTTTATCGAAGCTGGTTGTGAGCCTTATCCTCAGAATTTCCAGAAGTCTTGTAGGACAACTTGCTACCCAGAATTGTCCCAAAGTACCTAAAGGGACAGGCTTCATGTCATTTGTATTTCCTTATTAACACTGTGACTTTTGGGTTTACATAGACGAGAATCAGTGCACTAAAGTTTTACAAGGGTAATTGCCCTTTCACACAATTCCATGAGGGTACTGAGGAAAAGTCCTCGGTCGACAATGAGGATGTCATCCGCATATCCTATCTCCTGCTATGTTTATGTATTTATGTTATAATATACATGTAATAAATATATATATATATATTTTCATCTGCTGTAAACCGTCATGAGGTTGGCATATTTTGTTTAATGTATGATACAAAGTTAAAATTCGGAATTATGATAGTTAAAAGTTGTTCAAATGGGCGAGTAACATACAAAAAAAGTAAAATAAGGGTTTTAAAGCTTCTTAAAACTTCTTATATTTGACGTCAAATAAAAAGTAATAAAAAATGTTCACAAATGAATGTACATTTAGTTTTATTCCATGTAATCCTGTATTATCACTTTTACTAATTGATTGAGTAAAAATGCCGTTCTTTTCTAATGCAATGTGACAAAAATCAAAAACTAATGGTGAAACGTAAAATAGGTACACACCGAATAAAAATTGTTAACAACTCATCTATTAGTAATATTTTAGAGGATGTTAAAAATATATAAGTAACATCATCCTTACCGCTATAAAAAAAAAAATTAAAATATCAGAATAAGAAGAAATTGAGAAAAAATTAAAACACTGAGGGTTTCACTAAAACTTTATTGAATACTCGATACGTATTTCGCCTTATAAGGGCATCTTCAGGAGTAACGAAATTATGATAATAATAAATAATCAATAAATTATCATAATTTCGTTACTCCTGAAGATGCCCTTATAAGGCGAAATACGTATCGAGTATTCAATAAAGTTTTAGTGAAACCCTCAGTGTTTTAATTTTTTCTCAATTTTGAAAACGGCAGATACCCTTAAGTTAAGAAGAAATATAAGAAAATATTTTCATTACATTTTAGAATTCACGGTAGCCATATAAAAACCAATATATTTTAGTTTATTTGGTTATTATTTGCAGTTGTCGAACAGAAAAGTAAATTATCTTATTTACAAATAAAAAATAAATAAATAATAATTTATTGATTATTTATTATTATCATAATTTCGTTACTCCTGAAGATGCCCTTATAAGGCGAAATACGTATCGAGTATTCAATAAAGTTTTAGTGAAACCCTCAGTGTTTTAATTTTTTCTCAATTTTGAAAACGGCAGATACCCTTAAGTTAAGAAGAAATATAAGAACATATTTTCATTACATTTTAGAATTCACGGTAGCCATATAAAAACCAATATATTTTAGTTTATTTGGTTATTATTTGCAGTTGTCGAACAGAAAAGTAAATTATCTTATTTACAAATAAAAAATAAAAAGGTTGACTGAACCCTTAAATTTGTCTTGTCTATGATTCGGCACTGGTCATGTCTACGTTTCATCTCAGAGAAAGCTTTTAAAGGAACGTCTTCTTAGTCATATGGTTTTATGTTGTAAAACAAGGGTTTCTCATTCGTTTTAATCACTTTTCACTATAAACTTCAGCTTGAATTTATAACATAAGCTTTGAACAGATTTCGAATAGCTGGAATAGATTTTTTAGTGCTTGTTTGCAGCATCGTGTTTTTAAATGAACACTAAACCAAACTCGTAACTATTTTCCTCATGTAATTGCTACCATGAATTAACAATATCATATTTAATTGTTTGCATTAAAACTTCTTACTATTCTCTAATACCTCTAAAGATTCGAGGTTTTTTTAATTCTGGCAAGAGTATCTATTTTACAAACAACTTTTGGGGGCACTTTTACATAGGAACAATCTTTTATAAGTGTAGCACTTATAAGTTAAATGAATGGGCTGTAATTGATTGATTGTTTGATTTTCTGGAGTCAGATAGCGGTAGAGTTGGTCTATGTAACATATCTCTCGAGCGATAGTGATAACATTTTTGCCCTCGGCTAAGGCACCACTATTATCAAAGGCTTCGTTCTAGGTTTTAACTTTTTAGAGTTTGTATCCATTCCCAAGACACTAAGGATTGATTTTATACCAACTATAGTAATTGACCAAAATAAGAATGTGCTATGCTTTGGTCAATATAACATAGAAGCAAAAAGAACAAGGCCGGTGTAATTTTTTATTTTCCAAATTGCCATCAGTCCTTAATGGTGAATTAAAACTAACAAGTATTTAGTCAAAGATTATCCAAGTTTCTTCTTCTGTGTTCGTTACTGATATGTTCCAGCCCATACACCTCCACTTCTTTCTATCTTGAGCAAACCAATACCCCTAGCTATTTGCGAACAGCAATCTAATCTAAGTCTTCCTCTGCTTTTCGTAACTTCTACTGCTGCTTCTAATATGTCTCAGATGGTTTTCTACCGCTCTGTTTCTCATTTTTCTTATCGATTTCCATAGGGTCCTTTGTTCTGCTACTCATTCCTGTACTTATCAATTTTTAACCTTTTCAGAATCCTCCTATAACACCACATCTCAAACGCTTCTAGCTTTTTCTTTTCCGCGAGCATGGAAGTAATTTCCGTTTGTTAAAAGCCACTAAATCTTAATGTCTTAAAGGCTGTTTTCATCCTGACTTATCTCAGTTATTGTTTTTTAATTTTCCAATAATTCCAACTTTGACCGACAACAAGGTTTCTTTATTTTTATGTTTGTGACATACATCATGAATATAAATTTTACATGAAATACACGGATGACTTAGTAAAATGGTTCACTAGAGACAAGCGAAACAGTTTAAGACATTAATTCCAACAAATAAAGGAAGTGTTTTAGACTCTCGAGTCATGTAAATACGAGTGCCTTAGGTAACAAACATTCAAGGATGCGGAGAAATCTCATGTCATGTCAAATGTAGAATTGTACTTGTCATCTAGAATAATCAATATTTTCTATTCAAAAAGACGAGAACGTCTTTAGAGGATCCTGAATGATATTAAACGAGAATTCTTTCATATATGGGCTTATTTATTCAAGTGTTATTTTTGTTTGACTAAAAGTCGTAATACATTTCTTACATCTTTTACGATGACAGTCAGTAAAAGGTTTCATAGATGGTTGTATTAATGCAGTAGATTTAGAATTCAGGATAGAAAAATGTGGAAGGATTGGAAATACGTACCTACAACGATCACTTATCGAAATTATATTTTATGCTTTTTCAAATAATACAAGTGTTTGAAACAAATGACTTATGTTAGAAGCTTATCATATATTACAGTTGAGGGGTTGTACAGGCATAATATACATGAGGTGTTAGCAGCGGAAGCGTGATTACTAAACACTGGTTGCTATCTGACATTGAATTTTATCTAACCAATACATGACTTCCTGTGCGTCTAATATTGTATAAACACATATTGGCGGTACGTACAGCCCCGACCTGAAAGGTCTGTTCCAGCCATCTAGAATTCGTAGAAACCAAGCCATTATTATTGTGAATAATAACACTTAACTGCTACAACAGTACAGTGCCCGGCACCTAAGGAGATTTAGCGACGGTCAGATTGACAGGTGACTAGGCGGAAACTTTTAGCATAGCAATAAACGAAAGAGCCAATAAGAATGTAGCTGGACCGAAGCGTCAACTTCTATTTCAGCGGCGCGTATCACTGAGAGAAAAAGTACTGAACACGGAACACAAATGAATTCATTCAACTGATTTACTTACACTAACAACCCCTTCTCTACTCTATTAATTTGCAACTATTTGCCACTACGCTACTGAACCTTGCTGAGCAGTTATCTGCCTACCGGTCGATTATTCCCGCCCTAAAGGGGCAAAGCTTTGCTAGTGCGCATCCAATGATTTATGGCTTTTGAATCTCCTTAGATACTGGGCACTGTACAAAATACATTACAAAACGGCTTCGAGTTACGTTACTGCCTGGAGATATTACACTATCCTCATTATGGCTTTAACACGCTTGTCCTTTTTTAATTAGAAAACGAAGTACCTAATCTTTCTGAAAATTTACATATATCTATATAAATGAGTAAAGAATGTAAGCTTAAATTTTTATCAAATTCTCTTTGTCATATCACTTTGATATGTTCTGTCATGTCTCGAAATCATGCGGTTCTTGTAAATATTTGTTTATATAATATATTTTCAACTATTCTCCTAATCACCTTAAAATTTTGCAAGGATTTTTTTAAATAGAAATATCTTGTTATCCACAAAGTTTCATCGAAATCTCTCTATTATTTCTCTATGGCGTCAATCTCCCTAAATTAGAACATCTTGGAACTTGTAGGCGATGTACATCAAAAGTATTAGTTATTAAGATTTTAGTTGACAAACTATGGTTATTGTATATGAAATTCAGTAGATTATAATCTATTATGTTAATAATTTGCAAGAGTTTATAACTCGCTGGTTATATTTAAATTATATTTACGTTAAAATTTTATGTTGATAAGAATTAAAAATTGAATTTAGTTTTATACCTTATAATATTGTTAACTATTTGTGAAAGGACATTGCTCATTTTATGAAGTAAATGAATATGAAGTCTGGAAACATCAATGATATACGTAGTAATGTATATATAGTATTCAATAAAATGGATTTAATGGACCGATCGATAATAAAGAAATATTCAAATAAATATACACTATCTAGTGTAATAATTCTTCAAAAATAAAATATTTAGTACATGTAGTGCATGGGAAATATATCAAATGGTCTGTGCACATCAGAAGAATTTTCATTAAAAAGTCGAACACGATTTAATCCAAAGAATTTAGAGATATGAAATAATAAAAAATCATTAATCGAATGACATGAATCTTGTTCTGTTAGGTGTTTTGTTCTCACCAGTTATTAATACTGGTGGGTGAGCAGTCCCTCCGATCACCTCTAAGAAATCGTGGGAATACGTAGGTGGTGATTATGGAGAGACAAAATGAAGATAGAAGAAATGTGAGGATTATTTGTGGAATATTACTACCCTAATATTTGTTTAAATAATCCGAGGACCTCAAGGCCCAAATACTCAGCTACGGTCTAGACCATTACACCACGCCGCTCGTTGATACCACTTGCAATTTCCACTTCCTTAGGTCTACTTTTGTTTAATCTATAATCACGACTACATGTGATAATCATTGGAGGTAAGGAGAACAAACGTCATATGTGATACAAAAGTTCGCCTATGCTATAAACGGTAGCGTCAGTATGTTGGCTCCAAATAGTAGCAGTAGCCAATTAACGACATATTTATATGTTGATGTAGCCAATAGCAAAAAAGCCCACTTCATTATTGAAACAACTTAACTATCGTAGCACCTTACTATTTTCTCCAAGTTTCTGAGAAACATTTTCAAATAGCAATCGTTCTTCTTTCTTCGCTCTAACCTTCATGATGGTAATCATATAATGCGAACGGTGCTTAGAAATGAAAATTGAAAAAATAAAACCTCTATTTCTTTTTTAAGTACTTCGTACCAAAAAAATCTGATCTCCATTTTTTAATAATAAAAGATATTATTGGCCACTATTGGTGGCTAAAAATTTTCTAAAACAGCAGCCCCCCCCCTAATTGTAGTTACTAGCACCCACTGTTAGCAACGTATTAATTGAGGACCAGAATTGTAGCATCTACTTACAAAATTTCGTATCTAATATAGACACGTACATAAAGCTGCAGATATTGCGACTGTAACATTCGGAAGAAAACCATTGATAACAGTTCCGTTTTTGTCATTTGATTACGAAACTCTAAAAACAAACCTGTTTTCAGAAGTGAATGTTGAAATTGGTGTCTTTATTGAGCCGTAGATAAAGGAAGTGACTGAGAGGTAAACACTTCGATCAAATCTTAATTAACGGTGGGAAGTTATTTTGGAGCGCACATAATCTAGCTACGATCAACATCCTAATATACTTTGGAAATAGCATGTCTGGAGTGAGTGGAATTTCAGGATTGTGCAAAAAGTAGGTTACAACAAGCCTTTGTAAATAAATTTCTAATTTGTTCCTGAGTACCTCAGTCTCCCAAACAATAACACGGGATTTGTGAAGTTTAACTTGGAATTATTTCCTTGTAAAGCAATTACAAATTAAACTCAAAATATGTAGCGTCATTTCTAAATGAATCTTTTAATGATATAATCGTCTAAAGATACATATTTACAGGTGTTCGCCAATGCTTTTGAATTCTTCCAAACAACAAGTAAGACAGAAATTTGCCGCATTTAACAAAAATCAACCAGTTTTAATTATCTAAACCTTTACAATTATATTATTTGAATTGCAGTGCTGACATATTAGTTCATGGTCAGTAATTTATCGAAACTAGCAGATCTCATCAGCACGTTATAGTCAGTCTCGATAAATAACCTACCGAGCAGCTTCGTGCAGTGGTCCAGATCATTAGTTAACATTCGTGAGGTCACAGATTCGAATCCGAGTCCGCTTGCCTGGGTCCAAACTTTTCTGTGGTTTCCTTAGATCAATTAAGCGAATGTTGGGGCAGTAATATTTCACAGCCAGTCTTTTACTTTTCTTCTATTTGCAATTCGTCCGTCTCATCCAGAATTCCTAAAAGAGAGCAGAAGGGCGTCTTCCGCTCTACCCTTCGGCATTACACTGTAGGTATACAACTAGACTTTTACGTTTTATTTATATCGAAAAATAAGGTGTGTTATGTCAATTCCTAAAATATTAATTATTATCTTGTCATTATTAACGATAAGTTGTTGCAAGTTGACATTCGGTATTAAAAAATTAATAGTAAAGTAAAATAGTAGTAATAGTTATTTTGTATTAAATTAAGAATTCCCTCGCTCAACTGTTTCTATTTTGATATCTCACACTAACATTTAAACAAAAAATCTATTATTTCCTTTAATTGCAGCATAGATCGTCCACCACATGAATTTTTCTTGAAGTCATACACTCGGTAAGATTTCATGGGTTTAGAATAATTTGAAAATAATATTTAATACAAAAAAAATCAACGCACTTAGGGCGTAAAAAACAAACAAATTTTCGAAAAATATAACCGTCCTTTCAGCAGTGGGATTAATAAGGAAACAGTATCCAAAATTTATTTGAAAACTCACTGATTTGTCCTTATCTGCTATATGTTACAGATAACGGTAACATGGAATCTTACAATGTACTCTCAGATTATTCTCTTATCAAAATCTAAATTATGCGTTGTAAACCTCTGTGTGTTGGTTTCAAAACAGGAAATAAACAATATATACAGTTGGAAGCGAATACAATAGAATGTATGCATTTTCTTGTACATAAAGGTTTCGATATTGACATGTCTGGAGGACGATACGTTTCAGGTGAATCCATTTGTTCGGAGGCAAACACATTCAGAAGTCGTTAAGTTCCAAGGTCGATTCTTTCAAAGTTAGATATGGGACGTAATAGATATATGTGTATGTTGAGAATTGACACGTCCGAGTAGGTTATATACATATGTCCGAAGGTAGAAACGCTCTAAAATCAATACGTCTATACTTGAAGTGCTTTGCCTGTTGAACAGACGTAAACGTTTCCAACTGGAGCTAAGCAGAAAAGCACCCAACAAACACTCGCTGGAACCTGCATCCAATATGAGTAATTAAATGAAATGTATATGGAACATTTTTTTTTAAATTTAGAGGACAATGAATAATTAATTCCCTTGCATTTTGTGTACTACTTACACCTTGTTAGGTCCATTTTGCCTATTAATAGATGTACATTAAAAAATGGAAACTGAATTATGATCTCGATTGAAAATAAAATGCAAATGATGGTACAATTTGTCCAAATATGAGAAATAAATGTAACAGTTTATCTAGCTGCTCAGGACAAATTTACTTACTGTTTGTTAGTAAATCGCATCATTAAATTAATGCAGGGTTCGCTTACTAAATACGTTTATTGTTATGTCTACTCTGTACACAATAGAGTTAACCTGTGTACGTGATTTTGCACACGTTACACTACAGGTGTGGCAGTTGTAATTTGCTAGTGGTTACGAAGGGGTTAATGACCGAAGCGTAGTGAACACATTTTCTAAAATTTGATTACATACGGTAGTGGTTGTGCGATAACTAGATTATTTTTACATTTTCTGTTATTTTTACATTATACCACTGTATTCGGATAAATTAATGAAGAGAAACAACAAAAAGTACATTATAAGAAAATAAAAAAGTGGTTTAACAGAGGTGAGCTGTCTCGTCAAATCCATCCTTAATATGAAAGAGCAGATAACCCTTACATTACCATTTTTGGAGGGGTGGGGGTTGGTGGATGGTGTATAGATGGATCCCTGTTCACTACTCATTTTATATATTGCGACAGTTGCCCCCTGTAGCAATGTAACATTTCTACAGTAAAGACACTCATCCCTGGAGATACAATGGGGTGACCTTTCTTGTCTGGATGTGAATCCTTTTTATGGAGATCATCTTCCAACAAAATTTACACTGGGAAACAGTGTAATGGGAGACCTCGCCACCACTATATCCACCCAGATGTTATGATTTTTTGACGATGTTCCAATCAAATATACAGAGTGGTTCATGAAAAAGTGGCCAACTAAACTTATACTCTATTTAAACCGAACATTGAATTTGCTTTTGTTTTTAAAATCTAAGCTTAATTACGAATTCCATGATATAATAAAATATAATATAGTATTATACATCATTTATTTCTTTTCTATAAACCCGTGCTGATTTAGCGTTTACATTGTACAGGTTCGTTACGTATCCACATTGGATTGATCCTACTAAACCGTGCCTAATATATGTGCAATCTAGTCCAATTATGATTCTAAATATTTAGGTTTTAATTTTTATGTATATGTCTAGATAAGCGGTCTGTTAGTTGAAGCGGGAAGAGACTACTTTGTACAACAATAAAGTGTTTAGAGGTGATTTGTGTCGGAGAGGTGGAGGTAGAGGACGTGGAGGTAAAAACTGAAATAAAAATTAGCTAAAACTAAACTAAACTTTTTTGTGTTTCATTCCCACCAGCTATTCGTGTTGGTGGGCAGGCAGTCCCTCCGACCTACACTGTTGTGCAAAGCCGGAGGGTAGGTCGTAAAGCCCTCTTCAGTCTCCTTGCCGGAATCGTGAGAATGGGTGGGTGGTGTGGTTAGGGAGATGAGACGGACGAAATGAAGACAGAAGAGAAGTGAAAGATTATCTGTGAAATATTACTGCCCCAGCATTTGCCTGAGTGATCCAAGGAAACCACAGAAAACTTAGACCAGAGCAGTCGGACCCGGGTTTGAACCGGTGACCTCCCGACTGCTAAGCAATGATCTAGAGCACTAGACCACGCCGCTCGGTAAAAATTAGCTAATGTAACCTAACCTAACCCAACAAATTAAGAAAAATTTTTAAGAACCTATAGTAGGGGTAAATTTGAAATATATTAATGCGATATTAATTACTGAATTAATTAATACCCACTGCAGATTACCTCACACAATGAGGGAAAATTTTGTTACTTTTGTCACGCCCCTGCCGGGACTCTAACCCGGGATCTTTGGCTTTACACGCCAATGCTTTTGCCACTAAGATACGACAGGTGACAACAGTAACAACACCGAACGTACTTACTAAGTCACAGAACGTCGGAATTAATGTATATTACTATTAATCATTAATAATTAAATGAACAATTTAAATACATTAATATGATATTAATTGTTGAATTAATTTATACCCACTACAGATTACCTCATATAATGAGTGAAAAAATTGTTGTTGTCACCTCTCTTGGGTTCGAGTCGCGGTGGGGGCGTGACAACTAACAAATTTTTCCCTCATTGTATGAGGTAATCTGTAGTGGGTATAATTTAATTCAATAATTATTATCGCATTAATGTATTTAAATTAGAAAAACGTCGCCTAAACAGTGATAAGGTGATGTTAGTTCATTTATTCAGTACATTTTTCACCTTAACCCCCTGTGACTCCACCTTTCTGCTCACAACTCCAAACACTTTTTTAATGTTGAACAATTTAACTAATTAATTAACTAAGGAGTAGTGAGTTAGAAATCCGTGCTTAATTGAAGGTTCAGCTACTTGAAATCAACACTCGTTTAGAAATGAATAGTACATAACGTTTCTGTGTTTACTTCAAGACCGCGCTGCACGGAAACGTAAATACACGCCTGGGTCTCCCTATCTTAGATTTACACAGTTAGGTGTATGTTCTACACTGCTACCAAACCAAATTATCAATGGGAGACTAAGGGTAATCTACTACCATAACCGCAAGTAGGGGCAGTGGATAGTTGTGGAGAAAAGTGAGAGTATTCGAATACATACACGAACACACGCTTGTATTTTATGTGTTTATATTGATTATACATATTTCTATAACGAATATAGAATAGAATGAGCAAACAATTGAGAATATTTATCATACATGAAAAATAACTTTTTGAAGTGAAAAATCATGCCTGCCAACAATTGAAGTGTGTGCTTTGATAAAGTTCAAAGAATAATAAAAATCAATGAAGTAGTCTTATCAGCAGTTGAAAGTTTCAAAATTGGTACTTGGTTCATAAACGATGTGCACGCTCCTTAAGATGAGAAAATACAAATAATAAACAACAAATCATCATAAACTGTTTCTAAAGTAGTCAACAGTCATAATTGAATACGATGGGCGAATAAACATTGGGAAGGATCGTTTTGTTTTTTTTTTTATTTAATAATAATTAACGCCAATTTTGAAAGTAGAAAATTTGAAGAGTTGTAGCGATAGGTCTAAATTCTAAATTATAAAGGGAATAAAATCAATCAATAAATTATTCATTTATCAAGAATGGGACAATATATGGCTATTTATTGGCATTTGCTATTAACTGAAGTATTTATTTCATAATGTTTAACAAGGTCCTTACACAGGTTGTCTATTCTTTAAAACTGAAGCTATAACGCAACTTACAGTCCCTGTTCACATGATTACACTCATCCTGAAAGTTACTGTCTCTTGGAAATTTAAATTCAATTAAAAGTCATTGTTAAGCTAGATCAGGGATGGCGACCCTTTACGTACCAACGTGCCATTTTTCTAAAGAAATAGACGTGCCATGAAATAATTTTGACTTTGTGATTATTAGGAAAATAATAATAATAAGTACTATCAATTTACTTCACAATTTTTTTCGTAGTGCATAATGAATTTTGTGATCAGTGACGTGCCCAAAATATTGTCAATCGTACGCGTGCCATTGGTTCACCATCCCTGAGCTAGATTGAGAAATAAATGAAGGAATGGTTTGGTAATGGCTACAAGTTGTTCATGTAAAATGGGACTCTTTGTCACACTGCCAAAAATTAAAACAACCAACAAATTCCTCTATTATCACGGCCTGGGAACTCACTTGATATAAAGCCAATCGAGAATATCTGGAAGCTCCTAAAACCTAAACTTTTCCATTAAAATATAACAAGGAAGGTCCAATTAAAAGAAAGAATTATCTATTATTGGAAGAGGTGCCTATGCTCTTAAACCATTGGAATAAAATCTTGGTCAGAAATTTATCGTAGCTACCAGATATGGATCGCAATTTCCCACTTATTAGTTTCCATCAACATACCATAGTAATAGTTTCTTTTAATGTTTCCAATATTACTAACCTTTCCCAAATTTTCTAAAAGATAAAAATACTATGGGTCAATATCTTGGAAAACTATAAGTAATATTGATTGAATTCAACAAAAAGAGCCAAAGGATTAATCTATTATTCGTCTTGTTTGTCCGTCTACGGCTTTTCCTATTTGAAATATTAATATCGAAGTGAAAGAACAGAAACGTGAACATTTCGGCTTGAATTTTAAATATTTAGTAATTCTGAGGTTAGAAGTACCAACGATTGCCTCTGAGGTAAATGTTAAGGCTAACGCTACACTTTCTTTACGACTTGTCATTTCCGGGTTTCTCGGTTTATTGAACATTTACTGTCTTCTAAAATACAAAATCTTTACGTCATCCTAGAATAAATGGACAATGTATCGTTGGTGAAAGATTTAACTGACTACAGTAAAACAGTTGGTAAGTAAATAAAGGATTCGTTCCTTATTTTAACATTGCATTTATCCAATAATAAATAAATTATTCACTTGTATAAATACGAAACGTATGACACTTCTTAGAATTTATAAGAGAACGTATGAAAATAGTTCTATTTTACATTTGTTTTTATGAAATGTCTACAATAATATATAAGGCCAAAGAAAATTATTGCAATTTCACAAAAAGAGTACGCTAGAAATCAATTATATTCGCGTATTGATGGAAAATCCTCAGTGTTAAGATTTTATTTTGTTGATGTCAGAGACGGTGTTCCGCATTTTTTTGTTTTTTTAATTTAATTAATTCCAATTTTTTATTTTGTATTACTTTATGTATCAAACATTAAATTATTGTAAGCTAATTATTTATTTATGCACAAAATGAAATATTTTCAGTTTATAAGTATAAATGATACAACAACCTCGCATTAACAACAAATACACTAATGAAAAATATATACGTATATATGCCATAACAAATCTGACGAGAGTGATGTAAATTGGACTATACATCCTAGGTGGAATGTCGAGATAGTACATAGTAATAAAAGAAAAACTGAATGAATGAAAGTAGATTTCCTTCTTGCTTGTCCCTTGTTCTGAAAAAAATTAAATCTAATCGACATTTGCCTAAATGATCCAAGGAAACCACAGAAAATGAAGCAAGGCAGACAGACCCGGGATTGAACCGGTGACTTCCTGAATGTTAAGCTATAATTTAGACTACTGTAACAGGAACTATACAAGTTGTCTCTCCTCCTTTGTTCGAAACTTTCACAAAGCATGCACATGATAGATATTTTTAAGATCATTGCTTAGCATTCGGGAGGTCACCGGTTTGAATTCGGGTCCCCCTGTTTTGATGCATGTTTTCTGTGGTTTCCGTGGATTATTTAGGCAAATGCTGGGGCAGTAATATTCCACAGATAATATTTCACTTCTCTTCTGTCTTCATTTCATCCGTCTCATCTTTCTCTCCCTAACCACACCACCCACCCATTCCCACGATTCCTGAAAGGAGGCTGAAGAGGGCCTTACGCCCTACCCTCCGGCTTTGCACTAGTGTTGATCTAAGGAACTGCTCGCTCACCAGTATAGGCGACTGGTAGGAATGAAACACCGAATAGTTTTTTTTTTTGTTTGTTCCAGGATTATTTCTTAATAACAGGTAATTCCGCCGACGGACATTTAGCCACTCCTTAAATTATTTCATACATTTTAGGAGAATTATTTTTGTAAGATTTTTTCATGTTACTATCGATTGATATTTGTAAGCTTATAATCTAGTTTATTTGTTATCTTACATAACAAGGAGCGCGCCCCCACAACAAATAATAATTAGTATAGGATCAGATGCAGCCTTTGTGTGGGATGATGTTATTATAATGCGCATCGGATACCGAATGCCACCCACTCTTTGGCTTATGCGATGATATGCAATTTGTTGGAACTGAATTTCGTGGAAAGAGTGGCAGTTTAGGATTTACAAAGCGTAGTATTAAATAATTGGAAGTGTCTACTGCAGGAGGAAATTATATAACTATCCGGTCGATGCTTTTTATAACGTACGCTTTAACTGGAAATATTGTTGATGAAGTGGTAGTTATTAGCTCCTGTATTTGCGAAATTCTTTATTGATCTCACGGAAAAATCGTTTAGAATGTCTTGCACCCACTCAATCATTTATACCCGAAGCAACAACTCATTGAAGAACATTTTGAAACTGAAACTGTTTAAGTCCTTTAATTTAGCGATTATTACGCAAATATCATTCTGATAGATTATTGACATGAAACAAAAGCTGCATCAATCAAACATGTATGCTGTATGTAGCAAGTTGATTTCAGATCTATCAATTTGGAACTATAGTAGTACTTCTGGATATTCCAAATAGCAGCTCATCAAATGTCAGTTAAAAAACACGAACGGGAAAAATCGTTCATTCATCTAAAAATGCTTACTTATTGATTCCGCTACTTTATATAACAACACCTTCTATTAGAGGGAATTTGGAAGACACGTAGTCGTAGTATAAATATCACTTTAGACTTACCATAAATTATACTGTGAAAGTTTATTTATAAGCGAAAAGAATAAACGTTAATTTTATTTTATATTTATTTCAAATGTAGTTCTTTTAGGTTTCAGTAGATAAATATTAAAAATTGAACCCTTATAATTTTGTAATGTTCTTTTGTATCACATCTTATCATCCACATATACATTGGCACCAGAAACGAAAACTGCAATATAAGAGCCTGAGACGAATAAACATTAGCAATAGTCGAAATGAGTGTTAAAATATTTTTATTATCCACTAATAATCGAGACAAGATATTAAATGCCGAAACACTTTATTTAGCCGGTATATAATACTAAAAATTATTTAATACGTTTAAAATTTTGAAGTTGTTGTTAAAGAAAATCAGTTTGTCCGACATAAATCTTGTTTGAATCACCAAATTATAACAAGCGGACTTCTAATTTCAACCCTTTATCAATTTTGTCGTTGTTGTTTTTGAATTATTAGTTTTATATGAAAAAGTAATATTATTAATTTTCTGTATTTTTACCTTATTTTAGATGATATATTCCCTCAATAGGCGATCGAACTATTTTTTTGGGTTTGCATTATTTACGTAGGTTGTAAAAATAAATGATTCTTCCGTCTGCATACAACGAAAGGTATAAAATAAAGGGAGACTCGCCCCTATTCACTGCACAAAAACAGACACACGTTTCGCCCACTTCTTATATGGGCTTTATCAACGCGAGACTGTTATCCACATAAGAAGTGGGTGAAACACGTGTCAAATTTTCGTGTGGTGAATACAGCTGAGTCTATTTTGATTTAATTTTATTTAGTGTGGCGACTAGTCTCTATTTTTCCACTTTAAAGAAATGTATGGAAAAAAATGCGTCCCTGTACATATTTTCATTAATTACTTTTAAATCAATATAAATTATCAAGCAGCATCATTTCACAAATCAACCAGTTAAATAGTTATTAAAAACGAAAATGCTTGAAGTACTCAGCGAACAACTCACCTGAATCCAATAATTTCATATATTTGGAATAACACACTTAAACAATAAAAATGTAACAACGGCACACCCACAAAACTAAATTATCACACACAGAATAATAATTTAACGAATGAAATTTTCCTATTGGGAATCCCCTACTAAATGTAGTTCACAATGGTATCGTTGCTACTGTAAAGAAAGTCACGTTCGAACTCGCATCGATCGAAACATGTTTTTATTTATAATACAAATAAACAAATTTCGGCAAACTCGCTAATGATTAAAATATACACCTTACAGTCGGTGTTGATGTTTGAGAAATAAATTGTTTTTTGTTGACTTCTTGTTCTTCTTGACTTACATTCTTACACTAATACCTTAAAAAGGTGCCGAAATGAAAATTAATGTTAAGATTCTTAACCTTTATGTTTAGCTTCGCGTAAAAATAGCATTGTAATTTAAGTAAGTTCAATATACATACTTTATCTGGAGAAAACGTGAGAAGTTTATATAACAAAATCCTATGCTAATACCTGTCTGGTACGCTTTTAGTCGGTTGTATGTTTTGATCGTACAAAACTCACTACCAATAAAATAATTCAATTTTGTTATAGCAAGGGAAAGAGAAAACAGTTTTGGTATTTGGTTGACAAAATCGTCACGTTATCTGATACTAAACGATAGAAATTCTACACAGTTTACTATACAAACACAACCATCCATTGAAATCTGACCACTTGATTGATTCATTATATTGTTTACTAAATTTCCTCGCAATCATTCACAACAAAAAGTTCTCAACAACATTTACCAAAACAACTAAATTATTATAATATAAATATACTATTGCAATTGAAAATTTAAATTAATTAACAAGAAATCGTTATATTAAAAATATACGTTGTAGTGTCAATTTCAGCATTTTTATTATCTGTAAAGTTATTGCTTTTAATGAGAAATATTGTATTATTAAGAAAAATATAACTTTTTGGTCAGTAATTTATAAGAATTACCAGACGTGGATCGCGATTTCGACCTTATTAAATCTCATCAGTACACCATAAGCAGTCTCAATAAATTACCGAGTAAACTAAAGAACTTCTTTAAAAACAAGTTAATATACTATAATTTTTACTTATTCTAACCAGATTGTTTTTGATTCTGTTCAAAAATAAAAATAATTTTCACTAAACGTATTTAATTAATATGGGTACACAGGAGGTACCTACAACTGCTTCGGTGACAATATAAGTTGTAAAATAGGTTATGTATCTTTATACTTCAAGGACATCACATCTTTCGCAGACAATTGCTCTAACATTAGAAGGAATGATAAGGAGTATTCAGTTCGTCATTCGCACAGACGTCACTTAACTTCCAGATAGTCGAAGTATTGAGATGTGGATCTTAATTAAAGTTAACGTCGTTATTCATTTACCAAGATTCTCTCGAGTCGGCGAACACAATGCATTGTTACTCGAGATGTTCTAACAGCTCTTGAAAGGAAGAGCAGGTCTTTTGAAGCTTCGTCTGTTGTCAACGAACAGTTCTCATTATACAAAAAATGGTACTAATGCCACCAAAACCCGTCTCTTAATTGATTTTCTGACACAATATGATTCCACAATAGTGCGCCATACCATAGAGGCGCGCGAAACCCGTAAAAATTGTTTATGAGCGATTATCACGAAATAACTATTTTTAGATTTTTGTAATAAAAATACATTTAACAATGGCGGCCGTGTAAAGCGTGAAATACGAAATGTGAAGCTTTATATAGATATACATATACCAAAATCAAAGTATACAACCTTATTTTTCGTTTATTAATTCATAGACTTCAAAGAAAAGAACGGATCTTTGTTACACCATCACTACGTACTGGTTTCGATGATTCTTTTTACTAATGTAATCCTCATACTTCTAGCAATGGCAAATAACCGCTAGATTTTTTTTTCTATAAATAAATAATAATTAAAAGAATTGATGTTACGTATGTCGAAGTCAATTCGGCATTTTCGTTTTCAGCTGAGCACCTAAGAAAGCACCTCCTGCTTCCAAACCTTTTAAAAATGTTTGTCACGTTCTTAAAACGTTCATTACAAGTTTTCCGCTCTACAATTACTTCAAATACCTTGATCATGATGTAATTACCTGTTAAAGAAAGCTAATGCATTCAAATGACACCGCTAAAGTATTGAAGATTGACACAGGTAATGAAAGCAGCCTGTTATTGTAGTTCTATTCGATAGTCGAGAGCCCCTTTACATTCGCCAATATTCTGGAGCCAATTAACTGGTAAAAGGTGTTTAAAAACTTTTGAAAGAGATTTTCTTTCGAATTGCCAAACTACCAACTTTTGACAAATTGTGCAAACTTAATTCTTTACAGTTCTATTTCTGACACTAGAATAATTTAAATTGATGCGAGTCAAACTGCCTTTCACTTTTAATTATTTAATAACAAACTAAAACTACAATAGTATTTACAATAAATGCGATGCTACAATGTTTAAAATATTCTTTGGTATGAATGATGAATAATGATTGCTTACTGATGAATTATTTTTTTTTTTTTCGGGGAGGAGGGGAAATATTTGAAAGACACCTAGCGTGCGGATGGGTAGTGTTGGATTCTTGAAGAAGGGGTCCTCGGACCTACCGACTAAAACCTTTCCCCCTTAGGCCGTTCTAGGACCGTTTGATTGGTTCTTTTTCCGCCTCGAATGAATATGAAAACTTAAAACATTTTTTGTTTCATTCCCACCAGCTAATCGTGCTGGTGGGCGGGCAGTCCCTCCGACCTACACTGTAGTGCAAAGCCGGTGGGTAGGACGTAAGGCCCTCTTCAGCCTCCTTTCAGGAATCGTGGGAGTGGGTGAGTGGTGTTGTTACGGAGAGAAAGATGAGACGGACGAAATGAAGATAGAAGAGAAGTGAAAGATTATCTCTAGAATATTATTGCTCCAGCATTTGCCTATGTGATCCAAGGAAACCACAGAAAACTTGGACTGGAGCAGCCGAACCCGGGTTCAAACCGATAACCTCCCGAAAGCTAAGCAATGATCTCGAGAAACGCCCCCTTGCTTCTATGAATGTTGATATCTTGTCTAGGTTATTGACCTAGAGGATAGAATCATATTTAGTGCTATTTATTTTTATGATACACGGACTTTCCAAACTATCCTGAACGTGTTCTAACAATAGGCTCAGTTTTCATAGAGCATCTTGTAAACTTAATGGTACTCAATAAATATAGTAATAAGCTTAATATTACGTTTGCTTAAGTGTTTATGAATATAATTGCTATTTATATGTTTGTGAAGTGTACAGAACACTAAAGGAGTAACAAAAGAATAAATTGATTGAATACATTAATGTGAATTAGTCTTTTAATTAATTTTTAACCAACTACATATAATATACTTTAATTTCGACGATTCTGTCACTGTCTGTATGTTCGTCGTTGTTGCTGCTGTCACTTTTCCGAACAAAGAAGTCCAAATGCGATTGCAAATATTGTAATAAAACATCGTGCATTTATTTCACAATTTCAACTTCTATTGTTTTAGGTATGAGCTCCTGTTTGGGGACCCACATAATTAACTTAGTGATAGACTGTTTTATAATCGGGTCTAATAAAATTAGTGGAATTGTAGTAGTAATACTCACTACTTTCAATTCTAGAGCGAGAAATATGTAGGTCGATATATATATTTTAAAAATTTCGTTTGTTACAAGATATTTTTTACAAAACGGTTTCCTATTTAATGTTTAATGTTTCCTTTAGAACACTTGATTTACAGAAGGAAAATATTATCGAACATTGCATTAGAGTTTCTGTGTCAGTTTTAAAATTATATGACGTTAGTAACAAACTAAAAAAGAGGAATATCTTACTTAGTTATTTATCGTAACCATCGCAGAAAGCGATTTCTCATCAAAGCATTGCAGGTATTATAAGCAACCTGCCAATCCCAGTTGCCCGTGAACAAAGAGGATTGTGAATACCGAAAAAGCAACGTTTACGACCACAGGTGAAGCTATGCCATCCATCTCTTTCAAATTATAAATTGAATTTTATGTCCCTAGTTACTCTTGATGAGTAATGAAGTTGCACTACTTCAAGTAAACCCTTTACAAAGTTTCTACTGTAAGTACCTTTAAATAAAAACGTCTTTTAAAATTATTAATGTATATGAAATTAAACTACAACTTTACGTCTATTTAACCAGTAACACGATTACTTAGGTTTTTCACGGTTGCCGGAAGGCTATTTTACCATATCGTGTGAACATTGACCGGCTATCAAGGTCAAAGAAAAAAATACTTTTATTAAGAAATAATTTCTGTGTTTTCATTCGAAACAGTTGGTTGTGGTTTTAACTCTGAAATAACTATTAAGTGTATTTTTGGCTCAACAATTTCTGGTGAGTTATCACTGTGTATTTTATAATTTTGCATGTTAACACCTTCATTTAATGGGGTAAAATTAAGACGTTCAATTAAGACGTATTAATTTTATTATTATGTTAATTTGTTGAGAAGTTATCAGTATGCGAGATACGGAATTTAGTTTTCTAGATCATTGCTTAGCATTCGGAAGGTCATCGGTTCGGGTCCGGCTGCTATAGTCTATAAGTTTTCTGTGGTTTCTTTAAGCAAATGCTGGGGTAGTAATATTCCACAGATAATCTTTCACTCCTCTTCTGTCTTCATTTTATCCATCTCATCTCTCTTTCCCTAACCATACCACCCTTCCATTCCCATGGTTCCTGCAAGGAGGCTGAAGAGGGCCTTACGCCCTGCCCTTCGGCTTTGCACTATAGTGTAGGTCGGAGGGACTGCCCGCCCATTAGTACGAGCGAATAGTTGGTGGGAATGAAATACAAAAAAGTTTTTTGGGAATTTAGTTGAGAAAAAAGCGGCTGCTGTATGTAATACTCACATCCAAATTCGTTTGAGTGTACAATGGCGTAGAATAAATTCTACTTTTGTAGTATTTAACAAAAACGGAAAAACAAATAAGAAATAAAGGACCATGAGTATCCATCCAATAGTAGAGTTAAGAGTAACCAAGGAACCTTTACTGTATTCTGTGGACAATTGCTGCAAGATTCTTCAGAATTTGTTGGGCAACATACACTGCTGCATTTTGTTTTTGTCCGAATATTATATATGGGATGTGTCCCACAGACACACATTCGGCCAAATTAATAAACCTTTCGTTGTCCATCTTTTTTCCTTTCATAGAATTACCATGTGCGAACATGATTTTTCGTGCAATCGTTTAAAAGTCTATCCAAGTCTGAAGAGCTCCATTTAAAATAATGTAATATCTGGTAATATCTGTAAATAAGATATAAAATTTGTCCCCGGAGGCTGGAGATTCGAGATGCAGAATTTTTGAATCTGGATACTGTATCTGCAACTTAGATACGTATGAATAACTCCATACAAGTATACGTATGAGTTGTATTTGATGTAACATACGTATATCTACGTGTGTCAGGGGCATAAGGGAGTGGTATCGTGAATGATTGACATAATAATTATATATTACAGTTACAACCGTAGTATATATCACATAAAATCATAATTTTAAAATAAAAACTGATACACTCCAAAACAGCGTTGAAAGAATTTCTTAATTTCGGTTAGTAACCCTGGAAGTAACTTCTCTACATTTACGAACTATCAAGCTCTACGGTTTTAGCTTTCTAATCTAGAAGTACCTACCTATAGATAAATTACTTAGATAGAAATTAAAAGTTAATAATATATGTAATTTCTGAAGTCCTCTTTTCTCATATACGAGGGTAAATCAACTATAAACGGTAATTTTACTATTTTGCTTAGCACGTAATTCTAGAGGATTCGATGCTCCAGTGTTTGGTTTATGAGAAGGGGGAAACTGGCTTAGGTAGCAGCTGCTCTCGGTTCAGTCCGCAGTACAGCCATGACTGAGCGCAAGGTACCTTCTACTTCATCTGTTGCACAACACATCATCATAAATTTTTTAACCAATGAATTTTCATTCGTTTGAAGGCACAGTTTGGGGATGCTACACATGCTACACTGTCTCGGAATCTAGTGCATACGTGGGTCATAAAACAAAGAATTCAGGGATGGGCGAGAACGTGAGAACGTGTCGAAAATGAAAGTCATGATCGACACAAATGACAACATCCGTGCTCTTCGAGAGCTTGTTGAAGGTAATCACCATCAGCCGGTTAACTATTGAACAAATCTCATCAGAAGTGGGTATCAGCCATGGGAGTGTTCAATCCATCACCACTGATGAACTTGGCTTTAGAAAAATTAGTGCTCGCTGAGTTCCAAGGTTGTTGACTGAAAATCAAAAACAGGTCAGGTCCGATCTGATCAGTGAAAGACTTCTGAATCAATTTTGACAAGAAGGGGAGTTTTTTCAGGAGTATCGTTACTTGTGAAAAGACGTGGGTCCACCACTACACTCCCGAATCAAAACTGGCGAGTAAGGGTAAGGAGTGGCGAAGAAAGGATGCAGGATGAAGGCTGCCCTGTCAAAGCCAAAACCCATCTCTCGGCCGGAAAAGTGCTTGCCACTGTTTGCGACTTCTTTAACTCAAGGGGAGTTTTACTCATCGTGAAGAAAATTACCGTTTATATTTGATTTACCCTCGTAGAAACAGCCTTAGTATCTATAAGTATACTGTTTTCATTTTTGTAAGCTCATATTTGTTCTAGGTACACAACAAGGTCCACATGAAAAGAGACTACTAAATAACCTGTTGGCACCTTACAATGTGTTGGAAAGGCCCGTCGCAAATGAGTCAGAAGCTCTGGAAGTCAGATTCGGCCTAACACTTCAGCAAATTATAGACGTGGTAAGTGAAAAGTTTCCCAAAACTGAACACCAATAATAACTTTTGGCTTTTGAGAACTTTTAAATTAGCATTAACTACAAGTAAATTTCGAGTCCAGTATTATGACAGTTAGAAATTGACTATTTACCAGATATGTTAAGGTCAATGGAACAACACTTATTTGTCAAAATGGAAGGATACTAATAATAAAAGGATACTAATAAATGCAAACTTAAATAACTAGTTAGTTAGATACATTCACATACAGTTTGGGTAGGTTTTATTCCAATAATCGGAAAATATCAAGGCATTCCTAAATAGTTGATTGTATTAACCTCTACGTGTATTTTTTAAAGCCATTCAGTCCTGTATTCATGTACCTGCATGTTTAATTAAAATTGATTTTTAGGCAAGATCCTCCAGTTTAGTTACATAGATCCCTGAAATTCATTATCTATTTTTTTTACGAGTAATGTTAGAAAATATTTTTGACGCTCGTAATTACAAGGCCATTTCGTCATCGCTATATTTACTATTGTCATCAGGGACTTATTTATATAATAAAAACAAAAAGTAAAAAACAATTGTCATTCATGATTAGGAGATAACTGGTTCGGAAGTGCTAAAAGGAAAACGTTGAACGAACAAAAATGAAAAAAAAAAAATAAAGAAAATAAACTACAAAACATATTTTTACTTACTTTACATGCTTAGTACAAACTAACTACCTTTGCTAATTACTAGCTATAATATACTGAGCTGTGTGCCTTCAACAATTGCAAACCATCTGGTACTTGCAACAATTTGGGTGATATAAAATAGTATATCTTTATTTGACACTTGTAATAATAAGTACAAAATAAAACTACGGATGTGTTCCCAAACATCGCCTGTTTGCTTATATTCAAATAAACTGTTCTTGTTTTTTCGTAAAAAACAATATTTTTTATTATTTTTTAATAAACTGATTGCTATTGATTCTGAAAGCAATTTCGAGACCTTTTTTCTTAAAGTTGACGTTATTTTTTTGGGAAAGAGTGAATTGTATTTTATTGCTATAATTTAATTTGTCGTGAACAAAGCCATTACTCTTTTATAATAATAATATGATAATAAATTAGAGTTGACTAGTACCTATTACCAGTTTCTAAATGTGTTAGAACGTTTGATTAGATTATTATCTTTTCTTTTCGTCGAGGTAATGTCACTAATGTGGAATGTGTAGCAAGGATGATATTTTTCTTTAAGGAAATATAACAATTAAATATCTAATATCGTATCATTGCTAAGGTATCAATATTTTGACAAATGGATGAATTCTTTTCGTTTCTGTTGCCTAATTTTTTATCTGCAAAACAAACCGTTAAGAATTGAATAATTTTTGTTTTTGGACACCATGTATACTTATCTTTTCGTTGTTATTGTCTACTGTATAGAAGAACTTCATCCCCAAGTCTTTTCTCTTTCTATTTATAAGCAGGTACGTACATGTTTGTAGTGTCTTTCATACTTGTCATTGTTTCCTAGAAACGAATAAAAGAAGATATGCCGCAGGATGTAAGTATCGATCGCAACCTGGCTTCTTGCACGTAACAATATTTATAAAAACATTTGCAAATCTTCTGAACGGACGTTTCAAATGATATTATGTGCTATTTCTCAAAGAAAATGAAAAGAGGTACTGAAACGGAATAACAATGGACTCTGTTAGAAACAAGATGACGTTCCAAAAGGATTAAATTATTTTGTATTTTTAAAGTAATAGTTCTTTAAGTTTCAAACACGAATGGTAGATCGAATACTGACACATAGTTAACAATTTCGTTTAGGAAATAATAGTATCTTGTTAAGAATATGAATGTTAACAGAAATATTTCTGAATACTCCTCGTGATTTGGAGTTCCTCTCATGCTACCGATTTCGTGTCTCCATTTTCTGAAAAGTTAGGGAAAGTTAAAGTGATTAGGAAAAAGTTAGGTATTTTGTTCAGCTAGTGGATGATGACCTCGATGAACGGGATTTAAGAGTCTATATTGAAGTTTTCTTTAGGTAATTTTTTCCGTTCTTCAAATGTCAACTCAAAGAATAAAGAACCGACATGTTCGAATTTTTTCAATCCATGTCTGTCCTAATTTCCAAATTTCTATTTGATTGAGTTGGCTGATACTTGGTGAATGTTGTTATCCATTTTCAATAAACAAGACAAACATTATAAAATACTTCATGTTTCTAGTAAAGATGCTAAGTTAATCATTTTAGAATCCCTCGAAATTAATAAAATCAAAAATTGTTACTTATTAAATATATTCAAAAATCACCCCCACCCCGATTAGGTTTATAAGCAAAAAATTGTATATACTTGTACCACAATCATTCATCACTTAATAAAGCTACAGTGTAGCGAAACTATAGTTGTGATAAACAAATAAATTCTGTGAAAAGTTTTGTGTCTTGTTCATTGAAAAAAAATCCAAATTTCTGCTTAATTGCAAGATTTTGCCTCAATTAAAATTATTATGCATTTTTTAAGTAAATGAATACCAAACGTTACGATTTCGAATGTCCATATATTAAAACAAAAATTATAGTAATGTGACAAAAATCTGGCGGTGTACTTGCATGGTTTAATTATTATTAACGGTTTAATATCACATTAAAGACAGTATGTCGACATCTACTGATATTTACTGCTAACTGTGGTATTTCATATGTTTCAAAAGGCCTTACAAATGTATCAACTTGACAAACTGAATTCACGACGCAGCTTATAGTACGTGACAAGCACGTAAACCAAATTAATAAATAACGTTTATTTCTTCGTAAGAAATTTATCGAAATTACCAGACGTGGATTGCGATTTCGATCTTATTAGACCGAAGCTGTTCAGTTTGTCAACTTATGGAATACCACAATTAGCAGTAAATATCAATAGATGGCGACATTCTGCCTTTAATATAATATTAAAGCAACTTCTCATTATGGTACAGCTTCGGTTTGGGCAGTAATTTACCGAGCAGCGTGGTCTAGTGCTCTAGATAATTGCTTAGCATTCGGGAGGTCACCGGTTCGAACACGGGTCTGGCTGCTCTGGTCCAAGTTTTCTGTGGGTTCTAATATTAACTAATATTCCACAGATAATCTTTCACTTCTCTTCTGTCTTCATTTCGTCCGTCTCATCTTTCCCTCCTTAACCACACCACCCACCCATTCTCACGATTCCTGAAAGGAGACTAGCCTTACGCCCTACCCTTCGGCTTTGCACTACAGTGTAGGTCGGAGGGACTGCCCGTCCACCAGCACGAGTAGTTGGTGGAAATGAAACACAAAAAAAAGTAAGACAAGTCAGTAATTTATCGTTGCTATCTATGGTGTCCTGATGAGATCTAATAAAATCGAAATCTCGTTCCATATAAAGTAATCTCTATAAATTTTTGACGACGAACTAAATGTTCTTTATTAATGTTTGCTAAACCTGCTATTTTTATGAACATAATGTTCAAATTCAAAACCTTGAAATAGTTGCCGATAACAATATTCAGTTTATATCGGATTTAGTTCTCGATAATTACAACAAGTAATCTAATTTTCAAACCGCAGAGAAAATTAATGACGTAGCAAATATTTTATTGCCGCAGGGAGGCAGTTAAATTAAATTAAACCTATAAAACGAACAATTCACTTTAATCGTACAATTTGGTTCACTTGCTAGGCTTTATTACGATAATTTTTTTAATTAAAAATACACTGTCAGATTGACACTTTGTTCTAAGTTGAATCTATTATGTAAAATAACAGGAAAATTTGCACTACCATTGAAAAAATATAGCAACATATATGCCACAAAATACTCACAGTAGAAGTAAAATTGTTTAAACATGATCATAAAATTGATATCATGAATTAAGCGGATAAATCTAGAATACAGTACTTTAGAGAATTATTCAACTTAACACTATAGGAGTGCACTTATTGTGAAACGTAGTGAGAATAAATCTAAAAATAATACAACATAGGGAGTATCATCAATTTAATAAGTTTCCTAACAAGTTTCGGCCACACGACCATTAACAAAGGATAAAGAGTAAAATCTGTTCTAAATGTTTACAACTATTGCGACAGTATTTATACCTAATACTAGTTATATGAAATGAGTGGGGTAACAATAAAGGGTTTAAATTAAAATTAGTATTTTCAATGTTTTCGACCAGTGTTACATTTAACACATTCTTAAATTTATGGCTAATATTGTTAACAAATTTAATAGATACTAACATTTTGTTAATATTAATACTTGAGGGTGAAAAGTCATTATAAAGTTGAGGGGAAATTTTCATTTATTTTTTGCAGAAGAAGAAGTAGATTAAAGCATTAATTTCCTAGATCTAGCAAAGGTAAGTTTCTAAAGAAAATCGGTGCAGTTAAGATAGGATATTCTGGAATTAGCTGACAATTAAAACGTCTAATAAAAGAATGGAACTAACTGAATGACCTACTTTCAATATCCAGGATGTTGTCGTTTAATCGGAATTTTTAATTAAAAATCACCAATTTTTTGTCGGGTTGAACGTGTATAAATGTCAATATTTGGTCATCCCAACGTCATAGATAAAATGTAGCAGTGGCAGTAGTTAAACGCCCGCCGACGGAATCATTAAATTAAATTAACGCCATTGTTACAATGTAAATATTATGCACCATCATAGCTTGGACAATCACCCTTTGAAAGTTTAAACTAGTGATAAGATAGTATAGCAAGTGATGAAAACAAAATATTTAGACATAAAAAGAATAATAATAGTAATTTGTTAGAAGAAATGGAAGAACAAATTAACTGACCAAATAAAATAGCTGGAACCTGGAAGAATAAATATCTAAAAAGATAAACAAAAATAAGGATAGATATAACTGTCATAATAATAAATTATATTGCAGATATAAGGGTCGATGCAACAAATGCAAAAGAACTCATAATATTTTGGCAGTTAGAGAAATATGCATCAGTCTAGCACCATAAATGGTTTGCTTGTAGTTAATTTCTGTAGGTGACAATAAGAAATATATTTTTATTTATACAGTTCAAACTGCAACCCCGTGCGTTGTTATTGCCGGCAAAAAGTAGATATCTGATTTTATAAAATCTTCTTAAAATTTTCACTTGTAACTCGCAGTATCCATTACCCAAAACATTGTCTTTCAAATCCACATACGAATTTTCCCTGTCTTCTAGTACCTTCTTTACTTAACATCTAAATGTAACTATGTAAAATGTATACTGGTTTTATGCCCCGTCGGAGTGGTTAGATTATAGTCCTCTCTTGGCATTTTTAAAATCTCTGCGAGGTTTATTTTTGAATTGTAATATTCAAGTAGGCTTCAAAACATGTTTCATTAGAAACAGTGTATGCAATAAGGCACAGGGATAATTTAAATAATTTAAATATCCGAATTATTTTTCTGATTATTATTTTATTTATATATGTTATATCTCGGTATTCCAAAAGAGATAAACAAGAATTTGTATGACAAAACTAATCCTCAACAAGTTTGTTACGCTTGTGTTGAAACGAGAGATAGTTATGTGTCGGCTTTCCAATGCGTTTAATTATACAACTTATTGAAGTTGGTAAATACAACATGTTTATAATATACCATTGGCTCGGAGTGTCTTTACTTTTTTTATAATTGTTAAATCAATTTATTTAAGTTTTATTACTTCTGATTCACAATATGAAGAAACAACGTTAGAATGAGAATATTTATTAGGTGATTAGTAATAGACAACTGAGGGTAAGATACCCCGCTAGGCATATTTATAACTTAGCAATAGATAACGCAGTATAAAATACATGGGAGTTGACTTACAACACATTACCAAATTACTACTCATTTGACAGGAAATGCTGATATCTACTGTATACAATTAACGAAATAATGATAGTCATGTATAACATATTTACTGTTTACAATTAATGAAATAGAGATAATCATATATAACATATATCTTATACAGTTGCTTTAACAGAAAAATAAACTCTTAATTTGAGGAACGTACGTTTCTTAATCATGATCATTATCAAGATAAATTTTAAAAGAAAAATTAGCTGCGCCTTATTTTGCTTAAGGTGGATAGGTTAAGAAATTTAGAAATATGGCAACAATGTTACGTACAAGCAATACGCAAGAAATAGAAGACCGAAAGACAGAAGTATTAGAAGACCACGCTGCAGATGACGAAAAAGCATCTGAACTACTAATAAAATACGTTTTCGGACCTACCAAGAAAATGAAGAAGTTTATTATGTTTGTTTATGTATCGACATATTTTCGAAGATCCGAGCTTGTCCGACTCCCACTTCTGCTGTCTTTATCTCTTCGTCTTGTCTTTCTCTCGCTACGTGGCACCAGTTAGCTAATGAAATCACAATAAACTTAGTTTTTATTTTTTATTACTCACAACTTATGTCATCTAACGATGAGAGGAATGTAATATTTCATAGAGGAGTTACGCTTTTCTTTCAGAAGAGTACAAAGAAATATCATTAAAAGATGAATGTCAATAAAAATAACGACAAAAGGGGGGACATGAATCAAACTCAGACTCACTTGATGGCAAAGCGAATACACTTTTGCTTAGGCTACCTCATAACTTGGCAGTTACAAAACTTTTCTAAAATATCAATCTCGGAAAAGATTGAAGTGTTTTTTTCTCTTAAAATGCCGTCTATAGCATAATACACAGTACTTACTACTAGTTGCAAGACAATTTAAGTCAGTTTCCTCAAAACCGTGCCATTCTCTTGTAAGCTATACACCGACAAGATTAAAACTAGCCCAAGTGTCGACTTGTCTAAGGGAGAACAAACATTTTATAGAGGTGTTATCCGATACGTAACGTTAGCTTGTTTTAACATACTGAACAAAAGATGTTTCACATCAAAAATTTTTAAAATGTGTGGGTCCATCTTTATTATATTATCTTATACTAAAAAAATAGGTGTGTTTGGTTTGTTAAAAATGTAATGATTAGCATTTTATCTGGCTCACTAAAATCAAAGGCATTACGTTAAAAAGTAGTGATATATGGGTTTCATTTGATGTTTGTTTTTCCAAGTGTACCGATACTGATTACTTTGACATATTTACCCTAGCTTCAATATGCATACGGCAATTTTTTTCAGATAAATAGTATTTGTTTCTATGAACAGACGGAAGGAACATCTATGGGGAACACCCTTTATGGCTGATCTTTTCGAGTATTTTGTCGACTATGCATAAAATTTGTGGACGATATTTTTTATTTAAATACTGGTAATGTTCAAGTCCTTCTCGTTAAATTAAATTAACATTACCCTTCTATTAATTTTACTGTTGAAATGGAAAAAGATGGAAAATTACCAATTCTGGATGCTTTGGTTATACAAAATGGGCAATCATTAGAATTCGATTTCTATAAGAAGTCACTAATACTTCTAGATTTATAACCAATGACTCTAATGACTAATTTTAATTTCTTTATACATAGGTTATATAGTTTTCCTTTAAATAGAAATAGGTACCATTGAGAACTTTGTGCCATTAAAAATATTGTTCAAGACAACAGTAATAATTGTGTAGAGTTGATAAATTAGTCAAGACTTTTTAATTTAAGAATCTCATTTTAAGATTCTCAACTTTTCAAAAAAGTTATTACTATGCCACTCAAACCATGATTTACCCGAGGAATCTATGTTATTTTTTGTAAACTTGGTAGCCCTAAGGATAAAATTCCTTTTCCAAAAAGTCGAGACAAAAAAAAGACAATAATAAGAAATATGTTGAACAAACTAGACGTTCAATGCAAATTAGGTTCACAGAACATTTAGCTCATGTTAGGTTTGATAGAACAGAAAACTCAAGTGTTGCCCTACATAACTAAGTATCCGGCAAGAAGTCGTATGTTTTGTTGAAACTTTTCGTTGTATTTTTTGAGAAATCGTATAACTAATGCGTTGTTTATTTTTCATACAGCCCTGGTTTACAAATGATATATAGGAAAAAAACCATCGATAAAATACATACATTATTGCTATGGTTAAATGTAAATTTTTCTTAAGTTTCCACTTCTGCAATAAAAATAATGTTTCTATTAAAACAAAACAATTTCATCTTGAAATAACCTTGAAGATCATTCTCAAAATCCTACAACTTTCGTGCCGAATGTTTTTTACATACCCCTTAGTTTTCGAGTTATTTAGCCGTCCTTATATTTTTTTTTGGCATCCCTAGTTACATCTTACATCTATAATTGTGGACTCAATCTTTTAATCCATTAATGTTCGACTGATGGTCATTATAAGATTAAGAACGAAACGTTGACAATAGACATTTTGAAGCGGTGAAAACTCGCAATTCTCAGTTTTACAGTAAACAACAACCACTGAAGCCTACGGAATTGGATATTTTTTACGTATTGAAATATGAATAAGATTGCTAATTGCAAACAATATTAATACTTAGTAAACTGAAACGTATAAATATTTTTAACTATTCAATTGAAATAACTTGCTACTATAAAATGTACTATGTGTTCCAAAATATTTTTATTTGTTTTAGGACGAAAAGAACCAGATCCTTACTACCAATGCTTGGTTAAATTTGGTAAGTGGAAGATACTTTTATTAGTAAATATTGTTTGTAGAAAAGACGGTACCACTTTACTGACCTTACGAAATAAATTGGATTTACATATAATAACTTTATTGTTAAAAGAGGTACCGTCTTGTTCTAAGTTGTGTGGCTCTGAACGTATAGCTCCTTCGAGGGGTTGGTAATGCCTATCTACCCTTCTTAACACATCGGCCGTACCAGTATAAGTTTTATTAACATGAAAACATGTCGTCATTTAAAAATTATTAAATTTGTATAACAAGAACTTCTTATAAGTACGTTCGGTTTAAATATAGAATAAGTTGAATGTATTCCTAAGTAAGGCTATTTTCCGAAATTTGACAAACTATTTTAAGATATAATGAGCTTAGCTAGATATATATAGTACATAGGATCCTAAATATATAAATAGTGTAAGAGCTATTGTTATATTCCGATTGTACTGATTGCATAATTATAGGTATGTAGTAACCCGGTTGGGTGTTGTTTAAAGGGAAATTGATTAAATAAAGGCAAAAAATTAATAAATTTTACAATAAAATTACCGTTTTCGAAAATATGAATTTTTTAAAGTTCCGAAAATTTCCAATTTGACTGACTTCAGGTTTTTGCAAACATATTAAAAAAAATGTAATTAATACTGTTCATAGTGCATTCATTGTGAAACACAAAAATTCTGTATCTTTCATAATGGCCTAACAGCCGAAACGGTCGTCAGAAGATTTGAATATTAAAAAATATCATGGTCGAAACCGGTTGTAGGATTTGGCTTTCGGTTCTTAATGCCTACTTGGTGGGACGAGTTCCAATTGTGGGATCTTTGATCCTTAATATATAGACGAACAAGGATTTTAATAAACTGTTGGGGGTGCATTTATTGTGAAACATTTTCCAATCAAAAGTTAAAGTAAACAGTATGGATAGTTTCACTAAATGTTATTATTAAACTTCCTAACAAAGTAGATAAAAGTGGTATTTACAAAATTCACTGTAATACGTCTGACGCTTTTTACATCGGTAAAAGCTCTAAAGCAATTAATGTTAGAATAAAAGAGCATGAGTATAACATCAACAAAAAAGATTTAAAAAAACAGGCCTCTCGGAACATTGTGTCTCCTTGAACCACGATATAGATAAAAATAACATTGAAATTCTCCATAACGGTATCCAAAAAAGTAAAACATTGTCCCTTCTGGAAAACCTAGAAATTAAAAAAGCCCTCACACGTAAGATGAACATTGTAAATAACCAGTTAGAATTAAGCTTCATGGACTTCCCACTTATTTTATGTTAGTACCATTAGTTAGAATTAAGTTTCATGAACTCCTCCACCTTTTTTTTTGTTTGTATCATTAATATAAATAGCTGCATTTAGTTTTTTATCCTTTAGTATAAGATTACTCTAGTCCTTTAACAATTATCGCGTATATAGAATCTTGTTAGGAAGTTTAATAATGAAATTTGGTGAAACTATCCATTCTGTTTAATTTAAGGATTTTAATGCCTTCTTTTTTTGAGATTTCTAAAACCTTCGTTTCAACTTCAATATCATTCTCATCCATTGCAATTGGTTTCAATGAAAAAAAGTCATATACGTCAACTATTGACAAGAGACTTACGAAGATGATTACAAAACAGGTGTAGGTCATACTGTACTTTGTATAAGACCTAGAAAAATATCATCACTACAAACTATACAATAATGTTCTACGTATCTATAGTGAGACTACTTCCTCACATGATACAAATTTATGGATAAACCTGAATATTAAAATGTCTAATTAAAGGATGGAGCTAACTATCGCGCCTGCTTTTGATATCTACAATGTTGTCGTTTAATCTGAATTTTTAATTAAAAGTCGCCAATCGTTTGACGTGTTGAGCGTGTTTAAAGGTCAATATTCGGTCGTCGTAAGGTCATAGATAGGATGCTAATTGCCCGCCGAAGGCAATCATTAGGTTAAATAAGGTTGCGGTATAGAGGAACGCCATGGTTAAAATGTAAGTGTAATCACCATCGACAGCGGTACCCGTCTGTCCAAACTTGAACTGATTCAACTAGCGAGATTCCTTATTAAAGACCATTAACTACTAACTAAGTACATAAGTTGCAAATCTCTGTTGATTTGGACGTTGTGGTAAATTTGGTGGAACTTCAATTAGACTTCACTAAATACCTTTGCTATATTTGTGAATTGGATAACAGAGTACAATCTTCTCACTATATGAAAATAAAATTGATCTACAAGTGTTATGTAAATCTAAACAAAAAGAGCCGCTTTTATAGTACCGAAACAGTTCAAAGATCATACTTTTAGTATTTAAAAAGATACTTCAGAATACGATTAGAAAATTAGACAAAAAAGTTGAATATATGTAAACATACTCATACTAGAATTCGGGTTGCAGCATGTCATTAAATATTCATTTCTTTGGATACCTATTTAGATTTTTTTAATGTTAATAATGTTTCATATGAGCATGGTGAATATTGTCACCAGTGTATTTCAGCTATGTAGAGTATATATCAAGGGAAATTGAGCGTAATAATATTGGCCAATTACTTTTGTATTTTAATAAAACATTTGCTAGTCGTAGAGTACAAAAAACAAACTTATAAGCGAAGTTTTTCAATGAAACTTAAAATACACCAGGTTTGTATTTAATTTAATAACATAAAACTATAATATTAAAAATGCCTTTATTTCCTATCTTTTACTATAAAGTCTTAAGTGTATTTTATCAGGATAATTCATATGATATTTAGTATTAAAGAAGAGTATGAAGATAGTTTGTTTCTGTATTTAGAATGATCTAAATAATTAAATGAAAATATTCATGTTTAGGAGGAAAATTTAAAGTAAATTTTAATTAAATATATAGGTAGGTAGCGGGATATTTAGTTTACTAAAAATAAGTTTTGTGAACAGCATATGAGACATGTATGTATGGTGTCAGATAAGATTGATGACTTTGCTCGCGAGGGTTACTAATTTTGTTTCGGTGTAATAAGGGCTGCATTGATTGAGTGAATATTAACTAAGTTGTAATATGTGCAAACTTAATTGTTCACACTTCTAGTGTTATTTCTCACACTAGAGTAGTTCAAATTGATTCGAGTCAAACTACCTTTCAACTTTTAATTATTTAATAACAACTAAAACTACACTGATATTTACAATAAATGCGAAGTTACAATGTTCAAAATGTTTTTTTTGTGATGAATTATGAATATTTAATGATTATTGATTGAATTATATTGATTATGATTATGAATGTTTAATGATTATGATTCTGGATGTTTGAATATGAAATTTGGAATCTTTCCAAGGTATAAATACTGATAACGCTGAAGAACAGTAGGCGTTACTTAAATTGCTAAACAAAATTATTGGATGATGTTTAAAATATGCAGGTATGAAACGCCCCCTTCCTTCTAGGAATGTTGATGTCTGAAACTTTATTAACACTTGCTACAAATGTTTCGCTATAGAATAGCTTATTCAGTCGAAGAATATACAAACTAATTCTATCCTACACGTATTTATACTAAAACTAACATTAATAATTAAGATGATTAACAATGGGGAATTTGAAAATTCTAATTGATAGTTTAAAATAATATTACGTTTATTGTATATATTTATTTCGAGTTGCCCTAAAAGATTTAACTTTGTCCCTTTATTTTGGATATGTAAAATTTTAAATTCATTAAAGTTATGTCCACTATTGATTAAATGTTTTGAATATGTTGAATCTGTTTTTTTATTTATAAAACTTTTGTAATCGTCCTGTCTGTCCTAGATACACTTTTTCACAGTCATTACGATTTAGTAAAAAACACTTAGGAATAATAAAATAATATAACTTATTCATAATAAATCTACCTAGTATGTTATTTGTTTTAAAATATTTACAGCTATTATTTATCCGTTTTTTGTTATTTCCAATTTTATTCGATAAATTACCTATATATGTGAAACAATCAAACTTATTATATTTATTTTTTATTGTGGGATAGATGCCATTTAATGTTTTGTTTAATATATTGTTTACTATATTGCTAGGGTAACCATTATTGGATGCTATTTTGTAAATTCTCTGTAATTCCAAGTTAAATTGGTCTGTTTTTAATGGGGTATTGATTTGTCTAGGGATAAAAGAGTTAAAAATTGCATTTTTATGGGAAATAGGATGAAATGATTTTGAATGAATAATAGTGTCTATGTGTAGGTTTGTGAAATACTAAAAACTTATGTTTGGAATTAATTTATTAATCTTTTTATATTTCCATTGTGAATTTTATTTTTTCGTGTAAATTATTTATAAAATTATAGAATTTAGAAAGCAATCTATCCGAATCTACAAAACATACAAGGATGTCATCGACATACCTATACCAATATAAAAAAATTTTTAAAAAGGTAATTTTATTTTCTAAATGGTTTATAAAAAAATCCGCTAAAAGAGGACCCATGGCTAAATCTTCATTTTGACTATAAAATTTATTGTTAAATACAAAAGTATTAAAAATTGATAAATGTAATTATACAATGAATTCATAAATTATATTTTTGTGTATGTAGTAACACTTACGATGGTCAAGTCATCTATAATAGTTTTTCAAAATAAATGTGTCTAGACTAAGAGAGAACTAACTATCTTCTCAACAAATACAAAAAACACACTGAACATAAGCTCTGTTTCCATAATAATTGTTTGTGTTGAGATTTCATCACTTTAAATGACTATTTATATTTATTTGAACAGCTGAAAAGCTCACTAACCATGCACGTTGTTGTTGAACTGCAAGAATTCGTTTTGATTTTGATGTTTATTAGTGAGTGAGCAAATTAATACGAAAATTAATTAATTTTGCACTTAAAGGCTGAAATAATGTAATATTATTAGGGATGGAGGATGGGTGCCGGTAAAGCGTGCGCTCTAGCGACTTGTTACTATTGTAGTGTGTGCTCTACCGACTTGATACCGTTGTAGCGTGTGCTCTGCCGGCTCGCTATAATTGGAGGAACAGGATTTATACATAATTCGAATGTTAAAAATTTATTGTGTTTAAGATTTCTCGGTCTCGTTTCTCAACTACAAAAAATCGAACTTCCTTTTTTGTGACTAAATCAAAGACCCACGGACCATCAACTCTATTACCATGGTTTCTCTTGTTCTCAACTTCAGCATCGGATCTTCTGATATGCCTTTCTAGGTGGCCACGATTATATTTACGTTTCCTGGCAAATCTAGATTTCTTTGTCTGCACTGGAACATCGACATTTCCACGTAACTTTCCTCGTGATTCCACGGACACAATTTTACTGCCACCTAACCTAACCTAACCTTTTATGTCGCACTACAAATGAAATGGCTGGGGGATATACTTTGGGAATCACGCGTAATTATTATTAATCATATATTAAGCTTAATTATTGTTGTCACATATCGTATTATTCATAATTGTGGTTTGTATTATATTTATTAAATAAGTAGTATTTTCATAATTCAAGACAAACGAGTTAGTGCTATTTGCGAACGTGTCATTTACGAACAAATGCGATTTAGTGCCACTTGCGAATAGCAATAAGAAGCCTTGGGTTGACCTAGAAATTATAGTTTCATTTGCGAACAGACAGTAAGTTATTTAAATGAACAAATGCTAATGTTAGTTACAATGATGCATAACTTCCCTTCACACTTTATCCAGGCTTAGGATTGGCAGTTGAATACTGACGTGTTTAAAAGTTGGCGTTTGCCTTTGTCAATGTCCGTCATCTAATATTTACAATATTTATATTATTCTATTTTCTACTCAAATTTTGCATTAAAAGATAATGTTTGTCACCTAACCTAACCTAACCTAACCTAATGATTATGATTGTTATTATTGTTGTTTATCGGAACATCGTTTTATTTGTATTAAATAGATACAACCGAAATAAATAAAATGTAGTTGTTCGTAAATGGACCTACATTTATTAAGAGCACATGGACCTTAATACGAGTGTTCGCAAATAACACCAAAATGTGGTTGTTCGCATCTGAAACGTTCGCAAATAAAACGACACCAAGACAAACAATTTACTCAGGTAGAGCGCCCCGTAGAGCACTTCTTACGGTAGAGCACACGCTATACCGGCACCTGAGGATGTTATAGTTTCAGAAAAATGAAAAAATATTGGTTGGTGATTTTCGGGAACAATATGCCGAATCCTGTCTATTTGTCCAACAATTATTTTAATTTGAACTCAATCACATGAAGGCCCATTTTTTACTTTAAAAAATATATATAGTTAATAGCATAGTTGTTACCTTCTTAAGCAGTATTTTCAGTTATTGCATTTCAGACAATGTTACTTAAACTCCTATCTCAGTATCGATTTCAGTGTGTTATTTTAGTCGCATTAAAAAAAAGTATCATGTAAATTTTTTATGTGACCGTAAAACCAAAAATAGCGTATCCATCATTATTTTTGTGAGAGAAAATGCTTCAGATATATTACATTTTGGTAATAAGCAAGTTTTATCACTGGCATACATGTATATATAGGTACATATAATATCATTTTAAGGAAAACATAATTATTGTATATTTGTGGATTGCTGGATCGTGTTTAATACATAATATAACCTAACTGTTTTGTCGATCTAAATAGTGGACGAAACGTCAGATGCTATTAGTTTTTGTCAAGAGGATCTAATAACCTTCAAATAATGGTTAATAGTGTTTTATTAAAAAGAAATTTCTTTAAGGCAGAAACTTGAAACAGGTAAATATAAATTTAAATATAAATATGGAGTCAACAGAAACAACTACTCCGAGGGCTAATACCCCTACCGGCATTGAATTACACTGTTGATTCCGATGGACTCCTAGACGAAAATATAACATATTCAAAAAAGAAGGAATTAAAATCCTTATTCGTCTAAATTTTAAAATCAAAGATCTCACATTTTGAACGCGTCCTAACAAGTAGGCACAACGAACTGAAAGCCACACCCACGACCGGTTTCGACCTATCGGGTCTCATCAGGTGGGCGCTGGCAGAAAGGCCTTTACAGACTATATTGTAAATATAAATATGGAATCAACAGAAACAACTACTAATGCCGGTAGATGTATTTGCCCTCGGAGTAGTGAATTAAAATTTAGACGAATAAGGATTTTAATTCCTTTTTTGAATTTGAAACAGGTATATTTATTATATTTATATTAATTTGTTAAAATCGGCTGGAAATGCAAAGCAATTGGTAGGTACAGTAAACAAAAAAATAAATAACTTCTTAGTTAGGAGACCATTAGTTGTTGACTTTTGCACACTACAGCCGCTACAATTAAGCGTTTAGACTGTAGGTGACAATTTACCTACTCCTTTATTGCATTCCATTATCGTGTTTCCTCATTGCGGCTCATGTTGACCAGCTGTTAATTGAAACTGGCGATAATACAATTACCACTACCACCAACAAGTTAGAACGCAATATGCAACCCGAGTGACTCTCTGAAATAATTTTTTACTTTTAGTTTTTAAAGAACATTTGAAATACCACAATTAGTAGTAAATACCAATAGATGGCGACATATTGCCTGTAATACGATTTTATTTTTTGTTTCGGTAATGTACAAAAACTTACTTTGAATATTCATTACTTATAAACTACAGCTAGGGTGGGGCAACCATTCCTTTTACCCGGTTATCATTTTAAAAACTTGATTAATTACTGAGTCGAATCGTTCAGTCAGTATAAGTACGTAACATTCTTTAATGTATGAATAGCGGGATCAACTTTGAAATATTTCAATTTGACACTAGATTTGATTTAGCCGCTCTCAATAAAGTATATTATAAATTCGTAAGTTGATTTTTTTTTAAATTTAAATTTATAACGGACCAAACTTATTTGCTCAAAAGTCTTTAATAAGTTGGTTGAAGTGCGGAACATTCAAAAGTTGTTCTAATCTTTTCGATCAACTTTTCGATACACTTTTCACGTTGATCTGAAAAGCACAGAAAATTACACGAATGTGCGTCCGGCTATATATAGAAAAAAGATACGTACAAGAGACTGATAAAAAGTAGAGTTCCAAGGTTTAGTCAAAAATATTTGAAAAGTGATTTTGATTTTGTGTAATACCTATATGCCTTTCTACATCTTTTAAAATGTTACATAAATTCGGTATTTATTTGTATGCAAAAATATTTACTTATTAAATTATTCTTTTTATCAAACAAAAGCAATGCCACTATATAATCTCTTTTTGAATCTGACGGGCAGCAATGCAACTGTTTCAAAGCGCGGCCAGCAATGGGACTAAGTGTCTTATATACATTCATTTGAACAGGGACACAATGAGAGTGGACAGGCAATAATAGTCATCCAGTTTATTTATATTCCTAGCAAATTGTTTGAATTTTCCGTCAAATTGATATTCATTCGACTTATGGATTCGATATAATCACTTTAGCCAGACTGCCAAAGTCTCGACTTTAAAGTAATTTCTTCCAGACTCAAAACGCTTTTAAGGAATAATCAAATCTTTCGATTTAAACTTCCAAAGAAGTACTCTGAGAGCTCTCCCACATAATAGACCATCGGAGAACCATGGGGAGACCTAACTATCTATTTGTCTTATGAAATTTTCATTTTAATTCGACCGAAGAAATTCTTGCGTGACTTGTGGCGGAGTGGTGTTGAAAGAGGAAGTTATCCTTCGGGTATATTTTGGCATTTTTGACCAGATATTTATTCTGAATGCTGTTGATGTCTGGCAAACTGAGTCACTGTTGATCTTGACTCCTGATTTGCCAAACCAACGTCTATTTTATTGAAAGAAAAAGTAAGACCAAGTTTTTAAGGGGAGGTCTTTTGATTCTGAACATTTATGGCCAAATATCTGTGGAGTTATTTGATTCAATATGATTTACTGGTCAGAGTTTCTCTCTTGGCTAAGATGTCCAAAATTTTTCCGTTTTTTTTTTCGGCCGTAAGTGCCATTATCTGGCCTGTCATAAACGAATCGGTAAGGTTAGTTTGACATTCTATGTTTTGATTCCATCTATTAACATAAAGTGTGATAGATGACTACATAATGATTCATTCTATGTTAAAAAAATACAATCAAATCGACTAAATAATCCAGGTAATAATTTGCCCATTTATTGTCTTCGTAACTGTCTTGCATTCAAGAAAATGAATTAAATTTCAGTAGCCACTAGAAAAATTATTATAATTATAATCCTTAATTTTAAATTTTTGTACCAATTAATCTCGATGACATTACAAACGTTACTCTAAAACAGAGATTTAACATATCCCCTGCATATTGTGGTACATATAATAGAGAAGCATTTGTGAAACATGTTTTTCGGGATTACAATCTAAAACATCCAGAATTTAAATGAATAAATTATGCTGGTCCGGCCGAGCAGTGTTATTATTCGTGCATGCCTTGTCATGTGGACAACTACAAATGCTTGCCTACAGAGTAAATTCATTTAAAGCATTATTACGATTTATACATGCCAAGTTCTATCTGTATATCAACCGAGACCACTACCCATAATTAGATTAGACTTCGGAATAAAGGTTTAATATCTAGCTGTAAGGGTAAAAGGTGATCTTTGACCATCTCGTAATGAAAAATGTATGTTATTTACATAAATAAATCTGTAGGCAAGAATTTTTCCCTTCTATTGTTTTATCGTAGGACAAGAAGAACCAGCTTCTATTAACAAATATTCGGCTTTTTTGGTAAGTGAAAATATATTAAATAACTTATTTTAAATACACACACGGCAGTTGTTGAACTGTAGTGCTGTAAAAGGTCATTTCAAAGCAAAAACAATAACTAGTACGTTGCGAATTCCAAAAACAAAAATAGCAGTAAAATAAATAACAGGTAAATCAGGAAATTTAACAAAATATCTTTCCAAAAGTATTAAAAATTATTTCGTTGTAACTGTTATATTTCATACATTTTTATGCCTTTCTTCTGTGATAAGTATATACATATATAAATATATTGGTAAAAATACCAATACTTAACCTAACCTAATTCGAACCTAACCTAACCTAACCTAATTACAGTTTTATCGACATTTTTCGATTATGTTAGACAATATTACGTTAGCTTATTTTGCACACTTTTAGGGTTGATAAAATTTTCCAATGGTACATTTAAAATGGGAGAAGGATATTTTACCTATTGTAATATACATTTCAAAACGGATGTTGTATATTCAATTTCCTGATAATAAAGAATTACAACTAAAAATTTATAAACAAATTAGCACATACTTACTATGATTTAAGTTAGGTTATATCATAACAGGTCGAGTTAGGTTAAGTTATATATCAAATAATAGCTCAAGTAATGATTATAAATGTTGAGGTTTGTTAAAATCAAATTAATTCGTTAATTGTTAGTAGCAATGGTATTGTTATTAATTTAATTTACCTTATCCCCTCTTTTAAAATCGATCACTTAAGCTGCTATATAAAACTGTGAGTTTAATCATAATTGTGATCCGTTACGTGCTCTGCACTCCCCTATCGATAATAGCATAATAGCTGAAACAGTATTGTTAAGATACAACAAAAAAGTTTTCGTAAAACAAACCAAACGACATTAAATTAATATGGAATTAATATGAATGAAATTACGTAACTACGGGATCAATTTATAAATTAATTAACTATTATAATCACGAATAATTATTTTAAAAAAAGTATCTGTTTGATTTGATGATAAAATTAAAAAATTGTTCTCATCGGTTGTACTGCTGTACCACATTAATTCGAAGGAACACCAAGTTCTTTAAAATAAACACACACGATACTGTGAATACATTTATTTACAACAAAACTTGGAGATATGTCTAAAGGAAGACCGTTTTTGAAATACATTTATAATGATTGTTTATGAGTTATTATTCCTAAGCTAGTCGAAAGCGGACTCCCTTCTCATCCTAAATTTGGATAGTTATATTACCTTCCAAAATGGAAGGGAGTAAAAAGTATATAATGTACAAATATAATTATATAAACAAGTAGATAACTTGTTGGCCTAGGTATCAATTACCTATACCAATAAAATATTTGTTTGTAGATAAACAAGTATTGGATGACTGGTTATTGACACGAAACCAGATTTTAGAAATTTCCTACTGAACAATGGACCTGAAGGGTAGTCATAAACTTACTCACTATTCTTAACTATTTACATTTTACAACTATATTTACAACGAATTCTTTAATATGGTTTTACCCCATACCTAAATACCTTAGAGTAATAACCTAAAATAACTATGCTATACTGTACACAAATATTAAACAACCCTTATTACTACCTAAATCTTATCTTTATTTTTATATTTTAAAGTACTGTATAGAATTCGGCAAATTTCTTTTGTGCCAAAACAGCATCTACATAAATTACTCATTATAAACTTGTTGAAATTTACAAATTATCACATAATTTGGACCCTGTCACTTGTCCACCACATTGACCTTTTGAAACTTGTATTTTTTTATTTGTGATTCAAAAATATGTGATTGCAACACATAAGTTCGTGAGATAGGGACATCCCGAGTTTTCACGAAAAAATTTGTATCCTCGTTGTCATTCTCCAACTAGAATTTTTTAAAACAAGCGATTCGGTAGTTAATTTATATTTGAGGCAATTACATCCTTTGTTTCTGAATTTCAGAATTTTCTTGAAAAAAATTGCTACACCCTTATAGCCGAAATTTCCCAATGTTCTGTAGTTCTTTAGTGACTGCGCTTATATTATAAAATCCCCAGACCTTCAAACCATTTTACCTAACCTCACCTGAGAGAAGTTAAAATAGAAGAGGGTATAAATTTTGAAAGTCTCAAGAACCTTTATGTAGTTTAGATCACTATCTGCTAAGATCATGAAGTAAACACTTTTCCTGCATAGGCGTAACACCTACCCACCCACGATTCCTGCAAGGAGGCCGAAGAGGGCCTTACGCCTTACCCTTCGGCTTTGCACCACAGTGTAGGTCGGAGGTTGGTGGGAATGAAACACAAAAAAGTTTTTTTTTCAGTAATTTATCGACGGTACCTATGGTGTGGTGATGAAATCCAATAATATCGAAATCGCGATATACATCTGGTAATTTCGATAAATTTCTAATAAGAATTAAACGTTCTTTTTTAATTTATCGTAATTATTAGTTATATTATGTTGAATTATTTCCATTGAAACATTTAAAAGCAGTATCTTTTCATTTATGATCTTTGTATATGTGTAAGTGATGAAGGTGATCTAAAATAAATAAATATTTTACTATTAAAAAGTGAAGGTGGTTTGTAAATTTCCAGATAAAATTTAAAAAAAATAATAAAAGAAAACTGTGTTCGAAATTGAATAGTAGGAGTTGATAAAATTAACTAAATCATTATGACTGCTTTTACACAAAATGTTGGCAAATTATACACTGGTTATTTGTTTTTATGTGAAATGTAAATTATAAGGTTGTACGATATTCTCGGAAAAGCAAATCGGTAGTAAAATAGTATTACTTGTCAGCAAAGATCGATTGTATGTTAATGGAGAGAAGTTTATTAGCTTTTTGAACAAGATATGATGCCATAAAAGTGTAAAAGTCGTAACTTTTCCAGGTAGCATCCTAAAACTGTGCAAGTTTAAAATTATGCCGTCGTTTAAAATTCTTTTCAGAAGAGAATTTGTGATTTTTAGTGTTACTTTATTCAAAATCACATGGTAGTAGAATATATAAGCATTTATTACATATAAAAGGTAAGTTCTTTGTAATAAAACTTGCCAAATTAAACAATTTTCAGAATTCTGAGTATTTTTTACATACTACATTCTTAATATACCATATACGACTGCCTTACACTTTTATAAATATAACTTATTAAGAAATAAAACAATGTAATGTTTACATCAATTTATTAGTCTACTCGACAATTGTTTCGGTGGATACTACCATTATCAAGAGTATTTACTTAATACTGGATATTAATTTATACTTGCTACTTACCGCCTATACAGGAAGAGTGTGGAATGTATCGAGCTAAGTTCTGTTTGGTTGTTTACTAAATTTAATTTTGCATCTCTGGCTTTCTTAATTTCTAAATTTTCTAGTACAGTTAGTTTTATGTCTTTATTAATATTTGAATAGAGTATTTTAGTGTAGTATATATCTAAATTATGGTGGGAAGTTGTATAGTGGTTAGGAATTCCTGTTTTCTGTTCTCTTTTATTTATACTATATAGATGCTCTTTTAGACGTGTTATTGCCCTTCCACTTTGTCCTATATAAGTAGCATTACATGATTGACAAACTAATTGATATATACCGCTCTTTCCTCTTATATCTTTTTTGGGTTTATAGTTAACTAGGGTTTTTCTATTGGTTTCTACTTCCTGTAAGTTGAATTTCTTTAATCTGTTCTTTATTTTGAATGTTAAATTGTTAACAAAGTTTAGCGAACAATACATCTGTTGCTTTGCTTTTGTTTCCAGGCTGTTATTATATAATAACATTGACACTATTTCTTTTTTTAAATATTTATTATCTTATCTATTAAAGACGGGTTGAAACCGTTATTTTTGGCTATGGTTTTTATTATGCTTAGTTCTGTTTTAAAATCTTTGTCTCATAATGGCACATTTAAAAATCTGCGAATGAGGGCATGAAAGACTGCCTGTTTTGTTTGTTTAGGATGATAAGAATCAAAAGTATAACAGTATCTGTATAAGTTGGGTTTTTTGAAATTTAAAGTGTTATAATAATGCATAATCCAAGTCCAAAAAGTTTAATTTCTTTTCTCTTTCGTTTTCTAAAGTAAAATTAATATTATTATCTAAGGAATTTTCAAATTTCAGGAATAGATCCAATTGTCTATTACTGCCAGTCCATCATCAATATGTCGATGGTAGGAAAATACATGTTTAATTAAATGATTATCAGAAGAGAATAATATTTTTTCAAAATGAGACATAAATTTCTGCCAATATAGGGGATAATGGTGACCCCATAAGGAGTCCGTTGTTTTGCTTATAAAACTTATTTTGAATGTTAATGTAATTTTGTTTCAAACATAATTCTAATATTGTTAATATTAAATTTATTAATAATTATTATTTTGTCAATCATGTAATGCTATCTATATAGGACAGAGTGGAAAGGCAATAGAAACACGACTATAAGAGCATCTATACAGTATAAATAAAAGAGAACAAAAAACAGGAATTCCTAACCATCTATAACTTCCCATCATAATTTAGATATAGACCACACTAAAATACTTCATTCAAATATTAATAAAGGCAGAAAACTAACTTTACTGAAAAATTTAGAAATTAAGAAAGCCAAAGATGCAAAATTAAATTTATTAAACAACCAAACAGAACTTGACTCGATACATTCCACAATCCTCCCGTATAGGTGGTAAGCAGCAAGTATAAATTAAAAGCCACACTTTGTAAACTTTAGTAATAAGTAAATACTCTTGATAATGGTAGTATCCACCGAAACAATTGTCGAGTAGACTAATAAATTGGTGTAAAAATTACTTTGTTTTATTTCTTAATAAGTTATATACTATGTTTCACAAAAAGTATACCGTAGAAAGTTTGTTGTTTTATAAATATTCCGAAGTTCATATTTAATAGATTTAGGAATCATTTCAATAAATAAACAATACATAATTACTAAATCAAAAACTTACAACTGAAGCACGTTTACTTCCATTTTAGTGTCTAAAACCAATTGAGTAAATCAATAACAATAACTGTATATGTATACTATGGCTTTATTACAAACATGAAATAATAGCTCATTGTTTCTCTGGAATAACATTGCGCATAGAAATTAATCCTCTGTTTGCTGTGAAAACACGAGTGGTATTTTTTCAATTTTGATTATTTAACGAAGTGAATGGAAACTCCGATATATATAATATACAAACACTTCATTTACAAATTACAACTTTAATATTAATGAAGAGATAGCAAATATACTGCGAAAATGTACAAACTGAGGTCCAACACGTAACTCTATAAACAAACAAAAAAACTTTTGCGTGTTTTATTCCCAACATCTATTTATGTAATAGTGGCGAATAATAATAAATCATTGTGTACCTATTGTGTCTGCACGTACACTTTTATTGTAGTTGGTATTTACGAAATTTCGATTTACAAAAATTAAAAAAGCATTTTCAGAACGCAAAACATTTACAATGCCATTGTCTATTTACCTACATTCCCTACAAACATTGTAAAACAGTTGATTGGTTCTTGAAAATATTTGAATTTAAAAGGTAACTATAAACTATTTTAAATGTTGCCTTTTGGGCGTGGTAAATGGTTAAAAATTTATTTTCGGTTATTGTTATGGTTTACACTGTAACACTGGATACCGTTACGTTTTTACGCCTAAAAGTGATTTTCTCCTTATTAACATTGAAACGGAGGAATCAATATCGAATTTTACTGAAAATATTCATAGACAGATACGCTGGTGGATAATAAGGATAAGGAAATCAAAGAATAAATATAATCTACATTCAATATCGTAAATCCTGTAAACAGATAAAGCCGCTTTATCGTTTATTCATCTCTGAACAATTTCTCTATGATAAGAAGAAGATGTCTATGAGAAGAAATGTGCAATTTTATCTATTGAGAAAAATCTTTTCCGATTATATATTTCAACAATAGCCGGAAACTAAAAGGAAAACCAAAATACCCGACTGCGTAAAGAACGAATAAAAATATAATACCACGTTTCTCATCCTTGACAAAGCACTAAAGGAGGATTAAAATTATACCTAGTAGATTTTCCAAATTTCATGATGTTTGCTACTCAATTTTCGTGTGTTTTCCATCATATCTACATTAAAAGCCTCTCGCGGCGTATTATTATTTTATAGCATAAATTGCTAACAAATACACGAGAAACATAACTCTGACTTTGTTTTGCTAATTTGGTAGTGAAATGTTCACATACAACCATATTTTATGGAATAAACGTCTTCACTGCAACACAAATTCATATTTTGTTAGTACATGAACGTAGATACTTCTTCTACACTTTTATAGCATTTATTTTAAAAGGAGAAGATTGAAACTTATCATTTGAAAGGCAGGTAGTGTGCTGTAGTTGTGCACAAAATAGAAATCATTTGTATAATTATGTTCAACTTTTAAATACGAGGGTGTATCAAATACAAACGGGGTTGATTTTGTAAAAATTTCGAACTATATTTAATTAGACTTCGATATATATATTATTTTTCTACACAGTCTCCTGCCTTAAAAATACATTTTTCCTATCGGATTGAGAGCTTTTTTATGCTATCATCGTAGAAACTCTTCCGACGTTCTTGCACAAATGCTTTCACTGTGTTGTTCTTATGGAAACGTTGACCTCTAAGCGCTTCTTTTAGGGGCTCAAAAAGATGGAAGTCACAAGGGGACAAGTCGATGCTATATGGCGGATATTCCAGCGTTTCCCAGCCTTTGCGTTGTCATGACACTTCAGACCGATTACTTCTTCCTTTTCCTTCGAAATGACAATTTCACGACATCCAGTAGATCACAATAATATTGTGTATTCATCATGCGTCGATCATGGAGAAAGTCAAAGAAAAAAGCACATTGTTTCTGTTACACTTGTCCCTGGGCGACGAGCATGGCTCTCGTTCTCGACCTTCTCACGGCTTACAGAAAATTCCTTATGTCTTGTAAACACCCGAGTTCTTGGGGTGTTGTCCCCGAACTGTGCCTGTAACCGCTGCAAAATTTTGGTTGGATTCAGCCCCTCCTTGGCCAAAAACTTAATAATAATCCGTTGCCCAATGGAGACAGGCATTTCTGTCTCACTCATTGTTTCTTTTCGTACTAAAGCGACTCTAGCGAATTGCGGTTGGTTATCCCTTCTCCCTAGGTCTATAGGCCATCTTCGCATCTACTACTACCAGGTCACTGACAGCCCCGTTTTTATTTGATACACCCTCGTAGTTATGATTTACAAAAGATGTAGCGCTGACTGCGTAAGCTTTCAACGGGTTCTTTCTGTGGAAGAAATAGTTTTTTTTATTGCTTTATTTTACTAAAATGGACTTTCACCATAACCATAACCTAATCTAATCCACCAGTTGCGAAGCTATGCAGTGCTATGCATTATTTGGCAGAAATCCAACTTATTAGAGTGAGATATTATAGTAATTTCCTATCCGCTTGCAATTGACCTTTTTACTTTTATATTCCCTTTAAAATCAGTAGAGAGTAAAATGTATATTGTTGTATATTTACGTATATGTAAGTATATAAACATTTTTGATCAAGACCGGTTTAATAAATAATTATCACTATTTAAAATTTTATTCTCGTTATTGTATGAACGCAAGTTGTAAAGAAGCTGTTTCAAAAACAAATTCCTGGTGATGTTAATTTTTTATCAGTACAAGAACAAGTTAAATTTTTGTTGGTATTTTCAAGTATATCTGTCAGATAGAAGCAAAAAAGTAGAAAACTTTAAGGTTAATACTAAATATTCTTCACTCGTTTCTTTTATGGAGATCCAAATGACTGTGATAAATTAATTGATTAATTGATGTGATAACATATTCATACATTTTTGGGTTTAAGTCCGGCGCTATAAAGAAATTAAAAAATAAATTTGAATTATTATACACTTTAGCTTGCGTTACCTTCAAAGAAAATATTTCCAAACCAATAATAAGGAGAAATAAATAACGAATATCATAATTTTAAAAATGTGAACCTTGTACATAGCCCTTGATATCTTCGTACTTTCATCTAACATTACTTTCTAAAAGGTAAAGTATATGCTGAATGAAATGCCAATTTCATTTATTCAAATACATAAATGCCTCCTCGTTTTACAGTTCTAATGTAAATTGCTGCCGTGTGTGTAATCTTAAAAATATCCTTTAAATATGCTTAATAAATAAAATAATTGTTTCCATTCATTTTTTTTATCCATAATTGCATAATTTCCATGTTTAGCATCTGGAAACAGGATTTTTTTGCTATTTCCAAAGGCATGTATATTTTCTATTCAGTATTTTATCAATCATCGTTTGTTTTTTTGAGTTCTCTATTACGTTTTTACATATGTTTCTTAATGTTTTTTATTCTCATCGTTATATTATTAATTATTATTTTAATCTAATATATAGATATTAAATTATTATTAATATAATAATAACATTAAACAGAAGAATAAAACTTATATCAGAATGGCAAGAACTTTTTCCTATTCTGTTTGCTGCATGCAAAGTCGACATTTTCAGCTTCTGTTATTCCCTTGCATACGTAGAATACATACCTAATACTCGATGAAAACATTACAAATTGAGTAATACGTTTATTACTTTTTACACAATTGTTAATTATTTTTATGGTCACCTTTTCCATTAAACTTTGATATAATATAAAGAAGACGGAATATAATTAATACAGTAACGACTTTTGGTATGTAATCAACGGGGGTGTACGTTCAAATATATATTCAAGAAAAAGGAATAGACATTTGCTTATGTTTAATTTTTAATACGACAGTATAAAAAATCTGATTGCATTCCTCTAATTAATTCTTGTAACATTACACGTCAGTGGTGGATTTACCAGTAGGCTGAGTAAGCTGGAGCCTAGGGCGCCAGATTTTACGGGGCGGCAAATTTGGCCCAATTTTTCTTTTATCTTACACAAATAAAATAAAAAATTATTATATACTCCAAGAAACGAGTGACAAAAATTTTAATATATTAATAATGCACAGTATACTGAACACTCTTACGTCCGTAATTCGTATACAAAAGATTACTAAACGCACTGTGAAATATAGGTACTTATACGATCATGAATTTTTAAAATATTCCAATAGCATTTTAATAATAATTACAATTTAAATTTAGTAATTTTTACCCATTTTTTAAATTAAATGGGTACTACTTTAAACTATAAAAATGATATTTAACGTGTAATAATGTGGGTTGCAAAAATAATTTAGAAACTGACACAACTATCCCCTAGTCCACAATCATACTAATAACGGGAAAAAGCCGACGTAATGAGGACGATAGAACACAAATCATAAAGTTGCAATTTCAGAATCAATATGATTGTGAACTAAACTAGAGTATTGAATTACAAAGATCAGTAGGGGCGGCAAAAATTGAATAGCCTCCTAGCGGAAAATTTGTAAATCCGCCACTGTTACACGTTAAACGTATGTGTCAGGTAACAAAAGTACCTGAATTTCAGATTACGATAAGGGAAGACAATCCCTAGACAAATGTTTGTTAGAATAGGAATAGAAATATTCACCTCTTAAAGAACAATAAATAACCACAGACAAAGCATTAAATACTATCTGTAGATAGATAATTTTAACATGCTTCCCCTGTTGTAGAATGTCAAAACGATTTCATTCATAATTTATTTTAATATTTTTAGATAGTTAAAAAAGATATCGACAGAATCACAATTTTAGTATGCCTCATTCAAATAGCAGAAATTAAAACATGATTACGTATAGAATAATAATGTATGCTTATGTCTTTGACACTATCCGATGTATAATTACTTTTGCACCCCCTTGTCTTGTCCTCGCCCGGGCAGATTGTTTTGCTTAGCTGGTGTCTTTACTGGCGTCGTTGACTTCTAACCCGTTTGGATAAGGGACTCCTTTACAATTTACACAACTGAAGTTCTCAAATATCTAAAACTTGTTTTATATAATTTATTCTACAAAACGGACAAAAGCGCATAATTGCAATTTGATTTAAATTACTGTAAATATTCATGAGTACCTAACCTCTTTTCATACTTGCATTCCATTTTTCTCTAAATATTTAATCCAATATTAAATATTCTTCTTTCTATTATAGTTTACGATCAGTAACACCGAATGGGAATGATGTACTCTTTGTTGGATATGCAACAATTCTTTTTATACCCCCACATGGGTACCTATTATATGTCAGTATAATTCCGCTCACCACCGCTGTACTCTTGCATATTCCACAAACTCATACAATAAAAACTTGCAATTTGTATACAGCTTCTCTGTATCTGATTACAATTTTTCGTGTATTTTGCTATATTATTATTTAAATTTTATGTATTCTGCAACCCCGTAGCTCTTATATGAAATATAATATAAAAATAAACATTTGATTCAATTTTAAGGACAATTATTTTATATAATATCTTACATCAAGGGAAAGACAGAACGTTAGTTTTATGTACGACTGTAAATGCATGGCCTGCATGTCATTTTGCTAAAAATGCTTACTTATGGTGCAACTTCTGTTAATTCAAAATTATTTGGAACACTCGAAATAAGTATTATAGCAAAATAACGTCGTCGTCATGTCTAAATCATCTCAGGACATTAAAACGGCATATTTCTGGTCAATTAATTATTACAATTAAACTATTATGAATTAATATTTAGCTTCTAATCCGTTTTGATTTAAGTAACCACTTAACTACACCACTGTATTAGATATTCACACGTATCAATCCTTGACAGATTTTAATTGAATTCATGGCTCACACAGTTTATGTGGACAATTGTATTTGATGTAAGCAAACATAACAGGTGACTATACCGCGAGGTGCTTAAAACAGGCAAAAAAAGAAACTTTTGTCTGATTCATTCCCACCAGCTACTCGCTCGTGTTGGTGGGCGGACAGTTTCTCCGACCTACCCTGTGGTGCAAAGCCGGAAGGTAGGGCGTAAGGTCTTCTTCAGCCTCCTTTCAGGATGTGGTTAGGGAGAGAAAGATGAGACGGACGAAATGAAGACAGAAGAGAAGTGAAAGATTTATCTGTGGAATATTACAGCCCCAGCATTGCCTAAGTAATCTAAGGAAATTACGGAAAAACTTGAACCAGAGAAACCGGACCCGGGTTCGAACCGGTGACCTCCCGAATGCTATGCAATGATCTTGAGCAATAGACCACGCCGCTCGGCACAGGCAATTCATAGATTCAGTTACCCGACGCCACTGTATCTTGAACGAGGAAACTAAGAAGCCATCGTTATCTTCAATGATAATGTTCGGCAAAGTTTCGCACGAAACGTCTGGAATTAAAAACTCCACAGTGTGGTATCCGATTTGAACCCCTTATAGAATCATTCATAAGAAGTCATTCACTTATTACTTATTTTCTTATTATTTTTATTATAATTAATATAGAACATAATAAATAACACAAACTCCATCGCCAAAATACGACACTAAACTTCCAAAGTACTTTTCTGTAACAAGATTACATTATTCAAGGAATGAAGAGAACTGAATTAATGTATATTATATATATTATTTATTTTTTTTTGAACTATTATTAATTTCTTTAAGAAATATCAATACTTATTTTATTTACCAGAATAAAGCAGTTTTATTCATTGGACTAAAAGAACATTAAAACATGTATGCACATCGTAATTGTGTGCCAGTCGGTGCAACAGCACATGGTATAGGCTCTGAAATTTCGTTTTTGATCTGGTCACAGTCAATCGCATCAGTTCGATAGTTGTAGGAGTGTACAAGCCCCGGCTGTCGTACGTTATAATCGTCATCAGCCGTACCAATAATAAAATTGAAGAGACTTACTTCTAATACCACAGACAATTTTGAAAAACGGACACGTATTTTACCAATATTTAATTTTATTATTGTTTACCACAGTCTCCAATACCAATATTCTATACAGTTGAAATGCATGTACTAGAATCTCCCTATGGTCGGTTAAATTTATTCCTGTAGTGTAAAGCGTTATAGAGAAGGAGACGTTAAAGGAAGCTGATAGGTAGAAGCACACGTTAACTTATGACTAGGAATGTATCAATTTACCGGTAGAAAAATAAATACCGAATAAAACAATTACTTTAATTTGAACATTCCTCATTAAAATACACTTAAATAATATTTTATACAAAATTCCGAACGACCGTGCTTTGTAATATGCTGTTATTTATTATTCGACCCTCAAAAATATAAAGGATACCGTTATTGACGCAAGACAGTTATCTTCATGAAAATACATTTCATAATATTAAAATATAAACCTGTTTGCGTTTCATTCCCACCAGCTACTCGTGCTGGTGGACGGGCAGTCCCTCCGACCTACACTGCAGTGCAAAGCCGGAGGGTAGAGCGTAAGGCTCTCTTCAGCCTCCTTGCAGAAATCATGGGAATGGGTGAGTGGTGTGGTTAGGAAGAGAAAGATGAGACAAAATGAAGACATAAGAGAAGTGAATGATTATCTGTGGAATATTACTGCCCCTGCATTTGCCTAAGTGATTCAAGGAAACCACAGAAAACTTGGACCAGAGCAGCCGGACCCGAGTTCGAACCGGTGACCTTCCGAATGCTAAGCAATGATCTAGAGCACTAGACTACACTGCTCGGTCCCATGATATTAATAACTCCTGTCGAAACGCTGTTAAGACGTAACTGCTTCTTTGTCAAATTCACAGTTCCTGCATTATTTATTTATGTCTAGTATGTGTCTTATTTCAACAATAACATTATCACTGCACGATTTTATCAAACACAACCGCCAATTGTTGTCTCTTAACTCAAATGCTTTTTGAATGTTCCTACGAATCATTGTCTATTATTTCCACTTTCTGGTATAGTTACAAGTAGAAAGGGGTCTGTAGTAAAAACCAAAATGAAGAACTTCGGTAAATGACCTAAAATACCAAATGAGTGATTTTTGCACAACATGATTAAAAAATACAAATTTTCTTCACATTTTATAGCCTTAGTGGGAGGTAAACGTAATATAAATGACATAACATTATTGGATTTAGAGAAACAACACAATGTTAATCAAGCCCATAACACACAATAAGAATATATACCTATACACTTGCACCTTGTGACTTTACTAAGTGTTCTGGTTAATTAAACATACTGTGATGTCTTAAAGGTTCTTCAACTTCAGAAATACTCTCTACGTGGAATAAATTTAGAAACATCATTCTGCTATAGAGAAATAATATATATATATGGCAGTCCGTAACGCTCATTGGTAACGGTAATCTTTTCCAGCATTTTATTTCTCAAATAGTCAAAATTCAACGCCACACAAGAATTTTTACTTCAAATGAAACCTTCCCTGGAAAGTAAGACAGCAGTAAACATGATAAGCGATTAAAAAAATTACTCTGATGGGATTAGGTAAATTTACGAATATTGGTGACTGTACCTAGCACAATTACAGTTTATAAGCAAACGACTGTAAATATATAAAACAAAATTTTTCGTATACATTCATATATTCCAACTATTCATCCACGTTGATAAATAATATTTAATACGTAAATTATGAAAAGACATCGTCAGAGAAGACATAAATTTGGGAAGTTAAATCTATATAGGAGAATAAAAATTCTGTATTTCAGAAAACACCAGCATTACAGTTGTAAAAATTAATGTTCAGACTTTTTTAGAAATATATTACTAACGCTTCATACTTCTGATGAAACAATTGTAAAGTGTTTTTAATATATTTTGTGGAAATTAACATCAACTTTTATTTATTTTAAACTGATACTATGAGTTTCCATCAAGCAAATTTAGATACAATTAATTATATTTCAAAAATTTAATTAAGACGTTCTATATTTTTTAGAAAAAAAATTATATCGCAGAAACAGAAGATGAAAACTTCATCATTTTGCAATTTAAAGAGCGATAACTAAAGGAGAAAGTACAGAACATTAAGTTCTTAATCAACAATTTAATGTTTTTTATTAATGTTAGATTGTGAATAAATGCCAAAGCTCGAAAATAGTTAACGACACTCAACTTTTTTTGGTAAAGAATAAAAACACGTTGGCTACTAAAAACTTGACATATATAATTTATCCAAAACAGAAGGAATTAAAATCCTTATTCGTCTAAATATTAAGATCAATGATCTCAAATTTTGAACGCGTCCTACCAAGTAGGCACAACGAACCGAAGCCATATCCCACGACCGGTTTCGACCTATCGGGTCTCATCAGGTGGGCGCTGGCAAAAATTCCTTTACAGGCTATATTATAAATATAAATATATAATTGATTGTATCTGCCGTTACTTAATGGAAAATCGTATTATTTAATTATAGTTTTATTTTTAATTGTCTTTACAATTGTTTTACCCTACAAGGGCATCTTCAGAAGACTTATAAGGGATAATGTTTACATTATTCTTACATATATTGGTACAGTAGGTAGTGGTGTAGCAGAGGTGATTTTTACCAGTTTATTTAAATTTGTTAATTCGTATATGTTTTCTATTTCATTCAAAATAAGCTCACTGCTTTGTTTACTGTATTTTTTAATTTCGTAAGATTCCAAAATGTTAAGTTTTTTACTTTTCTCTAAAGAATGTAAAATACTAAAATTATCTTTTATATTAAATTTACGGTTTTCGACAAATTTGTTTCGGCCGAATAAGGCGATTTACAAAAGAAATACAATTGATTACTCAAATTAAGAACTACTCGCTGCTATTTAAGTAATTACAAATTGAAATGTAGAAGGGGGGAGCTATATGCGGTTAGTTCTAATTAATTGTTAACTATGTTAAGGTTATTTAATATAGCTTTCTTAATTTCATAATTTTCTAAAAGAGACAATTTTCTTGATTTGGGAACGTTTGAATGTAGAAGTTTGAAATTATTTACATCCAGAGAATGACCTAATGTTCAGCTATTCCACTGGAAGTACATTTTTTGTTTCTTATAGCCGCATTATGTTCTGAAATGCGTTTACCGATAGCCCTGTCTTATTGTCCAATGTATGTAACGTCACAATTGTTACAAAAACATTATAGATACCCGATTCTTTAGACTGGGGAACACTAACTTTAAGATTACATATCATTAAACTAAGATTAATGGAGTTAGTTTCGATTATATTTCAGTTGAACTTATTTTGTAAAAGAAATTTGTATTCATAGCTAAAATTAGACAAAAGAAGAACAAAGGGAAGAACTGTTGTACAATATGGTAGAAACTTGTTTTTTCAGCTTTTTATTTAGTAATTTATCAATAGTCAAGGGGGAATAACCATTGGCAAAAGCAATATATTTAATAGTTGATAACTCTGTATTGAAATCTGTATTTGATAATGGTATGTTAATCAGTCTATTTAGTAGGGAATGAAATACTGAATGCTTTACTTGTTTGGGATGTGAAGAATTTGCCGGAATAACTGTGTGAGTTGTAGTAAGTTTACGAAAGATATTAAAAACAAATTTATTTGTTTCTTTTTTCAAAGATATGTCCAAGAAATTGATACTATTGTTGACTTCTTCTTCGATCGTATAAGAGAAGAAGTATAAGGAAATTATCTAATTGACGTTCTGTACCTTTCCATACACAGAAGATATCTTCAACATATCTATACCATGTATGGACTTATTAACGGATTTACCAAACTAAATAATTTTCTTTCAAAATCAGCCATAATCACTTCAGCCAATACAGGTGATAAAGGCGACCAAATAGGGAGGCCCTCTAATTTCCGGTAAAACCTCTCGTTAAATGTGAAATAATTCTGTTCCAAACAGATCTCTAACAAATTAAGTAAATCATTACTAAGAATAGGTTTCGAATGTTTTTTGAAATATGAAGTTCTAAAATATTAAATATTTTTTTAGTGGGAATGGACGTAAAAAAACTATTAACATCGAAGGACACTAATATGCATCTACTAGGTAGAACGACTTTTTTCAGTTTATCATTTAAAATTAGAGAATTTTTGACACTATGGGGTGAAAAGAACGAGAATATTTTTAGTAAAATCTTGTTGGTAATTTGGCTAATTTATACGCAGGTGCCTTAATATACGAGACAACAGGTCGTAATGGAATATCTATTTTGTGGATTTTCGGGAGGCCGTACAAAGATGGGGCAAAGGGATTTAAATTTTTTAGGGTGAAGGTATTGGATGGTAACCAGGTGTTATTAGAGTTAAACAGATTGTAAATTACTTTCCGAAAGTTATCTGTGGGATCCTTTTTCAATAATTCAAAAGATGGAGAATTTAACAAATCTGATAATTTTTGTGTATAAAAAATTCTATCTAAGATTACAACCGAATTCCCTTTGTCAGCTTTACTTATAATTAATTATTTATCTATATATTTTTGTTTAAGTGATTTTATAATATTCAATTCTAATTTTGCCGAAAAATTGACTGAATTATTTATAGTGAATTTAGATTTTTTTTAGTTAAAGATGTAAAGTTGTAGATACAAAATTATTACAAACCAAGTCTATATCTAAGCCTAAATTGACTATGACTCGTTTAAAATGGCCTTAAATGGTCTTATTAAGCCGAAATAAATTTGTTGAGTTGATAAATAAAATAGTGAAACTTGTCCTTTTATTTTCTTTTTTGTGCTCTGTAAAAATGCAGTTTCACAAAATATGCACCACTTCTACCTTAAATTTCAGTAAAAATAATGCTAGAGAACCAGTTGACGACAGGAAAATATATATAATAACCTTTTTTTTATTTTTCGGGATAGAGGGGAATTATTAATTCGAAAGACACCCTGCCGTTTGTACAACTGGGTAGTGTTGGATTTCCTCTCAGAAAGGACCTACCAACTAAAACCCCTCTACCTCAAGCCGTTATAAGTCCACTTCGGCCGATGTTCTTGCTAACTTACATACTATTTTTATACACTACAAATATTTTGAGGGGATACATCTGTGAAATGATCCTTAACTTACCACCGGTAGTGTAATAAAAAAGAATATTGAAAAAATTTGAAAGTCAGTGACAATTTCTAGGTAACCGAAAAATAGTTACTGGCTTGAAATTAATGAAACTGTAACGAAATGTATGATTACTTAAGTACTATTTGATCTAATTATAAAATAGATGATATTGACTAAACGAAGAAGAAGAACATAATAAAATGTAAATGCTACTTAACAATAAATTTTGTTTACGTATGAATATAAGCTGCGAATTCATAGGAACCTTCATAAGTTTCTTGTCAAACATTACAAAATACTACAATTAACAATATATACCACGAATAACTTGATATTAGTCATTTAATACGTTTTTCACTATTTCTCAAAAATCCAATTTTATGGGTTACAAACGGAGTGTGTGAAAGCTTTGTATCACATAAACGGAAGGTAAATACTGATATTTATCTAGACCTTGTGTTGCGTTGAGAATAAAATTGCACATATTTCACTTTGTACAACAATCCAATTTCAGGGATAACAGTCGAGAAACATTGTCTTTCCTCGAGTTTCAGCAAAATTCATAAACTACGCTTGAGTACTCGGAAACAAGAAGCAAGCAAAATGCTTCAAGTGTGACTCATCCTGCAGGATAAGGCAAATTTTATGCATAAGTTCAAAAATTAACTACAGAATGTAGCGGTACAAAATTCTCAATTTCAGTTTCGGAGATGAAAACTGAATATTAAACGTAGAAAATTACAAAACAATTCACATTAAAAGTTTGATTTTTTGAAGATTGTCCCTTTCGTACTTATTTTAAAAAAGAATTGACGGTTAGTTGTTAGTACAAAGCTTTACTTATTAAATTTCCTTGGAGTTTTAGTATGTAGTGTAAGTGTATTCAGAAGTCGAATATCTTCAGCACATGATAACAGAATATACGATATAATTTTTCTCTTCAAATAAGATACATATTTTTCACTTTTTGTGTACATTATGTACACATTATTGTTACTTTTCAGTATTAATTAACAGGAGGGCCGAAAAGTTCGTAGGCTAGTATAGAAAAAATTATTATTTTTTTTTTGATATAATTTGATATTATTATTCAATATAGTTCCCTTCGAGGGCGATACAACGATTATAGCGGTCATACAATTTTTCGATACCATTTTTATAATACGATTTGTCTTTAGCCTCAAAATAGGATTCAGTTTTGGTGATTACGATTACCTCTTCATCGGCGCGAAATTTCTGTCCAACGAGCATCCTCTTGAGGTCTGAGAACAGAAAAAAGTCGCTAGGAACCAGATCTGGAGAGTATGGTGGATGCGGAAGCAATTCGAAGCCCAATTCATGGAATTTTTCCATCGATTTCATTGATTTATGACATATGTGCATTATCTTGATGAAACAGTACATTATTTTTCTTCAAATGAGACCGCTTTTCCGCGATTGCGTCTTTTAAACGCTCGAATAACGCTACGTGATAGTCACTGTTTACAGTTTTCCCCTTTTTAAGATATTCAATGAAAATTACACCATGAGCATCCCACAATAGTGATGCCATAACCTTGCCAGCCGACTTTTGCGTCTTTCCACGCTTTGGAGTCGGTTCATCACGTGCAGTCCACAGTTCATTCGGCTGACTGTCGATTGGACACAATGTGAAATGATGGAGCTATGTTTCATCCATTGTCACATATCGACGCAAACGCAAAAATTCGGATTTATTACGATTGAACAGCTCTAAACACTACTTAGAATCATCGATCCGTTGTTGTTTTTGATCGATTCTGAGCTCGCGCGGCACCCACTTTATACAGAGCTTTCGCATATCCAAATAATCATTCACGATATGACCAACACGTTCCTTTGATATATTAGGGTCGAGTCTCAGCTATCTCAATCAATTTCACTTTACGGTTATCAAAAATTATTTTGTGGACTTTTTTGATGTTTTCGTCGGTAACAGCCTCTTTGGGGCGTCCACTGCGTGTATCGTTCTCGGTGCTCATGTCGCCTCGTTTAAATTTAGCAAACCACTTTTATACGGTTAATTTTCCTGGTGCAAAGTGCGAATAATGTTTATCAAGCAAAGCCTTGGTTTCAACAGTATTTTTGTCGCCAAAAAGCAATGCTTTATTAGCACATGAAATTTCTTTTTATTCATTTTTTCGAAGTAACAAAAGTTCTTTCACTAACAATGCTATAACTGAGATACTAATAGTGCAACAGCTGTCAAATTTATACACGCGTGTTTTGAAGGTTAGGGCTAACTAAAAATCATATGGATTTGATACTAGTAGCGCCATCTATGGGTCAGCCTACGAACATTTCAGTCCGCCTGTTAATTTACTTTAAAACAATTGATATAATAAGGCTGATTTTTGACACCTGGAGAAATGTAAACAAAACTTAATATAAATATAATTAAACAGTTAAAACATCATAGAGATGAACGAAATCTACACACTCCTTTTAGTAATTACATGAATATGAATGACCGATATATCACAATATATCTAATGTTAATGCATAGAATACCATTATCTGTTCAAGTTATTGTTACTTAAGTACTAATGGTGACATTAAGGCACTGGCGTCGCCTTTTTATTTACAAATAATTTTATATTTGTGTATTTGGCTTTCAATGTTTGCATGTCACTGGTACTTACGGTTAGATTTAAATACCACTGTATTTCACTATTATATGGTCGAATGTATTATTTCTTTTTTCTCAGGAATGGAATGATTACAACCTACGATGGAACGAATCGGAATATGGAGGTATTAAAGATTTAAGAATTACGCCTAACAAAGTGTGGAGACCTGATGTTTTGATGTACAACAGGTAAGAAGTTAAGTGAAAATATGGAGTAACGTTATGATTAATGGTAAATAAATATAACTGCATGTTATGAATTTTGTTATTAATTAGTTTTTCTCAAACGTAGCTTAAATGTCGTAATTTACAGCATGGTATTAACAATACCAGAAAATCTTACAATTAGAACAATAACGTGCAGTACTTAATACCAAAACTTTACCAAACTACAAGAATATTAAGAACTTAACAAAATATGTTTGGAAACAGTAAAACTATGAAAATTCTAGTTCACTTTTGCATTCTGTACTCCGATTAAGTGTATTATATTCAGGCGACACCGAAGTCATTAGGATAAAAGGAGATAACAATGAGAAAAAGAACCTCAAAAAAGAGCTTAATGCTTAATAATGACAACACATTATTAAAAGGCTTTATTATTAGTCGTTTACTGTTTCTTGTTATTATTGTGCATAAATATTTTAAAAGAAGCAAGTCATTTTATTATTAAACGCGTTATTATGCTTTGACAACTACCTTGAAAACCGTGGTGGTGGGGTTGAACCGCCCTGCTCTCCAACCCCTGCCTTGACGACCAATCATCATATCATATCCCATATTTGTTACATTGACGATGGAATTCAATTTTGTGAATTTATTAAAATTAAGTCCAAATTTGTTAAACAAATAATCAATAATTTGCAACTCTTAAAATATTAATCATTTTGATATTACTTTGATAACATTAGAGTATAGGTATGCTTGCAATCTAAAAACGTAAGAACACTACATTATAGTTTCTAATTTGTAATAGGTAATTAAAACAAATATTGGAAATATTTGTTTTATTTCAGTATTTAAACATTAATTTTCAATCATTGCCATGAAGCAAACTAATAAAATATTAACATGGTTGTTATAAAGTTTTGTAATCACATGCTTCTGTATTAACGTAAGATTTTCTGGGTATATTTGCACAATTAGAATATGCGTCGAAACTTAAGAATGCTGCTAGTTTCGAAATCTTGCCCCAAGTACCTCCTTTGAGTGGAAAGATTTAAAAATACATTTACTTATATTAACCCCTTGCATGTATTTTTCCTCTTTCAAACATAGATTAGTTAATTTACATTTTTGTTTAAATTTTACAGTATGTAGTTTCTACTGTTCTTTTTTTTTTTCATTTTTAAAACTACTTTGCATCTCTAAAAATTTTCTCTAAATTTTATAAATTAAAGTTTTCACTATACTACTTTCGGAATCAGTTTTATGTAACATAAGAAATATTCTTCAAACTATTAAAAGCATTATAAAACTTATACTATACTTTTTCAATTAAATATAAAATATGACAAGTTTTAAATTTTACCACTCATACTTTGAGGTGTTGGAGATGCAAATTTAAAAAAGTCAACAGAACAACCAATCTACGTGCTTTAGTTTTAGACCTAGAATGGCGTTTAAATTCTTTTTAGGACCTATCTCATATCACCAGCTGAGAGACATCTTTCCTATTAAATAATTAGTTTGGCTTACAAAAAAACAAAAAAAACAATGTCAGTACCACCTTCAGACAATTACACAAAAATGAACGTTGTTTATAAGTATGATTAGGAAAGCAGGCTTTCTACTCAGTGGTATGAAAAAGGCCCTGGAAGACTAACTTCATCAAGAAGTTATTGTAATGCCATCTAGATCATGCCTAAAGGCGTAGAACGAATGCTTATCTGTGTGAATGTTCACAAGTGGATGGGAAGTACATAGACAGCTAGCCGTTGCTGTCGGCCACAGCCTTCTCCGACCTTGTTGAGCCGAATAGTTCTCGATTTTGTCAAACAGAGCCTCGTTTTACAACGAACGAATCTTGATGATGAGATTTTAATCAAAAATATTAAAACTTATAAATTTATTTATTGTACGTAGCGTGACACTAAAACAGGCTATCAGATCTTTTTCGATTCTTTCTCACGTGGGATTATTTAATAATACTGAATTTTTCCCTTTTTCCTTATTTAAAAGGAAAGAGTCAAATTTGTAACATTAATAATTTAATGAATAGGGGGCGTTCAAGTATAAAGTAACGTATTCTTTGATGATTTTTGTCACTCATCCGACCCTGTAACGCGCCATAACGTTTCACTTTAATCTCCTCCCCCCCAACGTTCCATAACACCCAAGTATGTCGCGTAAAATACCGGTCACCTATAACGCACCGTAACGCTTTACGAGACACCCCTCATCCCAAAGTGCGTTACGTAATACTTGAACGACCCTAAAAGCCATTTTTAGAACATATGAAAGATAAAATTAAACTGACTTACGCGTACAAACAAGCTCATCAAATATTATGATATCCTTCTGATAATAAACTGTTTTATTATTAACAATAAATTGGGCATGATGTAGGAGGTATCGAGAAGTTTTAAATGACTGGTATCTGGTATCCATTTCGATAGACAATAACAGTTGTATTATCTAACAATACGTACTGTCATTGTTGGGATGATTTGGAACGACTGTAGCATATATCATTATTTAAAATGCGACAGCACATATTGTAGTCATGGTGTGGCGTGGCATATCTATTGCACTATGTGACAGGGACAGAATGAATACAAGGAGTTTGGCCAAAAAGTCATTCGCTTCGTCCGTATCATACTGTAACGACCCACAACGTACAGTAACATTAAACTTCCCACCTGATCGTTTCTAAATAGGTATCTATTACACCAGTACCGGTCCAAAAGTGAGTTTCCCATTTTTTTCAAAACATGTATTAAATAAAATTTAACTTATACTCACATTACGTAACGTATATATTATATTCTACGAAATCGTAGTTTTTTAGTCATTATGTTATAATCGGAAGGAAAATCGAAAAAAACAATAGATATAAAGTCTTAAGAAATAATTAATAAATTCTTCTCAAAAGGTGCATTAACAGCTATAAAGCCATTTCGCATTTTCTTGTAATATATACCAAGCATTACCACGTGGTATTTTAAAACAAGAACAATGTGGATAAACAGAAATGGCGATTACTGGGAAAAATAAATGTTGCAGTTGTTGTTGAGTGTTTCGATATTTTTTTAAATGTTTACATGTTTTTATATTTTGTTCTACCAATGGAAGAAACTTACTTTTGGAGTGACCCTCGCTTTACAATATCCAGCAGATCTTCGCAAGCAAAATCAGACATTAGGTATTAATATAAATAACATGAAAATAATCATGCCGAATTTGTTTAGCTAATTTAGAAAAATATTAATTGAAAAAAATGCTTTACATTTTAATGTTCATTCAATGACATACAAAATATATCGAAAGCAGTTGATATAACGATTCATTAAATAGATTGATTCCCACAAGTTTCAATAACAAAATGGATTGAACTGCTTACAGCGCTGAGAAATGCAGCTCTGTTTGGCAGAATAATTTTCGGCTTTGCTTCGGTCGGTCTGTCCCACTAAACTCTCTAAATAAGGGCACTCTAATTAAACACATTTTAAAACACTACCTAAAAATGCTCACTAATTATAATTCATAAATAAAATGATTACACTGGAAAATGCCTATATTCCGACGACTAAATAAAAATGAATGAATAAAGTATTTTACAGTTAACCAACCATAAAAGAATATGTAAAAATTGTGAGGTACAGAAATATACATTGAAAATTTTTGACATTTAATCTGACACAATATCATTTGTTATGTTACCGTTACAAATCCTAAGAGAACGAATAACTGAATGTCATATTATTACTTACAAAATTATTGTATTGGTTTTTTGTCACAAACTGATTTCAGTTTTGTTAATTTTTATTTATAATAATTAAAATATGTCTAATAATTTAGACTATTTAACATGTGTTTTATACACCTTTAGCTAGTCTAAATATTCGTACTGTAAAATTATTGAGAGATTCGGATTACGTCACCGATATAGTCTGTAGAACCAATCCAAAAAATAATGGCAGCAATACATTGAATTCACTCGTAATATAGAAAATTTGATACAAGCTACACCTGAGAATTGTAAGTTATCTACATCGTGTTAAGTGTAAGGTGAAATAAGGCAAAACCTCAAAACTAATTGTAAGTATACACTACAGGTAAAAGTTTAACCGACTAAAGGGAGATTCTATTTCATATGCATAGAATATTTGTAGAGTTGATTACCATTATGGCGCTTACGACAGATTACGGCTTATACTCCTTAACAATGATCGAACAATAAAATTATTTGGTCAAAGAAATAAATAACGAAATTCCCTAAGTGATATTTTTAATAAAAGCAGTAATAAAATAAATAATTATTTGGTTACTATAACAGAGAAAGTTAGCATCGCTTTCTTCCTGTAATGGCCGAGCAGGTTGCTCTTTGTCTGAATAAGTACATTTTCTACAATTTCGTAATCTTCCTAAGTTTCATTAAAATATAAATGATTTTCCATACTCCAGATCTTGCAGGAACCTACCAATTACAGCATTTATAAAATTACCAGAGTAGTACCATTTAATAATTTGTTTTTGTTTTACCGTATGTATATACGTACATTTTCAAGGTGTACCTAGTTTTGAAAAGCCACAAAAAATCAATTTAAATATATTTACGCACAGATTTTTGAAGCTAAGTGAGAAATGGGTGTCGTAGTGTTGCACGCTATACATTGTTGCGATAAAGTAGGGGAGTATGTACTTTGCAGCGGAACTAGCATTTGTAGAAGGAATTATATACAAAATTTTGAATGGTCGGTTAAGTTTTTACCTGTGGTGTATATACTGCTAACATGCGTTTTCGCTCTTTTGCCCGTAGTTGTTCAGTAATTGGTTCGTTCACATTCAATCCCTCAATAATATTACTACACCTTCAATCAAGTACATTTGTCTTACACTGTGAAATTATTTTTTTACCGTAATACTATATTCAGCGTAACCCTAGTAATGGTATAAATATATTAAAACAAAATTTTCACATAAATATCTACCTATAAAAGCTCTCAAAGCTTAAAATAAGTTAAATTAATTATTACGCTCAAATATTTGTACTTGATAGAACTTAATGCAGTTTAAGCATTAACATTTCGCATATACGTTAGATATTGTCTAAACTGTACATGAAATTGTTACTTTAAAAATTATACTGTGTTCTAAAGGACCACCGAAGATGTATGTAACGGTTGCATAACCTTATACATATTTAAGAAGCTGCATGAATCTGAATTTATTCTTTCTTTGCTTACCGCTAGCGCTGAAAAGATTACGTTTTAAAATCATATACAGACAACAAGTTAACACAGCATTTAAAATATGAAATAATTTATATGCTATCTACTGCTTTCGTTATTTATTACAAACTGGCATGAGACAAAGCAAAGTTCTATAAGCTTCAAGTTATTCTAAATAACAACTTAGATATTTCAGTCAAACTAGTCAAGTTAAGGTATTCACGCCAGCTAAATAATAAACAATTGCAATTCTCAACTAAAACTTACATAAAAAGCAATAAGCAAAATTTACAGACATTAATTAACCGAGAAAGTAGCTATTGCAACTAATAATTTTGAGTAGGCAGTCGTGCATAATGTATAAATATATCAGATGTCCCACTGGACGTGAATTAACATGGGTATCATTGATAATACCCGTAAAGGAGCCGCCAGTCATATAACTAGCCGACTAATGGCTAGCAATGGTTGACCAATAATGAAATTGCATTATTGCGACACTAATGTTAGATCAGTCGCCAATGTGTTTCCTGGGAAGTCTTTAGTTTCTCTCATATTTATGGTACTCGAAGGTCAACAATAGGTAATCGATTTGTCGCACTAATAACGCGTATTGTTTAGCCATTTTCGAGAAAATAGTTGAAAGAATACTGTGCGCCTTATATACAATACATTTTAATGATTTGGCAACGATCCTCGTTGCTCAAAGCGTTACATTTTGTTCTTGTAATAGTGAGATCACTGGACCATTGTATTTGCCCATGACTGGTTGATTATCGATTGCCATGGATGGATCCAAATTAGGCTCCAGACATCATCCATTAACAAACCAGTCGTGCATGCCTTCAATGTACCAATATTGGCCCAATTGTTGGCCATTCATACCACCCTATAGGGTATAGTAGAGATAGGGACATACTCGAATAAATCTTTTGTTGTTTTAGAATAAAGTATTATAAAAATCAGTTAAATAGTAAATAAGATTTAAAAAGAATAATTTTCTCTTAAATTAATTTTCCAGCATATCAAAGTATTAAAAAAAATCAAAATGGTGTCCATAAAGGAAAGTAAAATTAGTGTATGTTTTTCGGGAACGGTGGGATTAATAAGAAATAAAAGCGACATTCAAAAGTTCAAAAGAAATTAAGGAAAAATTACTAATACATATTTTATACAAATTTGAAAACAAACAGTTAGAGCGCAATCCCACATTTCACACTTTTTGATAACTTTTGAAATAATAAAAATTTGTCCGTTCTTAAGTATGTATGCAGTATGTTAAAATGTGTTTGATTAAAGACCACACAAAATTCTGCACTACTGTCTTTATTTAACCGTCTCTCTATCTCTACTAGTAACAAAGATAGCCATGTTAGCCACATTTGAGAGGGACATCCAGTTATAGAAGTATAATAGATAATAGAATTTGATAAGCTTTCACGGCTGTTGTTAACAGCGCAGTTCAGAAAGCGCTGAAAGGGGCTGACTCCTAAAATCCCTATATAAAGTCTGTAAGTAGTTCGCTGCAAGTTACAGCCCTGTACTCGTGATCAATAAAGCGCATTTACGAAGTATTCTAACCTTATAACGAACCCATTTAAACATAAAAATATGTACAACATACCTACCTCATATGCTTCAGCCTTAGGATGCTGTTATATTTAAAAATTTTAAAGGTAATAGGCAGCGAAGGCAAGGCACTTGCGTGCTTTATATGGATATTAAAAGTCAGTTTCCATATCGTATATTTCACATATATAAGAGCTGGAATATTCAGATTTTCATTTTTAAAGACTTGCAACGAATAACATATTCACAACATGAAAATTCAAATATTTAGTTAGTCCCTTAGCGTAACAATTATTTTACACTTTTATTTTGGCCATGAAGAAATTCAAAATTATTCCGTTACAATGTTTACAAATTTCCAAGCTATGAGTCTACCTTATATTGAAGTTATTAAAAATTAATTAACAAAACATCGATAAAATAAAAACAATGTTTCAGTAAAATAGACTCTTTCACTACTTGTCAAAGGGTACTGTCACCATGGCTTACGTTAAAACGGTATAAAATAATAGGTTTCGATTTTTTCCATTGTTAGTAATAACTAAGAAATGAGAGTTATCGTTAATAAAATTGAATATTTAATTTAAAAAAATTGCTGAATTCTCAGCTCATCAGTGAAGAACCAGATAGAAAAACAAATAGAATGAATTTCTTTTGCAACGTTTCGTTGTTTTGGTGTGCCAACATCAACACAAATAAAATCCTTACACAGATTTGTATGGATAAGAAAACTCAAGAAAACAAATTTACAGAACCTTATTAAAAAAAATATTTAACATGTTCGTATTTACCCTAAAAATTGGCTTTCATGTAACTTTGCTCTCTCAGCAGGAAGCCAATCGAAACATAAATATCTGTAGAGTAAATTGAAAACGTTTCTACAGAAATTATTCATTGAAAAAATTCAGAACCTTTCGTAACGTTTTACATCAAAAAAGCACTTTATGCCTACATATTTTTGGTACCTAAGTAAAATTTTTAAACTCAATGTTTTTGAGACGTTAACAGTCTTCTAATTTCACTGATTTAATTGACAATTAATTATTCTTGAAAGTGGAAGTATGATTAATTAATTTAGGTTAATTTATATAGTCTGTAGCTTACGTTTGGACGGTATAATTTATTAATGGAATTTATTAGTTTGATACTTACACAATTAAACATATTCTAATTAAAGTCAAAAACACAAAAATTTCAATATGCCACAAACGAACGAATGAATAACGAAAAATTCGTTGCAAGTCTATTATTCGGTATTTATAATTTTACTTAATAACATAACATGATTATGGAATGGTCTCTACATGGGTTTTACACTACTTTATTGTTTTAACAACCATTTTAGAAATAACAATTCTTGAATCTAAAAGACGATATGAGAGAAATAAGCAGATATTTAGTAGTATCAAAGCTAGCATAGTGCCATATTAAGTGCTAAGCTATTTGTAAAATAGCATACTTATGTTTAGCAAATTTGGTAAAACCGGTTGGTATTAATAATTAAATTACCTATTTATTCGATAAAAGTGATTACTAAATTTGGATTTAAAAAAAAATACTATTAATTTCGAATCGTCTAGTAGACGTAATAAATTATAATAAGTTTAATGGTTTATTTAGGAATAAATAATTGAATTATATTATTACATTGCTGGCAATGAAATAATAATAATATAATCATCGTAAATTTCTATACACTTGTGGATTAATATCTCAAATAAAAGCAATTATAAATAGGAAGCCGTAATTGTTATTTCGAAAAATTATTTCCTAATTATATAGAAGTGCGGTTCCTGGCGTCTAATCATTCCAAAAGAGACAAACATCACTCCAAAAAATTTTTACTGTGATAGATTAAGTTAGCTTAGGCAGTTTCTTTTTTTGATATTTTCACCCTTATTCCTTCCGCCTCCTGCACTATCTAAAAATACTTCTTTAGTATTTCAAATATTGAATTGTATCGGCATCTACTTTATGTAACTTCATTATCATAAATATTTTGTCACAAATAAAACAAATACAGTTCCACTTTAAATCACTTTTATTCTTTACAATTGTTTCACTTAAACATAACCATCTTCAGAAGAAGAACAAATTGTAACTTAGTCTAGTCTGTTTTTCTATATTTATATCCGCATTTACCGAAGGGGGAAGAAGTTGACAAATTTTGTTAATGGGCGGGATGAATGTATATTTTCTATTTCGTTCAAAACTGGGTTGTTTACGTTTTTTATATGTCTTTTTATATCCATTGTTTGACATATAACAGAAAAGAAAGAAAAAGAAAGACATACAAAAAACGAAAACAACCCAGTTTTGAACGAAATAGAAAATATAGATTCATCCCCCCTAATAACAAAATTTGTGAACTTCTTCCCCCACCGGTAAATGCGAATATAAATATAGAAAAACAGACTAGACTAAGTTACAATTAATACTTCTTCTGAAGATGCTTATGTTTAAGTGAAACAATTGTAAAGAATAAAGTGATTTAAAGTGGAAATGTATTTGTTTTATTTGTGACAAAATATTCATTCCTTAGTATTGTTTAAGGTCATTCATACCCCCTCCAACCAGTGGTGCCTTCATCTACACAATTATGATTATTTTTTGGTGTTCTAGAGGTCACCCTCACCCCTCACCTATTCCTCACCGCCATCCAGGGCCGATACATCTAGATATTTACCATGTTATTAGCAGTTAGCGAATCAGAACTAAACCCATAAAACCTGTATGAGTTTATATAAATGTTACACCTCCTTACGAAGGTAATACGCACAATAATTCGTATACTTGTAACGATCCTTTCTGATTACATTTTTCAAACCAGGTAAATTCCCCATTTAGATTGCCATTTGTCTTCTGTTATCTATTTCCTTTTGTAGGTTAAAATTAGCAACCTTTCCAACCATAACTTAATCTTTAAGAAGTCCACAACCCTAAAACTTAAATTTTTTTATTAACTTTTATCAACAGAACAAAAGAAGGCGAGATTCCATTATTGCCATTTCTATACAATAAAATACAGTCACGAAATGTTTTGCACGATAAAATTAATTACATTTACCAACAAGCAACTGGAATTATTAATAACAACTGGTTTGTTTGACGAATTCTCTTCAATTTATTCCTTTAGCCGTATGATTTAGTTATTATTACTAGATAATAACCGGTAATTATTAATAGGCACCAATTAATTGCATTCACCGCAATGTACAAACATATTCACTTTAACAGAGGAATGCTGGACCGAAAACCTACAGTAAAGGATAATTAAGCGAGCATTATTTCATCTAAATTTGATTCTCATATAAAATAGCCACTACTAAAACATGAAAACGTACCCAACAATTTCAAATATTGGCATTTTCGTTCTACAAATAAAGGGAATAGTTAATAAATGCCTGAATGTCATTTTTAATACTTCAACAATTTAAATTGACATGGTTAACAAATAGACTAGCATTGCATTTGGTATTATGCTAACTTTGGTACTATTTAATAGTAAGTAAGCTTAATAAATATAGCAATAAATAAATTATGTTTAAAACTGTACTGATCTATACTTCCATGTAATCAGTACCATTGAAAAGACTAAAAATAAATTACTTGTCTTGCAGCTTTTAAATAACTAAATCATAAAAAAGATTTCTATAAAATGTAAATTCAGACAAATGTATAATTCTGTATCCTTTTGTAATATTATACATATAATTAAGAAAATACACGTTCTTCAAAACGGTTAAAATTGTAGACAAGTTCATTTTAAAACATTCGCAAATCTGGATATTACTTTGTACAGATACCTACATTAATAAAAGAAATTAAATTTAGAAACTTACTTTTAATAATTATAAGTATAATTTAATTGTTTAATGAACAATGATCTGGTCTACAGTTTTGACAAGAACGAGTTTCATTCTTCCCACAAAAGAATTTTATAAAACCATAAAAGAATCAGCAGAATTTATAAAACACGATGTATATAGACCAACATTTTCAAATGAGTTTCTTTTTGAAATTGTGTCCATCAATTAAGTGATTACGAATAAAAGAGAAACTTCAGTATTAGCAAACAGATTATATAATAGTAACGGAGTGGAAAATTTACGAAAAATCACTATTTGTGTATGCTTAGCTTAAATAATGACTAAAGGTACTTTGAACATAAAGCAATATTGGTAATGTAGAAATGTTGACGTATTCGTTGAAAATTTCTCATATTTACCAAGAAAAATTGTTTGAAAAATGAAGAATATCCTGAAAAATCAAATCTAATATTGATACAAGGTTACTATATTCCAAGAATATAGAAAATTGAAACACCTAAATAAATAGTATACTTCAATACAAAAATTGCTTTCCAAAGTAAAAATAAGAGACAAAATAGAAAGCAACACTGAATTGACTTTTACCTAAAGAATATAATCCCATATATGTGCATATTAGCTACATTGAAAGGATATAGAATGGAATATGGATTTAAGATGTTCTATTATACTAAAAATATTAAAACTCTTAGGCAACAAATATTAATTCCGTCCATAAGGTATATTATAAATCCTTATAGAAATAATTATGTATAAACGTATAAGATAATGTCAGGATTCAATGACGGATTACGCAGTACTCAATTCACCTTTCATAAATAAAATTAATGAAATCACACATATTTGATTGTATTTACCTATGTAAATTTCACAGAAGTAATGTAAAACTAAAAAAAAAGTGATGAGAATAGAAAACATTAACATACTTATACTAGGTACCTACTTGAAAACCGAATATGATTTTGGATGATTTTCACAATCTCTTATTGGCTTGTAACATATGTATCGCTTGAACATTGTTTTCTTCAGACAAAGTAATAAGGATTCTCATCAAGTTAAGATCGAAACTTTGAAAGAAGCTAACGTTAGCTCTTTGACGAATAGAAATTACAGGTGGCGTTGGCGACAGTATGTTTGTTCCAAACAGTAGCAGCAAAAAAAACTTAAACTTAAACTTTTTTGTGTTCCATTCTCACCAGCTATTCGTGCTGGTGGGCGAGCAGTCCCTCCGACCTACACTGCAGTGCAAAGCCGAATGGTAGGGCGTAAGGCCCTCTTCAGCCTCCTTTCAGGAATCATGGGAATGGGTGGGTGGTGTGGTTAGGGAGAGAAAGATGGAATATTACTGCCCCAGCATTTGCCTAAATGATCCATCGAAACCACAGTAAACTTGGACAAGAGCAGTCGAACCCGGGTTCGAACCGGTGACCTCCCGAATGCTAAGCAATGATCTAGAGCACTAGACCACGCCGCTCGGTCAATAGCAACAGCGAATCATTGACATATATACATGTCGCTGTAGCCATAGACAGAGCATGGACTGAGCAATAGCCTCACAAAATTGATCATACTCTAGAAGGAAACAAAGCGACTATGGGGCCTGTACCTATCTCTTTTCTGTAAATATATCATCTTAGGTTAGAATTCTAGATAGACGCAGCTGTTGGTCGCATATTCGCTTTGTCTCAATCACACCTGGTCGCCAGTAATTAGTAATTAATTTACATTTGGATAGAAAAGGCTCAGTCCAAAGCTCGCCTAGTCATTAAGGCAACATAGCGATCGCAACGCCTCACTATTTTCAATAAATTTCTGGGGACACTTTTTTAATTAGCGATCGTTTTCCTTCACTCGACTTGTATTCGTCTCGAACAGCGATCTCCTCAATTGGCATAGAGCTTTGGGAGAACAGAGTCAAAATGAGATCCCTACTCAGGACTTTATGAACACACACCTGAGCACATATAACATAGTAAAATAAAACGGTGATTGATGTTAGAAAGCTGCCAGTAAAAAATTATTTATTTAAATAATACATGTACGTAGTATAATAATCTCTCTTAATATAATAATAATAATATAGTCTCTTCCAAATAAACAGCCAAGAATTTGGATAGAATATAGGGCATATTTATGTAGTAAACTTGAAAAAATATTATGATTAGAAAACGCCTGACAAAAGTCCTAGATAATTTAACAAAAAATGATTATAAGAATGGACATCCAATAAAAGAATTATTTCTTTGTCGTTAACGTCTTAACAACCCAAGTTTGATTTTATATTATATGTGTATGCCTTAAAGATGGAGCCTATTGTTGAAGAAACTCGAGGTGAATAGGAATCAGTTTGGTTAAAATTAAAATAAGTGAGACATATACCTAACTAAGACATTTGCCTATTCTTCAAATGATTTCAGTTTGATATTACTAATAATTACCTCGCAAATACCAATTTTGAAATAAAAACGAAAACCTTTTCAAATCGGATTATCCAATGTGAAACGAGACATAAGATTTTATTGTGTTTCATTGTGGTCAGCTGATACTGGTGGGTAGACTCTTTCACCGACGTACATTGTGGTCAAAGTGATTGTTAGGGCGGGAGATAATCTTCAACCGTACAAAAGGTTGGGTGGTAGTGGTTACGGAGACAAAAATGAGACGGGGAAGACGAGATGAATATAGTAGAAAAGCGAATAACCATCTGTGAAATATTACTGTCCTAACATTTGTCTAGATGCTTTAAAGGAACCACAGAAAAATTTGAACCAAGGTAAATGAAACCGAAGCCGATGTCAACTACACCACAGCAACCGACAGATGGATTCTTCTATCTGGATTAAAAATTAAGAATCGATTATAAATAAGAGAAAGAAATCTATTGAACAAAGCGATAATGTATTTTGATAACTCTAATTTATTGGTACTAGTAAACCAATAAAATTGATGAAAATGGTTATTATAAAACGTCGTTTTGTATGTTTAAATTATACGTATTGCTGAATTCTCTTGTGGTCTAATAAATCTTTTGGCGGGAAGATTTAAATTTGAACAACTAATCTTACAGGCTCGTGGATCCCGTAGTCCTAATAAGTGTTGTACGTTGATTTCGATGTTGCATTGATGTTTGTTGAATGCGTGTTCGGGCGCGCTTCGTTGCTGATATAAATTATATAGGTGGTTTTCAATGTTACTGCGCCAAGTCAATAATTTTTAACACAATATATGTGTATTGTTAAGTGCGCATGAGGGTTTCGACGGGACTTATTCAACAAACGTTGTGGTCAAACATAACGGCAGCTGCTTGTATGTCCCTCCGGGTATCTTCAAGAGCACATGCAAGATAGACATTACGTGGTTTCCATTCGATGACCAACACTGTCAAATGAAGTTTGGTAGCTGGACTTACAATGGCAATAAGGTATAGAGAAAAAAGCTATTGACAAATATTGCTGTTTAAATTTATGATACATTATATATGTAATCCTATATACTTATTCATCTTTTAGGTATATCCGTTTATATCAATCTATCTGTCTATTTATTGTTTTGTTTTTCTATAACTGTTGCTGACTTCAAATATTATAAACCACTTGCTCGTTATTATGTTTACGGAAAGTTTGCAAAATAATACTTCATAATCAAATACAACCTACACACAAAAGTACTTAATAAAGAATTAGAAAAACGCATGCTAACTTCTTCAAATAATGTTTATTGAATAAATACTCAAAATCGTTTCACCAGGGACCGCCGATATCAAAAACTACTAATAATTTAGATGATAGTCCATGTTGAAACAATTATTGATTATTTCTTGAATAACCATTTCGTGTGAAAGTTACTAAATCCTTTTTGATTCTTTACTAAAAAGCTTATTTTAATACTTATATTATATAATAAAATATATAAGTTATGTACTTTCTTCATCTTTCCTTGAGATCAATCAGAATATACCAGAGTTAAAATTAAAAAAATGCCTGTTTTCAATAATATAAGCACATAAGATTTACAATTCAGAATTAACAAGCATTAAAGATTAATAATGGATTCATTAAATGTTAGAGCTAGCATTAACCATAACCTAACCTTAATGATTTATCGTTTATTCATATTTGCCAAACAAGCAAATAATGGTTCACATTTTCCACTGTACAGTTTCACCGTAACATATAGGTACGTACAGCAGTAAAAGAAACAATTTTAATATACGAAATTATAAAACACATTCTGAATAAACAAGAATAGGCTGTAATAAATAGAAATTATTAAAATAAGTTTTCTGATGTTAAACAAAAGAAAGCCAATAACTTTTTTACTTTCTTTTTTACTCATTCTCATTCTTCTTTACTCATTTATGATCAGTACATCGTCATCTATTGATATGAAATACCACTGCTAACTGTAGTATGTCAAATGTTTGACAAGGGCGTTACGAAGGTATTTGCTTATATACGTAATATGCACATAAAACGAAATTAATTTATAAAAAACATTAAGTTCTTGGTCAGTAATATTACTAAACTAACTAAACCGTTGGAAAACCCTAGCCTGTTAATAATTTCTCTATACGTAAATAGTAGTTGAGAAAAATTCATTTGTTTAGTTTACAAAAACTGTTTTTTAATTGTTCATCGAATAATTTGTTAACAAGCAGTTGTTTTTACAAAACAGTAAACATAAAAAGGGAATTTTTGAAATGAATGATATAATTATTATAACTAATCGTGATAAAAAAAATTGTTGATAGGAATTGATTTAAGTATTCACATCATAATTTAAATGACAATGTACTTTTTCATATCTTCAAATATTAATTATATTTGTTAAAGAAGTTTACTTCTACTTATAATTGCTAATTTAAATGGATGCAGGTGTCGCCAACACGATTTAATCTGAAAACTAACGATTCGAGTAATAAACTTTAAACTTGCTCTATTGTCTAAACCTCTAAATGTCTAAACTATTAAGTTTTACATCAATATATTCACTCGCGAATTTTTCTGTAGAATGTTTAATGTTCTTCTATCTAGCTCAACTTTCCTAAACAAAAATTAAAACAGGGTTTTCTTGCATCGAAAATATTTGTTTATTGTCAGTTTCAAGTACCCCGAAAAACTTCTGCACCACTTTCGATTTATTAAGTCACTTATTACATATTCAGGATGTTTTAATCTTGCGAAATCCCTTTTCGTTTCTTTTTTTACTCTCAAATAATATGTTAGGTTATGGTTGGGGCAGAGAAAAAATTAATGATTATGTATCCAAAAAACGAATTTATTCATTCTTTTTTTTGTAATTTTGTAAAGTACATAAATAAATACAATACACATAATGTGGCCTGTGCCATTTATTTGAAGAAGTCAGCAACGGAATAATTAACCCTTACTTGAATTTAGATGTGTTTGCATGTTTATAAAGTATATTATAGAAATTGAAGGTGGCATAAATGAATGAGTATTTAGAAATGTGTCAAGTACAATTTCATGTTTGAGTTTTGCTTAGCTCGACCTGGTGCTAAACAATGAAGAAGGTGGAGACTTATCGGATTTCATCATGAATGGGGAATGGTACCTCTTGGGTAAGTCAATTTTAATGATTACTTCTAATAATTTGCAACTAGAGGTTCCTGATGCCTCACTCAGTCTCAAAATATTTTTTTTTGGATGTTTTTGAGTCTTCTCAACATACTTATAAACACATCTACATTTCATTTGATACAATCCATGACTTGAACTTTTTCGCAGTTTCAGGAAAATATATGTATTCCTATAGCGCCGGTTTTAGTAAGCCGTCTGACCAATCGTTCCGCACTCTTTTTTAACAAACGTAGAATGCAGTACTTTCAAATTGATATTAAATAATATAAGAACATAAGCTTTCACGGGCGGAATTCATAGTAGAATGATGATTCGGGCTTGTAGGCCGTGGTCGATGTTAACGGTTATTTATTGAAAAGCAGTTAAGAAACAGCTAGAAACTTTCATTATTTAAAAATATCGGGCTTATCGGTAAATCTGAGTATTTGATCATGAAATAAAACACATTGGTATTTCGCTTAAAGAATAAAATTTGTTCGTGGCACATGAATAAATAATTAAAGAGAGGTTCACCGTAATTACCACTGAAACTGTTTGAAACGAACACGTGATTCGCCCACTTCTAATGTGGACATTTTCAACCAAAGACTGCAAAGTGAGCCCTTTTCCAATTATTTATTCTCTTACCGCAGTCTCCAATTTCTACTACAAACACAAATGAAACACGATTTATTAATGCGAAAATTAACTTTGATTTTTAAATTAGACCAATTACCAGTCTTTAATAAATTTCCTCTTAAGATATACTAGTTGGTACAAGTCAATCAAGTACATAAAGATTGCGACATAGGGCAAATGCAGATTCTAAATATGAAAATACGATGATTCAGATACACATGATTGGTAGAATTAATTATTCCAAAACTACGACGATATTTAAATTTAAAACTTCCAGTTTTTTCCACAGATAATCTATCAATTTTCGTCCGTCTCATATTTCTCTCCCTAACCACACCACCCACCCATTCCCACGATTCCCAAAAGAGACTGAAGAGGACCTTGCACCCGAATTAGGCCGGTTTGCGCTTGACCTTATTGCGCTCTTACCTGACATCGACCAGTTTACGCTTTGAAATTTTTATTACAAAAATTGTAACCTACTCCATTATATCCGATTGACCGATTTACTCTCTCTTATAAAATAATTCTATATGTTTTAAAATTATTATTGGTATCGACTAGAACACCCTTGGTGTCTGGTGTGGTTCTAATGAATGGTTATTAGGGTCTTGTAAAGATAAACAAGTCATGTTTTTTAAGTAGATATTTATTCAAGCTTTTGAATATATGCTAACATCTAACCTAACCTAACCTAACTTTTCATTAGAACCACACCAGGAGCGTTATACTGGATACCAATAATAATTTCAAAACATTTAGAATTATTTTATAAAACAGCGAAAATCGGTCGATCAGAAATAATTTAAAATTTCTGTAATAAAAATGGCAGAGCGCAAACTGGTCGATTTCAGGTAAGAGCGTAATCCGGCCGACAGCCTTTCACCCTACTCTTCGGCTTTGTACTAATATGCGGGTAATATTAGTAGCTGGAAAGAATGAAACACAGAAGTAGTTTTATGTGGTTTCTTAAGAATAGAAAATATGAACATTTAATAATCAGAAAACCACTTCTTGAGAAGATTTTCACAGACAGTTTATTGGTTTTTGACATATATTTTGCCAAACATTGTCACTGTTAGACAAGAGTACTTACTCAGCATATATTTAAAAATATAAACAGTTAACAATAACTAATAAGATTATTATTTCTGGATTGTCGTTTTATCATTTTACCTAATTACACTATTTCTTACGAACGAAATTTTAGGCTAATAAAGAATCATCATTTTACCTAACATATGAAACCACGCGGACGGCCCGGATTTTATTATTAATATTTAGATTTTAGTATTAATATAATGATTACTAAATATAGAATAGGTACAGTGATAAAGTAACACAGAAATAATACTTGTAGTTCTTATTAATTGCTGTTTCAATTGTTATCATCTGTTTTCTGATCGAATGCTTCCCTTGTAGAACTTGATTTCATTTATTGATTTAGTAGTTCCGTGTCGCGCTTCTTAACATTAAACTACAATTTTCTCGCAATCAACTAGATTTAGAGACTTCGACAAGGTATATAGACTTAACTTAATCATTCTATAAACGGAGAATTTACTCAATACCAATCAAAGGTTCTTCCTTCGTACATTAAATGAGTAACATGCCAATGTTGAATTTAAAATTCAATTTATCAGAGTATCACTGCGAATCTTTTGTTGCTAAATGAATTTATTGTAAAACCAATATAGGCTGCAATTATTAGCCGATTTTCGTATCTGTTATTTCAATCGATACGGACGTTGATCTAAACTAACCTAACATCAGTGAGAGAGAACTATCTTCGAAAAAGACACAATAAAAAACATAGCATTTAGTGGGTGGTCTTCGTAATAATTTCCCAATGCTAGATGGCATGGGGTATGCACTTTTGGTTTGATTAAAGCCTTTGATGCTCAGAATCTGCATTCCACTATATCCCACCCTTTACTAATCACCCTACAAGCGAATAACAGAATATTATTCAAAAGAAAATCGAATGTTTAATTAACAAGCTCAGTTTCCCCAGTAATCCTCTGTTAATGACCTTCAAATTCGAACATACGTATATATATTTTTTTATTCTATGTGAATACTGATTGTGGAGTACATATGTACTCTTTTATCCTTTAATACCCTGGTAATGACCGTCATTTTGACATTCATCCATTCCGATAGGCTTTAGAAGTACGCAGGCATGTATTCAACTTAAAACTAAAACAACTGCTCCATTTGTCCAAAGCACAAATTGAAATTGGTAAATAAATATTAAATTCTCGTAACTGCAGCATACCTCAATTTACTGTTTATATACACATAGATAAGCTTGTCGTCTTCAATAAAATAGGCGAAGGCTTTGTGGAACTAAGCTTCCAGGAAAACATATCATTTCATACCACAAGTTACTTTAAAATACACAATTGTAAAGAGATTTTTTGCAGAAAAGTTTTAACGGCTATATAAAGACAATAAATATATCATTATTTTTCATCATGGTTGTTATTTATTATTGTATTTTTTCTAATTTTCTGTATTTCAACTTCGTAAAGGAACAACAATATTATAAGAAATCATTTTTTATTTTTAAATTCCCATTTAATATTCAATGCAAAGTTCCCATGCTCCGAAAAAGCAAATTCTTTCAATATCATATTGCAGACAGTATGTCGCCATCTACTGATATTTACTGCTAACTGACAAAACCTTGAAAATTACTTGTATTTTTATACTCGTATATACACTAGACTGGTTGAATAACTTTTGAAGGAGTTGAGTTCTCAAAAAATTATACCAAACTTTTTTGTAGAGCATTTAATTCCCTAGTCAACATAAGCTGCTTCATAAATTCATTTTGACAAGTAGTTACGTTTTGTAAAGTCTTATCAAGCATTGTGCAACACTACAACTAGCAGTAAATATTTAGCTACGATTTATCGAAACTATCTATAGTATACTTATAATAACAAATAAGAGTTTACTTTTGTTATTTTTCTTACATCAAATTGACACCATTTGAGTCTCAACCTTTTGCTACTCAACATTGGATCTCTTCAAAATTTAATTGGTCGCGAAAGAACTAGTAAAATATCGAAATAAATAAAACATTTAAATAAGAACAAAAATAAGTTCTTGGTCAGATAATTTATCGAAGCTACCAGACGTGGATCGTGATTTCGATCTTATTAGATCCCATCAGCATGCCACAGGCACATTCGATAAAACACTGACCAAATCGCTGAAGCTTGGTGTAAAACGGATTCAAATAAAACGTTGAAATGGCAGTTCGTCGCCATCTACCTGCTTTTGCTGCTATTGCCGTTTTTCATACCGTTAAACAAGGCCTTATTAAGTATTAGATGGCAACGTACTGCCATATCAACGTTTTATTTAAATCTGCTTTATACCTAGCTCCAGCGATTTGGTCAGTAATTTATCGAATCTGCCTATGGCGTGCTGATGAGATAAATTATTTGACCAAGAACCTATTTTTGTTCTTATTAATTCGGTTTACATGTCCTATAACGTATATAAACTGCGCCGCCGATTCAGTTAGACAAGATGATACCCTAATAAGGCCTTGTTTAAGGGTATGAAAAACGGCAATAGCAGCAAAAGCAGGTAGATGGCGATGTACTGCCATATCAACGTTTTATTTAAAACATTTATACCCCAAAAGTCACATTAAAATGTTGAAAACCTCAACAATGCGTTTTGACACTAAAATCAAAAGCTCATTATATGGTTAAGATCCTTCTCTAAGACATTTTGAAATTACAAATGAAAACATACAATTTTAAACTATTAATGAGGATTCCGTACTAGGTGGTGGGGTTTGTGGGAGTTACACTAGTGAATCTAATTACACGGTAGGACAGTAAAGAGTAAACAAAGAAGAATGAGCTGTATATTATGTATGCTTCGTTAAACCACCTCTAAAGTAAAATTCGTCGCCTTGATTAAAGGTCGAAGGGCAATCCCATCTGGTGAAGTCGTTCACGATTCACAAAAACTAACTCAAACTTCCTGAATGCACGGTTCGACTTAACCCTTTTAGCGAGTTGAATGTGGAATTTAATTTCAATTCGATAACAACCTGACAAGATCCAACTTTAGGATTGGACCACTATCTGACATCATCAGATTATCTTTATTTTTGTATTTTTCGTAAACGTCTAAATAGAACGAATTGTAGGGTGAAATTAAAATAGTTAGGAAAATTGAATGAAATTTAATTTAAAAATGAATAAAAATATATGATATAAAACATGAACTAAGTAATTATTAAATTATCATATTAAAAAAATAACTAACAATACTAAATTAGGAATTTATGGCCTGACTGGTCCGAGGTGACTTTCTGAAATAAATAAACAAAAACAATATGTGAGACACCAATTAAACCAAAATCACAATCATAACGACATAAATATAAATAATAATTCATGAATTTGCAACTAAATCATTTCCAGATCACAGGTATTAATAGTCAATAACAATAAGCTAGTAAACAGTTATCTACCATGGTAAACAGTGCATGCATTGGAGACACTTATAACAACGCAACTGAACAACTACTAACAGAGTTCTTAAGACTAAACTTATACGTTATAATGAAACAATGAATACTGCACTATGCTGGTATATTTGACAAAACAAGTTAGTATTATAATAAATAGCGGCAAGAGAAACGTTCCAAAACAAAACATTAATAGCGAAACATGATACACTAAAAAATTAATCATGTTATCTACGCTTGCCAACCTCTACGAGAAATGAAAACAAACAAATTAGCTGGCGTGAATGCGCGTAGACAGCTGTTTAAATTCGATGCTTTGTGTGCGATAAGAGTATCCTGTCAGTCTTAATAGCGCATCACAGCGATTTTCCATTGGCTCAACTAAGTACCTTTCAACGCGCTTCAGCAAAGACTCAGAGAATTCATTTGGTGTACTCCACTAGATTTTTATAATTAAATAGAAAACAGGGGCCTTCAATGCATTTTTCGTTTAAAATTACAATTTCAGAGTATAGCGTCCTTTTCAGTTTCAAATTATTTAATGTATATAAATGCAAGTAAACTGTAAACCTAAAAGTTTGTTAATATCATTTTTGCAAAAAAATATGAAAAATATCACAGTTCTATTCAACAAAAACACAAATGCAAAAAGTTTTTCGCATTTGAAACAGTAAAAGTCAATTAATCTTCCACAATTTGTTTTTTCGATATATCTGCAGTAAATTGTATTTCCTGAAACATTTGTCAAAAAATTACGGTGTAATATGTGAATGCACTTCATTTTAAAAGTCAAAACTCATTATTTATTCCATCATTCACACATCAACAGTACCTAAACAAAATTAGCGTTTCATTGACCGTTTGTAATCCGTAATATCGAAAACCAAAGTTGATAAGCGCACTACCAAACTGTAACAAAAAAAATTAATTGCATCAACTGGTAGCTATAATTTTTACCTTTCAAATTCTAAAATAATTTATGTAAGAGCTTAGGCTTTCACGGCTGGCGTTATTTGAATAATACTTACTATTCGGGCTTGATGGCCGTGGTCTAGGATTATTCTTCCTTTGGTGAGAATACCGATGGAATTTTTTATCCAACATTTTGGCAACTGCTGTGGTTGGCACCCTCAGGGAACATAGCGAGGGCGTAAATTCCATCACTGCGATTGTACTGAGACTGAAGGAAGAAAAATCCTAGACCACAGCCATCAAAAAATTAAAAAAACAACACCTCTGAAAGCCCTCTTCATAATACAATGGAATTTGCCCTATTATTAAGAACTTACTTTTAAAAAATAGGTGAACAAATATTTGCAAAACACTCGCTTCGATTCATCAGGATATAGTCATCTGAATTACCATTTTTCAAATTCCATAATTGATAATTACCAAATATTAATAAATTATCCAAAAGCTAATATTAAAATGTTAATGTTATAGGTATAAAAAAAGAACTTTACCCTCTCTCTAGGTTTAGATTAGCTATTGTATCTTTATTTAAATTTATTTCAATTACTTTGAAATAAACATTATTCAAAATGAGAAATTATCTATTATTCACCGAGCGGCGTGGTCTAGTGCTCTAGATCATTGTTTAGCATTCCGGAGGTAACCGGTTCGAACTCGGGTGCGGCTGCTCTGGTCCAAGTTTTCTGGGGTTTCTTGGATCACCTAGGCAAATGCTGGGGAAATAATATTCCACAAATAATCTTTTACTTCTCTTCTGTCTTCATTTCATCCGTCTCATCTTTCTTTTTCTAACCACATCACCCACCCATGCCCACGATTCCTGCAAAGAGGCTAAAGAGGGCCTTACGCCCTACCCTCCGGCTTTGCACTACAGTGTAAGTCGGATGGACTGTCGGCTCAACAGGACGAGTAGCTGGTGGGAATAAAACACAAAAAAGATTAGTTTATTTATTATTTAATTTTTTAGATACAGAATGAAATTCACGTTAACTCAGAAAGATTCTGAAAATACATTAACAACCTCAAGTCCTACAATGGTCTATAATTTATGTTCCTTGGTAACTATTAATGATAATTGAGGTAACCAATAATGGTCGAGATATGTCAGCTCTTTTCTTCACATTTTAAATCTGGTTATAGATTTCATCCTAATGTATCTCTTCCTAATGACTTTTTTGTTATAAATAACTATACTATCTTCTTGACCTTGTTCGAAATAAAACAATTCAACTTCTTGATCTGTGTTTAATTAAAAACAAGTACAAACAACACTAAAATTAAAAATTGGTGAGAGGATTACGAAGAAAATTTGAGTTCTGATAAGTATCAAGTACCGTACTTACAAAATAAATTTTGTGAAGGTTCCTTAACTATTTTCTGACTTAACTTCAAAATCTTAAGAAGTTTACATTTATTCAGTGTCACTGATGAATTTCGGGGTATTGTAGGCATATCTAAGATTCAATTTTGGTGTATATGTTACGGGTAAACTTGAATGAATGAATGGATGTCTCCAAAATGTTGTAATTGACTTTATAACGCTTAACAAACATCGTAAAATATAATAGATAGGTAACTTAACTTAAGGCACGTTCTTCTTAATATTACAATTATTATACATAGTAAAATATTAAGCACAAGATTGGACAGCAGTAGTATTCCAAACTACAGACCTCTTTCTGTTATTGGCTGCATTCCCAAGTTATTTGACGCAATCCTGACTGTAAACTAACTGAAACTATTGGCTGCGAAATTATTTCGGAATGATATGAGTTCTGTAAGAGTAAATCTACTACTACCAATTTACTGTTCTTCAAAGCTGAGATCTCTTCCATAATCGACAATAAGGAACAAGTGGGCACCATTTATCTCGATTTTTCCAAAGCTTTCAACTCCATTTCAAATTAAAACTTCTCGTTAAACTAAAAACTTCGGACTTGAGTGGTTTAGTTTTAAAATGGTTCTGCTCTTTTCTATCTAACCGTAAACAATTAGGTAAATTAAAAGGCTTTACCTCTGATATATTGTACGTTTCTTCATGCGTGCCTCAAGGCTCTCATTACGGCACTGTTCGTTTAAACATTTTTGTTAATGATATCAGTAGCGTACTCAAACATTGTAAGATCCAACTTTATGCTGATTATATAAAGGTTTATCTCGTCATACAACCCTAGCGACATCATAATGCTACAAAGTGACCTTGACCGCATCTAAGAATGATCGTAAGTTAACGAACTTTTTTTTAAATATACAAAAATGAAAAGTAAGTGATGTCGTTTTATAAAAATCATAATCCTCCATTCTGTCATATTCCATAGACAGCTAATCTTGGAAGAGTTGTAGAAATGCGTGACTTGGGAGTTACCTGTCTTTTAATTATCACACTTATCACCTATTGACTTAGGCCTACAGCATGATTATTTCTTATAAGATATCAACGTTTAAATTCAACCATCGGTCCATTGTATAGAAGCTTCATCTTGTCTATTTTAATTTATGTATCTTTTATTTGGTAACCATTTACTAGCTATTTGAAAGTTTATCTTGAATAATCTCGAGATAAATTCCTACGATACGATACCATGACTATCAATGGATTGAGTTTGCCCAGAATTTAACTGAAATTGAATGAATGGATAGATATAATGATGTGATGCTTGGATTTAATATCACTACTCATTGCCCTTGTCTAGAACGCCTGTTTGCTCTCAGGTATAAACCCTACTACCTGAGAGTTCACAGGCTGATTCTAGAGTTGAACGACTCTTTTGAGTATGATAATCCAGTTTTTAGGCTTAGGTTATAGCATTCGCTCCCTTTTAATGTCGTGAATTAGATACTAAAACTGCTTTTAAAAATGTCGTACCTTTTATTATCTCTCTTTCTTTAAGTAATCATACTAACCCCTCGCTAAACATACTATTTTATTATATTACTATGCGACATTAACTCTTATGAATATATATATATACTGTCTTGCCTCTTTTAATTCTGAGAAACAGCTTTCTTTTCTTGTCTATCTTTCATACAAAAACCAAAATTCCTGTCCCTTGTCACCGATCGCTTGCAACGGTCAATCATAAAAAGTACCGTTGCCGATCCCTACTAAAAGTACCGCTTCTTGTTTCGCTACCCTCGGCATGCTTCCAAAAAATAACCTTTACCGTTGAATACTAACTTTCTATATTTTCAAATCAACACTTCTTCACCGACCGCTACCGATAATACTCGTTTTCAACCATTACATTTTTTACCATTCATTATTAAATTTATTTCAATTCTTTCATCTTTCACTACTAACCGTCTGTAGATTAAATATCATCAAACTATCATCAGTTTTATTTAAATACATATAATATTAAATAATCACCCGCAACACCACAATATCATAACACATTTCACTTACAATTTGGTCTTTATTGAAAGTTTATAACAATAAAAAGAAAAACAATTATAGGATTTGGTAAACTTACGAATATTGACGGTGAACTATACGTAGACATTGAGATGAGTATTACTTATTTTATAATAATTTTTTATAATAAATTGAAGGTATTTGCCGTTGTCACTTGGTGATAAAATATGACGTAGGTCTTTAAAATATACATTAAATAAATGTTGTTTAAACTTCTAATATTATTAGCAGTCATTTAGATAATGATGTTGGTTAATTCCTATCATCCATGAATTTAATATACAGAGTATTTTTTTCTACTTTATATTTGTTTAGAACGTAAAAAAATACTTCCTGGTATCACAAGAGAACAATACTGTAGATAGGTATATTACAATATAATGTATAGATTTGAATACATAAATAATTATCAAAACTATCCACAAAATGACAGGTTTTCAGGTTTACCGAAATGGTATTCTTTTCCAAAAAAGGAACCGGTAAAATGGTACAAAATCGTCAAACACACACATCCATAAGCTCAAACATTCCGTAACGATCGCAGCAGTGTAGACAATAAAAATTTTAATTTCATTGGCTTTTATGAGATTTAGTCTTAGTTTACGACGCTAGGATGCTGACTAATATATATCAACATATATGTATATTCCTGTGAAATAACTGACATTGTTACTACTAGTCTACATTGTGCTTTATGATATCAATGTAGTTCTGCTTACAACACATGCTCCAATTGCAAAATTGTGTAGGGTGTATTAAAAAAAATTAACATAAATATTAAATTTTAACGTAAATAAATAAAACTTATTGTTTAATAAATTCAATTAAATCAAATATAAAAAATTAATGATTATAACTAGATTATGGATGGTCAAGCAAATGAAATAAACAAAAAGAAATATGTGAGCGACCAATTAAACCATTAATGCAAAATTAATCATCACGAATGAATAAATAATAATTCGTATATTGTATTTTAATAATTTCCAAATCATGGTACAAGGCATGTTTTTTAAGTAAGTACAGTTTTGAAATTAATAAAAAACATGCAAAGATATCTTAATAATTTTATTTTTACATGAAAGCCTGTACCTTAAACTACTTTAATCTGCTTTTCTATAAAATTTCCTTCAATATTTAGGTACTTGTCATAACGTTTGACCAGTTTTTGAATATTCTTCTCATAGAACTCTACCGCCTGACTTGTTAACTATTACTACTGCATCACAACTGTTTTGACTTCGTCATCGTCTTGAAAACGCTGACCGCCCAAACATTTCTTCAAGTGCAGGAACAAATGGTAGTCATTGGGCGCCAGATCAGAGCTGTACAGAGGGTGATTTAGAGTTTCCCTGTGAAAAGAGTGAAACTCACGTCTGCTGAGGTTTTTCTTCTGTAAGAGTAGCTTGTACTTTGCTACGAAAGCAGCAACGACATTTTTTGTTTTAATCAAGTTCAAGTCGTCACCTTGAATTTTGAGACTGATATCATTAAACAATTTATAGGCAATATATTGTTTGTGTCAAGTACGCAATATCATTCTTTGATGTGATGAGGTTGTTGTTTGTTGTAATTCTGTGTCTTTGTATTCCAAGAACTCTATCACAGACTCAAGCAGATTGTAAAATCGAGTCAAACAAGTACATCTTGATAGCCAACGTACTTCTGTATGAAACAACAATCGGTTCAGATCTTCATCATTAGCAACACAAAGCTGATTAAATAATCTGTCATTGTCATTAAAAGGGCTGTTTCGGATTTTATTCACTGCTTTTATGACATGATACAGTGATTGAAACAACTGTTCACTCAAATTTCTCGCAACCAAATGTTTTGTATGAATGACGCAATGTACAACAAGCACATTTGGAACTTTATTTTTTATGTAAAGTACGCTATGAAGCGTTTGTGATGCCCTGTCCTAGTCGGAGCCAGAGCCTGCTACCATCCGTAGCAGCTGATATAATGTTCTTCAAGAGAATTTCTTTTTCATTACAAAACTTTTTCAGTGTATCAAATATGGTTTCCCCTTTTGTATCTGTCTCTAAATTTCTAGCAAATAATAGTTCTTGGCATATTTTCTCATCTTTAATAAAATAAAATTGACTTGTCTTCAGGTGATTGCACAATGACTCTTCAGTGTTCAATGTTTTCCGCCATCTCATCAATTCGTCTTTGCACAGAACTATTGCTCAAAGGAATTTTTCGGATAAAATCTGCCTCTGGTTAATGGAGCACATTAGTTATTACTTCTTTTATTGCTGGTAAAATTAACTCTTCTCCAATAGTGTGAATAGTGTGTGGTTTACCTGTTTGAACGATTAACAAAGATATAACATATTGTAGTGTAACCTACCCAGGCCTATTCGATCGTCATATAACTCACCTACGTTGTTTATGGATATCAGCTGTTGTCGGTTCGATACACTGGCTATTAACGTAATTTGGAAGGGTTGTTTATAGTTGTTAAATGAAAGACAACAAATATATGACATCCTAACTTTATTATGAATGAAATGATAAAATACCAGGGAAATCTCAGAAATATTAAATTTTAAACAAAACAAATACCAATGCCAGACAGCCTAGGGCTAACGCGGGGAAAGAGTATGGCAGAGAAACCCACGATCTTAACCCTACAAATCAGAGATGTGTATCATCCGTAAAGTATGAAATGTATATAAATTTAAAATATCACTCTGTGAAAATCTACCCTGTACGGTCCCATACACAGACACATGTAAATAATCATTTAAAACTGAAAAATGTTGGTATTAGTTAGTAAACAATGTAAAAAAAATAATAAAGGTACTGAGGTCCCATACGGGAGGCAATCCAGCTATAAGTTGAGACCTTAGAGCAAAATCTGGGCCTCACATAAAAATAAGTTGCAGTAAATAAATACCAAAATAAACACACAAATAAACATGTAAATAAATGCGACGAATAAATATTAAAATAAAATGCAATAAACAAATACCAAAATATACACACAAATAAACATGTAAATAAGTGCGACGAATAAATATCAAAATAAAATGCAATAAATAAATACCAAAATAAACACACATTTGTGAATACTCCCAGACCAATACTCTACACGGGAGAAAATGTTAGTAAATTCAACAAAGCTCGAAACATTCTGAACGTACCAGGTAGATCAACATAGAGTAAAACATAAAAATTGGGAACAAAGAAAAATCACAAAATAATTGTTACACATCACCGTTTTGTTCAAATTAATAAAATAAAATTTCGAATTAAACAAAACATCACAAAATATGCAAGATGAAAATTATTGTGTTATTATCAAATGGATTTGAAAGAATAATGAAAATTGCCAACTTTTGTATAAATTTTATAACAGTCAAAAACAACATAATAAATATTAAAACCTCGTTGAAAAATATATGCAAAACAATATTTTATTACCTGTGAATGCAACTTGAAAGAGACAAAAATAGAAATAAAACAAAGCACCAACAAACGCGACATAACCATACGACCCTCTACAACCAAGAATGCGACGCTGAGTTCTGGTAAATCTCAGACCTCTTGAGTGACATCTCCATCATTTAGAATTTTTATCGTTCGTTCTCGTCTAAGATAACCAAACAGTTCCTGATTTATGAGTAGTAGATAATAATTTAGGGAAGTGTGAAATTATTGAAATAGGCGATAGAGAATGACAGACCCTGTTTACTACAATATTGTACGAAGCTCGAAGTCCGTCATCGTCTTACTGAAAAAAGTTTTGAAACAGTTGGCTGGGTTGGCTGAGCTGTATACTTCTTTTCCAGGTCTTGAAAATAGGCCATATTTTTATATTTTTTATCTGAATGCCTTTTATTCAAATGAAGTCTATTCTTGTAGCCTAGAAGGCTTCATCCCTTCATTCGAAAATGTTTTCTGACAGAGAAGGCACATAGATGAAGACGGATTTGTGGGATTTTCAATAAATCCGTATTTAATATGTTATATTCCGCACTGTATTGTCGTCTCTTCTTTTTTGCTTCCGACATGGTTTTGTCTTTACAAATACGTGAGTAAAGTATCGAATTTAAAGAACTCGATATCAACAGTGTAATTCAATTCCGGTAGGGGTATTAGCCCTCGGAGTAGTTGTATCTGTTGATTCCATATTTATATTAAAGAACTTGCTAACGATTGCACGTGAAAACGCTAATGAAAATAAAAGAAACGCACTTGGATAGATTAAAATACATTACGCAGCGACAGGAATAAAACGAACATGCACAAACTCGATTACCTCATGCGATGGAATTTGTACCGAAAATACATATCAGCAATCGCCCCCTAAACCGCTTCAACGCCCCTCAATTTTCTCTGTGCCTTTTACCTTCCCCCTGTTGGCGTCCAGCGCCCATAAGGGGCGTTACGCCCACTTTGAGAAAGACTGAGTTAGAGTAAGAGTTCAGCTTAGCTCAGTAGTGTAAGTCAAGTCAGTCCAAATCTAGAATAGGTTATACGAGAAAACAGTTAACAATTAAAGTTCTTTAAAATATATAATACAGTTTGAATTAACAAATACAAAGTTAGCGAACAACGTAGAATAGAATACGAACTTAACAGTAGACTAAATTGTAACAGCCGAAAACAGTACCAGAATATTTTAATATAAATAGAAAAATTACTTACTTTTTACAATTGCTTCTACTGTTAATTCAAACTGAAACTTTTGTTCTAAAATGCGTCTTAAAATTCATTTTATATCTCTAATAGTAGTAAAGCAAATAGTAATAACACGCGAAATTGGAAAAGTACAGTGACGTTAATTGCAAATATTGCTGAAAATTTTATTTCTACATCATTTCATTTGCTCCATTGTAAACATAAAACATTACAATAGAATAAACTCTTACATTATTGCCTATTATCCTATACATATGAGAATTATATAATTTTTACACTGGGGATGATTGATATTCATCGATGTTATCGAATCATCTTGATAACATCGATATTACCTCTTGAAAAACATCGATCCATCAATGATGTAAAGAAAAATATCGAAAATCGTTATTTCCACATTTGTTTCTCGTAAAAATAAAATGGACCTCAAGCAAGCCTTCATCAAAATATAAAATTTATTGTACAAAAATTTGAAATTTCTAAACGATTCTTTTACATTTTGAAGTTTGCGAAGTAATTCTTTGTTTTTATGCTAGGTATCTCTAATATATATTTTTCATTTCATGGTTGTAAAAAAAAAATAGAAAACAAACTTACTCCCGTTTGATTTTACCACCAAAACATCGATGTTTTCAATCCACAATGTTTATCGAACATGGATGTTTACTAACCGATATTGACATTTTAATATTATTCAATCGTATTTTACACCCGTCGGGATTCAAATAAATCACTGGCCCTAAACTAACAGAAACGCCCTATCAATGAATGCAAATATCGTTGTTTAACTTGACAACCTACATATAATATAATTGTGCAAAATTTTTTAAAACGTACACTTTTAAACTTATAAGAAAACGTATCTACTTAACAAACTGAACCTACGACGCAGCTTACCAAAATAATTCAAAACATTTAGTTCAAGATAATAAATGAATGTTATAGATACGAGGGTGGATCAAATATAATATAAACGAGCCTTTTTAAATTGCGCGCCGGATAGTTGTTCAAGGCGCATCCGGGCTTTAAGAGCTTGAAGTGGGGATATTAGGTGGCTCGGAAACGACGCGTCGTATTTCTGCGTTCGCTTGGTTAATTGGTTAATAGCTATCACAATGAGTGAGAAAGAGGTGCATAGCAGCGTTACGCAACGAATTATTATTAAGTTTCTTACACGTTAAGACGTGAAACCAGCTGAAATTTTGCGCAGATTGCAAGCAAAATTCGGAAATGAAAAGCTTTCGTGGCCACGTGTAAAAGTTTGGTGCAAAGAATTTAACGATGGGCGTAATCGTAATCCTGTCGAAAATGTAAATCATCCTCCTCGTCCGCGCACCAGCATTTCGTCGGATAACATTGCACGCGTTAGAAACTTATCGAAGGGGACCGCCACGCCACGCCACTGTGCTTCAAATATCTGGTGAACTCGGCATCAGCTATGGGAGTGTCCATCCCATCAGAACGAATAACTTGGAATTCCGAAAAATTTCATGCTCGTTGGGTTCCACAGTTGCTGAGTAAAGAAGTTATTTTAGAGAGGAACGTGATTTTTTTTGCACAAAATTGTAACCTGCGATGAGATGTAGCGTCGCAAAGATGAATTAAACAAAGTGAAACCAAAAACACGTCTGTCTGCAGGCAAAATTTTAGCCACGGTTTTTTGGGACTGGAAAGGGGTGCTGTTGATCTATTTCTTATACGAGCGAACAACCATTAATGCAGCCTACTACTGTAACCTTCTCAGTCAGGTAAAACTTGCTTGTCGCTAGGTCTCATACCCCAGCTTTAGCGCAGGCCCATATCGGTCTAATGCACTGGAACACCCTCTATATAGCCCAGACCTATCCCATTGTGATTTTCACAAAGAATCGCTAGGAGGCAAGCGATTTCAGACCGATCAACAGATGAAGGCGTTTGTGCGCAACTGGATAGACATCCGCCCTGCTTCATTTTATGAAAACGGGATGAAAAAGCTACCAATGCATTGGGAAAAATGTATAGACAAACATGGGAGATATGTCGAAAAAGAGAGAAATTTTTGTTTTTGTGAAACTTTTCAAAATAAATGTTTTATGAACAAAGGCTCGTTTATATTTGATCCATCCTCGTATATATCAATGGGAATGCCTATCTTTCCTTTTTAGTTTTGTGCAAAGTTCAACGTGGTTTGGACGTGACGAATTACCATCGTTTTGAAAAACTGTATTTAACAACAAAATCGTATTTTCGTCTTGGACTATTTCATAGATATTATTTTTTTTTTAACAATAAACGACACTACGTATTGATAAATTTTATTGCTTTTACACAAAACTATTATTTTTCTGGAAGAAATCGTGTTTGGAGTGTGTAAGTTGGTTATATACCTAAATGAAAATCAAGTGCTAAGTGCGGTAACAATGTCAACATAATGGTCATACCGCAAACACGTACCATTTCATTCTCACATATTTCATATATCAGATTTTACGTATTTAAAAAATCTCAGGCACTGGTAGGTACGTATCTATAAAAGGAATTCGCATAGATTATAATTAGCCCTGAATTTTCCCCCTTTAGCATGTTATTTATATCCAACAACATGCATAATTTTCGTTAAATTAATATTCCTTTCAAACCATCTCAACCCATTTCTCAGCCACATAATTATCAATGGGGTCTCTTGTAAATAAATGTTTTAAGTATAAACCCACGTCTTTTTTAAATTTGAATAAAACGATTTGGTTGAAGAGTTTCCCGATGTTTAAAATGTAAATGATCACATTCTATCAGGGGATTACTCCAATCAAAAATTATTAATCCGTTAGGATTTCTATTTACAGGACGGTAGCGTCGGTCGGTTATAACGCTGTTAATTTTTCATGAGAGGTATGTACAACTAATCCTCAATCCTTTATCTCTAGTCAATAGCTAACCGAAGGTGGTTGAAACATCGGATGTTAGATTATAAAAATTCACTTAAAAAAAACGCATACTGCTAAGACTATTCAGATTGCAAATGTTGTAAACATTTAAAAATAGATTGTATACTCTATTATTTAAAAAAAATAATTGATAGGTGGGCCCATTTTTGATGGATACTTTCCTTCTTCGATAAGATTTTCAGATATCCTTGTTAGTTGAGTTTCTTAACTTATTCATTATGAACAGTAGAAAATATAAACGACAAAATTTGTATTATACCTACATATCAATTTTTGTCATAAAATCATAGTTTCTTTCTCGTAATTTTAAACTAAAGTTTCTTACATTAAAATTAATAACTAGATATCTCACCTCTTCTTACTAAAATAATACATTTATTTTAAGACATAACTGTGAGGCTTTTTAAAAAGAAACTTTTGGATATTTCATTTTCACCAGCTATGAAATGAAAACAGAAGAGAAGTGAGAGATTATCTATGGAATATAATTGTTTATCACTAGCCTAAAAGGTCTACAAAAGCCAAAGAAATACTTCGACAAAGGCTGGCAGATCCGGAATCGAAGCGGTGACTTCCTGAATGCTAAATTATGATCTAGACTACTAGACCACATCAGTTGGTTGGTGGCTTTTGAATGATTAGTTGGGACATTAGGGTTACCATTTCACCCCCTCACACACGAAAGAACGGTCTTCGGTACACCACGCCAGTGTCTTAATTAATATTGTTAAGGTATTGTAAATTTCGGAGAGCTTTTCTCTTAGCCAAATTTTAATACCCCTTCCTACCCTAAAAGGCGATCTTCTGTTAATCTTATAATAAGGGGAGACAAGGGTAAAATGAATTTCCAGGTAAATTGAATTTCAGTAATTATTTTAATAAGAGAACATATAAACAGATGGAAATAAAAATTTATATAATCTAAAATCATAGAAAGTCAATGCTGTTTACAAGTTCTCGAAAAGCACGCATGTTATCATTTGTGAGACTTGTTCTTGGGTGTCAATCATGACTTTCATTTTCGACACGTTCTCAGCTTCTCGCCCATCCCTGAATTCTCTATTTTCTGACCCATGTACACACTCGATTCTGAGACAGTGTAGGATGTGTAGCATCCCCAAACTGTGCAAACTGTGCCTTCAAACGAGTGAAAATTTCCGATGGTTTAACCTAACCGCCTTCATTGGTTAAAAACTTTATGATGATGCGCATTGTGATTGTGAAACAGACGAAGGTACCTTGCACTCAGTCATGGCTCTACTGTAAACAGAACCGAGCGCAGCTGCTACATAAGCCGGTTTCCTCTTCCTCATAAACCAAACAACACTCGAGCATCGAATCCTATAGATCGGAATTATGTGCTAAGCTAAATAGTAAAATTACTGTTTTTATTGGATTTACCCTCGTATAATAGACATCAGTGATGATGGTAAACTTTCGAATTCCTTTATTCTTCCAGAATTTTCTCATAAATTTTATTGACCATTAATTTTAACAGGTTCTTAACAGCAATCCAGATGATATTATTTTGTTAAGAAACTTTGTACAAATTAATTACTACTGAAAACAATTTTATAACATAGAAACATAGAAATTGAATATTCTTATGTAAATAGATCATCCTGAAACAGGAGAACAGTTCTTCAATACTTACCTCCTAAATGTTATTATAAACACAAAACAGGTAAAATTAATTATTTACGGATGGCTTTGATATATAATAGCTTTATTATATGTAGTAGTTTTAAAATGGATATCAATGTGTATTTATTGATTTTACAGCTTCTATATCCATGAAATTAATAACATACTAACCTTCGAAATGTTAATAGACGAAATAATTTAATTTATATTACATTGTTACAATTCCTGGCAACAAACCGTTGTAGCGCTAATAACGAAATATTAAAGTTAATGGCAAACTATCACATTATGCTTAATTAATGTCATGTAATGATTGCCATGCTACGTTAGGTGCAATTTCCAATTTGTCGGTTATTTACGAGCCTTTACACTGCTTTGATATCATTTCTGCTCCTCTTTTATCCATTCCGTATAAAAAGAATTTAAAACATTTTACCCAGTGACATCATTTTTTCAATAGTTTAATGCATCGCTTGCGGAAATGTTTGCAATTCTCGTTTTAATATCACTTTGAACAATCTTCGTCAAGTCATTACTAAATAACAAATATTAATTTTTCGTAACTATCGTAAAGTATAATTATAATCAATGTATAATGTACCATCGGAGTCAGAAGTGGTGACCATGGGTTGTGCAATATTGTGCATCATTTTTTTTTTTTATAACAATCGAGGAATGGAGGATTTTAATGACATTCTCCACTCCCAACACCCCAACACGCATTAAAAAAAAATACACGTGATTTTGGATAGGGGTTACTCTTAAACCTCACCATGTATCAGCAGGGGGAAATGCTAAAATACATCATGTGATTAATGGACGACCCCTAATTAGTATATTCATATTTTTCGCAGACGTTGATGAGCATAGATCGTGTTAATTTGAAAACAACACTGTTTTGTGGATTTGTGTAGTGATTTATAAACTATGATAGTGACACTAACGAAACAATTCATTTAAAAAATAAAAGTCGTTGCCCGATATTATTATTGAGACTGACTTTCAGTCGCGGAAAAGCATAAAGCACCGATTTACTAGATAATTCGAAGAACAATTGTATTTGTGGGTGCGACAAAAAGCGTATTATGTATTTTGTATTTCATGTTTAATTTTTGGCGGCGATAAAGTATTAACGAATGTAGGGATATAACTGATTAAGTGCACTTCTCTGAAAAAATGAAAAAACCGACGACTCTAAAAACCATCAGCATAATACAGTGTTAGCCTAAATAATTCATCGGGTTTGAAAGCACTGTCTATTGAAAGTATAAGACGTATAAAAATGTGTGATACATAAAAAGATTGATACTCTCACACAATTTACACTTGCTAAATGTGTACGCCCTGGGTCACCAGGCGCACATCCAACAAAATAAAGCGTTGGTTTGCTGACTTCAAGCGAGGTCGTAGAGATAGTGATGATGTAGAACGCAGTGGTGTCCAACTGAGGCGGTAACACCAGAAAACGTCAAAAAAATCCACAAAATCGAAAAGTGAAATTATGAGTTAGCTGACATCGCAAAGATATTAAAAGAACGTGTTGGCTTTGTGTTATATTGCATGAGCATTTGACTCTGTTCAGAGTGGTTGCTGCGTTTGCTCACTGTTGACCAAAAACTAGAATGTGTTGATGATTCTGAGCAGTGTTTGGCCAGTGTTTGGTTTAAACGTAACAAACCGGAATTTTTGTGTTGATATGTGACAACGGATAAAATATGGATCCATCACTTCACGTCGGAATCAAAACGATCGTCATCTGAGTGGACAGCACCCGGTGAACCTCGTCCAAAATGCCCAAAAGTAACATACAACAATCGACTGGAAAGGTTACGGCCTTGGTATTTGGAATGTACGTGGTGTAATATTCATCGACTATCTTCAGATGGGAAATACCGATATACCATCAACAATGAATTGTAGTAATTATATTGCGTTATTAGCGTTATTGGAGCGTTTGAAGACCGCAAAATTGAAATTGCAAAGGAACGACCGCATATAGCAAAAAAAAATTGTTTCATCAAGACAACGCCCGCACTGTGTCAGAATTCAATCAAAACAATGGCAAAACTGGCAAAACATGAATTGATCTTAGAATTGCTCCCACATCCGCCGTATTCTTCAGATTTGGCTCCCAACGACTACTGGCTGTTCGCAGATTTCAAAAAAATCGCTCGAAAGAAGAGGTTATTGCTGAAGCTACAACGAATGATTGTGTGTGTGTGCTCTTGATGGAGATTGCATTGATGAATAAAGCCAATTTTGAACAAAAAAAAAACGTGTTTAGTTTATTAGCCGTGGGAGTTTTCAGCCTGTGTGTTATATCAGCTAAATAAAAATGAAATAGAAGTATAAAACACAGATTCAAATCTGATGAAATTTACAACTAGTGTTTTATTTTCGCAAAGTGATAATGAATTTCAACCAAGCATCGGTAGATTCAATCATATAATTCTAACGTGTGTAAAGGTGTATATATATATTTTTTTGTTTTAATAACCAACCATTAATAACACACTGTACTATGGATGTTCAATACAAAAATAATAATGATGTTCTTTTTGCCTTCTCTCGCTATTCTCGGATATCCTTTTTACAGTATTATTTTGTTCAAAATATTTCCTGCTACCGTTCGGGTAATATGTATTCCGTTCCTAGAAAACGTATATAATGGAATTTGTTTTACAAAATTCCTGGAATTTTCAGGAAAGAAATGCAAGTAATTTCGGATTATAAACATTTCCAGTAACGTGTTCAACAAAATTAAACGTTACCTACCGTATCTGTGTCTACCTACTCTTATTATGTTGCAGTGGTTTTCTTAGACAACTTCAGATATCTAGGCACCTGCAAAGTGACGTTATCTGTATACGAGTATGGATCAAATATAAACGAACATTTCCTCATAAAATATTTATTATGAAAAGTATACATTTTTCCCAACGCATTGGTAGCTTTTTCATCCCGTTTTCATAAAAAGAGGCAAGGCGGGTGTCTATCCAGTTGCGCACAAACACCTCACCTATTCATCGGTCTGAAATCGCTCGCTTCCTAGTGATTCTTTGAGGGGGGCAAACATGTATAAATCACAAGGGAATAGGTCTGGGCTATAAGGAGGGTGTTCCAGCTGAGTCCAGTGCATTTCACCGATTTGGGCTTGCGTTAAAACTGCGGTATGAGGCCTAGCGTTATCGTGCAAGAGTAATACCCCCACGAATGGAGTGCGTCCTCCTTTTTCGACGATAAGCAAGTTTTACCTTACTGAGAAGGTTACAGTAGTAGGCTGCACTAATTGTTCTGCGGTCGTGCAAAAATCGACCAACAGCACCCCTCTCCAGTCCCAAAAAACCGTGGCTAAAACTTTGCCTGCAGACAGACGTATTTTCGGCTTGACTGGGTTTGATTCATCTTTGCGCCACCACTCCATGCTTGCTAATTTTGATGTTGAAGTGTAATGGTGTACCCACGTCTCATCGCAGGTTACAATTTTGTGCAAAAGAAATTCACCTTCCTCTCTAAATCGAGTGAGAAGCGCCTGAGAAATGCGAACTCGAGCAGCTTTTTGATCTTCACTCAGCAACCTTGGAACCCAACGAGCTGAAATTTTTCGGAATCCCGAGTTTTTCGTTATGATTGTGTGAACACTCCCATAGCTGATGCCGAGTTCACCAGATATTTGAAGCACAGTGGCGCGGCGTGGCGGTCTCCTTCGATAAGGTTTCTAAGGCGTGCAATGTTAACCGGTGCAATGCTGGTTCGCGGAAGACGAGGATGATTTACATTTTCGACACGAGTAATGGGCGTAAGCCCATCGTTAAATTCTTTACACCAAACATTTACACGTGGCCACGAAAGCGTTTCATTTCCGAATTGTGTTTGCAATCTGCGCAAAATTTCAGCTGGTTTCACGTTTTGATATATTGATATTAATCAAGCGAACGCAGCAATACATCGCGTCATTTCCGTGCCACCTAATATCCCCACTTCAAGTTCCTAACGCCCGGATGCGCCTTGAACAACTATCCGGCGCGCAATTTAAAAAGGCTCGTTTATATCATATTTGATCCACCCTCGTATCATGCAAATGTCAAAGTTACATTTCTCCTAATGATGGAAATCAGAGAAAAGAGCCTTTGATAGAAAATATTCATTCCTGTTTGCCATTTTGTGATTGCTGATAAACTAATACGAGAACTAATTTTCTATTAAACCTACGAACTTTTTATCAGCCAGGTTATTACTCATTTTTTTAATAAATCCCTGAAACCTAATGGTTTTAATGTTTCAATCTGTTTATAAGTATTAGTTAATAAGATATTACAAAGTCAAAATTTAATAAATTTGCTTTCATTTAGTTGGTTAAATCGTTTCGTATCAAAACAATACAAACATAAAAAATATCCACTGTGGCGTTCATTAAAAAACTCATAAACTTAAAAAAAATTGTTTTTCATTATGATTCGTAAAATATTTGAATGTAGCTTGAGGTCCCCTATATGCAATTGAATGATTATCCGCTACCTACGGGACACCCTGTATTGTCGCTCTTGCACACATTGCGTAAATTGTCATTGGTAAATGTCTATACCATCTATTTTATTTGACACTTAACGAATTCGACAGGTCCTCCAATTATATATTCGACAACTTTTTCTTTTTAAAATCTGCCTACGAAACTTCGACTAAGAACCAACTTCGCAAAACTTTCGATTTAAATTATCTTCAAAGCCCATTTATTTCCATGTTCCCTTTTACAAAAACTTCGCAGCCTTTGTGTAGGCAATATCATTATCAAAATTTCTAAAATCTACACTCTCATTATTCAGTTTCATCAATAAAAATAATTCCCTTTTATCGACTACCTCAATATTTGCATGTATAAACAAGGACAATGTTTATATTCATACTAAAAATAATTTTATACAGAAGACTTCGGTACAGTCTGATATACTCAGTGTCGTAACTATATCCATTAAATTACTGAATAAACTTTACGGATACGAATTTTAATATAAAAACAAATTACTACATTACGTTTATGGTACATAAACATCTTTTTCAAATACATATTGTTTAAATTTTTATTCGAACAGTTACGTTAAAAAATTCTGAAGTTCTATCCATAAAATTTATTGGACATAACTAAAACTACAATTCTTTAATTTGTTATCGGTCCCAATTGCTTTCTACAAAAACTTTCTCACTTTCAACAATACGGCGACTACTATGTAGATGATCTCCAATAGTTGGTTCATAAGTTTATAGTAGGCGCAATAGTATATTCATAGGCATCCATGTATATGTGAAAATCAGTGCCAAAAAAGCTCACAAACTTGGTGACTCTTTAAATTAATTCAGTACAGAATTCGTGTTATGGCGCATTTAAAAAACGGTCACAAACAATTCCCATCTGAACGATAAACAAAATAATTAATTTTTATTAGACAGAATGAGTTACAGACCAGTTTTTCTACTTAATTAAAAAAAGTAGCAAACTCATTTAGTCTTATAAATTGTTTAATTAGACATTAAAAGGTTTCACATATTTAATTTAAATATTAGGAGAAACAAAACTTATCATGTCAATTTTGACAAGTACTTTATGAAAAAAAACATCATTGTAATATTTAAAAAAGAAAGGCATTAAAATTCTTTTTCGTCTAAATATTAAGGATCAAAGATCCCACATTTAGAACGCGTCCTACCAAGTAGGCACTGCGAACCGAAAGCCAACTTCCATATTTATATTTAACATTGTAGTACTTACAATCTATGTGACACTTGACAGACGGGTTATTAAAATTACAATATGTATACCTCAAATGGCTATTATTCGGTATGGCTTGCTTTTCTGATAGATTTGATAGAAGGGCATTCATAGAAATGAGTCAAACCATTTTGAAGATCCAGTTAGAATGTCTATTTCAAAATACAACAGGTCCTGTGCTATTCCATGAAGTGCTGTACCTCTTTTAGTTATGGAATTTTGTGATATGTTGGTGGCAAGCATTCTATACCAAACGATCTACCTTTAGATTAAATTCCCTTATTATGTTTGTAACACTGCTGGCATCATCTAGAAGTAGAAGCAATGGGTATGTTCTAGCGTGGTCTAGCCACCTAGATCATAGTTTGGCATTCGGGAGGTCATTGATTCGATTTCGGGGCCTTCTGTACTAATCCAAGTTTGTTTTCTGCAATTTCCTTGTGTCGTTTAGCCAAATATTGTGACAGTAATATTTCACAGATAATCTTCCATTTTCCTTCTGTCTTCATTTCGTCCGCCTCATCTGTCTCTCCCTAACCGCCACCCACCCCCCATCCATTTTTACGATCCCTATAAGGAATCGGAATAGACACTTCTGCCCTACCTTCCCGCTTTGAACTACAGTGTAGGTCAAATGGACTGTCCGTTTACCAGTATTAGTAGCTGGTAAAATTGAAACACCAAAAAGTTTTTTATATTACAATCAGATGTGGGATCAAATTTTCCTTTCCATACTAAAGTGGGGTGAAGAATATTCCATAACAGCTTTAAAGCTTGAAAAGGGAGAATAAAATTTTGTTTTAGCCTCTGTTGTAACATGCCATAACCATTGTTTGAAACCAATGCGGAAAGTTCGATCATACATAGAAATCACAGAACACTGACTAGAAAGTATACCTAAATAACAAAGCAAACAGTGTACTGTTAGTTTGTTTTACGTACCTATTGCAGTGTTGATAACAATTGTAAACACTATCAATAAATATACTGCAATTTTCTGAAATTATAAAATCAGTTTTATTCATATTTATTCAATGAAATGAAACATAACAGTAATGTACGTAGTATCAATCCAACGACTAAATACAAAACATTGGCTTCGTCTTCAGCCAAACTTTCAGCTGGTTTTGGCCGAAACCGAATGTATCACCAAAAATGCTTTTTTTACCGAAAGTGGCTAAAGCCGAAGCTTCATTCAAATGCTAACCTGAATTGAAGCTAAAGTAAAATTTAGATAATCTTATCTATGTATTCATGGTGATCATTATAATCAACTTCTGCATATAAATATGGTATCCACTCTTTATTGTTATTTCCAAAAAAGCTAAAAGTAATTCTGCTTTTAAAGAACTTAATCTGTGTAATATACATAAGTAGATTTGCTACATATCAACTGAATAGTAATGCAAATGATAGATTACTACTTTTTTAAGCATTCATTACCAGGGGATTAATATGCAAAACATTACGGTTACTCTAGCAACGGAAAGCTTATGTATATAGGCAAATAGGGTGAAGGTCATTACAAGGAGATTAATATATACATATATTTATTCAAACAAATATTATGATGAACAATATTCTGTAAGCGAGGTAATTTACTTTATTTTTATTGTCAGGTTTATTATACTGTAAGTCAACATATAAATCAATTAGAATAATCGATATACCAAAGTTTAGGAATAGTAAATGTAGTTAATAACTTACCCAAAGGGATGAAGGCGTGCGTACTCAAATATAAACATAGTCGATTGGCTGACGGCTGTATGACAACGGTGACATTGCATTCTCGACCAATAGGAAGTGATTATCACACGAAAAGAATAAATACACTTACCGATCTGTTGATAAGATAATGAGGTAATTAAGTACTCACCGGGGTTTCTCGGAACCCCTGCCTTTCTGGAGCACTTGTGAAGTGTATTACCAATTTAATGGTCAACATGTGGCATTGGCATTGATCAATCGATTTAGGAATGGTACCTGTAATTACGTGCCGCTATAGTACCATGCCTACCCCACGCAAGGCAAGAACCCTACTAGAGACATCACCGGAGATGCCACAACTTTTAATAACAAGGTCTAATCACACAATGGCCATAACAACATATTAACGCAAACAGATATTTCTCGAGAATTGGGCCCAACATAAATACATACAATGATATATCTATCAAAAATATGTGATCAACTCAATAAACCAATAATTTGATACCCAAATTATCTACGTATAATAAATGTACATGCAACGCAACGCAACTCATCGTATGTGTCATCCTCACATTTTTCTGTGTTATGCTTTCCTTGGTCTTGTCACCCTTACAAAACATAAACAAAACCGGATGGGAATGCCAGTCGCCAGCCTTTCGACGATGAACATGAAATAGAAAGGGAAGTAAATATAGGGATGGAAATCATTATTGAGTATAGTTTTGATTTAATAATTTTAGATTATATTCCACACCTTACATTATATATATCCATTACAAGTTTGAGTGTCCTTCCAACTCAAGTTATAAAAAAATTATCAAAGCTAAATACTTGGTCAAAACTACTAATTTTGGCTACCTACCAGATTTAATCAAGCAACCAATTTCACAAAGTTTAACAATTACTAAGTGTTGCTTCATTACAATATTAAGTTTTAATATAATATTAACAAACTATATATTAAAGTGAAACTTGAGCAAAGGATCAATTAATATGTTCATCATTAGATTCATATTGAAATTAGAACATTCATTCATGAGATGAAAATTTTACATAAAAACTGTACATAAGAATACATATAATTGAATGTATAGATTAGATCGCTAACAATTTTCCTTCATAAAGAAAACTCTACACAGTCACTATTAAGCCACTACTATTATTAATATTTAAAATGTATATGTTTGTTTTTCTTATTTAACAGGGATGCCTGGCAGAAAGAATACAATATTGTACGCGTGCTGTCCGGAACCATATGTGGATGTAACGTTTACCATCCAAATCAGAAGGCGCACTTTGTACTACTTCTTCAATCTGATAGTTCCTTGCGTACTGATCTCATCCATGGCTCTGTTAGGCTTCACATTACCACCCGATTCTGGCGAGAAGTTAACACTAGGTATTTGTCGGTTTAAATGTATGTAACTTGCCTTGCAGTGTGTGGGTGCCGCTTGTCAACACTGGCTATGCTAGGTCACTTATTGATTATTATAATTATGTTATTCTTAATACACTTACGCGATTATCGTACGACACACGCCACAATCCAAATACCAGACCACACACAAACAACATTCAGTACACGCCACGAGCAGCGGATCCTGCCCTACCGGCCACAAACACCATCAAAATTTAAATATTCATTTCAGGTGTCACCATTCTTCTTTCATTGACTGTATTTCTCAACCTAGTAGCTGAAAAGATACCGACCACCTCCGATGCAGTTCCGTTGATAGGTATGCTAGGCCTACAGGAGCATCATGTGTTTGACGCCCTATGTCCCCTACGGACTGCCCGTTGATACTTGGAGGCGCCGCCGCTGCATGATCCTTCCCTCCACCCACATCCCTGTTTCACCACTTAGTGTTCCCAGATTAGTTCCCAGCGGCGCCGTGGTAAGTAACGTCTACCAAGGAATCGAGGTTGTCCATGCCGTGATTCCACGACGTCGTTCGTCTCTCTACTCCTTCGTATCGAGTACCGCCGCCATTGTTTATCATAATATATGTCATATTCGTCTTACGAGTTTCAAAATATGTATGAATATAACTACTGAGTCTTTGAGCAGGTTAAACGTTAAAGTCTGTACCACTCTACCACTCCTACCAAAGTTAAATATGATAGATACTCGTTCTTATAAGGCGTTAGGCACTTAATTTTCGATATTAAGACGTGTAAGAACTTGTTAGATGCAACACGTTCTTTTAAATACGTAGAAGAACCACTATCAGTAGTTGTTCTTATATACAATTCCGACGTTGAATTGAATTTAAACTGATGGTGATGCTAATTAGTGAAAGAAAACTTATACTTATAGCAAAATTACCAGCAAAAGTTGTATAAATTATAGAAGTTTGACGCCCCTTTCTAAAATTGTCTTTTCCACTACTGCTTTATCTTTTCTTCTTTAGCACTACCTAACTACCTAATCATTCACCTCACGATTTTCATAATTCATCTAACGAATTAAGTGAATGCTTAATGTTGCACTTTTCCACTCATTTTAAATTTAAAGAATGTTTATTATTATTTATAATTTTTAATAATATAATCCTTTTTTGTGTAATGCATTTATGTTTTTGTAGAATAGAACGTTATATCCTACTCAACGACATTCAAAGAGCATTTTAATTTTCCCTTATTGTTTGAAACTCGTATGACCTAACCCCACTTCATTAGGATGCATCTTGAAAAGGTCTGCCCAGGGTTCCTCTTTTTCATTGTCTCTTTCTTTCTACCTTTCTCTTTCTCTCTGTCGTTGTAGCGTTGGCGACTACTGACTGCTGTACTGTGTACTGCTTGTCAAGGTGTACGTATTCAAGCATTGTTCTGTTACAGGGGTCACCATCTTGCTATCGTTGACTGTGTTCCTGAACCTTGTGGCTGAAACCTTGCCCCAAGTATCCGACGCCATTCCTTTGTTAGGTACTAATCGTTGATTGTCTGACCTGCCTGTGCTATTTTTACCACACCTTATTTCAACTACTGCCTGATAATATATAATATCTGTGTTCCATGTTTACCAGTATACATAATAATCGTTAAAACACGACGCATTATTACGTTCATTCATTTATTTTGTGATACTGGAATATTGATAGTCAACTCTACCAAAGGAGCTCTTCCTTAATGAAAGACAGTTTAATTCAGTAGACTGTTGAAACCGCTTTATCAAAAAGATGTACATATATTTTTAAAATAAATGCTTAGGCATATTGTTATTTTTATGCATACTTTCTACTGAATAGCTCCTTTTTTTATTGAATATTAGACCTCCAGATATTTAAAAGTTATGGTTTTTTAGCTTCGATCAAGTGTGGATGCAAGCGATCAAAGAAGAAATGTTTAGGGCACGTGGGGGCTAGTCGGACTAGGGTGCTGTTTGAGTTTTCAAGGCAGTCGCGTGTCCCAAATGCAGATGTCGTTACACAATATTTATTTGTTTTTAATGCCACAAACATTTCCTCTTTGACTCGTGGTCGGGACCAACTGATACTTGGACGCCGAAGGGACGGCAGCCGAAAGTAGTCCAATGAAAAATTTTCGAATTTATAGACGTCTAATATACTAACAAAACTATTTATATTGCTCATAACCAAATAAATAGTAAATAAAAATAATCGACGATTTTGTTACAACCAACAATTTGACAACGGAAAAAAAATTACTACCGACTCTTTTTATTGGTTTCAATCCTTGAACTTTTAATTATTCTTGATACAATCGCTTGATTCGGCATCTATCAAATTATATTTTTGTAGTAAATTCAAATACAAATGGACATCACAAACGGGCACTGGATCACATTTATAATGCAAACATTAGCTTAACATTACGAAAAGGAAACGCGTTTTAAATTAAATTCGAAAATTTTATACAAATGCTCAGAAAAAAAGGAAACAGACCGCATCCTGCGGCAACAGCACAGGACATGGTCAGACTCGCGTGACGCACTGTATGTTGCAGGTGTGACAATCTTGCTGTCACAGACTGTTTTCTCCCTGCTGGTGGCTCATGTGATAACCCAAACTTCCGAAGCTGTGCCCCTAATAGGTTAGCCCTTATTCTAATCTGCTAAAGCTGAGCTTATCACTAAAACAGTACCTACTATTTACTATTACAGTATTATTTGCATGTGACGCCATGCTAAGTACCTACATACATATGAAGTAATCATGGTACGACGGTTATGGGACACGCTCTATCGACTGTCGTAACAGCACTCGCCGTCAAGCCCTCATACAGTAGTCATAATAATAACATAAAGCAATACTTGGACAACGTTACAGATTTTCCACAGAAACTACTTTTTTTCTGTATAATCATTTTGTCGAAACTTACGTAGAACTTACTAAGAAATTGAAAATGCACTTGCACGTATCCGAACCCGTTTTTTAGCTAATTCTAGATCAACTATAAGTTTTTATTATTTATGTCATTTTTTTCCCAAAAATCTTGGTTCACTTGATGAAAATTAAGTAATCGTTGAAGGAATATACATTTTTAATTTTCACTATTTTATTATTAACTTAACATATGTTTCGCTATACTGTAACTTCATCAGAAGTAGACGAATATTTAATTTTACAAACGAAACTTATCTAATTTATATCTAATTTGGGTTCGAACTGCAACTAGGAAGGGGAACAAGTTAAGTAAAAAGGAATTGTTTAGGTCTAACTAATAGTTCAAAAGTAAATCTGTCTTTTAAATTTATTTATTTCCATTGTTTCTAGCAGATTTAATTTATTACTGTTTGATTCAGTACGTAAACTAATGTACTCGTTATTGGACTGTTATTTTCTAAAATTAAATGCTTAGCGTAATTAGAATCGATTTTTCTATATTTAAATGACGTATAATGTTCGTTAATTCTTTTTTTGAAATTCCTTTTTGTTTTACCTATATACATCCTATCAGGAATTTATAAATTTATGTGTGGATCATGCAATAAGATATATATAGGTAAAACAAAAAGGAATTTCAAAAAAAGAATTAACGAACATTACAGGTCATTTAAATATAGAAAGCTCGATTCTAATTACATTAAGCATTTAATTTTAGAAAATCACCAGTTCAATAACGAGTACATTAGTTTACGTACTGAATCCAACAGTAATAAATTAAATCTGCTAGAAACAATGGAAATAAATAAATTTAAAAAACAGATTTACTTTTGAACGATCAGTTAGACCTAAACAATTCCTCTTTACTTAACTTGTTTCCCTCCATAGTTGCAGTTCGAACCCAAATTAGATATAAATTAGATAAGTTTCGTTTGTAAAATTAAGTATTTGTCCACTTTTGATGAAGCTGCAGTGTAGCGAAACATATGTTATTTTAAGAATAAAATAATGAAAATTAAAAATGTGTATTCCTTCAACGTAAACTTTTATGGCTTGATTGGGAGTCTAACCGGGGTGTTCGCAATTGAGAGCTAACAGTATTTGACCGCTCAACCATTGAACGTCTCAGTAATTTTTTAAGTGATCTAAACTTAAAAAGTTTTAATTGTCTTAATAAATAGAACAATGGAAACCTTCGAATTTCCTTGGTTCAAACATTATTTCCCTGATTCGAGATTGACGTTGAACCACTTCGATCAATAGTACCGACATCAGAAAAATGTAAATGTTTTCTAAATCCTAGTACAAGCCACAAAACAATATAATATCTTGCACTTCAACATTTTGTGTAGCTTTCCAACCACTAGCATGGTATCATACTGGATAATAAGAGGAAGACGAGCTTTTTACGGTAACACGTTCGAATAATACGGAGGGGGGGGTACCTTTCTAAGCAAGCAAACAACTCGCTAGGGACAGGGGGTAGATATAGAGGGTAAAAGTGACCTATTTTCTTTTTCAAATTATGTCATCGAGTTAACACTCAAAAATTTACACAAATGTAGATCCCGGTATACATAATTGAATTCCCGAAGGGCAGACACGTGAATTAGATCAAAATGGAGAGGGCTCGGATAGACATGAACTAGACAAAAGTTAGGCATTACAAAACAAAAAAAGTATTCAGAATTTTAATCTATTTGTAGAGAATCATAATTATAATCATATCATTTCGAGATCTACAATTGTGCAAATTTTATTAGAACACTATCTCGATAACGTAATTTAAAAGAAAATGAGATACTTTCACCCTTTTTATCTACCCCCTGTCCTTATTGCTCTACCCGCCTGATTAGAAACGCAAGCGCCCCCCCTTCTATTATCCGAACGTTTTTCCGTAGAATTTGTTCATATTTCGAACGCCGAAATCTCGTGTCCAGGACGCTTCGTAAACAAAGAATCACACCCTCTGCAACACTGCAACTTCTTACTTGGATAATTAATATCATAGAGTTTCCTTTGTTGACCTATTTTGAGCATTCTATCGTATCTATCTCCTACGCAATTACTTCTGTTCTTTTTTTTCTTTATCGACTTTCTATAATTAATATGCCATCGAGTTCCTTTAACATTGTCGCTTTCTTTTTTATCACGACTTTAGGAAAATTAATAAAAAACTTACCTAGTACTGTTAAAAAAATGGCCACGTTCCTAAATTCAGTCTGAAATCGGTTCGGATATTGTCTTTATGGATTCATTTAAACGGACGAATTAGGATATGGATAACTATACCTTTATTTGGTAATTTTTTAAAATATCTTATCATTCCATTAAATTCAAATAATGATTAAAGCCTTTGTCCAAGTTTTGCTTTTTAAATTCTTGCAAAAATGGAATAACCTCTTGCTTGGATGATACTAGAGTAAACTCACACCCAAAATTTATCGCATCTATTAGTCTATGCACTATCTAAACCTTCATACTGCAATTTGATAAAACTTATCCAATTCAATACTACAGTACTAAAAAGATATGGATGTATATTATGTATATTTCAAATAAATTTTGGTACAGATATAAAAAATCTGGCAAATATTTCAAAAAAATAAAAAAAATAGGCAAAACAGCACGTTAGGGAGCTTCTAATGTATTATTAATGAATTGAAATAAGAAACTTTTGATTCACATGTATTAAAAATAACGTATGACGTCATTGATGTACACGCACAGGAGGAGAAGTAAAGAACTTCTTTCCAAAATCTTGCAGTCTTTACTATCAATCTCATTTAGTAGCGGACATTAAAAGAATTAATCATAGAACTAATACCACCAAAATAATATGGCCAAAGTACTCTGACGTCAACCTAGTCATGCTCTTATGATGTATGGCGATCGAGAATATTAGTTCACGATCAGTGAATAATTAATTCCACCGATTTGTATTATCTATTCTTAGGTGTGGAAAAGACATTCATTTTAACCAATGCTAGAGGTTCCCGATCGATAAACCGTCAAACGTCGCTTCATATTTAACACACACAACAACATTCAATCGGAAATAGAGACTGTAACTTATCATAATTTTGTACTATTCGAAAATTTGAAAAACAAACTATCGTAACATACTCTAACCCTAACCTAACCTAACATACCCTAATCTAATAGAGTAGATATCATTATGATTACATACGAATATGCTAGCGGTACAGTTTTCCTTTAAAAAATAACGTATTGTCATTGTGTGCAAATACCGAGCTTAGATTGTAAATAAAAAATACAACACCTTATAAGTGTCTATATAAACAAAAAATCTCGAAAATGTGGTTATTTTTAGTTTTACAGGTAACGATAGCAATTTTCGTAAAGAAGAAATTATCTTAAATATGATTAAATGTGTGAATTACAACGAACATGTAACATGTGACGCGCGTCTATCTGAATGTGGCTTAGGTTAGGTTAGATTAGGTTAGCTTAGGTTAGGTTAACTTAGGACAGGTATTTTGAGTGACGTCATACAAGTAAACAGTTAGGCCTTGTTATATCGGTGGTATTGGTAAAACTCTTTTAGTACAGATGATAAATACCGTAAAATGGATTAATTGCAATCAGACTTCAAAATACAGTTATTTATATTTCATTGTGTTATTAATTAGTTAGAGACAAACGAATCATTCTGCTTCCTTATTTAATTAAAAATAATAGGCACAGCTCACATTTCAGATTCAGTCTGACAACATTTAGTAACTACAAAGTAAAATTAAATTAATTAAATTATTTAAAAGAAACGACAATTCTTTTCCAATCTCACATGCTCAAGGAACTAAGACGTCCGTTATATTTTAAGCCCTTAATACTTAATTATATTTAGTGATTCCTGACCGCAATTTGTTTTTTTTTTGTTATTTCCCAATATTTTTCTGTAACGAAGTGAGATGTTTTTTTAGGGAATTTAGTTCTCTACAAAAAAAACCTGTGATAATTTTTAACTCAACTCTTTCAAAATGTATTCAAGGTTAAACTTGAAATCATGTAAAAAAATTACTTTTTTCAAGATTAACAACTAAACTATTAGACTTTTGAAAAAAAAATTATACAGAATTAAATCCCCTATAAAATTATATATCGGATATATATATATATAACTAAAAAGTTCACGTTGATTAGATGGAAAATAGAAAATTGTATTCAGGAACCACTAAATATTAATATATTAAGAGCTCAAATTATATCAGGTGTCTTATTTCCTCTCCTACGATTATTAAACATGTGACATTTAAAAAAGAAACATACTCGATATTTTGATCAATTCTAGTATTTATATATATATATTTACTAATGTAATAAAATATGTTATTTATTTCACATCTACTCATACTGCCATAAGTTTAATGCAAAATACACTTTCTAAATTACTTTATTTTTAGGATGTCCGAATTCTCTAGTAACTGCATCTTCTATTTTCGCTATTGCAGGCGGGCTTTTAACTATCTAGATGGAATGCTATTGAAATATAAACTGTGGTACATTGTATCTAAGAACCGAGGCTAAATAACCACTAAAAAGTAATAAAAAATGAATCTGATAAACGCTGTGAAATTGTTCCGAAACGCCCCGATCCGATCCTAATATGTCCCGTTTCTCTTTCAACATATTTCAGGTAGCCTCTGTCTTGTATTGTAATTGCGGGTCTAGCTTGTCTTTCACTGCTGCCTGTCTTATATACATTTATGGTAAGGGCGGTTTCAATAAACCTCGCTAATATTTGCAAATGACCTTCTCACCTCCAAGTATCAAATGGCTCTGTCCCACTAGGAGTATCTTAATCTGTATGTTTTGTTGTTACGTGTTTCATTTTTCCTTACTTACTGTTTGTATTTACTACCATTATTATTATTATTATTTGTTATTACTTGCAACTCGTTACCTCCTCGTTAAAGTAATGATCAAACACAAACATAAATCAAAACTTAACTAGGAGTATGTTTATCCCAACTGTGCTGGTCGGCACAATTTAACAACGCTAAATAGTAGCCTGTGTCTACAAAGTTTACGTAAATTCGAAGCGTTTTATAGCAATATTTCTTCTTCGAAATACCAGCGAATGTTAGTAAAAACCAATAAAAATCTACTTACAATATTATAGTAAAACTACTAGTTTTGAAGCGGTTTTTTTAGTAAATAATGCAACTGTAATTCCATAATTGAAAATATCATATTAGAGGTAGTAAGTCACTATCTACTGTTATTTACTGCTAACTATGGTATTTAAAATGTTTGACAAAACCTTACTAAGAAATCTACTTAACAAACATAATATACGATATCTGGGACCAGATCTGGTAATTTCGACAAATATCTGACTAAAAACTAAATGTCCCTTATTATTGAAATAAACACACAGTTGATAACTTCTATTTACCTAGATTTTGTACTTCTGAAGAAGCCACAGTGTTGGCGAAACACGTGTTAAGTTTATTTAATAAATTGTGGACGTTATCAACTCTGTGTTTATTTCAATATGTTAGACTTCCATCAAGTATTCGCTAATTCAATACAAATGTCCCTTATTAATTTCGTCTGTGTGTCTATCACGTTTATAACCTGCATAGTGGATGCAGTATGTCAGGTAAGATACCTTCGTAAGGCCTTTTCAGACATGAAATACTACGACTGGAAGTTAATAACAGTAGATGACGAAATACTGCCTGCAATGCGATATTATATCAACTTCCTTTTATGGAACAACTTCGATTTGGTCAATAATTTAACCATGCTACATATGGTGTACTGATGAGATCTAATAAGTTCGAAATCGCGATGAACATCTGGTAATTTCGAAGAGTTTCTAACCAAGAACTAAATGCTATTTATTAATTTAAAATATTGTTCTGGCTATTGTAAGTATAAAATTGGTTTGTAACAATAAGATTATGATTGTAATCGGGGTAACTTAAAAATTAATACACGCAAGGTACGTATAAAAATATTTAAACCAAGAGTGAGATCCATTTGTAATATCAGCTTGCTTATAGTTGATTGAATGGTCACATAAAATAGGTACTGAAACTAAATAGATGTTTGCCATGTATAAAATCATCTATTAATCCGAGAAATCAGACATTAAAAAAAGCAATTTCTTTTCAGCTTATAGAATAGAGAAAAAAAGATGTGGTACGATCAGATACACAAAGTAATAGTGCTATAGTAAAAATGAAATTGGAGCACTAGAACACAACTGGACACACACGTTACGTACCACTACAGTGTGATTAAACAAATTCACCAAATCAACGCCAGTTGGTAAACATACTCGTTAACAAGTTGAAAATAATATGAAAGTCTAACTTAAGTATTATTTTCTGTTTACTAAATAGAAATTTTGTGGTGCGTAGAGAGTGGCGGGCCATGGTGATCGCGAGTGGGGTCCTCGTAGGGGGGCAATTTGGTTCAGTTCAACCCTGTTACCGCGAGGGTAAAACGATGGCGGACCCTCTCCACGACACCACACAGGTAACAACAACTTTAAGTCGATTTTAAACCAGTACCGAAGTGGTTAATGCGACAATCGTTCTGAGATACCTACACGATATAGTACTTATTACTTACTGTATAATATCACTAAAAGTGGTTAACTTGAAGAACCGAGTATTGGTTAAATGGCAGGAATTACTTAAAAGGTATATAAAGATAAAGAGACGACAAATAATAATTTGTACTTCTGTAACTAGAGTTTCTTGCAGTTTCATCGTATATAGTATCGCCTTTCTAGATGCTAAAAAAAAAATAGGATATGACAAACAAGCTTTAATTTGATTCAAACTTTCGCGTCCATCGTTAATGTAATTGTTGATTTTGGGCTTTTTAGCCGTCTGGAGATTCTTAAGGAGTGCAATGTAGCCTTTTCAATATTTTGTATATTTTATAGACGAGAGCCTAAACGTGGAACACATATTGCGTACCACCTTACAATTGACAATTTACCAACCACAGCTTAAAAATAAAAGCAAATAGATGAAATTTCAACTTCATTTTAGAAACAAATATTTTATTCCTGCGTATCAAATGAGATCTCTATCTGAACAATGTGCATCCAAAGTTCCATGTACCCCCAGATAAATGCAATGTTTTTACTATTTGGCTACGAAACGCTATAAAATGACAATAACATACTATTAACTCTATTACTCTACCCTCATTAAAAGATTTATTCTACAAGCCTCTTTTTCTATCCGACCTGTTTATCAAAAAGGCTATCACACCAAGTTCATATATGTTACTTTGTTTTTATCTTCACTGATTCATACCTATTTGTTGTTAAGGGGTATGTTTTTAAAATTTACGGGACATCATTTTGTTGCAAAGTGTACCAAATTAAGCAGTAAAATAACTTTCTTTCAATTATTTACAAAAGGCTTCAAAGATTTAAAGATTTTCGGTGGAACGCTAACGTTGAACAGATCAACTAATCATAAAAGGATTACATACTGTATATGTAACAGTACAATAATTTTGTATAGAAATAGCATGAAGCTGATCGAAGATTTACTTTTGTGAACTATAAGTATAAAAATATTGCTTATTTTCGAAGTTTGCTTCTGCTTTTTTTAACAATCAGAAATATAGAAATGGAATGTAAATAGTTTTTTTCTTTAAAATGAACACTTCAAAGATGGAAACGAAATTTGATTCTACGCTAATATAACTTTGACTTTGACATTAAAACCAAAGAAAAACTTTTAGATGGAATAAAATAAATTAGCTCCAAGAAAAGTTTTTAATGAAAGTCTCGTGCAGCAAAATAAATATTGCAACTGAAAATTGCCAAATGAAGATATACATTTTCAAAGTATTCATGACAAAACAAAGGTGTCATGTAAACAAACCCGTTGAACATATAATTAATTAAAAATGTGATTACATGTATGGAAAACAACTTATATGAGGCAATGAATATTAATGAGAATCCTGTGCCTAGTTCAAGCTGAGACTGTTTCTGTTGATATTATCTGTCGAATTTAAAATAGTGTGCTAAAAAGTTTGCATTTCATCTCCTAATTTTGAGAATATGCTTAGTGTCAAAATTAAAGCCTAAATGGAAGCAAAAATGAGTTTATATAATAAATCAACACCGATAGTCCACGGTACAGAGCCGTTTTTTGAAATTATAAACACTCTTCTTCGTAAATGGTTTCATGTTAACGTAACCTACATATTTATTATCTGAAAAACCTCTGGGAAATGGGCAGTTTTCAATTTGGATCCCTTTACTTTTTACTTGAATCATAAGACCATTCAATGCGAAAATGGAGACAACAATTGGCCTACAAAAATTTTAGACCTCTATTCCGAACATATTAAACAACAACAAACTGATTTTGACGTAATTTATTAATTAAAAAAATGCATTGATATTAATGGAAGTTAATGGGCCAATTTTTTTCTTCATTTTCATATTGAATTATCTTACGATTTTAGTAAATAGTAAACGGTTGATTATACCTACTTAATACACACAATATTAACATTTTTCAGGTTCCAAATTAAAAATTGCTCATTTTCAAAGTTTCTGCAGATAAAAAAGTTGTAGGTTACGTTAAAATGAAGCCACTCACGAAGTTTCAGACGAGTGTTAATATTTTCAAAAGAACGGCTCCGTAGAGTCAATTTAGAATTTCATTGCCATGACGATGGGTTGCGATTGACAAAACTTCGCCAATTTATTGATTTCATTTCTTACTAAAAACATTAGCTGTCTGATGTTTACAGTTTACCAGTGATTAACAGTCAAGTCCAATGTTTTTGAAATGTATAAAATAAATTAAATAACGTCGAAGAGATTTTGAAATACCTCCTACCGTGGACCACGACATTTTGCCTTTTGGTGCAAGACCTTTCTTTTTTAGTTTAACATCGGGAAAGGAGAATCTTCTAAAGACACCCCCCCAATTAGGGAAGTAGTGTCGGATTCATTTTTGAGGGCGCCTACCGGCTAAAACCCCTCCTCAAGTTTATAGATAATCCTAACGTATATGACCACCGGAGAGTGATTAAGGAAGGTGTGGAAGGGAAGAGGGTTGAATGTGAGAAGGAGAGGGGTTGGGGAAATGTATTCTGATGTAGTGGCTCATCTCTGGATAGGTGGACACTCGCGCTGAAAAGCGAAACGTGCAAGACCTGATCAAGCTAGGTTTTTATAGTCAATAATTCTCCAGATGGTGTCAGATCTGAAAATGATAATTCCAAACCACGTGGAACAACAAACTTCACATTTGTGCTCTAAGAGTTAATATTTTTGCATCTTAATAATTATTTTCTGTATCATTTTCATATACGACACCATCTACAGAAAAAGAGGTAATGACAACAAAAACTTACTTTGTTAAACCATACACTTTTTTGCTTCTGTCCTGACTTTGATTCTGACACTGTTTCACATACGGGCATAGGTTTTCAGAAACAGCCTTGGTTAGACTTATTCTCGCGTCTAATTAATTTTTTAATAAATTAACGTTCTGAACTGGCAAATTTATAAATGTTGTCCGTAAATTTGTAAACCGGAATAAAATATATTGTATATAATATATCAATTTGACTGACATTAAAGCAGCCACTAATGAGCTTGAATGTTGAAAGAATGTAATAACTTTCTGATCCCAATGACTATAGGAATCCACTAATATTCTCAAGTCACTTTAATATTTTCTGTCAAGCATTTAATGTTACGTGAAATACTATCGCTGGACATAAATAAAGACAGTACGTAATAAGGAAGTTTAGTACAATAGATAGATAGGTACGTATTATAAAGCCTTCGAAAAGAGAAATTACTTTTTGTGAAATGCGCAATGCTTTACACGTACAAATATATGTATAATACTTATTCGTTAATACATATAGCAGTTTCCCGTTTAAATAACTTGAAAGGCTGAAATCTGAAAGGAATAGATTTTTCTGAATGAAAAATGTAATTTTTATACCTTAGGGGTCAATACATATTGCCAGGATTGCTTGTGTTACAAATCTAATCTTCTTTATATCAGTCTTATTTAAACAGATGAAGAAATTGAAAGAGAAGTCAGACGTCACAATTACTACTGCTCAGTTGAGAATCGATCCATTTCAATAAAACAGCGAGTTATCTTGCCAAGTAGTGAGCCTGTAAACATTCAGGAATTCAGGACCGTGAGAATACATTAATTTCTTATCAAAGCTAAGCACAAATAGCATGTTTTAAAGGATAAGCCCTATAACATGTACATGGCGTTGCGAAATTTTCGAAACAATTCCAAAATATATTTTTTGAAACATTTAAAAGCATTTCTGTGTATTTAATCTTTATTATCAAAATATGTTTACTATCAGGTAATAAACTATATGCTTTCTATCTGTAAAGTAAATGTTTTATAAGCTACCGATGCCATTACTACTACCTACTGATATGCTAACTGCTGTTATTTTTAATTGCATATTACTTGATAACTTTATCAAAACAAGAAATGTGTCAAAATGAACAATGACAAACGTTTTCAAATCAATACAGGGTCATTCAAACTAGTGGTACATTAGACGTTTTAGGGAAACTATGCATGTTACAGATTTGAAAATTTGGGAGTTGGGAATAGGAGTTATCAACGATGATCTGTTTAACTAAAATAATTTCAACTGTCGGGCACGTCCGGTTATACCGAAAGTTGATGTCAACTTTCTTATTTTTAATGGAACGGTATATTTTTTACGATGAATTCGTATGAAACATAAAATTTTAAGGTGACTTTGATAACAAACTTGTATACCTCCGATGAACAGTTTCTGAGATAATTTAATTTATTGGAAAAAAGATTGCACCGCAACCCAAACTATAAAAAATCATAACTTCCATAAAAAATGACTTAGAATGTTGTAATTTTTACTAGTTATAGCCAAGTCATAAGGCTAACGTTAACATCATGCTAAAACTAAGCTTTATTATTTATACAGGGCGTTCAGAAAAAAACAAAAGTACCTAGTATATGTTATTTCGTCATTCGATTCCATTTTTTATTCTCTTTCGACATATTGGATTTTTTCTATTCTTTATTAAAAAAAATCTAAAGTTAAAAAAAATCAAATATTCAGATGGATCGAAAGAGGATAAAAAAAGGAATCGAATGACAAAATAACATATACTAAGTGCCATTTGAAAAAATGAAGCTATTTATGTTTGAAGTTTTCAAACTTTGGATTTTTTTTCTGAACGACCTGTACGAATTATAAAGCTTAGTTTTAGCATGATGTTAACGTTAGCCTTATGACTTGGCTATAACTAGTAAAAATTACAACATTCTAAGTCATTTTTTATGGAAGTTATGATTTTTTATAGTTTGGGTTGCGGTGCAATCTTTTTTCCAATAAATTAAATTATCTCAGAAACTGTTCATCGTAGGCACACAAGTTTGTTATCAAAGTCACCTTAAAATTTTATTTTTCATACCAAAAAGTATATACCATTCTATTTAAAATAAGAATGTTGACATCAACTTCCCGTATAACCGGAATTGCCCGACAGTTGAAATTATTTTAGTTAAATAGATCATTCTTGATAACCCCTACTTCCAAATTTTCAAATCTGTAGCATACTTAGTTTCCCTAAAACGTCTAATGTACCACTCAGTTTGAATGACGCTGTATATAGATCTGTACTGACGTTTGGTTCTGAATCACGGGTATTATTAGTAAGTCAAAAAAGAAAATTATAGGCAATGGAAATGAAATATCTTAGAGGAATACAAATAATCACAAGATTAGACAGAAGAAGAAACATGGATATGAGGCAAAAATTACGAATAAGTAATATACAGAACATTATTAGCAAAACCAGATAAATTGGTTCGGACGAAGTTGGGAAAATCTTAAAGAGAAGTGGTATGACTTAAGAACAGATGCAAAAATTGAATCAATAGTAACATTCGTATAGTACAGGGATAATAATAATATCAACAGAAACAAACGAGTCAACGATGTCAATAGACGAATGCCTTACATTTTTTTGGTAGAAAGGCATATATATATAACTAATAACTAACGTGTTGGACAGACAACCCGATGAGAAAAATATGTCTTAGGATTCAGCAAAGAAACAACCCTTCTTCACTTTTTGTACATTCAATTTTCTTTTAGATGCTCATCGTTTAATAATCAGAGTTGCTTTTCTTTAAGCCTCCAGAAATTCCTTTGTTACCATCAGCACAATTCAGATAATCGACCGTCTTGTTTCACAACAAATTATATGTTTTTATTGCTTTTGTTTTTGATAACCTCTCCGCCAAAACCGCCTTTAAATGTTTCAGTTTTATTGCATTACTTTTGAAAGAGGCCTAACAAGCTGAATCGATCGTATGAATTTAAAAAGAAATTCCAGTATCCAAGTATAGAATCAACAGAAACCTGAAATCAATTTACTTACTACCTTACGGGAACCGTTCTAATCATTACAAAGGTGGTACTGATGTGTGAAAATATTGGAAAAAGTCTTCTAATAAAAATAGCATAATTTAGGTCATAAATCGAAATCTCGTGATTTATTTCAATTGTTGGGACAACCAACCTCATCAGCTCGTCGAATGTTTCCCAACTAATTCAGTATATTTGTTGGAATTTCACAGGATTTTTTATAGAAAACTTATTTCTGTGAATTTTTAAAGATCGAGGTGAATCCAATAACATTTTTGTTTTCATCTGCATCGTATATACAAAGCACCTACTACTACGTCTAAAACTATTTTTTCAAATGGGTTTGCACAAATTGACCCATAAATAAGCAACCAGTTTAATAAAACATATTGCATAAATGGACGTACCGGAAATTCAAGCCAATAATCCACGCCAAATAAAAAAATTGCTAAGGAAACGTAATCACCATCACTAAGAAAATGCAATCATACTAGATAACGAATAACGTAATAACGATCTGTACCTCTTCGAAATAAAATAAATTAAAATATAAATTTAGTCAGAAATTGAATTACCTGTAAGTAAATAAACGTTATACCTGCCATTTCTCTGTAATTTAAAACTGGAAAAAGCTATCGAGTTTAATTAAGTAGGATGATCATGATTTGCTCAGAGCGAACGTTGTATTAACTGCTTGCCTACATAAAATAATAACATGCATAAAACAACAGCGCAATATCTTTCAATCAGTTTTGCTTTGCCTGTCCTTCTAATCTGTTCTATGGCTTTTACCCAGCCTTAACCCGTAAATAATCGGATTACAATAAAAAGTTCAATGTATTAACAAATTAGCGCGTAACTAATAAGTTTGTTATGGTAGGGTCGCTTTTTGTTTACCATTACGGTAAAAGATTGCAACCCTATTTTTCTTCCTCGGAAAGAACTGAAGGGTATTTTGAGGAGGGTACGAATGTAGTATTAATATACGTTGTTAGTCGATCTCCATTAGATTTTGTGTGTAGCTATTATAACATATTTTTATTATCAATCCTATGAGGATGGACTATATGTTGATATTTCCATTTGTAAACTTTGGTAGAGACTATATATTAATGAAGCTTGGAGTTTCCTCCGATGTTTTAATTTTTATATGTAGTTCTGTTTATTATTTTGTTTTTGTAGTTTTGTAGATTAGTGTAGCCATTATTTACTTTGCAGAAAACTAATCGCCTGTAGATGTAGCACATTTCATTAATCATATCGTCAAAGATCCACTCTTAATATAGACCACATTTTCAGGAACATATTTCAACTGCATAATGTTCATGGTTGCGTCTTCAGTGGTACTGACAGTAGTGGTTCTCAATTACCACCACAGAAGTGCCGACATCCATGAAATGCCACAATGGGTATGACATCTTGAGATAAAAATTCACTCAATGAGCATGTACACATAACAATCTTTTAGCACACTTTTTAATTGAGTAATATTGATTATAAAAAAAAGGTATTACAAAATACTGAAAACGTTACACATACTTTACCTTAATATAAGTTTTACCTCAAACACAAATTACTAAATAAAAGAATCTATAAGTTTCACTTGGTTTATTACCGCAAATGAGGGTACATAAGGGTTTTTTGGCTCTGAACAATTTTAAGTTGCTATTTTATTGTACGAATGAAAATGATGCCAATTAATTCAAAAAGTTCAGTATAACTGCTACTCCTTCTGTCCCATAATAAAAATAGTGTTATTTATTTATTTATTTATTTATTATTTTCATTACATACCCCTTTACATGGAGTTTTTGCAATTTGCTTTCATCATTCTCGTTAAAAATCTTATTTACATTTTCCAATTTAAATTCACTAGCAATAATTCTCTTACATGCTAACACTTACATTCCCTTAGATTTATTTCAACCTGGTGGAAATAATCACAAAATTCCGGTATCCGTCACCTTTTAAAGCCTCTATTATTAATTCCTCAAGCTCTACATCATCTCCCCCACTTCTCCACTCCTTAATAAAATCTATAATTTTTTGTTTTCGATCCTTTATTGCATTTTTACGGTACATTAAGTGCCCTGAAGTCTCATTTTCCCAATAACACAATCAACACACCCCCTCCTTAAAGCCTTTCTTTCCTGCCCTGCCTATGTTTCCGCATCTAGCCTATCGTTACTCGATCTGAGCACCTCACACAAATATTTACACACCCTTTCTATGATAGTTAACCTTATACAATTAACCTCTACCTCAGGTCTCCATATATATTTTGGAGTGTTCCTAGATACCCCCAACGCCATTTTACATAATCTCGCTTGAAATTTGCACATCTCTCTTAAATTCCCTCACCCCCAAATTTCCACTCCATATAAAGCTATTGTCTTTACTAACGATTTCATTAAATACATTTTTTCGTTCATATTATCCCTCCTTGCCCGTTTGCAAATTCCCCACGTTATATTCGCCGCTTTTTGTGCCTTCCCTACTATCGTCCTCGTATGTTTCTCCATACAATTTCTCGCATTAAACCAGAATCCCAAACATTTAAGTAAATTCGTTAACCACCTCTACATCTTTACCATAATAAAGAGTATTTAATGAATTTAATTTATCCCGTACACTTATTATTTCAAAAATAGATTAAATTAAACAATAAATTAAAAATATGGCAATAGTCCAGATAAAGGGATCCACGGCCGGAAGGTGAGGAAGGATGACCTTGTACACCACTAAAAAATTGTTTACAGATGAGAAGGTGTAAAATCAAATATTGGAAAAAAGACTAACCTAACCTAATCTAACAGTAAGACATTTTTTGGAAAATTGTTTTCTTTTGTTTTGTGAAAAATCGAATTTACCAAAACTATAGTATGTATTCAATTGTTATAACTTTTTTCCTACGAGCGAGATGGCGCAACACTTTTAGTTTTATATATACATAATTTGTGTCGTAATGTATTTCATAATAAATGTTAATTAGAAAAAAGTAGGTCAATCTCTAAAAACGAGGGAATTGCGATATTAACAACAAACAATTATTAGACTAGCATAAATAAAATTGATGAAAATTTAAAATACATATATTCTAAATAAATAAAATATAAAAATTTCATCCCCGCGATCAACTTGCTATTTTCCTTATTTATAAGGCTGAAAAACCGTGGACCGACATTTTTTACTAAAAATTATAATGGACCTTTAGTCGAAACTTTGTCAGATTTGCTAATCATCCAAGTGAAATGCATAAAATAACACCATTACAAGCATAAATAATATTACAATATACCTAAATCTTTTAGTAACCGACATCAAATGATAGACATACATACACATTTATGTTATTTATTAAAAACATTCTAATAAGAGTAACAAAAAGATCAGTTATAAATAAAATCAGAAACACACAAACATCCTTAATTACCGATACACAAGTAAAACTTTAATAATTATTTTTTCCCGTCAAATTCCATTTTTTAGAATCGTTTGTATGAAATTTTCCAGTGCAAATATTTCGTAAAAAAAACAGTTCTTCACTCGTTTCAATTAGGTACTTTTAAAAAACATATTATCACATTAAAACTAAGCAAATTCCTTGAAAAATTAACTGCTGTTTTATTCAGTTTTTGTTTGAATTTTTCGATAAAATTTCTCGTAAAAAATTTGTCCTCCAATTATTTCAATATTTACAACTCATAAAAAGAGTTAGTAGAATAAATAATTACAACATATGTTATACTAAAGTAAAATAAAAATTCAACGAAATCATAATTTTTTATTAATTTAGTTACTTATTTACTCAAATAAGTCTTATGTGCAGCCTCTAAACGATAACGAACATTATCATAATACAAAAAATTCGAATTAATGTCTACTTTGATAAAATGTATTAAAAAAACAAAATCTTTGTTTTGATCATTTCTTAAATACGCAACCGGAATTTGAGAAAGATACCTGTGTCAGGAACAATATAACATATAACTGTTCTTCAGAGTTAATATCTGAATCTACAATCAAATCACATATCTTATATATTATAGTGTAAGTTCAAAGTTTTAATGTCATTAATTCCCCTCACAATGAAGGAAGAGCTGCTTATCCCTGAACTGTTTTAATCCCTTTCTCAATTTATATTTATTTAAAAGAGTAAAGAGCTTCCGAGGGTGTAACAAAAAAAAATGTCGTATTTCACCCTTTTGTAGGGGCTCCGTGGGGTTGAACCCTTGTAATAAAACCTTTCTCTGTAAGATACACAATTTGTCGAAAATGTGTTGCGTATTTGAGGAAGTATTAAACAACATCGTAAATTATGTTACGGTTATAATTCTTGATAAGCTACCTTAATCTGTGAAAACAACCACATAAATATATACAATATTATTATTCCCTTTTGTTGACTTAGTTGGGTAAAAACATTAATTTCATTAAATATTAACTTTGGGTATTAACAACGAATGTGGTAACTGCTTTTATATGATTTTTTATTTATCCATATTTGCAACATAGTAACAACCAAAATAATATTTATTTCAACAAGTTACACGAAAATTTCACTAAGAATCATTTAAACATTCATTGTTTTGTCGCTAAATGAGTTAGATTTGGAATATACTATCGGAAATTATCCAGCATAGCCAATTTCATAAGTTATTGACGAAAACTAGTCTTCTTTTTGTTATTCCAAGGTAATCCGTATATCTTATCTATAATTTGAGGTTGATGAATATTGTATCTAATGTTTTTGTAAGTTATTTAATGTAGATTAAAAACGGCAGCATTAAAATAATACTTTCGAATTTCTTCCCTCTTCTCAAAATATTATTTTATTTATAAAGATAACTAAATTTTTATTTTCGTAAAGGACATCGATGTTTTGCCTTTGGTGTAAGTTTTCCTCAGGTTGGATTATATGATTATTACTTCCTTGTGCATAATCGGGACCATCATCATACAATGAATTAAAAACTTCAATTTGACTCTTAGAAAGCCTACAACGTAATCTGTTGTCAACGAAAATTTTGATAGCGTTTCATTAATTAGATGACCTAATAATCGAGTAAGTAATTTTTTTTTGTTTTGAGAATCCGACAAATTCAATTAAAAAACAGCCATCGTGAATGATTTTTATTAATTTGGAATTAAGGCTGGTTGCATATACCTATAGGACATGTCGCAGACAATTTTATCTTCGAAATATTATAAATAATGCTCTAACCAAAAACTCTTTCGCGCACACCATGTCCAAATAACTAAATATTTGCGTCCGTCCCTTCCTTAATTCTTTCGTATGATATTTTAGTACAAATACACATTTTTTCACCCCTTTAAGTGCACCCACAAACGTATGTATATGACATTATATTTGTCGTAGGTCAAAACTGTCTTTTTGCAATGGTTGCCGTGGATGTTGGGAATGAGTCGGCCAGGTAAAAAAATTACTAGGAAAACACTAATGATGAATAGTCGGATGAAAGAATTAGAATTGAAAGAGCGTTCATCAAAAAGTCTTTTGGCCAACGTACTAGATATTGATGACGACTTTAGGAGCGTAACAGGAGGTGCATCTGGATTATCTGGTAGAGATGGAAATACTTCAACAGTGACGACAAGCTTGGGACCCAGTTTTATTCGTCACGCAACCACTATCGAAGATTCGGCCATTCCTACCAGTGGCCAACAAAGAGAATTACATTTTATATTGAAGGAACTGCAGTTCATTACAACCCGAATGAAGAAAGCTGACGAAGAGGCAGAGGTCATTAGTGATTGGAAGTTTGCTGCAATGGTGGTTGATAGAGTTTGTCTCATAATTTTCACCCTGTTTACCATAATCGCGACAGTTGCAGTATTGTTATCGGCTCCACATATTATTGTCCAGTAAAAGGACATTATGATGGAGAAGTTGTAATCGTTCGCGCAATTATATGATTCTTCTGTATCGCATTTTATAATCGATAGTTAAATATATATATGTAGATATATATACATATGTATATTTGAACGTTCACTATTATTTAAAACAGCATAGTGTTGGCACACATTTAATGTGCCTTCAAGGGAACACTATCGAATCGTAGCAACATTAAAGGGCAGACACTTATGTGCTTAAGAAATATTTCACTACTATAATATTAAAGTTAAAGTTTCAAACGGTTAATGAATTATCTTCAAGAAATCGAATGTGTCTGGTTTTACTGTAATTTCCTTAATGGCAACAAATAATTTTTTCCGATAAATGAAAAATTAATTCGTATTAAATGAAAATTACACTGCTGTAAGACCTTTTTACTTTTTTCAATTAATTATTCAAAAACTTAAATTGCACGATGTACTATTCCATAAAAATTATTAATGCAATGCACAACCGCATTCGTGTCATCAACATACATCAAGAGTAAAACCCTTGATATTGTGCTTAATTTCGATTTCATGAAAGTACTTTCTCGTAATGTTGTACACAAATAGATACATACTACATAAAATAATAAAATGGTGTAAAATATTTTCTCTGATCTCAATTTATAAATGAGGAAGAATTAAGCTGCAAATGTAATGCGTAATTAAATTCTTCGCAAGTTTGAGATTCTGCAGTAGGTTGGGCAGAACCGGCAGTGTTAAAATCGACGCTGTCTGTGCATATCAAAATCTCGACAATCTACATTTTCAAGTAGAAAAGAAAAGTAGGATGATTGAAAATTTATAAAAAACATAACTAAAGATGACCAAAGGGTACGAAATTTTTAGATAGCAAAACGTTCAGAAACATTACACTATTTAGAAGTCAAATGTTATTAGCATTCAAGATGTCTACTTGAAAGCAAATTATTAAATTAAATTGTAACCTGAACGATCTGGCTTGAATCCCTTAACGTGCTATTCCTAATAAAAAATAAGAAAAATTATTATAAATTAATATAAGAGTTTGGTAGTTTGTCATGTTGTAGTTAACTATTTTTTCTATAATCACTATTAGCTCATACAGTTTCAATTAAGATTATAAAATTAGATTCATCTCAAATTTTTGTATTCACGTGTACATACGTACATATATGGTTAAAAAAAAATTGTCACAAAAAATTTCTATTAAAGATCAATAATACGAAACAAAAAGTACGAAAAATAAACACTCAGTGAAATAATACTATTTCCAAATTGAGTTCTAGCAACCACAAATATACAACTTATTTTTCTAAATAATTTAATATTTACTCAAAAAAAACGTAATTATTTCATTTTTCGTAGAAAAGACTCATAGAAACCACCACATATAAATCATGATTTTCCAGTTCTTATCAATACATCATCGGTGGTACTGACCAACCCGAACCGCCATACGTAAAATAAACACTACTTCTAATTCAAGTATTTTTTCACGAAAATGTAACTTTTAGTATATTATCAAATTCGATAGATAGTGTCTATTGTACATTATGCAACTATTTAAAAAAATTATTTCAATTCATTTTTTTTAATAGATTACGCCATTGTACATTACCTAACCTAACCTAACCTAACCTAAGCTAATCCTACCTGATAGTGTCTAATGTACATTATGCAACTATTTGGAAAAATTGTTTCAATTAATCTTTTTTAATAAATTGCACCATTGTACATTACCTAACCTAACCTAACCTAACCTTACCTGTTCATAGTACATTATTCAACTATTTGAAAAAAATTGTTTCAATTCATTTTTTTAAAATAAGTTGTGCCATTGTACATAACCTAACCTAACCTAACCTAACCTAACCTTACCCGATTATTAAGTCATTGAAATAAAGGTAGCTCGCTTTAGTCTACTTCTCCATCTTCACATTTGAAATCTAGATTTTCAAAATATACTTTTCTGCACTCATAGCAAAATATCGAATCTCTTTATTCGTAATACAACCATTTGTGAGATTCAAACCAAACTATTTGATAGGAATAGTTTTTATTACTTTTTGGGAATAATAAGGTTTTACTTCTATGCAGTATTTTTCTTTAGTCTTGTTTGAATTAATTTCTAAATTTTATGGAGTTTTGAGGGGCTTGAGCCCCCTTCCCCTACCATCTGCCTGGGCGGCCCCTGCCCACTACTGCTAATCAGTACTCTACAACTCACAAAATTCACCTTCGCTCATTATGTTTAAAAATGATTGGTTGTATCAACGCTACTCTAGCCTCTATCTGTCCCTCTTGAAATACTCTTACTATTTCAACAAACCGTAATTTTGCTAAAACTAGTTTCATAATGTGTCATTGAACTAATTGTTATCTTACGTAGTTGTCAGCAACAAAGCACAAAAATTACCTACCTATAAAGGAACGATATAGATTTGATAAAATAAAAGTTCTTGATATATATATTTTGAAGAAAAAATATTAGTTTAATAGAATTCGAAACTTTTTGAATACTTTATCTTTGCCTAATTGCACACTCCTATTTTTTTATAACGGTAAGGAATCAGCTATTTCAAAAACTACACAGAATACATTTTTCGTCATCCACAAACTTGGTCAATAATACTTTATCGAGTGCCTTGGGATAAGAAGCTTTAATATTTCATTACGTCTTAAATAAAATCAATGTAACAATTCAATGTATTTTAAATTTTAGCATCTCAGCATACATATAGGTACATACAGCTGTTTCGAAATATATTAATTTAAATTTATATATTTTATAAACAAATACTGCCTCATTGACGAAATAATAATCTTAGAAAAATAAATTACTTACCTGATTTATATATACATATGTAAATGTTATAATGGTAGAACAAATTTTAATCTGCTAATTTTGCACATTTAATTTTTAATTTAATATTTATTAACAGTTGTCTGTTTTCACAGTAATAAGGTTAAAAACTACTACCTCCATTTGTATAAAATAAATTAATTAGAACACAGATTCCAAAAACATTTTTAGCATATTTTTAAAGTTCAAAAACGGCATTAACTTGTTTCCAGAAAACACTTAAACTAATGTAAATTAAATGTTGTACTTCATATTGATTGCACCGATTACGCATTTCAAGCACAAAATTTATTGTAACAACATACAGTATCGATTTTCTATCTAAACGTAGTAATGTAATACTTTTGTAGGTATTCGTCTAAAACTTTTTTAATGTAACCTTTATTTCGTGTTGGTCAGTAAGAATCTATTGATTAAGATAAAGAGAGAAATGCAACTTCTGTCCTACAATTCTATGAAAAAAAAAATCTACTACTGTTGTGGTTGCTATAGCTTTTCAGTTTATTGAATTAGTGCTAATATACTGCATACCTAAGTTGCTTCAGCAGTGGCAAATTTAACAGAGTTAGAACAATACGATTCGTTCTAGTGAATCGATTCAAACGATTCAATTTTATAAAAGGAATCGATTCTCATTATTAGTTCATTTGACGACGGAGCTTGTGCGCTGAGCTGAATGCTATGGAGGTGGTGTCGTGTTCTCCACGACTCAACAATTCACTATGACTAGGTCTTACAATTAGAATTTTGAGAACATCTTATTGAAAAGCATTCGTAACTCTCAGAATATATCCAAACTATAATCAGATTTTTTTTTAAATATTTTGTGGTTTATCTAAGACAGGTTTCCAAAATTTGTACTTTTTTAGTAGTAATTAGTATTTTGATATATGTATATGTTGTAGGTACGCAATTATTGAAACTGACCACAAACTGAAATTTACACCTAGAGCGTGTTGTGCATCTTGTTGTGTTGTTTTTTCGCGCCGGGTTTCGAGAAGTTTTTACATATTTAAAATGCATTGTGGGTAAAGTAGAAAGATCCGAAATAGAGAATAATAAAGGAAACTGTGGTATGTAATAAATTACAAAAAGAGAGTCTTACCCCTATATACCACAAACAATCACTAATGCGGACACGTGTTTCGCCCACTTACAATGAAGAAAAAATATTTGTAAGTGGGCGAAACACGTGTCCGCATTACTGATTGTTTGTGGTATACAGGAGTAACTCTCTCTTTTTGTAGTTTAGAAAGTTCCGCATAATGAAATTACGACGCCAATTTTAGCGTTAAAGGTAATACAAAACACACATGAAACGAAATGCTAATTTTTATTTTATTTTAACTCCACTTCGGATAGGCTACAGTTGAGTAGGTTTCTCTAATTCAACTCCAAATAAGAACAATCTTTTCAACCATAGCTTAACCTTCAAAATGTGAATAAAATAAACTAAAATAACAATTAACAATGCGCTTCAAGCATCAAGGATATCCCTTAGATATATGAAATGTACGCAAAACGACACGTAAGCAAATAGCAAAATCCACAACACATTCTAGGTAAAGAATTCAGTCAGTGGCCGATATTGACAATAGCATACAACATTATCAATTGTTAGAAAATAATCGATTATTGGGATTAATCGGAATAATCGACTAATCTAAAATATAATCGATTAATTGAAATAATCTACTATTCGAAATAATAGATTATTAATTTAAATCAACAGGAATAGGGAAATAAACACTTGAAGATAATACATTTTCAAGTTGAGGTTGACCGCAAAGCTCTCATTTGAAAGCAAGCAATGTTATTGTAGAAGTAGATGAACAGCCCCGTTTTTATTTTTTATTTGGATGAAGCATAACAAACTAAAAATAAACATTTTCATAATACAAAAACAACAACAGTTATTGCTTCAAAAAAATCTTAATTAATTAACTGTCAAGGAAGCAGATTTCTGACTGTTCGGATAAATCTGTATCAATGTTATTTGTGATGAATCTATTATTTGAATAATCGATTCTTTAATCAATCAATTATCTGATTAATCAATTATCTTATTAGTCAAGTATCTTATTAATCGTTTATCTGATTAATCGGATAATTTGTCCAGCCCTAATGTAAACCCTTATATTTTCAAACACAAGAAAATAACATATTGATCCCGAAAGTCTTAGGAATGACTACCTTCGATAAATTTTAATTTACGTAAGATCGATTGTTTCATAGAAATTATCTGCTACAAGAAATATTTAAAACAATAGTCAGAATTTTTAAATAAAGGAAGCTTTTTGCGGTCTTAAGGAAGACCCTTGTCAGGAATGATTTGAATCTGCCACTGTGCTGAAGTACTTAATACGAGAGCTACGGAAATAGTTTTATTTCACTGCGTCAAAATATTGAACGCAAATGGTACAATTTAATGTTCAAATTGGTCATATACCTAAAGACAATGCAACTGAATCTCAACCACAATGTAGCGCTTGAAATTAAATCGTAAAATAATCGTTGTATGTCATATCATATTCTACATTTATAATAATAATAATAATAATAACTACTACTACTACTCTACTACTACTACTACTACTACTACTACTACTACTACTAATACTACTACTACTACAAACTATATAGCATGCATGTATGTCGTTAGGTAACATACATTAATAATTCATACGTAATGTTGTGGCACATTAGGTTTACAAAGTACACATGTGTCTGCCTTTTGTTGGCCCATTGATACAAATAAAAGTGTCCACTAATACTTGTGATGAACTTCGCAAACCTAACTAAATATTTAAATCAATGAGTTATAGGTTAAACAATAGAAACATTTAAACCGAATCACGAAATAATTGCGAAGAATATTTTTTAAAACGGTGACATTGGGTAGTGATGTTTATTTCTCCGATGCACGTATTAGGTATATCGTTAGTTCCGTCATTCCTTGACGTCGTGCGAATATTTAATATATCCTGACTGCTGTCCACTTGTCTCGTTCGTCATTTTGCTCAGGCTCAGATAAAACGAAGAGAGAACAGTTTGTCTTCCTCAGTATTTAAGCCGTTATTTTATATGGTGCCCACGCAGATTAAAAAAAAAACAAACGAAAGACAAGTGGACAACGCTGTTAATTTTATATGGACTATTTTTAATAAAGTATATAATACTTCGAATTTTACGTTGATATACAAATTTCTATACTTTAATATGAAACGGAGGGGTCCGAAATGATCCTTTAACTAATTACAATAACATTGTTTAAATGATGATAATAAATAACGATAGTTTTAATACGATTTTAATAAAGAAAGATGTTTCTTTGGGCATTTTATAACGTTAGTAGTAGATTTTCTTTCGCATTTTCGTTAACCGCTGCTTGTTGCAAAAAAAAAGATGATAGCAGTTGGTATGTTTGTCGTAATAATTGCATTAAAAAATCATTTTATCTCCAAACTAAGCACTTATTATTGAATGAATGTTGTGATCGAACGAATGCTTAGATTAATCGTTGCAATTCCTATGTAGGATAGAATTTCAGTGAAATGTAGTAGAGTTCGAGTAATTAATCACCTGCTAGATTTAATTCCATTATAAAGATTTATCAGTTTTGAAGTTTGCTCAATTTATTTAAGTACAAGCAAAACTTATATCGCTAAATATCTTGTAGGTGACGCCTGTGGCATAAATGTGTATTGAATGATCGATTAAATATATAATAAGTTGAAATACTGCCTTTCATTAAACAAAATTACAAACAGGCTATATAAAAATCTAAGGGACAGTTTTGTTTCTATAAATCCACTATCCAAAACTTCACACTCAGGGACACCTACAGAAGCCCACAAAATCTTAGAAGTAATTTTTTATTACAATCTTTTGTATAGCAAGAAACAAACGAAATCAGTCAATTCCTGGTTTTTTCTTCCTTACAACAAATGGGCTGATAGGTCCCGGGCCTAACACATAGATGGCGCTAGTCTTTTTGCATTCACCTCTTTTCCAGTTACTACTAACCTTCAAAAGACGGCTATTATAATTTCATGATATTCTGTTCATTAGTTTGTGAGTTAATGTGCTGACGCTAGAAAGTGATGCTACTTTTGTTATTTTCAAAACAATGCATCAAAAACAATTTTGTTGTTTCATTTTACACTGCTTCTTGATGGGAAAAAATACCGTTCAAGCGGAGCAATGAGCAACGGCTTGAAGTATTATGGAAACTCCGCTCCATCGGAGACAACCGAAACAAAATAAAACGTTGGTTTTCTGACTTCAAACGTGGTCGTAGAGACACTGATGATGCAGTACGACCACTGACGCAGTGGACGTCCAAATGAGGTGGTAACACCAGAAAACAAAAAAAAAATCACAAACTCGTTTTGAATGGTCGAAAAGTGAAATTGCGTGAGTTAGCTGACATAGTAAAGATATCATATGGCTTTATGTTATACTGCATGAGAATTTAACAATGAGAAAGATCTGTTCAAAGTGGTTGTCGCGTTTGCTCATTGCTCACTGTTAACCAAAAACTAGAACGTGTTGATGATTCTGAGCAGTATTTGGCCAGTGTTTGTAACAACGTAACAAACCGGAATTTTGGCGTCGAATGGATAAAACATGGATCACTTCATCATTACTTCACTCCAGAACCAAAACAATCGTCATCTGAGTGGACAGTGGACAGCAACTGGTGAACCTCATCCAAAGCGCCTGAAATCAAAACAATCGGCGGAAAAGGTTATGGCCTCGGTACTTTTGGGATATGCGTGGTGAAATATTCATCGACTACCTTGAGAAGGGAAATACCATCAACAGTGAATTGTAGTAAGTAGAAGAAGTTACGTTATCGCTAAAGCTGAGGCCTATTTTGAGGTAAAAGGTATTGAAATGTTAGAGCGGCGCTGGAATAATTGTGTTGATCTTGATGGAGATTGGGTTGATGAATAAAGCCAATTTTGAACAAGCCAAAACGTGTTTTCTTTGTTAGCCGGGACTTTTCAGCCCATGTGTTATACATGGCACTCGCCTTTTTCAAAAAATGCGTCACATTATGTAACATCCATTGATGGAAGTAAAAACCTAATCTTTACTTAACTACCAAGAAATATTCGTTGTAACACATATATCATGACTATCTTAAAGCGAGAAACGCAGATTTAAAAATGGTGCTTGTTTTCATAATAGTGTTGGTAAATTCTTTGTAAGGGCGATTTTCTTCGGTAAGTAAGTTTTTACAGACTGATATCATTAGTTGCATAGTCTAAGAAGTAATGATTAATTCACATAAACCAAATTAAATCTATAGTTAAGGTAAGAATTTTAGTTAATTATTTTCTTAACCAGTCTCCCAAATCGTACTAACATATCTTATGCTGCATTAAATCCTAGTGGTACAAATACAGATTGATGCAATAGCTAAGAGGAGCATTAATAAAAGAGAACTGGCAATTCTGAAGATGTGGACATACTATTATAAGATAAGATAAACGGAAGCATTCCCTGCTAATCCACATGTTCAAAATCATTTTAACAAGTAAAAACAAAATACGAGTAGAATAGGTACCAACGGTTCTCTTATGTCAAGGCACAGAAACATTACTTTACATCAGTCGTAGAACATTTTGTCTTGTTTGATCTTTTGGAAAAGATTGTTGATGAAAATAGAATTATCGCTTTCCACATTTATAGCGTTGACAAAACGAATTACAGATGTAGTTTTCTATAACATATATATTTTTTACAGATACCAGAAGAATTTTTTGTCGTATGCATTTGTTATTTTGTTGTCACTGCCTATGCGAAAAAGTAATGGCAACAGTTACATCAGTTACAATTATAATCGATCGATTTTCAATTCCCGTCATACCCACCTTAACTATAATACGTCGATCAATAGCGTAAATGTAGTTTTAATGTTAAGGTACGGACGTGCTTCACAGTAAATATATAGCAACTTCGCACGGGTATCGGTAGCAGACCAAAAAGTAATCGTATTTGACATCAACTATTTTAATGACGTCATCAGCGTCAATGTAATTAAAGATAGCTATGCTTGAAGCAATAAAGCTGCTCGAGCATGGTTCAAATTATGTCTAAACGTTTTTAAAAAACGTGTGGCGGTCAGAAGCTATGGCCAACACGACAGGAATCGTGGAGTGTGTTATCAGCCTTATTACTTCGTTATTACTACTAACAATAATATTATTATATAAGAATGGATAATCTTATTGATAGTTATGCACATAATGGTAGTGGCACGGAAGTACGAGTTTATATCCAATTTAAATAACAATAAGAGTATAGACGTAATCTTGTTGGAGATAATGCCCAAACATTTTGATGACAACTAAAAAAAAAACTTGTATGTGTTTCATTCCTACCAGCTACTTGTGCTAGTGGGCGGGCAGTCCCTCCGACTTAGACTGTAGTGCAATGCTGGAGGGTAGGGCGTAAGGCCCTCTTCAGCCTCCTTTCAGGAATCGTGGGAATGGGTGGGTGGTTTGTTTAGGGAGAAAAAGATAAAATGATCCAAGGAAACCACAGAAAAGCTTGGACCAGAGCAGCCGCACCCGGGTTCGAACCGGTGATCTCCCGAATACTAAGCAATGATCTAGAGCGCTGGACAACGCCGGCTGATGATAACCGCGATATAAAAATAGTATATATGAAAATTTAGATAAGTTGGTAAACAGAATTTGATAGTTTTTCTCAGAGGACTGTTTAAATAATAATCTTTTACTTCTCATCTGTCTTCATTTCGTCGGTCCCATCTTTCTCTTCCTAACCATACCACACCACCCACCCATTCCCAGGATTCCTAAAAGGAGACTGAAGGGAGCCTTACGACCCTCCGGCTTTGCACTACAGTGTAGATCGAAGGGACTACTCGCCCATCAGCACGAGTAGCTTGTGAGAATGAAACACACGAAGGGTTTTTTTGTCGTAATAGCAAAACTTTATCTAACAATTGGCCGATCTTGCACGTTGTGCATTTCACATGAATTTGGATCGAATAAATGGAATAAAACTTCTTTTTAGCTTCTTATATTATACGTAAATTTAGGTGCCCCAAACTAACAGGCACCTAAAACTCTATAACAATTGCTAGGAAATAAATGCTATGCTATTACTCAATTAGCTGCAGACTTAAAATCTCACGCACTAAATCTTACCAATAACACTAAATACTAAATAATTCCATTATCAGGTTCATCTATTAATTAATTAATTTCAAATTATTTACGATAAAGCAAAATTATTATTATTATTTTTGTTCGTATTTATTTTACGTAGTATTGGGACAAATTTGAAAGGTTTATATGTGTTGCACGCTTTTGTTATCCAATTGTGACTCACTTAAACAATTATTCTTAGCTTCTTTATATCACCTAAATAATTGAGGACGTGCTAATCGATCGATCATTATAATGAGACACTAAATCATAATTTATAATCACGTTGACGAATTTAATACAAAGCACATCAACTCTCTGAGTGACCACTTCCTTATATACAAGTGTATCACTTTAACATAAAGTTTAAAATTGAATAAACTGAATTGTAGGCAATTGGCAATAAAAGATTACATAAAAGCAATTATTCAGAAATGTCGCTTTTATTTTTTAACGCAGTAAAAACTTTTGGATTAGTCGAAACGTTAATTTAATGTATACGTTCAAAATTTCGGTATTGCCTACCTATATTATTTTATATTGTTGTATGAATAAAAGTGTGTAAAACTTTGATAGAAACATTCCTTTGAAGCACTCACAATAGCTGCAAGTATACCTTTTTCAGATGTCAAGGAATTTAAAGATAAGATATTTAACAAATTACTGCTGCAGTAAATAAGTTTATTCACAAACCGTTAAAAATTAGTCTGTTCGCGGCATTTTGACGGTGCACTAGACATTGACAATGGTTTCAACAAATGCAGATTCTAATAACACTGAATGTAGTGTAGTGAGATGTAATGAACCTAATTCAGAATACAACGACGATAAAAAAAGTAAGTAAAAGCCCTTTTAATTTATATTTCCTATTTAAAGACATAAACATAAGTACATAACTACCTACATACATAAATTCTTTAATGAAACCGAAACATACGATAAGGTAAATAAATTCTCGAACATGTTTCATACATAAAAAGATTTTTGAATTTCAAAGAAATATGCCATTATTTACTTCATGTTTTGCTGGAATTGATGGTAGTTAATAATAATTTACGGTTCATTTTGAAACATTTGATATTGATATAAATTGCCTAAGAAGGTCATTTATGAATAGACATACAAGTAATTTTATGTCTTCAATTGGAATTTGTATGTAATGTTCTGGCTAATTGTAAAAAAATTTTGGATGGGTGGTACACACATACCATTGATTCTGCTTTGAATAAAATTTGAATGCCTCTTAAATATCACGTGTGTATGTCCATGCGATTGCTACTTATTACCTGTATTTATGTCGTATTTAAGTCAACGATATACATAACAACTCTATCAATTATTATTTCTAGATATTAATGATAACGTAGTATTGCTTACATAACCTACTACCTCTGGTAAACTAATCATTTTGCCATTGATAAAATGATAAGTCTTAGTAACAATTAAAAAATGTGTATTGCAGCCATGAATAATTAATATTAATTTTAAAAATTGTTAATCCCAATAGTCTAGCCACGCAATTTAGGTAATCAACCCAAACATGCTCCAAAATCTATTGTGTTTTGTCTTTATAAACTTCTTTCTTGAAGTCGCGTTTGGCATATGTCAACAATTACGAATCTACTAATTATCTAATTATAACTATGAACCAGTTTTGTTTTGTTTCATAAGATGAAACTTAACTAAGAACAGTACAATCTCATGGTCAGTTGTTTATCAACACGCCATAGGTAGTCTCGATATATCACTGATAAAAAGTTTTTTTGATTATTTAGTTTACGTAGATACCTATTACATATATCTGCTGCGTGGTCGATTCAATTATACAAGTAGATACCTCAAAAAGATTCGATAGTGCAACGTTTGTGAAACATGATTCATAAAACTAATTTAAATGTAAAAAAACACATAAAATGTTTCACATTGATTTATTTTCGATAACTTGGAGTAATTACTCTTGAAAATGATCGCAGTTCGATCGAAACAATTGTCGAGTTATCGAAAATAAATTTACGTGTTTTTTTACGTTAAACTCTTGTCTAACTTATATACAGCATATTAAGTATATACAAATAAAAAATTATCTATATCAAAATAATATTTCCATTTGAGAAAATGTTTCTTTACCATTACAACTAAGTAGTACGTACCTACAATGACCATAAAAAAATAATCTTAATTATACGTTTTATTTTTTGTGACTACTGGCGGTATAACATTCACGGTAATTAATAATTAAAAAACGAAGAACGATATACAATAACATTCACGCGATATCGCTACCTTCATAATTATGTATTAACCAAACCAAAAGTTTTTTAATTATGTATATAAGTAACTCATTTATGTAGCACAATTTGCTTCGATAAGTAATTAATAGGTTTCGGAATGTACACAACCATAAATATAATCTTTTAAAACTTACTTATATCACAAAATTACAATGAGAGATATTTGTAACAGAAGATGTAAAATATGAAACGATTCCCTATATTCTATACTAAATGCAAAATTGTTCTGAAAAATGTGCTTACAGTACGAAATACAAAATAGGTTCCTTTTCAATTTGTTCATAAATAAAATTGTTCTAATGTTTGCTATAAAATTAAGACTATACGATATCAGAATATCGTCTTATTGTTGAAAAATAATTCGAATAAATATTGTCTTGTTCTTGATTATTCTTGTCTGGATCTTGTCTCCATTTATTTTTATACTTTAACCATACAATTTAGAATTCTTTAAATTTCTAAAAGTAACAATATTAATACTTTGATTCGATAATTTGAATTTTCGATCTGCCATGATACACGTATAAAATCTTACAACTTCAATCTTCAAAAGTAAATATTCGTTCACCTAAACAAAAAACAAGTTTTTCAACATCACGATTTACTTTCCTTTTTGCATCGCCGCTAGTACTAATTGGAAAACGAAAACTCAAGATCTACAAAAAGCGGTTTGGATAAGATAAATTTGTTTTTGATATTAAAAAAAACCGTAGAATCACTATAATTATTAATTTAAGTAAAAGATAAAAAGATGCTTTTTTATGTTTCAACAAGTTCATTAGACTCTACAATTGTTTCGGCATGTTATGCCTTTTCCAAGAGTATGATAAATATTTATGTTACAATCCACGTGCAGCTACTTTTTAATTAAAAGATAAAAAGATGCTTTTTTATCTTTTACTTACATTAATTAATATGTTTCATAATTACCCGACCGCTGAATCATTACAAGTTATTACTATCATTATTATCTAACGACCACAATTAACTAAAAATTAGCTGCACGTGGATTGTAACATTTAGGTAGACAACACACACAACGCAGCGGTTTCTGTCGCATCGGCAACAAACTTCAGCACTTGTTTCCATTGCGCTAGTTTAATATTTTTACTTAACTAAATGATATATGTATGAGATCTTACAACTTCAATCTTCAAAAGTAAATATTCGTCCACCTAAACAAAAAACAATTTTTTCAACATCACGATTTACTTTCCTTTTTGCATCACCGCTAGTACTAATTGGAAAACGAAAACTCAAGATCTACAAAAAGCGGTTTGGATAAGATAAATTTGTTTTTGATATTAAAAAAACTGTAGTATCACTACAATTATTAATTTAAGTAAAAGATAAAAAGATGCTTTTTTATGTTTCAACAAGTTCATTAGACTCTATAATTGTTTCGGCATGTTATGCCTTTTTCAAGAGTATGATAAATATTTATGTTACAATCCACGTGCAGCTACTTTTTAATTAAAAGATAAAAAGATGCTTTTTTATCTTTTACTTACATTAATTAATATGTTTCATAATTACCCGACCGCTGAATCATTACAAGTTATTACTATCATTATTATCTAACGACCACAATTAACTAAAAATTAGCTGCACGTGGATTGTAACATTTAGGTAGACAACACACACAACGCAGCGGTTTCTGTCGCATCGGCAACAAACTTCAGCACTTGTTTCCATTGCGCTAGTTTAATATTTTTACTTAACTAAATGATATATGTATGAGATCTTACAACTTCAATCTTCAAAAGTAAATATTCGTCCACCTAAACAAAAAACAATTTTTTCAACATCACGATTTACTTTCCTTTTTGCATCACCGCTAGTACTAATTGGAAAACGAAAACTCAAGATCTACAAAAAGCGGTTTGGATAAGATAAATTTGTTTTTGATATTAAAAAAACTGTAGTATCACTACAATTATTAATTTAAGTAAAAGATAAAAAGATGCTTTTTTATGTTTCAACAAGTTCATTAGACTCTATAATTGTTTCGGCATGTTATGCCTTTTTCAAGAGTATGATAAATATTTATGTTACAATCCACGTGCAGCTACTTTTTAATTAAAAGATAAAAAGATGCTTTTTTATCTTTTACTTACATTAATTAATATGTTTCATAATTACCCGACCGCTGAATCATTACAAGTTATTACTATCATTATTATCTAACGACCACAATTAACTAAAAATTAGCTGCACGTGGATTGTAACATTTAGGTAGACAACACACACAACGCAGCGGTTTCTGTCGCATCGGCAACAAACTTCAGCACTTGTTTCCATTGCGCTAGTTTAATATTTTTACTTAACTAAATGATATATGTATGAGATCTTACAACTTCAATCTTCAAAAGTAAATATTCGTCCACCTAAACAAAAAACAATTTTTTCAACATCACGATTTACTTTCCTTTTTGCATCACCGCTAGTACTAATTGGAAAACGAAAACTCAAGATCTACAAAAAGCGGTTTGGATAAGATAAATTTGTTTTTGATATTAAAAAAACTGTAGTATCACTACAATTATTAATTTAAGTAAAAGATAAAAAGATGCTTTTTTATGTTTCAACAAGTTCATTAGACTCTATAATTGTTTCGGCATGTTATGCCTTTTTCAAGAGTATGATAAATATTTATGTTACAATCCACGTGCAGCTACTTTTTAATTAAAAGATAAAAAGATGCTTTTTTATCTTTTACTTACATTAATTAATATGTTTCATAATTACCCGACCGCTGAATCATTACAAGTTATTACTATCATTATTATCTAACGACCACAATTAACTAAAAATTAGCTGCACGTGGATTGTAACATTTAGGTAGACAACACACACAACGCAGCGGTTTCTGTCGCATCGGCAACAAACTTCAGCACTTGTTTCCATTGCGCTAGTTTAATATTTTTACTTAACTAAATGATATATGTATGAGATCTTACAACTTCAATCTTCAAAAGTAAATATTCGTCCACCTAAACAAAAAACAATTTTTTCAACATCACGATTTACTTTCCTTTTTGCATCACCGCTAGTACTAATTGGAAAACGAAAACTCAAGATCTACAAAAAGCGGTTTGGATAAGATAAATTTGTTTTTGATATTAAAAAAACTGTAGTATCACTACAATTATTAATTTAAGTAAAAGATAAAAAGATGCTTTTTTATGTTTCAACAAGTTCATTAGACTCTATAATTGTTTCGGCATGTTATGCCTTTTTCAAGAGTATGATAAATATTTATGTTACAATCCACGTGCAGCTACTTTTTAATTAAAAGATAAAAAGATGCTTTTTTATCTTTTACTTACATTAATTAATATGTTTCATAATTACCCGACCGCTGAATCATTACAAGTTATTACTATCATTATTATCTAACGACCACAATTAACTAAAAATTAGCTGCACGTGGATTGTAACATTTAGGTAGACAACACACACAACGCAGCGGTTTCTGTCGCATCGGCAACAAACTTCAGCACTTGTTTCCATTGCGCTAGTTTAATATTTTTACTTAACTAAATGATATATGTATGAGATCTTACAACTTCAATCTTCAAAAGTAAATATTCGTCCACCTAAACAAAAAACAATTTTTTCAACATCACGATTTACTTTCCTTTTTGCATCACCGCTAGTACTAATTGGAAAACGAAAACTCAAGATCTACAAAAAGCGGTTTGGATAAGATAAATTTGTTTTTGATATTAAAAAAACTGTAGTATCACTACAATTATTAATTTAAGTAAAAGATAAAAAGATGCTTTTTTATGTTTCAACAAGTTCATTAGACTCTATAATTGTTTCGGCATGTTATGCCTTTTTCAAGAGTATGATAAATATTTATGTTACAATCCACGTGCAGCTACTTTTTAATTAAAAGATAAAAAGATGCTTTTTTATCTTTTACTTACATTAATTAATATGTTTCATAATTACCCGACCGCTGAATCATTACAAGTTATTACTATCATTATTATCTAACGACCACAATTAACTAAAAATTAGCTGCACGTGGATTGTAACATTTAGGTAGACAACACACACAACGCAGCGGTTTCTGTCGCATCGGCAACAAACTTCAGCACTTGTTTCCATTGCGCTAGTTTAATATTTTTACTTAACTAAATGATATATGTATGAGATCTTACAACTTCAATCTTCAAAAGTAAATATTCGTCCACCTAAACAAAAAACAATTTTTTCAACATCACGATTTACTTTCCTTTTTGCATCACCGCTAGTACTAATTGGAAAACGAAAACTCAAGATCTACAAAAAGCGGTTTGGATAAGATAAATTTGTTTTTGATATTAAAAAAACTGTAGTATCACTACAATTATTAATTTAAGTAAAAGATAAAAAGATGCTTTTTTATGTTTCAACAAGTTCATTAGACTCTATAATTGTTTCGGCATGTTATGCCTTTTTCAAGAGTATGATAAATATTTATGTTACAATCCACGTGCAGCTACTTTTTAATTAAAAGATAAAAAGATGCTTTTTTATCTTTTACTTACATTAATTAATATGTTTCATAATTACCCGACCGCTGAATCATTACAAGTTATTACTATCATTATTATCTAACGACCACAATTAACTAAAAAGTAGCTGCACGTGGATTGTAACATTTAGGTAGATAACACAAACAACGCAGCGGTTTCTGTCGCGTCGGCAACAAAATCCGGCACTTGTTTCCATTGCGCTAGATTAGACAAACTGAGCGACGTAGTCTAATGATCGAGATTCTAGATCATAGCATAGCATTCTGGAGGTCGCTGTGCCTATTCGATTCTGGAACCATTTGCCCTGGTCCAAACTGTTCTGTGGTTTCCTTGGATCATTTAAAAAAATGCTGGAGCAGTAATAAACACCAATAATCGATAATTTCACTTCATCCGTCTCTCCTTAAAGCTACGGTTTCCTACGAGAGCGATGCCGTAATAAAACGTTGTCGTTGCATTTTGTGCGTAAAGTTTTTACGGTAGCGGTAGACAATACCGCACAGATGTAAATTTAAGTTAAGTTGACCAATGTCTATTGTCACGGATAAATTGTTTATATTATTATTACAATTCAGGTAATGTCATTTGGGCTTCAGTATTAAAATATAAGATGATATGTGTAAGAACTGCGGATAATATTGTTTATATTCCCAAACTTCTAATATTTGCGAGGATAATTACGTTCTCGAAGCGTTGATTTCAAATAACTGATATAATAATAATTAAACTGTTTAAAATGAAATGTACAGAAATACAATAAATATAATTCAGGAGTGAACAATTAGCATTACCAATTAATTATATTATATTTCAATAGAATTAGTTAGTAGTTTCTTGAAAACATCAGTCGGCTACCAAGTGTAAAACCTCAGTGTGTGTCTACCCTTTGTTGACTCCGCTTGAGGCATGGTTCAAATCATATCAAGAGACGCATTTGACAAACCGAGCGGTGTGGTCTAGTGCTCTAGATCATTGCTTAGCATTCGGGAGGTCACCGGTTCGATTCCGAGTCCGACTACTTTGATCCAAGTTTTCTGCGGTTTCCTTGGATCATTTAGGCTAATGCTAGGACAGTAATATTCCACAGATAATCTTTCACTTCTCTTCTGTCTTCATTTCATCCGTCTCATCAATCTCTCCCTAACTCCACTACCCACCCATTCCTGCAAGGAGGCTGAAGAGGACCTTACGCTCTACCCTTCGGCTTTGCACATCAGTGTAGTTCGGAGGGACTGTCCACTCACCAGCACAAGTAGCTGGTGGGAATGAAACACAAAAAAAGAAAACGAATGAGCAGTCAGCAGTCGCGTGTTCTGCTCAATTTAATGAAATAGAAACAAGTGTCGTCTAAGCGGCCGAGACAACAGGAACCGCGAAGTGTGTAATCAGCCTTATTTCTTCGTTATTACTCCTCACAATAATATTATTATCAAAGGATGAGACCTCTTATATATTATTATCCACATAATTGCACGGAAGTACGAGTTTATATTCAATTTAAATAAGTGTTTCAGAAAACAATAATACCATAAACGTAATACGCTTGTTGGAGATAAATCCCAATCATTCTGATAGGAGCCACGATATAACGATAATATATCTGAAAAGTTAGATAAGTTGGTAAATAAAAGTTAATTGTTATTCTACAAGCACCTGTTTACAGCCTGCACGAATTAAGAATAATTGGTTAATTTAAAAATACAGATATCAATTTACGTGTAAGACATGTTTCAGTATCAGTAAATAGATTAAGAGGGTACTTCAATTTACAGTTTGAATGGATTTTATACTTGATACAAGATAAACATGTATTTCTTTCTAATATTACATAAAATATTAACTCAAGTACCTATTAAGTATTAATTTATACTTACGAGTATAATAATAATCCATGTTATATTGAGCTACAACATATTTTATGTTTAATTCAATTAATCAAAATTATTCAATTTGAGACAACTTAAAAATGTTTGAAGGGGGAATATTTTGTTTTAATTAAAATAGGTAGAATACATTTAAATCAACGTGGATTTTACCTTAAAGGGAAAAGTTTGTATGAATACATTAATGAGATATTAATTATTGGATTAATTTGTTCCCGCTACAGATTACTTCATTCAATGAGCTTTTTCCACTAAGCAAATTAATCCAATAATTAATATCGCATTAATGTATTTAAAATTTACCGCTACTAAAAATCCTTCAAATATTTCGTTACTAAAAGTTTGTATAATTAACAGAGATTTTAATTAAACAAATTTATTTAAAAACCCAGTACAATAAAGTACAACATATATTAGTTAGAAAGTTAAATAACAAAAGGAATTTTAATTCAAGTGGTAAAATCCGAACTTGATCAGGAAATTAAAAATATCAATGAAACGTTTCGTTCTTTATTGATGCAGCAATAGGTGGTATAAAAACAAATGTAGTATTAATTAAATAAAGTACATACAATTGTTTTTTGTCAAAAGCAAAAGCTCCACATCAATCTTCTAGTTAATTTTTTTAAAAATTATATCTAAAATATTTTTATATTTAATTGTACAAATGAGTCAGTATTAAAATTACTTACAGGTAAAAAATGGAATTCTCTAACATTGTCACAGCACTGATTTAATTAATTCTTTTGTACTTTATTTTATAAATTTATTAGCTAAATACACAATTTTATTTTTTAAAGAAAATACAAAATAATTAAGTAAATCAGTGGTGTAACAATGTTAGAGAAATCCAGAAACGCTTATGCGAAATTACATATACATAACGGAAAAATAGTTTTCTGAAGTTATTAGTCTTTTAAATCATAATAAAATAAATCAGATTGGAGACACCATTTTGACAATCCAGTGCAAGAAGAGTAGTAACAAGACGACAAACGACAAAGCCAATTTATTGGTTTTGATAAATATCGTTATCAACTATAAAGACAATATACCTCCTCACTGTTTACTAATAATTATATTATTAAAGATTAGTTTATTTTTATGGACTTATAGTTTTGGATTATTATTATGAAAGCAATAACATATTTATGCAAATCTTTTGAAAATATCATAATGCAGCTTCATCTATTAATCCTGCACATATTAGTGCTTTCTTTTTGGTAAGGAACATACTTTCAGACGGATTCGATTTTCGCTAATACAGCGCAATGAAGCGACTTAATTTCACAATTAGTAAAATACAGAGAAGCTTCAAGAATATGACTCATTATCAATTATTTCAACAAATATTTTGTCAAACGATAGCTTCTTAAGGTTGACAGACTTTTTTAATTACTAATTGATAGGAGAAGCGGTTATGTACTAAAATGTATTTATATTAACAACGGGACATGATTAAGTAGTTTCCATATCACCCTAAAAACAATACTTTCTTTAAATTCAGCTTATGTGCATTAAATTACTTAAAATTGTAAAACTAATTATTTTTGAGTGTTCAACGTACGTAGCCAAGCTACAATTTTTACCATGTACCATGTCCCTATTATTCTTGATTTCTTTGAACAAATGAACATTCAATATTGCTCAGTTTTTATAATTATTGATCTAACTATAGACATATCTTCAGAAGTATTTAAGTATTGGAGCTATAATTGTAGTATGTAGGCTTACCGGGCTTTTGGGTCGTGGTCAATAGGCTTTCGTCAGCGGCTGCTGACATTAGACGTTTTCGAGATCGAAAGCTGTTATAACGACCAAACCACAAACGCTTCTGAAGATGTCCGCCGCAGCCGCTGACGAAACGTCAGGCAACAAAAAAGCCTATAGACCACGACTGAAAAGCCAAGTAAGTTATCTTAATTCTATTGGAGCTATAGATCTTATTTGATTTTTGGATGATTCAAAGTTAAAGATAATGATCTGGAATTATTGCTACCAATGATTATTGATTAATATCTATTTGTAGTTCATATACAATTGTTTATATTGTAAAATTGCCTTTTTCACAACAGTTGCTGATTAATTCCAATCATGTCAGTCGAGTTGTCGCTTATGATACCAATATGTCATTCTTACGTTGAGTATTTTTCGATAATGCTTACATTCCATGAACCAGGACCTGCCGATTGTTTTAAAAGTAGCATATCCTTACATCACTTCTCTCGCAATGGAAGTGACATCGTTTAGTTAATGATTTTTGGAAATTGGCATCTCGTTTATTCTTCTGTAACTGATGATCGTTGAATCAGCATTATCAGCATTTTTGTCGAACCATCCCACCTGTACACCAGCAGTAATACTAATAATGAAAATCCATAAGCTAAGGAATAAAAACACCAAACAAGTAGATTTTCACAAATTTTATTAAAACATTTAACATGTTTCGCCAAACATTGGCTTCATCAGACATGCGAGTATTTACTACTAAACCTAAAGTGTCGCGTAACAGTTTAAATAGTTAACTAATGCGGGGTGGAAACATATCTAAAATAAATTTAGTAGAGGGGAATTATTACCATATATTTGGTCGTTCAGTATTAAATTGAGTTTTTATATCTATTTATTTCTAAAATTTCCGTTAAATTTATTTTATGTTCTAGTGCTCATTTTTGAAAATTCCTCCCCGTCTGTCCAATATATACTTTTAGGCAAGATGCACAGGTCACTAGAACACAAAAACAGTTTCCTTAAAAATAAAAAAGATTCAAATATTGCTAATCATATAATAAAAGAAAATCATATATTTAATGATAAATTAGAAATTTTACACAAATGCAATTAAAGTCAAAATTAAATTTACCGGAAATTTTAGAAATCAATAAATATAACAGCTCATTTTTATACTGAACGACCAAATATATGGTAATAATTCCCCTCTACTAAATTTATTTTAAATATGTTTCCACCCCGCATTAGTTAACTATTTAAACTGTTATGCGACACTTTAGGTTTAGTAGTAAATACTCGCATGTCTAATGAAGCCAATGTTTAGCGAAACATGTTAAATGTTTTAATAAAATTTGTGAAAATCTACTGGTTTGGTGATCTTATTCCTTATACTAACAATGTATTATGTTACATACTTTTGTTAAAGATTGTGATTAAAATAAATTTGAGTTTTTAAAATGCGATTTTTTATAGCTTTCTTTCTATTTGTGCTATGCTAATGTAAATATAAAATAAAAATCATAGGTAATATATATAGTTATCTAATCTAACGTTGTTAACTGTTAGTAAAACTATAACCTCTCTGTTAATATCTATATGATTAAACATTTTGATAATTGCATAAAGTATTTTATAAAAATGCAATAGTTGGGTATTATATCCGTATAGTGCAATCAATAAATTTCAACAATTATCCATAATCCATAATAAAATGTAATACAGTTCGTATTCAAACAACAACAAACACATCTACTGTAATTATTAGTATTCTGCTTTTAAACTAATTCGAGATTAAATACAAAAAAATAAATGAGACCAATCCTGAAACCAAATTAAATATACAGCGAACAACAATGGGTATGACACAAACATTATAGATAAATTACTACAAATGAAAAAGAGACAAAATTTATCCGAAAAGAAGCCATTAAAATACTTTTTCGTCTATATATTAAGGATCACAGATCCCACATTTAGAACGTAGGCACTGCGAACCGAAATTCAAATCCCACAACCAGTTTCGAAAAATTTTTGTTATCTTCGTCTAAGAATCTTTTGGAATAAAAGTCTAATTCAATGCCGGTAGGGGTATTAGCCCTCGGAGTAGTTGTTTCTGTTGATTCCATATTTATATTTAGACAAAATTTATTAAAGCTACTATATCCGACTAGTAACACCAATCTACCTGATGGCAATTGGAGAAAGATCCCATACTTAGGTAGTAGAAGTGAGCAATTAGGATAAACCCTACGCAAACACAACACAAATGCCGCATATTTCAATAATAAGACTAATAAGGTAGCAGACATATCAGTCAAACATACACATAGCGGTGTATATGAAATTCAATTTAATGATTGTAATTCTACTTATATAGGAAAAAGAAGAAATAAGGACCCATATCCAAGAACACATGATTACACTAAACATTGACAAAAACCATACTGTATTCATGAACAACATTAAAATATTAAAAACCTTAAGATAAGAAATCCTATAAATTAATAAAGCAACACACTAACAAACCTAATGAACGACCAGGTAGATTTTGGAAATAAGTCACTGTTAAAACCAAATTTAATTTAAATTCATACATAAAAGGTGAACTAGTATAAGAACTTTAGTTTTATATAACTCCTTACGATGCCCTCAGAAATTTATATATATAAATATATTTTATGTATACTTAATATACAAAAAGATAGGAGAAGGACATTTATAATTGATTGACTCTACTTTTACTTGATGAAAATGAATTGTAAAATATATTAATAAAACACTATTGTATTTAAAACTTCTGAAGAAGCTACAAAATAGCGAAACATATGTCAAGTAACTAATAAAATCAGTGGAAATTACAATAGTTTTATTTATATATTTTACAAGGAAATTTAATTCAACCACCTCAATTTTTTTTACTTTTAAAAGGGTTAGATATCGAGTAATCTAAAATTCCATTATGATCACCGAACAAAAATACATTTGTGCTTTGAATATTCATTTTATTTGCGTATATAAGAAAAATATTAGTCTTTAGGAATAAAACCCTTCGAGCTAACAATGTATTCGAAGTTATATTATAACACTAGTTCGTCAATTATTGCAAGAATTTCGCTATTTCTTTAATTATTCATCTGAGTTTTCAGTAACCAAAACATTATTATCTATATGAAAAATGTTTGTTTCATTTATAGGTGCACTATGTGGTGTAAGACATGTGCAAGTCATGTTAATGTTTGGGGCTGTCTTCATGGGCTATGCAACTAGACTGAACATGTCGATTGCTGTTGTTGCAATGTTAGATCCAACTGCTTCTCCAAATCCAGATGTACCCGTAAGCTATAATTTTATTACTATTATAAACTAATATAACCCTTCGAAATTTGGACGGTTGGACGAATGGTACCCTTGTTCATGATGCATATCAAAATTTTCTAATAAGATATTGGCAGAGGCGGGATGTAGCCCCTTTCTGTCGGACTTAGTAGACTCGTTTTGTAAAATTCGTCATTGTATGAGGTAGGACTACAGATGTAGTGGGTACAAATTAATTCAATAATTAATATTGCATTAATACATTTGAAATTTACCCCTATTAAAAATTCTTCAAATATTTCGTATATAGTATTACCTACAAATTGATTAAGGCTTTCGCGGCCAGTTGATGAACTGATGTAGTCCAATGTATACCTTGCCACAGGAACAGGGTATGCGGTAGACTCCTGAATTTGAAAGTGCGTTCCAATGTATACCTTGCCACAGAAACAGGGGCAAGGTATACATTGGAACTACTAAAAGATCTGTAGGGACAAGACTCAAAGAGCATAAAGCCAGCTGCCGACTAGGACAGACTGAGAAATCAGCAGTAGCCGAACACACATTGAACGACGGAGAACACAAAATATTCTTTGAAAGCTGCACCTTGCTGGCATCAGTCAACGGCTATTACAACAGACTGACCAGAGAAGCCATAGAAATCCACAAACACCCGGATAATTTCAACAGGAAGATGGAGACCCTTAGACTGAATCAGATCTGGAACCCAATTCTTAGGAACGCACGAACCATTCCAATCGACACATCAAAATCTACCGAAGCGGAACAAGCTCCGCCCCCTACCCACAGGCATAAATACCATCTGCGTAGGCGAAAGGAACAGTCTACAACCAACAGCGAAAATGGATAGACCTCTGAAGAAGCTCGCCACTCGTGCTAGCGAAACGTTAGGAAGCAGTTCCAACCGACGACGGCCTGTACACCCGAAGAAGGACTACATCAGTTCATAGTGTTACCCAATTTAAAGTTATATATTAATTCTCCATATTATTTTGATGATATTGATGAGATGAAAGGCAACATCAGCCACTAGATATTGAGTATCTATAGTCTCTTCCATTTTTGTAAAAAATCAACAATTTTACTATTGCATAAATAATAAATAAATTTTAGAGCCTATAAACTGGTCTCGCGTCAATAATGATCACATAAAAGGTCTCCATTCAGTAATTTTTGTTATGGTAAATTGAAATAAGTTGCTTTTTTAATATGCTAATTTAATTATCACAGTCTGCTATTCTCGATTTTGTGAATAATGGTAATAATTTTCAACTTGTTTATCTTCACAAACAGTAGAAAAAATCCGTGTGTCAAAACAATACTTAGCTTAATAGATAAAGTTAACCGATAAATCATTTAATATGTATATGTGTAAACTATCATGTTTACCAGGTATGACTTGAGCTCCATAGCTCCACACAATACTTGCACTATAAATTTCCACTGGCTACACAAGTGCATTATTTACGCATAATTTTCTATTTTTAGGTGTACGATTGGGACAATCAAGGAACAATACTTTCCGCCTTTCTTTGGGGCTATTGTATATCCCAAGTTGTAACAGGTTATTTCGCGGATAGATTCGGATCGTACTGGATTCTGATTATTAGTATGGGCTGTAACTCAATATTTTCCATCATTATGCCTTTTATTACACAATATGGTTCGAATGTTGTCATCGTTTGCAGATTTTTTCAAGGCGCCAGCCAAGGACCCTTATTTCCATGTATACAGTTTCTACTCGGAAAATGGACACCAAGCAAAGAAAGGGCAAGATTTGTCGCTGTAACACAGTCAGGTATCAATAAAATTAGACAATTATTTGATAAATATAAAACAAAACTTTGAATCCTCTTTTAAATGAAATTCTTATTTAAATATTTAACAAGTAGCATCTTAATAGTGTCAGGTATATATTGAAGGGTATATTGGTAGAGTGATTAATTCTTTCACCGTATTAGATAATATTTAAACGTCTTCCCAGAAAATTGAATATACACTTTTCACGACTAATTCCGAAGTATAATATATACATAAGTATACAGGAAGCAGTAGAGAGACACCGAGCGGCGTGGTCTAGTGTTCTAGATCATTGCTTAGCATTCGGGAGGTCACCGGTTCGAACTCTGGTCCAAGTTTTTCTGTAGTTTCCTTGGATCAATTAGGCAAATGCTGGGGCAGTAATATTCCACAGATAATCTTTCACTTCTCTTCTGTCTTTATTTCGTCCATCTCATCTTTCTCTCCCTAACCACACCACCCATCCATTCCCACTATTGCTGCAAGGGGGCTGAAGAGGGCCTTACGCCCTACCCTCCGGCTTTGCACTACGGTGTAGGTCGGAGGGACTGCCCGCCCACCAGCACGAGTAGCTGCTGGAAATGAAACACAAAAAGTTGTTTTTTTTTAGTAGAGAGACAAGTTTAGTGTAATATGATTAATGTTATAAAAATTAATTTATCAGAATTTCTATATCATTGTATTGTGAAATTAACACAAAATTCGCATTTTTACCTGTACATAACAAAGTAATTACAGTTTATTATGTAGTATGGAAGTGGTACATGGTCTAATAATAACAAAATTTGAACAAAAATTACAAGAAATAGAAAATGTTAGTTCATGGTGAATTGTTTTCTGGTGTAATACATGAAACAAATTCACATCAATGTAAACGTTATGTCTTTGAAATCGCCATTGGAATTTCTTGAGTTCGATTTTGGATTAAATCTTACCAATACGTGAGTCAGGGTTTTAGAACCGTCTCAAAAATCCACTTCATGGTTTCGAGTTTCATTCCCCAGCTCTTACCAACGGCGCTTCTTATCTTGCTGAGCTTTTTAGATTGATAAAGTAGGTATTCCTTCCAAAACAATTGGCTGTCCGTAATTATACCCAGGTACTTGGAATCGTTCTATATGTTTACACGTTTCTTTCCTACATTGACGTGGCAGGTTTTGTTCCAGGTACCAAAGTAGAATTCATGAACGCCACTTCTGCTAAAGAAGGTTTTTAGTTGTCGTATATTTTAACTCAGTGTACCTTCCAAAATATTTAATCTTAGTAATAGTAACCCAGATTTGAATTCAAACGGTAGTTGTTTGTAATAAAAATTCTTCTTTTAATGTTTCCTTGTAAAACATCACCTTATTACTCAAGAATATTTGTAGGTTTTAACCATGATTTAATATCTACATAATTTAAGTTATGGTGAATTTTTATAATAAAACATTAAAAACAGAATTTCTATTACAAATAACTAACATTTGAATTCAAATCTAGATTTCCCATAACAGGATGATTATAGTTAATATGAATTGAAAGAATTTTCTAGTTAACTATATTTGTTTTTAAGGGGGCACAAGTTTTAAATTAAATGACATTTCGTAATCCAGGTAAAATTCCTTTCAACTTTTTTTACATCAGAAATTACCATTAATATAGCTCTAATAAATAACCAAGTTTCATTCAAATTGGAAAGTTTTTTCATTTGAGGACAAGTTCTTTCAATTTCTGCTTATTTTGACCTTGACAATTGTATTGCCAATCTTTGTCTTCTTCGGAAGTTATAGGTACAGTGAACTAAAAATTATTAAGTGATGTTGAGAGGTTCCTTATCTCATGCTATCTATTGTATTCCTATCTTTTGACAATGGCGTAATTGCCGAAACGGTACCGTTAAGTTTTAAACAATAAATTGTGAAACAAAATACCAAGTGTGTTTTATTCGACTTATTATTTAAAAATTATTAATAACAAATAGACTTTTGTACTAGTTGAAGGGGTAGGAACAGGGAACAGTTTAAATTTATTACCGGTGTTTTATTCATAATATTTAAAATGAATTTCAACCAAGTAACAGTAGACTACTCCATTTCTTGAATATTGAAGATTCCAGGAGCTCAAATAAGAAAAAACATCAAATGGAATTTTACCACTTTTTGTTAGTTATTCCAAATACTTTTAAGATTTAATGAGACTAAACAATTAACGAGAATAATGAATAATAAACAATGCATATTCATTATCAGACTTTGATTTGCAGGAATCCAACTGGGATGCATATTTACAGTAGCGTTCAGTGGATGGATATCATCGACCAATTTAGGATGGCCATGGAGTTTTTATGTAACAGGAATTTTGTCATTTGTATGGACTACTTTATGGGCATTTTTTGGCTCTAATAATCCTTACACTCATAAAAAAATTACAGAATCAGAAATTAAATACATTACAGATAATGTAAATCAAGAAAACGATGTTAAGGTAAATCGTAGTAATTCCAGTACCAAATACAGAGGGAATAGTCATAACTCTTCTTAATCAAAAACAATATATTAACATTAAATGAGATTACAAAAATAAAATTTAGTTTAAAAAAGTGTACTCCTTAAATATTTTACATCGCTTACATATAAATACTTTTACGGTAAACAAAATTCATTCTAGAAATACTTTCAGTAACGAAACATTTTAATAAAATACAAATAATACAATACCTGCTACAGTATATTTCAACTATTTATTATCAACACTCTGACAATTAACTACAAGCACCTAGTATTCCATTATTTTTATTTCGAAATAGTTTCTTTAGAACTGTACCTAATGATTTTTGCAACAAATACAAAAATCCCAATAAAAGAATTGTGACTCCCTCCAAACGACAGATTTTGATCTACTCTCTATCCAAATCAACATACAAGTATTTAAAGTAGAAAATAGGAGACTGGTAAAAGAATAATTAAATAAAGAAAGACTCACCCTAATTACCACTAACTAAATTTAATATGAGCGAACACGTGTTTCGCCCACTTTACACGTGGGCATTTTCACGCCAGACTGAGTGGGCGAAACAGGTGTCCGCTCATATTAAATTTAGTTGGTGGTAATTAGGGTGAGTCTTTCTTTATTTAATTATACAAGTATTTTCTAAACAGATTTTTTTTTCATGATAAGGTGGAAGCCACATACTAAAATTTGAAAACTAAGTTTGCGAAATTTCCATAAACTAACGTATTCAACTTCGTACTACAATTTCAGACTAAAACTATTCCGTGGAAGCACATCATACGTTCACTACCATTTTGGGCGCTTGTATCATTTTCAATGTTAAATGAATTTGGATTTTCCATGTTTACCAACGATATTCCTTTATATATGAGTAGTGTACTAAATTTTGATATTGACCAGGTAACACCACGCTATTTAATAGATTATTTTAATTCAAATTCAGTAATTTATTTATTTATCGTTTTAGAATGGGTACCTATCCGCCCTTCCTTATGCTGTTAATTTCGTAATTCATTTTATAAATGGCTCAGTTTTTGACTGGATCATTAACAAAAAATATTTATCTTTAGGAATGGGGAGGAAAATTTCAGGATCAGTTGGTAAGTTTAAAGAATCATTCCAATTGTTACTATGGTTTCTTTTTACAGCTCTCGAATCTAAATCTAATTTGTCGCAAGACAAGTGACCAGGATATATTTATATCTAATTTAAACGTCTTCCAATGTCCTCCAATCTCCTGTCTCCATCTGTCCATTAATCAATTACCTATGTTCACTTATTCTCTTCACGAATGCAACAAATTTAAATTGTGTTCCCATTAGTTTCTGAATAATTTTATAAGTCTTTCGAGTCATGATCCATTTCGGTTACTTTTAATTAGTTTTCTACTTATTATTTTATTTGCTACATTTCAAGACCGTAAATTATATGCCTAAAAAGATGGAAATTTTTTGAGATAACTAAGCTGGCAGTTTGGAAATATGTCCATCTCATGTTAAGAAAAAGGCGATAGAATTGTATCAAACGAACTAGTTTTGAACTAATAGATCCAATTGGCCGCAAACATCTTAACGAAATGAACAACTCGCTCATATAAAGACAACTTTAAGTATTTCTCAGTATGAACCTTTATATTAGACACTTCTTAAAAAACATACAGATAAAAATCTATTCTGCCTCCAGATATCACCTCAATAAGGTTTTCAGATTCAGATACTCCGAGTTTAGATATTTCAATTGAATTTTTGAACAATGTAACAGAAACTCCTTTTTCCTAAAATTTTAACCAAAAATTATTGTCCTATTCTTGTAGACCTGAATCACTCTCGTATTCGCTATCAATAATTTCCATACTACGTTTGCTATACTTTATCAATTTTTATTAAAATAACAATAAATATTATATAAACAATAAGAATGTATAAATGTCTGTACCTAGTTTACAAACTCTATTTACAAATTTTAGGTGCAAGTGGCTCAGCGATTGCTTGTATTGTTCTTGGTTTTCTTACCAGTAACCACGTTTACTTGGCAGTAGTATTCGTTGTATTAGGCTACGCAATTCATGCTCCTGCTGGAAGTTTAATTTTCACAAATATTTTGGACATAGCTCCAAGATATAATGGCACCTTAATGGGTGTAATTAATACATGTGCTAATCTATTTTCTTCTTTAGCACCTTTAACTGTTCAATGGATTGTAACTGATAAGGTATGTATTGATGTCATCCATTTAAAAATGATCGTGGTTAGATTAAAAATGGTGTTTTATGGTTATAGTTATAGTTTGGCGATACTGAGGTTGATAGAATCACTTCTCTGTTATCGCCATACTTATTCAGCGTCACTTAAAAGAATTTTATCATTACAACTATTTAATATACCCAAATAAATGTACAGGCTGATCAAAAAATTCGCAATATAAGTCATTGTAGCCAAAGTATAAAGGTTATTTTAAACGACAACGCATTTAATTATAGGTCAAATCGAAAAAAGTAATGGAAAAAAGTTTTTCAGAATACCAAAACATGGTGACAAAATCGTCGTTTATATTCAAATGCTTTTATTATCTTAAATTGGCCTTGGGAATTTACCATAAAATTTTACGTCGACATATGTACCTATGTAGTTTTGTTTATTCCAACGGAAAGATCAAACTGACCTTAAATAACGTTGTCATTTAATTAGGGAACAAGAATATTACGAACTTTTTTAATGAATATATTTAATGGAAACTGAAATGCTATTTTTTTTAACATTCAGAATGGTACGTGCTATTCGGCTTACACGATTATACTTTTGGGTGTTTCATTCCTACTAGCTCCTAATTCTTAGCTATAAGATTTTTTCATTCAACCATGTAGAAATAAATTGTTGCCTAACATTGATAGCTTTAGATATTTTTGTTTTTATACAATTTCGTTCTATTGTCCGAGTTTTGTATGTTCTTCTTTTTACTTATTAATTGAGTGCACTGAGAGACGTGGTCTAAAGGTCCAAATAATAGCCTAAAATTCAGGAGAACAACGGTTCGATTCTAGTTCCGCCTATCCCGGTCCAAGGTTTTCTTGAATCATTTATGCAAATACTGGGGCAGTAATATTCTGTCTTCATTTCATCCGTATCATCATTCTCTCCACAACCACCACTCATCCATTCCCACCATTCCTAAAAGAACGCTGAAAAGGGCCTTCCACCCTACCCACCGGCTTCGCACTAGAGTGTAGATAGGGGGATTGCCAGACTACCAGCATTAGAAGCCGGTGGAAATGAGGAAGACGACAATCTTTTCATACGAGTCTTCTAGGAATTTTCTCCTAAATCTTTTCTGTATCGTAGAAAAATCATATAGAGCGCCTTTTCGTGGACGGTAGTATTTAGTTGTACAATTTACTCTAAATTCGCATCGTATACGAAGTATTCACATTTGTAGTCATTTATAAAATGTGTAATTATGTATTTATAGAAAGATGTAATTTAATTTCATTTCAGAGCGATGTGGCACAATGGGCGGTAGTTTTCTTCCTTATGGCAGGTTTTCAAATTTTCTCAACAGTAATCTTAATGTGCTTTGCATCTGGAGAAGTTCAATATTGGAACAATATTGAAAATGAAAAAGAAAACAGCAATGACGAAGATAATAATTGAAAACGGATTTTCGTTAGGAAATTTTTAAATTCGTATTCATAGAAATAGAAAATGCCAAATTACAATTGCCTAAATAAGAATTAATATAAGTATTTATTAAGTGAATACCGTTTTTTTGGAGTATGCGTAAGTCAATTACATTAGTTTTTCATTATTGTTTCAAACAAAAAAACGATTAAATTAAAACAAAATCAAAATTTACTCTAAAATACGTAGAAAAGTGTTAATTCTGCCGATAGAATTTTTGATAACTTTTTCATGCCTAATTATGTTAATGAAAACCATACACAAGTTGACAGTCGCCCAGCAGGCGATTTTACAAGTTGAAGATAACACTTCGTGTTTTCTATTATCTGTTATTTTCACAATAGGTTTATAACTATATTTAAAGAAAATATAAAATGGCAAACGGGTCTACCAACTATAAACAAATTAAAAAATATTTCCATGTTATGTATTTTAAATTGAAGATATGGATTCTTGAATACTCTTGCAGAGTAAGCACTTTAATCTTACATGTATGAATCAAGAAGACTAGAATAGGAATAAACAACATAGGGATGCATATGTATAACGTAAGTTGTAAGAACGTCGCATCCGACTTGAGCGCGCGCAAATAGCTCTTACTGATGTTTTGTTTGATAATTTTGGGATGTGCAGTCGCCGATCCCGCAGGACGCATTTTCTACACGCGACGCTTTTCAGTATCTGCTCCTATCTGTAGTATTCTTATTATGAACAAAGGGAAATGTAGTCTTCTTTAACCAAAGTTTTATTAAATAAAACGCATTGAATTATTTGAAAATAATTGTAGAGATGTGATTATACATTTTAGCAATTTAAAAAAATAATTTAATAAAAATACTTTATTTATTTTAAGCATATTTATCAAAAAATTGTAGTACTTAGATATAAACTGCCAACACACTTGGCAATAAATAATTATATGTATTGCCCTTTTCATATTCTTGTGTTAGTCTTAATTAGAAAACTAATGCTGTAATTTTAGTATTATGTTTAACATAAATTTTTATTTAAACTTGTTTTCCTATTTCTTTTTGAACCAATACAACGTAATTGCAATGCACACATTTGAAACAATTAACATAATTTATATTTTTATATATATATATATATATATATGCGTTGATTTCACATTAAACAAACAAAATGGTATAAAATGTAAATTTTTAATTAGATTCAGACAGTCGTAAATCCTTTTCCTGCACTTAATTTATAAATTATTACTAAATAAATTTGTACAATAAAGTAAGCAGTACAAATTGTATACAACAGGCAGCTTTTGAGCTGGTCTATAAGGCCTCTTTAGTTAAAAACCAATGCTGCTGAAGCATAACTAACGGAAGAATCACTCATGTTACGACACTGACTTGACTGTGCATACTTCAAGAATTTTAGACTTGCACTAGTATTATGGTCATTTCTTAGTAATTCTTGAATTGCCTAAAAATATACTCATATCTAATAACATTAAAATTCCTTAATTAAACTAACCTGTAGTAAAATTCCTATTGGATGTCGACCACAAATAGTATTACCATACTTTTTTAAATAATTTGTAAATTCTACTGGATTAATATTTTCAATTATGTTCATAGCCTGTAATGAGATTGTAGTTATGAAATTATGACAAAATAATACACTTTTTAGCCAATGGCAGTGTTAATCAAAGTGGAAAGTGAGTTGTCTAGGTTAATGTATAACAAAATATTACATTACTAGAACAGAAACAATTGCAAACCCCAAACAAATTGTTAATGTTGTGAAAACTAATTTACCACATTATAGAAAAGTTACTGACATTATGCTGTTATTTCATTGTAATTTCAACTAGCAGTGAATCTTATGTATGGTAATATGAATAATTTAAAAAAAACAGTTATAATTAATTCAAAGAGATGAACTTTAAGATCATAAACATTAAAGCCAGACAATCAATTCTGCACTTTGATAAACAGTTATTGTAATTACCACCCTATCAAGTCCTTCTATTGATTCATAAATATGACCATATGATCGATCATAGTAGGTATACCGGAAACGCTGTCCCCAATGACAAAAATCTGATGATATCACGAATAAATTTTGAGGATCTGCTAAATAACTTGATAAAATTCTCCCATAACATGCTTCTTTTTCTGGACTAAGAGATCCTACCAGAATCGGTACTACTGTAAATTGATGTTTAAATCTGAAAAATATTTGTTTATTTATTTAGAATTTACGAAATGAAATCCCTTTTACATACATAAGATAATTATAATATAAAGAAGTCGACTAGAAACGCGCGGAGGCAGGGCTAGTGATAAGAGAAAAAAACAAAAGAATAACAATAATCAAATATAAGCAAAAGATAAACGTGCGAAATATGTAGTAACATATCTTAATTTTACAATAATTATATAATCGCATGTAATGTAGCCGTTGATGCAGTTTTAAATCTTGAAAAGCTATCACAGAACCAATCTATTTGGTGTGGATTTTATTACCGATGTCCAGAATACGATTCATAGAAGACTCAGATCCGCTTCTCTGTTTCGGAGCAAAGGGACGATCTCGTCCCGCAAGGAGTTTAAATAAGAACAACGCATCCTGGAATTCCCTGCACGTCTCGAGAGTAAATGTACCTGAGAAGGCAGCAATCCGCGAGTAGTCGTGAGAAAACCTACTCATAGTACTGTACGTTTTATATGACAAAAACCAAAGAAACCGATGACTAACATTCTCTATTCTGCCGATGAGCTGCAGGTGCGAGGGGGACCATATCTGAGACGCGTACATCAAAACCGACTGCACATAGACACAGTAAATTCTAATAAGTCTTTGGATCTCTGAACTCAACGCCTTTTCTCAGAATACAAAATAAATTTCTATTCAAATTTGAGTTGAGAGTCCAGAGTTACACCCAGATCCTTAACCACGCCACACAAATGATAGTTAAAAAGTATAATGTCACATCTTCTCGAAAAAGATATCGTATTACATTTGTCAACGTCAATACTAAATCCACTATCCGCAAACTAGTTGGCTACAGCCACTTTGAAGGAGGCGGGCATCAGTAAGCGATGATACAAGCCTGTAAAGCTTTAAATCATCAGCAAAAAGCCAGACGTCCGAGTGCTTTACAACTTTTAGAACGTCGTTCACAGCCATCGCAAACAATACGGGACCACAGTGCGAGCCCTGTGGCACCCTCGCATTCACTATCTGGGGGCAGATTCAACAGAGTCAACCACAACCTTAAATGCTCTGTTTGATAAATGTCGACGAATCTTATGTATTAACGAAAAAAATAGACTGAAAGCACGATCTAATATCTCAATAAAGATTTGAAATATCAGCGACCACTGTTACACACGATGTTCCAAAGAGAATATCAAAAATGTAACAGTTAAGTGCAATTTTACTGGAGAGAAAAAAATCTCGTGCTTGCCCCGCGCGTAGCAAACGATTTATAGATTTAGATATGTAAGAAAATTTTAATAAATTAACTGCACAATTACCTTTAGTAAAAACCATACTTAATTAATTCATTTACATGCAATTGGCAACAATACTATGAAAATAAAAAAACCAACACTAACAAATAATATGTTACACTGGGAAACGCTTTCGCAACCATTGTCTAATATAATACTGGTTTTCGAGCTTGTTGGTCGTCGTCTGGAAATTTTTCTTTTCGACGTTTCGCCAACACGAGTGGTTATCATTTTCAAGAGTTCTGTTCTGCTGATTAATTCAGTGCAAACTGCACTCTTGCTCTTGACAATGTCAACCACTTGTGTCGAAAAAACGTCGAAAAGAAAAATCTCCAGACAGCCAACAAGCCTGAAAACCAACAGTAAAATATTATATAGTTAAGATTAAATAGATATTTATTTATTTAATAACTAAACGAATTAAATTGTCCAATGTCATATATATATATATATATATATATATATATATATATATATACACTTAAAAGAGGTAAAAGATAAATTTCTAGGAGAATCATCATGGAATTATTAGATATACTAAAAAAAAACTTCTTACCCTTCCATAACTTTAGCTATGTATGGTAAATGCATTTCTATACTATGTTCATTTTCATCAGTATCTAAATCCATCCACATAAATTGGCCAGTCATTTCAAGATCACTATTGACTACAATTTTTAAGTGAATAAATATATCAAATGTACATGTACTACACAAAGTTCAGTACCTTGTGCATCAACATGAAGATCATACAGAGGTGTCCGATATTTCTGCACACTTGATAATGCACAACCTGACAAACGGACATGATGTGATGGTCCCAATATAAAAATACGTTTAACAACTACTGGACTTACTTGTCGATAGGCATGGCCACTACAAGCACCACAATACTGATAACCAGCATGTCTAAGAAAACAAAAGTTAAAAAAGACCAACTCTTTAGATAGGTTTCTTACGGAGCAATTATTGCACGAGCAGGACCATGTCTTAAATCAGCTTGATTTAACCAATAATCTAATTGTCTTGAAAGTTCAGGACCTAAAATCGTATCCTAATGACGGCAATGTTACATTTAAACATACACTAATTTATCAAACATATTGCTCATTACCTGAATCTGTATACCAACTTCCAGCATGAGAAGCTCTTCTAATTTCCATTATTTACCTCTTAAATTATTTAATTATAATTTGTATAACTGGGAAAAAAATAAGTAAATAAACAAAGTAATAAGAATAACAAGGTATGACAACTAATACCAGAACAATAAAACTGGAAGTACGACTTATAATCTTAATTCAAGGACGGCCACACACGTTCAAAATAGCTGAGTGTTTCTTAACGTAATTAGGATTTTATTTTCTAATGTTTTGAAAGTTATTTTTACTGTAACTGGTGAAAACGGATTGAAAATAATATGACATGACAATATCTTAATAATTCAAGTCACTATTGGTTGCTAAACGAATTCACTATTACAAGATGATTACAAGCACAAGCTATCTATCACCTACCATCTACCTATTTACAATACTGTACAATACTATACGCATAGACTATACGTCTATGCAGTATACAGTTATGCGCAAAAGAAACAGCAGCGAAATTTTTACTTCTTTTGAAACAACCTTTTAGTTATCGCCTGATAAATTTATAAATTGTCGTTTAAATGTCCTTTCCGGATATAAAACTGCACAAGTTATATCTTTTAACAATAATAAATAATTAATTGTCTAAACAATTCGACAAACAATAGCATTAAAACAATAAAAAAAGGTTTTCTAATCATTATTTTTTTTAATACTTCTTATTTTACACAAAACTCTTTTTCGATTTAATTATATAAGCATGATGCGCTATCGTCTTATATTGTGTTAGCATACGTTAGGTTAGGTTATTATGGAATAGGATTTCCCTAATTGGCATGTGTAAAAAACTATAGTCTTTTTGCACCAGGGGTAAGCGTTACACAATATTTATCGTGGAAGTTGACACTTGTTTAAAAAAGTTGCAGGGCATATTCAGAAGTTCTTCACTGTGTCGTATAGTTTATTATTTATCTGTGGCTGTCTCTTTCTGAAGTATCTATTAACAGTATTTATCCTAAATTTTTCAGGATATGTTCAGAATATAGCATTTACTTCATACCCAACCAAAAAGTATGAAACTCACACTCTTAGAAAAACTAGAAATTAAAAATGCCCTTGAAGCCGGTAAAAAATTAATAAACAACCAAAAAAAATTCTATGCTGTAACACACCTTTACTCATTTCCACATTTTAAAATCCCCATTATTTGTAACCCCACCCCTCCATTTATGTATATAAGCATTGTTTGTCTAATTTAATCTTACCCCAAACTGAACGATCGTTTTAGAAGGTCCTGTCACCTTCTACAATGAGCTGCTACCCCTCCCGTTCACCACCAATCTTCTAGTTTCGCCTTTCAGCGCGAGTGCCCACCCAACCACCTGTGATGGGCCACCTATCTCCCAACACTTCCTCTCTCCCCACCTCCCAACCTAATCCTACTCCCACCCTTTTTCTCCCGGAATGTATTACTTTCGGATTGAGCTCCCATCTCGAGGAGAGGTTTTAGTCGATAGGCACTACGGTGAATCCGACGCTACCCCCTCGAGGGTGTCTTTTGAAGATTTCCCCTCCTCGAGAATAATATAAACAAAAAAAAAAATTAATCTTAGTTACATTCTCTGTACTCTTGATAATGACCGACTAGGTCGAAACAATTTTTGAGCATTCAATAGTTTTATTGCAGAAACATTTTTGTTTGCATTTCTTCATTAAGATGTTTCTCCAAGAATACACCTACGATAATTTAAATATTAAAAAAAAACTATATATTAACGATGAACTTTATAACTCAAGGCAGAACCTCTGAACATACCCTTCAACTTTTTGAAATAAAGTCTAGCGCTTCTATGATAAATAATAATAAATACCTGAATACTTTTAAAAGAATCTGTGTTTAAAAGGAGAATCTGTGAGGAGAATCATAGATAAATAATTTGCAATCAGATTTGCAAGGTTCGTATCAAAAATGATTAAATCCATATTAAAAGGATCAAAACGTTGTGAGCCTATGTCTGTCAATCATCAACAGGTAGATTACGGAATACAGATACAGATTACTGCAGATGACATCCTTTGAGTGATATGTCAGCTGGTTGAGTTTAAACAATAGTTATTTGTTATTATGATAAAATAATAAATCGTGATAGAATTATAAAGATAACATGTTTATCAGTGAATGTAAATGTATTATTATTGATAAGTAACTTGCTTGAATGCTACCTCAAACCGAAGGAATTTTTAATAAGGTAATTTAGAATTGATATTTTCATAAATTGAAAATAATACACATTATTTTAGAAATGACTCCCTACATTATCGAATCCGATTTGAAATATGAAGTCGTAGACAACGATACATGTTTGAATAGAAAACATAACAGTTCTATTATCATTACTAATGTTTATGAAGGAATACCAGAAACACTTATTGTTAATCTAATATCATGGGTTAGTTTAATGTTACTGTTTGCACTACTACGAAATCGAGCTTGGGACTATGGTCGTTTAGCATTAGTGCACAATGAAAAGTGGACTCAGTTATTTTATAAAAGTACTGATGATGCCGTAAGTGTAGACGAAGCAACCCAAGAATCTTCGTTAATATCAGATTCCAGATGTTGTTCTTGGATTCCTTCAATATTTAAAATTAATAAACACCGTTTAATAGATCGTGCAGGGCCAGATGCAGCACATTATTTATCCTTTCAACAACATTTGTTACTACTAAAAGTTATCATTACTATTCTGTCTTTATGTGTTATTCTTCCTATTAATTTTCAAGGAAATTTACAAGGCAATGTTTATACTTTTGGACATACAACTCTTAGTAATCTAGAACCTACTTCAAACTGGCTTTGGATGCATGTAATTTGTTCTTTTGCTTTGGTACCTTTGACTGTATTAGTTATGCGACAAACATCCAGTCGAATTCCAACAACAACTATACTATCCAGTAGAACAGTAATGGTTACTCAGATTTCTAAAGGTCATAGAAACCCTGAAGAAGTTAAGAGCTACTTCTTAGTTCGATTTCCAAATATAGGCATAAAAGATGTTCAATTTGCTTACAGAATAAAAGATTTAACTAATTTAGAGCATCAAAGGGAAGCAGCACGTCAGGCAAGACTATACTGTGAAATGAATAACAGAGAAACTATTAAGGTGCAACCATATGGTTGTTATTTTTGTTGCCCTTGTAAAAGCAAAAATGCCTTAGAATACTATGTAGAGGAAGAATCAAGATTAAATGCTCTAGTTTCACAAAAAAGACATCAAGCACTACATCAACCTCTAGGAGTAGCATTTGTAACTCTTGAAACAGCTGAAGAAGCTGAAGCTGTTCTTCATACATTTGTTCCTGGAACACGCTTTCATTGGAATATTACAAATGCACCAACTCCTTCAGATATTATTTGGGAAAATCTTCAAGTTTCCGCAAGAAATTGGTACTCCAAAGCAATTATCATTAATGTTATACTTTTTCTTGTTCTGTTTTTCTTAACAACACCTGCTTATGTAGTTAATCTTATAACTACTATAACCCAGCAAAGAGATTTGATGAAGAAAGTCAATCCAGTGATATCTGAATTTCTGCCGACACTGTTAATGTTATTGATGGCTGCTATAATGCCTGTAATTGTTTCATATTCAGATCAGTGGATGTCCCATTGGACAAAATCCAAACAAAATCTGGCTACCATGCAAAAAACATTCTTTTTTTTATTATTTATGGTTTTAATTCTACCATCGTTAGGTTTAACTAGTGCACAAGCATTAGTAGAATGGTCAGTTTCGGAAAATCGTACTTATCGTTGGGAATGTGTTTTTCTGCCTGATAAAGGTGCATTTTTTGTAAATTATGTAATCACATCTTCATTAATTGGAACTGCACTTGAGTTGCTACGTTTTCCAGAATTGGCCATGTATGTATGGCGCTTACTTCTAGCTAAGTCACCTGCAGAAAAAATTAGTATTCAAAAGAACATACTAGCCGAATTTCCATATGGAATTCACTATGCATGGACGTTGCTTATTTTTACTACTAGCACTGTTTACTCCTTAACTTGCCCTCTTATAACGCCTTTTGGTTTATTGTATTTATGTTTAAAACATTTTGTCGATAAACACAATTTATTCTATGTATATCGACCTAGTGGTATGTGTGGTGAAGGACAACAGATTCATATCTTAGCAGTTAAAAACGTTCGTGTTGCTGTATTGCTACTTCAAGCCATTATGGCAACTTTTGCATTTATTAGGGGTGGTTTGGGAGCACTATCAATCGTTACAATGTTAGGGTTTGTTTTAACTTGTAGTTTCTTTTTTATGCTGGGTCCCTTTCCATCTTGTCGTCCTGTTGCGACGGTAATTAACAACATGCCGGAAATACAAGATAATTACGTTGCCCCTGTCTTAATTAGTTCTGAAAAAGCGTCCAAAGAAGAAACTATTTCTTTTTCTCCTTGCTATGGTTCTTCAAATTCAAACGAAGTGGTACCAGTGGCTGCTGTTAATCCTACTCTAACAAATATTATTTAATCGCATTTTCATTGTTATTTATATATAACCCTCCTATATCATTTTATATTCGGCTGTGAGAGTAAGACAAATTGATATGTTTATATGAACAGTTATTAATTGTAATAACATTGCTATTTGCCACAATGTTATTATTATTATTATTTTTAAAGATATAGAAATCTTGTTCAACAATTCTATGTAAATGGGAAATGGTTTAGAATAACGTTTATGTGCTGTACTACTCTGTTAGATATTTATTTCAGAATTATTGTAAAACATTTACAATTTCTGCAAAGTACCATACCACTGTCAATTTGCAATTGTAATTTTAAACACCAAAATTAATACAGTTATAATAATTTTTAATTGAGTTAGATCTCCGTTTTGTAAAATAAAGGTCAATTGAAGCAGTGCATTAACGCTCCAAAACATTTCTTATCTTGTATTTTATATATTGGTGGTGACATAATACGAGCCTTCATTATATTTAATTGTGTATATATCAAGGTTGGTCAGTTTTAATGTCATCAATTATTATCTTTACTAGAACATATGTGCATAAAAAGAATATTTTGCGAAAAAAAGTATAAAAAGTAACCCTTGTAGTAATGGGCATAATGTATAATGAATTTACATTTCTTTACTTTTATAAAATATCTCACCATTGTAACTTATTTCTAACATTGCATCGTTTTGTTAGTTTGTATATAATATTTGAAGTTTGCTATCTTATGTAATTTAAATATGCTTGACAATTATCATTTCAAAATTTTGGTAATAAGTACTACGTTTTCTTTTCTGTAGATTAGTTTTAACCCGCATGTTATTTTATTTGTATACGTTTAAGATAAAATGCTTATTAATTTAAATATTTTCGTTGATTTCTCCCTACCCTAGTGTTGTGTTATAGTAGACATATTCAACATAACTAATTTTTAATTTGGAAATTGTATTAAAAAGCCTTAGCACATTAAAAAAATAGCTAAAGAAAAAACATTATGGTGTGAAGTTCTAAACAAAAAAATGCGGAAAACTTAATATATAAATTTCTAACGGAAATGATTTTGAATCAGAGTAACCTTCCCAACCACAAACTGTCGCCTTCTAAAGATGTAAAACCAGTGAACTCTACGCTTCGTAAAGCAGTTCAAATGTAATAAATACAAAACATTTTTCAACTTACGTAAGTGTGAGAAACTGCAAGCGTGTAACAAAACAAGATAGATGTAGTCCTTACACACCCATTACAACACTCCAAAATGAATAGTTCCCAACTGTAATTTGTTTTATTTAAAAATTTCTGAATACTCTATATTCTTCAAATTACTCGACCACCTATACAATACTTTTTAGTACGCTAAAGCGTTACAGCATCGTTAGGAAAATAAATACAACGTTTTCAGAATTGTAAAAAAATATGGGAAGATTTGTATTGTTAAGATTTATAAACACAGACTACGTAAAATTCACTTTTCTTTGCGAATGATTTGAAACTTTTCTGTTAACATTCTGCTCAATACGAATGTATCTTTAATTTGCCCCCTTTTTTTAATAAAATTTCCATTATATACATTTACATACATCCATGTGAATTTTGCTAATTTTTCTGACAACTATACTTAAAACAAAATGAATTTAAAAAATTCAAGTCATTATAATAGCATATAAACATAAATACACAATCAATAAAAAAAGTAACTATATAAGTAACATAGTCTATTCAGTTATATTTCATTAGAAAACATTAATTAATTTATGTATAATACAAAGTATGCAGCAAACAAAATGCAAATGTTTAATTAATTTACTTTCAATGAATAATAAATTTGAGACCAACAGTTTCTTTACCTACTTCAGAAACTTGGCAAATTGTGCATGTAATTCCCTTAAATTGTGGAGAATAACTAGCACCGCATAAAGAACACGTTTCTTCTGGTCTTCCTCTATAAATTAGCTTGAATGTAACTGCACATAAATTAAATGGATTATGCTCATCATAAAGTAATTGTAGATCGTCTGCAGGATTTGTATCACAGGCTTGAAGAATTTTCCTAGCTTGTTGTGCTACTTCTGGTTTTGGACCAAGCTCTAAAAGACGTTTCGCGAAAGAAGTAGCAGTTTTGAAATTTTTTAATTTAAAGAACATATTCAAAGCAGTTCTCAATGTAAGAATTTGATGTATGGGTTGAAGATTACAATGAGTAAAATAAGCAGCCATTTCACATTGGCGCTTTTGTTCATCAGGAGTTACTTTCGGTAAACTTCTTCGAAGCGTTTCCATCTTCAATCCAACAATATACTCCCGGCATATTTTTATAAGTTGATGAGCTTCGGTAAGTTCTTGTTTAGAATCAACAATTACAAGTGTTACTTGAAGAAGAAGAAATTGAAATTTATCAATTGCTTCTGTAAATTTACCGCTAGTTGTAAGTTGATAACAAACTTGAAGTTGTTGAACCAAATCAACTAATTTAAAGCCTTGTAGAGGTAGACCATTTTTTAACGGTGCATCTTTCCAATTTCGTTGAGGATAAGTAAATAAAGAGGGAACGTTTTGTTGCCACGTATAAATTAGGCGTGAACTGCTGTAAACTGTCATGAATAACTGCTGATAAGGTTTGAAGTTAACAACTGCAGCCTGTTAATTAAAAATAGACAAGATACATATACTTTCAATTTTTACGGAAAATAACTAAATTCTTACTTGAGTGTGAAGAAGACGGCAAGCTGACTCAAAAGAGCCGACGGCAATATGGTCAACAGGTAATTGCGAATTTTTTGTCCAAAGAGAAGTAGCTGCAGGTCCGGGAGGTGGCAAATGAACAAAACTAGCGCTATTTGCTGTATCGTCTTGTGTGGGACCTAAATCTGGTATTTCTAAATCAGCATCTTCAACATCCCACCCACCTTCGTCGTCTGTAGTCTGAAAAATGAAAATTTCACAACATAAACAATTTTAGTTATATCAGTCAATCAATCACTTACTTCTTTCTTTTTCTTTTGCTCTTTTTGACCCTCAGTGTCCAATAGCTCTTCATCTTCATCTACCCAACCACCCTCTACATCTGCGTATGTATCTAAATCAGGATCTATAGCTAAACTAGGTCCAACTGCTGATGTTTTGGTAAGGGCAGCAGTTTCAAAGAAGCCCTAATAAAAAAATAATTTATACTTTCAGTAAGAACGGTATATTACATTTTTAACAAATATAATAAACCATTACCCAATAATTAATATTACCTATTATTAAAACAAACCAAGTCACAAGACAAGAATAAAAAATTGGGGTAGTCTTGAAAAATATGTACTACAATTGTACATTATAATTATTACGATGAATCGTCAGAAGAAAAGTTTTATAGTTAATTATTACAGCTAAGCAGCTTTATTTACTATTAATTTTTCGTTATTAAATATAAATGAAAATACATGAAATTAAATAAAGTAATCAAAATATTGGATCAAAGAAATATGTCTTACCCTGCTAACAGTAAGTAATGGCCAATTTGATTCAGCTTGTTGAATAGGTGGAGGAGCCTTTAAAAATTTGGCATTAGGATTAATTTCGGGCAACTTAGTATCACCTAAATCATCTACAAGAGTTTTCTGAATTTCTTCCGCTTCATTATGAAGACCATGAGTTACAGCAGTCAGATATGCAAGAGAATTCAGATTAGAATTTTTGAGAATTCTAATTCGCTCTTCCAAATCTCCCAATAGAAGGGCACCGTGATACTGAGCCGATTTCTCTTTGCGTATTTCTGCAATTTTCATCATTTTTCGGAGTTTATCAAGATTACCAGTAATTAAATATAAGAAAGATAATTTCTCAAAACTTTTTGTTCTCTGATAACACATTTCAACTATTTGATGATTTCCTTGCATAAGAGCAGCTTGAGCTAAACGATCCCAGCATGTTTTATCATTCAAAGCTTTAGCAGCTTCAAGAGCAGTTTCTATATTACCACATTCCAGAGCAAGAGTAAAACGAGTTTTATCATCCTTTACGAAGTGTAAAGCCACTTCAGGATATCCTTTTTGCTCCAGGTATGATATGATAGCTTGACCCACAAGCCTAGAATTTCTCACCATGTATAAAACTTCTTCATATTTGTGATGAATTAGAGCAAGTTTAAACTTAAATTCTGTTGGATCAATTGTCAGAACACTGGTTCTACATTCTCTATCTAAGCAAAATACTTGATTTCCTTTTACACGAGTTATGTATATTGGTAAATCTAAAGTACGAATAATACCATGGTCACTAAAAGACATGGTGGATAATTAGATTTCATAGAATGTATTAGCTCACATTTCTTACCCGTTTGTAACTGTATATTTAATGTGATTACTTGTTGTATATATAAATACTCCTGAATCATCCCAGGCCCCAGACTTAACACGAGTACTTTCATGAACTGAACATAATTGATCCAATTTCTTATTGCAGATGGTTACAGAATGCTTTGCCAGAAGTGCTAAATGACTCATATCAGCAGACCATACTACATAACGGCATTTCGTCAACTTGACTAAAATACACCGTTCATAAACACTAAATTTAAAAACAATAATGTTTTCTGATGAGGCATTTTTTTCTAATAATAAAAATAATTTAAACATTATCAATTAATTTTTTTCTGCTTCTAGATTAAAACAGAACTTCGTTAGGCTATTTAGGTTACTATTTATATCTGTTATTAAACAAGTATTGTAAGAATTGATCATTAAATTTAACATTGTTTAGACTACTTTAAGCTTTTTCAATACTGTTACCAAACTTTTCGTATAGAGCTAATGCCCGTTGACTTAAATAAAATGAAATCAAAAAAATTAAATAGTGGAATGTCATTTTAGTGTAACTTATTTAAGTCGTTAAAAATTAAAATTTCAAACATATATTTACTGCTTTTTTGATTCACACTTGAAGTGAACACTTTCAAGTGTGAAACAAAAAAGCAGTATTATTTATTTCCTTTCTTTATTTATAAAATGATTCACAAAAAATCCAACTGCGAATACTATTCAAGCCATATATTTACCTTGTGCAAGGGTTCGCTTTTGTTGAACATCAAATAAAGTAATATGCTCTGGATCACGTAATAAAAGCATTCCTGTCCCTGCATAGTAAATCTCATCACAAGGTGGTACTTGCACTTTTTTCGTAACTTCATTCTTCAAATTCTTGATTATTAACTATTAAAACAATTTATTTATTATTTAATTAACAGACTCGAAGTTCCTTTACAATAAAGTATCATAAAATATGCTGGCATAGGGATCAACAATTAAAGAGGGCTACCAAAAAGTTCTAGTTAATATTCGGCAATCGATCTAAGAATCGAAATTTTAAATGAATTTATGTCATTTATATACATGAGCATCCAAGGTATGCCAAATTCTGATCAATCAGGGAATGGAGGTCTAGTCTACTGATATTGACGAATATTATGTTCAACCTAGAGTTTCTTAAATTGTAAGGAATAAACCACTCATTGAATAGATTTTTTATGGCTTGAGATGATATATAACCTCTTACTATTTTTCAAACAAGGAGCATGTTACAGTAATTACGGTTATCGCATAACATGGGATTTCCGTTTTACTATGAACTTTAAGAAAATCGTATAATAAAGTCAACACTCGAATTTTGTGTGTTCAATAAGATGACCATTTTATAGTATGTGAAAGAATCAACACTTTAGAGTGTCGTATCGACTCAAAGTATATTATTAAATTTTCTGGTTGACCATTGTAAAAAGCCTAGTATCTTGTATACATTAGAAAGTAAAAAAATCAATGTACAATCAAACATCTATCTTTCCTCTTAAAATTAAGTGAAATTATAGTATATCATTAAATACCTGATAAGATCGATCCAAAACTGCAAATCTATTTCTTGCCACCCAGAGTGCTGTTATACCCGAAGACCTTTTACTTTCTGCTTCTGGAACTTGACTGGTTATTTCACGTTCTTGATCTTTGGGTATCATACATAGATCATAAGTGCTATTGTCTAAATTCGAAGTACGGACACAGAGTAATACAGCATTTTCTGCTGGATTGAAGGACATGGAATATGGTGCAGTTCTTCCACTACCACGAATTTGAATAACAGGAACATCTTTTGAAGTGGTAAAATCTAATTTTCTCAGAAATCTGTCTTTTACATAGTACAGAAAATTTCCATGAACTGTATACGCAGGTCGTTCTCTTTCCAACTGAAAAGAAATATTGAAATTATAAAATTGTAGTTAAATAAGAAATATTATTACTCTTATTACTGAAAACTGAAAAACATGTAAAAAGTGATAAAAAATGATTCTTAAAACCTGTTTTTTGTGTCTACAGCAAATTGTCAAATGAATTTTCAACACAATCAACTAAATAATAAGGATTAACTCAACTACCTTGAAAATTATCATTCCAGTGTCATGACCAGCTGCAAATAGATTTAATGAAGGATGTGAAGTTAAGACCCAAAATCGTTCATGTTCTCTACGAAATGTATGTAGACAAGTACGCTTTGTCATATCCCAAACACGTATACTTTTATCTTCACTGTTCGACAAAATCAGTTCTTGTCTGGGATGAAAAAGAACACATGATACATTGTTGTAATGTCCACGACAAGTATCTACTTCCCAGGCCTGAAATTTACATAAGCTAAGTAATTATTATAACTTGATATGATTCAAGAAACAACCTTAGAATCATTCATTCTCCACAATTTAATCTGCCTATCATCTGCCCCAGAAACTATCAATGGCAATGTAGGATGAAAGCAGGCCCAGTTTACACCACGGTCATGACCCTCTAAGACAATCTTAACAACTGCATCTGCTTGACCAAATAAATCAGTACTGCCTGGATTTTTCAAATGTTCCTCTAAACCACCTGGACCAGGAGCAACATTCTTCTTACGAAGACCTGATATATCCCAAACACGAACAGTTTGGTCAAGAGAAGCAGAAACAAGTAAATCCTCATTTGGATGAAACATTGCACACATAACATAGTGATTATGTCCAGTTAATACACAGATACAGGTTCGGCTTTGCCAATTCCAAATACGAATTGTTTGGTCATCAGATGCAGATACAATCCATGGATATTCATGATGGAACATTGTTGTTCTTATATAATCCAAATGACCAAGTAATGTGAAAATACAACGCTTTTGCTTATAGTTCCATACCTACATTAGAAATAAAAAATTATACTATTACTTTCTTATGCTATATAATCAGCCTATAATACAATAATAATACATATTAAAACAACTAATTTTCACAGTGACCCCATGGGATTATGCAGTTGTTTGCAATTGTATAATTGTGTAAATTTTACTAGTGAATTAATGCATACCTTAATTTTGTAATCATCACCACCAGAAACAAAAAGGGGTTGTTGGTTGTGGAAGCAAATTCCCCTGACAGGTCCATCATGTTCATCAAATTTCTCTAGCAATGTGCACATACGGTAGTCCCATAACTGAATAGTCCCATTATGCAAACTAAAAATGTTTTAAAACCTTTAATTTGTTAATAAATTACACCAGAATGAATGAAGTAAATCAATTCTTCAATAGAATGCTCAAATGTGTTGCTAATACCTTGCTAAAATCCACGGTCGTTTTGGATGAAACGAAAGCCCTTTTACTCGAGCAGACTTTGTCTCAAATTTTGTTAACATCTATAAAATAGAAATAAAATTATCATATTATAACTATTAAAAACAAAAACTTACTGCTTTTTAATTACACAGTAACATGAAATTTCAAAAAATTGAGGTTACATTTACAACCATGAACAAATATCCCGTAAAAGAACTTTGACTTTTCTGTGTATAATTTTAGTCCAAAATCACTTGATTTTATCTAATTTGTTTATTTTATTTCAGTTTTTAAAATATTTTGAATTACAGTAAATAGTTGACGTGGACCATTTGTATACTGCAGAATTACCACAGAATGTAACTAAAGAACTGTCAAAACATGTTTTTTAGCTGAAAGGATTTTTGACATTCTGCTGCCTTCATCGTCTTCGGTTACTTTCGGAATCCGATAATGTTGTTCATTACTACTAACGCATCCATTGCCTCTATTGGTATAGTTAGTCAACCTCTCTAATCTGTGGTTAGTCAAACAATATTACATCGAAAATTTATTTTACTCATACCACAGCTACTCATACTTATTACTTCATTTGATTGTCAAGGCCCTGGTTCATTATGTTAAAAATTTGTTGCTAGCTAACCGTTTTTATACCTGTATATCTTTTATATCAAAAATTATATGGTCATACAAGGGTATCTAGTCCGTATTTGAACATCTGTATTAATTATTCTTTGGGGTTATAATGAGTGAAGAAAAGTCTGAACAAGAACAAACACCAGAGGTAACCTTTGTTTTTAAGAAGAAAAATACAAACAATAATTTTTTGAAACAATTACGTTTCAGTTAAGTGCCCACCAACTGGAAAAACTAGAAGAACAAAAACTTAGGTCCAAATATCCTGGAGGTATTGGTTCATCAAATCCAGATCGAAACTTGGGAGGGCATTCAGCATTTTTACAAAAGCGACTTGCAAAAGGAGTGAGTAGTCACGTAAAAAATTACATCAATAGATCATTAACAAAATCTTGTTTTAGCAAAAATTTTTTGATTCGGGTGACTATCAAATGGCCAAACAAAAAATGGGTAATATTAATAAACCTCCATTGAAAGTGGCAGTTCCCGTAAATCCTTATGCAACTGGAGATGCTATACCTACTCCGGAAACAGTCCCTATTCGTAAAACTTCTATAATTCAGCAAACAAAGTTTACACCTAATGTTGGTTAACTTGAATACCTTTAATTTAAAACTTTTTTGTGTGAAGTGATTTATGAAGTAGTTGATATATAACTATTTTGTATGGTAAATCTGCATAAGTTGTCTTGTATAAGTGAAATTTCAATATAACAAATAAATTAGTCTTTTAATGTATATTTTTTATTAGTTTTATTTAATGACAATATGGAAACGTATTCATAGCTGATTATACATATATTAATTTAACATAGCTTATATATCTCTGCACCAATATGTAATATTCACAAGGAAAAATAGGTATGTGTATTATCAGAAAATCTAGTCAACAGTTGTATTTAAGAAATAGTATGGTACATAAATAAATAAGTAAATATCAGTCCAGATAAGTAACTATCACTTTGGGATTTGGATATATTGAAAGTGACTGAGTTCGCGATGTCGCCAGATAGGTTGTTCTACTTATTTACTATCCTATTTGACCATACAGCTTATAGTTTTGGTAGTTGGAATCAAGCAGACTTCTAGTGTATCATGTAATTTGAATAAAATCAACCTGTATACCACAAACTTTTTTAAAAATACGGAGACGTATTTCGTCCAGTTCTATTGTAATATACAATGCTGAGTCTCTTTGATTTTACTCTATTTAGTTTACCACAGTCTTCTTTACTATTATATTATCATATAAATTATTTAACATTTTATAAAATTCAATTAAATCATTGCGTGTTCTTCTCTGCTCTAGAGTGGACAACTGGAGAGTTCTGTCTGTGTAGGTAGCCTTGGTGACGGAGGTCTCTGGGATCGCTCCAGGAGAACAATGTACTTTTTGTAGTGTGGGGCCCCACACCAGGCTGGTGAACTCCAAGATGGGCGTGATGTATGTTCTCAGGATGATTTTGACGAGGTCGGCACTTGTCATTCTGAAGGCCTTGGCAGGAAGATAGGAAATCTTGTTGGCTTATTTTGTGCCGGTTGTAATTTGCTGGTTCCATTTTAAGTCCCTAGTAATCATAACCCCCAAAGTTCGTTTGGACCGAGGTTGACTCGAGAGTCTAGTTTCGTCGAGGTGAAGTACTTTGAATTTGACCTTATACAGGGGGATCAGCCATCTCTTGGACGAAGCAGCAAGAAAGGTCTCTTTATATTGCCTAGTAACTGCCGACGGAAACATAGTATACTTTTTTAAAATAATTAATGACACATTCCTTCCTGTCTTGAACATGCGACAATACTCCATATAAACTTATGTTGTTGCTGGTGTCGATGTCCACTGTACAATGTTCTTCAAAACGGAGATGTGTAAGCGAGGAAGCGTTAGAATGCTTATTTTGTAGTGTACGAAATGTCTATTGATATATGTATTCATCCATTCAAAGGGAACTTTTCTCTCTGTTTCGAAACTTTTCACAAATCTCTGATGATATCTATGCGGAAAGAGCAAGAAAACTTCGCAGTTCGTGTTGATTTTTCGGTCCTAGCCATTTTGGTACAGCTTTGGTGTTGTCAGGGTCAGTTGTTATACCTTTGCTTAAATTACACGTTTGAACTATTTAGCATTACATTCTGCAAATGTTGATAAAAAAAATCCAGCACTGTACCTTCGTCTAAAACTAAAATAAACACAAAATCTAGTGTTTCCGTCCTCGTAAGTATCGTTTATTACTGTATACAGAGGAGAAATAATAGAGTAATTGGGCGATTTCAGTCAAATAACTCATTGGTTTCTAATCATATTTCGCATCAAAGTTGCCAAATAGATAGAAACAATGCTCTCTCTGAGTGTAATTGATAATTAATTAAATATGAAATGTGAATAATCGGACATCAAAGTTCAAAAGTTGGTATAACCGTCGTGACCTGACCTTTTCTAATTGTCCAACTTTTTGATTTGACTATGGTGGCTTATTTTCGACACTTCCTAATCGACATTTGCCGTTTTTTTATGCTATCAATTAAAACCTTACTTATCTTGATGTTTCTTTTCTTGAACTCTTTAATTTTATCATTGATTGTAACCATCTTTGGGCTGTCAGTACGAGCACCCGGTCTTCAATCATCGGTTCTATTCTTTGGTCCCACTGTTTACATGTAACAAATTATCAATTACACATCAAAGAGAGTATTGTTTTGATCGATTTGGTATCAGTTGATCTTAGGTATGATTACAAACTCATGAGTTATTTGACTTTGAAATTTACCGTTAACTATATCACCCTCTGTACATAAAATAAGGAATATTTAGCTTTTTGTAATACTATTGATTTTTTTAAAGTTTTTGTCGTGTGGGTAATGACTGAAACTCGAAAAAGATCAATAAAAATAAAAATACTACTTATTGTACATCCTGTACACATTTTCAGGATGTTTTACTATTTACGGTTAAAGCTTTAAAGTAAGTATTAAAGAAAAGAATATTTAAGTAAGGCCACATCCAATTATGTTTAGAACCAAATTTTTATCATTCAGTGCGGTTATATCTTGGGATACGTGTAACAAGCCCTTTAAAAAAATCATTCTTTATATTAACTACACCTATATGTAAACAGATTCAACCAACAAGTTAAGTTTTAGATTAAATTATGGTAAATAAATAAGTGTAAAATAATGTGTAAATTGATACAGTGAGTTAAAAATTTCCAATTTTTGGATTCAATCATATTTTCGGACTCCGCAATTTTTTAGTTAGCTGCCAAATATACATAGATAGCGACATCTTGCCATTTTCTTGATATTTGGTTATCTTGATTACATTCAGAAACTGCAATTAGGCCAGTGATTTTTCAAACTTACCAATGACATTTTTTTAACAGCAACAATTAGGTTGCCTGCAGGCATTTATTTCTAACTTAGAATAGGTATAGATTGCGTCTTCTTCCTTATGAGATTTTCATTGATCCAAGTGCTATTGCAACTTCGTACTTACATATTTGGTTGTTAATTGGACATTACCATATCTAATTACATATGCTTGGATTTAATTTTGTCTGCTTGAATAATTCCAGTAAGATCTAAGCATGTACATAACATATAACACTTGGATCTAATAATTTTTCATCGGGAAGTGAGTTGAAAAATCTGAAAATGTCGATTCTTGCAATCCCTTTGGCCAATGTTTGAAAAAATGCAAAAATAAATAAACAAAATTTTAAGGTAGAACTTTAACTTACAATACCGGAAGATTTAGTATTATACCTTTTGGGTACAAATTAAGGTCAAGAATTACAAAGTGGTAAAGTTGAGATCGTCTAAGGTCTTTCTACCACACCAACTACTGTTAACCGCGCTATTTCTTGTGACGACTGGATGGTACTATTGTGGTATTACTGTTTGTCATACTAGATACTCGATAGAAGATTTTTAGTCACCGCGAGTTAAAAAATTCCACTTAAAATAAACAACTAGATTATTTACCTACAGCAAACACTTCATGGTCCAATGTTCGATTTAGCATTTTTTTACTTAGCACTGTATTTTCGTTATTATTCTGGCATAAAAAAAGTTGAAATGAAATAATTTTCAAATGATAAGAATCTTTATTCTTCGTGGCTTAAACAAAAAGTAATGAAAATTGAGAATCTTTTACACATCGTGGTTTCATTTGTCCTTTTCAGTTAACTTTTTGGTATGGAACGACAGTGTTATTTCCGATTACGTACTTGTAGAACCTTGCAGAATCTTTAGCTATTCTTGGACGATTGGGACTAGAAAAATCGACGTAGTAAAGTCCAAAACGGCTTCTAAAAACAAATATAATATTTTTCTTCTTTAGATTTTAACTTTTGAATTTGCTTCTTACTTATATCCATCAAACCATTCAAAATTGTCCATTAAAGTCCAAGCAGCGTATGCAATAACAGAAACATTATCTTCGTATATGGCTTGAAGAAGAGCCTCTAAATATTGCTGTAAATATACAAAAGAAAGATACAAGCTTTTGTTTATAATAATACTATCTCTAAAGTAAATTACCCCATAGTATGATACCCGTTCTGCATCATGGATTTGTCCTAAATCAGAATAACCATTCTCAGTCACTACTATATACGGATTGTCATAACTGTCTTTAAGCCATTTCAAAAATTTTCTAAATCCCCATGGAACCACCTAAACGATAATATTTTCAAAATACGTAATTGTTTCAAAAATATTTTATAAATAATGCAGCACTCCTGGAAATATTTAAGACAATGTATTTCACAGTATCATTCATTTTCGCTTTGTAAAAATTGCTAAGTGTTTTATTTTTATAATTATACAGTTTAAAGATTGAAATTGTATATGTATACAAAAAAAGTTGATCTTTAAACACTAAGATCAATCGAAGTGAAATGGTAATTTATCGAAACTACCAGTCATGAATTGCGATTTTTATCTTATTAGATCTCATCACCAGGCCATAGGCAATCTCGGTAAATCATCGACCATATCGAAGGAGCTTTTTAAAAGCAAGTTGATATAATATCTAGTTATTGGACTATATCGCCATCTGCTGATTGATATTTGCTGCTAATTGAAGTATTTCATATGTTAGACAAGGGCCTTACTAAGGGATCTACTTGTCATATTTAAACTACGTCGTCTATTCATTTGGACAAGTAAATACCTTAGTAAAACTTCAGTTAGCAGTAAATATCAGTAGATGACAATATACTGCCGTAACAAGAGTAAGGACATTGTGGTAGTAGTCTTGGTTTAATTTTATTCATCACTAAACGTTTACTAGTCAAACATAAACCAAATTGAAAAATTAAGCTAAACATACATCAGTGTTTTGGTATCCGTATATTGTGTATTGTGTACGTGTATATTATAAAAAATATTTACAAATTACCGATAACCAAGATGATGCTCCTTTTGGCCAGCTAGGATCCAAGAACGTTTTAACCTGGTGATCGTTTGCAAATGAGATGGTAAGGTCATCATTCTCTGCATTGGCAGCCAAAAAAGTACTGTAATGGTTGAAACCCAAAAAATCAGCACTACCTTTAATATACTCGATTTCTTCGGTCGTAAATTCTGGTAAACGTGACCATCGAAAACCTTGTTGTGCACTACGTTTCGCAATGTATTCTTTCATCACTGGAGGATAATCTCCTTCAGCTGTAAATATTGGATGCGCCCACCATCCAAGCTGAAACAACAATTCAATACCTTTATTAACGACTCTTTAAACATTCAAATATAAAATAAAGTACGTGTATACACAGTATGCGAGTCAGAAATGAAACTTCTTCATTTGTCATTAGTTGAAAGCAACAATAAAAACAATACGGAACATTCATTTAAATTCCCGATAATTCACTGGAGTACTTCGTTTTATGTTAATTCGGAGATACATTGTTTCTCATTAGGCCTGAATATAAATACATAATTGTATAAAACATTATGAATGATAATAAAAACTATTTCATATTATTCATAACTCTGTGAATTTGTCCATAAAACATGTTTACCCAAAATTATATTTGCGAATCTCTAGAAACTCCCGACTTACAAATTTTCAACTTACGTTGTATTACCGGTTCTACCTATTATGTAACAGGGGTGGATCCTAAAATCTTATTACTTACTATCGAAATGTAGGGTACATATGAGGGGTTAGTCCCCTTGAAGGAGAGAGGCTTGTGTGTTTCCTAACTGATTCCGAAGCACTGCTCTCGAATGCAGCACCCAAGCTCCATTGAAATGTAAAAATCCAGAACATTAAACACAGGCGATTTAAACCACGTAACTCTATTACCTGAGAGTTTTAAACTTCTTAACCTATACTAGAAATCCCCCCATAAGCCCATAGTCTAAACTTTATAAACCCCATGACCCCATAAAGTAAGTTTTTCAAATTTCATAACCCATTTTTAAATATTTAATTAATATGTAAATAAATTATCTCGGCGGCATAAAATGCATTAACGCGTTGTGTAGCTGCCTCCCCCCGGGTTATGAGGTTTAAAAATCTTACGTTATAGGGCCATGGGGATTAGAAACTTTAGGTTATGGGCTTATCGGAATTGTTATGGTTTAGGTTAAGGGGTTTAATGGTTTTCAAACACTTAGGTTGTAGGGATGCGGTGTTTTGGACTCCTCCGGAGTCTAGCTTTTTAGGGGGGGGGGTGTACGCCCCCATTGCCCCTCCCCTGGATCCGCGCCTGTTACGTAACCAGGGAGTATTACTGTACTCGACTAGCTTTAGATTCTCACATTTTTTATTGTAACCTTGAAAAACTATTACGACGTTAAAGACGTTTCACTTCCAAAATATTCTATTTTTGTTGGTGAATTAGTTTACAAAGCATGTTTCTTACATAGAATTGTCTCATCCTTTCAGCAGCTTCTTCCTCTTGTGGACTACTTGGTTCAAACCAAAGTCCGTTTAAGGTAATTCCGATTTGACCTAAAAATTACAAAAAATTGATCAATATTATCAGTTAAAAATGAAGTAGTTTAATTTCACACAATTCAATTGATACAAAGTGATTTACTATTGTTTCTCTGAAGATGTTTTAGGCAATTTCGCAAAGATAAGAAGAAAAGCTACTATCAAAGGCAAAATAGTTGTTAATAAAAAGAAATATGTTATTAAGTTGTAAAATAAGTGTACAGTACCATGTTAAGGAATTCTAAAGAGGTCTGCTCTAAAAGAACCAATCCAAAGGTTTTTAACACATGCATGGTTTATCATGAGTAATAATAAATTTAATACGAAATTTGCAATAAAATTGCGTAGAGTAAAATTTTAACTATAATACTGAGTAGACGTATGAGAGTACAACGGGGTATACGTTATCAAGGTTCCTCAACACTTAGAGTTCTTTGACCCATACGACTTTTTAACAAAATCTCGCATGGTGCATATAGGTTAATTTAGCATACTTTATGCACAATATATTATTAAATAAATATATGTATACTTTCTATTAGATCCTATGAAAACTTACCACCAAAAAGAGGTCGATAAATGTCATTGTAAAGATGGTATGCTGCTGCATGTGATCTTAATAAGTTATGACCACACAAGTAATCCGCTACTCCAGACATGTTTAGCGCCGGGGCGTAATACGTTTCTCCATGGCCTTCTTGACAAAACTGTTTTGGTTCGTTGAAAGTTATCCAATATCTCACTCGATCACCAAAGTTTTCAAAAGCAACCCTAGCATATTCAATGTAGTAATCTATCATTTTCGGATTCATGAATCCTCCTAAATTTTGTAATGGTTGTGGTACATCCCAGTGGAAAATTGTCACCATTGGAATTATACTATTTTTTTGTAATTCATCTAAAAGTGCATTATAAAAGGCAATTCCGTCAGCATTGGGGTTATGTGGTAGGCCTGTCGGAAATATTCTTGTCCAAGCTATTGAAAATCTGTAAAACTTTACCCCCAATTCTTTCAAAATCTGAACATCATCTCTAAATTTGTGGTAAGCATCGCAAGCAACATCCCCATTACTATGGTCTACTATAAACTCCGAATGTAGATGCGTGAATGTATCCCAGATGCTGGGTCCCTTTCCTGTAAAATAGGCGATAATCCCAAATTAAATTAAATTATTATAAATCTAATTTAAAGGTCCTGATATGTATTATCATCATTTGTAACATACCACTGATATTCCAAGCTCCCTCATTTTGGTAGGCAGCTGCAGCGGTTCCAAATAGGAAATCATCCGGGAATTGATATATCGATTCACCATGAGTCCTAAAAGTACAAACTTATTTTCATCTTATCGATGCGTGTAATTATTTTAATTAACTAACCCAAAACTGGAAATGAGAAGACCGAAGATGTACAGTAAGACCTTCATTTTTCTAATGAGGGTGTTTGAATTTTCCGCTTACTATAAAGCATGAGTTTTTATACTTTTTACTACCTTCACCAAGTGCTATCACTATGTTTTTTTAGAGTACCTTGATTAGTACACCTTACGATTGTTATGATTTTTGTATCTAATTTAGAGATAACGATTCGGTTCTTAAAGGGCACAAGGACGGATATCGGTAATTGATTCTTGCATTTCGAATTGTATGTACTGTTCCACATTATTTGATACTTTTAAATTTAATTTTAACTTTTTTGTCTTGCCAACATTCAGTACCCCTGAAATAGATAATGCCTTCTTTATAAGTTAATGTAAATGTCATAAATGAGGTATTTCTGTTAAAATGATGGAACCATCCTTTTAAAGCGAGTATTACAACCAAAATAAAATGGAATACGTGGCAACAAAAAATCTAACGCAGTTCTCGAGTTTTAACATGAATTGGTATGATAAATTTTCTTAAAAATATTCTGCAACAAATGAATAAAAAATAATTACCTACCCTATTATATTAAAAATAGACCGAAATTATATAATTAAGTAATAACAGCTAGATACAATACAAGTTTGTCTACAAAGTTCATAAGTTAACTTTTCATTAATCGAATGTGTTGCTTATTTATAATAATTAAGTGGGTTAAATAATAATTTATGAAAAAATGGTCATTTTGTTATAATATTTACGTTAAGATTCTTAAGCTTAAACAATTGAAGACGTGAGGTTAGTGTGAAATTTTGCCTATATTGAAGTATCAATGTCAAGTTCAAAAATATTTTAAATAAATATTATTTGTGTTTGTCACTACAATTTTATTTAATTGTCGTATACCTACAAGTGATCTAATACACATTAATTACTTTGATAAAAGCAAAACCAAACCAATATAAAAATATACAAACAAACGTACAATTCAAAATAACTCGATAATATCCTACATCATTTTAAAAATTATTAAAATTAATGTATCATAAGGACTCAATTTCTTTTAATTTATGGAAATATACTAAAAATAATACAATATACTTCATCTCTTGGTCATGTAAAGATGTTTTTGTATATATTTTTGAACAATACAAGAATAATATTCAACTTAAATAGTTGTATATTTATTTATTCAAAAATACATATAATTCTAATGTAAAAAGCGTTTAAAGCAATAATACATTCCTTCCATGAATAGTACACACGGGGTATGGGAAGTTCTGTCTACCAAAACATGCATACCTCTATTATCATGAAACGCAGTATCGGATCCAAAGGGCAGGGATGATAGGGGTGACCCCCTCCCCAAGAAATTCGGAGCAGTGCTTTCGAATGCAGATCCTAAACTCCCGCAAAATTCAAAAACCCAATAGCCTCAACAGATTAAACTCAATCGATTTAAACCCTGTAACTCTATAACCTAAGTGTTTTAAAACCCTTTATGTAAACCATAAATACCCCTTAAAACCCAAAACGTTTTAAATCCCATGTCGGGAATAAAATCACTCATCTTATTTTTCTGATTCACATACTTAATTAATCCCAATTAATTATAAAGATTATAACAGCGATTAAAAACGTTTATGTAGTAACTGAATTAATTGTTTTGTATAGAATAATTATTGAAAAATAGACCAACAGCTCCTAGTATTGCATACAAAACATATTTAACTGTTTGGTTATTCTATTATCGGATGCTTCTTTGTAAAATATGAAACTACATTTTAGAGAGTTAAAACTATTTGTTGATAATTGTTACATTATACTCAATTCATCTTCATGATTTGAGTCAAACTTAATAGCTGCCATAACTCCGTCCATGTTTCCATTAAAGATAAAACATTTGTGTTTCATTCCCACCAGCTACTCGTGCTGGTGGGTGGACAGTCCCTCCGATATAAACAATCGAGTAGGTATCAATTGCTGGTTCTGATCCTATAAAGTTCTCTTTCCTCCGTCCTTAAAATGGAGATCCGTATTTAAATGATAGAATTTAACTTTAGTTGTGGCGGTGAAAAGCATAATTTTTTGTAAATATTATTTCTGTAATGTACCTACAATATTTTCTAAACATATTTTTGTCAATTACTTTTAAATATTATTTCAATGTAGACATTCATCTTCTTATCTAGTATATGCCATTGTTTCATTTCTACCTATGTTCTATTATTCTGTTACTGAGCCTGTACCTAGAATCTCCTCTACAACACTACCTGCATGTACCCCTTACTAATAGCTGGTTTTACCTTCAATTACGTTATTTAGATTTCTGTACTTTTTATTTCCATGTATTTCTCTAAACTCGTATTTTAACATTTTCTGTCTTTATTTTTCCATTTAGTATATTTTTTCTATCACTAACAATCCTGTAGTATAAATACTTCTAAAATTCTTAACCTAAGCACCGACAGGCGTGGACTAGTGGATTAGATCATTGCTCAGCATTCAGGAGGTCACCGTTTCGAAACCGGGTTCGGCTGCTCTGGTCCATGTTTTCTGTGGTTTCCTTGGATCATTTAGGCAAATTCTGGGGTAGTAATATTCCACACTTCTCTTCTCTCTTTATTTCATCTGTATCATCTTTTTTTCCCTAACTACACCACCCCCTCATTTCCACGATTCTTGAAAGGAGGCTGAAGAGGGGCTTACGACCTACCCTATAGGTCGGAGGAACTGCTCGCCCATCAGCACGAGTAGCTGGTGGGAATGAAATACAAAAGAGTTTTTTTCTCAGCCAGTCTATTCACTATTTCATTACTCTTTATGCCCAGAAGAGAATTAACGGTCCGACCTGATCAAGCCGACTAAGAACTGGATAACAATCTCACACCAACCTTGAGTTGGTGATGTATTTGTTAAGAGTGGAATAAATAATTATTATTGATGGTAGAAACTATTACTTGTTGAAACTTACAAACCATTTTTACATTTACAGTTAAAACACTTCGTTTCAAATATATTTTATTTGTAGCCACTACAATATTGTTTCGACAAACATTGCCTTCATCAGATGATGAAATCATCAGTTTTAACTCAATAATAATGAATAAAATTATATTTTACACCACAATATCTTATGCATGATTATCGATATTCGAAATTATTGTAGTGATCATTATTAAAATATTAATATTGAAGATTAAAGAACAATAAAAATGAGACTATCTCACGTTGATAATGCCCACATTAGAATTGGGCGAAACACGTGGTCTCTTAAAACAGTTTCAGTGGTAATTAGTGTTAATATCTTTTTAATTATTTATTCTTTTACTGCAGTCTTCAATTTCTACTTTGAAGATTGACGAATGCCTGTAAAAATACGCTTTACATACAAAATATTTCTTTGGTGATTATCGTAACAGATTTTTAATTACATCAATCATTGTAAAATCAATATACTTGTAGGTAATCTCCGCAATTTTGTTGTCAACATGGCCAAACATTAATCATATTGTTTGAAGCAACAACATTATATGATTATTTTATACATAATAATATTATCATTTGAAACGGATTTGTAACTCTGCTTCCTTTAATGTCGCTGTAAAAAAGTCAGAGAGAAAGCTGATCAAGTCAGCATTTTTTAAATTTAAAGACGCTAAGAGAACGTAATAGTCAAATTAAAAAAAGTATGATAAATATAAATATGGAATCAACATAAACAACTATTCTGAAGGCTAATACCCCTACCGGTATTGAATTACACTATTGATTCAAAAGGACGAAGATACAAAAGATATCCAAAAAAAAGAAGGAATTAAAATCCTTATTCATCTAAATATTAAGGATCAAAGATTCCACATTTGGAACGCCTCCTACCAAGTAGGCACTGCGAATTGAAAGCCAAATTCCATAGGTCGAAACCGATTGTGGGATTTGGCTTTCGGTTCCCAGTGCCTACTTTGTAGGACGCATTCCAAATGTGGGATCTTTGATCCTTAATATGTAGACCGATAAGGATTTTAATTCCTCCTTTTTTTGTATATCTTTTATATTCAAGTAGATGAACGGATAAATAACACTAGCATCGCATGTGATTGAAATTCATCCAATTTGCTTTTATTTAATTGGTTAAAGCGTCTTTTATAGGAAAATAAAAATAATATACATTTCTCACTTATACGCATAAAGACTATGATACCAAAGTAAGGGAAAATAGATTTGGTTGAATATTTAAAAGACCTACAATTATACCTGTGGGATCTTCTTTTTTATAAAAGTTACTTTACTTTTGTCCAATAGTGTATGCTATGCTGGATTTTGCTTTATTAAAGCGTATGGACGATTTCAAATAAATTTTCTACATAATTTTACTAAAACGAGACTAGTATTTTAGAAGACAGACAATATACGATTTCATATATTAACAATTTCTGATAAGGCGTACATTTTAACCTAAACGTAAACGTTGTCTTTTAATAAACCTATTTTACTATATTTTAATGTCCTTGTTTATTCTTAATTTTTAGGGTTCCGTACTTAACGGAACTTTTATAGGGTCACTGCTATCGTTTTGTCGCATACTGACTGTAAAGGGTACTTCCCGTTGACCTAGAATCGAATCTTGAAATTTAGTTATATAAAGTGATAGTTGTATTACGTAATGAAATAGTATAATAACAATACTTTGTTTATTATATATAATATCTGGTGATTATAATCGCTATTGTCAACGTGTATATAAAACTGTGCAAAATAATGATAGCTATCACATATTTTTTTTAATGATTACACGCAAGGATTCTCAAAAAGTAGAGGTGGTGGAGTGCATGGAGATGGAACAAAATCTGTACATGCAGCTTCACCTTGGGTGGGGAAATATACACCCAAAAATCCCGTAGGTATGCAATCAATAACCCCAAAAATATTTTAAAACGATTAACCATACCCCACATTTACTTATTTGAAACTCATGGTAATAAAGTAAAAATAAAACTCAGTGTTTGTGTCCACAATTTATGAAATTGTATTACTGAAAGCTTTTAAACAGTTAAGAATAATCATAATGTTAAGATCATAGACGGTTTATTAAATAAGTTACTTTTCAAACAATTTTTAAATAAAATTTTGTCTCTCCATTAAATGTGATGGAAATAATTTTAAAACGATACCGTATTGAAATCAGTCTTATAATAGTATAAAAAAATGGTTAAAAACAATCATGTAAAAATTGCATATTACACAACAAACACCCTAAGTAAACTTATTAAAAACAACAAAGATAAGGTAGATAAAGAAAATCGATCAGATGTATACAAATCGAAGTGTAATTCTTGTAACAAAATTTATATCAGACATACTGGACGCACATTTAAAAAATGTACAAGCGAACACAAAAATCATTCCAGCATAAAAAATTCAACTCGAATTATGCAAAACACTTAATCAATGAAGAACATGTCTTTAATGAAGAATTTGAAATATTACATTTTGAAAATAAAAACTATAAACTTTCTCTAATAAAAACGATCCAAATAAACGAATATAAAAACACTCATATATTGCTAAATAATCAAATATTCATCAATAATTCACCGTTTCTAAAATTTTTTGTTAAAGTCCTGTATTCTTAATTTTTGTTTACTGATAGTTCTCATGCGATATAATTGTCAAATCATTAAATAAATTCTGGAAACCAACAGTGAGTTTTATTTTTACTTCATATTTTCAAATCTTCATAATCTAAAAGAAATCATTACGTAGGTACTATTCTGCATATAAGATATTTTTATACATATTTATACGCACACATTACGATTGTACTTTTCAGAATGTTTCTTCCCAAGGACACTAAGATTGGATTGCTATATTAGTTTTGATACATTAGTTCATATCAAAGACGTATATACTGGCGTTTCTTTAAGAGCTAGTGGATTTTGAAGGAGTTGATGTTGATTGAATTCTTCTTTCATTTAATGTTATCATTTTTATTTTCGAATCAATCGAACTTCCCAAAACCATGAACTTTGCATTAATGGCGACACATCCAACGAAATTATGTTACTATCCTTGTCCTAACATTTTTTCAAATAAATATTACCGAATACTTACTTTTATGATTTTTAGAGGAAAAAATTAACAAATATAAATATGGGATCAACAGAAACAATTACTCCCTACTGGCATTGAATTACATTGTTGATTCGAAATGATTCTTAGACGAAGATATGAAACATATCTAAAAAAAGAAGGAAATAAAATCCTTATTTGTTTAAATATTGCGGATCAAAGTTCCCTCATTTGGAACGCGTCCTACCAAGTAGGCACTGCGGACCGAAAGCCAAATCTCACAACCGGTTTCGACCTATTGGGTCTTGTCAGATGGGCGCTGGCAGAAAGGCCTTTACAGGCTACATGATAAATACAATTGACGTTTTATATCCGGTATTTTACGCATTCTCATTAGATAAAAGTCAATAGTTTTCGAAATAAAGATGAAATAATTAAAAGTAGAGCTTTAAGGATAAAGTTTATATAAAATATATCCAAATTCATCTATTTTCATTTCTCCAAGTTCATTACAAAAAAGGTTCTGTTGTCTGTTCATTAGACATCAGAATAGATAAGGCATATACGACAACAAGGACAATAAGTCTACTAATTAATATTAGAGAAAATATTTTCTATTTACCTTACATTAAAAATCATCGTTTCAATGCTATCGCTTTTATCTATTTATGTCATCAAATATTATTTGCGTTTTTTTCTTTTGTCGGCGTACAATTTTTTTAATAAGGTTATGTTCTCTGTACACAAAATTGATTTAATTAAAATAAATTTACACGTAAGGCATTAATCTTACTTAAAAGGTTTTATTGGAATTTTAATATTATCTCTGTAGCTTTTATTTGCAGCAGAAAGTATCCGCACAATTGTTGCATGTTCAGCAATGAACAAATCGTAAACTTATATACAAGATAGAAACAAATAATGGGCGTTATGCTGTATGTCATTATGTTACTGTGTATAATAATCTACTTAATTTAAGTAATACTTTTAATTCACTTTTTCTCAAGTATAAATACTATTACAGTATAGATTAGGTATTTATTACTATTTACTGCTTCAATTGTTCTTAATTTTGTCAAAAAGCAGTGTTATTAAACAATTGATATACTTTATTTCTTATCAGTTGAATAGGTAGATACCTTTATTACATAATAAGACCCCAAGACGTCCCACCGTAACTTATTTTGTATTTTTTAAAGTCTACGTAAAATTACATTTTAAATAGCCCGTTGATACTAGTGGAATTATAACTTTGATATTTTCTATTTACATAAACGTTTGAAAATAATTTTAAATCTAAATTATATATTTTTTTAATGGTAAACCTTAATAAATAGAATTAGTAGAATGCTGGGGCCGATACAGAAGTCTGCTTTGGAGGGGGGAGGTCGATGGTAAAAGGAGGTTATATATAAGGGGTTAGATTAATTGAGGAAGGTACCGAGCAGCCTGCTCTAGTAGTCTCAATTTTTAGTATTCGGGAGGTCATCGGTTCGATTCCGGATCCGCTTGCTCTGTATCATATTTTCTGTGATTTCCTTGGATCATTTAGGCAAATACTGGGGCAGTAATATATCAGATATAGTATTGCACTTATTTTTGTCTTCATTTCGTCCGTTTCATCTAGCTGTCCTTAATCATCACCCACCTACTCCTACGATTCTTAAAAAAAGGCTAAAGAGAAACTTACGCCCAACCCATCGGCTGTACACTACAGCTAGGTCGGAGGGACTGCCCATCCATGATTATGAGTAAGTCGAGGGAATGAAACAACCAACGGTTCAATTTATTGACAGAGGTAAAAACTTTCATAATTAACTCTGGACCAACCAAATTTCAGCGAAATTCAAAATTACATTTTAACCCTCCCATTGGTTTATGGGGTTTACAAAGTTAAACTTATAGGGCCATGGGATTTAAAAAGTTTAGGTTTAGGAGTATTTATGGTTTAGATTAAGGAGTTAAGGGTTATAAAACATTTAATGAATTAATGTTTTGGGCTGCTGTGTATGTTAATATGTCTTTTGGAGGTGGCGATCGCCCTTATCGTCCCTTTATTGGATCCGCGCCTACTATGATGCATTCATATTTTTAAGTCTAGGACATTTAAAAGAAGTTAGTTAAAAATAAGTTAACATCCTAAGATCGGGCTTGATAATGAACAAATAAAAACGACGGTTATACTTTTCATTTTTGCTCAGTGTTTACATACACTTAACATTGTCTATTTCATCTATTCTTTCCTTCTGCTCAAAACGTAATAAAAAAAACTTTTTTTTGTGTTTCATTCCCACCAGATATTCGTTCTGGTGGGCGGGCAGTCCCTCCGACCTACACTGTAGTGCAAAGCCGGAGAGTAGGGCATGAGGCCCTCTTCAGCCTCCTTGCAGGAATCGTGGGAATGGGTGGATAGTGTGATTAGGGAGAGAAAGATGACATTGACAAAATTAAGACAGAAGAAAAAGATTATCTGTGGAATTTTACTGCCCCAGCATTTGCCTTGGACCAGAGCAGCCAGACCCGGGTTCGAACCGGTGACCGCCCGAATGCTAAGCAATGATCTAGAGCACTAGACCACACCGCTCGGTAACGTAATGTTTCAATTTTCCATCAAAGTGTTTTCTCTTACGATTTTAATAGGAAGCTGTTAATTAGGTAATTTATAAATAATTGCAAAAATTATTAAATAATCAATTCAAATTCTAAAATTTTGTTGCCATTATGAAATCGTTTTGCTCATTTAGATTTTCTTATTTTAATAATAATAATGTCCACAATAAAAATTAGAGAAACACGTCGACGTAAAGTAAGTAAGGTTATCGGTCGTTAGTAGGGGTGAGTCTCTCTTAGTTTGCAATTTTAAACTACTCTTAAGTTTAATAAACGTATAATGAAATGGTAAAATTATTTCATTCTTCATTCTCATTCTTCTTTAAACTAATAAGTTTGCGACACTTTATTAGATATTTAAATACGTACAATCTACATAAAAATGTAAAAAACTATTTGGTTTAAAGGTTTATGGCCTTGTACACTGGTCAAATTGCCAAAGATGATGTGAAAATGTCTCTGCAGGAGTTCCACCAGATCAAGACTTCATTTTGATCATATTGAGCTTGAAATCGTTACAAATACTCGCTATTATTATATATTAGAGTTGTACTTATTTACAATATTTTAAGGTTGCAATTACAAATTCTGTGTCTATGTTGGAGATGGGTAAAAAAGGCATTTATATATGGTTACGAAATTATTTAACGAATTATCTACTGCCTTAGAGAATAATTATAAAGTCATTAATCATAAATGCCTCAGTGTAACAAGTAAATGTGATTTATATTTCTTAAAAGATGGTTTAAAAAATATATTATATATAATAACCTAAATATGTTGCTTTATGTAATTTGATTTATGAATTATTTACTGTAACTCCTCCATGTTCCATCTTTAAAATAAACTTATTTTAATTGTTTTGTCGATTTCTTACAAATGTTCGAAGAAATGTTTATATGTTTTTACTATATATGAATTTTCTTTTTACATATATTGGATCATATGTAAAATAAGAAATTAATTTCACTTTCAGTTCACAATTGTAGATATTTGGTTACTGCTAGCCTGCATGTATTTTAGATATTTCCCATTGAAATTAAATTTCGAGCTAGTCTATAAATCTAAACATGCTCCATATCAGGTGGATGTTGGCAGTAAATAAAAGATGTTTCGGGATTTGAAATCAAAAAAAAGATCATCTAATTCATAATTATTCAAACTTAAAAAACCTGTCACCTACTAATATGTTTATTTTAATAAATTACAGGTTACAAGCAATACAGTTATCAATCCAAATCAGGTTAATAAACCTCTTTGATTTTATCTATCACTCATAAATTTTGATTGATTGCATCGTACACGAATTTATTAAGTATATTAAGCAAAGTTATAATTAATTTATTTGTGGACCCATTTGCTTTAATGTAAATGATATATAACTATATCGTAAAAAACACAAATGCTATTATAACGGATTCATTCATTTACGCTGATTATCGATTGATATCTGAGATCTCTGAATTTTGTATTTCTAATAACAGTATGCCACTCTATCTCCACAGGAAAAATTCATAATGTGGCGACTGTTCCTAGATTTTTAAAATATTTTCATGTTTTTTAATCTATTTATACAATCCATTTCAGCACTATATTTAAGTACTACTAGCAAATTTGTATAGATGGCGTTCACTACATCGTCTATGTTTATTCGTTGAACACTGTTTAATGACAGCAGGTGGGTTGGTCGGTGTTCTGTACCCGTTCCAAGGCCCTAGGCGCCTTCATCGCACTCAAGCCCTTCTTCCAAAACAACACAGATTCCCAGCAAACCAAAATGTGCGCGTATAGGAGTATTTGCGCATACACAATTCCGATTTGGGGTTGTGCCCTCCCCCATCGCCTACAAGCCCTTCAATGCATATACAAGCGGATTCTTCGTTCCGCGTTAAACTATCCCTGGTTCGTCAGAAATTCCCAAATTCTGAAGGAAACAGGCTTATCCTCACTCCCCGAAGCTGCAACCAGATTCGCGGCCAACTTCTGGACCTCAGTGTTAGGTCACCCAAACCCGTCCATCTCGACACTTTCAGATTTTGCCTCTAAACCATCCGACCGTTATAGAAGGCCCTATCACCTTCTACACTGAGCTGTCCCTCTTTGCTCATTTCTAGTTTCGCTACATAGTGCGAGTGCCCACCCAACTCATCAGAGGTGGGCTACCGACCGCAACCACCCTTTTTCCCCTCAATCCCCCCTCCACCACTCTTAACCCAATCCCATTCCCAACCATTCCTGGGGACGTATAACCCACGGGTTGCCCTCCCCGCTCGAGGAGGGGTTTTAGTCGGTTAGAATCCGACACTACCCCCACCTTCGGCAGTGTCTATGAAGATTTCCCCTCCTCGAGGAAAAAATAAACCAAAAACTTCGAAATAGCGATTCCCATCTGACAGTTTCAACAGATCACTATAACCACAAACTTAATATTGTATTTAAATATATTCATTAATGTTTAGGATACCTGTAATACCATTTTTTAGTTTTTTTGTTTCAGTGATTCTCTTCAAAATTATTTTTAATAAATAATTTATTTTCGGAGGTTTTGATAAGATTTATATATATATATATTTCTTTCAGTTGTTCTTAGTTTAGTTTTATGCAGTAAACTGTTAAAAAGCTTTGAGGGTCTCCCTTTCTTTGAATGAATAAACGATGGAATAAAAACAGTAGTTTTTTTTAATCAATTTTCTTAAAAACTCCTACACAAGATAATACAATGAATTTTTTAGAAACCTGCTTCAATAGAAAACTGAAAATAATACATTGTTTATAACTTCTTTTACAAACCACTTCTGTCTTTTGTGGTCTTAAGAGAATTCGTTCATATTTTATTTTTTTATAATGGATACAAAATACACATACATATACTAATATAATATAATCTTGTCACAGAAATAATGTTTCGTAATGAGTTCTTTCAAGCAATATCCGGTTATTGAACTTTGATTCTGATTGATGGTGTTAAAGTTATTGAGTGACAACATTATATGAGGCCATCGGATTCTGGATATAATCCCAGTTAATTTCGCAGACTTTCCAGACTGTTTATATTTACGGAGTTAATAGTAAATCACTCAAATTCGGTTAGCTTACTCAGTTTATAGTTGTGACCAGTGAGTAAATCTTTTTATTTAAGTAAGATTTAAGTAAATAAAGAAAGACTCACTCTAATTACCACTAACTAAATTTAATATGAGCGGACACGTGTTTCGCCCACTTCACACGTGGGCATTATCAACGCTAGTCTCGCGTGTGAAGTGGGCGAAACACGTGTCCGCTCATATTAAATTTAGTTAGTGGTAATTAGGGTGAGTCTTTCATTATTTAATTATTTTTTTACCACAGTCTCCTATTTTCTACTTTTAAGTGAGTTTTTGCGAATATAAATTTAAACTAATACAAATGCCAGTATAGTGGCAACCAAAACCAAGGTAGTTTTGCTCTGAGTCCCGGGATATAGTAGCATGAAGGGAAACGAGCTCGCAGACTATCTTACAGTAGTCCTTATTGGCCAAGAATCAGCTGTTGACGTTTTCGGTAACCTCGTCAAACAAGGAATTGTGAGATGATAGACTGCTTCAGATATATACGGGGACTGGAAAAGACAACCATTCTTCTTATCTCATCTTCTCTGCAACTGTAGAGACTGTGAAGAAGAAATTCGCAGCCTCGGAAGCTTTCTTTGAGAAGTAGGCGAAATTGCTGACTTAAAGGGGAAAACAAAAGTTCACCCGTGCGTTTGAGGTCTGAATAAGCCTAAACCCGAACAATAATAATACAGAAATGCCCTTTGGTGTTCTTCCAAAATGTGATTCACTAACAAGTTTTCATTGTAGTGTTTGGAAATATCGCACTAACCTAATATAATTCTCCCTCTCCCCTGAAAGTGCTCTCCTCCCTTACCCGAATGAATGAATAGAATACATTACAAATTTCAATCAGAAAGTTTAAAGAAGCACTAGGTGACTTTGGTCAATTAACTAAACTCCTAAAAAATTGTCTTCTTCTTTGCTTCCACCTACAGGGAATGGAAGTTGTTTCTTTTATTTTTTGTGAATGGTGAATGTTATACTTTCGGTAGGTTAGATATTGAAAGGGCAGCGCTGCTCTTCTGGCTTTATATTTTGCAAATTCCTCTTATTAATAAAAAATAATCCAATTTCTCCTCCAATTCCCTAGATTCTCAGGCTAAAATGGTAAGCTCTCTTGAGAAATTGGATGTACTAATCAAAGAAACTTCTTTACTTTTTAATCATTCATCCCTTTCCATCTTATCGATAACTTCTTTGAAATACCCTTTATACAACTAATTAAGATAGTTCATTATCTATCAACAAGTCTCTATCAAAATAGTATATCTAACAAAATCAAAAGTTCTGTAGTTCAATCAATATTCAACAACTATCATGAAACACATATATCGTTTAATATCAAATATCTAACAAATAGTTCAAAGTAGTTCAATTATCTATCAAGGTTCATCAGAGTTCAATCTCTATAATTAAATATATGTCACGTAAAATCAAGAATCTATATCAACAACTGGTGTAACGCGTTATCGGCAAAACAATATATTAGTATTGTAAATATATCTATAAAATCAGAATAATGAGAATTAATCAATGTCATCAGTCAGTCATCAATAAACATCAAATAAACACCTGGTCTATATCAAGTCGTAGTACAGGACACTCAAAACAATTAAACTGATTATTAAATCGGAATATAGCGATAATATTTATTGGAGATGAAGCTCAAAAGTCTAAAAAATAAATCAAAGGAATTTTAATTAAAATCTATCAAGTAGTTTTTACGTGATGCGCGCACATCGACGGATCTGCCTATTATATTATGTATTATATGTAGAAGATAGGAATGCTATAATGATTGGCAGAGCCCAGTGGTTTAATCGATGATTAGATATAATTGATTATGTCGGTTAAATTAATTGAAGTAGTCGATAATATTCCCTGTGAGTTATGCTAACTTATTAAATCATATATACTAATTAATCATGTGCATACAAAATTAATTTAATAATTAAATAAGTAAAGTTCCTATTGAGTTCGTTTTTCATTTTTAGTAAACTAATTTGACATTTTAATTATTGTTTTATTTATACGTATGTTAGTTCCCTTTTATTATACTTTCAAGCAATAAACTATTTTTCAACATTTCACATTATTTTGACATTAGTGTTAATGATGCTATTTTTCTAAAATATACTAACAAAACATCAGTAGTGTTGGTTCGTCATGAACACCTGTATTGGCTCAAAGCCAAAAATTGCTTAAAAAATGACACTACTATCCATTAATAAATGGTTTAGCAATTGTTTGATATTGAACATTCTTACTCATTAAATACAAACAAATTAAATAAAAATATCTTAAAGCGAAATTATATTTGAATAAAGCATAACAAATATGTACCTTATAAAAGAAAGATGTCGTCACTGATTCATCAACACACAGCTCTAACGGTCTAAATCGGGTAACACATTTAAAAAAAAACTTTTCTGTGTTTGATTCCCACAAGCTACTCGTGCTGGTGGGCGAGCAGTCCCTCCGGCATAAGCCCTCTTAAGCCTCCTTGCAGGAATCATGGGAATGGGTGGGTGGAGTGGTTAGGGAGAGAAAAATGAGACGGACGAAATGAAGACAGAAGAGAAGTGAAAGGTTATATGTGGAATATTACTGCTCCAGTATTTGCCTAAATGATCCAAGGAAACCACAGAAAACTTGGATCAGAGCAGCCAGACCCGGGTTCGAACCGGTGACCTCCCGAATGCTAAGAAATGATCTAGAGCACTAGACCACGCCGCTCGGTAACACATTTTTGAGAGTACGTTGTATTTATAATATGGGCGTCAACAAAAATTATGGAAACTTCGTTTGAAGGGAGGGGGTGGGTTAACTAAAAGTATTATTATAATAACAATTAATTTCAGAACCCCATTTAAAAAGAAATGTAGAAATCCAATTTGAGAGTACTTTTTTTATGAAAATGTAAATCTCCGGAGTTCATAAATAATTTACAGTCATGAAAATTTTTAGTCAGATTAAAATAATTGTTTTTCAAAGAATTAATTCCTGGTAAATGAATTCCTAAATATAATTTGGCGATGTCAGTCGAGGGTGTTGGGTACATTAGTAAGTATTGGTACATAAATGGACATTTCTTTATAACAGGGCAAAGTAGCTGATATCAAGTAATACAAAACAAAATAAAGGATACAAATATTAATTACTACAAGGCTTCATTGATGAGAATTCTTTTGATGAATTTGTTGGTCAGGTCACACAGCTTTTTTTTACTCCTATTAACATAAAAAGTAAAAGATGTTATTTATACAATATAATTTTGATTTACCTTTTAAAGAACAGTAGCATTTATACATAAATTAATGATATTCAATTTAAAATATTTTTTTAATTGACCTACAAAGGCGGGCAATATAATAATTTCCGCCAGTTGCAGGTATAATACATACGGTATGTATTTCAATTAAATTTTTGCATGTTTTGTAATTACAACATTCCAAATGAAAACAGAAAATGATATTGATATACTTAGTTGAAAGAATAGTAAACGCTAAATATATGAATTTTTGTGGCAAGAATACAACGTAAATATAAATAACTTTTTATTTATTATGAACTGCAACAATAAATGATATATATATAAATTCCATATAAATAAATAGAACTGAATACACAAACTTTAAAAAATTCATTTGGTCTTTTTGGTCTGGATTTAAAATAACATTCGCAACTCACATGTCAAACTGTTAAATAAATATAAACTTGTTACATTGTACCTAACTATCTTCACTTATATATGTATTTATACAAGTACGCACTTAGAATCGTAAAGGTTAAATATTAGATATTGACCTGAAAAAGGTATTGTTAAATTTTGAAATACACTTGAATCTACACTGAATAGTTTTTTTTATAATAGAAATATGAAATTTGTAATTTGAATGACTTTTGTTTAAATATTATTTACCATTTGACTAACGTAACTTAATATTATGAAAATAACAAATACAAAAAAACGTAAAACTTAATACATATGTAGATATATAAAAACTTACCTTATTTCGGATATTTACCTATACTCTTACAATAACTGCACATTTGTGGTCCCAATTTCACTGCTAAGCTAGAAATAGTTGTCATTTAGTTAATGAATAAAAAATGTTAGTAACAGCAGGCGGTGTAGATTGTTTTCAACCTAGAGTTAAGTGGACAAAAGGGTCTGTTTTTCCGAAAGTTTCCAGTTATGTATTTCGTCAATAACCATTAGTACAATTGGCACTCGACAGGTTCAAGTAAAATAAGATTAGGCACAAGGAAATTACAACCACTGAATATTAATGTTTACATAACTTAAACAAACAAATTATCATTTGAATTTGATATAATAAGGTCATCAATGAAAGTGTCATCGGTTTTGTTAACTTTGTAGTCGATTTTAAGTACTTTTTAAAAAAATTTTACTTACATAATTTCAAGGTCATCCTAGTTACATCATATGAAAATATTTATTTTAGAAATAATCATATCTTATGAAAATCATTTATTCAAACAAAACTATAATTCCAAAGAATTGCAATTTAATGTTAAAAAATATTCTACGTAAATAGTAAAATAGCCAATAATAAATATAGTAACAATTTTAAAAAAAATTGTAACTGTTAATCTAACCTAACCTACCCTAAGGTACAAGAAAAAATAATCAAAAAAGAATAACTTTTTTCATGATTTGCTTAAGCATTTTATAACCATTAAAGGAACGAGTGAGAGATAATATTTTTTCAAGCCGACTGCTTAAGATTTTGAACACAAAAATACTTCACTATTGTAACATTATACTTTATTTGTTTATACGTTTATAGATGCTTCATAGTCTGAACGGTAAATAAAAAAATTGATTGTGTTAAATCATGATCAATGTGAACCACTCTGTAAGCTGAAACTTGATCATAACTGTTTCACCCCATTTTGAGACGACCAAAATTATAATTCAATCCAGTGGTTTAATACAGTTTATAAAAGAATTCAACTATGCAAGTCTCAGGCGTGTAATATTAAACATAAAAGATCGATAGTATTAATTATTTAGAATTAACCTTTTTAGAAAGACGTTACATAATTAATTATATTTGGATACAATTAGATTTTTGAAAGCATTTTATTTTTCCGGTAGAATAAATTATATATTCTTCAAAATATTAATGAATTTCTAATAATACTGTTGTTGCTATCTTTGCCTTTCCAGTGCGATTTAATGAATTTTCCTTTTTACAGACAAAGTGATAATTTAAATAAATAAACAGACAAATAGTATTAATAAAATAACCGAATTTTAAAACTTAATTAAAAATATATTTAGAAAGACCTACGAACAATCGCAGTAACTATAGAAAATTATTTTAATAAAAATTATGTACATAATTAAATTATAAAATAAAAAATATAAACAGCAACTTATAAATATATTTAAAAAAATAAAATAGTGTCTTTTTAAACACATAATAAAGAATATATATAAATATATTTAATGTATGTAAATTAGATTACACTGATCAATAATTTTTTCTTCTAATCTGTGGAATTTCGAACATTATTATTAATGCTGATAATTTGTGAAAATAATATTAGAAAGTTAATTTGAATGTTCCGAGCTTATTGAAGCGATAGTGGACACCTCCTCAAGTAACTAGCAAGGGCATCTTGCAATGAATTCGATAACTTTTAAGTGGGTCCTTCAATGGTACAATGATTAAGAATTTGCGAATGATTAAAAGGAGCGTAGTGTGAAAATTTGGAGCACTCACATTTTTAGTCCACCAACTGTACGTAAAATGCTTTTTTAAATTATTAATAGGGTGTTTTAGTGGAGTCCAATTTCTAAGTTGAGTTACCGCCATGATCAGTAGTTACGCGAAACACTGTTCTCACTGCCTTCTTCTACTGGGACTTATCCTGGTATTTGAGTTGAGTGCTAACAGTGCGAGAAATGCCAAACCAGACATTAATCCCTGGGTAACATACGGAATTACCTGGACCATCATTCTCTACTTTTTTAAGGCGATACTGTTTGTACCTGTTCCACAAGCCATTTTCAATTTCGCAGGATTAGTATTTTACAACGCATTCCCGAAAAAAGTGCCGTTCAAAGGATCGAAAACTATCGCTCCGTTTATTTGCTTTAGAGTAGTGACCCGGGGAGATTATCCAGAGTTAGTGCATCTCAATGTAAAAAGGAATATGAAGACTTGTTTGGAGTCAGGATTAGAAAATTTCTGTATAGAGGTGGTTAGCGACAAAGCTATTGGGCTCCAGAAGCAACTAAAACTTCGTGAAGTTGTCGTTCCAAATTCGTATCGTACTAAAAGTGGAGCGATGTATAAAGCTCGTGCTCTTCAATATTGTTTAGAAGATGATGTCAGTGTTTTATCAGATGATGATTGGGTAGTTCATTTGGATGAAGAAACACTCCTAACGAATGACTGTATTCAAGGAATTCTTAATTTCGTATCTGATGGTAAACATTATTTTGGACAAGGATTAGTAACTTACTCCAACGAACCTGTGGTCAATTGGGTTACCACTCTTGCCGACAGCGCAAGAGTTGCTGATGATTTGGGAAAGTTGAGGCTGACTTTAAAAATGCTACATAAACCTCTGTTTAGTTGGAAAGGATCTTTCGTCGTTGCGAAGGTAAGCTTGCTTATATTATAAATGTACTATTTTATCAAAAACTACTTCTAGAAATTGTGGATTCAAACGTACAAGTATTATTATTTAATGTGATATTTTTAATTATTACATTTTAGTTCGTAGCAGAAAAGAAAGTATCGTACGACAATGGGGTAAACGGCTCTATAGCAGAAGACTGTTATTTCGCTTTGAAGGCATTTAACGAAGGGTATACCTTTAATTTTATAGAAGGTGAAATGTGCGAGAAATCTCCATTCAGTATCTGGGACTTCTTAAGACAACGTAAAAGATGGTATCAGGGTATATATTTAGTGGTACATTCAGATAAACTCCCTTGGGCAAAGAAATTTTTCGTAGCAGTTCTTCTCTATAATTTTTTCTTTACTCCATTATATACTTGCAATATGATATTATCATCCCTCTATCCTATTCCTTATCCACCTATAATAGACTTTGTTAGTGCTTTAACAGCTGCTGTTAACATTTATATGTTTATATTTGGTGCTGTAAAATCATTGACATTGAGCAAAGTAGGCATAGTTCAACTTATTTTGTGTGTTTTCGGTTTAGCAGTCGTGATACCCGTTAACATGATTATCGAAAACATTGCAGCTATTTGGAGCGTTGTTGGGAAAAAACATCAATTCGAAATTGTTAATAAGAAAATTCAATCCGTTCCTGGGGAGAGTAACAAAGAAAATAACAGATTTTCTTTGGCTACCAAAAATTTTATGTCTGTTGTCTTGCAAGGGGTAAAGAGTGTATTCAAAAAGAATTTAGACTAAAAAGTCTTTCAAACTAACATACAATATTTTTATCCTTTATTTCCTTTTACTTATTGTCTGTACTATTTCTAGAAAAATTTGTATATCAAATTAGAAGTTCCATATACTTTTATTTTATATATTAACCAATTTAATTTTTACAAAAACAAAAATACAAAAAAATTGATGGTTAAATAAGAATTAAATTTTTGAACCACAAAATTTTATTTCATATATTGTATACTTGTTATGGATGGACATAGATATATGTACTGCGTCAAAATGATTTCCGAAGAAAGTTTAGGAATTTTATCGTTTAATTGTTACCATTATTTAATGTTTAAGAATCAATTCTTAATTAAATTAATAACCACAAATAATGTTTTAAGATAATTTCAAATGTTGTGTAATCAGTTTTATTGCCTTTTTCAGTAAAATCGCCAAATCTGAAAATAAATTTATAGGATTATTTTATAAAAAAATTAATGAATAGTGATTCCGATTTTGATAAAAAAATATTAAAAACAATAAAAAAAATCTGGAAAGCTTATTTAGTAAAGAATTTATTTCAAAACCTATCACAGTGCGTTTAAGTAATCTCTGTTTCGTGTAAATAAATTTTAATTCTACCATTAAAAAACATCTAAAAGTTATACGCTAATAATCAGTTCTACTTTAATAGCCTGTACTGCTGTAACATATTTATTATATTTGATTATCATTCTTTTTTAATAAAAACGTCGTAAAAGGCATATCTGTGTTTCTGTTTTGATATATTATTTATACATAAGAATTACGTAATTCTGATTTGTATTAATTTGTTTGCCTTTATTTATTTTATATATTAGTACGTACGAAAAATAACCACACCATTTAATTAATAATTTGAAATTTTAAAGCATTCACGGGTGCAAAAAAATTTGGAATGTAGAACTAGAATGTTATGATAAAAATTACAAGAATGTATAAATACATTAATTAATAAAATAAACAAATAACACCGCTTAATAGATTGTATCAGATATTCGAATTCTTCAGAACAAGCTCATGGTGTATTTGATAAAATCGAATCTACAAAATCATTTTGAATATGAAAATCATGTACATATTATATTTCGTGGTAAAACACCCTCCGAATAATAAAAGGTAATTTCTGGCTGTTGGTTGGTTGCTACAACCAAAATGTAAATGGCATAGTAGAATTAAGGTTCGGACTAGAGTGGTACTAAAGTAAAGTGACAAATAAATCAAATAAAAGATATTCACTAATGATGTTTTAGAATAATCTTCATTAATAACCGTAGGCTCTTTAACAATAAACGTTCAATTAATAAAATTAAGGGTAAACTTAGTATTGATGAAATAAGTAATGTCCATAAGCAAGTAATTAAAATAATTCGAGGATTTTATTTCGGTATAGAAATTAAATCGTTAAGTAACAGTACAGAATTACTTACAAGAAGTGAAATTATTCACTTACATTCTATTTTAAATTCTAACGATATTTTACGTGTAGTTGGTAGGCTAAGAAATATTGCAAAGAAGATTGGCCAAAAATATCCAACAATGTTGCCATGTAATAATCATACTAACGAATTTAATCATAAGAAGTAGGAATTTGGGTGTACAAACAACGTTAAATTCAGTAACGTGTATTTATTGGCCTTTTAATAGCAAAAATCTAACACGATATATGTATTCAATGCTCTAAACTACGCCCTAAATTGTCAAATTACATAATAGGTGATTTATCGTGATGTGAAATCTCGACTTACACAATTATGGATTATTGTAGTCTATTTTTGTTAAAGGAAACGAAAATTCGAAACAAAAATCAAATCATTCAATAGGGAGAAACCGTTTACATATGAGCAATTTGATACGTGTATAATGGAAATTGACTGTATCTTGAATTTCATATTTCTAGTGCCCTTATCTGTGCTAAAACTAAGGAAGCATGCATTTTCTAGAAATTACAAACTTTAGTAGAATGTTGTTTAATTAAGTACCGTTTAGAAATTCTACCACCGCAGTGCTGCGGTTAACGTTCTGCGCATGCGTACTGAGTACTTATGTCTCTCACCTACGCACTGACGCCATTACAGTTTGATTCGTCCTTGTTTACGTTGTTTACTGAGTATTTAACATGCCTCCGATAATCGTAAGTCCCGCCGACTGTGAAGTCTGGGCTGTTATACGATTCCTTAGTGCTAAAGGACTAAAACCGATTAATACTTATCCTGAGATCTGTGCAGTTTACAGACAAAACATTATGAGTGATGGAATGATAAGGAAGTGGGTGAGAGCATTTAAATATGGCCGCACAAATGCCCGTCCGCATGTGGCTAATCGGACCAAAGATCTTATCATATATTTTCACTGGTAAACTCTATGTCATCCTCCGTACAGTCCTGATCTGGCGCCCAGTAACTACCATTTGTTCCTGCACTTGAATAAACATCTGGGCGGTCAGCGTCTTCAAGACGATGACGAAGTCATAACAGTTGTGATGTAGTGGTGAAGTGAACAAGTGAGGCAGCAGAGTTCTATGAGAAGCGTAATCAAAAACTGTTCAAACGTTATGACAAGTGCCTCAATATTGAAGGAAATTATGTAATAGTATATTAGGGTACAGACTTTCATGTAAAAATAAAATTATTAAGATATCTTTGCACGTTTTTTTTATTAATTTCAAAACGGTACCTGGAGCTATTTTTCGACTATAAGATGGCTTATTTTAGCGGAATCGTCGCACATATACCCATTATTAGTTTGCAGAAATATTTTTCTTGAGGAGCAAAATAACTTTTGTTAGAAAGGTTTTTTGCTACCCAGTTTAATTGTTCAATTAGTTGAGGAAATTCAGGAGATACCAACGATGGGTCAAGCGGAAAACCTGAGTAAATTAAAAGAAAAGTAACTAATCTATTTTCTAACTTAAATAACCGCAGATGAGCGAATAAATGTCATTTAATGTTTATGTATATAGTTGAAAGAAAATTGTTCTGTTTTATTTAGGCATTTGTTTTATTATTTTTGATTCTTAAGAGACTATTTACGGTGCATTCTTGATGAAACACTATAAATAAATGAACAATAAAGGAAAAAAACACAAAATGTTTCAACGGTTTTATTAGACGAAAACTCGTCAATTGTTTCGACCAGTCTGTCTTTTTCAAGAGTATTATTTGTATTGACAGTAATAATAATGCATAATGCACATTTCCACTGAAACTACTGAAGTACCGAAGAATTTCGGATGGTGTGAAGTTCGAAATAGCGGTCCATATCTGGTAATTTCGATAAATTGCTGATCAAGAACTAAATGTTCTTGATTAATTTAATTTACCTGCCTATCGCGCAATATAAACTACTTTATAGATTCACTTTGTTGAATAAATATTTTCGTAAGAACTTATCAAACATATTGTAACGTTCGGGGGTTTAACAATCAAAACTCGAAGACTTTTAAACAGAAACAACAATATATTTATACTAATATTAGTTAACTTTTAAAACACTAACGAAACTTATTACTAAACTTAACTTTACTACCAATTACACTATTTATTTAGGTACAGTTACTATCTGTATAACACTTCCCACTTTTCTATTTATTTACTACGCGTCTCGCTTCATTTCCCCTATTATTTTCACGACCGTTAATTTATATCTACACTCTTCACGACCATCAATTTATCTGAACTGAACTACCATCAATTTATATCTCCACTCTTCACGACCTTCAATTTATATCTAAACTGAACTGAATTCTGAACTGTCCTTGGCGATCGTCTTTCCGTTTATATACTATTCCGTTAAATTTCCGGAACACTCCCGAGGAACCTAGAATAGTCGGGACCATTTTATTTTTCGCCGAAATATTGAACAAGTTTCCTCGAAACGCAAATACACTAACATTTCCTCAATTATCACGCACACACATGCAGTTACGATACACACATCGCGACCGGCTCGCTCATATACATGGGTACTTGTACGCACACAAGCAAACGCGCACTCGTTACAATATGAACTACTTCAGTTAACAACAGATATCAGTAGATGGCGTATACTGCCTGTAATATGATATTATTTATTTTGCTTACGGAATTCCGTTATCTATTATATTTACCAGAAGATACCAGGTTTATTTCTCCTCGGACAGAAATAAAGCAGCGATCCTAATTCAATGAACTAAAAGGAAGTATGCCCATCGTAATTTTATGCCAGTCGGGATAACAGTAGCGTCATTGTAGGGGAGTAGTAATCTACGTATCTCTCATATCTCTAAAGTTGCCTGTCTTTAATAATATTAATCGCATATTCGATATACAGATTAAAAAGTAGCTGTGACAATGTGCAACTTCCTTGCTGTTCTGTACACTTCACAAACATATAAATAGTTATTATATTCATAAACATTTAAGCAAACCTAAGATTAAGTTTATTATTAGAATTATTGAATATCATTAAGTTTACAAGATATTATATGAAAACGGAGCCTATTTTTAGAGCACGATTCGGGTATTTTTGGAAGTCCGTCTATCATAAAATTAAATAGAACTAGATATAATTTTACCTTCTAGGTCAATAAAATTACCTAGACAAGACATCAACATTCTTAGTCATATTCAAACATCCAGAATCACTTTCCAACAACTCATAATCATAACCAATATAATGCAATCATTAATCATTAAACATTCAATCATTTCATCATTCATACAACAATCATTTTAAACGTTTATACAAAAAACATTTTAAACATTGTAGCATCGCATTTATTGTAAATACAAGTGTAGTTTCAGTTGTTATTAAATAATTAAAAGTTGAAAGGAAGTTTGACTCGCATCAATTTGAAATTTTCTAGTGTCAGAAATAACACTAATATTTACTTCTCTACGTTGCTGTTTAAATTCTATAACTGAATTTTTTGTAGAGTTTGAGCAAAATGGTCATATTTATGTTGAATTGATGTTGATGTTTTCCATTGTACGAACTCTGTAGTATTCTTGTTCACCTTTCGGCACATTCAACCTAATGTGTGTTGTGTGTTGCTATCATCTATTTCTACATTTGATTAACGTGTCATAATGGGGTAATATGGTGTTGGATTCATTGTTTATCTATATGTTTACAATATTGTTTTTCGTTTTCTGTTTGTAAATTTCCATATTTTCTAATATGTTTAATTTTTGGTTATATATGTGCTATAGTGAGAGCCTCTTCTGTTGATCCTGGGAATGTGTTGTTGCGCGAATTTGAATCTAATTCTCGTTTTTTGTAGAATCTTGTTGATATGTTCATTGTATCCTTACCTTATTCTTTTAGCTATTTGTACAATGTATATTTTGTAACATGTAGTGCATTTTAGTTTATATATTCCTGAATTTTCTACAGGGTCGGTTTGTTCTATTCTTGTTTTTACTTATTAATTTCATTATTTGTCTTAAATGCCATTCTTGCATGTTTTTTGAATAATTTTTGGTTGTTGTAGTTTATTTTCCTTTTTGTTGATTGAAATTTTTGTGTTCTTGTGAATTTTTTTTATTTTTTATTATTTTAATGTTGCGTGCTATTTGTTGAATTATTTTTATTTCCTCTTTGTAGTATGTTATTCTCTTGACATTAGTGTTGTTTCGAGTCGGTATGCTATACTTCTGAATGCGGCTTCTTTATATTAAGATTAAAAAAAGATCAAAGTCATATCCCACAATCGGTTTCGACCTATCGGGTCTCATCAGGTGGGCGCTGGCAGAAAGGCTTTTACAGAAACAACCACTCCGAGGGTTAATACCCCTACCGGTATTGAATTACACTGCTGATTCTGATGGATTCTTAGACGAAGATATAACATATTTAAAAAAGAAGGAATTAAAATCCTTATTCGTCTAAATATTAAGATCAAAGATCTCACATTTGGAACGCGTTCTACCAAGTAGGCACAACGAACCGAGAGCCATATCCCACGACCGGTTTCGACCTATCGGGTCTCATCAGGCTATATTAGTAGTTGTTTCTGTTGATTCCATATTTATATTTATAATACAGCTTGTAAAGGCCTTTCTGCCAGCGCCCACGTGATGAGACCCGATAGGTCGAAACCGGTCGTGGAATATGGCTCTCGGTTCGTTGTGCCTACTTGGTAGGACGCGTTCCAAATGTGAGATCTTTGATTTTAATATTTAGACGAATAAGGATTTAAATTCCTTCTTTTTTAAAAAAACTATCTATAGCTTTTAGTATGTTTGAAAATTTTCGCCTGTATCTAATCTATACGTGGTACCTTATTGGTCTTTAAAATTTTTAAAGCTATCTCAAACTTTTCCGTTATTATGGGTTATCTTAAGTCATCTATCTCCACATTTTCTTCTTTTTTTAATACACCTCCTAACTCTTCGCAAATATTTTTTTCACCTATTAGCCTTTTATTCGTTTCCTATCACTGAGGTACTTGTTTTAAATTGAATGTCAAGAAATAAAAATTTAAATATTTAGGTTGCTCATCACACCAGTATTAAAATCCGAAATCTTAGTAGCATTTCAGAAAGGACGCTACACAGTAAATTTTCAGTTTTCAAAATATATAAAAAATATTTTTTGATTCTATTTATCGTACATAAGTATTTAAACTTACTGCTGATTGAATCACAGGTGACCTAGAATGATAGAAACAATAGTTTTTAACGTTTATTCTACATTATTAGTTTGACCTTAAACATCAATTTTATTTATTATATTTTATACATTCTATCCTACTTAAATATATACTTAAACTAATTAATACTTAAAAAAGTTGAAATGACTATGAAACAATTGTTTTTAAAAATGTTTAGTAAAACAAGAACACTACAAATAGATCCATAATTACAGATGTATTATACGTTTTATTTATTTTTTTTTACTTATAATATGTGAATGAATTTATGAATTTTCGCCGGAAATCTTTCTTTTCTAAAAGAACTAATTCCAGAAAAACGCAAGTTTAATTCGAATGCAGTAATATAAACAGGTACAGGAAACAAAAAGGCGAAGTTGTGATATTATAAAAATGATGATGCATATCTATTAATAAGCATTGTTTATAGAATAAATCAATTTTATGATGTGTCATATTTTTTGTATGTTTATTTCTTATAATTAGTTGTCTACGTCAAAAAATTCAAAATTACTACTAGGAACACACCAATTGCCCAATTCAACTTAGAACATCCGCTTGTGCAGACAAAACCTTCGTGGCTGATTGTAATTTTTGCATTATCTGGATATCGACAATTGGAATCTAAAAAAATACAAATGATAATAAATAAATTGATTTCACCTTAATTAAATACATCTCAAACAATTTCTGATAAGACACAATAAAATGAAGACACTAAAACTCGCTTATAAGGAGCATTCACAGGATCGCAAGTTTATGTAGTTGATATTAATATATAAAATAGTGTACATATGTATAATATCCGTAAATTGTAATGATATTGTACAGACTGTGGAGAGCTCAGAATGACTTCTAGTCAACCTGAACCCATATCGTCCATGTTCTTCCCGTCCATGAGCTTCTCGAACCAAGATGGCGGCTCATTTCATATGAGTACCAAATTAAAAGGGCTAGTAAAATACATTAAGTTGGGAACTGTCTATATAAATTCAATATGGCGGATGCCACAAAATGATCAATGATTTCTAAACTAAGCTGATATAGCTTATAATTTGAGCAGCGCGTTCAGAAAAAAAACATCCAAAGTTTAAAAACATCAAACACGAATAACTTCATTTCTTCAAATGGCACCTAGCATATTTTATTTTGTCATTTGATTCCTTCTTTTATCCTCTTTCGATCCATCTGTATATATCCTACTGTTTGATTTGAAAATTTTTGAATAATTTTAGATTTTGTTTTAAATGAAGAATGGAAAACATCCAATGTATCGAAAGAAGATAAAAAATGGCATCAAATGATAAAATAAAATATGCTAGGTGCCAAAAATTTCAACATTCTAAGTTATGTTTTATGGAAGTTATGAGCTTTTATAGTTTGGGTTGCGGTGCAACTTTTTTCCAATAAATTAAATTATCTCAGAAACTATTCATCGCACAACGGGCATAGGTTGGTTATCAAAATCACCTTAAAATTTTACGTTTCATACAAATTCATTGTAAGAAATATACCATTCCATTTAAAATAAGAAAGTTGACATCAATTTCAACATCAAGTGTATAACCAGAAGTGTCTGACAGTTGAAATTATTTTACCCTTACACACAAATTTTCAAATCTATAATATGCTTAGTTTCCCTAAAACGTCTAATGTACCACTCAGTTTGAATGGCCCTGTATATATATATAAATAACCTAGTTTGTAGTCGAACAATGATTAGAATAAACTGGTTTCATCTAATCCAAATTAGTTAACTAAGAGTGGAAATTTTAGGACAGATTTTTATAAGAAAGACAACTCTAAACATGTAATAACGTCTGGTAGAACTACTTCTTACCTGTACATTGAAAAGTTCTTGTTGTACTTGAAAGCTGTATTGAGAAATAGTACGGAGGGCATGAAGAAATTAAACTGTAGCCACTACAAGCGCCATCTAGCGACTTGGTCAGTTCAGTGGTAGATGATAACGTTTCGCATGTAACATCGGCATCACTGCTGGTATTATTCTGACTGGGACGAGAAACAGTTCTTGAGTTACAAATAAGAAATGTATTTTGGGAGTTTGCGCCTTTGATTTTTAAAGTACGGGTACCATCACCGAAGAGGTAGTTCGGAGATATTTTGTAATAATTTACGTTTGTTGGTTCAACGTACTGATAAAAAGAAATAGAACCACTATCACCAGACCAACCGCTTCCACACGTTGGGTTAATTATTCTTCGGGGAACTGAAACGTGAATAGGTGCTCACAGTTATTTAATAAATACTAAAAAATATATAACAGCTTAAAAAACTTACTTTCTTTAATTCTACTCACAAGCGAACTTATCGTATCAGTTACTGTGGAACTGTCTGAACTTTCCGATAAAATAAAAATATCACTAGATGTGCTGTAGACAAGTTCATTGTAGGTACTGGTACTGCCTCTTCCCAATACAAGAAGTTTTAAATCTGTAATGAGAAAGGCATGATAAAAAACTTTTTTTTTCTTTATGATGTAAATATTAAATTCATATTATAGCAATTGTTGCAGAGAGTGCCAAAGAGTTAGAGTCCATGCTAGGGTCATTAGAAAAGTATGTTGACAGAAATAAATTGACAGTTAATACGAGAAAGACAAAGGTGATGGTGTTTAGGAATGGGGGAAAAAGAAAGAAAGATGAAAAGTGGAAATTTAAGGGTGAGGAAATTGAGGTCGTTAACGAATTCAAATATCTGGGATATTGGTTCTCTACAGAAAATAGCACTGAGGGTCATGTAAGAAGACTTGCAGGGAAGGCACAAAAAGCGGCAAATGCCACTTGGGGGGTCGCAAAAAGAGCTGGTAGGGATCTACGAGACGACCGGGTTTACTTAATGATCTCGATAGTGAGAGCGGTGGCACTATATGGGGTAGAGGTATGGGGATGGGGAAAGTTGGATAGACTAGGTAAGGTTCAAGGAAGATATTGTAAGATGGCTTTGGGTGTAGCAAAAAACACGCCAAAATATATTTGGAGGAACGAGTTAGGCGTAGAAGATATAGAGTACACAATTAGGGAACGAATTTGCAGGTACTTAAAAGAGATTGTAGGGATGGGTGAGGGAAGATGGCCTAAAGTGTGTCTAATCGAGGAAATGAGAGGTGTAATAAACAAAAATGCATCAAAATTAGGGAAAAGCGGTGTGGGAAATGTTTGCTGAGATGGGTGTAACGGATGTGTGTAAAATGATTTGGGAGGGAAAGAGTGGGGAAGAAATTTATAATAGATGTAGAGAAGGGTTAAATATGTGGTGGGAGAAAAAGTTGGAGGAAGAGTGGGAGGCAATTACAAATTCATCCTACAATCAAATGTATAAAGAACTAATGCCAGGTAACGGAGGGGCAGAATATTTAAACAAAGCAAATAAAAAGAAAGACGATAAGGAAATGTGGGCGAAAATTAGATGCGGGAATATAGGGAGAGCGAATAAGAAAGGATATAAGGACTGGGAATGTAGGCTATGCGGAGGCTCTGAGGAAACTTTAGCCCACTTACTTTGTTGTGGAGTAGCCATACAGAGTCAGGGTGAGAGAGTTAAAGAATTTATGAGAGTATGGAGAGGTGACAGGTGTGAACAGGAATTGGGGGGACTAATAATAGAAATGCTGAGAGGAGAAGTGTGCGAGGAAGTATGTGAATATTTAAGGGTAAGTGAAGAAAAAATGAGAGAGAGTAATGAATAGTGTTAAGTTAAAACGTTATAACATAGTATGTAAGTAGTTTAAGACAGTTAGAATGTACAAGGACAGAATGTAAAGGCTCATTGAGCATACATGAGAAATAAATATATATATTAAATTCATATTAAAGAAAATTTCGTTTTTTCAGATTTTGGAAAACATTGTTGATGAAAATGGAATTGACGCTTTTTATAGCGTCGATAAATAGAGCTTTTCTAGAATTCCCTTATGGTGTTCCACATTTTATATACAGGGTCTTTCAAACTGAGTGGTACATTAGACGTTTTAGGGAAACTAAGCATGTTATAGATTTGAAAATTTAGGAGTAGGGTCTATCAAGGATTATCTATTTAGCTAAAATAATTTCAACTGTTGGGCACTTCCGGTTGATGTCAACTTTCTTATTTTAAATGGAATGGTATATTTTTAAGATGAATTCGTATGAAACATAAAATTTTAAGGTGACTTTAGTAACTAACTTGTTGATGAATAGTTTCTGAGATAATTTAATTTATTTATTATTATTTAAGATTGCATCGCAACTCAAACTATAAAAACCATAACATTCATAAAAAATGACTTACTATGTTGCAATTTTTACTAGTTATAGCCAAATCATAAGGCTAACGTCATGCCAAAACTAAGCTTTATAATTTGTACAGGGCATGCAGGAACAAAATACAAAGTTTAAAAACTTCAAACACGAATAACTTCATTTTTTCAAATGGCACCTAGCATATATTATTTTGTCATTCAATTCCATTTTTTATCCTCTTTTGATACATTTTTATTTTAAAAAAATCCAAAATTATTCAAAAATATTCAAATAAAACAGTAGGAAATATACAGATGTATCGAAAGGGGATAAAAACTAGAATCAAATGACAAAATAAAATATGTTAGGTGCCATTTGAAAAAATGAAGTTATTCGTGTTCGAAGTTTTTAAACTTTGGATTTTTTTTTCTGAACGCTCTGTACAATTTATAAAGCTTAGTTTTGGTATGACGTTAGCCGTATGACATGGCTATAGCTAGTAAAAATTTGAACATTCTAAATCATTTCATTTTTTATAGAAGTTATGGTTTTTTATAGTTTGAGTTGCGGTGCAATCTTTTTTCAAATAAATTAAATTGTCTCAGAAGCTATTCATCGTAGGCATATAGGTATACAAGTTGGTTATCAAAGTCACCTTAAAATTTTATGTTTCATACAAATTCATCGTAAAAAATATACCATTCCATTCAAGATAAGAAAATTGATATCAACTTTCGAGATAACCGGAACTGCCCGACAGTTGAAATTATTTTAGTTAAATAGATCATCCTTGATAACCCCTACTCCCAACTTCCAAATCTTCAAATCTGTAACATGCTTAGTTTCCCTAAAACGTCTAATGTACCACTCAGTTTGAAAGACCCTGTATAATATCGTACATATAGAACTGTTAACTCCATATTGAGTTTTTGTATTTATATAGGATTTAATTTTTATATTTTAAGTTAGTCTCAGTTTATTATGGTAAGAATGAATGGTTTATATTAAATAAAAACTGAAATGCTGAAGTACGATTTTGAAATCCTGCAGTACGATTTAGGAAAGCAGGTTTTCAAATTGTACTGCACGCAGCCCTTTGAAATAAATCGCGTCTTTCTAAAAACTAATAAAAAATTGCGTTTTATAAGTGACTACTGTATGAATAAAACTCTAATCTCTTTGTTTTAAACCTTAACATACTTCTTTCCAATGAGTTTTTATGTAAACTAACAAAAAACAGATACTGGTACGATTTATAAAACCTTACGCTGCTTAAATTGTTCTCCACCAAATCCCCAAACAAAACTATTAGAGTCTGTGTATTCACAACTTGCATAATGAATCCAATTTAGCGATATAATGATGCGATTAACAGTGACTGTGGAAAACGTTATTTGCATCTTTTAAATTATTTTTTCCTACCTGGAATGTAAGATCTGAACACCGTCTTCCTTTCAGAAATCCATGTCTTATCGCTATCTGAAATAGTTTGTGTGTAAGGTACGAAAAGAGCAATCAATGATTGTCCTCCTAAAGATTTAGTAATTGTAGCATTGTCCATTCTTTCTCTAGCAATTTTTTCAACTTCATTAAACGCCGTACGGAATTCAAACCCAGTTGTAACTAGAATAACAAATGGGCCTTTATTAAATAAGTGCAAATAATAATACATTTATAAAATTAGATAAGAGTATCAATTCTTCAAGAGAAGTTGTCGAAACTAGCAAGTATACAACTGCAATTTTATGTATTGCAAATAGATTCCTACAAACAACTGACCAATTCGAACCTATAAACAAGCAGGTTAGGTTCAGTTAAGTTGGGTTACACAGTATTCTAAAAAATATTTTTTTTATACAAAAATCGAATGCACATTTACTTTTTTACTTATTCAATAAAAATCGTGATTATCCTGTCATTAACAGTTACATAAAAAACTTTATGTTTAATTCCATCAGCTACTAATACTAATGGGCTGGTAGTACAAAGCCGGAAGGTAGGGCGGAAGGTCCTCTTGAGCTTCTGTTTAGGAAACAGATTAGACGAACGAAATAAAGACAGAAGAGATAGTGCAAGATTGCAAAAATGATTCATGAAAACAACAGAAAAACTTGAAGCAAGATAGCGGAGAAGACTTTTTCATTGCTAAAACGTCTTAAGAGCTTTCTTGAGTCACTAAGTCGAAAAATGGGCTAAATGGTTTGACATTAGGCAATATCCATAAGAAAATCGAAATTTCATTAGATTATATAGTGAACTCGTTTTGTAAATTTAAATCTCGACGCCTCCAAATTTTGGATTGGACTTCTAACGACCCGCCAGTCGTCATCGTCAGTGACGAGAAAATATAATATAATTTTCATTAGCATGCTGCGTGAGAGATTGATGACTAAATAATGTATTTCGAAAAATAATTAAAAAGGAATCGTTTTACTGCAGTTCCCACACCCCCCAATTCTAAATTCAAAATTCGCCACTGTATGGCATTAATCTGAATCTTAAATACAGATATATGTCTTTTATCTTCTACTTACAATTATTATGAACAGTGCGATTGTAATATTCATAAAAATCTACAAGACTGTTAGATGTATTCATAATAACCGCACCGTCGTAACCACTGATAATGGTGTAATTACTTCCATCGTAAATATTTACGTCAATGTTATCGAGAAGATATCTAAAAATGTCATTTAATTAAATTAAGAATTAGTGTATTTTTAGGTAAAACGGTCATGTTCTACTTACGATAAAGCTGTTTGTATAACAGTGTAAGACCATTGCGTATCCAGAACTATAATAATATCACTGGATGCTCTTTGCACCGTATCTCCTTCACTTACACAGCTGACATCATTAAACTGGGCTGCAAAATATTTGATTAATATTATGTACATTATAAAAATTTATTAATAATACTAACGAGCATACGTGAGAAAATCGGTTGTTGTTGATTTACTAAAAGTTTGCACTCCTTCGTCTGAAAGAGTACCAGGTAATGTGGCAAAGTGATCCAACTCATAACTAAAGCCTACTGCTTGAGTAACCAGATCATCTTCAGGAGCTACAGTTGTAAGAAGAGTATTTCTGTTACAAGCTCTTATGCTGTTATCTAATACACCCCTTGGCGAATAATACAAATCAAGAAGTTGGGATAATTTGAAAGAAGGGTATGAAGAATACCACGTCTGGATATTCGTGCCTAATATAAGACCATCCAACCCCGCTCTTATTTCTGCATCCGTCATTTCCAAATCAGTTGTTTTTTCAACAAAGTACCAACGTGGAATAACGGTACTGTTCCAACCTCCCTTAGCTCCAACTGCAACTTCAGCAGATCTTACTCCTTGGAGAAGAGCTACTTCTGAAAGATCTCCTGTGGAACATAAGTTAATATTACTTTTAAAGGTTCTTTTGAAAATAATTATATTTAGAATTTCGTAATGAAACATATACAGAGACGTTAATATTCTGTAAATCCACATTTCATGTAAAACAAATACGGGAAAAGTTATAAAACATTATTGAAGGGTTTACGATACACTGCATCTTCTTCAGGTAGAAAATTTGTAAGCATTCCTGAAGAAGATGCAGTACATCGAAATAATTTAAATAAAGTTCTGCAACTTTTTAAGTGTTTGCTTTACGTGATATACATTAATGTAGTTTTTGAAGGAACTCATTTTCTAGAAATATTTATCTTTGAATAAATGTTTATATTGTATGCAAGTGTCTACAGATGGCGTTCACACACCGTGTGCAGTTATTCGTAAAGCAGCAAGTAGGTTAATACGTATTCTGTTTTCTTTAAACTGTCTAAATTTAAAGCTTTTTGCCGATGGGTTTTGTCACATTTTTTCCAATACGTGCCAAATTTCACCATATTCTACGTAAGGGAAAACCCATGTGTTACGATTTTCAGTCCAAATTTTTGGAATAATACAGATAATACAGATAAAACAAATATCGTGTGACAAGCTCAATAGTAAATGATTTGTATTAATTTATATAAATACACAGAGACACTATTTAAGAAAATATTTAAGACAAGTACAACAGCTCAAAATTTTGAACTATGGAAATTAAGACGAAGAAAAGAAAAAGTAGCACATTTACTAAAAATGTGTGGCACAAATATAGAATAATTGTCATCAACGTACCAGCTAATGTCGCTGCGTATCTATTATCAATTGTGTACCCGTTGGAGCTGATTGATTGTTGACTCAGACCAGCAGCTATCCCTGCAAGAACTGTTCCTGCTTGTACTGAACCCCATTTAGTGTATACAACACCTTCTTCAACAGGACAGGAACTTTCTGCTAGAGTTGACGATAATGATCGTGGTATTGCTTCCACATCACCATCAGAAGGATTATTAGCATCAAATCCTTCTTCTGGAAGAGGATCTTCTACTGGCGGATCTTCAGAATTTTCTTCATCACCGTCTTCAAAATTTCCCATTGACAGTCTTGAACTATAATAAAGTAAAATCGTAATGAAAGTAATAAACGTATATGCCATGATATGTGAGAAGTTGCAGAAATACAATAACAATATAGAAATAAGTACTAACATAAAACATCAATGTTTTATTTTCGAAAAAAATCTATTGCTGCATCTCTCCTATATTCAAATAAATGAAATTGAAGATTATTACAATTAAGATTCAGATATTGGATTGAGTTGTCTGTTACTTTGTGATACTTTATCATAATGAAATAATACAATAATTAAAACTTGTTTCGGCGACGCAGTTACCATTATCATGTGATTCCAGTAAGAATAATGTAAAATAGGATGTAACCAGTATTTATACAATATTATCTATTAGGGATTACTTCTGATTATTATCTAAATCTATTGAACGGAATTGAAGTCCACCTACTCGTTTAACAAATTATTTTCGACAGAAATATTTACTTTATCAAGTTCTAGAGCTTCTAAAATATTGAATTTAAAACCTTTACTTTCAATATTTACGATTTTTAGATGTTCAGTATTTGGAAATTGATGGTTTGACTGAAAAAAATTATTTGCAAAATTTGAGTTTGTTTAATATAGCTTATAAGACCGAAAAATGCCCATCAAAACTAATTTTAAAGGATCTTCCAGTTTGACCTATGTAAAAAGCATCACATTTCGAACATTTAAGTTTATAAACTCCTGTTTTATCAAATTTATTAGTTGTGACTTTAGTAAAAAAAAATTTTGTTTGGTTTAAAGCTGACCATTATATTATATCCATAAGAATTAATAATATTCTATCTAGAATCGCTTGTACCTCGAAGCTATGAGCCCAAATCTTAATTCTATTACGGATTCCGTAAATGGAATGTCTATGTTCTTATATTAACGAATATTATTTATAAGACAACTTACTGGCGTGGATCAAAAATCTCCACATCTTTTTCGACATTTCTTCTAAATCTTCTTTGATATCTAGACAATTGGGAACATACCACGCTTTCATCTCCCCTTTGGGTTTTGTCGATTGAATTTGAAAGCATAAAATGAAGAGAACACTATTTAAAAAAAATAGATTTGCAGTTCATATTTTATACACTTACGAGTTCAAGACCATTTAGTGTTTCATTAGGAAATAATTGTGCACTTCCTGGAACCAATTTTGTTAAAAGTATTTTATTTTTATAGGCTTGCATCAATATTGGACTGTATGGAATGCTGTATTGTGAAGCAGAAGAAATCGTCCTTACTATACCATCCTGGCGGAATCTAAACAAAAATCCCTAGTTTAATAAAGTTATAGACCGAAATCAACAAATTTAAAGGATCAATTCAGAATTCAGAAAATGAAAACTCTTCCTAGTATGAAGAATACACTATAATTATTAACTACTAGCATTACCCGCGGACTTCATCGTTTATAATAACTGCCACTGTTATAACTAATAAACAATTTAAAAAAATAGTCTACGTTGCTCCTGGTAATGTCATATTTATTTTGTAAATAAAATTAAAATGTCTGTCTGTAAGCGACCTAACTACCTCTCATTAAACTCATATGATTATCTGTATGCTACAGACAACCCTTAAGAAAAATTAAAACTATTTTCGATGGGACTTAACAGATATAAAGAGCATGTAATATTAGTAAAAGTACCATCACCCTCACAGCACGTTTGAGTATCATTGGGTAATGTACGAAATTTAAATTTATTTAATACAGTTAAATGCTTAGAACGAAGCTGCTTATTCACTGTTTTCGATTTACTACAACAGCTAACTGCATCGTAATTTGGTTCCTCTATTTCTTAGTTATCGACTTCAATTAACCCAAACAGAATTTAAACTTTGGATGGTGTCCCGATGTTGAAGCATGTTTTAATAATTAAGAAACTCAAAACACAATCGAACTTCAACAAATATATTTAAAAATTATTCAACAAATATCCATTATCTAGAGTACAACTATATCAAATTTAAAATACAGAATACACTAACAATTATTATGCACACTTCAAGTGTGAAACAAGAAAGCAGTTTATTTATTTATTTCCTTTCTTTATTTATAAAATGTTTCACAAAAAAACAACTGCGTATACTATTCAAATTATTGTGCTTTTGTTCAGAAATTTATCGAAACTGCTAGACACGGATCGCGATTTCGCTCTTGTTAGAAGCTAATCAGCGTGCCATAGGCAGTCTCGATAAATTGCTGATCAAATCGAAATGTTCCGTAAATAACAGTAAATATAATAACAACATATAGGCAATTGCTGCCATCTAGTGGATTTTAGTTTGATATCTCCTGTAGCAACTATGGAAAGTAGCAAGTTTGATACTAAATAACAAATAGGAATTAGCCGGTAATATTGCGGTGGGCTTTCTGAAAATTTTATAATAAAATAAGAATAATGAAACCCTTGGTATAGGTTTCACAATTTGTATTTGGATATTAACAAGACCGTTTCGGTTATTACACCATTATCAAAAGAGTATTAAGCACTCAATTTGTAAGGCTGTTACAAAGTGCTTATGTACTAATTGATCTTAATGCTCTATAGGATGGATTTTAGAAAAGGGGATGGAGAATAATCAATTTTTTCGTTTGTTACATTGAGCTTTTCTTTACAGCTTTTGTTATCTTTAGACTTTCGTGTAGGTTTAATTTCTTTCCCTTACTAACATTATGTAAAATTTTGAAATTACTAACATTTAAATTATGATTACTAATAATACAGTGGCCAGCGAAGCCTGTGCAGTTATCCTTTTGTAAAGTGGATTTTTTGTGTTCGTTTATCCTAAATTTAAGTACTCCACCTGTTTGACCAATATAAATAGCTTCACAATTTAAACAATTATTTTGATATAATCCGCTTTTGTCGCATATGTCTGTTTTTTATTCATTATTAACTAGAAGTTTACTTCAAATTAATTTGTTGACGGTTATTGTATCTATGCTAAGTTTTCTTAATCTATTACATATTTTATTTGTTAAATTTGGGACAAAATTGATGATATAATATTTTTTTTTCCTTGGAATGTGGGGAGGCATAGAAACTTTTTAGTAGAGATTTCTTTTGTGTTTTATGTATTAATAAATATATTAAGTTATCCTTATAACCGTTGTTTTTTGCTAATATTTTTAAGTTAATTTCTTTCAAAAAATTTCCTTTGTTTAAAGGTAATTTTAGAAGTATATGTATAAAAGAGTGGAATGTACTTAATTTTATATCCAAGTTTATTATTTTGATGGTAGATTCTTAGGTCAAGAAATTTTAATTGTTTGTCTGTTTCTGTTGTAAATGCAATGTTCTTGTTGAAAGAATTTAAAATATTTAAAAAATTATTTAGTTGTCTACGAGTCCCAAACCAAACACAAAAAATGTCATTGACATATATACATCAGACATCGATACAGTTAGCATGCTAAGAAAAATTACATTCTACATAGTCCATTAAAATATCGGATAACGAAAACCCCATGGAGAGCCCTTCTTGTTGAAAGTAATATTTATATATTTATTTAATATATTTGTTGAAGTTCGACTGTGTTTTGAATTCCTTAATTATTAATCCAATCAGTTTTATTTGGTTTTTCAGTTATTTCGGATTCATGATTAAAAATTATTGTATGTAGCAGACTGAATTAAAAAATGAAATGCATTAGATAAAGTCTGAAATCTATTTTAATTAACTGTCTGATGCAACGCGAAGGAAAACATTTCAGTTCTTCATTTTAATAAGAAGAAAAAAACATAAATAAATGTTTTATTAATTATTGAGATCATTATTTGAAGCATATAATTGCTAGATTATTGCTAAAGTGAGGAAAACTGTAGTTCTATGATATATAGCTTTTTCTTTTTTCAGGAATGTAACGTTCTTAATATCAGCAAGTATGTAAGAATTTTACGTCTAAAAATCTGCAGATCTAAAGAAATGCATATAAAAATAATTTATTAATTAATTACCAATATCTAACCACCTACAAATGAATTAGAACCCTTAAAATAATACTTAAAATAAACCTTGAACTTTATGTATTGATTTGATATTTTATGACAGATAAATATAGCAATTGTTTTTTGTAATCAGTGAAATTTTTTTAGGATATTCTTAAAATATGCTTAAGATTATTTAATAAAAATGAGTACAAATACTGAATAAACATGCAACTGAACAATAATTGTTTATTATATTTCATTTTTAAAAAATAAAAAGGGCATACCTTACATAAATTAATTTATAATTTTAACATACCCTTGTTGTAACAATTGCAACATTGTTTAAAATAAGTGGAGAATGTATCTATTGCGATCGATTTATATGTATCCGAAATTTTTAAAATAATACATTTTTCTTTTAGTTTTTCAAAATTATACACAATCAATAATTAAAAAAAAAAAAAACATTATTAAACGATTTTTATTTGCATTCACATATAAAATTAAGAAACTGTGTCCTGCAACTTCGGAAAAATATGCTAAATAAAGTAAATGTTATTTGTAAGCTGATTAATATAAAAAATACGTGTTCAAAGCATTTTAATTTATTGATACGATATTCTGTAACGTTCCACAGCAAGGCAAAATAGGTAATACATATATATACAATTTTAAACTCATTCTAATTAATACCAAGATAATAAATATTAAAAGTATAAAGACATTTTCTAATCAACAGATTTTTTAAAATAACTTTGATTAAATTGAAGTTTATGAATCATATCGTTTTATAACTATAATTTTTAAAATCATTAAAGGATTTATCTGTACTTTATACTTTTACCGAGCTATATTATATGTAAATCATAATTTCTGTTTTTTATGTATGTTTTATGAAATGTATTTTCTTATTACAATCCTAGCTTCGTTCTTACTACAGCAACTTTAAAAATTTGCCGTTATCGTTACCGCCCAGCGTGTTGATTTGACCTTAACGTATACTAGTATGTAACGCTTATCATCACGTTTAAATTAAGGTGGGTAAAACATTTTAAAAGGAAATGTGACTAATATGTTTTGGAGAGTAAAACATGCGCAATAAATAGCGTAATAGTTACTACACTACCTGTGTATAAACTCCGTGGCATATTCTTTCATGTCCTGTACTGATGCTCCATTTTCAACTTTCCTAATTAGGTCAATCAAGATGTTCATGGTAGCCGGAGGCCTACTTTCCTTGTTTAAATATCTCGATGTATTGTAACATTCTATCAGAGCAGGAGCAACCGAACTGCCGGCATTTTCTTGTCCCCATACATTGCACAGGAACGCCAAACTCACAAAATATAATAAGTAATGTGTCTTTGAAATAATCACCATGCTGTCAAATTTTTAATGAATTAATAACGAACTTTTACTCTCTATACTCCAGGAAACACTAATAACGGATATTGTTTAATCATAAATGCATTTATAATGGTGGTGAAATTTGTTATCGGTCTAGATTAGATACGGGGAAACTTCGATGAAATAGAAATGTAACCGAATTGTTTATAGAGTTATAGATGATCTGAAAATTCGTAAATGCTATCTACGGTAAATTGGTGTCTCCATGGTAATCTTGATAAGATATACTAATACTTATTTCTCTTTATTCTGAAGCAAATTTTTAGCGTTTGAATCACCCTTATTTATTTAGCATTTTCTGGCATTATCAAAAAATAAACGCAACCTAATTTATACGTATCTATCTATAGTAAAATATTTGCAACAGATAGATGCTTATCACGTGTTAAAATAAAACCTACTTCATTCAATAATTTAGTTAAAAGACGTAAAATAATAAAAATTCAATTGATTCTTGATGATAATTGAGGTAACACAAAAGTAGGTCATTTTCAGTCATAAACAAGAAAATAATTTATAGGAAAATTAGTAAATTATTATTATATCTTATCTGGAAGTATTGAACAATTACGCAAACAGAATAAATAGAAAAATAACAATGTAAAGCTTCGGGCGAGTGATGACTGCGTATTTAGCGATTATAAAAAAGTTCGAACAACAATCTTTTAATTAATTTTGTTTGTTACAAGTCGCTTGTCAAGCAAAAAAAAACCAGTCTTATGTTGAAGACGCGCACAATTTTTCTGACACAGTATAAGAAACTTGATTTCGTTACACCATTACTCACTTAGGATAATGTTAAGCGTTGTGTTGTATTAAAAAAGTTTGATTAAAAGGAATAAACGTACCTGTAAAAATGAGTTAATTTTGAACTAATCACTAACTACGAGACTTATGAGTCAAACAACAACCAGCTACGCTCACAGCAGGTAGCATAACACACCCAAACTAGATAAGATAACCACCTAAATAAATAATTGATAGTTGATTGCTATACAAAAAAAAAAACATAAATGATCCAAGAAGTTTAATGTTATTTCGAATCAGATAAACGATACATACAACTAATTATCCAATTCTTACAAAATTTATCTAAAAACACACTTTAAGCACTTGCATCTCTGTATCATAGTCTATTTATTTATTCCAGGTACGGTAGATTAAAGTAAGAAAAATAAATCGGTTCTCGGGTGGTTTCTGCTACTTTTTTACTAGTTCGTTTAGGTTTTACTACGTCGTTATCCTGTGATACTTCGTTAAGATCTTCCAAACTGACTGGAATTTTACCCCTAAGTACCCCATCTGATTTAACCCGATAAGGGTGTACATAATGTCCATATTTAATTTCATTATAGCGAAATGCTTTTGCTAGATCAGGATTGATATCTTCGAGTGGGGTATCTCCTGGTCGTATGTAAACGGGAATAACTCCTGGTGCTGGTTTAATTACTTGATGAGATGATTCTTTTATTGCGGGTGCAGCTACTAGAAATATTTAGAAAGAAATTGTTGTCAGATTTCATGTCGATTTCGATTGTTACCGTACCACATCCGAAAATGTGAATAATTATCAAAGCAAGTATTCCTAACATCTCGGAAGATAAATTCACAAGAACGTGTAGCACCTCACTAGCATCTAAACCGACTGGCCAATGACTTGATGATTACCTTTTTATATGATGGACTTACCGTAGTTCTCTTGACTAATGTGATTACCAGTTTGTACTTGTAAATAATCGACAAGAGTAATCCTTTCATTTTTAAAAAGACTTTTACAAAGTTCGTGTTATCACAGTTCGTGGGTGAGAGGATATGGAAGTGGGAGTAAATAATTAAAAAAAAAAACCATTTATATGCAAAACATTGTAGTTTTTCATTTGCAAAAATGAAATTTATCGACTCGTTTTCTTATTAGATTACGTGAAGATATTACGTAAACAATTGATAAACTAATTAGTTATTCCATTACTTAAGTTCTTCACGTATTTTCCATATTTTTTCTCGATTATCAGTTAATTGCATCAACTATTCTAACAAAACAAAACTAATTGATTTTTCTTGCACTATTTAAAAGTATATTAAAAAAGTAATAATTACAGAAAACAAAAGGATTACACGTTACTAAATAAACACACAATTGACTGTAAAATAATATATTTTTTAAATATACTATATTTATTTTTTTATACCTGTGTTAATTTCAAAATAGATTTAAATTATAATTGACGTTACTTTAAAAAGTTATGAGCACTTATATATGTATATGTTACCTACCTTATATAGGTACTAATAGTTAATTTGTATAAATCCATAAAATAAAACAAAAGCAATGTATTACTTTTATTTTCTTGACTACCCCACATACCCGTCTATTTCCGTATAAATAATTTCTGTTTTAAAATCACTATTTCAATTAATTAATTGTTAACTGCTAAAGTGCGATTTGTATAATTACTGTAATTACTTCGATAAATTAATATACAAATAAAAATAGCTACTAATACCTTACGTATAAGTAGTAAATGGATATTATACTTATTATACTGATTAAGAAAAACGTTTATGCAAGGTTACAACTCAACGAGAAAAATAAATAACATAATAAGAGGAACATATAATAAGCAAAGAGATGATACCATCGAAAATCTCACTTGGTATCCAATACGAATGAATTAACTAATTAATCAACAGTCCTATGAAATAATAGAATATAAATCGGTATAAATAGGTTGGGTTTATAAGGATTCTTCAAACATCCAAAAATAAAATAATAAACTTACTGTATTAACATTAAATCACAACTCTACAATTTGAACTGCCTCAAGTGCTTAATTGGTTCGTTCTAAAAATCACAATAAAGTTATTTTTTATATGTTAATAAGTTGAACGCCGTTCTTTTAAATGAACAAACAATTTAATAATTTCTTTTATTTTTTTATAAAAAACTATTAATTTCGTTTTACATAACACAAAATTATTTATTTTCTGATTGAAACGATTAACTTCGAGTTAAATTAATTATTTTCCAGTTAAAATTATTGTAAATGTCTAAATGTATGGATCCTCACACGGATAAAGCGGTAAACGAGGGGAGGGGTGGGGATGACCTTGTAAAACACCAAAAAAGTGTTGGTAGTTGAAGCAGGCGCAGCAGGTGCCAAGGGTAAAGGTAAAAATCAAAAATTTGAAAAGCTAACGTAACCTAACCCAACCACAACCTAACATAACCTAACCTAACCTAACCTAACTCAACCCAACCATTACCTATCATAGCCTAAACCAACATAATATTAATTAGATATGTGTTCCATGTAATAAACTATTCAAAAATTTGTTTTGTTACACAGATGCGATAGTATACCGTATTGCATTCATTTTTAAAGAATTCGCATTTTTACTAATACTTTCACGCATATAATTAAATCGACTTCTGTAACTACTAAATTTAAATTGAATAGAAACGCATTAAAATGCTTGAAGTTATGTATATAACAACTACACAGTTGTTTAGTACTAGTCCTTTTTCAAGAGGACAACGAATACTAATTGAACTATTTATAATAACTTCAGATGTTAGAAGAGAATTTGTTTAGAGAGTATACAGTTTATTTATTAAATAGTCCAGGATAAGGTTATTATCAAAATTTTGCTTTTCATTTCTTGTCAAATTATTTGTTTAAAAAAAAATTTAATTGCCAATGTCTTTAGGAAATCTAATCTGAAACCATTATTTTCGTGGTTATATTATTCTATACAATGAGAGGTTATACCTGTATTTTTTATAACGTTAATAATTGATTATTCATACTCTTTTAATCTGATTGAAATGCTTCTTCCGGATTGTCCAATATATATCGCTTCACACTTTTTACAATCAGTATGTTTTATCTCTACTATTTTGTTTTTGTTAATTAAAATTTTATAAAAAATAATTAATTGTCGTTTGGTCTAAATTGTTTACTTTTTTAATGGTATTATTACTTATATTAGTCTAATGATTAATTTAGCAGAAATTATTTTCTTTAAGTTGGTCAAATGCGTAAAATTCTTTTATTACAATTTTTTCTACCTAACTTATTTTTTCTTATTACGTTAGCATGATTATGACTCTTTTTCTTTACCAGTATGAGGACAATTCTTGCCATTTTATGTATATTTGTATATTTGCAACGATTCAAACTCATCAATAAGAACTAGTTGTGAATCAGTGAGTAGGAGAAAACAATATCACTAGTATAGTGTTAAATGTAAAAATGTCATTATAAGTATATAAGATAACTGTGTCTTTTGATTTTCCCCATAATGTCGATGTTCTTTAATTCTCTCGCTAAATTAAAACTCTCTCAAATGTAGGTAGATCACCCCGATGGTGACGAATGGTAAAGCTTAAGAAAAGAAATAAAACAGACAATAGCACATCAGTGTTGTCCAAATTGAAGACTTTTAAAACCATAATACGTAAACTATGCATACCTTACTTAAGTGGTTTGACCAATATCTTCAGGTAGTTCCCCAATAATCTATTCTACGTAAATTTTTATCTAGATAACATCTTTCCACAAAATAACTATTTACATTTTGTTTAGAAACTGTATTTATACAAAGAAAAATCGTTTTTAAAGCTTATCCAATACTTTTATCTTTAAACTATTTACAATACGTTGAATGAAAATTAAAAGTAAAAAGTCTTGTTTGTATATTCAACGAACATAAGTTCTCTTAAGTGAGAATGATAATTTGGCAAAAATATTTGGTATATGTATAATAAAAAATAAGGAAACCCAATGACAAGAGTTATAGTAATACAAGAAGAATGAAAACAGTACTTTTGTGAAAAAATTATGTCCTTCATAGAAACTAGTCAAACGTCTACTAAAATTAGCTTTTACCCCTATATAAAGTATTAAAAAATTTTAAAAGAAATTTTGCAAAATTAACTCTATAATTTATAATAGTTGACGTTTTATTTCCTTACCTGATGAAGATGCATAATAAGTGTATATTTATAATATGACACATTAAAAATAATAATGACAATGTCTAGTCGATAAACACATATTATTCTTAGAGTCCGAAGAAATCTTAAATAAAAGACGAAACGTCGCAAGTTGGTAAAAAACTGATGTAGGTAATTTATTACATCAATATATTTTTACTTTTCATCTCTATCTTCAATTACTGTTTAATGTAGACATGATAGGTATACAACCTTCATTATTTCTTTTCTTCTTCTAAACTGTAAATATCAGAAATATCACTACATGGTTCCACGTATGTTTACAAGACTCTCCAGCTACATGAATTATTTTCGACTTAGAGAATGTAGTATTTTGGCATATTTATATAAATGAAATCGTTTAATTCACTTTTGATTATAATACAGTACATCTTCCTACAGAGTGTAATACGAAAATGTAATCTTTCAGCTTTTTTGGAATATTCTAAAAAACGTTGAAGTTATATAAATTTGGTAATCAATTATTACTGAAAATTAAAATAATCTACCAATTTTTAATTCATAATTACTCAATAATTACGTATTTACTCCAAAAACTAAATATTGATATAGACTTAATTTATGAAACATTTTTAAAGCTCCCTATTATAATAATGACAAAATGATTTAATGATTAAATTTCAAAAGGATTTTTTTACAAATTGTGTTGTGTGTTTTTCATTTTTATACATATGAGAATATTCCAAAAAGGTTGAATAGTTTATTTTCGAAGGACCTTGAACATTGTTTAAAAGTTAAATATCTTAAAAGGGAAAGGGAAATTTCAACCTTTACAGAAACGCTTTTTGGAAGTGAGTTTTGCTTATTTTCACTAACAAAGGAAATCCATGAATGTGTTCGGTACTTAAGAACTTTATTGAACATTCATTAAGAAATAATTATTACTTTTATTTATTATCAAAATAATAATTCCTATTCCACCTATAACATGTATCCTATTTAATAAAAGTTATCACAACTATATATATTCTAGCAGAAGTTGAAAAGTACTTTTCGGAGGATTTTCCATTTTTTATATTTCAAATCGTATACGAATTTATGCAATATCTAATCTAGACTTTTGAATGTAAAATTAAGGAATATTTGTTAACATTCAATTACCTATTGCTATTTGTTTCCATAAACAATATTGTTCAAAATTATCAAATTCAAAGACACTTTAATGCTGATAAAGAAGACAATATGAAGGCCTCAAAATTGCCAGATGATCTTATTACTCTTAAAGAATAAGTGAAAATGTTATGTTGTCTATTACACTAAAAGAGGTCAAATTATTCAATTATGTACATCAGGTCACAAATGTAACAACAAAACATTTATCGTGACTTTTAATTCCAGGAGGTGGTACTTAAACATGGGACACTGAAAAGTAAAAAGCGGAAAGGACATACAATAAATGTATATTTTCTGTATATATTGTAAGTAAAGAAACGTTATATTTATGGATCCTGTTTATTATTTGATAGTAAGTTGACATTTGGCAGATGGACTAGGCAGTACACATATAAGAACCGTTGTGTTTCAGGCTATATTTAAAATGATAAAAGAATCAACATTAAGGTACTCTTTGTTATCAAATGTAATATAGACCACGACCCAAAAGCCCGGTAAGTCATCTTAAATAAATATACCGTTTAAATATATAAATATCCACGTATACTGAGACAGTGTAGCATCCCCAAAATGTTCAAACTGTGCCTTTAAACGAGTGAAAATTTCCTTCATTGATTAAAAACTTTATGATGATACGTTGTGCAATAGATGAAGTAGAAGGTACCTTGCGTTAAATCATGGCTGTACTGCGGACAGAACCGAGCACAGCTGCTACCTAAGCCGGTTTCCCCCTCCTCATAAACCAAATAACACTCGAGCATCGAATCCTCTAGATCGAAATTAGGTGCTATGCTAAATAGTAAAATTACTGTTTATATTTGATTTACCCTCGTATATGATAAAATGTTTAAAAAACTTAAACACAAAATGAAAATAATAATTCGAATATAATTTAGGCAGTCAGAGTTTGGTATCCACCATTTGGAAATTAGTTTCTGGTATTCATGGCCGTGATCTTGAAGTCGTCCTTCCTAGGTAGTCCTTCATATGTTAGTAAGTTGTCCTTCCAACGTTTTGTCGGCAACTGTGGCAGGCATTCTCAGTCCGATTGCCACGGGAAGTACTGTACAAACACGTGTTCAACTCAATAATAATCCCTAAATGCGAAACGGAAAAACAATTCATAACACACGAGGGAGTACCTTGAAAGACAAACTCCGAGACCACAGTCATCAAGCCCGGAAAATTACTTCCTAATAATTCGAACAACCCCTATACGTAAATATTATGTTTGACGAAGGATCTTAATAATTATTCATCACGTCTTGTGGTAAGGGTTGTTTGAACTCTTATTTACATGTAACAAAATAAAAACTAACACATGGGCTGAAAAGTCCCGGGTCTAACACATAGATGGCGCTAGTTTTATTTAGTTTAGTGTAGTTTAATGTGGATCTGAATGTGTTTGTTTTGTTAGTATTTGTTATCATGTAATACAATATAAAGTTTTGTCTGTGTAAATTGTGAAAAACACGTTGGCTAGCAGCCCTTCTGAAAACACACTGTTTTATTATTTATACTTTAACTTTAATGAAATGAAATTCTGGATTGGCTGCTGGTAAAACATATTTTAAAAAAATTGTAGAACAAATAATACCAAGTGTTTATTTTTTTCTCATTATATATTTATCTCTGTTTTAAAGAATTATGCGAGGTTTAAAATATTTCCTATTATTTTATTTACTATTTTTACACCCTTTTTTGTCTGTCTGTTTTTTTGTTTGGTACAAATTTTGCAATTGATTTTAAACAGCTCAGAACACGATGATAACAAAGCAACACTCGCTTTCTTGTCTGTCTATCTGGTTGTTTGTCTGTTCCATATAAATTTTGAACCACATATTTCTACCATTATCTCATCAAAATGTCTAAAATCGATTGAAAAAACACGAACAGGACTACAAAACAGAAAATAATTATTTGAATAAGACAAACACATTCAGATCCACATTAAATTAAGGGTATTAGCCCTCGGAGTAGTTGTTTCTGTTGATTCCATTTTTATATTTATATTTATATTTATAATATAGCCTGTAAAGGCCTTTCTGCCAGCGCCCACCTGGTCGAAACCGGTCGTGGAATATGGCTTTCAGTTCGTTGTGCCTACTTGGTAGGACGCGTTCCAAATGTGAGATCTTTGATCTTAATATTTAGACGAATAAGGATTTTAATTCCTTCTTTTTTGAATATTTAAATAAAAAAGTTTTAATATACCACATTTAATAGAAGACATATAAAAATATTCTATAAGATAATTTCTTTCAAACCCCATAGTGATAGACCTGAAAATTTTTGTTTGTGAATTTTTAATAACTATGAAAATACTTGTAAGTTTTACAACGAAAAACATGTGGTATATGCAATTATATAATTGACACAAATTATCTGTATCTAGGAGAAATTATTTTATTCTTTTAGTCAATTTTAAAACTGTGGTATATTAAAAATTTGTTTTTATTTAAATAATTATTTACAATTTTTTACTATTGAACACTTGTTTTTGATTGATATATAGTAAGTGTTTGTATTATTTAACATGTTTATTCTTTTTCTTAATAAAAAATCGTGTACTTACTTATTATTACGTATTAGCAGAAATATTAGACTATAAATTGCATTGATAATTTATAGCAATTTGACCTTTAAAAGGATTTTTTTAAACCTAATGGAATATTCATTATGTGTACAAAGCACAAATGCAATGTTGTTTTAAGAAAAAGTTTCTGTCTATTACTTTTTTCAAAACATTTACATTATCATACCTAAATACGTAAAAAAATTAACTGTTAATACAAAAAACTAACGCATTATGTTAAAAATTAAATACTAAGTGTATCTTGTAGTATCAGTGTGAGAACATGTCTATTCGATTAAATCATTATTTGAAAATTAATCCAACAATCAACTTACCGCTCATACTGAATTTCTGGTACCACTATAACCAACAGTTTAGGTGCATTTTAAATTGAAATGAAAAATATAATTTACTTTATATTATTTTTTCAGTGTCAAATTGGATCAAGAATAACTTTAAAACAATAGATTGTCTGAATTACATCTTTCCAATGTGTATTAGATAACATATCAAAAGTAACAAAAGTTTTCGTCTTTCAGTAGGTACCTTTAAGAAGTAGCAACATGGTAAAAAATTACAGTTCCCGTATGCTTCATGAGTAAGCATCTTATAAACAAGTTTAGATACAAGAAAAATGCCAATATTCTTACCACACTTTTCTATAATTGGTTTATACGAGGGTAAATCAAATATAAACGGTAATTTTACTATTTAGCTTAGCACGTAATTCCGATCTAGAGGATTCGATGCTGGAGTGTTGTTTGGTTTATGAGGAAGGCTAACCGGCTTAACTAGCAGTTGCGCTCGGTTCTGTCCGCAGTACAGCCGTTACTTAGCGCAAGGTACCTTCTACTTCGTATATTGCATAATGCATCATCATAAAGTTTTTAACCAATGAAGGCGGTTAGGTTAAATCATCGGAAATTTTCATTCGTTTGAAGGCACAGTCTGGGGATGCTACACTGTCTCAGAATCGAGCATATACGTGGATCAGAAAATAGAGAATTCAGGGATGGGCGAGAACGTGAGAACGTTCCGAAAATGAAAGTCATGATCGACGCCCAAGAACAAGTCTCACAAATGACAACATCCGTGCTCTTCGAGAGCTTGTTGAAGGTGATCACCATCAGATAGTTAACTATTGAACAAATCTCATCAGAAGTGGGTATGTGAGTATCAGCTATGAGAGTGTGGGAGTGTTCAATCCATCATTACTGATGAACTTGGCTTTAGAAAAATTAATGCTCGCCAAAGTTGTTTGAGGCGTATAGCGTATCATCACTTGTGATCAGACGTGGGTCCACCACTACACCACTACACTATCGAATTAAAAATGGCGAGTAAGGAGTGGCGAAGAAAGGATGACGGCTGCCCTTTGGGTTGTCAAATCCAAATCCAAAAACCCGGAAAATTGCTTGCGACTGTTTTCTTTGACTCAAGGGGTGTTTTACTCATTGATTTTTTTTATTCTGAAGTATTACGGTCGACAAAAATCGCGTATCGAAGCAAACGACGGGGCTCGCTCATACCCATTCGAGACGTTATTCTCCTTCATAACAACACCAGGCCACACGCCGCACTTTTGACAAGGAGTAAATTTGAAGAAATGGACTAGGAAACCCTCGAGCATCATTATATCATCATTATAGTTCTGACTTATCACCCTGTGATTATTTTTTGTTCGCGCCCTTGAAAATATCACTTGGAGGCAAAAAATTTGAAAGCAATCAGTAGCAAGAAGTAGAGGACTATGTGCACAATTGGCTGAAAATGACAACTCGCGTTAAAAATTGATTAAGGCTTTCGCGGCCAGTTGATGAACTGATGTTGTCATTCTTCGGGTGTACAGGCCGTCGTCGGTTGGAATTGCTTCCTAACGTTTCGCTAGCACGAGTGGCGAGCTTCTTCAGAGGTGTAGACAGTCTACAACCAACAGCGAAAATGGATAGACCTCTGAAGAAGCTCGCCACTCGTGCTAGCGAAACGTTGGGAAGCAATTCCAACCGACGACGGCCTGTACACCCGAAGAATGACAACATCAGTTCGCGTTAAAAAATTTTATATAGAAGGAATATTCAAGCTTCCAAATCGGTGGAAAAATTGTGTAGATCACAGAGGTGACTACAATGAAAAATGTTAAATGTTTAGTTTGTGTGTACCATTAATCAATAAATTTGTTTCACAAAATTATCGTTGATATTTGATTTACCGTCGTATTACCTGTAAACTATTCAACAAAAAATAAATAATCTTGAGTCAGCTTTTAATTTTAAGGTTTGAGACTTCTATCTATTTCCAGTAATTTACAATAAATAAATAGAGGAAAAGAAATGTAGTATAGGTACATTAGAAATTTAATAAAGATGAGGATGTTCCAATTTTTAGTTGTACTTACAATGAAAATTCAACATGGTTTGGTATTTCGAATTCGAAATTCGAATACAGTAAATGATACTGAAAAACGAAAAAAAGAATTAAACCGTTACATGATTAATGACAAATTAATTAACATGAATAAAAAATTGAAAAACATCGCGTGCTATAAAATACGTCAGTAGTGGCTAGTATACTGGTGACGTCATTTTGTTAATTGTTGTAGACCTTTAATCAAATATAGCTTATTTAATTACATACTGAGTTTAAAAAAATAAAAATAGTTTTATTTCAGAACTTGTGTGTATTATGTATTTGTTTAGATTTTATTACCAAAGTAGTTTATTTTCATAAATTATCTAAAAGTAGCTGTTACCCGCCCGCTTTAGGGCTGCCGCAAGAGTCAAGAATATATCAAACTTGTCTTGTATTGTATTAAAAATGTAGACAATATCAAAAACAAAATGCTCATGACATGATCAAAACAATATCAAAATAAACAAATCGGAAAACTTATCTTGTCAAGACCGCTTTTTTAAGATTGAAGTTGTTTTATGCAACAATATAATCTAGAAGACAGAAAGTTTAAATTACCGAATCAAAGTACTAAAATTGTTACTTTAAGAAATTTAAAGAATTCTAAATTGCATACTTAACTTTATAATTTGTATTTAATATGTATATATAAATAAATACTCCTCCACATAAATGTATATATATTTTAAATATAAATATAAATATAAATATAGAATCAACAGAAACAACTACTCCGAGCGCTAATATCCCTACCGGCATTGAATGACAGTGTTGATTCCGATGAACACTTAGACGAAGATATAACATATTTAAATAAGAAGGCATTGAAATCCTTTTTCGTCTAAATTTCAAGGATCACAGATCCCACATTAATTAATTAATTAATTAAAATATATTTTATTTTATTTTTATATTTAGCATTATTTACATTTAAAACATTGATAATTTAGATGGATGAGATAAATATCACCTATTCAAGAATAATCACGAACACGACAAGATTTCAATGTTCATTATTTTTCGATAAGATGATATTTTGAAAAATAAAAAAGCAGTAATTCATACTAATAATTTTTGTTTAGTTCAGAAACCTTTACGGGAGTGTGAAATTCATCGACCAAGTTTTATTGCAATGGGATGAATGATATAGGATCGCATACGGGACAAACAAAGAAACAAACATTAATTTTTAGACACCAGATTATATGCAACATTAAAAGCTTAAAATATGCAAGAAAAATGTCAAAATATTAACATTAAATAATAAAAAATCATAATTTTTATTCTCTATAAATTCAAAATAAACATACAAATAATAAATTACCCTGCAATAATTAACAATTATTTAACATTTTGTTACTCTTGTAATCGTAAACAATCAAATCACTCAAAATATTTTATAACTGAGGTAACTAGGCAGTATCAATAATACCAACCTTCGTCCTTATCATAAAATGAACCGCTAATATTAGAATTCGACGTTCAGCTATTGCTATTTTGGCCATGAAAGATATACCGTTTTTATGATTAAATTAACTACCCTACCGAACAATATTGTAAACATAGCGAAAAAATATATTATAACTAGATTTCAGGTAAAATATGCAATAACCAGTGGGAATAGGGTAAACATGTAAATGCATACAATCCGGTCTCTACAGCATTTAATTTAATATGTCAAAGTGTATTTACGATAAGTTTCAATTCATTAAGAAGTGTGTCTATCCTTCAAAATATTTTAGCTATGGCTATTAATTCATTAGATTGTCGCGGTAGGAGCGGTAGAGAATTCAATCCAGGTACAGCCTTAGGCTTGAGCATCATTTGTTCAACCTCCGGGTTAGATCATTAAATGAAGTCAAGGTGTCCAGTCATTCGATGATTCAACGAGGGTTCAAACACTTTTTTACTAAAAACGTAGAATAGCACGACGTTCATTTTCTGTTCATTGAAATTAAGTAATTACTAAGAACATTATTATGTAATCTTCAAACTATTTCCACCGTTGCCATAAATAAAACAAAAAGGTTCAAATGATGACTTTTTCCTGACAGGTTCTAATAGGATTATAAAAGATTGAATATTCTAAACAAAATATGTATATTTAGCATATATAATGACTTTTGTGTATGAAATCATTTTCAGATTACCTACATTATGCAAATTTCTTCGGATACGCTGCCCATGTGCAACCTTTCCAGGAAGACTACATACAAACAATAAATTAACAACAACAAAAGCTGTTTTGTCATTAATATTTGACGGTCTTTTCTTATTCATTAAAAAAAATTTTTTTTCAATCATCAACTTACCTTATTTTTAAAGACAATAGATTGTTTCAGACAATAAGTTACAGAACAATCATATTCTTGAATACGTTTGAGGTAGTCACTAATTTATAACGAAAAACACAAATATAGAAACACGTATCTGCTCAATTATAAGAACTTTGGGTTTCACGGTCGGAATCCATTAAATTAAACGGCTCTAAGTGAACAGTTAGGTTCAGACGTTTCGTCTGCAACTGCTACTAACATCAGTAGTGGTAGTGTGGTGACAACGTGGGCTGTAGCTGCCAAGACTTACATCTTCGCCCACGTTGTCATCGGAGTACCACTGATGATTTCAGCCGCAGCTATCGACGAAACGTCTCAACGTAACCGTTCATCGAGACCACGAATATTCACAACAAAAAAAGTATTATATTATATAAAAAAAGCATTTAATATAATGCGAAATTACTAACTTGAGCCTAATTATTACCTATACTTTTATAGACGTTACCAATCAATATCAATCATTTTTATACAACTTCATATGTTATATACAAAAACGTTCTCAGAAATACAAATATTACGTCATGACAGAATCATTAAAATCGATCCAGTAATTTTTAAGAATATTGCAGACATTAAAATTTATGACATACGTTTTTACTACTTCCTCATACGCTAAAACTTCTTTCATTTCTTATTTTACAATAAAATATAATAATTAAGTGAATTATTAGTAAACCAGAAACAAATAGTCGCTGTATCCACATACAAGATTTCTATATTTAAAAAAATGAGTAAAATTTATTAAAAAATAAAACCTTCCAGATATGATGCATGCTCGCGCACATACCTGAAAGCTTAAATATTAGAGGAACACAGCGAAAACAATAACTATTAAAATTTTGGCAATACCTGGGGGAGAATCCAATAATATATAATAGCCTCCATTGATTTATTTTTTAGTTTAGTTACCTTTGGGAACAGAACCCTAATAATTAATATTGGCATCCTAAATAAAACAAAAACAAACTTAATTGAAACGATTTTATTTGATAGTTAATTAAATACATAAAAATAATCAAATGAAATGTATGGCGCAGTTGATTCTTGAAGAAAATTACGAATTGTTCTCTGTTTGAATTTCTGTTTTTTCAGTTGTAGTAGTAGATTCTATTGGCTTGGTAGATTCTTCTGTTGTAAGTTGTACATCTTTTTGTACTTTTATTTTGAAAAGGGAATCGGCTATATTTAATTTCTTCTTGCACTCTTCATGATCTTCTGTATTCAGTAAGCACTCTATGACGTCAAATAATAATTCCTCACGTGTTCTAGCCACTTTTTCAAAATTCTCCCTCTCACGAAACCACGATAAAGGATTCAAATTAGGCAAATAATCTGTGTAGTACCGTGCACTTTCTCCGATTCGATTGGACATCAAGGTCTCTGGATGATCTTCCGATTGAGGCATGGAATTACCTTGAAAAAATCAAATATATCGATAAAAAATTACACTGAAATCTTAACATATAATAATACCAGTATCAGTGCAACAAAGGAAGGTGAACGAACATAATATTCTTTAGTATAGGAAGTTGTAGACACTTAGTGTAATTATTGATGATCTGACATGGTAATAATTCATATAAATTATTTTTCATAACGAACAAGCAATAGCGTTTTTGGTACAGAATCAAATAAACAATAGATAGATATTTCAATACACCTATCAGATATATTTTTCGGAAAATCTGTGATATAGGTACTTAAGTTTGTTGTAAAGGTTGTTTTACAGGAAGAAAGAGTGTATTAATAGCTATAGATAAACAATTACTATTTTACCCCAACATCAATTTTAGTCATAAACGTAAATTACTAAACGAGAGAAAAACAGGAATTATTTTACTTTTCCTGATTACACGATTATAGCATCTATTTATACAAACCTCAATAAATACGTTTAACCTATTCGTTTGAGACTTATTTATTCCGATTGCTACTTTTCGCCTTAAACGAAAATAATCGCATTTTAAAAAGATCATCAAAAATCACATGTACATTCTAAATAATATTTTAACGTCATTGTATTTATTTAATGATTTCATCTAATAAAAGTATTCCTACAACTACAATAATGCACAATCCAGGATACAGAAGTAAGAATATTATGTTTCCTATTACAGAAAAGAATAGCTTGCAACAACTTTTTCAGATATTGTACTTTAAATACATAAATTGTTCGGAAGAAAAATAAAGGAATGTATAATGGGTTGCATAATATATAACAACGTAAATATTTAAAATATTTTGCATGGAATCAATTATTATACCAAAAAAGTTATGTACTATTATAGTTTTAAAGCGACATTGACACAGGAACGCCAAATATTTTTATTTTATTATAAGTTTACATCGCTATTTAATACCTATTTACAATGGGATTCGTTCAAGACGTACTGAAGATGCTCAACTTTTACATAAAACTTTTGACGTTTAAAAAGTCCCTCGAAATTTAAATTTACTTAAAAACCTTTTGAAGGCCGTTGCGTCTTATAAAGGTAAATACAATTAAAAAACGTTATCCTATTTATGTAACGCAGAAAAGAATACAGTTTTCCAAAAAAACATCTATTTTTAACGCTCATGTATAGTTTTGTCGAAACATCAAAAAGTAAGAAACTTTCATATAAAATACAAAAACAAACAACTCACTTCTTACAATAGTTACTATTCACTAAAAAACCGTTCTAAGTTATTACAATTTTACGGTCTTTTTATCTAAAGTAAAAAAAAAAGATTCAGTAAATATTTGGTATCAATTACGTTATAAGTTTATAATTACAAAATGTAAATAAAACAAGACTTTAAACAATGAATTACTCTACAGACCATTTTGCTTTTGGAATACTAAACGTGATTGATTTATTGTTTATAGAAAATTTATTAACTTCTGAGTGTGTAAATATATTTATTTTCATTTCAAATATTATTAAATAAAAAGAAGAACGTGACAAGTAACAAAAATAGTTAATGGAACTGTAAATTTAAAAGCTAATCAACAAAAAAGGAATTGAATATAAGATGAAATAAATAACACCTATTTCCGGTTTGTAATCTGACAACGCACTAAAAGTTGCGCGTCGATTTCTATCTTTTTCATGAATCGTGCGGACACAAAGAAATTTATCATTCCCCATGGAATAATAACGAAATATGTTCAGAATCAAGAGACAACCCAATGAAACACACGTAGCTCTTAAATTTGTTACAAATACATGATAATAGTTTAGCTAATGTGCAATTTTTTGAAGAACTACAAGATACTATCAACAAGATGTGTTAAATAACTAAAGAAGTCCAAACGTCTATAACTCCTGAAGAATGGAAACTGAGTACTTCGTGTTATGATGACTTGCTATTTCGTGAGATCCTTTATTCAAAAGTATTCCTATTTCGCAAATTAACCTCTGCTTGCGCCAACTGTACAATTGAGATACTTTGTATTTGTTTCAGCTGTTATACCATTATCAAAAAGTATACGATTGATAGGTCACAATAATTTAATTTGGCCAAATGTTTTACTTCTAAACGAAGAAAGAGAAACGAAGTAATGTTCACTAATTTATTTATTTAAAACCCGACAATTGTTTCGGTCTTTGCCCATTATCAAGGGTAATACAATACTCAAGTAAATGTGTAACAAATGCTAATTAACCTAACTAAGTTCACTAAGTAAAAGTCGCAAATTTAGAAATCAAAAAGGAAATTATAGATAATTTAAAAATAGAGAATTACCAAACCGAACTATTGACAAGTAATTCACCCCTAATTATTAGGAAAATTTCCAACCAACCCGACTACTCCACAAGGTCTCAGGTATAAATAGTTAAGTGTAGCACTTTTATCTTCCCTAGTTTCGATTTTCAGCGCCAGTGCCCACACAACCATCTGTGGTGGGCCACCAATCTCCCAACGTTTCTTTTCTCCCCACTACTCAAGCCTCCCCCCTCCCAATCTAATCCTACTCAAGCCTTTTCTCCCAGGATGTATAACCTCCGGGTTGAGCTCCCATCTCGAGGAGGGGTTTTAGTCGATAGGCGTTACGGCGAATCCGACACTTATGTTATCAGGGGTGTTTTTTGAAGATTTCCTTTCCTCGAGAATAATTTAAAAAAAACTTTTATCTCAACACTACCTAGTCGTAGGGACGGCTGGGTGCCTTTCGGAGATTTTCCCGCTTCCCCGAAAACAAAAAAGTCTTTTATCTTTAATACAGAAATTATTTTAAATAATGGCGTTACTTCCAAAACAAATTTGTAAAGAAAGAAATAAATTTGTGAAACTAAACTCAAACTGGTTTTTATATTCATGAAATCATATGATGATCATGATCACCTACATCCTATATCAACATTGTAACAGCTGTAAATAGTAGTTGCGTGTAACATGCATATACATAATCTATCTACCTGAACACGTTGAGAGCTTTTACTAATAATAGAATTTGCAACTTGTTTTTATCTGAATAACAACAACCGTTCGGCATAACCATTTATCATTCAGATTTCTTCTTCGCATTCTGTTTGATGCTTATAACTGTAGCTACTTTAGTCATTTTGGATAAAATTATTTTTGTATTCTTTTTTAATTTTTGCCACATAATCTAAAACTATGGTAATTAATAATACTCATTATATCAAATATAACATAGATTTCTATTAATCGTTATATTATGAGAACTTCAACAAGGTTTAGGTACACTAGACAAACGGATAGATACTTTAATAAAAGGATTTATGATCATAGAAAAGTTCCAATCAAAACAACAACAAAAACGTAAAAACGTGTTAGTCAAGTAATAAATATAATAAATTACATATTGTTCTTATCCTTAAAATTGTAATTCTTCATATAGTTGATTGTGTTGGGTTTTACTTGATGAAAGCTAATTTTAATTATTTTTTAATTAAAATCAACCAAAACTTTAAACTTTCACACATTTATTTGAAAATACACGACTTTACAACATTTTTTCGCCTAACAGAAACACATCTTTAAAGTTTTGTTTGATTTTAATAAAATAGTTAAAACTGTATTTAAAAACATACGATAATCATTAGTATATAAACACAACTGTACAAACTTTTATCATCTGCAAAAGCTATCGGATGGTAAAGTGATAAGTGTAAATATATCAGTGTGATATTAATTATTGAATTAATTTGTACCCACTACAGATTACCTTAAATTAATGAGGGGAAATTTGTTAAGGCCGCTCTAACCGAGAATCGAACCCGGGGCCTTTGGCTTTAAGCGCCAGTGCTCTCATCACTAAGCTACGAAAAGTGATGTAGCTACGAGAGGTGACGTAACTTAGTGGTAAGAGCATTGGCGCGTAAAGCCAAAGATCCCGGGTTCGACTCTCGGAGAAGGCGTGATAGCAGTAACAAATTGTTCTTCATTAATTTGAGGTAATCTGTAGTGGGTATAAATTAATTCAATAATTAATATTACATTGATGTATTTAAAATTTACCCCTACTATAAATTCTTCAAATATTTCAATATTAATTATTAAAATGATTGTAGCTGATAATATACAATCGATTGTCTTCCAACTATTTATAGTCTTTACTGATTTTAATATGACTACAGGAATTTCAACAAATAATGATTAACTAACAAACTTTGAAGTTATGTATCACTAACGTCGTGGTCAACATAGTCAAATTTACATTGACGTCTTTAAAAGATTAACAATTTTCGTGTTATTTCTGAAGTAATATTCTGACTAAAGTAGAAAGCTTTATGAATGACAGTAACGTCCATTCCTTTTACCAACACCCACTTAGGAAATTTTAATGTGTACCATGAGAATATTTGTTTTGCTACAACAAAAACTCTTATCGTGGAATTATTAACAATGTAGTACAAAATAAATACTTATTTAGCAAAATATGCCATAGAAACTATTGAAATATTTAAAAGTATTCAATGTTTACAATGCACTTAATCACAGATTCAATATTTACCAAAAAATACAACAAATACAATTGAATATTAAAAAAATCAGACACGAATCATGGTAATCTGTGCAACACAAAATACTCAACTGATGAAATTCGACTTCGATAATTGAAATAATAAAACTTAATTAATTATTGAATAACGAAGCCACCAGACAATACTCCTAGATAAGTTCAGGGATTTAATTATAAACTGGCTTTCCAAGGAACATAATTAAATGAGAAAATGCAATCTAGAAGTATGTATAATTGAAATTTTATCCCTTTTCAACGAAACATTCATATTTTTATGAAAAGAAAAAAGTAAAAACTGAAGAATCATCAATTTTTTTTCACCTCTTGAAGATTAAGTTACAATTGAGAAGGTTGTCAGGACAAACTTCCCAACCGCATCAAGAGGTTCACAACCCTAAAAAACAATAATGACACATACTCCTGGTACATCCAGTTTTTCAATTAAAACCCTAAAAACACTTAGGAATACATAGAATATTTTCCAGAATTGTTAACATTAACTTCGCCTTAAAAAATTATTCTCTCCCTTGACAACACCAGTTCATAATTCTTTATAGTTTATAGTGAAAATACGTATGTAAATAATGGGCATAAACTTCCATTTAACTAAATTATACCAAACACGTTAGTTTAAATCCAATGCATTCATTCAACTGCGTAGTATACAAAAGGTAATTAAAAGTATAGATAAAAAGCGACCAAGAAATGAGAATAGTAATGATACATAAACACATATGAATTTATGAGTTATTAATTACAGTTGCGTTACTTCCTGTTTCTGGCTCGCAGCAATGTACGCTTACATAGGTTTTCTAATGATAAACTAACTATGATGATTCTTTACTTTCTTGTCATATTAATTGTGCATTCTGAAAATTAAAATTCAACATGGCTCAATTCTAACAGGATCTTTAATTTTTGTATATTAGTATTATGTATCTAGCAATAATAAACACAACAATATGGTTTTATTATTAACATAATTGTTATTCTGTGTTGCGAGGGATTTCCCCAGAGCATTTCTAAATCTGCTCTTACTCGGATTTCCCAGGATACTTAATAAAATTAATAATATTATAATACAAACATCAAGGTCATAATAATGTTGTTTAGAAAGACAAAAGACGAAATAAAGAAAAGAACTATCAATAACGCTTACCTATTCCAGCTAACAATGAAAAAACAAACAGGAACTCTATCACCATTTTGTATGATGCTGAATGCAACCTTTAAAACTAAAAAGTTACTGTGTCGTATATTAAAATTAGGGTAAATATATAGCCTTTTTAGAAAGAGATAACACCGTTCAAAGGAATTCTGATAAACTACAATCAAATGAGTTTTAAATCACCTTTTAAAGTCAGTAACTTCAGGTAGAGAAAATATTTACAAAGGAATATAACATTCCAGTAACTCTTTTTTATCAGCAAGCAGAAAAGTGCATTCACAGGTATATTTTAACTTATTGCGACTATCTTAAATGCACTTTATAATACTATACTTAAATATATCTGACAATTTCTTTGGATAAGAAAAAATATATATAAACATTTCCTCAACCATTTTTTCATTAAAAAAGTATAAATTACAATAAACAAATTTTAGTTTTTGTAAAAGATGCAAAAAGTTTTTTTGAGTTTATTTTCCACTAAAGATCTAAAGAACATTTCCGCATTATGACACATTAATTATTATTCCCTACTCAGTTAAAAATATAAAAGCAATCCTCCTTTCCTGACATGTCTATTTATTATACTATTAATATTTATACCACTTTAATATCTTATTCACAATTAATTTTTAATTTGTGAATAAAGATAGGATATTTGTTATCGAAAATAAATTGTACAATTTCTTAGGCATCTGCAAGTGTCGTATACGTTTGTAAAACTCAGAAATCTAGGTTTACACCACATTAAAATATCTGTTAGTTAAACAAGTGCCTTACTAAGGTATCTACTTGTTCATCTGAATTGACGACGCAGCTTGTACACCTTATAGACACGTAAACCAAAAACATATGAAATGCCTCAGTTCACACTATGTATCAATAGGTGGCGATACACTGCATCGATTTGATATTATATCAACTTGTTTTCAAAAAGCTCCTTCTCATTTGATCGGTAATTTATCGAGACCGCTTATGGCATGCTGATGAATTCTAATTATATCGAAATCGCAATCCTCGTCTGATAATGTTGTCGTAGTTGCCGTGGTCTTTCAAGGTTAATCCAGATCTGCGATCTCTACTGACTACAGCAGCAGTAATATCTCCTGAAGATGTTGTCCGTGCGTGGCGACGAAACGTCGAGGATTAACCTTGAAATACGACGGCCAGAACGATGGTCGCGAAAGCTTGAACCAAATAGCCACGTCTGATAGTTTCGATAAATTACTAAGAAAGAACTTTTTTGTAAAGAAAACTCTTTGAAACTTTCAGTTAATTTTTATTGAACTTTTTAACAAGTTTCGACCTACAAGGCCATCTTCAGAAGAAGGATTAATAACTAGATTACAACTATTTGGTCTTAAATACCAAAAACTTTTAGGGTTAAGGTAGGGGAGGTTAATACTTTACACTCGTTCTGACAATAAGAGAGTCGTAAACATAGAAAATGTATCAAAGTTTCAAAAAGTGTTTTATTTGCAAAAAATATCAGTATGATTAACTTTCATATAGCAGAGGTCAACTCTATCGATTTTTTCAAGAAAGTACTTATACTGTTCTTAATAATAATTCTTAATTGTCAGAATAATATATTAGTGAATTATTAAATGGTTTTCGTAAACCTATTTTCTTACATTAAGTTAAAATGAAAACACTGGTGCTCTAAAATCCAACAAAAATGTTTTTACTGAAGAAATGAAAGACATAACTCAAGTGTGACAGACCTATCAACATTCAGTCAATCAGATCAATTCGTAAGTCACCAGAGACTGCAGATTTTCCATCAGTCGACTGTTTCATCGATTACCTAATCAGAATGAGGATATTCGTAAATGCGCACATATGTTAATTCCAAATCAGCTCATAAAATGTCTAATAAGTAAGAACGATACTACAACCCATAGCAAGACACAAAATAATGGATGTTTTCAAATCGACAGAGTAGAAGCAAATTTTCAAATTACTAAGTTTAAGTAAGGTATAAAAACTATTATTCTGTTTATTGACATCCTAGTGCAATCCCAAAATTCGTAAAGATGATCTTAGGTCTTTAGATGAGATTGAACTATTATTTATAAAAGAAAAAGACTCACTTGCTAAACTTTCATAACATATTTATTAACAATCTGACAATTATTACTCGGTCATTTTCAATGAGTTGGTACAGTCTTATTAAAGCTAATATAAAAACTTTTAGTGTTTCATTCCCACCAGCTACTCGTGCTGGTGGGCGGGCAGTCCCTCCGACCTACACTATAGTGCAAAGGGCATCAGGCCCTCTTCAGCCTCCTTTTAGGAATCGTGGGAATGGGAGGGTGGTGTGTGGTGTGGTTAGGGCGATAAAGATGAGATGGACAAAATGAAGATAGAAGAGAAGTGAAAGATTATTAATTAATATTTGGGAGGACGATGGTTCAATTTGAAATCTATTTGCCTTGATCCAACTATTCTGTGGTTTTCTTAGATCATATACGTAACACATGGGCTGAAAAATCTCAAGCCTAACAAAGAAAACACGTTTTTCTTTGTTCAAAATTTTCTGGTGTTCCTGGTTCCGCCTCATTTAGTCGTCCACTGTGTTCTGCATCATCAGTGTTTCTATGTAACGACCACGATTGAAGTTAGTCTAGTTTGTTTCAGTTGTTTCCGATGGAGCAGAATCTCCACAACACTTATAATGCCATTGCTCATTGCTTCGCTTGAACGGTATCTTTTTCCATCATAGTATGTTATATTTAGTAAAAACACGAAATTGTTTTTAATCCATTGTTTCGAAAATAACAAAAGTAGCGTCACTCTTACACTCTTAGCACAATAACTCACAAATTAATGAATAGAATATCATGAAATTTTAACATTTTAGTACTAACCTAAAAAAGTGAATGCAATAAAACTAGCACCATCTATGTGTTAGTCCCGGGACTTTTTAGCCCATGTGTTACAGTCTCTTGAATTTCGTCTTTTTCTCCCTAACCACCACCATCACCTACTCATTCCACGATTCCTTGAGGAAGGTGAAGAAGGTTTTCTGCCCTACCAACATCGACTAATGAGAATAAAACACAATATTTTTTAAAAATTTACCATGATCATAAAATCGTTCATGCGCATCTATAGCCCTATGCGAACCCGCAGTCTTGCCGTTTATTCTTCAGCATAATTAAACATGTACGATGATTTGAAATCAGCCAATTTAATCAAACTATCTACTATGCAAGTACTCCTGAAATACCTTCCGAACGTTGGATGTCATTATTATGTTATATTTGCCATCTCTAATTACTTCTCTCGCTACTGTAAATACAAATTCCACGTGAAAGAAGTCGCGTGCAAGACTAAGCGCGCGTGAACAATTTTTTGTAGGCCGACTACAATCGGTCGACAATTTTGTATCTGGCTAAACTACAGCGAAACGTAAATGTTTAAAATCGAAGCTTAAACAACCATGATAACTTGCGCAGTAAATATAAGTAGTTAAGTTTGCATAAATAATGTTTTCAATTTTTTCTACTTCCCAAAATATTGAGTCTTAATCACTAGATTGCAAAAATAATATAAATTAAAATTACAGTTTAACAAAAAACGAAAACTAATTTTAGCATCAAGTCTCTCACCTCACGTCACATTAATTAATACGTTTATACTATTATTCATCAATTTTAAGTTAATTATTCCATGAAATTGCGAACAAAACTGTATAGGTATTATTTTCTGTCTTATTAGTATCGCAAAAAAATATGTTCTCAGTCAGTATTCTGTGGAAACTGCAAGACTTAGATGGCGATTTCGAAATCTTTGGTACTAGTATCGCGTGTGGTCAACCAAGTTGCTTTCGTTCAACTTTGACACTGAAACAATCCCAAACGTAAAAAATGTAAAAATGTGTTCGGATCTGCCCTAGGTAGCTTCCTAATTTATAAGATGCTCGGCTTGCCACGCTGGCGGCCCACGTTCGATTCCAGACTGATGCAATACTTTTTTACCTTGTTTAATGATTTTCATTTTGTGAATATTAATGGCACAGTACCTCTCCAATGATATTAATATTGAAAAAACGTAACGATGATTATTATTTTTAGTATAAATGTTTGTACAAATTGTACCACAATTTATGTGTGTATATTATATTTAGTAGACAACTACTTCAAAGAATATAGGTACCTAATTTACAAAATAAGACTACAATATGGAATGCCTACGTAATACAAATTGTCGTATTATCGACGTACCTATACATACAAAAACACTTTATTGTTAAATTAATATTCCAGAAGTATTTGCGCACTTAAGATATCATATTCCCATATAACACTTACTACTATAAACTATTTTTAAATATGTAACGTTTTATTTAAATTAAAATAGTTCTCACACATATTTTCTTAACAAACTGGTTTATTTACGAATTATTATTACGTAACTATTGTTATTTCAACTGGAGTAATTAAGAAAAAGGTGATCACAATCTCCTCCCAAAAAACTTGAGGCGTTTTTTTCTAAGAATAACTAATAATAATTTATAAAAAGTTTGGCGCTAATTGTAGATTGCAATCTAAATCCTTTTTATATTAATATGATGGGAATTTTCTTTTCGCCTACTTATATTTCGTCGAATAATCCACGATTTTAAACACAGCTTTACATGATTACTAGCTTTCAGTCTGTTAGTGACATTATAATTGCAGCAATTATTTTAAAAGCATTACTGCGGCAACATCATTATTATGCATAGACTTAAATCAATTATTAATTAGAATACCTTTTATTATGCAAATTACTCTTTTTTATTTTTAAAATTGTTATTATTACATATTTATAAATAATAAATAAATTGTAGTGTAGTATAGTATTCCATAAATTTGAGTTTATTAACTCGATAAAGTGTACCTTTTTGTAACTCTTAAGAGCCGAAATTCAGATTGAATAAATAAAATCAAACTTATGGAATACACCGAGTGTTTTACTAAACCATTGGAAGTTAAGATACTGAGTGGTAATCGTTTCCCTTTATTCGCCTACTCCAATTACCTTTGAAATTCCACTTTGAAGAAATGTACAAAACCTTTCAACACAATTTTAGACTTTATGAACTTATAGAGGTATAGATTGATAGTTAAAACTACTAAAATAAACTTTAAGATCTTCAAAAACATTTGTATTAAAATTCACTGATATCTCAGCATTGCAAAAATAAATACTTTAAAAAATGTGCCCTATCTCTTAAAATATTGATTCTATATAATCCAGCATTCGCAGGTATATAGTGTACCTGGGTATCTATACAATGAATATAATGTTTGGTAGAATAACTTTAATTTTTTTTAATTATAAGCAATCTAAAATAACAATTACAATGGTTTTCCTATCATGTGTTAGTTCCTTAACTAATGGACTGATTTTTATATCTGAGGTTTGACTTTGAAGAGCTTTTTATTCCCTACAACTTGATTATTCATAAAAAATAATATTTTTCACAGAAAATGAGAGATATCAATTTGCCGCTCTAATTTGTTTATAACAAAGTTTCCTCACCACTTTGCTTGTTTCTAAAGATGAAAGTCCTTAAACAATCCTCAAACAACACTTTTTCAGAGTAAATAATCTAATTTACCTGATCTATACGGAAGGAATTATTCTTATCATTTTGCATGGTCGGTTAAACCTTTACCTATACTGTATGCATATGCTTAAGGAATAATTTACCAACGATCGAACTATTCTTAAAAGTTCAAATTATCAAAAATCGATTGATACATGTATTGTAAAAAAGAAGAATTTCTTTTAAAGTTAAAAAACATTAGATAACTACTAAATCTTTTTTAACTATTTATATACTTTTTACAAATCTAAAATTTTACGTAAGAGGTATTAAACAATTAAAAAAAAATCAAAAGGTATTCGATTTGGTTTGCGATGATACCCCAAAAATAGAATTATATAAACATGTAAAAGCTCATTATTCGTCTGAGATTGACAGAACTAATTATTAGTTATATAATTAAAAAAATAGATATAAGTAGATTCATAGCTTAAAATGCGTTTGAATTAAATAAAATATGTTTACGTCTAGTGTGTAGTAATAATGTAAATATTTTCTTGAACTTGACCGAAAGATGACGGTATGATAACCCGTTACCCATTGGCATGAGCTAAACAAATTAATATTCAATCAGATTCGCAAATGATAATCTGTAATAAGCATTTACCAATATTCGTTTAGTTCTGCGAATCTTTTTATACCAGGAATATATTGCCGGTAGTATTAATACTAGTAATAGTAACTGCTTTCTCGCTACCCTTACCATAATTACCACTTATTATTATTATATATTTAGGTAGGTAAACATAATCTTCGGTATTCTCCGGTGTTAATCGACTGGCGAATATATTACCTGTATAAGGAACATCACCAACGCAAAGAAAACAAACAAAAGTTGTCTAAGATAATGAGAAGTTGTATTAGTGCTTCATCAACCATGTGGAAATTTATCTTCCCTATTATTGTACTTGCAAACACCGTCCGATCCAGCGATCCAGGTAAGATACAAATTAAAAGAATTTTAATATTAAACTTCTTTTAAAAGTATACTATTCTAAAAAGATACATTGATTAAACCTAAACCGGTATTTATTTCTAAAACAAACATAATAATTTAATGCGTTTTTTTATCAACCGGATTCAGAATTTCCCATTATAACTTACACTAAAGAATTGTAATTGCATACTTTAAAAGTAATTATTTTATTGTTTTTACTTCAATCAGTTTCTGCTATTATTATAACATTTTAATTTGTTTACGTTAGGTGCAATATATGAAAAGTATAATTTAAACCAATTTACATACACATTCATACATGTTTTACAACAATATATAAATATGAAACTTCAAAACACGTCATCAAATTATCGTATAGCTGACCTTGCATGCATCATTTTAAGTAACTCACAGTTATAATAAGAAGGTGCAATCTTATTAGAATTTTAACTAATCTATAACTAATTATTACCAACCTAATTTATCAGATTTTTCTTATTAAAAGTTTACCTAACCATCCAGTATGGTAAGAAACATTGAAATTTGATCTAAGCTGATCACTGATCAAAATAGTTACCTATTTATTTTACATAAAATGAAAATATCTTTACATCTGACCAATACTAACAAGTAACATCAAAATTTATTCGTATAGATATGGAAAGCAATATCAAGGTTAGTGTTAGTAAACATAATATTTTACGAAATATGAATATGAAATGTTGCTTTTACCATAAATCACATAAGTGATCAGTTATAAATTTTATCAGTAAATTAACATTTGAATAAATTATTTTCCAATGTAATTCAACAAGTATAAAAAATATCATTGAAGAAAGGTTTCACCAAAGCTATAAACAAAACTGTATAATATACATCTACATGTATATATATGTATAGGAATATTCCTGTTTATTGCAATCAAATGTCAACATGTAGCGGATCTACATAGGTACCTACAGTTGTTCTCTATATCACATAAAAAGTCTACAAAACAAATATTTTACACATGTGAAACTTCTAATGACACGTTAAAAAAAGCATCCCATTTCATTTAGATCATAACAAAAAACATCATCGTCATTTAACGTCTATCGTAAATCGAACAAAAATATCTCAGAGTTACCATATACTTTTATTTACTTTACCTTTATTACTTTCTGCTAGAAACATATTTAAAAAATGTTTGGCTATTATATCGGTGATGTATGTTTAAGTTTAGCGGTTTATTAGACTGTTTAGAATGTTTCCATATATTTACATAAGTTTGAAAAATACAGAAAAATCATTAACTTCAAGTTTAGGAGTGTTATTTGTTGTGTATCGAAGAAACATAGAAACTAAAAAGCCAATGCTGTTTCATTTAATATAAGAAGATTATAATTTGATTAATTTATAATTTATTTATGAGCAGTTACTACAAAAGTATTTACATTGAATTATAAACAAAATTATTGATAATGATATGGTCATACTCGCGCTGTATTTTTTCGTTTTAATAATATTAATAAAGTATGCTCACTCTTAAATTACACTTTTATTTCAAAATTTAAATATATAGCCATGTCACTTTCTGATAAAATTATTTTAATTTAATAAATCATTATCAAAAACTCGCACAGCAACTGCTTCCATCAACTTATTTCATAACTTCTAATAGACCGCCAATCTTAAATTACTTTGTATATGAGCAAAAACGATTAGTACAATATATTTTGACAATTTTATATTAAGGAATATTATACTAAACTACTTATATATTTAAATATTTTGATTTTAGTTAGGCTTACTTAGGTTGTCGACGACGATACACAAAATCCAATCTCCATTCTGCACGTAAACACAAACAAGCAAAACACAGCACAAAGTACACGTTGTTATAACATATTCACATTTTTAATATTTTCTAATATATCTTGTTGTTGAATCCCATTTTAGGGGACGCAAGACAAAACGAAGTGAATGGAGATCAGGGTTTCGCTTATTCGTTTTCAGGAAATAGTCAAAACCCTTCAGCAATCCCCTTTGGATTTCCCTACTTCCCTGTATATAATTTTAACCCGCTATTTTCAGATTATTTCGACAACTTGAGACGGTTCAATGACGAATTAGCTGCAAAGTAAGTTAAGGGACCCTATCCCCAAAAAGTTTTTCTCTTTTGATTGCAATTGCAATTTTGAGGTAGGAAACTAGACAATTATTTTAAAAATTATATAAATGAAAGTTGTTTCTTGTAACTTCACAGTGTGGCGAAATAATTATTGTAAGAATTTAGTGAAACAACAAACATGTTTTGTTTTTCTGCTAATAATTTTAAACCGATTGTTAATTCTCGGGCTTGATTAATAAGGAGCCTTAATCAACGATCATCGGCGATGTCAGAAAGTCCGAGAATTAACCATTAACATACATCAACGATGGTCGCGAAAGCTTGAATCAATTTGTGATTTTTTAACTAATGAATCAATGAACGGTATGAAATTTTTTAACTTTACATTCCAATAAAGCATAACATAAATGCATAAGTATATAAAATAAAAAATTCTTAATCTATACATCTACACATATAAATAAAATTGGAGTGTCTGTTTGTTATATTAAAATAACCACTTTTTACTAAATGCAAATGAATGTATACACGGTACATGTTCCAAAATAACATTTTTTTAAATTTATGTCTGTCTGTCTGTTTGTTCCGACTAATTTCTGAAACGGGTGGACCGATTTTGACGGGACTTTCACTGTTAGATATATATATTATTAATAATAATAAATTTCTAAAATAAAAGTAGCCTAAGTTACTCCTTATTACATTAGCTATCTACCAGTGAAAGTGTCGTCAAAATCGTTTCAGCCGTTTCAGAGATTAGCCGGAACAAACAGACAGGCAGACAGACAGACAGACAGACAAAAAGTGTAAAAGCGCCTTCCGCCACTTAATATAACAAAGGCTGCCTGTAACGCGGGCTCAGAACGCACGGGCGGGCTATTGCTAACGGTTGTGTCTCAACGACTTCGTTTAAAATTTTAAAAATAACTTTTTTGTTAAACTCCGTGCGGACGAAGTCGCGGGGACAGCTGGTATACCATAAATAAATCTGATCAAATGATAAGTGGAATAAAGAGATAGGTATCTATAAGTTCTTAATTTTTTTAAATATAAAAATAAAAAGAATGGAAAATTATCTTGAGCCCATTCATATATTTAAATTTAAACCTTTACTGAAATAAACTTATCTAATAATAAAGCAAAACACTAAGAGATATGATTTGAATGCATCCAACAAAAGATATTAATTAAAATAATCATTAGTTACGTTACTATAAATTGGTTCATAACTTTCTGTGGCAATCTTCAAGTTGGAAAATCATTTTACTTTTAATAAGCTATCATTACATCTATTTGATTTTCATCAGCAACATTTCCTAGTGCAAGTTCTTCAAAAGGCTCATTGTCATATTCATATTCGGCTACTGCTAATGGTGGTAGGGCTAATTCTTCTGCTTCTTCTCTATTTCCTATATTAAAACCTAAAGAAAGGTATTGTATATGTTGTTACGATATTTACGAGGAAAAGCAATCTCAATAAAATATAATATTTGTAGTATCGGAAATAACATACATACTGCATCTTCATTCGCCAACCCTGGAAATATTCCAAACTTAGAATCTAGATTTAGTGATGGAAACGAAGGTGCAGCATCCGCCACAGGTTTTATTGGAAATGGACAAGTTCGTCAAACAGCTTCAGTGTATCCACAAAATCCGGTAAGAGTAACAAAATTGTAGAAATAAGGAGCTGTGGTCTAAATGAACAGTTAAGTCCAAATGTTCATATAGACTACAACACGTTGGCGTGAATCATAATTCCGCTATGGATGCCTATATTCTTATAAAGACATTTATTTTACACAACTTATTTTCGTCGTTGAAATAAATATGTACTTGTATATTGATTGTAAAATATCTAATGAAAATTATTTACTTATCTGCTTTTTTTATTCTAGGGTGCTCCAAATGTTAACACTAGATTCGGAGCTGACACAGGCAAAGGAGGGACGTATGGAGTTTTCACCTCTAGTTATAGCGAAACTGTACCAGATAAGAGTGGTAAACCTGTGACAAGGCAAAAAGCTTCCACTACAGTCAATGATAACGGAAAAGTCTCAAGTTATTCTGTACACAATCCATAATCTTTTAATTATTAATTTTGTTTGTACGTAAAAAATAAACATATATTTGCATATTTTATATTAATTTATTTTGATTTTACATTATCAGCTATAATATTCCGTCAATCTAATGGTAAAATTTTATTATCTATGCCGAGCCTTTTTGGAGAATCAGTCGATCTTTGTTGAAAATTTAATGTATTCGAACTTTCGAAAACATTCCAAGTTATTGGTTTTGGTTGCCGGTATATTGGAGAATTCTGAACTACCGGGTCGCGATTGTTTTGATTATTATAATTTATTGGATATGGATTGTTGTGATCAAAATCCTCGCAAGTACATACTGATGTGTCGGTCAATATAGGTAAATTTTCATCCCCAATTCTGTTCATTAGGCGTTGAAAAATATTATCACGATTTAAACCCCTGTAGGCATAAGTTTGATGAGCGGGCTGTTCATAACTTGGAGTTTTATAATATGAAAAGAGATCTGCAAATGAAGTGCTTCTATATCTTCTAGTTGTTGGAGATTCCAATATACTGGATCCAAAGAGAGGAATATAAACTTTTTCTGTTACTGGTGGACGCTGATCTGTTAAATGAGGGGAGTAAGTGTTTTTGTTACTCCTGGGACTAGAATTGTAAGAAACACCTTTCGTCCCAACAATAACAGGCACATCCGGAACTTCAACAAAACTTTTTTCAGTTATATTTTCAGGGTTAGTTACAACTTGCACTACCACATCAGGTTTTGGTACATTTCGTACAACGGTTGTTTTACCCTTTTGATTACATTCGGTAGTAAGGCACACTACAGTCAACGGTTTTATGTTTTTATCTCCTTCACCATCTTGTTGATTAACTATAAGAGGTGCTGGTTGAGTTTCAACTCTCCTTTGGCCAGAAGATGGTTCCCCGGCATAAGTGCCTTTTTGTCCAAAATCTAATTTAGAAGACACTTGAATAGCAGAAACTGCAAAAGAAGAAATGGAAGTGTTATTAACGATAAGTTTTGAAAACAATTTCGATTCACTAACCTGAACAGAAATAGAAGAAATAGAAAAACAGGAGTGTCAGTAAGGAGTTCATGTTTAGCACGACAGTTGACAAATCAGACTATCACTTAATGTTCTAAAAGATCTTTCGTGGCCATTCAAATAAGCTAATTATGTCTTTCGTCATTTTGATATGCCTGGTACCCGCAATTCCAGCTCAAGGTTATATACATTATGCCTTCAGGCAATTGCATGATTTGATTTTTTACTAGCTTCGAGATCTTGAATGCCTTGAGATTAAATATAGTCGTTTTAACAGACGGAAAGAAAACAATTCTTTATTATGTTTAGGAGTACCTATACATTTAAAGTAGATGAAGGCCAGCACACATTTAAACTAAAAAGTGGACCCTATAATTATGTAATCATTGTTATCACCAATTAATGAATTCATCTGGCATCTTCCAGAAAAGTATCATACATATGAATTAATGAAAGCTCTTGCTTTTTACTGACATTTTATAAAGAGTCACTCCTATTGAAATATGGACTAAATTTCTAAAAACTGAACTCTTGTCTTGAGATTTTTTAGCAACACAAACCTGAATTGCTTAAATTTTTTGGGGGTTGTGTAGCTCTTAACTTTCACTATTAATTTTGATACACAACTTCACGGGCCTTCCTGTTTACTCTTAATAATCAAGTCTAACATTAATCAAATACAGACAACCTTCCAAACTATGACGTAACCTTAAGAAGTGTACAACTCCAACAAAATAATTTGAAATAATTTTTTCAACCCCTTCCGGTTTGAATCGACAAACTCCTTTTAACTAGATATGTACTTTTCTTTTGAGGAAAATGGAATAAACATACAAAATTTCAAGAAAATCGAATGACTCAAGTTTTTGGGACTCCAGCCGAATGAGAAGTGATGTTATGTAATAGTGAGAAATTGTGATAGATATCTTGCATATTTATTTAACTTTGCCTCTGTATCTATATAAAATCTCTGATTAACGCAATACAAGTGATAAACTAGGTCTAAGCTGTAAAGATCTCTGAGGTTACTTCTCAGGAATTAGCTGTCATAGACAAACTCAAAAACTCAGTTGGCTCTGACTTGATCTCAGTACTAAACAATTTGTAAAACAATATTTCATTATTAAATTTCTAAAAGCCTGTAAAACCACTTAATGAATACCTGTTGCTATATTATTGGAAATACAGATCAAATAAAAATATGTTCCCGGAGTACTAAAGCAAGCATTCATTAGTTCACTTTTTAAAAAAGGAAGCAAACATCACATAAGAAATTATTGGCTTATTGCTTTATTTATAGAATAATGAAGGTTTTTGAAATGACCGTTGTAGATAGACTATTAAAGGTGGTATTGCCTTAGATTTCAAACGTCTAAAACAAATTTATAAAAGCGAGATAAATATTAATAAACCTTTTTCTTTTAGTTATTTCTGTTTAATATTATTGAACAAGGTAGTCAGGTTGATTCTCTTTGATTTCAAAAAAGCGTTTGACTCTGTCGATTTGTTAGTGCCAATTTGCTTTATTGGATAAATTGTTATTTAAGAGGAAGAGAATTATTATTCATGCTCCTAGAAGATTCTATACCAACACATACATGCATAATTCATCTCACAAACAATCATAAAATCACAAATTACGTTACACAGCTAAATAGGACATAAGGGTCCTATAACTGCTTGAGGTTTTATTAGCAATTGTTATAAGCGAAACAAAGCGAATAGTCGTGAATATCCACACTGCTATAAATAAATTTAAAAAAATAGATAAACACCGCCCTAATTTTATTTGTAAATAATTACTGGTTATTGTAATTATTGATCTAATTGCATATACGGTGGTAAGCGTTGGTCAAAACATGAGAGAGTCGAGCATCAAACTTCAGACTGCTCCATTATTTAAACTGTTAATTTTAAATATACAGTAGAAACTCGATTATCCGGCCCTCAGTTATACGGATTCGCAATTATCCGGACTACCAACCGCGAGCAATTATATGTACCTACAAGTCGAATTTATGCAAGCACGAACGTGTGAACCAAATTAAACTTATTATTTTATTTCATGATTACCAAAAGCAAATTACCAGATATATATTGTAAACAAACTATTCGTGCATACGTACCTACCTAAATATTTTATTGCATGATTAAGTCTGCTGTATTTTAGTATGTAGTACATACGTATGTAATCTAAAAAAATATGTATGTACATACATAAATAAGTGCATACATGGTATGTTGGAAAATGTATCTCTTAGTAATTTCTTAATAAACATTGATTTTCGTTCATATGTATTTGTTGTTTTTAATAAACACATAACATTATGTACTACATACACAAAACCCGCTTTTCTTCATACATTTGATTATCCGGATTTTCGATTATCCGAATGCCTAACGACAACAATTAGTCCGGTTAATCAAGTTTCTACTGTACTTAGATATGCTCTCTCAGACGTTTTAATAGGAAATTTCATGTCATACGAAAATGCTCCCTCTTCTCCTGTCTAGCTTAGTTTTCACAGGGGACGTTAAAAAAGGTATGTACATGCAGGGCCGTCGAGAAAAAAATCGAGTCCGATACTGCAAAGTAACCGACCTAAATCCGCTTCACAAAATTAATTAATACAATAATATTTATGATTTTTTTTTAATTTTTAAAATCTCTCTGGAAATGTAAAAACCATCATAACTTTTAAGATGAATTAAATTTTGACATAATATGAATTTGAAGTTTAAGAAATTCGTAGCAAAAAAAAAGTTAATCAATATGACCATCATATGGTGGCACTATGAGTTTTTGGTATTTTTATGAGTAGATCGTATCTAATATCCTGATAACATATAAAAAATTCCATCTTGCGCTCTATATAAAAAAAAAGGTCAAATATATGTCAAAATAAAAAGTCTAATTATGATTAAATATAAATGCAACCTGTAAGCACTATGATTTTTTTATAAGTTTTGGATTAATGAGACCCAATAATTTATTTCAAAAAGTCGCTTGCCAAAAATATTTATATTTTATTGAAAATTTTGGAGCACCCCTAATTTGTCGCCAGTCGTTTAGATCTAATGTTGCACAAAATGTTTTGAAATTCGTTTCTTATCAGGTCGATAATATCAAGACTCAACGAGCCGATAAGTTGGGGAAAGATTTTTTCTTTTTTGACCATTACTCAAATGAAATATCACCTCAAAATGCATTCATAATTCCCGGATTAGGACATTTTGAATTTTTTCCATAGAAGAGGTGAGTCTTCAAATCTAGCAAAACCCTTTCATTCCTTTATTTTACTGATCTACTTTATTGTTGTTATTACCATATCCTTAGAGCACCAAAATCCAATACGCCCGAATATCAAAATATACCTTAAACCGCCCCTGATAATTGTATCCTGAGTGTTTTATTTATTCCCAGCAAACATCCAGATTCAGTGACGGAAATCTGGATAAATTCTAAAAGACAGTTTATTTAAATTATATTTCGAACTTCACACATATTTAATAGTTAAAATCTTTACTACTTCTATTCAAACATCAGTCTCAGTTTTTATTAAATTAAATGGAAGTCATGAAAATTCTATCAATTCATACAATATTCAACCTAAATTACCTAACAAGAAAGTGTTCGTAATTAATACATTTATAAAACAAAAATTCAAACATAATGAAAATTAAGGAAAACTGTTTAAGGGATATAAATTTACGAAACAACCATATTATAAAATAAAACTACGAATACTTTTTAGCTTAAAAAAAATCAAGTAAGTTCAGTCTCAAAATATTAATTTTATGAACGACTTTTGGTTGTTTAGTCAACTCTGTTTTAAATTATTTTTTAATTTATTTATTTTTGAAGTATTATGAATGTAACGTAACAATATCAAGCAAAAACAGAAGAATAATTACACCTATAAAATAAAATGTTAAAAGCTTTTTAACCAATTGTTCATAATAGTATTTTCATTTGAAATAGTTTTCATAACTATGCCGATATGTGTTTGTGTCTTATTTATTTACTGGAGTTTTATAAAAATTTCAAATCCAATTTTATGAAGACTTAAAAAGAAAGCGTATGCAACCGGTACAACAGCATAAGGCAGCGTCTGTCAACGTCTGTTTGTGTTATGAATTTTTTATATTTATACAATAACGTCTGTTTCATTGATGATTGTGATTGATGATTATTGACGCATTTTGAAAAGAATAATGTTGTGTGCACCAATTTTTAAACTGGATTTTAAAATTGAGCAATAAGATTAATTTCCGGCATGGAAATTGTTTTTAGAAGTCCAGCAAACTCAAAAATATTACTTTATGTGACAACTTTGCTAAATGTATGTTTTGGGTCTTTTAATTTTTATATAGATACGAATGAAGTTCAAAGACTTTTAGGTAAGATCAGCAAATCCTTTATCATTTAAAATTAGGTAAATATATTCAATTGTTTTCAGGTTTAAATGCAGAACTGTTTTATGTCAGAAATGGAGTTATTAATGAACAGGCATCAAATTTTATATTACCAGTTCCTTACAAACAAAATGTATTTTACTTTACTTGGGAAAGTCTGGAAGAAAAGCCTGTAAGTGTACCATTTTCTATAAATAGAAATATATATATATATATTGATAGTTTCATGTTACTTTTAGCTAAATTATAAAGTTAAAGTTGATTTGCCAGAACAAGTAGTATTAGGAAAACCAATATTAAATATATCATCGACTGGTCTTATACCAAAGGGATCACAAATGTTTAGTGTGAATATTCCTTGTTCTGGAAAGCAATCTGGTCAAACTGATGTTCTTGTTTCTGTAACAATCACTCTTCCTTCAAACAATATTACGAATATAAACATTCATAGGAGAAAAACGTGTATTGATGCAGATGTTAAAGCAAATAATGCTCTATCAGACTTGGAATCTGTAAACACAGGCCCAGCAAAAATTTTTTATTTTGCAATTAGTTGTGCTGTTGGCTTTCTTTTCTTTTTTCTTATATTTCTTGTATCTTTCTACATTCGTCATAAAAAGTTTAAAAAAGTACTTGATAATAATATAGATCAATCACAATCAACATTTCTTCATTCCTCAAGAAATCCTACTGCTATTTCATCTTATGGAAGTTTTCGTAGAGCACCAAGTTATTCTCTTCTAGAGGACAGGCCAAAGGATATTCAAGAGAGAATTTCCGATCTAACAATTCAAAGGTATAATAATGTTTTTTAACTGTATAATTTAGCAAGTACATAAATTGTTGTAGATGTCGAGTTTGTTTAAAAAGCATATTATTAGAAGGAACTTTTGGCAGAGTTTATCAAGGAACATATACAAAGGACAATGGATCAGTAGAAAATGTTTTGATAAAAACAGTTACTGACCATGCATCTCAAATACAAATCTCACTTTTACTTCAAGAAGGAATGTCAATGTATTCAATCAATCATAAAAATATTTTAAGTATATTGGGGGTTTCTTTTGAGGAAAATACTGCTCCATTTTTACTTTATCCTTTTAAAGATTTTAAAAATTTGAAAATTTTTCTCCAAAAATGTAAATTATGTTCAGAGGGTGTAGCTCACACCCTTACAACTCAAGAAATTGTAGACATGGCATTACAAATTACTGGGGCCATGTTATATCTTCATAAACGTCATTTATTACATAAGGATTTAGCTGCCAGAAATTGTGTGTAGGTATCATTTTAATTTTTATATTAAGAAAACGTCTCTTCCGTTTTTAAGAACGAAAGTATAAAGGGTATAATGTTTTAACTGCACTATTACCACTTTCTTTTAGGGTTGATGAAAATTTAAAAATTCAAATAACAGATAATGCTCTGTCCCGTGACCTTTTTCCTGCAGACTATCATTGCTTGGGTGATAATGAAAATAGGCCAATAAAATGGCTTGCTATTGAAAGTTTAATAAGTAAAACATTTTCCCCTCAATCTGATGTCTGGTCATTTGGTGTACTACTTTGGGAATTAACATCTTTAGCCCAACAACCATATGTTGAAATAGACCCTTTTGAAATGGCTGCTTATCTAAAAGATGGTTATAGATTAACTCAACCAATAAACTGCCCAGATGAATTGTAATAAACCTTTTTCAATTTTCTTTTTACATTTATATTAATAAAAATATATATTTAGGTTTGCTGTTATAGCCTACTGTTGGGCAATGAATCCCGAAGACAGGCCCACATTTCTACAACTGAAAGTTTGTCTATCTGAGTTTTACTCACAATTAACACAGTATGTTTAAATGCTCAGTGAATGAATTTCAAGCGTTCCTCTGGATAGAAAAGAAAAGGAACATAATCTACTTCGCCATAAAGTTATAGAAAAGAAAACACTTAGTCCTGTTTTACAAATTATTTATTCACTTAACGACACCGTTTCGGCATTTACACCATTATCAAAAGATACGGTATCGTTAAGTGAATAAATAATTTGTGAAACAAAACCAAGTGTTTTCTTCATTCTTTCAATTTTATTTTTATTGAAATGTTTCACCAAGAGATAAACAACCGCTCAACCTCGTTTATAAAGTTATACTTGTCGATTTTTATAAAAAAAAAGAAACAAAACAAATAACGCACCACTGAATGATTCAACTCATCAGTACAAATATTAGATAACAAATGATTGGTGATATTTGTAGTTGTTGCAGATGTGTTTGTTTATTATTTATCCATGGCTTCTTTAGATGGAAGAATTTTTTTTCCATCTGAAGAAGCCGCAATGAGGCCGAATAATTATTGTAAAAGCAAGAAATAATAATTTGTAACTAATGTTTTTCTGTTAGAAAAATTAAAAGTCTCATCTATTCCTTCTGTGTCATTATACTACCATATACAGGTTGATAGAAATAAACCTAACTTAATTGTATAGCTTCTCAAGAGCAACATTGTGGCGGAACAACTGCTAAGTGCAATAAGCAGTTAGTTGAAATTTACAAACTAGGATTATTTCCGTTAGTTATGAATTTCAAACAAGTAACGTCAGACTCAATTTTATATATACAAATTGTTTCGCTAATTGCTTCTTAAATTGTGTCGGTAATTACATTATATAAAAATCTATATAGCATTTTTTTTAAACTTGCCCAGCCCCCATCCTAAAAGTGATACAAATACACAGTAATATAGATAACCTTTAAACAATATATTCCCCATTAGTCCAAAAACTGATGACGAATTTGGGAGAGGTATTTTAAGCAACTCAAATTATAAAAAATAGTTATATCAGTATTAGTGAATCTGCCAAAGAATCCTCCAGGCACCTTGGAATTATTTTAGTTTTATATTTTAACATGATAGAATCCGGAAATAAAACTCCCAGACTATTTGCACGGTTTTGAAGTATGCAAATATACGCAAAAGATATACTTCCCAATTGCCTTGTAGTAATGTTTTGTTTTGCTAGCAGCATGAATAAAAGGTGTTTCATAAATCATTAAAAAGTAAGGGACAATTTGTGGCAAAGTAATAAAATATTTAATCCTGTACAAGAATATCATTGGATAACTAACTTCTTCGGTATTCTATTTTTTTATTAGATGTCTTCTTTATCTTTAATTTGTGTTTTAAATGCAACTTGTAGATTTTAAGCTATTTTGTACCCTAGCCCATTTAATTTTTTTTGTCTTCATCTATTTTTGAAATATCGGTTTGTTGTTTTGTTTTTACTTTATAATAGTAATTCAAAAAATAGAAAAGTAACAATTTACCCGTTCACAATTTCGATAACAGATTTAGTTCGTTTTCAAAATTATTTTTAGAATGTTACTTTGGTATATTTTACTTTTTATTAATAGGACTAATGTAATTATCATCCTACTTGAGTAACTACCTCTTTAAAACAATTATTATAGATTAATAAATAGGACATATCGATTATTAAATAGATCGTTTTAGTTTTTGTGACAAATATAATTAATTCGAGAGAGGTCACGGTAGTACATTGGCTTCTCTACCTGCATACATGTGGTAAACTATCAAGATTTATCTTTTATGTTGGGCTTGTCGGTATTTTATAAAAGGAATGATGGTAGCTTTTTAATAATTAACTTGATAAAACTGTATATTTTATAATATGTAAAGAGGCTTATTAACTGAAAAACGATGTTAAGAGAATACACATCTAGAAGTAAATATAACGACATTCTTTCAAGAGTGCGTATATAAACAGCAGATTTCTCGAGTATCTTGGTATACTTGTGCAAAATGAGTCTCTACCACGCAAGTTTCTGTGCTCTTATGTTTATTTCTTTAACAGTAGCTCAAGTTCCAAGTTTAGGATGGTGCCCAGAATATGTACCAATGAGCGATTTTGATATAGAAAGATTTTTAGGGAAATGGTATGAACAAGAGCGATATTTCACTTTTTCTGAAGTTGCTTCTCGATGTGTTGTTACTGACTACGCGCGAGCTCCAAGTGGAAAAATTTTTGTATCCAATGAGATTACAAGTCGATTGTAAGTATAATATACCTATTCTTCATCAATTATAAAATTAAGAATATTAAATTTTTGGTCAGAAATTTGTCGAAACCAGTTAATATGGATCGTAATTTCAAACTTGATCTCATCAGAACAAAGCAAAGCACGGAATTTCGACAAACTTCTAAACAAAAATTTTATATTCTTAATTTTCTAACATCTGATTTACGTGCTACAAAACGTTTCTTCTAATAAAAATTATTTTAATCATATTTTGACATTTAAATAATTTTTTTAAATTAATTCCCCATTGTTCATTTACAAAATTTTATTATAAAATAAACAGCTTGTTGTTTTAAGAGATGTAATATAGACAAAATTTTAAAAAAAATATATTAAAAAATACTTGCCTACATATATAATTAAATGAAACTTACTATTATTTATATATTTACAGAACCGGTATAAAAAGAGTTATTGCTGGAGAAGTTGGTGTTGTTAAAAAAGATGGAGAGGGTCAAATTACTATAAAGTATGCAACTACGCCAATTTCTACAGAAACCAAACTTAAAGTTTTAGAAACAGACTATGATAATTTTGCCGTCGTATGGAGCTGCAGCGGAATTGGTCCTGTACACACAGGTTAGAGAAATAAGTTTCAGTAAATTATTCATTAAAATAACTACTTTTTGTTAGAGTTTTAAGAATGTTTGTTGAATTATTATTCCTTATCCAATCATAATCCTTGAAGATGACGATTTAAAAATTCATACGGAAACACTTAACTATTAAACAATGGCCGTTAAAGCCTTAATCAAATTAATCATGTTTTGTTTTAGAAAGCGCTTGGGTGATGACTAGAGAAAGACTACCTTCTGGTCAAGCATTACAAAAAGCATACGGAATACTTGACAAATACAGAATAAATAGGACGTTTTTCATTAAAACTGATCAAGAGGGTTGTGCATTGGCTGCTTCAGATTTAAACGCAGCTAATGGTTTAACCCCTACGGCAACAGTTTTACAAACAACTGGCGCCGAACAAAAATCAACAGAAAATAAAGATAATGTACCCTAACATTTGTTAATGAACTTGCTAGTTTACTTGTATACCTAAGAAAACCTGGGTAAAATAATAGATTCACTAAATTAAATTTTGAAACATGCTAATTAATCAGTCGAATACCACCACTTTTTTATATAATTATTAAAAATTGTATTACAAACAAAGAATATAGCAAAAACTACTTTTATAAATAATCCCCGCCCTCTCGATATGTCGCAACTTATATAATAGAATACTGTTAACAAAAATTAGCCACTTATAATTTCTTCTTAAAACCAAATAATCAAACTGAAAAGAGAAATTGTTTCAATTTAATGTTGTTACAAGTTTTTTTCTTTTATCTTATTTATTTCGTTCATACAACTAGGTATAAATAATTATAAAATCAACCTAAAGAGACACACATCATCTTATATGATATAATAACAGAATTTGATGTAAACATATCTAAATTCGAATCAAAGTAAACCAAAAGAATGTCAAAATAGAGAAAAGAAGACTGCGATAAATGAATAAATAAATAAAAATAGGAGACTCACCCCAATTACCACTAACATAATTTTACTGAGCGAGTTCTCGCGTTGATAATGCCCAGGTTTAAAGTGGCGAAACACTGTCCGCTCAGTAAAATTGTGTTAGTGGTAATTAGGGTGAGTCTCCTATTTTTATTTATTTAAAAAGAATGTCCAAAAACAACTGTGGGAAATATCAAGGGTATTTACAAAAAATTAAGTGGTTTTAAAAAACTATAATTCACATGCATTTCTACATTTTAACACTTCCGCCTTACAAACTAACACGTAGTATTCGGAACAGAAGGTATAAATATCACAGGACATTTAATTCTACAATGTATTTTTCTTTTAATTATCTTCGGCCATGACGATAGTAATTGCACTGGTTGCAGAGGGAGACTGATCAGTGTAAGAACGGCTTACACTGTTTCTTGCAGCATACATTGATTTTTGTAGAGCTTTACTTACAGGCCGAGAACCCTTATTCGTAAGATAATCTAACTCATGTGTCTCTGAAGCAGAAGATGCCTGTCGAATCTTCTTACTTTTATCTTTAGGCCGCGCTAAAAAGTTTAATGATGAATAAGAAAATTGACCTAAATTATTAGTGGGCCCAACAACAGCCAACAGGGAACACAAGAAAAATGTGGCAAAAAACCAGCTTACAGTCATACTAGTTATCAAAAAAACTCCTATTTGAATATACGGTAAAATTGATGATGGCATCATGAAAGCCCCTGCTGCTCCCGTTGTAAGAGCTGCCATTAAAGACGGACCGGCCATATTAAGTACTGCAAATTTTGTAGCAAGTTTACGATTTCTTTTTTCGGTACATATCTTATACGCAACGGTGTAATGCAAACTGTAATCTACTGCTAAACCTATAGCTACAGATATCGTTATTGATTCTAAAATATTTAACTTCCATCCTAATGCAACCAGTACAGCCAACGTTACAACAATACTACTAGTAATAGTAATAATTGCATATAAACTAGTAAAAATATTTAAGGAGGCAAGGAGTAGAACTCCTAATGCAGTTCCCATAGATACACAGATAGCTGCCATCGTACCCTCTGAAAGTACCTTTTGCACATCATAAAATTCTAGATCGCTGATAAAGAAACCACCTACAAGAAATTTTATTTGAGAACAGTTGAAATTTAATGAAATTTAATTCACCTTTCATCTCTTTAGGAGCAGTTTGAAGTTTCTTAATCATCCACGTTTCCACAAGAGTAAAAAAATTGTGCATATGTTCATATGACATCGAATATGTATAATTACTATCATACTCAACTACAACAGCTTTTATTGTCGGAAATTGGTCTTTTGAGAACTTAGGCCCTGCCATTCCAGGTATGAAATATTCGGTAGGAGTCGCATACAAATCAGACATCGCTTTAGTTATACATGTATCAAAAATACTGCTATTATATGGGAACTTCTGTATTTCACAACAAGGAAAGCGACTTTTCTTTTCAAGTGAATCATTGCAACGTTGTTGCATCCATGACATAAATGTTTCGATAAAACAATTAGGCAGTAATGGGCCAGGTGTGGGTTCATAAAAAGGTTGATTTCTCAAATCCCGACAGAACTGTAATAGCCACTGCTGTGACTCAGGTTTTGAAACGTCAAAACTTTCGTCCAGTTCCATATTCCCCAAAGAGGTAGGATCCAAGTAATTGGCATTGTTTACCGGTAGAACTCCCCATACGAATCTCAATGGCAACTTATAATCGCCAAAATTTTCACCCGGTACCTTTAATGTACAATTTAAATATGTAATGGTATTTTAATAAATTTCTTCTGCTTACTGTTAGTACTAGTTCTTATTATTTTATTTTGAGGTACGTTGATAAACTTACCTTTTGTGTTTTCCTGAACCAAAATAAATACTTATAATGCATATCGTAAGTTTCAAACAAATTAGAACTTTCAAACAACTGAAAGTCAGGTGTACTGGGAAGTTGTAATTTGGGATAGTAAAATACAACTACACTACTTGCAATAGCAATTACTGAAAAAAGTGTAAGCCAAACGTAACGAAAATGTATAACAATACTGGCTAATTTGTGATCACAATCGTTTAAAAATTCCCGTAGCCAATTACATTTAACTGAAGACCATAGTATTGTCAATATTTTACACTGCTTTACTGCTGCTGGCAATTGCAATCTTTTTGTAAACGTTTGGACGAACGAGAAGCTACTTTCACTTATGACGACAGTCGCTGGAGTCCATGTCATCATTAAAATCCAATTAGCCATAACTGACATTGCTGCAAATAGACTAAAATGGACAATAGGTAATAAAAATAAATAAATGTGTTGATGTTAGTGTTACCTAAAACATCGAATAGCTATAATTGAGCTCAGATAAGATGCTAAGAAGGCAGCCATTGTCGTTACAGAAGTAATAAACATCGATAAAAAAGCATGATGAAATGTAGCATTCATACATTCCACATATGACAAATTTTTACCTTGATTTTTTGACTGCCATACTTTACAAAACAAAAAAACGTTATCTGCTCCAATACCTACAATGTTAAAATATTGTAATATAAATCAGCGTATGTAACAATGCAATTTTAATTCTACTAAAACAATTTATAATTAAATGTGCAACAATTTTCATTATATAATTTAAATTAGATTTTTAATATGATTTTCTTTGCATGAATTCTTCAGAAACAAATAACTGGTTGTACATGGAACAAAAAATATAGATACAGCATAATCTCACTAATCCACCGGCATTACTCGGGCATTTTTTTTTACTTTGTCAATGTACGACACTACAATCGGACACAAGCGTTATTCCATCCGGTTCCACATCGGTTCAGAAAGTCTTACTTATGGTGCGGTGAAAATATTTCTACGAACTGACCTAACAGCTCTGTAGATATACTTTACAACCATAACAATAAAGCAGCAAATAGGGACGAATTTAAGACTGAAAGCTTAGGAATGTAGCAATTTATTTTGAGTTCAATATTTTGCGCGAATGCGTTTAATAAAATTATTTGATGTACAAACGCATTTAACAAGCTACTTTAATAAGTAGTAATGCCTGTAGTATAACTTACAATAAAAATTTGACTTTACTTGTGCAAAATCTACATTATGAATCAACATAATGTTTGTATTTTAAAGAGATAATATTTCGCTAAAATATTAAATAAAATAGCCGAAATCTTACTTACCCAATGCAACTACAACAGCCAACAAGTTCATAAATGGGAAGAATGATATTCTGAACACAATGGTGTATAAAAAGTAAGAAATTCCTAGTGAAAATATTATCGCAATAATAGTCATAACAGTGATTAAAAAGGATTGTGTATAAAACCATATACACAATAAAATGAAGAACATTCCACAAGTTATAAACTTTATATCACACACCAAGTATTCATCAAATAAAGCAGCTTTTATTCCAAAATCCATAGCCACTATTGATATAGTTCCAAAAGTAAATTCTATATTTTTTATTGCATGAAAATAATTAATATTTTGGGTTACAGCAGCCACAGGTAAAAATATCACTGTTTGAGTTAAGTTGTTATGAGGTCTATCCTAAAAAGTACACACAATTATTTAAAAATCTATTTTTTAGTGTATTAATCATAAATTACATATATTTTATATAGAAAAAAATTATATTATTAATTATGGTTACTTCATTTTCTAAACTTCTATTAATGATAAAACTAAAAATATTACTTACAGATTTATGAAATGATATACTGACAAGGTAATTTAATATATTATAAACAGCATCATGCTGAACACATTCTGGGGGTACAAAACAGCTTTTTTGGCTACAGTCAGGAGCCAAGTTTAATGTGTGGAAATAATGGGAGCAACGTTTTACTAGTTGTTTACTTTTAATGACATCCTCCTCCTTAAAGATATAATTTTATTACAATAAACAATATTTCCAATTAAAACTTCTTTACTGTTATTCCAAGACATGTGGTACGGTTATGTAATTGTGCAACATAATTGCCCAAAGACCAAGGACGACAACATTTACTATTCTTCTTCATAGAGGATGGTTGACAATAACTTTTATATTCTGGAACTTCTATAAATTCGTGCTCTAATCGACAAAGAGTTCTTAATGAATTGTAAGAAAATAAGTCAGACCCATCTTTTGATTCTACCACAAAATGAACATATCCTTCATCTATAGCAAAGAGAAATCACTTTATTGCTTTTACATTTGTAATTATATAAATTTATATATTTAAAAAGTCATTTAACTAGTATCAAATAAAAAATACATACCAGGAGCACCACAAAAAAAATCTTCACTATGTTCATGAACAACTGTACTTTTCTCAGTAGTTCTTTCTCTAATAGCAATTTTACGTAATGCATCCCAATTGTTTGTAGTACTTTCTAAATTATCTTCTGATATATTTCTTATAATAATCTATAATCATAAACCAAATTTAATTCCAGTTCTTAATAATATAAAATAATGTATACAACTGTTTGAAATGAAATCCAAAAACTGATTCTCACCTCTCTTCGCATAATTGTAATTTTTTTTTTTTTTTTAACAAATTTCTCTTTCCTTATATTTAAAAATTCATTTGGATTAACAGCAAAAGGTCCGAAAGGTCTTGTAGCTTGCTCCAAATTCTTCCAAGCAATTTTACGATTTGCCAAAATAGTTCCTCGTGTTTCAAACCCCTACAATATCAAACTTAAAATTATCTTATTAATCAAATTAATTAAATATTACCATTTGAGGTTCTGAAAAATGTGGGATAGGTCGCAGAGTAAAAGGTATTATCAAACATGTACCAGAAAATACTGTAATAGCTAGTAATAAAACATAGGGATGACGAACAATAATTTGTGAAATCCAGCTTAAACTCATAATTTTATGAATATTTACCAATAACCTACTGATAAGTAATTTTACTATTGATGACTCTAACAATTTTGATTTTTATTTTTTGAATAGCATGTTACACTATTGAGTTTCTAATCGAATATTAACGACTTAAGGCTCCCGGGAGCTCTAGAAGAATTCAGTCTTATATTGTCTTCTGGCATTGTCGTACGGTTTCCTTGTTTTGATTATTACGAAAAAATTGCTCTTCTGTAGTTAACCACAAGAAAATAAGAAAATACCGCTACATTCCGCTATGATTAAAAAATATATATAAAGCAGTACATCGTATTAGAAAAATACAAGATAGTTTCACCAACACATGTAAACATGGCGCAAATCACAGGTAGCTGTGAGGCCTGTAGCACCGGTTGCATATATTCTGGCGCTTACTGGTTGCTACAGGTAACGATTCGCAGGGGAGGAAGCTACGTACTATTTTTAAATTACTTCTTTTCTACTGTTTTGTATACATATGTATACTTGTAAACAAATTATCTCTCATTTGCAATTACATAATTATTGATTTTCTAATTATTATAATGATCAAATTTCCTGAAATTTGTGAAGAATTTATTTTTAAAAATCTACAAAACAGTACCAGAAAAGTATGTTTTTTAGAAACTGTTGTTTAATTTGTTATTATTATAAATATAGCGGCTAAATAAATATGTAAATAGAAGTATAACTTCTACCGCGTGTACGTAAGTATACACACACCTCTTTTTTCATTTATGTTCATTCTTTAATTTCGTAATAAGGTCTCTATTTATGAGATGCATAAAATATCAACACAAACTAAATCCGCTTTTACAAAAGTAAAATGCAATAATTGTTCAATTGTAAACAATGTTCAATTAAAAACATTTATAATAATTTACTAAAAATTAAAACAAATTGAACCTTGCATAATATACACATTTTGAAGCAAAAATGTTGAAAAATACAAAAATGGATTGATCTAAACTTTTATTAAAAAGTAATTTTACAATTACACTTCAGACAATTACATAAGGCATAAGTAACAACAATATATGAACCATTTAAATTTAACTAAATTAAAATATATGTATATCATATTGGCCATTTTAAACAAAGATTCAGAATTAATCAACAAAGTATTTAAAAATTAATGTGTTTTACAATGTTCATAAAATATATAAATCGTCCCTTCACGATTAATAAGACACTCTTTCTGGAAAGTTTGAAAAATAATTAATTATATAAAAGGAGACCATATACAAAACTTAGTAAAGTATAATCACCGAACATCCTCAACTGTTTAGTACCTAAAACTTGAAGTAATATAAAACCGAATGAATATACCTTTCTAATTTGGTTAGCTCATTGACATTTGACCCAAAGCTAACAGCCTCTCTACTGCTGCATTTATGTCTCCGAAAGTAGCTATAAGTGCCTGCAGATTGGCATCTCTATTAACAAATCCCATAGCTGATAATTGCTCTAACTGAGTTTGATACCGTTGTTCTGGTGGTAACGATGCATCTTGCTGATTGGCCATTCCAGCTACCATACGTGCCATAAACTGAAAGATCAAATATTTATTTAATAATTTACAGATCATGAGACCCTTTTACATAATACATATAGAAATTTAGAAACAAAGATACATAAATAATAAAACATTTTCTTGTATTTAGAAACAAACTATCCAGTCTAAAAACAATTGAATCTAGAAGTCTAATCTAATCTAATGCAACAGAAAAACAGGCTCACTTCTGAAAAGGAATCTGTAGTAGATGGAGTAGTTGTAGTTGTTGAAGTAGCAGTAGTTGATGCAGGAGCAGTAGTTGTTGAAGAATTAGTGGTAGTTACAGTAGTAGTAGTAGGTGCAGTAGTAAGAGATGGTGAAGTGGGCAGACCAACAGTATTTATGAAGTTGGGTGCTGCCTGACGTAGTGTTTCCATTCCTTGCTGAATTTGCATAAGAGCATTTAAGGCCTAAAAGAATAAATATTGAAAAAACAATAATTAAAATGACATAATAACTATTAACCTGGGGATTTGCAATTAAATTATGTATTTCTGGATTCTGTAATTGTTGCAACAAATTAGGCATCATCGTGCGCATACGTTCTCGTAATGCTGGATTTGACTGGAAAATCGGATTTTGTGACATAATGCTCATTGATAAATTTGGATCTGCTGCTAGAGCCTGCATCATGCTTTGGATATAAGGAGCAGACATCATATTTTGCATCAACTGGGGATTTTCGGCCATTTGCTGCATTAAACTGACTAGGGATGGATTATTATGAACATTTTGCTGAGGGCTTGATTCAGTAGCACCTGATCTAGCATTACTTGACCATGGATTGGGAAGTGGATCTCTGTTTTCTGTACCTAGTTGGGGGTTAGTACCTGATCCAGAATCAGAATTGTCAACCAATCCTGAGAAAGGATTACCGGAAAATTGCTCAGTAGCAGCATTTAACATAGGTTCCTGAAGAAAAAAAAATGAAATTAAGACTGTCAATCAGTCTGTAAGTGGGTGTCAAAACGCATATTAGTTTTAGTAGAATTTTGGATTATAGAATGTAATTACCTGAATATCACGATACATGCGTTGCAGAGTACTGTACCCTCCTGGAATGCTTTCTAAGTTGCTAATAGCACGATCATGATTTCTCATCAATTCTTGTAACATAGAAGGATTTCTAGCTAGTTCCATAGTTTGCCTTAAAAGCTCTGGGTTGTTTAACATATGGTTTATTTCTGGATTTCGATCAATTAATTCTCTCATTTGTGGATTACTGGTGACCAATGTACGCATGTTTTCTGGATCACTCATGAGTCTTTGTACCAATGGATTATCCAAAACCTGTCTCATTAATTCTGGATTTCCTACAAGTTCTGATTGCAAACGATTTTGCAATTCCATAAAATTTGGAGAGCCCAATCCCAGTGATTCTAATCCAGACAAACCTCCTAAAGCACCCAAATTAAAAGGAGTGGCACTTATATCAGCTAAAAGTTAAAAGATATATTGAACACCATTTCTTATCAACAAAATAGTACAATGCATGAATTAAATCACAATACTTATGACTGAAGTTTAAATACATACCGGGTGGGCGTGATGGACCTGACTCTACGGTTCTAGGTGCAGTTTTAATCACAAGATGTACTGTTAGACCATCTTTGATGTTATGAGTTTGTAAAGTATCTTGATCTTTCATAATTTTTCCGGCAAAAATTAAACATAGCTGATCTACACCGGCATTAAACTTTTTGGCTACTATTTCCTTAAACTAACGAAAAAATTTACATTTTGCGGCACCTAAAACATGAATACTTACGTCCTTCACTGAAGCATCTTCTTCAACTTCTACCGTCTCCCTTTCTTTTGGCGTTTTAATAGTAACTGTTATTTTCTTCTTTGGAGGATCTTCATCCTTTACTTCTGAAGAATTTTCGGTTTCTTTAGGTGTATTTTCAATACCACCTGAATCATCCGCCATCTTTTATTACGTTCTGTGCAGTTTTTATACAGTTACAACAGTATTCCTTGTAAAACGATGACTTGTAGTTTACCCGTTCATGTATGGTTTAACAGGGCATATATCATTTGACAAGAAAAAGTCACTAAATTCACTAAATAATCTTGCTCAACAATTTGCTATGGTCATAACTCTATGGTCACTCTCTAAGTATCCATGGTTAGTACATAGATAATAGCTGAACCTATGGTATGAATTATAAGGTTAAATTTTAAATCAGTGCGAACTGAAGAAAAAGACAAAATTTTAATTTACAGGAGTCTAGCTGTCACATCAGGACGAGCTAGGAATATAGCTGAATGTAGTTGAAAAAGCAGTACATTATATAATAATATCCTCCTTTTTTAACTTCATTCGGCAATCGGTTATATTCATGGCTCCTCCGACATTATTACTAGGCTAATTAATATCTATCAACGCACATGTTAGACTTACATATTCTCTAAATATTATCTACATATCTATATTAAAATATAAAATTTAAATGAAAAAGGATTTTAATGTCTTCTTTTTTTTTATTATGTTATATCTTCGTCTAAGAATCCATATTTATATTTATAATATAGCCTGTAAAGGACTTTCTGCCAGCGTCCACCTGATGAGACCCGATTGGTCGAAACCGGTCATGGGATATGGCTTTCGGTACACTGGCCTACTGTGTAGAACGCGTTCGAAATGTGGGATCTATGATCTTTAAAATTTAGACGAAAAAGGTTTTTAATGCCTCCTTTTTTTAATTATACATATGTATGTTTGTTAAAAAATTGATTATCTACAGTTCCTAAGTTGTCACGTTACATACTATTAAAAAATTAATTGCAGAAGTTATTTATTTTATTTTTTTATTTGAAAATTGATAAAGATAATTAACAGACAATATACTTTAATTGTAATAGATACAATGTAAAAAAAATGTAATAAATGAAGTTAAAAATTAATTATGAAAACTGACATCACAAAAATTGCATTTATTTATTTAATATTTAACCTTTTCCGAAAACATTTGTGTGTTTATTATATAGTTCATAATAAGTTGTTAATGTATAGTCTTTTCGAATAAAAGTGTTTTTGAATTAAAATGCGGCACATAATTTTAAATCAACAATTAAATACCCATAATTTTGATTCAGAGTTTAGTAAATTTTATTTACTAGAGTTGGTACTCTTAAAAAACTACATTATAAGAAATCAACAAGGCAAATAATAATTTTAGGTATATTCGTAAAATTATAAACATAGGCTGTAATCTAATCTATGATTACTATAAACGCCTGTCTATGCTGCTGACTGCACTCTCTAATCTGTGGACTGCACTGTACTGACCATAGATAATGGTATGGCAGACTCATTGCGATGAAAGTACGTGTTTCTTGTAGTTTTTTTAACAAAAATGGTGCTGTCATGTACTGAAAGGAAGTTTAAAAGGTAAATTAAAAAATTGAATAAGCATTTATCAGTTTTATCCATTGTTTATAGTTTTTCTCCTATTGAGTATCTCAATCGATATAAAGAAGTAACAGTTGACCAAGACAGCTACTTCTCTCAAGGTTATTTTATGCGATCTAAATTGATTGTACATACATGTTTCATCATTCAACTTCTTGTTTACTTGCTTCTAAAAATATATTTTAACGTTTTGCCTGAAGGCTGTACGCTGTCCAAACGAAAATAGAGGGTTTCAATAACCTTTAAATTTTTCGTTCAGTGTCAAATGATGAATGTTTAATCATAATAAAATTGTGCTGGTGTATACATGTAAAGTGAGTCGAAAAATGTTCACTGCTGTTGGTATCTATAAGAACGATGGCTTTAAATAAACGACACAAATTTTACAGACTTATTAAAATGTTTGTGTTATTGTTAATATCGCGTTGCTAGTTATAATTTAATTGAATTACAAAGGAGCATATGAGACATAAACTGGTAAGAATATTTTTATTCCTATTGCCCTATTAAACAAGAGAAATCTGGATTTAGTGATTTTAAAGATGTTATCCACATATTACTAACAATAATAAAATTGTTTCAACAGCTGTAAACAACTAACAAAACTACTTTTTTTATTAAGTTAACATTTTAAAATATATAATTGTTGTTAACATTATGTTAAAATGAAGTGATTAAAAGTTTGTTTATTTTTAATAACTGATTTTAAAAAATAATGTTACGTTTTCTATTGTGAATTATTTTTTTTTTTAGCATGATTTAAGTTTATACAAGATGCATACAATTAATCCCTAACAAGCATAAAACTGTAACCATAAAAAATCATAAGTATATACAATATAAAAATTCTTTAGGATTTTTATTACATCATTCGAATGAGCTTTTGTGACCTTGTCACAGCCAGGTATTAAAAAGCCAACAAAACTTTATATGTTTAAAATAACCTTAAACAAAATGTACTGTACACACTGAAATGAACAAATCTTGTAAAAATATTTTTTATATGTACCCATGTTCAGATGTATTCTTTAGAATGTTTTTTTTTTTTAATTTTTGTTTGATATATATCTAAATTTGTCATTAATACACTTCATTTGTATATTCCATATGACTGAAATTTTTATAAATTGGTTTTTATTTGCAGGCATGAAGGTGCCATGGCTGGCCCAAGTGCGGCGAATGCACTTGGTAATAATTGTTTTGGCTGCACTTTCACTATTTCTTTATGTTTGCTACATTTCAACAAGTCAGCTTCAAACAACAGTATCTCCAGTTGTCTACTCAGTGATTGCTGCAGCAGTGGACTCAAACATACAGTTTAATATTACTCAACCAGAAGTATCATTTATAAAAAACGACACTATTTTAGTTGCAAAACGAAACACAACAGAGGTACTTCCTCCTCCACTTACTGTTACCAACAACACAGTTGTACTAGACTTAACCAAAGGAATTTTAACAGATATGATATATGAATCAGGTCATACTAATTTCAGTGGTGATGTTTGTCCAGATTTAGGCAAAAATATCAAACTTTTAATAATAATTACATCAGCACCAAGTCATGAACAAGCACGTATGGCAATTAGACAAACTTGGGGTCATTATGCATCTCGTAGAGATGTAGCTATTGCATTTATGCTTGGAACAACTACCAATAAAGTTTTAAATTCACGACTTGATAAAGAACAGTATATCTACGGAGATATAATAACGGGAAAATTTATTGATGCGTATGATAATCTCACACTCAAAACTATATCTATGTTAGAATGGGTTGATAATTATTGTCCTAAAGCAGCTTTTGTACTTAAAACTGACGATGATATGTTTATAAATGTACATCGATTATTAGTTTTTGTAGTAAATCATGACCCTAATAAAAGGATTATTTACGGACGTTTGGCAAAAAACTGGAAACCGATTCGAAATAAAAAATCAAAATATTATAGTTCTTTACAACAGTATAAGCATACTGTATTTCCTGATTTTACAACGGGACCTGCATACCTCTTTCCAGCTAAATTAGCAAAAGAATTGTATTCTGCTGCTTTAAATCACACATATTTTAAATTGGAAGACGTTTTCCTAACAGGAATTGTAGCAAATGATCTGAAAATCAAACGTGTACATGTTTCTGAATTCTCAAACAGAAGGGTTTCATTAACACCTTGTAGTGTTCAACGAGGAATTAGTATTCATATGGTTAAAGGATTTGAACAATTTGATCTATGGAAGAAGCTCTTGGATGGACATACAAAATGTAAATAGTCACTATTCGTCCTAATATGATAGAAAAACATATATGATAAACATAAAGTCCTAATAATTAATTATTTTTCTTCACACAGGTATTGCACAGTAATTGTTTCTAGAGCTTTTCAAGTTTTATTGTTTACTATTATTATTGTTTTTAATTGCGTGATTGCAGCCTCTCTTCCTCAACTCTAGTCATGTATATAATTGTAAAGGTATTCGTTTTAATATATTAAAAATATGTAGTGTCCAAATTTGAATTAATTTTGATTTTTACTGTAATGTTTTCCTATAACAATTAATTGTGTAGCAGTTCTCATAGCTCTAGAAACAATTGCAACAAGTAATTTTTGGCTGCTACCTTTTAAATTTTCATATTTAAAATTTAGCATAATTAAATGGGTTTATTATTTTAAAAAATTTCAATTTCTTAAGCAACTGCTACAAATAATTTGATACATCACATCCCTGGGTATAAAATATTTTTAATTATTCGATTATTATTTAAAAATTTCTATAGACTATAGAATTTCTATGACATATATTTTGCGACTTGTAAATTTTTTTTTACTTCGTAACATAATCAAAATCAACATACCTGTGCGTTGTTATAAAATATTCATTTATTACTTTTTAGTGTAGGTTAATGTTATATGCTTTTTATCTATACTTAACTGCTGTGAAATACGCCATACGTGCCGTTTAATTTATCATATAATTATTTAATTTAGAAAAATCAGACTAAGTCTTATTCTGTTGTGAAATAGAATTGTTACAAATAATTTATAGAATCTCTCACATCCAATTTATTTTGAAAATGAGAAGAGAACTTGGCGCTAGTCGAACCAGTTTTATATATTTTTTTTTTTTTGTAGAATATTTTATAATGTTTACAGTATATAATTTTTACTTTTATTTTTAACTGACAATTGTGGATTTCGATATAGAATGTTTCTAAAAGATTCATTACACACTACTTATATTTCATATATCTATTTTTTTTAAATTTAGTTTTTAATAACACTAAGAAAGTTAAATTTTGATATGTATATGTAGTATGTATTGAATATTATATTTTAGTCCTATGACTAATTCAAGTGAACTGTCAAAAGATAAGACCATAAGTAGAAAATTGAAACCTAGTGCCTGTGATATTAAATATCAGATTAACTTACGTCGGTATTAACTAAAATATTTTTTTATCAAGTGTGCTATTTTGTGGTTATCTGTAATTAATGTATATATGCTTGAAGTATTCATATATGTACTTTCTAATCATACAAATTGAGCAAGCGAGGTATATCTACTTGTTCTTGGTTATTATTTTTTTATTTTTTGAACAATAAAACTCCAATAAATATAATTTTAAAAATTACCGTACTCAGATATTTTATCACATGTGCATTTTAAAATTTTTGCCAGTCATAAGAATCTAGGATAATTAAAAATAGAGTAATAGTTAAATTTATAGACGAAAAAGTCCTGTTTAAAGGCAATTTTTTATCTCTTAGTAAATAATGGAAGTACACGTATGTGTAATAAAAACGCAATTTGGTCATTAACATTTTACTGATTAAAATTTGCTTTCTTGATTGAATGCTATAAAGTACATTCCAGTATTAAAACTAAATTGTATTAGTAAAAACATATATTTTTCAACTTTATTGCATCTTGTACATTTAAACGAAGACGAATGTAATTAAAATAAATTATGTATATAAAGAAATGTGTCTAACTAATTATAAGTGTACAGAAAATAAACGTGTGATGGCACGCAGTGGAAGGCAGTTTGCGCAGTCATGGGCTATTTCCTTACTGCCTTTTTTCTGTCTACTTCTGTGCACTGATTGAAACATACTATCTTACTAGAGTGAAGGAGCGAGATAATGTTTCAATTTTGTCGTAGGCGCACCTTCATTTTTCGCCATCACTCGTCTGTTTTACAGTAACTATCTCTTTAAATTGCAAACATTGTGGATATACATAATATGTTGTATATCGATAAAATTGTAAATAAGTATCTACATTTTTACAAAATCATTAAAAAATAAAAAGGTTGAAGTTGTATACAATTGTTATATACACGAGCACTCTGTAAAACTGTATAAGAAATTCTAGGTAGTTTCATCAAGTGGTGGTGGTACAAAAGATTTGACCTCTTCGAGAACCAAATCTAGACAAAAAGAAAACACTCATTAATTGTCGAAGAATAATGCCTAACATTTTTATAAGAAACGTAGAAAATAGATGTAAAACGCAAATTATTATCTTATCTTAATTATATCAGTATACAACCAAAATAAAAGAATTACTCGCAATCACAGACGGTTCCTTCCCAAAATATAAATAGTTATATATCTAATTTAAAAGATATAATTTGCTAATTAAAAAATAAAAAGAACAAAAATGTGACAATTAAAATGGTGCTTCCTCAGATTATGCAATTCTATTTAATGGTAGGTGCCCTTGCGATTTCAAATTTTGATTAAATTAAGGAAAAATAGAAACCTCTCCATTTTTCAACAGGAAGATCCATGTCTTCGATGCTCTGATCGTAAGGAGCAGATGTAGGTTCATCAGTTGGATCAGCATATTGTGCTAAGTAAGGGTGAGCTAAAGCTTGTTCAGCTGTTATACGAATATCACTGTCTAATTCAAGCATAAGTCTTAACAGATCGATAGCTAATGGATTGGCACCAGGGAAAACCTGATTTAAGTCTTTTTTCTTCATGGGTGGTAATGATTTTATATAATTGCGAGCCTAAAAAACGTTTATTACTTATATGTCTTATTCTTATTAAGACTTACACACATACACTTTCTGATGTTATTTTTTGAAGAAATTCTTCACTAGGAGTCCCCAAAATTTCCATAATTAGGTTCAATTGATGAATATCTATTTTACAGTAAAGGTAAATGTAGGATTTTGTTACCGATAAAGTGTTTGTCAAAGTTGGAAAGGATACGATCTGAACCTGGAAACAAGGTACGCCCAGTAAGCAATTCGGCCATAATACAACCAACAGACCAAATATCTACTGTTTGGTTGTAATGCATCCAGTTTAACATAATTTCAGGTGCTCTGTACCATCTTGTTGCCACATAACCAGTCATTTCAGTCTCAGTTGGTCTTGCTAATCCAAAATCTAAAATCTTTAGCTCACAGTCCTCATTCACTGCTATGTTAGATGGCTTTAAATCCTTAAAAGTCAAAGATAATCAAACAATATTCTTACCCATTTAACAAAAACCTACCCTGTGAATTATTCCTGCAGAATGAATGTATTTAAGACCACGAAGAATTTGATATACCAAAAACTGAACATGTTCATCTGTAAGTCTTTGAGTTCTTATTATGTTATTTAAATCGGCACCCATAAGATGGGTTACAAGATATATCTACAATTGTAATAACTATTCACTACTCTAAAAAATAAACTAAAGATCTGATAATAGAAAAGAAAATGTTATGTTTGTTAACTTTGAGATCAACTATTATATCAAAATAATAACTTACTTGGCTTGTATCATTTTGTGGGTGAAAAACATTTAGAAGTCCAATAACATTTTCATGGCGCATATGTTTCAACAGTTTTAGTTCACGGTAAGTTCTTTTTGCATGAACAGCTGATTGGAAAGGTCTTGCTAGTTTCTTTATTGCAACTTTAGTGTTTGTTTGTGAATCTAAAGCTGAACTAAAAAAAGAGCGGGATAAAACTTGCCCAAACAAAAATATATAGTACTAATAAAATTAAACCCCATTTTGTATATATGTAATGGACCATATATATCACTTATTTGTTTAAAGAAATTAGATAACAATATTATTTTATACTAAATAAAGTATTCTATTCATCTGTGAAATATGGCCAGGACCAGTTAATAGACTTTTTTGGAAGTGCGTTAAAAACACAGCTAAACAAATAGTTATTTATATAACTTTTACTAGAAATAGCACACCTTTTGAAGTTAACAATTAACCTAAAAAATAGCTTAACATAGTTAACAATTTTATTCATAACAAATAGATTATATTTTCGCATATTTCTGTACGAAATTGACTGATTAGTATTTTCGAATTATTTGTTATTAGTTTGGTAATTTAATGGTGGTGGAAATGCTCTACTCACCACACTTGCCCATATGCTCCTGAGCCAACCGCTGAAAGCATTTGATAACGTTCTGGTATTTCCCATACCGTTTTATTAACTTCTATTTTATGAAAACGTTCCATTTCTAAATTTTATTTAATTAACACATTAATAAAACAAACGGAAAATAAAAGTTTACTACATACATATAACAGATACTATACAAACATACATGAAACTATGCAACATATAATACAAGAACATCGTATTCTTTAAAAAGAGACAGAAGCATCACCACCAATTTCAATTTTCAGCCAATAATTCCCTCTAAAATTTAAAATGTCATGTTGCCTGTAGCAAGCCCAAATATATTGGTACCTCGTTTTACTGCAATGAATAAATAATTACAGCAATTATTTTACTATCAAAATTTTTATGATTTCATTTTTTATTCAAAATATAATATGGCATAATGAGATAAGGAGCACGTATCTAAAAACTTTGGGAATTTTTGTACATTTCATATACTAATAAAATAAAAATTTGAACGATTACGCTGTTTTACTACTCGCTTTTCCGTAAGTAGAGAGAATATTTTATTCAATTTATTAACGCTACCGATTATGAATAATTTTTGCTTTTGTAGTTTATTAACGAAATAAAGTTGACAAATTCCGTTTTACGTAATAAATTGAAAATAAAATTTATTGCTATGAATTGTCTAGTCTTTTAAAATTGTATTTTTGTGACCAAACCATTTTAGACAAAATGTTATATTTATTTAAAAAGTTGTAGTTGGTTATTTATGTATTATAATTTCAAAAAAAATCCAAGATCTCGGGATTATATTATTCTCAAAACATAAATTGATTACATGAGCAAAATATTTATCAATCAAAACAGTTATTTTTAAAATTATCATTACCACTAATCTAGTTTCAGTAGAGAACAAATTTTTAAATCAAAAACAATATTTGTATTATTAATACCTGCATTATGTATGTATATCTCTACTTTTTTAAAAAAATCTTGTATTTTAAATACTTTTCAAATTTACGTCTTAATTTTTCTTATTGTCCTTGATTACTATCTTTAATTTCAAATGAAACTTCGAAAGATCATCATCATTGGTTATTTTTCTCTCTATTACCGCAATTATCATACTTGATCACTTTCCATGCCCGCCCCCTGACCAATGAAGATTAAAATAATCACCGGTGGGCACGTGGCATTCAAAGTATTACATATAGTTAATATAAAGTTAATGTTGATGAGAACATCAAACAAGACTCAAATTTATTAAAGAAAAAAATGACAGAACTTTTTTTTATTCTAATAAAAGTACTGCTTCTTGTCCATCACATTCCTTCACGCAACCGTATTTTATTATGTATTCTCGTTTAATATAAGCAAAAAGCAAATCAGTCAACATAAATATCTGAGCTGTAGCAAAAGCTAACGTAGATCCGAAATAAAAGTTGGCATTTGCAGAACCTGCATACAGCCAGAGATGCCACACTGTGGGTGCCAATAGTGTTACAAAGAAAACCGATACAGATGTAAGCAAACCTTGTTGCATATCTGCAAGAAATAAAAGGAAATCTAAAATAAAGGCGAAAATTGCACAGAAAAGTCATACTTACAAAATTGTAAATGTTTCCAAAAAGGCAAAAGTGCTAATACAAATCCAACTTCTCCAAGGCTTGGATAAGATTTAAATATTGTTATTATTCCTAGCAAACTAGTAGTCAGCAATACAGGATCTTGCCGAAAACGTAATGTAAGAGGAATTACATATAAAGCTATAACATTTAATTGGAATGAGCATATGAACAGTGTACGAAATTGTTCAAACATTTCAATAAAGAAATACCAAAACAGACCAATATTTGGGGTAAAATCTGGCGCAGTTAAACTAAAATAAAATTAATTTACAAAAAAACACCACACTTTGTTTAATAATTACCTACATGAATTTTAAACTATGATTTAGATATGACCACTCTGGGTTTAAGTAACTTGAAATAATTAATATTAAACCTGACATCACTAAAGTCAGTATTGTTACCAAAACAGCATTAGACCTTTTATCATTAAAAGTAACAAATAATGGTCCTAATAACAATATTGGATAAAACGATTGTGGTATAGCTGCGGCTAGTGGTATACTTGCCAGAAAAACATTTCCTAAAATTGAAATAGTTAATAGTTTATAATACATGTATACACTATATACATTTACTTTTAACAATTCCAACAAAAAATAAGGCTAAGTAGAAGTTCTGGAAAACAGTAGTTGTACATCCTACACAATTAAAAATTATATATGGATTTAACATATAAGCTGCTACAATGTACACATCAACTGATTCTATTTCCTGCTCTTTAATTATGAAATGAACAGCATCTGGTAAGTAATCATCTATATTGCTTATTTCTTTTTTAAATAATGTTTCCAGATATTTCTTGCCAGCAACACATAAACAATACGTTGTCAATATATCAACAATAATAAATATCAAGTACATTTGTTCTCCGCATAATTTTGACAATGCCATATAGAACATCTGATATAGAGGGGGTTCATAAATAACGCCACTCTCATACGGGTTAGGAGAATTAGAAATTTTGGAGAAATAGTCAGCTTCAATGACTACAATTAAAAATACAGATTGTACATAAAAAAAATAAAGAAGTATATATTAAAACACCATATATGTACCTCTTCTCCAAGAATTAAGTGGTGTTGATATTTCTACTCTATTCATAAATATTGTGTTGTAGTCCATAAAGAATAGAAATAATCTAATAACTATACCAACTAAATAATCTGTTAAAATTAAAGTATTTTCCGACATTATAACTTGAGGACCATAAAAAAACTATCACAATTTATTTTGCTTCACAGTAAATTAAAATTCAAATAGCCACCTTCACACTTTTTTCAATTCTTTTTATTTTGGAGACATTGATTAATTAATACCCAAACAGGCAAAAATTAAAATTAAACACAGTAATAACTTGGTTATGTTCACAGATTAGAGAGGTTTATGTTTGTAACCATAGAGCTTGTATTTAATGTAACATAAACCCATAGATTAGAGATAGTTTGACTAGGATCATCACAATAGTTATGTTCCGATATCGTGTATTATTACACTATATAGTTTACTATGAACAGCGTTTCGTTTTAGGTTTTATACTGAAAGTTGTTTTATAACCAAAGTTAATGCAACGCAGTTTTAAATCAAACATTCAAATTTTTATGTAGTTGTTTGTACAACTGTAAGTGTCTTATAAATGATTCTATTATTGAAAATTTACTGTAGTATTGCAGTTGTTTATTCCAGTTAATACAAAAAGTATTCATTTTTAGTGCTTGCAGTTTCTTTTGAAAATTTAAATAGGTAAATAGAAAAGTATTCATCCTAAAATTCGTAAAATACCTATTGATCACTTAGATGTGCAGTAGCAGTTGTACTAAATAATTACTTAGGTTTTCGAATGCATTTAGGTAATCGTTTGCCATTTATAGATAACATTTCGGATATTTCTGAACGTGTTTAGGGAACATTTATATCCACGAGGACATTTCTGAACGCACCTCTGTTATGCGCGTTAATGTTCATTGTTTATCTATACTTGTTTATTTTTTAAAAACCATTAATACTTCGTAGTAATTGGAACGGAACGTTAAACGATAGGACATTAGAAATGTGTGTCAGGAGTATTATATGAGAGATTCTCATCTCTTTGTATCAGAAGTTGTTGAATGGCGTTTGTAGAATTTTATCGTGTTTTGTGTTTTTAATTATCCAGCTAAGCCAAATATTTTATATAAACCGTAGTTTCAGTATAGTTAATTGTGTTTTGTGTAGTTATTTGTGCTGAGTTGTTATTAATAATATAAATCAACATTTTGAAAGTGCCCTTCTGTCCAGTTGCAATTTTTAGGTACGTAGATATTTATATATTTATAAATAGCCTGTGGCTAATTAAGTTATAGATACATGTGCTACTTAAACATCCATAAAATTAACAATCGTAAACATTTCTTTATAACAGAAATGCAATATTATAAACATCCAATATTTTTAGCAATTTCTATGTTTTTTCAGTTTCATGTACATAGTTTCGAATCCTATACTAGAAATAACATGGTTCAGTACTGTGATGCTTATGGTTGCGAAAATATGCTAGAAAGATCTCATTTCATAGGTTAGTCAATCACAGGTGTTGTCTTAGACAACAATATTTAAACCCCCTGAAATAACTAGTGACCATTATACCCAGGATTATTTATTGAAAGTTTGATTAAAAGTAATAAGAAGACACTAAATAATTCTCACTACAACAAAGAACTAAATTTGATTTTTTAAATTATAATAAATAGAAAACGAAAAGAGGGCGGTGTATTCTACAGAATGATCGATCGATAATGTAATCGGGCATGTCGTTACTTTTAGAAATGGTAACAGGTATTTCACAGTATGAATAGAAATTTGTGAACTACTAACTTTTTCGAATTTAATAAAATATGTTATTTATATTTACATGGTACATAAACAACATAAAGAAACAATTATGATTTCTTTATAATGCTGATGTAAAATGAATATTTTTGTATTTTTCTTTATGTGTTTGCCCGATCTGCTTTTTTGCGTTTTGTACTGTACAGTGTAGTTATTCCTATACAAACCTACAAATGTTGTACTGATAAACCGGTTAAAAAATGTGGACAAAAAACCTTGTTGTTGTTGAGTTAATAGTCCTTTTTTAAAATTAAAATTTCCGTTATTAAATAAGCTATAACAGTATGAAAATGTAAGTACTGATAAACCGGTTAAAAAATGTGGACAAAAAACCTTGTTGTTGTTGAGTTAATAGTCCTTTTTTAAAATTAAAATTTCCGTTATTAAATAAGCTATAACAGTATGAAAATGTAATAAAGTAGTAGAGAAACATGAATTAATAATAGTGATTTTTAAAAAGAAAAATGTTTTATTATTCTTATTGCTGATGGAAAATAGGAGGTAAATATTTTCCAATTAGAATTGCATGAGCTTTCGTCTATTTTAATGTTATTAAAGTTTGACGATCCACAATATTTTTACCAAAAATCAAGAAAAACTGTATTAAGCTCTGTAAAAAAAGTGTTTTATTAAAACTAACTATGAACGTGTTGTGATGAAACATATTAGGTATTTTAAACACGTAAATAATAAAACAGTAGATTGTTTCAACGAACTATTTAATAAATAAAACAGAAGAAAAGTTTCAAAAATATTTAATTGTTTACAACAATTGTTTCACCAAAGCATTGGCTTCTTCAGGTGAAGATGGTCTGAATAAAATCTTTACAAAATAGGCTTAAATACTAAACGCTTAATTTAACGGGGTGGGTAACATCTAAAGAAGGGCGTGGGTTAAACTTTAAGTTTTTGAAGAAATATTCAAATTTAATAACAGAGAATTATTTACATCAATTTGATCGTTGAGTAAAATTTTAAATTTATTGTATTTATTAATATAAAAACTTTCAGCTATGTTTAGTTTGTGACTTTTTGGCAATTCTTTTAAAATCCTAAAATTATCATTAAAATTATGTTTTTCGTTTATTAAATGTTCTGCGTATGTAGAATCAGCATTCCCATTGGTGTAGCTTCTCCTATGTTCACTAATCCTTTGTTTGAAGGATCTACCAGTTTGTCCCACATAAACTTGATCACAGTCTGCGCATTCCAGTAAATAAATTCCAGATTTTATTGTTAACCTTTGTAATCGTTAAGTCGAGAAAATTAATTGCCTTGTTTATTTCTACTTCTTTGGTAAACTTAATAGAAGGGTGTAGTTTATTAATGAAATTAAAAAGATTGTTTAGTTGACGATCTGAACCTTTAAAACATATTAATATGTCGTCGACATAGCGATACCAATAAAGACAATTTTTAAAAAGTGGATTTTTGGAAATTTTATTTTCTAGTTCATCCATAAAAAATTATGCAAGTAAGGGACTTAAAGGGTTACCCATTGCTAAACCTTGTTTCTGTTCATAAAATTCGTTATCAAATTGTAAATAATTTTGTTTAAGATTTAAAGTAAGAAGTTTAATAATATCGTGTATTAGGACAATTTTGTTAACTAGTTCAAGCGAGTTTTTCAAGGAAAAAGTAGCTTTAAATTTTGTCAATTTTATAATCTCTTTTACTAGGAATTTTCATATAAATTTACAAGGAGGTTGTGTATATGAAACTACAGGTCTGATGGGTAAACCGTCTTTATGTAGTTTGATTAAACCATATAATTTTGGGGCTTGAGGGTTCATTACAGTAAGAGATTATTTATTAGCAAAACCTGTTTCATACAAAATTAATTTAGTTTCTTTTTGAAAAGAGTTAGTAGGATCTTTTTTAAGTTTATTAAATGAATTGGTGTTTAGAAAGTTAGTGACCTTATTGACATAATCTGTTTTTGAAATCGCGACAACGGTGTTACCTTTGTCGGCTTTTGTAAATAAAATGTTATTCTGACTAATTTTTAATTTAATTGACTTGAATAAGTTAGTCTCGATATTAGAAAATTTACGTTGTTTATAATGGTTTTCTAAAAGTTTTTTAATTTGTAATTTTTGAAGGAGATCGTTTGAATTATTATTTTTCAAAGCAAATTCTGTTTCTATGGCTACATTTTCTAACGAGTTTTTATCAATTTTAAGTGTCAAATTGTAGGAAAAACCTTTCTCTATTAAATTAACTTCGGGAGGAGAAAAATTAAAGTCAGTTAAATTTTTAAAACTATCATAAAATGTAAAGATATGTTGAATATGACTTAACGAGGAAAAAGGTTTTTGTTTTTTGGCTATATCTTCTTTCTTATTTAAAACCAGTTTCTTTAATTTATTATTTTGAATTAAATACTTTTTGTGAATAATTGGAGCAATTTTATGATGAATATGATCTAATAAAGAATCAAATTCCAAATTATGAAGTCTATAAGACAAACAGGAATGTAATATCTTAATATAAGCTGATAAAACGTCTCTTTTCTGGTAGAAGGTTTTTAAGGCTTCGTTGATGCAGATCCTCTTGGCACTGATGATGTTGTTTTGAGCTGCTAATCCAGTTTGATTGCACTTGATGAGTATGTGTTTTGGAAATACTTCTTCTTTTTTGCACTGAGTCAGGAACCACATATTTTGTTCGATGATTGTATATCCGAGTCTTAATTTGAAATAAACTATTTAATAAAATACACAACAATTGTTTCATTATCATACGAATAGTTTTAGTTGAAACAGTTGTATATTTCATTAAATAGTTCGTTGAAACAATTTACTGTTTTATTACTTACGTATTTAAAAAGTATTTTGTGTACCAATTACATTATGCTTGTATTGCTTTTTCGGTCATATTGCCATATTCTTAGGGATAGGAATATAGAGTAAACGGTTAGATTAGAATAGTGACTTCATTGCTCTATATTTCCGTAAGATAAAACTAATAATACAGTTTTTAAAAGTTTATAAATATTGTTTTTGAAGCTTTCAAATATTGTACCTATTTAATTATACCTATGTACCTATGTTTTTGTTCGTTGGTATTTAGGTTACTTAATTTTGTTGTTAATATAAAACCAATCTGGTATTCCTTAAGAAACACATAAAAAATAAATAAAATTGAGTTATTTTTAATTTGGGTCTACCTGAATCGTAAAAAGTAAACGCTTGAACAAAAAAAAACGCGTAAAACGTAGCCTTTTTATACAAAGACCAATCACATATTTGTTGCCAATAATTAAAAAAATTAATAAATCCTTGAAAAATACTTATATAACAACATTAGTAAAGATCAAGAGGTATTACATTGAAAGGGCCGGATCATTGCAATGATAAATGTATAGGGTCCGTTTTTTTAAAGGGCCCGGTCAACACATTATTTAGTTTTGTTTACTCTATTTCATGTGAGAGCGGGGCTTGGTAAGAAAAAAATGTCTAGGGCCCCAACGCATGTTAAACCGGTCCTGATAAGAACCTCATTGGAACGATATTTATTTAAAACTCAGCGTGCGTTGATATAACACGACTTTACTATAATAGTTTATAATAGTTTGAGTTTGACAAGAATTATGACATTTTCCTATTTTTTTGTAGAAAATGTTTGTGTGTTTGGGACCCCTTTCCTTATTATTGGGAATTAGTTACTTGCTTGTATCAACATGGACAGGAATATATTAGATGGAAAGGTAGGACAATTTGAATTTAATAAGTTAACTGTTTTTATAGTCCAATAATTGAACTAATCAAGTTGTGTAGGCTTTCACGGCCGGCGTCAACTAACTGATGATGATCTTCCGGGCTTTGTGGCCGTGGTCTAAAGGTTGGTATTCTATCTGACATTATCAAAGGTGTTGTGGGTGGCGGGTAGCTTTCTATCTCGTAGCGATCTCAGAGGTCGGTTGTCGAGACCAACCATTAGACCACGGCCACAAAGCCCGGAAGATCACCATCAGTTAATAATTGAACTGTTTATTCAAATGTTTCGGGTAGTTACTTGTTTTTCATCATCATTTTTTTTTTAAATATTTTAGCCCTGGAACAAAATACGTATTAATATTTGCTTTAAATGAACTGAGAATGGGTCATCATACCTTTGCCAAATTAGACCTAATCAGTTGCTATCGATTTAGAGAGCCTTTTGCTTTTCCGAATTGATTTTATTTGATTGATTTTTTCGTCTGTTGTTCGTTTGTAATATTCTTCGTTGGGGTTAAAAATTACTTTCTAATTGTTCTTGAAGTGACGCGAATGATACTATAGTTCTTATTATTTCGCAAAAACAGAAGTCACTTTGCAGGAGTAAACGGTTAGATTAGAATAGTGACTTCATATGTGGTTCCTGACTCAGTGCAAAAAAGAAGAAATATTTCCAAAACACATACTCATCAAGTGCAATCAAACTGGATTAGCGATTTAGCCGTATTTAAATTTCTTTTCAACCATCGGAAAGAGCAGCCTTTATTGCATAGGAAGCCTTTTTCAACGATAGAAAATTATTTTTCGATCGTGCTTGAAATTCACTCGACAGATTTTTATTTCATAGGATTTCGCAAATATAGAAATCACTTTTCTGAGCCGTAGCGATGTTATTCGACGCCCTATTTAAATATAATTTGAACCACCGAAATGAGGAGCTTTCATTGCATAGGAAGCCTCATTCCATGATTGAAAATTATTTTCTAATCGTGCTTGAAATACGTGCGAAAGATTGATATTTTCCTAGGATTTCGCAAAAGCACCGATCAGTTTGCAGAGCCGTAGCGATCTTATTTAATGTCGTATTTAAATTTAGTTTGAACCATCAAAAAGAGCAGCCTTTATTGCATAGGAAGCCTTTTTCAACGATAGAAAATTATTTTTCGATCGTGCTTGAAATTCACTCGACAGATTTTTATTTCATAGGATTTCGCAAATATAGAAATCACTTTTCTGAGCCGTAGCGATGTTATTCGACGCCCTATTTAAATATAATTTGAACCACCGAAATGAGGAGCTTTCATTGCATAGGAAGCCTCATTCCATGATTGAAAATTATTTTCTAATCGTGCTTGAAATACGTGCGAAAGATTGATATTTTCCTAGGATTTCGCAAAAGCACAGATCAGTTTGCAGAGCCGTAGCGATCTTATTTAATGTCGTATTTAAATTTAGTTTGAACCATCAAAAAGAGCAGCCTTTATTGCATAGGAAGCCTTTTTCAACGATAGAAAATTATTTTTCGATCGTGCTTGAAATTCACTCGACAGATTTTTATTTCATAGGATTTCGCAAATATAGAAATCACTTTTCTGAGCCGTAGCTATCTTATTTGACACCCTATTTAAATATAATTTGAACCACTGAAATGAGGAGCTTTCATTGCATAGGAAGCCTCATTCCATGATTGAAAATTATTTTCTAATCGTGCTTGAAATACGTGCGAAAGATTGATATTTTCCTAGGATTTCGCAAAAGCACAGATCAGTTTGCAGAGCCGTAGCGATCTTATTTAATGTCGTATTTAAATTGAGTTTGAACCATCAAAAAGAGCAGCATTTATTGCATAGGAAGCCTTTTTCAACGATAGAAAATTATTTTTCGATCGTGCTTGAAATTCACTTGCCAGATTTTTATTTCATAGGATTTTGCAAATATAGAAATCACTTTTCTGAGCCGTAGCGATCTTATTTGACGCCCTATTTAAATATAATTTGAACCACCGAAATGAGGAGCTTTCATTGCATAGGAAGCCTCATTCCATGATTGAAAATTATTTTCTAATCGTGCTTGAAATACGTGCGAAAGATTGATATTTTCCTAGGATTTCGCAAAAGTACAGATCAGTTTGCAGAGCCGTAGTGATCTTATTTAATGTCGTATTTAAATTGAGTTTGAACCATCAAAAAGAGCAGCATTTATTGCATAGGAAGCCTTTTTCAACGATAGAAAATTATTTTTCGATCGTGCTTGAAATTCACTTGCCAGAATTTTATTTCATAGGATTTCGCAAATATAGAAATCACTTTTCTGAGCCGTAGCGATCTTATTTGACGCCCTATTTAAATATAATTTGAACCACCGAAATGAGGAGCTTTCATTGCATAGGAAGCCTCATTCCATGATTGAAAATTATTTTCTAATCGTGCTTGAAATACGTGCGAAAGATTGATATTTTCCTAGGATTTCGCAAAAGCACAGATCAGTTTGCAGAGCCGTAGCGATCTTATTTAATGTCGTATTTAAATTGAGTTTGAACCATCAAAAAGAGCAGCATTTATTGCATAGGAAGCCTTTTTCAACGATAGAAAATTATTTTTCGATCGTGCTTGAAATTCACTTGCCAGATTTTTATTTCATAGGATTTTGCAAATATAGAAATCACTTTTCTGAGCCGTAGCGATCTTATTTGACGCCCTATTTAAATATAATTTGAACCACCGAAATGAGGAGCTTTCATTGCATAGGAAGCCTCATTCCATGATTGAAAATTATTTTCTAATCGTGCTTGAAATACGTGCGAAAGATTGATATTTTCCTAGGATTTCGCAAAAGTACAGATCAGTTTGCAGAGCCGTAGTGATCTTATTTAATGTCGTATTTAAATTGAGTTTGAACCATCAAAAAGAGCAGCATTTATTGCATAGGAAGCCTTTTTCAACGATAGAAAATTATTTTTCGATCGTGCTTGAAATTCACTCGACAGATTTTTATTTCATAGGATTTCGCAAAAGTACAGATCAGTTTGCAGAGCCGTAGCGATATTATTTAATGTCGTATTTAAATTTAGTTTGAACCATCAAAAAGAGCAGCATTTATTGCATAGGAAGCCTCATTCCATGATTGAAAATTATTTTCGAATCGTGCTTGAAATACGTGCGAAAGATTGATATTTTCCTAGGATTTCGCAAAAGCACAGATCAGTTTGCAGAGCCGTAGCGATCTTATTTAATGTCGTATTTAAATTTAGTTTGAACCATCAAAAAGAGCAGCATTTATTGCATAGGAAGCCTTTTTCAACGATAGAAAATTATTTTTCGATCGTGCTTGAAATTCACTTGCCAGATTTTTATTTCATAGGATTTCGCAAATATAGAAATCACTTTTCTGAGCCGTAGCGATCTTATTTGACGCCCTATTTAAATATAATTTGAACCACCGAAATGAGGAGCTTTCATTGCATAGGAAGCCTCATTCCATGATTGAAAATTATTTTCTAATCGTGCTTGAAATACGTGCGAAAGATTGATATTTTCCTAGGATTTCGCAAAAGTACAGATCAGTTTGCAGAGCCGTAGCGATATTATTTAATGTCGTATTTAAATTTAGTTTGAACCATCAAAAAGAGCAGCATTTATTGCATAGGAAGCCTTTTTCAACGATAGAAAATTATTTTTCGATCGTGCTTGAAATTCACTCGACAGATTTTTATTTCATAGGATTTCGCAAATATAGAAATCACTTTTCTGAGCCGTAGCGATGTTATTCGACGCCCTATTTAAATATAATTTGAACCACCGAAATGAGGAGCTTTCATTGCATAGGAAGCCTCATTCCATGATTGAAAATTATTTTCTAATCGTGCTTGAAATACGTGCGAAAGATTGATATTTTCCTAGGATTTCGCAAAAGCACAGATCAGTTTGCAGAGCCGTAGCGATCTTATTTAATGTCGTATTTAAATTTAGTTTGAACCATCAAAAAGAGCAGCATTTATTGCATAGGAAGCCTTTTTCAACGATAGAAAATTATTTTTCGATCGTGCTTGAAATTCACTCGACAGATTTTTATTTCATAGGATTTCGCAAATATAGAAATCACTTTTCTGAGCCGTAGCGATGTTATTCGACGCCCTATTTAAATATAATTTGAACCACCGAAATGAGGAGCTTTCATTGCATAGGAAGCCTCATTCCATGATTGAAAATTATTTTCTAATCGTGCTTGAAATACGTGCGAAAGATTGATATTTTCCTAGGATTTCGCAAAAGCACAGATCAGTTTGCAGAGCCGTAGCGATCTTATTTAATGTCGTATTTAAATTTAGTTTGAACCTTCAAAAAGAGCAGCATTTATTGCATAGGAAGCCTTTTTCAACGATAGAAAATTATTTTTCGATCGTGCTTGAAATTCACTCGACAGATTTTTATTTCACAGGATTTCGCAAATATAGAAATCACTTTTCTGAGCCGTAGCGATGTTATTCGACGCCCTATTTAAATATAATTTGAACCACCGAAATGAGGAGCTTTCATTGCATAGGAAGCCTCATTCCATGATTGAAAATTATTTTCTAATCGTGCTTGAAATACGTGCGAAAGATTGATATTTTCCTAGGATTTCGCAAAAGCACAGATCAGTTTGCAGAGCCGTAGCGATCTTATTTAATGTCGTATTTAAATTTAGTTTGAACCATCAAAAAGAGCAGCATTTATTGCAGAGGAAGCCTTTTTCAACGATAGAAAATTATTTTTCGATCGTGCTTGAAATTCACTTGCCAGATTTTTATTTCATAGGATTTCGCAAATATAGAAATCACTTTTCTGAGCCGTAGCGATCTTATTTGACGCCCTATTTAAATATAATTTGAACCACCGAAATGAGGAGCTTTCATTGCATAGGAAGCCTCATTCCATGATTGAAAATTATTTTCTAATCGTGCTTGAAATACGTGCGAAAGATTGATATTTTCCTAGGATTTCGCAAAAGTACAGATCAGTTTGCAGAGCCGTAGCGATATTATTTAATGTCGTATTTAAATTTAGTTTGAACCATCAAAAAGAGCAGCATTTATTGCATAGGAAGCCTCATTCCATGATTGAAAATTATTTTCTAATCGTGCTTGAAATACGTGCGAAAGATTGATATTTTCCTAGGATTTCGCAAAAGCACAGATCAGTTTGCAGAGCCGTAGCGATCTTATTTAATGTCGTATTTAAATTTAGTTTGAACCATCAAAAAGAGCAGCATTTATTGCATAGGAAGCCTTTTTCAACGATAGAAAATTATTTTCTAATCGTGCTTGAAATACGTGCGAAAGATTGATATTTTCCTAGGATTTCGCAAAAGTACAGATCAGTTTGCAGAGCCGTAGCGATATTATTTAATGTCGTATTTAAATTTAGTTTGAACCATCAAAAAGAGCAGCATTTATTGCATAGGAAGCCTCATTCCATGATTGAAAATTATTTTCGAATCGTGCTTGAAATACGTGCGAAAGATTGATATTTTCCTAGGATTTCGCAAAAGCACAGATCAGTTTGCAGAGCCGTAGCGATATTATTTAATGTCGTATTTAAATTTAGTTTGAACCATCAAAAAGAGCAGCATTTATTGCATAGGAAGCCTCATTCCATGATTGAAAATTCTTTTCGAATCGTGCTTGGAATGCGTGCGAAATATTGGTTTTTTCTTAGGATTTCGGAAGAAGATATCACTCTTCAGGGCCTTGGGTCTTTTTTATATTATTTTACGTCCCATGTAAATTTTATTTGAACCATCGAAAAGAGCAGCGTTTATTGCGTAGGAAACCTTATTCGATGATTTTATATTATTTTCCAATCATGCTTGAAATGCACGCAAAATGTTATTTTCTTCGATTTCATAGAAACAGGGGTCATGTTGCAGGGCCGTAGCGATCTTATTTAATGCCCTATTTAAATTTAATTTGAACATTCGAGAAGAGCAGCTATTATTGCACAGCAAAATTTATTCGATGATTGAAAATGAATTTCCAATCGTGCGTGAAATGCACATCAAAAATTGATATTTCTTAGGATTTCACAGACAGGGGCATCATTTTTCAGGGCCGTAGCGGTCTTATTTCGCGTCCCATTTAAATTTAATTGCACAATAACAGAGATCACTTTGCAGGCCCGTACCGATCTTATATTGAAATCCATAGTTAATTTTCGTTTAAACCATCGAAAAGAGAACGCTTTTTTGCATAGAAAGCTTTATTCTATGATTGAAAATTATTTTCTACTCGTGCTTGAAATATACCCGAAAAATTGATATTTTATATGATTTCACGAAAACAGAGATCATTTTTCAGTTTACGAAAGGAGCTTTGTTATTATTTGATTATTGATTTTTAAAATAATTTGTTATAAACAATATTACATAGTTTTAACTTTTGTCATATATCATAAACAGCCTAATATTTCATAATTCCAACTGTGATGTTTTTGTATAGAAAACTAGATAGAAGGCCTTTTCGTTCATGTTCCAAACAGTAATTTAAAGGATTTGTTATAAAGAAATGATTCATTTTAGGCCGTAATTCAACCTTCAAATCACGGACCTAAAGCCCGAGAGATTATCATAATTTACAGATGGTTCAATATCGAATTATTTCCTTCTTAGCGTTTAGTTTAAGTTCAGTTAGTTCCTCTTCTCAAGTTCGGTTTTCTTTAAGTCAAAGCTAAATCTGTGTATGTGTAGCGGGAATACAACTTTTAAAAATCCTTGATTAAGAAGCATACTTTTGCAACCTGAGACATATGTCTGTCTATATTTACAGCAATACAACAACATAGGTATAATAGAGAATACAAACACCAATTTAACATTAACAACGACGAATTTGGCCAAATCCTACACAAATTTCAATTTAGAATTTGTTGATCTGGTAAAAATTTAATTAATGTATTAATATTTAACTATTATTATGACAAGAAAAAACTTTGCTTTATAATGTTTCAAAACGGTTTTATTAAACTCTATATATGTTTCGACATTTTATGTCTTTATCAAGAGTATTACAGGTATACTAAAGATTAAAGGATCATAATACTATATATACATATATACAAACTAATTGTCTTTATTAATTGTTGGAAAACCCTAAATAGCAGTCTATGATTGGTGTATATTTATGTTCTGTATGAACATGGGTAAAGTATATGTTTCTTAATTTCTAGTTGTTCTAGTACATTTAGTTTTCGACCTTTGTTTTCGGAGTGTAAAAATTTTACATTTTCTTGGTCTGTGTTATGGTTATCAGAAGTACAATGATTACTGTATAAATTTAGGTGATTGAAATGGATTATTTCATCGGTGCACAGATGTGCCACTTCTTTTGATTCCTATGGGGGAATCGGTGCAATAAACTGACTTCGTGTTTTAATTGTTTATTACACCCAACTATTTACAAACTATATACACTAATTTTATGGAACGTCGTGAAGGCTACTTATATACGAAGATTAATTGATTATGACGAATTGATTGAACTATATGTTATTTATGCTATACGTTTATAGAGATCGTGCTGTAATTGTTGCTATATGTTAAAACGTACTAAAGATGATCTCTTATAAACGTTTTATGTTTTTATCTAATGTGAATGAATGAATTGATTGGAACTGATCTTGAATGAATGAATCGTATTGAATTGATCTTACTGTATTAAGTTAACTATATTATATATGAATTTAAGAACCGCCCCTAGAGGAGGGGTGGTTCCGATGCACCGACACATGACACAACAAAACAAACAAAAAGGATGGAAAACCGTAAATACAAAAAGTGCAACATTGTAATCTATGTGTCGGTGCATCATCTACGTCCTCGAAATGGACCGATGGGTCAATTACCCCTAATAAATGTATAAACTAATTTAAACTCTAGATGCACATTTGAACACAAAGAAAAAATAATACAATGGGAGACGGCAATACTAAAAAGGGAAAAAATACGATACATACTATTATAAAACCATAAATAACCAAAGAAAGAAACGGATAGTAAGTACACATGACAATACAACAAAATTTTGAGAGGTAAAAAATGCGTGACCGACCAGGCCAATAAATTACAAACAAAAATGAAAAGTTAAATCCGAACATGCCGCCCCCCTTGAAAGGTAAACTTTCAAGAATTTAAATATATACAAAGATACATAATATGTGATGAAAACGTGAAAATTATATTTACATCTAAATGAATAATATGACTAAAACTAAACCGCACTACTCGAAATCAATTGTATATGGGCAAAACACAAACCCGGGATACTGCTCTTTTCACAATCGTTCTGCTATTTGTTTTTATCGAAATCAGTCTAATTATTCCGTCCTCTCCGGGGTGCACATCAGTAACACGACCAAGTTTCCACTTTAAAGGCGGTAGATTGTCGTCCTTTACAAAGATAAGGACTCCAATGCGTATTGTCGTTTGATTTGTCACCTTCCACTTCGTGCGCACCTGGAATTCGCTAATGTGTTCTTTGCTGCGCCGCTTCCAGAAATCCTGCTTTATTTTTTGAGTGTGCTGAAATTTACTAAGGTGATTGTCCCTTTCATCGATTAGGGATGGCTCTGGTGGCGATGTTATGGGTCGACCAATTAAGAAGTGCGATGGGGTTAAAGAGGTTAAATCGGCGGGGTCTGTAGATAAAGGAGATAGAGGTCGGGAATTTTTAATAGTTGCACAGCACGAAAAAGTTTTATTTTGCGGATTGTCGCCTATATGCATATTACCTCCTAAAACCCACCCTAATTTGGTTTTTTGCAACATTGGTTTTCCTGCACCTAACTTAATTTGTCCTATGCAAGGCAATTGCCAGAATAAACCTGCCCCTATTAATAAATCAATTTTTCCCGGTATGTTGCATGTTGTATATGCTAACTTTATGTTTGGTGGAATATTTAAATCCGTTAGATTAAATGCTTTTGTGGGCAAATGATTGGTTATGGTATTTAATATAAAACATTTAATTTCTGCGGTGTATTCGTTAACTAATGATTTGAATGTTAGGGTGGTTTGATGTGATATATTTGACGTTGATTGTCCTATACCCCCTACTGCTAAATAACACTTTGTTTTCTTCGAATCTAACATCGAACAAGTTGATTGAGTTATAAAATTCGATTGAGACCCAGCATCTAAATGTACTCGTATTGTTTGAAATTTGCCATGGCTATCTTTAACATTAACTAACGCAGATGATAAAAGAGTAGTTTGATTGACGATTTTATCAATTGTTGAGTGATTTAAAAGTGTTACAGATTTATTTTCTAATGATTCGTTAATATTAGAAGGACCAGGTGATACAATTTGTCTCTGACTGTGCTCACGTTGCTTTAATTGATTTTCAGTATTTGTTATTTCTAAATGTAAAAGAGTATTATGGTTTTCCCCACATTTTTTACATCGTTGTGCAACACAATCTTTAACTAAATGATTTTTCCTCAAACAGTTCAAACAAAGCTTTAAACGTTTAACTTCTTCAATTCGTTTATTTATCGATAATTTTGAAAAGGACTTACAGTTGTATAATGTGTGGTCTGTTACTCTACAAAAATGACAAAAACCTGTTGTAGTGACATGAGACTTTGTTTGACTATGCGGAACGTTTACTCTATTACTATTGTTTTGATTAAATAAACCCTGATTTAATCGATTCGCTTCCAACGAACCCAAAAGACTACACCTGTTTTCTAGGAACTCTATTAATTCCAGGTATGTTGGAAAGTCACCTTTAGGTTTTAAACATTCCCATTCGTGGCGTGTGATGGTGCTAAATTTTGCCGAGATAATATAAATTAAAAGGCTATCCAATGTTGGCTGCTGGTAATTATTTAAACATTGGATTAATTTTAAAACGTCATCTAATAATGACCGCACGGAATTATGAGAATCCTTTTTGATTGGTTCTAGATTAAATAAAGCATTGAGACTACTTTGCACTATAAGTTTTTTGTTCTCATACCGTTTTCTCAACAAATTCCAAGCAACACTGTAGTTCTCGGACGATACTTTGATAGATTTTAATGACTGCGCAGCTTCCCCTTTAACTGCAGACAGCAAATAGTAAAACTTATGAACTTCAGATAATCGACTATTTTTATTAATTAATGAATCGAATGAGTCATGAAACTCGACCCAATTTTCAAATTGACCACTGAAGGTGGGTAAACTAATACTAGGTAATTTTAACATGTCAGGTCCTAGACAGTCAGAGCTACTTGATTCGGCTATATTAGAATTATTTGCTGGTTTAAACTTCGAAATTAAACATTTTGTTTGGGCCGTAATTTCATAGAACGAGTTTTCGAACTGTTCCATATCATTTTCATGAGATGGATCGTCGGAAAAATTAATGATTTGAAAGTGAATTTCTTCAAATTTGCGTAAAGAATTACTAAAATTGGTTAGGCGATCCTCGATCTCTACAATTTCTGTACTATTAATCGAATCTTTTTCTATTAGAGGATTAATATAATTTTTAAATCTGGTGAGCTTTGATTTTAATACAGCACGCTGTGATATACATTCCTTTAAACTTTCCATTGCTGACGAGATTGAAACTAATGAATTGAATGGAAAGGAAGGAATATGAACAATAGGATATCGCACTTACTTGTTGATTTAATTCAAATACGGTGTTGATGGTGCTGATACCAGGCTCTTGAAGATCCAATTCGAAGGGGACTTCTGATGATGCTTTTAAATTGTAGCACTACACGACGTATCACTTGTAATTAGTGGAACTGTTATCACGAATGCACTTTACATCCGGCTCGAAGGACCATGTATAAATTTAGGTGATTGAAATGGATTATTTCATCGGTGCACAGATGTGCCACTTCTTTTGATTCCTATGGGGGAATCGGTGCAATAAACTGACTTCGTGTTTTAATTGTTTATTACACCCAACTATTTACAAACTATATACACTAATTTTATGGAACGTCGTGAAGGCTACTTATATACGAAGATTAATTGATTATGACGAATTGATTGAACTATATGTTATTTATGCTATACGTTTATAGAGATCGTGCTGTAATTGTTGCTATATGTTAAAACGTACTAAAGATGATCTCTTATAAACGTTTTATGTTTTTATCTAATGTGAATGAATGAATTGATTGGAACTGATCTTGAATGAATGAATCGTATTGAATTGATCTTACTGTATTAAGTTAACTATATTATATATGAATTTAAGAACCGCCCCTAGAGGAGGGGTGGTTCCGATGCACCGACACATGACACAACAAAACAAACAAAAAGGATGGAAAACCGTAAATACAAAAAGTGCAACATTGTAATCTATGTGTCGGTGCATCATCTACGTCCTCGAAATGGACCGATGGGTCAATTACCCCTAATAAATGTATAAACTAATTTAAACTCTAGATGCACATTTGAACACAAAGAAAAAATAATACAATGGGAGACGGCAATACTAAAAAGGGAAAAAATACGATACATACTATTATAAAACCATAAATAACCAAAGAAAGAAACGGATAGTAAGTACACATGACAATACAACAAAATTTTGAGAGGTAAAAAATGCGTGACCGACCAGGCCAATAAATTACAAACAAAAATGAAAAGTTAAATCCGAACAATTACTTATGCCCATACTAGTTTTATTCCAGGCGATGTCTCTTAAATATTCCTTAATTTTAGCTTTTACATTGCGTCCTGTTTGATCAATCTCACAATTAATTTTATATACACCATTTTTCTTATTCTTTATATATTTTTGTTTATTATTACTTAATAGTATACTTAAATTGGATTTATTCACCTGTATTGTATTTATATTTAATTTATTGCAAATGTTATTACTAATTCTACCCATATAATTAATATAGTTGTATTTTTTGTTGTTTTCTAATTTGGATTGGGGGTAGATTGTATTCATTAATTGCTTGTGTTTTTTATTTTGAACTAATTTATCGATATGTTCGGTTTTATAGCCATTAATGAATGCAATAGTTTTTATGCAATTGAGTTCGTTATGTTTTCATTTAAGGGGCGATTTAAAAGTCTGTGGATAAAGGTATGATAAATGTAGCTAGTTTCACGTTTTAAGAATTGAAAATAATCGTTCAACAGGTGGAAAAGTTTTGAAAACGAAAATGTCTTTATGTTTCAATGTTTTTTTTCGTGCAATACGTATGCATCTGAAATAATAGGGGTGTATGTTGAGTTACGTATGCATGGTATGTAACAACAAGTTACTTTGAGGAATAAATATTTTTTTTTTATGAAAGTTTATGGTGGTATTGGAATGCTTCCCCCTTTTTACTTCATGTGATCTTTATTTGTCAAAGACTTCCTACGATATTTTCGATTTTTTTTTGCAGAAAATGGTAGTTGCGAGATGACAATAATTGGTGTCGCTTTGGTCCCCCTTCTATCGTGTTGTATTGCAATTTCCAAACCGTTTTAACAATCTTGGAGTGAGCTTTAGAGACAGCAGCAATTAGCAATTTTAGGACTGTTTGACTGTTTCAGGAATGGATTGGATCGAAAGGTAGGAATTGTTTGAATTAAATAAATTAACCGTATTTGCAGTCAAGTAATTGCTTATTCTGAAGTCACTTGTTTTATTACCGTTTCATTTGCTTTTGATCTGTTTTTATTTTGAAACATGAATGAAAACGACTCTAAATGAACAGCAAGAGGTATTAAACTTTTGACAATTTTAACATAATAAATTATTAATTTAAAAAGCCTCTTGCTTTCGTAAATCGATTTTAATTATTAGTTTTCGGTGGTTGGATAATTATGAAACATAATAATAATATTGCAAATAATTGTTTTTTTTTATATTTCAAAAAAGTTTATTAAGATACTCTACAATTGTTTCGGCCCCTGAAGATGCAGTATTATATTATTAGTACTCTTGAAAAAGGCATCATATGCTAAAACAATTGTAGAGTTTCTTAATAAACGTTTTTGAATCATAAAAAAAGAAGCTATACTTTTATTTAAGTTATTAAATTAACTTTGTTAATTCACGATAAATGCTGTAACAGTATTATTACATTGAAATTCTTTTTCTTTTACTCTTTTTTTAATAAAAATTGTTTGATAGTTGAGGAAGCGTGAAAGCGTTTTCGTATTAAATCTTGCTTCGAAGGACCACCTCAGATATTGAGGAAAACGATATTGTGTTTGTTTAACTATATTTATTTGCATTAATTAAAATTTTTTACTTTAACTATCACTAATTATTATACAAAAGCAAAACTTATATTTAAGTATACTTAACTTAACTAAATGAAATCTACGATTATGTTTTGCTATCGAGTGGTTCGTTCGGTGGTTCTATTTTATCTGTTATTTTTAACGTTCGTTTCTATGTCCTCAAGAGCCCTTACCGTTCTCACGCGCTTATCTCCTGAAGACATAAGAGAGACCATCTCGACAGCATTAGAATTCGCATGACAACTAACATGAACGTTTGACAAATTTATGATTTTTCTTAAACGATAATTTGGAGACTAAACAATAGTTTCATTTTCATATCAAAGGTAAAACATTAAAACTCACTGTTATTCATTGCTAAAAATAAGTATGAACTTTGTATTGCGAAACGTAATCAAGCGATAACGGCTGTTCTTCTGCGTATGTAGCGATAAAACAAGTGACTTCTAGTACTGGTTACAATTTTTTAATTTTTTAAATAATAATCAATACGTATGCGTGTCTAAAAAAAATAAACACTCACTCATACTGCTTTTTATAAACGCCAGTGTGCAGGGTAATATAAATAATAAATAATGACAAATAAACAACTGAAAACAATGAGAGTATTAGGTATGTGTTAGCCTGTTGCACTTTTTAATTGATTTTGATATAGTTTGTTGATTTTTTTCTTATTTATATTTTTGTTGAATAATTAGTTTACTCCTTAATAAATAGTGAGTAGTTTGTTAGAAACAAAGCACAGAAAGCATTGGTTTTCTATTTTAACTCTTTAGCAATTATAATATTTCCGAATAGATATTGCTATACATCTAACGAAACCAGTATGGCATTTTTTGAGAAATAATTGAAAAACCAGACACTTATTGTCTCCAGTTTCTTTGGGAAAATTTCATTTAATAATGTACATAATAATTTTTGGGGTTCTATACTGAGAAAGGGTAAAAAGGTCACAGTGGATTATATCTGAGCAATTACTACTACTACTACTACTGCTGCTACTTAGTGTTATTTATTTGGAATTTACTCTTTAGAAATACTTGTATCTATTAAAAAGCCAAAAAATGGATTGGATCAAAAGGTAGGAATTGTTTGAATTAAATGAAGTAACCGTTTTTGCAGTTACCTAATTGTTTTTTCTGGGAGTCACTTGTTTCGTTATAGTTTAATTTGTTTTCGAGTTAGTTTAATTTTGAAACAAATGATTAATAACAACTGTACCAAATGAAGAGTAAAAGGCACCAAACTTTTGACAAATTTAACATAATCAGTTATTAATTTACAAAATTCTCTTGCTTTCCAAAATAGTTTTTAATTAATTGGTTTTATTTGCTAACAACATTGAATTTTGGACTTGTTTGAGATCTTGGTATTGTTTAAGGAACGTATGATTTGATTGCATTCATTGCATGTATTGATGTGGCATGGAAAAGAAAACCGACGATATGGTGTATTTTAGCTATGAATATTTATTTGTTAGTGATGTCCTTATGACGTTATTAACAAAGTTGAAGTTGTGACGTTTGAAATGTTTACTTGAGGTTAATATAGCGAGCGAAAAGGAATCGAATTGTGCTTTGTTGTTAATTTATTTCATTTATTTAATTAATGAAAACCAAAAGTTGACAGTAATAACCACAATATAGGTATAATTAGCAAAAAATAATAGAACATTGGCTACATATAGGTACATAGTTTTTATATATGAAATAATATATCTACAGTGTGAAAGGAGTTAAATCAATTATTGCAGAATTAATAAAAATTTTAAAATTGTACAAAATTATAAAACATCATACCGTGCTACAATGTAATAGAAATACCAAACAATTCGTGAACGTTCCGATTTGTATCCCCTCAAACAAATTAACAGGAAAAATTGTAGCAGACCTGTAATCATAATAACTCACAACCTTCTTAACACAGGCTGCTACATTAACAAGTTAACATATTACCAGAAACTAAAAACAATACATTCCGGAAATTGCTGTTTCACATCTTAGAGCTCATCGCGTCTTCGAAAGAAATTCGTCGAAGATAATAGCGGATCTGAAATCACAACAAGACAGACAGACAAACAACAACGAAAGTGGAAACTAAGTTATTGTAGTAGTTTCGAAATTGAAAATGGGTTAAAATATTTCTAAATAGAAGTAAAAATTATTATTTAGAAAATGGCATTTATAATAAAAAATATAAATACGTATTTTCCATTTTAAACAGAACCAGAAGTACGAGCTGAACTAATAAGAGTTATATTTGGCTATTCTAACCGTTTAGTAGCCCATCTACTTCTACGTAAGCTTATTTATTTAATGTAAAGTTAATGTTTACCCCTTGTATTAACTGCATGTGTTCCACCGACTTGTACGCAGCTGATATCCGTACAAACAAGATCATTACCACTTTTATGAATATGAATTCTGCTAGGGATTCCAGCCGTGAAAGTCTGTTCTTATAATAAACTACCAAATGTTAAAAGTGCCTGTTGGTCCGCGAGAGACATTTCATCTCTTACCCGATTTCTGCTAACCGGGCACTTCCCTATCCGCCACCCGGGAACGCGCCCGATGGGGGTTGCAGGCTCCCCACACGGGAAAAATATTACTCACGCTCTGGTCAATGATGCAAACCGAGCGTGAGGGATCTTTTGTTATGTGGTGGGTCCAAACCACAACATTTCACAGACATTAATAGCTATTAATTGTCGATGTACGATTTGGAGATTTAAGAGAAGTATAAAAAGTTCTGTTCATAAAATTGTTAACACATAAATAATGGACGAAGGCTAAAAATTCTTTTTCTCTATACTACATATACGCAGATAAGCCATCCTCATTGATCTACATTACAACATCAACAGCTACCACATAAAATTACATCACAACCCAAAATAAGAATATTTAGCATTTCAAACCGTAGTAATAAAGCAACTTATATTTTTTGTGAACTTGGTTTCGGTCGCCACTAAAATATATAATATGAGCTTAAATGAAAGTAACGACTCATGGAAGGAAATTTCAAAAAAGCTCAAAAAAGCAGCTTAAAACAATGAAATGGTTTAGATTGCTTAACGACATTAAACAATATTCCCAGACGAAAAGAACGTTAAGAATAAGTCAACGAGGTAATTTCCAAATCGTATAATCACAACAAGACAGACAACCTGACAAATTCAGGATGCCATGTCACATATTGAAAAATTAAAACAGTAATAGAGAACACCTTATTCTAAATACTATACTTTCTGGAAATTGATGCATCACATCTTGGAGCCATTGCTTCTTCAGGAGAAATCCGTCGAAGAAAGTGCGGATCTGTAATCACAACAAGACAGACAACCTGACAGATTCAGGATGCCATGTCACATATTAAAAAATGAAAACACTAACAGAGAACACCTTATTCTAAATACTATTCTTTCTGGAAATTGATTCATCACATCTTGCAGCCCATTGCTTCTTCAGGAGAAATCCGCCGAAGATAAGTGCGGATCTGTAATCATAACAAGACAGACAACCTGACAGATTCAGGATGCCATGTCACATATTGAAAAATTAAAACAGAAATAGAGAACACCTTATTTTAAATACTATACTTTCTGGAAATTGATGCATCACATCTTGGAGCCATTGCTTCTCCGAATGAAATCCGTCGAAGAAAGTGCGGATCTGTAATCATAACAAGACAGACAACCTGACAGATTCAGGATGCCATGACACATATTAGAAAATGAAAACAGTAACAGAGAACACCTTATTCTAAATACTATACTTTCTGGAAATTGATTCATCACATCTTGCAGCCCATTGCTTCGTCAGGAGAAATCCGTCGAAGATAAGTGCGGATCTGTAATCACAACAAGACAGACAACCTGACAGATTCAGGATGCCATGACACATATTAGTAAATGAAAACAGCAACAGAGAACACCTTATTCTAAATACTATACTTTCTGGAAATTGATTCATCACATCTTGCAGCCCATTGCTTCGTCAGGAGAAATCCGTCGAAGATAAGTGCGGATCTGTAATCACAACAAGACAGACAACCTGACAGATTCAGGATGCCATGACACATATTAGTAAATGAAAACAGCAACAGAGAACACCTTATTTTGAATACTATACTTTCTGGAAATTGATGCATCACACCTTGGAGTTGAAGCTCTTCTTGGAAAACACGTCAACGTACCAACATTCGTTCCTCAAAGGCTAAAAGTTCTTTTTCTCTATACTACATCTACGCAGATAAGCCACCCTCATTGATCTACATTACAACATCAACAGCTACCACATAAAATTACGACATCACAACCCTTAATAAGAATATTTAGCCTTTCGAACCGTAGTAATAAAGCAACTTATATTTTTTTTGTGAACTTGGTTTCGGTCGCCACTAGAATATATAATATGAACGTAAAATGAAAGTGACGACAGATGAAAGGGTATTCCAAGAAAGCTTAAAACATTGAAACGGTTTAATTCACTTAACGAAATTAAATAATATTCCAAGACAAGCGACGAAATTTCCAAATCGTACATAAAAATTTGAAAATTGTATAAAATTATAAAACATCATACCGTGCGATAATGTAATAGAAATACCAAACAGTTCGTGAACGTTCCGATTAGCATCCCGTCAAACAAATCAACAGGAAAAATTGCAGAAGACCTGTAATCATAAAAACTCAACCTTAACACAGGCTGCTACATTGAGAAGTTAATATATTAGATTATGTAATGACCTACAAGAAAGTAAAAACCATACATTTCGGAAATTGCTGTTTCACATCTTAGGACCCATCGCTTCTTCGAAAGGAATCCGTGAATGTAAATCTTGGAATCCATTGGTACTTAATGTAAATACTGTACTTTCTGGAAATTGATGTTCCACATTTTGGAGTTGAGGTACTTTTGGGAAAACATGTCGACGTACCTCCATTGGTTCCTCAAAAGACATCCGTCGAAGATAATTGCGGATCTGTAATCACAACAAGACAGACAACCTGACAGATTCAGGATGCCATGTCACATATTAAAAAATGAAAACACTAACAGAGAACACCTTATTCTAAATACTATACTTTCTGGAAATTGATTCATCACATCTTGCAGCCCATTGCTTCGTCAGGAGAAATCCGTCGAAGATAAGTGCGGATCTGTAATCACAACAAGACAGACAACCTGACAGATTCAGGATGCCATGACACATATTAGTAAATGAAAACAGCAACAGAGAACACCTTATTCTAAATACTATACTTTCTGGAAATTGATGCATCACACCTTGGAGCCATTGCTTCTCCGAATGAAATCCGTCGAAGAAAGTGCGGATCTGTAATCATAACAAGACAGACAACCTGACAGATTCAGGATGCCATGTCACATATTAAAAAATGAAAACACTAACAGAGAACACCTTATTCTAAATACTATACTTTCTGGAAATTGATGCTTCACATCTTGGAGTTGAAGCTCTTCTTGGAAAACACGACAACGTACCTACATTCGTTCCTCAAAGGCTAAAAGTTCTTTTTCTCTATACTACATCTACGCAGATAAGCGACCCACATTGATCTACATTACAACACCAACAGCTACCACATAAAATTACGACATCACAACCCTTAATAAGAATATTTAGCCTTTCGAACCGTAGTAATAAAGCAACTTATATTTTTTGTGAACTTGGTTTCGGTCGCCACTAAAATATATAATATGAACGTAGAATGAAAGTGACGACTGATGAAAGGGTATTCCAAGAAAGCTTAAAACATTGAAACAGTTTAATTCACTTAACGAAATTAAATAATATTCCAAGACGAGCGACGTAATTTCCAAATCGTACATAAAAAATTGAAAATTGTACAACATTATAAAACAACATACCGTGCGCGACAATGTAATAGAAATACCAAACAATTCGTGAACGTTCCGATTAGCATCCCGTCAAACAAATTAACAGGAAAAATTGTAGAAGACCTGTAATCATAAAAACTCACAACCTTAACACAGGCTGCTACATTAACAAGTTAACATATTAGATTATGTAATGACCTACAAGAAAGTAAAAACCATACATTTCGGAAATTGCTGTTTCACATCTTAGAACCCATCGCTTCTTCGAAAGGAATCCGTGAATGTAAATCTTGGAATCCATTGGTACTTAATGTAAATACTGTACTTTCTGGAAATTGATGTTCCACATTTTGGAGTTGAGGTACTTTTGGGAAAAGACGTCGACGTACATCCATTGGTTCCTCAAAAGACATCCGTCGAAGATAAGTGCGGATCTGTAATCACAACAAGACAGACAACCTGACAGATTCAGGATGCCATGTCACATATTAAAAAATGAAAACACTAACAGAGAACACCTTATTCTAAATACTATACTTTCTGGAAATTGATTCATCACATCTTGCAGCCCATTGCTTCGTCAGGAGAAATCCGTCGAAGATAAGTGCGGATCTGTAATCACAACAAGACAGACAACCTGACAGATTCAGGATGCCATGACACATATTAGTAAATGAAAACAGCAACAGAGAACACCTTATTCTAAATACTATACTTTCTGGAAATTGATTCATCACATCTTACAGTCCATTGCTTCGTCAGGAGAAATCCGTCGAAGATAAGTGCGGATCTGTAATCACAACAAGACAGACAACCTGACAGATTCAGGATGCCATGACACATATTAGTAAATGAAAACAGCAACAGAGAACACCTTATTCTAAATACTATACTTTCTGGAAATTGATGCATCACACCTTGGAGCCATTGCTTCTCCGAATGAAATCCGTCGAAGAAAGTGCGGATCTGTAATCATAACAAGACAGACAACCTGACAGATTCAGGATGCCATGTCACATATTAAAAAATGAAAACACTAACAGAGAACACCTTATTCTAAATACTATACTTTCTGGAAATTGATGCTTCACATCTTGGAGTTGAAGCTCTTCTTGGAAAACACGACAACGTACCTACATTCGTTCCTCAAAGGCTAAAAGTTCTTTTTCTCTATACTACATCTACGCAGATAAGCGACCCACATTGATCTACATTACAACATCAACAGCTACCACATAAAATTACGACATCACAACCCTTAATAAGAATATTTAGCCTTTCGAACCGTAGTAATAAAGCAACTTATATTTTTTGTGAACTTGGTTTCGGTCGCCACTAAAATATATAATATGAACGTAGAATGAAAGTGACGACTGATGAAAGGGTATTCCAAGAAAGCTTAAAACATTGAAACAGTTTAATTCACTTAACGAAATTAAATAATATTCCAAGACGAGCGACGTAATTTCCAAATCGTACATAAAAAATTGAAAATTGTACAACATTATAAAACAACATACCGTGCGCGACAATGTAATAGAAATACCAAACAATTCGTGAACGTTCCGATTAGCATCCCGTCAAACAAATTAACAGGAAAAATTGTAGAAGACCTGTAATCATAAAAACTCACAACCTTAACACAGGCTGCTACATTAACAAGTTAACATATTAGATTATGTAATGACCTACAAGAAAGTAAAAACCATACATTTCGGAAATTGCTGTTTCACATCTTAGAACCCATCGCTTCTTCGAAAGGAATCCGTGAATGTAAATCTTGGAATCCATTGGTACTTAATGTAAATACTGTACTTTCTGGAAATTGATGTTCCACATTTTGGAGTTGAGGTACTTTTGGGAAAAGACGTCGACGTACATCCATTGGTTCCTCAAAAGACATCCGTCGAAGATAAGTGCGGATCTGTAATCACAACAAGACAGACAACCTGACAGATTCAGGATGCCATGTCACATTAGACAATGAAAACAGTAACAGAGAACACCTTATTCTAAATACTATACTTTCTGCAAATTGATGCATCACATCTTGGAGCCATTGCTTCTCCGAAAGAAATCCGCGAAGAAAGTGCGGATCTGTAATCATAACTAGACAGACAACCTGACAGATTCAGGATGCCATGTCACATATTAGAAAATGAAAACAGTAACAGAGAACACCTTATTCTAAATACTACACTTTCTGGAAATTGATGTTTCACATATTGAAATTGAGGCTCTTCTTGGAATACACGTTGACGTACCTCCATTGGTTCCTCAAAAGACATCCGTCGAAGTTAATTGCGGATCTGTAATCATACAAAATTTGCAGCCTGGATGGAGGCTGCTACGTCAATTAATTAGTCGAAATCAATAATTATGTGCACACTGAAATTTGTACTTACTTTTCAATATCATCTTATTGGAGTTGATAATCCTCTTCTTAGAAATCACTACACTTTTCACTTCTCCCCCCAACCCCCGCCGCGGTCCCAACAATACCCAAACGACCGAACATGAAAAAACAACATTTAGCAAGTATAGTACAAGAAATGGTGAGAGGCAAGCACCCCACACCAATAAATAAAGAAAAACATGCGTCCTACTATGTAACGGCGATCCTCTTGCCCCGACGACACGATCCACCGCCGATGTAGAACCATGTACCTACCTAATTTGAAAACACCTACTCACACAAAGAAAACATTCATCAAACCACTCTTACACTACTACGTCGCCGTCGCCATAGGAAAAAATAAAGAATCCCTCACCCAACCACACTTCTGACATAATGTCCTGACATGCCTGAGGAATAATTACTCGAAAACTTCCTCACATCACTCAAACATCCAACAACATCCGCACATTTACACTTGAACTCACGCATCAACTTACACTCAACCACCTCAACACAAAACACATCCAGCTGAAGAAAACACGACCAAATCATCCTCGGAAGTTGGAATCCAATACGCACAGTCGTATGGACGGACGGGGGACGGCTGGATGTATCTCCAAGACTGAAACTCACTTACAGTCTACTGCGGTATTAATTGTTGTATTAAAATATACCTTAATGGTACTTACCTTTTTCACAACAAATATACAAAAATGGTACTATACTTGCTAAACATTGAATAGACGAAGTGCCAAGAGTCAAATTGTCAAGCAACAAATTGTCAAACTTACCACCTCGTCTATTGGGAAACCATGCAAATCGCTTACCACTCTTTGGACGGTAACTGCAAAAAGATAAAAAAAAGAAAATTATTAAAAATGAAATAAACAGTTAAATCGGAAGAGAAAACCATTATAATTAAGAAGAACAATAAATTTGTGTTCAATTTATATTATGCACTTTCTAGAACTGTACGGGTCACTATTGTGATTAACCACATACATCCAATCAATAATGTCAATCACAAAAGTTAAAATTGGTGTAGGTTGTTTAATAATTTCCAAACTATTATAAGAGCTAGAAAACATTCATGAATAAATATTTCATCAAAATGTTATATAGTTCAATTAAGAAAGAAACCAATTATAATAAAAAAGAACAATAAATTTCTGTAAAAATTTAAGGAACGTGTTCTAGAATCTTTCCACAAGTTTATGGTTCGCCATTGTGATGGACCAAACTCGATCAATAATTAAATAAAGAAAGACTCACCCTAATTACCACTAACTAAATTTGAGCGGACACGTGTTTCGCCCACTTCACACGTGGGCATTATCATTTATAAAAATTAATATTAAAAAAACTAAAATTCACGAAAATTTAAGTATACTACAGTTAGAACGACTAAAATTAGTATATGATATCTAATAATTAACTAAACCATCATACAAGTCATTAAAATTTCATGAATAAAAATTTGATCAAAATTTTAAATAATAAACTAAGAAATAAACCAATTGTAATAAATAAAAAAAAATAAATCTTTTAACAAATGTTCTAGAATCTTCCCCTAACTTTATGATTCACCATTGTGATCAACCAAACTAGATCAATAATATCAAACATAAAATTAATTATTGAAAAAACCTAAATTAATTTCAGCAAGTGTGGAGCGGCGAATCTATTTCTAAAAAGCTAAAATTTATGAATAAAAGTTAATAATGTTAACTAAAACGTTTAAAATTATTGTAAGAAATTTGATAATTTCCAAGCTATCAAAATTCACAAAATTATTATAAAGAAAACTAGAAATAGAAACATTCTAAAACAGTATCAATCAACCAAATCAATAATATCAATCACAAAAGTTAATTTCGAAAAAATTAAAAATCAAAATACCTGAATGGTTTTTAATAATTTCCAAATTGTTATAAAGACTGGACAATTATCACAAAGAAAAAAGACAGTTGAAATATTGAACAATAAGTTAAGCAAATAAATAAAAATAAAAAGATAACAATTACTTACCATTACCGCCACTTTGGTGTTGCCTTAATCCTCTTGATAAAACACTCCCGAAAATTTAGAAACCACTACAGCACAAGTTAAGAAACTTTAAGAACGGATAAACATGCACCTAAAGCACGAAAAGCGAGCCACGGCAGCGCGACGCGTCGCGACGCATACTCTCCCGAAAGCATGGTCACGATAAACTGAAGAAAAACTGGCAATCATTCGTATTTATACTCTTATTTTTTTTGTATCCGGTACGGCCCATCGGTATCATTTTGTGCCTTTATCAAGCAAAAAATTATGATCACTTACATTCATACTTTCATTAAAATTTCTATTTCATATTTAATAGCTACAGTTCGTCACAAAAGAAAAATTAGAAAATACTTTATTCAAATAAAACAAAACACTTACTACTAATGGTAGACAATTCACTTGTTTATAAATAATTGGATTTAAAACAAATATCAGAGAAAAACGATAGCGGCAAACAAAGACTTTATTTCTAATCAAAGTAATATTTATTATATATAATATTAGGTGTCATTTGTCTGGTTTGTTGTTAAATTCACAATTAACTTTTATAATTCTGTTTTTTTTTTGTATATACTGTTGATAGAGACTTTTACAGTTGAAATAATAGTACAATACTGTAGAGTTAATAATAAGCTGAAATGTTATAAAGTATTTCATTTTATATTATTCTTGTTTATAACAGTTTTCAAATAATTGACAATTATCGTATGTATCCATTTAAAATTTTGAATAACTGTTTCTTCAATTTTTAAAAACTTCTTTGAATAACAATTGCAATGCATTTTATCGGTTTTAATTTAAAGACAATTTCCATTGTATTACCTATATAAATTTATTTAATTTCCATTGTGGGTTGAACAAGAGTTTATAAGTGAACTTTTTGGTGGTTTTTGCATTCTGTAATACCGTTTTAACCCAGCAGATAGTAAATCGAATTGGTTAGTATAAACGGATTAAGTACATTTTCGAGCTCAAAGTTCAAAACTTCAACTCAAACATGGAAAACCTGGTTCGAAAAGTCGTCTAGTTAATGTTCAAACTTTTACAAAACGTACCAGGGATAATCTCACGTTGCTTACATGCAGGCATATCTTTAAATTATTATCGTTTCAGTTACACAGAAACATTTCATTTTACTTTAAAATTCTGTTTATTTTCGAGGTATGAACCAACTGATTCAGAAGTAGTAGTGTAGTAACTATGGAAGCACTCTCTGGTTACGCCAATGGATTTGGGGCGATTATTAACCAATGGCCACTGCGGCAAACCATTTTTACCACTTATCTTTCTTTGATAGTGTTTAGAAATAAATAAATTAAATCGTTTTGGCCAAATTATAAATGATCAATAAGATGTAAATAGATCACCGCTTTTAAATATTTGTAACGTGTAATACTCACTTCTACCCCTACCATTTTATTCGTAATTTTAGTATATAATGATATTGTATTAATTGTTTACTCAACTTCTTCCACTTGAAGAAACTTTGTGTTTAATTTGTCGTGTTTGGATGATGATCGAACGTGACAGATTGTATATTAAAATAATTATTAATTACGAGTTTCTGCAGAAAAAAGGTATCGTTGCTGTGTTCTAACATGAATGAAGAGTTATATTCTTATGTATCATTTTAAACGTACATTCTAATATGCCTTTGACTCTTTTGTCCTCCAAGGTCTAATAGTCGTCCGTGCTGATAATATAAACATTTGCTAGTTTATTCCATTTGTTTCAATAATTCTTTACTAGATTTAAAATTGCTCCCACATTATCGTAGGTACCGCAAATTTGTTTATATTTACATTAAACAAATTAGTAAACAAAATTATTCAAATATTTTTGTGTAATTAATAAAAGACTATAATATCCAAAAAACTTAATTTCATATCGGTTTGTAAACTGGCGAGGTTGTAATATTAAGTCCAAAGTTGTGTAATTGAATATTTTTGTTAATAAATCCTTTTAAAAAGTGTGTTGTAATACATTTATGCATAACTATATATATGTATAGTTTTCTCACAGTAATGTAGACAACCACTGAGTTTGCAAAATTTGTGTAAGGAACACACAACCCTCTTTAGATTTTTTTTTGATTTATAAAAAGAATATTTCAAAATATCTGCTATTTTCAAATTTATCAACACAAAAATTGAATGTAGTTGTCATACACTGATGCAGAGAAGTACTAAATATGCAAAATTTTCGTAGGGGGCGCACAACCCTCTAGAAATAATTCAATTTGTAGAAAGAATATTTCGGAATTTCGGCTATTTATAAACTTATAAATAAACACAATAATTTAATATAGTTGTCTGACGCTGATGTAGACAACTATTGTGGACGCAAAGTAGTCTTAAATAAGAAATTAGTAATGTACTTTTTTATTGAAAACTTTCTCATAAAAAGGTAAACTGTGAACAGTTGAATGGTTGTGACGTGGCTTTTTATTAAAAAATAATTTAAGCGTTTTCAATATTTATTCTACTTTATTCTGTTATCAGTGTAGAAAATGCAGACGATATTTAAGTATTTTTGTAAGCGCGAAAAGTAATTGTAGTGATGGTAACTTTTAATTAATTATCCCTATGCAATTCGATTTAGAGGGGTGTATTTTTATTATGTTTCGCCTCTTTTCGTTTCGTCAACTTCGGTAATATTCGGTTTTCAGATAATCTCGTTACCAGCTGATTTAGTGATCTTATGCAATTTTGTAAAAATATCTTGTTTTATTTAATTATCACGTTAATTAGATTAATTAAATTTTATCAAAGTATTTTTCTTAAATCAGTTTTTGCAACAGCTAACGACGATTTAACAAATAAAAGTGATGCATATTGTGTTTGTTACTGTGGTCAATGACGTACTTCCTGCTCGCCCATCGTTTGTCTACGGCATTCAATACGTTTTGTGGCTGTTGTGAAGTTTTATTTGCATTTTTGATTTTAAAAAAATGGAAAAAGTTATTATAAATACAAAATTTATATCACAATATATCCCGGAACATGAGTTTTATATATGGTATGCATTTATTTAGTCGGGTATCGAATTATTTGTACGATTCGCATTAATTATGTAAACGGGCAGTACGGAGTTAATTCCGACATATTTGATAATTTAGGAAAAAAAAACTTGTTTATATCGATCGACTTTATGAAAAATAATAGCTATCAGTTCTGTGTAAACAAATTTATTATATGAAATAATTCACTTCTTTATATTGATAACAAAATAAGCACCGTTTTCATTCATTAGTTTTTTTTGTCCTATAAAATTATTTTTGACTTTCGTTTGTTCTTTTCTTTTCACAGATACACTTCGGAACGCATTTTTCCCTGCCTTTGTCAAACGAATTCACCCTTCAACACTTCAACCTAGACAGACGCTATACTCTTAAACGATCTTATTGTCGAGAGGTATGATGACTGAAAATATTTGATTTTGTATTATTTTAGTTGGTTTTTACATGTTCATTATACCTAATGTCAAAATTTCGCCCCGTTATATATATACTATTGCATTAATTACATTTAATCCTATAAACACCAGATTTCTTGAAAATACCCTTATATAATAAGTTAGATAAACTTATTGTTTACTAATGGGGTTTTTAGGTTGGTTTATTTGAGGTGATTATATTTAATTCTAATTCCTGTTTTAAATAATTACAGATTTTTTGACTTATATTATTATATGTATATTATTTAAAACAGGAATTAGAATTAAATATAATCAACTCAAATAAAACAAACTTAAAAATCCTATTGGTAAATAATTTATTTTATAAAAATTTGTGGTGGTATTACAATGCTTTCCCTTTTTTTACTTTACGTTATTTACATTTGTCAAAGATTCTACCATATTTTCGATTTTTTTTGCAGAAAATGGTAGTTACAAGATAGCAATAATTGATGTCGCTTTGGTCCCTCTTCTATCACGTTATATTGCAATGTCTAAACCGTTTTAACAATTTTGGAAGTGAACTTTAGAGGCTGTAGCAATTAGCAATTTTAGGACTGACCACTTCAGGGATGGATTGGATAGAAAGGTAGGAATTGTTTACGTAAGGGGCGCAAACCCTCTTTAGAAATTATTCAATGTTTAAAAATAACATTTACTAATCTCAGTTATTTTCAAACTTTCAAATGCAAACTTTGATATTGTTATCTGGCGCTGATGTAGACAACCTTTGTAGGTGCAAAATGTGCGTATGGGGCACATAACCTTCTTTATAAATTATGCAATTTTTAAAACCAACATTTACGAATCTCAACTATTTTCAAATTTATAAACACGATAATTAAAAATAGTCGTCTTACACTGATGTAGACAACTATAGTGTATACGAAATTTGCATAAGGGACGCCCAACCCACTTTAGAATTTATTAAATTTGTAAGAGTAATGTTACAAAAACTCTGCCATTTTCAAACTTATAAACACAAAAATTTAATATAGTTGTCTGGGGCTCATGTGGACAACCGTTTCGTATGCAAAACCTCGGTAAAGGGGCGCAATTATTAAATTTGTAAAATTAATGCTTCGGAATTTCTGCCATGTTCAAATTTTAAACACAAAAACATAAAATAGTTGTTTGACACTGATGTAGACAACTTTTGTGTATACAGCATTTGGCTAGAGTGTACAACTACCTTTAGAAAGTATTCACTTAATTTGTTGAGGACAATTAAATTCTACGTATGAAAATTAAAAAAAACAATGATGTTAATCGTAAACAATAATGAACCAATTTCATTTGCTGTTACTTCTCTACAAACAAGATTTTCAAAGTGAAGTTATCGAAATCCTTTAAATAAGTAAAAAGTATTAAATTTCTTATTACATTTTTTGACTGTAGGCACTTTTACGTGAATGAACTTTTGTATATGCGAAACACAATTGCTAACGAAAGTTAAAAATATTATTTATTCTTACTATAACGCCGTAAAATTATGATGACAAAGTAAATATTGACTTTGTTTTACATAGTTCTCTTGCGAAACATAATTAATCAAACGATATCGGCTGTTTTTCTGCCTTTGCCAAACGAATTCTCCCTTCAACATTTAAATCTAGACAGACACTGTACTCTTAAAGGATCTTATTGTCGAGAGGTAAGATGACTTTGAAAATATTTGATTTTGTATTATTTTAGTTGGTTTTTACATGTTCATTGTACCTAACGTCAAAATTTCGCCCCGTTATATATATATATATATATACTATTGCATTAATTACATTTAATCCTATAAACACCAGATTTCTTGAAAATATCCTTATTATCTAACTTATTGTTTACCAATGGGGTTTTTAAGTTGGTTTTATTTGAGGTGAGTATATTTAATTCTAATTCCTATTTTAAATAATTACAGATTTTTTGACTTGTATTATTATATGTATATTATTTAAAACAGGAATTAGAATTAAATATAATCAGCTCAAACAAAACCAACATAAAAATCCTATTGGTAAATAATTTATTTTGTAAAAATTTGTGGTGGTATTACAATGCTATTCCTTCTTTTACTTCACGTTATTTAAATTTGTCAAAGACTACGATATTTTCTATTTTTTTTTGCAGAAAATGGTAGTTACAAGATAGCAATAATTGATGTCGCTTTGGTCCCTCTTCTATCACGTTATATTGCAATGTCTAAACCGTTTTAACAATTTTGGAAGTGAACTTTAGAGGCAGCAGCAATTAGCAATTTTAGGACTGACCACTTCAGGGATGGATTGGATAGAAAGGTAGGAATTGTTTACGTAAGGGGCGCCCAACCCTCTTTAGAAATTATTCAATGTTTAATAATAACATTTAGTAATCTCAGCTATTTTAAAATTTACAAACGCAAACTTTGATATTGTTGTCTGACGCTGATGTAGTAGACAACCGCTGTTGGTGTAAAATGTGCATATGGGGCGCACAACCCTCTTTATTAATTATGCAATTTTTAAAACCAACATTTACGAATCTCAACTATTTTCAAACTTATAAACACGATAATTAAAAATAGTCGTCTCACACTGATGTAGACAACTATAGTGTATACGAAATTTGCATAAGGGGTGCCCAACCCACTTTAGAATTTATTAAATTTGTAAGAGTAATGTTACAAAAACTCTGCCATTTTCAAACTTATAAACACAAAAATTTAATATAGTTGTCTGGGGCTTATGTGGACAACCGTTTCGTATGCAAAACTTACGTAAAGGGGCGCACAACCCTCTGTAGCAATTATTCAATTTGTAAAAATAATGCTTCGGAATTTCTGCCATTTTCAAACTAATAAACACAAAAACTTATAATAGTTGTTTGACACTGATGTAGACAAAATTAGTTAAATACTGCGAACATTTAATTATACATTCTAATACTTTTAATATAATTGTCCTTACAGTGATGAAGACAACTATTGTGTATACAGCATTTGGCTAGAGTGTATAACTACATTTAGAATGTATTCACTTAATTTGTTAAGGACAATTAAATTCTACGTATGAAAATTAAAAACAATTGGTGCTAATCGCAAACAATAATGAACCAATTTCATTTGCTGTTACTTCTCTACAAACAAGATTTTCAAACTGAAGTTATCAAAATCCTTTAAACATCTAAAAAGGATTAAATTTCTTATTACAATTTTTTGACAGTAGGCACTTTTACGTGAATGAACTTTTGTATATGTGAAACACAATTGCTAACGAAAGTTAAAAATATTATTTATTCTTAATATAATGCCGTAAAATTATGATATTCGTCATTAATATACACAATTCATCGTTTGGAAATGTTTGTATTAAAACGAGAAAAACAATTGTATTACTGTTTAGCCATCATCTAGACAGTATGTGGCAGTTATTACGTACTTTATGGTTATCCTGTTAGTAAATAAATTTGATATTTTCGAGTTATTTTTGTTAAACACTTCGATGTTGTTTAAATTTATTTATTCAATAAATAAAAGTGAATATTTACTACCTGATTAATCAGTAACGTACCACATATCGTCATAATACCAGGTAGGTGTATTTATTTTGTAATGTATTCCGTATTCTCCTTATTTGTGGATTATCTTGCTGTCAGATAACTGGTGTGCGTACAAATACCATGGTCTAATTAAAAAGGGCTAACCCAGCGGTCGTCGGCAAGCATGATTTTAATTTTATCGATTGTTGTAATTGCTTCAAAAACAGCCTTTTTCTTGATGGAGGTTTAATTAGAGAATAATAAAGAGGCTGTGATATGTAATAAATTACAAAAAGAGAGACTTAGGTTTAAATAGTATTTCTTTTTTTCGTTTATTCAAAACTGCTTTGTTTTCGATCATTTTTGCAATATTTAAAAAAATAAAAATCACGAAATAATTATCAAGATGTTAGGTTAATTTAAAACAACAACAACAACGTTAAGCTTAATAAAGTTGAAACGTAGAATCATAGAGACATAGGTGTTACAACATCCTACAAAATCGACCATAAAATTTTGAGATTTTTCAATGTCTTCAAGCGTCTATGATTTTTCTCTTTTCACTTACGACTATCTATGCTCACAAAACTATTTGACGTGGTGTAGCTCGATGATGACAATGACTAAGCTACATCGCCATTTTCTTTTAGTATTTTACTTGCTGTTCGGTGCCTGTTGTTAATTTATTTCATGTTTTATTTATTTATTAGTGCAGTTAATTCGTTGCTATAATTTTCTCTTTTGACGATTGTTCAATCAGATAAGGTAAGAATACTTACAATAATGTAGGTATTTGATATGCACAAAGAAAACGGTTCAGCATTACTTTAACATTACTTGATGGTTAAATTAATTGTTTTTGAAAACTCTCATGAAATTTTTAATTGTACAGGAACGTTATAAAAACTGGATGCTGGTGTGTGGCTGTAATGGAGCATTGGTTCAGACTTCGATCCTCTTTCACTCCAGGATGTAGCAGTACTTGAAGGAAGCATAAAAGTGCATTTTTTTGGGCTGGAAACAGTGGCAGTGTGTTGGTGTTACAAAGAGAAGGATTTATGATGATGAGTTGGTAAGTAACGACATTAATTAAAGATAGTAGTTGCGAAATTTTCATTAAATTATCCCAGAAAGTTCAACTTCTTGGATATTTATAACCTACAGGAATTTCAAAAGCAGAATTAAAGTTTTCCAGCAGTGTTAAACTTGTATGTTATATGTATCTAATTATAATAGAAATTAGTTAATAATAAAGTTAGTGATTCCACGTCTCTATTTTTTAATTTTATTGTTTTGCTTGCCTTTAGGTGTGTTTTTATTTGATTTTGTTTGTTTAATGGTATAGTTAATTTGTTTTTCTTCGCTGTTTCTGTAGATTGGCCAACCAATGAGTGAGCACTGAAGTACAATAGTGTCCTTTTTCCTGGACTTGTTTCCTGTTAACATCTTCACTTTGATGTAATATGCAGATGAGTTTCAACTGATTCGAGTGAGAACACCTGGATACCAGTGAAGCGAATTGTGTGCAGTAGTATCGTTGGATCTAGTGTGCTTTTCACACTTGTAAACTTTGGAACGTGACATTCTACAATTAATTAAGGTGAGAATACTTGATATTACTAATATTAATTACTCGTTATTAATCTGTTACCACCGTATCTGTTTCAGGTCGCCGTTGGAGAAGACAAAGAAGACCGTAGTTAGAATTTTTCTTTATTTTATTTCGATCAAGTTTTTATTTTGCATGTAGTTAGTTAATTTAATTGAATTCATATTTTATTTTGCATGTTTTTAATATCATTTAGTTGAATTAATCTTTTATTTTGCATATTTTTAATATCATTTAGTTGAATTCATCTTTTATTTTGCATGTTATTCAGTTTATTTTATTTGAATTCGTTTTTATTTTGCATGTTTTAATTTTTTTAATATATTTTGCATGTCTCTTGCTTACCTCTTCGCTTTGCTTACTGCACATTCTCGCTATTCCGCTTCGCATTTACACTACGTCTTCTACATGATTCAACGTTTCGTTATCGTGTTCAATTCTCTTCTCAGCTTTGTGGGCCTAGGGAGGGCCTCCCCGAACGAATCCCCTTAGCCTTAGCTTTTTAGTTGTTCTTTTAAGGTACCTTAGGTACCTTAACGCGAGTCTACCCTAACGTTACTTCATTTCAGACGGGGTACAGTGGGTTATCTGGAATAGGAGGATTAGCCGACTGCCCAGCTTATTTCGTCGAAATCTGTCCGATCTTTTCTACCAATCTATTAGTCTTTGTCGTTAGTCCTGCTAATGCTCTATTCGCTTTCAGATAAAATGGTATTTCCTAAGAAGACTGAAGACATCGTATTTCTTTCTTTTTGTTGTATTTCCTTTGTTTTCTTGTATTTCTCTTACAGGTATTTTGTTTTTTTACTTTATAAACTGTTATATTAATGTAATCGTAATTTAATCTGATAATTAGCTCTTCCAAATTCAGATTTTTCCATAATTGTTCAAACCAAATTCAATTTTATTAGTAATTTTAATCATTAGAAGTAATTTGGGTGGATAGGGTGGCTATAAGGGGAGATGCGGAGGCCACAGAGTGTTAGGGGGCCTTTTTGTCCCAAAAATAGTATTCAAATATTAGTATAACAGTTTATAAAGCATAAACTGTAATTGGTAATTGCATTTAATTGTAGTAAACTCTTATCAATTTGTATTAAAGATGTATTTGAAGTTATTTATACTATCTGCGTATTGTTTGTAAATCAAGCTGTATTGTATGCAGTATATATTGTATTAAATAAATAAATCAATTAATCTATTAATAGTTTTATGTAAATATAAACATGATTAAGTTGTACTTTCTTAAGAATTATTTTTAATAAATGTGTTAAGGATTAGAAATTGTTTTATTTTCTCATTAACCAACACTATCAATTCAATAAAGTATTCAAAAAAGAAGGCATTAAATGAAGTATATTGATCAAATTGCTGACTTATTTATGCTAGATCCAAATTTTTGACATAACGATATATAAGATGTTCAATTTAAATTCGATAAATTAGTCCACAGCAACTTATGCTCTCCTAATACAAATGTCGAAAAATTTTCAAAATTTTGAATTTCTGTTAACATACGAGGTCTGGTCAATAAATAGTTTGACAAACAAAAACAAATTTTTGAAAAAATAAAATCAAAATTGTCAAATTATTTGTTGACTAGACCTCGTATGTGATTATAAACTGAAAATTTTTCTACAATTGTATCAGGAGAGCATAAGCCCATGGAGTTATATTTCGAAAAATAATTTATTAATCGGATCGATAGTGTTCAAAAGAAAAAGTAACTGACTACGTTATCCTACTTTTACCAAGTAAAAAAAGCCATAATTTTGATTTATTTATTAACTTGATCAGTAATGGACACGGAGTAGAACAAATATAAGCCATCATTTTGATTTATTTATTAATTAGATCAGTAATGTACATAAAATAGAACAAATATCTGTATTTTAAATAACTTTACAATGCATATTCTAATTACTATGCAAAAACATACATTTCTTTATTGATACACCTATTTATTCAGAACAAATCATTTATTTACACTATTTAATCATATACATGTTACCATAGTGTTATTATCAATCAAGAATGATTACATTTCAACAAGATTTTATTATAATTACAACAAAATTATACACAATTTATTGTTTATAATGTAAAAAGAATAAAATACCTGTAAGAGAAAGACAAAATTATGTGCAATATATTGTTCATAAGCTGTTATACTAATATTTGAATACTATTTTTGGGACGAAAAGACCCCCTAACACTCTGTGGCCTCCGCATCTCCCCTTATAGCCACCCTATCCACCCAAATTACTTCTAATGATTAAAATTACTAATAAAATTGAATTTGGTTTGAACAATTATGGAAAAAACTGAATTTGGAAGAGCTAATTATCAGATTAAATTACGATTACATTAATATAACAGTTTATAAAGTAAAAAAACAAAATACCTGTAAGAGAAATACAAGAAAACAAAGAAAATACAACAAAAAGAAAGAAATACGATGTCTTCAGTCTTCTTAGGAAATACCATTTTATCTGAAAGCGAATAGAGCATTAGTAGGACTAACGACAAAGACTAATAGATTGGTAGAAAAGATCGGACAGATTTCGACAAAATAAGCTGGGCAGTCGGCTAATCCTCCTATTCCAGATAACCCACTGTACCCCGTCTGAAATGAAGTAACGTTAGGGTAGGCTCGCGTTAAGGTACCTAAGGTACCTTAAAAGAACAACTAAAAAGCTAAGGCTAAGGGGATTCGTTCGGGGAGGCCCTCCCTAGGCCCACAAAGCTGAGAAGAGAATTGAACACGATAACGAAACGTTGAATCATGTAGAAGACGTAGTGTAAATGCGAAGCGGAATAGCGAGAATGTGCAGTAAGCAAAGCGAAGAGGTAAGCAAGAGACATGCAAAATATATTAAAAAAATTAAAACATGCAAAATAAAAACGAATTCAAATAAAATAAACTGAATAACATGCAAAATTAAAGGTGAATTCAACTAAATGAGTTAAAACCATGCAAAAAAAATGTGAATTCAACTAAATGAGCTAAAACCATGCAAAATAAAAGGTAAATTCAACTAAATGAGCTAACACCATGCAAAATAGAAGGTGAATTCAACTAAATGAGCTAAAACCATGCAAAATAAAAGATGAATTCAACTAAATTAACTAAATAATATCTAAAATAAAAACTTGATCGAAATAAGATAAAGAAACATCCTAACTACTGTCTTCTTTGTCTTCTCCAACGACGACCTGAAACAGATACGGTGGTAACAGATTAATAACGAGTAATTAATATTAGTAATATCATGTATTCTCACCTTAATTAACTGAAAATGTCACGTTCCATAGTTTAGAAGTGCGAAAAGCACTCTAAATCCGACGATACTCTGCAGACAACGTTACTGTTTCAGTGTTATCCAGGTGTTCTCACTCGAATCAGTCGAAAATCATCTGCATTTTGTTTCAAAGTGAAGATGTTGAAAGGAAACAAGTCCAGGAAAAAACGACACCGTTGTACTTCATGCTTTCTCATTGGTTGGCCAATCTGCAGAAACGGCGAAGAAAAACAAATTAACTACACTATTAAATAAACAAAATAAATATTAAAAAACACACCTAAAGGCAAGCAAAACAGTAAAATGGAAAAATAGAGACGTGGGATCACTAACTTTAATATTAACTAATTTCTATTATGAGTACGTACATACAACGTAAACTTTAACACTGCTAGAAAAGAACCTTACCCTACATTAATTCTGTTTTTGACATTGTTGTAGGTTACAAATGTCTAAGAAGTTGGAACTTTTCTGGGATAATTTAATGAAAATTTCGCAACTACTATCTTTAATTAATGTTGCTACTTACCAATTCATCGTCATAAATCCTTCTCTTTGTAATACCAACACACTGCCACTGTTTCCAGTCCAAAAAGGCACTTTTATGCTTCCTTCAAGTACTGCTACATCCTGGAGTGAAAGAGGATCGACGTGTGACCAATGTTCCATAACACATGGCATCCAGTTTTTATAACGTTCCTATACAATTAAAGCACCAGAACCCCTAACTGGAAATGCGACGTCAAATCCAGTGGAGTCTTTTTCGCCATCAAGGTGGAAGACGTGGCTGAGAAGCACCAAATAATACTTCGAAGACGAAACTAAAGAAAATTCATTAAAGAATAATTGGTCAGAAATAATGATCGCAGGTTGCAACATGTAAATAGAGAGTGGGCGGGGCGTAGCCGTTCTATATTAGAAGTACGTTCCGGTGCTATTTTGGTAATACACTCTAGTGGACAATTTCATTCAATAATCGACAAATAAAAAATAAATGTAAACGTAATTTGTATAATAAATAAAACAAAATGTTTATGAATTGACTTTTATCGATTAAACTGATCAATGGAATTAAAAAAAGTCAATGCAGAATGTTGATGCAAGTAAACATAGAAATAATGAATGAATTTCCTTTAAATCTATTTAAGAAATAAATGCGTATAAAATTCAAACTAATAACCAAAAATAATATAAAATCTTTGTGCCATATGCATACCTAAGCATATTTAAATATTAATACATTAACAACAAATCTTCTCTAATTATATTTTAATTAAGTACGATTAGAAAATAATTTTCAATCATAGAATAAGACTTCGTGTGCAATAAAGCCTGCTCTATTCGATGGTTTAATAGAAGTATAAACATGGCTTTCAATAAGATTGCTTCGGCCCTGCAAAGTTATCTCTGCTTTTACGAAATTCTACAAAAAATCAATCCTTATCGTGCATCTCAAGCACAATTAGAAAATAATTTTAAATCATCGTGTGATGCTTCTTATGCAATTTACGCTGCTCTTTTCAATGGTTCAAACTAAATCTAAATAGGATATTAGTAAGATTGCTACAGTCCTGCAAAGTGATGTCTGCAGGATCTCAGGTTTTACGAAATCGTAAGAAAATATTAATCTTTCGGACGCATTTCTAGCATGATCAAAAAATAGTTTTTAATCACCGACCAAGGTTACCTATGCAATAAAATTGCTACGGCCCTATGTTTTTGTGAAATCAAAGGAAGTATCAATATTTCGCATACATTTCAGACACGATTGGAAGGTAATTTTCAATCATGGAGTAAAGCTTCCTATGCAATAAAAGCTGCTCTTTCCGATGGTTAAAATTAAATTTAAATAGGACATCAACTAAGATCGCTACGGCCTTGAAAAGTGATATATTGATTTTGCGCAATCCTAAGAGAAAAATTCTTTGCGTACATTTCAAGCACGATAAGAAGATAATTGTCAATCATTGAGTAAGACCTCCTATGTAGTAAAAGATTTTCGATGGTTGAAACGAAATTTAAATGGACTATGAAATAAGATTGCTACGGTCCTGAACAGTGATATATGATTTTGCGAAAAACTTGGAGAACAAAAATTCACGATTAGAAAGTAATTGTTAATCGTCGAGTTAGGGTTTTTAAGTAACACACGCTGTTCTCTTCGAGGGATCAAACAAAATTAAAAAGCACATAAAATAAGATCGCTACGGCCCTGCAGAGTGATCTCTGGTTTTTTCACATCCTAAGAAGTATCAATTTTTCACATGCATTTCAGACACGATTGGAGGATAATTTTCAATCATAAATTAAAGCCTGCTATGTAATGAAAGCTGCCCTTTTCGACGGTTCAAACTGAATTTAAATACGGCATTAAATATGATCACTACGGCCCTGCATGTAACTTGTATTTTTATGAAATTGAAGAAAAAAATCAACATTTTGCGTTCATTTCAAGGAGGATTATATTCAATCTTATATACATTAGACTGGTAAGTCAAAAATTAAAAAAACTATTATTCAATGATAATCATAGCGTAGTTACGTCAAATAATTCTTTTGTGGTCTACATTTTGTGAATAATGTAAGCTCTCAGTTTAAAATTTTATTGAAAAGTTATAGTCTCGTTTAAAACATTTTTCGGGAGATTCTTTCCGGGGTCTTTTTTCCTTAAACCAATTGTAGAAGAGTTATATCATGAAAACGATCTATTGCTCATTCGATTTTTCCAGAATTTAAATTTAAGTGTTGCAAAATCCATGTGTAAAAACTATCAACAATAATTGCACTGTAATGTTGTAATTACATGTGACAAAATACTGTTTTTCTTCTGAACCAAAAGCTGGCACTTTTATAGATAAAAAAAAGAAAAGAAATTGCTATACGTCCATGTGGAGCCTATATTTTACCTAAAATGATGATGGTCCATATTTTCACTATATTTACAAGTTTTCAGTAAGGTAGCTGGGATTTAAGCGTAAAAACGGCATATCTAAAGTGGCCAAAACAGTAAAAGCTGAAAGTCAAACCCTAACGGCTCCTTTCGGGATTAGCTGAATTATATTATTAACAACAAATTCCACTACAAATTTTACTGCGCGAAAACTTTCATTTCGATAATAGAAAAGGCCTCTATCAAAATATACATCTAACCAGGTGCGGAAATTTTGTTATTAAGAAATTATTGTTATAAAAACAGTTTTTTCAATTTTGCGGGAAAACTAGTAAATTCAGCAAAAATGGCATATATTTGTAGAATAAAATGACGAAGATGAACGTCTAAATCGGTATATCAAAAATTATTGCAAAAAACAGTTCGAACACGCGTTGTTTTGCAGTTGTCAATTACTGTTAAATTATTATTTGAAATAATGAGATAACAATTGATTTTCGTGAGTCTGATGAGATTCTGTAAGTCTGCAGATAATGGATTGTGTCAGATCAATAGTTTTCGAAATATGCAGTTTGTTTAAAAAATAGGTCTGTACCACAACTCCTACGTTTCAATTTCGCGCCCAAACGCGTCGGGTAGTTCGTTGCGTCGCTCGACTACCCTCGAAGATAGAGCCACCGTCGATTTCCGATAATGCTGACCAACACCCCTTTCAACGGAGTGGGAGCATAGAGCTCGCACCACCCTTCTCTACGTAAAGGCTATTTAAAAAGATGCTATCTCACAAAACAACACGGGTTATACCTGCTAGTTAGCTAGTCCCGCAGCCAAGCCGTATGCACCCGACAAAAGCCCGTAGATTCTACGATTTTTTCGCAGTCGACAGACCGTTCGCCGTTTTCTCGCACTTGTTACCTGCTACAGATACAAGGCAAGATCACCGTTTTTAAGTGCTTTTCAGTGTGTAATCTTTAAGGCTACGAACCGGTAGTTTTTACTGCCAGCAACCAACGCACCAAAGCTAAACCAGGTGGTTTAGATTTTAGATTGGTTCATCTTAAAGGTCATCACCATTGCCCAGCCGCTCTAGGTAAGTTTTTATATTATTTTTATTTAACAACTAGCTAAGAGTCTTGGGGACCGAGTACGCAAAGTCCCCTTGTACTTTATCGCTCCCAACCCCCACCACCCCCATTACTAACAACCGTTGTTCCTTTTATAAACAACGCCAAAAACCTGAGAGCGATCCATTTTCGAAATGGCCGCCTCCGAGAGCCCCGCGCTCTTGGAGGGTCTTTCCTATGCGGCCGCAATGGCCGTCCATCAGCGAACTTCAGGCCAGACTACCCAGAGACGCATCCCCACACTTACCCCTCAGTACCTCGGCCACCCCACCCCATCAGAGGCACAATCTAACCTCGTGCCACCCCCGCCACCGCCGACGGCTTTTCCAAAGTCGTTAATCGGCGAGCAACACGAAGGAAAATCGCTCCTTTCCTGTCTTCTGCTACTTCAACCTCTTCTGGTCGGACACAGATTCCGATCATCCCACCCAGAGCACTTAAGCTCCGACCCCCATCGTCAGCCACCAAAAGCCTCTTTGGCAGAAAATTCGTCGCGCCATGGACAGCAATGGCATATCCGACCGCCGCACCATCAATACCTCGGACTCAATCAGAGTCTACCCCAAATCCATTGACGACTTTCGTCGTCTCTTCGCATTCCTCGACCAATCCAAGGTCGAATTCTCCACCAGCTCCGCCAGGACAGAGACCTCCATGTCGTTCCATGTCGTCATCCGAGGAGCCTGCGAGTCAATTCCCGCAGAAGTTAAATTCGAGCTAAGCGACAAAGGTTACGCTATCCGTGGCGTCCACCGTATGTCCAACGGTAACAAAGTCTGGCCACTTATGTCCGTCCGTCTCGAATGAACCGCAACAAACTCCAAGTCAACCTTCGAACTTGGTAAGCTCTGCGGGCTCAATGTTTTAGTTGAGCCAAAAACAGCAACAAAAGACGTTCCCCAATGCCGCCGCTGTATGAAGTTCTTCCATACAGCGAACTGTCACGCTGTCTGGGTCTGTTCCTTCTGCGGTCGTAATCACGCAATCGCAGAATGCAAGTCGAAAGACAAAAGAGACACCACGCCCGCCTGCGCAAACTGCAAAGGCAGTCATCACGCCACCTACCGCGGCTGCCTAAAGGTTCCAAAGAGAGCCACCCCCCATACCAAAACCCTCACTTCAGCTGCTCCAAAAGCAGTAAAACCAACCCCCAACTCTTCTGTTACCCCAGTAACGGCGCCCCTCACGAAATCCTTGCCTGCATCACCGAAACTCACCTATCTCACAGACACAAACTTTTTGTCCCAAACTTCACTTCTTTCAGGAAAGATTGTGAAAACTCTCAGGAAAGATCATGAAAACTCTAGAGGCGGTGGCATAGCTATCCTAGTTAGGAACACCGTCAAACACAGGCCAGTTCTTTTGGCCACTGATTCATTCAAAGCGGTTGGCATTGAAATCTCAACAACTTCCGGTCCCATCAGAATCATTTCGTTCTACTCACCCCCGAACGATAATGATCTCTCAGACCTCCCCCTTCTACTCCCCCTAAACGTCTCGACCATCATCGCAGGCGATTTCAACGCCAAACGCAGCGCTTGGGGCTGCCGAAACAACAAGAGGAAAGGCATCTCCTTCCTTGCCAAATCTCTTCACTTCGATTTCACAATCGAAGCCCCCCCAGACCCCACGCACTTCTCGGAAGTACAAAATCACCTTCCTGACATCCTCGACATTTTCGTCACCAATGTCAATCTTTCTGCCGATCTTACCGTTCCTAACGGACTCAGCTCCGACTACCTTCCTGTCCAAATAGAAATCGGCCGCCCAATCTTCAACCCTCCAAGGGTAACAACCTCGCTTGACTGGCTACATCTCTGCTATATCCTCAAGACATCTTCTTTCAAGTGCACTCAAATTCGCACTACAGCGGAACTCGATGAAGCTGTGGACCTCCTATCAAACGAGATCACCAGCGCCGTTGAGCTATCCACGAGCTCTCGCCCCTCCCCAACCCCCGTCAAAAATCACGCCCCAGACATTCTTGACCTCCTTAAGTGGAAAAACAAGACTTATCAGTGGCAAAAACAGGGGTGACCCAGCACACTGCGCCGTTCTAAACGCTCTTCAGCGAGAACTAAAAACTCGCCTTACCGAATTCCGAAGTACATCCTTCGACGACTACATCGCGCAGGCTGAAACTCACCCCCGAAGCTCTTGGAAAGTGATCCGTTCTCTTCGAAACAGAGTTCGCTATCTCCCGCCACTAAAACAGAACGGCTCCACCTACACTACAGACGAGGAAAGAGCTGCAATCTTCGCAGACTCTCTCTGCTTCCAGTGCTCCCCGTTACTCAGCCCCGTGGATGTAGTCAACGTTCACGAGCACACCAAATCTGTTTCTAAAAACTTCATCCCCTCTGTTCTCGTTTTCAAACACACCAACTACCGCGAAATCTCTCTGACGGAATTCCCAACAGAGTCCTGAAAGTCCCGCCACCAAAGCACATAACAGCACTGTGCAATATCACAAACGCCATCATGCGGCTCCACCACTTCCCTCTGGTCTTGAAAAAAGCCACCGTCTCCCAAAAAGGGAAGTGCTTAGACCCATCAGGCTACTCAGTTCGATAAGCAAAGTAGTCGAATCGATTCTCCTTGACCGGCTCTTAGACCACGCGGAGCAAAACAACCTACTCCCCGACTTTCAATACGGTTTCCGCAGGAAACATGGCACCGGTCACCATCTTCTTCGCGTAAGCGAATACATCGCAGATAACCTCAACAAGCGTCGTCGCACCACCATGCTGCTTCTCGACGTCCAACAAGCTTTCGACCGAGTCTGGCACGAAGGCCTTATCTCTAAACTCATCGCCCTTAACATCCCACACTTAATCGGGATTATCAGATTCTTTCTTAACGACAGAAGCCTTCGCGTCCGTGTCGCCACCGCTCTGTCCGATAGAAAACCCGTCACAGCCGGTGTCCCGCAAGACTCCAAATTATCTCCCATCCTTTTCAATCTGTTTTGTGCAGACATGCCCTCCCACCCTTCTATTGTGATTGCTCTTTACGCAAACGACATTGCCTTGTTAAACTCCGGTAAAACCATTCTTCACAGATCCGCGAGAACCAACAATTTTCTGCCCCTGCTCCTAAACTGGTATCGGAGATGGAAACTCCATCAACGAGACCAAATCGGAAGCAATTCTCTTCTCACACAGAACCCGGAAACCTCCGCCATAATCGTCAACAACCGTCCCATCAAATGGACCAACTCCGTCACCTACCTGGGCGTCGTCTTCGACAGAACCCTAAACTGGAGGTGACACATCCTGGCTACCCGAAACAAGGCTGTGTGCGCATACATCGCACTCAGGTCTTTCTTCCGAAATAACTCCATTTCCCAACAAACTAAAATCCGTGCGTTTAACGCAAGCATCAGTAGCATTTGCTCTTACGCCATTCCCATCTGGGTCTGCGCCCTTCCCCACCACCTACATGCGGATTCTCCGTTCCGCATTAATCTATCCCTGGTTCGTCAGAAACATCCAAATTCTGAAAGAAACCGGTTTACATTCTCTCCCCGACGCTGCAAATACATAAGCGGAAAAACTTCGGGCCTCCGTGTCAGGCCACCCAAACCCCACCATCTCGACACTCCAACTACGCCTCCAAACCAAACGATCACTTTAGAAGGCCCTGTCACCTTCTACCCTGAGCCGCCCTTATTCACTCATTCCTAGTTTCGCTTATTAGCGCGAGTGCCCACCCTTCACTTCCCAATTCCAACCTCTCCACATCTACCCCGGGGATGTTAAAACCTTCTGGATGATAATCCCCACTCGAGGATGGTTTTTAGTCAGTAAGAATTTGACACTACCCCCCTTCAGGGGGTGCCTATGTAAGGTTTTCCCACCTAAACAATTTTCCTAATCTAAACAAAAAAAACAGGAAACGACAGTTGTTGGCCTCTCTCCTAACAGCTCCTCTAGACTGCGCATCCTTCGGGGTCTAGTCTGCCTGGAAATTAGTAGAGACCAACACCTACTGCACCCTTAGGGTCAGCTTTGCGTCGCATTAGCCTCCGGCCTGTTTACGTGTATCGGCAACTCAAGACTACTTTAGATATAGTGATAATTTGTTAAGTTTAAACATTATTTTGTGTAAATAATCTGTTAAAATCTCTGGACATTCCTTTCATCTACCTATTACCGCGAGTTCTTAAAAAAACGCGAATTTTGCAACGTCTAGGGATTTGCTTAGAATAGTGCAAATGTGATTTTCAGAGTTGCATAGTAAACGTAACAATAAAAATAAAGTGTGCACCTACTAAGAGCTAGTAAAAAAACGAAATTGGTTTTATAAGTCATAATACTAAACAATCCCAATTGAAAATTATACACTTTTTCCCGAAGCAGCGTCTGCAACTGAAATATTAAACCAGACAAACTAGACAAAAACTCAACCCAAACTCTAAACAAGCCCGATGTTGTTGTTTCAGGCCTCTCATCGAAATATACAGCTAAATTGTTACTAACAAATTATTGTTGCAAAACAAGTTTTTTTTTAATTTTCTAAAAAACTAAAAGTTCAGCAAACAATGTTAAATATATAATTTGTAGAGAATAAATATATGAAGAGAATAGCAAGTTGAACGTCCAAATCGGTTCATATTTTCGAAAGTTATTACAAAAAAAAAATTGAAAACATATTTTGTAATTATTAATGATTCCAAATTTATATTTAAAACCATTAGATAAAAATTGATTTTCATTTTTTGCTACTTTTTTCGTAAAAGTGAAGAACTATTTTTGCAACAATAATTTCTTAATAACAATTTTTTTGCTCCTGGTTAGCTATATCTTTTGACGATGGACCTATTTATTGTCCAATTAAACATTTTCGCGAAATAAAATTTCTAATGAGACTTTTACCTATCTCAGGTAGTCCTCAACACGGTATTTTTTGCTCATATCCCTGTATTATAAGTGTTGTTTATTAGTGTGTGTGGCGTGAACGAAAATCAATAATTTAGCGGTGGCGGCATTTATTTTTAGAAATGCTTTGATGTATAGACTAAGTACCTACGTCAAATTTGAACACTTCTAATCTTTACTTTTCCTCACTATTTCTATTAACTTTATATAAAAAAATTAAACTAAACATATTTTGCACTGTTTGTGGAGCAACGCGAGGAATTAACAATAAATACAATGCACATTACAATACACTACAACGATTTTTTCTTTTTCATGGCACATGAACTGCACAGCACTGGATACACTAAGGATGAAACTGTTCTAAACAACCCCAACGAAAAATATTACAAACGAATAGCAAAGATGACGAAAAAATCAACCCCTTGAAACCAATTTACAAAAGCAAGACTCTAAATCGACAACAACTTTCATTTGTTAAAGTCCCGTTCTCAGTTCTTGAATGTAAATATTATTATTAAATATTTTGTTTCAGGATAAAAATAATTCAAAAAATAAATGAAACTGTAACAAAACAAGTGACTACCTGAAACATTTCAATAAACAGTTCAATTATTTGACTGCAAAAACAGTTAACTTATTAGATTCAAATTGTCCTACCTTTCCATCTAATTTGTTCTTGTCCATGTTGATAGAACACACCGTATTTTTATCAGAAGATCGCTGCTTCCTTCAAATTTCATTCCAATATTGTCGAAATTATTCAAAAATTGTAAAATAACAATTTTACAATAAGGGGCTTAAACCAACACTATTTTACTGATAGATCGTAACTACCGTTCTTTGCAAAAAATAGAAATATGTCATAATTCTCGTCAAACTCAAAAAGTCACTTCTATTCGGCAAATTCGACCAAACCACACAAATAAATGTTTTTCGGAATAATAATTTAGAAAAATCCGGAGGTTTAGCTTTTGAGGAGGTTCTACCAAAAATACCAAATTAACAATAAAATGCCGAAAAAACCAATGCTCACATCGTAATCAGTAATATTTACTTATACGATTTTGATAATTGAATGATTTCCAGCAAGAATTTTTACATAGAATTTTTATTTTTTACCTACGATTGACTTTATTTGTCAGCCATTTTAGTTAAAACATGAACATGACATGACGCAAGCGCGTCAACTGAACGTAACAAATCGCGTTATTTCAACGCACGTTTAGTTTTAAATATCATAAAGCATCTACTTTTTTTCGATTCAGGTAGACGCAAATTAAAAATCACTCAATTTTATTTATTCTTTATGTGTTTTTAAAAAACAAAATTAACTAACCCAACTATTAACGAATGAAAACACACAATTTAGAATGTTTAACGCTAAATTCTATAATTTGTTCAATAGATTGAAAACTACATAGGTACTTACTCATTACTGCATAAAATATTTAAAAAAAAAAATCTGTAACTATTTTAACCTCTTTCAGTATAGTTGCTATACTTTTTATATAGAACAAATGTCCGTTCGTTTCAGCTTTCCACTAGTAGATAGTGCAAGTATTCGGAGAACAAAGGATGAAAAATATGTTCGATAAAGATATAAAATATTTTCAATTACCTATGTACTTTGATTAACCAAATTTTATTTAATTTAATTTAAATATTCCAAATAGGCTATGACCGCCAATCAATAGAATAATTTTCAAACTCGCTTCATTCGTATAATTAAATAGGTACAATATTTGCCAATGCTTCATAAATTCAAAATACAATAATCATAAATTTTTAAAAATTGCATTGTTACTTTCATCTTATGCAAATATAGAACAATGACGTCACTGTCCATAAGAATATGACAAGATGACCGAACGAACAATACACGCATAATGGTGTAATAATATAATATGTACACAAAATATGTTTAATAAATAAATAATAAAACAGTAAGTACGTTGTATTAACGAACTATTTTATTTAATAAAATACTCAACAACCGTTTCGTTTAAATAATTGTTGTGTATTTTATTAAATAACTCGTTGAAACAATCTACTGTTCTATTATTTACGTATTTAAAATATCTAATATGTTTCACCACAAGACGTCTATAGTTAGCTGTAATTAAAATATGTATTTGTTACAGTGCTTAATAGTTTTTTTTTAATAAACTTTAAAATAAGTTATTTTATTAAAAATCGAAGAAAACTCATTAGCTCATTACCATGACCATTACAGTTCCAATTAGCAAGCATGTAGTTAGTTACCTCCAATTTTCCATAAACAGTAATAATAATGAAACCTTTTAATATCTTAATGCTGTAGACTACATCTTAACGTAGCTATTATATTTCTAATATGTATTTTTTTTTTAATAACTATTTTTGATTAAGAAGCACTTCATGTTCCTCAACTACTGTATTACATATTCATACTCTGATAGCTTCTTTAATAATGGAAAATTTTATTTAAAAAAAAGAGAACTATTAACTCAACAACGTTTTTTGTCTGCATTTTTTAATCAATACACTTGTAATTTTGTATAGGAATAACTACACTATACAGTACACAACGCAAAAAAAATAAATGGGGCAAACACAAAGAAAAATACAAAAATATTCGCTTTACATCGGCAATATAAAGAAATCATAATGGTTTTCTTATACCGCTTATGTATCAAATAAATTTAAATAATTTACTTAATAAAATCTAAAAAGTTAGTTGTTTGCAAATTTCGATTCATACTGCAACATACCTATTATCATTTCTAAAAATAACCACATGTACGATTCTGTAAACTACAGCACTCTCTTTTCCTTTTTTATTTACTATAATTAAAAAATTCAACTTTACTTAGGCAACACACTATACTCCAAAACATTATAATCTGCAGTTAATACAAATATCCTAAAAAAACTCCATTTTCAAAATGAGGATTCCAAATATTTATAAATAATCTTCAACCATATGTTTTTCGTATATGTAAAGTAGATCCACAATTATTTTATTATATTTAGATATTTTGTGTTCAATTAATTATAAAGAATTTATTCTTCAAAGTTTAAATATGAACGTAGTTTCGATAATAAAAAATTATTTTATTATTTTGGAATAGTTAAAAGACGAAAACCATATATGAAAGTGTATACAACGTAATGGTATTAGTAGTTTTGGAATATCCGTTGAAATAAAGCATAATAATTAATTTTAGAATAACTTCTTCATAAATTGTGGACTAGTTAAAATTATTGCAACTTCTGAAAATGTTAAAATGTATGTATTATCTAATGATGATAATAGTTTTTAGATACATATGGAAATATTAACACAAATCTTTTATTAATGAAAAATATGTAAAATTTCTATGTAATAAGAAGTGTAGACAACTATCCGACTCAATAATTTGATTTGTAACACATACATATATGCACATGCATATACGTACATGCAAAATGGAATATTCATATGGTGAGCTGGGTACTCGAGATGGTACAAGATTTTTTAATTGGTTCATATGCGGACGCAATCATACAAAACAAGCTTGTATCGGTTTAAAAAGGTTCGTCTATAAATTTGACTGACTACACATTTTTAGTAGAAATATTAAAAAAGAAAAAGTAAATGTCGCGTGAACATGGCTCGCTTTTTTTCTTTATGTGCATGATTATTCGTTCCTTGTTTATTTATTAACTCGTACTGTAGTGGTTTCCAATCGGGGTATTTTAATTGTACTTTTTTAGTTATTTTATTATAACTGGGGGTACCCACGATAATTTTAAAAAATATATTCATGAAATTTTATATTGATTAGACGTTTACGAAATACGCATTACATGTGGTAATTAATTTAACTATATATCCCTAATATTTTTCAGTTAACAAACCCAGAAGAGTTTATTATGTCAATTCCTAATTTTTTTATGGTTTAAACTTAAGACAAAAACTAAGGTCTCGTATACATAATTTAGAGAAGACAGATAGTTTTTCTCATGCAGATTCAACGTGACTGTTATATTTTAGTTTCGCATCAAAAATCACTCCTACAGTTTTCCCATCCGAGAACCTACCCACATTAGTGCCTAATTACTAATTAATTATGTAAAACTGTAGGTAGAATTTAACGGTCGTGACAATTTTGAAGTAATAATTTTAATTATCTCACCTGAACTAGTTATTCCAATAGTATGGAAATAATGTTCAATGTAGTATTCACCAATGAATAGCAGAAATCGACATGGAAAACGAATTCACTGCTTTCCTAATCAAACTGTAAATACAGAAAAATACTTCAATAGGATACGAATCTAAATAAAAGACATGCACATCTATCAAACAATGTAAAAGCAAATACCTCTTCATTTGTACAGTCTGTTCCAGTAACAAAAAATGACGGAATATTTACAATAACTGATAATAACGATAACAACATTTTTACAATTACAGATGAACTTTAGAGTTGATTAGCGTAGATTATTATATAGCACTCTGCTATGTAACATGCTATGAACATTGAACTTGTCTGAATCTGGCACCTAATATAAATAATTCGCTTTTCTGAAGTATTTTTATGCGAAATAATTGTTTATAAATTATATAGACTATTTCTATTTACTATTAAAACTGAACATGGAAGTGTTGTGATGTCAGATGTCCTAAATACATAAATAATAAAACATGGGATTGTTTTAATTCACTATTTAATGAAAATTAATTTCCTGAAACATATACAAAATATTTCTAATACATTAGACTATTGGATTGCGATACCAAGCATGTAAATTCATAGTATTAAATCGTAAAACTTTAATATCCGTGTATATAATAAACGAATCATTTTGTTTTATTACTTATATTTACTTAATGTTGCTACCTACCTTTCTGATTATGTCAACTTCTAAGTACACCCTCTTTAGCAAGAGATACCAGATTATTCGTCTTTAATAGGAAAAATGTCATTTTCATGCTTCCTTTGGGTACAGCAACATTCTGGAAAGAAATATGTCCAGAGTTTGTACAAAATCCAATATGGTTAATTTACAATTAGCCTCCATATAATAAAATGATTAAAGAATGCTCTAAAATAATTCTGAACATCCCTTACATCTTTTATTAGAAAAAAGCCAAATTTTTATTTATTTAAATAATAAGTATAATTTCCTTATATATGCAGCAATGAGCATACAATCTTACCTATAACATAAATTAATGTACGTTTCTATGTAAAAGGGAATTTACCCCTATATATATATTTGATAAATAAATGATTTAAATTGACTTGTTATTAATTCCTTTTTTATAATATATACATAAACACCAAAATTGTGATTGAACTATCTCTCTAATATACTTTCCCTCTTAATATATAATCCTTTAAAATGATAAAGAAATTATTTCGAAATGAAATTAGTAATTAACAAAGACAGATTGAACTTTAACAATTAATTAAAATGTACTTATTTTATTAATAATTTACAAGTCTTTTCGTTCTATTGCATAAGATTTAATAAACGTCTGCTAGAATGAGAATGCTACGACTCTTTTACCTCTTCTAACTTTCTAATAGAAAAAAATTAATAACATTCAAACATGATACAAGTAAAAATGATTAAAGTAGAAGTATTCTTAAACTGTTAAAACATTGTAATATAGTAAAAATATAAAACAAATGTGTAGAATTTAATGGTGATAACAGTTTCTGAGTACTTCTATTTATATCAATTACACTAATTCTGCATGTAGTCTTACCATAATGTACTGCATAATGCTCTAAAAATTATAATTATATACTGTTTATTATCCCAAAACGATCGAAATCATCAACGTAGTATTGTTCAACGTTTAAACTATACATAAGGGCAATAAAAACAAATGAACTATAGTATTAAATTAATAAAACGCGAAATATAATAAAAACACACCAACAAGCAAGTAAAAGTCTTATGTCTATGTCGTTCGTCGTTTACCTGTGGTCGTTTACAATGTTCACGTAAACATAGATATTTCTGGAGATGTAAGCACGATGTAAGTACTACACGATTCATTTAGGAATATTTAACCATAGACGATACCGGCCAACGTTTTGATTTTGAAATAATGTGGAACCACAGATCAGTGTGGAACATTTACCATAGATATTAATTGATATATGCGAATAGAAAAAGTCATAGATTAATGATGAACTTTACAATTAAATGCAGAACATCTGAACGTACCCATTAACGTTTTGAAAGACAAAAATTCTATGATATTTCCTAACATAGATATTTCTAAAAGGGACAACTATAGAGATATAATGTATTCACACGACACATAGAGGAACAGCTGAATATATTCTATAACTTTTTGAAATAAAGAATAAAATCTATGATAAGTGTACGCTTCAATGAGAAGTAATATTATCTAGATAAACCTAAAAGGAAAAAACGTTAATAAATAATGAAGTATAAAACACAAAAGAGGACCCTGAACATATAATTAATTTTTTTGAAATGAATGTACACTTATATGATAAATAATATTAATAGAAGTGTGAAAAGAAAACCGATAGATAAACAATGTACTATACTACGCAAAACAGAACTTTTGAACATATCCTGCAACTTTTTAATAATATTAATTTAATATTGTAAAAGGAAAAACTATAAAGACTGAAACAAATAAATTTCATATATACATATAAACATAAAAATTGTAAATAAACTCTTTCTATAATATGCTTGACGAATTATTTGTCTTTCTTAATAAATACTTTTAAAATAACGAAAAAACTATTTCCAAATGATATTAATAATTAATAAAGATGTAAGATTGTAATTTAACAATTAATGGTTATTTTATTACTTATTAATAAATCTTTTCTTTCTATTACATACAGTTTAATAAATGTTTCAGATTGAGAATAATGACTTTTTTACCCCCTGTAAATGTGTCTAAAAAATCATCATGCATATAGACCTTGAACTGCATCTCAATTTTTTTATCCATACATGGTATAAGTAAAAATCATTAAACTGGAAATATTTCAAACCTTCTAATATGGTAAGAATTTAATGGTGATAACAGTTTCTGAATACTATTTCTATTTATACAAAAATATACTAATTCTGGTATCTATGTTTACCTTAAAGAACTGCGCAATGTTCCAATGATACCGTTACCCAGAGGGATTGAAATAAACTTCAACGTTTCTTGGTAAATAGGTTAAACTATAGGAAAGGGCCTGATAAACGAATTAACTACACTGTTAAGTTAAGAAAACATGAAATATAGTAAATACACACCAAAAAGCACGAAAAGGTAAAAAGTATTCATCTTCACTTTGCAATATATACTGTTTACGATGTGTTTATTGTAATCATAGATATTCCTGAAATGCAAAACCATAGAATTATAATGTACCAGACGACTCATAGGGGACTATTTGAAGCAAAGAGCACTATGGTTCAAGGAAACCACAGAAAAACATCGATCAGGACAGGCGGACTGGTTGTCTTCCTGAATGCTAAGCTTTAGATCATCCTTTAGACTACGCCGTTCGGTACCTTCGTTCCAATATGAGGTATAATCGTAATATATCCTAGAATTGTAGGTTTGTATGTTAAGATTTTCGCCACCAAATGGCACCGGGGACGCAATAGCGCCTAAAGTTTCCACATAGTTTTCATATTAAAATTGAAAATAATACCAAAGTTTTAAATACATTTTATTTTAACATATTATCTACATCAAATGTACATAAGATTATATTTGTTTTTAAAATAACAAGGAACAAGGTAAATAAGTACAATATACGAACCCTTTAACGAATTTTTAAGTAAATTGAGTAAAGCAGTGTTATGACAAAGACGATCCTTTAAACGTTTATGAATTGTTTTGCTAACAATAAGCTACTATTACAATTGTGCAGTGAGTAAAGTACGGTGCAGAAATATATTTTTTGTATTATAGTCGCAGTTTTTACTCAAATTACATAAAAATTCTTCGAAGATCTGACGGGGACGTTATCATTCCACATTGAGGGCAAACTTTCTTGCTTCCCTAAAAAAATATTTTTTTATTTGTAAAATGCAATTCAATTTAACATTATGTTGAATACTTTGGCTTTGTAATTTTTAAGAAAGATTTTTCATATTCCAAAAATTTATTATATGTAGGAATTATAACACTTTTGACCAAAATTTAATTGGCGCTGCGAGTTTTTCTGAAAGTTTCAGAATACATTCCGAAACTTCTGGTAATTTGCTTTAAATATTGCACTCTTGTATGTGTCATGTCCGTGATGATTTACGATCGTGTTTCGGCGAAATCAAACATGTCACCGCGCCAAACCGCGCCATATCACTTCATAATAATGCGTACTGACCGTTTCAATTCAAAATTGCTGTCCATCTCTATTTTGTTGGGACAAGACCAATTTCATTGTTGTTTCATATCCCGACTACATACCAATAATGTTCCGAGTCGATGTCAATATCATTGTTCTGTTGAACTGAGGTCGGTGCTAGGATTTTCGGGCGTTCTCAGGCTTATGTGCCCCTCAAAAATAATTCACTCCAAATTTTTATTTTTTAGGAAAAGTCAGAAAATAATGCAAAAAAACAAATAGTATCTTTTGTATTGGGGAAAAACACTAATTACCCCAAATTTAGTTTTAATTTTAAGCGTCAAATTTTACATTTCAAAATGATATACGTTACCTTCTATACAAGCAATTCTAATTATAATACTATCAATGGATTATGTGTTGGAAAGCGCTGAAAACGTACAATGGTCCAACGAATTGATACTGAATATGGACAATGATTTAGTGATCAAATGTGCAAAGCAGGAAGAACACACATTGTTAAAAATGTTAATAGTGAAATTTCTAAACAGACTCTCATTCTCGCTCATTATGTACTTTGTAGTTTTAAGAGTAGAAGTTTGTAATTATAAGGTTTCTTCAGTATTTAAGGACAATTACTTGTTAACTGTTTATAATAATTGTAACATATTTATTAATGGAGAAGTTCGTAACAGTATCAGATTTAGACTGAATGAAAATTAAAAAAATAATTTTATTAATATTATCGTAATCGAAAGGACTTTCACGACTACATAAAAAAAAAAAATCCAGGCTTTGAGACTGATTCCTAAGAAATGTTAGCTGTTTCAGGAGACAGTCTGGGGCATGTAGTTTCAAAGACCGACGTTTCAGTCGAGCACGGTCGTAAATCAACACAGATATGACACACGTAAGTGTGAAATATAACATATTTAATATGAAATTAGGAGAAGTTTTGAGAAGTATTCTGAAGCTTTCAGAAAAATCGAGAACATAATATATGATTAAATATGATTTATTAAAGTACAAACCAATTTATTTTCATTTCCACGTATTCGGAAAATTTATTATTTTTCAAGAAATTTTGGACGTATAGTTATTACATAATTTTATTGTAATTTATCTTTAGTTCAGCATATATATTTTTTGTATTTAGACACTAGGTATTAATAAGGTAATATTAGGTACTACTAATAATTATTAAAAATAACGTTAAATAGGTACTTACGAGAGTATGCAACCAACATTCTTCACAATGAACATGCCAACAAACAGTTGATATGACTGGCTTTTTGTAATGTTCCTTAAAAAGGGATACGAAATTTACAATTAGTACTAGTTGTAAGCTGTTTGTAAGTATTTTTTGAAACATATATAATGTATTTAAATTAACCAAAAGTAAGCCCTTTTAAATTTAAATTTAAACCTGGCTTTACTACAATGGAAATAGAAAACACGTTTAAAAATTATGCAAATACAAACAGAAATGAATATTTAGAAAATGCATTTAAAGAGAACATAAAAATGGGTACTTATTTTTCAAATAAGTGGAACTATTTCAAATAAATCACATTTTTGTATTTCATTTGACAAATAAGGTAGTAGCTTACCAGACAGATTAGACACTTGTATTCTTCAATATCTGTACTTGTGGCAGTTTCCGTGGTTACTTCAGCTTCTAATTGTCTTATCCTACTCCTTAGTTCTTCGATCATTTGAAGCCTGCTGCTTGGTTCTGCATCGGAAGTGCTAACATTACTATCACACTGTTGTCCGCCACTCTCTACTTTAACTTCCACGTCTCCACTGGAATTGACCGTGGCTACTTGAGATTGCGTTCCCTCTTTTTGTTTTGATTTTTCTTCTGATTTTTCGGAAAGATCCGATTCTGAATATTGCTTAGGACCAAACGTAGATTCTTCAGGTTCATCACCGTCTACAATAAGGTCTTCTGTTTCTGTTTCAACACTCATACGACTGCTTCGGTCGGCTGTGGAAAAATGGTGGTCAAGAAATAATGCCATTGATGTAAAATTTCTTTTTTTACCCCTAACAGAAGTAGAGTTACGTTTTCTCACTTCATTCCAATCTTCTAATTCAGAATAACCTTCCACATCAACAGTTTCATCTTCATCATTTGAAGTACTCTTAAATGATGAATATTAATTAGTACATTGATATATCTGTGTTGCAAAATAGATTGTAATTCACAATAATGTAGTTCTACATGCGGCGCCTATAATATTTTAAGCTTACTTTTCTTAAACATATTTCATCTTTATGAATATGACTCATGCAGACTGGACATCCATCATCAGCTTTTCGTTTTCTGATTTTCAATTTAAGCCTTCCTTGTCGATTTGTTTTAATTCGTTGAAATGTCTACAACAAGAGTTGAAACTGTAACAGTAGATCAAAATTTAAACAAAGATATAAATATAAAAAGTTCTGTTAGAAAAGGGTATTAACTATTTACCTCCCACCGCCCTTCGGGTCCACTATCTCCAGGTAGAGCAGGAGGTCGAGATGGTTCATTTCTTCTTGTTCTCAGATTAATACTTCCTGAACCATTTAACTTATAAAGTCTATCCAGTTCTCTCATGAAATGAGTTTCTAAATCGCCCGGTGATATAGACATTCCACAAACTGGACAACTGGATGGATCTTTTCGTCTCTTGCCTGAAAGATCTTACAATAAAGATAAGACAAATATTTTCTCTGAAAGAAATACATATTTAAAAAATTAAAAGATGTAAATTGTGGAATTATGATTTGGGCTAAAAGACCGTAGTCTAAATGAACGGTAAGTTCCAGACGTTTCGTCGGCAACTACGGCTGATATCATCAGTAGAAACTGCATTGATAACGTGGGCGGAGGTTATACGCTATACATCGAAATCTCGGTACAAGGGAGGATCCAGAAGTCCTCATTGAGGAGATGGGGTCGATTGTGAAAGAAGGCTACAAAGACATACAAAAAAAACAATAACCCAAAACATCAAACCCAAGCAATTTGAACCCCGTAACCATATATCTGAATGTCACGGGAGTTTAGAAGCTGCATTGCAGAGAGTCATGTTTTGAGAAGAGGAACGATCTGTCCCTGTCTACATAGTGATTGAGTAACTGAATAATCCCAGCCCAAGTTGTCAACTGAAGATGTCAGCCGCAGTTGTCGACGAAACATCTGGACCTAATCGTTCATTTGGATTACAACCCATTACTGTGGATTCCGACGTACGTTCTTATAATGTAAATAATATTTATACCACAAGAGTAAATAAAGCAACAATTTAAAAGGAAATGGAGTAAGTAAATACGACTACAACAATCCATCTAAAAGTTAATAGCTTAATCAACAATAAACAATAATGGGAGTACACCTTTGTTTTGCAAGTATAAATTCGTATGAATAATAATAATAATAATTTTTAATAATTGTTCATACGTCGGGTTAAAAAACTACAAAGGTAATCATGTCCTACAATTGGAACGTTACTAATAATTATAATTATAATAACAGAAATTAAAACAGTTATTTATATTTCATTTTGATTAGGACTCCTTAGCCAAATGACAAAAACCGGAATTTAATAGTTTGCTGGTCTGCCACATCCTCGTACTTTGTACATTTCTAAACCGAACTGAAATAAATTTTGTATGAAGGTATCTATCTATAAATAATTTACCAAAGTCACAAGTTTATTTTAAACAAACATGTGGAACTAGCGGTAATGATAGTGTAAGTGGCCAAGTCATTTCCTGGAGTAGCTATCATAAGGCAAAGTGGAGAAATGCTCCGAAACCCTAGGATCTTCATCTAATAGGGCCTTTCACTGATTTTTAAGCTCATCTTGTACGAAATCACAGTTCACATTCATTTATAAACTATATAAAAAAATATATAACTACGACAAGGTGGCCCAAACCACTTTTTACGGGAACCCTTGACTACCCAGCTTCATAATTGTTACGTTTTTGCTTACAGTTAGAAGGCAGTTAGTTAATTTTGTGTATGTTCTTCTTTTATACTATTTTACAGATGTTTAATTATTCTATTCAATGTATGTCTACATATATGTGTAAAAATCAAGTGTGTGTTCATGTACGTTCACTTTTCCCTATAACTATTCACTACCACCTAGTCGCAGTTGTGATGGTAGATCTCCCTTGGCTTTCCATTGATAATAAGACAGTTTGGGAGTGGGTGGAAGACCTTATTAGGGTATCATCTTGTCAAACTGAATAAGGCCTTGTCTAACATTATGAAATACGGCAATGTCAGCAAAAGCAGGTAGATGGCGACGTACTGCCATATCGACGTTTTATTTAAATCCGCTTTACACCGAGCTCCAGCGATTTGGTCAGTAATTTATCGAATCTGCCTATGGCGTGCTGATGAGATCTAATAAGATCGAAATCGCGATCCACGTCTGGTAGCTTCGATCAATTACTTGACCAAGAACTTAATAGTCCCTTAAGGTAATGTTCTGTACACTTCACAAACATAGAAATATCTATTATATTCATAAACACTTGTGCAAACTTAATATTAAGCCATTATTACATTAATAAAACTTCACGAAGTAGATTTTCACAAAAAATTTTATTTAACAATGTTCAATTGTAACATGTTTCGCCAAACATTTTTGGCTTCTTCTGACAGTGAGTATTTTCTGCTAAACCTAAAGTGTCGCATTACATCTTAAATACTAGGTTGTATTTGGGGGTGGATATAACATTAAATAAGATTAAGTAGAGGGGAAATTATTTCCTTCAGTCTGGTTATTTAAAATTAAGTTCTGTTTTTTTAAATTTATTTATTTCTAGATTTTCTATGAGATTTAATTTTTTGCTGTTATTGCAGATATGTAATATTTCAAACTTGTCGTTAAAATTATGATCTTCTTCTATTATGTGGTTTGCATAATTAGAGTCTGTTTTATTTTTTAAAAACCTGCTTTTATATTCGGAAATACGTTTTTGAAAATTTATTCCTGTTTGTCCAATCTATACCTTTGGGCTTGTAAACTCCGGAGCATTTTGTTTTATATACTTTATCTTTATTATTTTTTATGTATTTTCCTACTGAAAAGATTGTTTTATATACAATATTAAGACCATATTCTTCGAAGGAAGAGCGAATTTTATTTGTAAATGGGTCTAAATATGTTAATGTATTGTATATGTTATATTTAGTTATTGTAGTAGGGTAAATTGATTGTAAGGCTAGTTTTTGTCGTTTTTTTAAAATTAATTTGTCTATAATGGACGGATCATACCCATTGTTGTGTGTTATTTTCTTTATTATATTTAATTCATGTAAATAACTTGGACAATACTATTTATTCCTGTATTATAGATTTTCATCAAGTTAAGGTCGAAAATATTCAATATTATTACATTTGTTGTGTACCATTAAGTTTATAAAATGCTTTATGAAAACTGAGTCTATTGTTAACGCATGTTCTGGGTATTTTTGAAAGTCCGTCGATCATAAATTTAAATACCACCATATTTAATTTTACCCTCTAGGTCAATAACATTACCTAGACAAGACATCAACATTCATAGAAGCAAGGGGGCGTTTCATCACCATATAAATTTTAAATAACCAATAATCTTGTTTACCAATTTAAGTAACGCCTACTGATCTTCAGCGTTATCAGTATTTATAATTTAGAAATTTCATATTAAAACAGTAATTTTCACATTCAAACATTCCTAATCATATTTAAAACATTAAATTTTAATATTCAAACAACTCATAATCATAATCAATATAATTCAACACTCAATCATTTCATCATTCATACAACAATCATTTTAAACATTTATACAAAAAACATTTCAAACGTAGTAGCATCGCATCAGTGTAGTTTTAGTTGTTATTAAATAATTAAAAGTTGAAAGGCTGTTTGACTCACATCAATTTGAACTACTCTAGTGTGAGAAATAACACTAGAAGTGTGAACAATTAAGTTTGCACATTTTACAGGTAATTTCGCTTTTTTCCTGATGAATGTCATAATAAACGACATAGGTGCTCTCGTTTTTATATTAGCAATAACAACAATAAACAATAATATCGACCCCATTAAAAAAATGACTTTTTTGTGTTTCATTCCCACCAGCTACTCGTGCTGGTGGGCGGGCAGTCCCTCCAACCTACACTGTAGTGCAAAGCTGGAGGGTAGGGCGTAAGGTCCTTTTCAGCCTTGCAGGAATCGTGGGGATGGGTGGGTGGTATGGTTAGGGAGAGAAAGATGAGACGGACGAAATGAAGACAGAAGAGAAGTGAAAGATTATCTGTGGAATATTACTGCTCCAGCATTTGCCTAAACGATCCAAGGAAACCACAGAAAACTTGGACTAGAGTAGCCGGACCCGAGTCGATCCTATTGTCAACCCCTATTGATGTTCGTGATATTCGACAAGCTTTGAGCTGAGAGTATGTACTATATGTAATTTAGTATTTTTTTTTTGCTTAGTGTTTGCGATATACTTATGCCATTAATTTTAAAAATTGAATGAATAACTAGATGACTTGAGGTTGTTTGCAGAACTACTGGAATAGATTAAATTGCTTGTTATGTGTATTCGTTTGAGGGCACGCGTTATGAAATTAATTTTGTTTCAAACAAATTCGCATTATGAGCACGTAATAGTTTTGCCGGTGGAATGTAATGCGTTTGTCGGCAAGTACGAGATTTACGCGCTTCAATGAACAGCTTTGATATGATACGAAGCTTAGCAATTTTTCAAACGAGCTCTTATATTAATCTCTGGATTGGTTAGAGTAAACACAATGTTTGCTATTAATATATTATTACTATATTATAAATTATTATTAGTCAAATATAATCATTCTGAAAAAATTAAAAATAATAAAGAAAATTATAATGGGCATAGTGGATATAGATTATTAGTTTATAAAATCTGAAAATTAAAAGGGTAAAATCTTAATTTGTTGTTTGTACAAAGGTATCGTCTATTATTTAAGTAAATGTACACATTTTATGTTTTTTAAAATATTATCCACAGTAAGAAGTGAAAGTATTAACAATGTGATAAAAGACATTATCGGAACTATTAAATTCACAATTGAACTTGAAGCAAACAATGCTATTAATTTTTTAGACCTAAAAATCACACAAATAAATAATAAACATTAATTCTCAATTTACCATAAACCTATACACAATGACACAAGAATACATAATTATTCGTTTCATCCCTATTCAGAAAAATTCATCTTTCTTCCACTCAATGTTACGAAGGCTTATTATCATTCCTTGTTCTTTCCGACTAAACATAATAGTTCTGATTGTAGAAAACAATGGGTAAAATAAAACAATTGGAACACATTTACTTAAAAACAAGACCTACAGGAAAGCTTTACATCCAATATACCCGATAACAAAATAAAAGCCTTAAAATAACTTTAATACATTTACATACGTAGGAAACATCACCTTAAAAATTAGAAAATATCGCAAGAACCATCGTATTTCATTCAAAACTAGTAATTCTTTAGGTTTACTTATTAAAAATGATGAGGATATGGTAGATAAAGTACTCAAATATAGAGTCTAAAGATTAGAATGTGGTAACTGTAATTATGTATATTTAGGACAAACAGGTTGTTCTTTTCAAGAACGTGTCAAAGAACATAGAAAATGTTTCGAATTTAAAATATGTAATTCGGTATATGCTGAACACTTAATAAATTGTAATAATAAATTTAACGATAATTTAAAAATTCTGCATATAGCAAATAAAGGCCAATATTTTAACTTACTAGAAAGTTTAGAAATTAATAATTATAATGATTAGGGATAATATTAAATAATCAACTTGACGTAAATAACTCTCCATTACTCAATTTACAACTTAAAACTCCTTCGTAGAGTAATTCTGTTATTAGTATATATAATACATCAAAATGTAATTTTAGTTATTGTATTTTATCGATCTGATGAAGCCAATGTGTAGTGAAACGGTCGTAAATAAAAAGTTTGAATTATTTAAAGTTTCTTTTATTATCACATTGTTAATGTGAATGTATTTTTAAACCAATATATGTTATAAAATTAAAAATGCTTGGAAAATGTAGCCCGCCAACAGTTATTAGTTTAAAAATGTTTTTCATAATTTATCAATCAATTATGAGAAAAATAATTATATAGAACACATTAGTATTCCGTAGGTAATAATACACACGTGAAATGTTATGTGTCACATTAATTATTAATGTAATCAAACTGTGTATTGCAACCGAAAATATTACTTTTGTCTCGCGTAGAGGAGGAGTGGTCTGCATCGATAGCAGCTCAATTGCCTGCCTAAATTCGCTGCTTTATTATAGTAAATGTGGGTGCTGAGGGGAGCGGGCACGGTTCAGGTGGTGCACAGAACCGAATTGCTGGCGCAGTTAAGAATACCTCGACGCGCTCGACCAGACTCAGAGAATTTATTTGGTTTACTACTCCTCATAGGAGGTTCGACAAGAGGCGATTTTGAACAAGAACATCAGTGTCGGATATAATGTAGATCCACTATACTCTTATATAAGTAAAGTAATTGGATAGCAAAAATACATAAATATGTAATCTTTTGGCAGTTCTGCAGCTGTGCAGTACATATACTAAATATGGGAGGAGAGAGATTATATGAGAAGCTATAGTTTTGAATCAGATTACATTTACAACAATTTTCATAAAAATAAAAGCAGAGAAAAATAATTTATGTTGAATTTATAAAGAGAATAGAGGATTTCCATTTGTTGATGTAACGTCATCAATATTGCTCATGTTATTATTCAGTAGGAGGTAGTGTCGGATTTGTTACTCTGGTAATCAGCCACTGTTACCACTACCGATCGGGGTTGAGGGCCCGCATACGATACCGCTGATCCGCACCACACCTGCGGGCCGCATTCGTCACCAACCGACATCATTCATAGGATTACCCCGACTAACAGTGTTAATTGCCAGTGAAACCGTGTTAGAGCATGGACGTAAATCAGCGACGGCTAAAAGGGGATAAAGAGGGCTTAAGTCATCAAGCCGTTGCGAAATCTACGAAAATGTGTTGAGCGAATCGACGCTGTCGCGCGGCTGCACCCAGCAACGCGAAAGGGAACGAGGGTAAAGGCGCCACGGCTTAGGTGAATCTTCTCATAATAAGATAGTACTGTATACAGTGTGATTCATTTTCATGAAAGAGATCACTGCTATTTGATGTACTTACGAGGTTTTCAACTAGGAAATACTTCCTACATTTTAGTATTATAAAACGAATTTAATGACTGTTCATTTTTGAAAATCGGTTGAGTAGTTTGGAGAAACGAGAAAACAAACTCTCTATATATATACCTATTTCAAATGAAGGCCCAAGTGAATCGGTAGATATCAAATGGGCTAAGATTTTTTCTTCTTTCAATTACCTATAGGTCATTTAATATATATATATAATTATTTTAATGCCTTCTTATTCTAATTTATTATATATATGCATATATTAATTTTTCGTCTAAATTTCAAGGATAACAGATCCCACACTTCGAACGTATCTTACATAGTAGGTACAGCGTACGGAAAGCCATATCCCACGACCGGAAAATGTGGGATCTGTGATCCTTGAAATTTAGACGAAAAAGGAATTTAATGCCTTCTTTTTTTAAATATGTTATATCTTTGTCTAAGTATCCATCGGAATCAACAGTGTAATTCAATACCGGTAGGGGTATTAGCCCTCGGAGTAGTTGATTCTATATTTATAATAATAAAGTTTAGTAACTGATTAATAGATTACTTTAGTATAAGGTCAAGTACTGAATTTTAACATTTTCCTAGGACCTCGTTTGTAATGAAGTAAAGAAGAGTGATTGAAAGAGTTTCGCATAAGCGATAAAAAAAAGAGCAGGGGCAACTAAAATGACTATAAAAAGAGATAGAATACGAATTTAAATTTAATTTAAATTGCAGGTAACTTGATTTCAATGAGGCAGCGATCTAGCCATAAACGGCTGGTAAAGGGGAAGTTTATTCTTAATTTATTTTTGAGTGCAATTCTGAAAAGATACCACAACCAATTTCGATCAAAATTGATAATGTAAAATTGGGAGCTTTTTTAAATTCTAAAATTTTTCAATTGTAATTTTAGAGAGGAGGAAAGAGAAATTCAAAATATACATTCATATTTTTGTGAATATTATTTAGTGTGATATTTGAAAACGTAGCTTGTGTTATTGGTATCTACCTATGAAAAGGTATGGTTCAATTTATGAAAAGGTTAGAACTGAAAATATCAAATTTCGTTTATTTTGTAGATCCAAAACCTTCTTCATTCTACGGTTACATTATTTAAAGGGTAGAGCCCGGTTGATTACCTAGAATCCTTTCTGATCCTTACCGTCGACACCTCCTTTATTCCATTCAAACACTTAAACCTATAAATTTTAACCCTAGTTTACAACTGAGACCAACTATGCATATTAAGGAAGGAAATCGGATAGGATTCGTAACAATATTCATATCACGTGCTGTTCTCAAATCTTTTGTTCTAACAAATCAAGCCTTTCTATTCGAAGACATCATATATGAAACCTATAAAGTGCACAAACTCAAATTGTTTCTTAACTATACCCATACTTCGATGTCATTATTTACGAGAATCGAATGAATCCAGCAGAATGCTGTTATCTATTATTTTTTTATAGCACTATTTGTATTGCTTTTGGTATATTCTTAGTAAATTTAAGCTTTTAGCCCTTATTTAATGAGTGTGATCAGGATTTTTTTTTTCTGGGAAAGGCTGTCCAATTAATTCTATTATCTAAATTGTCTTGCCGTAGTTAATAAAAATATACGCTGTTTTGCAGTAAATTAATAAATAGTTGATTGAGATTGTGAATCACTACATTAATTAACATCGATGTAATAAATTACATCCTGCCAACAAAAGTTCAAAATTAAATTTTCTAGGGAATCTTGAAATTAAGACAGTTGTTTATCAAAATTTACCTTTGGCTAACAACCAAAGTGAACTTCTCAGTAATAATACACCTCTCTTAATTGTGGTATTTTTAGAAAAAGGCATAAATAGAATCATACTATTATGTAACTTTAATATATTTTCATGTAACATATCTTTTAATAATGAAGTAAATGTCCAAACAATACTGTTAAGAACTTTTACAATAAATTAAGTGAAACTTTCTTATGCTCTCTCCTATTAGATTAAGTCTCAATGTACTTAACAGGCGGATGAAAAGTTCGTAGGCTGACCCATAGATGGCGTTACTAGTATCAAATCCATATGATTTTTAGTTAGCCCTAACCTTCAAAAGACGCGTGTATAAATTTGACAGCTTTTGTTACTTTGAAAAAATGGATAAAAAGGAATTTCGTGTGTTAATAAAGCATTGCTTTTTGGCGAAAAAAAAAACTATTGAAACCAAGGCTTGGCTTGATAAAAATTATTTGTACTTTGCACCAGGAAAATCAACCGTTGAAAAGTGGTTTGCTAAATTTAAACGAGGCGAAATGAGCACCGAGGACGATGCACTTAGTGGACGTCCCAAAGAGGCTGTTACCGACGAAAACATCAAAAAAGTCCGCAAAATAATTTTTGATAACCGTAAAGTGAAGTTGATTGAGATAGCTGAGACCCGACCCTAAAGATATCAAAGGAACGTGTTGGTCATATCGTGAATGAATATTTGGATATGCGAAAGCTCTGTACAAAGTGGGTGGAAAAGTTTCGGAGCCACCGAGAGCCGACCGCGAGCTCAAAAATGTGTACGCTGCGCGAAGTCGGTCCCGTTGCTTACCGGCCTACTACTACCACCATTCCTTTTATTAATTTGGTCGAGGAGTGGGGCAGAGTTACAACTTCTCCTCTGCCTTTCAAGTGTTTGCCCTTCGGCTCTCGGGAGCTCTCGGCTCGGCTCTCAGGAGCCGCTGGCCCTTAGGAGTCGAGCTGCCCGGCCCTTCTCTAGATCATTGCTTAGCATTTGGGAGGCCATCGGTTCGGATCCGAGTCTGGCTCCTCTGTTCCAATTTTTCTGTGGTTTCCTTGGATCACTTAGGCTAATGCTGGGGTAGTAATATTCCACAAATAGTCTTTCACTTCTCTTCTGTATTCATTTTGTCCATCTCATCTTTCTCTCCCTAACCACACCACCCACCCACTCCCACGATTCCTGAAAGGAGGCTGAAGAGGGACTTAAGCCACAAGCTTTGCACTACAATGTAGGTCGGACGGACTGTCTGCCCACTAGCACGAGTGGCTGGTGGGAATGAAACACAAAAAAGTTTTTTTTATAAGAACTACTATAACTTATATATTAGTTAAATGATGCCATTATGTGGTGAAATAATATTGCTGAGTACAATATAATTTTCTTGAAATTTTGTACTGTTCTATTTTCGTTAATTATGGATAAGTATTAACACGTATTAGCTACCACTCTAAAAAGTTTATTTTTATATTTATTAGTATTTAAATAAATTTTATATTGTAGGTAAGTACATTTTGAACATCTATTCTTAAAACTTTGTTAATATTAACAACGGTAATATTACATATATATTATGAAATGGGCAAATATGGTATTATCTTTAAAAAAAAGAAAAAGGATATTTTACATCAGATGATAAGATTATAGTGAAAAATATGAAAAAACAACCCCACCTCATAAATTAAAGCAAATAAATCTAAGAAAATCAGGTATTTAGATTTAAAAGAGAATCGACAAAAGAAAATAAAATGAGTGCTACTTCATCGCTGCGACAACGCGAAGAGTTTTTAATTAATCGAGGAATTTGCCTTCGCATTAACAAAATAAATCAAAACATTAAAACATTCTAAGAGTTCACCGGGTCCTTTCTAATTGCAACAAAGTTTGAAAACGTTAGAAGGGGAAGGATAAGACGAGTCAGAAAGAGGGCAGTAATGAAACGTCTTTTTCGGAATTACAAATTCTTAACTGGCTCTATAGCGTTGACGATCTACTTAGTGTTTATATAAGATTTAATTAATTAATTTAGGTCGTTCTACAGCCTTTCTTAATTCTATAGCCAGATATTACTTTGTAGGTATAATAATTGTAACACTACTTGACAATTTCAAAATTAATTTCTTCATAAAATGTCTCCCGCTGGTAGAAGTGTTATTTAAGTGTGTGTCACTGTCTCTTATGGATTAAGTTCTTACTTATAAAGCCACTGAAATGTTATTACTCTTTAGATATTACCTTACTATTTCATTAGAGCACCCCATACAAACTGACACAGACTAACGTTCGCTTCTAATATACACTTACTTGCTCTCCAGGTTATTGTTAATATTGCAAATAACTAAAAAGGGCACCTCCACATATAACACCTACATTGTTCAACGAATAAGTGAACTTTTAATACTATCAATAGAACTTGCGGTTGGAAATTTTTGAAACCTCTTTTAAATATGATTAATCACAAAAAAACGCTTTTAAATGTTTCAATTAGTTTATTTAAACACTTGACATATGTTTCGACTTATTAGGTCTTTTTCAAGAGTAATTTGCTTACTAAAGTTGAGGAAAAAAACACTTTTCTGTGTTTCATTCCCACCAGTTACTCGTGCTGATGGGCGGGCAGTCCGTCCGACCTACACTGTAGTGCAAAGCCGGAGGGTAGGGCGTAAGACCCTCTTCAGCCTCCTTTCAGGAATCGTGGGAATGGGTGGGTGGTGTGGTTAGGGAGAGAAAGATGAGATGGACAAAATGAATACAGAAGAGAAGTGAAAGACTATCTGTGGAATATTACTGCCCCAGCATTAGCCTAAGTGATCCAAGCAAACCACAGAAAAATTGGAACAGAGGAGCCAGACCCGGGTTCGAACCGAATGCTAAGCAATGATCTAGAGCATTAGACCACGCCGCTCGGTAAGTTGAGGTATCTTATATTTATAGGTAAAGAAAACGCAGGTACACGCAGGTACAAATAAATGTAACTTGGAAAAATCTTCTATTAGATTGTGTTCCTTAAATATTGGACAATAATTGGTGTCTCTTTGAATTCAGATTTATCATTAGTTATGTTGGAATTATTTTTAAAAAGTTTCTTAATTTCGAATTGTTCTAAAATGTTTAATCGTCGGTCTTTATTTTCGGTGTGGAGAATATTAAAATTGTCTTTGTCTATTTTATGATTATTTTGTAAGCAATGTAAACTTATTCCTGTTGATGTTTTTTTATTTTTTTATGTCTTTTTCATGTTCAGTTAACCGTATACCAAAATTTCTGCCTCTTTGACAGTCTGCACAATTTATTTTATAGATACCATATTTCTGTAGTTTGTTTGGTTTCTGTATGTTATCTACCAAAAACTTTTTTAAATTGCATTTGGTAACGGACATTATCCTTAATTATAATTTGTTAAGTTATTATTTTTGTTATCAAAGTGAGACATAAAAATATCAGAAAAAAGTGGTGAAATGGGTGAACCCATAGGTAGCCCTTCAATTTGCTTGTAACAGTTAATGTTAAAACTGAAATAATTTTGATTGATACAAGTTTCAATTACATTAATTAGTTGATTTTTTAAATTAATATCTAGATCTGTTTCGTTTAATGAATTTTTTATGATATTTATAAGTTCTAGTACAGGTATCGATGTAAACAAACTGCTGACGTCGAATGAAATTAGTCTTGCGTTATTTGGTATGATTAGATTCCTTGTGTTGGTAATAAATTTATACGAGTTTTTTTTATAGAAAATCTAGGTGTAAAATTGATTTTTTCTGGAATTATTTTTAGTTCCTTACATCAGTTTTACGATGGCGCATTTATATACAATACAACTGGTCTTATAGGTGTTTCTGGTTTGTGGATTTTGGGTAATCCGTAAAATCTTGGAGCCACAGGATTCATTGTTTTTAATTTAAATGAGTTGTTTTCAGTAAATATTATGTTGTTTTCTTTTATTGAAGTTATGACCTCTCATTGGAATTTATTATTGGGGTCGTTAGTGAGCTTTTTAAATTCATTTCTGTTTATCAAATGTTTGACTGTTTTATTGTATTCATACCAAGAATAACGATAGTTTCCCTTTATCTGTTTTACATCAGATTAAATTGTTTTTTTTAAGTTTTTTAGAAATACTTTTAATATTACTTTTGTCATCGTTATTTTAGAACAATTAGAAATTAAAAAACTTTTTAAAAATAATTTCAACATAACTAACGATAAATCTGAATTCAAAAAGACACCAACAGCAAAAATGGAAGCGATTCCAATCGACGACGGCCTGTACACCCGAAGAAGGACAACACCAATATGTCGAGTATTTAAATAAATTAATTGAAACATTTAAAAGCGTTTTTTTTGTGATTAATTATAAGTGAACTAATATTTTAATATCTTAAAAAATATTAGTATTACCGTAAACGTACTCGTGCATAATAAAAAACGTACGCATGTTTGATTTGACACTAAATTTTAGGAAAAAAATAAAATTCGAAAAGATATAACACGCACCCAAAATTTTCCAATATTTGATTTAAAAATTGCACAAGTATTTATTACCAATTAAAATAAACAAATAGAGATGAAAACGTCAAATTCGATAAAAAAAAAACTTAAATATTAAAACAAACCAAATAATACTGTCAAATTATCGGTCTTAATCACTTTCACTAGACCACAGCTAATCTATTGTTGTTACATCCAATTCATAATTATTGGTGCCGTCGTAATATATATAGCGCCATCATCAACCTCATCTGATGACACCTGAACATCCTCCCATAATATGTCATCCTCACATTTGAGGAAGCTTTGTTTAATAATCAATATTTAAAAACCTTTTTTTAATTTTTACACGAGTATAATACGCACCCTCACTTTAACGGACCAAATTGTGAAAAAAGTGCGTATTGTAGTCAAGATTTTACGGTAATTCAACGTTTATGAGAAAATGTTGTTTTTAAAAACACACGCAAAATTTTATAAATTTAATTTAAAAATGCAAGACTTTTAAATTTAATAGTTGAGATGGTGATGAGGCTGATCTCTTGATGAAACATTTAAAAAAATTATAATTAGATAAGAAACACTACTTTTAATTTGTTTCACTTATGTTTATTATTACTCTGGCATATGTTTCGGCTATAATGCCATTATCGAAAAGTTACTTAAAAAACTAGCGTACAATTTACTTTGTGTTATTTAAATAGGCAAACTACCTACCGACATGGTTACCTGTGACCAAACACCAAAATCAATTTGGTCATTTAAAAGGATCTTATGGTTATTGTTGGCTCTCGTTATCTCTAAAATTTCCAATCTTCTACTTTTATTTTGAATGTGAATTAATTTAAAATTATTTGTATGGTATGGTTGTTGTTCACAAAATGTTGTACCAAATTTGTACTTTTTGATTTAAGAATTATTGACTTTTCATGTTCAATGAGACGTTTTTTAACCGACCTTCCAGTCTGCCCTAAATATATTGCTTCGCAATTATTACATTTAATTTCGTAAACCCCGCTTTTTTCATTTTTATTTTGTCGTTCTTTATTATTTACTAACAGAGAACCCAAATTATTTTTATTGACAACTATTGGTGATATATTGTTTTTTTTTTGTAATCGTCTTTTAATTTTGGTACTAATCTTAGGTAAATAATTAATGAAACAAAATATACTGTCTTTTAAATTTATACACATAATTTTGGTTGGAAGTTTATATCAAGTGTACTCTAGTATGTAAAGCAATTATTATCTTCTGGTGAGGAAAACTCAACAAAAACAAAAGCAAATTCCAGACAAGACAACAGTCATCAAATATCAAAAATACAGAGTAATGTACATAAAATATTACTATACGTAACTATTTGAAGCTAAAATCCTAGGCAACACATTATACGTATGGTGACATAAGAACATTACGGTAATGCTAGAAAGGCAACTTTCGTGGAATATTCGCATTTAGGCGTCTTGTTGAAGTATGTTATTGTATTGTGTTTGGGATGCCAAATGGCGTATAGTATAATAAAGTAAATTCATTAAAATAATAATTTTACTTCATTGAAAATGTGTATTTATTACGATCAAAGGACTTCAGTACTTATAATTGTTTAATTAATTCATAAACCCTCCGTCGCTCAATGTTTTTTTAAGGAGATCTTTTGCTATCATACGTAATATTGGTTGTTTACAATATTGGCTTCAATTTACACTCACTCTATGTAATACTCATGACACTGCCAAAATACGACTCAATCAGAGTATATAAATTAAACGCACCTGACATTGCCTCGAAATATAGAAAAGAAGTAGAGTTGGAGAGCAAATACGATATAAAAAGTTATAGAAAGTTTTCAAAAGCATTTTATTAAATGCAGCAAAAAATATTTGTGGTGCATCGAAAATTGATAAAAAAAGAAAAAAATAGTGTGGTAGATAAATGAAATAAAAGATCAGGTGAAAATTAAAAAGGTAAAATGGAAAATGTATCTAAAGTAAAAAAAAAAACAGAAAATAAGTACGAGATTATAAAATCAACGAATAAAAGTCAAGAAGTTAGCAACAGACGCCAAAAAAAGGAAATGGGAAGATAACTCGAATCTTTATTCTACTAGGGATTCCGCCCATGAAAGCCTAAACGTATTGAAAACGCTAGAAAAGACAATCAAATGTTTTTCTGTAGCATAGTAAAATCACTTCACAGGGATAATAAAGGTAAATTTGTAAAACGCTGGATAGAATTTAACAATACAGTAGCACATTAATAAAGAAAAAGTTTATATAGAAGACGAAGAAGATGAAAATCAGGATATAGCATCGAAGAAATTAAGGGATCTATACAGATGATTAATAAGGAAAGAACAGCAAAAAACGATTCCATTGGATTTTAAGAACTTGTTAAAAACACTGGAAAATACGGTAATTTTGTTACTTGGAAGATTGTTCACTGAAATATAAGATCTAGAGCAAATACCAAAAGATTAGGAAATAGGCGTGGTTATACCTATACTTCAAAGGGGATAATAAAGATTGCAAGAATTATAGGGGAATAGCACTACTAAATGTTTGAGAGAATTGTGGGAAAAAAATAGTCACGAAAATAGAAAATTAGTTAACCGATACAGAAAGTGGTATTAAAAGAGAATTTTGTATCCAGGATCAGATATTCACGATAAAACAAATAACTGAACAAATTGTAAATTAAGACCTAGACCTGGACTTAGAAAAGACATTCGATAGAGTATATAGACTGAATTTTCGGCACATACTGAAACAAAGATAAGTGAAGAGAAAGGTAACAGAAGCTATAAAAAGTATGTATAGAGTATGTAGAAAAATATTGTTAGGATGGGAAACACTATTATAAAATCATAAAGTTGAATGAAATTATTAACAGAACGCAGTGGACGTCCAAATGAGGCGGTAATAAAAATCCACAAAATCGTTTTGAATGATCGAAAAGTGAAATTGCGTGAGTTAGCTGACATCGTAAAGATATCAAAAGAACGTGTTGGCTTTATATTACATGAGCATGAGCATTTGACTATGAGAATGTTCTGTTCAAAGTGGGTACTGCGTTTGCTCACTGAACAAAAACAAGAAAGTGTTGATGATTCTGAGTAGTGTTTGGCAACTGATCCAAACCTGGAACATCGTCCAAACCGCCCGAAAGTAACATACAACAATCGGCTGGAAAGGTTATGGCCTCGGTATTTTGGGAAGTGCGTGGTGTAATATTCATCGACTATCTTGCTATCTTGAAAAGGGAAATACCATCAACAGTGAATATTATATATCGTTAAACGATCCAAGCGTTTGAAGGCTGAAATTGCAAAGAAACGACCGCATATGGCAGAGAAAAGAAAATTGTTTCATCAAGACAACGTACCGTATCATAAGTCATTTGTCATTAAAACAATGGGAAAACAACATGAATTGAACTTCTAATTGATGTGGGAGCAATTCTACCGTATTTTCCAGATTTGGCTCCTAGCGACTACTGACTTTTCGCAGACCTCAAAAAAATGCTCCCCTCAAAAAATTTCGCTCGAATGAAGAGGTTATCGCTTTATCGCTGAAGTTGAGTCCTATATTGAGGCAAAAGCAAAAGATGAATTGTTCTATAACGTCCATATCATAAACGCTTCTGAAGATGTCAGCCGCAGCCGCTGACGAAACGTCAGGCAACAAAAAAGCCTATAGACCACGACCCAAAAGCCCGGTAAGTTATCTTAATTCTATTGACACCGATCGTGAAAGCCTTCATACTATAATTGTTCTACAAAAGTAGTATTGAAATATTAGAGCGGCGCTGAAATGATTGTGTTGCTCTTGATGGAGATTACGTTGATGAATAAAGTCAATTTTGAACAAAAAGAACGTGTTTTCTTTGTTAGGCCCGGAACTTTTCAGCCTATGTGTTATATGCGATGTTTGTAAATTTCCGAGGAACATTAGAGTTATGATTCGCGAAGCATCTATTAGAAACCGTCTAAAAAAGTTGATGCACAGATCCCTGATGCCACTATGTGGTGAAACAATATTGTTGAGAGTATAATATAAGTTTTGTGTTTTATTTCGTAAAATATTATGGATAAGTTTCAACAAGTATCAGCTACTACCCTAAATAATTTAACAAGTATGTATAAATAAATAAATAAATATATATGTACAATGCAACATTACCATTTGAGTAAGTCCGTTTAGAAGTTGGTGGTAAAAATACGAAATAAACGGTGAAACATACACATACAGGTATTTATGTATATAAGTACCGATTAAAGTCACCTGTAAAATATGATATAAATTCGAATAGCAATGTGTTGAATGCCTTTGTTCGTTCGATAACGCTCACCTTTAGGAGCAAAATTCCGTTAAAGCAAAAAGAAATACAGCGAATAGGTGCTGAATGAAAAAAAGCCAAGTTCACAACTGTATCACGTATGATTGACAGCTGTCGTAAAATAATTTCAGCGGACGAGTTTTTCAAATAGCGTTATTAACATTCGGAATTGCTTGTATTAGCGCTTCGGCCACATGAGCAGAATACAACCCGAAGTTTTACAATGGGAATTTTTTGTCAAACTACTCCGCTGATATACGCGAACGAGTGCACAGATCATACAGATTGAATACATCCTTAAATATTTTATTTTTAGAAAACGAGAAAAGACTATTGCTACATTTTATAGTGCAATTCTTCAATCATAGGAAATTGTCTTGTTCGTCAAAAAACTGCTAATACTCGTAGTAGTTCCACTTTTGTTTGGTACTAACGTTCAATTCTTTGATGCAAGAAACACAGACTGGAGAAGAAAAGCTATATATATATATATACTATTGCTACGAAAATATTTCAAAACATTTCTTTATTTTGATTTTATTAGCTTGTACCATTATATTATATATTGTAAACAAACAAAATTTCTGTATTGCTAGCGCTTGTCCATTCTAGGAAGTGGCCTGATACAATTCTCGATTCCGGTCACTACCCTTAACACAAAGGAGCGTATCTGCTCCAATATGTTTTAGCTTTTTATGTTTGTATTTTTGTATCTTCTAGTCAGCAGTCTTTCAGGTTTTGTAAATTGTGTTCGTATTTTAAATTAAACTCTTGGAATTATACAAAAATCGTATTTAATTTATACATAAAAAAGATGTAGTAAGAACAAAAATAACTTCTTGGTCAAGTAATTTATCGAAGCTACCAGACGTGGATCGTGATTTAGATCTTATTAGATTTCATTAGCTCGTCATAGGCAGATTCGATAAATTACTGAAAAACAATGGCAAAACTACATGAATTGAACTTCGAATTGTTCCCACATCCACCGTATTTTCCAGATTTGGAGACTACTACCAGCGACTACTGGCTGTTCGTAAACCTCAAAAAAATGCTCGCCGGCTAGAAATTTCTCTCGAATGAAGAGGTTATCGCTTTATTGCTGAAGCTGAGGCCTATTTTGAAAAGTAGCATTAAAATGTTAGAATGGCGCTGGAATGATGGAATGATTATGTTGCTCTTGATGGAGATTACATTGATGAATAAAGCCAATTTTGAACAAAACAAAAACGTGTTTTCTTTGTTAAACCCGGGAATTTTCAGCCCATGTGTTATGTATTAATTTGTTTTTATTTTCAACAGAACTCGTTTTGTCCTCATAACTTATTTGTTATAAAAATAAAAATTCGTATTAGTATCTGCTAAACAAAAGCGTTTACATAATGAATTCATCACTTGACATATTTTCCAAGTAATAATCATAAAGTGATGTTTCCCTACTTATTAGTGTAGGTGATTGATTGATAATTGATTGGTAATGGTTTTATCAATCGGCGATGCATATAATAAACCAAACATCCATTCGTTATGTGACACCCTGACGTTCAACAAATATGCTCTTACTTGTATATATAGGTACATACGGTATAATGTATACATCAGATAGACTGACAAGTAACACAGGACATGTTCCGAGCTACTGAACAACTAAAACCTCTTGTTACTGTACTGATGCAATTTCGTAGATAATAATAATCAAACATATGGTGCTTTCAAATTATGTGTCTCATTTACACTAACGCTTAAATAATACTGATAACGTGATTATGGAAATTACCTAAAAACATTGTTGATTTAATCATAAAAACGTAGAAAAACCACTGTTTATTATTAGATATACATTTCAAAATGCTCATACGATCGACGAAATAATGTTGTGTTGTTATTTTTTACATACTTGTGTATGTATGAATCATATGTTAATCCTAGACCAGACAATATTTATCCAATGTTTACCTGTTTTAAGTTATAATTTAATAAATATTTTGCGCTAGGTGATTTGAAGAATGTTTTATTACTTCTAGAAAGAGGAATATGTCAAAGTTAAAAATATAATTTTATTACTAAATTGACTACTGTTACATGGGGTGGTTGGCGTATGTGTACCGCAGAGCTGCTGAAAAAACATATATTCATCTAATTAATTAAATAAAATACAATTCAAATTGGTAAATTTTCCACTGTTTTATTTTTAATTGTCATTACAAATGTTTCACCATACAAGGGCATCTTCAGAAGACTTATAATCGTTAATGCTTACATTATTCTTATATACATATATAGGTACAGTAGGTAATTTAGTCTAAAAGTGGGGTGGTTTATACCAGTTTATTTAAAATTGCTGATTCGTATACGTTTTCTATTTCATTCAAAATAAGCCCACTGTTTTATTGTATTTTTTAATTTCGTAGGATTTCAAAATGTCAAGTTTTTTACTTTTTTCTAAACAATGTAAAATATTAAAATTATATTTTATATTAAATTCGTGGTTTCCATTTTTTATATGATTTATAAATGTTGATTTTACTGCGTAGTTCTTAACATGTTATTAACTCTTTCTTTAAATGTCCTTCCTGTCTGTCCTATATATACTGCCGTGCAAGTATTACATTGTAATTTGTAGACCCCACATTTATTATTTTTTTTCGTTTTATTTTTGTTGTTAAACAAATATTTTGATAATTTCTTTTCTGTTTTAAAAGCTAGTTTGAATTCATTAATTTTATTTTTTAGTTTTTCTGAAATTTTGTTTGAAATGTTCCCTATACGTGAGATTGATTTGTAGTTATTACAAGTTTTTGGATTTTTTTAAATATTATTTGCATATACTAATTGGTGAATTGTCTATTAGTTTTGACATGTATCCGTTATTAATTGCAATACGTTTTATAATGTTTACTTCTATTTTGTAATTTATATATAAGAGTGGCAAATTCAGTAGTCTACTAATCATACTACGAAATGCTGCAAGTTTGTGTTGGGGGTGGCACGATTTTTTATGTATTACAGTATCTGTTTAAGTTACCTAGTGTACCTATATACAGGGTCATTCCAGCTGAGTGGTACATTCGACGTTTTAGGAAAACTAAGCATGTTACAGATTTGAAAATTTGGGAGTTGGGAGTAGGGGTTATCAAGGATGATCTATTTAAGTAAAATTTGTATGAAACATAAAATTTTAAGGTGACTTTGATAACCAACTTGTATACCTACGATGAATAGTTTCTGAGATAATTTAATTTATTGGAAAAAAGATTGTACCGCAACCCAAACTATAAAAAATCATAACTTCCAAAAAGCATGACTTGAACTGTTGAAATTTTTTCTGTTTGTAGTCATATTTCAACGCTAATGTCACGCCAAAATTAAGCTTCACATTTTATACAGGGCGTTCAGAAAAAAATCCAAAGTTTAAAAACATCAACACGAATAACTTCATTTTTCAAATGACACCTAGCATATTTTATTTTGTCATTCGATTCCTTTTTTGCTCTTGCGATTCATCTGGATATTTCCTACTGTTTTATTTGAAAATTTTTGAATAATTTTGCATTTCTATTATATTCAATTTCTTTTGTATTGTATTTCTATTGTAGTAGGTGTATTTCTTTTGTATGTGTTCTTGTAAATATTTCAAATGCTCTATTCTAATCTTTTTGTGATTTACCTATATGTGTAAATAATTTTATTACTGTATCTTCCGATAACTCTTATTAATATTTCAGTTTCATTTACTAACCGCATGACTAACTTTTATGACGGGTTTCTTCGGTGGTTGGTACTGTAACCTACTTCTTAGTATTTCTTATCTCTAGTAGTTTTCAATTATTCAAATTCCGTTCTATTGATATCCCACATGTATCTGCTACCCTTTCTTCTCTTTTACAGTTTTCAAAATACTTTAATTTTTCTAAACCCTTCAGTTCCTCTAGAATCTTTCTACAGTTAAGTCTAATTCTACCTACGCGTGCCTTTGTTATTTTTATTAATGTTATTTGTTGTTGTTATTTCTTCGTTATCTAGTTTTATTTCGTCGTTATTAGTCCTCCGCAAATTCAAATTCTTACTTTAAAGTTACGTCCTATTTGCCCTAAATAGGCACTGGTTGCATTGATTAAGTTTACACTCGGGCAATGGGGACAGAAATTGATATTTTCGATAACCATGTGATTGAATCATCTTATTTTAAAAACTAAAGTACCTAGCATCTGTACAAAAATGTTCTTACAAATTAATTATTGATTTTAGAAATTTATATTTTGTTTCTATTGAAAGTATCATACAAGAACAGTATGTATTTATATCATTAATTGTAAGTAAAAAATATTTAATGAAAGCAACCTTTATACTTATTGCATATTACTTTAGTACATGTAGTTATGTCACAAATGCTAACAAGAGAACGGATGCCAGTGATTGTTTGCTACACAAACTTTCCTAATATTGCGGCTTGTAACAACTGCGTGACTTGCCTATCAACTGGAACAAGAAGCTCCTGGAAATGAGAATGAAGTCACAAGTTTTTATTTTCCCCCGCTCAGTGATGCCCAGCAGAAACACAGATGCCATTCTTACTTCTAAAATAATATTCACTCGAACATATTGCTTTAGATTTATATTATATAAGGTTTTTCTGCAGAAATTTCAGGATTAAACATTATATGTTAATGTAACGAGATTACAACTTTTCTTCTTACGACATGACATTTCGATAAATCCATCAACTATTGCTTTTTACGTTCGAAATTATTTAATTACTACTTCGAACTTTTTGTATAATTGTACCACATATTATACTCGAAGGAATTTATTATATAAATTGCAACTACGAACTATTCTAAACTTATTATAATGAAAATTACGAATTAAATTCTATTCGTGTCCCATGAAAATAACCAATTTCAAGTTACTCTCAACGAGTCTACAAAGAACTGATAACTAAAATTAAAATTTTTGTAAAGTAGGCTCTGAACTCAACAAATTATCCCTCCCAACAACATGATAATTGACCGTAATACGTGCTTCTAAGAATTTGCCTACGTGACAGTAGATTTCGGAAATATTTCTATTACTAGGTACTACTTTTACTTTTTAGTGTTTCATTCCCACCAGCTACTCGTGCTGATTAAATAAAAAGGAGATTCACCCTAATTACCAGTAGAGGCGTCTCGGGTTGATATTGTCCACAATTATTTATTCCATTACCATAATTTCAAATTTATATTATCAATAGTGGTAATTGTTTAAAAACAAAAACTAATAAAATTATATACTTGTAGAGTTATTGAAGTGAGATTTGTAAAAATATCGCTTTCTTATTTGTATCTTAAAATATGTAATTCGGAACTATAATGTTCTCTTTGAAATTCAGCTGTTATGTATTGTATTTTTTTATGTGTATCTTTGGGGCACCCGGTACATTAAACAGTTTGTGGTTTAGTATGTAGGACGTCTACATTTTAAAGAAGTAATAAAACACCATGGAAGTGTAAATTGCGGGGAAGAAATGTGAAGGAAATGGGCGGGCAATCATATATAATGAAGGTCGGAACTAAACGTAAGCATTTGTTTGGGGTGTGCGAGGGTGTGCTAACGTGGGAGTTAGAATGACAAATGGTCAGTCATACATATACGCTTTTATACCCGGATTCGTATACAAATCCTAAAGGGGGTTTTCGAAGTTAGAGCACAAGGTGTAACAACGTTATGTATCACCAGAAAATTTAACTTTCTATTTTGTCTCTTGTTTAAATTATTATATACGACAACCGTTGTTTTTTATTTTTTTTCATGTGAAAATCGTTTTTTTTTAATAATACACCTTTTTTTAACTCTTTTAGTGAAACACCTAATCGTATTATAAATGTTTAACAACCAAATAATATATTCAAAAAAAGAATGGCATTAAAATCCTTTTTCGTCTATATTTTAAGGATCACAGGAAAAAGATGCCATTCTTTTTTTGAATATATTATATCTTCGTCTAAGAATCCATCGGCATTAACAGTGTAATTCAATGCCGGTAGGGGTATTAGCCCTCGGAGTAGTTGTTTCTGTTGATTCCATATTTATATTTATATTTAACAAAATAATATTGTAGAGGACATCATAAAATTTGTGATAAATTCCTGTATTATTCCATCTTAACATGTTCTACGTTTTATTGCCCCCATCTCCACAATTTTAGCAGTTAAAACAGGGAGGGCGCTTTTGAAACTGGTCTTTTGATTGCTTGAAACAAACTGTACATTTCCTTTGAGTAAAAATATTTTAAGTTCCTTGTGCTTTTTTAAAATTTATTGTCAATGTTTATAATTCCTTTATGGTTTTACTAACCAAATTGGTGGGTGTCCCACAGCATTAATAGGGCTAAGAAGTTAAAGCGTAGGTGTTAAAGTGGTAAACCGTCCAAACACAATCCTGTGGTAAACGAGGGATTGGAAAGGACGAAGTCGGTCACGGGGTTCAGGTTGGACGAACAATCTGATGAGATATTGATGATTTGAACGTATCTACACCAGCTGAACCAATTACATCTTGTAAATCCTTTACAAACCGCTTCGGTGCGATCCCCTAGCTACTTATCGAGGGATTTACATGATTCCGACTGCCTCCAGCTGTTAGTAAGTTACGTGCTACGTGATTTTGTTTTTCTTTATACCTTTAAACTGACAAGCAAAAATAAATAAACGCTTTGGTGAAATCAATAAGCATACAATATTACTTCAAATGAAATACATATGTATGTATAGGGATAGACGCTTTTAAATTTTAAAAATTGTAAAAACATTTCACAACTTCCCTTAATGATGGAAAAGAACAGGTTGTCGTATGAGATATTTTCTTCTCAACGTTTCGTCGACTCGCGTGGACGACATCTTCAGGAGATCTTCTTCCCAGGATCTGAGATTTCTACTGACCATCCTGGGAAGACGATCTCCTGAAGATGTCGTCCACTCGAGTCGACGAAACGTTGAGTAGAAAATATCTCATTCGACGACGGCCAGACAGCCCGAAAGCCAAAAACTGTATCAACGATGGCCGCGAAAGCTTGGACAAAATTGTCTGTAGTTTCCAACAATAAATGTATGACTTAATCTTCATATTGGTGCACTGGTTTCGGCTGAAACTGAAAAACGGACAACCTGAATGCAACCTTCAAGCATAAATTAAATTTACAATAAGTTAAGCAACGGTAAGTTGTTTATGTCTATTTGACCGTTTAAAATAATAAATGTTTTGTTTTTGTTTGTACAGTTAATTTCTAGATAATCTAGTAGATCTAATTTCTTCCCCTTGTCGCAAATACGTATGATTTTAGATGAATGGGTCTGGATCCAATGTGTGGCCTGTTTCAAGTAGGTGTTTTCCAATGTTTCATGTGTTTTTATTTTAAATATGTTCATAGTATCTACTTTAAAGTCACGTTCTGTTTGGCCTCAAAAATTTAATTATTTTGAACAATCAAATAGAAATAAACAACTCACCATTGCTTTACTCATTTTAAATTTAAAGGGTGCAATGCCATGCAATGGTTCTGCGTTTTTCTATTTCAGCCGAAACCAATGCACCAATATGACGATTAGGTTTTACATTTATTGTTGGAAAGTAAAACTGCATTTCTTGCGCTTGAGCCTTGAATATTTAAGGAATAAAAGGCTGGAAACGATTAGATGTTACAAATGAAAGTTTGAAGATTTGGATATATCCTTGGTTTCTTTACCGAAATACTAGGCGTATGACGTCATCTATGTTGTACGTGTTTACAGTAAATGGGTGGGGGGAAGAGGATCTATATATGCTAACTAATGCGAGCCTGTGTAAGCCCAACGTATATTAGATATTTCTCATTTTTAGGTAATATTAAACTGAAGATGTTTGTATCATATTTATTATCACTAACAAGTTGTTTCATTTACTTATAGTACTTGAGAATAATTAATCACGAGAAGTTAGCGTTACATTTAAAACGTAGTTAACTGTAGTATACAGCATCTATAGATATCATGTCCATAAGCACTTATTAAGTCGTCATAATTATCATTTATAACAACGAAAATACCTATTCAATACAATATGTAGTGTCACAACCACAGCATCACACAATTGCGCACTGACGCCGCTTCATGTTATCATTATACTTAATTTACAATAGGTACAAAAGAGTACGCTATGCCGTGATATACTTCATACGCGTCTCAATTTGGCTCGTGTCCAACTTCACGCGTAACACAATCTGTTACTCCCTCAACTTGTTGCATAATGTTTCTACTATTCCTTCAAATTTCGATAGCCACTGATTTGTTAACGATTGGTCATTTTATAAGTTTTTAGTGGGAGGGGTATGGTAATTAAACGGAATGTTACTATTCCCAACAGAAATATTTTGTGAAATATCTCATGTTCAACATTAAATCACTTAAATCCAGACACTCCACATAAAACGTTTAGAAACCTAAAACGCGTTTCAACACTGATTTATTTACCCTGACTCATGATAAAAAATGTTTTCCTGTGGTTTCCTTGGATCATTTTGGAAAATGCTGCGGTAGAAATATTTCACAGATAACCATTCAATTCTCTTCTGCTTTCATTTTGTTAGACTCATCTTTCCATCCCCAACTATTATCCATTCATTCTCTGTATTCCTAAAGGGATACTGAAGAGTGTCTTCTGCCCTACCCTCCGGATTTTCAGTATAGTATATGTCGGAGGAATTGCCCACTCCACCAGCATTAGTACCTGGTACAAAAACTTGCAATAGTTTTTTTATCGCTTCAATGGCTTCCCATTTGTTGCCGATGTCTTACTCTCTGCTTATCACCTGAATTTCCTTATGGATTCAGGTTCAATCTTAGCATATATAACTCTTGTGTTTGTTTTTCTTTCTAACTTTTCTCCTCTACTGTCTACTGATTCTGAACCGAATTATTTCTTTGTAATGTTTCAGCCATTGTTTGGATTTGCTATTCTTAACAATTCAATCCTAACAAAATAAATAAATAAATAGTCAATTCCAAATGTTTCTCTAATTTATTAATGTACTCCATATATATTTTGTAGCGAATGTAGTAACATTACAAAATACGTTTGCTTAATTTATACCTAATCGGTAATACCTAAATAGTTATTATAAGAATTTACCTAATAATAAAGGGGATGATGTTTGTTCGAATTGTGTTTCATTATTTGATATATTTACGTACACTTTACTTTTATTTAAATTGCTACGTAATACTGTAATATTGTCTAAGTTGATAATAAGATTAAAGAGGGTACAGTATCGAGATATGCCAGTTTTTTTGTGCTAAAAGTGCTTTTTTTTCGGAAACATGCATGGTTACTACTTACAGTAGGGGCAGATGGTATACACTTGCTGCAAAGTTAAAAAAACAATAAGATATTTATGTATTTTTGCGACCTAATTATCAACATTTATTAATATATTTTTAATCCTGAAAGTCGATTCACCAAAAAGAGTCGTTTTGTCCACCTTTAATCTACACACACCGCTGCTGATGTGTTTCCATAAAATGGCATTTTTGATCCTGTGCTGGTTGTAGACCAGATGAATTATCTGTGTCTTTGGTGGAGCGCATTGTGGTTCCTTTATTTATTATTATTGAACTGGGCCGAACGACGAGCTCTGTCTGCGTACTACTCGCACTACACTGCTCCCCTCAGCACCGACATCTGCTAGCCCAAGCCAGTAAATTTAGACATGCAAGTGAGCTGCATTCTTGCCAGTTAAGGTGCGCAGAGATAACTCCACTCCGTCTTTTGTTAACTAATCGTAAGTGACTAAACATAAGCTCTACTTCTCCAGCCTGGTGTGTTTGTTGCAGACGTTGGCGAGCGTACATTGTTTTAATTTGAAAATAATTGTAACGTAGAAAGGAACTGTGAAAAACTGAAAATAATAAAAATATTCAGAACATGAGGTCCGCTTCACGGCTTCAACATTTTTCGATTCATTTATGAGTGTATCGTGTATAAGTATCTATATTTAATTGTAATTGAATATGTCTTTCTCTACTGTATATAAATACTCATAACTTACAATTATCAAAACGCAATTAAAGAAGCAAGAAAATATATGATAGGTATATGAAATAAGGCATATTCCCAAATACACTATTTCTATTATTTATTAGTATTTATAAACTGTGATAGTGACAATGGATTTAGTTTATAGTTTGGTTCATGTGAAGAGATTTTTTAAAGACTCATATGAAGAAAAAAATACATTAATTTCTTATTCTTTTTACTTTTTGACGTCGATAATGCTTGGAAGAAGCTAGAGGTGAGAGGGTTATAGTCAAGTTTGCTTCTATAAAGTATCGTAGGATTGAATTAACTTTCAAAAAATAGGTGAGTAAACATTTGTAGAATATCCACTTCATTTCATCACGAGCCGCCACTGCACAGCAGTGTTCTATAGAACGTTTGCTAGTTTGTTACTGTATCTTGTAAACAAGAAAGTTTAGCTGATAAAGAGAAACTAAAGGACGTCATATATTTATACATACGTACATATGTATACTTAGCGATAAATATGAATATGGGTTGTCATGTTCGAGGACAAATGTCTCAGAATAAAGTTTGGCAGCTATTGCTTCCACGCGGATGAACTGTGTAGTCGATTACGGACCATTGGCCACAAACAACCCCCATTTTTCGTATTCACACATACTTATATTCCATCCCTTGCCTATTTTAAAATAATCATTATGTGCCGCAAATATTCCTTTTTTACAATCTTCACCAAATATTTTTGCCTAAAAATGCTCACAATTCTAAGCATAAACTCTACGTCTTGACAAAAAAAATTTAGCCCGCTGATGTTTATGTAATTTTAAAAAAATATCCTTTTCTACTTATTACTCGAATATTAAGTAGTTATGTTAGGTCAAATTGTAACGAAGTTTATCCTAATAAATGTTACAATTGAAGTCTAAATTTCAAATTGCTGAAGAAGTACTGAAAGTAAGACTTTTCGTTACAGTCATGTTGAAATATAAAAATTAAAATCGCTATGGTGGTAGTAGAGAGCACCAGCATGAACTTTTTAGACATTACGATAATTATAAATAAGAATTGCTTTTTAAGTTTCGATATATATCCCAAACCAACCACCACTGACTTACAGTATAAAAAAAATATTCGTTTCATAATTTAATTTACAGATTAGTCAACTTCCCTTTATATGGACAAAATTATTTAAAAGAACTAAACATTATCAAACACATTGCTGTCATATAATAATGGTTACAATCATATATTGGGTAATGGTTTATAAAATCATAAAAGCAATCCTTTTCCCATAGATTAAGAAACCTAGATTTGAATATTTTAGAACTAAATAAATTAAAGTTAATAACCTTTTAGTGATCAATAAACCTAAATAGGACAAATTACAGAAAAACGGAATATATAAAATATGTTGTAAGGATTGTGATGCCACCTACATTGGCTAATGTGGACGAGCCCTAAAAAACAGTATTTATGAACATGAATGCTCAATTAAAAATAAAATTTGCTCAACAGGATGTGTAGAACATTGTATTCAAAATAGCCAACAGCTTGATAAAGTGAATATTAAATTGTTATACAATACTGGAAAAACTAACACTTACACTGCTAGAACATCTGAAAATTAAATTAGTAATATCTAAGAATAATAATCTGGTAAACAAATAAACGAAGATACTAACTGTTAATCATTGATTTAGGTACTCCCTAATAAATGGCTATATCTATTTAGATTTTTGTTTGATGCAATTAATGTATAATTATAGAATTGGTTATAGATTTAAGAATCGAGTTTATGTCAATTCTTGTCATATTATCTGTAAAACTTATTTCATCAATCGCAACAAGCTGTTTTCTTGTTTAATCTCGAACGGCTCAAGATGCCGAATTAATCATTTCAAATTAACCCTTCCCTTAATGCAATAAATTCGGGACCTTCATTTGTGGTTCTCGATCGTAGGACTTCGTCTTCGTTATCACACGTCCTTCCAGCTGTTGCAGCCAACCCCAATGTTTTATTACCATTAATGGGAGTTCGTCCTGACAAACTTTAAATTGACTAAGGACTTTGGACTTCCCCCAATTGCAAAAACTCCTGCATTTTCAAGCAATATGTTACACTTGCTTTGCGAAACTAATATGCTTTTTGAAAAATTTCCCTTATGGTTAAAAATTTTACCTTTTCTAAGATGGTACATTACATCTGATGTACTTTTTTATCATTCAATGGTTCGTCGAATAATGATTACGTAAGTTCAATAGGAACAATATAATTATTAAAGGATGTACCTAATTTCATAATAAATATATAGCAAATACAGTATATATTAACAAAATACTTATTATCGTTTCTGTTACACACAAAATGGTTGTTGTTAAAAAAAAACTTATTAACAAATAAATAAAAATTTCCACTGTCTATTTTTTAAAAAACTTCAGAATTATTTAGGCGTATTATTATTTATAATGATCATATGTCTTATCAAATCTTGCAATTCTAATTTAGGAATTGAATCAAACAGGTTGGTTACATTTAATGAATCATTTTCTCAATTTTATATATAGGGAATGTTTAAAATAAAACCTTATATAAACTTAAACACAAAAACTAGCTACTAAACAATAAATAATTTAATTAATTATTTCTACACTGACTTGGTGGAAACTCATTTTCAATTATTACGAAATTACTTCTGATCAAGCCTAAGCTGGGAAACAATTATTACAATATACCAATTTTGTGAAAACTTTTTATTTTATTTTGCCAAAAAATTAAGAAATAATATATCAGAATATATGCTTAATGGAAAAAATAAAGTCGTTAAAATGAATAAAAGCGGTGTCTACAAATTAAATTGTAAATACAAAGTAATTTATATTGGACAGATTGGGAGGTGTTTTAAATAAACAGTAAATGAACATTTATGAACCACATAAAAAACAATGACCATGAATTTAACATAAATAATAACTTTGACATTGACTGAATAGATGAGGTTTTAAACTCTTACCAGTCCATAATAATATATAAAAAACAGAATTATTTTGGTTGTAAAAATATTTCATTGTCACCAATATAAATTATTTCGGCACACTGTACCTTCTTCAGGTGGAAGAAAAAGAATCCAAGGGGCAAGTATTATATTCAAAAAAGTAAAAATGGAGGCATAAGCAACCTTTATTCTTGTAATTTATTCGCAAATGTTCCCGTAAATTCATACATTTAGCAAAGGAGCTTCTTCGTGTTAGATGCCTTTGATCGTCACAAGATCTGTTTGAATTTTTACATTCGAAACCTGAACGAAGTAAAGCAATAACCGTTTTCAAAAGAAAAATACGTCCGTAATTTTCACAAAAGAATTTTAAGTTAGCTTTAATTTACAAAAAGAACTTAATATTCTCGTGGATCCTCAATGAGCTATTTATACAGGGTGAACCATAATAATGTTAACTAAAATTAAATCGAAAAAAGGAGGAGGGAGGGACAAAGAATATTACCTAGGATTAATAACATTTAGTAGTGGTGAAAATTATAGGATTTATAAATTTATAAGAAGTGAATTTCACCACTACTAAATGTTATTAATCCTAGCTAATATTCTTTGTCCCTCCCCCCTCCTTTTTTCGATTTAATTTTAGTTAGTAGGTACCTATATAAGTGATTTTGTAAATAATTTTAGTTTAGTCATTCTTCCACCTGAAAAAGCTACGGATGGCGAAATGATCACTGTAGTCAATAAATCATTTTGTAACTTAAAACTTGGTGTTTTATTTGTATTTGTGAATAATAAAAAACACTGATTCTAATTATTCTAACCATCTAATATCTAATAACCACTAATTCAATGAAAATTTCAAAATTATACATGTGGAAAACAAAAATTATCTTTTCTGGAAATTGTAGAAATTAGTAAATTTAAAAACAGCAATAGATCAATGAATCAACAAACTGACTTAAACAACTCCTCACTTTTAAACATGTTGCCTGATATGACCCCTTCAACTAGTATATAAGACCAATTATTGTTGATAATTTTGTTGACTACATAACTTTTGAAGAAGCCAAATTTTGGCGAAACAATTGTTAAGTGCATTACAATAAAAAGTTGAAATTTAATCATCAGTGTGTTTTATTTATATTCATATTATGAATTTTGACCAAGTAACCATAGATTCACTTTCATAAATTATGCTTTTATGGTGTCGACTCAACGATGATGGATTGATACCAAATAATGGAGAAGGCATGAAAGATAGTATATATAATAAGGAATTGAACACAGAATATTTCAAGATAATGGAAATAAGAAAACAGAGGAAAGGAAAAAACGATAATGTTTACGTAGATAGGTAAAAAAATAGAGAAAAATAAGGAATTCGGTTTGTAAAGAAACAATAGAAATAAAGTACACACAATAAATCTGAGTAAGATGGTTATGGCAGTGCTGGGAAATGTATGGAGTGTAATAGAAAACATTATTGTAACGAATTTTCTAGTTCACTTATTTATTTAACAATTATTTATTTACAACTATTTATTTAATCACTTAACACTACTAATAAATTTAAACTACTTATTTATCTGACAAACAATAATGCACTTTATTTATATGATTTTGTATCTTGCCGTTAAATATTTATATTATGCGCCCGGAAATCAACTGTCTCGCTGACTCAGAGACGAGGGTATATATTTACTGCAAGAAATTACTAGGAAACACGCGAAGATATTTCGACCGCGTTCTTTTCAGAGAAAACGACGAACGTCTATTGTCCGGTATCGATCGGTCTCAACATCAAACGTGCCGTATTCGGGGTGTGCCAGCGCTAATCGTTTCACACACGTATACGTTCACTACAATAACAAAGATAGCTGGAAGAAGAGAATGTGCCTACTTATTATAATTTATGGAGTAAATATTTAGTGCCTTTTACTTTTTTTACAAAAAAAGCTTTTGGATGTTTTATTCCCACCAGCTACTCATGCTGGTGGTCGGGCAGTCCCTCCGACCTACACTGTAGTACAAAGCCAGAGGGTAGGGCGTAAGGCTCACTTCAACCTCCTTGCAGGAATCGTGAGAATGAGTGGGTGGTGTGGTCAGGAAGAGAAGGATGAGACGGACGAAATGATGACAGAAGAGAAGTGAAAGATTATCTGTGGAATATTACTGCCCCAGTATTAGCCTATGTAATTCAAGGAAACCACAGAAAACTTGGACCAGAGCTGATGGGTCCTGAATTCGAACCGGTGACCTCCCGAGCGCTAAGGTCTAAACTATTAGACCACGCCGTTCGGTGAACGTAAATGAACATGTCAACTTTTAAACCTAAATTGAAAAGTTGTAAATTATTAACTTTTATTGTACGTTTGTCAAATTATCACTTGATGATTCCACAATGTAGTGAATTTACTACAAAATATTCAAGTTTCAATCATACCCATACCATCGCCAAATAGAAGATGTTATGTTATTAAAATTATAAAGCCGGTTTTTGTTATTTAAAAATAAAACCACTTTTAAAATAATACTTATTTTGTATTTTTTCTCCAATTATTCTACTTTGCGTTTTAAGATATCTAATACATGTCAGTTACATTAGTTACATTAATACATATTATTGTGTAGCTCAATTTTTATTTGTCTGAAGTAACAAAACATCCCTTCGTGCTTCTACGATATTCAATTTTATTAAACTATATAGGATTTGCAAAAATTCTAGTAGTTTTCATAAACCGAGACTTATCCCTTGTCAAGACGATATCCCCGCAAGTCTTTTCTTTATTGTGTTGAGAATGATTCAAAGCTAAGAAAATTTAAATGTCAGACGAGCTGGAGTGACGGCTTGATCCCGCGAAGTTGGGTTTTGTTCGACGACATATAGGTTTGGAAGGCCGTCAATCAACCCCCCCTAAACTTAACTGTACCCAACTTCAACATTTTGCTTCGTTTATCAATTTCACGCAAGTGAAATTAGATACAATTTTTATTTTACAAATTACCATAAAAGAAATTCGATATCTGATGTTTTAAAACAATGATCAGTTGTGACAAATGAATAAAAATATTGTATTGCGGTAATACATAGGTACTTTACTGGCATTATGACGAGATTGCATTTGGATCAATTATACAACATCATACGGAACGTATAGCTCAATTATAACAAAAACGTATTTAAATTTGATGAAAATTTTTAACATTTTGTCTCATTTTTCGCATTTATCTTGAAAACTATGAGAGTAAACTTAGAAGATTAGGATTAACAATTTAGGCTCTTTAATAGTTAATAACAAGGACAACAAATATTAAAAAACACAGTGAGATTACTGTAAAATTTTGAGCCAGCTCCGACGTTTAGTTTTTGTTCGACAGCCATTGGAAGCAGCTAACCTCGTTAATTTCCACAATAATGGAAAAAAGTGAATTTTGTGTGATGATTAAGCATTATTTTTTGCCCAAAAAAAAAACGTTAAAGAAACCAAGGAGAGGCCTGATATGGGGACTCTGCGCCATCGATTTCAATGATTAAAAAGTGGTTTACTGAGTTTCATTGTGGCCGCACCACTGCAAGGACGCCGAACGTTCAGGTCGCCCAAAAGAAGCCGTTACGCCATAAATCGTTGACAAAATCCATGGATGATATTAGATGATCGAGAGTTGAAAGTGCTTGAATAGGCTGAAGCTATAGGCATCTCAACTGAGCGAGTTCATTACATTTTGTATGAATTTTTGGACATGAAAAAGCTGTCGGAACAATGGGGCCGCGATTGCTCACTATCGACTATAAACACCATTGCATGACAAAATCAAATGAGTGTTTGGAGATGTACAGCCGCAATCCAAGGAGTTTTTGCGCCGTTTCGTTACCGTAGATGAGACATGGATCCATCACGCCACACCAAGAGACCAGAGACCAAGCAACAATCGAAACAGCGGGTTTCTACGGGTGGACGAACACTGAAGAAGGCTAAGATGGGTTTATCGGCTAACAAAGTCATGGGCATAGTTTATTGGGTGGTGTAATTCATATTGATTACATTGAAATTTTGCATATTGTTTATACTCGTTAAATCGGGTGATGGTTTTTCTTTCTGATATACCTATATATTTGGTATTACAATCTGTACATTTTATTTCATAAACTCCAGTTTTCTCATGAATATTACTATTCGTTGTCAGTTTATTGTTCACTAAGATGCCTTGATTTGAACAATGTGATCTGATCTGAAGATCACCTGAAGATGCCCTAAAAAGGCGAAATACGTATAGAGAAACTAAAAATTAAGTGGAAATTAAGTCTTTTATTGTTGACTTATTTATTTTATATTCAAAGATTGTTTAAAAAAATGATATCTTTTGTTTCGGATATTTTTGATAGTTTACTACTACTGTACATGATGTTATAATCGAATTTCTATTAAAAAATTTGACATGAAAGAATCTAATGAGCAAATAAGCAGGAACGAATGTGATGCAGCATCCAAAGTTGGTTATAACTAACATTCACCTTACTTGACCTAAAACGATGGAACATGCAATTCTCGAGCGTAGCTCACACTATCGGACAAAATTAAAGTAACAGTTTACAAAAAAACACGTAAGTACTTTCATAGGTCTCCTAAATATTTTGGTATTATATATGAAATATAATAGCATATTTTCAAAAACGTTGGTTGACATTCATACGTCTTCAAATAATTTAATTAATGAAAGGGGGTAAGGTAAAGTAAACCAACTTATTGATTTTGTCTATCATTAAGGTGAGTTTGACAATTTGTGCGTTAATTAATCTTATTGGTTGTTTATATATAAAAATAAGTATTCCACAATGTAAAACAAAATGTAGAGAGCTAAAAACAATAGAGGTGAACGTGTTTTTAGAATAAAATAATGTGACTAGAGGCTGCAGGTAGTTATTATTACCAAAATTGAGTGTATCCAAAGTATTCCACGTTACAATGAAAGAGGGCATATAGAAAGAATGCCGAAATCTGGATGGCCTAGAAAAACTACATTCTGTATGGATAAGATATTCAAAAGAAGTTCTCAATGAAATCCTTGGATATTAGAACCAATAATAATTGCCGAAATTCCTGAATTAGAAGTTGGTCTGAGGACTGTTCAACGAAGATTAGTTGAAGTGAAACTCTATAACAGATGTCCAACTAAAAAACCTCGACCGTCGTGCCTGTCTTGAATTTTATCGACGACATTTGAATTGTACAGTTGAAGATTGGAAAAAAATACTTAGCGATGAAACTTGTTACAAATATTTTAATTTTGACGGGATGAGGCGTGTATTAAGGCGTAGAATTAATACGAGATTTCACCCAAAGTATGTTACAGCAATAATAAATTAGGAACACGGTACTATATCCGTCTAGGGTTATTTTTCGTACAGTACAGTAGGTCTATTACACACTCCAGAACATTATGTTGGCCTATTAGAAGTGGCAGATGGCTTTGTAATTTGTTTTCCAATGGAACAGTGATCCGAAACACTCATTTTACCTTGTTCAGGAGTGGTTTCATGAAATCGGTGTCCAGGTTATGCCTTTTGGAGAACCATATGTTGGAAAAGGTTGAACGCCGAATTCGAACCACACGATTCCCAAGCAAACAATCTTTGATTTATAAAATTAACTAAGTTTGAATGAATCTGTCAATTATTAAGGTCCAAAATTCAATTTCATCAATGCCACATTGTTGCCAAAACAATGAATATCCTAATAATTATTAGGTTAATGCTTTTATAATATTGTTATTTCTATAATTATCCATCCATTTTTTTTCTGCTATTAAGTTAAATAAAAAATTATTTTCGAAAAACTTTACTTTTGTCCAATAGTGTATAAATTATTTATGATTGAATAACTATCATATACTTATAGTACATTTATGCCCATGTCGAAGGTATACATATAGAGCATATATTTATGGGCTTATTTACAATTTGAATTGTTTTGTTCTGACTTCTGTCGGCCTCTTTTAAAATTTTGCCTATACACTGTTCCGGTTGGTTGATGTTATTATCTTTCTGGATGTGTAGGCTTTATAGTATAAAAAGAAGTTTGAAAATCCGGTTTGTTCATTCTTTATAGTATTAGTAAGTATATAAAAAAAAAACTGCTATATTTATTGTACCAACTTAAAAGCCAGTGGCGGATTTACTAGTAGGCTGAGTAGGCTGGAGCCTAGAGCGGCAGATTTTAGGGAGCGGCAAATTTGGCCCAATTTTTTTTTATCTTACAGAAATACAAAAAAAACATTATTATATACACAAAGAAACGAGAGACAAAAATTTTAATATTTTGGTAATGCACAGTATACTGAACACTCTTACGTCCGTAATCCGTATATAAAAGATTACTAAACGCACTGTAAAATATAGGTACTTATGCGATCATGAATTTTTAAAATATTTACAATGACTGCGAATGAAACTTTCAGGGTTAACACGTTTCTCGTCCTCATAGATAAACTCGTGTCCGAGTTAGAAAAAAGGCAAAAGGCCTACAACGGATTTAACGAGATGTTTTCATTGGAAAAAATGTATCCTAATGATATAGAAACTGATTTAATTCAGGAATGCGTACACTTTCAATACCACCTTTTTTCTCAAAGAATTTTGATAAAACCAGATTCTGGATAATTAAAAAGACTATCTTCGCTCCTGCGAAAACAGAATTTATAGAACATTTATCCAAACTTGGATATAGCACTTCGCATGGCTCTATGTACACCAGCAACAAATTGTTCAGGTGAGAGAAGCTTTTCTTGCTTAAAGCGGTTAAAAACCTATCTACGATCTACTTTAAGTCAAGAAAAGCTTAACGCCTTATCTCTTTTGTGTATAGAGTCAGAACTAATGAACAAGATTTCATACGACGATATAATTAATGATTTTGCGAATTTAAAATCTGGCAAAAAGATAATGTAAAGCTTAATTGATTTCATTGTCACCATTAACTGGATTTTTAATAGTACAATAAAAAATATTTAACAAAAACAACGTTTACCGACTACACATTATTTTGTATAAGCTGTGTTCATATGGTGTAAGTATTTTTAAGGCATACCTTTCCCCACCTTATGATTAGTACATGCTGCTGTTTTTAGGTCAACAGTATACTCCTCACTAAATCGTGGGTTGCAAAAATAATCTAGAAACTGACACAACTATCCCTTAGTTCGCAATCATACTAATAACGGGGAAAAGCCGACGTAATGAGGACGATAGAACACAAATCATAAAGTTGCAATTTCAGAATTGAATAGCCTACAAGCGGCAAATTTGTAAATCCGCCACTGTTAAAAGCACTACTGAATTCTTTTAGAACAGTATTGTAATTCTTTATTATGATGAAAAGATAATATTTTATAATCAATAACTTTGTTTCAATACTATTTAACGTAATGTAAGGGTGCGATAAATTACATTTTATGAAAGTTTTAGTCAAACAATAGCGAAAAAAGAAATTGGATTTATATTTACAAGTGACCTCATCGCATAACATCTTAAATCTCTCAATTAGCCATTGTCTGATGCGGACGATTCTTAATTCGATTTGACCTCTTCGGAAAGAGAAATGTATTGCACTGCTAATTTCATTAGCATTCGAATTTCACATCCCAAATCGAATGTCTGACAGTACGCTCGGGCGATAGACAAGTCACCCTAGTCAAACGATTGTGTACATTACACTCTTCTAGGTGATTTACTGTCATGGCAAGAAACAGTGGCGACTCGTGGATCTATTACACGACAGTGATATGGTCACTTGATGTTTGATCATAATGAATTTAAGGTACTCTTTGCAAAACAAATGCGTACTGTCGTATTCGTTCCGAATGCGTGTTTGACACAGTTGGTAAAGCAGAATATAACAATTAGCTGAATTGTATAAACGTGTAGGTCATCCATCCTCAAGGTGAACAAACTACGTTACGAGATTATTAATTATTAAGTGAAAAAAAGGGCATACAGTTTATCTCTAGATGCATGGGTAGCCCCTTGGTGTCCCTCAGATACCGAGTCATCTCAAAATCCTTCGCAAAAGAGAAGCCTCTTAACAATACTTTTAATCTCGTAGTAGTTGGTCAGAAGGGCATTGGAAGTTGATATGTAACGACGTCTCATCTTTCTCCGTTACAGTTAAAATTTCTCTCGAGTCCCATACCGAGTCTGTGTGTGAGTTACAGTAACTAGTAATAATGCCTACTTCGATTTTTGCCGTGTCGCAGTTATCATTTGCTGATTCTAGTCCTATGAAGTTCACCTTCTCTTTATGCCCGTATGACCCGGCAGCCATGGCAGGGTTAGCGGTCCGACCCTAGCAATCTGGTTAAGAGATAAGTAACAATCATACACTAATCTTGACGTGGTGGTGTATACGATAAAAGTTTCAATATAACTTCTACAAGAAAAGATTAATATACCAAAATTATTTTACAACCACGACCCCGCACAACATCGTAATTGTGAGCGTTCTGTTCTTACAACTAATTCGGTTACTGTTTGCGTGCTTTTCTTCGATAATAAAATTGTAACCAATAAATATATAGGTATGGTTAAGGTTGTCTAGGTTCTTATTTTTGATTTTTACACTATTTACTGGGCGTAGGTACGAGGCATATTTTTTAAGTAAGTACCGTTTTGAAATTCTGCCGCGTTTCGCGCATGCGCACTGAGTGCCTAAATCGCTAACCTACGCACTGACGCCATTACAGTCTGATTTACCCTTGTTTACGTTGTTTACTGAGTGTTTAAAATGCCTCCGATAATCGTGAGTCCTGCCGACTGTGAAGTCCGGGCTGTTATACGATTCCTTAGTACTAAACGACTAAAACCAATTGATATTCATCGTGAGATCTGTGCAGTTTACGGACAAAACATGATGAGTGATGGAATGGTATGAAAGTGGGTGAGAGCATTTATAGATGGCCGCACAAATGTGTATTACAATCGGCTAATCTGACCAAACATCTCAACACATCTTTTCACTGGGAAACTCTAGATCATCCTCCGTACAGCCCTGATCTGGCGCCCAGTGACTACCATTTGTTCCTGCACTTGAAGAAATATCTGGACGATCAGCGTCTTCAAGGCGATGACGAAGTCAAAACAGCTGTGATGCAATTGTTAACAGTTAACAAATCAGGCGGCAGAGTTCTATGAGAAGGGTATTCAAAAACTGGTCACTGGTTAAACGTTATGACAAGTGCCTCAATATTGAAGGAAATTATGTAGAAAAGTAGATTAAGGTAAAGCTTTCATGTAAAAATAAAATTATTAAGATATCTTTCCACGTTCTTTATTAATTTCAAAACGGTACTTACTTAAAAAACATGTATTTACCTCGTATTTACTCTAGTAAATGTCCGCATTATATTACTTTTCTATTGTTTTCTTGCATTGATTATTAAATTAAGTACTGTAGAAAATGTCAACATTTGTAAAAATAGTGAGCTGACAACTCGTTAAAAATATATTGCAACAATGTAAAAGAAAGTTAAGAAACATAATAGTTCAGCTAAGTAAAGGCGGGTCGCAAGTTACTAATAAAATACATTACTATTTAGTTTAATAGTGAGGCAATACCAGGAGAGTTATAAAGAGGCTTATGAGAAAATTTACACCCATATCCATATATATTATTCGCTAGTCTTTTATAGTTACGCATGCTGTTAATGGTCTACACAGTTATTTAAAGAAATTATCAATTAAATGTACTCGAGTAGTAAAGACACAATTATTTTTCACAGGTGTTCAGAGTTAGGTTTGTGTCTATTTTTGCTGAAGATAAAGCAAGAAGAAGCTATTAGACATATTTCACAGAAAACAGCGTTGGAATCAACGCTTTTTTTCATTTTATGACGAATATAAAAGCTCGACGAGTAGTATAAATACAGATTTTTTACTTTGACAATCAGAAAGGAAACAGAATGCAAGCTAAAGTTCGCAGTAAAATGCCCTTCGAGGTATAACTTGCGTTGAAGAGGACATAATATTTTACAATGTACAATATACACGTCTGTTAACCCGGCTTTTACACATTCGCTTTGAATCGTAAAACAACTTGTATGAAAGTATTGAATGCATCTCTAAGGAAGGCGCTAATAAAAATATGTACAAAATAAATTATCCTTTTTCGATATGTCCTGCAAATAGCTGACTTTTAGTATGCTGTTTTCGCTCACTGTTATTTCTCTTCATCCTTTTGTAGACATTGTTTTAAATTCACACATGAAGCAAAACGCTTTTACAATTAACTAGATATATATATATATATAAAAGAAAAGTGAAACTAAATATATTACAATCAGACTTATTGAATATGTTATGTATATTCTATAAAAATGCGATAATACACAAAAAATGTTTTTTGCCAATTTTAAATTGAGCTATTGCATAGAATTCACGCAATCACATATGTAATAAGCAAAGAAATATTAATTGTAAGGTAATTTTAACATATTAAAGTGACACACTTTTCAGGACTAATGTAGCTTTTTTGAATTTGCAAAAGCACTATTAATAGTAAATTCTAATTGTGTGCTTTTCTTATTAAATAGAGAATATTTTTTGTGTTTTAACTTTGGTTAACGTTATTTGATTATTATTTTCACAGCTGAACCAATTTGTTTAATGAATATTACGTCACTTTCTTTCTTTCTATTCATTATAAATTATATTTGTGTGCTTTTTTATTAAAGGTTTCGTAGACATTGAGGTTTTGGCTATTTGTTACGAGCTAAAAAAGTTTGGTTAGGAAATTACTTCTGATGCTATTTATGTTCTTTTATTCTTATTTTCAGAGCTAGACCGTTTTGTCCAATGAATTTTACGTTATATACATATATAAATATACTTGCTACTTCATCCACAAATTTGTTGTTGGAGTTTTGAAACAAAAAGCGTGGAAAAAAGCGATGGGTAATAGTTACAATCGTAGTTATTGTTAATTAATAGTCATCTTTATTTTGTTAACTGATGTGATATTAACTTAATAATTATGTTTTAAATTGGTAATTTATCGATAAGTTAGCATAGAAAAAGATGTAATGGGTCAAATCGCCTTAAACTCAAATAAATCACTTCTGCTCGGTTATTTATAAACTCGAAAAAGATTATTAAAAGTGTATGTTTGTAACACGTCTCTGTATGAGTGCAAAACATGAACAGTGGGAGCGGCGAAGAAGAAAAAATTAAAAGCGTTTCAGATGTGGTGTTATAGGCGGATGATGAAAATACCGTTGATCTGGTTGTAGGTAACTCTGTTTGATTATTTACTATGAATTTGTTTTGGTCTAATGCTTTTTTAATTTCTAAATTCTCAAGTAAATTTAATTTCTTACCTTTTCTGTGAGTATGAATAATTTTTACATTGTCTATGTGGTGATTATATTTAATACAATGTTCAGCTATACCTGTGCAACATTTATTGTTTTTTATGGAATACACATGTTCTTTTAGCCTGGTTTTAACGGCTCGTCCTGATTTTCCTATGTAAATGGCATCGCAATTTTTACAGTTTAATTGGTAAACACCGCTTCAATTACTGTAATGTCCAATCGTTTTAGTTTTTGTGAAACATGGCAACTTATATTATGTATATAATTAATAGAACAATATTTTTCAGTATTTAATGAAATTTAAATAATTACTTTAATTTTTAATAAATTAATTAATTTAATTTCCCCTATATATCAGTAAGTAAATTAAATAAAACTCTACAGTTTAACGTATACAAAGATAAAACATGCAGGTAGTTGTAACCATTTACCTTTAGTACAGTTTGTAGATACTCTTTGATAATGACCTATGCTTAGGTCGAAACATATATGTCAGAAGTGATATTAAATTAATTAAACTTAGACCAAGTGTTTTATTTATTTAATTAATTAATATCATTTTGATGAGAATTAACATTCTGTTTTGGCTATGTTGAATAATAATGGCAGTGGGTAATTTTGTCTGTTAATCAATAGAAACCAGAACAATTTCAATTATTATTGATTCTTTATCTTGAATAGTACCTAATAGAATATCAATTAATCACTGAAATGACTGTGTTCAATATAATTTTATCGATTTGAAACATGGATTGAAAGATCCAATAAAGGCATACAGCGTATATTAACTTGGAAAACCACGTGAGAATGCAGCTATACATATGTAAAGGACCCATAGAGTTTAATACAGGAATCTTTATAATGCCCAATTTATATTCAATGTATCAATTATTCCTTTTGTCAGAATTTTTATTAGACTTCCTATTTTCTGAAAAGATACGAGTAGACCCGGACCTTCGTGACCTACTCAAGCATTAGTAAAATTTACATGAAAACGTAACAACTTCTTTCTGATTCACTCAATTTGTGAATAAATAGCAGTAATTTATGCAACAAAAATTAACGTGAGTGTTATATGAATATATATCTACATATTGAATATTTGTTTTCCTATTAAATTTTTAAGGGATATATATTATTATTATCAGAATCATTACAATTCTGCATTTTTTATTTTTTGTGCACAATTCACATAATACTCATAATAAAAGTGTACTTGTCGACATGCAAAAGACATGGTAGACTGGAGGAAAGGCAAATAGGGTAGCAGATTCTTCCCCTAGTTCCTGCATTAGATTAATTAAACTAAATTAAAACTAAAGTTTCTTAATAAAGAGAACTTAAAAAGTACAGTACGATCCTTTGATACTTAATTATGTTATGACAGAAAATAGTATTCATGACACTGAAGTATGGTATACCGTTTGGTGTAATAAAGAAAATAAATAAAGAATCTTGAATCGATGAAGCCTTCAAATGTTGTAACTCCATAATCACATTTAATAAAACACAGATGAATTACAGAAAGTTTTTATTGATTCCACAATAATATTATTTCGACATATAATGTTTTCTTCAGGTCGTGAAATAATCTAAACTTAAACTAATTACAAGTCGACTTAAATACTACATTATAAGGGTGGGGGTGAAAAGTTTAAATGTTTAGTAGAGGAGAATCGTTCAAATCTGTTTGGTCATTTAAAATTAATCCTAATTTATTTAATTTATTTTAATTCATCCATAGTTTCTAGTAAATTCAATTTAATATCTTTAGCTTCAGTATGTAGTATCCTAAAGTTATCATTAGAGTTGTGTGAGTTACAAACTAGATGATTAGCATAAGTAGACTGATCATTTTTGTTTTCAAAACATTTCTTGTGTTTTTTTATACGATCCTTAAAAGCTCTTCCAAACTGTCCAGTGTAAGATTTTTGGCAACTACCGCAATCTAAATTATAAATTCCAGATTTATTTTCTTTTTTGGTGGGATCTTTATCTTCATATGAAGGGGTCTGTAACTTGTAATTAGTTTAAGTTTAGATTACTTCACCACCTGAAGAAGAAATTGTATGTCGAACTAATATTATTGTGGTATCAATAAAAACTTTCTGTAACTCCTTTGTGTTTTATTAAATGAAATAAAGAAACCATAAATGATGAACTGATGTGGGTTTATAATAATACGTATTTCAAAATTAGTAAGCACTTGATTTCATGGTACAAAATTATCGTAAACATGTCGACACCAAGTAATGTTATATAACTATAACTATTCAAAATAATAGCGCAGTAAGATTGAGGATGATCAGCGATCGATATAGTCCAATAACATAGACTCAAGAAGAGGAAAAAGAAATATTCACAAACCCCAATAACAAAAACAGTTATGAAAAAAGATGAGGTATTAGTACATGGATAGTCAGGATAATGTGCCCAAGAGCTACAAAGACCTTAATGATAAAATGTTGCCGGTAGGAAGCTGTAAAAAATGTAATAAGAGAAAGTGAGACGTGGATAACAGTTACAACCCGTAAAAATTTTAAACTGACAGATTGTAAATTGGTATTTGCAAAACAAAACGGTAAGGATAAAAAAAATTTGAAATATATTCTCCAATGTTAAAACATTGAACGAAGAATTAGATATTACCCGCTCGCTTTAAGACTGCCTCAAGAGTCAACAACAATATATTGATCCTGTCTTGTCTTATTTTGAAAACCAAGACGATATTAAGAACAAGATTCTCATACGAGATACAAAACTATTTCAAGGATATCAAGTCATATTTTGAGTATTTCTCGCTTTCGAATTAGAGCTATCAGTGATGCAAAAGTCTTAATGTTTAAATTTGAAGAGTCATAGACGATTGAGGTGACAATTTATTTCATTTACTTGATTCCATAAAATTCATATTAAAAATCATTTCGATTCCGAGTCTGCATGGATCATTTAGGCAGTAATATATCACAGATAATAATCGTTCACTTCTGATCTGTCTTCATTTTGTCTCATCCGTATCTTTCTTACTACCAGCCACTCATTCGCATGATCCTTAAAAAGGGCTAAAATTTTAACTATTTAAGCGAAATTTCGACAAAATGTATTCTGTATCTGTAGCAAAAAATTTCTGGGATTAGTTTTCTTAATTAAATCAGAACAAGTGAATGGCTGTACGAAAAAAAAAGACCCCGCTATGTTATTAACTTATGTAACTGTATAATAGGTCCTAATATTAAACAAAAATTATAAAAAAATCCTCAAGTCTGCTATTTTGTCTGACAACCAATTTTTGCCACGCGAATATCGATAGCATTCACCATATTCAAGTATAACAACTTGAGAACAATAAAATTAAATGCTTTCGAATTTGTTGACACATATGCATTTGTACGTAGCTGAGTTTTCTGGGGGCAACAAAAACCGTTAGCAGTAATTTGGAACGAGGCGGCTTGTCGACAGTGTAAATCTGTTATGTCGGGTTAAGTTGGATAGGTAACGAGGAATTTGCGAGATGTCAATCCTGCTAATGATACCGCACGACCGCACCAAATCACTTTGGCGCGGCTGGCTTTACTGACTGGAAACATATGGCGTGGATGAGAGTTAGTTTTCCCGTTTGTAATATTCCTAATGACAGGCACACGCGCGCTTCTGTGCACGCACTGCATGAAAATAAAACCTTACGATTTTGCCACGTAATCGTCTCAGGGACGGCTTTCGTGGCACTTCTCCAATTACACTACACACTAGAGAGGTAGACTTTTTTCTATCAATGAACAAATAGATTCTTTAAATTCTCTTTTCAAAAATTTGTAGAAAAAAAATTAAAAAAGACGATTTTGTACAATAATTAAGGAACTCAAAATACAATCGAACTTCAACGAATATGTTTAAAAATTACTCAACAATTGTTTCGGTTAACTAGCCATTATTTAGAGTAAAACTATGCTAAATTTAAAATGCAGAATAGACGACATATACACATAGGATTGAGGACCTTTTTCAAAAAAGAAGGAATTAAAATCCTTATTCGTCTAAATATTAAGATGTCCTACCAAGTAGGCACAACGAACCGAAAGCCATATCCCACGACCGGTTTCGACCTATCGGGTCTCATCAGGTGGGCGCTGGCAGAAAGGCCTTTAGAGGCCATATTATAAATACAAATGTAAATATAAATATGGAATCAAAAGGAACAACTACCCTTCGTCTAAGAATACAACAGTGTAATTCAATGCCGGTAGGTATATTAGCCCTCGGAGTAGTTGTTTCTGTTGATTCCATATTTAGAATTATATTTATAATATAGCCTGTAAAGGCCTTTCTGCCAGCGCCCACCTGATGAGACCCGATAGGTCGAAACCGGTCGTGGGATATGGCTTTCGGTTCGTTGTGCCTACTTGGTAGGACGCATTCCAAATGTGAGATCTTTGATCTTAATATTTAGATGAATAAGATTTTAATTCCTTCTTTTTTGAATATGTTCTGTCTTCGTCTATGAATCCATCGGAATCAACAGTGTAATTAATTCAATGCCGGTAGGAGTATTAGCCCTCGGAGTAGTTGTTACTGTTGATTCCATATTTATATATATATATATATATATATATTTATAATATAGCCTGTAAAGGCCTTTCTGCCAGCGCCCACCTGATGAGACCCGATAGGTTGAAACCGGTTGTGGGATATGGCTTTCGGTTCGTTGTGCCTACTTCGAGGACGCGTTCCAAATGTGAGATCTTTAATCTTAAAATTTAGACGAATAAGGATTTTAATTCCTTCTTTTTTGAATATGTTATTCCTTCGTCTAAGAATACATCGGAATCAACAGTGTAATTCAATGCCGGTAGGGGTATTAGCAATGGGAGTAGTTGTTTCTGTTGATTCCATATTTATATTTATATTTATAAATCTTTTTGGTTGTTCACAATATTTTTTTTAATTTCTAAAATTTCCAGTAGAGTTAATTTTCTGCTTTGGTTTGACAATGGAGTGACAAATTATTAATGTTTAAATTATGGTTTTCTCGTAAACAATGTTCTGTTAGACCCGTAACTTATGTTTTTCTTCTTAATACTAGCTAAGTGTTCTTTGAAACGGATTTCCAAACAACGACCCGTATCTCCGATATATAGGATATCGCAATCCTGGCCATTTAACTGATAGACTCCACTTATTTGTGTGATATCTAGTCTTCTCTTATTATTAATTAACATTGAACCTACATTAAATTTATTGATTTCTGTTGTAATTAATTTAAAATTACAAAAGTGGTTTTTAATTTAATAACTGGAATTTTTGATATAATTTATAGAACAGAAAATATTTTCAAAATTGGTGACATTTACATATCTTAGGTATAATTAGATTCTATCAGAAGAGAAAAACCAAATAAATTATCTGTAATAAAACGAAAATATCGATTTGTAAGAGAGGTGAAAGTAAGGTTAGAGCTAATATAAAAAAATGGAGACGCAAAACTAGAAGAAGTCTCTGATTTTCGATATCTAGAAAGTAAAACAAGTCAGGATGGAAAAAGCGGTAGAGATATAAAACAAAGGATGTAGCAGGGTCGAGCAGATCAGTTAATTTAGAAATTCGAAAAAGATTATTAAAACTGTATTTTTGGAGTACGGCTCTGTATGGGTGCGAAACGTGAAAGGTGGGCGCACGAAGAAGAAACAGTTAGAAGTCTTTGAGATGTGGTGTTATAGGTGAGTGTAGAAAATACAGTGGATAGAGAAGGTTAGAAATGAGAAGGTCTTAGAAAGAGTAGGACAACAAATGGTGCTATGGCAGTCAATAAGAAGAGATAGGTTAGTAACACATGGGATTTTTTTGTTCAAAATTGGCTTTTTTTTTATCAACGTAATCTCCATCAAGAGCAACATGATCATTCCAGCGCCTCTCTAACATTTCAATACCACTTTTGTAGAACAATTTGTTTTTTGCTTTTGCCTCAAAATAGGCCTCATCTACAGCGATAAAGCGATAACCTCTTCATTGCATTTGCATTGTTTTGAAGTCTACGAACAGTCAGTAGTCGCTGCGAGCCAAATCTGGAGAATACGGTGGAATTGCTCTCACATCAATTCGAAGTTTAATTCAAGTCATTTTGCCATTGTTTTGATTGACTTGTGACACGGTGAGTTGTCTTGATGAAACAATTTTTTTTTCTTTGGCAGATGCGGTCGTTTCCTTGCAATTTCAATTTTGCGGCCTTTAAACGCTCTAATAACACTATATAATTTCTACAATTCACTGTTGATGGTATTTCTCTTCTCAAGATAGTCGATGAATATTACACTATCTACTCAGATGACGATCGTTTTGATTCTGGAGTGATGTGATGGATCCATGTTTCATCCATTGTCACATATCGACGTAGAAATTCCGGTTAATCAATATGCATGGCCGTCACTGTTTGAACACGATATCTTCTAATCAATATGGGTTCAATACAACGACTCTTGAGTTTTATCAATTGTTCATCAATCATCAATCATTTTATTAAAGGAAGAACCCTTTCGAATCTAAATAGGTATCATGTTAAAACAAAAGGAAAACGATATTTCCTAAAAATCGATAGTTTTTGAAATTCCTGATAAAGTCACAGTCAAATAATGCGAAAAATCATTAACACACTGACACACGCCACTGTCTGGTAGATATTACCAATATTGTCATTTCCTATTAGTTTTATTAGTACAACAGCATACAAAATATAGAGAAAATATAACAGTTATTTAAATGCATTATGTTTTTTCGCAATGTGCTGCTGTGTAATCATCGAATATTCAACTATAACAGTGAGGTGAGCATATTAAAAAACAATTTCTGGGAAAATTCGCGAACGGGATCAGAAAAATCTAATAAAATACCAAAGCGGTCGTAACGAATCTTATTAAAATCTAGTTATATCAAATGGAAAAGCTTCAATATTAGGAAAACGATGCTACCAAATGTGAACGTTAACTTTTACATTCATCATCTGCTAGATGAAACAGACTTCAACGTGTTTTTCATAATTTATAAAAAATGAGTAGGTATATGTATCTATTAAGTTCATAATTTGAAATTACCATCTATTAATTTTACTGTTATTTTTGTGTCGACGGCGACATTTCCTGAGCAATTAGCCAAAATAATACAATAAATCATTTTAAAATTTGTGTCACAGTTTTATAATTTTTTGGAAGAATTAATAAATTTACATGTTCATGAACTTTAATTTTTCTAATCACATTAAACATCACTTTTAACACCATTAGAATACATTTTTCAAATTAAAGGTTCAATTCGGGGAATTCCTGATAATGAAAGAAAGGCGACAAAAAAATAACAGACGAATTACAAAAATGTGTGAAGTGATTTTGGAAATGTGAACATCCCAAATCAAAAGACTTGTGTACCTAACGAGAGAATGACATTTATTTTTCAATCCGGGTAAACTGAAAAACCTTGGAAAAACAGAATCACACCCAAAATCCATAAAAACTCAGACTCTAACTGAAACGCGTTTTAAGTTTCTTTGTTTGTTTGTTTGTTTGTTTGTTTGTTTGTTTGTTTGTTTGTTTTATTCTGTTAATATTCCACAGTACTTCTTCAATTTTCTTCTATTAATAATTTAACAATTAATTGATTATATCAATGTTGTTGGTGGCGATCGGTAGATGAAACATATTAATATAGAAGAAATAAAATAAAAATTGTTTCAACATATATATATATATATATTTTCTCGACGAATTGTTTCTACCAAGACAGTCATTATCAAGAATACTTGTGTTGTAACAATTTTTATTTTATTTCTTTTAAATTAATTGATTTATAATTTAATGGAATGGAAATAATTAGTAGTAGTAATAATAATAATAATAATAATAATAACAATAATGAAATCAAGTAGGTAGTGTTATTATTACTACCCTTTCAAAATAACGGCGGCAAATATGTTTTATTACATAGACAAGTGCGTACCTATTCGTGTGTGAACATGGGTATAAGCAGGCAGGCAGGTACTTGTATAGTTAAGAGAAACGTTTTCATTTTTTTTTTAAGTCAATTATTGGGGTGAAGTTAAACAGAGGTGGTTTGGCAAAAGAACAAGTTTATCGTAAGGATCACAAACGTGTATGTATATTGCAAGTGCAATATGGCATGCACTACATATACGTAGTCGCGTAGTGAGATAAAAAGCAACGTTTTACAGAATTTGTTCCAACATCCTCGAGTATTGCATTACTGTGGAACGATGCGAGAAAAGGGAAATGAGAAACGTATAAACTTGAGAGTAGACGTTAGAAGTGCCGATGATCAAACCAACGTGGCAGAAAAATGAAACGCTAAATCCGGTTATAGCAGCAATTTCTACGGTGTTCCGTATGAACTGAAGCAAATTCGTTCAACGGAGAAAACTCTACTTTCAGCTTCGCAGCAACTTCCACCCCTACTCGATGTCTACAACCCCGGTTAACCGTAAACATGCCCCTAATTACTCGATATTGGTTCCTTTATCTTCAATACACGCCAAAATTAACTTAGTAACAAAATAAACAATTCATTACCCCGTTACAATGCTTTTCAATAACTTCTTCATTCAACAGCAGGTTAGCTGATACTTAGATACTTGAAATTCTGGTAACAACGGTAATTATATATAAAAGCATCAAAAAAAAAAGTAAACAAAACTAAAATTACAAACCAAAGTGGCGTAATAGAGGGTAACTAATTCTAACAGGCAGATAGAAATAGCCGTTAATGAAATAGTTTTGGATATTTTTTAGGAGAGGTGAATGTGAATACATTAATGTTACATTAGCTTTTGAATTAATTTGTACCAACAACAGATTACCTCAGCAGTAACAAATTTTTCTTCATTAATTTGAGGTAATCTGTAGTAGGTACAAATTAATTGAAAAATTAGTATAGCATTAATATATGTAGATAAAACTAGTTTTTATAGATACAAGCTACTGGTTACCATTGAGATTAATAAGCAAACACAAACAGGCAGAAGACGCCATCTCTATAGTTTGAAAAGTTGGATAACCTTTTATAAACGTGACCTTGTCAACTTTCATGTACCCGCAATTATTGTAGCAATAATTATAGATAGAGATGGCCAGGGGCAGTAGAGCATGACTTCGTTGGGTTACTTAATTTAATAAATGTGTAATCGACTAAAAATATTAATCCAAGAAAAAAACTTTATATGTTTCATTCCCACCAGCTACTCGGGCTGGTGGGCGGGCAGTCCCTCCGACCTACACTGCAGTGCAAAGCCGGAGGGTAGAGCGTAAGGCCCTCTTCAGTCTCCTTTCAATAATCGTGGGAATGGATGGGTGGTGTGGTTAGGGAGAGAAAGATGAGACGGACGAAATGAAGACAGAAGAGAAGTGAAAGATTATCTGTGGAATATTACTGCCCCAGCATTTGCCTAACTGATCCAAGGAAACCACAGAAAATTTGGACAGAGCAGCCCAGCCGGACCCGGTTCGAATCGGTGACTTCCCGAATGCTAAGCAATGATCTAGAGTACTAGACCACGCCGCTCAGTAACTTAATCCAAGCATTTTGGCACAAGCTATACAATTTCATATGATGCACTTACTAGTAACATATTAACAAGTATTTAATTAGTTTAACAAAGTGTGGAATAAACTGAAGAATTTGCGGCTTTTCTATTAAAATCGTAATAAAATATTTTAGAGAATCAATTTTTGAACCCCTGTTTGATTCACCGTTAGTGATGGATTCATTAACGTGCTTTTTTGTATTAGAGTTTAAGCAATCAAGTTCAATTTTTTGGCATAAAATGTCGAAAAACAAATTATCTTTGCAATTGTTAAGGTAATAGTCATATCAATCGTTTGTATATCTGTCAATTATTTTCATTATTGTTTGATTCCGCGTCGTGCTAATTCAGGGGTCCCACTTGTACCCCGCCAGAAAGGGCTCGAATCATATGACAGTACAATAAATAAAAATTGAATAAATTACAATGATAAATAAAATTTTTGTATTCCGTGAACAATATCTCCCTAATACTCAAATTTTTGTAAGTATAGAATTGAAGAAACTTTTAAATATTGTAACTCTATATTAACGAAGAAAATCAAAAACACAAGTTACAAAAAATGTTTATTACACCATAAAGTACATCACTTTAGATTCCTAGATTTTATATATTCTGAAAGATTGTTGTAATCCTTCACCCCTTGTAAAAGATGGAATTTTGTGTGAAAGTTTTATTGTGCTTTTCTAAATGTATATTATTCTTAATCCTAGTGTCATACGAGTGAACGTCTGCATTTATTTTTATGAGTTCATTAAAGTATTGCGGCATCATTCCTATCATTATTTTACGTATAAAAACAAGAACATTATATTTAATTAACTTTCTTATCCTAATCTAGCCTAACCTATTTAAATTAAATAAAATTAAATAATACGAACAAGTTTCACTAAATATTATATTGTCTCAACAATACTGTTTCGGCCAGTGCGGCCATTATCAAGAGTAAAATACACATTACTAACCTATTTAATATTGCCCTCATTGCCCTATTTTGAATAACCTGCATTCTGTTGATATATTTGGAATCGCACATATATAATATTGTTGATACATAATTGAAATGTGGGAGAACTATTGCATTATAAATAGTCTTTTTTGCATTTATTGATAACAAATTTCTTAGTCTACTAATTATTCCAACTTTGACAAATTGATTAAGGCTACAGTCTACAACCAACAGCGAAAATGGATAGACCTCTGAAGAAGCTCGCCACTCGTGCTAGCGAAACGTTAGGAAGCAATTCCAACCGACGACGGCCTGTACACCCGAAGAAGGACAACATCTATTCCAACTTTCTTTGAATTTTTTTTACATACGTAGGTTGCATGTTCAGACCATTTTATTTCACTAGTTATTATTATACATTATTTACTACTTCAATAAGACTATTATAAATAATAATATCACACTTATACTCTTTAATCTTTTCTCTAGCACTTTTTCTCCCTCTAACCATTGCCTTACACTTATCAATATTTAATTTAAGCTTATTTATTTTTAACCAATTACTAATATTTCTCATTTCCTCATTTAGTATAGTAATTAAATCTGTGAACTTATTTGCATCATCTACCTATGGCGTGTTCATGGGTTTCATAACAAGATCGAAATCGTGATCCAGATCTGGTAATTTCGATAAACTTTTAGAAGAATTAAATGTTTTTTATTAACATATTTATATATTTTTGGCTCTATAATTTACTTTGGGGTTATTGATTGCATTCGGGATTTTTGGGTGAGGATTTCCTCACCCAAAAGAAAACTGCGTGTGAAGTTTTCCTTTCATCCACAACCCCTCCGCTAACCTGCAGATGTCATTTATTGCCTGCCTGTTAAACCCGCTAGTTTATCATTTCAACTTCGTTACAAGGGCATACTTCATTATGAACGACAGTAAAATTTGAAAACTGAATAGTTGTTAGTAGATACAATTCTTGGTCTATTTATGAATTAAACAAATAGTTTCTAAGTTGGTCATAGACTATCACTTTTATAGTTTCATTGTGGATCGTTTTATTATTAAAAAATTTTCAGCTTATCATTACAGACTCGTGAGGTCTTTTATGTTATTCGGGAAGCCGTCGGAGAAAAATTAACATGCAAAGTAGGTCGTTCGCAGCAGACTTTTAAAATCGATAAAATGACTATGGTCAGTAACATCGAACGCTTTAATAACAATAGACGTATTATTATTTATTATATTTGTACTTTACGATTATTGAGTTGTGTGTAGAAGCATTAGAAGGTACGTAAAATAATGAAAATTTATCTTCTTTTGATAGTATTATACATGGGATTCTGAGAGTTACAACAAAAATACACTTTTTGGAAAAAAATTAATTATTATTTAGTAATTAAAAATTTTTTTTTCTACGGGCATCCATGAAAAAAAGGTAAATTATTGTCTAAAAATAACCGCCGATAAACCGCAGGTATGAAAAAAAGTAATCGAGATACTGCGGTTGTTGGCATTTTGGTGAAACATTTTCAAAATAAAATAGTAAGGTAGAGAAAACACTCAGTAGTTTCACAATATTTATTAAAATTAAGTCCTTGACGACAGTCGTTTCGGTTGTTACATCATTCTCAAAAGAGTATTTATCCCCACTTCTAAGAGCTAGCATGAATTCTAGTATTTAAAACCTAGACATAGTAATTAATAGTTAGTATACATTGGTACTCTTTTGCGAATGGTGTAACAACCGAAACGACTGTCTTCAAAGACTTAATTTGAATAAATATTGTGAAACTACCGAGTGTTTTCTTTACCTAACTATTTTATTATGAAAAAAGTATTTAAGGGTAGTCTAAATATATATTAATAATTATTTAATAATTTTTCGAATAATTCCATTAGTTTTTCGAATTTGTAAATTCGTTAAATAAATAATTTGTGCTATATTTATTTAAATGATAGATACATTTTGAAAACACGAGTTTTAATTATAAATATCTATTTATCTAAAATTGTAACATTGGTTGAGAATTATTTTGAATATTTGTATTGAATTGTACAGAAAGTATTGTAAATGTATCAATGAAACGCATATTTTGGTCGTGGGGATACTGTCTTAGGTTTTTCAATCTTAACACTATATTTTGCTTATAATTTACGTTACATCATAAATACATATACGAATAAAGTGGGTTGGACACTAAAAATTACGGACGTTTTGATCGGGATAAAATAAGCGCGGTGTGTTGTCTATTGTGGATTTTCCCAACATGTTAGCAGGCAGCTCACGACCGAAATAAAGCGTCAATCTTCAGTGACCATAGGGTCGTCTTCGGACCTCGTAGCCCCTATAAATCCCTTTGTCATTTTTTCGTAGATTATCTCCAAGTCCGGCGAAGCCACTTACAAACATTGCAGTTTTTATGAGAATGTTTCTCGCTTTTATACCATATTGGAATGACTGATTCAACTTATATATAGTAATTGGACTTTAATCCAATCAAAAGTTGATAGCAGATGTTTGGGATATATACGTATATTGAACAATGTCGAATCTAGGATTTAGAATTGGGGGAGGGGTGACTGCAGTAAAAAAATTGAATGTTGCCTCTCATCTCAGCTAGATACAACTATGACAAATTATCCACAATCATTGATTTTCAATAATTGACTATTTTTACTAATATATATATATATATATATATAAATAAATATATCAGTAATACATTATAATAAATGTCTAGTTTTATGCATCTTAACGTTATTATATTACGGTTTTCAAAAAAGATAAAGGTTTGTTTCCTATGGTATGCTAGACACACGTTCTTGATGAACTGCATCTGATGCAGCTCTGTTACAATGGCAATAAAACTGAATGGAATTCATTGGCGCGTTTGACCACTGCGGCTGTAATAAAAATGAAACTAAATCATTGCGTTTTGTGTGGTTGACGTATGTTGGTACCTAATGTAGTGGATGCGTCAGAACATTCACCTTGCGTCGACCGTATGCGTCAGACACAACAGGTCGACCGCATATGTCTAACGCTTGATGTGGAACTTACCTTAAACAAATATCTTTATCTATTCTAAAAACTAGGGGGTAGGTGCCCGGCTCTGTGTCCTTACGTACAGCGACAGATTTAAAATTAAGGGTAGCTGTAGTAAAAAATTTGAATGTTGGCGTTCTCAGCAATATATAATATGAATAATTACACACACAATAAATTCCGCTTGAGTACCGAATCCTAAATTAGATATCATTATGTATTTAACTACATTGACTTTCATTGTTAAATATGGTCTAGAGTGATATTTTTCATTTTAATGATTTTTCTAAATACAATATTTAGTTATCAATCTCTCATACATCATGCTAATGAAAATCATATTATATTTTCTCCTCACTAACGGCGACGATTAACCAGTCAGAAACCGAATTCAAAGTTTCGAGACGTCGAGATTTAAATTTATAAAACGAGTGTACTATCTCATCTACTGAAATCTCGATTTTCTTGTGAACATTCGATTCTCTGACATGGTCACTCTTAGATAGTTCTTAAGATGCTTTTTAGCAATGAAAAAGTCCGCTCCACTATAGCTAAAGTCACAGGAATTGTAGTAAATAATTGCAGCAGTATCACATTAACGTTAGGGAAAACTGGATAGCAGTTTTTTGTTTTTACAATTTTATAGGGTTTTGATTACTAATTGAACAGTTTTGAATTCACCAATCTCGAAATACCGAGCCGCAACAGGAAACAGATGTATTCGATCGACTGTTTTGTATAACTCTCCTTTAAATCTCGAAACCAGAGAAAAGATCATTTAATTGAGATAAGAGTCATCTGACTCTAAACTACTAGAACCTGATGGTTGCTTTTTCTTATAAAAACATATTCTCTGTTATTGATTTTCCGTCGTTTATTCTTTTATGCACCTAATCCAAAGTTTCGTGCATATATACCAAACGTCAATTAAAGTCCGCCGGAGGGAGTGGTACAGTATTTTAAGTCATTGCCTATCTATAATTCCATAATGTTTAAGTTAATTGGAAGAAAAAAGCATTAAAAAAGTATTTTTTTCGGAAAATTATGTGAATATTGAACCGCGCCTTTTATCCGCATTGTTTTTCATTTCGTATTCATGGCTTTCTGTATTCGTGAAAATTCGGGTATATACGGTACGCTTAACCCTCGAGAATAGGGAGCTGTGACAGTGTAAAAATTTTATATGCAAATGTACATACCTCAAATCATTTAATGATACTCTGGAGATACAGCCAAAGGCAAAACTAATGGAAATTTTTAACTCAATGACATCTATGGTTCTTTTACATTTCAATGAAATAGATAATAATCAAATTAAAATTGTAAATATTGTAAATAATGTTATGAGTTTGAAGACTTATACACAAAACAAATTATAGTTTGTTAATAGTTTCATTTAATCAATTGCATATTTTAGGAAAACAATTGATGTATTATATAAACAGACTTTCAATTACTTTAGACCCCCTAGTATGAGCAACAATAAGAAAATCGTGAACCCTATCTCCCCCAAATGTTAAGACGTGAGATTTTATTAAATACTTAAATAATTTTTAAAATTAAAGTGTTACTTCTAACATAATAGATTTAGATTAATTTTTGTAATTTTCTCACAATTCTTTTAGTTTTCTATACATTCGCACCCGATACACCAGGATGAGATTTTTGTAAAGCATCAAAGGGTTTTTGATACTAAACCTTTTTAAAAAACTTGTGTATTTCGTTCCCACCAGTTACTCGTGCTGGTGGGCGATCAGTCCCTCCGATTTACACTGTAGTACAAAGCCGAAGGGTAGGGCGTAAGGCCCTCTTCAACCTCCTTGCAGGAATCGTAGGAATGGGTGGGTGGTGTGGTTAGGGAGAGAAAGATGAGATGGACGAAATGAAGGCAGAAGAGAAGTGAAAGATTATCTGTGGAATATTACTGCCCCAGCATTAGCCTAAGTGATCCAAGGAAACCACAGAAGACTTGGACCAGAGCAGCAATGCTAAGCAATGATCTAGAGTACTAGACCACGCCGCTCGATGTTTTTGATACAAACCTGACGATTAATATTGTTTTGTGACAATATCAAGGTGTTTACACTCATTCAAGGTATGTTTTACCTCTAATTTCAGGTAAACCCTATCTCACCGTAAACAAACCTAACCTACACGATAGCGCAACCCCAAATTCCCCTTAGTTTGAGTAAAATTGATGAGTCAGTTAACATATCCCAAGGCCAATGTTGTAAACTAAAGTAGATAATTTCCAGAAGAATTATCTTATGTTACAACCTTTTCAATCAATAGAAAATTGGTGGTACGGATTAAAGATGAATATGAAGGAAGCATTTCTGCATATATTACTTGCGCAGAGTGACTTCAAGAGTAACAGTTCAGTCAAGATCATCGGAGAGTTTTAAGCTAATATAGAAAATTACTAAATATTTTCCAATAAAATTTCATTATCCTGTTTATTATTTATATACAAAATTTATTTCTAGTCTAATCTCGCAGGACGTAATTTTATTTACATAAAAAGACGGAATATGCTGTGCCGTGTACAACCTCTGTCTATTAACTTCATCGTCACGAAAGTTTTGATTAAAGGGAAATAGAATCGTGACTCTTTCACCGTTCCCTTGGTCCTTACAAACTCTTTTTATTATTTAGGTATCATTTGAACAGAGTATACAAATCGTAAAACATAATGTTATTTAAAGAATAAAAGCACAGGTATGTCATTTTCACAAATTATTTATTTGGCAACATGTTTCACCTAAACATAGACTTTTCAGGGAATTGACTACTTACTTACACTATGTAGTACTTACTATGTTGCCAAATAATCTGTGAAAATCATATACAAGTATTTTTATTATTTAATTATGGATTTTCATCAAGTAAAGATCAAAACAATTCAAAAAATGTTATTTAATTAATTAAAAAAAACGAATTTTTCAAATTTCACAATTTACTGTTTATCACTTGACAATATTGTTTCGCTACATCGTAGCTTCTTCGGAGGTTGTATCTAAACTTATGTTATTACAAATATTCTTTGATTATATTCTAACCGTTCCAGGAGGGGGTGGGAAATGAAATAAATTTAATAATGGAGAATTGTTGACTTATATTGCTATTCTTATGCCTAAATAGTTCGGTAGATATTGGACTAAGAAAATTATAGGTTTTTTGATAACATTAGTTCAAAATTGACATTTAATAAAACTGTACCAATTCTAACTAGGATTTGAAATAATACTAATTAGTCAATTAGTTTAACTTCGAAGTATAGCTTTTGACCACGTTTTTTACTAAAAGCAGTATCACCGTAAATCTGAATATAACTAATACAAGCAAAATATTAGAAATAATTTATTGATTGTCAGTCTGTTGGTCTTTTTCTCATGTAATTGATCTTATCAGCTGGGTAGGTACCTCAAAAAAAAAAAATTATTTTGTGTTTCATTCCAACCAGCTATTCGTGCTGGTGGGCGGGCAGTTCCTCCGACTTACACTGTAGTGCAAAGCCGGAGGGTAGGGCGTAAAGCCCTCTTCAGCCTCCTTGCTGGAATCGTGGGAATGGGTGGGTGGTGTGGTTAGAGGGAGAAAGATGAAACGGACGAAATGAAGACAGAAGAGAAGTGATTGTTTATCTGTGGAATATTACTGCCCCAGCATTCGCTTAAGTGATCCAAGGAAACCACAGAAAACATAGACCAAATCGGTGACCTCCCGAATGCTAAACAATGATCTAGAGCACTAGACCACGCTGCTCGGTTAATTCAAAAGGCTCTAAAAACATCTTCGTTGCAAAAGGGATGGATCTAAAGTGAGATACCTGTCATATAAACATACGTTCGCATTTTTCTTTTCTTTTGGTAATTTTAATTTATGTTATTTATGGTCATACCTTTGCTAAACAATATCGTTCCCCCTCCCCCATTGTACCTCCAAAATTTGCTGACTCAAAAAACTAAAGTAAAATAAATAAAAACCGCCAAGTGCGATTTGGACTCGCGCACGAAGGGTTCCGTACCATTATCTATAAAAACGGCAAAAAAAACATGTCTGTTGTATGGGAGCCCCACTTAAATATTTATTTTATTCTGTTTTGGTATTTGTTGTTATAGTGGCAACAAAAATACACATTCTGGGAAAATTTCAGCTTTCTAACTATCATGGTTCATGAGATACAGCCTTATAACAGACGGACAGACGGACAGCGGAGTCTTAGTAATAGAGTCCCTTTGGGTACGGGACCCTAATAACTACAGTTTTCCAACATCTTAATGTACTCATTACTTATGGCTATAGGTAGTAACAGTTGAGTAGAAGATTTAAAAACTGTTTCGTTTCCAAAAATAATGGGCCAAAATGAAATTTTATCTACTAGGGACGTTGATACAGAGGGCGAGGGAATACAAGGAATTGTAAATTCTCTAAGTTGTTATACTCTCACATAACGAATTTGTTAAGATATATAGATATATACTGAAGTTGTTTCCGGAAAGGATGTAAACTCAAAGATATTTTCTTTCAAACGAGTCGAGCTAAACTACCTACAACTTCTGAAAACTTAGTAAGCATTACTGTCTGTGTACACAGATATATATATATATATATATAGTAGCCCGTAATGTAATTACACAGAACACGATTATAGACTAAAAACCACGCCCAGCTATTACTTATTCTTTTTTCTGGAAAATAGAAACGTTTCTAATTCGTAGGAAGGAATACCTAAGCACTTACTCCATATGGAATACATAATTTGAATACGTTTCAAGTTTCTAGCCTTAAACTAAACATTATATAGACTGATATCTTAAAACAGACGCTAATAATGGTCTTTGGACTTAAGTGGCTATATATTGCGGTAGCTTTAGTAAATATGTAACTGTATAGTATTAGTTTAGAGTTCGCGGGGTGTTTCCAAAGGCGTGATGTCTTTTTGGCGTGGCCAGGCTGAACCACGCCTTCCACGATCGAAACTCGCACCTGTGCATCTGTCTCACAAAACGCAAACGAGTTCACTAGGATTTTGATTGTTCTCTCGACAGTTGAGTTTTATAAAAACTTTATCTGTTTGAACGTAAAATGTATTTACAAGCAAAACTGTATTTTAAGGCATTCGTACGTATTGTTTTTCTCAATATAATTGAAACTAATATATGAGAAACCAAAAGATAAATGTAAACCAATGAATGAATGAATTTAGTAGAAACTATTTATTGAACATAACATAAGAATATATATTCTAATCTTGCCTAACCTAACCTAAACCAATGTAACGTAACTTATTCTGGGATAAAGTGTTCCAAATTAATTTTTTTATTAGAAGTTCAATAAAAATTATAGGTAAAGGTAAATGTTACGACTAATGGGCACAAATGGATTAGTTAGGTGCGTAAAGGCTGGTTAGTAAGCGTTCTAGGTACCTACTTATAGGAATATTTTTTATGGAAAGTCCACCATCCCATCCATAATCTAAATCTCAAAAGGTAAAAACAAAGTATATAGAATGCGTATTAACCGACTCTTATGTGAATTAACCCATTTCTGCTTTTTACCTACATACAAATTTTATTTCTATTATCAAAAAGAACGACTACTTAAAAATGAAATAATCGGATAATCGTATAGTAGAAGATTAATATGAATTCTACACCAATTTTTCGTCTTTAAAAGTTTTTTCTTCTCATGAAAGTTAAGTATGATTGGAAAGGTTCCCTAATTTCAACTTTAATAAGGGGAACCTTCCCAACCGTAATCTCACCTTCAAAATATGACGCCTGTTAACCAGATATTACGTAAACATTCCAATTACCCGTTTCAAATTAGCCTTAATCTGAGTACGTTCTAATTGAGTATTAAGTTTTTTCATTATTTGATACAGATTTAGTAAGTAATTAATTGATGTGTAAGAAACTTGTAGGTACCTATGTTAAAGAAATATTTCTTGAAGAGATACCTATATGTCACGTAAGTATACGTAATGAGTGAATTCGAAAGAAATTTACCTTTATTTGTAAGGACTGTCGGTTCATTTAACATTTAATTTAAATTTATTATCTTCTATTTATATGATTATCATCCTACGCTCGTAAGTAGATAATATTAGTTATAAATCAGTAGAACCCTATCAACTGACGATTTAAGATGTTTTATGGCAAAATAACATCAGGCCGTACATACTAGTAGGCACAAAATCGTAAGCAAATTACATCATCATAGAGATAGACGTAGATATACCTATCGCATTCACTCCAATTTTATGATTTTAAACATCCAAGCCACTAATTCGGTCTCGTATGTTCTTGACAGATCACCATTATTTTAATAAAATAGTCGTCTGTCATAGTCATAGGGGCCCCATTATCCTCAAGTGCTCGTGGCCTCCAATAGGTTAGATACGACCCTGTAAACATCCACCCTTAATAATCAATGTTGTGTTATTCTTTTAGAGAACTTCCCGAACAAATACCCTCACAAATCTACATCGATTATTAAATACAATAGAGTATAAAAAATATATATCTACCTATAAGTAATACATTATGATTAGTGTTACAATAACTACCTAATTCCATGCATCTTAACGTTATTATATTACGGTTTTCAAAATAGATGAAGGTTTGTTTCCTATAGTATGCTAGATAAACGTTCTTGATGAACTGCGTCAGATGCAGCTCTGTTACAATGGAAATAAAGCAGAATGGAACTCATTGGCGCGTTTGACCACTGCGGCTGTAATAAAAATTAAACTAAATCGTTGCGTTTCGTGTGGTTGATGTTTGTAGGTACCTAATGTAGTGGATGCGTCAGAACATTCACCTTGCGTCGACCGCGTGCGTCAGATACAACGCATCACCCGCATACGTCTGACGTTTGATAGGAAACTTACTTTAATCAAATATCTTTCCCTATTTTAAAAACTAGGGGTATAGGTACCTGGCTCTGTGACCTAACGTACAGTGACGGATTTACAATTAAGGGTGGCTGTAGTAAAAAATTTTAATGTTGCCTTTCTCAGCAATATATAATATGAAAAATTATACACGCAATAAATTCCGCCTGAGCACCTAATCCTAAATTAGACAACATTATGTATTTACATTAATTTCCAGTAACAAAATAAAACATTGGTTTGCTGACGTCAAACGTGGTCGTAGAGACAGAGACACTGATGATGCAGAACGCAGTGGACGTCCAAATGAGGCCGAACCAGGAACACCAGAAAACAGAAAAAAAAATCCACAAAATCGTTTTTAATGATCGAAAAGTGAAATTGCGTGAGTTAGCTAACATCGTAAAGATATCAAAGGAACGTGTTAGCTTTATATTGCATGAGCATGAGTATTTGACTAAGAGAGAGTTCTGTTCAAAGTTGATGTCGCGTTTGCTCACTGTTGACCAAAAACAAGAACGTGTTGATGTGTTGATTCTGAGCAGTGTTTGGCCATGTTTAATCGTAATAAACCGGAATGTTTACGTCGATATGTGACAATGGATGCAATATGGATACATCACCCATCACTTCACTCCGGAATCAAAACGATCGTCATCTGAGTGGACCGTAGACAGCAACTGGTGAACCTCGTCCAAAGCGCGCGAAAGCACAACAATACAATAGGCTGGAAAGGTTATGGCCTCGGTATTTTGGGATGTGATGTGCGTGGTGTAATGTTCATCGACTATCTTCAGAAGGGAAATACCATAAACAGTGAATTGTAGTAATTATATAACGTTATTAGCGTCATTGGAACGTTTGAAGGTCGCAAAAGTGAAATTGCAAAGAAACGACCGCATATGGCAAAGAAAAAAATTTTGTTTCATCAAGACAACGCACCATATCACAAGTCATTTGTCAACAAAACAATGGCAAAACTAGCAAAACATGAATTGAACTTCGAATTGCTCCCACATCCACCGTATTCTCCAGATTTGGCTCCCAGCGATTACTGGCTATTCGCAGACCTAAAAAAAATGCTCGCCGGCAAGAAATTTCGCTCGAATGAAGAGGTAATCGCTTTATCGCTGAATCGGAGGCCTATTTTTAGACAGAAGGTAAATTGTTCTACAAAAATGGTATTGAATATTAGAGCGGCGCTGGAATGATTGTATTGCTCTTGATGGAGATTACGTTGATGAATAAAGTCAATTTTGAACAAAAAAACGTGTTTTCTTTGTTAGACCCGGGACTTTTCAGCCCATGTATTAAGGGAAAGTGAATGTTTTTATTTCAACACCTGTGGTCTGTGTGAATTGTGGAGAATAGAATTTGGAAGAGTTGTATGTTGTATGTATTGATGTTTGGTGTCGTTGCATCATGGTGCAAATGTCTAATGGTGTGATTGACAGAGAATTGAGTTTATAGGTATTTTGCTTTATGTGAAGAGATTTTTCAAAAAATTATTTAAAACTAGAAGTCGGCTGTTGTCTAATATTATTATTAATACCACAGGTGTTAGCCGAAAAACATATAATCACCAATTTAACACAGAAATTTATCGAAGAACAATTGTATTTGTGAGTGCAATAAGAGAATGCATTATTTTGTTTTCCTTATTTACTTTTTTGCGGTGATAAAGCATGGATGGAGGTAGGGATGAAAAACTTTTTTCTATGATCGTAAAACTGAATTAATTTTGAGAAACTCGGTGAGTAAACATTTACAGAATACCCACTTCATTTCATTACGAGCCGCCACTGGAATTTATCATTTATTTCAAACTTCCTATAGCGATTTTTTAAAATTATTTTATATAGATTAAAGTAACCGTAACTGTAATTATTAATTAAAAAAGGGTCGGCAAGTATTTATAATGCAATTCCATAAGTGGCAGATAACCGTATAGATAACAGTATAGATAGAATGTTTTGAAACACTAAACGTGTATTCTAATGATAAAGTAGAAACTTTTTATGAGATATTAATCGTGCATTATTTCCACGGAATTTTGAATACAAAACGCTTAAAACATGTCTGGCAATATAAAGACAAATTGAGGGTAGTGTCAGGGTTCTCGATTTCGGAAAACGGGTCCAACATCAACCCGTAATCTTTACCGCAGCGCAAACAAATAATTCCTGTCCTGCTTCTGGTTGAAAAACGACAAGCTGTCACCGTATTGTGTACCATTTACCGCTTCATAAAACGTTCTGGCGATATTAAAATTTGTCGTGATTGATGGACATAAGATAACAAACTCATAAAACAGAAAATGGGGGTCCGCATCGGCAACCTTTTATTGTCGAACAATCACTCGGGGATATCTCATCCTAACATTACATCGCGTCAGTAAAACCTTTGGATTTCGTTTAAAATTTCAACAGTTTTCATCACTCATTCACTGTATCAATTTCATTTTGAAATTGAATATGTGACCATGGTAAATCTGACCGATTTTAATTTATTTCGTTGTTCAAATCGTATGATTGAATTATTTCAAGTGAGCGTGAGCCAACAAAGTACAAACTATAATATGTATAAGTATATTGTAGCCAATTAGGGGGAATGTAAATTAGTGGGTAGTTACATTGTGAATTGTGTTTTAATTAGTATATTATCATTTTTAGTGTGATTCATATTAAAAAAGGAGTATATACTACAGTGGCGTAGAGTAAATTTCTGCTACGCGGGGCGAATACTAAATTTATAAAAAATTGGTGAAATGTATTTGTTAGGGTCAAACTGAGACTTGACTGGGGATCTATCATTTGATTTGGTGGGAATTGCAGTTAAAAGTTGTAAAAGAATATTTCATTTATCAATTTTCAGACCATTTTTATTCTCACTAAATGTTTTTGGAGAACAGATCGTACTTTGCAACGCCAAATTTTGATTTTCTTATGTCACACAATTTGGTTATAAGTTTTTATAGTTTCTTTTGCTACGAATTCATGCTCTTTTTTATCAATAGGCTATCCTTTTAGAAGTCATATTTCTATTTCATTCTACTTGATTGGCCACTTTACGATTCAGTTTCCACCAAGTATTAGTCCGCTGGAAAAGTAAATCTTCGATACTTTTGGTGGTACATTCTCAGATAAACGACAATCGAATTAAAAAAATGACGTAAGTGCGTTAAACTTTGTGCCAAAATCATTCTCGTGTTAGTTGCCTTCTTGACAAGACTGTCGGTGTGTGACTGAGTGGCATTTGCTGCCACCCTCACACCTGCGCCCCCTTTAACCCTTCTCGATTTTGTGGTGTGAGTTTTATTTATTTCATTAGTACACCGTGAACCTCAGTTAAATGCTGTACGATAGGGCACCTACTTAAAATGCGACAAAATATAACCATTAATTTATTCATATCAACTCTTATAAATACCCTTAACTTGCTTATATAAGGTTATAACACACACAATTTCGGATGTAACTAGAACTAAACTAAAAGAACAAAAATTTATTGCTGTCTTTTCGCTATTTGCAACATGGTTTTTGATTAGATTTAAGTAATTAAGAATGGCTGACTGTAAGTAACTATGTAAAATTAATAAATGTTTTCAAATTCGCGAAACCTAAAAATGTCCTTTTATTTAAATTTGTGCCCCAATATTTTTTTTTTATATATTTTTATATTCACTTGAAACATTTCGAAATTACTTACTATGCCATTCGCTTCTTTTCTTTCTTTTCTATCTGAAAATCTAACAAATAACAATTCTCCCCCACATAGATTGATTTTCCAAAAACGAATAAGTAGGTGTTTCTTCTGAAGGTTGAAATACAAATTTCCACAACTTTAACTTGAATTATTATCCAAAAAGAAGGCATAAAAATCCTTGCTCGTCTAAATATTAAGGATCATAGATCCCACATTTGGAACGCGTACCACCATGGATATGTTATCTTCGTCAAAGAATCATTTGGAATCAACAGTATGATTCAATGCCGGTAGGGGTATTAGCCCTCGGAGTATAGAAATATAATATAGAAAATCAACATAGACAGAGTTGATGTTCGCTATAATGATGTTTTAGGGCATATACTGAAACCAGAGCTAGTACTTAATACCTATCAAATCGCTTCTTGAAAAATTGTCTGATTGGACTGCTTTTGACTAGTTTTGTACATCTCTAACAAATCTCTCTTTTATATTTACAAGCCTCGGGTAAATATAAAAACGTATTTAACTACCAAACTATTATTATGGAATCTTAGTAGCCAAACTCCTGGACTCACTGAACAGAAGTATAGTCTACAAACAGGAAAAAGGGGTCTACACGGGTTTTAGTGAGGAAGTCGATAGGCTAATCTCCACGAAGTGGAAATTAACGCACCACAATGACTTCTGTCATTTACAAATCAAAGTTAATGATCCAATTTCAAGTAAGATTGTTGTTGCGTCAGGGGTACCGCACGGTTCTCACATAGGAACCATACTCTTTGATATTTTCGTTAATAACATCGAAAATAAACTTGTGTCACAATACCTAATAGGTACGTAACATATAGGTGTATGCTAATGACCTTAGTAATTTTACAGTGCAGTTCCTCTAAACTCATAATTAGTTACTCAAAACATATTCAACAATAATTATGATAGTTTTATTAATATTACAACGTTGTTTTAAATATTTTAATTCGATTACTATGTTTTACGTTAGGTGTAGATAAAACTCCCATGGGTTTGAAATTTCCAATGCCATATTTCAATAACTACCAATAATCTATTTTACTTTAAATTAACATTTGTTAGATGAACAGTTCAGGTTGTGACAGTTGTCATCATTAAAATGTTAATTTTATTATCCTATTATCTATGAGAAGGTTAATGGTCATTTTTCATTTGATAGTGACGAAATGACATTAGTACATAATGCAAGAAAAAAACATAGGAAATTAGTTTTACACTTATATATGTATACTACGACTTACTACTAATTCCGATTTATAGTTACGATAACAATCTGACATTCTTTTAAGAAAACCAACTGTTTGTGATGGCTTTAAATACATATAAGACTAAGAACAAAGATAAATTCTTGGTCAAGTAATTTATCGAAGCTACCAGACACGGATCGCGATTTCGATCTTATTAGATCTCATCAGTACGCCATAAGCAGATTCGATAAATTACTGACCAAATCGCTGGACTCGGTGTAAAGCGGATTTAAATAAAACGTTGAAATGGCAGTACGTCGCCATCTACCTGCTTTTGCTGATATTGCCGTATTTCATAACGTTAGACAAGGCCTTAGTTGGGTATCATCTATCTAACTGAATCGGCGGCGCAGCTTATATACGTGATAGGATCTAATAAGATTATGAGTGAGATGTTATTATTTCGCAATAAATGTACTACTGAAAGCCTATAAATAATGAATTCTTACTTTGATATTTAAAAATTACTTACAAATATTCACTACCTATGTAAAAAATATAATAAAACTTTTATTTGTAAATTGTCAAACAAATTATTACTTTCTTCTTAATTCGAAAATCTATAAACAATTAATATTCCTAAACACTACTTTTTTGTTGATATACTGCGGATTCTACTCTGACATGTTTTACCGCTAATTGACAAATTACTAGGGGAATTTAGATCTAGCATGTCAATAAGCATTAAAGCTATCGGATTTCGTAAATATTCTATATTTGCCTAAACAAAGTACATAAAGCTTTGTAAATATTTGTTTTATCTATCGCATTTTACGGCGACTCTAATTAGAATTAACAAATATGTATTTTGACGAGCTTACCTACTTTTAGTAGTTATTTTTCATAATTAAAAACGAAAATATATGATAAATAAGTAATCAATAATGGGATATATTCTAAACAGGAAATTATTCTTGACAAAATTTATATTTTATTATTATTATAAATCAAAATTTATTAGGTTTAACATTGTATAATTGTACAATAAGTATGCAGATATGCAATGATTTATTACACGGATTTGACATTAATAATCAAGTAAGTACATAGTTTTCGCTTAAAATAAATTGGTAATTAATATGAGAATATGGAAACTTCTGGTACGTTTTTTCAGTGTTTATTATGAAATAGAGCAAGGTATTTTGCCATAGATATTGACAAAATCATGAGTGTATATTACCGTTACTTAGTTAAAGGATAAAGTTAAAGAGTGTTCTTCAAAGCGATTAGTTATGTGTATTATCAAATAATTTCAAATAGTAAGGAATAATAATTATTATCACTATAACTATATAATAATGTTCTACGTATCTTTGGTATTGAGATATTGGTAGGCTTGTAAACTAATTTGATGGAGCTATCTCCTTTCATGATACAAAATTACGGAATTAACTGACTGTTAAAACGTTGTCGTCTAATCGGATTTTTTCAATTAAAAATCAACAACGTTTTAAAGTGTTGAAATGTCAATATTCGGACGTCGTAGGGTCGCAGATAGGATGTGATAGTGGTTGTAGTTGTGACTAAGCGCCTCTCGGAAGAATCACTAGGTTACGGTACGGAGGAATGCTATGGTGCTATGCACAATACAGAACGGTACCCATCCATCCAAACCTGAACGGGATCAACTAGTAAAGATATAATTCCTAATTTTTTGATAAGGTAGTCCTTGCGTTCTAAATGTTCTTTAGTATACATATGACCACAACAAATCATTATAATAAAATTACAGATATACTGAAAATATCGAAAAACATAATTATCACTACAAAAGGAGATCAACAACCGTGATTCATGTGACCCTACCCATTTAGAACAAAATGAAGGGCGATTAAAAAATTCTCAAAAGAACTCATTTATAACTTTAATTGAAAAAAAAAACAAATTTTCAAATTATTCTTCAGCATTTAATCATAATTTAGACAAAGAAAAAGTAAAAATTCTACATTCACACGATATTTAATTTGATCTGAATCTTTAAAAAATAAAAATATAGATGGCATCACAGTTATTATATTCTTTTATAGATTCTACTATTAAATAGAGGATATGTTTGTTGTTTAATATTAACTAAAATAATTTTCAATGTTCTTCTATTTGAAACAATACCTAATATTTTATGCAATCAATTTTCGATTTTTTCCTTTAATAGAAATATTATACTACATACAAGGAAAAAATTGTTTTTACATTATAAAATTTTGTATATCCGTATTCACCTATAGGTATATGACGTATTAAAATTGTTCAAACGAATAATAACCTAAAAAGATTATTCCTAATTTTAAAAGACAACTAAGTAAATAAAAAAGTTTTATATAATTACGGGGATCAATTATTTGTACAATGTCTATAACACCCTTTAACAAAAAATAGTCTTTTCAGAAAAAAAAAGTTTATTTCGTTGCTAAAAGTTAGAGCGATGATGAGAACTCGTGAGCAACCAGCAGAATGGAATGCTTTTGACGAGGTCGGTGAATAATAGGGATTTTGTCGAGTGGTGTAAGTTGTTCATACAGTATAAAGCGAGCATCAAAAGCGGTAATAACGAGTGCAATTCGCATTCCTAGCCGATGATAAATACTAGCCACGCAATATCCTTTCTTCGCCAAATAAAAGGTCCATTTTACAAATGTTATTAGAGTAATGTATTTATGGCTCCCTAACCAGTAGCAGCAACCATGTCCCCCTGTATCATTTCATTTCGTTCATTTCTGTTTTGTAAATTTATGTCTCCAAATATTAGCTTCTGCTTTTGACAGCGTTCTAGCGGTGAGGTATATTCTCTGTGTAACTGTGCTACGTTGTAGTTTGCTGTTGTTGGCGGTTATGCGGTCTTGGCGAGACGTTTCAGTCTTTTGCCCTTCCAACAACACCAATAATAAAAGACGTCTTACCTTCCCAAATAAATGTCGATCGTTTAACGCGACTACTTTGTCATTTTTCATTTCTATTATATTACCGTATATACGGAGCATTTAGTTAATCGTATTCTTTTACAATTTAAATAGTACACAACTTATTCATGTTTAAAAAATTATCTTAAAATAATTTATTAACGCTAAAACAACTAACAGTAGCGCCAATATTTATGTTTATTTGGTACTGAAATCATAGTTTAGTAAGTGCAAAAATACTTACAATTCATGGACGTAGCAAAGAGGTGGTTTCGGGAATCTTGAAAAAATAAGGAACTGTGTAATAATATAAAATATATATATTGACATTATTAGGTAAATAGAAGCAGGCATAATATAAAGTAAGTGTATAAAATTACACTCCTTTTCTGTCGTAATGTTTATTTCACGAGGGTTGGGGGAGTGTGTCCCTTTTTACACCTACGTTGGCATCATTTTAGATTTTACGTCTTATCACCAGACTACAAATTTCGTACTTAGTACTTATGACTTTTTATAATTTCACTTAATTAATGGATTTTTATCCGACTAGTTTCATTTATTAAAATAATTTTAAGAATACATAATAATGTAAAGACAATGATTGCTTTTATATAAATTTTATACTTATAAATGTATACAGGTAATCAGGTAAAACCAAATGTGAATGTATAATATTGTCAGGAGTTTCCAACAATAAATGTAAGACCTGATCTTTATATTGGTGCACTAGTTTCGGATAAAATTAAAAAACGGGGAACCTGAACTGCACCCCACAAGCGAAAATTGAATTTAAAATAAGGTAAGTAACAGTGAATTGTTTATATCTATTTGATCGTTCAAAATAATTAAAGTTTTGTTTTTGTTTACACTATTAATTACTACATAATCTAGTACGTGTAATTTCTTGCCCTTGTTGGAAATATGTGTGATTTTATGTGCATGGTCTGGATCCAATGTGTGGCCAATATCGAGTAGGTATTTTCCAAAGTTCGATGTGTTCTTATCTTTAATATGTTCATGGTATCTTACTTTAAAGTTACGTGCTATTTGGCCTATATGGTTTCTGGCACACTGTCTAATTTATACATATCCGATTCTTTTCATTAAGTCCGTTTTTTGTTTTGCATTAAAAAGTAATCTGCTGATATTTGTTTGGATAGAAAAGGCTATTTTGAAAATATTTGCGATTTTATGCGATATTGGACCGGCGTATGGCAGACTAACGTAATCTTATGTATTAGCATGAATGTAGGGGAAAACTTTTTGTTTATATATATTGATATTTGTTTTTTGTGGATTAATATATTTTTGATTTTAATTGGTATTAAATTATTTGTTGCAATTTGTCTTATTATGTTACACTTTTTTTAAATTATTTGTGGATGGTAGGATGCTAAAGGCTCTGTGTATCATTGAATTATACGCTACTGATATTGACTTTTCAGCGACACCTCTGATTAGAGGAATACGAGAAAAATTAGCCCAACGTTATATGTAAAGGTGACACCCGAAAATAATTGTTTTCAAGTTTTCTATTTTATAATTTTGTTATCATAATTACTTAAACTGTATTTAAATTGTGCCACATTGGTCCCAATAGCTTGCTAGTACCTATACACAGTTATACCAGTGAAACCATAAAGGTTACATTTTTGCTATTTGACTAGGAAACCCTAAAACACTTTTATCATGTTCTGGTATTTCCAATATATTCATAATGTAAATTCGAACCACGCCACTTTCTAAAAGCCCTCCATTACCGCCTTAACGTTTTATATTAGTTCTTTAAATAATTAAGTAACCACAACACGTTGTGGTAATAAGAATTATGGAGAATTATCGATATGTCAAAGGCGTAGTACAACCTGAATTTCTATTCAGTCGCACAAAGTTTCTCTTTTAAGTTATTCAAATTGCCATTATTTTCACTGTACATAAACAGACTCATATTTTGCATTATTGATGAATTTAGAAACTGTTTTTCACTACTGATCCTCACATATACCAATGTTTTCTATTAATATACGTCGTTGTTTACATTCGTTCAAAATTTCGTTATAAAAGGCACGGAATAAGTTCAGTGTGAATGCCATCTGTAGAAATTTGGTACTTATTGTGGGATTCAATAATATTCAACAAGATCCTTTTCCTATTTTTAACGACGATATAGACTTGTCAAAATGATCCTACGGCATAGCTTACCTACGTGATAGGCACGTAACCAAATAAAACATGTTCTTGTAGAAACTGTCAAACGTGGATCGTGATTTTGAATGCTTTGTCTCTCATCAGCACGTCACAGACAACTTCGACAAATGGCGTTCACGCTCTGCCTTCATTCAGTTCGTCAGTGTTTTGTACTGATGAGAACCATAGAGTTCGAAATCACAATTCCACGTTTGACACAATACTGACAATCAACATATTTTTGTTCTATTCATACATACATACATACATACATATATACACATTTTTAAGTGTTTGTAAACAAGTAATTACAGTCAGATATTGTTATCATTTTTGGTGGAAATGTATTGATCTGTATACTTAATCTATGATCTGGACATTTAATAAAGGTAAATACATAATGTGGAAAAACATAAGCAAAGTGCAATAAATACACGTATTAGTGAAGGAAAAACAGTATCGAAGAGAATATTTGTAATCAGCTAAAGCACTAGGATTGCGATGCCCTGTATATCCCCTATACATCAGACAAACGGGGCGTTCTTTTGAAGTCCATTTCAAAGAGCACCTACCTAATTAATAACAAAAAATACGTTAGGGGTCTGACATTGTTTACCAGAAAACTATAATTTAAACATTGAAGTTACTTATTTAGCAATTAAGAAAGTTCTAAGAACTAACCAAAAATAAGTGTGCTACCTAAACACCCCATTCCTTTTGAATCTTCAATATGTTTGTAAGTATACTTTAGGAACCCTGTATTCCGCGTTTTAAATTTAGTGTAGTTGTAGATAGTGGCTATTTCTCAGAAACAATTGTTTAGTAATTTTTAAATGTGTTTGTTGAAGTTCGATTGTGTTTTGAGTTCTTTAATTATCAAAACATGCTTCATCATCCGTGCACCATCAATGTTTTAATAATAATAATAATTTTCACAATTGCATCTATTTATCAATCATAAATAGAAATAGCGATACCTTCCTGACGTTTAGCATAAGTTTCATGTAGTAGTGAGTTCCATTGGGTTACTACGTTCATGCATAGCAAGTGTGCGAAAGAGCTTAAAAAAGCATGCATTCCAAGTGAACATGGGTGGCAATATTGGCTGGAGTTTCCCCGCCGACAAAGAAAATCCGAATGCAAGCCCTATTTAGATTTTCAACTAGACTGGAAATAAAGGAGATAGTTTAAATTTAAGACTTTAAAGGATGGGGTCGTAGGAATGTGGCAATATTTTAAAATGTTATCGGATCGTCGAGTATCAGATGGGATGGGATGGGATGGGTTGGAATAGAATGGGATGTTTAGCCCGATGTATCGTACATACACATACACATACACGTGGTGTATTCAGTGTTAGGAGAAATAGCAGGCGATCGCCGCCCGCGAGGCGGAGCTTGGCAAGACGCTTCTTGTGCGCCGCGACGACCTCTGAAGAAGATGCCAACGTCGACGTCTGAAACACGAACTACTGACGGCGTTCCCGAATTATTTCTTTTTTATTGTAAACGAAATGAGTCTACTGGTTAGAACTTCAACTCGATGAGACGACGCCCCTTATTCTTTCTTTTATTTTCCTCAAAAGTAATAAAACCTAAAATGTGCTTTATAAACGCTACAGTTAAATATCTGTAAACGATTAGCACTAAGTTTTCTTATATTTTTAGGTAACTTAACTTAACTACGTAATAAAAAAGATATGAATCGTAGTTTGATGTTGTTTGTATTTGTGTTTATTTTCTAATAATCCTCTTTTTATATGGATACATGTAACCATCAAGGCGACGTAATTAAAGGTTAAAAAGTAAAAAAAAAACAATAGGGTAATGCATTCTAACGTAATTTGTAAGTCCAAAAATGGCCTCAGAATTATTTCTGCACGTCACGATTTTGAGGGATCCTCCTCATCTCAAAATATAAAAACTGCAATTTTGGCTTTTTAGAGAGTAAGTATTAATATTTAAAGTAAAGGCACAAAACAATTAAGAATAAAAATAGAAAATAATAGTTTCTTAAATTTTCTAAATCTTACACTTCATCAAGAATAGATATTTACAGAAAACATAATTCCTCATGCGAATTTTAAACAGAAAAACAATATTATATTAAGTAGTTTCCATTGGTTCCTTCACAGACTCCTCATTCTAACATTGAATAAAGAAAATTTTATGAAATAAGTTAATTTTTTAAAAATACTGGCTAAAAACAACGACTATGGTGAAAACATAATAGTCTCACTGTTAAGTAAAAAACAAAAGAAATTAATGCTAAAAAACTTATACCTCACCAAATAGAAAGAATGTACAACATTACCATTCCATTAATTATATTCGGCGTATATCTAATGGGATATGTAATAGATTAAGGAAAATAAACATAAAAAAAACTATATCGTAACTTATAAATTAAACGTTAACTCTTAGTAAAAAATAAAGAAAAGATGAATATATCACAAAAAATCGGTGTCTACCAAATAAAGTATAAAAATTGCGAGGCCATTTACATCGGCCAGACAGGTAGAACACTAAAATATAGGTTGAAATAACATGAAAGATAAATCTTACAAATAGATAATACTACAGGATTTTCTAATCATTTTATCTTAAACAGTCATAATTATATCTCGATAATTTCAAATTACTGCATAACATTAAAAAGTGGGGAAAAATAGATCTTCTCGGAATGCTAGAAATAATAAAAGCAGTGAACAAAAATCACATTATTACTGTTGACCAAATCGATTTCACCCTGTTCCTCCTCTTAAAATCTACCTTCTAGAAACAGTATACAGTATAGATTTAGTATCAACGGTACTCTTGCCTTTTGATAATGGCGCAAACCAAGTGTTTTTCTTTCATCTATTATAAAAATGTTTCACCAAGAGGTACATATATCACAGTCAGCAATTACCTTAAAAGATGTAGATTCACAAGTAACTGATAGTCTCAGTATTGATTTTTCTGCATAAACATTTAGATAAGAACAAGAAATCGACACCTGTGCCACAGACGTTAATATACAGGTATGGAAAAATTTTAGTAAGTAAAAGCACGTAGTATTTTAGGTTGTATAGCATTGATATGAGGAGTTGCTCAATAAGTACCATTATATGAGACGTCCAAATTGCAAGAGGATCTTTTTTTTTTTTTAAAATAAGTACCTACCAAGTAAATTAACAACAAAAACATAAAAAATTCTATTCTCTGAAGACACACAAGAATCATATTCTATCGAATTATTGCGAAATTGCGTTTACGTCATCAATATAGGCTGTACGAATCAATCCATGACACAATGGTTGAAGTTAGCAAAAGCACATAGGACTAATTTGGAATATAAAAAAATATGATGCATGCTACTCCCTATGATTGTGGTTTACATCGATTTATGTGTTCCATATTATTTGTCCGTTGAACATGACGCAATACGAAAGATAAAGTAGTATGTCGTTGAAAAATCTCTCAATACTGTGGAGTGTGGTTGATGAATAATTAGGTTTTTAGTAGACAACAATGATATGTGACAACCGAACCTAACCTAACCTAACCTAACCTAACCTAACCTAACCTAACCTCTTCAAAGTACGTAATAGGCATATTAGGAACGAAGCGGTGAACATTAAAAGACATTACATTCAGTTAATACATAATCCTGTTTTCGATCTTGCTTATGTACATCTGTGTCCATGTTTTATTCAAGATCTAAGTTGTGTATAGGAAATTGTAGTTTTGCTACTAACACACCCCAAAAAATAAAATCAACAAATTTTCAAAATTAACAAAAATACATAATTTTTGAAGTTAGGGGCATTTAGAGTAAAGTTTTAGCAGATTACGGAAGTATGCATGTAAGCAGGAAACGGAGGGCGTGCGCATAACTAACAGAAACTTGCTTAAGCAAGCAACGGAAGTGCGCGCGCACAGCTAGTTAAATTTCAACAGTGTGAAATTAGCAACATGGCTGCGACAATGTTAGTACGTGGCCGGATCAGAACTGGTATTTCTGATCTCAGCAGTCGACGCTTTCTATTTTGTATTTTGTAACTTACATTTTTCTTATAATTTAAATAGCTGTATTTGTTATCGTCTGTTTTTACATATATTTTTCTTAAAAAATATGTTTATTATGTTTTTCTGAGATCAAATTATCTGAAGTTCTCTATGGCAACTATCTTCAGTTAAGGATAAGGTTGGTAAACGATATTTAAAGAAATGAAAAGTGCTTAGTTTTATAATTTCAGATTGATCAAATTATTCGGAATTGGAGTATCAGTATAAGTAAGTTTCTTGTACACTTGAAAAGATAATTTGTTGGTGGATATATTTATAGTTAAATCTAGAAAATTTAGGGTGTAATTCTTTTCTATTTCTAATGTAAATTGTATGTTCAAATACATTATACACATGAACGTTACCGAGCGAACTAGATCATTGCTTAATGTTGGGGAGGTCACCGGTTCGAATTCGAGTCCAACTGCTCTGGTCCAAGTTTCTTTAGATCACTTAGGCAAATGTAGGGGCAGTAATATTCCACAGATAATCTTTCACTTCTCTTCTGTCATCATTTCGCCCGTCTCATCTTTCTCTCCCTAACCACACCACCCACCCATTCTCACGCTTCCTGAAAGAAGGCTGAAGAGGGCCTTACGCCCTACCCTCCGGCTTTGCACTACAGTGCAGTTCACAAAGAAATTTAAGTTCTGTTCTGTTCTTTATTATCATTTATTGGATTATTATATGAGTGTAATTGGCAAATGATGTTGTATAACAATCGAAACAGCTGTCGACAGCAACTTTACCAAGTGTATTGATTTAATTTAATATTTTTTAAAATGTTTCATCAAGTGGTTTGCAAAAAATCTACATCTAATAGTATAACTTCTACTGCACATACATAGTAATGCGTATCTTTTTATTAGACATAATGTTGATCATATTATTCGTCGAAATTTCTACAATTCTGATATTAACATTAAAGCTGGCAGACTTTTTTCATTAATTGTATAATTTGTTTCACAACTATTCAAATGTACTTAAGAGATTGGTCCTCTTATCTGTTTTATCTTAAAAATTGTAGATTTTAAGAATACCATATTTTTGTATACAACTACTACATACGCCAAAACATTGAAAGTAAAAAGTAAAAACTGAATCTTCGTAATACAAAATACGATCACGCCAAAACTGCAAGAGTCCTATTTATTCCATTTGATTAGAGAACCATAAAACATATAAATGGGTACTTATGAAGAGATAAAATAATGATTTAATTTTTCAAATTCAAATTCATTCTTAAGTTCCAATGTAAGTCAATAAATATTCTCGTAAAAATTGCCATTGTCTGATTATTTCTTGTGTTTAAATACCGTTGCTACGAAAACGTCATCACAGTGACGCCAAATCGTAAAAGAAGCAGTGGTCTTTGAAATCACTTGTCAAAAGGAATTTAAGCCAACTGTCAGAAAACAGTTCTAGGGTATTAATTGACGAAGAGTGAAGCTGAAATGCTTTCATAGTAAACTGAGATGCAATTCAACTGTGATGGGACAACTAAAGTTATTTTTTGAATTAATTATTTCTAAACGCAATCGTAGCATTAATTTCCTTTGCATTATTTTCAAATGAATATAATCTAAATAAAAGTTTTCCAATGCATATTGCAAAACAATAAATATATTATATTGCAAGAAAAGTACCTTCATTTGTCGTTAAACTGCAAATAAAAATTTACTATCTGCTAATATGCAGGTAAGTACTGACAACTGTAAATTAGGCCGATCTAATGGGTTATTGTTAAATATAATGGTCAATTCGGCAGGAAGGTAAATGCAGAAAGTAAAAAAAAACATTTAAGATGATATTTTAATACGAGTAGATTGGTAACCTCTTGATTGACCAGGTTAGGTTAGGTTAGGTTAAGTTAAGTTAAGTTATAATTATTGTGAAAGTTTGACAAATATAGGAACAAAATTAGTGTATTTTATTGAAGAAGACTACATGTGTGACTATTGCAATAAAGCGTGCTCTTTATCGATAAAGTTTTGTTTGATTTTGTTTTAATATTCCTTTTATTTCAATCACTTATACTTAAACTTATACTTATAAGTATAGTCTGCTATACAGGATGTCCACTTATACAGTAAGAGTTACAACATCGATTAAATTAGACAAAATGGACAGCTTTTAAGGGCCATTACTAATTTGTTTACAGTGTTGCCAAATTTTATTTGGTTTTTGATGTACAGGGGTTTTTCTAAAAATTGCCTAAAACTTCAAAATAAAACAAGATAGAATGAAACTTTTTTAACAAAAAGTGGGCAATATGCGGTCGTCTATAAGATACATTTATTTGTTTTTTTGTAACGTGTGCGGTTTTAGAGATACAACTAGTAAGTTTGGTTTTTTAAGTACGGATCTGGATTTGTTTTTAAAATGTGGAAGCGTATTTTATTAGATTTACAACGATACTCCACATGATCATATTTTTCGATGTAAAAAATCCATCTTCAAGATTTTTTATTTTATTTCAATGTATTACTTAAGCAAAGCAAGTTATTTTTATAACGCAGTTACATTTTTGACAAACCATGCTTAATTTTTCCACAAAGACTGTTTGAATCTGTCAAAATCATACTATATGAACACGAACTCATGTAAGTATAATGTCTACAAGTAACTATAATAAATACGAAATTAGGTTTCGCAATGCAGGCTTTGGAACACATGAAAATAATAATAATAGTAACATTAATACTAGGTACTCATACTACTGATATTTTTAATACGTAACTATTAATTTTGATTCAAAGTCCGTCAAATTCCTTTCTAATTAAAAAAATAATTTCTGCTGTGCAGTCTTCTGCTTGGATACAGATTTGCGTATTGGTGAAATGTATCATTTACGTTACTCATACATTTTGAATAAAGGAAAAACATATCAACTCTTTCAGAATTAGAGCACTCCATCGAATTGAAAAATTATTCAGATCTTAAAAATAACAACAAATAAAAAATCCTGAAGATGGATTTTTACATCGAAACGTCAAAAAATACGATCATGTGGGGTATCGTTCTAAAGGTAATAAAATACGCTTTCAAACTTTTGGGAAAAAATCCAGGTCCGTATTGAAAAAAACAAACTTACTAGTTGTATCTCGAAAACCGCATACGGTACAAAAAAACAAATAAATGTATCGTATGGGTGACCTCATATTGACCATGTTTTGTTAAAAAAGTTTCCTTCTATCTTGTTTTATTTTCAAGTTATTTTAATTTGAAATTTTAGGCAATTTTTAGAGAAACCCCTGTACATCAGAAACCAAATAAAATTTTGCAACACTGTAAACAAATTAGTAATGGCCCCTCAAAAGCTGCCCATTTTCTCTACCGTTTAGGAGATAGCAATGGTGAGAACACTTGAAATGGACATCCTGTATATGTAATAATGTGTTTTACAATAAACATTTAAAAGCAATTATTTCCTGCCCAATTTACATATTGTATTTTCGTTTAACTTATATACAGAGTGACCGAATTTACATTTTAACTTAATGATTTCTGTCATTATGACCGGTTGAATCTGCCACTGCCTTGTAAGTGACTAATGCAAAATAATGGACGTAGAATGTAATGCAACATATTTGTAGCATTTGAACACTTCTGATGAAGCCTTAAAGAGTGCGAAACAATTGTCAAATGACATTTCATAAATATTATGGAAATTAACTTTTGAGGTTTTATTTTTAAATTAGAATAAAGGTAAAACTTTCATGTTAATTGGATAAATAATTATTGTGTGAATTTTGTTATTCATAACTGTTGAATAGTTCAATTTTTATAGTATAAGAAACGTAAATATTTCCTCAAAATACGAATGTAACGTATGCTATGCATCTATTTCTTATTCCTTTGTAGTGTTGCCTACAACAGCCCATTACGAGGAAACTATATGTCACGTTTAAAAAGTTAAATTAATATATGAATATCCCCAAACGTGGCTTTAAAGTGTCTACAATTCACTTAACATCTTCGTTTAAGATAGACATCAGACAGTTTACCGAAAAATTTGTTAGTTATTTTTGGGTGCTAGTACATTTGAATAATACAAATAACTTGAAGAAGGTTCGACCTGGTAGTCGTTTTAAAGTTAGTGTAGTTAATGATAGAATTAGAAAGCATGTTTAACAGCTTTTTTGTAATAAGTTTAATAAAAGTAGTTTTAATGGTACCGGCGGTGCCGTAATTGTAAAATACTTTCAATAAAATTTAAAGAAACACAAAGTGATAGTTTTAAACTTTTAGAAAATAAACAACAATGAAAAATCAGGTGTTTAAAAAATCACATGTACTAATTGTTATTATCTATATATCTATTTATCTATATATCTATTTATCTATACATACATATGTTTGTAATATTAAAATAACCACTTTTTACTAAATGCATATGGATGTATACACGGCACATATACCAAAATAACATTTTTAATTTTTTTGTCTGTCTGTCTGTATGTTCAGGCTAATCTCTGAAACGGTTGGACCGATTTTGACGGGACTTTCACTGGCAGATATCTAATGTAATAAGGGGTAATTTAGGCTACTTTTATCTTAGAAATTAATTATTATTAATAATAAATAGTTATTAATTTCTAAAATAAAAATAGCATAAGTTACTCCTTATTACATTAGATATCTGCCAGTGAAAGTCCCTTCAAAATCGGTCCAACCGTTTCAGAGATTAACCGGAACAAACAGACAGACAGACAGACAAAAAGTCTGCAAAAGCGCCTTCCGCCACTTAATATCACAAAGGCTGCCTGTTGCGCGGGCTCAGAACGCGCGAGCGGGCTATTGCAAACGGTTGTGTCTCAACGACTTCGTTTAAAATTTTTAAAATATTTTTTTGTTAAATTCCACGCGGACGAAGTCGTGGGCACAGCTAGTAAATATATATATATATATATATATATATATATATATATATATATATATATATATATAAGGCAAACGGGACGAATTCTTAAAAATCCATCGATAGGCCTTGCTCAACATTGCATTACAATAAATCATTCAGTTAATAATAATAACATTTCTATCATCCACATTGAAAATAAAGATGTCAAACATAACTAATATGAAAAACTAGAAATACAATAAACTATTGATTTAAATACCTAAATATAAATACAGGTAGTATTTTACATTAGATTAATTTCTGTATTAACTCTATGATTATGACCAAATAGGTCTAAACAATTCCTAGAGAACTTCTAAATAAAAGTTAAAACTACCATTTAGTGTTTCTTTCAATTTTATTAATGAAAGTATCTGATATAGGTATTGGTTGAAAGTCTTTTTTTGTACATGTCTACAATTTAAAAAAAAAGAATAAAAGAAGCAAAAGATGTCAATTGAATATCATCGATAATAATTGGCTATTCAATATATTAAAATGACTCAATAATTTATTGATTATTTATATTAAGATAAAGATAGGAATAGTAAATATACAGAACGTAAAATCATCGGAAAAAAATAAATAAAAAGTATATAATATTGAATGTATGGCAGACCTAACCTAACCTTACCTAAATATTTAAGTGTACTTTTATTTGATATTTGTTTAACTGATTAAATTTACCATGTGCTCTTAAATAAATTTCCTTCTGTAATATCCTTACAAATTATTATAGATATATAAATCAATTAATTAAGTGTAGATACTGCAGAAGCTAAGTGGTCTTATTTTAATTTCAATATTATCGAGTAAAATTGGTGCTAAGTGAATTTTAAAAAAAGATAAACTGTAAACTACGGACTGAAACACGAAAGTTTCTAATGAATTTTAGGAACACTGTAATTTCGCTAACCCCACAATTTATCTGTATTCGCGCGAATCCAGAGTTATGGTAGCAATTTCGACGCATCTTGACGCCTCGAAGAATCCCTCTGTCCTTCTCACCAACTTATTTTCCCTTTTATCCATCTCATTTTGCCTCGTCAACGGCGTGCAAAGCGGCAATTCCCTAAGTTGCTCGATAAGTCTTCACTGACAGATGGTTACAGATGTTACGAAAAGTACGCATACTGATGGTTATGGTATGTAAACACTTTCTCGCCTATTTATTTATATGATTTACATAAACCTCAACCTACTCTAGACAAACAGGTTACTTTTTGGCTATTTATAAACTGCTTCTAAATATCCATATATTTAAACAAATAATCACTACCATATTAATCTTCCAAAATATTAAAAGCTATCATTTTATTTGCAGAGTTGCGGCAACGATTATTATTACATTATTTATATACATTTATTTAATAAATACACTCAATAGTTATGAGTGGTTCATTTCCAGTTAGTCGTTTAATCGATTATTTATACAGTTCTTATATAATTTAAAAATTTCTAGGAATTCCAAAATGTTTAATGCAAACATTTCTTTTGTATGTGAACTATTCCAAAATATTTCAGAAAATATAAATAAGCGGTACTTAGCATTCGGAAGGACACCAGGTCCATTTCGGGCCCGCCTACTCTTAACCAGGTTATTCTGGTTTTTCTCCTGAATCTTTTAGGCAAATGCTAACTCTTTCGCTTCTTCTCAGTATTCATTTCATCCGTCTGATCTTTCTCTTCCCAACTACCATCTACCCATTTCCACGATTCCTAAAAGGAGACTGAATAGGGTTTCCGCCCTACCCTCCAGCTTTGCACTACAGTGCAATAGTAGCTGATGATAATGAATAATGAAACGCCCAAAAGTTTAGTTTTTCATTTGTATTAATTCTCATTTGAATTGTTTTTACATTCGTTTTTGAAACTCAAATCAGCCTTACTATCAGTTAAGAGATGTTAGACGTAAATGACATAATTTTTACAACTTGCATTCAGTGAATTACATTTGGTGATAAGTGCTACCAACATTAAAATCAGTAACGTCAATTTTGATGTTTAGTCGTATTTATTATATATGAAATAAAACGGAATATTTTTTGTACTTCTTAATTTATTATGTTATATATTTATTGTTTCATTCAATTGTTTTAAAAAGCCATTTTAAAAATGATGTTTCAAAATTTATGGTTACACGGGGTAGGTTTCTACAAATTTTCATAACCGAATAACAAATTTACGTCGTCGCATAATAATCGCTGTTGGCGAATCGCCCGCATGTTCTACGTCTTAATTTGCCACGACGTTACATAAAGGGTAGACAGGTGTTAGTTTATTTTCGTGTTTTAAAACAAATTTCAAATGGGATCTATCAAATCAACATAAAAATTTAACGTTTTTTTAATTTTATTTTATTGTTTTTAGACAGCTCTAAAATATGGATGGGATGTTAATATTTTTCTGTAAGTACCTACTCAGCTACTACATCAAATTTACAGATTTAAATATTTAGTTAGGATTGTAAGATGATTATTTAATTTGGCGTTGCTTCAGGATCCTGCAGCATGGGAGGAGAGTGGGGTTGAGAGGGGGGAAGTAGGAATTTTTGGAGAAATAAAGAAATGAAGTTTTGAGGTTCTATTTCTAATACACACACAAATAGGACCGCTGTCGATAGTGACCGAGCGGCGTGGTCTAGTGCTCTAGATCATTGCTTAGCATTCGGGAGGTCACCGGTTCGAACCCGTGTCCGGCTGCTCTGGTCCAAGTTTTCTGTGGTTTCTTTGAATCACTTAGGCAAATGGGAGGCTGAATAGGGTCTTCCGCCCTACACTCCAGCTTTGCACCACACCACCCACCCATTCCCACGATTCCTGCAAGAAGGCTGAAGAGGGCCTTACACCCTACCCTCCGGCTTTGCACTACAGTGTATGTCGGAGGGACTGCCCATCCACCAGCATGAGTAGCTGGTGGTAATGAAGCACAAAAAAGTTTTTTTTTGTCGACAGTACATAGCAAATTTTGATCATAACGATCCTCCATATCAAATTTCTCTGATTGGAATATATGAAGTTAATTAATAAAATAATTTTTTATTTTTAAAGATTACGAATGCAGAGAAAGACGATAGAGGGTTAAAATAAGGACAGTTTACGATCACCAATTTTTAAAAAAGAGGAAACGATCAAAACAGTTAACAGGAACGTCACCATACGACCATTCCAACGATGCCACCCTACCTCAAAACACCCTGTTCATTCTTCTACGTCACCGCCGTGCATAGCACATATGCCCGACAACGTTCGACGATAATATCAGTACCTGATTCGAACTTGTTAGCGGGTAAAGCTTCTTATCATGTGTAATGCGAGGATTTGGCGCTGTTATACAAAATGTTCCATAAAAGTGGGGTTCATCGAGATATATGGGCAACAAAAGCGTAATCTCGTAGAGAAGAAGACGTTGTGTTTGCGGGCGGAAAAGGAACACGATGAGGATGAGGAACGGTAAGCCGCTAGCTTCTTCAGCCCATGAATAAATGATAACATTAACTAATCCTATTCGTTCGCCTTTGCAAGCCCAGTTCAAAAGCATCAACGAGAAAATTATATGCAACCCCAGATTGCTTCGCCTTATGGAATCGAAACAGGTTACTTCTACCAACATTTCGTTAAATATCACCACATTTTGCAAAATTATTAATTTAAATTTAACTGAGAATAGCAAAGATATAGTCATTAAAATTATAAGCTCATTTAAATAGAGTGAATATATTTTAGCAAATCCATTTGATTGATTCAAATGATTGATAACATAATTCACTCATTCTGTCATTTCAAGACAATAATTCTTATACCTGTATGTATTAGCAACAATAGTGACAGCCATAGTTATTTATAATTATAAAACAGACATTAGAGTACATTAATTGAAAAAAATAATCCGCAATTACGGAAACAAACAAACTGATCGGTTGACATTTAATTTAAAAGGTCAAATCAAAAGTCAAGACATATATCATTCCAATCTTAGCAAACTTCTGTTCTTTTAAGAGTTAATTGTTTTTCCTTTTTTGCCGAAGGTATACAAGAAGAGTATCTAAATCTCATTTAATTTTCGCAATCGTTGCCACCTTGTTGGGGGAACAACTGAACGCTAAAGTTAGGGAGACGTCGCGACGTTAGATCGACGCGACGCGACTGTATCTTATAAGCAGACAGTGGTGGGGATGACAGGCTAACATAAAATAATTATTAAGAAAAATAAATAATTGCATAGCTATCCGCTTTCTCAATTTCAATCGACTTTCTCTGGATTTAATATAACATTCATTGACTCGTAAATTTGTTATTAAAAATGTTCATTTAATTTATTAAAATGGTCTATTTTGCTAAAGGAGATCTGGAACGTCGTAAACATCTGTTTGCATTATTGCTATTTTTAAATTAATAAAAAATCGATCCAGTACCTGAATGATATTTATAAATTAAATTAAATACAGTGTTTTTGGGAAATGTCCAAATAATTATTGCATTTCTGAATACGAGTTATATTAAATACAAAACAGTACGCTACTGTTTAGGTCGGGTATCGTCGACTAAGCTTTGACGATATCCTTTGATCGGTGAGGCGGACCGATGATTGCTTGGGCTACATCGAACGACGTGACAGCATGAGGAGGCAAACAGGAGGGCAAGTAAATGCTCAGTGACGGGAGGATGGAGGACAGCTGTTAAAAAGTCCCGATACGCTCGAGGTGGTGCCGACTTCTTTCCTTCGCGATACTAACATAATTAAAGTACAAGCACTGTAATTTTACTTAATTAAATTCCCTATTCTGGCGACGGCGAAGTGAGAAGGACGGAGATCGTTACACGACGGTAGGGACCAAGGAGTAATATCAACTTTTTTCCGACCAATGAACATTAAAATTTGGCATTTAATTTCATCAGAGATCTAAGGGAAGATTTTTGACCATGAAAAACTCGAGACTTTACACGTCTAAACAGATGAACCTTCAAAACAAACCAAAATATTTCTTCTTTGAAATTTCTTTACAAATAAATTATTCTATAATTCAACTTCATATTATGTGAAAGATTTATTGTTATTATCCTGTATAACCACAAAATTGATGTAATTATTAGGTCATTAGACACTCTTGTTTGAAGACCTGTAATCATTTAACACTAAGTACAACATGTTCACATTAGTAAGATCTTAACTACGATAGATTCCATCATTACCCGATAAGCAGTCTCAGTAAATCATTGACGTACGAAATTCTTCAGTTAGCAGCAGATATCAGTAGATGAAAATGTTATTAATATTAAAAAAGGCCCTTCAAATCAGTGTTCCCTAATAAGATTTTTGACTTTTGATGGCGGCAAAATGTGATAAATCATGTACTTACATAAAACTTAGTTATATATTGTTATAAAGGTTTATAAAAGTTTATATTTTATATATCATATTTAGGGATGGTGATTCTTTATTAAAAAATCTACTTCAAACTCGATTCGAATCAAACAAACAAAATCAATATTAACGAAATTGAATCCTGGCTTGGCTCTTGGTGGAACATGTTAAATAACTAGAAAAACGAAACATTTGATATAGTTCTACAAATTTTATTAAAATCTGACAAAATTGTTTCGGCTGTTATATGCCATTGTGAAAGTGATACTTTGAACTATGCCATTGTGTTATGTGCCATATGTTATGCTATTATCAAAGTTCACTTTGGTAATGGCGTAACAGCCGAAACAATATTGTCAGATTTTAATAAAATTTGTGGAACTATACCAAGTGTTTTGTTTTTCTAATTAAACAAAATAAATTTGAAGTATAACATGTAAATTTTCAGCTTACATTTATGGTTCAATTAAGAATCCCTTAAAAATCCGTAAGAATTCAAATAAAAAGAATCTATGAAATAGCGGAGAAATAAATTAAAATGGTTCCTTGATTTTACCTATCATTTTGTTCCTCAAATAATCATTATATAACAGTTGTCACTAGTTGGCACAGAATTATTTAAATAAATGCGAAAAAGAATTAATTCGATCATTCGGATGCCAGGATCAAAACGCTGAATCGATTCACAATATAAAATCGATTTAGGAATCCTTTTTTGATAATAAGACTTCTAGTCTGCGATCAAACAATTTCAGATCGTCAACATCAATCATGTTGTCATTTCTAGACAGGATAGTGTAGTTACATACATTTCATTATATTGTAACGAGTGCGTGTTTGCTTGTGTGCGTTCGAGTACCCATGTATGTGAGCGAACCGTTCGCGGCCGAGCCTCGACGTGTATATCGTAACTGCAAGTGTGTGCGTAATAAATGAGTACATGTTAGTGTATTTGTGTTTCGCGGAAACTTGTTCGATATTTCGGGAGTGTTCCGGAAATTTAACGGAACAGTATATAAGCGGAAAGACGATCGCCGAGGACAGTTCAGTTCAGTTTAGAGTTCAGATATAAATTGATGGTCGTGAAGAGTATAGATATAAATTGATGGTCGAGAAGAGTGTAGATATAAATTGATGGTCGTGAAGAGTTCAGATATAAATTGATGGTCGAGAAGAGTGTAGATATAAATTGATGGTCGAGAAGAGTGTAGATATAAATTGATGGTCGTGAAGAGTTCAGATATAAATTTATGGTCGAGAAGAGTGTAGATATAAATTGATGGTCGTGAAGAGTTCAGATATAAATTTATGGTCGAGAAGAGTGTAGATATAAATTGATGGTCGTGAAGAGTTCAGATATAAATTGACGGTCGTGAAAATAATATCGGAAAAAAATAGAGACGTGTAGTAAATAAATAGAAAAGTAAGAAGTGTTATACAGACAGTAAATGTACGTAAATAAATAGTGTAATTGGTAGTAATGTTAAGTTAATTAATATTAGTATAAATAAATTGTTGTTCCTGTTTAAAAGTCTTCGAGTTTTAATTGTTGAACCCCCGAACGTTACAATATTATACTACATTGCCTGTAGTATATTTCGTTAGAATTAATAGAAACAAATAATTTATATTTATGTAATAATTACAAAAAATGTACTTACCATTATCGAAGAGAAGACTTGTCTTGGAACCAGAGTGGGCTGTCGGTGGCATACCAGGAACAGAGAGGGTGTAGGCTCCGCTTACAAAACTGCTGGCAAGTAGAGGTCCTACTGAAATAAAATAATTAATATCAAAACTATCGTTGGTACAATCTTAAAGAAACATTTTTCTAACAAAAACACTTAATTTACTTTTGTTTAACAGTATTGTTACATTACTCTATGAAAATGAAGGTCTAGTTGAAACAATTGTAAGAGTTTACATAAATATTCGTTGAAATAAAAGTGAATTGAGTATTTATGTTTAAAATAATTATTTGTAAAAAAAATATTACGCGTAACATTTTTGCCATCATGCTTTCATATCCTATGGATATAAACGTGATAACATTTCCTTTCCTTGTAGCAAAACTGAAGAATTAGTATTATAACGTTTAAAGCCTGTTATTAAGCAAAAAAAATTGTGTACTCTAGCAGCCACTCTACCCCATTAGTTAAAATTGATGTTTCAATGATATATTGCTAATTTAAAAGTTTTATAAAGAATTTCCGATAGGACAAATGTCATCCAAGGCTTTTAGCTTTTTACATTAAATTGAATAAGTTAATTTTCAAACTATTCTAGCATAATTAGTTACCTAGTACTCTATAGTCACACTGTCAAAAGGTCCTTTACTCTTTTCATGTTACAAATATTAATTATTTAAAAATTTCCATAAAACTTTATATCCTGTCCTTTCACGTTTTTAGGGATTGGATTTCAAAAAACTAAATACTGCTTAGTTACTCAAGGTTTAGCAATAACACTAAAATTTACTTTTTAGTTTCTAAGGATTTTGTGAAAAAGTTCCCAAATATTTAACGGAGTTGTGTCAGTTGTTAGGGTTGTTTACTACCACTACCCGTTTTGGTTAATGATCTTATTGATATACAAAAAAAAACAGTATGGGAATATTTTACCTTAAATGAAAAAAATAATATAGAAATTATTGTATGTTTAGACAGTTTAAATTTTGAATATGGTACATCTGCAACATCACCAGAGACATAAAAATAATTGTTTGTAACATTTACTATTTAACAATAATTTATTTATGAAATGCTAAAAACAAGTTTTATTCTTATTATGACAAAAATATAATTAGCGTCTTCAGAAAATACATGAGAATATCAAACAAATATATTATGGGGGTATTCTTCTTTGGCATAGGCACAGAAATTGCTTTTGTATATTATACTGTAACCTACCCGACCTTAATTTTCACATTATTTTTATTCTGCGATAAGATACGAAAAATACCGAACCATGCTGAAAATGTTAAGACAGGCTTAAACAATGCTTAAGCATGGAACAACCTCTGCTTAAAGTTAAGCATTTATTCATTCTTAACTTGCGGTGCAAACCGTTACCACCCTTTACGAACTACTTAAAAATAAGTAGCATCAGTCTCTGAAGAAGGTTACTTTGTTACCGAAAAGTGCTTCGGACGTTTAGTGTTCTACAGCACCGCCAAAGTTTCCACTCTTCTTGATTAAATAAACCATTAAACAAAAATTGCATTGTGTAATGAGGATCATATGTAAATAAAATACGAACCCTTAGCAATTCTGGTGATAACGATGATCAGTCTTAGCTGCCAATTGTCAATTCTTTGATCACAAACAATTGTCTAGTTTTCATATTACACATATGAATATCGCCACATAATTAAATAAGTATAGATTAACATAAACTTTTCAGAATATAAATATTGATATTTCAATTCATTCTATCAAAATGGGAAAAATATCAACAAAATTTCACTATCTGATCAGATGGTATGCCGAAGTTAAGTAAGTTAGGTTAAGTAAGACTAAATTACACTTATAAGCAGTCAAACAAATAATTTCATAAGATTAAGTTTTGTATGCCAAAGTAATAATTGCGTCAGATTACCTTTTAAAACAACTGCATACTTTTATTAATCACAAAACATGATGGTCACGAAACACACTAAAACATTTAAACTCCGGATGAGTAAGTAAATAATAATAAACGCCTGCATACTCGTAAGAATATTTACATGCGTAGAGGGTTACATACCAAACTCATAGAGCTGGGCTTTTGTCCAACGACTGTTGGTCAAAGTGGTAAAGTAAAAATTAAATACCTAGGTATTTTCACTATTTACGATGGTGTTTAACAAATGCATAAACAAATTACTATATATACGAGGCATGTTTTTTAAATAAGTACCGTTTTGAAATTGATAAAGAACGTGCAAAGATATCTTAATAATTTTATTTTTACATGAAAGCCTGTACCTTAATCTACTTTTCTACAGAATTTCCTTCAATATTGAGGCACGCACTTGTCATAACGTTTGACCAGTTTTTGAATACCCTTCTCATAGAACTCTGCCTCTGCCGCCTGACTTGTTAACTGTTAACCACTGCATCACAACTGTTTTGACTTCGTCGTCGTCTTGAAGACGCTGACCACCCAGATGTTTCTTCAAGTGTAGGAACAAATGGTAGTCACTGGGTGCCAGATTAGGGCTGTACGGAGGATGATCTAAAGTTTGCCAGTGAAAAGGTGTGATGAGATCTTTGGTCCAATTAGCCACATGCGGACGGGCATTGTCATACACATTTATGCGGCCATCTTTAAATGCTTTCATCCACTTCCTTACCATTCCATCACTCATAATGTTTTGTCCGTAAACTGCACAGATCTCAGAATTAATAGCACTAAGGAATCGTATAATAGCCCGGACTTCACAGTCGACGGGACTCACGATTATCGGAGGCATCTTAAACACTAAGTAAATAACATAAACAAGGGCGAATCAGACTGTAATGGCGTCAGTGCATATATGAGAGATGTAGGTACTCAGTGCGCATGCACGGAACGCTGACCGCAGCGCTGCGGCGGCAGAATTTCAAAACGGTACTTACTTAAAAAACATGCCTTGTATATGAGCGTAATTTAAATAATGAAATTGACTTGAAAACTTGGTGTTTTAAATTGATCAAATCATAAATTTGGCATACGTTATAAACAATTTCTTTTTCAATTTTAACTCACGGATATGAACAGGTGTTGGATAACTTCTTCGAATCAGTTTTATGTATTATAATAACTCATGTCGGAAAATAAAAATGTTTATCGTTTTAGGAGCCAAGTATTTATCAAAAGAAACCATTTATAGATATTGGAATAAATTCGAATATTACGTTAACATAACTGATTTTGTTTTGAAGCCGATACTCGATGTCTGGCAGTCGTTTTATAGATTCATATATACAAAATTCCTGAATAACTTCTTTACACGGAGTTCCTCGGCCGTATTTCTAACATAAGTTAACCGCTGTCGGGTCCAACAATTTCATTTTTTTATTCTTTTCTGGGCGACCGTCAGCGGCAGATTTTATGTCGATGGGGAATACGCATCTACCTCGGTTGATGATGACAACAAATGTACTGGCCAAGTCTTGGCGACAAATCACACAATTCGTATCTATAAATCAATTAGGATCTACAGCCCTGGCTGGTTACATTGCTAGCATAGACCGCCGCAACATTCGACTCCTCTTGTATGTAAAGTAGTACACAGTTGTTAGTTGCCTAAGAATCTAAACGTAGGACGATATTTAAGCGCGACATGGTCGTGCATTCACATATTATAACAAGCGTTATTGATTTTTGGGGTTCCATAACCAGTCACCAAAACGGAACCCTTATAGTACCATCATGGTTTTGATTACATGTAAATCATTTGAGGTGGAAACCTTAATTAAAACGCAACAAAAACATTCTTTATCTATTTATACTTCTTCATTAAAAAGTTCTTTCGTATAAACCGTACAGCATCATTAAACTGTCGTTTAAAATGAAATTTAAATTTCATTTGACATTTATTGTTACGATAGATTTTTCAGCACGTCAATCTTTTGTATATCTATCCCTGAAGTATTTTAAATGCATGACGTACGGCGATGTGCCATACAGCCCGGAAGTAGTCCAATTATTATCGTTAGCCGCGGAAGCCTACAAACTAAATATCTTCTTTATTGGTTGTTTGAAGTACTTTCTGAAACCTTACAGAAAAATTCTTCACTTTGGACATTTTTGTGAGACGTACCTTGTACCCTTGTACCAGACCGAAAGTTCAACCTTACCATAAGTTAATTTTTTCTTATTATTTAAACATTTTTAAATAGTTCTATGATCATTTCAACTTGTTAGGCTTTTTTCAAGATAATACTAATACTAAAGATTGAGATACTAAACTTTTTGGGTGTTTCATTATCACCAGCTAATGTTAATCCTGATAGGAAGGCAGACCCTCCGGCCTACACTATAGGGCAAAGCCGGAGTGTAGGACAGAAGGTATTATTCAGCCTCTTTTTAGGAATTGAGGGATGGGTGGGGGGTGGTTGGGGAAAGAGGATAAAAAGAAGAAAGGTGAAAGATTATCTGTGAAATGTTACTACTCCAACATTTGATTAATATGTAATTCAAAACTACAGGATGTTGGTATTACGAGCTAGGTAGGTCTTGGCCGTTGGGACTTCGTATCGTGACCTTTGACTGAAAAGTTTCAAGATTACTGATCTGAACCAGTACACACCATACCGCTTGGTAAGATTGAGATTTTGCTTATTTCTACACATAGAGAACCCTTTTAGGTTTACTGTTTGTCGCATTAATTACTTAGTTTGATTAGTGTGTTTTCTATATGTTAAATGTTCTATTAATGGTCAGATACTTCTTACTTTCCACAAGCATGTGCAAATAAGTAGTTTAGACGAACTTTACCCAAGTTAACTGTTTAGCAAAAAGTTTATTCAACTAATATTTTTATTTTGATTTACAGATGAGTGTTTTTCATGTAATGTCTTGATAAAAATACGATTATAATCACAAATTTGACACAGAATCGAAAAATATTTATATTACGTTCTGTGGAATTCATTTACATCCCTGTTTTCGTTTTGCCAGTTAAATCGTAGTATTAACCCATTCGCTTATTTATGTACGTTTATCAGGTTGGTATCGTATCTAAAAGGAATGCGTAGGAGTGGTGAAACAATGCTTTAGTTTTTTTGAATTTTTACGCCCCTTGAAAATCGTAAAGTGTGAAATGGGAATCCGAAGGTTTCGTGACTATTGTGAATTCCGTTAAATGGTTCGTATATCCTATAAAAAATTTTAACTACATACATATATACACATTTAAAATAAAGCAGCGTATGCGAGAACAGTTCCAGCGGTAAGCCTAATCGACAATCGTACGGTAGTGGGAAAACGTCGGCATTTTGAAAACAATCCAAACATAAATAAGTTGTCTGCATCTTTTGGCTCGAAGAATGCGAACTACACGCCACCGTTTGGTTTTACACGTGAACAAAGATTGCCGATTGTTGTATATGTAAATAAATTGCCTGTTGTAAAATAGAATGGACATATACAAATAGCTAATTCGCCACGAAAATTAGCCACTATTTTCATTAAGCAACCACTTCACAAACGATCAAATTAAATCTATGTTTAGTTTATGGTTTTATTGTAGAGGCACAGGCTGTTTCAAAATTAAAATAAAATCCTTATGAAGCAGATAATGTAACTATGTATGTCTATGTATGTCTATATAACATTTGTAAAGTGCGATTAGTTTGTATATATCGAGTTATTTTGCACTTTGTTGGTATTATAAAATTATTAAGATCCTAAAACATTCAGCTCCTAACTTGAACTAGTTTTCGAAAATAGCACAAGACGTGAAAATAAAATTTATCTAGAAAGAATCAATTTCGATAAAAAAAATAAGCGTTTAACAAGTTGGTTTTTCAAAATACAATTTCATTTTTTTTTTTACTATGATGGTTTTCGAATACAATGAAATATTTTCTTTTTTCAACGCTTTTATACTTCTAGTTCACATACAATTTATTCAGAATTTTCGAAGGGTTAGATCAAAATTAAAAACAATTAAAACCATTTTACTGATTAAAAAGAGTTTATGAGAGTACTGTACATTATATATTTAACACATTGCCTAACAAAGAAAACATGTTTTTCTTCAACGTAATCTCCATCAAGAGTAACACAATCATTCCAGCGCCGCTCTAACATACCATCGCTCAATACCACTTTTGTAGAACAATTTATCTTTTCCTTTTACCTCAAAATAGGACTCAGCTATAAAGCGATAAGCTCTTCTTTCAGGCGAAATTTCTTGCCGGCGAGTACTTTTTGAGGTCTGTGAACAGCCAGTAGTCTCCAAATCTGGAGAATACGGTGGATGTGGGAGCAATTCAAAGTTCAATTCATGTAGTTTTCCCATTGTTTTGATGACAAATGACTTGTGACATTGCCATATGCGGTCGTTTCTTTGTAATTCCAATTTTGCGGCCTTCAAACGATCCAATATCGGTATATAATATTCACTGTTGATGGTATTTCCCTTTTCAAGACAACAAGATAGTTGATGAATATTACACCACGCACATCCCAAAATACCGAGGCCATAACCTTTCCAGCCGATTGTTGTTGTTGTGCCTTCGGGCGGTTTGGACAGGGTTCCAGGTTTGGACCAGTTGCTGTCCACTCAGATGACGATCGTTTTGATTCCGGAGAGAAGTGATGGATGATGGAACCATATTGCATCCATTGTCACATATCGACGCAAAAATTTCGGTTTGTTTAAACGTTTAAACCAAATACTGGCCAAACACTGCTCAGAATCATCAACACGTTCTTGTTTCTGGTCAGTGAGCAAACGCGACACCCTCTTTGAACAGAGCCTTCTCATAGTCAAATACTCATGCAATATAACATAAAGCCAACACGTTCTTTTGATATGATATCTTTACGATGTCAGCTAGCTCGCACAATTTCACTTTTCGATCATTCGATTTTGTGGATTTTTTTAATGTTTTCTGGTGTTCTACATTATCAGTGTTGCTACAACCACGTTTGAAGTCAGCAAACCAATGTTTTATTTTGTTTCGGTTGTTTCCGATGGAGCGGAGTCTCCATAACACTTTTCAAGCCATTCCTGATTGCTTCGCTTGAACAGTATTTTTTCCCATTAAGAAGCAGTGTAAAATTAAAACACGAAATTGTTTTTGATCCATTGTTTTGAAAATAACAAAGGTACTCTACAAAACGTCACTCTTAGCACAATAACTCACAAACTAATGAATAGAATATCATGAAATTTTAACAGCTGTCTTTTGAAGGTTAGTATTAACTGAAAAACAGGTGAATGGAATAAAACTAGCGCCATCGATGTGTTAGATCCGAGACTTTTCGGCCATGTGATACATGGTAAGAGTGCAAACCATTTCTTCACATAAAAGAAAACACCAACGCAGTCGCATCAAACTCTAACCTTATCTAAATAATCTTTAAATATAACCATACCAGCCTGTGATAGGGTTCAGTGAAAATACTTCATTCGGGGCGATTGATAAATTAGATGTATTTCGAATTATAAAGTTTATATATATATATTTTTTTATTCATTTATTAACTCGTAATTATTTATATTTGTTTATGTTTCTTATTGTATTCCTTTTTTTTGGTACATGAAATTTGTTTGTTGCGATATTAGTGTTTTCGTTATTTTTTATTAAAAACTCTTATACGAATGCCAAACTATTTTTTTTATACTATTCAGAATAAAAATTATGATTTTTTTATTTAAAATGTTTAAGATCAATGTTTATTGAAATTAAAATTGCTTGATATTTCCATAACAATTCCCTCATAATTTCCGGTTTGTGGCAACCGTTTATATAAGTATTTTTTCTAAAATTTTTTGAAATGCTTACATAATTAAAATATAAAAAATTAAACGTTATTTGATATTTTTTTTAAGGATTCCTAAATACATCAGTTCGAAATCTTGCTTACTAACAAACTATGCAATACTAACAAATCTGAAAAGTAGTATCAAAAAAAACATTATTATCACGGAGACATGATATATTTTTGTTTCTTTTTATCGTAAATTTTTTATCTTGTTACCATAAGGCAAACAAATGCACTAAAAAAGAAAGCATACATCAAGCTTTGATATGTGTCTCACATCGATGACGTTCTGAATAAATCGGCATAAGGCAAAAGGGAGAGATAACCATCCAAACACAGCGAACTATAGTAGGTCTCTGGAAGTCCCAAATGCACTCAGGTCATTTTTAACTACCACACTATTCATCTTATCCCGTGAAAATAATCAGAATTATACGATTTCTAGACAGACTGTAGATATATGTCTTGTTTATATGTACATAAATTTCTAAATTAAATTATTATCGTTAAATAATAATAATTGTTATTCATGATTTAGCCTAGAACAAATCGGATAACTCAAATCCCAACGCCAAAACACTACACAAAATATCCGAAGTTTTACTTTAGTAGAAGGTAACTTTTTTACCGAAAAGTGCTTCGGATATTTTGTGTCGTGTTTTGGCGTTGGGGTTTGAGCTATCCAGTTTGTTCTACAACTCAGCCAAAGTGTCCAGCATTTTAACTGATGATTTAACCTGGCTACATCACTACTAATAATGAAATATTTCTTTTAAATCGTTCTTCTGAAAATAAAATCATAACAATTGAATGGTTAAAGGTTTTACGGTCGGAGTTATTTACAGAATATTTGATATTCGGGTTTGACGGCCATGGTCTACGATTGCCTCATAACCACAGTGAAGGATTCTACGCATTGGCGAAACGTTGAATAAACAAATCCATCGACAGACTCATTGGAGTCACCGAAGGAAGAGAACCAATCCTATTAGACCACGACAATCAAACCCGAAAATGTTACTCTCTTTAAATAAGAATTGAACCTCAAATCTATCTAAATCATCTATCTAACTGATTAGGATTAGGATACTTTTAGGCGGTTAAAAATTATTAGAGGTGATTTTGAAAATATATGAAAAATGCAATAAGACTTGAAGAATTGTATCTTTTAGAATTTTGATCGATAGTAACGAATTAAACTTTGTGTAAAAAGCGAATTAAATTTGCCATTTAATAAGGTTCTTATTTTGTAATAGTAATAATTTCCAAAAAATAAAATTGAAATATATGTAAGAATATAAGCCTTTATTAAGATTTGGGCTAATAATGGGCTGTGGCGGAAATGAACGATTACGTCCAATGTTTCTTCGGCAACTTCGGCTGTGTCTTCAACAGATCTGAGCAAAGCTTTAATGTTTTGTGCTTCCAGTCCTTTGAGGATTTAGAAGCACTGTATTTCAACCCCTTTCGTAACAAATAGTTAGGGCTTGGAAAACAAATTACTTTAGAAGTTTTGTATTTCATGAGCTTCAAGCTTATTAAAAATTGGTTGAAGTCATTTCAAAGTGCTTGAAGCCCTCTCACTTTAAATTCAAAATTAACTTATAAAAACGTACAAACAATTTAGAACATAGTAAAAACATCAAGACAGCTTTAATATTTTCGAAGTGCTTGAAGCTTTTTGTCGGAGTTAAAGTACTTCTTGGTTCAATTTAAGCGTTCGCAGGCCTATTCACAAGTGCTAAGGGCTTTGAATCTAATTACTTTTCGAAGTCCTAGGATTTTACATCGTTGGGACTAAGGTCCAAATTACTTTAAGTAAGGGCTTTGGACTTAAGGCTTGCAACTTCTTTGACAAGGTGGGTGAAGAATATACCTCGAAATCCCGACGAAACGTTAATTTCGACTACGGCCCATCAGCTTCAATTTTAATTAATCGACTTTAAAATACGTAATCTAAAACTGGTTACAGGAACAATTTTCTTAGTGCTATTTAAATATCACCTATCGACTCTTGCTTGTAAGAATTTTAAAGAAAAAGAGTGCAAAATTAAATGTTAAAATGTTAAATTTTGTAACACAAAGTGAGAAGATGGTGCAGTTCGTTCTGATATCTTTTTACATAAAAGTACGACAAGCATTTCATTCGGAACGTTTGCGGGACGATTGTGTGTATGCGGCTGACAGCAACAGATGCAAGGTATACGGTTGTTCCTCCAATCCAGAAAACCACGATGACGGGATGATAAGGTAATAAGCAAACCAGAGAATATTTAAATACATGAATTATGTAGATGCGTACTTATCCGATTGGACATATTGTGATACTCGGTGATCGTTATTAATAGCGGTCATTTACACACAATGCTGCCGGTTGCAGGACTGTCTTTGAACACGGACAACAGACGGGCAGAGAGATATACAGTTGGCAATACAACAATTCGCCTGACACCAAATGCGCACGCTCACAATTACTCACATTCTTCTCTGCTCGAATACAACTTCAAGATTTAAGAGAATCGAATAGAAGATGAAATCACCATATTACTAATTTTTTTGCTTAAGCTTCAAAAGGAATTCTTATTTTATTTGTAAGTGTTTAAAAACATCCAGATCACAACAGCTACGAACTGTGTTACTATATGTATATAAATGTAATATGAAATTCAGTGACGGATCTAGGATTTAGAATTCGAGGGCTGAAGTAAAAAATTTGCATTAACTATATTGATTTTCATTTTCAGTAATAAGCATATGCAATATTACTTATTATTAATGTCTGATGAGAATGTCGAAGAACGTTCAATATAATTTTGGTATTCCAGTTTTAAATAAAGTCACCTTGTATATACGAGGTATGTTTCTTAAGTAAGTACCGTTTAGAAATTCTGCAGCCGAAACGCTGCGGTCAGCATTCCGCGCATGCGCATTAAATACCAACATCTCTCACCTACGCACTGACACCATTACAGTCTGATTGGCCCTTGTTTACGTTGTCTATTGAGTGTTTAAGATGCCTTCGATAATCGTGAGTCCCGCCGACTCTGAAGTCCGTAGTCTGAGCTGTTATACGATTCCTTAGTGCTAAAGGACTAAATCCGATTGATATTCATCGTGAGATCTGTGCAGTTTACGGTAAGGAAGTGGGTGAGAGCATTTAAAGATGGCCGCACAAATGTGCATGATATTGCCCGTCCACATGTGGCTAATCGGACCAAAGATCTCATAACAGTTTTTCACTGGGAAACTCTAGATCATCCTCCGTACAGCCCGGATCTGGCGCCCAGTTACTACCATTTGTTCCTGCACTTGAAGGAACATCTGGGCGGTCAGCGTTTTCGAGACGATGACGAATTCAAAACAGTTGTGATGCAGTGGTTAACAGTTAACAAGTCAGGCGGCAGGTGCCTCAATATTAAAGGAAATTATGTAGAAAAGTAGATTAATGTACAGGCTTTCATGTAAAAATAAAATTATTAAGATATCTTTACACATTCTTTATTAATTTCAAAACGGTACTTACTTAAAAAACATGCCTTGTAGATATACAGGGTCATTCAAACTGAGTGGTACAGTAGACGTTTTAGGGAAACTAAGCATGTTACAGATTTGAAAATTTAGGAGTAGGGTCTATCAGGGATTATCTATTTAGCTAAAATAATTTCAACTGTTGGGCACTTCCGGTTATACCGGAAGGTGATGTCAACTTTGTTATTTTAAATGGAATGGTATAGTTTTTACGATGAATTCGTATAAAACATAAAATTTTAAGGTGACTTTGATATCCAACTTGTATGCCTATTATGCGATGAATAATTTCTGAGATAATTTAATTTATTAGAAAAAAGATTGCACCGCAACCCAAACTATGAAAAATCATAACTTCCATTAAAAATGACTTAGAATTTTGAATGTTTTACTAATTGTAGCCAAGTCATAAAGCTAACGTCATGCCAAAACTATTTATCCAAACGAAGTAGAATCACAATGGGGTCTTAAATTATGTTGCAAGCATCACAAAACTGTGGTAAAAAATACTCTGAAGTACCTACATACATGAATATATTACTGGCATGTATATATATATATAAATATAGTATAAGATGGCTTATACTATATATACATCTATGTGGTAACTGTCATATCTATAAAAGTGATATATGAACTTGAAAGTTAAATGAAATGTAAAATAAACCCAGCTGCTCTGCAAAATTATGAGGGGATGATACCTGATTCTCCGTGAGAAATTGATAGCATTGTTACTCATACGTACGGTAAACAAATACTACTTTACTTTACTTTATATACTTATTTTTTATTAAATACAAAGCTCACTTTTACGCACACGATAATATTCCAATACGGAACTATTATTTTTGTAGTCCATATTTAAATTTTATATTAATGAAAATGAAAATAAGAAATAGAAAACTTCCCCTTTGTTAATCATCTTCTCCATACCTATCCCTACCCCTTCAAATAGTATTTAAGAACAATTTTGTCACTTTAGAATTAAGTATATACATATACATTTCATGAAGCCACAGTGTGACGAAACAGTTGTCGAGTGATATAAAATTTAATTGAAATTTACAAAAATTGACTTTTCATTTTTGTTACCATGGATCAAGTAACATATGACTAAACTCCATTTATTACTTTATATGTTTCCGCATTTTTAGGGCATCTTCATGAATTTATTATCTATAGCATAACGATATACATAAACCAAGTTTCATACAAGTATAATTTCTATTTATGTTGTCATTTAGAAATCTTATTTTTGAAGGGGGTGCTTATACTAGATCCGGTTTTAACAGGGGGTTATTTCCAAAGTCGATTTAATCATTGGCCAACATTTTATTAACTTCCATTGCTTTTTTAATTTTTATTATTTAGTAAACAATAAAATAACCAAACTTAGATAAAAAAAAACAGGAGTTTATGAAAATAAATGTTATATATAGGTAAATATAAATCAAGTATAGTCATAATATTCCATGAACATAAAAATGGTATAAATTATAAAAAACATGGTTCAAACCTAGCAACACATTTGATAGAAAATAGCAACAAGATAAAAGCTGAAAATTTAAAATTATTAAATAATTTGAAAGGTTAAATAAAAAAAGACTCACCCTAATTACCACTAACTAAATTTAATATGAGCGGACACGTGTTTCGCCCACTTCACACGTGGGCATTGTAACGCTAGACTTGAATTTGAGAGGTAGCTTAGTTCTCAATGAATATAAAATAACAAGAATTAAAAAAACAATAAAAGTTAAAAAAAACATTGGCCAATGATCAAACCGATTTTGGAAATAACAATTTGTTGTATCTCACTCGTATGTAGTGTAAATACCCCTCTAAAAATAATATGTGATAACATAAATAGAAATTATACTTTGTTGAGACTTTGTTCATGTATAGCGTTAAGCTATAGGAAATAAGCTCCTGAAGATGCCCTAAAAAGGCGAAATACGTATAGAGCAATAAAGAATATAGCAAAAGTATCCAAGTGTTTAATTCCATTTGTATTCACCAAGAGATAACGGTAAACATATTTAATATTCACAAAAATCTTGTGACTATAGTTTCGACAAACAGCTTGTCATTATTAAACAAGTTATTCAAATTGAATGAATACAAACAGATGTACACTGGTGTTTATATATATTTTGGACCAAAAATTCATTCCATTTGAATCATTTGTTTGATAATGATAAGCTATTTGTCGAAACTATAGTCACAAGGTTTTTGTAAATAAATTAAGTGATAAAAAACAAAGCAGTTTTTTTTATTTGTTGTTAAGATAAAATATCACAAAGTAACGGCCGAATCAATCCAACATTTAACATAATAAATTTGCAATCCTGTGCAAATCCTTCCAACTTATATGTTACCAGGAAATGAATTAATATTAAATTAAATTAGTGGAAAAAATGTAGCACACTTTTGGCGAATTCCGCAGACGGTCAACGATTTAAAAAGGCTTAACTAGGGCTGTTATCCGTAGTTTCAAACAAAAAATTTTAAGCTTATTCGGAAAATTTTGAAACAATATAGCTTTGTAAATTCAAAATTTCTCGATATCTCCACACAATAATAAATTTGATATAACATAAGTTTAAACACCTGATAATAAAATTAATAAAGACTTACATATACTTTAGCATACAGAACATTCTCACATGTTGAAACACGCTAGCAAAGTTGAACAATATTGAACAACTTTGTAATTGCCTCCACGCCCACACGCTTCATCAACTCAAAAGTTAAGATTAGACTAGGATCTGCTCAGGACTCTAATGTCATCATACTAGTGTGCATCCGCAAGTCAACAATCAAATGAAGTTAGTTTATATGTATGCACGGACATTTTTATGAGAATAACTCTAAAATGCTTAAAATCCCACTAATGAATGTACCATAAATGAGACAGATTTTAAAATATTTTTTGCCTAGATCCAACTAGTATTTAAATTTCAAAACAGGGTAATCTAATGTCAGTTTGACCTAAGCAAAATTAATGTATCCTGAAATCGGGGTTGGCAGGTGGTAACATACAATAAGTAACTAAAGTTCTTGGCCAAACATTACCAATATGATATATGAAATCAAAAGGTCAAAAAAGTTCCTATGGACATATGTCCAAAAGTGCTTACTTAAGAAATGTAACAGTTGATTTTCAACCAGTGACAGTATTTTGAAGCCAATTTTGCAGTAGATACCATAAGAAATTCCCGTAATGACCATCAATGGGCCGAAGGGAATCCTCATATATTCCACACCGATTCTTACTTTAGAAGAGTTACGCGACCGTGTAACTAAGAGGATGTCCCATTGCTGCCCGTACCATTGCTGTACGCGAAAATATTTTACCTGAAACTGTGGCATTGCTGCCCGCCGACCTTTATGTCTATTAATGTTGGTCGCATTGCTGCCCGCCAACTTTATTACCCTTATAATTAATTTGAATTAATAACTGAGTTGGTTGAAAGTGCTTGGGGTAAACAACAAATTGTGTTAGAAGGTTACGGAACATTCAAAAGTTGTTCTAATCTTTTCGATCAAGTTTACACTCTTCACGTCGATCTGAAAAGCACAGAAAATTACACGAATGTGCGTCCGGCTATATATGTATTATTACCAAATAGAGACTGTTTGAATAGATAAAAAGTAGTTCCAACGTTTAGTCCAAAATATCGTGATAATTTTTATTGGAAACAAAAACGAAACGTCTAAGAAATAAAACTAACAACATTTCATTAAAATCTATTCAGTTGTTTTCACGTGAGAAGCGCACATCGACTGACCTAGGTATCATTTTATTTATATAGATTAGACAAACTGACCCCGCAAACGCTGTTCTGCCTTATAAATTATTTCTAGTGAATATTTTGGTTGTTTAATAAAATATAACGAATGTATAAATGTCTGGGGATGGGATCTATGACAGAAAGAAGAATAGAGCGCTTTAGATGATGACCGTCTATAAAAACAAAAAAAAAACACCAACCATTAATTTCCTCGTTTCAATTATTTCATTAACGTAACCGACATTATCTTTTTTTGATCTCTTAAAAGTTAAATTTAAATTGAAAAAAGTAATATATATTTTTATCCTAATGTAGGAAAATGAAATGAAGAAAATCAATATTAATTTCAAATAGCAATTGAGTGTACGATACTTTTTTTCAGTCCGTCTGTAGCCAACACTGACTTGTGCATGTGTGGATTTAAGTTTGATAAGGCGGACGTTGCGCCATCTGTCATTCAACAACATAAATAATTTCATTCTTCTTGATATACGAACGACGGTTAAATCATTTCGATATTGTTCCTACAAAAATACTAAAATCATTATTAAAAAAATAGGAGGGTGGGGATATGAGGATGAAAATTTGGGGCTATAGGTATATTTTATGCCAAATCAAAAACAAATACAAAAAATCTCAAAAAAATTAAAAAAAAATCTTGATAGGAACTCCCTGATCACTTATTCTTATACCTTTCAAATATATATAAAAAATTCATAAAAATTAGTCGAGCCGTTTCGGAGTAGTGCGACCACAGACACCGTGACACAAGATTTTTATAAATTTACCACTACTAAAGAATCTTCAAATATTTTATTATTAATGATTAATAATAATATAAATTGATTCCGACGTTCTATGACTTAGTAAGTACGTTCGTCGTTGTTACTGCTGTCACCTCTCCTATCTTAGTGGCAAATGTATTGGTGCGTAAAGCTAAAGATCCCGGGTTTGAGTCCCGGCGAGAGCGCGACAACAGTAACAAATTTTCCCTCATTGCATGAGGTAATCTGTAGTGTATATAAATTAATTCAATAACTGGTAGTCTCATTAATGTATTTAAAACACTTGGCATTAAAGTTTCACAATCGTTTTAATAAAAACTCTGACAATTGTGTCGACGGTTAAGTTATTTTCAAAGAGTAACAAATGTTGTACTAAATAAATTTCTACAAATATAATACTTATATTCTATTTCAATAAGGTAATATTTTTATTAGTGCTCCCTAAGATGGCTTTATTAATTTCTAAAATTTCTAAAGTATTCAGGCGTTTACTTTTATTTACACTGTAAGGTAATTTAATATTTTCTACGTCTAAAAAATTTTTGTTTTCTATACAATGTTGTGAGATTCCTGTACATTTATTATTATTTTCTGTTGCTTTCACATGTTCATTTAAACTTTTTTTAGGGCCCGGCCAGTCTGACCAATGTAAAAACAATTACAGTTTTTACATGGTATTTTGTAAACTCCTATTTATCTAAAATATCTAATTTTTGTTTATTATTGACAAGAATTGATTTTAAATTATTATTATTAATACAGATACTATTAACATTAAGTTTACTAAGTCGATTACAAATGCTTTTACTTAAGTTAGGAACATACTTTATTACATTATATCATTTGTCTATCTTGGGTTCAGGTAAAAAAACTAACGATATAATCTAATAAACTAAGTATAAACACACAGCGTCTTATATGTATACTAAATTACAAAATAAGGGTAGGTGGGGGGATATTTTGCAATAAGATAGTACATCTAAATATTTAGAAGAGGGGAGTGGCAAACATTCTGTTGATCGTTTAAAGCTAAACCTTTATTATTTAATTTGTTAATTTCTATTTTTTCTAATAGATTTAAGTTTTTGCTTTTATTTTCTAAATAGATAGTTTTTAATTTTTAATTAAAATTGTGTTTAAATTCCAGCAGCTGTTCTGCGTATGTAGATTTTGAATTGATGTTTTTAATACGTGTGAAGTGTTCTTTAATTCTATCTATAAAAGTCCTGCCTGTTTGTCCCACGTATGCTTTATCACAATTCCCACATTTCAATAAGTACACTCCTGATTTCAAAGACTTTTCTGATTTATCTTTGTTGTTTCTTATGATATTATCTAAATTACTGTTAGTTTTTAATGAAATATTGTTTTTAGTATGATTTGAAATATATTTTCCTATTTTATTTGAAAAGTAGCCTAGGTAAGTAATGGACTTGTATTTTAAAGTATTTTTTGGTGTTACAATAGGGTATATAGAGTTTAATATTTGTTTACGTAATGTTACATTTAATAAATTCGTTACTAGATCCTTATTGTAACCATTGTTAATAGCAGTCTGATATATTCTGTTTAATTCGGTTTTATAATTTGACGTTGTTAATGGTAAATTAATTAATCTATGTAGGCTTGAACTAAAGAAAGCTAGTTTGTGTGATATTGGGTGAGATGATTGCGCATGAATTATGGTATCAGTTTGGGTTTCTTTATGAAAAATTGCAAATTCGTGGTTACCATTATTATTTTTAATGGTAAGATCCAAATAATTAATTGATTTAGTTTTATTAATCCTAACCTGAAGAAGACTCTGTGAGTTGAAATAATTATTGTGTGTTAACAAATAAAACTTTTGTAACTAAAAACTAGGTGTTTTATTTTATTAAAATGGAGTTACAGGAGCTAAAAGCCTAATCTATTCAACTAATAAAGTATGTTCCTAACTTAGTAAAAACATTTATAATCGACTTAGTAAACGTAATGTTAATAGTATTTGTATTAATAAGAATAATTTAAAATTTGATTTGCTCTAATATTATATCAAAGCAGTTAATACTTATGTAATAGCTAAGTAGTTTTATTTTGTAATTAGAAAGTCAAAGAGAAATTATTCGGTTACTTAAGTATGGTATGCAATTGTGTTATTTCATAGTCAATGAAATGTTGGTGTCGTATCCATTCGAAACGTGTCAGACAGACGTAGGTACTAAAAGAATTAGCAGCGTGGATTTTCTATTCTTCGCTATTTCCGGTCGCATACGTAGCAGGTACCTGCTTGAATGAACTGGAATCGGCAAACCATTCAGACCCTACCCCTACTAATTGACTCCAAATTTCAAATCTTTTCGGAAACATTTTAACAAAAGTATGTCAAAAGTACATACAAGAGCACGTAGAAATCTATACCCTGCGATATAACTTTTCGTGGGCATGCGCAAACACGTAGCGTCAATCAGGATTTTGCACATAATGCAAACAATCACAGAATATCAAGAATTAAACTTAATAAAAAAGAGCAAGCCTAGTACATAGTGTAAAAATAAAAATAAATACTACCTAATCACAACGTGACCTAGTTTATCTATTATAATTTTATAAATAAATATCCACACCAAAATCAAACCGGAAACCGTTCTGTTACTGTCGGTACCTACCGTAAGCTTTTGAGTGTGGCATTTAAAAGTCTAAGTAAGCTGATTTGACACGTTTGCTACTGATCAATGACTTTTGTTTTTATACTTGTATAATCGCATGAATATACAACTCCAGAGCCAATAATTTATTGCACCGAGGGTGTCAGCTTTAACGACAAGCGCAGTTTGTTTAGAGGGTGCAAGTAATTACACCACTGTAGCTCCTAACCAGTTTGCTACACTGTAACGTCAGTCAGTCCCGGAATACTGAAAACTAGATGTTACGATTTCAACACGAGTAAATTTAAATTCGGACCTACATGTTGGATATGCAAATATTAATATGAATAAAAGCGTTATACTTAATAAGTTATCTTTGGTGCAAACTTGATGAAACAATTAAAAGTAATACAATTCAACGAAAAGTTTCAACAAAATATATTTATAGAAAACCTCTTACAATTATTTCAACAAGATCATCATTATCAAAGAGTAGTGTGTGCATGTTTAAGTACATATTGGCGGATGTACAAATATACATACATATTATTATGTTATAAAATTCCACTAATTAACTAAATTAGTTCAGACATCATTAGGCAATATACTCAGACAGAAATCTTAATGATAGGCACTACGTCAATTCCTTTCTTTTTTGTTAAAATCTATAAAAAAGGGCCCACGCCCAAAATGAATAGTAATTATTAGAATAAAGTTTTAAGCAGTAAACTTTGTTTCTATAATAAATATTTGCTTAAGTGCTTAATTGAACGGTCTTCGGTTTCACGGGTTAAAACACTATTTAATTCGTTAAGTGAAAGAAGAGACTTTGTTGTTTTGTATCCCAAAAGAATTCTCAAGAACTCCTACCGGATTTGCAATATAACAATATGCGTGACCGTACCAACTAATTATACCTATAAGGAACATTGTAATAAGGCTGACTTTATTCTAGGTAATAGTAATTTAATGACAAATGTAAGCAACAAAATTAAACATAGATTTTAAAAAAATAAAATTAAAACAGTAGATGTCAACTATTTAAAAAAATTTATTACTACACAATAAAGATAAAAGACATGAATTGTAAAAGTGGTGTCTACGACTTAATTGGCCAATGTCAAAGAGCCTTAAAATATAGAATCAAAGAGCACACAAATAGCATGAAAAATAATGTCAATTCAACCGGATTCTCCGAACATCGTAATATTAACGGACATACATTAAATTTAGATAAAATCAGATTAATTCACGTCGGTCAAAAAAATATTGGATTGAATTTACTCGAAAATCTAGAAATTAAAAAAGCCTTATCGGAAGGGAAAAATATAGTATATAACCAGAAAGAAGTGTGTTCAAATAATACACCCTTACTATTACCTAGAATAAAATGAGCCTTATTACAATGTTCGGAAATTCCTTATAGGTATAATTGGTTGGTACGGTCACGCCTATGTATGTTATGTATATTTGTACATCCGTCAATATGTATGTTATTTAAATAGTTTCTTTTAATTTTTAATTTAATAATTCTTGTTTACTCTTTGATAATGACGGTCTCATCCAAACAAATGTAAGAGATTTTCTTTAAATATCTTTTGTTGAAACTTTTCGTTGAGTTCTATTACTATTAAAAGTGTTAGAATAGTAAAAAATAATGTACCCAAACTGTATCTACGACACCAACGGATAATGGAATAATATCAGACTATCAGCAGAGGTAACCTACATCAGCAGTCAAGGACTCCCTCCACTGACCGTCATTCAATGACTCCCGTCAACAACACATTCTCATATTGTAACTATTGAAAAGTGTGCAGACTGCCTGCTTGTCATTTTGTGCATTGGACCGTAAAGCAGGTGTCCAGATTCTACACGAATTTATACGCATGTGACAAATAGAACTCCAATTGATTATCTTCCCGGCGAAATACGGTTAAATATATACGCCGTTATCTTTTATCCCAAGTAGTAGTGGTTTATTGCTCATAGATTAGACATTTATAATTTTCCCCCTTCAACCTTCGTAATCCCAACGAATATGTTTATGTCATACATAATGATTAAATGTTTTTTTTAAGTGGTTTGTCAATAAGAGCGACGAAGCTTGCAGCATAATATATTTCTCTACATAAAATATTAATTAATTACATAGAGAATATGTTGTATTGTATCATTTTTTGGTTATACACGTTGAGTACACGTAGTAGATAATATTTATCTCTTTAACAAAATGATGCCATACTTCTAAATTTACGGAAGAATATTCAGAGTAACATAACTACCGGTTCATTTACTAATAACTAGTTGATTTTAAGACGTCTACTCCAAAATACCAACAGTTACAATTTCGACAACCAATCTAAAATCGCGGAATCCATAAAATCGAATTTTGGAAAAGAAACCAACCTAACCTAACCCTAATCTAACATAACCTCACCTAATCCTAACCTAACATAATCTGACATAACCTCACTTAACTCTAACCTACAGTGAGCAGTGAATATCAGTAAATGGCGATATACAGGCAATAACTTCTCATTTTATCAACTTGCTTGGACAAAGCAACTTCGGTTTGGTCTACCTATTAATAGCTAATATGTTAGATATCGCGATCCACATCTAGTAGTTTCGATAAATTATTGGCCAAGAACTTAATGTACATTATTCTTTGTTTAAAAACTTTAAACTTTACATTATTAATTTGCGATAGCTTATACACGTTTGCTTATAGTGGAAATACTTATAACAAAAGCATTTAATTCTATTGTGACTATGAACACCTACGATAGAATAAATTAATAATAGGATGCAGTAGCAATTTTAAAATTTGTCACGGTGGTTACAAAGGTAATTTCAAGTGTAATTATTGCACTATATGAGCATATGCATGTCCGTTTTGGTAGCTTTAGGGTCGTCTGCAGTGTCAGCAAGCATTCTCTTTTACGAGCACTTATGTGAAGAAAATGGTCGAGTCTGGCAGACGCGGATAATGTACAATGTACGACCAGTTTCAAAAACGTCAATAAATAATGGCGTTCCATCAATCCGTGGTTGTATTTTACGATGACTTTATGACGGAACGTTTAACAGAAGTGTTGCGCTTGGCCACGGTGATTGAACATTGTACACCAATGTCACCGGAGGTTATAACTGCCGACAATATTTATGAACCTGCTTGGGCCTACTATTATCCTCACTGACTGTTATTTTCCATGCCTTTTAGCCAGTTTTTATTCCATTGGATCAGGTCAACGGTGGCAAATCATAATACTCTTTTACAAATTAATTTTCTTACTAACACTAACAAGTTTCTAACAAAATGTTCCAAACGTTTCACGTAGTATTACTGGTGGTTCAAATAATTAATTAATACAAGTCATTTTTTCGGAAAAATGTTACTCGTTCGAATGTTTATAAAAAAAATATTAATTATTTACAATTAGTTTTACAAAGTGACAACAATTCAAAGTTAGAAGTACCTCCAAATTGTAGAACTATTTCTGCTTGAAAACTTTAAAATTGAATTGTGAACAAAAACTACCCATTCCGGCCGCAACATAATAATTACTTACTTAACAAAAGGGCAAAGGTAATTTAGTATGTAAAAACAGTCACGAATTTTTGCAGGCGTACTACGCTACGTTCCGTTTGTCAAAATCAATTTTCTCAAAATGCATAAAACTGAACTGATTGCAGGGAGAATAACATGATTAGGGACCGTTTTGTAGAAGTAACTATAGCAGTGAGACCAACGCAAATCACGGTCGCTCGGGTTAGCTCTCCTGACTCTCGGAGGCCATAGGTCAATTAGACCGATTATCACGTAGAATATAAGAAATAAAAATAAAAACCAACTTCAAAAATCCTTAGGACAGTAAAAATGTTAAACTAATAATCATAGTTAAAAGAGAAATGGTTACCTTTGATATAACTGTTCTTATTATTTTTTATTTTAAGAAAAACACTGGATAAAAAAGAATACATTTTGTTAAAAATACATTATGTTTTAGTTTAAAGTATGAAACGGCGTGTAACAGATGTAATATATATAATATAATATAATATACAAAATGTGCTCACAGCGAATGATCTCTGCAACTCTTTTAAAAAAAATCTTAAAAGTCCGGGCGCCCAAAACGCACTTGGAATGTAGATCTGCCACTGGAACATCTCTTCTCTTCTGTGGCATAATCCTAATTTTGCGCGTTTTTGTAATCTTACGTAAGAACTATAGAGACTCCCTCTAACCCCCTTGTACGAAAAAATAAGACATGGTCGACCCCCTTCACCCCTAAATTGTCTTACGTAATAAATGAATGGGCTTTAACATGATTAAGAAAGTTGCAGTATGGAATCACGAATTAATTAAGGTAAGTAAATATTAATTTAACTATACATTTTGGGTCGCTTTATTGTAAATATAGTATACATATATGTTATATACGTATATTTATATGAAAAAAAAAAAATATGAAATTTGAAGTTGTTATATTTACAAGTTCGGACGAGTTAACAATGGACGTACGGGTTGGTGGAGGCTGTTCGTGTAAATACGTGATTCGGTATGCACGCGGCGTCATACTTGTTGGTGACGACCGCGACACACGCCAAAATCGCGGCAACACGTCCTCACTAATTGCCCTCTAATGGGTAGAACGACCGTTCAGTTTTCGTTACTTTCTGTGATTTAATTCTCGGGACAAATCGACATACAAATCACATGGCTCCGTTTAACGACTCGCTTATCTAAACGAAGTACAAGATTAATAAAACTATAATACTAACCAATCAAATTAGAATCCAACTGTGTCACAACATCAACGTTTTGATTTTTCTTTTTAGAGAAATAAGAGTACCAATAATGTTAATTGCTGTTTATTACTATTTACAATCACTTAAGTAAAGTAGTAAATTGATAATAGGTAGTGTATATTGATTTGGACACGCCAGAGCGTAGAACGATTCTACGAGGGTGGTTTGATAAGTCAGTGACTTTTAAACGAAAACAACAGCTTTTCGATAAAAAATAATGTTATTTTTCTACATAATCTCCTTTTAGCTTGATACATTTAGTCCATTGTGTTTCTAATTTTTTTATTCCTTCTAAAAATAAGATTTCTCAAGACCCTCAAAATAAGCATTTGTTTCCACGATGACTTCTTCATTCGATCCAAATCTTTTATCGTCCAATTATTTCTTCAGGTTTGGAAATATTAAATAGTCAGAGGGGGCTAAATCCGGATAATAAGGTGGATGGCGTAGCAGTTCGTAGCCCAATTGAGGAAATTTTTCCATTGTAACTACACACGTACGAGTATGCACACGTGCATTGTCCTAATGGAACAACACTTCTTTCTTGGCTAAATGCGGTCATTTCTGCTTCAAAACAGTTTCAAATCTGTCCAGCAGCTGCAGCTATGAATAATATTTGCCGTTGATCGTCGATCGTTTTACCTTTTTCAAGGTAATCAATATGAATTACATCGCGCACCACCGCGTGAATCCCAGAAAGTTGTGGCTATGACTTTGTTAGCTGACAGACCCACATTAGCCTACTTCGATGCTTGGTCTCTGGTCTCTGGTGTGGCGTGATGGATCCATGTGTCACGGTAACGAAACGAAGCAAAAACTCGTTTGAATTGCGGCTGTACATCTCCAAACACTCCATTGAACTTGTCACACAGTAGTGTTTATAGTCGATCGTGAGCAATCACAACACCCATTGTGCCGATAGCTTTTCAGTTTTTTCATGTCCACATATTCATGCAAAATGTGATGCACTCGCTCAGTTGAGATGCCTACAAACCTACAGCCTCAGCCTACTGAAACACTATCAACCTTCGATCATCTAATATCATTCCAAGGATTTGATTTTGTCAACGATTTCTGGCGTAACGACTTCTTTTGGGCGACCTGAACGTCACTTGTATTGGTGCGGCCACAACGAAACTATTAACTTATATATTATTACTTAACCATTGAAATCGACGGTGCAGCGGTGCAGAATCCCCATAGTATTTTTTGCGCAAAAAGTAATGCTTAATCAGCACACGAAATTCACTTTTTTCCATTATTGTGGAAATTAACGAGGTTGGCTGCTTCCTGTGGCTATCAAACATATAGAGGTCTACCGACAGATAGCACTTAATTAAAACAGCGTTGCCATTACAGTTTCTACGCGGGAAATTCAAAAAATCACGGACTTATCAAACCACCCTCCAAACGCCACCTGTATACTGATTACATTTAGCACCTGTGTGTGGTGATTAGATACTCTTATTAGCGCCTGTGTGGTGCAGATATTTTACATGCTACCCGATTGGTATAATTTTATAATGAATTAATCCACGTTGAAACGTAATCATTTTTTGCTCATTTCAATTGAAAATAAAAGTTTAGATTTTTGAAACATTTGGATTATAATATGTACTTGAAGGGTTAATATATCTATTGTGGTTTGGTGAATTCCCCGGTGAATTTCCATATACCCTTTTTCTTTCACGCAAAACAGTATCTTTGGTCCTTGTTTCATGTCCTAACGTTGAATGTCTGCCCGCTAAACGTTTTGATTCGGGCTGCTATGCGATGAGCCATGGTGTAAGTTAGAGTATCTTGATTAAATTGGCTGTAGCCAGGTAACAATGAGAATTCGACTTTAAATTGATTTGAATAATTTTTACTCCGGGGGTTGCTTTCTATGTGATATTGAGACAGATTGTCGTGTAATTGTTGCACACAAGTATTTACTGAGAAAAAGATAACCTCTAAGGTCAAATTGCTCATACGTAGCAATCTTTAAAGGAACATAACTTAGCACTTGTTATATAATGAATGGAAAAATAAAGTTTTTATATTTACCTATACTTACATATTGTAGAATTTGTAAGTACGTATAGCAAAACATATAACGAGCACTCAACAGACCGCAAAGCTTCTTCGTTATATGCAAGTACCTAAACGTAACAAATGATCGTACCAGCATTAACGATAATACATAACATATGTACTTATACATACACACATATCTCATATTTGTGTGATGGCCATGACGGCTATAAAATTTCTTTGTTTAAGAAAAATAATCTGCTGCTTTATTTCTGCACACGTTCCGTACTTCGTACATTTTTAATTGAATCTTTTTTTATTTACACCATTGCAGAATTCGGATCGTGAAATATTCATTTAGTTGTTAATGTAATACGATAACAAGAAGAAACTATTGAAGTAGCAACTTGTCTGCTTTATAAACTATTATAGTTGGAGAGTAAATAAACTAACAAACGAATGGTTATTTTGATAGAAAATCATCGTCTTTAAATTAAAAAAATGATTAGTTGGTACTACTAAAGATATTATGTTTTCAAGCCACTCAATACTTCGCAAACTAACTGAATTGTATAAAAAATAATATGATATTGATATATATTCCTGCATGTGAACCATTCTTCTTTTTGCGTGATTTGTTTTCATCAGCTACTAATTTTGGCGCGCGCGCAGTTCCTCCGACCTACACTATGGTTCAAAGCCGGAGGGCAAAGCGGAAGGCTCTCGTCAGTTTAATTTTAGAAATAATCGGAATAAATGGGTAGAGGTTGAAGAGAAACAATTGATGAGTCAGACGAACTGAAGACAGAAGAGAAGTGAAAGATTATTTTTGGTTTATTACTGCCCCAGCATTTGCCTGAATGATCCATTGAAACCACAGAAATACTTGAACCAGGACAGGCAGACCAACAATCGAGCCGATGACCTCCCGAATTTGAGGTATGATATAGACAGCTAGACCACACTGCTCAGTAACCTAACCTTGAAGGAATGCCTAACACGTAGGGAGCTGACGTCATTCGCACATGACGCTATTATCAGGGGCGTACTAAGGACGCTAAGTTTGTGGAAACAGCAGTATATAAACATACAAAACTGGTGATTTACAATTTTCAACATGAAAAACAAAAAAAACACTTTGAAACTATTTACTTGTAATGCTGGTATAAAACTGAATAACCAGCAACTATTGTTAGTGATATTTTAACGTTATTTGTGAATTGCACAGCAAATTTTTCTTTCTAATGCAAATGAATTATTACCTTCCGTACTTCTTTAGAAACAACTTTATCCGCAGATATTTTAATAGTTATCAATAAGTAATTGTTAAATTATGTCTGAATGATCACTGCCGCTTATACTTGCATTTGCAACAATTAAAACCTCAAATGCTGTCATTTGCTTCAAAATAGTACACTATTTAAAATATTGACTATTTCAATTAAAATGGGTAATTTGAAACATAATATCCTCTAATTCCCTAAGCGTATAAGAAATATTTTGTGTTATTTCGGATTTATTAACTTATCGTTTGACTTTTTCTTTGTCGAAAGAGTATTTCATAAAAAGAAAAAGCGTTTAGCCGACTCCGAAATGACATTTAATCATTCTGTGATAAAAAGAATAAAACACAAATGTGGTCGTGTAAAATGAAGGCTAAAATGTCACTGCCTGTTAAAGATCCGTTGTTATTTTGCTTGTTCGATACAAAACTGTCAGTCGGTAGCATGATAGTGTGAAAATTTAATTTGTCGTTAAACAGTATCTGGAATGAGACAGTCAGTGGTAGTGAAATGACAGTGACATTTCAATTTAATCGTAGGTAAATGTTGCGGAGCCGTCGATGTGGTCAAGGGTGAAGTTGCACCCCCAATGCGACATCTGTTTGTACTCTGCTTAAAACGGCTAATTCCACCGTATATTTTTTACACGACAAAGTGCTTCATTTAACTTACAACCTTGTATGTACAAATTATTAATACGGCATAAAATAAATTGTACAAGCATATAAAATAATACGTGTATGAATTAGAGTTTTAATGCAGTGATTAGTCGCATCATAAACCGTATGTTATAAGGTAACCTCAAATGAATAGTTGAAGGGTATTAGAACAACGATTTTCCTGAAGAAATTAATAGTGCAGGATATATTATATTTTTTACTACTTAATTTTATAGATCTTGTGAGTATAATGCTTAAAAAATTCAGTGCACTAATCAAAGAAGTATGTAATTCAAACTATAACCGAACTAAAGTAGTGGTGACAAAATTGAGAACATTTTATTATTATTCGGCCATATTCCCCTTCGCAGTCCATCTGATCAGCTTTATGGCATGTCTGTTGCATATGTGCATCGGATAATATATGCAATTAGCGGTAACTGTCTAGATCTCTAGATAAAGGTACCCACAGTCCTTGTACAACACTACAAAAATGGTTGGAGGAAAACGTGGACAGGAATAAGTAAAAAATGAAATATTAGAAAAGAAATTAACATAACCTAACCTAAGATAACATAACCTAATCTAAATTAAACTAACTTAACATAAGCTACTGTATCATTGTAAAACAAATTTGGAGTTATTTACGCTTAGAGCCCTAATTGCATAGTTCAGAAAGTATTTATAATGTTAGATTAGGTCAGAAATAGCTTAGGATACGTTATTTTATTAACTATTTTTCGATTTTTCACGTCCACCCTTCTACCCTCTTCTTCAATAATTTCTTTAGTGTTGTACAAAGAATGTGTATCCCTTCATCTAGAGATTTAGACAGTTACCAATAATTACATATATATATAAACTGTTACGACTCAGCACAGTCACCACTGTAGATGCCGTCAGCGAAGTTCGGCGAAACGTCTGGAAGAATCAAATTCCACGGACCACGGCCAAAAAGCCCGGAATACAACACCACATCGATTGACTATATAAAATATATATCATATTTACGTTGAAAAAATTATGTATTTATAATGCCTTATTAATTACTGTTAAATAAATGCCATAAAACATCAATAAAGTATTTTCCTTTCTCATTAGAATAATTTCTACCTATCATGTTAGGTGTTAGTGGCACAATCGGTTGTACCTTTTCAAAGACCCTTTTTGGTCAGTGGCAAGATCGGTTGTACCTTTTTTGGTCAGGAATAAATTGGTGGCAACTTGGGCTACGCCCACTTAAGTACTAGTGTGATTTTGTGTGGGTTAGTTGTACAAATTACTTTTACGTTTTCCTTAATTTTTCTTCAATAAATCATTTAAGTTTCTATACTTGTACACTTAAAACTAGTAATAGAATGAAGTTAAACATAACAACCTAGCCAAAGCAAGAAGTATCTCGAACGAGTAATAGAAAAAAGGCAAAATGACAACCATGAAATCCCTTTTCGAATTTAACGTACCGACTTTTTTCCATTACAAAAAGGCCTCTGATTTAAAAGAGGGGTTTCTGCGTGTTATGATTGTGTTAAATAACTGAGTTATTCATCTAAGTATAATCCTGTGTCAGTTGGTTGCGTTTCGCTTAGAAAACGGATCATCGAAAATCTGAATTGTTAATATAGACCAGGATAGGACCAAATTTTATTTAAATGCATGAAAATACGTGACAGCACATATTCCATGAATTAACTACACCTAAATATTAATGTCGGTCTAGTCAGTGTTTTTTTTTATTTAACAATATCATGTTTATGTTTATGTTTCATTGTGATTTACTGTCACTGGTCGATAATAAAAACCGTGACTTGAAATAATACCATAAAAAGAAATTGTACAGGTGTTTAGCCGATGTAACTAGATAGAATTAAAATATAACAACATTATCTTAAAATACGTCGATCTTTCCCATCGATTTTTATTTAAAAAATATATTTAAATATATCTTACCGGAAAAATACTAAGTACTACTGTTACTTTTATTGTTTGGTATTTCATTGAAAGTATTATTTATCCATTGTAGGCACTATTGCTATTTATTATAATATTAAATACATTTGAAAAGTTATTTCCATTTCACATTTTAATTAGGTAAAATAAAAACTATTTATCTTTTTATATTCCTACGACAATCAAATAGTTTTAATAATTGCAGAATTTGAAATTGTTTACTGCCCGTAATACGATATTAAATAAGATATGTTTTTCTACTCTTGATATACTAACGTCTGGATAATCCAAAGAACGCCCCAATGATTCGAACAATTTAATTGTGTAAATCATACTCATAAACTCATAATCCGCACTTCTGTCTTCGGTAATCCGGAATACTATTACAATATAGTACGTTGGCACCTGTTGGCAAATCGAAAATAGTGTTTTTGTAGGTCACAGTTACATCGAACTAAACGAGCGGCGGGGTCTGCTGCTCTAGATCATTGTTTAACATTAGGGAGATCACCGGATCGAATCGGCGTCCGGCTGCTCTGGTCCAAGTTTTCTGTGGTTTCCTTAGATCACTTAGGCTAATGCAGGCTAAAGGGGCCCTTACGCCCTACCCTCCGGCTTTGCACTACAGTGCAGGTCGGAGGGACTGCCCGCCCACCAGCACAAGCAGCTGGTGGAAATGAAACACACAAAAATAGTTTTTTTTTAATTAAAACAGAGTGCGGGACGACTGATGACATGGCTCACGCGTGCGTGGTTCGATTAGTGACGAGCATTTCGCGAGTATCGTGTATGTGTGGTCATGAGTGGTATGAAATGAAAGTAAGGTACATATGTTAAAGACAGAAAAATCATTGACTGACATGTATTGAGAAACTTTATTTAGTACCTATAAATAAGTATTTACTATTAAAACTTAAGAAATTATCACTGATTTGGTAATGGTTATGATTACAGATTTCATTATTATGAAATAGATAGTCCAAATCTTTAGGTAATCCTGACAGGATCTATATGTAATTTCAAGCTGATTGTGAGTTCTATGTTTATATAGAAAAGCAATTTTTACGTGATTCGTGGCCAAACAAAAATAATTTTAAAGCTTTCTATTATATTATATATATATATATATAATATAATATAATAGAAAGCTTTAATATATATATATATATATATATAGATGTACAGCTTATTCTTTTAAAATAGGCAAACAGAGCATTATTCAAAAACAAGTATTACATGAATGACAAATTAAAAATTTCATCAAATCTATAGTTTAAAACGAATTACCTGAACGATAGGTTCCTCTAAGCGCAATTCTGTATCCGCGCCTGACAATGTAAACACGAGACATGTTTTTAAAGTAAGTACCGTTTTGAAATTAATAAAAAACGTGCAAAGATATCTTAATAATTTTATTTTTGCATGAAAGCCTGTACCTTAATCTATTTTTCTACATAATTTCCTTCAATATTAAGGAACTTGTCATAACCTTTGACCAGTTTTTGAATACCCTTCTCATAGAACTCTGCCTCTGCCGCCTGACTTGTTAACTGTTAACCACTGCATCACAACTGTTTTGACTTCGTCATCGTCTTGAAGACGCTGACCACCCAGATGTTCATTTAAGTGCAGGAACAAATGGTAGCTACTGGGCGCCAGATCAGGTCTGTACGGAGGATGATCTATCGAAGGCATCTTAAACACCCAGTAAACAACGTAAACAAGAGCGAACTAGACTCTAATGGCGTCAGTACGTAGGTGAGAGATGTAGGTACTCAGTGCGCATGCGCGGAATGCTGACTGCAGCGCTACGGCGGCAGAATTTCAAAACGGTACTTACAAAAACATGCCTCGTATTTACAGGAAGTATATCGCCTACTAATAGTAGTATGAAGGCTTTCACGACCGGCGTCAATAGAATTATGATAAATTACCGGGCTTTTGGGTCGTGGTATATAGGCTTTTTTCTTGCCTGACGTTTCGTCAGCGGCTGTAGCTGACATCTTCAGAAGCGTTTTTGGAATGGTCGTTACAACAGCTTTCGATCTCAAAAACGTCTAATGTCATATGTGACAGCTATCGCGTCTGTATCAATATTTATATTACTCGCTCGAGGGGCAAGAAAAAAGCCTATAGACCACCAGTTATCATAATTCTATATCGCCATCTTTTAATATTTACATCTGACAGTGGTATTTCATCAGTTTGACAAAGGCGTTAAGAAGATATCTACTTCACAAACTGAATCTACGGCGCAGCTTATATTACGTAATAAGCACGTAAACCAAATTAATAAATAATGTACTGGATATCGTATCCTGATAAGAACTAATACATTCGAAATCGCGATCCAAAAATTCATACCGTTCATAATATTTACGTTTATAGATACAATGCAACATCATTGAGCTGTGGTATAAAAAATAAAATCCAGCCCTGTTAATATATTCCGACTAAGTAGACAAACCGGGTGACAAAACTTCGAGAATTATCATTCGTAACAAAAATGCATAGCTAACTAACCGCAGGAACGAGGCTCTGTGGCACCCGTTTAACGAAACTTCTCCGCATTCAATTAAAAACGAGCAAACATTAATTTTATGTCATTTTCGCTCGAAAACGTCTGCAATTGATTGCTACTGCAAAAACTATATATGTCTAAAACATTAATAAAGGTCGATATGCTTTTTTAGGCTTAATTTTTTATAACAGCGATATATTGATATGTAAAGGTAAATCCAAATAATAATTCCGTTTTTTGGCAATCAGTTTTTTGGTTACACACTTGATAACAATAGAATAACTACTTTAAACTACATTCAAATATATTCATTCGTTTTGTGATGAACTGTGTTGTGTGAACAAGCAAATTGAGTAGGTCTGCTGCAAAATATATTTTTTAAAATATTGTTTTATTATCTAAAAATGATTAAATTTGTAATACTGTCTTGTTCTTGATTATTCATGTATACGTGATCTTTATTTATTGTAAATCTTACCCCAATAAATCTTGACCTCGTCTTTGTATATACAATGTATCAATACTTTAAATATAAATAATCGATACATATAAATAAAATTGGAGTGTCTGTTTGTAATACTAAAATAACAAATAACCACTTTTTACTAAACGCATATGGATGTATACACGGTACATGCACCAAAATAACATTTTTTTAATTTTTGTCTGTCTGTCTGTTTGTTCCGGCTAGTCTCTGAAACGGCTGGACCGATTTTGACAAGACTTTCACTGGCAGACATCTAATGTAATGAGGAGTAACTTAGGCTACTTTTATTTTAGAAATTAATTATTATTATTAATAAATAGTCATTGCCAAATCAGAACTGACCATTTTAGGAGCCCACTTCAACACAACAATTTCTAACTTTACATATGTAGCCAATGTTACAACAGCCGTAATATTTCACTCACCTATTTGGGGTCATATAACGACCGCTCTATTATGAGTACGACACTGCTACCCTAGGAAACCGTAGCTTAATTAAGAAAGCTCGACAATTGTTTAGTTAACAGTTTGTGATTATCAAGAGTAACAAAGCCTTATTGATTTTGACCTTTTAGCATAACCAAAACCAAAAAATTATTTAATATGCAGTTTCACAAAAATGCACCTTTCAATATTTAAGTTATATTATAAATGGAAACTGTAACACCAAAACCGATTTTACTTATCAATGATAACCAGTTTGTCTATATCATGTCCTAAAGTCTAATAAAAAGTACAAGCACCTCATGTTTATCGTATCTAATGAATCTATTTGATTTTGTTTGTTCTGCTGGTACTTATAATAAAATTTCAATATCTATAATATCTGTAATTTCGTGTTCTTTCTTAGATTTTTATTAATTTTAATGAATCTGTCCAGTCTTAGTATTCCTGCATAGATTAATAGGGATTAAAGAGGTTAAACCTTTATGTTTCAATGTTAAAATATATAATTTCGATTTTTATTGCATTTTAAATTGTTCATGTCTTCAATTGCAAGAGAGCATAGCTTACGATTAATATTTCAAACTCAAGTAATGTAATGAATGTTAGTTATAACGCTATACGTATACTATCGTTTAAGAAACTAGTAATTAATCCATATCACTCGTCCAATTTAACCTAATGAGCCTAAGAATATTATAATGAAACGTACGAAGCAGGTGATAGTTATCCTTCCTGTTCCGAATTATTGTAATGAACACATGGACTGAATAGATGGCGCTAGTTTTATTGCATTCGCCTCTTTTTCAGTTAGAACTAACCTTCAAAAGACAGCTGTTAAAATTTCATGATATTCTATTCATTAGTTTGTGGGTTATTGTGCTGACGCTAGAGAGTGACGCTACTTTTGTTATTTTCAAAACAATAGATCAAAAACAATTTCGTGTTTTAATTTTACACTGCTTTTTGATGGGAAAAAATACCGGTCAAGCGAAGCAATGGCTTGAAAAGTGGAAAGTGTTATGGAGACCCCGCTACATAGGAAACAACCGAAACAAAATAAAACGCGGGTTTGTTGACTTCAAACGTGGTCGTAGAGACTGATGATGTAGAACGCAGTGGACGTACAAATGAGGCAGAACCAGAAACATCAGAAAACATCAAAAAAATCCACAAAATCGTTTTGAATGATCGAAAAGTGAAATTTCGTGAGTTAACTGTCATCGTAAAGATATCAATAGAACGTGTTGGCTTTATATTGATATTGCATGAGTATTTGACTATGTGAAAGCTCTGTTCCACTTGGATTCCGCGTTTGCTCACTGACCAAAAATAAGAGCGTGTTGATGTGTTGATTCTGAGCAGTGTTTGGCCAGTGTTTGGTTTAAACGTAACAAACCGGAATTTTGCGTGATATGTGACAATAGATGGAATATGGATCCATCATCCATCAGTTCACTTCGAAATCAAAAACGATCGTCAACTGAGTGGACACCAACTCGTCCAAACCGTCCGAAGGCACAACAACAACAATCGGCTCGAAAAGTCATGGCCTCGGTATTTTGGGATGTGCGTGGTATAATATTCATCGACTATCTTGAGAAGGAAAATACCGAAATACCGTCAACATTGAATTGTAGTAATTGTATAGTGTTATTAGCGTTATTGGAGCGTTTGAAAGCCCAAAATTGAAATTGTAATGACACGACCGCTTTATTAATACCCCAAATTAAGAAAAAAATTCTGTTTCATCAAGACAACGCACCGTACCACAAGTCAATCAAACAATAAAACATGAATTGAACTTCGAATTGCTCCCACATCCACCGTATTCTCCAGATTTGGCTCCCAGCGACTACTGGTTGTTCGCAGACTTAAAAAAACGATACTCGCCGGCAATAAACTCCGCTCGAATGAAGACGTTATCGCTTTATCGCTGAAGCTGAGGCCTATTTTGAGGTAAAAGCAAAAGATGAATTGTTCTACAAAAGTGGTATTACAATGTTAGAGCGGCGCTGGAATGATTGTGTTGCTCTTGATTGAGATTACGTTGATGAATAAAGCCAATTTTGAACAAAAAGAAAAACGTGTTTTCTTTGTTAGGCCCGGGACTTTTCAGCCCATGTGTTATATAAATGTGATTGTAATTATATAAATGTGAACTAGATATATGTTTTCGTATTTTTTTTAAACTAAATATAATGGTCTTTGGGAATTAAAAGGCGAGCAGTGTCTTATCATACTTTCAATTTTTTCGCTCCAGAGCTCAGGCAATTGATTACGACGGTAAAGGCGGCAAAGACAGCCGTCTGAAGCGTAGAGAAGGCACTTAACGTAATCTAGAGGCATACTCTCAGTTTTAAAAAGCGGCTAACACGTAATAATGAGAAAATAGGGTGACGAGGGCGCCTGCTTGATAATCGACGGGGCAACACAAACGCGTGCATATCCCAAAGAACATTCTAGAAACGAATAAAAAGGAAACAGCGGCGGAGAACACGGCAGTTTTCATGTACAGAAATGTAATTCAGGTTCATCTTACTATTACTATACATTTACTACAGTATTTATTCAAAATCAATTCTAGTAACCATAAGACACGAAGTTCGTATATTTCTTGTCGGTTTCATTCATGCAAATAAATAAGATGTTAATTATTATTTAAAGAAACTCTGACTATTCATTTCAACTTAACTCATAAATATTTATTTATTACTACCATGTGACTAACTGTAAAGAAAAAAACATTAAATCCCTTCCCTTATTTTATTGTACCACAACAAAATAATATATTTAATACCATTATACTATATTTTAGACATATCACATACTAATACGTGATCGTCGAAGAATGTAAAGAGTTTATATAATTTTATAGATATAAAAATCGTTGGTAGATATTCCCCTTAAGGCAGATAAAAAAGTAAAAAAAGTATTGCATAAGCATGGGATCGAACGCGGTCTGCCAAAGTGACAGACGAACATCCTACATGTTAAGAAGCTCAGGGTAGATCCGAACGCATCCGAATGCGTACGTATGTAGGTCTTTGGTAAAAAGTTAAGGATAATTTCTTAATATGAAAGCAGATTGTTAGAATTTTGACCACGATCTTTTATTTAGACTCTTGACCAGGTGGAGGTTCTTTTAGTTCTTTAGTTCTAAGTCAACGAGAATAACCTACGAGTTATAATAATTCTGTTGCGTAAGTTGACGTTTCCATTAAGTCCAAAGTATTTGACCAACTAGATATTCACAAATTTTATGTATTACCATTAATTTGAGACATATGTATACACAAAACGTCGCCCCAACTAGGTGACGGAATGTGTCAAAATCGATATGCAGAATTGGTAAACTTAAATTAAATAGGGCAAGGCAAATTGTCCGTTTAAGGTAGATACCTTCATTTTAGACGACCAGTATAATAGTAAAAATCAAAAATAAAATGTTATTGCAGCACAAACACATTACAAAAATGCCACGTGACAAAAAAAATAGGTGACTGTATAAACCGACAATTTATTTTTAACAAAATTACTTACATATTTAATTACTATTTTTGACTTTACTTACTTATCATTCTTACTTGTTGAATCTGACCGCTGTCGATAATGCATAGCACTTACTTCTTAACCATGGCGTTGCTCTATACCGTAACCGTCGGCGAGCGTTTAGCCACAGTCACTACCACATCCTATTTATGACCTTACAATGACCTAATCAGAACACATATTGACGACAACATCTTCGATATCGAATGTAAGCCATTTAGTTAGTTCATCGTTTCAACAATAAGTTATTATATTGATTATGTTCACATTATATTAAATATAAGTTATTATTATCAATTATTCTTTCTTTATGTATAAGAGACTTCCCCAAAGCAACAGGATCGCATGCCAGGCTGGACCCCTCCTAACGTAAATAATTTTGTCAACTTATAAATAAATTTCCGTTGTTTAGAAACGTGACACCACACTTTAATATTGATTAGTAATTGTTATTGTTTATTTAAAAGTTAATTATTATTGGAAATTAAAAACATTTTCTTTTCTGAAGTCTAAAATTTTTATAATATTCGCGTTATGTCACACAATGAAGAGGGGTGAGTCAGGACAGACGGGAAGGGGTCTAAACTGATGAATCTTGTCTTACGTAATTTATGGACAGCCCCTAATCGTATAAGTTAGTGTTATCGCTGTTTAACATACGAATAATCTAATACTAACCAAAAATAACTTGATGATGTTTAACTTGACAGAACTGCATGTAATTAATAAATAAATACACTTATTGTTTATTCGTGACATTAGTGTTGATATTGTTTTCTTAAATGACAAACGTCTTAGTGGCGCCACTGGCAAGCAAAGGCATCGCGATGGCTACTTTAATGAATGCTCCGTTACTTCCAACCGCAAAATGATACCCGACTTTGTGTAATTATATTGTATCTTCAAGAGGGTAGCTGCCTATCTTTCATGCTTTATGAGTCTCTTAAAGAAGCAGACTTTCGAATTAAAATAAGGGTTGCTGTTATCTAGGCATCTTAACAATTCAATTTTAAAGAAGCATTCGTTTGTTTCTTTTCATTCTTTCTCTGCTTGTTTGAACTACATAGATAGTAAACTCAACCCAACCATTGTTTTTCTCAATTTTCCAGGTGGCAAAAGAATTATAATTACATACAGCATTTTTCCAATTCCTACATTTACATCTATATGGTCTTTAGTTTCTTTGTTTTCGAATTTATGTTCGACGTCTCCCAAAAATTTATTAAAATATATTTTAAAAAATAATAACATGTGCCACAAGTCACGTTTAACGATATTGACAATATTACTGTTCATTTTACCAATTGCAGTACATATTGCTTTTGTTTCTAAAAATTGGAACTTAGGACTTTATTAATGAAGATATATAACTCTAAAAATGGCAGTTGAAAAGATCATTAAGATTCCTACGCATATACACCATTTCACACCATTAGGTAATATTCGTCCAAGTGGCAAAAAGTCTAACAGTTTAAAAAAACTCTTATTATTTACATTTAAAATTTCAGTCGTCTTGGGATACGTGTCAATGACAATTATGGCTATTTGTTCAATAACCCAACATACCCGCCCTGCAATATCCAACTGATTTTTATCAATAATTACATATCGCCAAAAAAAGGCAGACAATTGTTTTTTTTAATTAAAACAAGAGCGCCGACACGACGTCTCAATACAGTTTTGACACCGTCCCAGTATCCAGTGTAATCACATCCATAATGCGCTAGCCGTATTTCAAATTGACTCTATATTCATCTTGTGACTTATAAGATGAGACGGACTTATAAAGACAGAAAAAAAAGTGAAAAATTGTCTGTGGAATATTACTGTCCCAGCATTTGACTAAGTGATATAAAGGAAACCACAGAAAACTTGATTACCTAGCGGCGTGGTCTAGTGCTCTAGATCATTGCTTAACATTCGAGAGATCACGAGTTCGAACCCGGATCCGGCTGCCCTGGTCCAAGTTTTCTGTGGTTTCCTAGGATCATTTATGCAAATTCTGAAGCAGCAATATTCCACAGATAATCTTTCACTTCTCTTCTGTCTTCATTTCGTCCGTCTCATCTTTCTCTCCCTAAAAACACCACCCACCCATTCCCACAATTCCTGAAAGGAGGATGAAGAGGGCCTCACGCCCTACCCTCCGGCTTTGCACAACAGTGTAGGTCGGAGGGACTGCCCGCCCACCAGCACGAGTAGCTGGTAGGAATGAAATACAAAAAAGTTTTTTTTTTCTAGATATTTGCCTTATTCCATTACGGTGAATATTTCTTTCTTTTAAAATTTAATTCTTTAATCCAGTGTTACTAATGCATTATAACCATATTTACAAAAATAAAATAAAAACAAGTAAGAGAATGAAAATTCCCACTGTGCGAAAGGCAAACTAAGATTGGAAAATCACCAAAAATTCTTGGGAATTCTTATATATATATGCAATGTAAGTTGAAATAATTGTAAGAATAATTTCTAATAAACAGCTGAAACATTAAAATCACGTATTTTATTTTAATTTTACAAAGTTAACGCTGAAAAATATCCAAATGTGTCAATCTTTTTAAAAATAAAGGCTAATAAAGAAAATATCTTTTTATTAAAAATTATGTCATTCCATAAAAATATTAATAGCAGGATACAGAAGACAGAGAAATGGAATTTGCACTGTTAGAATAATCAATACCAATAACAACCAATCGCGGCATTAACGTTTTTAATTTCGATTGTCATTAATTGTGGGTGAGAATCATTCTTCAGCTTCGGTCCCTTTGTTCAGCCCCAGATAGATTGCTGCCGACCCGAAATGAAAGTAATATATCCCGGAGAGGAAAACCATTAAACCGTAAAAATTCTTAGCACTTGTGGTGCTATTTGTATGCAATATCACACCAACTTGCTTTCAATTTTACGATTCTAAAACAGCCGTTATTCTTTTTTACGTTTGTATTTACATCAGACACAAGTGGAAATATTGTTTGCACCCTGTAAACACAAAATGTATAGAGTGTTCTAAATACTCGAAAAGTATTGGTACATAAGTAAAAGAGTTGGAACGAAAAGGAATTGAAAAATTGATCTTTATACTGAATCAATAATGTATAACAGTGTTCTAGCACAGGTGTTCTGCAGTACTTTCGTTGTCCAGGATGTTATCGTTTAATCAAAATTTTTAATTAAAAATCTCCAATTTTGACGTATTCCATATGAAACTGGACAATTAAATTTAAACAATCAAAAGTTTGACGTTTGAAGTACTATTTGAGTTATCGAAATATGTGGTGTAATATTAACAACAGTTTTTTGTACCAAATAAATAATTATTAATATATGTAAAATATTTTACCATATATTGTGTTTTTATATTAAAATAAAACGGAAAAGTTTCAACGAAAGAATTTATTCACGCCAACGGACAATTTTCAAAGAGTACATAAAAATTATTACTAAAATTAAAATTGTATAGTAACCTGTATATATAGGGTTGAAGACAGGGAAATTGCAATAAGTTGTTGACGTAGAAGTATTCAGTTAAAACCAATTACAAATTACACAAAAGTAAGGGTGAATTATTAGTTTCTAACTCTAACTGGTTATTTACAAGTAATTTATTTTTATTAAACGCTATTTTGATTTCCAGGTTTTCTAATAGGGTTATTTTTTTACTTTTTGTACAATTGTGTAATAATTTTGTGTTTTTTTCATCTAAATAACGGCTATTGTTTATACAGTGTTCCGAAAAAACAGTTGACTCAATATTATATTTAATTGATGTTTTTTGTTCAATTAATCGATTTTTTAAAGCTCGGCCTGTTTGCCCTATATATATATATAGCCTCACAACTATCGCAATATAATTCATATATGCCGTTTTTTGAAAATTTAGCTAGTTTTTGTTTATTATTGACTAAGAGAGATTTAAGGTTCCTTTTATTGACTTCTATCACTTTTGTATTGTAAAACTTTCCAGTTTCATTTTAATATATTAACAATGGTTCATCACAAATTCACCTTAGACAGTTTAAATATTATTGTGTTTTTATTTAAATAACTACATTTCTGTGGAAACTCGGGAGTGAATACGAAAGGAAAAACTTAAAAACTTTTTGTGTTTCATTCCCACCAGCTACTCATGCTGGTGGGCGGGTAGTCCCTCCAATCTAAACTGTAGTACAAAGCCGGAGGGTAGGGCGTAAAGCCCTCTTCAGCCACCTTTTAGGAATCGTGGGACTGGGTGGGTGGTGAGGTTAGGGAGAGAAAAATGAGACGGACGAAATGAAGACAGAAGTGAAAAGTTATCTGTGGAATATTACTGCCCCAGCATTTGCCTAAGTGATCCAAGGAAACCACAGAAAACTTGGACCAGAGCAGCCAGACCCGTGTTTCAACCGGTGACCTCCCGAATGCTAAGCAATGATCTAGAGCACTAGACCACGCCGCTCGGTTCATATATACGAAAGGATGAATGTTAAGAGATACCTACAGGTTTATTTAAGGTTAGGTTTCTATTAGTTTCTTTAATTTGATAATAAATACTAAAATACTTAAGTACTTACATTATTACCACATATGGGTAAATAAATTCGTCTACATTTTACAAAAGTCCTCACATTTGTTGAATATTATGACAAATTATCCCATTAAACATGAATTTATAAGATAGCAAGTAAGTGATACCTATCTTATGGTAATTATTAATTCTAGCAAAACTATATTAGATGAAGAAAGTTCATGATATAAATGGATTTATTTAATTTAGTAACATCTATTTCATTTATTATTCAACTCGATATTAATTATAACGGAAACTATAATAATAATTTTAAATTCGCTCTAGAAAAACGTCAAAATCTTTGATTTTAACAAATTTCTAATAATAAATTATTTATAAAGTGCTAAATATGTATTACTGATAATTCAGCAAAACGTATATTTGTTATAATCAAAGTCCTATAATACTTGTAATCGGTTAACTATTACATATAGTAGCCGTAGTTCAATGCTGTTTAGAAGTAACTAAAGAGGTATTTTGGCTAAACATTGTAATGGCTACAAAATAAGCAGGCACCCCTAAGACTTAGATACCAGTTTGTTTGTGTGAAGTGCTATGCACCAAGAGCTACGTTTATATTAAGAATGGAGTAGGTTTTTCTAATTACCTTGTCTAAAATGCTATACACCGCTGATATGTACTAATATGCACCACCGATATCGGTACCATCTAAATTTGAACGGCGAATCAACTACTTGATATTACACGTATAGCCAATAAATAATAAAAAATAGAGAAACGCAATATATGGATTTTAGAAAATTGGTATTTAAAACGATTGATGTACCTTCAATGAAGAAATAATTAAAAAGAGAGTCACGTTAATTATTACTAAAACTATTTTAAGCGGGCACATGTTTCGCCCACTTCTAATGTGAGCATTATCAACGCGAGATAATGTTACCATATCACGTAACGCACATTACAATGTGCACAGGCTAACAACGTGTTTCATTTTTTATTAGTTTTGTTATTGAATTTAATTTAATTTAATTAAAAGCTGTTCTTATTTATTTTTTATTTTTTCATTAGATTGTTTAAGACAGCTAGTAGATTAAAAAGCTTCGTAACACAAAATAAGGAGAAGGGGCGTCACATGGTAGACTGATTAAAAAAAATACAGAAAACGCGTTACATGGTTTATAGATGAACCCTAATTTAAAATTTAATCAGGAATAACCTTTACAACCATAATTTAACCTTCAAGAAGTGAAAATAAAATGCAAAGAATTCCTAGGTCACGGGTTCGAATCCCGGCAAGGGCGTGACAGCAGTAACAAAATTTTCCTCATTAATATAAGATAATAATAATGTACATTGATTCCGACGTTCTGTAACTTAGTAAGTACGTTCGTTGTTATTATTGGTGTCACCTCTCATAGCTTAGTGGCAACAGCATTGGCGCGTAAAGCCAAAGATCCCGGGTTCGAGCCCCTGCGAAGGCGTCACAGCAATAACAAATTTTTCTTCATTTATATCAGGTAATTTGTAGTGGGTACAAATTAATTCAATATTTAATATCGTATTAATGTATTTAGAATTCCTAGGAATCCCACTTTTGCTTATTGGCTGTAACATGTACATCTTTAAATGTAGTTATTTATAATTACTACATTAGGGCACTCCTATGATACTAAAGTATTACCGGTTCTGCGTAATACGAAGAGAATTCTACAATTGTTCATGAAATTTTTGAATAATTCTGAGCACAACTAGCAAAAAATAGCAAACACAATTTAAGGGCGAAAAGCAGCGGCCCTTTTTTATTAAACAAATGTTCTGATGGCTTACTTCGATAGTTTCGGAAAAGTTCTAGAATTTCTGAAATAGTTCCGGCGTGTTGACAAACACTCGGTAAAAATGAAAACTTCATACATAAATAATATTTAGGCTAATTTCTTGGTGAAACATCTTGTAATAATATAAGTTAATTATAAAAAGACACTTGGTATTGTTTCACTAATAACTAGTTATTATCTGTATTTAACTCTTTGATAATGTCTTCATAGCCGAAACATGTTAGAGTTTTTTTAAATAAAAATAGTGAAACAATACCAAGTGTCTTTTTATAATTAACTTATATTATTCATACATAAAGATATTGCTACGAAAAGCGAAAAGCACCAGGAAGTTATAATCGAAAATGTAAAATTAAAATTTTTGTTAATAACTATATCGAACTCGTATTACTGGAGGTAATATTAACCAAAAATTTGGAGGAGTTCCATGCTGAATTCTGGATAACGCTTGAAGAGTTCTAAATTATTGTTTTCAAACTTTCACCATTAACTGGAGAACTGCAATGGTTGTAGACAATTATAGGACGCTCATATTCGAGATAGTGGGAATCCAGAAATAAGTTGTCTATAAGGATTTCGAACAGTTTCAAGCGCAGTTATTAGTAGCGTAATCAAGAATTTTCATCGAGATTACAATTGTAGGGCTCTCTTTCTGGAGCTCATTGTAGAATGAGTACACGTTACTCAGAACTCAGTTTAGAACTCTTGCAAATCCGCACTAGTTTCACAATGAGCGCCCCATTATTGTCTCTAACAATTTTAATTTTGCCTTCTCAATGAAAATTCGTTAACCATTCTTCAAAATTATTTAGACGCTATCCAGAGCTCAGCTGGGAACTCTTGAAAACGCTTAATAGACAATTTATTTCCATATTCCTATCTCGAACATGACCGCCCTATAATTGTCCGTCCACAACAATTGTAATTCTGCAGTGATGGTAAAAATTTGTTAACAATAATTTGGAACTTCTTCAAATCTTCATTTAATATTAACTCCTAGATACCTATTACCAGTACGAATTCCCTATGTACGTTATTAATAACAATTTCAATTTTACATTTTTGATTAAAACTTAATTAACTAATTAAAGCATTAGAACATACGTTTAGTGAAAAGCGGCCGCTGTTCCCCGCCCTTAAATCGTATTTGTTATTTTCTGCTAGTTATGCACAAAACTATTTCATCAAAAACTTTAGAATTTTTGGTAATACTTCATTTATTACAAAAAAATAACGGTTATATCTTCACAAGTCACAAGGGCCTTCTATAAAATACATAAATTAGATGTTTTAATCCCTGCTTCTCCTTTTATCACATTGCATCACCCCCTAAATAATTATACGCCACAAAGCCTACCCCCTCCCCAATGAATGATTATTTTCATGATAATTAGTAATACAGTAAAAGTAAAATTATGTCTATAAAATGCAAGTTTATTTTGATTCAGTCAATTTAATTATGTATTTATTGTATAATAACACATAAATAAATAACTTTCATTTGTTGCTCATTGAACAGAATATTTATAAAGATAATTTTTTAATAAAAATTGATATTCACATGTTATTGTAAATAACCATTAATTTCAATCTGCAAACCATAACAACATAACATGCATATATGTATAAATATGTGTCATATACATTGGAAAATTAAAGTACCACAAACCGCCTGCAAACGCGACTTGTTAAAATTTCATCCCGGTTTAATTTCCTCCACATTACCAACATTACCGCAATATTGTGTAGAATTAGCAGCGGAGTTAAAACGTGTGAGCAGAAACATCCTGCGTTTTGTCTGCGGTTCAAACCGTCCGCAAACGGCAGAGGAATTATTCTATTTACTTATAGGTACTAATGTGTACCAGTGTACTCAGATGATAGAACGAAAATTCATTTTAACTACGTGGTTTTAAAGGGATACAAAATATTCGAAATTATTATTTTTTAATATAGAGAAAATTGTTTCTACTCTACCTAAATGTGGTTGCAATGTTGAACATTTTTGAAGAGTTTCTAGATTAAACATCGCAAGAAAATAATAATCAAATGCTTATTTTTGCTTATTATACAGGTATTTTACTAATAAAATTAGGACTGTAGAAGTAGAAAAAATAAAAATGGGACTAGATTAAAATTTATTTTTCAATAAATATGCGATTTCATGCTATCATCTTATAACTTCAATTCAACGTAATTAAAATAATTCGTCTATTCGTCTTCACAATTGTAAAAAAAGTTGGATATTCTTTTAAAGCGTGCAATTTTAAATAATAGAGTTCCTTTTATAATTATTAGTAATGAAAAATTTGAAGATATTTTAGTACTGGTAAATTTTAAAAACATTAATGCTATATTAATTATTAAATTAATTTGTATCCACTACAGATTACCTTATACAATGAGGAAAATTTTGTTACTGCTCTCACGCATTAATGTATTTAAAATTTACCCCTACTAAAAAATCTTCAAATATTTCATTATTAGTGATTAATAATAATATGCATTGATTCCGACGTTCTATGACAGTAAGTACGTTCATCGTTGTTACTGTTGTCACATCTCATAGCTTAGTGGCAAAAGTATTGGCGCGAAAAGCTAAAGATCCCAGGTTAGAGTCCCGGTAAGGGCGCGACAACAGTAACAATCTGTAGTGGGTATAAATTAATTCAATAATTAATATCGCAATAATGTACTTTTATAATTAGTTTAGCATTCAGCTAGTGATTAGTAAGCCAATATAAATAAATTAAGGTTAGAGCTAATGTAAAAATTGGAAACGAAAAACTAGAAAGAATCGCTAATTTTCGATATCTAAAAAATAAGCGGTAATGACAAAACAAAGGATATCGCAGGTAGCTTTTAATAAAGAGAAATCAGTTCTGTATTTTAGTACAGGAAAATAGGGATGTAAAATTTTCTCTATCGAAGCTATTTTTACGGAGAAAAACATGAGAAATATCTGATAATATCTGATAATATATATATATATATATATATATACTCATAAGTAGTCAAAAGACGCATAGAAACATTGTTCGTATACCGCTTGGTTGCCTCCACCCCCCTCGCTCCACTGCTTGTGTTTTGTCGGCACTTGGATGCAGGAGCAATGTTTGCATGCGATTTTTGATTACGTGTGAGTATTTAAAGAAACTAAGAAACCAGTGAGATATTCATTTCGTACTATGAATTTTGAACTATAATAATCTGTTCGAAAATTTGACATACGTTAATCGGGCGAGATAGTGTGGCCTACGCAAAATTACTTGTCACAATATTGCAATTACAATTGTGTAAAAAGTCCCACAGAATCCATCGTTGGCTCACCATTTTCTGGAAGGATGATCAAATAAACGTTAAATTATCGAAGTTATGAGATTTTGAAGACTGTTTTTCTGGATAAAAATAGCTTCGATCGAGACGATTAAAATTTCATTTTAAAGGTTTTGCAATTCTTCTTGATATTACGAGTACAGTTTTCGAAATAAATGCGATTAACGAGACAAGTCTACAACCAACAGCGAAAATGGATAGACCTCTGAAGAAGCTCGCCACTCGTGCTAGCGAAACGTTAAGACGCAATTCCAACCGACGACGGCCTGTACACCCGAAGAAGGACAACATCAGTAACGAGACAAAATTGCAAATTATAGTACTTAAACATTGTTTAAAACTATTGAAGTTTTTATTGTTTTTCTCTAGAATTTACATTACATAGTGGTATACTCGGATTGCTATTTAAATATTTGGGACTGCAAAATTTGTTCTGCATATAATACATTCATTATTAGTTGTGGCCCTACAAAAATATATACGTCGTAACCTGCCAGTATAAATAGCCGTTTCATGAAAAGTCTGATCTCATCCTGAAACGCTAGTAGGTACTGATTGAATAAATGAAACTACGCTAAAAAGATAAACATTTTTAGCAATATGCGATGGTGTACCAAAAATAAACGGGATTGCTTTTATAAAACTTTCCAACTATTTTTATTAGACTTCGATCATATACTATTCTTCTACATAGTCTCCTGCCCTAAAAATACATTTTTCCCATTGGATTGAGAGCTTTTTTATGCCATCATCGTAGAAACTCTTCGGACGTTCTTGCAACCTTTGGAGCACAAATGCTTCCACTGCGTCGTTCTCGTGGAAACGTTGGCTCAAAAAGATGGAAGTAACAAAGGGACAAATCGGGGCTATATGGCGGATGTTCCAGCGTTTCCCAGACTAATGCAACCAATTTCTGTCTTGTAACATTGGCCGTATGAGGCCAGGCGTTGTCATACAAAAGAATGGCATTTCTGACAGATTGCTTCTTCATTTTCCTTCGAAATGGTAATTTCGCGGCATCCAGTAGATCACAATATTACTGCGCATTAATTGTGCGTCGATCATGGAGAAAGTCAACGTAAAAAGCACCTTTCCGATCAAAAAACACTGTTTCGATCACACTTGTCCTTTAGCGGCGAGCATGGCTCTCGTTCTCGACCTTTTTACGGCTTGCAGAAAATTCCTTGTGACATGCAAACACCCGAGTTCTTGACAAGGTGTTGTCCCCGAACTGTCCCTGTAATCGCCGCAAAATTTCGGTTGGATTCACCTCCTTGGCTAAAGACTTAATAATAATCCATTGTTCCACGGAGACATGCACTTCTGCCTCGATCATTGTTTTTTTTATTACTAAAGCGACTCGATCGAATTGCGGTTAGTTCTCCGTTCTCCCTAGCGGTACAAGCCATCTTCGCATCTGCTGCAACCGGGTAACTGACCTCTCCGTAATTTAAAAAAAATCAGTCCCGTTTATATTTGATACACCCTCGTATGTTACGTCAGAATATATCGAAGCTAGAAAGACTAGATATATATTGCAGAATCAACATCCGAAATAAGATAAACTTGAAGATGCATTAGAACAAAAATACCCAGTAAAAAGCATAGTAAGCTATTAGGACAACGGCTGTTACGTGTTACAAAGTACAATCTTTTTTAATAGTTGCACTTATTCCTAATACATTGTTGTTTTTTATAAAAATGATCGACTGATGAAACAAATATTGATTTTGTACTAATTATGAATTAAGTAAAATTTAGGCTACCTTACATTTTAAAATTTGAGTTTGCTAATAATAAAATGTGTACCTTAAAATAACAAGACTTAAGATTTTCAAAAACTTTTATTAAACACAGTAGCAACTGTTTCGCCAAACATTCCTTCCACCCTTTTGGTTCGTTTTTTATACAATCGTATCTATCATATTACAGGCAGTATGTCGCCATCTATTGATGTTAACTGTTAGCTGTAGTATTTCATGTGTTTCACGACGCCTTATGAAAGTATCAAGTTGACAAACTGAATCCACGACGCAACTTATGTTACGTGATTGGCACATAAACCGAATTAATAAAGAACATACAAAATACCATAGTTAGCAGTAAATATCAATAGACAGCGACATATTGCCTGTAATACGATATTAAATCAACTTACTTTTACAGAACAACTTCGGTTTGTTCATTAATTTATCGGTGCAAGTTATGGTATGCTGATGAGATCTAATGAGACCGAAATCGCGATCCACATCCGGTAATTTCGATTAAACTAAACGTTCTTCTTTAATCATCGTATGTTATTTGTTGCTTCGTTTTAATTTACTTATTTTATTTGTCTTTTTAATATATGCTGCTACCCTGCATTGAGACGAATCTAAAGGCGAGTCATTGTTAGAATCCATTAAATCGTTATGGAATAAATAAAGAATTGGACATACATAACTATGAAATTTAAACCCTAAATTTAATTTACGCAGTAGAATAAAAATATTCTGTTATTATCTACACGCTCCATCGATAATTTAAAATGTGTTTGCATACGGAAACATATGGTGTGGGATCCAAAAGAAAACGTTTTTATCGTATTCAAAAGCACTTTATTGTTTAAATTTTCTTTAGTCCCAGTCAGGTAGATGAATGAATTCGAATAAATCGCTACTTTCAATTCCGTCTAGGCTATTTTATACGATAAGTTTATGAAAAAAAAAATGCTTATACTACCAGTAACAGTCCCTTTTTAATGATACTCCACATAATAAGATATATATGTATAGATACCTACAAGAGATTTTTTTTCTAAAATTGAAATTGGTTATTTTCATATTTTTTCCTAAATTTGTACCATAAAATCTTCCTTCATTCCAAATTTAAAAGAGCTAGCTCACCTGGAAGTGTCATAGAAATTGATAATCAATAATACTTTTATAAGAACATCAGCTTTCACGGCCGGAATTCATAGTAGAATGATGGTTCGGGCTTGTAGGCCGTGGTTGATGTGAACGGTTTCGTCCAGACGTTTCGTCGCTGCCGAGACTTCGAGGTATAATCTTCGCCCACGTAGTTAACACAGCACCCACTGAAGATGTCAGCCGCAGTTGCTGACGAAACGTCTGGACGAAACCGTTCACATCGACCACGGCCTACAAGCCCAAACCGTCATTCTACTAGTAATACTTTTGATGGACAAACAAACAAACCAATTTGAAAATCATGATTTTCATATTTTTTACTAAATTTATACGATAAGATCTTCCTTCAATCCAAGATCAACAAGAAGTGCCCTAAGCAGTGTATCTCAAATTATTTTGTTCCTCGATCCCCCCAAAAAATAGGCGTATAAAAAACATCTCAGAAGTGCGGTTAATTTAAATTCAAAAAGAGCTAATTACTTTTGTTGAATTACCTCGAAACACTCATTATTTTTATTAATAGCAGATTTATTTTTGGTATCAAAGAAAACTACGTAATAACTTTTCTTTGGTATATCTTTGGACAAAAATTCTGTACACTTGTATATGTACTGATATTAACTTAAATTTAACTGACAATGGATTTATTAAACATATTCTAAATTAAATTTAATATGACGGGTAAAATTTAGTTCCTGACGTTTCGCCTGCAGTTGCGGCAGGCATTCTCAAAGGTTGGCCGCTGCTGTTCGTTTTGTTCGTGGTCGTCGCTGCTCGTCGTTGGTAAGTACTTACCACGACCACTTCGAACGAGACGAACAGCAGCGACCACGGCCTATTAGCCCAGAAATTTGTTATGATATTGAAGACGCCGGCCGTGAAAGCCTACATTCAGTTATGACGGTTAAAACCTACTTATTTTGGCATAATAAATTTAAGCTGGGTATAATATCGTATAGAGGTCAATGAAGGTTTCATAACGGCTAATGAAAGCTCATCGGGGGATTCCTCAATAACTTTTTAAATATAAGAACATAGGCTTTCAATGTTCATATTGGTATTATTATTTATATGTGGAGTTTATAGAAGTAAAAATTATGCTGTATTACAAAATTTGAAATTTTGTTCATTTTATTTATTAAGTATATTTTTTGGTTGTAACATTACTAAACATAAGTCCATAGTAAAACCAATAGAATATTTGAAAAAGAAATTCATCTGTAATCAATTTTTATTTATAAATTACTGCCTTATAGGTTTTTAAATATCAATCGGCATGTTATTAGTATATTTTTTTAATTACGGAACCTTGAAAATGGATGAATATTTTTATAAACATATGTACGTAAACAAATTTGAAAACCAATGTTAATGAAAAATATGTTTATTATACATGTTGCGTGCGTGATTTAAAAAAGTTAAGTGATTTTATCGTGCACATTTAATAAATATAGAAACTGGAAATTAGGTTGTGTGGGTGGGTTTATTGTCAAGACTTTACCGAAGATTGCCCATTAATCTCAACAAAATTCGACACAAAGCAGCTTTTAACTCAACATTAAATTTTTTACGAGAAATAAGAACCGAACGCAGAGGAAGCATTTTCAGTCTTGTATTCTAAACAAAATTCGATTTCCTTCTCGTGGACCAGGTGGTCACAGGCCTGCTTAACGGAACAACAAAAGCCTATATGAACAAAGTGTTTATTTATCTAAAGAAACTGAGCAGTTGGACGGTATCAGTTTTGAAGACGTACGTGCAAACTATTAACATGTCTGCTCCTTTAAATAACCAAACAAAACCTCAATTGAACGAATACTTAAGAAAACGAAATACAAAAAACACAAAATCTATACGAAGGTATAATAAAATGTAATAGTTAATTCCCTCACTATTTCATCCCTTGTGTATATTACTGAGTAAGGTGTTATCTTTTTAAAACGTTCAAAGTTAAATTGACAATATACTTTCTAATTTAAAATAATAAAATTTTATTAAATTTAAAAAAGCTATTACAATAATAGATATAGCCATAATTGTATAAGTAACAATAAACGGTTAGATTAAATTAATCTAATAACACATTATAAAAACTACCTAATTAGTAAAGTAACTAGATAATTTACGGTAACTATTCTTATCGTTACTATTAAGGAAGTTGAACAATGTCTTATAGGGACGCAGGGCAAGCGGTAATGGTCTATACTTTTGGATAGGTTAAAATGATTACTACCAACTGTAAAGAAACAATTTTATTATAACCTAAATCATTAATTAAAACATATAGAAAACACGTGGTTTTTAATATATTTTCTTTCTGGACGCTATATAGAAATTTCTTAATTTGACATTTAAAATTGTTTTCTAAATCCCGCATCCATATGACGACATCAAGCAACAATTATGTTGTTCAGATCTGTTATATTGGTAATCATGATGCAACTTAGTGACATTAATACGAGGATGAATCAAATATAAACTGGATTTTTTAAAATCTTTGGCTTTACGCGCCAAGGATTTTAATGCCTTTTTTGGATAGTACGAATAGTTTGAATATAGCCATTCCTTTTGTAATCCATTTTTCCTAACGGATTATTAAAATGATCACGATAAAACGCAATAACGCGACCGTAATATTTCGTCAATTACGTTACATAAAACGCTTTTTCCACATTTTCTACTTAGGCGGTTTTCTAAATACAATGCGGTCTTGTAAAAATGCTACCATGTCATCTCCATGACGGTTCCAACAATAATAACCACAACTAGGGATATTTGGTACATATTGTAACTTAACATATAAGAATTACCAATATTTTAACAACCGTAATAGGTATAACAATCGTAATATTACGGCCGGTCTACTGCTACACTACTATCCCACAAAACCGTAACTTAAGTGGCTACTGTAACATTGCATGGCAGGTATTCCTGCCGAATAAATAAATAAGAAAATTCCCTACCCAATTTTATATTTATACACACCTAAAACGTATTCGTATTAATTGAGATATTTATTACGTGCTGTAACAATAGCGTATTATAATTTTACACCTTGATAAACGCTGTAACAACCGTAATAGATATAATGATCGTTATATATTACGCTCATAGCCTATGAAACCGTAACTTCAGTGGCTACTGTGATATGCATGACAGGTATTCATGCCGAATAAATAAGAAAATACCCTACACAATTTTCTATTTATACACACCTAAAACGTATTCGTATTAATTGAGATATTTATTACGTGCTGTAACAATAGCGTATTATAATTTTACACCTTGATAAACGCTGTAACAACCGTAATAGATATAATGATCGTTATATATTACGCTCATAGCCTATGAAACCGTAACTTCAGTGGCTACTGTGATATGCATGGCAGGTATTCCTGCCGAATAAATAAATAAGAAAATTCCCTACCCAATTTTATATTTATACACACCTAAAACGTATTCGTATTAATTGAGATATTTATTACGTGCTGTAACAATAGCGTATTATAATTTTACACCTTGATAAACGCTGTAACAACCGTAATAGATATAATGATCGTTATATATTACGCTCATAGCTTATGAAACCGTAACTTCAGTGGCTACTGTGATATGCATGGCAGGTATTCCTGCCGAATAAATAAATAAGAAAATTCCCTACCCAATTTTATATTTATACACACCTAAAACGTATTCGTATTAATTGAGATATTTATTACGTGCTGTAACAATAGCGTATTATAATTTTACACCTTGATAAACGCTGTAACAACCGTAATAGATATAATGATCGTTATATATTACGCTCATAGCCTATAAAACCGTAACTTCAGTGGTTACTGTGATATGCATGACAGGTATTCCTGCCGAATAAATAAGAAAATTCCCTACACAATTTTATATTTATACACACCTAAAACATATTCGTATTAATTGAGATATTTTTTACGTGCTGTAACAATAACGTATTATAATGTTACATCTTGATAAACGCTGTAATAACCGTAATATATATAATGATCGTTATATATTACGCTCATAGCCTATGAAACCGTAACTTCAGTGGCTACTGTGACATTGCATGACATGTATTCCTGTCGAATTAATAAGAAAATTCCCTACCTAATTTAAAATTTAAAAAACATATTTATTAATTGTGATATTTTATTGTGTGCTGTATAAATAACGTATTGTAATGTTGTATCTTGCCCAACGCAATGATGACCGTAATAGATATAACGATCGTAAAATTCCTGCTCTGCTATCCCAAGAGAAAATAAAAAAATTCACTGCCCACTTAGCCATTGATTACAAAATTAATTATTTCTTGAAACTATAGTGTTTTTATTATTTATCAGTTTGTATTTAAGTTTAAACAAATATCGGACTCCACAATTTGTTTCTTTAAAATATCTGATGACCATCTAGAAAATACGAATGTAAATCTGGATAATACATACATAATTATTATTAATAATGCATTAAGGAAAATTAAACTTTTAACGTATCTCTCAAGTGAATAGAATAACTTATACGGAATTCTCGGAAAAATTGTCGGTAAGCAAGCTAACCAGTGGAGATATCATGCTTCATCGAGCGAGCAACCCCTGCAAGCATAAAATTTATGGGATTAACACCTTTAATCTGTCCGTTCATCTTCAGAGACAAATGTTGAAAGGGTGTTAACATAAAGGATGTTTTTGTTTATTTTATCCTGTCCCAACTTCACAATGGAAAAATATATAAACGAGTTGAGACTAAAATTACGAACATGATGGAAATTCATTTTAATATTTAGGTAAAATAATAAAAAACCATGCCATCCCAATCAACATAAAATGTCTGCTTTTTTACTAGATGTTATACAGATTGATCGACATACCCTTAAGTTTAAACAAATATCGGACTCCACAATTTGTTTCTTTAAAATATATAATGACCATCTAGCAAATTGCATTAAGTAATAATTATAAAGTTGACATAGTTGATAAGTTACTTTTTAAATTACAATTTAAGAAAGAAATTGGTAATGTATACCCCAATGTAATAATAACCAAAATGTTAATTATAAAACTATCACTTACTTAAACAATCCTTCAGAGACATTAGAAAAATTCTTAACTAAAAATCATCTCGAAGTTGTAATCGACTTTTAAAGAACGATTAAAAGAGCACAAAAATCGTATGAAAATAATAAACTAAATTCTAACTATGCTAAACATCTAATCGAAGAAAACCATGCCTTTGATGATAATTTTGAAATACTTCATATTGTAAATAAAAGCCTTAGATTATAATTACTAGAAATATTAAAAATTAATAAATACAAAAATACAAATACACTTTTAAATGATCAAATTGATCTCAACAACTCGCCGCTACTCAATCTTTTTACTCACCCCCCGCCCTAATCCACTACTATATAAGGCAAATTTAGATAAGTTTATTGTATTATCATTACTTCTGAAGAAGCCTAAGTTAGGCCAAACAATTGTACAGTGTTGAAATATACCAATTATGTTGAAATTTTGTGTTTTTTTTTTAATTATTTTACCTAAATATTGAAATGTTAAAGACCTTAACATTAATACTAAAAAATAATTCTAATTTTAAAGGTGTTTTACGCACTTTAGAATTAACAGTATTGTTAAAAATTAAATTTACTGTTTTACTGATTGGCGCGGCTGCTGTTTCAAACTTAAAACAACGATTAACATTCAACACAGCTGATCACTTCATATAAATAAGATATAATTATTACTATTTATAAGAAGAATCGAAGCACTTTAAAACGTTTCAAAGGTTTTAATAAAAATCTAGAAATGTTTCGGGATATCATCCCTTTTCAAAAATTATTATATATTACTCTTGAAAAAGGGATCATATTTCGAAACATATGTATTAAATAAAACCTTTGGAACATTTAAAGGGGTTTATTTTCTTCTCATATTATTTCACAATGTTTCACAAGTTTATCACTCAAGAATCTATTTCTCTTATTAATTGACTATTTTTGCCTCTACATTATGAAAATTCACGGTAATGAAGAGTAAAAGTATTAATTATTATCATAATAATTGTCAATCAATTAGCGGGAAAATACCCCACACCCACTTTACTAGCATTGTAAGATAATTTATAAATCAACTTGTAAATGGAAGCATTTTAGTATGTCTTCTATAGATGCCCTAGTAGGGTGAAACAATTGTTAAGAACTTAAAATATGCAATGGAAATTATTTTGTTTGTTTTACTTTTTATATTTCTATTAATATGTAGACTAATATAACCCGTCCAAATTTTGATGGATCGGTATCGTTGCCGATACATTTTAACCATGACATTTCTTCGTACAGTACCTTACAGATTCCGTCGGCGAGCGTTTAGCCACAGTTACTACCACATCGCATCTATGACGCTACAACGACCGAATATTGACATTTTATCACGTTCGACACGTCAAAAGATTGTGGTGGTTCTTTAGATAAAAATTCCTATTAACAATATCCTAGATATCGAAAATGGCCGCGTTAGTTAGTTATTACATCTTTTAATTAGACGAATTAATAGTCAAATAATTCCATATAAATATAAATATAAATATAAATATAAATATAAATATAAATATAAATATAAATATAAATATAAATATAAATATAAATATAAATATAAATATAAATATAAATATAAATATAAATATAAATATAAATATAAATATAAATATAAATATAAATATAAATATAAATATAAATATAAATATAAATATAAATATAAATATAAATATAAATATAAATATAAGATGGAATCAACAGAAACAACTACTCCGAGGGCTAATACCCCTACCGGTATTGAATTACACTGTTGATTCCTATGTACTCTTAGACGAAGATATAACATATTCAAAAAAGAAGGAATTAAAATACTTATTCGTCTAAATATTATTATTATTTATAATATAGTGTGTAAAGGCCTTTCTGCCAGCGCCAACCTGATGAGACCCGATAGGTCGAAACCGGTCGTGGGATATGGCTTTCGGTTCGTTGTGCCTAGTTGTTAGGACGCGTTCCAAATGTGAGATCTTTGATCATAATATTTAGATGAATAAGGATTTTAATTCCTTCTTTTTTGAATTCCAATATTTTTATCACGAGAGAATATAGCTCCACAGATAGTAGCTATAGTAATAATGTTAAAGCGACTCAACCTTAGTTTTCTTACTGAACGAAATTTAAAATCATTAACTCTATAATAACCGATGTTAAGACGCGTTTACGAGGACACAGTTCCGTTAACGTAAATGTTAAGGCTCAACGTTTATGTTTACATTTTTTGGTATTTTTATAATCCTCTATTAAATGATCTTTTTTTCCTTGGTGAAAGATTTTATAATAAATGTGATGCATCGCGACGGTTATTATTTAATTTTATCAGTGTGTAAAATATCTTCAATAACAACTTAAATGAAAAACCGCAAATCCATTTCTGAAACTTAAACCAAATGTTTTATTTAACGTAGATATTATTTCATTGTTTTTCTTAATGCATATTATAATTTGTTTATGGTTTATCTAAAAACTATTTTTTGTCTTGTGAACAACTGAGATTAATTTATTTAATCGAATCTACTCTTACTTAGTAGAAATTCACAATATCAAAAAATTAAAAAACAGTTATAATTTCCACATATGTATTATCAACTTAACATGTGTATCGCCACCTTGTGGCTTCTTCAAAAGTTACGAATTTCTTAACATAATATGTTTCCTATATTTATACATTTAATTAATTTGTTAGTTAAGAAGTGCGAAATGGATCAAATCTAACTTGTCATTAAGGATTATGTTTATTTTTTTATATTTGTTAATTTATATTGTTTCTAAGGTTTAATTTGTAAATATTACTTTCTGTATATATATAAATATATATATTTGAATATAAAATTTGAAATATTGCATACAGAAAGTAAAAACTACAAATTAAACATGTTGAAAGAAATGGAAATTAAAGAATATAAAAATGAAAATATAATCATTAATGACGAGTTAAATTTCAATTATTCCCCACTTCTTAATCTACAAATACCCACCCCTAACATTATATATATATATATATATATATATACAACTATAACTTCTGAAGAAACCACAAAGTGGTGAAACACGTGTTAAGTTGGTAACAATAAATTTGTGGAAATTAGAAAGGTGCTTTCTAATTTTCTGATGAGTTTAATATCTTTTTTTACTAACTAGTTTTTGAAAACTATAAACACAGACAATGTTTTAACATTTAACCAATTTGACATATTTTTTAATTTCACATGTCAGGACACCAAAGTGAATTGTTATTCCGTTTTATCCACCCTTGCGTAGAAATTGTCAAAAATTAAAATGTATTAGTATTAAATTAGAAAAAATCCGCAAGAATGTTTACACGAAATTTATTATATTCTCTACAATATTGTTTCGGCGGATTCGGACATTATCAAGAGTACAAATAGGTTACTAAAGTTACAATGTTGGTTGTTGTCTGAAATTTATACCTAAAAATAAAGGAAGAGGGGTGTACTTCGCCTGATGCCGTCACCAGCGGCGGAACGATTTAAATGGTAAGCTAATTTCTAAGCGGTTAAGGATTAGTTACCGTAAACTCGATATACTAATCGTGGAGTAGTCAATTACGAACAACATATTTAAACAGAAATCGTTATAGAAAAGAATAAGAATCAATAGTCAAAATCAGGATCAAATCTGTTTAAAACAATTTTTTGGAACAAATTGCAAAAACTGCTCTGTTTGACCTGATAAAAGTTGTTTTAGTATTTCTGGCTTATTTTAAACAAAAAAGGTCTCTTGTAAATTTTCTCTAAAGTTAGTTTTCGAGTTAGTTACAAGGGATTAAAAAAGAAAAACTCAAATTTTGCAAGTTTCAATGCACGTTAACAATATTAAAAGATGAAAATTTTGAGTTTATCAATATTCTTAAATAATATTTGAGCAATCCTTAAAGAGTATTTGCAGTTTACTTTATTCTCAACGCTTTGTTTATAAAATAAAATAAACTGTAAAAACCTTCACGGTTTTGTTAAGGCATGCTTGAAGTTTATTAAAGAATACTGGTAAGCTCAACATTATTTACTTATTTTTTAATGTTACTATTGTGCATTGAAAATTGAAAAATTCGCGCCTATTATTCGTTTTTTAATCCTTTGTAGCTCAAAGACTATTAACTTCAATAAAAATTTACACCAGACTTTTTTGTTTAAAATTAGCTGAAAAACGTATTATCCTATTTTTTACTTTCACGAAATTTCACATATTAGTGAATGCTAGAACTTAATATCTACAAATTCTTATTATATATCTTTTTTATCATATCGTATCAAGCATAATAAATGACATATGTCGTTTTTTTATGGATGAACTCACAAGCTTTTGTCATTATTATATATATACTAATAGTTGAGAACCATATAATTTTTGACATATGCCTTTGTCATTTATTTTGTGTCAATTTTAAAAACATTATATTAGGATTTATAAAAATTGTTACTTACTACGAAAACTTCTATTCTCTTCGTGTATTCCCGGTGAGTCACTATCGGCGTTTTGTGTATGAGTTTCTCCATCTTCAGATATTTGCGCATCTAAACTCTCTTCTTTAACACTTCCCAATGATACGTGTGGTTGTGGAGACATGGAGGCGCTCGCTGGAGAGCACGAATCCATTCTTGGACTAGGACCTAAATATCTCTCCTCCGAAGGAGAGAAGAAGCCATGGTTACCGGACGCGTGAACGGATTCACCACTAGTCTCTATTTTTAAGCACTTCGGGGGTGCAAAAGCTGAAGGAGACGGGAAAGATTTTAAATCGGACAAAGGGCGAAATGCACTAGAACCGAGAGTTAAACCGGGATGTAAAAACTGCGGCTGGAGATGGTTAAGGATATGAGCTGGGAGGCCTCCGTAAGCCTCTATGTTCCTTAAGCCAAAAGCTGTTGTAGTAAACGGTCGGTGAAGTTCTTTAGAAGCGTCTCCCATCTGAAACTAATTTTAAATATGATTCTTCTATACTTCTTCGAAACAGAATTAAATTAATCAAATGAGTACACACATAAGTACACAAACTCTTTCAAAACAAGAGCATGTCAAGCAAAGCAAGTATATCTGATGTAATACGCACTTCCAATAGCTTAGTAGTAAAAACATAGCCATTGCTATTTATACATAGCATATCTATGGGGAAAATACTGTTTTGCTTTTTATATGTTGTTTATTTGATATAACATAACGTTATTAAAGAAATTCAATAATTCTGTTTATCCTTTGCTGTTCACTAATATTTTACCTAAATTACATTTGTTATTGTTTAATCTGTTTAAGTTATAATACCTTCCCATTCAAAGCAATCATTTAGATCATCGGAAATAAAATCACAAAACGATACTTTCACAAAATTTATTTGACAACAACAATTGTTTCGCTAACACAGTATCTTCTTCAGGTTGAGTGTTGTCAAATAAATTTTGTGAAAGTATCGTTTTGTGATTTTATTTTCGATGATGAGTAACTTTCACCAAGTAAAAGCCGATTCAATTTCAATCATTTAGAATAAAAATGGCAGCCTTTAACAGTCTAATTCATAGACTTTTTATGATACCTTTAACTAATAACAAATTCCAAAAAGAAATACACACAATAAAATGTATCGCGGAGAACAATGGTTACAAAACGAGTCTAATAGATAAATTAATTAAAAATAAAGAAAAGAAAATCATCCTAAATAAGATTTATACTCCAGTTAATTCAAAAAATAACACTAATTATAATTACATAAATTATTGTGGAAAAATAACTCACAAAATTTGCAATAACTTAAACAGATTAAATATTAACACCATAGCCTTAAACAAATGTAATTTAGGTAAAATATTAGTGAACAGCAAAGAAAAAACAGAATTATTAAACAAATCTGAAGTATATAAATTATCATGTAATACTTGTGATGCATATTACATTGGTCAGACAGGCAGAAACCTAAAAATCCGCGTAAACGAGCATAAAAAATCGATAGCAAACAACAAACATAGTAGCGGCATAGCTTCACACTGTATAAACCAAAATCATTTCATTAATTCAGATGGAATTAATTTATTACACAATGAAAAGAAAGGTAAACGTTTGAATTTACTAGAATATTTCGAAATTAAAAAATCTATTAAAAACAAACATCATATCGTAAATGAACAACAAATTTTTCTTAATACACCGATAATTGATGCCAGACTTACACAAAGCAATATGCATTTCTCAGTAAATAGCCAATAGGACTTTCTGAATTATATGTATATTATATGTTCAAATATATTAGCTATAAATAGATGTTAAGCAATTCTTAAAAGTTAGTAAGAATTTGTGTACTCTTGAGAAAGGTATAATTATACCGAAACAATTGTAGAGTTGTAATAAACTATTCCGATACACATAAAACTGATTTTACTTACTTATTTTTCTTATTATTAAAAAATGTTTCATAAAAATCCGGCCAATATATCAATTAATTTTATAATATTGTGAAGATTTAATATCGTATTACAGGCAATAAATATGTCACTATCTATTGATATTTACTGCTAGCTATGGTATTTCATGTTTGACAAGGCCTTACGAAGGTATCTACTTGACAATGTGAATCCACGACACACCTTGTATTAAACCGAATTAATAAGGAACGTTTAGTTCTTGGTCAGAAATTTATCGAAATTAGCAGATGTGAATCGCGATTTCAATTTTAATAGAACCGATATGCTGATGAAATCTAATAACATCGATAAAACTAAACGTTCTTTATATTTTGAAGAGATAAACAAATAATAGGTTGTGCAGACCTTTTTCAGTATAAATCTGCGAATAGTCAGATAAGTTTCGATAGGATACTGACTAAGAACATATTTTTATTTTGGTTTCATCTGGTTGCGTGCCCACCACGTAGATAGCCACGCCGTGAACCTACGGTTTAACAAGTCGATATCCTTATTAGGAAAGGACCTAGTTGAACATTACTAAATCCCACAATAAGTAGTCAATTTCTGCAGTGGGAGAATTTTATAGGGGTTTCCCCTTTCGGTATACTCACAACCAACAATAATACCTGTTTTTGTTTTTTTTTTTTAGTTTGTGAACCTTTATTTACATTTATTGATTGCATCATTCAAACGGGAAAAAGTCTTCGACCCAATTACTGAAATGTGCTGACACCGTAGGCGGTGGTTACCTTACTTCTATTATAGGAATGATGAGGAGGGTTGTGGGAGATTTTAGTTATTTTAATTCCATCACAATAACACATACTTATACTATTTATATCATCAACACTAACCTTAATTGTACCACGGATTCTGTCTGTAAAAGTCTACGTTCTTATATTATAATTAGATTATTTATCAAAATAAACACTAACACCCGAATTTCCACAACACCTAACTGAGGATGACATCTTGAGTGTCGAAACGCGTTTTAGATTTTTTTTAAACATTTTATGGAAATTCGGGTTTTAGTGTTTATTTAACTAAATTTCAGAGTCACTTTTATCCCTACTAAAGGTAATAAATAGTGTGCGAATTTTATTTCATACTAGCTGTGCCCGCGACTTCGTCCGCGTGGAATTTAACAAAAAAGTTATTTTTAAATTTTTTAACGAAGTCCTTGAGACATAGATGGCAGCCTTTGTGACGGGAGGCGCATTTACAATTTTTGTCTGTCTATCTGTCTGTTTGTTCCGGCTAATCTCTAAAACGGCTGGACCGATTTTGACGGGACATTCACTGGCCGATACCTAATGTAATGAGGAGTAACTTAGACTACTTTTATTTTAGAAATTAATAATTTATTTTAGAAATTAACAATTATTTATTAATAATAATTATTAATTTATAAAATAAAAGTAGCCTATGTTACTCCTTATTACATTAGCTAATCTATCAGTGAAAGTCCAATCAAAATCGGTCCAGCCGTTTCAGAGATTAGCCGGAACAAACAAACAGACAAACAAAAATTAAAAAAAAAAAATGTTATTTTGGTATATGTACAGTGTATACATCCAAATGCATTTAGTAAAAAGTGGTTATTTTAATATTACAAACAGGTACTCCAATTTTATTTATCTGTATAGATGAATTAAAATTATATAATAATTTTAAGTTATCCATCCTGTCTGTTTGGAACAATTTTACGACATTGAACCAGCTTTTATTTTAAAATAAAGTATTAATTACAGTTTAATAAGGCAAAATTACAAATTCGTAAATTTAATTGAAATGAAATATATAAAAAAAAACGGAATTCCACAATTTGTAGGTATTCAAGTTTTGTTGATGGAAATAGGGAAATTCGGCCTGTTTAATGAATTATTATTTATAACACTGCTCTACACTGGTAAACACTATTACAAATGCTGATTTAGACCGGGACTGTATTTAACTTTGTCGTTTATTATCCAATTAGTAAAATTATGTATGTAAATATATATATATATAAAGTGGAACTTCATAAAAGTATAAATAAGTATTGATAAACCTTTTTCATTCTGTATTCAAACAAAACAAAATATGGTTGTATGGATCGAGCGGGCGTGTAATTTGCGGTAAAACGTTGTAAATTGAGCGGTCTCTTTTTCCATCTCATTTAAATATGTCGATATCTTCTCGAGATGATGGTTCTTTTTGGACTCCTTGAGCCGATAAGCAATTTTTGTACAGCAAACTTCTTACATTTTCAAACTGAGGCACACGAGTGACAAACTCATATCCTTTATTGTGGATACCACTACCTAACCTAACCTAACCAATTTGTTTTCAGAAATAAAGGTGTATACATTATACACGTGAAACGCTTTTTTGACCGTAAAATCGACAGGTAAATTTTACCCTTCCTCCATTTTTACATTCAAAAAAGATTTGACGGAAAAATCCACTGACCGCTCGATAAACTGACCGCAAATGGGACGACACCCAAAATATATACTTAAATTCGATAAATAATTTGAAATTACCTTATTATACTGATACAACTTTACATTTATTTAATTATTTTAATATCTTCTTAACATTTAAAAACCATTTGCTTTTACTGTTCCAAAGAACATTTACCTATTGCGATTGATACGTCGCAGTAAGAAAGATATTCCAAGGTGACCACAAAGAAATGATTTTAAATTTCCTTAATAAATCCCAGTTTTCCAGGATATATGTTATTTTTCCCTGATTTAGAAATGTTATTCAATAATATTAAGATATTTACAGTTTTAGATGATTATATTTTATTTGTCATTTATTAAATCTGGTATAAAAGTCGCAAAAATTAAATTAAAAAACATATTGAACTGTTTATTTGGTTTTTTAAAATAATTTTTCAGGTAGTTGGTATTTTATAACTAGTTTTTTCTTTCATTCGTAAAAATATATGAATTAAAATTAGGAATCTGCGAAGCTGTTATTTCTTGTAACTCCATAATAACAATAACAAACACGAAAAGGTTACAAAACTTTCATTGATAAACTACATTAATATTATTTCACCACACAATGGCTTCCTCAGGTGGAAATATAATTTATTTTTATGTTATTAATATTTAATGAGAATTAAGTTTAATTCACGATTGAAATAAATTCAAAATTTTTTGTAACAAAAATCGAAACTAAATTGTTACAATTAAATACCCTAACATTTCCGATAATCCCGGGTTTTCCAGACCTGTGTCTATTTTAATACCTTTCGTATTATAAATTCTCAAATAGAATAATAAAAAATAATTATACATACCCATATATCTGGATTACTATAGTTCCAAAAGTTTTTGATATAAATATTATGTATAGGTACGTGTAAGATAAAAATAAGTTTTCATTACCGCCAAAATAATTAAATTCACATTTCTACACGAAATTGCAATTAAAATCAATTTGTTGAATTGAATTATTAAAAAACTACTGCCCAAGATATATTTTCAGTAGTTTTCTATGATAGGTATTAAAACAAGTATGTGTTTAGGCACTCTCCGTTTTTAACAAAACAGCAAACCAACACATTGTTTTCAAGAAAACATTATTTTTTAAACTGAATAAAAAACAAGGGTACGATATATAATTCAAATACACTCGATTGAATTTCATTTCTTGATAATTCCAAAAAATTATTTTACCAACAGACCTCAGTAGAGTAAATATAACAATAGTAGTAATGCGAATTCACCAAAAGTTTTTCACTAAAGGAACTTCTGATAATGCCAATTGTAAACATTACCGAAACGTCTTGGTATAAATGGCAATTGTCGAAGATGTCCGCGTAAAAACAAAACACTATCAAACGATGACCACAGAAACATTCACCAAATTAATTTCTTGTATTTCTTGTATGATGGGTTTATACTTTTAAATTTATTAATAAGAATAAATAGTTTTGTGATAATTCGTAAAAAGTTGTAATCCAAATCGGTTGTGGTTCAACACTATTCCTATGTTTCCAATAATGTTTCGTTAATACATACCTGTGTATTAAACGGACGTTGCAGTCGTAACCCGTCGGTAAGACCTCCAGCTGCTTGGGAGAAGACAACTAAAGCTGGGGAATTCAAGTGGCTGGTATTCGGAACAAATGCCGAATTATCCATTTCTGAAAACATTTCAAGAAACACACTAATAAATAAATTATTTTACGTGCATAAAGATTCAGCCAAATATTTTTAAAGAAATTTGACTTACAACAAATAAAAGTACTTAAAAAAAACATTAATGAGTATCTACTAGAAAGAAAAATAATCAAGAAAAATTCATGCCTATTTAGTTATTATTAATCCAAAACACAAGCTGGCTTATATCGCAATTATTTTCAAATTATAACAGAAACGGAATTTATTTAAAAAAACGCTTTTAAAAATTTAACTTACCTAATTACCTGGCAAAAGTTAAATTCCTAACTAAATGTTCCTAATAGATATTCTTTAAAATATTTAAAGATTTAATTTATTAATTCAACCATTACAAAATATTCAAAATAATAAAAAAGTAATGGGTTGGTACATTATTGGAATTATATATAGGTTCCTTTATTTCTACCAAAATACAAATTTACTTTATTTAAATAAGTTAGTTAATAATTGGAAATAAATTTTAAACTAATGCAATAACAACTTTTTATTTTTACTTCAAAACACATCTTTTGTTTGATATTGATTTAAAAAAATAAAATTAAACTACCTACTTGCTTATTTAGCAAGTAATTTAACAAAGGAAAAAACATTTTTTTTACAACTAAAAATGACAAATAAAAACAAAGGAAACAAGAAATGATTACAAACTGTCTGTTTTAGAATGATATTAAGAGTACACTTACTTGCAATATTTTTCACAGCATTTAGTAGTTTAGATTTACGTAGTCCGGAGAGAATCGCGAAATCAAGAGACGGGCATTTCCCACTCACCCCACGATTACCAAGTTACAACTGACAGATGCAATCCCCACTCTGTTAGAGAACACGTTGTTTCAATGCATACCATGCGCACGCACCACGTGCTCCTGATTCTTGATAAATAGGAGGACTATACAGCTCTCCGCCCACTACATAGTTTTTATATAATAATTATTACCTATTTACTTTCGTGTACCTATATACATATTCACTTGACAAATTATATACGTTGGTTGAATTTTTGTGAAATTTTAAAATTCAGACAACCGGATTTTATTTTTCGTTCAAACAATACATAATTCCTTCGCCTTTAAAGTGATATCTACATATTTAACAAACGTTGAAAAATATGGCGGCTGTACACAGGGACACGTGTTCGTTCCTATTTTATTGTTAATTTCGTTTAATTATTGATAAATATGAAAATTATATAAGTACCTTTGTTGACTGTAAATCATATACATATATGAATAATGATCCCTATATTTTACTCAATGAGTCTTTTTTGATCGTTCATTTGAGAAGCCCTCGGAGAAAATTAGTATCCAACAACAAGCATTTAAAATAGACAAAATTATTATAAGGTAGATATATTAAGAAATGGTAAATGTAACTTTCAGAGACGTGATTATAACTAGACTGCGCCCTGCGTTTATAAAGTGATACCATTTGGGTAGGCAACACATTTTGCGAATTATGGGACAGAAGCGCGAAAATTAATAAGAACGCTCTTAACATCACTCAGAAAGTTTGAGGTAGTCGAAGTGTTAAGTGTAGTTATTTCAAATAAATGTTGTGCGACATTATGTTTCTTGTACATATGGTTTTGTCAACAGTTTTATGAATTTTATAAAACTAGTTTAATATTAGAACTATGGTTTGATATTGTTGTGCATACGGTTGCCGTGAAAAGAGTTCAAAAGGTTCTTCCATTTCATTTCATGTGTAAGTACAATTTAAACATAAGACACACTGATACATTTGTAATTTCTTCGAAGGTTCCCTAAGGATCCTCTATTAAATAAAAAATGGTTGAACGCAATAAGGCATGAAAGTTTTACACCGTCAAAATATTCAGTTGTGTGTTGTTTGCAGCAAAGATTTTGAACAAAATGACTTTATACTATAGGGTAACTCTGGGAGACGCCACACATTTTTACAAATTAACATAACCAACTTGTTTTTTAAGTTTTATTTAAAATTTTGTGACATACGAACAAAAACTATTGTATTGCATATAAAATATATAAAATAAAAACTTATTTTATAAAACGAAAACATAAATTTGAACTTCTTTCAAAATGTCACTTTTGGCATTTCACCCATATAGTCAGGGAGAGACGCCCATTGGCTACGGGAGAGACGCCCATAATTTATTTTTTTTAGCAAGAATTTTGGCACATAGGTCACATATATTGACAAATTTTGTACAGGACTCGTGCATTCATTGTTGGCAATGTATGCATCGAATTCAGTCATCTTGTTTGGTAGTTTTTAGATACTCTTCACCGCATCCAACACATTCGCTTGTTTCATCACCAAAGCAGTCATCGTCAGTAGAATCATATAACGAAATGCTGGATTCTGAAGTGTCACTGTTGCTTTGTCGATCGAACGTGTCGTGGTTTACCTTTGACGTTGAATTTTTTTTCTGTCTTAGTACTTTTCTTATTTTTTGTGAGAGTATTTTCACTTTGCTTCCCGCGTGCCCCGGTAATTTTTCTCCGTTTCTCTAAATTTTCTGGCGAAGTTAAGATTCCATGCAACCTCTTGGTCTTCCTTCTGACGACTTCTACGGCTTTGGGAACTTGGCACTCTTGGTCAAGTGCTTTATCTGATGATGTGATCGCCAATTAGTTCAGGAAAAGGTTGATGAAATTAAATGCATGTACTTTACCTGGAGTAATCTGATCATCAGGTACCGTTGTTCTGTAAATATTGTGCTGCTGATTAGTTGATGTATATAACAAAAATAATAAATTTATAACTCCCAACCCATAGGGCATCTCACCCGAGTGTGCCTTGGGTATCTCTCCCAATAATCCGGGAGAAACGCCCATCTGATTTTAAAATTGACTACGTATGCACCGGCATAAAAAAGAATAATTTTCATTGCATTCAAACACCTGTCCGACATGCTCTGATACTACTGAACGTCTTGGCGATATTCGAGTCGATATTTGCAATGGGCGTCTCTCCCGCTAGGGCATCTCTCCCGGAGTTACCCTATCCGTGGGAAAAAGAAAATTAAAGCAAAGCTGTACCTAGCGTTTTTGATTTTCTTCAACATTTAATTATAAAAGTAGTACCTCGACGCAACAAAGGAAGTATTTTGACACAGGAGCAAAAGTAAGCAAGTAATTAAATGAGTAATATTAAGATAAAGAGTTTAATTTCATCACATCTTTTTTATCAACTTCATACACCAATCATCCACACAACGAGAAATCTACATGCGTTACTAATTAACTTTATTTTCACTTATAGCACATATATTATTGTAAATAGCAGTATTATTCTTTTTTAAAGAAGTTTAATTCTTTTTCAATATATTTGGTTTGTATGTTAAATGCTATTGTAAATGATTTTCAAAGTCCGTAAATTTCCGTTTAACGCATGGGAAACTTAAATGTGTCCCCGAATGTGCATTTTTGGTTGCATATCTAAAGTACATTATTTTCTAGTACAGAGAATATTGCTTACGCTTGGTCCATTTTATAATCACGTCTCTGCTAACTTTATTTTCACTACTTTCCTACGTAATTAGGTTACAATAAATCCTGTAGCTTGCAGGGTTTGAAAGATGCTTAAAATGTTAACAATTTCAAAATTAAGGGCTAACTTTTTTTAATAATTTTTTCGTTTTCAGCTCGACTTGTTGCATTGCTATTGATGATTATATAAGATCATATGAATTTGTAGATTACCTTTCGATTAGTGTAGACGTGTGCCGTTTTTCAAAATTGTAAACAAGTATGAAAGGTTACAAGCGGTTACAAACAAATATAAAAAGTATTTGTGAAGGGACAGTGTATGATGGTGAGACTTTCTGTTTCAACTCGCTGTAAATAGTTTAAAATTATTACTTATATTAACTTATCGCGATAATAAATAATAGAAGGTTTAGTGTTATCAATGTGGAACGATTTAATAATAAATGCTGTCCTATATACAGTTATAAACTGATGAAAGCGTATAGAAAAGAAGAAGGACTAAACGAAACAGTTATAGATATCTAAAAAAAAAACAATTTCTGGTTACGATGGATTCATGTTTAGAAATGTTAGAAATTTTTACTTTTATAAATTGCACATATAAATGATAAAATTAGGTTCAGACGTTTCGTCGGCAACTGCGACTGACATCATCAGTGGTAAAGCAAGTGAGACTCAGTCGCTGTCAAGACTTCTTCGCCCACGTTGTCACCGTAATACCACCAAACGTCTGGACCTATTGTTTCATTTAAACCATGGCCCCATAGCAAAAAACAGAATTCTACTATGAATTCCGGCCACAAAGGTCTATATTCTTATTTTAAAACAATTTGTGTTTTTGTGAAGCTTTTCAAAATAAATGTTTTATGAACAAAGGCTCGTTTATATTTAATCCATCCTCGTAAGGCATATGTACCTGCAATTTACACAGTCACCACTTCTGAATTGTTATTAAATAAATAGATTTTTAAATACTCAACGTTCAATTGCATGTATCAATTGTATCCAGGAATATAAACATTAACATATATAAATAAACGCTTGCATCGTTTCATAATCATTATTTTACTGCCTGAATGCTGAAACTCCTAGTACAATTTTTCGGCATTTGTTATCAAAGCAAGAGAATGAAACTTATATCATTCGAAAGGTACTATGCCGTAGATGTGTATATTATAAAATAAAAAACATTTGTGTTTGTTGCCGGCAAAGCAAGTAAAAAATAATTTAAATAAATTTATAATTTATACGCAGGCAGCCCGGGTTTGATTCCCGGTCATTATAATACTTTTTTTGTTACATTAAGTACTATACGCGATGCCAATTTTTTTATTATTAATAGCTGAATACGCATTTCACATCATTGTGGCATTTTCGGGAATACAACAAAATACAGTATTTTTTATTTTTGTTTTTATAATTTATTTCAATATGTGTTACCTAGAAACGGCGGGGATAATAACCAATTTAAAGAAAATTTAGTTCTCTGTTAGTAATTAATTGTTTTGAACATGCAAATTTATTGCAAATCGATCTTATTAAGTATATTAATTTTAATGGCGTTTTGTGTAGGCTTTTGACGATTAATTATTTTTTTTTCCACTTTATTAGTTCCTTTTAACAAAGGATTTAATAAATATAAATAAAAATGTTTAATGGACTGAAGCTGTCATTTTTAAAATATAAATATTAGTACATTTACAAACAATTAACTCTACAGCCAAATAAACACACATATGGATTTTTTTAACTATTCAAAAACATAAAACTATCTTGGTCTCCGGAAAATACTTAATGTTTTACCCATTGAGGTTCCTGGCTGGTTCTGAAAGAGAAATTACACTTAAAAATAAAAATACTAAAACGTTCAAATACTTAAAACAAAAATACTATTACAACTTGGAAAAGTAAAGTAAATTATTTACTGTATATTAAGACGTTAGTATCCATTTTGTAAAACTAAAGTGTTAATTCATAAACATAATGTACCTGATGCTTACTATATGTTGTACACTGTTTTGTTGATTGTATCATTCATGGTTTAAGTTGTTCCAAAAATAGGGAGACATTATTATTAGTATCCAATCTACTAGTCTAATTAAAACAGATTGAAGTAAGAAAAAGTTCTTAATGGAAGTGTAGAAAATCTATAAAGAATAAAATTTGACTTTAAAGACCACTGTTAATTAATCCTGTGGAATCCTTTTCTTACTAGTACATATTCAAGGAACAATAATAATCGATATTGCAAGCAGAAGCTAGAATTATTAGTTATATTATAAAGATTTTTAATATTACCATTAAATATTTGTTTTTCTAAAATAAAATTAGCATGTACCTTGACAAATAAATCGTTAAAATAACGATTTAAAAACCTAATAATTTCTTTACATTTATGAAAATATGTAGTATAAACAAAGCCCACAATCTTCGAAGATGCTAGAGATAAAAATGAACAGTATCTGTACATGTTTATTTTTTATATCTTGTAGAATTTATAAAACTCTGTATGCGTAAGTTACTTCTAATTTTCTAACATGTACATTTCTAGACAAAGAAGTGAAAGGTAGAACATTTAATTTAATTTTTATTGTTTCTATTCTTATCCATTATTCTTAATGTTTGTTAAGCTGTTTTATCTAATTTTATTTATAATTGTTTAATTCTTTCAAGCTCAAACCTCGAAGTATGCATTGTATTTGCCTCTAAATTGCCGAAACCGAAAGTACAAATTATTTCTATTAATAATAAATTGTTTCGAATACTTTTTACGTTTTATTTAGGTATAGGTACATATTATTACTATTTTCATAATTAGGTTGGTTATTTGGCATTAAAATTTCTGCATCTACTTCTACGGCCTAACTCAACAATTAATAAACTGACATTTCTTCGAAAAAACAAAACAAAATCGCCAAACTTTGAAACGGCCAACATGATAACGCGATTTTATTGAAAATTTCAAAAAAACTGCAAATTTCTCAAAAACTGCTGCTCATAGATACCAACACCCCTATACCAGTCGAAAGGAAATTTAATTTTGCATTATACTATGTGAGAAAAGAATATGGCAAATAGTTATCCCTGTTTGAATTTGTGAATATTGGCATGGATAAATTTTATACTATTGATAATGAATGTGTCTATGTAAATGTCCTGTAAATGATAGGCAATTTCTTCCAGAAACGGAATGTGAAAACCGCAACCCTCTAAGTCCTTTAGTTTCTGAGATATTTAAAATGGCGCCAAACAATGCAAACGTCAAATTTTCCAAGAAACCTGAAATAATTGATTAAGGCTTTCGCGGCCAGTTGATGAACTGATGTTGTCCTTCTTCGAGTATACAGGCCGTCGTCGGTTGGAATTGCTTCCTAACGTTTCGCTAGCACGAGTGGTGAGCTTCTTCAGAGGTCTATCCATTTTCGCTGTTGGTTGTAGACTACAAATGGATAGACCTCTGAAGAAGTTCGCCACTCGTGCTAGCGAAACGTTAGGAAGCAATTCCAACCGACAACGGCCTGTACACCCGAACAAGGACAACATGAGTTAAACCTGAAATTACTCCAGAAGGGTGCGTCCCAGGTCCAATTTAGTGTTAATAATATGACATTATTTTTTTATGGGAAATTCAAAAGTATAATAAAAAATAGGGTATTCTATTTAAAATAACGAAGTTAGGGTGCATTTCCGGTATAACTGGAAGTCCGCCATATTTGAAAACATTTTTGCGTTATTCTACACTTAACCCCATACAACTTTTATTTGAAACTTTTTTCTCTATTTTGAACTATGCGCGTATAAATGGCCGATTTCGGCTTAGTGACTCACCCTGTATATATATATATATATATATAATTCATTTAAGTCTTTTATGGGATTAGATAATTGCAGGCAATTGGCCTGTAAATATTTGATTACAAATTTTAGCTAATCGCATTAAAACAAACTAACCCAATCTATCAACACCTTCTATATATATATATTTTATTTCTAAAATATTTCCTGCTTAGTACACTACCCTCATTACCTAAATCTTGCAAAAAATTAAATGATAAAATACTTTTTCTCTTATGCAACCCATGTCACGTAGTACTACAGCGCTATCTCTGTACTGGTGTATTACCTATTTCACAATTGACAGAGTGAACATCTTTACTGTAAACATAAATATTATTGAAAAAAAAAAAAACAGGAATATAATGTAGTACACGACGCGATTATCAGAAATAACCATAGATTGACTGTAATCTGCGAAGACCATGAAGATGATCTGTGATGAAGATAGATATCATAGATAACAGATCGCTTACACTTATCTATGGCTCTAGACAATGTTCTATGTTCAATATTTGTCATGATGTCATGATTTATTATTATGTCAATCTACAGACTACAGCTGTTTTTGCTGCTGATATGTGTTGTTGGTGTTGATCCTCTTTGCAATGGCTGCAATGTAAGTGCATTGTGGTGAAATAACAATAATAAGTGGCTCAAATGTTTTTCGTTATTGAATTATAATGTAACTAAAGACTGAATTTGAGTATCTTTGTGATATTTCTAAGTGAATGTGAAGAATTCTCCATACCTACCAGATTTTTGATCTCCCACAGAGTAAGTTTCCAGATTGTTATAATTATACTATATACCTCTAATTGTAAGTATATAGTGATATTGTTGTTTATCATAATAATTAGGCGTATAATATTAACCATACAGTAATTTGTGTAATCTAACTCATTTCACAGTTTAATGAACAAAGGCCACTTTTACTTTTTATGTAACATTGCAAAGTATAATACGTACATACCTACCTATATTTAAAATATCTGTTTCCGTGGGTAGTATTACTAAAATGATTAATTTTGTTTGTTTCATTATTTTTCATTATAAAATAATAATAAGCTAATCTGCAGAGAAAATATATTATATATATATAATATATATATATATGCATTATTTACCAAAATTAAATAATAAAGTGGTTATTTTTTGTAAACAAAGTGGGGACTGGGTTAAACAAGGGACAGGGTAATGCAATCCAGCAACCCAACATGGTTCTTACCCATAATACCTACCGCCCGTAAAAAATTTCATTGTGAGTAGTGAATACACCTATTTACTCTTTTCATTGTTTCAGAGTACATAATAGATAGTGTTATTTATGTTTAAAGGGATATATATTAGGTATTAGTTATTGTAAATTTTCTAACAAGATTGTTTTAATTTATTTCTCTAGCCTTACTTGACTATTTGCTTATGACAATAGCAGAAGTAAATATTGTAAATTAATATCATAGCCTTTTATAAATGTTGCAAACTCGACGCTAGTTAATTGTGGGCGATTATCACAATATATATGTATATTGGTAGTCCTTCCATATTAAACAAATCTTTTAGCAATTTTGTTACGTAGATTTCACAAATTCAAGTATGATATATCTTGAATAATGATATATTATTGCTGTATTCGTTATTCTGGTTCCAAGAAGTTGTCCTAGCAAACACAATTCATCTTTAATAAATTTCAACTATTTCAAATCACCCAATTCATTATTATTCCTAATAGCTCTCTTGTCTATAATTTAATTTTGTACTGAAATCAACTGGGTTGGCATCTGTAACAATTTGAATATTAATATTTCTTAAATAAATAAAGTTTTACAATTCGTCAACTCGCCCTTAAGTTTTAAAAATTCCTTTTCTTCATTCTTACTTTTTGAATATATCTTGCTTCGTTAATCTGCGCAAAGACTCGATTAGGTTGAGTTAGTATAATAAGTATCAGAAATTTCATTATTAAAAAAATTTATTTTCTTTAATATAAAACTAACATTTCGATATTTTTCATTTGATTTTTACTTTTCGTACTCAATGTTCAATTATGCTCACTTTTATCCAAAAACTTAATATTGTGTATAAAAGAAACTATTCCTTCAAAACCATGCCTTAGTAAGGACTGCAATAAAACAATAAAGAAATTAAGAACATGGTTTATTTAAACATTTATTGTAATAAGTACTCAAATTATTCGCAAATCTTTGCCCTGCATCGTATTATGAACGCTATTTTCAAATAGTTATTATCGGTTTCATAATTTTATCACTTACAATTTAGTGAACCTTTTTGCCATAGGAATAGATCATTAAATTCAAAAATAATTTCAAATTAAACGCTGGGAATCTAGGCTCTTCAACTTTTAGTAGTAAAGTAAAATAAAGCCAATCTGTGATAGCGCTATCATATTGTCATTTGTTAAAGTCAGAATATAATAATAAAAACTCATTTTTAGAAGAATCTACAATCAACAAATAACGTTGATCTCAGTTCGATACTCCAAATTCTGGCGGCTGAATTAACATTTATTTTATAAAGAAAAGAAATCAAAATTATTGACTACACTAAATGTGTGATCAATCAATGTTATTTTCAGGGAGGTTTAATAAGAATGAAGTTATTGTGATCTGAACAGAAAGCCCAGAGGGGAACATGTCGGGTGGATCGTCTGCGACAGGAGTGCTTCCAGGATCATCTGGAGATGCTCCTGTACATCGAAAAGGCCATCGTAGACAAGAATCTATGTATGCCATGACTGGCCTCTACTCAGAAAGTGTCCCTGAAGATGATAGTGAGAGCCAGAAACCTACAGCATCTACATTTTGTGATACAGTAATTAAATGTCATAGTCGAAACCCATCCACTGGTTTTGACAGAGACAAAGCGGCTTTTAAAGATAACTTTAGCGAACCAACACCTGTGATATTAAGAGATACAAAGGAATGTGGGATCCTTAAGTGCCGACCTTTGTTTCTACAAAAATACGCTGGAATTAAAGTAAGAAATTGCTACATTTTTACAATGATTATCATTTACCCAATAAACAAATTACCACAAACTATGATTGCAATGAAATTACTAAATGCCTGTAAAAACATTAGTTGTCACTGCAATACTCAAAAATTAATTTACAGTAAGTTGTGTCATAAATAAGTCCTTAAAATATTATTTATTGTTGCTTGTGCTAAAGCAAAAAAACACTAGTAATTGTTTTGTATTGTAATTAAAGTTTCAATAAGTCGATTTAACTTAAAAAATATAGGAGGCCGTAAGGTCATTGAAAATTTTAATATGAAGCAGGATATAGTATATATTTTTAAGAATATTTATAACCCTTTTTTTCAGAGTTTTGTACTTCTTTTATCATTTTTGGTGACACTTCAGCAAGCCTTGAGCTCCGGCTATATCAATTCTGTGATAACTACTATTGAAAAAAGATTTGAAATACCTTCAGGTCTCTCTGGACTTGTGGCTTCATCTTATGAAATAGGAAATGTGATAACTGTTATCTTTGTTAGTTATCTTGGTAGTAGAAGACACATACCTGTTTGGATAGGAGTTGGTACTGTGATAATGGGAATTGGCTCTATTATTTTCATGATACCCCACTTTACATCAGATGAAAATTTTGGAGCAAGTATTGTAAATATGACAGATGAAAACATGTGCAGAGTAGTTTCTGTTAGAGAACAAGATATCGATCTGGGTCGATTTTCCCCAGGATTGTCTTCTCCTCCTTTAGCACCACATAATAATTTAAGAGGCGACAACTGTATTCAAGGCTCTCCTTCCACAACGGGACCTGTACTCCTATTTGTTCTTGCTCAACTGTTACTTGGTTGTGGCGGTTCGCCACTTTTTACTCTCGGAACCACGTATATTGATGATCACGTTAGACCTGACAGTTCTTCTATCTATATAGGTATATATTTGCATCAGTAAATATTTTTTATGTTTTTTTTTAGAGTAACTTCAGTAAAAATAATTTGTAGGTTGTATGTACAGTATGGCTGCATTCGGTCCAGTTTTAGGATTTCTTCTAGGGGCTTACATGTTATCGTTTCATATGGATTCACTTACAAAGTTAATATCTATAGGTAAATAAAATAATAATAAACTAGAAACGCAATGTACACTTTTAGTAAAAACAAAACTTATATTGTAAATAAATAGAAATATGTTTTGCAGAAAGGTATCCTCGGTTTTTCACAGATAATTTTTAAAACAAAAGATTAAAACAGTAAAAGTTAATTAAATTTGGATTCGTAATCAATAAAAAAGTCTTAATAATATAATTATCTTTATAATTAAAATCTATCAGAAATAGATTATCATTAGCATCATTACTTTTATTATAATAATAAATAGAGAATTAGAAACATTTTTATTCTTCATCAATTATCGTACTTTTATTAAAATTGTACAACACAATAGCGCTCGAATGGAGATAATAACAATAATGGTAATATTTTTTTAAGACCCAGGTGATCATCGATGGGTGGGTATGTGGTGGGGAGGTTTTCTGTTAGCAGGACTTTTATTAATTTTAATATCGATACCATTCTTTTCATTTCCAAAGGAAATAACACATGAGAAAGAAAAAATTAGGTTTATAGAGAAAACGGCCCAAAAAAGCTCAGGAAATGCTACCACTGCCGCTAATTCGCAATCTCAGCAGAGTGACTCGGGCTACGGAAAAGACATTAAAGGTTATAAATTACAACAATTAATTACATAATTGGAGCATCTAATAAAGTTTAAAATTTTAGATATACCTCGCTCAATGTTAAGACTAGCTTGTAATCCCATTTATATAGTGACATGTTTGGGAGCATGCATGGAATTAATGATAGTATCTGGTTTTGTTGTTTTTCTGCCAAAATACCTAGAAACACAATTCAGCCTAGGGAAAAGTCAAGCAAGTGTCTTTACAGGTAATTTAAAACATGTTTTGCCAAAATGAATAGAATTCTAGTTTGATAATATTCTTTTCAACAGGTTCTATTGCAATTCCTGGTGCTTGTATTGGTATTTTTATGGGAGGATGTATACTAAAGCGTATGGAGTTACGCCCGAAGGGTGCAATACAATTTGTGTTAATTGCTAACTTAGTGTGCCTCTCCTGTTATGCGTTGTTATTTTTCTTAGGATGCGATAACTTAAAAATGGCTGGTACCACAATCCCATATTTCAACAACACCCGCGCTGAGCCATTTCAAGTAAACTTAACATCGTCTTGTAACTTTGGCTGCGAATGTAGTATGAATGATGTTGAGCCCGTTTGTGGCAACAATGGACTTACTTATTTTAGTCCATGTCATGCAGGATGCACTTCTTCCTCTAGGTCCAACAACTATCTTAATTGTGCATGTAAGAACTATTTAAATCGTTTTTTAAATACGTTGTTTTTATTATACCTTCGATGCAGGCATTCTTGGAAATGGATCTTTAATGGGTGGATCAGCACCAGGTGTTGCTGTCGATTCTTATTTTGATGAAGTTACGGTGATACCTGTTGCTACAGCTGGGGCATGCAATTCTGCATGTCATACTATTTATCCCTTTTTAATCCTCCTTTTTTTTATGGCCTTTGTAGTAGCTATAACACAGATGCCTTTACTTATGATTGTTTTAAGGTAATATATTTTCTATTTTTATTATATTTCTTCTTTTATGGTTGAAAACAAAATGAGTCTACATATTTTTGTCGTCGCTTATGTTTTAGCTAATATAATTTTCACTTTCGTAATTAAGAAAAATTGTTTAAGAATAATTAACCATTATTCAAAGTTTAATTATTAATTATGTATTTTATATTTTAGATCAGTTAGTGAAGAAGAACGATCGTTCGCATTAGGAATGCAGTTTGTAATATTCCGTTTGTTTGGGTATATCCCCGCTCCCATATTGTTTGGAAACTTGATAGATTCTACATGTCTGCTGTGGAAGAGCACTTGTGGCGCTAAGGGAGGTCGTTGTTTGCTCTATGATATTGAACAATTCAGATTTCGTTATGTGGGACTTTGTGCTGGAATTAAAATTCTCGCACTTACAATTTTCTCAATAGATTGGTGGTTAGTAAGACGTCGTAAACAACTTGAAAAAACAACAACAATTACAGCTAATGAAATTGTTGGCTCCATAATAAGTTTGGATAAACGTAAGTTATTCATTGTTTGTATTGTTTTAATAAATAGTATATGTTAATATGTTCATTAAATATTTGTTTGTTTAAATTACTGAGGTTACATGCTATAATTGAATTAAAATCTATTGACTACAATATGTATTAACGATATCCAATTAGTAATTACTAACATATTACAATAATTCTGACGTAAGCATATACGGCTAACTCATTTAATTTCTAATGCAAGCATGTGTACTAGCCCTTACATTACTTCATATATCGAAAACAAGTGACGTTAATTTATTCAAATACAGATAATTTCACTTATTGTTTATAACTTTATTACGGAATATCTATATTCAACTATTATATTTTACTTAAATAAACTTGTTTTTTTTTTTTGTTGGTTAGACCGATTGTGTAATAGGCAGTTGTCTATTTTTATGTAAATCAAGCTCATTGAAAGAATAGATTTTTATAAAAAATCGAATTTTAGTTTTGGATATAATTACACTACTTTCTTATTTATGAATTTAAGGTAGTTGCGAAGCCATCAAAAAGAGAAACTAATAAAACAGTATTGATGCCATTACGAACTATTTTTTTTTTTTATATAGTTTTTGAAGAACGTCATTTTCACCTCGGCCATCGCAGAAACTTAAGTTCTGTTTCGGCATGTGAAATAAGTACAGGTCACAAACGTACTACAAGTTCCGTTTCGGCTTGTTCTGTTCCAATATCATGCAAACCACCATTGTATGATTTCCATGAATTTTCTGCATCTGACTTACGAAAAAAGCTTCAAATAAGCCCCAGTTCCAGTCCTCAAGAAAATGAAAAAAAGACATCCAATCAAATTATTACTACTGGTGCGGTTAACACTAACTCATCCTGTGAGGAAGTTAAAGACAACCAAGAAGTTCATGTCTAATAGTAAATTATTTATTAGTCTTTAATTTAACATTATTGTAATATACTAACACTTGTTAAGATGGCAAATTAGTATTATTTAACTTGTCCAAGTTGCTTCCATTGATATTTTTGACAATTTTTTTTTTTTTGAAAAAGTAGTAATTGACGGATAAAATATTTTAAGGCGTTTAGTAAAATTTTCGTCTACTGATAACAGTTCGCGTATAAGATGTCCTTATTTATTATATTAAGCATTTAATTCCTTTAGTTACTGTTTGATGCTGATCTCTCCCGTGTCAATTCACAAGTTAGAGAAGATGTAATACTCACAAATGAAATTTTAATTACTGTTGGATATGTGTAGGTTTGTTTGTTACATTCCTTCTTGATCACATCTTATTGTCAGTCAAAAATGTTTTTTAATAATATAACTAATAATTTCTGATAGCAAATATTCAAAACATAAAGAACTGATTTCATTTTTATTTGTAAAAAAATCCTTTAAGTGTTCATAAACTTATCTACTTTTATTTAACGTACTTATTTATTTTGACTGAAATTTGAGGTGATCCCGTTTTCATGCATAGGTTTGCACTATTACTTTATAATCTCAACTGTACTAATTCTAGGTAATATTTGGGTACTTACGTTCTTGCTATTGTTACTGCAATAAATACAGTGCCACAATCGAAATAGATCTTAAGTAAATTTAAATAATATTTTAATATCACGTAATTGTGTACATAACAATAAATCTAACTGACTTAATATTGTACGCAATTGACTATCATTGATACACAGATCAAATATTTACTTATATATATTATTGTTATTTAAAGTTCTTATTTGTTTTTAAAAGATCTGGTTCTATTTCCAAAAAAATACTCTTTTTATTTTTATGCAGATTTGTAATTAAATGAATAATTATATTAAAGGAAAGTCTCAAACGTTACAAATGAAGCCGTAAAAATTTATTCTCATAGCTTAATTATAGACAATACTTTTATATCAGGTATTCCGGTGCTTTGTAACTTTATTAGGCATAGTTAAACTCAAACTTAATATTAGAACTTCGGTCATTAAGTGTTAATTTATATTTTAACCAAAATTAACTTTTTAAAATTATGACGAACTTGATTATGGATATTATTTTTTTAACGAGATAGTGTTTTAATAAATAAAGTCCATATAAATGTTAAATATCTTAGTGATTGGCTTTTAACAAGCAGAGGTAGAAGGTATTGTAAGAATAATTCACTTATGTTTTATTATTCAGTCTCCTATATGTAAAAATGTTCTGAATGGTTTATTCTATTTTTTTAGTTTATAATGTAATTAACATTGATAGGATATATTTAAAAAACTGTATAAGTTGACACTAGAATATTTTGGAATCTCATTAGAGACGATATTTTACATGTTTGGCGGTCATAATATAATCAGGGTAAACAAATTTATATATTTTGATAGAATAAGTGCACAGTTTGTAATAGTTAAAGAAAAATGGAGCACATACTTTTAAAGCCTTGTTTCGAGAAAAAATTAGTGATTAGACTACTCTATTTTTTTTTTGCGGATTATATTTTTTTGTTATCAAAATACTCTATCTACATTATTTCTTAAAATACGAATGTAGGTTTATACTATTTCAGGCATTTTTATTTCATAAAGAATATAATGAAGCAATCAGATTTTTATAAAAATTGATTCATTACAAATGTTCAATCAGTCATATTATTAAATCACCTGTATTATAAAACAGCGTTGTTCTGTAAAGCACAACTCTATTTAAGAAATGTGGATTTTGCAATATGAGTACGACATATACGGTATTTATGATTATAATAGAGTCGATTTTCACTGTATTTTTTCTCTGATCTGAACTTCTATGACTTACTTGTTTCAATGTTTTATGTTAGGCAGTATATGACTGGCCTTGTGTTTATTATTTGAAAAAGTGATTTGTACTGTTAAATTAGGATTTGTGGTTTCAGTAGTTGATGATAAGATTTTTTTTAACAAATTAAATTTATTCTATTTATTCTAAAACAACACAAATATAAACAAACTCAGTTTATGAAAGTGCTAGGTATGGCAAGAAATATATTTAAATACATATGGAAAGATTACATTTTATTAGTAAGGATGTTAATTTATTTGCTTTTAATGAATACAGTTATTAGATAGATAGCTAATTTGGAAAAGCGTATTGAAATGCTCAATTAAAAAACAAAAAAGTTAATACATTTATGCCTTACATTTACAGTCAAAAACTGACATACTTATATCAGATACACATACCTAGTATTAGATAGAAAATATTTTTAGAGCACGTGTTTATTTTAACGTATGGGTAAAACTTATTAATAATTAATTTTTACATGAAAGCACTGTACCTATATATTTTTATCATTTTTTTATATAATTGACAACATTTTATTCTACTGTTAGTGAAATCATTTTGTTCAGTACTTTATTCTCGCAATTAAAAAGGTACTTATTTAAACACTTCGTAGTTTCTTTTATAAAAGTTGCTCTAATAACATTGAGTTTAAAACGTATATTTTACAATTAATTTAAATTGTTGAATAAATGATTGCAACATTCAGCGTACGATCTTCATCAGAGGGATTCCTGATTTTATTAACCATATGTTACATGTGACACTATTAAGTAGATTTTAAGTAAGCGTTCTAAAAAAACATACTAGCCTGGTATATCCAAAATTTACTTTTCGAGTTTTGATATTTTCAAAGTATTTAATAACTACTAGAAACTCGTTCGCTATTTCATGCTCAATTCCCCTAGCGTTATGGCGTTCCTAAACGGTGCTTGACTTTACACACTCCCACCCCTAAGGTCCACATTGCGTTTTAAAGAATACTAGTTATAAAAATATTTATAAATAATTGAGTTAAATCGATTAATATAATGTTTATAGAATAAATTAAATCCTTTTCAATAGTAAATCGAGTTCGTTGAATCGAATGCATTTTCTTTTTGATTTCAATTGGAAAGAAAATATTCAGACCGGAAGTATATTTTTTTAAGTATACGATATAGGATTTCTGTAGTTGATCTTATTTATATGGAATTTCAAAAGTGAACATCTGTATTTTGAACTGCTAACGAAAACGAAAATCGGGGGTAATTCGTTATAAACAAAATATTGTTAAAAGGTTCAATAAATTAATTTTTTAAAAAATAAACAGTGGTTTTATTTTTTGGACTACTAAGGAAAAAGGTCATTCTTTCGTTTAAGACTTAGTTTTCGAAATGAATTGCATTTAAAGTTAAATTTTGCGATTTACAGTCTGCTCTCACATTGCACATTTTAAATATTATACACTTAAATTGTTCTTAGCCCAGAAACCACACCGAATCGATGTACACCAGCCTAAGAACTACAGTAATAATCTGGATAAATTATATATGACTTTGATGCATTACCAAGAATTAAAAGAGATGTATGTTTATTCGAAAATTTTAATAATAGTTAGTCTATTAACTAAAAAAAAATGTAGGTACATCTTATAATGCGATAAAGCTATTTAATATCTACCCTGATCAACTGAAGGAATGTAATTGTTTATTAAACTGAAGATAAACTAAGATCCTATGGACATGAAAAAACGGTAATATAATTAATATGGACATTAGCACTTTGGTTTATTAACTTTGAAATAATATATTGCTTTGTTGTCTTATACTAGATGCATATGTAATAAGAGTAATATTATACACTATAAAATGCATAATACATAATAAGGCAATTGTTTTGCGGTTAATCTCATGTGTAGGTATTATTAATAACTATTATGAGATACACCGTCAAAACAGTTCATTATTGTGTTTAACTGTATTATATATATTACATAAACAAAATAATACCTAATACTAAATCAGATTATTTTGTGAATATTAATTTCTATTTGAGCTTCACATAAACTAATAAGATATGCACTGTTAAATCGACTTGTATTACAAAACAAAAATGAGGAAATCGTTACTATTTACAATTTAAAAAAAATTTTGGTAAAATAAAAAGAAATCATTTATCTCAAAATATAAGGAAAATCTCAGGAAATTGTTATAAAGAATAGAATGCGTATAACAGCCACAAATGGCATCGCAAATACAGAAATACACCTCACATGTCTCCAAATTTTATGAATTTGGAGGGGTTACCTCAGATGCACTGTGGTGGAATTTTTCGACAAACTGTGGAGATAATAGATGTGATTTAATCAAGCAGAAACTTTCTATCCAAATGTACATATTTTATTAACAATGCCTTATTCTGCAACTACAATTGAAATATCATTTTCAGTACTTGAGATCAACAATGATTGAAGAAAGATTAAAGGGGCTTCATATGCTTGCGTGCATACATAGAAAATAGTTCTGGGCGATTTAGTAAAAGATCCACGAAGATTTTTTTTTGAAATACTACTTAATTAATTACTTAAGTACCTACAATAAATTCTCAGTTTCGTGTTGATAATGCCCAGAAACAAAGTGGGTAAAATAAGTGTACGGCTTAATAAAAACAATTGTGGTACTTAGGGGTGTGTTTTAACTCCTTCAGTTAGTTACTTACCTGCACTATTTCCAAGAAATTCTTGATTTGCCCCACCTTAGACCAAAAGCTGAGTACGCCCATGAGTTCTTCATTTCCTATCCACACAATTATAACAGTTTTTATACATTTTTACTAACAGGTGAATTTTCTAATGTATCATTTACGATGATTACGATTATAACGAATATAAGAAGGAAATGTTAAAATAAAAGTATTGTACATAATATAACGAAGATTTTTGTAATTTTTGAGAAATTAGCAATACTCTAGACCAGTGTTGCAGCGGTACGGTACAGAATACTTTTTGTCGAAATCAATTCACTTCGTTTTTATTTTAACTGTGGTATATCTATTAGATTACTTCTAAGCACAGCTTCTAAGTTTGAAACAAGTATGATCCAGTGTGAGTCTATACCTATTCTTTTAACGTATATGATAATTATAAAGGGAAACGTAATATATGATTTCTTTAAAAATTTAACATGCATAATTACAGATTCACATATACGCATCTAAATGTTTTTATACACAATATATTTTCATTATACATCGAACAAAATGTGCCATTTAAAATAAAAGTTGGGTTGCCTTTTATACATATTGAACAAAGGTGACTGAGAAGGTTAAAAAATAGCTATTTTGTTCACGGTTCATCTATCAGGTTTTTTTTTACGTTTTTGTGATAACAGCTTTTATTATTTAAAGCAAAGGCCCAGGTAAGCTACATTTGTGCCTACGCAGTTTAAATCGCAAGTCTTAACTAGTTCGTTCTCCTTGTGAAGAATTTATTTTAAATAAGTTACTATTAATTTGCGTCTTATTTTAACATCGGATAAAATAAATAACCATTGTTTCAAATTTAGTGAATATGCCTCCTTGTAAGTCTTGCAACCAGAAATCGAAGAAAGTAGATAAGAAGCGGCGTACTAATAAAAGCCGTTGTTCAACAAACTCAAGTAAAACAAAGAAGATAAAAACTACGGTAAATACATCTATTAATAAAAATGAAAGGTCTTACCCCAATTAAACCACCAACACTATTGTAATACCGCAGACACGTGTTTCGGTCACTTACACTTTATAAGCATTTTCAAGTGAGCGAACACGTGTCTGGGGGTAAGACCTTTATTTTTATTAATTTTAATCACCACAGTCTCCTTTATATTTATTTCAAATATTTATGCGTTGATAAAAATAGTAAATTAAATTCTGTTTTTTTTGCTATGTTCCTTGCTAAACTACAAACATTTTCATTCTTAACAAATGGCATTTTCAGTACGTTCATTAAGATTGGAAGTTTTAGTAAGGGACCCGGCAACACAACCCACTAGCGATTCAGTGTAATTATACGAAAATAATTGATAAACTTTCAGAAAAAGCAGAACAAAAAAAAAACCAAACCTAAAAATAAATGTTCTCGAATGAAACCTAGGAAATGCTCAACCTCTGAATCGTCCAGTTCCTGTGATGTATATTATGATTGCTCGTCTTCTGATAGCAGCACTTGCTCTTGCTCCAGTTGCTGCACAAGTTCGTCAGATTCATCACCACAATGCCAGAAAGGCAAATGCAAACGCTTCTAATAAATTATATATTCAAAAATATTTTTTAATGATTTGATATTCTTTTTAATGTTTTTAAATATTTTTTATAAAAAAAACACATTTGTATATTTATTAGTGATTATTAAATTCATATATCCTTAAAAAATTATATACTTAATACGAACACACCTTATTAGTTTGTAAGAAAGTATTTACAGTTGGTATTAAAAGAAATAATTTAAACAAAGTGAAAATATTTTTCAAACCCATGAAAAGTGAAGAAAATTAATTTTTACTCGACATATGTTTTTTAGCAAGCGAAAATAGAAAATGCTACAAAACAATTTTACATTTTTCAAAAGTAACTACTGCGAAATTCAGCGATTGTTACTAGAATAAATAAACTAAAAGAAAAATGAAATTTCTCAAAAAATGTAAAAAAGTATCAACCTGTATTAACAAAACGTTTTCTTTTATTGGCGTAGACAAACAGGTGTAGAGCTATTTAATATTAATGGTTTTTTGATGTTTTTATGAAGTCAATTCGTATAAATGAGCCTACAAAATGTTTCGAAATAAAGAAAAAGTGGAAGAAAAAGGAACCCTGATATCCCTACTTTCATCCAAAATTTTTTTTTGTTCCCGAGATAATGTTTTGTTACTCGTATTTTTACCAAAAATATCACTTCGAGTTGAGATTAGAACATATTTTTATGAACTCATTAGTACATACAATAATTAAATTTAAGTCCAATCCCAACAAATCAAAATATCAGTATTTCATAATTACATTTACAACATATAAATGACATTAACGAAAGTAAAAAAGCTACAGGTTTTAGCACACGTTGTAAATAAATACAATATCGACTTAAACAATATTGAATAATTAGATTCAGAGAGAAGGCAAACGACTCGACTATTTTGACATTTATGTCTAGAGAGAACATCACAAATACCTACAATCTAATTTCAACAGTAATGTGCTATTAGATACGTATTTATGTTATTCCATTAAAATGTTTATTTATTTTTGTCTATCCATATGTATATATGTATATTGTTACGCTAATTTTAGGTATTTAAGAGCTTCATACGCTTTTAATCTTTAGTATTATTTGTACTCTTGAAAAACGCATATGTCGAAACAATTGTAGAATCAAAATTAAACTCTTTTAAACATTAAAGAAGCAATTCTGTCCTTATCTCATTTATTATTAAAATGCTTCATTATTTCCCAACTACTCAAACATTACAAGTATTAACTATTTCGAATAATAACTGATTTATAGGTAATATGAACGTGTGTTTTCTAAAGATGCATTAGTAGATGATTATATCTACACATTATAATATTACAGTTACCTTGAAATCCCTAATATTATCTGCACGTTTCTAATTTAAATAAAATGGGAGCACCATGCACTTCACTGGATTACACTATTTGACTATGACAGACATATATCATTACATTATACATACCCCATTCATTAGGTTTGTGGAAGTCTAATACACCCAAACATTATATAAATTATATTCTTCACTTTATTTGTCTAGTATAAGTATTGGAAAATGTATTTTTTTTATATCAGCACAAATTACTATTAATTAGTGTAGCCCAATATCAAGAATTCATTTTTGCAGTATAGAACGCACTCATGTAGTGTTAAGCAGTTTTACTTCCCCTTTTCATTTTCATAATGAATGTACTTACTAAAATTATTTGTTTAATAACTAATAAGTATTTGTTGCTGCATGATATTTTACTCTTGCTTGATTGGATTGTAAAGTATGGAAGGTAAGGTAAAGCAAATAACTTTGATATGTTTTATTGGACGCTTTTATTACTTAAATTTTGCATGTAACAAATTTTACGTTTGTGATTTAATACTTACATTTTTTACATATATGTATTGAATGAATGAGGTTCATTCAATACATTAGTTACTTACTGATCTGTCAGTTTGAATATTAACCGACTAGAAGCTGAGTACACTAAGTCCAGACACCTTATATTACCATTGCAACATAAGCATCACTGATTCATTGGCAAATTGAATTGAATTTTAAAAATACTATGTCATTGCTTGTGGTAATAATCACATTATAAAGTGCAGTAGTTTACAATTCCTTCTCAATTTTGATAAGTTCAGCAATACCATCGTACATCTCCTTGACAGCATCGAACTCAGTTAGACCCATACGACGTCTATTGGAAATATCGTATATGCCACCTTCAGCTTCTGTATGCTCACCACGTGTTCCACGGACTTGTAAATTGAATTTACCTGCGATTTCATCTAACTTAGCTTTATTAGAAGCAAGTTTAGGGACTTTAATATGTACAGAAGCACGTACAGTTGTTCCCAGGTTAGTGGGACAGAAAGTAAGGAAACCTAAACGGTCGTGGTGAGAAAATGGTAAACGTTTTTCGATGTCATTTACTGCAGTTACCAAACGGCGATACACCTGTCCTAAATCTCCTCCCATTTGCATGGAAATAATACGAAGATGGTCTTCTTCATTCGCCCAAACCAAGAAGGTTTTGTTATCATTGTGGAATATACCACGTCCAGTGGGCCAGAAACGACAGGCATTAGCAGCTTGTAAGAAACGGTCACCTTCCTTGAACAAGAAGTGATCATCAATCAGTTTCTGCTGAACGTCTTTACTCATTCCAGTCAAAGGATAAAAGGTGCCTTTAAGTTCGCCTTCTAGACCAGAAAGAGTAGAAGAAACTTTCTGTTCCATCTCCTTGTACTGTTCCTCGGTAAGGCAAGGATTAAAGGGGTATCCCTCAAGAGAACGACCACAACGTACACGGGTAGAAACAACGAATTCACCGGCAGGGTCTAGGTTGCCAAAGACACTGACATCTCCCCAATTCTTAGGAGGATGTTTATCGGTCTTCTTGAAACCACCATGATAGTCTTCGATAATAGGGTCGAATAGATCGGCAAAAACTGTATAAGCTTCAGCATCGGGAGCGTATATACCAATACCGGAATCATGATTCTCAAGACCTGTAACAACAATAGTTTAAGAAGATAATAACACATACATAGTGAATAACAATACTAATTGAATCAATTGATTATTCATCTATTGAACAGCATACTAGGATATAATTAAAACTACATTTTTTTTAAATTTTATAATCTTAAACGGTGCACAAGAAATGTAAATTTTGCAATAAAACTGTAATTGGTTTATAAATACTGCAATACTGTTTCCTTTAATTGTGGTTCAAGGAAACTTATTTACTAACTAATTGCAAAAATTTCCAATAAGAATTTTCTGCTAGTATAATTAAATAACCTTTACTTATTTATTTCTAATATAATGCTTTAGAAAAAGAAAATCAATCACAAGGTATCATATTTACAATGATATACCATCAGATTTACAGCCACAATCTCAGTTTTCATTTTTGCTTGCTAGTTTATGAATGTAAGAGTATAAATTTAACGATATTGTAAAATAAAGAGGGGAAAAACACGATTACTTCACGACAATCTGGTATGTTGGTAGCACGAGTTGGACTGTCAAAGTGTGAAAGAAATGGGCAATATGAAATTCAACTAGTTAAAGGGAGAAAACAAAGTTAAAAGAATGAAGGTAACTTTTTTTTTGTTTTCCCTATTTATTATTTTTTGAATGGTATGAAAGATTTATACCATTTATCTTTTATTTTTAAGAGACAGAAAAAACATTGAAAATAAATTGGCCCTATATTAGCTTTAATTCTGCAGGTAACCGATTACTTTGCAAGTTAGATTCATTTACAAAAGTAATTTAAATATTTGATAATCTGAAATAACGACGTGTCGATTCAATTTACAAAAGATAACATACTAACATTACTGGTTGATTAATTACAGACTAATCAATTTAACTTTTCTACATAACTGATTCACATTTCACAGATAAAAACACTTGAGAACAGTTAAAACTCTGCAGTTGTCTTTATATTAGTATGATAAGTTTATTTTATGAGTGTGTATGCAACACATGATTAAAATTAACTGAACTTTATTTGTTATAAAATTTGAATTTTCACTGTTATAAACATGACTTATATACGCTATTGGTTTTTATAAGCTCGGTATGTACATACGTGGGACTACGCCAGTATTTTCATTAGCGTAACGGAAACACGTAACCGGAAGTAACCTGCTTTAGTAAAATATCAATTTTAAGGTGTAGTAAATTTACAAATGATATTGAAATGTCTATAGTAATACCAACTAACACTGTAAACACATCGCTGGCCTTAGCCTTTATGGCGTACCTTTATTGATAGCGCCCATCATAAGGCACAATTGTTAAGATTAAAAAAAAAAGTAATTTATTTGTAAATTTTATACACATTCTTTAATTGTGGTGTTTGTTCTTAAATTTTTTAAATGTTTATCAGTCAAATTTTTGCTCACATTGTTTTATGAAACTTACAGAATACTATTTGATATTTAATATCTTTAAGTGTTTTTTTTTAAGATAGTAAAATATTTCACCAAACAATCACAATCTTTATTATGAAATTTTTAGGCTAATGATTGTGTAGGGTTTTGAATTGGCCGCACTTTAATTAACTTAAAAAATTCAATGTGGCCCTGGGTCTTAATAAGATTTAAATTATGTTGTGTTCTATGTGTATTTACGTTTCTTAGGCATGTATATGAACAGCAAAAATTATATTTCGACATTTTACTGATGCGTGATTCTTGGCTCCCTTAATGCGACGCCGTCCAACCCTGCCCCCGCCACCCTCACCACAGGCAGGCACTATTTATCTATCTATATAAGGAGTGGTTATTGTTGTGCGGTTTATATTTAGGAAAAAAAATATTACGACAAGCTTAGGTAATAAATCCTGAATCCCCTGTCTAAAACTATTATATAAAAAAAACAATTCCAAAAAAGTGGATATTTTTAGTGTCCCAGAGACGCTGAAGAAATAAATGGAATAAAACCATGCCATGCCTGGGATTTTTCACAATGAAAAAACAACAACGGATGTTAATTACATTTCCAGCAAAACGATAGGTATTATATGACAGACTGTACAATATAGGTAATGAATAAGAGTATTTTGTACATGTATGTTAATATCTACAAAAAAATTGTAAAAAGGTTTTGCTTTTTTATTGTTTCCAAATAGTCCAAAACACTTGAGCCAGGTCACTAACGTACGTAAATATAGAGACAACAATCTATTCATATAAATAAAATTGGAGTATCTAAAATAACCACTTTTTACTAAATGAATATGGATATATAAGCGGTACATATACCAAAACACTTTTAAAAATTTTGTCTGTCTGTCTGTTTGTTCCGGCTAATATCTGAAACGACTAGACCAATTTTTATTTCTTAAATAAAAGTAGCCTAAAATACTCCTTATTACGTTAGCTATATGTCAGTGAAAGTCCCGTCAAAATCGGTCCAGCCGTTACAGAGATTAGCCGGAACAGACAGATAAAAATTGTAAAAGCGCCTGTTGCCACTTAATATCACAAAGGCTGCCTGTCGCGCGGGCTCAGAACGCGCGAGCAGGCTATTGCTAACGGTTGTATCTCAACGACTTCGTTTAAAAATTTAAAAATTACTTTTTTGTTAAATTCCACGCGGACGAAGTTATTTCGAAAATTATCCCACAAAGTCGGGATAACTACATAATTCGACAATTACGAAAAGTATTAAAAGTAGTTGACACTATATAATTAATGCTACTTTGTAAAGTTAGAAAAGTTTTGGTGTTAATTCCGACTATTACAATAATTGAGTAAGAAAATCGTTGTTAATATTAATATAATATACATGTGCAAAATTAATTCGATGCAGTACATTAAGAAAAGACATGAAAATATGCACCTGATGCCTTAATTAGACGAAATGCTCTTTAATTTTGCAGTATTTGTGACGTACACTGTTATTAAGTAACTATGTTAATTATAAACGCACGTATTATATAAATCGCTGCTAACGGCCATCGGCCTAATCGAGTGACGACATACAGTGAGTAATCAGACCCTGTTATATCGTTAGTGATATACGTTACAACAGTCGTCATTTCAGAAACTAAAAACAATTTAGTATTTTTTGCGATCGATTGTGTACAAAAACCCTACATTGGTGTGATGGGCAATGCAATGAATATAGGCCAGCCTAAATATATTTTTTGATGTCAAAATTTTTTTATTGTCAAAAATACCAATACATAATCAATATATCACCATGTATAGTAGATTCCGGGGAGTAAAATATCAAAAAAGGTCTAATTAAAAGTTGAAAGTTTTTTGAACAACATTTAAATATTATAATTTTGTTCCTATTTTTATTTAATTAAAAAACTATCAGAGTAATTGATTTTGTAATAAGTTAACCGGGCTGGATTGCCGTGGTCGAGAGGGATGATAAATTTCCATATAGACACCGGCCGTGAAAGCCTACATCTTTATATATGAATAATCGTAATGCCCTAGTGAGATAGTATATAACCATTAAAATAAAATTTGAAACGTCTCGATTACTTATTTTCATCAAGAAGAACGTAAAGAAACCTCTAAAAGGCAACTTTTCAAAAATTCTTAATTTCGCTAACTTAACGTTTCTAACATCTTACTTGAGTATTTACAGAAAAATGTGAGCTATACATTTTGTTCTTTCAATATTGAACTTTAATAATCTGTTCGAAAATTTAACATACGTCAATCAGACGAGGTATAGAGTAGTCTATACAAAATTACTTATCACAATATTCACTTATTCTGAACAATAATCAATACTTTTTTCCGGAAGGTCGATGATAGAAACGTTAAATTAGGGAAGTTATGAATTTCTGAAAACTGACCTTTTTTCAGATGAAAATGGCTCTAATCAAGACGTTTTAAATTTTACTTTAAAGGTCTTGAGATTATCTAAATTTTATTTCATTCCGGCATTACGAATACTTTGAAAGTTTTCGAAATAACTGCGAATGAGATAAAATTGCAAATTTCAATATTTTCACATTTTTTAACTTTTGTTACGGCCCTTTTTGATATTTTACTCCCTGGAATACATAGTGGTCTATCTGCTTGGATTTTATTTTTTGAAAGTTCTAATTATTTAGTTATTTAACAATTCCTGATTAAGTTTTATTCATACAAATTTTAATTAGTATCAAATCATATTGTTATATTGGAAATTCCATGTTCCATCCTCAAAAGAATTAAACTAATTAAAGAATATTTGCAATAATTTCGGAAAATAAAACCAAAAAGATCAAGAATGTAACGCACGTCCACCACCCTCCAACAGTATTTAAGCAATATTTTGTTAACTTTATATTCAGAATTATTCCAAATTGTAGTGTTTAACAATATTTTTTAAGCTTGTGTTTTTATTATTATTGATAAAAAGTTTTAACAAATATCGCTGACAATTACAGAGACGTGATGGTACTATTTTAGAACAAAATTAAATTAGCTCTTTATGTTAACATTACTCATTCAATTACTTGCATACTTTTGCTCCTGTGACAAAATACTTCGTTTGTTGCGTCGAGGTACCTACTACTTTTGTAATTAAATGCTGGGAAAAATTAAAAACGCTGGGTACAGCATTTTGCTTTAATTTTCTTTTTCTCACGGATATTAAAAAGTCATTTTCTTCGAAATATTTGCTGCAACAACACACAACTGAATATTTTGACGGTGTGAATCTTTCACGCCTTATTGCGTTAAACTATTTTTTCTTTAATTCAGGATCCTTAAGGAACTTCGAAAAAATTAGAAATGCATCAGTGTGTCATATGTTTAAATTGTACTTACATATGAAATGAAATGGAAGAACCTTTAAAACTCTTTTCACGGCAACCGTATGCATTACTTTAACAAAAAATAGTTCATAAAAATGTTCACAAAACCCTATGTACAAGAAAAATAATGTCGCACAACATTTATTTGAAATAACTACACTTAACACTTCGACTGCCTCAAACATTCTGAGTGATGTTACGAGCGTTCTTAATAATTCTCCCGTTTCTGTCCCATCATTCGCAAAATGTGTTGCCTACCCAAATGGTATCACTTTATAAACGCAAGGCGCAGTCTAGTTATAATCACGTCTCTGGATAATTACTAAGAAACAAATAAATCTCTAATTATTTACAGTACCTGACTGAATCACATCTAAAAGTGTAGAACCAAATGATGTCTTTTTGGTTTTCAGCTTATCAAATACTTCTCTAGTCAAATATTTCTTGAGAAGTGACTTAGAGTCGGATGCTTCGAGCTTCTTGAAGCCGGTTTCCAATTTTTCCAAGACTGCAGCGTCAACCATTTCGTTAGATTTCCTGAAAGATCATAAACTTTTTAAAATACATTCATACTATTTTTTTGTTCTGATACCGCGAGCATTGTATAATTATTAATTATACCACTGCAGTATTAAAGTATTACTTCGTTGTTTGATTTTTACATTTTAAAACAGATAACGCAAAACAATCGTAGATTAAGTTTATAAGGCCCCGTATGACTCATAAAACTATCGGTTTGTTACGACAATTACCTTATATGAAATAATGCAAAGATAAACCAAAAAAATTGTCCGACTTTAAAATTGCAACGTGTAATTCTGCATGTGTACTTATTGTTAGCTAAAAGTCGTTCATTGTGCACTTATCTTTATTATCAGCCGATTTAAGTACAACGGAAATACGTCAAAAACATGTAATTAAGGTATGAAATAAGTTAATATTACCGTTCAAAGAGAAATACAATTAGTGCCTTTTTAATATTTAACTATTTAACATCAGTAAAATATTAATTAATATGATATTGCAGTACTAAGATGGTATGAATGTGATAAAAATAACAAACTCTTACTTAAATAAAATGAAGTTACTACATTTTTTTATTTACGTATCGCACATTTTACTAGATAATGAATACACATTTTTATAGATAAAAACACTTGAACACAAAGTTTAATTGATTTATCAATTTAATTTTATACTCAATAATCCAATAACAAACAGGTAGGTAATATATCAACTTCAAGGAATTATTATCCAAATCAAATCAAAAAGGATTAATACCTATATAAAACATTTAGTACTTGTACATTATTTTGTATAAAGTTGTAAAACTTTTCTATTTCAAAACAACACATTTGTATTTATTCTTTATACATAGGAACACTTTACAGTAAAAACCTGTAATCACTTAATTCTCGCAAATTATCTAGTGAAAACTAATTTCTAGTTGCGAAAAATAATTTTTAATGAATGTAGGTAATGGCAAATATTTACTAAATTTTCTATAACACCGGACTTTCTTATCTTCAAAAGGTGTGTTTAACTATAAAGTAGTTTTAATTTTAAAGGGTAATTAGTTAAACCTAATTCTTACTGTAACATATAATACACATCGAAGCAGAATACAAAAGCGATTTCAAATGACTACGGAAAATAAATTTCCTTTGATATAATGCAATACTGATAAAGATTTTAAGAAAATTCTTTAAAATATGAAATGAAATTATTGACAAAAATTTGGCGAAACCATTAGGTGTAGAACATTATTTATTGTTGGTCGTCATCGACGACATAAGTAATAATTTTCATGATAATAATCTATTACTTTATTACGTTAAATTTTCCATTTTAAACATATTGTACTTAAATACTGGTAAAACGTTTCAAGACTAAAAAATTGTCCTTTGAATTTTAATGTTAAATGTTTGAAGTTATTAACAAATACAATTATATATTTTAGTACCTACTGCATTTGAAACTTTTAATTTTTATATTAGGTATTTTTATAAATATTCAATTTTAGTAAACCTAATATATTTTGAGCAAAAATATAACTGAATTATTACAGAAAATAAATGGATTTTCAATTATACGTATGACATAAAATTTCATACCGTAATTTTACAATACTAATTTAATTAAATATTCAAGTTATGTTTTATAGCGAATACAAAAATTTCAAAAACATCTTACACTTTTGCGTTTTTTTTTTTTTTTTCATAAAAAAATTGATGTCTTAATTTTGTTGACTGAATTTGAGCCTATTTTATAATAGTCCATACTACTTCCTTACATGCATAACTGAATGTTATAATTAAACGAAAAAAAAATGACTTTGAATGAAAAAGGTGCAACTACATACAAAGCAAAGGCAAAAAGTTAAAGAAGTATAAAGCATACTTAATATTTTGGTGGAGGCAGAAAGACAAGACAGATAAAAGAAATTGCAAAGTTCCAATAAGATCTTGGCGCACCCTTTTCCCTATCGACCCATGCAGACATGAACACTGTGATACTGTGTTACTACAAACCCCGTCGTTTCATCCCCTTTCGTATTTTTATCATCCTTAGAAGTACAGCCACCCATTTCAAAAAAATATAATTCTTAACTGTTGTAATAAAAACTAAATAAATTTACACTTAGATGAGAACACTACGATTGATGAGGTAGCTGGTGAGCTTATAGGCATGAGTACTGGGCTCCGCCCTACACTGACAACGCGTTGACAGACGATGTTCGTACTACAGACCCTACAGACCGCACGACGCTTTCTAATTCACGATCAAGCTCCGTCATAGCTTGAATTGAATGTGAAAACAGTTCCCCGATCGATACCGACGCGCCGGTCACACCGTTTTATCAACAGCTATACCTTTTTACTACCCCCTCCCCCTCTTATAAATAATTTTTTAGCAAATTATAAGTAGAATCAATCGTTGAAACAACGTTTAGTTAGAATTGATTACCTCTTTTTATTTATAGTTCTTTAATGAAAAATTTTATATTACAAAAAAACTGCATAGGTAACATTAGTATAAAAAAACGAATTACAGATAACTGATCATAAGTTTTTGCGTTCGCTTAGTGATATTAAATTTTTATATTCATATTTGAGTAAGGCGCGTGACGCATATTTGCACTTTATATTTTTTATCAAACAATGGTAAGACATGCACATTATCTTATATTAGTTATGACTATATTCCTTATTATTATATCATACAGATCATTTATTACCAAAATCTGACGCTAAAGCTATAAACAACAGTAACTGAATATTTGTTTAAACAATCCAAATGATTACTTTCTATCGAACAAACTCGAATACGTGATGGATAATGAAACGCAAGCTTTTTAATGATAAGATACCTACATCCTACATATTTCACTGTTCATATTGAAGTCATCAATACTTTTAAATGTATTAAATCATTATTATTATTAATATTCATTGGACCTTGCCTGTGTGAAGCTCAAGGGTCACCCTTGCGATTTTAATCACTTGTTATTTTCCAAATAAAATTGAAATCCTTTTATGACATAACACTAATAGTTTGTTGTGTTAGAGGAGCTAGCTAAAATGATCAATCGCACATTTTTACTATTACTGTATGTTATTTATCATTATTCAAACAAACATGTTTAAATAACCAAATTGTACCGGGTTTTAACGTAAAATGGTTGAAGTTATTAACAAATACAATTGTATACAAAACTCCAAATACTTTTATTAAAAAGCAACATATGCATGAATAATAATGCAAATTTATGACCCTACTGCATTTGAAATTTAATACACTTAAATTTTATATAATCAATTGTTGAACTGGTCGAATCCTTGTGAAACATTAATTTAACAATTGAAGGAATGAAAATCACTTTTAAATGTTTTAAAATATTTTATTTTAAACTCTACAATATTGTTTCGACATAACAATGTCTTTCTCAAGACATTTAAAAGTGATTTTCATTCTTTCAATTACTTAAATTTTAAATTTCATCTAATTTATATATTAAGAATACGTATGAACTTCGGTATATATTATAAAAGGAGGGGAATTCTATCATTCGAAAGGAACTATGACATATAACATACAGATGTTCATCAAGTAAAAATCATTTGTATATCTTCCCGTTATGGCAGGTAAAAAAGATATTGGTTGCATTGGCATCGAATCGAACGTGGGCCACCCACGTGGCAGGCGAGCATCTTATGTATTATGAAGTTGCCTAGAGCATATCCGAACATGTACGGACTGTTTCGATTGTAGCAATTTTATATTTGTGACTATTTTAAATTATCAAAAGTTGAGATTAAATTAAATATCTACTAAACTTATCCATTACATTTACAGTTTTTAAAAACTATTTCTAAAGGCGGAGAGTGGAGATACATATATCATATGAGTTCAACAGGAGACTATTTTCAAAGTATATTTCATTTATTATGTTGCTTTGTATATTTCTAATAATTTCATTATAGCAAGGCAATTCCAGGTTTTAAGATAGACTTGTTTACAAATTATTATTGTAAACAACTTCGATACTTAATATTTAGGAAAATGTAGCTTCAAAATGAAAAGTAATAGCAAATAAAACCCTTAATTCATTTTGTAAAGGCTCTTTAACAATACGCCACATACTGAGATATACAATCGTGTATTCGTTTAGATAAGTACAGTACATGTGTGTGTTGTTAGTGGTTGTGTTGTATGCGTTCTACATATACAGACTAAATATTGGCATGTCTTATTCTTTATAAGAAATCGCTTGTGATTCAAGGATTAAATGAATAAAAAATATGATTTAGCACAATGTATTTCTGATAAAATAAAAATGGAAACTAATCTCTAAAGGTGTGAAAGAAACAAAGTAATAAAAGAAAGACATTATAGTTATAATTTCACAAAATGAAAAAAAAATGTATGTGGTTTCTTGATCAACGAAATAAAAATGAAATTATGGGTAGCGAAATAATTAAGTAAAACGCAAAATTAATTAATTCACAAATAAGTAAAAATGATTAACAATTTACTGTTTTATGTATTTGTTGTATTAGCATTTTATATTTTTATGTATGTTTATTTTTTAATTATAGATACTTATTACATTTAAATATAACGAAGAAGCATTAAACGAATTCTCATCCGTGTTCTCAAATGTGAACATAAAAAATGAAATTTGCAATACAATACAAAACGTTGTTGCATAAAAAATTACTTCAACATCTTGTATTTTTCTTCTACCCGGTTCTCCACTGATTAGCTGAGGATTCAGCAAATTTCACCTCCTTTATATATAACATTCAGTTAACGTAACAAAATCGATATGCGAACAGCTGTTTGTAGGAGTTTTATTTGCAAAACTTCTAGTTCCAATCGCCCTTGTTTACAACTGAGCACATCAATTAATCCCAAAATACACATCAGAATTGGCATTTAAATAGTATTTGTTTCTTGCAAAATACTGTTATAAACCAGTGTAGTAGTCAAATATTTAAACATTCGTTAATGATCTTATAAAAGACTTAATATTTTTCTTATTTTTATAGTGCATCAATATACAAAAAGTAATAATTATTTTTAATCAGTCCTAAAAATACAAACTAAAACTCAATTGTTCATTAGACAGGCGGGCGGGCCATGTTTCTTAAGTTATCTCGCCTCTAGAAATGGTTTAGCAAATGCTTCATCTAATATTTTCTTTTAGATAGAAATTAAAAATTGTTTAATGGTTAATAGACAAGCAATGTAATATTTTAGACAAAATTACGTTTGTGAATAAACTACCTACACCATAAATAATATGCCCATTTTATTATCAGCAGCGGCTGATAGGGCAGACGAAAATTACGATGTTTAACTTTTTTAAGACAACCAGAGGTAGTTATATATAAAAATTAATGGACTTTCCTAACAAGTTTCACGAACTGTAGTTACTAAGAAGCTTCTCACAGTTAGTATCTTGTTGTTATTGTTATTTATATTTTCGGAAAATCATTTTTATAATAATCAATAATACATACGTGTAAATAATAAACAAATATAAATTTCTAAATTATTCCTGTCTCTTAATGATGTATATAGCATTTATCAATTCAATGATTTTTGAACATATGAAGCTTTAAGGTAATGTAACTTCATTTTTAAGAATAAATTAAATACACAACATGGAGCTTACAAATATTTATTGTTGCCATTACAATAATTTCGGGACCTATGCTTTCTGCAGGTGGTGAAGATATAATATAGTGGTGGCAACAATAAATATTTGTAAACTCCACGTTCTGGTTTTAATTCATTTTCAAAGATTTTTGTCTGAATTCAAAATATATCATAAAATAATTGTTCTGGATAAAACAAAAAAAAATTATACCTTACCGACCATTTACGGGGAGAAATATCATTTTAAAGTCACTATTACCCTAATGTTATTTTTATCGGAAGTGTCCAAAATTGAGAGAAAGTTAAAAACGTCGTAATATTCTTAGAAAGATTTATACTTTAAAACCTGATCTTTAATTATTTTGTACCATTTTGCAATTTTTTTAAGCCCAAAGAAAGCGGGGTAACCGATAGACTCACGGAAATATTTCCTTTGAGAATTGACCAGATCAATCGTTCCGTTCGGCCGCCATTTGCAACCAGAGAATTTGGCAATCTCGCGCACCTTTATGCCGATAATGCAGATGCATTTTATGCACAGACAACGCTACTAACATGTGCTATCATGTGAATGTAAGGTTAGAAATTCAGACGCCACAAAATTAATGGCTGCAACGTTGCAAATTTTATTCTAACAGAAACGGTAGTCAAATTAAATATTAAATCACTTTTATATTTATTATAACTTAAAAAAAAAAACTATAATAGAAAAATTACAATTAACTGAAAACTGTATGATTTTCTATATGATTATAAGTTGAAAATTAATTAGATACCGTATGTTATTTGACGTTATAAAATCCTTAAAAAAACATTTTATTCCAACGATAAATCAATCCTTAGAATAATGTATTACCATTGTTTATGTGTTTTTATTTCTATTCAACAAACTTTAGTATTTTAAGTCATATTGATACAAATAATAAATAAACTTCTTTGTCGAATGTATGTGAAAAAACAATTTCTCTCATATGATACCTACGATGGACTTCAACGTTTACTGTTAAAGCACGAAAATTTTTATTACTTACAAAATCAGGGAGTATTGTAAACCATTCAAGAAGTCAATGACAATAACCGTAATATATCTTTAGACAAAGCGTACCTACATGTATTTTTTTCTTCTTCAAATTTAATTCAATTAAAACATCCATGCAGCGACAAATGAACGGATGCCACGTGGTCCCTCAAGAAATTGCTACTATTTTGTTGAAAAAGAGGAAAATAAAATAATGTTTGAAGCGATTTTTATCTGGAGCCCAATTCTAAAGATTTACAGAAAATAATTGCAAGAATTTCAGACATTTTGTATAATGGACGACTTCAAATACTCAGATACATAAAAATGACTCCTCTTCGGAATACATTGCAATTATTCATTCACGAAAAATAAATAAATGATAGAACGTAGTTGCTAACACCATATACTACCTATTGTTTCATTGTTTACAGTTTTTACTGTAACGTAAAACAAAACATGCACTTATAGACGACCGAATATCTAATGTTATAATCTAATAATTATGCACGGTAAATATTATAATTATTCAACACTACATCAAAACCTATATATCTGTAATAACATTTGCATTTAGCATCTTAACCGGAGCAGACAATCGGTTTCCATAGAAACGATACACATCTATCACGCGATTCTAACCGCCATTGCGGGCGTAGCCGGCAGGCCCCGAGTCCTGTACTTTTGTGTCATTGAACCAAACTACTTAACAAGTTGAAAATCTAAAAAATGAAGGTGTGTGACCTGATGAAATTGAATTTTGATTCTTTATGTTTGTCAAAGTAAACAAAAATATTGCAAAGAAAACAAAATATATAGGTGCCTATTGTACAGTGTTTTTCTGTATTATTACCTAAGCTCCTCCACAAAATTTATAATTTTGTTGTTTATAGTTTTACAGCAATAAGAAATAGTGTACATCTACTTTTAAATATCAAATCGTTAATATTTTGGCACCGATTTAGTAAGCATGTGCACAGCTTAAACTGTATTGATTGTAAACTACATAGCTAGTTTCTGTATCTATCATATATTTAATTACTAGGATACAATAATGTAATGAATATTTTATTATTAAGTGAAATAAACAAACCTATTTAGACGAAATAAATTTTATATGTGGTTCCCTATTAATAAAAAATTCTCTAATTTAGGTCACACAGGTGTGTTGGGTTACATAAGTGCTGTCAAACTTACAAACTATTATAAAATTATAATGAAGTTGGGAAGCAGTACCATTCAGAAAATATATATTTATAATTCGCTATTACTTTATTTGAGTTGATCCATACTCTAAAAGAAACTACTTTATTCGCGCAATGTCATTTTGTAATTCTATCTTGAAATCAAATGACCCATTTCAAACAAAAAATTGTACAAGTGAAATTCACGTTGTATTGAATTGCATTGCATTTCATTTTCATTAAGGTTTGTTACGAAATCGCAAAAATTATTTACATTAACAATTAAGAAGTTTAACTTTAAATTGTAACTAATAAATATTGCCAAAATAATTCACTTAAGTATTTAAACGAATAAATTGAGAGTAGTCAATTTTATGAAGTACATATACATTTATGTACATACATTCGTGAATTTACGTACTTGTTTAACCGCAGACATGAGTCATGAGCGAGAAAGCTTTATTAAATAATAGGCCTTAAGTGATAAATCAACAATCATGCAACTTGTAATATACATTTTACGAATGTGATGGAAGTATTTTCTTTACGCTAAAAATTTGTACACCAAGATCTACATTATGTTGAAAAACGATTATTGATCGCCTATCAGTAATTAATTTTATGGTGCATAAAAATTTCATAAAACACCGGTAATACCAAAGTACCTACTAATTTGCACGAAATGATGCCGAATTACGAATATAACTCACGTGACTATGAAATAAACTATTATGCAATTTCCTGTTTGTATAGATTTGTACAAAATGCCGGGTTAATTTCAAAACAAAAAATATATACCTAATCGAATTCTACTTCTTAAACTTTCAAATTAAAGTATATTTTATATGTTGTACGTGCATGTATATCCAATACTACTCTTGGGAAGTAATTAAAATACAAGGCCAAGTCGGTTTGAATCTCTGTTATTCGGAAAAAAACCGAAAAAGCATAAGCAATCAGGGCTGTTTAAAATTAAAAAAGGATTTTCGTGCTTGTAATTTTTTTTTGCAACTTACAGACGTACAAAACAGCTTAAATTCCCAGAAAAACTCACTAAAATATTAAAACTATCGCTATCTCCAAAAAACTCACAAAAATTTTAAAATTATCGCCACAAATTTGTATATGTTAAATTCGAAAGGTAGATAATATAAATATGTGTAAGGTAACAACAGCAATAAAATTGTGCTCACCTTTAGACTTACAGATGCAACACGCTCGTTTGTTGGCAACTGATTAACGTTGAAGTAACGGAGTAACGGCAGAGACTAGGCAGACCCCCTGATTTTGAGCCCCACTACCCACCCCACTGACGTCAGGAGACACAGAATTAGCGCCAATTGGTAGCTGAGTATGTCGGATTCGTATAACCTTTGCACGACCTACCTCGTTTAAGGAGAAAATAATAAAAATGTTGCTTTACAATCCTATATCACAGAAGTAACTTTTTTTAAGTTTTTTTCATAGAGGTGATCGATTGCCACTGTTATGCAACTAGGTACAACAGATTTTGAATTTCCGGCCATCTCTTTAAAACATTTCAATGTTAATTTGTAGTAATGTCAATGTGAACACCGCTCCTACATTATAGTAGGTACAATATGTAATTTGCCTTAATCATTACAAATTTCAATATTATTTCTTTAAACAATAACAAACGTAAGTGGGCGTAGCAAAAAAATTACAGCTTGTGTATATCCCGATCAGTCAGTCAATTGATTACTATATGTCATGAAAACTTATCTGATATGAAGTTGTTTAACAGATGATAAGTACCTAGGTACCTTTACTCCAATAAGCCTAGCAACTGACAAATATAAAATGAAACACGTACCTATGTATCACCACTAAATTAGTAGGTTTCATGATTCGACTGATAAATTACATTTACTTAATAGCTTAATTAATCATTAAAATATTTAACCACTGTAAAAGACGATAATATAATTTTTATTAAAAGTACCTTTCGAATGAATTAAAGCAGACAATTGTTTTTTGTTTAATAAGACTAACTAAATAATTAAACGTAATTCTTACTTTGTTTCTTCTGTTAAAATCACCTATTTCAAGTAAATTACCTACTTAAAAGTTTTAATTATAGTTTTTTATTACATCTATACAACCTATAAGAGTAACAAAGCGCTGATAGCAAAAAAGAATAATTTAACGAAGTCAATAACAAAACAGGGTCACGAAATTAGGGATTAAAAAAGAAAACAACAAAAGGTTAATCTTTTACGATCTAATTTGCGACGTTGGGTCTAAATCTGGCCTCAGAATTGTCAGTATTTTGAGTTATCGTAACCTCAAAAAAAATACAAGTTTGGCCTTTTTGAGACCAATACTGATGGGTCTATCTCATTAATAATTCCTTAACCTAATTAATACCAATTTAAAAATCATGTAGACCACAAAATATCTATTAATAATACTACAGTATTATTTAAAACACAAACTGGAAATCCTTTACATTCATACTAAAAAGGTACAGACTTTTAACATATAAGAGAAAAAAGGCGATTTTGGACTGATTTCATCAATAAATATTTCCAGAGGGTTTGATAAAACGCCATTGTTTCTTTTTTCTATTTAGGCTACAAATATCAACATAGTCTATACAGATATATAAGTAATAAAAATCATATTTAAGTACCTAATAGCCTATGAAATTTTCTAAATAATATTTTTTTCTGTAAATTAAGCTTCCATAACTTAATCGTTGTGAATACTAGTAACTTTGATCGTATTCCCGTGCACTGGCCTATACTTCAAATTACCAAACTTTTACAACTTCTTACTATAAGACATTCCTTAATATATTTTTTTATTACAAAGGCACATTCAAAAGATAAAGGGTATTAACCCTTTCAGAAGCTGAAGTCAATTTTTTATTACATTTATTCGAACACAGCATCTATCGCTAGAAGTTGTAAATATTCTTTATAATAATAATTGTGAAAAAATATGCATTTCTTTATTCTGCGATTGCAGTATTACTATTTACAATATTATGTAGTTAACAATTAAATTGATATACCTACTTGTATTTGCAAACCCAACAACCTTGTCTAGTAGAAGTATTTACAGATTCACCTTATCATAACATATTTATGTAGCTATAACATTATAGCTTGTAAGGATTGTTTTGGATACTATTAATATGGAACATATTCTTCAAAAATATATAAGACAAAGAAAAAGTTGCTTTTATTTGTTTTGTACTCTTGGAAAAGGCATTGAAACATAAAAAAGCAACTTTTTCTTTGTCTTATATATTTTTATAACATTATAGATTCAACTATTAAACACCGATTTTTATTGTTTTGAAAAAACACCCTACATAGTATTCGATTAACAAAATTCTTTATATACAACAAAAAACGTTGCAAGCAAGTGAATATTATCTTATGCGCCTTAATGGTTATAAATTTTAAATAAGTCATGTCTTGAACGTATTTAATAAAGATGATATTTGATTTTAAAAACTGAATTGAAGAAGATGATAATTCTTGTGTCCATAATCACAACGAAATTAAACACAAATTACGTTACAAAATATTTTATTAAATGCCACAATGACCATTTCGCCACACTGCGGAATTTAATAAAATATTTTGTGATTTAAACTTTGTGTTTAATTTCGTTGTGATTTTATTTTAAGTTTAAAGCTCACTGGCGTAGCTATAAAGCTGCACTACTTTGTCTTGTGATATCACAGGACAAAGTAGTGCAGCGCCCTGTGATCCCAGTATCTCAGGGGAACGTTCAACCTACCGTCAAACTGTCCCCATGTGTAATTATAGTTTAAACAAAACGGTCTGTTGCAATAAAGAGATATAAATTATATTACACCGGTACCTTTGACTATCCAGCGACTAGATTAAAATAATAATGGGATTTGTTTCACTATACATTGACCACAAATTAAAGATAAATACATAATGGGCAAGCATATAAGCATAGGGCAGTTATACAGTTAATATCATCACTATAGTCGGCAACTACCTAACACATAATATAGTGGCTAAGACAGTGGCGGACACTTGACCTAGAATAAAAGTCTCAAACGTTATTCTCCGCCTATAATATTCCTGAACCATTTGATTTTGCCAGCTCTGGTGACGGGCATTTGCCGCCCTTTTCTTATATGCTTGTCCATTATGTATATATCTCCAATTTGTGATCAAAGTACATACATACGAGGGTAAAACAAATATAAACGGTAATTTTGTAAAATAAATTGATTGATTAATGGTACAGACAAACTAAACGTTTAACATTTTTCAATGTAGTCACATCCGTGCTCTACACACTTTTTCCACCGATTTGGGAGCTTGAATATTCCTTCTTTATAAAAAGTTTGAGGGCGAGTTGTCAGTCAATTGCGCACAGAGTATGTGCCTCTACCTCTTCGTTGCTATCAAATATTTTGCCTCCAAATGATTCTTTCAAGGGCGCGAATAAAAAATAATCACAGGGTGACAAGGACAAGTTAGGGTTTTAAGGAGGATTATAGAAACTCGAGGGTTTCCCAGCCCATTTCTTCAAATTTATTCCTTGTCAAAACTGCAGTGTGTGGCTTGGCGTTGTCATGAAGGAAGATGACGTCTTGAATGGGTATACCCCGTCGTTCGTTTCGATACCCGATTTTTGTCGACTGCGACTGTAACAACTCAGAATAGTAAGACACATTCACTGTTCGTTGATCATTAAGAAAATCAATGAGTAAAAGTCCCCTTGAGCCAAAGAAAACAGTCGCCATCACTTTTCCGGCTGAGAGACGGGTTTTGACTTTGACAGGGACAGTGCAGCCTTCATCCTTTTTTCGCCACTCCTTAGTCGCCATTTTTGATTCGGGAGTGTAGTGGTGGACCCACGTCTCATCACAAGTGATGATACGCCATACGCCTCAAAAAAACTCCCCTTCTTGTTGAAATCGATTCAGAAGTCTCTGAAGGTCACTGATCTACGACCTGACTTGTTTATTCGATTATTTTCGGTCAACAACCTTGGAATCCAGCGACCACTAATTTTTCTAAAGCCAACTTCATCGGCCAAGTTCATCAATCATGATGGATTGAACACTCCCATAGCTGTGGGTATCAGCTGTTCTGATGAGATTTGTTCAATGGTCAATAGTTAACCGGTGGTCACCTTCAACAAGCTCTCGAACACCACGTATACACTCGATTCTGAGGCAGGGTAGCATCCCCAAACTGTGCCTTCAAACGAGTGAAAATTTCCGATGGTTGCGCAACAGACGAAGTAGAAGGTACCTTGCGCTCAGTCATGGCTGTACAGCGGACAGAACCGAGCGCAGCTGCTACCTAAGCCGGTTTCTCCCTCCTCATAAACCAAACAACACTCGAGCATTGAATTCTCTAGATCGGAATTACGTGCTAAGCTAAATAGTAAAATTACTGTTTATATTTGATTTACCCTTGCGTAAGTGTATTGTCATACAACATTTGTTGCCGTATCTACCGGAATACAACAAAATGCATGAATTTGAAAAGTTAAAAACTTCAAAAATGAGAAGCTTTTCAGTTTGACGCATATGATATTTCTTTAACGTTATATACACCGATTACTCCGAGATTCCGCGGTTGATTTGCATGATTCTTTTTTTATTTGAAAGGGGATACTCTGGAATTGATACCGTTTAAATTTCAGTAATTTTTTATTAATAAATTAATTAAAACGAGTTAATACTGTCACTACTTGGCGAATTCTCGACTTACACGGTTAATCATGCTGTTACGTCTATATATTCGTTATGCTTCAATAGTTTCCTATAACTACTTCGACTGCTAAAAGACTAAAAATAATTGTTTTAAATTAGTAAATACAAAATAATTAATTACTTATTGTTGTCTATTTTTAATAAAATTCAACCTTATAGTCAATAAATCTGGTTTAATTTAGTAAAAAAATGAATGAAAAATAATAAGCTTAACATAGATCACATACTAAAGTGTCAAAAAAATGACGTATGAACGACCATCAACGACGTCTTCCTGACAAACAATTGGACTTGGCTTAGAACCAACTCGAAAAAAATTAATTATTTTGTATTCACTAATATAAAACAACTATTTTTAGCCTTTTAGTGTGCTTCTATAGTTTTCTGAAGTCGGTTTTTATTTTTTACTAATTATATAGGTTTATATAACTATACACTATTGACGCCATAGGTGTCAATTTCGATATAAGTTGACTTAGATGTTAAAAAATATTAAAAAAATAACAAAAATCAATTTAATTTCCAAGTAATAAAAAAGGGGAAAACCTTTTTAAATACTTGTCGGCTCACAATAGACATACCTCAAAGCTGCTAAGAAACTAAGATTCGCAATTTCATTAATAGTCATTATAGCACAAAAGTATTTAATTTTGGTCAAAATTTTAACAACATTCCAAGTGTACCACCATGTAAAGTAGGTTCCAGGGAGATAAATATCAAAAGTGGCCCAAACAGAAGTTGGTCAGTTATTTTAAACAATTCTTTAACATTGCAATTTTGAGAGTAATCGTAATGCCCCAATGAGATAATATGTAAAAAATAAAATTACCCAAAGATGACAAAATTTATTGAGACACATTCCGAAATACCAATTATTCGTTTTTTTCATTTTTCCTTGATAATTTTTTGTCAGAAACTGCTGCGACTTGGGGCCTGCTTTTTGTAAAAACATTTAGCCACAAGTAACATTAATGTCATTTCAAAGATGACAAATTTTGGTGGGATTCATTCCGAAGAAAAAAATATTTTTAATTTTCTTTACTATTTATTTTCGCAGAAACTGCTAGGACTTGCGACTTACTTTTTGGGTAAACTATTGGCCACATGTGGCAGTAGTGCTTTCCCAAGAAAACGTCTCAATCGAAGCTATTTTCACTAAGAAAACCATAAAAACCCTCTGAAAAAATATAATTTTTAGGAGAACTTCTATAAAAAAGTGAGATTACACATTTGGTTCTTTCAATTCTAGAGCCAGTAAATAACCGCAACGGATTCCAATCGAAATAAATTTACAAAACCATGTTCAAAGAAAAAATTGGCCGGTATTCCAAAACTTCTTTGTGCAAAATTACTTGTCACATTTTATTATATTCAATAAAATTGTGAAGTATATTTTTTGAACAATAATCACTACTATTTCTAAGAAGGCCGATGCTAGAAACATTATATTAACGAAGTTATGAATTTTTTGAACACTGACCTCTTCAGGTTTTTCTCGGTGAAAATGGCTCTAGTCGAGACGTTTCAAATTCTCTTTTAAAGGTCTTGCAATCCTCTACATATTATCTCATTGGGGCATTATGATTTTATTGGAGCCATTTTTGATATTTTACTCCCTGTAACCTACTTTACATGGTGGTGATATAGTCGGATTGTTGTTAAAAAATCTATATAGACTGGCCTATTAAAGGAGTATGCAGTTCCTCTTTTGTTCTTTAAATATAATAATAGTTTACAAAACATCTATGTACCTACATAAAATGTTATTATTTCAGGAAATTCTAATAATCAGGTTATTTTAAGTTAAATAAAAGTTATCGTGCGTTACAATATCGGCAGTTAATATAAAAATCCACTTTCAATACAAAATAACTAGAATAGAATTAAACAAATAGAACAAACAGTACTTCAAAACAATCGTTGTTATATTCACACCATTGCAGATTAGTTCATTTTGATCATGCTGTTAGCCTTTCGTATGCCATTTATTAGCATTTCAATCAAACGATGCTAAAAATTAAAGCACTAAATCCACAAACAACACAGTACCTTTGATTATATGGAGAAATTTTTTCTATGCTAATAAAATCTTTCACAGAATTTCGTGGATCGTTCTTTATAGTATCTTGAATAAGTGTTTTAGTTTTTAGTGCAGAAGTATCAATTAGTGTATGTTCATTTATATCTTCATCGTCCTCTTCTTCCTCATCGTCATCTTCTTCTTCTTCTTCACTACTTCCTTCATCACTCTCTTCTTCCGATGGCATGTCAACAGCTTCACTTCGAATTGGGTGTGGAGAGGGTGATCGTGCAGGTTTTCTTACGGGGGCGGGTTGGGGTATATGTGTGTGACTAAGACGTTGTAATCCAATCGGAGATTTATTCAGTGGGGGTGGAGGTGGTGGGGGCAATGAAGTAGGAACTTTCAAAGGAGAAGATTTTGGAGTTTGAGGGCTGGCATTTTTTACAATATTCGACGAATGTCCACTCGATTCTTTACCGTCCTTTTTGCAAGTTAAGCATCTTTGATTCTTCGCTCTTAAAAAAAAGAAAAGAAAGCATACTCTAAAAAATAAAAATAACGTTGATATATTAAAAAAAAAAAATGTTGAAAACCAATTTTGTATCGATTTCCTTGCCGTTTCATTTTAATGCAGCTATATTAAATACCTTACAAACTATTACCTATGAGACAGTTTATACTAAAAAATAAAGCAGTAAAAGGAGACTCTAAGAAACGAATAGTTAGAGCCAACACTGTCAGGATCCGGTCACGTATTATACAACCGGACTTTCAATTATAGACTCATTCCCCCCTGCATAAGCAAATATAAATGAATCATGAATCCCATGTTCCTCAAATGATAAGACGTAACAATTGAGATTCTGGCTGAAGATGATACCTTGGGTGTCCAAACGACTTTTAGGTTTTAAAACGTTTTGTGGAAATTCGGGTTTTAGTAGAACAAACTTGACAGCACAAACACGACACAAAATGTCCAAAGAACTTTTCGGTAACAAAAAACAAAACTAAAAACTAAGGGCTATGTAAATATTATATATACTAACTAATTATATGGTCCAGTGAACGAGATTCGGTCAAACTGCCGCAATATTCAGTTTGTTCTACAACTCCGCCAGTTTCCAGCATTTCTTGATTCGGATTTTAGTGTTTATTTAGTTAAATACAATAGTACTACAATCGATTTTCTTACATTAAAAACTAACAAAAAGAAAAAAATATTTAACACCCCACAATGACACTTTTCCTTCCACGCTTATTCACAATTTAGAAATTATTTAAATAAATAATTTCTATTCGAATTTATTTCATAAATCTGTTTCAATATAAATTCAATTTTTTTCAATATCAGGTTTCCAAAAAATATTCTTTCATTTGAGCATTATAATTTTTTGTTTCGATTATTTAAAAAAAGTTTCATTCTACTCAAAACTTAAAAATAATTTGTGGATGATACTGTAATAAATCTATTTTTTAATAAGTATCTAATTGTAAAAATTCGTTCTATTGTGCATCCTAGTACCACCCCTATTCTTAATGACCAATAATATATTGTCATCGATAATTAACATAATTATTATGATTATTGTTTTGAAAACAATTAATTTTAGAATAACTAACACTGGTGCAATCTTGAAGAAACATAATGAATAAAAAACACAAAGTCACTTTTGTTTCAACGTATATTTAAGAAAACTCTTACAATTGTTTCTACTATAGTAATATGTAATAATATATGATAATATTATAGTAATATATATTACTCTTTAATAATGACCTATTGGTGGAAACAATTGTAAGAGTTTTCTTAAATATTCGTTGAAACAAAAGTGACTTTGTGTTTTTTAATTAATTTTATGTAAGATTTATAAAATCTCCCCCGCTCCATTGTCAACAAAAGCTGGAAAAACTCTACCGCCACGTAAACTTGCTTACGTAATACTTGAACGTCCCCTATCATATATATGTCATTTATTAACTAATTAGAATTGTGGCTTGTTATATAACAAGCGAATGAGACAATGAACGTAGAAATTTCAATCAGATTATGAGATAAATGTTCTTGACAGTATCTGAACGTGAATTGTGTCATGTACGCTTCAATTAATAAAGACATGGTAATAAATTACTTCAAATTATCTATAAATAATCCAGTAAGAAAGTTCAAAATTGTATTAAATTGTACTTCATTCAGAAACCGTCTTTTTGATACGAAAATAGCCTAAATATCTAGACAAGATAAGCCACAGACATCAATTTGGATTAAACATAAACAGAACTATATTTTCATAAGTATTTCACATGGATTTGCTTGAGAAGATTAGTAACTCTTATTCTATTTCAATTTTCAAAGCATTCATAAGAATTATCAACATATTATCTATTATAAGCTCATTTCACTCCATTGTCTAGTTACTACATATAAGCTATTATAATCAAGTATAGGACGATACCTTCATTAGAGTGCAATATTTAACTTTTTTCTCGCATTTTAAAATATAAATTGACATTTACTTTCCTTTTGATGATATTCTAAAATTAGTTAAAATAGGTATAATAATTTAAACAGTATTTAACACGTAAGATAAGGCTTTAAAAATTGCATATAATTCCAAAAAAGTTAAAATTCTTTTACCTTAAGAATACTTGTCGAATCAGAATTAAAAAAATCCAAATATTAAAAAAAAGGAAACATTTCCGTGGAATTATCGGTTACCCCAATTTTTTGTGGGGCTTAAAAAATCACTAATCGTACGAAGTAACTAAAAAATCAGTTTTTAAATCGTAAATCTTTGGAAGAACATTAAGATATTTTTTAACTTTCTCTAAAATTTGAACACTGCCAGTTTTATCACCATGATGCATGAGTGATTGATGAGATTGTATATATTTCGAGAAATTATTAAAAATTAATAATTTCACTCTAGATTATATTTAACGAAAGTCAATTACTGAAATTACTGAAAGACAAACTGATTATGTATATTTTTTTATATATATTGATAAGATGAAAGGTAACATTCAAATCGTTTACTGCAGCCCCCGAAATTCTAAATCCCGCCACTGTACTGAAGCTTCCTACCCTCAATCCTCTGTAAAGTTCTTTTGAAGACTGAATGTATTAATTCGTTAATTGGTCAAATTCTTATTATATATTTTTTAAATTAATTATGAAATTATTTTGGGTCAATTTGTTTGGAATTTAATGAAAAATAACTGTAATTATTGGTAGCGTAGAGGTTTTCGTAATTTTCGTTATGAATAACAACATCTCTTGTAAAAATAGAAAAACTTATATGAACTGCTTTAAAGAAAAAGCAAGTTTAACAGCCAAAATTTATACAGAATTTACAATATTACGTAACTAAAAACATGGTGAGCTGCCAACATCTGTTGCCAAACTACATTTCTTCAACAACACAAGATTTATTTGCTTTTAAAGTTTATTTTAATTGTCTTTCCTAGGACCCACCCATTCTATTTATTTGTAGGATTATTATTAATTTTTTTATTAGTCCATCTCAAATCTGATAAAGGATTAGAATGAGAAGATAAAAATTACTCCATTATTACCGTAATTAAGACTTTTTGTATAATATTCGTTTCAATGTATTAGCGTTATTAACAATACCCTGTGATTATAATAACAACTGCAATACTTGTAATAGTTACATAAATAACTATACTATTATTGGGCTTTAACATGACACGAAAACAACAAACTTTATCACCCCTTCTAATATTTAACGAAATTGACCTAGACCATCTCACCTGCCTGGACAGAATGAACAATGATTATGAATGAATAAATTTAGTGGGAGTGAAAATGACGATAATAAAACAATATCGTCGTCTTCCGTTGGTAGACAGTTGCATTTATTGGATCTGGACAGAGGGAATTCAAGTATTATTAGGTAAGTTGGCTTAGGGGGTAGGAGGATTCAATGGGGTGGGAATGTTATAAAACTTACGTAAGATAAAAAAATTACAAAATAATGAAACTGTTTTAAAAACAATATTCATAATCATTATGTTAATTATCGATGACAATATATTATTGGTCATTACGAATAGGGGTGGTACTAGGATGCACAGTAGAACGAATTTTTACAATTAGATACGTATTAAAAAAATAGATTTATTACAGTATCATCCACAATTTTTTTTTAAGTTTTGAGTAGAATGAAACTTTTGCTCGATGAAAGCATATTGTTTGAAAACGTAACATTATAAAAACTGAATTTATATTGAAATAGATTTATGAAATAAATTCGAACATAAATTTTAAGTTATTTAAATAATTTCTAAATTATGAATAAGCAAATAGTGAAAAGTGTCATTGTGTGGTGTTAAATATTTTTTTGTTTTTGTTAGTTTTTAATGTGGAAATAGTGTCACAAAATAATATTAATTGTCAACTTTTGTATCATAAACTCTTTTATGCTTGAGTACAACACATGTACGAAAAAACATAATAGCTTATAATAAAATTAAAGATACGATTTTGTAACTTTTTCGTATACTACTACTGAAAGTAAGTATGTAATATAAAAATACATTTTGATTGATTTTTTAGTCCAAAAGTAATTAGACATGTTCTTTTATATCACCCTCTTAAGAGTTAAAATTAAATTGCAAACCACTATTTAAATTATTATCTTACTTTTATTCATGGATCAAGCAAAAACTTCTGACCAAATTGGAAGGGCAGTTTTTAAGAAAATATAGGATTCAACTTGAAGTACCATATTTTCAATTTTTAATTTGATAATGAATAAGAAACCAGTTAGTTTAGTTCAATTTAGCAATCATCATGAAATTATAAAACCACATAATATTATTTTATATTTTATTTTATGAAAATAAAATTAAAGTAAAAGAACCACACCAACGCCACAACTATAAAATATGAAGGTAAAAGTCAGGCTACGGTTTGGCCTTAAATTACAAATAAATATATAATGTGTAAGTACATAAGGAAAGGGCAGTAAATACACGTCACGACAGCTACCAAAATCATCTAACATATTATAGAGAAAACAGTGTCAAAGGGAAACACTTGACCCAATAAAAAAAAACTTGTGTGTGTTTCATTCCCACCAGCTACTCGTACTGGTGGGCGGATAGTCCCTCCGACCTACACTGTAGTTCAATACCGGAAGGTAGGGCGTAAGGCCCTCTTAAGCCTCCTTTCAGGAATCGTGGGAATGGGTGGGTGGTGTGGTTAGGGAGAGAGATGAAACGGACGTAATGAAGACAGAAGGGAACTGAAAGATTTATCTATTGAATATTACAGCCCCAGCATTTGCCTAAGTGATCCAAGGAAATCACAGAAAAACTTGGACCAGAGCAGCCGGACCCAGGTTAGAACCGGTGACCTCTCGAATGCTAAGCAATGATCTAGAGCACTAGACCACGCCATTCGATTGACTCAATATCAAAATAACAACTCTAATAACTCTAGCTAAATAGTGTGCAAAAATGTGGAATTTGTAAAAGGTATTGCTCTCTGATACTGTTTATAGTTACGTTGGGTCGTTTTGGTTACTTATAAACTTGTACATTATATTATTTATATCTACAATTTGCAGCCAAACTACAGATTAAAAAAACTCTTACAAAAAAGGGCAATTAAAGATAATCATTCTAATAAGTTTATTTTATGTTCTAATTTAATATTATCTAGAGTTACAATATTTAGGAAGATGCTTGTTGTGAAAAAGTATTGCATGTTTTTACATTATTCGTTATATAAAATTTTAATGTACATATATTGTACCTATAATATAAGCATGTTTGTGCCAAGTACAATATTCCAAATAACCAAATTATGTTGGTGAATAAAATACTGCTAAACAGTAAATAAATATCTACAAATATATTATGATTTTATATTCATGTGACTCGAGTAAATAAGCCTTACCATCACGAGAATTACATCAAACTCGCGTGTCGTTGTTATTAATTGGTAGATTGTTTTGAAGCGATTTGAATATTTACAAGAATTTACTACCGTTCTGTTCTGTAATTCATAATTCAAAAATACACTTAGTTTTTTGTTTCACTAAATTTATTCAAAATATCAGACATATGTTTCTAACTTCTCAGTTCATTATCAATTAATGTAAAGAGGATTTTAACACAATGTGATTTTATACAGGTTTGTGTGAGGCTGGTGGGATATCCAAGAATAAATATACTCGGTAATTGATCTTATTAAGAAAAAATCTACCTGATCGTTCGTAATATTAATTTGTTTATTTTTAGCATTTAGAATTTCTACTATTTCAAGGTAGTTCAATTTTTGTCCTTTGTTACCAACATCTAATACTTGGAAATCCTTTACATTTATCATATGATCATTTAGAATACAGAGTTCAACTATACCAGTACATTTTTGATTATCTAATATCGATTTTTTTATGTTCATTTAGTCTAGTGGAAAATGCCTACCTGCCTGGCCACTGTAAAAGGCATCACAATTGAGGCAGTCTAGTTTGTAAATTCCGCTTTTTTCGGTTTTTTCTACTTTATCTTTATTATTACCCAAGAGACTCCTTAAATTGTTTTTGTTTACTTCAATAAAGTTGATTTCATGTTTCTTTAATCTGTTTGTGATTTTATAATTAATATTATTTACATGGTTAATAAAATAGTATCTGGATGGTTTTTGTGATATTTGAGTATAAAAGTATTTTTGCATTTGTTTGCGTTTTTTATTGTGAATTAATTTCTCAATTAAGTATGGATTAAAGCCACTATTGTTGGGTTAATAAAATTTAGGTGTTTAAAGAATAAATCTAATTGTCTGTCAAAACCTGTCCATATACAGAGGATGTCGTCGACATATCATGGTTTAAAAGTGGGGTCGTTGAATCAAATAAGCGTAATTCAAAATTAGACATAAAAATTTCTGGCAATAGGGCGGACAGGGGAGATCCCATAGGAAGTCCCTCTTTTTGACTATATATTTTGTTATTAAATTAGAAATAATTTTGAGTAATACAGGTGCTTAAAATTTTGTTTAATTCAACCGTGTCGACTTTCGAAAGATTACATGAATTAAAGTGATTATTTAAAATAGTTTTTAACTCTTGTATTATTAAATGAACTATTAATTTCAACAAGTTTCACGAAGAACTTATAGTTAATTTAATTTTAAAAAACATAATTAAATAATCAAATAATATTTCTCATATGTATTCGATAGTATTTCATAATACAGTCCGTAAGGTGCTATCATTAACCATATAAAGAGGGATGAGTTGTGTGGTAAAAATAAGGTTGATACCTGAGCAACGTGATTTTTTTATTTTTAGAACAACATTTACTGCTTCAGATGGTTTTGAATAAAACAATAAAATAAAAATGATCGATACACCGCATTATTCTAAGGGGTGGCATCTGGGGGGAGAAGGGGGGTCAAAATACTTAATAATTAATTAAAGCATTGTTTTTATTTTTTAGGGCTTTTTTACATATACGGAAAAATCTACCATACAGTAGATTGAAATAATATAAATACATACAGAAATCAAAAATAATGTACTCTTGCTATTAGAAAATTTAAAGATTAAAAAACTCAAAAATAAAAACAATGTTCTAGTTAATAATCAAGTAGAATTATGTTCAAATCCCATCCCCTTGTTACTTTCTAATTTATGATTTAAGGTAATAACCTTAGATTGACATATTTAATAGATGTAATTTGTTTTGTATCTTCAGCATTTTTATATTACTCATTGAAAATGACCGTCTGGTTGAAACAATTTTAAGAACTTACATAAATATACGTTGAAACAAAAGTGAATATTTTTCATATGAATTCGATTGTATTTTCATAATACAGTCCGTAAAAGAATATATATAAATCATATGGCTCTATAATGGGGCTGAGAGGTGTGGTAAAAAGAAATCCTGAACCAAACAACGTCGTTTTTTATTGTTACAACAATGAAGATTTTTAGCGAGACATTTACTGTTTCAAATGGTTTTGAATAAAAAAAAATAAAAATGAAGACCACGTTATTCTAGGGGGATCTAAAGATAAAACTACTGCAGACCATCTGGGAAGAGACGGATAAAAAGTTACTAAAATAGAGCCATATGATTTGTGGAGGGTCCGTAATAAGTTCTGTAATTTGTTTACTGTAGTACAAAATCTATTGCACTAAATTTTGGATTAGAGCCCAGCAAAATGTGGGGCAATTTAAATTGTAACGAGATTAAATGTACAAGCGGTAGCTTTCAAAAATGGTTTACCAACGATATCGTTATCATGGAACATGTTTATTTTGCAAGTAGAGCAATACTTCAAAATTAATTTTCCAGTTTAAATATATTAAGGGAATGGAGAATTAGTAACCGTAAATTGCCTTCTTGTTTCATTTTTTATTATGTATATCACTAGTTTAATTTCTCCCGAATATTTAATTAGATTTTATGAAATAATAACATTTTTTTCTTATGTGTTTCAATAATGAATCTTTTAAATCATAAAATTGTTTAAATAATATAATATTACTTCTGAATTAATTTCTACCCACTGCAGACTATATCAGATTATACAGTTATTTATTTGCTATGAACTTCAGAGTTAATAATGTAATTAAATTATTTATGTATCCTTTAAATCAATAATTTTTGAAAAGTTTCGAAGAATAATGTTGAATAAATAACACATAAAATCAAACAAAATGTAATTAAACCATTATATACCAACTAATACATAATATAATTGAAATACAAAATTCTCGAGTTAGTTGTAGGAGAGGTACAATCGAGCAAATATAAATATCCTCTATTCTAGGCCCTGTGAATTATATTTCGGGAAAGATGTTAGCTCTGCCGAAATAGAATAGGAGAAACCTGCAGATTTTCAATATCATATCTGTTCAGGCTGCTCGACTATTCCTAAAAAATAAGCAGTGTATTGTTATTTTAAGACACAAACTACCAATTTATGAGTATAAATATTATGATTATCTTGGAAAACAAACTTCTAACACATTATATTGTAAAGTGATTAAGTACTTATGCAGAAATTAATTTGTTACAATATTTGTATCAACAAAATTGGTTGAAAAGCTTCGCAATCGAAAACTTTCCTCTCGATACCTAAACACACAGAAGAATTTTAGTTATTATTTCTGCTGTATTTCGCAACTGGATTTTGTCCGATTAAAGAATTAGAAGTGATTCCTCTGTTAAACATAAAACCTTTTGTGAGGCCCCTTATTACTTAATTTTAATCACTCTGTGATCTTTGACCATGAAACGTAATAATAGTTCATTAAAATGGAAATCATCATTTTTTCTCTGTTAATGAATTTTATCATTAGATGAAACCCCCAACTTAAATTTACAAACCCAAAAATACACCCTTAGTAACGAAGTAGGGAAACTCAAGTATGGGCCATTAATATACAGTAGCGGTTTTGTGGAGGAAACTATGAAGATGTAGCCCATACTCACCGGTCTTTAATTGACGTTGAGTATATACGAGTGTAAATCAAATTAAACGGTAATTTTACTATTTAGCTTAGCACGTAATTACGATCTAGAGGATTCGATGCTCGAGTGTTGTTTGGCTTATGAGGAGGGAAAAATCGGCTTAGATAACAGCTGCGCTCAGTTCTGTCCGCAGTACAGCCATGACTGAGCGCTAGGTACCTTCTACATCGTCTGTTGCATATCCATCGTTTCACTCAAGGCACAATTTGGGGATGCTACACTCTCTCAGAATTGAGTGTATACGTGGGTCGGATAATTCAGGGCGAGAGATGGGCGAGAACGTGTCGAAAATGAAAGTCGACGCCCAAGAACAAGTCTCACAAATGACAACATCCGTGCTGTTCGAGAGCTTGTTAAAGGTGATCACCGGTTAACTATTGATTATTCAACAAATCTCATCCGAATAGCTGATACCCACAGCTATGGGAGTGTTCAATCCATCATGATTGATGAACTTGGCTTTAGAAAAATTAGTGCTCCCTGGGATCCAAGGTTGTTGTCCGAAAATCAAAAACAGGTCAGGTCGGAGATCAGTGACCTTCAGAGACTTCTGAATCAATTTCGACAAGAAGGGGAGGTTTCTTTAAGGCCTATGGCGTATCGTTTTGTGCACCAGAATTACTAGAATGACGAAATCAAAAACGCTCAAATAGCAATCTAAACCCTGCAAATTGTAAAAGCATTTTTCCCTACCGTTGCAGTTATTTGCTAAGATTCCTGTGACTTCAGCCACAGCGGAGCGAATGTTTTCATTGCTAAAATGTCTTAAGAGCTTATCAAAGAGAGTAAGTAACATATTTCAGAGAATCGTCTAAATGGTTTAACATTAGGAAATCGAAATTGCAGTAGAAGGAATCGTTTCGGCTATAAACACAAAACAGTATGTTAGAAAACTTTTTATTGTTATCAACAATAATATTGTTTCACCACACTATATTTATATTTCCACTTAAGGAAGCCACTGTGTGGTAAATAATATTATTGTGGATAACAATAAAAACTTTTGTAACCAACTGTTTTGTGTTTAATTACTTTGAACGTTATATTGAACTTCTGACGATTATTCTAACATCGTCAGTGATCAATGACAATAAAATATAATATGATCTTCATAAACAAAATCCATGAGATAGTGATAACTAAGTTTTGTATTTCAAAAAATCATTAAAAATTAAAAATTTCAATCTAGTATCAGTGAAAATATGTTACCTAATTTAAGATTATATGCCCAGACGAAATTGATTGTGTATAATTTTTCGTAAATGTACATTGATGAAATGAATGGCAACATTGTGCAGTTCCCCAATTATAAATCCTATATCCTTTACTGTTAATATAGACAAAATCCATTCCTAGTTCCTAATATTAAATGACCAGTAAGAAAAAACGTGTGTTACTAAAAAAATCCGTGACAGAAAATTAATTTTTTCATTATCTCTTTATTTGTGTAGGCATTTTGTTCGGAAAGTGAAAAAAGTGCTTGTGTCAAAATCTAAAAACAGTGGCGGCTTGTGGATGACGAAAATGAACAAAGAATAACTTTGCTTTGTAAAGAGTAAATACAGTACTGTATTATATTAATACAAAAACTACTAACGTTCAGAAGAAAATCTTTCACATGCAAGAAAATTGTTGTTTACATTTTTCCAAATATCAAAGGAGGTAAAACATTTTCGATTTACATGTCTCTCAAGATCTACATTTGTGTATGGTTTGATTATTTTGTACCTATATATCTAATCATAAGTGTCAAAAAAAATTGTATGTCGACGTGACACACCCAAAGGTTTTGATGAGATAAAATTAATAAATAAAAATTAAACCAACTTCAAAAATAGAAAAATAAGAATGAAACAGTAATCAATTTTTCTATAATATAAATTAAATTTCTGCCCATTATAATTTTATTTACAAACAAATGTTACTCTTACTTTTCGAAGTTTGGTATCAAGCCAAAGGAAGCAAATTCTTATATAACCGAAAACGTCAACTTTAATATGAAAAACGTCAACGAAAGCAATATATAAAGATTAACAACCAACACCAAATGTAAACAATTTTATTTCAAAGGAAACCTGCTATTATTAAATTAGAGTTGTAATAAGCATACCTAATTAAAAAAGGTAAACACAATATTGCGCCTATTTAAAAATATAATAACAATATGAACTACCAAGAATGCTTAAAACTGTATTTATGTATACTGCAATAGATCAATAAATTGAAAATGAACCAATTTCGTTAAATACATTGATGCGATATAAATTATTGAATTAATTTATACCCACTACAGATTACCTCATGCAATAAGGGAAAAATTTGTTACTGTTGCCACGCCCTCGCCAACAAAATTTTCCCTTATTGTATGAGATAATCTGTAGGGGGTACAAAATTATATAATTATAAAATTAATATCGCATTAATGTACTAAAAATTCTTCAAAATTTTCATTATTAACAATTTGGTTAGTTGAGAATGCGCTTTCTTCTGGGTTTGACACAAACATCGGAGTGTAGCAATATTATACATGGGGGTGGGGGGGGGACATCCCCATGACATTTATTTTTTACTGTTTTAAATTTATTTTCTTAAATAAAAACTGAGAAATTTTGTTATGCAGCAAATTAAACTATACTTTTGTAAGATATTTATTTGTCCGACAGTAATTATTGTTTAGTCCAACCAAACATTGACGACTAATATACAATGCCCGGCACCTAAGGAGATTCAGAAGCCATAAATCATCGGATGCGCACTAGCAAAGCTTAGCACCTTTAGGGCGGGGATAATCGACCGATAGGCAGAATGATAACTGCTCAGCAAGGTTCAGTAGCGTAGTGGCAAATGGTTGCAAATTAACAGAGTAGAGAAGGGGTTGTTAGGGTAAATAAATCAGTTGAAGGAATTCACTTGTTCCGTGTTCAGTGTTCAGTAATTTTTCTCTCAGTGATACGCACCGCTGAACTACAAGTATCCGCCTAACTACTTGTCAATCTGACCGTCGCTGAAACTCCTTAGATGCCGGCCACTGTACGTTCAATGAAACCAAAGAGACCCTTTAAAAGACAGCTTTTATAAAAGGATTAGTGGTGGGTAAGGAAGAGTAAGGTGTCTTCAGGGCAATTAATCCTTTATAATATTGAGGAATTTATGCATATATAATGCAATTGAAGTATTGTTGTTATTGTTATAAATGTAAAGCCTTTAGAAATATAAGATCCAGTACACCTGTGATTGAATTGTGTTTAGTGAGAGAAGCTGTGGTGATATTGGCACAAGGGCGTCCAGTAAAGTGATAAGTCTCTACATGTAGCTATCCAATGCAATGATAAGCATAAGCCTAAGTTTTTAAATCGTTATTGCATTGTATTTGTTCTAATGAGAGTTTATTTATTTCCTTACATGTTGTTTGCGTTCATTGCCGCATGCCACTTCGCAAGATGTAACTCTAGAGGGGAACCCACTGGTTGCTATGCAAAGCTGGTAGGAGTAAATAGGTGTAAAGGCAATCCGAGCTTTTCCTTACAGTATTATTATAATCGGTGACACAAAATAATATGCTCTCTATTTCAAAACTATCAAGTAGGTAATTATTTCTAATTTCCTTAGCTAGTTTAAGATTTTAATAAACTTAACACTGTGGGGGGTGCAACTATTGTGAAACATGTTTAAATATACAAAAGTAAATAAAACAACGTAGAATGTTTCACCGATTTAATATATATCCTAACTAGTTTCGGTCACCCGGCCATTATCAAAGGATTAAAGTAACAGTTGCGATGCTTGCTATATTGGACAAAGTGGTAAGACAATCAACGTTAGAATATCTGAGCATGTAAAAAGTATAGACAAAAAGGACAACCAAAACGGGCTTTTCAGAACATTGTGTCTTATATAATCACCACTTGGACATAAAAAATGTTACTATGCTCCACAGTGGTATCATAAAAAGCAAAAAATTGTCACTCTTAGAAGCGCTAGAGATTAAAAAATCCCTGTTCCAAAATCTAAATTTAGTCAATAATCATACGGAGTTAGATTTTGTAAACTGCCCACACATTTTAGGCAATTAAGATTAAGTATATATATTGTCGCACTAGCTTTTAAAATTTAGTATAAGATTTTACTCTAATCCTTTGATAATGGTCGTGTGGCTGAAACTAGTTAGGATATATATTAAATCAGTGAAACATTCTACGTTGTTTTATTTATTTTTGTATGTTTAAGATATTAATATTGATCCTATGGCTAAGTAATATTCCACAGATAATCTTTCACTTCTCTTCTGTCTTCATTTCGTCCTTCTCATCTTTCTCTCCCTAACCACACCACCTACCCATTCCTACGATTCCTGCAAGGAGACTGAAGAGGGCCTTAGGCCCTACCCTCCGGCTTTGCACTGCAGTGTAGGTCGGAGGGACTGCCCGCCCACCACCACGAGTAGCTGATAGGAATGAAACACAAAAAAGATTTTTTTATGGCTTTCAGAAAGAATATGTTAGGCAGTACTTGAATTTTCTGTTCTACCAAACCTAGCACGAGCTAAATGCACTTTAAACCTAACTTTAATAGAGCGTCTAGTTTGTCCAACATATTTCTTCTAACAATCTTTACAATCAATTTTATATAACCCCGACATTTCTAGAAAAGGAATTGTATCCTTATAGTAATAAGCTTGATTTTACTGGTGTGTTTTTGAAAATTGATGATCTTGAAATGAGATTCTTAAATATAAACCTATTTATTATATTACAATTAAACCGTTGTCTTTAGCAATATTTCCAATGGTACAAAGTTCTTTATGGTACCTATTTCTATTTAAAGGGAAACTAAATAACCGATCTATAAGAGGAAACTAAAGCTCGCCTTTTTATATTCACTACAATGATTAGAGTCATTGGTAATAAATCTAGAAGTATTAGTGGGTTTTCTATAGATATTAAATTCTAAAAGAATTCCATCTTATAACCAAAACATCTAAAAAAGGTACTTCTCCATCTTTTTCTATGTCAACAGTAAAATTAACAGAAGGTAAACATCAATTTAATTTAGCAAGAAAATCTTAGAGACTACCAGAATTTAAATCAAGCATAGCAAAAATATCTTAGCCATAGTCGAGGAAAATACTGTAGGTGACTAATATCGCTTTCGAATCAACCAATGAAAAGATCAGCTATAAAGGGTGAAGGGGAAGGGGTTAATAATATTAATAAATAATAATAACTATATTTCTCAAAAAAAAAAACCATGTGGCTCACCAATGTATTTAAGACAACAGTAACTTTTCAAATGTTCAGTTACTACATGGACAACATTTTCTGTAAAATAGTAAAATTGCCATGTTGGAGCGTTTTTTCTGAAATTATACCATTTTCAAAATAATTGTAATATACAGTACTTTACGGTAATACGGTATATAAATAATATGTGCCTCCAGAAAAGGCAGTCAATTTTTAATGAAATTCGATAAATAGTGTGTGCACTTGTGACAACGCCGGTTCGGTATAAAAAACTATTAGCAATGATTTGTGCATTCAAGCAATTTTGGACTTTGAAACTTTTGAGTTTCTGCACTCACTAACCGAGTTCAATGCACGGTAACAGTTCGAAGCCACTTGCTCCGTATTGACCTTGACCAGGATCATCGGAAAAGAAGACCGTTAAGAAGACGTCGTCTCGGCCCGCTTTTGTTCTGCAAAGACAAAGAATGCTGCATGTAGCTTGTTACCAACGCCTAACAAGGCCCGGATCCAGGGCCTCAAGCTTTTCGGAGGGCCTCCATAAATCGAAATGAAGAAAAAATGAAAAAATAATTAATAAACAAACGATTGACTGACAGACGAGCAGGAAAGCACTCTACAAAACCGCATAAATCAGGACGCTTATATATCAACTTACATTAAGCTCCAGTCAACAATTTCTTAGCATAACGTCTATAAATATACAGAAAATAGGTATAGATATTTCAATATTAGTAATTGTTGAGGCATTCAGTTTTTGAAATTCCATATTATATGAAATCGTAAAAACTCGTAGGTTTCATATGACAAAAGATGAAAAAACACTCGGTGAAAATGTTCCATACATTTACTTAGAAACTCTACACGTATTTCGGCAGTTATGCCATCGACAGGAGTTTAGTAACAACTGAAGCAATAAACTTAGGTATAATATTACAGTGTATGAGGGTTAAGTACTGGTTTTACCCATAATAAACATTTTAGGGTTTAACAGCGGTGATTGGCTTAATCTAGTTGTTCGTTTAACAAGTTATCTTTATCGTTGCAAAGAGCTCTTTTCATTTCGAAAGTTTCTAAAGCGTATAATTTAGTTTCTTTATTAGCAAAATGTAAAGTTTTTACATAATTACGTGGGCATTAGCAACGCGAGACTGTGTGAAGTGGGTGAAACACGTGTCCGCTCGTTTTAAATTTAGTTAGTGGTAATTAGGGTGTCTTTTTTTTATTAATCCTTTACCACAGTACTACACTATTTTCTACTAGGAATATCCTGATTTTGAAAATGATCATTATCTTTTTATAAATGATTAGCAAAATCAGAATTCTATTTTATTAATCTATAGCTTGCAATATGCTCTTTGCAACGGCTAAGAATGCTCCGACCAGACTGACCTATATAATAACATTCACACTGTTTACAATTAAATTTGTATACACCACTATTATACAAAGGATCTGATTTACACTTGTTATTGACCAGAATTTGTTTTAGTGTATGAATATAATAAAAAGCAGCGGTTATGTTATCTCGTTTTAAATATAGGTTTCAGTTTCAAAAGAGTTATTATAATTTGCTACTATTGTTTCGTTTACCCAGTAACTTCATCAGGCTAGATGACATACTAATTTTAGTTAATTCAATCTTCTTCTCCTTAAGTAGGTACAAATTAGTTGGGGGAGGGTGAAGATATATGTTTACAACTTTAGATTTAAGAGGGGTGATTTACTTATTTCTAGTTGATCATTTAAGATTGTATTATTGCGATTATGTTTATTTATTGATAATATTACGAAAACATTTAATTTTTGACCTTTATCAATACAATGCAAAATTTCAAAATTTGTATCAAATTGGTGATTCTCAGCTATTCAATGTTCTGCATATGTGGAATGCGACTTTTTCAATGTATATGCCATAAGATGTTCGTTAATCCATTCTTGAAATGATCTACCCGTCTGTCCTATGTAGACTTTCTCGCAATCTCCACATGTTAGCTACCCTGATTTTGAATTCTTATCTGTTTTGTCTTTATTATTTCTGATTTTGCACCCCAAAGAGTTATTTCTTTTGAATGCAACTGGACTTTCGCTATTTGTTCTTAATATGTTTTTAATTTTTTTAGGGATGTTGCCTAAATACGTAAGTGAACTAAATGTTTTTTGTTTATTTTGTTTATTGCACGGATACACCTGATTGAATATTTTTTTATTTGTTTTTTTATTAAAAAGTTGGGTTGTTAAATGTTTAAGAATAAAAACAATTAGATACGTTTCACCACTTTATTATAACTCCGGCAATAGTTTCGGTAAAAATTTACCATTATCAGGGCTAACAGAGCATCTTAACGTATTAAAGTTTAAAACTAGGTAAAAGGTCATCTCTACCACCATATAGTAAGAGTGGGGAGTTGATAGAATAAAGTTTGGTTTGATTATTGACTAAATTTTGATTATTAAATAAGGTTAAGTTTATTACTTTTATTTACATTAGTATGAAGAACTTCCACTTTTTCTGAGTCTAAACTATGATTTAAATTAACACAATGTTCCGAAAACCCTGATTTTTTATCTTTTTTGGATATATAACTTAAATGTTCATTTAATCGTGTATTAATAGCTCTTTTAATAAAATTGTTCATTTCATTTTCAATGATAAAATTAATTTTTGAAAGATGTTCAATTGTGTGTTAGTACCAGTAAAGGATAGTAACACATCGTCAATATACAGCTACCAAAACAAAAATTTTGTAAAAGGCTTCTGTGTAGATTTTATTTGTTTGTTATTTAAAAATACATCGACTAGTAATTAGCTAAGTGGGCTTCCCATAGCTAATCCCTCTGATTAAAAATAGTAGGTGTTATTGAATTGCAAGTAATTTTGTTTAACGATAGTTTCTAAAAGATGTATAATTTAATTTATGATGGTTATTTGAACCTTATTGTCACAGAGCATATTTTTAACTAAGGGAATTACCTCCTGCGGTGGTACTTGCAAATAAGTTCGAAATGTCGAAAGGTACAATTAGATTAGAGATTTTCTTTATCAATCCATAGGAATTTTTTATTGCAAAATTGACTTTAAAATTTGAATGTAAAATTATTTTCTTATTTCTTTAATTAAAAATTTCCCTACATGGGACTTGGGTAAATGAAACAACTGGTCGAATATGATAATTTATTTATTAAGTTTGATTAAGCCATAAAGTTTTGGTGCTTGACGGTTCATCGTGGTTAAAAAATGCTTTTTATGTTATTTTTGTTAAATTGATGTTGGATTGTTTTTAATATAAATAGTAAATAAAAATAATAATAAATAATATAAATGAGTTATTACCTAAAAATTCTGTAACTTTTTGTATGTAAACATCTTTGAGAACAGCTATAACTGAATTACCTTTATCGGCTCTTGTGAAAACTATATCGTTATTTATTGATTTCGTTTTTATATAATTAGCTAAGACATTTTCATGGTTAAACCTTGTCCTTTTTTTATTAGTAAAGCACTTTTCTATTGTCATTTTTAATTTATATTTCATGTCCACATTATTGTTTACTTTACTTAAAGCTATTTTGGATTAATTGGTAATTTTTCAACATTTTATTTTTGAAGTAACGGTTTTAGATTATTATTTATTTAGCAAATTGATTTCTAGTTTGTTAAAGGTATAGTAAGTTTGTAAGTTTTTTAAATCTATAGGTATCGAAAAATGATTTTTTTCAGATAGTAAGAAAACCGCTCCTATAAGGTAACCTTTAATAAACTGATATTTTCTAAAATGTTTATTGACCCCTGGTCGCAATTGATAAAAATTACTCGAAGAGCAGTTGTGTTCAATTAAATAGGCTGATGATAATAATGGTAACAGTAATTCTCAAAAAAGTTTTTCTTTAACAGAATTTATATTATTTTATTAAAAAACGGGGCTTACAAATCAAACAAAACCTTACGACGAAGCAGAATAATTTAAACTCTTTTTATGAACATTTTTCAGGACATACATAATTATTACATGGTAAGTAAAAGTAAAAACTACCGAAAATCCTACTTATCTCTTCGAAGGCGTAAGAAATGTATTTTTCTATTATAAATAACGAAATGTCCTTCTTGTACAAAACCAATTAACAAAGTATTTAAATATGTATATATTAAACAATTTTAAAAATTTTATTGTCATTTTCAATAATCTTATAGATATAAGAACATAAGCTTTCACGGCCGGAATTCATAGTAGAATGATGGTTCGGGCTTGTAGGCCGTGGTCGATTCGAACGGTTTCATCAGCAACTGCGGCTGACATCCTCAGTGGTGCTGCGTTGACTATGCGGGCGAAGACAGTCTGGACGAAACCGTTCAAATCGACCACGGCCTACAAGCCCGAACCATCATTCTACTAATCTTAAAGGTATCCACACTAACCCACGTGGAGAACTACAGAAACTCACTGAATTTTCAACACACAAATTCAATAGGCCATCATACAAAAACAACGGCTTGGTAGAAGAATGAGTAATAATTTCATTAAAAGATATAATAGCAGTCTATTCCATGAAAGAAAAAAATAAATATAATAGGGTCCCAAAACAGTGTTAAATTCTGCAACTTTCGTTAAACAGTATTCTACTTTCGGAATTTTATTTTAATATCAAAATTAAAATACAATTAAATGTTAAAGAAGAATGTGTTTTTAAGAAAATAATCAATAAATTAACATGAACAATGACGTGGTCCATATAATCTAATTGAAACAATTTATCATAATACAGTTAAATCGAGTAAGAACAAAAACGAAATCCCCGAAAATCTTCATGTGGTAATACCTTGCAATAAATAAACTAACGTATAACGTTGAACCCCAAGACAAGCAAAAGCGTTAAACGCTGTCTACCAAAATTATTAATGTACAAAAAAATCCCTCAAGAATGTGCTGTTTATAGTTTTGAAGCAGCTAAAAATAACATTCAACAAGTCAATTCCTACTCCCTACTCACATCTACCACACATCTGGACATTGACTATAAATACAAGGGTTATTCAATCAAAAATATTATGACAAAACAACGTCTGTTTATTAAGACTGCACCTATTATTTCAACAATGCTCTTCTATATTAGGTGCATCTATTATTTGTTGCGGAAATTGCTGTCACGAAGACGTTAAGTTTATAAAAATAGCTCCAAAGTCAATTTATTTGATTTTAACATATTTAAAAGTAGAAAATCATGCCAACCTAGAAAAAGAAATAGAAGAATCTAGCAAAAGGTTCGCAGATATTTATTTCACTTGGTTCTACGCAACACCGACAACACCAACTTTCAAGTTTCTATTAAGCTACCTTTGATGTCATTGCTGCTACTGGTCAAAAACATTAAAATAGACACAATTGTGTAACCACGTTCAAAAACAAAAAGTTTCCAATCTACACTATAAGCCAGAAACAGAACAGATCGTACTTATCGCCGATGAAAAAATTAACGTCCAAGCAAAAACTACCGAAAATGCAAGTATCCAACAATCATTTTATTGTTATATTATGTTAATTGGAAGAAATTATTTTAATGATCTCGATAAGGCGTTAATTTCTTATAACTCCATATTTCACAAAACTTTTATTTAAAAACCATCACACTAATTATTTCAATACAACTGTATCTTCGTAAGGTGGAAGAATGGTTTCACTGTTTTACCGACAAAACCGTGAAAACCCTTTGAAAAAAAGGTCATTTTCAAAAATTTACAACTTTGCTAATTTAACGTTTCTAACATCGAAAAAAGTAGTGCACAATAAGTGAATCAAAAAGGGATTATGTCGGACTTATATATTTAGGTATTACAATAATCATATAAAATATTCGAACAGATTATTAAAGTTCAATGTTCAAAGAACAATATATATCTCTCACTTTTTTCTTTAAATACTCATAAGTAATAAAAAAACATGCAAACATTGCTCCCCCATACGGTGGAAACAAACAACGGAAGTGCAATATATTGCGATTACTCTGATAATTTTCGAGATAAAAGCAAAAAACGGGACAAAATTGCTTATTGCAATGTTTATACATTTTTAAAAGAAAAAACTGACACCTATTGTTCAAGCCATATTTAATATTTTACTTCCTGAAACTTACTTTACATAGTGGTATACTCAGATTGCCGTTAAAAATGTTAACATCAAATACTGTATGCTACAAACGCTGTACCAAATTTCCGTGAAACTATTTAATGTGATAGACCCGTACCTCAATTTTATATTGTTAATTTATGCGGATATGAGGAAAGGTATAATGTGTAAAAATTGCAGTATGTTTAGCAAATGTTGAAGAAATTATTGTGAAAATTTCAAAACATTCAAGTAGTACCCTATTTCTTAGATTACAATAAACTTGAAAGTAGTCAAAACACCTTGTATAATTAGGTGATGAAATGAATTATTTCACCGGTGCACAGATGTGCCACTTCTTTTGATTCCTATGGGGGAATCGGTATAAACGGACTTTATGTTTTAAAAGTTTATTACACCCAACTATTTACAACTATATACACTAATTTTATCGAACGTCGTAAATGCTACTTATTTACGAAAATTAAATGATTATATATTATGAGTAAAAATAAAGTTAGAAGTTAATAAAACTAAATTACTAAATTTTAATTAAATAAACTAACATATACAGGAATATCTTTCAGTTTTTTGTATACTTCAATCTTTGCTCAAGAACCTCTGTTTTTGTATATATTTAAATATAGCTGTCAACTAAAAAAGTACTGCTTTCTTAGTTCTTAACCGAATTTTACGAATTGGTTTTATATACATATTTACATAATTATATATCTATCAATTTATTTATAGAAACCAAGAAAACTAGAGACAGGAGCAGAAACTAAACCCGAAACGAATGGGTCTGAAAAGTGTGGAGCATAAAAAAGGATAGAAAACGTAACAGTTGCTATACGATGCATCTCGAAGTTCCTCGGACGTGCGTCAAGTCAGATGCGCAGCGACTTGGCCAATACAATTTGCGACACTTGCGGCTCGCCCTGTGCATATACGTCCCTTCATATTTTCTGCTTCTATCTCTAGTCTCCTTGATAGAAATTTAAAAACCATTAAAACACCCATAACCCATTACATTCCCAAAGGTTTAGAAAGATGCAACGCTGTTTTAGAAAACACAGATTTTACGATTGGTTGCGATTTTCATATCGGATGCTTGTCCGAAAGCCTAGAAGTGGACGTTCATGCAATTCAACCCAGCGAACAGGATTCGATTTACGTCTGCGTGTTTTTTTTAAATCTTAATAAAACGATACAATCAAACTACTATTTTTTAATTGATTAGGGGCAGATTAAGGTTGATGGTTATGTAGATTCATTTTTAGTGTTTTTGACAAATTGATTAAGGCTTTCGCGGCCAGTTGATGAACTGATGTTGTCCTTCTTCGGGTGTACAGGCCGTCGTCGGTTGGAATTGCTTCCTAACGTTTCGCTAGCACGAGTGGCGAGCTTCTTCGCAACGTTGTCTACAACCAACAGCGAAAATGGATAGACCTCTGAAGAAGCTCGCCACTCGTGCTAGCGAAACGTTAAGAAGCAATTCCAACCGACGACGGCCTGTACACCCGAAGAAGGACAACATCAGTTTAGTGTTTTTCATTCATAACACTCCTTTTTTAATTAATAGTTTTAAGTGATATTAATGGCTGAAAACTATAGTAGCCCTCCATACCTATTTAACGTATTTTAAGTTTAAAGGATTAATAAATAGTTTATTTTGCCTGATCTAAATTTCCATAAATTTTTTCAACTCAATGTTATCTGAAGGTAGTCGCACTTTTATGTGAAATAAAATTATGTGTCACTATTCTGTAAACATTACTGAAAATTTAAATATTTACAAATTTGACATTAGCACGGATGATTTATGTATTGAAGTATTAAGTAAGAAAAATTAATTGATTGTGAAGAATTTAAAAATATACTCCCTACAAAACAAAATAGCAGAATATATTCAGACGCCGTCAACATTTCTTTCGAAATTTTTTAAATTTGTTTCATTTCTTTTGTGCATACTTATTTTCACAAAAGGTCTTTTCTGTAATAAATTTAAATTGTTATGTGTAGTTTTTTGGTTGAGTAGGATTTACTTAATTTTTTCTTTGACGAATATTCAAATACTTATAATTCATTTGGCATTTCAAAAAGTGACAACTTTATTGGTAAAATCTCGTGCAAGACGTTCTTTCCGCACACTCGTTGGTTACGTTGTCAATCTTTTTAGTTCCATTTTCAGCTTTATTTTAAGAAATTATTATAAATATTCTTTGTTTAAAATTTATTGACTATGATTTTATTAATACATATATATATAATCACTACCCTTCTACCATAACCTGGTGTAGGGTTTTAATTAATACGAAATATGTTCTCCAATAATTTAAATGTCAGTTTAAGCACACTAAACTGTTTCATATTTTTAGTAAATTTAATTGCAAAGAGTACACCATACATTTGTTATAGGAGTCGCAATTTTTCATTTCTAAGTATTCAAATGTTTGCTTATCCAAATTATCTGATATTTTAATATTTATAAACATTCAAGTATTTTTATTCATTTTTCAAATTCAAATTATGATATACGATAATTTAAAAACTCAATATTTAAAAAATTACAATTTTAAGAATATTGCATTAATTTTTATTCGAAAATAAATACTTGATAAAAAAAATTGAAACTTAAGAAGTACATACAAACGTTTAAAAATATAAAAGGAACTGAATCAACTGGTTGTAGGTATTGTGGATGTTTGAAATTTTGAATAATCAAATATTTTGAATACAATTCCGAGCTCTAATTTGTTACAACAAAATAATAAAGATGTTTTATTACAATACGAATTTAATAAAAATATAATCGTTTAAATTTGGACCTCTAGCTTTAAGGTTTGATATTATATAAGTAGATATATTCAAACGCTTAGAAAAAATAAAATTATACCACATATTATTTATAAGATTCAACAGTCGAGGAAGGTCTGCACCTTTAATTTTACTATCAATTAAATTTTATGGTAAACGATTAATAATAATAGATAGTTCTTTTGTTCAACGGTTATATTCAGTTACATTGAAAATCATATTGCAGAACACATTTTTGAATTAATTTCTAGGAACCTAGACGTCTAAATTTTAATTAATTTTTTAAAAATAATTTCTAACAAAATATTAACGAATATTTACGGACTAAATATCTATGCTAGCATAAAAAAATTACAAGCATAAATATGTAATTTAAAACTAATCCGCCATCTACACTTTCTGGAACGAATCATATTTTATTTCATTATTGTATAGCTGAAAATAAATTGGGCACAACGCCAATACTGAATACTTGCGGCGCTTTTTTGCGTATGTTTACCGTTAAGGTATTACCATCATTTACAAATAACTTACAATGAAATCATTCTAAAAATTGTACTCACTTGTATTCCTTATACCCTAGGATGGTGTACCAGAGCGTAAACATTTTCCGAAAAGTTGGTAATGTGGGACGTGGACGAATAGTAGCTATTTGGATCACAGCTTAATCACACACGTCGTACGAACTGACAAATTTCGATTATGATTTACGGGAATTTCTTTCTACATGAAAATAAAAACAACATTAACTTATATATATACAGCAGTCGCGAACCGTCATATCTAACAAATCAATAGCTAAAACCGCTTCTGACGGGAAAAGGCAAATATTCATCACAATATCTTTTTTTAACCACTTCATTTATTCTATTTTTAAATATTAAATTTAAATAGTTTTCTCTCAAACACTATTTTACTAACTCACAAAGGTACTGCTTTTTCCAAAAGAAATAAAACTAATATTTAATTACACTTTTTAAAAAGGACATACCTAGGCAATAAAACATTTTCCTAACAATCACACACAAGTAGTTTAATTAAACTCACAGTAACCTGTCTTAGATTTTAAGAAACAAATGTGTCATTAATTATCAATTCAAACTTACCCTTGCCTTCTATATACACGATCGACCTGCGGAGTTGATCATAGACTGTAATAAAGTGGATAACTTCTCCACAACAGTGTATCGTAAGTTGCATACTTTTAGGATATTCATATTTCATTTTTATTTAAGAATATAAATATAATTGAAGTTCTATTATATCCAAATAACTGCCCTTTTCAGCTCATATTATTAAAACACAAACGCCCTAAAAAATTATTACTCTATCTAGACAGCCTAATTTTCGAAATTAAACCGATTTCGATAGGACTTTACGACATGAAGACAAAGTTTTCAGAAGTAATCTAGGCTACGTTTTAACTGGTTATTGCTTATAAAAATGTTATTTATTAGAAACAATTAGAAAATTTTACGCGGACGTTATTTGTAATTAGTATAAAAAATCACTGTTTAAACAAGCTTTATTGGATAGCCATAGTAGTACAAATTCCACACCAGATCATTATATAGAAAGAAGTTATAAAAAACATTTTTAGTTACTTTATTATTAGAAAAAATGCTACATACTGCTTCTTCATTATGGAACGCTTTTAAACATTGGATAACAGAACAATTTTTAAACAATATTTTAACATTAATACTGTAGAATAGTGAATACATTAGTAAATGAAATAATTATTACCACTATTTATGTAAATATCATCGATAAAACAAAAAAAATTGAAAATCATCACAATAAAAGTTTTACAATTTTAATTAATTAATTTTGATTTGCGAAATCAAAATCGTATATATCGTAAACATCAACTTTACTGTCTGTTTTAGTACGTTCAAAACTGGAAAATTATCTGCATTATTTAAGCAATACTGGCAAACACAATATAGATCTTAAGTTGGCTTATTGTTAAAATAAATGAAGAAAAGGTAAACAAAAAACTTCCTAATTACAATGATGGTTTTAGTACATAAAAATAAGTTCGATTTCATAATACGCAACGTTAGTAAAAGTAGTTTAAAAACTTTGTAGTATGTATAACATAAAATATAGAAGATCTAGTATGTGTTCATGCAAGGAAGCATTCTATTTCTAACGTATGATAATTTATAATCTAACAAAAAATATAACCAAGCAATAAATAATAAAATTACAAAATCACAGTCAGAAAAAGTAAAATATAAAGGTTTTTATTGCAGTATATTCTAAGAAACTCCCTAATGTATTGCTTAAAATGATTATTTAATTTACATTACATTTGTTTTCTACCTGAAATAAAATTAAAACACAAAATAACTGCCTTTACAATAATTTAATAAAATTATAACATTTCTGCTTTTGCATGCTATTCAAAATGCTTCCATTATATATTTGTACTTTTAAAAAACGCCATTATATTTGTTAACTTTCACAATTAGTTAACAATACTACCTAGTGCATCTTCACAAAAGATTAGAGAATGTAAGATTATGTTTCACTTTTTTTTATTCCATACAACCTATCTTTATCACATGTAATTTCAAATATTTTTGCTATTTGTACCTCTAGAGTATGGATAGTATTTACAAATCAATATACTACAACTATTTACATTGTAATATTCTCATGAAGAGGTAACTTTTAATGAAAGTCATAATATATCCAATTATTGTGATATGCTTATTAGAATTTAAAAAGTTTATTACAGTTTAGTATGCTTAACACTATCTGTCCATAGATTTTGAATTGTCATTGCTTCCAAACTATTTAAAAATGAATCATTATCCAAACTATACATTTCTTCAGAATTTTCCTATAAAAATCAATTAACATTACTTATAATTAAATAAAAGTAAAATATACCTACCCTCATTGTACTGTCATCAATGTATCCACTAGAATCAGGATTACTGCATCGATCATTAAGTACTTGTGGTCGATTGAAGCCTAAATTTCGATAAGCAACAAAGGCAATAACAGTAATTATCAACATAAAACTGAGACAACCTAATGAAATACCTGTTATACCTGCAGCAGACAGAGAACTGACAGAAGTTTCATTCTGCTTGTTTATTCTTGAATAATTAGTATTTACAACAAGAGATTGCCTAAAGTTATAGTTTTCAATAGTACCCGAAGTATTTTTTGTTTCGTTACAAATACTACAACTAATATTTACAACTGTTGTATTGGTGCCAAATATATTCTCTTTAGTATTATTAGGGCTCCTATCTATCACATTAGTTTCATTTTTTGGAAGAGCTGCTGCAGATACTTTGTGTGCATCAAAATGTAATGATTCTGTTTTATTCATTTTATCTGTTTGATTTATAAGGAAATTTGATGAAGGCAGATTGGTGTTGACATCATGAAGGTTATTAACTGAAGTCAAAAGTTCACTGTAATTTTGGTCCAGCTTCGTATTTAAATGAGTTGCTGTTGTACTTTTTAGATGCAAAGAAAAATATGCACATAGTAGAAACCATCTTATACACACTACAAATATAATAATGAGTAATTTTACTTTCTAAAATTAAAAGACTTACAAGGAAATGTTATCCAAAACCAATGCATCCAACAATATAAAGTCATAATACCATGAAATCACCTGTGTTCGCTGATTCTAGAGGAGGGTTATCTTATTACCATTCTAGGGAATGAATAAAAATGTAAATATAATCTTTACTACTTTACTATACAACTAATACCAACCATTTTGGACGAAATAACCTTAAATTTGGATATACGAAAATAATATTAACTCCACCTTTTAAATTTATAAAAATTACAAACTGAAGTACAGCTGAAAATTAAAATACAAATCCTGTGACCTGGTGTCAAAAGTAAAAGGGGAGGCCGGTAGAACATACGGAGGATCGGAGAATCTTTGTTATGTCTTCGAACTTTGTTTGGAATTTTGGGACTCAGGAAAGTGATATGAAAGTGATCACAAAGTGATAAAGGACGTAGATAATAAGTGAATCAGATCACGTCACAGATTAGAGAGGTCATTATTCGTTACCATAGATATTCATTACCGTAGCCGCGTTCCTTTTACCTGCTTTTACACGTTTGCTCAGATGATTTTAATTTTGACTTACCTTAGTTATCATTTATCATACGTTATATTTGCGTTCCTTTTAGAAAGTTAAGTTAAGTTTTACTGAGTATTTCTTACTTCAAAGTATCAATTCAAATGGAATCTTTGTTTAAACTTTTTTTAGAAGTCAGGGATTTAGTAAGACATACATACATAACAGTAACATTTAAGTAATTAAAAAAGACTCTCTAATTAGTGCTAATTGTAAAATATTGAATAGAAGAAGCTTTTAAATATTATAACTCCATATTAAGTAGCAAAAAAACACAAAAATACACATAAGTTACAAAAATATATATTTATTGTACCACAATATACATTTCACCACACAGTGGCTTCTTTAAGTGGAAGAAGATAATCTTAATCATTCTTTTGTAACTTGTGAACAGTAAATCTGCGAATAGCAAATGTGTATAGAGTATCCAAGTTAGACAAATATTATAGCAAGTTTTAATCCCAAATTGGTTATTGAAAATAAATTGCTATAAAAAAATACCGATTGTATAGCATTTATTGCGAAACACCATATTTAGCAAATAAATAATGAGTATAAAAACAAAATTATAATTTGAAATTAATCTTGATAATGACGTAGCTGTTGAAATAATACTAATGATGAGTGTTTACCAATAAATTAGTGAAACTTTTACCAATAATTGTATACTCATCACATATCTGATTTAATTTTGGGTTTATCTTGTATCTTAACATTGCATCTTCAATTATTTTTGTGCGGAAATACCTCAATACATTTAATATATTCCTTTGGTACAGTTAAATTAAAAAAAAAAATACATCCAATCAGAATACGACAACACTGATGTCTAAACCAATGAGAAAAGACACAAGCAACAACGTAATTTTACAAAGCTAACTTCAGTTAATAGTAGTCGCCACGTCTTGTCGTTAGCTATCAAAAAGCCGGCGTGTTTTAAGCAGTTTAAAGATGAAGGGTGTATTTTTGAACTTGATTTTATTATTTTTCTTTAATTGTTCAGCAAAAGAAGAAGATGTGGTTGTTCTTTCTGATAGTGATTTTGATTGGAGATTACAAGGTTATGAAACTGCACTAGTCATGTTTTATGCTCCTTGGTTAGTAAAAGTTGATTGCCTTTGATATTTAGTTATAATATTCTTTGATGTAGGTGTGGACATTGTAAAAAGTTAAAGCCAGAATTTGCTAAAGCAGCTGGTGACTTACTTAAAAATAGCCCTGCAATAACTTTAGCCAAAGTTGATTGTACTGAAGCTGGTAAAGAAACTTGCAACAGATTTGGAGTTGGAGGATATCCCACTCTTAAAATTTTCCGAAATGGAGAGTTCTCCCAAGAATATAATGGACCTAGACAGGCTGATGGTATTTTTCTGTTATTTTGTAATATTATCAATTAATAAGTATATAAACAATAGGAATTGTGAAATACATGAAAAGTCAAGTTGGTCCCAGTTCAAAAGAGGTTACAACTCCTGATGAATTGGATAAATTTTTACGAACAGAAAATGATGTTGCAGTAGTTGGTTTCTTTGAAAAAGAATCGGATCTTAAAGTTGCTTTTCTTAAATTGGCTGATAAACTAAGGGAGAAAGTAAGATTTGCACACAGTTCTTACAAGGATGTACTTAATAGTCAAGGCCTCAAGTAAGTTTTAAAGCACAGTATGAAAGTATAATTAAACAAAGTTACAATTACAAAAAAGCAGGTGCAACAATTTGTTACAAAGTATTTATTGATTTGTTAGAAGAGAAATTACAATGGGGATATTATATATTCAATTGTTAGTTTTAAGGTTAATTTGATTACAGTGGTATTTATACTTATGCACATGATGCACAAACATTGGTCATAATCATCAGTTTTCATCCTAGTATATCAAATATTAATAATTGCTTTCTTTATAGCTGCTTTGAATAATGCACTTATACACTATCTTATATTCTTCAGTGAGGGGTTATGTTTTTCTGTATTTTGTTTGATGAATTACTATTTATGTAACAAATAATATTTTACTAGGTGACTTATAATATGTTGGATATACATACAACTGTTCATTAATTCTCACCTCCACAATTTCTTATATTTTTCCTTTCTTTTTGAAGATATCAGCATTGATGATTGAATCCATTCAACTAATTCTTAGTATGCTTAATTAATAATAATAGGGTAACAAGATTCTAAGCCAAAGAACAGATAGTGTATACTAACATACATTTTTTTAATTTGACATTAAAATCATGAGCAGTTAAAGCTTTCTTCATTTTCATAAACGTTTATTTTGCTTGGTTTCTTTTGTATTGAATGACTCCAATTTTCTATTGGAAGCTGTCAGATATTTAAATAATATTGTTGAAATATTACAACATCACTGAATTCAAGAATTAATTGTCTGGAGACTTTCCTGGAAGCTACGAATTAAATAGATATTCAGTGGCCACTTTTAATTTAAATTTCAATTTACATTTTACTCAGTTATTAAATTATCAGGTTTTAAAGTTTTGGTATTTTTTCCATATAGTTCCTTGCTATTTATAAACATACATTCATTGTTTGAAAATTTAATAACATAATAAAATAATTACATCTTAATTATGTAACGATCTCAGTATGATATTATTAATTATTTCAGAAATGGTATTGTACTTTTCCGACCACCTCATCTTTCTAATAAGTTTGAGGATGATTCAGTAACTTATGACGGTGATGCAGATGTCACTGCTATAAATGATTTTGTTGTTCAGAACTAGTAAGTAAACTTATTTATTTAATATATATGTATATATAATTATTGAAGATCTTATATAACAATCAAGAAACAAAGTAATAATAATAACGGTCATTAAGATGGTTTGTAATACATGTATTGAAAAATTCTGTTAAATTATTAGAGCACGAAGACTTCCATAGTTTGTTAATAATTCAATAATTCATTAGCAATGTTTGATTTGCAATACAATTTTTTTTTTGTCAGAAATAATTCAATGAAATAAAGATATTTTTATAAAGATTTTGTAATTACCAATTGCTTTTAACATTTTTAAAATAGAATATGGTTTAAAAACTGTCTAAATGCAAATATAAAATAGTATTTAGAGAAGGCCAATTGCATATTAAAAGTATATTGTGTCTTACTGTAAAATTGGTTTTTATTTTAAACTACAATAATTTAATGTTCCATATTTTAATTACAGCCACGGTTTAGTTGGACATCGTAAGGCCGACAATGCACAAGAATTCAATAATCCATTAGTGGTTGCTTATTATTCAGTTGATTACATTAAAAATCCCAAAGGAACAAACTACTGGCGTAACAGAATCCTTAAGGTAAATCCTTAATTACAAGGAAACACTGTAATATGTACCATATGTTACATTATAGGTTGCAAAAGAATTCAAAGGGCGAATCAATTTTGCAGTTAGCAATAAAGACGAATTTCAGAGAGAACTTAATGAATATGGTTATGATTATGTTAAAGGCGACAAACCAGTTGTTTTTGCTCGTGATATTAAAAACCAAAAATTCGTAATGAAGGACGACTTTTCGTAAGTTTTTTTCTGTTTTTTTTTTAACATTATGTAACTCATTTGAATTGTTTCGAAGAGTTGAAACATTGGAGTTGTTTGCTAAGTCTGTATTGGATGGTACTTTGGAACCTTACTTGAAGTCTGAGCCAGTTCCTGAAACAAATGATGACTCCGTAAAGATAGCCGTTGCGAAAAATTTCGATGAAGTGGTGACCAATAACGACAAAGATGTTCTTGTTGAATTTTATGCTCCTTGGTGTGGACATTGCAAAAAATTAGCTCCTACATTGGATGAACTTGGAAAAAAGGTTGGTTTCATATCTAATGTCACTACAATTCTTTTTTAATTTATTAAAATTTTAGTTGGAAAATGAAGACGTTGAAATTGTAAAAATGGATGCTACTGCCAATGATGTACCAGCAGATTATGAAGTAAGAGGCTTCCCTACATTATATTGGGTTCCAAAGAATGATAAGCAATCGCCAATTCGTTATGAGGTAAATAGTTTCTACATGTTATAAGACATAAATAATAATTTATAATTATCATTATTTAGGGCGGTCGGGAATTAGACGATTTTATCAGTTATATTTCAAAACATGCTACATCTGAGCTTAAGGCATATGACAGGAGTGGAAAGAAAAAGAAGACTGAGTTGTGAGGAAATATACTACAAATTCTCAAAATGACTAGATGTAGAGTAACTTCGTTTTTGTAATAAAAGGTTTAAATTATTTTGTTTATAAAAATAAGAAAAATTCAATTGAATTATGAAAATCAACATTCTTTTTGTAAACACTTCCGATTTTATTAAACATTAATTTTATATTTTATTGTTTTATATCTTCTTGCTAACATAGTAGTACCTTAAACACATTTTTAATTTTCTTGATCTCTACTTGATGAAAATTCATATTAAATATAATATATATAAAATGACACACTGCCACAGCAATTGTTTCCCCAAATTTTAGCTTTTTTAGTAAAATAAACAAATAATGTTAAAATTAAAACATAAGCATTGTTGTATCAATTAAAACTAATTTAATCCACCAATTTTGAAGAAACATTCCCTTCAATATTTTATATGTAGCCTTTTGGGCGTCTGTATTTTTAAATTATAAGAAATAGTAAATTAATAAAAATAGTAGGAATTTGTTTATTAGCACCTAATAAATACTTTAAAAAGCAAACTATGCACTATATTCAATGTACAGAATAAGAATCGAGAATAAAACACAAAAGGAAATTAAAACAGTAAGAATTAAAAAATAATAACCAATTATAAAAAGAATTACAATCAGATCCTGAAAGAGCAGAATTACCAGTTATTCCCTAAATAAAAAAGATTCGCTCTTATTTACCATAACCTATACAATGCAGACAATTATTTCGCTCAATTCTTAAATGGGAATTACCATTATTATTTACTATTAAATTTTTGAGTTTGATGTCTCAGAAAATAATCAAATAGCTTGAAAAAAATTAACATTAAGTATAAGCTAGTTTATTTAAAAATACTAAAAATTATTAACGCACAAACATATTACAATGAAGTAGTTTAAAGTAAAAGCTTGGGAGTTCAATTATTTTTTTTTACGTTTCAATGTTAGAAAAAACAAAATAACAGTAAAGATGTATATTATATAGTCATAAACACAACTTTTTAGAATTTATATATACATTTACACCCGTTCAAGTTTTGTACAAAGTATGAAATCAACATGCACAAGAAACACCTGGATCAAAATATTAAAAAAAGAAAATACTAAGAACCAAAAACAGTAAAAAGTGTGGTAAAGCATCAAAATAGATCGCTAATTACAAAACCATATAAAATTGATACCTTTAAGTTTCATACAAATGTCAATGAAAGAGTGAAAAACATTTCAACAAAATAAGAGCCGATTTACAAGTTTATATTAACAAATTTATTTGCATGAAAATTGAGTATAAATTATTTCTTTAACCAACATTATTTAACAAAACAGAACCTGCTATAAGTAAACTAACTAAAACAACGATTATAAAGGATTACTTCACTGGTTTAGTAAGAATATGAAGTCCATGAATTTTTTTAATTTGTTTATCTAATGCTTCATATACAGCCCTATGCTGTTTCATGACACTAAGATTATTAAATTCTTTGGCTTCTACATATACATCGAACATAGCACCACAACCACCAGAAACATCCTTTACTTGTATTTCTTTTGCTTTAGGAAAACTTTTTTCTAGAACTGCTTTTAATTCTACTTCTGTAATATTATTTTTAAGACAAAGTGTTCGTGGGAATAGCTGCAAAAATTAAGGTTATAATAACTAAATAGTTTTCTATAGAAGAAGATACTTACAAAGAGTGACTTTGAAGTGATAATACTGGATGTGAAATTCCTAATATTTAAAATTAACGTGTTCATTCTAACACTTAAATAATCTTCTAATTATGACTTAATTTCGCTAAAAATTTATTTTCAATTTTCTTCCAAAGCGCTCTTTTTAATTATATTTACTACTAAGCAGAAGAGGTCGCAATGTTCTCAAACTAAGCATGTTTTCGCCTTTTCTGTTCTGACTTGTATTTGTTTTGTTATTCGTCACATTAATTTTGGTACCAAACCTATGTAAGTTACTGCCTTTTTATTTTATTTTATACTATTGATCCTAATTACTTTAATAAATTAATTGAAAGTTTATGTTAGTCAAAACAGTTTTAGCTGTCTTTTTAAGAGTACCTATCTATTATTTTTCATCAAATATTTTAAGGTTTAATAACATTTGTGTGTATTTACATATTTACAAATACATTTATTATTATTTACATGATTTAATTTTTGCTATTTTACTTAACTGTGGAGAAAACATAAATAAAAGGAGTGCTATTTTTAGAATCATTTTTGATAAATAGCTCCCCATTACCTAAGCATATTATAAGAATAATCAAAAACATCAAAACAAAACAACGCATAGTGGAAATGATTATTACTGATAAATTCGTGCAATAATAATTATGATTTCCAAACGTTTTAAATAAATTTTAATATGTCATTTAATTATTAAATTACATTAGAGTAACAATAATAACATTATTGAGAGTTCGTGTTTGGATCAATTATTCAACGACATACGGCACGTATTCTATCTTTGGTACTGCGATATATTACATGTACAACTACGCTGTAACAATAATATTAAGTGTATTTTGGCTTAACTCTTAGTGAAACATTATTCAAAATAATTCATGAAATAAATAACAAACTGGTATTGTTTCACTATTAGTATTATTTATAATGCTTTAACATATGTTTCGGCTATTATGCCATTATCAGAGTTATAATGTAACTAAATTAAAATGGATAAGATTTCTTTTTAAATAGACCGAACTAACCAGGGAACTATTGATAATATTAATCTGTCTGTCTTCTACCTGTGACAAGATTAATATTATCAATAACTTCCAGGTTAGTTCGGTCTATTTAAAAATAAATCTTATCCATTTTGATTTAGTTACATTATAACTCATTAATAATGGCATAATAGCCGAAACATATGTTAGAGTATTTTTAATAAAAATAATGAAACAATAGCAAGTTTGTTATTTATTTCGTGAATTAAGCTGTAACGTTTGTCATGCAGTGTACGAAGTTAGTTATTTATGAATATGACACGTTCACCCTATTTAACTACATTTAAGACAATATAACCTACAATTCTCAGGCTGTAGCTTATATCATATTTTTTATTTTATATATTACACGTGAGTTCGACGTGCTGCTGCTATTACTTTTAGGATTGGTTCGTATATATTATGTTGATGACGTAAACGCTATTTGTCAATAATTTTACGGTACCTATCGAACATATGTTATTTATATATTACGGATTATTGTCAAAACGTAGATATATGGTAGGTATACTGTAACTATTAGATGGTGGGGAATAGATAATACGATAACGAAGTCCGTAATTTTCTGGTTATGTTACAATTGATTTCTGCGAAATATGTACATGCATCTTGCTCCTTGCTGAAATACGCATTACAGTGTCTGTCATAGAGGTGTTTACGCTATTTGCGCTACGTGAAATGGTGTTTTACATTGAACCTATTCTGTTATTCTATATTTCTGTTCCGTACTGTTTTGTAATATATACTTACTGGTACATACATTATAAGATTATAACTATAACTATCTCCGTATCTAGGGATTTGAATCGCCATACATAAATAGTCCCGCCCCTTGATGACGTCACATGACTGCCATTCTCAGTTTGTGAATCGACAACGTAGTATGTGGTGTAATGTAACCTTGATTATGATGAAATTAATGTACAAAAATCGTAAAACCTCTTGTTTAAAAATATCGAGTGTGTAGCAGTTATTACAATATTTTTTTAAAATTAAAATTTTAGTCACCAAAATCTCATTCCGGAAGTGCAAAATATTGAGATATTTTTGTTTATATTGTGTGTGTTTTTGTGCTGTGAAAGCACCCAAATAGCAGTTAAGTATTGCGGCGCTGTAGTCGGCAGATTGCTTACACCGGTAAGGTGTCATTACTCGATTTTTTATTGTGTTTGTAAACAAGTGTGGCCATTGAGTAACGCAGCAACGGAATTGTCTACTCTTACGAGATTGTAGAAATGCCGTCAGCTGAAGTGCATGCCATGTCGAATAGTACTACAAATAATATAAATACTGTTCCGCTAAAGGGCCCAGAATTTAATATAAGTTCTAAGGAAGTGGAAGGTTTAGTGATGGAAATTAAGGAAAATCTACGATTATCAGCGACCACATTCAAAGCTATTCCGTGCAGTCATCTGTCTCGCAAGTCGTCTCGGGCTTCTCCATATCGCATTCCAACTAAAATTTGTTCTTGTAATCCTGGGTTATGTGACTCTATGTGTGTAAAAAAAAATCGACGTAAACAACAAATAGAAAGCAATCAGGATGACCCATATGAATTTTTACAAAAATTGTTACGAGACGGAAGTTTGGTTAACGAGGCTGTCAGACGAGTGCAGTTAGGACTAACACCAAAACAGCGTTATTTTTATGAGTCTGATGAGGAATCCAGTCCAGTACTACACCTTTATCAAGGAAATTGAACTGTTAGTTTAATTTATTTATCGTAAATGTTCCTTTCACGTGTGAGTGTTACAAGTACAATGAGAAACTGTTCCCTTAGAACTCGTATTCCCTATTATAAATTATTTAGAAAGAGGATTCTTACAATACGCTTAGTGACTGGTTTCCAAAAATTAGGCATTCGAGTTCAGTGTCTTTATATGAGGATTTTCAGTGAAAGAAAATGGGATTGAAGATTTTTAAGATAAAATGGTTGAAATATCTTTTGTCCCGTTTATTGGAGTAGTAATTGAATTTAAAGGTTGGAGGTTGTTCTTTTAATTATTTCTATCTGTGATTTTATAAAATTATTGTTTTTAATTTATAAGTTCTAAATGCATTTTTCGTAAATTCAGCAAATGAATTTGAGTTAAATTTCAAAACAAAATATTTGTCATCTACTTTCATCAATATTTTGTTTTCATAATCTGAAGTTACAATTATCAAACTGTTATTGTATTGTAAATGATTTTCTAGATTAGTCACACTAAATTTAGATTTTTTTAAATCGCCGATGGCGATGGTAACCTATAACGGTATCCGTGTAAATAATTTATTTTTAAAAACGTTAGTTTTGAAGTGTAACACATGGTTGAATAAGCAAAACAGATTTTATATTGATTTTTTTTGGCATAATGTAAGTGTAAATTTGGAAAGATATTTATTAACCCTACCTACCCATATTTGTATATAACCGAACATACACTTACACAGAAAATTGGGACGGTCGCAGTTGCATTGAATTGTTTACGACCGTTTGCTGTTATCGAATTAAACATAAAATAGTCATCAGTGTAATTTTTTATAGAAAAAACACTTGCACAATATCTAATTAAGTGCAATTCAATTCTGTTGTGATGCTAATTTTATTAAATTCCAGAGTTGAATAAACTAGAAAGTGATTATGGTTTCTTCTTTATGTTGATAATTTCCTAGAGTTTACAAAACTAATATGAAGATTCGTAATTCGGAATTTTTCATTGAGTCATACGCTAAATAAATTTATATCAACATAAAAAAAGGGAATGTTTGTGCATCCATCATATATGTACAAAATGTTACGTATTTCCACAGTAATTGCCTGTTTACGATTTACTATGTCTCCAGATTGTAACGTATAATATAAAAAATTATCAGTATTTACGTACAGTTATATATGTATATATGTAATCTATGCTTGTAAATGAACGGTTAGGTCGAGACGTTTCGTCTCTAGACCGCGGCTGACATCATCAGTGGTACTGCGGTAGCAACGTGGGCGAATCTTAATTCTAATAATTATTGTAACAATCGGGGGTTAATGTTTATGTTTTTGATATTTTCAATAATTGGTCATTTTTCATAATTACTTTTTATATAAAATAAAGGAGTACATACACATTTTTCATATTTATATACTTTTTTGTTAGCCTAATTTTAGATATAATTGATTAGATAAATTTAATTGAGGAAGGAATTTAATTGTTAAAGCTTTTTGCAGTTTGTATCCTATAATGTAGGTAACACGAGAAATTCTTGTAAATAGGTTGTTGAAAGTGGCTTTAACCATTGTGACGAAATTCACAGGGTAAGATTTTTTTGGGTCGCAAATTATTAACAAGGTCTTATTTTCGGGAATACTACTTTTCATGCAGTTTTAGAAAATAGGTCATTTCACAGCAATCAATACAAATATAAACAAGACATATCGGGTTTATGTAACCCAACATGCACCCTGACTAGCCATGCTGCATATATACGTAATCTATTTAAGAATTTGTACTGAATATGTGAGTGAAGCTCTGTCAACCAGATGGTATAAATTTAATACAAGAGGACTTGTCCCTCTTATATCAAATTAATATAACCGATTTTTAGTAAATTAAACCAACTTTTCATGTTAATTGACTTTTCTGATAAACATTTTAAATTAAAAGATTAATTTATAAAAATTGTATTATGCTCTAATATTTCTTTATTAAGTAATTGATGTTTTACACTAATATTCAGTTGTACATATTGTTGTGTGATGTCATCTAGTTTTCCGATTTTTCTGCCGTTTAAATATTGTTTTTTGTTAATTACTTATGATTAGTATTCAGTATAATTTCTCAAGTTTTAGGTTTATTTTTATGAAAAGTGCTTATACAGTACCTTTAGTATACACATCTCCGATTTCCTCGAAATTTTAGTGTTTATCATGCTGAACATTAATATACATTTGAATAGATGAGTCTTTTAACTCTAGTAACTATTTACTTAACAATAAAATAAAACGCATCGTTTTTCAGTTACAACAGTTACAAAATATATTTAATTATATTTACAATAATTATTTCGACATCACAATGACTTCTTTAGGTGGAATAATTATATATATATATATATATTGAGCACGGAAACCATTTATTTACATAGTTTCCGAACTAACGTACCCTAACTTATCCATTTTTTAGGTTAAGTTAAGGTTTTACGTGTTTATTTTTGACGACGCTCGAAAATAAATGGTTTATGCGCCCAATCTGGTCCAATTGCCTAGATCATTGCTTAACATTTGGGAGGTCACTGATTCGTATCAGGGTCCGTCTGCCCTGGTGCAAGTTTTTCTGTAGTTTTCTTGGATCAATTAAGCAAATGTTGGGGACAGCAATATTTCACAGATCTTCCATTTCTCTTCTGTTTTCGTTTCGTCCGTTTCTTCTATCTCTTCCTAACCACCACTTAGCCACTCCCAAGATTCTTAAAAAGGAGACTGAATAGTGTCTTCCGCCCTACCTACCCTTCGGCACTGTACATACTAAACTTTTAACCAAATCTGAGGTGTGTATACTAATCGGAGCATTTACCTGTTTTTTTTTGTCATTGTTCATACTTTAATTTGAAGACATTTTTTAAAGAATTCGCAAATGAGAATTGGTTCATATGAAGTGTTTCCATTATACAGTCCTATCTTCACATTTACTGTTTTGAAACATATTGACTTGTCGGCGGTGTGCATATTGTGTATATTTTAACTCAACTCATTGAAAAATAGATTAAGTACGTACTCTGGAACTCTATTTCTTCTTCTTTTTTTATCAGAAAAATTGAATGTCTATATTCTATTGTTTGTTGTTGAGTTGTTAAGAAATAAACTTTTTATGGAGAATGTATACTACCAATCAGATATTTGTTGAATCAATTAATCGTTGAAGTATGATATAAACATGCATTTTTCTCGTTGATATTTCTTTTGATAAAACTTTTGTTTTATTCTGTGGATATATAATACTGTACAAAAATCAAAAGCAAGAAGTACAGTTTTAGTCATCCAATCCTAAATCGTATTAAAAGCTTTTATATTGCTATTTATATAGCGAACGGATGGGTACGTAACAGGGTCGGACTGGGGATCGGGTAGTGTCCTCTAGATCACCTCCCACCCACCCGTGCGAGTAAGTTGACTAATGATTATGAAGGTGTAAATTCAGTTGTGTCGAAAATGATAATATCTAAACGAGGACAATGTTTGTAATATCTGTTAGTGGGGAATACATTAAAAACCGTTATGAATTTTAGCTATTCCTTTCTCAGTGCCCATCGACCATCATACTTTCATTACTTTTGTGCCCTGTAGGTTGCTATTTTTTAGTTGTAATGTAGATAATTAAATTCTATAATTCTCATTATGATTTTTTTATAATATTTCAAAAATAAAAGTATGGGTTTCAAACTACTGATTAACATATGATTTTAATATAGCTTGATAGTATATTGAAGAGTTTATTCTTCAAATATTTACTAATACTTTTAATTTTTACGTAACATCTCGTTGGTTTTGTTACTTTTATCGTTTTAATACTATTATAAACGACATTTGTGAGTATATAAACAAATAAAACTATTTTTTAACGTAATGTTAAGAGAAGAAAACATGGTTTTCGAACTATAATGTACGTATATGTTCACAATTAATTGATTTACAAAAATCGGATAGCAGTGTTGTATACGTATACCCCATATAAAAATACTCTAGGAAATCGAATTTTGAGAAACTAATTTTCTGTAATAATTTAATGGCGATAGTGTGTTCTATCAATTTGTCCATTTCTACACAATAAAGACGTTTCATAGGCTGATTGACATAATTGTATGTATGTTGTAAACTCAAATTTAGATGCTGAATAATTAAGCAATTAGTTGAAGTAATTAATTTCTTGAAAACGATTAGGGCTGTATTAACATTTATTGTCATTTTATTGGAATCTCTAAAAGTTATTATAAAATTCTTATTTCTAAAAAACAACAATTATAATTAAGTATCTTTATTGTCATTCCATAGCGAAAAACTGGTTGATGTTTTATTGGTTCATTTTGTAAATATACAGTGGGTATCTATGTAATAAGCATTAGATTTACATAAATAAAAACAATGACTATATAGTTTCAAAAAATTGATGATTGTGTTGGTCGATAAAAGCAACAGCAACAATTTATGGTATTATTTTTAATAGCTGGCGCATGTTTTATTTTAAATTCTAATTCCTTCGTTACCATAATTTACAATTAAATGTGAAGTTGGTAGTGGTTTTTGTTACGTTTATATCATTTAGTGCTGTTGTAAATTGTTAATATAATAGATTTGTTTTAAATTTTAAATTCACTACAGGATTGTTTGTATAGGTCTGTTTTTCTAAAAATGTTTCCGAAAAAAACTATTAAATATGTACGTTTTTGTTACATATTGCAGTAATTGTATTAATGTTGTTACAAATAAGATGCCCGTGGCATAATTTTTTTTTGTATACCTGTTTCTTGATCAAAATAAATGTTTTGATCGTTAACGCAGTTTTATTTTCATATTGTGTCTAAATAAATAAAGATTTAGATTTAAGTTTAAACGTTATCCCAAATACAATTAATGTAACCTTATGGGAATAATGGCAGGTACCTAAGTTATTAATCTTTTGGAAAAGTCAGTTTCAATAGTATAAGTTATTTCAGTGCCTCGTGATTCTGGCGCTTGGGGTGGGCGCCGCCCTTCCTCAAAACACGGCCCTGGCAAATGTGGTTACTAAGGTAATGCGAAGGTTTTAATATATTTGTAATTTGGATGACCGATTGTAATTGAGAATCTACGTTTTCAACGTTAATTATAAAATATTCAATCAGAAAAATATATGTATCTGTTTTCAGTATCTTTTCATGTGAATAATGTCTGAGAAAATTTGTGCTTTGCTATCGTATTATCGCATTTTGTCCAGCTATATATTGAAATGATTCTTTCAATAATTGACGTCTAAATTTTTGAGATGTGTCGTCAGTTAATATAACCTTTATCATTGTTATCACGTATTATCAGAAAATTTAAATAATTTGCAATAAAAACACGATACAGAATTATTTGAATTACAATTAGAATAAACTAGCCATGTTCTAGTAACTTTTTCATTAATGTTTAATTTTTTGACATAATAACTATTTGAATCGTCCATTGGAAATCATACATATTTCAGTGACATTAATGTGATATTAATTTGTATCTACTAAAAAATATTTCATATTTCAATTGTAATGTGTTTGTTTCAAGTCGTATCTTTTAAAATTAGCCGATAAAGAGTTATATCTTTTAACATTTCTACCCCAGGTATTAATTAGCAGTAACGTTGGTTGATTATTTTGATAATTTTTTGCTTACTGCTTCTATATTTGCAAATATTCCGTATGAGTGTCCTTGTTAATTATCGTGTACAATATTGTATTTACAATAGCGAGCGATACCGATGTACATATGATAAAAAAATTATAAGTAATAAACGACACTTCACGAATAACTTCATAAAAAATTGTATTTTTAGTGCCACAAGCACATCTTACAATTTTTTTGTTTTTCGTGTTACCACCCCTAGCCAATACCTGCGGCCGGGGTCTTTAGTTGGTTTAATAACAGTCTCGGTTGCGTTTTTCCGCACGGTAGTGTTCAAATGATTTATTTTGCTTTCGCTACAATTGTTTCGTTACACAGTAACTTCATCAGGCGAGATGACAAATTAACTTATAAGATATTTTACGTTACTTAAATAGGTACTAAATCTAGGGTGGGGTATGTTTTTATTTACAATTAAGATTAAGTAAGGGTGTATTACTAGATTATATTTGATCATTTAAGATCATGTTACTTTTGTTATGTTTGTTAATTTCTAATATCTCAAACAAATTTAATTTTTGACCTTTATTAATAGTGTAAATAATTTCAAAATTTTTGTCGAAATGATGATTTTCTGATATCAGGTACCGTTATGTAGATGATGTGTTAGTTTGTTTTACCGGTACGAATAGGCAACTAAATAGTTTTTTCAACTTCCTAAATAAATTACACCCCAAAATAAAATTTACCATTGAAAATGTAACAAACAATTCGATTAGCTTTTTAGATCTCACCATTACAAGGCAAAATAATAAACACATGTTTTCAATATACAATAAGCCTACACACACCGATTTGATCATACATGCCAAATCCTATCATCCATATTCACAAAAATTAGCGTCATTCCATTCAATGTTACATAGGTTGCTTAATGTTCCTTTATTTAAAGAAAACTTCAATACAGAATTAAACAGAATCTATGCAATAGCTGGAAATAATGGTTACTGCAAAAATTTAGTTACAGGACTCCTAAATAAAAAATAAATAAATACAAAACCATTAAATCTGGTTTATCCATATAATAAACAGAATAAATACAAATCATTTACCTCACTCACATTTTTTGGCAATATTTCTAAAAAAGTTGGGAAAATATTAGAGACCGATACTGAAAGTCTAGTTACATATAAAACAAATAATTATTTAGTAAAGAAAATTATAAATAACAAAGATAAAACAGATAAAAACTCAAAATCAGGAGTTTACAAGTTAAAATGTGGAGATTGTGAAATGGTCCATATAGGACAGACGGGTAGATCTTTTCAAGAAATAATAAACGAACACCTAAAAGCTTACCAACAACAGAAGATACACTCCACCTATGCAGAACACCTGATATCAGAAAATCATCATTTCGACAAAAATTTTGAAATTCTTCACACTATTAATAAAGGTCAAAAATTAAATTTGTTTGAGATATTAGAAATTAACAAACATAACAAAAGTAACATGATCTTAAATGATCAAATATAATCTAGTAATACACCCTTACTTAATCTTAATTGTAAATAAAAACATACCCCACCCTAGATTTAGTACCTATTTAAGTAACGTAAAATATCTGATAAGTTAGTTTGTCATCTCGCCTGATGAAGTTACTGTGTAACGAAACAATTGTAGCGAAAGCAAAATAAATCATTTGAAATTTACTAAACCGGAAGGTCATTATTATTATTAATATGGAATTTCAAAAATTAAGTGCCTCAACAATTATTAATGAATATTTAAGTCTACACTAAACTATCATTGAATTTTTATAAATATTAAAAATTGCACCTGAATATTTCTTTCAATAAAACGGTCTGCGTCTGATAAATGTATATTTCATAAAATTAATCAGATTCCAATTGTAGAATATAGTATCGGAGAAAGAATTGGTGAAACAATTTGAAACAAAAATTGCTTGCGACGGCCCTTTGTTGAAAATTGTATCATAAAAAAAAACTCGTGGACACTTCAATTTTGCTATTTTTTTTGAAATGTTTTTACCCATGAAGTTGTTGTGAAACTTGCCGCATGGTGGTGCCACGGCCAAAAGGTTAATTTTTTAAAAAGAAAATCCTTTTTTGTTGCATTTTTGGAAAATTAGTGTTTTCTTAAGTACAGTGGTATGCCACATGTCTAAGGTTAAAGGGGAAATTTGGTGATAAAAATTCTTACTAATTATTATTAATTAATTAATTAATTATTACTACTGTTGAAAGAGAAAAAATCGTCAATAATACGGGGTCATTCAAACTGAGTGGTACATTAGACGTTTTAGGGAAACTAAGCATGTCACAGATTTGAAAATTTGGGAGTAATTTCAACTGTCGGGCACTTCCGGTTATACCGGAACTTGATGTCAACTTTCTTATTTTAAATGGAATGGTATATTTTTTAAGATTAATTCGTATAAAACATATAATTTTAAGGTGACTTTGATGACCAACTTGTATGCCCACGAAGAATAGTTTCTGATATAATTTAATTTATTGGAAAAAAGATTACACCGCAGCCCAAACTATAAAAAATCGTAACTTCCATAAAAAATGACTTAGAATGTTGAAAATTTTGCTAGTTACAGCCAAGACATAAGGCTAACGTCATGCCAAAACTAAGCTTTATAATTTTTATAGGACGGTTAGAAAAAAAATCCAAAGTTTAAAAACATCAAACACGAATTACTTTATTTTTCCAAATGGCACCTAACATATTTTATTTTGTCATTCGATTCCACTTTTTATCCTCTTTCGATACATTGGATGTTTTCTATACTTTATTTAAAAAAATCTAAATAGGCTATCCTATATAGGAAATATCCAGATGGGTCGAAAGAGGATAAAAAATGGAATCGATTGACAAAATAAAATATGCTAGGTGCCATTTGAAAAAATGAAGTTATTTATGTTTGAAGTTTTTAAACTTTGGATATTTTATGAACGCCCTGTAATAATTTCAACAGTCATTTTTTATGGAAGTTATGATTTTTTATAGTTTGGGATTGCGGTGCAATCTTTTTTCCAATAAATTAAATTGTCTCAGAAATTATTCATCGCATAATAGGCATACAAGTTGGTTATCAACGTCACCTTAAAATTTTACGTTTCATACGAATTCATCGTAAAAAATATACCATTCCATTTAAAATAAGAAAGTTGATATCAACTTCCGGTATAACCGGAAGTGCCTGACAGTTGAAATTATTTTAGTTAAATAGATCATCCTTGATACTTCCAACGCCCAAATTTTCAAATCTGTAACATACTTAGTTTCCCTAAAACGTCTAATGTATCACTCAGTTTGAATGACCCTGTATACGCAGAAAAGTTTGTGATGGTCAGAATCCTAATAGTGACTCACAACCACAGAAAGTAGTAAAATAAAAACCAACTACAAAATGTTGACGTAACTTCATTGTTGTCTGTGTAAATAGAATATTAGTGTAACAACTTTCTCTAGCTTTTTCATTCTAGTTCCTTTTATTACACTGTGTTAGACATCGGTGGAGGGAGTTCGCTTATGTTGTTTGTTTGCATAGGTTTCCAAGAACTTTAGGTAAGTTTCGATTTTGTCTCATAAATTTGCTCCTTAACTTTCGTCAATCTTGGAGTAATTCTCGAGTTGCTTGTCATACCTGCTTATTATTGATCTTGCTGCTTCCTGGTGCTCTTAACCCATCGCTTTTGTTCTGATTTTCGTTGTTACGCTTTCTCTTTAAGCGAAGCGGCGCGACGCAACAATCGACGACACAAACACCTGACTTATAAATTATACTTATTGTTTGTGTTTTGTGTGAATGTTGGTGTGTTAAAATGCCATTAAACAATACATTCACTATAAGAAGTCTGATAATCACATAGTGTTTAATGTCTTTTAAAACTAAAACCACGCCTACGGTTTTTCATGTAAATAAGTGTTTAAATTTAATTTTAAGCTTCCAGAATATATACATTAAACTACCAATATTACATATAGATCAAGTAAATACCTTGAATTCCAATAAATACGTTTAAGAATGGAATGACTATTCGAATAAAAGGTATTCGAATTTTATTACATATATGTAATAAAATGACTAAAGATATACCCAGCGGCGTGGTCTAGTGCTCTAGATCTTTGCTTAGCTTTCGGGAGGTTACCGGTTCGAACTCGAATCTGTCTACTCTGGTCCATGTTTTCCTTGCATCATTTAGGCAAATTCTGGAACAGTAATATTTCTCTTCTCTTCTGTGTTCATATCATCCGTCTCATCCATCTCTTCCTAACTACACCATCTACCCATTCCCACGATTACTGAAAGGATGCTGAAGTGGGCCTTACGCCCTACCCTTCGGCTTTAGACTACAGTGTAGGTCGGAGGGACTGCCTGCCCACCAACACGAGTAGCTGGTGGCAATGAAACAAAAAAGTTTTTTTTTATACTAAAGATGTGCCGCAGTTGAATTGGGTAAAGTAGTATTTCAGATTTTTCTATTAATTCTTGATGTTCTTTATACTTTACCTCTTTCCAGTGAAATGTATTAAATAAAGCTTTATTCCTTTTTGAAATTTTATCATAGCCTTATAAACTTATGCTTTGCCCTTGGATTGCTTATTGCTACAATCAAATGATGTTGAACGAAAATTAATTCGATATCACACCTGAAAATTAAGAATAAAGATTATCCCCGAGAAAACTGTGTAGACTCCCTTTTGCGTCCCTCTAAACAAATGTGACATTTTTGAGACGTCGGATCCAAAAATTAATTTTAGATTTGAAATCAGTGCCCTCTAAAACCACACAGACGCGGTTTCTGTACCGTGTCAAGATAATACAAAATTTTTGGTGCTGTAATTAACTTTTTAATTTGTAGGAAATTTAATGCCCAACTTTTTTAATATGCATTTAAATATATATATATAATCTTTGTTACATCGAATCTTAGCTCAGCGATTTGTAAATTAATGCCTCATTTTTCAATTTGTAGTATTTGTAATATTCCGCCATATTCAAGACGTTTGAAAATACTTTGGATTTTGGATTTGCACCTAGTTTTATCTAAACATTTTAAATGTTATAATCGTTGTTTGTGGTTGTTACCATTGTGCGACGATCGTTTACCTCTGGGTATTATGATTATTAGGTGTGGCAAGTTAAGTGGGGTGAAAATTGTATCCGATGTGTTGTTTATTTTATGTTTGTATATTTCCATATGTTCTAGGACACAAAATTTTTTAAAATTGTTATAAGTGCGTCCTAGGCTGTGCAGATTTTAACGGAGTTGTGTTCTGATTTTGCGTGTTCTTTATATCTTTGGATTATTATTCTGCATGTCTGTCCTATGTACTCCTAATTTGTTGTATTTATCGCTTTCTTCTGTTTTGTACTGATTTTTTTGTGTTGTTTGTTTCATATGCTACATTGGCATGGTTTTTAAAGTATTTGGTTATGCGGATGCGTGAGGTTCAAAGTAGTAAATGTCGCCCATTTTCTTATTTCATGTTTTTCTTCTTTTTAGTTTTTTTATTGAGACTTCTATGCGTTGGACTGTTTTTTCTGTTGCATCCGTTGTCTTTGGTAATTACATGTTATATTATTTCTTAAGTAATGTTATTGTTTCTAAGCAGTGGCTGTGTAACACACTTCTAATTGCTGCTTCTTTGTGTTGTTTTGAGTGGTTTGATTCTGCGTAGTTGATATGTTGTGTGTTTATGTATGTTTTCGGAATATTTCATACTCTATTTGGTTGTAACCGCTTTTATGGTGAACGGTAAAGTCTAAGTAATTGATTAATTCTAGTGTGAATTTGATATTTTTATCGACGTTGATAATGTATTTTAATATATATTTGTGTGAATCTGCTTCTGTTATGCATAAGATGTCATCGACATATGTTATCCATGTTGTCTTTTGGAATGTTTGTTTGATATTTAGTTTAGTTATCTTTTATTGGCGCGTTGGGAGTAAAATAGTATGCAACAGGTAACGGTATTGGAACTGAGGTCTCTGGTCTTGGCGGTCGCCGCTGTTGAGGTACTCTGCACGGTAATATTATTTAAATACATTATATATCGGCTAAATAAATATGTAAATAGATGTGTAACATCTAATGTGTGTACATAAGTTCGCACACCACCTTTTTTTCCATGTTAATATAGTTTATAATTTTTTTGTTCGTTTTGGTGACCTTAATTTCGTAAAATTTGGAAACTTCCACCGTATCTCGTGCGTGCATGAAAGCATGAAGCGTTGGAACTAAAACGTGGTCTAATAGAATTCATTACTAGTATTCACGGAGAGCGCTTTCACTTATCTAATAAATAAACCTAAATAATAAATTAAGTTATCTTATCAATGACAAAATTAATACTCTATAATTTTAACTTTTATCAAAGTATTAAGTTAAAGCTGATATTTATGAGATATTCGTAAGCAGCTTTTATGATTTTTTATTGATTTAATTTTCATTTTTTTACAGATTACATTGTTACCTTTAAACGATTGCAGTATAGCAGGCAGTGCTGAAAGAATTTCATAATGTATGAAGATCGGTAAGTTTTATAACTGTTAGTTTATTTAATACATTTTGTAATTTTGTTTAACAACCAACAAGAATTTTCAAAGAACCATTGTGTTTCTAAGAACGAACTGGTCCTATAACTTTTACATTAAATCAATTATCTAGTTTTCGGATAATCTGAATTAAAATTAATCCATTGTTAAATTTGTTTACCAACTACTTACGCGTTGTCGTCCATCATCCAGTCATCCGAATAGTCAACAAATTGGATGATGAATGATATGCATTTTATTCTGCAGAAAAAAATCCTATCTACTCGTTGATTTAGAATATTATAGGTAAATAATGAATACAACTTTTGCGTTTTTGGCGGAGAGAGGAAATTTAATTATTTTCTCTGTACACCCTTTTTAATACGTCTTCTGTGTAATTCTTTCTAAGGCTGGATACCACATACTTTGTTCAATCGAAGTTCTTCTTTTCTGTTGAAATTCATTGGATGCTTTTAAATTTCGATGGCTTCTCCATTTATGCTGGTGCATTACTGCCAAATTGTAGATAGAACAGTATTTCTGTCGTAGTTGATAACATTGTTGGAATCAGCTATTGAGTGTTCAACTAAAGCAGATTTCTCAGGTTGTAAGAATCGACAGTTGTGTTTGTGTTCAGCCTTCTCGTCTTGATGCTGCGTGTTGTAGTTCTTATATAGACTTCTCCGCAAGAATATAATATTTTGTTTATTATTTCTTTAGCTGGCATATAAATAATTAGAGGTGTAATTTATGGATGAATTGAGAAAACTATTTAAATACCAGCTTAGACAGTAAATATAGTCCCTTAAGGAACTCCGTTTACCTTACTTTTTCAATTTTTTTACAGTCATAAGCTATGGATGGGCCCAAACACTCATTGTGTACCCCCTGAGCTGTTTGCCTTGAATAGATCGAGGCTAGCTGAACGACTAAATTCAACGAAGGTTCCTAAAAATTCTGTAGTTTTATTACAAGGAGGAAGTGAAGTTTCCTTTAATGATACTGATATAGCCTTTCTGTTTAGACAAGTAAGTTTGAAATATATAATCATATTAAGTAATAATATTCCACAGATAGTCTTTCATTCTTTTCTGTATTTATTTCTTCCGTCTCATTTCTCTCCCTGACCACCCCCCACCCACTCCCACGATTCCTAAAAGGAGGCTGAAAAGGGGCCTTACGCGCTACTCCTTCGGCTTTGCACTACAGAGTAGGTTGGAGGGAATGAAACACCCAATAGGTTTTTTTATACGTTACTAAATAGCTGTAATCGTGCGTCGTGCTCCGCTCTGTAACGTATACACCAATAAACCGAATTATCATTATCTCTACTGGCTTTTGAGTGCTAGCCTAAAACGCTTCCACCTAGGCACGTAAAAACGATGGCATCTACACGCAAAATTAGAAGTTGATAGAATAAGTGCTGATGTAAAGATTCATATTATGCCTCTGCAAATACAAAAAATTCCTTATTGGACAGAAGAATCGCGTGATTGCTACGTACAATTATTAAACCATTATATCCCTATATATTTAAATACAAGAAACTACCGAGATTGGCCTGTATTGAGAATGTGAGGGAGAAATGGCATAATATGCTCTTTGTAATTTAAACCTGGCTAATGTCCAAAGCATTAAAGGATTCTACTGGCAGTGTATTCAAGATTCTCGAAGAGTTAGTCTCCTGAGTGAAATGGTAGTTTGGATATGCTTGAACCCTCGATTATATATCAGTGCCATCTTAATTCCTGAATCATTATTTCTCAGACGGTCTGCCGCTTGGCGAGTCTGATAAATAATATTGACGATGAACAACAGCAATGACGATCTAACTGCTTTGCAAATACCTACAAGTGGAACACATGAGATGCTACTGTAAAGAGCTCGCATGTATGAGTGTAGACGCACGTCTCGCCAATTGCTTTATGTCCTTTGAAAGCTCATATGAAGATTTATCTAAAAACATCAGTGGCTTTAACACAAAGACTTATCTTCAACCTGTTTCGATTAAAAAACCCTTAGTAGGTTCTCATTGAACTTTAGACCCTATAATTAAATAAAGACTCACCCTAATTACCATTAACTAAATTTAAAATGAGCGGACACGTGTTTCACCCACTTCACACGAGACTCTCAGTCAGACAGTCTCGCGTTGATAATGCCCACGTGTGAAGTGGGTGAAACACGTGTCCGTTCATTTTAAATTTAGCTAGTGGTAATTAGGGTGAGTCTTTCTTTATTTAATTATTCTTTTACCACAGTCTCCTATTTTCTACTATAGACCCTATGTTAATCATGTTGCCATTATACTATGAAACTGGAATTAAGTGTATAATAATTAGATACTGCTAATCTACCTACAGACTACTCCATATAGGGATCTCAAAAGTCTTCTTTAATTAATAGTGGAAACCGACAATATTTTTTTAGAATTTCTTAAACAAAAAATTATTTTTTCTTATTTATATTCCTAATAGTCTATGTATGTATTTGGGAATATATTGTCTTTGTAAAGAGTAGAAATAGAGAAATCTGTCTATGCAGTATTAATAGTATTTGTTTTAGGAATCATACTTTATGTGGGCGTTTGGTGTTCTAGAGGAAAAATGTTTTGGTGTATTAGATTTGCTTACAAAAAAATCATTTTTATTCGTACCAAGGCTTCCTGCATCTTACGCCGTATGGATGGGACCTCTTCACACTTTGGAAGATTTTAAAATGAAATATAAAGTTGACAGCGTACATTATAATGATGAGGTAATCAATGGGGATACTATTTACCATTATTATATAGTTTTTTTCGATTATATCAGAGTATGTATGATAATTAGCTATGTCAATGAACGTACAATTTCTTCTGAATCTATTTATTATAAACTAGTAATAACTAATAACAATTGTAATCACTGCTGTTTAAAATCGTAGAACAGCTAAGATTTAAGATTAAATACTTCACAGCAAAAGTAATAATAAATAATAATTCATTCAAGTATGCAAACGCAAAACGTAATCTTAATTGTGGCTTTTGTAACATGGATTATTGCAATTCGTTGTATATTTTATACTTCTTTGTAGATTGTTGAAGTGCTGAAAAATCACGGAGCATCAGTGTTGTTAACTCTGGTAAACTATTAATACTTTTATTATGTTCATGTGTTTATATGTTATTATATTGTTTAGAAAGGAATAAACAGTGATAGTGGTTTGGAATCAATAGAGGCAAGTTTTACCGGAATAGAAAGGTTTGGCATTTATTATATGATTTTTATCTCACTAATAATTTTATAATTTCAGCTTTCAAGTTAATAATGAACTTCTCTTCCCTGCAATTGCTGATTTGTAAGTTTACTTTTTTTAAATTGTTTGACAAAATAATGAAATAGGTAGTTATCTATTTTTGACTGACTGTGCCAAAAATTTCCGAGCCTAATATTAGGCTGATATAATAATAAAATGAAATTGCAAAATAATCTAAAATAAGGAAAACCCCATCGATTATAATTTTGTATGGGTGGTTGCACTAGAACTTAAGGAGAAGAGTCCACGCTAGCTCAGCCCAAAAGCTTCGCTTCAGTCAACTACCGTTAGCTGTGAAAGCTTAAGATCATTAAAATAAAAATGTCTTATTTTTTACATTACAGACGTACGATTAAAACCGATTTAGAATTGGATGTGATACGCTATGTAGTAGACGTGTCATCAGCAGCACATAGGAAAGTTATGAGAATGGCGAAACCCGGCAAAAGTGAATACCAATGTGAATCAGAATTTCTGCATTATTGTTATTCGGTTGGAGGTTGTAGATTTGTTTCTTATACTTGCATATGTGGATCAGGACATAATGGTGCTATTTTACACTATGGTCATTCAGGAGCACCTAACAATCGTTTTATACAGGATGGAGATACGCTGTAAGACTTCCGTTTTTATTGAATATTTTCCAATCAATGTAATACTATATAATGCATTGTTTCACTATAGATTTGGAATATATATTTTTTATTATTAAAAAATGTGTATTTGGACGTTAATTTTGAGTTCATATTATTTCATTTGTAGGTAATGGTAATTATTATTATTATCAAACAATTTATTGTTTTAGTCTCTTTGATATGGGTGCTAACTATATGGGTTATGCTGCTGACATAACTTGTTCTTTTCCTGCAAATGGAAAGTTCACTTCTATGCAAAAGTTAATCTACGAAGCCGTTTTAAAAGCAAATTTAGCAGTAATGACAAACGGAAGGCCTGGAGTTTTATGGACCGATATGCACTTACTAGCAAACAAAGTACTTCTTCAAGAATTGAAAAATGGTGGTCTTCTGACTGGTAATGTTGATGAAATGGTCAAAGCAGGTTTGGGAGGCATTTTCCAACCTCATGGATTGGGTCATCTACTAGGTCTTGATGTCCATGACGTGGGTGGTTATCTTGAGAGCAATCCCCCGCGACCAACGGAACCAAAAGGGACAGAGAAATTGAGAACAGCTAGAGTTCTGCAGAAAAATATGGTTCTTACTATTGAACCAGGATGTTACTTTATTGATCCGGTAAGGTTTATTTTAGAGATCTTATTTTAACATATTGTTATTTAGTAAAATTTAACTAGTCATAAGACATATACTACTCATTTTAGCTACTTGATTCAGCCCTTGAAGATCCCAACTTAGCACAATTTATGATAAAAGAAGAAATTCAAAAATTTAGAGGTTTTGGTGGAGTTAGAATTGAAGATGATGTTCTAGTTACTGAAAATGGCATTGAAAATTTAACAAAAGTGCCAAGAACGTATGTTTTATACTTAATTATTAAACTACGTGTATAGAATTAACACTTATTTATTACAGTGTTCAGGAAATTGAAGACTGGATTGCTGGAAAAGATGACAGCAAATACGAGAAAGCTTTATAAACATATCAAGTCGGTATACATTTATTCATTTATTATAATATTTTTACTATGTCACATGTAACTAAATATATCTTTTGGAAAATAAATACTGGACTATACTGATTTACAATTGTTTTAATAATAATCCACTGGCGATAAATAATAGACTCTAAATAACGTTTCAATTTCTAAATTACGCAATACACTTTTCTTATCTCGTGTTGGTAATGGTTACAATTTGAAGTGGGCGAAACACGAGTCCACTGTGAACAGTTTAGTGGTAATTAGGGTGAGTTCCTCTTTTTGCTCCATTTTCTACTTTCTACCCTTTGTGCAATTATTTAAATATTTAACAAATGTAATAATATCTATACAAAATGTGGAGTAAGTATCTACAATTTATTTTAGTTATGTATTGGCAAATCAAACCAAACAATATGGATCTTAAAAATGCGATGATTTTTTGCCTTTGTCTTTAGGGTTGTTCACTATGTAAGGGTTTTCCCAAATTTTTAACCCCCTCTTACGTAAGAAAAAAAAAATATATATTACAAACAACTTCACTGTCGATGTTTTATTCTAGCACCACAAATATAAAAGCGTACCAAAAACTGTAAATAAAAATAACATATTTAAAGTATTAGATGTACCTAGTTAGGTCTTACCATAAAATTACTTTATTAAAGGATATTTAATTTACGTATGTATAACTCCTCCATGTAAGAGTTCATAAGATTTAAATAAATTCCTCCCCCTGCTATCTTCACATAATTTAGGAACGACCTCGCGTTAACACGTGTAGCTTTAGTGAGTAGTGGGGAAAACGTTATTTGTGTAGTGACGAGTTACGTCGACTTGACTATGTATTATTGTCGAGTCCTCGTGTTTATCCAAAAAAATTTATAAAATATTACTGTTTATTACTCTTAGGTGTTACAAAATTTTTGTTTTTTTTACTCTTTTTTCTTCAGAGGTACTTAGAAGAGATCAGTGATTGCAAAATCAATCAATAAAAATAATAGAGAGTATCCATATACTTTATACTCCAATAATTGCATAAAGTTGATATTTTGTGGTGACTAGACTCAGTCTGTTTGCAGGGGCTTTTTGAAAGCTTGCATAAAACGGAATGGCGGAATTTACGATGAATCTACTGATACAAAAACTTTATTCTCTTAGGAGGACTATTGCTCCCGACATCGAGACGTACTGATATTACGAAGAAACGTTAGGTCCATCACAATTTCGTTTTTGAAGGAATAAAAGGGAAAAGAAGAGGTAGCGCGGTTTCTACTATGGACAATAAATTTTTTTTAAGGTAAATTGAAGACCTCGGTTTTCAAGCTAGAGTAGGAGAGAATATTGATGCCCGTTTGCACCGACGTAAATAAGTACCACTTATCTTTACGTAGTTCTTAAAGGACGGTAACGGTTTGCACCCCAAGTTAAGTTGCATTTATGAATCGGAAGAGGTGCTTAACTTTAAGTAGAGGTTGTTCTGGGCTTAAGCATTGCTTAAGCCTGCCTTAACATTTTCGGCATAGTTCGGTATTTTTCGTAACTTATCGCAGAATAAAAATAATGTGAAAATTAAGGTCGGGGAGGTTACAGTATCATACAAATTTGGTGGTTGGTGCATAAAGATCTGGTGCTTCGACAGGGATAAGACGAGACCAGAGTTATTATTGAAATACAAAAGCAAATTCTGTGCCTATACCAAAGAAGAATACCCCCATAATATATTTGCTTGATATTGTCATGTATTTTCTGAAGATGCTAATTATATTTTTGTCATAATAAGAATAAAACTTGTTTTTTAGTATTTCATATAAATTATTGTTAAATAGTAAGTGTTACAAACAATTATTTTTATGTGTGGTGATATTGCAGACGTACTATATCCAAAAATTAATCTGTCTAAACATACAATAAGTTTTTTATAATTTTTTCATTTAAGGTAAAATAATTTTTTTGTTTAATATGAATAAAAAAATCATTAATCTAAACGGGTAGTGGTAGTAAACAACAGCTGACACAACCATTAAATATTTGGGAACTTTTTCACAAAATCTCTGCAAATTACTAAATTTTAACATTGTTGTCAAACCTTGAATAATTAAGCAATACTTACTTAAGAAGTAGGTATGCAGCGTACGTGCAAACGAATTGGAAATTAAGTAAGGCTTATGTTTAAGCCTTACTGACTTAAGTTCGTCTTAGTTAAACAACAGTGCAAACGGGCATGTGATAAACATCAAACATCGGTATCAAAGTTTGTGGTCAGGTCACAGATAAGATAAGAAGGTTACCCAGGGCGAATATTGCATAAGATTTCCTCAATTGTGCTGAAATTCTACAGATAATGGAAAAATGGCAAAGTCGATACAATTTTTCTTGTGAAATTGGGGTCACTTTCTACACAAGTTAGAATAACAAAATCCTCACAAATACACCAATTGAAAGGGGTATCCCAGTATCTTTTTCCTAAAGATTGCGATCCTAACCATAACTAGAGAGCATCACTCACCAAAGTTAACAGCATAATAAAAATAAGCTGTAGACTGCGAAATAAACAAATATGTTGTAGTAGGGGAGGGGGGAGAGCACACGCATAGTCGTGATCGAATTGTAAAGAGAGTCTAAAACCAGCAAAAAGGATAAAGATGAGGAAAGGAAACTGACCAACCACAACTTAATACATTCTCAAAAAAACTAGTTTCTTGGTTATTTATAATTTCGGCGTTTCGACAACGTCGGCTATTTGACGCGCGCACACTCCAACTACTCGGCACAAGTGTGACTATCAGGGGCTAGACAATAGACACTATTGTCTGAGGTAGTCCTCTATGTTTATTGCTTTTGATTGCTTCTATGTGTTTTTTATTAAAAGGGTATTGTTGTGCAATGACATGCTATATTAATTTTGTATATCTATGCATCATATTATGTATATTTAAGTTGTCAGTGAAGGGGGCATCTTAAGTGTAATTATGGTGTAATTGTAGTAGTTTGTTTTTAAAACATAAGTAAAACAGTTGAACCATGCATACACTACTACTACAACGACGACATTTTTATTACTATGCTATAAATAATGGTTAAATAGTACAATTTTTAATACATAATTTAACCGAAGCATAAAGTTGTCGAATATTTGAATGGTTAACATAATTTGCTATTATGGCAACTCAAAAACCAGGAGAATGGGCCAGTTCTTTAATTGCACGTTTTGAAGAACAGGTTAGTTGAATTGCAATCAAGTTTAAAGAATAGTTATTGTTATGTATTTACATAAATATTACCAGCAGATATGTTGTCATAAAATGGTTAATAATTGTTGTAGCTTCCTTGTCGAATTGGATCTCAAACTACACATTCACGTATTAACGAAGAAGAAAATAAAAATTGTATTATTCAAATATCTCGTTACCGCTTTTCATTAGTACTGGATGGTTTTGTAAAAGTATTGAAACATATTAATGACCTAGTAAGTACAGTTGTATAATGATGTTTTATACTAATGAAGAAATTATCATTTTTTAAGTACCAACAAGGAACCTTAGGAACACAGAGACAGCATCACGAAACTGAAAAAAATTATTATGATAGTGTAATAATTGTTTTAGAGACTTTAGAAAAGTGTTTTAGCATTCAACCCAGAGATTCAATCAATTTAACAATGGAAGAAAATCAAAACTTGAAATCTCTTCTTAAGGAAATTTGCACATTTCTAGGTAGCTTTTTTTGTATTTAAAGTACACAAAAAAGCTCATATGTATTGCTTTTAGATATGCCTCTAGAAAATCCAAATAATCATGCGATTAAACTATTAGCAAGTAAAGTTCTCTTTGCTTTGAGTGTAAATTTCTTTAATGTTGTCTTCAGCCGTATTTCATCAAAATTACAAGAACTTGCATCTTGTCCAGAAGAAAATTCTGATTATAGTGATATAGAATTAATACAACATATTAATGTAGATATTTTTAGATTAACTAAGTTACTAACAGGTAGGTAAAAAGAACATTATATTATTTGTTACAGTCATTACTGCACAATAAGTATGTAATAGATTCTGTTATAGCTATATTTTATATTAACAATTTTTAGAAAGTATACAGAAGTTTCGACTTCTTAAAAAATCTGCTCATCTAGTATTGATGAATTCGCTGGAAAAAGTTATATGGAACTGGATGGACACTTACCCTTATGAGTTTGCAGAATTACATAAAAATCCAAATGATGAACTGTCAAAATGCTGTGAACAGCTTTTTGATATACTGGATGCATTTGCTGATAACAAAAAAGGAAGAGCAGCTGTTTGGCCTCTTCAAATTATGCTATTAATATTGTCTCCGGTAAGTTGTTTTTTTTGTTTTTGTAATAATGTAATTAGTTAATGAAATCTTGAAGAATATGGATGTTGGTCTTTAAACATTAATTTATTTACTCAATAATGTAATTACAAACACAGCATACATAAAAAGGAATATACAACATTGTATGTGTTCGTAACACATATTCTATAGAGTTAAGAACACAGTTACCTGTATACAGTATTGGTTAATTAAAATCTAAGAAAATTACCTATATTTCTATTACCTACAACTTAATTGTAAATTCTATTAAAAAGTTTAGTATTAAATTTATTCACTGTTAAATATTTGTCAGTTCACCGTATAAATAAGTGTTGCTTTTATTGTAATTGTCAGTTCGTTTCATTTTAAAGCTTTACTGAGACACATTTACTGTTTTTATTACTGATAGCCTTTTTAATTTTTGGTAACGGTAGAGTCTTGTTCCTAGTTTTACTAGCTGATAATTTTTTTTTTCATTATGATGTAATATTCAGTTAATTATAAAAGTTTTTTTTTATATTATTAGGCATAACACCATCATTATTTCTTTTTAATATGGTTTTTAATAAAAACAGTATAAGTTCTTGATCAGTAATTTATTGAAACTACCAGACGTGGATCGTGATTTCGATCTTATTAGGTCTCATTAGCACGCTACAGGCAGTCTCAACAAATCATCAACCAAATCGAAGAAGCTCTTTAAAGCAAGTTGACATCTAGTTATTGCCAGTATATCACCATCTATTGATATGCCATATGTTAAACAAGGACCTTTGTAAGGTATTTAGTTGTTCAACTAGATTTTATTTTTTTAGTTATGATAGATATTTATTGCGTTCTTAAGTTAAAATATACATACAATTTGCTTAGTTTGACGTCTAGACTATGTATTAGCCTCTCATCTAAAGTTATTTAGTTTTGTATTTTAAATGTGTTTTTGTTATTTGACCTACTTATTCAATGTCGTTTTAGTTGGACAAGTAAATACCTTACTAAGGCCCTTGTTTAAAATATGAAATACACCACTTAGCAGCAGATATCAGTAGATGGCGATGTATTGCCATAACCAGCAGTTTCGGCCATCAAGCCATTGTCAAAGATTAATTTATTATTACTACTAAGGATGAATCGGATTTGGTTTCTGGGTAGAGTTGCCATTTTACATCTTTCTGAAGATCACTTCTTAAAAAGATTTCTTTGTTAAAAAAAATTCGCGTGCCACCAAACACGCAAGGAAAGTAAAACTCTTAAAAAATGTAAATAATCACAAAATACAATGATTAAATTATCCATAAAGCCTGGTAACTTAGCTGCCTATATATAGCATCTAATACACTGCCGAAACGCGCGCATGCGCGCCACTATGTATCTTATTCTAACAATACGTCGGTGTCTTTTCCTTTGCACGTAAAAATTGTGCGCATGCGCGTCACTTTCATATTATCGGCTTAAATACATTGAGTATATACGTGGCTTTCTCTCGCTCCTACAATGTACTTCACTACACTAGTCCTCCTTCCAATGTATTTCAAACTTAGAACTTAGCGTAGGGGTGGTGGTAAAGACGAAGGACCCCATAAAAGGGAGAGACGGATAGCCTAAACTGTGTATTATGTATATAACGCATAGCTCTCCCTCTCTCTCTTTCTTTTTCACTACTTTATATCTTTCTTCTCTCTCCTGGAACGAAATTGTATTAAACGTTACATGTCCTTGAAATTTCACTCTCAATTCTCGTCAACTCGTCAAATATCGGATCGCGGCCTAAGAAGTTTTACTTCAAAGAGATGTTGTATGGGAAGCAATCGTTAATGACCGATTTAATAATATAATTTGGTATTACATGTTACATTAGAATACTTACTAAAACTAGAATGTTATTCTAAGGTCAAGCTATTTTTGTGAAAATGATTCTCCATCGACAGTTTTCATGTTGTCATCCAAAACGACTTGGATGAGGATATAAAACTGTCAATATAGTTTAAAAGCGTAAGAACGTTATGAAAACTTGGTGTAAAAGAAAAACACTTAAAAAAACTTTTACTTAATTTTATTAAATTCTTTACAAGTTTGTTTCAACCCACAGGGTCATTTTCAGAAGGAATGATAAATTAATTTAACAGTTTAGTCTTAAATACTAATCTTAACTGTGGGGAGGGGGCAATAAATATCTTGTGCAAATTTTAACAAATGGAGATTCTTGAACATTCTCTATTTCGTTTAATACATTAAATATATTTGAATATAAATGTTTTCTGATTTCTATAGCTTCCAAAATTGTTAGTTTTTTACCCTTTTCTTGAACATGTAGTATTTTTATATTTTCAGTTTTGAAGTTGTGTCCTGTATCGTTAATATGGTTCATAAATGTAGATTTTTCATTATAATTCTTCAAATCTTCACGAATCCTAACATTAAAAGCCATACCTGTTTGTCCTATATAAGAAGAACATAAGAACATTTTAGTTATTATTGTTAATAAATTTTAATAATAACCTGCTACATATCAAGTAGATTCATATTTTTTTAGAATAATATCACTGAAGACGTCTAAAGACTGAAACATAATTTCAATAGGCGATTACGTATTAAATGTCACTATATAGTTTACACTCTTAATCACTTGCGAAGGTAGACAAAAAAGTAGCATTAAGATTATGTCCAACGCTCTTAAATTTAGAAATGATTATTTTTTTTTGGGCATGTGAATGTACCTAAATGTTTTATTTTTATAGACAGTACTCGAAGAAATTGTCAAAGCAGATAGTGCAGCGCCGTGTTCTCCTCGCCATTCTAAAAAGAAACAGTTTATAGATACATTGAAGCGTTCGCTGTGTGTTCATAGTAACTCTAGTAAATCAGCCGAAGTTGCTGCAGTTTCCTGCGTTAAATTATGTAAAGCATCTACGTATATTAATACTCTTGATTCTAATAACATTGTTTTTTCCCTTGTACAAAGTGTCGTTAATGATCTGAAGGTAAAAGTACATCAACTTATTATCTTTTTTTACAGTACAACCTCATTCATTTTGTAGACTTTGCTATTCAACCCAAGCAAGCAGTTTTCCAGAGGACAAAATTATCTTTATCAAGACTTGGATCTCATGAATGACTGTTTTGTGTCATGTTTTCGTATAAAACCTCATAACAACGAAGCGTTAAAAATATGTCTTAATTTAACATCGCCTTCAACTTACCATTTCGTCTTGGTGAGATCATTATATAGGTATGTACTTATTGGTTTGTTTTACGTTATATTAACGCACTTAAATTTTAATTATGTCATTCCATATTTCCAAAATTTGAGGATGAGTTGTCATTTGATAGTTTACAAAATCAAATATATGTACCGTTTTAGATGTTGTGTATTAGTGGTGGCTCGGAGTGATCCACATAGGGGGTGACGGCTGCATAGTTTCAAAATTAGCAGGTATAAATAAAGAAACGCTTACCCAATTCTTAGTTGTTTCATCGATACACTATTTACTGTATAGTTTGTTTTTAGAAAATTGGAAATATTACACTTTACATTTTAATTATATCTGACGATAAATGAAGTCCATTTTACGTGTCTTTGATTTACATACAAATCCAGTCATTTTTCTGATATATACTTAGTTTGAATTTTCTTATAATGTTTTTACCTTTCAGATATTGTTTAATTTCTAAACGTAATTGAGATATCAGCCATTTAAGATTTTTCAGTGCAATTTTTCATTAACCACGAAAACGTACTTTCTACTAATCTACCAATATATCGATGCAGGTTGTGAACAAACTAAATTGATTGCTCAGTTATTACGTATTATGTAGCATTGAAGACTCGAAATGCAGCTATCCCCACTTTCAATGCAATGTTAACGTTGCAAGGAACAACGATTTGTTTTTGCTCATCTAAGGGTCGACCTTGTTTTGTCTAGGGTCGTAAAATATTTGGTATCTCTGAAATTATCTAAAATCTCTTCAATGTTGTGTAACAGGTATTTGTTTGGAAATGTAGATTTGTTTATATTTCTGCAATCTATTACCATTCTCCATTTTTTCCTGAACAATCATTTTTTTTTAAACAATCCAAATAAGAGAAGAATATGGGAAAGGACTGACTGGGTCTTATTATTTTTTGATCTAATAATTTCGAAATTTGTTTTTCTATCTCTTCTTTGTGACAATTTGGAAAGCGATATGTTTTTGTATTAATAGGGTTTTCGTGGGTAGTTTTAATTTTAAATAAAATATGTCCGAAGAATCCTAACAAAGTTTTAGGACTTCATTTCGTTCCTCATTATTTAGTTGTTCAAGAAGAATATTTTGTTTTAAGTAACTTAAATCTCTTATTGTGTAATGATTTTAGTAGTATTGATTTTGAAGTTACAAAGGTTTTCAAAATTTGAGGGATTTTGGTTTAATTGAACGAACAACTCTCTTCTATTTCGTCTATTTTCGAGTTTAAATGGTATACTTCGATTTCTTCATTATCGGAATCGTCATTTTCGCTTTGATCGTTTGCTATTTCACATGTTTTGATTTTAGACGATTCTAAAGGGCGAATCCGGAAAAGTAACCTTCGAATGGATATTACTATAACGATGAAACTTTGAGGACTTTGAGAACTAAAATTAGAATTTACCGTGGGGGTCGTTAGTTTTTTCCTTTTTGATAAAAGTTTTTTTTTATTGTAATTTTATTGGCAAGGTTACTATTTTTTTGGGTTCTAAATTGGGTGTATTTTTCTTGGTAATCTCGTTCGTTTAGTCTTTTATAGGCTACAAGTGCATGAAAAAAAAGCTACTTCCAGGGTTTCAGCTTTGGTATGAGTTACTGAAATTTCGACATCTTTAGGAATATTGTTTAAGAAAGTAGTAGTGGTAATTTTATCAATGAAATCAGAAAGAACTGTAATAGGTTCTGAATTTTGGGAAATATTTTCGGTAGCGGCTGCTGTAAGATCGTCTCGTATTTTGGCAACCATATTATATGATTCTTTGATTGAAATTTTATTAGAGTTTCGAAACCTTATTAATGTTGTTAACTGGATGGAAAAATTGTATTTGATCAGCAATGAACATTTTGATTAGCTTTCTTATACTCTCATTTTTTTCCCACATAAATTGTAAAACTTCGTTGCTTAGTCAAGGAAAACGCCAATAGTAATGGAAACGTAGACCGTGAAGGCCTACATTTATTTAGAATACAAATTAATTTTCCATTTCATAGTATATAATTACCATAAGAAAACGATGGGTTTTACTTTTTGTAACAAGAGCAGATATTTATTTTATCAACATAATGTACAAATAAATGAACTCTTCAGTTAATTGGGTGCAAATCCTTATAGTGTGCTATGACATGTTATCATGATATTAATTACACTTCGCATGAAATAGTTGTTGCTATCTTAGAGCCAATGTAATAGGTATATAATTGTAGTCAGGGGTGACTGCTCTATATGTGCTGCAGAATTGCAATATTTTTTAATTTACCTTTTGCTGGTAGTTCTGTGCGAAGCTGTAAACCAAATGAATTATGGTCGAGCGTGTCGCGGTATGCTTAACAGGGCCAGTAGACAAGTTCTGTTTGCTGCTAGAAAAGGTATATGTTTAATAAATATAAATATGTAATCAACAGAAACAACTACTTCTTCTTTTTTTGGATTGTTATCTTCGTCTAAGAATCCATCGGAATCAACAGTGTAATTCAATGCCGGTAGGGGTATTAGCCCTCGGAGTAGTTGTTTCTGTTGGTTCCATATTTATATTTATTATATAGCTTGTAAAAGCCTTTCTGCCAGCGCCCACCTAATGAGACCCGATAGGTCGAAACCGATCGTGGGATATGGCTTTCGGTGCGCTGTGCCTACTGTGTGGGACGCATTCTAAATGTGGGATCTGTGATCCTTTATAATTAGACGAAAAATTATTTTAATACCTTCTTTTTTGGATATATGTTTAATCTCAATTTTTTTTGTTATAATGTAACATTTAATTGTGACGTTTCGATAGCATTCCTGTTTGGTTCAATACTGTAAAGACAACAGTCAAGTCGGCCGTTGTTCAATATTATTATTAAAACTGCAGGTGTTAGGAAAAGTATGTAAGCATCAATTTAATAGAGAAATTTATCGAAGAACAATTGAATTTGTGGGTTCAACAAAAAAATTATATTATATATTTTGTTTTCCTTATTTACTTTTTGGCGGCGTCAAAACATGGATGGAGGTAGGAGTGACAATTTTGTTTCTATTATCGTAGGATTGAATTAACATTAAAAAACTAAGTGAATAAACATTTGCAAAACAACCGCCACTGTTTGTAGTTCATTGCGTTTAACAAGGCTCTTTAGGTTTATCAACTTGTTAAGTGTGAAATATGTGCATATTGTAACATGTATAATAAAAAAATTATTGGTAAGCATTTTTCGATTGGCGAGTGGGTATTATAAATAGAACCTTGTAAACAGCAACTTTTGGTTTACCAGTGGCGACTTACCATTTTCTTCATTATGCTTCATAATCGTGGTTGCCTATATACAACAACTGGAGTTGTCGATTCGAAATCGGGACTTGGTGGTTTTGACGAACAACTGATGAATAATTTTATTTTCTTATTTGTAGTTTTTACAAGATAATTAGTTATTTGTTGTGGTTTTCCGTTTTGCAAGTAATCCTAGGTACCAAATAAATGAACCACTAAAAGGCTTTAATTTTTTCAGAATTGTTACACAACCTCGCCTTCCTTGGTGGCCACAAATAGACCTTGTTTACAATAAATCTTCAGAACTTCGGGCCTTATTTACAGATACCCTGAATAAAGTAGCCCAAGGTTACAGTGCCCATACACCTCTTCGAATGATTCAATCGCTTACACTTAAAGGAAAAGATTCTCAAATTAAATTTAAAGACCGAGCAGAAGAAATTCCCGGAAATCGCAACCTCTTACTTTATATGGTACGACTGATACATGCCGACCCGATGCTTATGCTGAACGTAAGTGTAGATAATGCACTGTCACTTTATTTATTTAAATGTGTTATCTGTATTATCGTTCGATAATTTGTACAATAGTTTCCACTTCGAAGGGTTTGACATTTGGAGCGGACTTGTTTAATTGGACTCCACGTTTTATTTTTCTAGGAAGGTTAACTGGCATCGATAAAATTTTTAATTGGGTCAATATTAGTCCTAGCTCGCGTAATAATTTTGTGATGTATTGTTTTCTTCCATGTTACGAATTTCTCGTTTGAAATTTATAACATGAAAGAAAACAACACATCTCGAAGTTCAACGACGAATTTGGAAACATCACACACAAAATTTAATTTTTTTTTTTAATAATTTTGTGTTGGTTTGCGCTTTTCTTAGCGTGGTGAAAACGATAAGTAAATATTAATTTCCAAAATTGATGACATTTTATTTGGAAGTTATTCATCATTAATAGTTTCTTAATTTTTTTTTTCGGAGAAGAGGGGAAATCTTCGAAAGACACTCACCCGTCCCTACGACTGGGTTGTGTTGGATTCCCTCTGAACGAGGACCTACCAACTAAACCCCTCTACCTCAGACCGTTATAGGACCGTTTTATTAGGCCCTCTTCAGCCATATTTAGTGTGAATTGTTATGAGATTATTATTTTTGTTGAAAGAAATGTATGTGTGTGTGAGTTTGAGTATTGTTTATTTGAGGACAGAGGGAAGATTTTCGAAGTAGTCGATGAATTTGTTTGGGAGGTCGGGAGAAATTGCTAATAATTTGACAGGTGGGAAGGGAATTTTTCGATCGTTATTCACCAAAGAATGGTACTGATATATAGGGCAGACTCGCATTATGTCCGCTACAGGACTACCCTTATACGCAAGGGGCTGTAACTCGCAATACGCTCGTCACTTGTTTTTAAGTTTATGACTCGTACTAATTGTAAGACGTATAATCAACATAAAGGGCTAAACACGCTATGTGCTGTCTTCAAATGTCACTGTTTGGCTATTTACTAGAAATAGCTTGTACTGCGGGGTTAACTAGGCACAAAGGACACACTCGCAGTGTAACCTCTTCAGCTATCTTATCCAGAACACGCATATTGACATTTTAATTTTTGTAAATTTTGTATTTGGACGGTAGTATCCTTAAGTAAACAGAGAAAACATTTCAATAGCTGTGTTTTAAGAACTGTCTACTAGAGCGTGCTTCTAATCTAAATATTTTCTTATTAGAGTTATAAATTGTATTAAATTAAGTATAATTATAATTTGGGGTCTTACAATTCATTAATAGGAACCGTAATTATTTCAAAAAGTTAAATGCTTACGTTATCAAACCTTGATTTTATCTTCAGGACAGATAGATTTCCTAGCTTTTTTATATTGGTTTCAATTTTCTTTAAAAAAATATGGAACTGATATTTATCATCCTAAAATATTCATAAACTCACTTCCTTATCATTTAGTTCTTTGTACCACATTTTCCAATTTCAACATTTTCCGTATCCAAATGCCCTTCTTACATAGAGATTTTAATCTGTCTGTAATTCTATTTATAATGCTTCTGTCACTTTGGCCAATATAGAAAACATCATAATTTGTTTAAATAATCTTGTTCCTGAAGAAGCTACTGTGTGGCGAAATAATTAATGTGGATTATAAATAAATTTTTGTAACTTAACATTGTGTTTTTTGTAAATGAAGTTACAAGACATGAAAAAATCATTGGAAGAGTGTTTAATATACTTGCGTCACTATGCCCTGTATTAGTATTGTTGTGAACGAATGTCGCAGGCGATAAATACCAGCGACGCCTCTGATGTACCAAAAAGCCATCGTTCGCGGGCCGTAAATCATACAACGGACGAGACTCGCACAACAAAAGGAACTTAGGGAATATTCAATGATCAGCATCCTACGGGAGATAGTCGACTCAAAACAGCTGATATAACTAACGCGCGAACGAGAAGTAATAATAATATAAATATTTTTATATACCCATATCGAGATTTGTACAAATAAATAGACATACTAGAAAATTTGTTACAGTATGTATGTACATTACGAATTTAACTTGACAACTACTTGGCGATTTTCTTTCTAAGAGAAATAGCCCCCAATTTGTATAATCAGTAGTATATAGATACATTAACAGAAAAGAAATACACAACTAATATAGGAATATTTTTATAGAATCAAGGTAAAGCAGGCCATGAAATCCAAAGTTCTACATTGGAGTTAATTAATGGATTAGTTTCTTTAGTTCATCAATCTAGCATGCCTGATATTGCACAAGAAGCTATGGAAGCTTTATTGGTTCTTCATCATCCCGAGAAAATTGAAGTTTGGAATCCTGAAGCTCCTATCAATACCTTTTGGGATGTGAGGTAAAAAAATACATATAATTAATTTTAATAAATATAAGAAATGAAATAAAGATTGATAGATAATAATATTTCGTGATTTGTTAACGACCGTGGTTTATAAAGCAACTCCAACATAATTATTGTCAATTTATTTTATGATACCTTGGGAGAAAAAGAAAAACACAAAAAACTATCACTTAAAATATTAAGTGAAAGTTGTTTAAGTGTTTTTTTAAAATATTTTAAGTGAAAATTTTTTTAGTGTTTTTCTTTCCTTCCAAATTATCATGATGATTGACTTTCACATAGTAGAGGCCACCTCAATCAATTTTTACAAGTTTAGTAATTTATTTTATTTTGTTGGCGTTTTGGCTCCTGTCTTCATCAGAACTACAATTATGATATTGAAATATGAAAATTTAAGAGGTATCTTTTGATGAAGATCTCGATTTAAAACTATAATCATTATATTTGTTAATATTATTATGATTAGTTTTTAAAATTAACGAAATTATTAGATTATTAGTAATTCCTTGTTGAGATCCTTAACATATTTTTAATTTATAACATTCCAGATTTCAAATTTTAGTAGCTTATATGACTTAATAATTTATTGTGTTTTCTCTTTACAGTTCCCAGGTCTTATTTTCTATATCTCAAAAACTGATACAGCATCAAATCATTAATTACACAGATATTTTGAAGTGGCTACGCGAAATTCTTGTATGCCGAAATGCATTTTTATCGAAACATAAAGAGTATGCAAATTTAGGCAGTCAAATTCCTATCTGCAAACAGGCTCATATTAAATTGGAAGTGGTTTTCTTTATGTACCTCTGGAGCATAGATATGGATGCAGTCTTAACTGCTATGAGTTGTTTTGCGCTATTATGTCAAGAGGCAGAAATTAGATGTGGATCTGATGATGTCACTGTTACATATTTAGTACCTAATTGCCATGTTTATCAAGAATTAGCTCAAGCGTCAACTATATTAACTTCTGGTAAGTTTGCTTAAAAACAATTGAAAACGTATAGGTATTTAATGTTTATAAAATGTGTGAGAATTTTTTAATATTAAAATTCTGATAGTTGTTATGTACTCATAGTACATACATAATAAAGTCATTTGATTCTTGGTTAGTAATTTACCGGAACTGCCGAACTTATTAGCTCTCAATAGCACAACAGGCACTTTCGATAAATCACCGACTAAATCGAACAGAAGAAGCTCCATAAAAGGAAGTTCATATCTATCTATCTACTGTTGTTTATATTTACTACTAACTGCAAATGTTTAACAACTGCCTTAAGAAGGTATCTACTTGTCAAACTGATTATGCTGCGCAGCTTATATACGTTTTTGGATTTGAAGTTAGGATATCTCGGAATATTGACGTGCTAAGAGGTCGTTTATAAATTACGTAATGATATCAGGGGGGCAAGGGATTCAATCTAAAATCTTACCAACTCTTACTGTGGGGGGGAGGGAGAAACTTATACTTACATATGAATCAATGTCTATGAAGTGGAGCTGAGTTGCATGCATTCTGAAAAATTTCTACCATCATAATTGTTTTGCTCGTTTTATTGATCGGTTGCGTGAAAATCTTTAATGTAAATATAATAATATATCATTTATCTTAAAAGTGAAACGTTAGAGGGTTATACAGAACACTTGATATTAGTTATAAAAGTACAAGCACAGTTGTTTTAAACAGTTGGTGCATCTTTTTTTCTGTTATCACTTTAAGAAGAATTAAAAATAACTTTCCTATCACTTGTCAAAGACTGACTTTAATAACATGGTTAATATGTTACATAATTGATATAAAAATACATATTTCTGGTACAAGGATTAAAACATTTAACCCTGAATTCGCCTATGATGCGTCATTAAATTATGGGACTTTGTAAACAATACTTTTGATGATCCTTGAAGGTTAGACACCCATAAATAATTCACTTGGTTTAAATGTGGAATTTGTCGTAGATTCAATTTCTGCAATAAAAAAATGGGGACTTCTAATTGAAAAAATCAACATGACTTTAAATGAGTTTTAAAGACATTTTCTGAATCAATATCAAGGTCGCCATGAAATAGCCAGGAAAAAAAATCATTCATTGTATTGAAATTTTTTACACAGATCTTGATTTTTGACGGAGCGGAGTGGTCTATTAGTTGGACCACAGCTAAGCATTTGAGAGGACACCGATTCAAGTTTTTCTGTGATTTCCTTGAATTGTGTAGATAATTCTGTGACAGTAATAATCCACAGATAGTCCTTCATTCACCTTTGACTTTCTTTCTCTCCTTAACCACCTTTACCCACTCATTCCCTTAAGGAGGCTGAAGGGGCCCTTTCCTCTACGTACTAACGGTTTTTTCGATTTTTTGTTTTCAAGTTATCGGCCAATCCCGAGATTTTTGTACTACCTTTGTAATACTTAAATTTACCTAGAACCATTTACAAATATTAAAATAAATAAATCTTAAGAACTTTTGTAACCGTTTCTGACTAAGAGGCTTAGCATTGTTTTTTTTTTTCAATGCACTTCTTGGTGAAAACGATGAGGTGCTCCATAATAATCAGATACAAACCACTTAATCTTTAAATTATATTAAAAACACAACTATTTAATTTTGCGTATTCTTTGGCGTTCACATAATTTTTGGTATTACTGTATCAGATGTTATCTAATTACAAATTCAAAATTAATTAGAAGAAAACACACTTGGTAAACTTTCACTAAAATTACCAAGTGTGTTTTCTTCTAATTAATTTTGAATTTATCATGTCCTTTCACAACGTGTGCATCATGAAGTCTTTAGATAAATAGAAATTCCTTATACAAAGCTGTTTTAATTACGTTCTCGTACTTACGTTTGAATCTTTATATAGCTAGCGGGGAATCCCGAATGTGTTTTCCTGAACATGTCAATGGTAAGTCGAATTTTACTGTAATGTAAAAAATATTTTATGGCAAGATTATTTATATCGTTTAAGCAACATACTCAGTTTATGCAGACTATCTACGTTACAATGACCACTTCAGAAATTTCATCTTAAGATGATACCATGGTGATTTATTAAGCTTTTTCTACTTTTACTGAAATAGAAATGCGAATGAGGTCACAAATATGTATCTCTGAGACAAGACACTGTTAAATTGCAATATTGTAAAGTCGAATAAGGCAGTGCAGTTGATAATTCAGTGGTTAAAACTAAAAACTGTAAGGATCCTGGTCAAGTTGCAAAAATTTAGCGTTTCCCTTCTTCAACAAAGAAATGGCGAACCGTTCGAGTTATTTGTCTAGTGATTTCTTCGACTCGACGGTCGTTTGTATTAAAGTTACATGCACGTACACCATTGGCATATGCGAGAAACGCGTACATTTGCAGGTACACAGAAATCTGAAGGAGAAATTTAATATATCTATTTATAAAATAGAATCTGTGTATCCATGGTGGGTACAAAAAAAAATTAAAATGCAATTTGAAACTCACAAGACGAGGTATTGACAATATTAACACTGAATCGCCAAATGTATATATATATATATATATATATATATATATAACATTTATATATTTATACATATATATATATATATATATAGCAGAACCTTTAAGTTACACCTTCAACTTATGCATTGTAAAGCCGACTTGGTTGAACTCTAACACTAGCAGAAATAATACATATACTCAAAACAGGAAGTAAAACTCAATCTTCTGACTATAGACTAATTTCTCTAATCTTAAATATAGCTAAGATATTGGAAAAGATTATTTATAACAGGATCTATAAATTTGTGAAACAGAAAAATATCCTATCTAAACAACAGTACGGATTTATAAAAATCGTAGGTACCCGGATGCCTTGATTTTCCTAGCGAATATAATTTTCAACAGATTAGACAAAAGCAAACCCATTACATTCATAGACTTGACAAAAGATTTTGACTTAGTTGAGCATGCTCGATTAATAAACAAACTTTACTATGTTGGAATTAGGGGCAATACATATGAACTGTTGAAAAGTTACTTTACTAATCGAAAATAAAGAGTCAAAGTAAATGATACGGAAAGTGATTACAAAACTGTGACTACAGTGGTTCCTCAAGGTACTATTTTCGGCCCTTTGTTTTTATATTATTTATGAATAATATGTTTCAAATATTAAATAGTTAATCTGTTATTGCATACGCCGACGATACTATCATTATTTCAGCAGAGGATAATTGATCTGATACGCAATTAAAAATAAATAACTGTTGAGTATAAATGGATTGTTACTGAATATTGACGACACTGTGTATATGGCATTCGAAAATTACAAAGATAGCGTCCTAGTAGGCCTAAATATAAAAATTACTCAAAAAAAAGTATACAAAGAGTGTACGAAAACAAATATTTTGGCGTCATCTTTGACTCTAGTATGAGATGGGATAGCTATATTGCCGATATACTTAAAAAGACTAAATACCTGGTTTTTATATTCCGTCATTTATCAAAAACTATGCCACTTGATAACAAGTATTATTCATTTTTTAATTCAATAACATGGAAATTTAGTATGGGGCGGAGCTTATGAGAATAACCTGATGTTATCACAAAATCTACAAAACAAAAAATTGAAAATAATTTATAATTATTCTACTGAGGATAACCATTCACTAATAATGAAACTAATTTTTGCCTTTGAACCTATAAAATACTATATTAAGTAATAAATATAAAGCATCAGTAGGTAATACCCGAAACAAAAACCTTATTTTACCGAAAATAAATAAAACAATTAGTAAAACAAATAGCTATATTACCGCAATCATACAATTTAATGATTTGCCTATTACCATGAAAACGCTATCATTGAATCTTGCAACAAAACGAAAATTGAAGGTATGGATAAGAACTCGAGTTTAGCCAGTGAAATTATCTTTTATAGATTTAATAAGAATTAAGAACACACTTAATTTGGTTAGTTTTGTTAACAGAAAATTTTAATTTTGAGAGTTATATTAATGCCTTAACTTAGTCTTTTTTTGTAGTTTAGTTGTAAGTTCTGCTTTTTTATTCTGTCCTGTCTACGCTACGGATTAAACTTACCTTTTGTAGCATTGTAACATCGAATGTAATTTATAGACAATATATTATGTCTATTAACTATTAGGGGATCAACAGCGTTTTGTCTCACAGATGGCGTGTTACATAATTTGTTTTGTATGTTCCAAGTTTCTTACTTACTGGGACATTTATTTGTCTGCAGTTTACCGTATTTTCATTTTAAATCGGTAATTGTTTATTTTTAACTGCTTCGTATACTATTATCTGAATATTGTTTATCAATATCTAAAGGTTTATTATTTTATTTTTTTAACGTTATTTGTAATTTATCTGTCATCTGAAAGCTATGTAAGAACAATTTCATAGTTGTAGCCAAAGGCTTAAGATATTTATTGTTTATCTTTTTAAAGAAACCTTCAAAATCGAAATATACTATGTTAAAGTAAAGTTGTATTTGTAAATTTTCCATTGTACATCTTCCTTGATTTATTTACGTCAATTTTAGGGAGAGCAGCCCTTCAAAAAAAAATTATGGCTTTGCTAAGAACTATCGAGCATTGTGTAAATGGCGTTCAACCAGCTTGGGAAGAAACTTTTATGTATTGGAACTCAGTATGTAAAAACTTGGCCTCTTATCCAAAGGCTAAAGTTGAAGATGGACAGATGGAACCATTTCATCGGTCGATGGGCAAAAGAAGAGCATCACATCAAAATTCTGAACATGAACTAGAAGTATGGAATACTACTTTTGTAAATTTTAGTTTATCGTCTAGTAATTATGGTTTATTTAGGATCAAATAAACGAATGGGCTAATATGACAGGTTTTCTATGTTCGCTGGGCGGAGTATGTCTTCAAAGAAAGTCTCCATCTCGACCTCATTTATCTCTTTCTACATATTCAAGTTCTTGTATGACACTTGGTTCAGTAAGTTTAAGTTTGCCAACGGATAATCGGAAGTGTAGCGTGCTAGCCAGTGGCTCTCAAGAACAAAGACAGTATTGTCCAGTAACCCAGTATGAAACAATTTGTAATTTTCTGTACTTAATAGCAAATTGTCACAATTTTTAGATTTGTGGATCTCTTATTAAGGCTTTTAGTCTGCAACAATGAAAAGTTTGGAGCTCAAATACAAAAGCATGTTAAAGAACTTGTAGGGCATGAAATGTCTCCAGCTTTATATCCTATTCTTTTCGATCAAATTAAAACAATAGTAGATAAGTATTTTGACCAGCAAGGGCAGGTAGTAGTAGCAGATGTTCATACACAGTTTATCGAGCACATCGTTTTCATAATGAGAAATATTCTAGATGGAACTAAAAATGAGCAACCATCCGAACATTTGGGTGTAACAAGTATTGAAGGATTAATGCTTGGAGTAGTCAGGTAAATTTGTCAGGTTTTAATAGTTTAATTTATTTATATAATTCATATTATTTAATTATCGGTCTATTTCAGATATGTACGCCACTTAGACATGACTGTTCATGCTATACATATTAAGACAAAGTTATGTCAGTTAGTTGAGGCAATGATGAAAAGAAGAGATGATTTAGCTTTCAGACAAGAAATGAAGTTTCGAAACAAATTGGTTGAATATCTTACTGATTGGGTTATGGGGGCATCTCATCAAATTGCTCCACCTGGTTCAGGAGATGCTTCTTGTATCACAAGAGATTTAGATCAAGCTTGTATGGAAGCTGTGGCCTCATTATTAAGAGGGCTGCCTTTACAACCAGAAGAATCTGATAGGGGTGATCTTATGGAAGCCAAAAGTCAATTGTTTTTGAAATATTTTACTTTATTTATGAATCTTCTTAATGATTGTACTGACGCTGCTGACGTAGAAAAGGATATCCAGAGACAGCGTATTAGTGCCAATAAATTAAATACTCTGAGAAATGCAACTATTCAAGCTATGTCGAATTTGCTGTCGGCGAATATTGATAGCGGATTAATGCATTCTATTGGTAAATATTTTACACTACTATCTAACTATCATATTACAAATTCTGTTATAATTGTTTTTTTTTTAATTACATTAGAAACACTTCTGTAAAAGATCTTTGAGAATTTTATTACTTTTTTTGTATATCCGTTTCTTAATTAAAAACCTAGGAATTCAATTAAAGGGGGTGCCTAGACGTACTCCAGCGGAATTACCTCTTGTAAGAAAAAAGTCTGCCGTACGCCGGAATTAATGCGACTGCGTATAAAGTCCACCGCTATTTTCATCATTTACGCAAGCGCCATGAATTTATTCTTTTAGGTAAATTCCGCCTATATTCGCCAATATGCGCAAGTGCAGTGGAATATTGCTCTATATTTTACAATTCCGCCTCACATCAATTAAGAAATACCGAAATATACTCGAGTCTTGCGTGTAACACACATAATCTCCACATGAAAATCAACGGTTCGGAATTATTGTCGGGACCCATCTCTGTGATACCGTTATCTATCATCTATTTCATACGTTCTTCATTATTTGCTATTAATACAACGTCGTCTGCTTACGGCACTATTCATGCTATCCTATACCAGTATTCTTTCTGTTTGCACTTTTTTCATGTTTTGTTTCCAAATTTGCAAAGACTTGAACAATGTCGTACTCAGTAAACATTACTGCCTCATTCCACTTTTTAAGCCTATTTCCTCTGAAACCTTAACATTAAAATAAAAGTCATTTCTTTATTTTCTTTTTATTTCTATTTTCCATTTAGTTAATTTTATTTCTTATCTTTTTTGTTTCATATACTATACAATTAACAAAACATTGAAATTGTTGTCATTCTTCCACAAAAAAACTTTTCATGATTTTTAGCCAAAATTCCATTCCCGTATTATCTTCTTCTTTTATCCCTCATTCCGTTAAATTTATTAAATCACTTTCTATTGGTCTCAGTTCTAATTTTCAATCCTGTAAATTCCAAAATATTATTTCTTTATTTTTTTTCTGTATTCATTTCTTTGTATTCCTTTTCTGTCTTTCCAAAACCACTTTCTCAATGCTTCTTTCCAGAACTACGTTTAATTGTGTTCTGTGACTTAATTGTATGCTTTTTTACACGTGATGTTCGTTTCCTCTATCTTCTTTAGTTTTTAAAGACTGACAATTGCTTCAACTTATTCACCCATCTTCCGAGAGTTATACTAGAAAGGAACTTATTCGCGTATTTTCAATTCTTATAATTCTTATAAAACCGGTTACTTATTCTATAATAGATAATAGAAAAAACTTTCATCAATAATCGAATATGTTTTCATAAAATATAATGTGCTAAGCCTATAGAATTAATTTTTTATCAATTGTAGATTTTTTTCTTGTTTTAATGTTGTATCAAACCTTGTAGACACCTGCATAAATCGAATCAACTGTTAAAATATTGTGTTTCTCTTTGCATTATTAAAACTGTTTTACAATTACCCTACAGCGGAATCAATCAACATTATATAAAATGTATACTGTTATTTCACAACTGTTGACAGATTTTTTGAAGAAGTTACAATTTAATTAACCTATGAAGTGTTTATTAATTTCCTTCACATAGTTTTCATTTTATGTCGCATATTGTATACTTATTCATACTATTTCCTAAAATGTACTAAACTAAATTTTTTCATAGTATTTTACAAAAATAAAACAATGCCGATGGATTTTGAAGTAATGCATAATGAATCTATTTATATTGGGAGTTTATTTTCTCATGTATTGTATTTGTCTTAGATTTGGGATATAACAGAGATTTACAAACAAGAGCTGCATTTATGGAAGTTTTGACAAAGATACTTCAACAAGGAACTGAGTTTGATACCCTAGCTGAGACGGTTTTAGCTGATAGGTTTGAACAATTGGTACAGTTAGTAACTATGATAAGTGATAAAGGAGAGTTGCCAATTGCCATGGCATTGGCCAATGTTGTTACTACTTCTCAAATGGATGAGTTAGCCAGAGTGTTTGTTACACTTTTTGACGCCAAACACTTGCTATCTCCCTTATTATGGAATATGTTTTACCGTGAGGTAGAAGTTTCTGATTGTATGCAAACACTTTTTCGTGGCAATTCACTGGGTAGCAAAATAATGTCGTTCTGTTTTAAAATTTATGGAGCCAGTTATTTACAGTCTTTGCTTGAGCCTCTTATCCGGCCCCTTCTAGACGAACCTACATGTAGTTTTGAAGTAGACCCTGCACGGTCAGTTTTAGCAATATATTCTTTATGAAATAAAATTGATTGCTTTTAAACTTTAGATTAGATTCAAATGAAGACATAGAAGAGAATAGAAAAAATTTAATAGCTTTAACTCAAAAGGTTTTCGATGCTATTATTAACTCTGCTGAGAGATTTCCTCCACAATTGAGATCTATGTGTCATTGCCTGTATCAAGTTTTGAGCAAAAGATTTCCCCAGTTTCCACAAAACAACATTGGTGCTGTAGGAACAGTTATATTTTTGAGGTTTATTAATCCTGCCATTGTTTCCCCTCAAGAGATGGGAATTGTTAACAAACAAGTCCCACTTCCTATTAAAAGAGGTCTTATGCTCATGTCAAAAATTTTACAGAACATTGCAAACCATGTTGAATTCAGCAAAGAACAACATATGCTTCCTTTTAATGATTTCCTTAGAATTCATTTTGAAATAGGTAGAAGGTAATTATGTACATTTTCAATTTTTCATAGATTTTCATTGTTATTTGTTTATAGATTTTTTATACAAATTGCATCAGACTGTGAAACTGTGGATCATACTTCACACTCAATGTCATTTATAAGTGATGCCAATGTTTTGGCTCTTCACAGATTACTGTGGAACCATCAAGAACGTATAGGAGATTATTTATCTAGTAGTCGAGATCATAAAGCTGTTGGTCGGAGGCCATTTGATAAAATGGCCACCTTGTTAGCATATTTAGGCCCACCTGAACATAAACCTGTAGATTCTCAGTATGTTTTTTCTACATAGTGCTGCAAAAGAAAATGTTAAATAATTTTGTTTAAACTTTAGTATTCTATTTTCGTCATACGCAAGGTGGAGTTCTATTGATATGTCTTCCACAAATTTTGAAGAGATAATGGTAAAGCACAATATGCATGAAAAGGAAGAATTTAAGTCCATTAAATCACTTAATATTTTCTATCAAGCTGGTACTAGTCGAGCAGGTCATCCCGTATTTTATTATATAGCAAGACGATATAAGTATGTATATTGTTTTAATTTTACTAATGCATATTAAATAAATAAACCTTTAAACATTGTAGAATAGGAGAAACGAATGGCGATTTACTAATATATCATGTAATTTTAACGTTAAAGCCTTTCTGCCATTCTCCTTTTGAGTTAGTTGTCGATTTTACACACACATGTGCGGACAATAGGTTTAGGTAACAAAAAATTAATACTAAGTTCTTAATATATTTAATTGTTTTCCCTTTTACTTGATGGAAATTCATTTCATTCAGAAATAAAACACCGTAATCAGATTTCCACAATTTATAAATAAGTATATATTAAATTAAATTATAAATAAATTGTGGAAATTTGATTACAGTGTTTTATTTCTGACTAAGTACTTCATGTAGTTTATAATGATCACAATTGTTTTTAGAACTGAATTTTTACAAAAATGGTTCTATGTTCTTCCTGAAGTGGCTTATGATAATATTCACGCAGCATACATTTATAATTGTAATAGCTGGGTAAGAGAATATACAAAATACCATGACAGAATATTGGCACCGCTTAGGGTAAAAAAATATTTATTTATTCTTACAGCGAATTTATTATTCTCTATTGCAGGGTAATAGAAAATTAATTTTTATTGAATCTCCAACAAGATTAAATGACGTTATCGAAATTGATCAACAGAAACTTCCAGGAGCTACTCTTAGCTTGGACGAGGATTTAAAAGTATTTAATAATGCGCTGAAACTTTCTCATAAAGACACGAAAGTTGCAATAAAAGTTGGCCCTACAGCAATTCAGATTACTTCATCTGAGAAAACTAAAGTCCTTTCTCACTCTGTTCTTTTAAATGATGTTTATTACGCATCTGAAATTGAAGAAGTTTGCCTTGTTGATGACAATCAATTCACCTTAACCATAGCCAATGAAAGTGGTCCACTCAGCTTTATTCACAATGATTGTGATAGTATTGTGCAAGCTATTATCCATATTAGAAATAGATGGGAGCTAAGTCAACCTGTAAAATATTTTAAAAAAAGTAGTATATCTTCCTAATTCAACTTGTTTGTAGGATTCGGTAACTGTACACCAAAAGATTCGGCCCAAAGATGTTCCCGGAACACTCCTTAATATGGCATTGCTTAATTTGGGTTCATCTGATCCTAATCTTCGAACTGCCGCTTATAATCATTTATGCGCATTAACAGCAACGTTCGACTTAAAAATTGAGGGTCAACTTTTGGAGACATCAGGTCTTTGTATTCCTTCCAATAATACCATATTTATAAAATCTATTTCTGAGAAACTTGCGACGAATGAACCTCATCTAACACTTGAATTTTTGGAAGAATGCATCCAGGGTTTTAGAGTATCGACCATTGAACTAAAACATTTGTGTTTGGAATATATGACTCCTTGGCTTGGAAATCTTGTTCGGTATGTATCAATGCTAATTTGTACTTTTTATTTTGACTTTAACAATGAATTTAGATTTTGCAAACCTTCAGAAGAAAACAAACGTCAAAAGCAAGTTGCTCAAATTTTAGAAAAATTAATTTTAATGACAATTGAGGAAATTGAGATGTATCCTTCCATACAAGCAAAAATTTGGGGCTCTATTGGACATGTTCCAGAACTAATAGACATGGTTCTTGACAATTTTATTCACAGATCAGTAAGTTCGGGTTTAGGATCACCGATGGTTGAAATAATGGCGGATACTGCAGTTGCATTAGCGTCAGCAAACGTACAGCTTGTTGCCAAAAAGGTTATTGGTCGATTAATAAAGGTTACATATCAAAAACTGTTTTTGTCAATAGGCATAAAAGTAGCTTTTTTTAGGTGGTAGATAAAACATGTCAGTCGCCAACTCCGCTACTGGAGCAGCATATGATGTGGGATGATATAGCTATCTTGGCTAGATACCTACTAATGTTATCTTTTAATAACTGTTTGGACGTTGCGCGTCATTTGCCATATTTATTTCATACAGTTACTTTTCTTGTTTGTTCAGGATCATTAAGTATGCGAGCCTCAACTCACGGATTAGTAATAAACATTATACATTCACTGTGTACATGCAGTAAACCGTCATTTTCTGAAGATACACAACGAATTTTAAGATTATCATTGGACGAATTTTCGTTGCCGAAGTTTTATCTTCTTTTCGGTATAAGTAAAGTAAAATCAGCAGCGGTTACTGCATTTCGATCAAGTTATCGTCATCCTAATGAAAGATGGCTAAATGCAGAAAGAAGCTTTTCCGGACCTTCGGCTGATAGAGAAAAACTCTCTTTAACTTCATTAGAGGTAATCACTGACGCCTTGTTAGAAATAATGGAAGCTTGCATGCGCGATATTCCAAATTGTGATTGGTTAACTAACTGGACTAATTTGGCAAAAAGTTTTGCTTTTTGTTTCAATCCTGCCCTTCAGCCGAGGGCTCTGATTGTTTTTGGATGCATCAGCAAAAGCATTACTGATGTTGATATGAAACAGTTATTAAGAATTTTGGTAAAAGCTTTAGAAAGTTTTAACGATATGGTACTTATTGAAGCAATTGTTATGTGTTTGACGAGGTTACAGCCTCTTTTGGATGCAGAATCTCCTATTCATAAAGCACTCTTTTGGGTCGCAACGTCTGTTCTACAATTAGACGAAGTTACCCTTTACGCAGCCGGGTTGGCACTTTTAGAACAGAATCTTCATACTCTCGATTCTCAAGGAATATTTGATGATAAGGTTAGTTTTGAACTTTAACTGGAATGTAAATTACCATTGGTATTGCTATTTGCAGACGCTAGAGCAAGTAATGATGTCAACTAGAGAGCCATTAGAATGGCATTTCAAACAGTTGGACCACGCCGTTGGTCTTAGTTTTAAGGCTAATTTTCATTTTGCATTAGTTGGCCATTTATTAAAAGGATACAGACACCCCTCCCCTACAACAGTGTCTCGGACATCGAGAATTTTAACTATGCTACTATCTATTGTTGCGAAACCTCATCAACGTGATAAATTTGAAATTACTCCGGATAATGTAGCGTATTTAACAGGTAAATACTGTAGGATTGTAGTGAATGTAGCAAGTTAAGTTTTTGAGTTATTGTGTATATACAAAACATAAACAAATATACAGGTAAGCCTTTGGTTGACGTTTATCCCTCGAACAACTTAAAAATCATAAAATAATATATTAGTGTCAAACATCGTTTATCAGTTCCTTTTTTATGTTTCTTATGTTTAATTTATACAAATCGTTCAATCATAACTGTTTTAAAATAACTCATATTCCTCACTTTATATTCACCTTTGTTTCGATACTACATTCCACCTCTATTGTTGATATCTGTCCTTTGATGTTGATCGTCGATGACTGAATTTTGTCGAGGAATCTTATTCTTTGACTATTCCTGTATATGGCCGGCTGGGGTGGATTTTTTATTTTGGGATGCTATGTATGCTGATATGATGTTTAGTTGATGGTATTAAGCCAAAATGATCTATATGATATACTTTATTTATTAATAATCGTTAATGTTTCTCATATTGAAGAAAATTACACATTAAATAACCTGAATATGCATATACATAGTAACTGACGACCTATTATAAACTTATATGTTGTATTATTATTGTCTCTTCATATTCGTTCAGTAGAAACACACAGGGTAGAGAGTTGAATAAATTTGTACTTATCGTTAAAAATCCTTCAAGCAATAAGAATAATCGTGCCACTTCTATAAGAAAAAATGTCCCTTTTATTTATGTTTATTACTAATCCCTGGTACTTACATTTGAAGGTCCAGGGTTTGAGTTAATTTTCTTTTCTTTCTAGTTGTTAATATTTCTAATGCTCTCAATAAATGACTGTTCAGTTATTTGTTAATTTAAATGTACAAAGGTTGAATATTTTAGTTGCACCTGTGCTTATTTCACTTCTTACTTTTTATTTTGCAGCTCATATTTGTAGACAGCAGTTATATGAGATTCGCCTTAATTGAAGAGCTTCGATTATAGTTAAAATCTCTACAGCTATCAATTTTGATAATCTCGTAATTTATTGTAGCATTAGTTGGTGTTTCTGAAGAAGTACGCAGCAGATGTCACATTAAATATTCGTTGGAACATTTTATTCCAAATCCCGTATCTGAAGATAAATATTTATCGGAATGTTTACCCCCAGCAATTCAGCAGATAAATAATACCAATTTTATGTTTTCATCGACAAGTTCCAGTATAAATCAGAGACAAAAACCGTGGGACCTTCTGGATCAACCTGCTATTTCCCAAATAAGACACAATAAACGGTCAGTTAGCCATCAGGTATTTCTAATATGATTGATATAACCTTTGTTCGATAAATTCCACTTTTTTAAATTTAGAGTCGAAGTGTCAGAGTATCTGTAAGCAACGACAATAATGTTTTGTTAGATCCTGAAGTTCTTACTGATTTTTCAACTCAGGCATTAGTTCTAACAGTAATGGCAACTCTGGTTAAATATAGCACCGATGAAGCAGAGATAAGAATTCTTTATCAATACTTGGCAGAAGGGGCAGTTGTATTTCCAAAAGTATTTCCTGTGATGTAAGTATTTCATTTGCCTTTTTCTACACAGGATATTTATCATGAATTTCAGATATAATTTACTTGACATGAAAATAAACAATATTCTGCAATCTTGCCATGACCAGGTTATTCTTAATGCTGTAAGAAATATTATCCAAAATATGGTGGCTTGTGAAGATACAAGTCAGCAACAGTTGCATTATTTACAAAGTTGTGGATTTGGAGGGCTATGGAGATTTGCTGGGCCATTTAATAAAGTAAACTTTTTGTTATTAGTTTAAAAATCCAGTTGACATGAACATCACTTTCAGTACAATACTACAGCAGAAAGTGGAGAACTATTTGTGAATTGTTTAGAAGCCATGGTAGAGACATGCCTTCATATTGAAGAAATGGAAGGCGAAAATGGGGAAATTGAACAATATCCATCAATGTTAAGTGTTGGTTCAAATATGAATTTATCATCAAGTTTATCAAGCCTTACATTGGGTTCTCCAACGGAGAAGGAACGTTATGAAACAAAAGATTTGGAAGTGGGTTGCAGTTCGTCATTAGGAAGATCGTCTTTTAGTAAACCCAGAAAAATGAAAACAAAACCATCTTATGCTAATTTAGACACTTTTTCGATGACTTATCCTCAAAAAAACCAATAAGCGATTCCTTGATAAGTGCTCGCTTATTCCTTTTTTAATCATTAACCTTTTAAAATACGTGTGAATTGTGTTATATATGACAGTATTTAATTCTATTAGAAATAATTGGAACCGAATTCTCAGTTTTGTTTCTACTTTAAAGCCCGTATTATGCTTACGTTTTCTGTGATAAAATTATTCGGTAAATATTCAGTATATTGGAAATTTCCTTTCATCAATGCATAAAAATCCAAAATAATGTATGATATGGGTAATAAAGAGTACTTTTATTTCATAAATAATTTTGTAATAAAACTTAGACAGAACTAGAAGAGTTAAATCGCAGTTTTAACTTTTTATACTTAAATTACCGTAAAATGTAGTGTTTAATAAAATACAGTAAAATAATTTTAGAAGCATGAAAGGAAATTTATGAAATAGATCAATTGGTGATACTTCTTTCTAAAGAAGGTTTATCAAGATAGTGGAAGCGAAAATTTGTAAATGGATTATAATAATAATAATAAAATCAAGTTTTCACACTAACATTTTATTTTTCGACCTTTTGTTACTATAGAAAGTGGTACTACATTTAGAGAAAAAAGGTGTAGCTTCTAGACCTGATAAAGTTAGAGGTGTTTTAGATTGTCGTTTAAGCATTAGTCAGATGTAAATAATGTAAATAGAATAAGCTGATTTGTTGGTAGTCGTTTTTAGTTGACAAAGATTGCAAAGAAAGTTCTACTAGACTGAAACAATGTTGACTATCGCCCTCGACCCTATAAATAGAGGAATTATAAAAGAGTTGTCACTACATGGTTCAAATAAATCTAATATTAGAATGATGTTAGCTGACTTTTTAAAACTAGTAGTAATGTCCGGGTACGAATATATCATAAAGAAAATTTCGCGAGAAACAGAAAATAATGGAACTTTAGAAAATTTTGGAACATCTGGAATTTTTTAGAAAAATAAAAGTTTTTTCATCAGATTTTTTGGTATCAAAATTGTTCTCGAATTGTTCTATTCAAATGAACGGTTAGATATTAATTTATTCCATTAAATAAAATGGTCTATTTAATACTGTATGGACTATTATGTTATGGCATTTGGCTATAATTATGGACATACAATAATATTAATAAATTGCTTGTCAATAATGGCGCAGTGGTCTGTGCAGCGGTCAACTGTCAAAGTATTTTGTATATTATAGTTATAAATGCAATAAAATGTAGTTATAAAAATGTGTTATAACCGTTATAAGTGTATTGAATATTTTGTTGAGTGAATTAAAGGGTACTTACCAACAACGTTTAATATATGGGTATGACAATGGTTTGTAGCAAGTTATAATAGGGAAAATATTTAAATAAGGGTTTTGAAACTCCCAAAAATATTTGCTCAAATACAAGGTGCTCCGTTTTGGAGGTACGGCAATAGAACCGCTTATATATTATTGCATTTTTGAAGAATCACTCTCCTATACCACCCTTTTTTTGAAATAATCTATATTTTTAAAGATTCTGTGAAATCTGTTACATTCAATAGGCGCTTTCTCATAATGTAATAAATTTGAAAATTTTAAATTTGTTCCCGAATTTCTGTAAATTTATAATTTCTACAGCTAATTTTGTCAATATTATATCATATTCAAATAGTCACCCAAATTTTCTATAAACCTGTTTCATTTCTTGAAATTTCCACCCTCAATAACTAACTTATTTATATGGGGGTCCTCTACTACATCAGAAGTAAAAAACGATTTTCCTCATGACTAATGAGTTACCCTTTGACTGCGTTTGTTTTACAGAACGCTTCCGGTTATTTTAAATATTAAATTTTAATACAATTTTGCTTTTGGATGTCTAAGTTTAGGAAGATGCTGTAGGTAAATAAATTCAAGCATCAATTAGCCACTTTGTGAAACAGTATATTTTTTATATAGAACACGGATATACAGGGTGTATGTTGAGTTGCATACAATACACGATAAGATTTGTTTAGTTAGTGTTATATATTGTATAAAAGTTTGTAGTAATAGTTTTATTTTTCACTGTATCAATTAACCATGTTCATTGCTGTTTACTGTGGGTGATTGTTTTCTCAAGCCTTACGCTATTTTTATGATCATCAAAATATTAATTAATTTGCCTAAGAAACATTGACGAAGGTTTGCTTATGGTTTTCATACTATATATACTTATATTAAAAAGTAGTTATGTTTTTAGTTCAAATATGAGTTAACTACATGTCAATTTAAGATACATTTATATATTAGGTATTTAAATTATAACCTTTTCTTTTGTTTGCTTGTAATAACATTACTTTTAATATTCTGTTTGTCACATTATTCATTATATTCATTTTTTATTTCACTATTGTTTTATGAAAACTAACGTAATTAGTATTCCCACAGGAACATTACACAGACACTGTGATTGGGCATTAATGGTAGCAGTCTACATTTTGCTCTAAAGTGGAGCAGTGTCTTTTGATCAACTGAAAATGGAGACAATAAGGGTATGTGACAAACTTTTTACTTATATGATAGAACAAAAAGGCTATAAGAGATATTATTTTAGGGTATTTATTTTGATTAATTGATAATTTTCAGACTGTCTGTTAATCCTTACTTTCTTCGTTTTTATGAGGATCGTTTTCACGTGTATATTAGAAGGATAATCCATAAATATAATCTATATTACAACAATAAGTAAAAAAAACGAATACATATTAATTTTAATAATTAAAATGTAGATGAGGAACAGAAAACAGTGGGTATATTTCACTAAAAATATATCAGACACTGACAGAATTTCTCTGTTGAGAATGGCAGCAACAGAATATAATAATTTATTGTATAAAAATTTGTGGTGGTAACAGATTATTTAAAAGTTAAAGATGTGGCATTTATTTTAATTTTTTAAAAAATTAATTAGAAAGATACAGAACCTTAAGTTTCAAAATGATTCACGTTGACGGAGAACAATTCAAAACTCAAAAGTTGATGCTAAAACAGAAATGCGAAAGGTATATAAATAAATAGTTTACTTTATAATTAGCTTACACTGATGTAGACAGCTATTGTATATGCATTTTCCAAGATAAGGCACTTTTACGTTAATGTGATTATGTCAAATGTCAGAATTAAAGTAGCACTGTGTTCTATTGCAGTAGCATGAAAGTCAACATATGATAAGCCATAGAGCATTTGTTTAATATGTTACATATTTTATAAACCAAATAGGCGCTAGTTAATATTAAAGTTAGTGATGCCACGTCTCTATTTTATGTATTTAATAGTGTAGTTAATTTGTTTTCCTTCGCCGTTTCTCTAGGTTGGCTGACGAATGAGAGAGCATTGACGTACAATAGTGTTGATTTTCCTGGACCTGCTTTCCTTTGATGTCTACACTATGCAGATAATTTTCGACTGATGACTGAGAACACCTGGATATTTATTTGGACACCACTGAAACAAGTTATCTCCAATGGCATCGTTGGATTTAGTTTGCTTTTCACACTAGTAAACTTCGGAACGTTACATTCAATTGACAGGTAAAAAAAAATATTTTAATATACAATATAACAAATAGCACAAAGATTTTTAATTAAGTGCATAAAAATCCGTCGCCGCATTAAAATATTCTAAATATTCTACCCTTAAAAATTAAATGTTGTTCCCAGTCAGTTGGAAAATGGGAGTAATTTTTTAATTAGTTTATTACAACTAGAGCGTCTCGGAAGCAATTTATTTAAATAGTAGAATTCGTTTGATCGACAGCAGTTTAGTGCTGTACTATATAAATAATGCCTTTAAAAATAAAAACGTGTGCAACGTTATTTTTAAACTTTTATGATGCCGATTATACGGAAATAACAGCGATATTATAGAAGACTATGTAGAAAAGGGCAGAAAAAAGGTTTAAGTAAATAAGTATACTTTTGTAATGCGCGACTAGAAATGTGTAAATTGTGTGAAAACTAAAAATACTCGGTAAGTTATCGCGTAATTTAGAACAGTCGAGTTTTGCTAAACATCGTATTTCTTCTTTATTGGTGTGTTACTTTTTATTTGTTACTTCCTATAAACAAAAATTCTTTTTTACTTCACGTGATCTTTATTTGTGAAAGACTTTCTACGATATTTGGATTTTTTTGCAGAAAATGGTAGTTACGAGATGGCGATAATTGGTGTCGCTTTGGTCCCTCTTCTATCGGGTTGTATTGCAATGTCCAAACCGTCTTAACAATCTTAGAGTGAACTTTAGAGACAGATGGATTGGATCGAAAGGTAGGAATTGTTTGAATTAAATAAATTAACCGTTTTTGCAGTCAACTAATTGCTTTTTCTGGCAGTCACTTGTTTCGTTATAGTTTAATTTGTTTTCGAATTGGTTTAATTTTGACACAAATGAATAATAACAACTGCTAAATGAGGAGTAAAAGGCACCAAACTTTTGACAAATTTAACATAATAAATTATAGATTTAAAAAGCCTCTTGCTTTCCTAAATTGATGTTAAATAATTAATTTTACTTACGAATAACATTAAATTTTGGTCTTATTGTAACATCAAGACATTCTATTCATTCATGCTAGAGGCAGCACATAGATTTTGTCACCGCCAACTTATCGATATTCATGCTTGCTAAACACGTCCAGTTCACTATCACTATCTAGACACTACATGGCAGTTATTACATACTCTATGGTTTTTCAGTTGGTAAAGTCAATTTGACGTTTCAAGGTTTTGTTAAATACGTAGAAGTTGTTTATTTGTTTATTTTATTAAAATCAGTAGAAGATATACATAAAGAGTAAATTCTACAGAGGTGTGCTTAGATACCTGTTCGTATAACTGGTTATACAAAATCTAACAAACTACATAGACCATAACCTTGAAATATTTAATATTAATAAGAAGTAAATATTTGCTTCCAAATTAAACAATAATAACACATATCTCGTTATAATACAAGGTAGGTTTATTTATTTTGTAATGTATTTCGTTTTTTTCTTGCTTGTAAATTATCTCGCTGGCAGATAAGTAGTGTGCATTAACAATATAAAACAAGTGACTTCTAGTACTGGTTACTCTTTTTATTTTTTAAACGATAAACAGTAATAATGGGTGACTAAAAAGTAAACACTCATACTGCTTTTTATAAAGGCCACTGCAGTGTAATATAAATAATAACTAATGGCAAATGAACAACATAAGACAATGACTAACAAATAAGTGTATTAGGTATGTGTTAACCTGTTGCTTTTTGTAATTGATTTTGATTTAGTTCGTTAATTTTTTTATTACTGACATTTTTGTTGAACAATTAGTTTACTCCTTAATAAATAGTGAGTAGTTTGTTAAAAACAAAGCATGTAAAGCATTTGTTTTCTATTTTTACTCTTTTCAATTAAAATGCATAGATACCTGTTCGTATAACTGATTATACAAAATCTTACAAACTATATAGACCATAATCTTGAAATATTTATTATTAATAAGAGGTGAATATTTGCGTCCAAATTGAACAGTAATAACACACAACTCGTTATAATACAAGATAGGTTTATTTGATTCGTAACGTATTTCGTATTTTTCTTGCTTGTGAATTATCTCGCTGTCAGATAAGTAGTGTGCATTAATAATTTTGTAATTACCAACTTCCGTGCAAATACGATGGTTTATTTAAGAAAGGCTAGGCCAGTGGTCGACAAGCACGATTTTGGTTTCTCGATTATAATTGTTTTCGATCATTCTTCGATATTTTTAAAAATAAAAATCACCAAATAATTATCAAGATGTTTGGTTATGTTGAGCAACGTCAAATTTAACAAACTTGAAACCTAGAATCATAAAGACATAACCATAGATAATTACAACTAGTGATTTGATGAGTTGTTATTTAACAATCTGTTATTTTTTAAGTGTTATTGGCAAATAACAACCTGTTGTGCATTGAGAAAAATAACAAGTTCGGTTAAGCAATAATTTCCACTGCTGAGCGCCCAGTCGCCGCGCCTATCCGGAAATAAAATAACAGTTGTTGATACCGTCGTTATGGTTATGTCATGCGCAAACACGCTTATAATTGGCTTCTATAAATAATAATAATTAAAATATATACGCGTTATTTGCTGATGCGCATGTGTTATTTGTTATCCCCGTTTACACTGCTTTGCAAAACAGCTACTGTTATTTTCGACCTGTTAATTTTAACTATTATTTAAAAATAACATTAACAGTTAATAAAAATAACCGGTTTGCCCATCACTGCAGCATGTTACAAAATCGACCAAGCATCTATGGGTTTTCTCCTTTCACTTACGATTATCTATGGTCTCAAAACTATTCGACGTAGGTGTCGCTCGACGATGACAATTACGGAAGCCAACTCGCCATTTTCTTTTAGTATTATACTTGTCATTTGTCGGTAACTGTTATTTATGTAGTTAATTCGTTTAATTAAAATCCTATTGAAAACGCGAACCGTCTACTATGATATTTTACTTGCTGTAATTTTCACTTCGGACGATTGTTCGATCAAAGGTACGAATACTTGCAATAATGTAGGTATTTGATATGCACGAAGAGAACAGTTCGGCATTACTTTAACATTACTTTATGCACGTTTTCTGCTAGGGATGGTTAAATTAACTGTTTTTTATATTTCCATAAAATTTTAATTGTATAGGTACGTTATAAAAACTGGATGCCATGTGTTACGAAGCATTGGTCACACGTCGATCCTCTTTCATTCCAAGATGTAGCAGTACCTGAAGGAAGCATAAAAGTGCCTTTTTTGGACTGGAAACAGTGGCAGTGTGGTGGTGTTACAAAGAGAAGGATTTATGACGATGAATTGGTAAGTAACAACATTAATTAAAGATAGTAATGTTGCGAAGTTTTCATTAAATTATCCCAGAAAGTTCAACAACTTAGACATTTGTAACCTACAAAAATGTAAAATGCAGAATTTAAGTACAGCTAGAGCAACGTTCTTTTCCAGCAGTGTTAAAGTTGTATGTTATATTTTGTAATTTTACTGTTTTGCTTGTCTTTAGGTGTGTTTTTATTTTATTTTGTTTGCTTGATAGTATAGTTAATTTGTTTTTCTTCGCTGTTTCTGTAGATTGGCCAACCAATGAGTGAGCACTGAACTACAATAGTGTTTTTTTCCTGTACTTGTTTCCTGTTAACATCTTCACTTTGATGCAATATGCAGATGATTTTCAACTGATTCGAGTGAGAACACCTGGATACCAGTGAAACAAGCTGTGTGCAGTAGTATCGTTGGATCTAGTGTGCTTTTCACACTTGTAAACTTTGTAACGTGAAATTCTACAATTAATTAAGGTGAGAATACATTACTAATATTAATTACTCGTTATTAATCTGTTACCACCGTATCTGTTTCAGGTCGCCGTTGGAGAAGACAAAGAAGATCGTAGTTAGAATTTTTCTTTATTTTATTTCGATCAAGTTTTTATTTTGTATGTTATTTAATTCATTTAGTTGAGTTCATATTTTATTTTGCATGTAGTTAGCTCATTTAGTTGAATTCATCTTTTATTTTGCATGATATTTTGTTTGAATTCTTTTTTATTTTGCATGTTGTTTAGTTCATTTAGTTGAATTCATCTTTTATTTTGCATGTTATTCAGTTTATTTTATTTGAATTCGTTTTTATTTTGCATGTTTTAATTTTTTTATATATTTTGCATGTCTCTTGCTTACCTCTTCGCTTTGCTTACTGCACATTCTCGCTATTCCGCTTCGCATTTACACTACGTCTTCTACATGATTCAACGTTTCGTTATCGTGTTCAATTCTCTTCTCAGCTTTGTGGGCCTAGGGAGGGCCTCCCCGAACGAATCCCCTTAGCCTTAGCTTTTTAGTTGTTCTTTTAAGGTACCTTAGGTACCTTAACGCGAGTCTACCCTAACGTTACTTCATTTCAGACGGGGTACAGTGGGTTATCTGGAATAGGAGGATTAGCCGACTGCCCAGCTTATTTCGTCGAAATCTGTCCGATCTTTTCTACCAATCTATTAGTCTTTGTCGTTAGTCCTGCTAATGCTCTATTCGCTTTCAGATAAAATGGTATTTCCTAAGAAGACTGAAGACATCGTATTTCTTTCTTTTTGTTGTATTTCCTTTGTTTTCTTGTATTTCTCTTACAGGTATTTTGTTGTTTTTACTTTATAAACTGTTATATTAATGTAATCGTAATTTAATCTGATAATTAGCTCTTCCAAATTCAGTTTTTTCCATAATTGTTTAAACCAAATTCAATTTTATTAGTAATTTTAATCGTTAGAAGTAATTTGGGTGGATAGGGTGGCTATAAGGGGAGATGCGGAGGCCACAGAGTGTTAGGGGGCCTTTTTGTCCCAAAAATAGTATTCAAATATTAGTATAACAGTTTATAAAGCATAAACTGTAAATGGTAATCGCATTTAATTGTAGTAAACTCTTGTCAATTTGTATTAAAGATGTATTTGAAGTTAATTATACTATCTGTGTATTGTTTGTAAATGAAGCTGTATTGTATGCAGTATATATTGTATTAAATAAATCAATCAAACTATTATAGTTTTATGTAAATATAAACATGATTAAGTAATTAAATTGTACTTTCTTAAGAATTATTTTTAATAAATGTGTTAAGGATTAGAAATTGTTTTATTTTCTCATTAACCAACACTATCAATTCAATAAAGTATTCAAAAAAGAAGGCATTAAGTGAAGTATATTGATCAAATTGCTGACTTATTTATGCTAGTTCAAAATTTTTGACATAACGATATATAGGATGTTCAATTTAAATTCGGTAAATTAGTCCACAGCAACTTATGCTCTCCTGATACAAATGTCGAAATTTTGAATTTCTGTTAACATACGAGGTCTGGTCAGCAAATAGTTTTACAAACAAAATTCGATTTTTGAAAAAAATATATAAATTGTCAAACTATTTGTTGACTAGACCTCGTATGTGATTATAAATTTTGGAAAATTTTCAACATTTGTATCAGGAGAGCATAAGCCCAAGGAGTTATATTTCGAAAAATAATTTATTTTTCGGATCGATAGTGTTCAAAAGAAAAAGTAACTGACTACGTTATTCTACTTTTACCAAGTAAAAAAAGCCATAATTTTGATTTGTTTATTAACCCGGTCAGTAATGGACATGGAGTAGAACAAATATAAGCCATAATATTGATTTATTTATTAATTAGATCAGTAATGTACATAAAATAGAACACATATCTGTATTTTAAATAACTTTACAATGCATATTCTAATTACTATGCAAAAACATACATTTCTTTATTGATACACCTATTTATTCAAAACAAATCATTTATTTATACTATTTAATCATATACATGTTACCATAGTGTTATTATCAATCAAGAACAAATACATTTCAACAAGATTTTATTATAATTACAACAAAATTATGCACAATTTATTGTTTATAAAGTAAAAAGAATAAAATACCTGTAAGAGAATGACAAAATTATGTACAATATATTGTTCATAAGCTGTTATATTAATATTTGAATACTATTTTTGGGACAAAAAGGCCCCCTAACACTCTGTGGCCTCCGCATCTCCCCTTATAGCCACCCTATCCACCCAAATTACTTCTAACGATTAAAATTACTAATAAAATTGAATTTGGTTTAAACAATTATGGAAAAAACTGAATTTGGAAGAGCTAATTATCAGATTAAATTACGATTACATTAATATAACAGTTTATAAAGTAAAAAAACAAAATACCTGTAAGAGAAATACAAGAAAACAAAGGAAATACAACAAAAAGAAAGAAATACGATGTCTTCAGTCTTCTTAGGAAATACCATTTTATCTGAAAGCGAATAGAGCATTAGCAGGACTAACGACAAAGACTAATAGATTGGTAGAAAAGATCGGACAGATTTCGACGAAATAAGCTGGGCAGTCGGCTAATCCTCCTATTCCAGATAACCCACTGTACCCCGTCTGAAATGAAGTAACGTTAGGGTAGACTCGCGTTAAGGTACCTAAGGTACCTTAAAAGAACAACTAAAAAGCTAAGGCTAAGGGGATTCGTTCGGGGAGGCCCTCCCTAGGCCCACAAAGCTGAGAAGAGAATTGAACACGATAACGAAACGTTGAATCATGTAGAAGACGTAGTGTAAATGCGAAGCGGAATAGCGAGAATGTGCAGTAAGCAAAGCGAAGAGGTAAGCAAGAGACATGCAAAATATATAAAAAAATTAAAACATGCAAAATAAAAACGAATTCAAATAAAATAAGCTGAATAACATGCAAAATAAAAGATGAATTCAACTAAATGAACTAAACAACATGCAAAATAAAAAAGAATTCAAACAAAATATCATGCAAAATAAAAGATGAATTCAACTAAATGAGCTAACTACATGCAAAATAAAATATGAACTCAACTAAATGAATTAAATAACATACAAAATAAAAACTTGATCGAAATAAAATAAAGAAAAATTCTAACTACGATCTTCTTTGTCTTCTCCAACGGCGACCTGAAACAGATACGGTGGTAACAGATTAATAACGAGTAATTAATATTAGTAATGTATTCTCACCTTAATTAATTGTAGAATTTCACGTTACAAAGTTTACAAGTGTGAAAAGCACACTAGATCCAACGATACTACTGCACACAGCTTGTTTCACTGGTATCCAGGTGTTCTCACTCGAATCAGTTGAAAATCATCTGCATATTGCATCAAAGTGAAGATGTTAACAGGAAACAAGTACAGGAAAAAAACACTATTGTAGTTCAGTGCTCACTCATTGGTTGGCCAATCTACAGAAACAGCGAAGAAAAACAAATTAACTATACTATCAAGCAAACAAAATAAAATAAAAACACACCTAAAGACAAGCAAAACAGTAAAATTACAAAATATAACATACAACTTTAACACTGCTGGAAAAGAACGTTGCTCTAGCTGTACTTAAATTCTGCATTTTACATTTTTGTAGGTTACAAATGTCTAAGTTGTTGAACTTTCTGGGATAATTTAATGAAAACTTCGCAACATTACTATCTTTAATTAATGTTGTTACTTACCAATTCATCGTCATAAATCCTTCTCTTTGTAACACCACCACACTGCCACTGTTTCCAGTCCAAAAAAGGCACTTTTATGCTTCCTTCAGGTACTGCTACATCTTGGAATGAAAGAGGATCGACGTGTGACCAATGCTTCGTAACACATGGCATCCAGTTTTTATAACGTACCTATACAATTAAAATTTTATGGAAATATAAAAAACAGTTAATTTAACCATCCCTAGCAGAAAACGTGCATAAAGTAATGTTAAAGTAATGCCGAACTGTTCTCTTCGTGCATATCAAATACCTACATTATTGCAAGTATTCGTACCTTTGATCGAACAATCGTCCGAAGTGAAAATTACAGCAAGTAAAATATCATAGTAGACGGTTCGCGTTTTCAATAGGATTTTAATTAAACGAATTAACTACATAAATAACAGTTACCGACAAATGACAAGTATAATACTAAAAGAAAATGGCGAGTTGGCTTCCGTAATTGTCATCGTCGAGCGACACCTACGTCGAATAGTTTTGAGACCATAGATAATCGTAAGTGAAAGGAGAAAACCCATAGATGCTTGGTCGATTTTGTAACATGCTGCAGTGATGGGCAAACCGGTTATTTTTATTAACTGTTAATGTTATTTTTAAATAATAGTTAAAATTAACAGGTCGAAAATAACAGTAGCTGTTTTGCAAAGCAGTGTAAACGGGGATAACAAATAACACATGCGCATCAGCAAATAACGCGTATATATTTTAATTATTATTATTTATAGAAGCCAATTATAAGCGTGTTTGCGCATGACATAACCATAACGACGGTATCAACAACTGTTATTTTATTTCCGGATAGGCGCGGCGACTGGGCGCTCAGCAGTGGAAATTATTGCTTAACCGAACTTGTTATTTTTCTCAATGCACAACAGGTTGTTATTTGCCAATAACACTTAAAAAATAACAGATTGTTAAATAACAACTCATCAAATCACTAGTTGTAATTATCTATGGTTATGTCTTTATGATTCTAGGTTTCAAGTTTGTTAAATTTGACGTTGCTCAACATAACCAAACATCTTGATAATTATTTGGTGATTTTTATTTTTAAAAATATCGAAGAATGATCGAAAACAATTATAATCGAGAAACCAAAATCGTGCTTGTCGACCACTGGCCTAGCCTTTCTTAAATAAACCATCGTATTTGCACGGAAGTTGGTAATTACAAAATTATTAATGCACACTACTTATCTGACAGCGAGATAATTCACAAGCAAGAAAAATACGAAATACGTTACGAATCAAATAAACCTATCTTGTATTATAACGAGTTGTGTGTTATTACTGTTCAATTTGGACGCAAATATTCACCTCTTATTAATAATAAATATTTCAAGATTATGGTCTATATAGTTTGTAAGATTTTGTATAATCAGTTATACGAACAGGTATCTATGCATTTTAATTGAAAAGAGTAAAAATAGAAAACAAATGCTTTACATGCTTTGTTTTTATCAAACTACTCACTATTTATTAAGGAGTAAACTAATTGTTCAACAAAAATGTCAGTAATAAAAAAATTAACGAACTAAATCAAAATCAATTACAAAAAGCAACAGGTTAACACATACCTAATACACTTATTTGTTAGTCATTGTCTTATGTTGTTCATTTGCCATTAGTTATTATTTATATTACACTGCAGTGGCCTTTATAAAAAGCAGTATGAGTGTTTACTTTTTAGTCACCCATTATTACTGTTTATCGTTAAAAAATAAAAAGAGTAACCAGTACTAGAAGTCACTTGTTTTATAGGTACGTACGCAGAAAACAGCCATTATTCTTTGATTAATATTGTTTCGCAAAATAAATATGTAAAACAAAGTCAATACCTACTTCATCTAATATAGTAAATAGACTATAACGTTTTGTAACCTGTTGATTATCCCGATAATCTTCTTTTAATCAATTAATTAAAAATCACAGTTTAAATATTTTATTTTTTTTCATGAAAATGAAACGAGCAAACTATTGTTATTATTAATAAAAGGAAAGAACTTCAATGTAATAATACCAAATTTTTGGCAAGCAAAGCGAGCACTTAATACTGGAACAAAATTAATTATAATATATGTCAAACATTATATGTGTGTTGGAAATAATATCAGCATGAATGAAAATCAATAATTTGGCGGTAGCGAAACCATGTGTTACCTCTATTTTTAGAATTCCTCGTTTTGTTACGATAATCTTGAATACACCAGCTGATTTTGGTTACAGCGTTCCCAGGCCTCCTGTTTTAACAGATCTTTACTGTTTTTCTTCTAACTAAATATCCCGCTTTTTAGTTTCAAGTTTTTAATTCTCCTCTAGACATTTCTTATTCTTACACACACAATTTCTATCAGAAACAACGAACCATATATCATGATATACGTACATACCATAAGTGATGCATACTATATATAAACAAGCTATACATTTTTATTTAAATTTATCAATAACTGAACTTCATTTTTATTGCAATTAAATCGCATTTGCATTGAAATCATTGTTTGGATTTCCCGCTTTTACCTTTTGGAACTAATCTACAGTTTTTTGCTGTTTTTACTGGGTCCACGAGAAAATTTCACTTTTAGAACGACAGAAGTTTTCCAGCGTTATCGAGATATTTTTAACTGTCATCTTTTGGTTTTCATTAATTAAATAAATGAAATAAATTAACAACAAAGCACAATCCGATTCCTTTTCGCTCGCTATATTAACCTCAAGTAAACATTTCAAACGTCACAACTTCACCTTTGTTAATAACGTCATAAGGACATTACTAACAAATAAATATTCAATACTAAAAAACACCACATCGTAGTTTTCTTTTCCATGCCACATTAATACTTGCAATGCATGCAATCAAATCATACGTTTCTTAAACAATACCAAAGAAGAAGATCGCAAACAAGGCCAAAATTCAATGTTGTGAGCAAATAAAATCAATTAATTAAAAGCAATTTTGAAAAGCAAAAGGTTTTTTTTTGTAATTTAATAACTGATTATGTTAAATTTGTCAAAAGTTTGGTGCCTTTTACTCCTCATTTAGCACAGTTGTTATTATTCATTTGTTTCAAAATTAAACCAACTCGAAAACAAATTAAACTATAGCAAAACAAGTGACTGCTAGAAAAAGCAATTAGTTGACTGCAAAAACGGTTAATTTATTTAATTCAAACAATTCCTACCTTTCGATCCAATCCATTCCTGAAACAGTCAAACAGTCCTAGTATTGCTAATTGCTGCTGTCTCTAAAGTTCACTCTAAGATTGTTAAAACGGTTTGGACATTGCAATACAACCCGATAGAAGAGGGACCAAAGCGACACCAATTATTGCCATCTCGTAACTACCATTTTCTGCAAAAAAATCCAAATATCGTAGAAAGTCTTACACAAATAAAGATCACGTTAAGTAAAAAAGAATTTTTGTTTATAGGAAGTAACAAATAAAAAGTAACACACCAATAAAGAAGAAATACGATGTTTAGCAAAACTCAACTGTTCTAAATTACGCGGTAACTTACCGAGTATTTTTAGTTTTCACACAATTTCGCAATTTACACATTTCTAGTCGCGCATTACAAATGTATACTTATTTACTTAAACCTTTTTTCTGCCCTTTTCTACATAGTCTTCTATAATATCGCTGTTAGTTCCGTATAATCGCCATCATAAAAGTTTAAAAATAACGTTGCACACGTTTTTATTTTTAAAGGCATTATTTATATAGTACAACACTAAACTGCTGTCGATCAAACGAATTCTACTATTTAAATAAATTGCTTCCGAGACGCTCTAGTTGTAATAAACTAATTAAAAAATTACTCCCATTTCCCAACCGACTGGGAACAACATTTAATTTTTAAGGGTAGAATATTTAGAATATTTTAATGCGGCGGCGGATTTTTATGCACTTAATTAAAAATCTTTGTGCTATTTGTTATATTGTATATTAAAATATTTGTTTTTACCTGTCAATTGAATGTAACGTTCCGAAGTTTACTAGTGTGAAAAGCAAACTAAATCCAACGATGCCATTGGAGATAACTTGTTTCAGTGGTGTCCAAATAAAAAGTATCTGCATAGTGTAGACATCAAAGGAAAGCAGGTCCAGGAAAATCAACACCATTGTACGTCAATGCTCTCTCATTCGTCAGCCAAACTAGAGAAACGGCGAAGGAAAACAAATTAACTACACTATTAAATACATAAAATAGAGACGTGGCATCACTAACTTTAATATTAACTAGCGCCTATTTGGTTTATAAAATATGTAACATATTAAACAAGTGCTCTATGGCTTATCATATGCTGACTTTCATGCTACTGCAATAGAACACAGTGCTACTTTAATTGTGCTTTTGACATTTCCGAAATGATTCTTAAAATTTCACTGTTGAGAATAGTTAAAAATATCTAAGTATATCTGCTGTTATATTAATTAATGTAATACATACCGATTCCTTGTCATAAATCATTTATTTGGCAACATACTGCCTCTGTTTCTAGTTGGAAAAAGGTACTTTATACTTCCATCACGTATTACTACACCCAGGACTGAAATGCTATGAAACAGCATTAAAATATAATCAATAATTTTGCCTCCCTAGTAAAGAAATGAGTATAACAGGTTATTAAAGCAATGTCAAATATTTTTTTCTATTCATATTAAATATAATTATATTATGACATGTATTCTCACCTTAATTGACTTAAAAATAGTCCACAAGTGAAAAGACAAAAGTAAACAAATTCCAGCAGGAATAATACTGTAGTAGACAACTTATTTAATCAGTAATCAATCTTCTCTCCTATTTATCTGTCAATCTGCAGGCACTAAAACAAGAAAAACGAATTAACTACGTTAAATTAATACAACATAAAATACAATAAAGACATGTACCAAAAACCAACTAAAATAGTATAATATCAAATATTTTCAGTCATCTTACCTCTCGACAATAAGGTAGTATAAGATGACAATGTCTGTTTTTGTTGAACTGTTGAAGAGATGATTCGTTTGGAAACGGCAGAAAAAAATGAATTCCGAAATGTATCTGTGAAAAGAAAAGAACAAATGAAAGTCACAAATAATTTTGTAGGAAAAAAAGCCTAATGAGTGAAAACGGTAATTATTCTGTTACCAAAATAAAAAAGTGAATTATTTCATATAATAAATTTATTTACACAGAACTAATGGCTGTTATTTTTCATAAAATCGATCGATATAAACAAGTTTTTAAACTTCTCCTAAATTATCAAATATGGCGAATTAACTCTGTACTGCCCGTTTACCTAATTAATGCGAATCGTACAAATAATCCAATACCCGAATAAAACAATACATACCGTATATAAAACTGATATTCCGGAATCTATTGTGATATAAATTTTGTATGTATCATAACTTTTAACTTCTTTAATCAAAAATGCAAATAAAATTTCACAACGGCCAAAAAACGTAGTAGATGTGATAGACATACGAAGTAACGAACTGGAAGGAAGTACGTCATTGACAACAGTAACAAACATAATATGTATCACTTTTATTTGTTAAATCATCCTTAGTTGCTGCAAAAACCGATTTAGAAATATACTTTGATAAAAATTAAATACATCTACGATAACTAATTACCACGATAATTAGATGAAACAAGACTTTTTGTATCGTAATAAATACGTACGTGCTACTGGTAACGAGATTATCCGAACCTTACCGAATTTCGCGGAAGGGAGCGCTATAGGCTGCTTTTTAAACTGGCACGAAATATTTCAAATTCAAATTATGTACAGACGTCACTTTGTGATAATATAAAAAGATTAAGCATTTAAATTAAAAAATATAAGTAATAAAGTTAAATAGACAATAAGTAATAGTAATAGAAGTTAATAAACGTAAAATAGACTCATGTCTAATTAATTAACAATAGACAGAATGTAGCAAAAACTGATAAAAGTGGTATATATCAATTAAATTGTAAAGATTTTACAGCCACTTTTATTAGTAAAAGTGAATTAACAAACATGTTTACAGTATTAAAAACAAAAGTCAAACATCAGGCTCCTCGGAACATTGTGTAGAAAGTAATCATAATTTAGATCTTGGTAATTTAAAAGTCATTCGTACTAAAAACAAAACTCATGTACTAACATTGTTGGGGAATTTAAAAATAAAAGAAGCTGTTCGTAGTAATAAATTTTTAGTTAACAATCAAACTAAACTTTGTTCAAATTCAACACCACTGTTATTGTCAAATTTTTAATTGCCTTTAGGTTTTTCCATGGTGTCGCTGTTAGTATTTAAGGGTTGAAATCTAGTTTTAATGTCAGTACTTGTATTACTCTTGGATGATGATAATGACCGCTTAGGTCGAACCAATTGTCACAGAATTGATAATAAATAATGCAACATATCAATCACGTATTTCATTTTTGTAATTATTAAAATGTTTGATCAATATTGCACCATTAAAGTATTTCTAGGTAATAACCGCCATGTAGTGTCTAGATTGTGGCTGAACAGTAACACGTTTTTTTTTGCATTTTAATAGATACAAGTATTTCTAAAAAGTAAATTCCAAATAAATAACACTAAGTAGTAGTGGTAAAATTGCTCATATATAATCCACTGTGACCTTTTTACCCTTTCTCAGTACAGAACCCCAAAAATTATTATGTACATTATTAAATTTCGCAATGAAACTGAAGACAAGTGTCTGTTTTTTTTTAATTATATCTCAATAAATGCCGTTCTACTTTCGTTAAATGTATAGCAATAGATTATTCAGAAATATTTTAATTGATAAGAGTAAAAATAGAAAACCAATGTTTTGTTTCTAACAAACTACTCACCATTTATTAAGGAGTAAACTAATTGTTCAATAAAAATGTCAGTAATAAAAAAATAAATCAATTAAAAAGAGCAACAGGCTAGCCCATACCTGATACACTTATTTGCCATTATTCTGTAACATGATTTTTACAAACTGAATAACTTCTAAAGAGGGTTGTGCACCCTTTACGCAAATTTCACATGCGCAATAATTGTTTACATTAGTGTCAGATAACTATATTAAATTTTTGTGTTTATAACTTTCAAAATGGCCGAAATTCCGAAGTATTTTTCTTACAAATTGAATAATTTCTAAAGAGGGTTGTTCGCCCCTTACGCATGTTTTGCATATATATTAGTTGTCTACATCAGTGTCAGACAAATTTTTGTGTTTATAACTTTGAAAATGGCAGAGTTTCTGTTACATTATTTTTACAAATTGAATAACTTCTAAAGAGGGTTGTGCATCCCTTACGCAAATTTTGCATACGCAATAGTTGTCTACCTTTGTGTACAACTATATTAAATTAATAGGTTTTTAAGTTTGAAAATGGCCAAAATTTCGAGGTATTTTTTTTTCAAATTGAATAATTTCTAAAGAAGGTTGTGCGAGCTTTACGCAAGTTTGCACATGCAATAGTTAGACAACTGTGTTAAATTCGTATTTTAATAAACCTGAAAATATCAAAATTTCTGAAGTATTCTTTTTAGTAATTCGATAATTTTTAAAAAGAATTATGTGCCTCTTACACAAGTTTTGTATTAAACTAAACAAAAATATCTCATTAGTTATGAATTAGTTTAGTTAGTTACTTTTAGTCAGTTATCAGAATGTTTCAAATAAATGACAACACTTACTTATTTGATTTTAAATATTTTCAGTAATCTTACCTTTCAAAAATAAAGATTCATGACTCGAAGACAAAACACTGTATTTGTTGAATTGTTAAAGAGAGAGAGTTTGTTTGTTTTGAAAGACAGAACGCAGCATGTTGATACCAATACGATCTGTATTCTGGAGTGTATCTGCGAAGAGAAAATTACACATGAAAGCTAAAAGTAATAATTTTGTAGAATAAAAAAATTAATATACGCAAAAGTATTCACTTGTTAATTATTGAATTATTTATACGAACAATTTCTTTGTACTGATCTGATTGCTAATAAATTTGTAACTTATTAATTTAAATTTTTCAAACTTTTTCTGAATTATGTAATGTGGCGAAGTGAATTCTGAACTGTTCAGTTATTTAATATGTGGGAATCGTAAAAATAACCTAATACCGGTTTAATACATACCACATATAAAACCGTAATACGTTATTAATTGCGATGTAAATTTAATATGTACTATTACATTTTTCAAATTTTTTTTCTAAAAGTTGTAGACAAAATCTGACAAACAAAGAGAAATACTGCAATGGATGAACAAAAAAGCATCTCTTTTCCTAAATCGTCGTTAATTGTTGCAAAAACTGATTATGAAAAATACTTCGAAAAAATCAATGAATCTAATTAATGCGATATTTAAATAAAACATAACAATTTTACAGAATTACATACATTAGACCACAAAACCAACTGGTAACGAGATTATATGAAAACCGAATATTACCGAAGTTGACGAAACGACAACAGACGAAGCATAATATCGCATATGCAACCGAAAATACACCACTGTAAAATTATTTAAAAGTTACATATTTAAAATTACTTTTCCCTACTACAAAAATACATAAATATCATTTGCATTTTCTAGACTGATAACAGAATTAAATAGAATAAATATGAAAACCGCTTACCCTTTATGAGAAAAGTTTTCGATGAAAAGGTACATTAGTAATTGTAATTAATGCTGTTTGTGGTGCATTCACTGTGAAACATTTTTACAATTAATTGGTGAAGTAAGTACAAAAACACCTTTTGGGATATTTCACAAAACTTTATTGAAATTTCCTGACGTACGTTTCGGCTATTAGGCCATTATCAAAGGATACAGATGTTTGTACTGATTTTTACATTTCTCGCTTAACTATTTATACTAGGTTTGTAAATGACGGAATTCGAACAGTAGTAAGGGTGAGTTGTTGGTGTTTAATTCTATTTGGTTATTTACTAGATTAACTTTGTTATTTTGAAAATTTTTAATTTCTAATGTTTCGAAAGGTTTAACATTTTGCTTTTTGGAATATGGTGTAGTAGTTTGACCGAACTATATGAGATGTGTTTACTCTTTAAACAATGTTCGGATATACCTGTAGATTTTTTATTTTTTTCTATAGTATAAATGTGTTCTTTCACTCTTGTTCTGCTTTCTCTCCCTGTCTGACCTATATATATTGCATCACACATATTACACGTAATTTGGTATAACCCGCTTTTATCCATTCAATCAACCTTAGATTTAGTGTTAACTAATTTATGTAGATTTAATTTATTTATTTGTATGCATTGTAATCCCCGTTTCGTTAATTTATTGCTTACTTTATAACTTAAATTACCTATATAATTAATTGAACCGTAATTCTTTGCAGTTTTACTTATATTTTTGCTTCTATTATATAACATATTTTGAATATGTAAGCGCTTTTTACGTTTAATTATATTGTTTATTGTATGTGGTTCATAGCTATTGTTCGACGCAATATTTTTTATATTATTTATTTCTGTTTGAAAGTGGGTTTTTGATAATGGTATATTTAAAGCTCTATGTATTAGACTATTAAATGCAGCGATTTTTATACTGTTTGATTGACATGAATTGGCTGGAATTACTGCATTTGTGGTGGTAGGCTTCCTAAAAATATTAAAATTTAAGGTATTATCCTCTTTGAATATAATAAGGTCTAAAAAATTTATGTTATTGTTAAACTCAATTTCCATTGTAAATTGAATATTTGTGGAGAATGAATTTAGTAATTTTAAAAAGTTGTCAAGATCTTCTTTTTTACCTGACCACACCAGAACACGTCATCAATATAACTCCCCCAGTATGAAATATGTTTTATCAGATCTGAATCACTATTAAAAAGGATTGATTCGAACTCTAACACGTAAACTTTTGCTAAGATGGGTGATAGTAATTACTTATTTAAGACTATTTTGTCATCAGTGTCAGACAACTAAATTAATTTTTTGTATTAATAAGTTCTAAAATGGCAGAAATTCCGATTATTAAGGACTGCTTAATCTTAAATTAAAGCCAAGAGATTCTCAAAGTCCTTTCTTACCTTTTTCTGTGTTGTGTTACCAATATATCACATTGTCTCTTTTTTTGTCTCTGTTTTCACTGGGAAAAGGCACATTATATCCATAATCTGTTCAGTGTTCCTCGTGAAGAATTTGTTATATCAACAGGTAGGTTGATTTATGTATCTCTGTGTAATGTCCAAACAAACATCCAATTAATCGTTAGAATTTTGATAGCTGTAAAAGGAATATTACTTTTAGATTAAATATAATGATATTTAAATGTAATTAATTTATATATTTTAAGTTGTTTTAAAAAACTATAGCACAAAAATTATAAATAAAAATCTCTTAATTTTACTTAATCCACCTTAAAAAATCAACATGGTGCAAAGTTTGAAGAGATCACTTAGATGTTTCTCTTCTGCCCCTTTCAGCAACTATTAATGAAAAAATAGTGAAATAATTGACACAATCAGTTACTTATGATAGTTAAATTAAAGGCTTGTTGATCTTATTACTACTACCTAATTAATGTTGCCATCTACCTCCCGATTGGGTTGACTCCTAGTGCACCCAAGAGGTTACTAGCACATAACTAACAAATCCTTCTTCTTTTCAATGGAAGAAGTCCCTTTCATCTGTGGTCCCTTTCCCAATTTATTCGCATATTGCTACATTCAGGAGTAAGAGAGGGCTGCTACGATATAAATTTGTATAAAAATTAATAATAAATAATTAACCAAATAGCAGCTTACTAATAAACGTTTTAAAATAATACCAAGCTATTCATTTGATAATGTAACTATTTGGGATATTCAACTCTCCATTTAATATGAACGGATCACAGTGTTATTAATAAGCAATTACTCTGACTGTCAAAAGAGTTAAATAATGAATATTTAAATGTTTCCAAAGAATTTTTGATTATATCATCACGATTATATCCTAAACATTGGTGTAGCTGAATGAATGCAAGTTGCAGGTGCCACCGTGTCAATGATTGTCAAGTAGTCAAATAGCAGGGTGCGATGTTTAGTTTGTATAATTGCAAAATAAGCTTAATTTTAATTACCATTTGATTTCAACAAACTCAAATGATATTATTGCTTTTACCAATTCTTAATTGGTAAAAGTTAATTCGTGGAATAGTATTATAAGAGACAAAAACGGTATTAACTTGTGACGTTTGACGTGGCATAAAGAGATACATTGAAAGTTTTTATTTAGTACTTTATTGTGGTTCGATAAGTTACACATATTTAACATGGGATTAACAATTTCAAGTGTGTTTACACGTTTATTCGGCAAGAAGCAAATGAGAATTTTAATGGGTAAGATCAGCTATGTTTATTGATTCCCTAATAACCTCCTTTTTTAGTTGGTTTGGATGCTGCCGGTAAAACAACGATTTTGTACAAGTTGAAACTAGGAGAAATCGTCACAACTATTCCTACTATTGGTTTCAATGTTGAAACTGTTGAATACAAAAATATATGCTTTACTGTTTGGGATGTTGGTGGCCAAGATAAAATAAGGCCACTGTGGCGTCACTATTTTCAAAACACACAGGGACTAATTTTTGTCGTAGATTCTAATGATAGAGAGCGTATTGCGGAAGCAGAACATGAACTTCATAATATGGTAAGTAATCGCCAGTCAGTTTCAACCATTTGATAATTAATTAAAACTGTAGTTACAAGAAGATGAATTGAGGGATGCAGTTCTTTTGGTTTTTGCAAATAAACAAGATTTACCAAATGCTATGACAGCAGCTGAATTAACAGATAAATTGCAGTTACACCAGCTTCGCAACCGTCGTGTAAGTATATTAATGGCAATGTATTGTTTCAATATTTTAACTTTTCATTTTTAGTGGTTTATACAGCCTACACGTGCAACCCAAGGTAATGGTTTATATGAAGGTTTAGACTGGTTATCAAATGAATTGGCAAAAAAATAACTTATGATTGATGTAAAATAATAAATTTAATTACTTTAGGTAAAATTAAAGCAACTGTTACATTTTAAGTTACATTACTTTTACTAATACTTTGTGATTTATAATAAACAAGGACTGAAAAAGGCTGTTTTTGTGCATTATTCTACTTTTATTGCAAAATGTAAATAATTTTATACAGATTACTAATTGCCTACATTAGTGATTTCATAACAGAAACAGAACATACATTTTACCTAAGTTATATATAAACATACAGCAAATACTTGTCAAAAATTAAAAATGTATTTTCTTTTATAGTAAAATCCTCATGATAAATATTAGTTGGTACGTAATTGATAATCTCCATTCTGTGTTATATATCTGACCCAAGGAAGTGCTTGGTAACCACTTTTTTCTATAATTTTAAGATACCGAACCTGTAATAAGACAAATTAAAAGGATTACTCCAACAGTTACAGTATTTTTTAATTTAACTAAAGAGTAATTTATTTGACTAAGTTAAACTATTTAAAAAAAAAAATTTAATAGCTTGAATAGTATACGCAGTTGGTTTTATGTGAAACATTTTATAAATAAATAAATTGCTTTTCAATTGTGAAATAAAAAAGCAGTTTATTTATTTATTTAAAAAAATATTAGTCACCATTTACTAGGGTTTGTACTAATTGTTTTACCTGAATTCCAGATGTTGTAAAGTAAGGTATCTCAAATCGAACTTGAATAGGAGGTTTGCCTTCATTATCTTCACATTCAACACTAGGCAACCCAAAATGGGCACGCATAAGATACTCTTTTCCTCCTGGGAATGATTTAATGGTCCATGTAATAGCACTTTGCTCTGGAGCATATTTTACACTGCCAACTGTTGTCTTAAATTTAGGAGAATCTGCATCTCCTGGCACAGGAATAACAATTTCAACATTATTTGCAGTGGACCTTCGTTTAAACTGAGATTTGGCTTTTATCATGTATTCTACTCTACTATGGGCATGTCTTTCTATCACTGACTCTATCCAAATAAGCGGTTTCACCTAAAAATCAATAATGTAAATATTTACTCCTTTTATAGAAAGTTAACTTTTTACATGTGTATTTAATCTGTAAGACATCAATTCAAATTCACCATCAGGTGGTATAAATGAAATTGTTCTATCATTTTCAAATCTTGATAATCTTACACATTGATGAAATTTTACATCTTCTAATTCTACTGATTTAGATTTTCCTCTGCCAGTACTTTCAAAGAGAACTTTATCATTTAGTCCAAGACGTAGCTCAGGCATTCCTGATAAATATACCCTCATTTTAATGGCTCCAACAATTTCACTTCGAAGAACATTTCCATTAGCATTAGCTAACAAATTGACAGACTCAATAACATCCAGAAACACTTCATTTTTCCTGTATTTAATACCCTCAGACCTCCAAGAAACTGCATTTGTTACAGCCATAGGTATTCTTGGCTGAATTTCTAATTTATGGCCTTCTTGAGTTATATATTCTTGTAAGATTTTACTATCTGTAGTCTGAGGATAGCCAAAGTCAAGCAACTCATCTAAGAGTTCATAAATGACTACAAAATTATCTCTAATGCTCTCCTCTTCTAATTCTTTGAAATATTCTGTCATTACTTGTACCACTTTGTGTAAAAACACAAATACTAGAGCAATATTTGCATTCTTCTTTGTTGTACTAACAAGATACAAATTATTGGTTTTAATATAAGCAAAAGTACATTCTGGTGTTTGTAGTATAGGTGTTAATAATCCTTCTTCTTCCTTCTCCATTAGAAGGGGCATAAATTTCTCAATGACTCCCAAATCAATGTCACCCCTATAGTTACGAGAGATTAATACCTAAAAAAGTCAGTAGTAATAACCGTTTACAAAACAGAAACATTAAATTTACCTTTCCTTTGACATCTAATATATAAATCGCTGATGAAGACATCGTAATAGGGTAAATGCCAACAAGTAGATAAAATTGAAGTGTATTACATGCACTAAAGTGTATTTTTTGTATCACAGATTAAAATATTACTTATATTTAGAAAATATAGCGATATTTAATTTTCCATGGCATTTGTTGAAAAAGTAATAATACAGTATTTCCGTCACGTCACGCATAACCACTTACTTTACACGTATCAACCATGTATCAACTAACGTATGTTAACATTGACAGGTTCAATTTTGAATGAGGTTAGGCTGTTGCGAGGGAAATTCGAATTATGGACAATTTTTGTAATTAAAACAAATCAGAAATTTAAGACAAAAGTAACTTTCACATCTATTACTTTATGTAAGAAATAACATAACAATTTATTACACTCCTGTAAAATTTGCGCAAGTGTTCCTTACACTTAAGGATGAAGAAATTATTTTAAAGCAAATAAAAAAAAATTTTACTAGTTTTTTTTTTAAACTACTAGTTATTATTCAGTTGTTAAAATTAATTAAACAGTGTAAACGTTCTACAATAATTAGAAATGATGTGAAATACCTTATTTACAAATTACAAAGTAGTAATTGTAATTATTGATAAAATTCATACATGCTTGTTGGTTTTATTTGGATTTTCACACTTATCAACATAATTAAAAAATGAATTAATACAAATATCAAGATACTTATCAGAGAATAATTGTGTTTCTTATTAATGACGCCTAGATTTTTTCTTGGACCTGGAATAATGAATAATTAGAAGATTAATCAAAATATTTATTTGTAACTTACTTCTTTGGTCCTTTGACAAAACACCAGTCAACTCCAATTGTTTGTCCTAGGAAGTCACTTCTATCTAATGCTTCACGAGCTGCATTAGCCTCTTCAAATGTCCCATATTCAATCAATGCATATCCCTGCCAATTGGTACAAAATACATAATTTATAGTACCTCAAAAAATCAATATATACCTTTAAGAAACCTGTTCTCCTATCCAAGTTCAAAGCAATATTTTTTATGGTTCCAAATTCAGAGAACTTTTCATTCAAATCTTCTTCTGATGCTTCTTCATGCACAGATGTAACAAATAATATCCATCCTTCAACAGCTTAAAAGTAAAACAGTTACTTACGAGAATAAAAAGCTGTAGAGACTAGAACTTACATTTTTGGGGTCCAGTTTCATCTCCCGTATCTCCATTATCAACAGATTCATAGCCTCTAATTTTCTCATGTTCTCTGGATTCACCTGCTCCAAAACCCCTTCCTTTTCTTCTCAAAACTTTGTCCTTTAACTTCAGTACTCCCTCTAAATAAAAATAGTTAATTAATTTTAATTTTAAAGTTATAAAAGGATCATGCTTACGTTCACCGTCGTCTTCGACATCCAAATCAACTGAGTCGTTTATGTCCAAAACATCTGCCATTTTTAATGTAGATAATCTTCAAATATTTATTATTAAATAGAATTAATGAAATTCAAGGTATTCGTAACATTACTTACATATTTCTTTATAACTGTAATTGTAGCGCTTAATATTAATATCTCACTAAAGTTGAGGTTATAATTCTGTTTGTTACATTTAACCATCGAGCCAGCTAATATCAAATTTGCGAGTATAGTCAGGACCGTAATGATTAATGTAAAATTGTAGTACTACAAAAGTATTTTTTCATGTTATGAGTAATTTTGTGATTACAAATTATACATAAGGAAACTCTATTGGATTGTAATTAAGTGTCTGTTAATTAATATACTCCGTATGAGTTCCAATTTATTTTTGATTAATATTGTACATAAAGATTTCATATATGCGAAGGAAAAAACAATAAATATATTAAAAATTAAATTTTCGTCTACAAAATGTCAGATGTAAAGAGTTTATAATTGTTCATAAGAATTTATGTATTTGGTACTGCTAATTTTGTGGCAAAATTTCACAAAATTATTACTGTTTGATGAAAAGGATAGAAAAAACTGTAAAGTGCATGTTAAGTAATTTGAAAAGACAAAAAAAGGCGTCAAATCGAAACCATTCATAATTAATTAAGTTATACACTGTAGTAACAATTATTTAATTGTATAATGGATGATATACGAGATGTTTATAGCGTAGGTGTGTTTGAAGAGCGTGTAATAATATAAGTTATTATTGATGTGTTAGAATCTCCAAGGAATAAAATGGGATCAAATTCATTATCGCAACAGCAATGTGTGGGAGTAGTGTTGGTGTTCCATGTTTCCTCGCAAACTCCCGTCTTTATTGATCCAACAGGATCAACAGCTGGCCGCAAAAAGCGTTTGCGCACGAAACTTTACCAATGAACTCCCGAAATTCGGCAAGCGATAAGGTAGTTCGGACTGAGCTGGAAGATAGGTGAGAAGAGCTTCCCTGTGCTTACCACCAAACCATGGTACGTGTGGTTTCAGCACCACACCCGCTACTCCTGGTAACGGTGGTGGTAGCAGTATGTGCCGCTATTCCCCGTGCTGTTATGGCCATAGATCTTAGCAGACTTTACGGCCATATCAGCTCAAAAAGGAATGGTAAGTTTTCTTTTTTTGTTTTACGCTTTAGGTACCTGTTGAAATTGTCGATCAATACCCCCATTCACTAATGCATACCCTGTTCTCTCCGTTTCGCTTAGTTTTTCCAAATTTTCAAAAGTACAATTATTTTATTGTTTATAATGCAATACTATTATTTAAAAGCCACTTGTTGAAACCAACGGCAGGTAGGTCCCTCTACTTTCAGTATTATTTCTTCCACACTTGTTGAATCATTCAAAAAAAAAATTGATTTATTAGTTACCAGATATATTCTTAATACTTTTTATAATTTGATTCATTGATTAATTAAATGTAATAACTGTCTGTCTATTAAATGGAATTGTTAAGAAAAGTTTCCATGAAGTGTTAATATTTTTTTAAGTTACAAACAAATATAATAAAAGCCTAGTTATTCTTTGTCTTTTGTCCATAAAACGTTTAAACCTATTAGTAGTTGAAAACCTGAAAAAATATTATGCAACTGTGTAATTATGCGTAAGATGTTTAAAAATATCTATATATAAACTAATGAAAAGTAAAGTTGTTTATTTTAATTTAAATTTGTGATGGGCACTTGTAACTGTGTCCAAAAATGTATATAGGATGCAGTTTCCCACCTACGTATTTGTTACCACCCTAATATCGATTTTCCCAGTTTGTCTAAGGCGGGGGTGGTTTTGTTAGTGCGACCCTATTTTCAAGGTCAATTATTTATTTTCAAAACAATTAACACATAGAAAATAGTTTCTAAAACAAATTTAGCGCCCAAAACAATAAAGAATATATAATATTAACAAATAAAAGGAACTTTTCATTGTTTAAATTTGAATGGCAGCTCTAGGTATTAACTTTACAAGTAAATAGAAGAAATGCGGTAGCAACTATTAATGTTATGGTTGTTATTGTACCTTTAGGAGACGCCTGTCATCCTTACGAACCCTTCAAATGTCCGGGGGATGGAAATTGTATTTCGATTCAGTATTTATGTGATGGAGCCCCCGATTGCCCGGATGGATATGATGAGGATTCCAGATTATGTACAGCTGCCAAACGGCCACCAGTAGAAGAAACAGGCAGCTTTTTAAAATCACTTCTAGCAAGTCACGGACCCAATTATCTTGAAAAACTTTTTGGAAGTAAAGCAAGAGACGCTCTTAAACCATTGGGTGGCGTGGATAAAGTCGCCATTGCGTTATCAGGTAACGTAATATTAAAAACATATACAATATTTTTATTATTTAAGGAAGTTGCTTATATAATGTTTAAAAGGATCAGTTGAAAGTAGTGGTGGCTATTCAGGAAAAAACTATAATTTCTGCTATATATATACTTTTACAATAAATGATGATATCTGCTTATAATTAGAGCGTTTTCTACCGATCGCTGCACTTCTGCCAGCGCGAGCAAGCCTCGGGTCCTCCACTTATCCCCGAATAGGGAAAAGATCGCGGCGGGTCGACCAATCTACTGCACCTATATATTCAACTGTTCGCTAATTTTTGAAAGCATAAGCTGCCACTGATTATTTCATTAAAAGGGTACTACGGGTTGGGTAATGCAAAAATAATTAATTAAACTAGTGGAAATTGTTCTCTTTCCATTGATGTAAGTCTTAATGTCTTACTGATTATTTCTGCTTTAAATTTGCAGAATCCCAAACGATAGAAGATTTTGGAGCAGCATTACATCTGATGCGGTCTGATTTAGAACATCTACGTTCAGTATTTATGGCAGTTGAAAATGGCGATTTAGGAATGTTAAAATCACTGGGTATAAAAGATTCAGAACTTGGGGATGTTAAATTTTTCTTAGAAAAATTAGTAAATACCGGCTTCTTGGACTGAAGTATACCGGACCCTGCTGCTGTGTTTTTTGCACACCCTCAACCTCATGCTCCTCTAATTAAAGGTTTTTATTCTTATCTCCCTTTTTAAACGATGTGGAGCGTGTATTACAGCAGCAGAGTTCGTTAATTCCGTCCTTCAGGGCTGATGGTAACTCACGACTGTCTCCGCGAGTTCCGTCAAATAACAACAATCGATTTAATAATTAAAACATATCATATAAAAGTCTTATATTATAATATATATTTAAATATTATATCTACAAATATACATACATATCACACAATGAGTATGATACAGTGGAACGAACATTATAGCAACCCACGTCATTCAGTATAGAAACAGTGTCGGTGGAAGGCAAGTTACGTCAATATAACGGAAAAATTTTTGTATTTTAACTTCTAGATGTTCTTATCGTGTTCACTGTCACTGCTTTTCAAACGTATATCGAGTGATATATATATATAACGTACGATTTTTTACTATATTTGTGATGTCGTTTAAGCAACCTGTTTACAATTACCACGGCACCTATTAAACAATATTTAAACCACAGCGAACAATTATATTAACATCTTGCTAGTACAACAGCCAACGAGTAACTGAAACAACTCATTTTCTACTTCTTTTTAAATATTTTATTTTAAATATAAACGATTATGCTATGTGGTGAATTAGTTATTACATCAATTCAGGATGTAATTTATCATTCTGATGAAGGTAGCAGAGGACGAAACATTATGATTCGTACCGTGTCGGTGCAGGGCGATACGTCACTTTGTTTCGTTCATTTAGAACATTGTTACTCGAACTTTGTTTTTCTAGCAAGCGAATAGGAGTCAGGAAGCCAGGGGAATTGCGTCGTAGGGCCTCGCAATTCCCAAGCAATTCGAATGTTCCAACGCAGTTATTATATCTAAATGTGATTTTAATGTACATATCAGCAGAGATAGATTGAGAACCGATTTACGTATATTTCTGCACGATAACGACCTGACACTCAAACAAAAGCTAGCAGAAATACGTCAATCGTTAGCTCGATCAACCGCACAATCATTAAAAGTAACGTTGTTATAGGTACATCAGTTATTCATTACTTAGGTTAGTTTTAGGATATTAAATATTAGAAACACATAAATATACAAATATATTTTTTTGACTAAAGGAAAAACCTTTCTTTTGTGCTGATATGCGCGAAGCGTTCTTATTAATTGTTTCTTCATAAATGAAATTTTACAGATAAAGGCTGGTTGACTTGTAATGATCCACATTATTTATTGCTTTATATATAAAGATATAGTATATTATAAATAATAAATTAAATATATTATCTTGTCAACGATTTATTGTCAAATGGATTTGAATAATACATTTTAACAATAATTAGTGGTCTTTGATTATTTTAAAATACCTTTTTCACGAAGCTTAAAATGTTTTGCAACACGTACATACCGCTTACTTTTCTTACATTTAGAGTTTACATATTCTAAAGTGCAACTGAATACGGTCCTGTTGGGCATTTAAACTTTCACGGTAAACCTCTAATCTGTGACGGTAAAGTAACAAACAAGAAGAATACAGCACTATGCAGTGGGAATGTGAGGTTAAGAAACTTCAATAATAACGAAAACAATTTTTTTTGCTTTTTTATAAAAAAAATATTTATTGTATTAAATTTTTTATTAAGTATTCATTATGGGCAAACGTTCGTGTCCTTTTGAAGACAATTTTGCTCCACAATTGAAAAGGCATGTTTCAGAAGTGGAAGTAACCACCGAATATGTAGAGAAAATTCATTGTAAACGTTTTTAATTGGCAAAATAGTATAAAGGGTAACATTTTGATTTGTTTTAGCTAAAACTTTGGCAATTCTTTTCCGCGGTTCAAAAAAACTAGAATGTTCTAAGAAAGTAAGTAGTTTTAAATGAGAATAATTATAGATTATATTTAACTGATTTTAGAAGACAAATGGGACATGTAAATGTATTAATTGTCACTGCCAAAATAATCTAACTGCGAAATGCTGGTTTTGTGAAAGTGCTTTATGTTTTGCTTGTATCCAATGTTGTGAAATTTGTGATGAAACATTTTGTAAAAATTGTGCAGTTAATATGTAAGTGTTAGTCAACTTCATTTTAACATAATATCTTCTTTACAAAGTTTTATAGGTATAACCTTCAAGGAGGAATTAGGTGTCTAACTTGTGTGGATAAATGATATATAGATATTTATAAATTAAAATGCCTTGTTTACTAGGAATATGTTTTGATGAAGTAAGTTACTTAATTAAATGTATATTTTTTGTTTTTAAACCAAAGTGTATTTGAATAAAGTCTTTATTTTTCTTCTAAAAGTTTTAATACATTCATTTCTATTTTATAAAGATGTTCATCATTTATGTTAGGTGCAATTTCACGCATGCACTTGGCTAAATTTAATATATATTCTACATTGGTGCCACTTGGACCAACAGATTCTACAATTTGTTTAGCAATGTCTGTTTCATGAGCTTCTCCAACATAATTGTCATTATCTTCACTACCTATGTAGACATGTAATTGTAATGAAGATATATCTTTGTCTTTTGGATAGAATGTAACAGTTCTTTTTGAATATCCTCCTCTTTCTCGATAATCCAGATGTGCAGATACTTTTTCAATGTCATCTTCTTTTATTTTATAAGCTACACCCCATACTTCATCCTCAAAAAATTTTGTTTCATTATTTGTTTAAAGTATTCTTTACCTGTACTATATTAGTTAATTAAATAAAAAATTATGGTTCTTACCTCTTCACAACCAACTTCTAATGTTACAACTCTTCCTGGCTAAAAAACATTTAGTTTACATTTTTGGAAGGTTAACCTCAATTTGTTGAATAAAGTCGATCTATTTTTAAGCAAAAAATACCTTCTCAGGAGTCCCTCGATGATCAGTGCTATGCTGATGAAATCGTCTTTTATACCCCTTTATATAACCAATTATTTTTTCTTCAAAAGGAAAATCGACTTTCCATACCAGAGATCCGTATCCAAAAACCCACATCTTCAAATAAATGGAATGATTTCTGGCATTACATTATTATAAAACACCACAAGAGTCTAACCGTCATACCCGGAGGAACCAGGGATATAATCGAATACCGAATGACGATAAAAACTAGTCGAATGAAATTAAAAAAGGAGGATATACCTATAACCTTGCTTAAGTCAGGTTATGGTTGCCCTAGGTTTTCTTCTTATTTTGATTGTTTATGTTAGGTGGTCTTCCTTATCTAATTAAATTCGGCACTATTTGTGGCTCATACATTTCTACATTTATGAAATATACCTGTAGTATTAGAATATTCATTTCAGAATTTTAAAGTACGTTTTATATTATTAATCATGAGAATATTACAACCTACATGAAAACCTAAACGTTGTCTTATTTTTATCTATCATTAATTATAAATTTCACTTGATGTTACTGATAATACACAAAGTTTAAATACTAATAATTGTATGAGAATTTATGAATGCCACCTAGTTAGGATAGGAAGCACATGTTAGTTCGAAAGGTTACGCTACACCATGTAGCGTTTTTTTACGATATTTTAATAATACCAATTAATTTGCGGGATTTGTCGTTTATTAACATTGATTGGGTGTACGTTGTATGTTAAAGTATTTTTTTGTTATAGGAAAAATTCTGTTTTTTTTAATGCCGGTTTCGAGACGTTTTTCTCGTCGCTATCGTTTTAGTAAGTGTTGAATTATGAACATTTTTATGGAATAAACAAGTTAAAAATAAAATTATTCGTCTAAATGTTACAAGTAACTTAAATACATATTCAGATGATTTTTATTCAATGTAAGGGAAGGGGTGGATGGTGGGAATATTTGTATATATTGCGTTTTCGGAAATAGCCCTAATGATTTTGATGAAATTTGGTATACGGGGACTTATATGGGTAATAAATTGATTTAGATAGGTGTCATCTTGGGATAAATATTGTTTTCATACAATTATGATAGAAAAAGTAGGTCATTTTAATCGGTGGTATACAATCCAACGTACACCTGTGTATTCAATTTGAGGAAACCTGATATTGAGAATTAAAACACAATTTATTCAACAATTTCTATATTTTTTCAAATTTAATAAATGGATGTGTTATTACACTAAGTGTAATACTTGGTGTATCTATTCAGCTCCCACTAACAAAGTGAGGAACAAATTTTAAGCTAAAATATGAATTATATTATAATTTTATTGGTACACATAATTATAAGAAAGTATTTGAGCAATAGTATTTAGTTAGTTTAAATAATGTAAGTAGCTGTAATTAACTTTTCTCTCATATATTGATAAACGAGTATTAGGATTTACAGACGTTTTATTTATTGCTTGTTCATAAACTTACGCAGGTACCTCATATACCTAATTAATATTATAGTGCCTAGCAGCATATTAATTTTTTAAATGTTGACCTATTCAGAATAAGCACTAGAAGTAAAGTTTTTGTCATTTTGTTCTTTATAGTATTTCTGCATTTTGTCAGGAATCATAAAGTTGCAGATTTAACAATGTTAACGAAGTTTAAAATGGAATTGCTAGTAAAATTGAGTTTTGTTATATTGTATACATAATTATTGTAAAACTTAGTGCGCATTAAGAAAAATAATTTTTATGAAATTTGTGTGTGAAATTTGCAAAAATCTACCTACTAAAATTGCTATTATCTATATAAAATATCGCTTTAAATTCTCACAGTAATTCTTCTTTTTCTTATGCATTAGAATAATATAATTTGAATTGGAACACCCTGTACTGCAATTTTATTCATTTTTGATCTACTTATTATAAATATCATGGATAACGTGGTTGCCTTTAAAATATAGCATTCAGTTTTATTATAAATAGGTATGTGTTATAATTTTCGACTTTTTAAACAATCTCTTCACATTAAAAAGAATATTAGCTATAACCCGTAAATTAATATCATTTTTTTGTTTCATTCGTAAACAACAAATTGAAACATAGGGCACTCTAATCATTGAGCTATTACAGTTAGTTAACATTAGTATCGCAAATTACTATCATAGTATTAAATTTCTAATATGCTACCGAATATATCATCAGTTTTAAAAATTACTGACTAGGATAAAGTAAATAGAAAAGTTTGTATGTATATATAATAATATAAATGTTGATTTTAACTACTATTACTGCGTTAATTTTGAGAATAAGCAAAAAAGTATTGCATAATTATTTAAATAATGTGCTGAGTATAGATAAGTTGTTAGAAACTGTAATTTTTTAAATTTATTATGGTATCATAGGTATCTTTTAACTTCCTTTTAGAATTATATAATATTGTATATCTAATGAACTATGTTTTTTTTGTTACATATGAACAATGCAAAGAAATATTTCTTTGTGGATATATTTTATATCACATTGTGCTACTTTGGTGTCAATGCATTACCTAATTATATTATTATTATATTATTCATATGTATGTATGTATATATATAATCACTACTATTAATACGCTTAATACACATTGCATATTTGTATGTTTGTAAAGATATCTAATAAATATAAGTTGCATAATCGAACGATAGGAAAGAAATCCTCTACGAAGGTTAATTATTGTTATAGTATATATAATAATAAATATATATATATGTATATGTATTCTATTATTTTCCAATAAAGGATTATATTAGTGCCATTTGTTTTTACAATTGTCCTTTTACTAGGAGCTGGTATACGAATATCTTCTGGTTTTCTTGTTGGAAGTATTTTTAATTAAATTAATTACCTATTCAAAATAGAGAAAAGCAGACAGTGGTAGATGAATAAATGAATAAAATAGGAGACTCACCCCATTTATCACTAACACAATTTTACTGAGCGGACACGTGTTTTGTCGCGTTGATAATGCTCAATTTGAAGTGGGAGAAACACGTGTACTTTCAGTAAAATTGTGTTAAGTGGTAATTGGGGTGAGTCTCCTATTTTTATTTATTTGATTACCTATTACTAAAAAACATCCCGTTTTCGCGGAAATTGGTTTCAGTTACAGTATTTTTTAGGAAAGTTCATGCTTTTCAACAAGATTTTTTTTATGCAGTCTATCAAAATATCTATTTCACGCTGTGTAACGACTAAACTTTCTTACCTGCCACCTTCTTCAAAGACCATGGAATTTCCCAATAATTGTTAAAGGTTTTTTGAGAATCTAAACATAAAAACGTGTTAAATAAAAAAAGACTCACCCTAATTACCACTAACTAAATTTAATATGAGCGGACACATGTTTCGCCCACTTCACACGCGAGACTAGCGTTGATAATGCCCACGTGTGAAGTGGGCGAAACACGTGTCCGCTCATATTAAATTTAGTTAGTGGTAATTAGGGTGAGTCTTTCTTTATTTAATTATTCTTTTACCACACTCTCCTATTTTCTTTTTTATAAAAACGTATAAACATTTGTGTCTATCCACATAATATTGATGGATTTGGCAATCGTGAAGTTGTTATGATGTCAAACTTCTGAAACTTGCTTTTTCGTACCCTTAATATAACGTTTATAAGTACATATACATATATATATATATATACAAATATAGGATCGTAGAGTATGTAGTAAATAACTTTTATAAGTAATTGGTTCTTCGAATACAACATAAAAATCGCATATTCTTACATAAGGAGCTTCCACGACTTTTTTTGGTCCACTTATTTAGGTCCTCTGTTAACGCCATTTGGTGTTCTAAAACAGAATTGTTAATGCTTTATAACTTTTATATTATTTTTGGTCATATCAGAATATAAAAAGTTTTTTTATTATCAATAATTGATCGACTTGACCCTTACTTAATGAAAATCAATAGTAAAAAAATAGGATAACGACTTAAATATTTTCACTAAAACTTTTTAGTTATTCTTCATCCACTGCTCTTTAAATATAGGTATTTAAGGATCGATATAGATCAGGACTCATTATCTGATGAAGCCAATGTTTGGCGAATAAAAAGTTTTGGTCAAAATCTTTGTCATTTTGATGTAATAGAAATAACTGTGATAATAAAGTAAACATGTATCTACTTATGCAGAAATTTACAAAATTGGTTGAGAGTTGAAGAATTCGAACAATTTCACGCTGAGCGACCGCAAAAAAGAGAAATTTGTAACACCCTTAAATCTAGAGTACGAAACATAGACGAAGTTTATGCAACATAGTTACGCTTTTCAGTTTATTTAAAAATCCATTATACGATTCTTTAAACCCGGAAAAACATTAAACTCATCAAATAAAAAAGTAGTAAAAGCTACCGTTAGAATACTTTGTTTTTAAACTGTTTTGCTTATAAATGTTTAACTTAAAACGCGAAAATTTTCATTCCGTTGTCACTGAGATGTTATGTTTGCGTTAAGATACCCCAGAGAATTACTCTTGGGAGTCCAAGTTTTTACATACCCAAATTAGTTTCCTGTTTTGGAAGAAATTCTTGCATTTCAGTTAGCAGTTCAACAATTTCTTCAGAGTCTTTTGCAATACTGCATAGTTCCTCTTGGTTAAAATCAGGAGTAATTTGCTTGCATAATAAAATTTGACTAATGACGTTTCCCAAATTAGAAGGTCCAGCCCGGTTTTCTAAAAATTTTTTATAAGACATAACGATTAGGTCTTTTGTTTAAATTTGGAAAATCGTGAACAGTAAAATTTAGTCGGTTAATATTTCATTTGTATATTAATATATAAATGCATTCTTGTATGGAAACAGATATAACATAGTTAATTATGCTTTTCAATGTTTTAATCTTTATTGAATGGAACTGTTTGCACAATATCTGGCGTGTTTGCTGAACCATATTTGCCTCTGTCCTATTCGAGAGAAAAATTGTTTTCTGTAATGATAATCGAAGGTTTCCCGCAACATACATAATACAATTTTCAATTTTGAACATATTGATTGTTGAGGACAAATGCTATTCATATTCTACACGACACAAAACCACATTTTCTAAAATAACGTCAATTTTACCTTAAAGTGAAATTTTTTATTCTAATTCATACCTTATATTAAATTAGTACTTTTACTTGATTAAATTTTGTAGTTTTATTCCAGTCATTTTTTTAATTGTTTGAAACTATTAAGCATATTTGTGGAAATCACATATTTATAAGCCGATTGTGCTAACTTTCTACAGTAACGGCAGTTTAACATGTCATCGTTCAGATATTCTTGAAATAAATTAAAACAAAAGTAATATTTTTACCAGTTTTATTTTGTCAACACTCGACAATTATCTCCACTATTCGCAGAAGTTTATATAGACAAAATTGTAAATAGTAAAAAACAAATAATAATCTCAAAATTTTTAAATGATAATAGTTGGGAAGTAATAAAAAATAATCATAAATATTGTTCTTTAAACTGCATTGATAATGTATCATTTAAATTAAAAAACAGGATTAAATAAAAAGAGAAAAGTAGAATTTACCAACTGTTTACTTACTCCTGTAATGCCTATATAGGATAGAGTGGGAGAGCAATAAAAACTAGGATAAAAGAACATATCTATAGCATTAATAAAAAAAGATAAAAGAAGTGGTTTTTTAGATCACTGTACATTATTATATATTGAAAATGTAAAATAATTTCACACCAACGTCAGTAAAGGAAAAATGTTATCATTATCAGAAAACGTAGAAATTAAATTTGGTAAATAATCAAACCAAACTAGATTCTATAAACAACCCACTCATAATATGAAAATAAAATTTGACCATTGTAAACTTTAGTATTAGTTTGTACTCTTCATAATAGTAGCAACCTACCGAAACAATATTGTCGAGTGGTGACGAAATAAAACTGGTGAAAACATTACATTTGTTTTAATTTATTTGAAGCTATTAACATGTTTCACAATAAATACACCAAAGACAGTTTATCGTTCAGATATTTGTTATTTTCGGCTTAGGTTAGGTTAGGTTAGATTAAGTTAGGTTAGGTTAGGTTAGGTGCCATATTAAAGCACGAGAATTATATTTACGTGAAATTTTTGTATCTAGATATTTTGAGAAAAGAAACATTCTATTCAAAATCCTTATCAGACCCATGTAGTAAAATACGATAACGCCCTTTTTAGTTTACCTACCGTAGTAACCTGACATATCCATGGGTACAACTTGAACAAGTCTATGGCACTTGGTGAGTTCACGAAGAAGTAGTTGAGACATGAAAAATAACAATACATGGTGGGAATTATAGACTGGGATACCTTCTGCGACAGCGCTGTAAAATAATGTTTTTTTGCTGTTAAAAAATTTTGGTTGGAAAAGTTCTTGACAGAATTTAAATTATATAACTTTATCTCGCAGTTTAAATATCATCTTTTACCTGCGCAATTGTGGCAAAATGAGTTGAGCTATAAATTTACATCCCTCTACGCAGTTTCTTCTTAGTCTTCGAATTTTTTCTCGTAATTCTGAGCAATCTCGGTCTTGGCCTATGTGGATTAGTAAATCTCGAAGAGAAGCAACTTGCCCATTAAGTTCTAATATTAGCTATAAATATAAAAAGGAAAAGCAAAACAGTAAAAACTTATCCTTGTAATTTAGCGATGTTAAATATTATAAAAAACTAAGTGGAAGGTTAGCATGTTTAAAATATTAATAAATGTATATTCAAATAGGGTTGCATTACTTATAAAATTATGCAAATGGTCTTTAATATCGTGCATATTGCAGTATGTAATTTAGTAATTGATTTTCTTGTGTAAAAGAAGACTTCCGCGGCCATAGTTATTAGACGAATTATCTTCTCTTACAAAATCAATCGCAAATGAAAATTAGAAAATTTTAATTCGATCTGATTACCTTATATAAAAATATGAAACTTAATTTCGGTTATCCACCTATCACCTTCTACAACTTAATTATATACTTAATCGACTTTAAACATGGAATAAAGACATTTGTATAGACAAAACATAATTGTTATAATACAAAAATAAAGGTTGTTCCGACTTTTCAAAAAGTGTGCAATTTATATCCCTAATTGGATTTCTCATCTTGGAGCTTCCTTCCTACGTTCATTTTCTTTATTTACAATTTGCTACTTCTCAAGATATTTTTATTTTTGAAGTGTGTTCTTCAAGTACATTTTAGATGACTTGTTCACATTTATTAGAGATGGAAATAGACAAGAGCTTGTCAGCAAAAAAGTTTTACGTTAAGTAGTAATTTTTAAATATTAATAAAAAAATAAAAGCATATAGTTTCGTACCATTTTTGTTGATAAAAGTACAATTCTGCTCGTTTATTGTGTTTTAGAAATAAAATTAATAAGTAAACCCTGTTACATAACACTTTAAATTATGTTAAATACACTTGTTTGCATTGTTTGACAAAATTAAAATACAAATGCTATGACACGAATATTAAAAACGTTGTAAATTGTAATTTACGTGCATTATACATCTGTGTACGTAGTTTGTCCAAATATTTGCTTTTTGTAGGAATTGCATGTACAGACAACATTCTCATTCATTTTGCTTTTTTGGTTTGTTGATTTACATTTGTACAAACATTCAGGGATAATTAAACTCTATTCAATCGATAGTTATTATTGTATGGACAGGGCGTAATAAATAATTAATACTATGGAATAATGATTGAAAACTAGATAATTTTGAACTAATACTCATAATGTTTTTTATAATCGTGATTATTCCTGTTTTGATGGATAGTGGATAGAAAGAGAATTGATTATCCAAAAGTCTGTTTTTAAAGATGAAGTAAAAATGCTTTTGTGTTTTCGACGGTTAAATATAATGGAAAACTTTTCTCCGAGAGTTTTCTACTTATTTCGTTTTGCTAACATTTCGAGATTCTTTGTATAATAGTCAATTAAGCGAACGAAGCACTTTGATAAATTAAATCATTCTACGTATATTCTGCGGTCTTTCTCACTAATTAGAATGTTTTAAGTTTTCATCCATTGAACGCAATAGTTTTTATTAAATTAACATATTCTGTCTATTCGTAAAACTGTTTATATCTTTTTCTGCTTACTGTCACTATTATCGAATTGAAAAAAATATCAAAGGGCTGTTTTATGAAACTGTTACGTATTTTTGTTCGTTTAAGTGAAAAAAAAATTCAATTATCTTTCATTACATGTAAATATTTATAGTTTGTTCCTTTTCCACAAAATTACACCCATTTTTTTAATTACTTTCTCATTTAGAATCATAAATTCAGGATAGAATTTCGTAGTGCATTGTAAACAATAATTATATTTGTAAAATACAGGGTGTTTGAATTATCTTGATAAAGGACGTAATGTAAGAGATAAGTATAAAATAACAAAAAAGAAATAAAATTTATGAATCTGTTACAATTTGATTATGTGATAGCAATTTTTGCATGTTGAGATGAACACCCTGTATATTTGTTGAAATAGTTCATATTGTGAAAAACAACTATTTGTCTATAATACAACTACTTGACTACTTTTGAACTGAAGTTATTTGGTTTGCTAATTATCAAACTTTGGATTAGTGAACTATGAATTTTTAATAAAAATTTTCAAGCAAACTATACTGATTAAAATGATTAAATGCAAGCTCTAGCTAAATAACAATAGAACAAGGGATAAAAAAAATGTATATACGTACGAATGCATTTTATATTATGCTAATTAAATGCATATATCTATATATATATATATGTGAGTATATGTATTATATATGTGGGGGCGTATGAAATATTTACAAAAAAGGGATTTAGACTAATCATGCAAGGGTAGTAAAAACCCACCGCAGTTAATGATTCTGGATCATTTTGTTGTAATGTTGCTGACATTGTGGTAGGTAAAATATAACCCACCAACGAAAGGGCGTATGCAATATGATTTCATGGCAGCTTCGAGATCGACTCACGGCGCACTAGGATATAGCGCTACTGATCTACTACCACCACCGAATACGGCAACGTGCGTCGCGAGTTGCGATTTTCCCGAACCACCACCACACTCACTACCACCACCACCACTACACTCACATTTCAATACCTCTTTTCTTCCTACAAACCCCTAATACCATTTCCCTTATTTATCTTCGGGCATTGTCAAACAAAATCCCTTTTTTGTACCTGTCTAATAGAACTATACACAGTGGATATTACTCATCAAAAAATAGAGATTGAAGCCTTTCAACAACTTTATTAACTATATTTTATACAAGAAAATGAAATGAAAATCTGTTACTTAACTTTCAAAAGTCTACAACTAAAACTGAGGCTTTTAAATGTATTTATTCCGTGGTTTTTTAACAGTTTATAAGACGTTTTATGTAGTTTTTATTACCTTATTTTTTATTTCGTTCATCGGGACCTATTCTTCCTGCGTGCGTCTGTAAACGCCCCATATTTATGTAGGTCCATATCCTTTAGCCTTTCTTTATTGATATTTAAGAAACAAAGTACATGAATATTAAAGGATAGCACCACAAGGAAACGAAACTGTAATTTATACCTTTTAAAATCCTTGAACGTCGCGTATAATGTAATATATTCTACTCCGCCACCGTTCATATCTAGGGGGTGAAATTTTGAAATATGACTACAGTTACTTTTTTTACGAGACTACATATGTTTCCATGTACGTGGCACAGCTTGAAAAAATTGCATATGCGCATATGATTAGGAGAAAATACAAGAATATATTATTTCTTGTTTTTCTTTGACCTACTGATATCGCAAAACCAATGATACGAGGCATGTTTTTTAAGTAAGTACCGTTTTGACATTATGCTGCCGCAGCGCTGCGGTCATCGTTCTGCGCATGCGCACTGAGTACCCACATCTCTCACCTACGCACTGATGCCATTACAGTCTGATTCGCCCTTGTTTACGTTGTTTACTGAGTGTTTACCTCCGATAATCGTAGTGTGTCCCGCCGACTGTGAAGTCCGGGCTGTTATACGATTCCTTAGTGCTAAAGGACTAAAACCGATTGATATTCATCGTGAGATCTGTGCAGTTTACGGATGAGAGGATTTAATGATGGCTGCATAAATGTACATGACAATGCCCGTCCGCATGTGGCTAATCGAACCAAGGATCTCATCACATCTTTTCACTGGGAAACTCTAGATCATCCTCCGTATAGCCCTGATCTGGCGCCCAGTGACTACCATTTGTTTCTGCACTTGAAGAAACATTTGGGCGGTCAGCGTCTTCAAACAGTTGTGATGCAGTGGTTAATAGTAAACATGTCAGGCGGCAGAGTTCTATGAGAAGGGTATTCAAAACTGGTCAAACGAAATTATGTAGAAAAATAGATTAAGGTACAGGCTTTCATGTAAAAATAAAATTATTAAGATATTTTTGCACGTTTTTTATTAATTTCAAAACGGTACTTATTTAAAAAACATGCCTCGTATTTAAGGATGCAGTTCGACATATAAAATACGTTTTCATATTTCTTCCTATTTCATACAATTTAAGAGTTGATTGTTACACTAGCTCTTAGATGTGTATAAAACAATTTATTTGTGTTTATTTATTATCTGGACTGACCAGTTAATATGTTTCATTCTTTCGTCTAGGATCGTTCTGACTTTTTAAAGATGAATGAAAGTTTTTGATTAAAAGAAAAATAGTCTAGCTGCTATTGTTTTTTTAAGACTTTTGTTTTTAATGATTAATTCTATAATGGTAGCGTTATCTAGTGCCATTTTGACTATATTGTGTGCCTTATAAATTTAATTTTCGTAGAAACATGCGTAAACTTTTGGATTTGATATCATCCCTCTAGCGTTAGGTGGCGCAACGGCGTTATAAATGCCGATTTTGTTTTACGAATCGAATGGTGGACCAAAATTTCTTTCGTATTACATAATTTACTATTGAGCCATATTGAAGAATACAAAAAAGATATAAGATGTTTTTATTAAATAGTTCTTAATTAATTATTTAATATATAGCGATAACAAAAAGAGGGTTGGAATGTAATTGCGATGTTTTTCACAATTAACTTTTATAGTTAATGTCCAGTGTTAGTTGAGGCCCAGAAGCACCTAAACAAAACCGAACAAACCAGTACCCCGTTTGATATTATTAATTAAACAAATATTGCCATCTACTAATTAAAATTTACTGCTGCGAAATTACGCGATTTATGTAATTTCATTAAATTGGTTAACGCTTCTAGAATGACGAGATTTTCAAAATAATTATACAACATTATTATTAACGACCGTATCAACAGGATTAGTAATTATTCATTATAAAGGAAAATGCTCAGTTTTTACCTAATGAAAATGTATTTGTGTAATTATTATCAGTTATATATTTATAAATATATGTGTATATTCTATTGTGTAACTTTGTCGCTTAAAAATAACAAAAGTCCGATTAAACAAGCTGTTCATTTCTTAACAAGAGTTCGCGGCTTTTGAATTTAAAAAAGGTATTTTTAAAGACAATTAAAATATAAAAGAGGTCATTAAAAGTTTGCTTTAATCAAATTTCTGCTTGAATGAAAATTAATTTGAACGACCCTCTTTGAAACATACACCGTTTTATAACAAAGAACAAATATGTAAACAAACACTAAAGATTAAAGCACTATAATGATCTTTGGAAATGAAAATATTTTGATTTTGTTTTATTAAACTGGTCTAAAGTAAAAAAGGAAAATTAAATATTAATATTAAGCATGTAATTGTAATCATTTACAAATACGTATGGTATCAAGGTACTTGACAATTTTCGCATCATCCGTTACATACTTAAATAAGATTCAATTAAATCCATTAGAAATTTACTTCATAAGTATTATTTTTAAAACTGTAAACTTTGGCGATGCTATAAGAACATAAGCTTTCACGGCCGGAATTCATAGTAGAATGTTGATTCGGGCTTGTAGGCCGTGGTCGATGTGAACGGTTTCGTCCAGACGTTTCGTCGGCAACTGCGGCTGACATCTTCAGTGGGTGCTGTGTTGACTACGTCTCGGCAGAGACTGACGATGCTGTTGAAGGGAGTAAATAGCTCAAACCCTGACGCCAAAATACGACACTAACTAAATATCGAAAGTTTTTATCTTCTTCAGGGATTGAAGAATGAATTAAATATCCCCAAAACTGTATTATCATCAAATCCTTAATTATTTGCGAACATCAATTTAGTCTAGGTCTTTCTCTACCTCTCTTTACTCCTGTTTCTGCTTCTATTATGTCTCTCTCTTTTCCTTATTGATTTCTGTAGCGCTCTTTGTTTCATTGTTGAAATTTTTTTAAAGAAATAAAATTCGTTTATAGATGTTTTGTAGGAAAATATAGTGTTTAACGGGTATTTTTTTAGACAATATGGGGTGGAATTGACGGTAGGACATTGTTCGTAAAACATAACACAGTAAGCAATGCCAGCGGCCCTATAAATGTCCTTTGGGGTGCAAGACCATTAATTTTCATTTCAATCGCTTGTTAATTGAAATTTCACGCTAAACGATTATTACGGTAAAAAATTTGAGCGACAAACGGTGTACCTCTATATTTGATTAAACGATTAATATTCCCCATAATCATCATGTACATAGGAGTATAATAACATACCACTAAAGCTTATACTAGACTCATAAATTCCGGGAAAGTTCCAATATTTCACAATATTATTTTCTTTTTATAAAAATGTCCTTCCTTGATTTGGTTCATCAGTTAATCCTTTGGTTAATATTTATGAGGATGTATTAAAGTGTTCTGATTAAACCTAATGCTAAAACTTTCCTTTCCACGGACACACACTTAGTAAAAAGAAAATTCTGTCGAAGCAGCTACAATTGCACGAGATTTATTGTGATGAAATCTTGAACAAAATTAAACTTCTAGGTCGTTTCCACTGTCGTTACTTCTCTTCTCTTCCTATCAAAGGTCAGAATTACGTTCATCCCTTCTTGTCTTCCGTTAAAGATATGTGAAGGGGCTGTGCATCGAATTAGTAATTGTATTATATTTTTCTTTTTTGTTCTATTCCTTTGTAATATCTAATGTTAAAAAACGATTTGGTTTTTGTTCTATTCCCTTGTAATATGCACTCTCGTGAAAATGTTAAAAAACGATTTGGAAAACTTTAAAAACTTTTTCAATTGATATTAGTAAACAGTGTTAAAAGTTGTTAAGTATCGATCAGATTTTAAAAAGTCGAAAGTTCGGACGGTACAGGAATGAGATTTCATTTCAAGCAGGAACTGCAATCGTCTGAAACTAACTGTCTAGACGACAAGTGGGACAAAGCAAATAAAAATGTTCGAAGAGCACCTACATCTATTCTAGAAAACTGAAGTCTTTAAAATTTATCGTTTATTACGGAAATAATCTAGCTGAAAAACTATTATTGTGTTTAGTACAATTTTATTAGCTTTTTAATTTTAGTAGAACTAATTGGTTTTAATCTATATACTGTCCGTTTGACCATAAAACGTAGTCTTATTAGAGATAGTATAAATTTTTGTTACTTTGAAACGCTTTCCTGAAATGTCTTTGGCTCAGTTACTTAAAAAATTGTCAAACTGCAAACCTATTCCTAGTTCCTGCATAAAGACTACGTAACTGCTTATATACCTATCTGGAGCTACCACTGATTATTTTAAGGCGGTGGGTATGAAAGTGTTAGAACATGCTTCCTACAGCGAAAAAAAATACTGTTGAAACCAAGGGTTGGCTTGATAAACCTTGGCTTGATGCACCGAGGACGATGCACGCAGTGGAGCAGTGGACGCCCCAAAGATGCTGTTACCGACGAAAACATAAAAAAAGTTCACAAAATAATTTTTGATAACCGTAAAGTGAAGTTGATTGATATAGCTGAGATCCGATCCTAAAGATATCAAAGGAACGTGTTGGTCATGGTCATATCGTGAATGAATATTTGGATATGCGAAAGCTCTGTACTAAGTGGGTGCCGCGCGAGCTCACAATCGACAATCGACCAAAAACAACAACGGATCGATGATTCTAAGCAGTGTTTGGAGTTGTTCAATGATAATAAATCCAAATTTTTGCGTTTGCGTCGATATGTGACGATGGATGAAATATGGCTACATCATTTCACACTGGAGTCCAATCGACAGTCAGTGGAGTCGAGTGGACTGCACGTGATGAACTTTGATGACTCCAAAGCGTGGAAAGACGCAAAAGTCGGCTGGGAAGGTTATGGCATCAGTATTCTGGGATGCTTATGGTATTATATTCATTAACTATCGACTATCTTAAAAAGGGGAAAACCATAAACAGCAACTATTACGTAGCGTTATTGGAGCGTTTAAAAGACAAAATCGCGGAAAAGCGGCCTCATTTAAAGAAAAGAAAGTGCTGTTTCATCAAGACAATGCACCATGTCACAGATCAATGAAATCGATGGCAAAATTCCATGAATTGGGCTTCGAATTACTTTCGCATCCACCGTACTCTTCAGATCTGGCCCCCAGCCACTTTTTTCTGTTCTCAGATCTTAAGAGGATGCTCGCTGGACAGAAATTTTGCGCCAATGAAGAGGTAATCGTAATCGCCGAAACTGAAGCCTATTTTGATGCTAAAGACAAATCGTATTATAAAAATGGTATCGAAAAATTGTATGACCGCTCTAATCGTTGCATCGCCTCCGTAGGGAACTATATTGAATAATAAAATCAAATTCTATCAAAAAAAATATTTTTTTCTATGCTAGCTACGAACTTTTCAGCCCGTCTGTTATTTGTGAGTGCTGTTAAATTAAAGGTATATGTATATGTAAATATGTCTATGTGTGTCGAAAACTTACCGTGGCACTGTCTACGTGACCAAAAGTACAGGGATGTCTTGAGTAAAATCATTGAGTGAAATTCGCCTATAACGAAACATCGGGAACTTTTAGTATTTAGCTACATATCTAATATAAAGTTTAGACAATTAATGCTGCAGGGGGTGCATTTATTGTGAAATATATTTGAATAATGAATTATAAATAAAAAATTATTCTGTATCATGTGATAATGGTGGCGTGATTGAAACATGTTTGGAGTTTTTTATAATATTTGGTAAAACTACACTTAGTGTATAATTGTAGGACGATCTTTAAGAGAAAATGGAGGTGATGCTGTATATTGAAACAATAGCAGAATGTAATAATGAATCGATTAATAAATAAATGGAATATTTGTGTCGGCTTTTTTTGCAATCGAGAGCGGTAGGTATCATTCTTTCAAATCAAGTTGGTTTATTATGTAGTTTACGGGTTTCATTGAAAATGATTCAAGTCATTTCTATTGAAAACATTTTTGACGAATCAATATATTCTAATTATAATTGCTTTATTGACCGTATATTGAATAGATAAGCTGAACACGGTTTTCAGATCAGGTAGTGTATGGAAACAAAGCAATTTTCTAATAACCGAATGAATGGATGGAGGCAAAGTGACGTTTGAACGCTAATTTATATTAATGGCTTGTCTAAAGTCCAGTGCAGTTGCGGGGTAAGGGTTAAGCTTAACCGAGGGATGATGGTGTTCTGTTTATATCCTAATTCTTTTTAGGGTTTCTGTCTGCGGGAGGGTATGATGATCATGCTGCACATTAATTCGGCCACAGGTCCAAACTGCAATCCAGATATTTATTTATTAACCTAATTTCAGCCATCATTATATTCAGTTAATACCAACAATAATATTTGTAGAAGTTCTCAAATATCGTGTTATTATATTATTCATGTAAGGATTTTATTTTATGAAACGATTTTTGAGACAAATAATTTTCGTGATTAAATTGATTACCGGGGCCAGTTAATGTGCGCCCGTTACACTATATTATAATTAGTGCGATCAAGACTAAGTATTTGATCCCGATAACGATAACATATGACAATTTCCTTTAGCATTATTTTTATTTTAAGGGAACTAAATTATGCTTTAACAAAGAGAAAATTCATAATACAGTGAAAAAACATTAAAAATGACCAATAGGCTTTTCTATTAGGGAAAATAATTGCTTTTTTTACTGAATTTAAATATAAAATGATTGTGAAGCATATTTTCGTGTAGTATTTCAGAATTTTCATAATAATTTACAAATACATAATATATTATATAAATAATATTACATAATACATCATTAATTCCATTTTAAACTGGATGGGTTATTTCTTAAGAAAATAGATGATAAGACATGCAAAAGTTGATCAGGTTCAGAGCAAAGGAATCGTTTAGTCACGTATAATGTTAGTTTACACAGTTAGTTAGATCTGGAACAGGATAAGTAATGGTGGAACCGAAAATGGATCCTGCCAATGAATATTTTAAAATTAAAAATCCGTTTTACTAAAGGTCCTTCTTTTTCCCTTACGGTGTTACCTTATTAATTCGGTATTTATCAAAGAAAAATCTTTTAAATTTATTCTAGTCTATTTTGTGTTTATTGTAGTTCTATACAGACTGTACTAGCTGATGGTAAATAGTAGGGACGTATATACGATACTTGATTTTGTATTCTATTTTACGCTATGGAATTTTATAATAAAATGATGTTTTAGAAATTAATGGTATTTTCCCTTTCAATTGTAAAAGCTGTTACATGTTGAAACGTCTATATGACGAAGAAATAATAAAAATACTCACGTTTCAAGAAATATAACTTCTTCAGGTAAAGATTATACAATTTTTGTTGATACAAACATTTAAATACTAGAATTTACTGCTACGGGAGAGGAGGTATCGTTAGGTTAGGTTAGGTTAGATTTACTAGGCGTGAGTTCTTAATATCTAATTGGTCGAATCCTGTTTTAGTTATTGTAATTGTTTATTTCTAAACGTTCAAGTAGATCGAGTTTATTTTAAATATGTAGAATTCTATAATGTAACTTAAAATCATGTTGAGTTTCATTAAGGTGTGTTACATACCTGAATCTGATTTTGTATTAAAAAAAACTCTGATAATGATCCAGAATCCGTATTTGACCAATGTAAACTTTTTTTCTAGTTATTAGAGTTTAATAGGTAAACACCAGAGTTAAAACGTTTAGGCGTTTTACATTTATTATTTAAAATAAATTTACTTGAACTGTTATTTGTACTGTACGATACATAGTTATTATTAACATGTTAAATTTGCTTCCCTAATTTTACAGACATATTCCCTAAATAAGTAAAACAATTGAAATTCTTAGGTTTAAGTTTTACCATTAGATAAATACAGTTTATGGTTTTATTTTTTAACTTTTTGTTTAATAAATTATTACTAATCTTACATTAGTAGCCGTTGTTTTTAGTAATAGTACAGATTCTATCTAGCTGCAAATTACATTGGTCTATTTTTAAAAGCACATTAATTAGTCCGTGTAAATATGAATCGAAAGCCGCGAGTTGGCTAGGAATATAATGCAATGACGAATCTTCACCTGAAGATGTTAAGGTTTAGCGAAACAAATTGTAGTAAATGTTAACTATATATTTATTGAAACTTGAGTATTTATATATATATATTTGGAAGATGGGTCATGTCATTATTTTCAATTGTGGAAGGCGTTACATGTTAAACCTTATAAATGATGAAAAAATAATATAAAATACTCAACATTGAAGAATTTTTAATTATCTTTTTATTATATATAAGTTTCAACATGTAATGGCTTCCACAATTGAAAGTTTATCTAAAGCCTGTGATGTTAATAAGTCAAGTGGTTTTTCAAACTTAATAGTAATATATGGTAATAGTTTTACGGTTTTGAATAGTTTGAAGTTGTTGTGTATTTATTGCGGTGCGGTACTCTTTGTTTGCGAATCAAATTTGGACTTTTTGGATACTGTGTTATTTGCTGAATATATATTAAAATGCGGGGCCCAATGTTGCCCTTCGTAAATATGCCAATGCGATTTATCCACTTAATTTATATGATACTTAGTTAGGATGCATATAAAAAGGTGCCGAAACAATTTTTGGTAAAATAGTTGATTGATGGTGTAGCGATAGAAATTCTGGCATTTTCAGACAAGTGTAGTATACCCGGGCTACGTCATGACGTTTATTAGGAGACGAGACAGTCCAATTTCCGGCCCAATCAGTACATGAAGTTAACTTATCTTGGAAAATGCCGTTGCTGATCAATTCAGCAAAAAGGAAAGTTCGGGACTTTTTTCCGTTTTTATTTTTTGACAAGCATCGCACTTGACAGCTTAATTATGGTACCCTTCTTTCAAATATTTATTTACCATTACATTTCCATTTTTAGAAAATAAAACTTACAAAACGTAGGTGTTTTTGTGGGCTTAATACGGCCAAATCTTTATAATAATAATTTTTAATTTATTTACACCCGATTATTGAGTGTTTCATAATGTTACCTTTTTGATAATTCAAAAAAATAGCATAGAAATAAAACCAGTCAAATGCAGGTATGGCCTTATAAAGTACGAGGGTAAATCAAATATAAACGGTAATTTTGTAAAACAAATTTATTGATTAATGGTACACACAAACTAAACATTTAACGTTTTTAATGTAGTCACCTCCGTACTCTACACACTATTGCCACCTATTTAAAAGCTTGAATATTCCTTCTTCATAAAAAGTTCGAGGGCGAGTTGCCAGCCAATTGCGCACATACTCCTCTATTTCTTCATTGCTTTCAAATCTTTTACCTCCAAGTAATTCTTTCAAGGGCGCGAACAAAAAATTATCAGAGGGTGACAAGTCAGTGCTATAAGGAGGATGCTCGAGGGTTTCCCAGTCCATTTCTTCCAATTTATTTCTTGTCAAAACTTCGGTGTGTGGCAGGCATGTGGCGTTGTTATGAAGGAGGATGACGTCTCGAATGATCATACCCCGTCGTTTGTTTCGATACGCGATTTTTGTCGACTGCGACTGTAACAACTCAGAATAGTAAACCGCATTCACTGTTCGTTGATCGTGATGAAAATCAATGAGTAAAAGTCCCCTTGAGTTAAAGAAAACAGTTGCAAGCACTTTTTCTGCTGAGAGACGGGTTTTGGTTTTGTCTTTGACAGGGCAGCCTTCATTCTTTCTTCGCCACTCCTTACTCGTCATTTTTGATTCGGGAGTGTAGTGGTGGACTCACGTCTGATCACAAGTGACGATACGCCATACGCCTCAAAAAAACCTCCCCTTCTTGTCGAAATCGATTCAAAAGTCTTTTACGATCTCCGACCTGTGACCTCTGACCTGTTTTTGATTTTCGGTCAGCAATCTTGGAACCCAGCGAGCACTATTTTTTTTAAAGCCAAGTTCATCAGTGATGATGCATTGAACACTATGAACACCATAGCTGATACCCACTTCTGATGAGATTTGTTTAATAGCTAACCGGCTGATGGTGATCACCTTTAACAAGGTCTCGAACAGCACGGATGTTGTCATTTGTAAGACTTGTTCTTGGGCGTCGATCATGATATGATCATTTCATTTTCGACATGTTCTTGCCCATCCCTGAATTCTCTGTTCTCTGACCCACGTATACACTCGACTCTGAGACAGTGTAGCATCCTCAAACCGTGCCTTCAAACGAATGAAAATTTCCGATGGTTTAACGCCTTCATTGGTTAAAAAATTTATGATGATGCGTTGTGCAACAGATGAAGTAGAAGGTACATTGCGCTCAGTCATGGCTGTACTGCGGACAGAACCGAGCGCAGCTGCTACCTAAGCCCGTTTACCCTCCTCATAAACCATACAACACTCGAGCATCGATCGAATCCTCTAGATCGAAATTACGTGCCAAGCTAAATAGTAAAATTACCGTTTATATTTGATTTACCCTCGTATATTATTGAATTGAAAGATAGTCCTGCACCCTGTACGTCTGCTTACCTAATACTTGAATGTCATCCTAGGCGTAAATATATTTTTTAATTTTAAGTCTATCGTGTACGAATTGCACAGTGTAAATTGTTAATGTATTATTGGTTCTGTTAAAAAGAAAAGGCATATGTAAGCTTTCTTAAATACTACGGATGTAATTCTTCAAAAAATTGTTCTTTTGGTGTACGACATCGTTTGCTTTTGTTGAAATCGTTTATTTTCTTTGTTCAAAATATATTGTGAAAGTTCTCCCTTGTAATTTCACTGTTTATTTTAAAACGGTTTTGTTTCTAAATAGACATTACAATCCCAGTAGCATCTGCAGCGCTGTTTATTTATTCACCAAGTTCAAATCGCTTTGAAATAATATTCCATGGGCATAATTTGATGAATGCTTAACTTTTACATTATTTTATTAGGATGTTGTACCCCGTTTTTCTTTTTCTTATTTTACCATCATGTTGTTTCATATCATCACCGAAAAGTTTACCAATAATATTACCATTGATATTATGTTTTGTCCTTTTCAGCGTGCTCACACGTTCGTTGTGTAACATATAATGACATTTCGCGACATTCTTCTTAAATAATGGAAAAGATCTCGTTTTCTGGAAAATAGAATCTGACAAGGCCAAAGCAAGACGAGTGAAGTTTGAAAGGAGCTGACGGATTATTTGGTATTGCGCCCTCGAAATTGCTTTGTGTTTTCTATCATACACATGTAATACAACTTCGTCGCCAAATATACCGAGTGATAAAAGTACAATAGATTGATTAGATTAAGCAAATTCCATCATTCGCTTATTTAAAATATCTTTTTTGAAATAGAAATAAAAAAAAGGGAAATTGAAGCAAGTATAGCTGCCAGTGTGTTCCTTTTTTAATACCTATGTCTCTGACAACTAGTGCATTTGATTTGGAGAGTGAAGAAAATATAATGGATTATATTGGGATAGATTATAATTAAATACAAATAAAAACAATAATCTTAATTGAATTTCTAGTTGGAAATTTTTGAATCATCGTTTAAAATAAAATTAAACACATAAAAAGAAGACGCTTTTAAATAGTAGAATGATGATTCGGGCTTGTAGGCCGTGGTGGATGTGAACAGTTTCGTCCAGACGTTTCGTCGGCAACTGCGGTTGACAACTTCAGCGGGTGCTGTGTTGACTACGTGTGCCGAGACTTCGAGGTATAATCTTCGCACAAGTAGTTAATACAGCACCCACTGAAGATGTCAGCCGCAGTTGTCGACGAAACGTCTGGACGAAGCCGTTTACATTGACCACGGCCTACAAGCCTGAATCATCATTCTACTATGAATTCCGGCCGTGAAAGTTTATGTTCTTATAACGCTTTTAAATGTTTCAGTTTTTGTTTATTAAACACTCTACATATGTTATGTTTCGATCGACTAGGTCTTTTGCAAGAGTAATTCTTGTTTACTAAGGGGAATATGTAAAAGGTTAGTAAATTTGCTACAAGTAAAGGCAGGTAAAAATCTTTGAATTCGGATTTGTCGTTTGTAATGTTGCGTTTATTTTTGAATGTTTTTTTAATTTCGAATTGCTCTAAAATGTTTAGACGTTGCCTTAACTTTTTAGAAAAGCATTCAAAAAGAAACGCAACATTGTAAACGACAAATTAGAATTCAAAGATATCCCCGTTATTGACGAATATCTGAGAGCCATAAGCTAATTAATGGTTTTTTTCTTAATATCTGGATTTGTACCTGCCTATACTTGTAGAAAATATACTAACCTTTTACATCTTCCCCTTAGTAAATAAGAATTACTCTTGAAAAAGGATTAGTCGGTCGAAACATATGTAGAGTGTTTAATAAACAAAAACTGAATCATTTAAAAGCGTTTTCTTTTTATGTGTTTAATGTTATAAATAGAAACTTTTAATTTTCCTGAAAATTTCAAACGGAATACTTTAAAACTAAAAGTAAAATTTACATATAAGTAATGTGGTGTTATCTACAAAAACATAAAATTGTTTTGTTTGGACAATAGTAAGGTTTAAACAAATCATGGTCTACTACTTGTGTAACGTGTAGGCCATTCATTGTGAAATACAATAAATTTTCATTTCATCGTCTACCTTGATGTAAATAAAGGTTATTGAAATTTTGTAGCCGTCCGATTGTTTTCATTGTGTGTATAACCTGGAAACGATTGTATTTTGCAATTGCAAATTGCATATGTATCCAACGGACTCCACAAAATTATGCTTTTGACGTTTCTATTATTTTTGTTTTTATTAGAGAAAGTGTTAACTAATGCATTTAGTGAAATATAAAACTTTTTTATTGGGTGTTTCATTCTAACCAGCTACTCGTGCTGCTGGGCGGGCAGTCCCTCCGACCTACACTGTAGTGCAAAGCCGGAGGGTAGGGCTTAAGGCCCTCTTCAGACTCCTTCAGGAATCGTGGGAATGGGTGGGTGGTGTATGATGTGGTTAGGGAGATAAAGATGAGAAGGACGAAATGAAGACAGAATAGAAGTGAAAGATTATCTGTGGAAAATTACTGCCCCAGCATTTGCCTAATTGATCCAAGGAAACTATAGAAAAACTTGGATCAGAGCAGCCGGACCCAGGTTTGAACCGGTGACCTCCCGAATGCTAAGCAATGGTCAGTAAAAGATAAATAAAAATATATAGTTATCATTGAATAAGAAACGAAGTAAGTAATTTAAACTGTGGTAAATCTATTCATCATTTATCAAATTGAAATAAATATAAAAATCATATGAGAACCTAGGAATGTAGTAGGTAATCTATTGGTCTATCTATTTAGGTCAAACAGGTAGTAGTAGACCAATAGACATTAGAATTAACGAACATCTAAACAGCATTAAAAAACTTGATAAAAGCTGGTTGTTCAGACCATTGTATTACTTTAGGATACTGTTTGGATTTAGAAAGCAGGAAAGTGTTACATACAAATGTAAATAAAGGTAAAAATTATCATAATTAGAATCTCTTGAAATAACCAGATCAAATAAAAATAAAAATATGCTCTTGATTAGCGTTATGACGAAACTGCCAGATGTGTATTGTGATTTCAAACACATTGGTTCTTATAACCAAGATCATATTTTTGCTTTTGGTTAATATAGTTGAGAATAATAAAATAATTGGCGAAACTCTTCTAAGTGTTTATATTTATTTTACTTTGATAAAGCATGTCTTACAAAAAGTGCACCCTCAAATGTTTAAAAGTGTTTATGTTTATGATGTTTTAAATTATTTGAAATTAAAAATCTGCCATTTTTAAAAATTATTAATTATTAAAATTTATGTAACAGGAAGACGGTTACAAGTTTATAAAAGTTTGACAATATTTATTAATTATTGTTAAAATTGATTTATTAAAACTTTAGCTTCTTACTCCTCCGATTTTGTGATTTTCTTAATAATATTTACCGTATTTATTTTCTGTTAATTTGGAAATAACCTAAAATTAAAAAACTTAATGGTTGTCAACTCGAAGACACTACAAAGGTCTTTAACTTCATGGTTGTTTGGTGCATTTTATGGGCTTACGAGGTCACCCTTTTGGGCAGTCCTCTGAAAAACACGCACCTTTTGGCCTTTAGTAACAAATGTTTAAATATTAAACGAAATTTCATTATAATTACTGTTTTCATTTTATAATAATTGTACGTGTAAACATGTAATCGGTGGCCTTTTGTTAACTTTTAACAATGGCGAGTATTACGAGCAAATATGACGGAAATTAAAAGATCTGGGAATTGATTACAATTTTCCTGTTTATTTTTATTTATAAATTATTAAAAAACAAAATATTTTTAATTTGATTTCGATTTCGAACAAAGTAAGGTACAGTACTTAGAATAAAAGTGTGAAACCTAGAGGTTCAATTTTTGAGTTTAGGCAAGAAAAGCGGGTCGTTGTTGTTTGAACTTGTCGGAATGTTTTCATACTTTGGTTTAACAATTCTAATTACAATCTTACACGATCTAGGTCCTCCCATATTACTTCTTTATAAATTCCTATTGGTTTGTAGGAATAAGCTTGTGGTTTTTCATTGGTTAACCTAGACTCCAGGACTGAGTTACGCGCATGAGTTCCGCTTCGGCTGCTAGATGCCAAAACTCTTATCAGTATCCTTCGACCCTTAGAGTTCGACCATCCTGCAGCGCATTATTCTTACAAGCGCGCTAAATTACGCGATAACTTGTCAAAGACTCGTGGTCTCGCTTCCATCAAACATTGAAGACGCGTACAAATACTTTCGCGCCTTAAATTGTGAATAACATCACAAATTCATTTATTAAACATTAATTAGTTAATTTACTTAACGAATAATGTTTTTTATTAAATTAACTCGTAAAGACTTTTTTAATTTATCAGCTCTGTATGCAGTCATAACATTACTTATACCAGTTTTTTCAACAGCAGTTGTGTCTAATGGTAAGTTTTTCTTTGCTTTAATAAACACATTAGTAAACATTTAAAATAATCAGTGTAACAGTTGCTAAGTCGTGTTTAAATATTATGAGACAAAAGTATAGAATTAAAAATGAAATTAAAAAGATCTCGCTGATTAAATTTTTGTTAAACAAAAACACTTACTTTATAGTTATTTTGTAGTTAATTGTTTGTTACGTTGGCATACGGTATCTTACGAATTAGTTCACGGTTTTCCTTGCTCAGTCGTACTCTTCTGTATTTCTCTATAAAGCTGTGTTTATGAATGAAGTTGAATACATCTACAAGTAGTAAAGTGTTTCATTCATTAAAGTTTTAGTTCGCAAGAGCAGTAACTTACAATTAATTGGTGGTTGCTTGTATACTTTTATCAAAAGCTTTATAAGCTACGCCAAAGAAACTTCAACTGACGAAATAATTAATTAATAATAATAAAGATTTTGAGCAATTTGTAAAACGGAAATATAAATACCTAGTGAAAATGTTTTTGAAGGATAATATTTATACACTTTGTTAGTTTAAAACGGTAATTAGAACTTTTAGATTAAATGGAAGATTGCTCGTCTGTAGAACTTTAGAAGATAGTTGGTAATTTTACAATATAATGTAACAAGAGGGGCTGTAAAGTATAAAGTCAACGACGAAACTAAAACTGTGAGATAAAAATCAATTACACTCTCTTTCTATTCATGAAAAAAATGTTGCTGGGGCTCTTTCATTAATAAAGTGATAATTTAAATAATGACATGTTTATACATATAAAAATTAAAAAATAAATTTTAGTATCTATACTAAGTTGCTAAAAATGAAAATCGTTTGGAAATTTGGTTGAGAAAACATCTATTTTGTTTTTCTTGACTATATTATGTGTATATACAGGGTGTTCCAGGAAAGGCGTCAGACAAATTCAGGAAGGTGAAGGTCTATCTGGAACACTCCCAGTACCTATGGCAACCGATCTTTGATAATTTTATGGTTGTGTTTTTTTTTTAATAATTATTATTTGATTAGGGTGTTACCAATCAAAAAGTAAATAAATTTTTCTTTGGATAAAACAAGAAAATGATCACACCCTTAATGAAAATTGGGAAACATTTGCAGGTGATTTGATTTTATGGTGAAGTTAAAGATATCAATAACAAATGTAAAAACAATAACAATGTATTAATTAAATACCTTCTGTATAATTATCAGACCTAGAAACTTCTTCGGAGATAATACATTGCGAAGGAGAGAATTGTATTTTCGTTTATTCCAAGTTTTCGGACACTTTGTATAAGATAATGATATATATTCTAATGTGTACATGGTGTATATAAATAATGTTAATTCAGATTCAAGAGCAAAAGAAGAATTGACGACAATTTTTGCGGCAGAAAATTTCGTCATATTTAAAAGTTTAAAATCCTAGATAAGCTAAAAACTTTAGAAAGTTGGATCTGTTCCGAACTTTCACACAATAGGGGATCTTTTCGATACTGTGAGATCGTCCGATAAGAATAAATAACGCGCGCATTGGCTTTATCTCCTTTTCTCTTTTCCTTTTCCTTACGATTCATCCATTTACTATGTTAATCCGTACATTTCATGGCTGCACCAGTCATTTAATGGTACTGTGATTAAACATTTTTTCCCTTCTTTCTCTCTGATAGTGTCACATATATCATCATATCATTAACGTTAAATTGATGGAAGTTCCTTACTTTTTGCTTTTGACTTTATTGTAAAAGCTACATTTGTATTAACTAGTTCAAAAATCTCGCTATTCTTAAAATTTTCGTTCCCTCCAGTTAATATTTACATGCATTATAAGTAATACGTTGCAGGATGTTCAATCACCCTTAAGAAGAGGGATAAACGTAGCATATGAGGGATGATTCAGAACTGCCCCTGCTCTACCGCACGTAGCAGTTAGGGCTGTTCGAAATATTCCAATACCTACATACTCCCCCTAGTAGGGGAAAATCAGAGTTTGACAAAAGTAGCTGTTACTAACATATTTACATTTTTATTAGACAGAAGCTACCGCTTTCATGTCATATTTCACGCAGTGGATTTTATATGATCCTATCGGAAAGTGACATCTAATAATTTCCCTGTTTCACAAAAGGCCCAATATTAAAATAGCAAATTCGCAAAAGATTTTATCATCATATGCCTACAACGTAACGGTGAAGTTTACAATTTGCGACTGAAAGTTTCGCTTTTTAACGTTAACGACAAAAATTCACGCAGTATATCACATAAATACATACATCACCATCAACTGCGAAAAATACTTTAATTGGCCGCAGTAACGGTAAAATTTTGAGCTTTTTTTTCAAAAAATATACAGCAAAAAATGGTAGCGTAAAATTTAAACATTATACGATGCAGGGTTGATAAGACATTTTAAATATGTAAAAATCACAAACATCTCGGCAAATATTTCGGCTAACAAGCCATTCTTAGAAGTACAATAATTATGAACTTGATGAAACTACATATTAAATACGAATAAACAAGCAGTCGTAAAACTAACTCTGTTATAAAATTTAGAAATAAACAGATATAAAAAAATAGGAATAATTTTGAATGATAATATTGACGGTAATAACTCCCCCTTTGGAACTTATTTTAATGAAATACCACCCCCTATGTTATACAACTATTTAAGAAACTTCAGTAGACATAACTGTTAGTACCAAGTACTCAATTTGTCTGGCGAAACATATGTTACAAGATAAAAAAGTTATAAAAATATTATAAGTGTTCATTTATTCGTATTAATAATACTATCGTTTACTTTTTGTGATAGTAGTAATTTGTCATGAACCTGATTCTTTTAAACTCTTATTTTAACGTTTTTATTCTTTTAAATAACTTTCTTGTTGTATTTATTAACGTTTATATGTGGCTATAAAAATAGTACGATTTGAAAACGGTTCTGATAATCTCCTAGTTTGTGTTATTTATTTATTTTTTGTTTGTTTCCATTTTTCAGTTTGATATTAGCTTAATTAATGTGTATATTAAAATAAATGAGCGATAAATGTAATAAGTATGATGAACAATTTCACATCAAACTAGATTAAAATAAATAAATGCAGTAAATCATTTTAATTATTTCGCCCTAGGAAAGATTTAAATTTGACACAATATTACAATATTTAGCTTTTAATAGCATGTTGGTTACTTTTATTTGCATATTACAAAATTAATCATATATGTAATTGGAAGAAAAAAGTAAAGGATAATCGTAAATATCCTAAATGTATTAATTTATACCTTGTTAGCTTTTGTTCGCCGATTTGTGATCAGTGGATGAATTTGAGGCTTAATACCTGTTGATGACCCTGTATGTTGAAATTGAAATTATTATGTATGTACGTTTGCAGGTAGGTAATTGTTTTCGCTGACGATAGAAAAAAAGAAATCGATCAATTATAACGAATTGTTGGTGACCAGCATTGTTAATCAGTTCAAAATTTGTGAAATGAAGTGCAGAGTTAGATGGTCATTTTGTGTAATCTATAAATAAACGCATTTACACATTTAGAATTTAGTAATAAATCAGAATCGTTGTCGTTATTAACGCGTGTGCTGTAAAACCGGATGGATTTTCCTTGTTGTGAAGTTATTTTAATTTGCGCCGTTATTACAATTTGCATAAACGGTCGTGCACTTACAAAACACTATTTCAGATATAACAGGACACATCAGTAGGTATATGCAGTTATTAGGTTAATAGATTTTCCAAAAATACATTGCTAACATTTGTTATACGAGAGCTTGCTGACAGCCGTTATAGATTGTTTAATATTCATCATAAAACAAATTAAATTCATGTTTGTATCGTACAGATATCGTCACTTCAGCGACTGATTTTTGTTGTTTGGATTAAAATTATTTTCTTTTTATCTCATACAAAACATACCGACTGGAAATATTTGTCTAAATATGATCAGGACCTTGTCAGGCATACCTCACGTGCCCGATCAGGATGAACTAAGACATATAACGCAGATGAATACTGAGGAAGTAGTCAGGAATGCCTGATGCCTGATAATGTTTTTCTGACCAGGATTTCCTGATTTAGAAGTAGTAGCATTCTTCTGTTAAATACCTAACGTTTTTAAAAACTTGATATAATAAAGAAAAACAGATTTTGGGGTTCCCCTCTATTAAAAGTGACACAATTAATAGGCAATAAAAGACATAATTATATTGTAAATACCTTTATAAAACAATTAAAATTTAATATGAGTGCTTGGCCAGATAGAATAGTTTTACAAAGAATTATTATTTTTCGATATTACAGTGCACGAAGTCTGCAGTACATTTTGTAAAAATGAATTGAAAATATAAATAATAGAAATACATTGGATGTAATGTTAGTGGTGATTAGGTGTAAATACAATGTGTTCCATTATTATGTGGTGTTATTCAGAATGATATTTTTGGTAGTAATTGGTATGCTGCAGATGTGTATGGTGATTATTCATTTGTATTTTGACAGTAGTTATTTAAAATAAAACAGCTTAGGCTAATGCTAGTTTGTAGAGGGTATCGGTTACAATTGTTTTTGGTATGTACATAATGGCTTTTTCGTTAGAATTGACTGATGGACAACTGAGGGTTGTTGTAATATATTATAGATAGCAAAGGTATTTATCATTGTTTTGTGCTCTGGCTGCAAGGCAGAGAATAGTACCTACATGAATTTATTTCTACATTGAATTGGTGTTCAATATGTATGTAAAATTGTGAAACAGCCATGTGACTTGTACACTATACGTTGGACGAACAATGGTATCCACCCTAAACAACTGCAAATCGAATGGTAATTAATTACAGCATTTGTAGGTAAATGAAATTCAGGAATATCTAATAATGCTCATAGCATTTATGCCATAAATTACTGTAGACAGTGGTAGTTGGATTATTGCCGAATGCAACAGATGTGGCTTATGATTCATTCGTTCGAGCGTCTGTCAGCGAACTGCTTTACTCTGCTCTTGTGCTTTCTGCTCATCTATACCATATTCCCTTTTCCTACATGCAAGAATCAGAAATATACTGTCATGTTCGATAAAAGTGGACAGAAAGCTACCTATCGTACAAGTGCTTCATCAATCTTCTCCTTTACATAAATTTCAATAAACCTGATTCAGAAAACAAATAAATAACAGTTTACAGTATTCTTTTACGTTAGGTTGTCTGTTTTCTCTGTAAAGTTTTCACATTTCCTTTTTATCAATAACATTTTCACCAATTTCTCTTAGGTGTACAAAATCAATATCCAAATAATTTAATTCGTATACTCAGACCTCAAGAGGATGCTCGCTGCTCGCTGCTCGCTGGACAGAAATTTCGCGCCGATGAAGAGGTAATCGCCGAAACTGGAGCCTATTTTGAGGCTAAATTCAAATCGTATTATAAAAATGGTATTGAAAAATTTTATGACCGCTATAATCGTTGTATTGAATAATAAAATCAAATTACAAATATTTTTTTCTATGCTAGCCTACGAACTTTTCAGCCCGCCTGTTATGTTTTGGTTTCGAAATTTATTGTATAGATAACAATTTCTTTTATAATTGTCATAAATAATATTCGTTTTTTTAATTTTTTCTGCCTTATCTTTTAGCGGTATGTTTGCATAAAGTTAGTAATTACGACCGGTACTATCTATCTACTATCGATTGTTGTCATAATGATGAGCGATTGCAGCCAGACGTAACGTATGGAAGAGGTGGGCTTAGTAGCGATAATAGTTCCATCAGTGCGGATTTGTCCCGCGTGGTCTGTTCCATCTAAATCCAGCTAAAATGGCGATAAATCACACTATCTGTCTCTGAGCCTTTAGCCTTAACACTTGTCACTTCGATTCGATCCTTTTCGCATCTTTTAGAATTCAGATAAGGTAGATTAATTACAGTTTGGCTCACATGATTTATTGGCTTCTGTTCTTCTTCTAAATTTTAACAAGATCCACTCCAAAAATCCCTACTGTTTGTTTCTTTCTTTGATCTATCTTCCACAAAATGCAATTAGAAGGAATCAGGGCCAGCGCTAGGATTTTCACGTCCTGCGTAAGCGTTTTCTTCACCAAAACAATTTGTTACTCCGAAATTTGTTGTTTTCTTTGGAAATAGATAGTGCTGATGAGATCTAATAAGCGATCTGGTAATTTCGATCAATTTTTGACTTAAAACTAAATGTCTTTTGTTTTTTAAAAATCTTTTAATGCTCGCAGTTTTAAACACAGTAATCTAGTTACATATACGATAATACTAATAATGAAAAGATGCTAATTTATTATCGAAAATGCCTTTATTGTTTTTCGAAGTATTCTTCGTGATGATCAATACACTTTTGCATGCGCTTGACACAATTTTCGTGACTCTTTTTCCACTCCGATTGAGGTACTTCCAAAACATGGTTTTTGTATGCACTAACGGTTGCTTCAGGCGCTGAAAAACATTGGCCACGCAAATTATTATTGATATGCGGGAATAAGAAGAAGTCCCCATCAAATAGACGTTTTGACCAGTCAAATAGGTGTTTGAACCGATGTCATGATGAAGAATGATCCTTCTTTGCGGCTTCTTTTTCCGTATTTTACCAAGCACTTCTAGCAAACAAATGGTTGTGTACCATTCAGAATTCACCGTTCTACGTTGCTCATACGGGTGATCATTAATTTCGAAGTGCTTAGCGCACGAATCACTTTTGTCAGATTTGGCTCGTCTTGGAAGACCCATACGGTGGATTGCTGTTTTGTTTTGGGCTCATATGCTTTGATACAAGATTCGTCACCTGTGTGGATGTTATACATAGCTTTTGATGGACCGCGATTTTATTTCTTGAGCATTTTTGTTCACCAATTAACACCAGCATCTTATTGAGTTTCTGTCAAATTATGCGGGATCCAACGCGAACAAATCTCCTTCTCAGCTAAGTGTTCGCGCAATATATTATTGATGATCGTTATACTAATGCCCAACGATGACTCAAATTCACGATAAGTCACATACCGATCTTGCAAAATCAGTTCGCCCATAGCATCAATGTTTTCTGGCACAACGAACAACTGATTTTTTAACGACGTTCACGACTTTCGTCCTTGAGCGAACTGCGACCATAATTAAATTTGTTATACCAGAGTTTCACAGTGGGCAAGTATGGGGCTTCATCGCCAAAAGTTGAAGTAAGTTGATCGATGCACTCCTGTCTTGATAATCCACGTAAAACATTATCGCACGAGTTAATTCCATTTTTTTCGCCGAAGTCACTGTAAACAACAAAGTTGTGCTCAATGACAAAATGTTCTGAAGAAGGTTATGGTTAAAAACTTTAAATTGGAAACGTCAGATGGTACCTGTATACCCTTAGTATTGCCATGGCTCAAAATATAAATAGCAACCGTCGTAAGTACTAATATACTCTGTTAAACATTAGCCGTTAATTAATTCTTCATTTACTTTTTTTTTAACTATTAAATCTCTTAAACCCTCTACTCAATATTTGATGCATACGTAATTATTCATTTTGATGCTATAGGTACTTACTAAACTTTATGATAGTAATTTATGTGTGCAAATTAAATTTGTTTTGTTGTGTCTGTGCATTGAACTTCTGATTTTTCTTTATACGTGAAATTTCTTGCAATTCATTGTCTGCTTAGTTCTCTGACTGGTGAGACTCGCTATTTTCAAACAGAATCGATGATGTAAATCATAAGTGACATAGCATCAGCCTCACAACGTGAATCCATTATAAATAACACTGATTAGGTTGTAGACGCGCTTCCCTGCGACAGAATATTACTGTGGGGTAATGAAGAAATGTCTGTGAACATCTAAACTCAGTGCTGCATGATCTTCCGATACTGAAATGAATGTAGAGTCATATCTTACAATTTATGCATTGAACTGAAACCGTTGAAGTATACATTTTGCTACATTTTGACATACACGTTAAAATTTCCATACGATATTGTTTTGCAAATCATCTAATGCTCGAATAAATAATACAATATTTTGCTTCTTTACTCATAGATAATACAATATTGAAAACGTTTATTTATTTCTTTATTTGGTTTAAAGAAAACATTGTTTGTATGTACGGATAATGCAGATAAATATCAAATACGTATTGAAACTTTGTAATGTGAAACTCACATTCAAATGTCATTCTGTTGTTTTAAAAAATGTAAAACCATTCTTCTATTTCACTTGTTTACGGGGGTCTAGATGTATAATGGTTAAAGCTAAGTGTAATTGGAATGTATCAATATTATAGATTGTGTCCTACTTTTACTTTCGCCTTTGGATGTGTCTCGTTTGTACTTTCCATAGCCGAGCGAAAAAACCGGGCGAACTATAAATCGTATATTATACTGTAGGTAAATGGATAAAGTGTGCGAATGTGTGGCAAAAGTTGAGGAAATTTGAGTTAACGAACAGCATAGAATACCTAATTAGTTTTTCCATTGCAATGTTGGAAGAAAAGGTTCCCTGATGAGCTTTTACATATTTGCCATCTGTCGTGCGATTTTCAGAATACATTATAAGGCAAACACGTCCTGAATTGTATGCTCTCTGGTGCCTAGAGGTGCAAAGATCTGGGACCGCAAACCTTGCCAGATGTAGATAGGACTGAATGCATAACAAATAACAACGCGGCGGGCGGGGGTCCTCTATTGACGTTCAACATTTCTACAAAATACTTTGTATTTACATTGTCATGTTGCACACCTATTTTATTTGTACTTCAATTTTTCACAAATTAAAAATAAATCTCTACTGTATTGTGGTGGTTACTGCATGACTAAAGTTTCAAATACAACATTTAATTGTCGGATGTCCAATTATTAAATATTTATAAAGTGTTGCATGTCTGCCTGTATTTAGTTAAATACCATCATTATTTTGTCGTTTTCATTAAAACGTTGTTTAAATCCAGGTATTAGTATGCTTTTAATTTTCCCTTTAAAACTGATTGTTATTTCTACGTGCATTTTGTGGTAAAAAAGTAAAAATAAGCTAACTATTTAGCTCTATAGGTGAATATTTTGAAAAAATATTTGTAATATTGACCCATATTGTGTATAGGTAGTATTTCTTGCTTCAGTAATTTTTAGTTAGTTAATAAATTGTTCGTAGTGATGTGGTGTATTTTGTACGAATGGCAGCTATTGTAAATATTGTGTTTGTACTTGTACACATATGGGTACATACCATCAGTGAATATCATGTTATCAGCTTCTGCTATTAAAGTAGTTACGAGCAAAGTCAAACAAACACATAGGGGGTGGTAAAACCCACCGGTTACTTCACACACCTCTCATATTTTCCAATTGTACAATTCAATTTAATGGAAAACTAACTATTTAACTAATTAAGTAACTAATTAACGTTTTGTCAAGAAACTTTCTAGAAAAAATTTGTTTCAGTTTCCGAATTCAATTGTAATTTTAAAAGGTACAATAAAAAAAGAATATAAATGTATTTTTTCACAGACATTATATGCCAATTAGCATTAGTTTGTAGAGTATAAATTCCGTTTTAACATTCGTGTAGCTAAATTGTTTCATCCAGTTTAACGATTTCGTATGTTACGCCACTGGCAATGGGTGTAAGTTATCAAATGAGACATGTCTACAAAACACCTTGTATGTATATATACGGATGTAAATTAAAGGGGTTTGTCAGATTATACAAATGCATGTATGTATGTGTGCGAGTTTGGTTAGAATTTTGATCTGTTAAACCTTACATATACGAATACACTTTGGTTAAGAGACAGTCAGTTTTCGTTATTAAATGGTACATTCTCAGCAATGAAGTAGCTCGTGATTAATGTAAGTAATTGTTGTCAGTCGTGGTATAAAAAGGAATGCCAAGGGAAATAGGAAATATAAACAGACTTATCCAGGAATGTATTAATCACTAAACATACTGCTGATGTTTAATTATAACGACACCTATGTACAGTTTTATAAATATGTAAATAAAATTTAAGTAAGTCAAACTAAGTAAGCATACTGATAATTCCACTAACAGTGGTAATTCCTTTAAAACTAGTAATTCCCTTGGTAAATTCATAAAAAATAACAAGGATCAAACTAAAAAAGAGTTAAAATGTGTTGATTGCGACAAGGCACACATTGGTCAGACTGGTAGAACATTTCGGGAAAGAATAAAAGAACACAGAAAAAGTTATAACAACCTACATTTAATAACAAACAATCTTAATTTTAACGACAATTATAAAATCTTACTTTTTGAAAATAAATGTCAGAAATTAAATTTATTGAAAAATTAAACAAAAGAGGCATTATATTAAATGATCGTCTAGACTTAAGTAAATCACCGTTATTGAACATTAATTTTTAGTATTCTCCCTTCAACTTCTACCCCTATTCTTAATTTACTTTATTACAGTATATAAGTCTGTTTGTATCCCAGTTTTCAGTTATATTATTCTTCAACCTAAAGAAACCACTGTGTCGGCGAAAAAATTGTTGTGGTTTTTACAATAAAATAAAGTTTTGTAATTAAAAATTGCGTGTGTTTGTTTTGATATCAAGAATAGTCTACGGGATACTATAATTAAAAGATAGTTTTGTGATGTTAATTTTGAAAATTAATAGGAAATACAATATCCGTTGCTAGGATAAACGAACTCCGAATTACTGGGGTAAAGCTTACAACGCGAAATAATTGAAAATCTTAATTCTATTTTGAGATTTAATTCGAGTGCTTACTGAATTGATTGGTAGCTGAATCATTCCCCGGCATTTGTGAGTTCTTTATTAATATTCTAGCTTCGAATAAAAAGGGAACTTGTCGGTCTTATCAACCGTTCCGAAAAGAATAAGCACTGTAAAACCAAAACACAAAAAAATAATAATAAACACACCATACAGTTGTACTTTTACCTATTTAATACATTTAACTGTACTATTTGTTACGAAATAGTTGTATTATTTGCTTTAGCATGAGTCTATTTGTTGTTCAATTACTTTGAAATAAAAAAGAAGTTTTAATCTTAATGCGTTAGAGCAAAAGTAACTGACTAATAGACTACGTAGCAGTTTGTAGGTTATTAAAATGAACGAACATAGTTGAGTCGGTAAAGAGAGACGTTGAGGTTTCGTAGAATAGAGCGCCGTTGGTGGAGACATTCTGGGGGGTATTTTCTCTTAGAATTCCTTTTTCTTTAATCTAGAAAAGGAAATCGTTCTTAATTTGAATGTGGTGGTAGCTTTAAGGTAGGAAGGCTGGAGACAGTAGCCTTACAGAACATAACTTTGTGATTCTCATCACGATGTAATAAATCAAGTTCCAGAACGCGGAGATAAAATCATTGGAGAGGCGCTTTAACCACCTTGGGCTATTCTCGCGTGAATCAGGGTTGCTTGATCTTACAATGTGCTCGGCGCTTTTATTTTTATTTCCCATCCCACACACTTTTATTGAAGCGGCAATATGTATTTACTTTACGAATTACATAACTCCGACTTTATTCACCAAAATGTTCATTCTTCACAACTTACCTATACATAAATAATATAGACACGAAATAAACGTATTCAAATATTAAAATTATTCCAATTTATCGTTGGAATATTTTCCAAATCTTGTGACTGATGTACATTACAACAATTATTGTAAAAAAGGTTTCGGATGAATTTTATTATAGAAACAAGTTTACATTTAATAAAACACTGCTGAGTTAGATAAAGTTTTTATTGATACCACAATAATATTATTTCGACACACAATATCTTTTTCAGGCGGTGAAGTAATCTAAACTTAAATTGATTACAAGTCGACTTTAATACTAAATTATAAGGGTGGGGGTGAAAAGTTTAAATGTTTAGTAGAGGAGAATTGTTCAAATCTGTTTGGTTAAATAAATAAATTAGGATTAATTTGAAATGACTAAACAGATTTGAACAATTCTCCTCTACTAAACATTTAAACTTTTCACCCCCACCCTCATAATTTAGTATTTAAGTCGACTTGTAATCAGTTTAAGTTTAGATTACTTCACCACCTAAAAAAGACATTGTATGTCGAAATAATATTATTGTGGTATCAATAAAAACTTTCTGTAACTCATCTGTGTTTTATTAAATGTTTACATTGACGATGATACTGACGGTGGTTTCCAATGGGGTTGAATATTTTTTGAATTAATATGTATTATAAAAAAATATTTGCCCCCTCCCCTACTATACTACTATAAATAGTAACGAATAAAAAATATAGTTGATAGGTAGCAAATTTAATAATATTCTGCAAGAAGAAATGTTCATTTCTAAAATAGAATATTAATTGGCGAGTTATTAAAAGTTTTCCTTGTTTATAATAACTCTGAAGTTAAGAAATTGTTCTTCAAAGGGAAAACAGCGGAATCGTTTTGAAAGTAGGCAAAGAATCCGTAAAATATGAAATTAGGCCCTAACAAAAGAAAACTGAAATTAAAGTTGAAAATTATTTTCTTAACTTTGTTTGGAAGCAAGCGATTTTTTCTGTTGTTTGTTATAATAGGTGCTTGTTTAAGAGTACGGAAAAAGTTACTGCGGGTCTGTATCAAACGAAATAAGAACACAAACGAAGAAATGCCGCATCTTATTCGAACAACATCGTAGATGTTTGTAAAAATGTGGGATTTCATGCCAGAACGAACTTTCCTTTAAAGTCCTTTCGGAAAATGAAAATTAAAACTGCCCATTGCGGTCAACTCAAGTTAAATATATACATATTTAATAGAAGTAAATTATTTTTCATTTATATTCCATCGCCGAATCAATGCGAATTACATACATCTTTGTAACATGACATTTCTTTGCATTTTCAAAAAGACTAATGTCAAATACAAATATTCCTTGGTTTTCATTAGATATAATTTACAATAAAAACAATAAAATTTAAGTAAAATACCTTACTGGATTGTAAAAAACAGTTTTGAACCGATAAAACTTTATATAATAACACTATTTATTTGTTTGTGGAATTTTTCAATATATTCGTATATAAACTAAAATTATAATATTTCGTATTATTTTTCATGACGTTGCTACATTTAAACGGTATTATGGATTAGTGAATATGTGGAAAAACTTATCCGCATGACGCAAAACATCTTAGTTTCAATCTGCTAAAAGTAGTAGTATAGTTTCCTCATTTGTTCAACATTACTGATTTTTAAGGAATCTCGGTAAGTTCCCTATTGGCTTTGTATGCAGGAAAAAAACTTTTTTGTGTTTCATTCCCACCAACTACTCATGCTGATGGGCGGGCAGTCCCTCCGACCTACACTGTAGTACAAAGCCGGAGGGTAGGGCGTAAAGCCCTTTTCAGCCTCCTTTCAGGAATGGGAATACTGCCTCAGAATTTGTCTAAGTGATCCAAAGAAACCAAATTACAGAACAGACATTTGCCTTTTGCTGATATTTTATACCATAGTCCTTTGTAGACCACCGTGATTTCTTCATTTCCTACAAGCCTTAGTTGTGCAGTTATCGTAGTAAAATTTATTGAGATGTTGAATAATATAGTAGATATTCCTCTCAGTTCACGTTTCTTAGTTATTTTAATGATTTATATATTGTACAATACGAGGAGTTCTGAACTCTGTTTGCATCTTGCCACAAGAGTCTCCTCATAGCTTCCTTAATAAGCGGCATGGCTACCCTAATTTTCACTTTGTCTTGCTCCTTCCACAAATATTAAAAATCATATTTTACTAATATACGTATCTTTCAAGTTTGAAACCCAGTTGTACCTACGATCTTTGTTTGGTAAAGCATCTAAATCCACTAACTTATTAACTTATTATATGCCAATAAAACTTTATATGTTTGTATATATGTGACGGGTAAAGTTAGATAAGCGAGTAAACCTAGGTTTTCCCGGGTAAACTGCGTAATACCCAAGATTCTTGGGTAAAGTCCAAAATATATTTGGAATTGTTCGCTTGGTTAAAGTTGGATGTACCATAAATGACTCATATAACTAACATATTATTAAGCTATATCTGCACTTGTTTGAAAAAATGAAATCTGTCAAAAAAGGACTTATGGTTAGGTTAGGTAAGGTTAGGTTAGGTAAAGCTAATGGAAACCTTTGGAACTCGAAATGTCACAGCAGCTTGTCATGTTTGAACAAATAAGTACTCGTGAGTAGATCACTTTTAAGAAAATACAGGTTTAGAACTCTAATTTTTATTTGTAAAATGTGTTTTTTGAATTTAATAGGTTTTTCAAACATTAATGGCCTTTTCCATCCAACTTTAACCAAGCGAAAGCGGATAAAACGCGGTTTACCCGGATAAAGCCCGAAACATATATAATTCCAAATATATTTAGAACTTTATCCAAGAATCGCTTATCTAACATAACCCGTAAGATATATATATATATGTTAGGACACATGCTCATCCAATATGAAATTTGTGTTGATGACGCGTTGTTATAATGAGGAAATCACACAACGCAATGTAAACACATTGTTGCATTTCAAGCTATATTTCTCAGAAATTTTAAATTTGGTAGGAACTCCTGTTTATTTTATTTTGCATTATATTTATTTCTTTTGTTAAACATAGATATCTTCAAAATTACATTCACTTTTATTATCTTATTGTTATATTCATTCTCCAAATTTCGGTTTTAGTTCAAACAACTATTTATTATATTTATTTCCTTTAAGTGTAAACTGGCATTCAATATTCTCAAAATCATTTTTTTTTTATTGTCATATTGTTATGTTGATCTTCAAACGTTCATTGTATTGTCATGTTTAAGGTATTGCTAAAATTACCAAATTAACCAGAGTGTTTTCCTGAAGGAGTGCAATGACTTGTGGGGTTGTTGCTATGGTCGTTTTGCCATACTGTGCCCTCAGGCTAGCAACAGCTTTTGTCAACCCCCACCTCATTATAGTTTATTTAAGCTAAAACCCAGGCATTAATTACAAGATTCCTAAGAGCACTCTTATATCATTCAACCATATTCTTAAGAGCATTCGTAAAGCCAATCCAAAGAGATTCTTCATATCATTCAAATCAAATTTCATACAATTATTAAATAGTCAAAAGTTAAGTTAGTCACGTTGTTAAAAATATAAATAGTGTAAGTGTTGTTATTAAATATTTAAAACCAATCTTCGTCGTTTCTTTCGTCAACAAGTTAATTAGATTACTCGCAATTAATTTTGGCGTGTAACTGTGGGAATTCAAGAAAGACATCTTTCAATAAAAAATATTTTATCTTATCCAATTTTTAGCAAATAATTAAATTTTGGACGATTTTTTCTTAAGTTTAAGTTTAACTATACTAGATATCGAATCCTTATTAATTGACAGGTGAGATCTTAACTGATATATATGTTAATTAAATAAAGAAAGACTCACCCTAATTATCACTAACTAAATTTAATATGAGCGGACACGTGTTTCGCCCACTTCACACGTGGGCATTATCAACGCTAGTCTCGCGTGTGAAGTGGGCGAAACACGTGTCCGCTCATATTAAATTTAGTTAGTGGTAATTAGGATGAGTTTTTCCTTATTTAATTATTCTTTTACCATAGTCTCTTACTTTCTACTTTGATATTTTTGTTAATTATTATTTTTTCTTTAATATTCGGTTTAAATTTATATGTGTGTTGAGTTTTCATTCAGGTTTAATATAGACGTCATTAATTAGTAAAAGCATGGTGTAGTGCGGGCTTCTGATAAGGGTGGTTTTGTAAGAACTATAAAGCGGTAAATGTATACTTGTGTTTGTTGGTTTCTCCTTTTTGAGGGCTTTTATATAAGTTTCTGTTTGCACGGAAGAATGAAAGCGGTGAAGCAAACAGCGCCAACTACGACCAGTCCGTAATTCAAATTGAATATTTAATACGTTTAAATAATATATTTATACTTGTGAATTAATTCACTCCGTTTGAACGTTTAAACATAGACCCGAAGATTAGCAAGCTACAGTTCTAGAGTGGATTCAACCGAAACAGAATCCAAACAAATTAAATTATGTAGTAATAATAAGGAAATGCAAACTGGCCTACTACAACTTTCTCATTAAAATTTATGTTTTTGTTAGTGAAATTTACGTTGCATGTAACAGGTTGACATTTAAAGTGGATTACTACGATTCTGATACATTTGAATGAAGCGAACATTGACACCTTCAAAACTGATTATTTATTATCAGTATTATTATACATTTTTAGTAACATATTGATATATAGCTATTAAAATGGCTATCCTTTATTTGGTTATTTGTTTGATTGTCACATCTTTGTACCAACTACTTTTTGTCTGAGTCAGTTTTTTTTTCTGTTGCAGTATTTCTCTCCAGAACTTTTTCGATTACATTAGATTCAAATAATCACAGACAGCGTAGCAAACACCATTTGTAGATATTTGCTACCAATTACTGAACAGGAACCATGTATTATTTGGTTTATCTGTACATTGTATCTATATATAATTGAGTCTATCGTTACTTGGTAGAAATTCATAATATTAAACTCAAAATTAAAACACTTGCTAATATTTCAAACAATTTATTACTGCACTTGACAATTGTTTCGCCAAACTTTGGAATCATCAAGTTTTATACTAACTTAATCCTAAAGTAGTTACAAATTTCCTTATATACCTAATACTATACAGAGGTGGGGACAGTTATCAAAAGTAGAATTTTAAAAAGAGTTAGATATTATTAAACAAATGGCTGTGAACAATAACTATAAGACTACCTTAATTGATTCTTTATTAAAGAAAATGATATACAAAAAAGTAATATATTCGATTTATCAGTTCATTAAAGAAAATAAAAAATATAAAACTATAACCTACTTAGGTCAACCAAGTAATGTAATTTCCTCTTTGTTAAATAATAATGAATACAATGTTGCGTTCAGAACAAATAATAATTTAAATATGTATATATTAAAAATAACAATGATAAAATGGATAAAATGTACAAATCGAGAATTTATAAATTAGAATGTAAATCCTGTAATATGATGTAGGTAAAACGAGTAGAAATTTCTTAACCAGGATAAACGAACATAAAAGATCATACTGTAATGATAAAACAGATTCAAACTATGCCAACCGCTTAATCACAAAAAATCATGAATTTAATGAAGAATTCAGTATTTTACATGCAGAAAATGAATGGTACAAATTATCAGCACTAGAAATATTGGAAATTAACAAATTAATTATTAATAAACAAGTGGATTTAAGCCATTCCCCATTGTCCTATATTTTCCCTGTCCCCAATTTGTAACTACTTTAGGTTTAAGTTAGTATAAAACTTCTTGATGCCAAAGTTTGGCGAAACAATTGTCAAATGCAGTAATAAATTTCTTAAAATATTAACGAGTGTTTTAACATTGTATATGCTTGCTATTTTTCTTTTGGTTTTAATCATATGTTCAATGATTATGTGACATATTGTATTGGTATTGGAATAATAGGGCATTGTAATTTTGCGATTGTATTGATTTTAAGAAGATGATTTTGTGATGTTTAAAGTTTTCGAACGTTATCGCGTTTTTCTAATAAAGTTGACATTTTCGGCATTGTTTTAATGTTTTTCTGTGACCTATTATAAGAGAAGAATGGTGTCGTTTTCGATTGTCAGGATAATTTCCGCAAAGTCTTTGAAATTGATGAGTTTTTAACTCCCTAAGATTGCCGTGCAAGTTGAAAGGGGAAAGATCAGTTTTAATGTTCCTAAATAGCTCCTTTATGAAAAAGAACGCAGACTATAATAGGTTCGTTTTTTTTCTTGCCATTTTTCTGCTTAGACTCTTTTATTTTTCATATTATAAAAGGCACCTAAATTAAGTATCTCAAATCCTATGCGCAGAATAATGTTTCGAGAAAACTGTAAAAAATTAATGACGAAAGGCAAAACCATATTTTCTTTCGACTCGGCCCTATTTATTGACTCCTCTTTCCTACTCAATTTATTAACTTCTATTGTTGTTTTTGACTTATTAACTTAATAAATATCTAGACCTATTCTGGAAAGCACTTCTAAATAACCAATATTATTCATTCATTTAAATCATTTAAGTACCTACTATACCAAGTGGCTGCAAGAAGTATGTATTTAATTTATTTAGTTTTCAATGTCAAGGTCAAAACAAACGAGGTACAATTTTATCTTTTCTTCTAAATAAGGAACAAAATTAAAAAGAAAACATTTTCGTAGTGAGGGTGTATCTATATATATGCATTTGAGTTGACGTTCCTGATTAAGTAGTAGTGTTGTATTTAATTTGAACTTACCTTATATGTAAATGGCTTCTTGAAATGTTACTCACAGACCCTTAAGCAAACTTAAGCAAAGCGCTCTAAGGAGGAAAAGTCTCGAGTTTAGTAATACAATCAAAGCTGCCACCTAATGCTTCCCTAATTTAGTTTTCTGCCTTCCTTTCTCTTCGACTAACAGAAATACAGAAAATAAAACGGAATTGTCGTTTCGTAACGTTTCGCGAAATGAGAATTTGTTCTTTTAACTATGCATAAATAATTTTCGAGAGCTCCGTTTCTGATTTCGTTATCATTTTCACCGAATTCTTCTTTGGTATATGTATATCGTCTAACACTGAATGTTAATACATTTATAGTTTTATATACAATTAAAAAAACATAACAAACTACTTATGCAGAAATGAAAAGTGAAACATAAAAAACAAAATAATTTTCACTGTATATTTTAAATTCTTAACAACTATTTCACACTAGGGCATCTTCAAACGTAAATAATATGATACCCTTACAAGCTGACTTATGTACTACCTTACATTGCTAATGAGGTTGGTGTGGGGTGTTTTCCCACTAATTTATTGAAAATTATAGATTCATACACATTTTCGATTTCATTTAAAATTTCACAATTGTTTTGTTTGACATGTTTTTTAATTTCGAAAGATTCTACTAAATCTAGTTTTTTCCTGTTTACAGTTTTTATGTGATTCATGAATGTCGATTTTTTAAAAATATTTTCGTTAATTCTCTCTCTAAAGGATCTCCCTCTTTGGCCAATATATACTGCCTTACATGAGTTGTAATTTAATTTATACACTCCGCCTTTACTCAGTTGTTACTTAGAAAAAAGGAATTCATGAATTCCATAAAGTAGAGGCAAAAACAGTCAATAATACATAAAAATTGTAAATGTTGTAGTTCGGGTCACAATATAAATGGGGGATTATCAATTAATACTTATCATAAAAAAATTGAATCTTCACTGATAATTCTATGAAACATTTTTTAATGATAATAATGAATGCAAAGTAAAAACAAACAAAAAGTTAGAATAAAATGCGTTGAAAATTTTAAAAGATTTTATTTTGTATTAATTATCATTAATACTTACTTATTATATATTTTATTGGTATTTGGATATAATTGAACTCCTCCAAGTTTAAATTAATTTAATTATTTGTTTTAGTTGCAACATCGGCTATTGCCACTCCTGCTACAGAAGAACCTGAGTTTACAGATGTTATCGAAAATGTAACTGTAGCTGCTGGAAGAAATGTCAAATTTGCGTGCTCAGTCAAAAACTTAGGCACATACAAGGTAAAACAAATTGTTCTTAATCTGCATTGCTTCAAAATTTGTTACAACTAAAAGAATAAATTATGTCGAATATTATTATTTTTTTAAAATTACAAAAAACCCGAACGGTAAAAAATGCATGACTAATAAGGCTAATATGTTATAAAGACAAAAAATAAAAAGATGAATAAATGCGAACAACCACTTTATCATAAAATTGGGAAACATTAATAAGTTAAGATTGGAAATCAGTTGTCTGTTACTGAAATTAAGTTGATCTGATTACAACATGCTGACAAAGAATTTTTCCCCGGTTTTTTTGAAGGGTGCAAACCAATATTGGATACTTAAACAGAAGAACTAATTCGTGATGTTTTTTCTAAACCGAAATGAGCCACCCTAGAAAAAGTTTTATCTCGATAACACAAAATTGGTTGTGTAATTTTCTTCGTTCAGACAGAGTCGTATAACTTTTTCACAGACGATATCAATCCTACATATGTTAGTTCTAATTTTTTTGACTAACCAATTTTGACTGATATGAATATTTTTTAGTAAGTATTTTGATTTATAATCTTTAACAATTAATCGGTTTAATTAAGGTTAGGTCGCGTATATTTGTTTTTTAAATTTATTGATCTCTTTAAAAGATTTGCTTTGAACTGTCGATCAGAGTAACGGATCAACGTTTCGGGTGAAAAGGATTACAAGCTTGAGATTAGAATAAGCAACTTTAACACAGATTTTCATTCAATCGTATTTCGTACAATACCAAAAGAAATATTGGATTTCTCAGTTTATCTATGTAAATTGTTTTACCGAATTTCCTTTACCGAACTTTAAATAAGTTTCATATAGAAAATACGTTATCTTTAGATATCGAAACTTTATGGACTGCATGATCCTACTGGTATTAAAAAAAGGTGTTATCTGTGTTGCTACATTTACTTTCTTTTATCAAATCTACGTTTACAGTTTTTTGTTATCGGTCCAAATGAATATGGAAATTGTTGAGGCCGAAATAGACGCTTGTAGAATTTCCCTCTATTTGACTATATCAAAATTGAGAAAATTGGTATGCTAACTGATAACTGAAAATATCTCCTTTTTTCTAATGGAATTGTATTTAACAATTGATCAAAATCGGTATAATATTATGTGAAAGATAACAAGTAAAGAGTTGTAAATGTTTCCCATTTAAATTTGATGTGACATAAAACGGTGGGATTTATACATTCGCAAGTTCCGACGTCTCGACGCTCTTGGACTGTGGCACATCGGTGCTACCGTCTGCCACAACATGGATTGTACAAGACAATTCCCTTGATAGAATTTCCTCCAACATTAACAACTTATATAGGTACGTTGCTTTAACAGTGTACATATGGATAATGTTACATAAAATCTATTCCAAAATAATGAAATAACCTGCTACGTTTGTAATTTTGTAAAATTAACCCTTAAATCAAATATAACAATTGTTAGCATAACTTGCTATCCATTGGTCCGTACCATACCAAATTTAAAAAAATATATTTCTTTTATTATCGTTTTGATTCACAATCATTAAACAAAAATTAACATAATAAAATAAAACACTAGTAGAATGTTTGCACTAAATATATTGAGAAAATCGACAATTGTTTTAGGCATTGCCCATTATCAAGAGTATAAATATTAAAGAAAAAAGTCTAACAAACAGTGTATATATAGGTACATCTATAATTCGCTGATTAGAAGAGGGGATGTTGTTTGTCCTAACTCTAATTGGTTATTAACAATATTTATTTTATTGTGAAGGCTTTTCTTAATCTCTAAATTTTTGATTTTTGTATTTTTGACATCTATATTGTGTTTATATAAAGTAAAATGTTCTGAAATTCCAGTATGCAAATTATTTTTTAATTTTTTTAATTTTTATTTTTTTATTTTTATTAATACTAGTATTAATAAAAATAATTTGCATACTGGAATTTCAGAACATTGTACATTGTATAAACACAATATAGATGTCAAAAATACAAAAATCAAAAATTTAGAGATTAAGAAAAGCCTCCACAATAAAATAAATATTGTTAATAATCAATTAGAGTTAGGACAAACAACATCCCCTCTTCTAATCAGCGAATTATAGATGTACCTATATATACACTGTTTGTTAGACATTATTCTTTAGTATTTATATTATTGATAATGGGCAATGCCCGAAACAATTGCCGAGTTTCTCAATATATTACTGCAGTGTTTTATTTTATTATTAATATGATGTTTCACAATAAGTGCACCTTAGAAAGTTTAAAAAATTAACATATTGGTTTTTAGAAACTAATATTGCCTGAGATTTCTTTGGCATATGTTTAGTAATAAATTAGATAATTTAAACACTTCTTTTTAATTTTTATATCTTAGTTAATAAATACTTATAACATTACATAAATATAGTAAAAATATTTACAGCAGGAAAAAGTGTATCCATTTGAAAGAAAAGATAGAAAAAAACTGTTGACAATTTGCTATTTTCCCAATGGATTTTACGAAATTCAAAAGTTCTAGCGAATAGACATTTTATTAGCAAGTCAACTTTTCGGCTTCTTCGTTTTCTTCCTTCATGTCGACGTTTCAGTGTTCAACGCCTCTTGACAGCTAACAGGAACACTAGTAACAGTAAGAGCACTGGCTCTGTAGCATTTCCCTTAAAGCCAATAAACCTGCCAAGCAACTCCTTCATTTGATTCGTTTCATATTCATTCCACAACGCAACGGTTCCCAATTTACATGCTATCGATATTTTTATCATTGTTATAATATAGAATCACAATCAACCAATAAATTTACCTTTTACAAAATCTTTGATAATATACAAAAAAAATAGAGTATATAAACGCCCCTAAGTAATATACTTAAAATTACATATTTTTTGAGAGGCCGGGATTCCCCTAGAGTGGCATAATCATATAAATATTACATAATACTTGTGTTAGATAACATTAAAACCAATAAAAAATTTTAAACCAAGCGAATGAAAAATTAATAAATAAGAACAGGTCCTTAATTACTTAAATTCGTTTAAGCTTTTATTCAATAATAGCCGGTGTGTATTGTCATGCTCGTTGTAACTATAATAGATATGTTACGGGTAAAGTTAGGTAAGCGAGTAAACTTAGGTTTACCTGAGTAAACTGTGTAATACCAAAGACTCTTGGGTAAAGTCCTAAATATATTTGGAATTGTACACGTTTCGGGCTTTATCCGGGTAAACCGCGTTTTATCTGCTTTCGCTTGGTTAAAGTTGGATGTACCATAAATGACAAGGTCATTAATGTTTAAAAAGCATATTTAATTCAAAAAACACATTTTACAAATAAAAATTAGAATTCTAAAACTGTATTCTCTTAAAGGTAATCTACTCACGAGTACTTATTTGTTCAAACAAGACAAGCTGCTGTGACATTTCGAGTTGCAAAGATTTCCAATAGCTTTACCTAACCTAACCTAACCTAACTTAACCTAACCACAAGTCCTTCTTTGACAGATGTCAGTTTTTTTTTGACACCCTTCACATATGAATTACGTAACACGGAGATCTGCATCTACCCTCCCCCTATCACATAACATAAGAGCATCCCATAATAAATAATTTCATAGTAGTATTTTCAGAAAAATATTGTTTATTACATTTATTTAATTGTTTTTCTGATTGATGTTTTGGGTACGCCCATGGTAGACGGTAATTATTTTTTATGTAGTTTTAATCTTATTGGTGGTATTCGCATGGTAATTGTCAAAGAGTATGGTAAATTAATGATTGAATTAAACGATCGGAATCATTGTACGAATTTCCTTCATCAAGTAAAAGCAAACAAAGCAGTCGTTGGGGGGAATCCCAACGAAGACGTTTTACGTTAAATGAAATGCGTAAGTACATATTTTACATTCAACTACGCTATCGGCACTGGCATTACATTACCACAACACTCTAAATTCCCTTCCTTACCTTATTCTCTTTACCTCTTGTTGGTCTGTTTTGTCAGTTTAATGGTTATGTTTACTAATTGTGCGACTTCACAGTCAGAATATAGAACAAGTTGCATCCACAAGAAGATTACCACATACAAAACCAAATGTTAACACAAATTACTATAAGTACAAAGTTGTTTGTTTTACTGCCAAAAATAATAAAGTCCCTTCAGGCTACGTTATTGTTTGCCTTTATTAATATCGAAAGCATTTAATTAAACGAAACATCTATACCTACATACTTGTTCTATTCGATCAATAGATAAATAATTAAATAACTGAACAGAAGTTTCCTGAAACTAAAATATATTAAAAACACTAGTTTTGCCCGTTCAATATGATGAAGCTTTTGACATTCACTTGTGTGACACCTTGTAGAAATAAAGTTAGGAAACAATATAGAATTACGAAATAGAGCGTAAATATTTCGTTTGTTAATTTTAACAGGATAATTTTGTTAAGTGTAGGAAAAATAGCTATACCCTTACGGTTGCAGTAATAATAGCAGTAGAAGTAGATACTAATCCGGGAAACGTTTGTTTTCGATGTGAAGATAGGAGCTTAACTGATTTCCGTAATCTAGTCTGGCAGACCTTTCCTCGGGCTTATAATCTAATAATATCAACGTTGTAATCAAGGATTTTCCCATCTCTAGTTTCTCCTCTTCGAATGTCTATCGGGGCCAGACTGCTACTGAACGATCCCAGTAAAAATACAAGAACTCGATAAGACTGAACTTCTTAAGTTTGCTGTCATCGTGTCGCGTACATTAAAATCCTGAACGAAACAGTCACTACACGAAATAGGGTCGAAACAAGGATTCGTGCAATTAAATTTATTACGAAAATAAAAACAATTTCAATTGCAAACTATTTAAAGATCAATGTTTCGGAAACAAAAGTGAAAGTGAATATTTACTATAATAAATATAAATATAAATATGGAATTAACAGAAACAACTACTCCGATGGCTAATACTCCTGTTGATTCCATATTTATATTTATATTTATAATATGGTCTGTAAAGGCCTTTCTGCCGGCACCCGCCTGATGAGACCCGATAGGTCGAAACCGGTTGTGGGATATGGCTGTCGGTGCGCTGTGCCTACTGTGTAGCACGCGTTCCAAATGTGAAATCTTTGATCTTAATATTTAGACGAATAAGGATTTTGGTTCCTTCTTTTTTCAATATTTACTATAATATTTTTCATTTTTTTTTTCGACCTATCCTTTTTATACAACCATGGAATTAAACAAAGCTTTTATAAATTGTCCATTGTGGTAGTCATTACTTATTGAAAATGATTTATAATAAAATTAAATAATAACAAGTGAACAGGTGAACAATGTGAATATTACATAAATATAAATATAAATGAATATTAAATATAAAATATTAAATGGGCATTTTTTTTCGAACTCCTTTCGAAATAAAATTCTGACTACGTCTGTGCCTACAATTATGACAGAGTTTTAGAAACGAAGCACAGCTTTTAAGCTTTTAATTTTGAAGTCGTTCTATTTTATGGAAAATTTTCTAATATATCTACCTACAACTTGTATTCCTGAAATTAAATTTTAATTCCGTTCTGGATAAAGAAGACTTCATTATTTTCTTATTTATCGGATGTACCTATTCAATAGTAGTTATGTTGGGAGTATTTCGAGCCATTAAACGAAAAATTTCCATAAAGAGTACATAAATAAAAAAAGTGTTAATAAATCTAGTAATTATCAATTTCCCACGCAGTTAACCAGTTTATAAATTATTGTATTATAAACAATAGGTAACTGCACACGTTGTCTTGCGGTGTATGGCAAGGAATTGACAATCCTTCTATGTATTGTATACCCATACTTTATTTCCTCGCCAATTCTGGCCAAACAACCGGAAATTTATAAAGTTAATCAGACGTACGGTGTATCAGTAAATGGGTCAGTGGATACGAATGCCGGCATCTCTACACTGGCCTAAGATGCACTTCAATTTGGTCGTCACATGCAATTCTTGTTTACATTTGTGGAGTCACAATTTTTTGTTTTTTGACTTAGATATTCAGATTCTTTTCCATAAAAGAATTATTGTCATTTTATTGGCTAATAGTATTTTTGGAAGTTAGCAAATATTTTATATTTTGGTAATAATTGCCAAGCACAGAGGTATTATTGGAAACTAAAGTCGTCTATGGAACCGGCTTTGTGAAGTTTTCCAAGAATAATTGAGCACAATGGATACTATTGGATCAAGAATTCTTGAATACTGCAGATGTTATTGGAAGCTAAGATTTTCGATTCACCGAGAAATATAGTTACTCGTTTTAAAAACAGTCTTTATATTTATATTGTTCAAAAACTTTTTCAAATTACCTTCAGTAAATATAGTTACGATTTACTGATCTCTATCTATGTAAAAAATTTTACCGAATTTCCTTTAGCGAACTTATAATAATAAAGGGCATTTCATAACACCTATATGTTCCTTATTAAAGTGAAACTGAAAAGTTCGAAGGCTAGCATAAAAAAAATATTTTTTTGATAGAATTTGATTTTATTATTCAATATGGTTCCCTTCGAGGGCGATACAACGATTATAGCGCGAAAGTTCTGTCCAGCGAGCATCCTCTTGAGGTCTGAGAACAGAAAAAAGTCTCTGGGGGCCAGATTTGGAGAGTATGGTGGGTGCGGCAGCAATTCGAAGACCAATTCATGGAATTTTGCCATCGATTTCTTTGATTTGTGACACGGTGCATTGTCTTGATAGAACAACACTTTATTTATATATATATAGTTATTTTATTGGCTATTAAGTAACAATATTCCTGTATGATAGCCGTTATGATCTTCTATGTATGTTTGTATGTATGTACAGATGCTAATTGAGTGCATTGGAAATTTGGTTGGAAAACTTTCATCGATGGCCCTTTGTATCGAAAGGCCAAGATTTGCTACTTAACTCGACGAACCGTAAATGTGGTACAAGCTGTGCTTTAATCTGTAGACTACGGATCTGTTTGCCCTCCCGCCTTAACGTAATGGAAAAAGTTGCTAGACATGTACTTTTCTAATCAAAATATCAAAAAACTTCCTTCCTATTGAATTTAAACATCGATTTGAAGATATTCTTAAACATAAAACAGACGTTAACTCCAAAAATACTTATGAAGTATGAAGTATTCGTTTGAACATTATTTCCTTCAAAATAAGTTTACATACATCACAATTTTTTTTTGTCATATCCTTAACATCCCAGTATTCTTAATTAAATAATGTTTACGATTTTTAAATTCAATTTGTACTGTTTGTAAAACATGTGATTGTAAGGTTTCATGAACAATATGTTTTACAATAAAAATGAAACGTACCTACCTGCTAAAGAATGAGTCTGATTTCGAATGAGATTATTCTCTTGGGTCGACGTTTCATAATTAAAAAATATTGCGTATGAATACTACGTGCTGATATTTCAGTAGAACCGTAGTCGAAACAAATTTTGTATTTCTTTCACACGTGGCTTGAAATAATTCTAATATTTAACCCTTGTATTCTTGTCGTACATGTACGTACGTACCTAGTAATAACAACTAGTGAGGATATGTCCGAGCTAGCAGCTGCTACCACCCTGCAATTTGTATGTCTATTGTCCTGCCGCTTTTGATCCTTGAAACAGTAATTCTGAATAGATGTACCTTTGCTACACGTATTATTATCATGTTTCAAAGATACAAAATATACACTGACGAACTTAATTTTTTTTTTGTACCACATCAACATATGAATTTTAACAAATAAATGAAACACAAAGTTTAATTTCCACAATATATTAAAACACTTTACATATGTTACGCCTAACTTAGGCTTCTTCAGAAGTATAATAAACTTAAACTAATACAGATCGGAATTATATTTATACAGATATATAGCTAAGGCTAGGGAGGGGGTAATTTTACAAATAAATTGAGAAGTGGTGAGTTATTTAATTCAATTTGTTCATTTAACAGTTGTCCTGTATTTTTGTATTTGTTAATTTCCATTGATTCTTAAAGAGACAACCTATTACTTTTATTTACAACATGCAGGACATAACGGTCTACATTAAGATAATGTTTTGTGTCGATCAGGTGCTTCGCATAATTTGAGCCAAAGTTGTTTGTTTCAAAAGATTTTTTATGTTCGCTGATTCGTTTTTTAAAAGTACGACCCGTCTGACCTATGTAGAATTTATTACAAGAGTCGCATTTTAGTCTACAAGAACCTGATCTATTACCCTTTTTCGTCTTACCTTTGTTATTTTTAATATGCTTACTTAAAGTATTAGTCGTATAGAAACCCATATTTATATTAAGGTTTCAAAATAATTTTTCTACTTGGTTTGAAGAACTGCCTAAATAGGGTATAGTTTTATAGCTATTAATTTTATCTTTGATTGGGGGATAGACATTTTTTATAAATTGTTTGAAAAGTTGTTACGAGCAGCTAAATCTTTTATTCCATTTAATTAATTATTAAAATCTGACTTATCCAAAGGTACATTGCTTAATCTATATAGCATGCTGTAGAAAGCAGACATATGTAACAGACGTAAAGTGTTTTAATATATTGTGGAAATTAAACTTTGTGTTTCATTTATTTGGTAAAATGAGCTTCCATCAAGTAAACTTAGATATAATAAATTATATATGAATTTTACGTACTCTTTTTTGAACCGACATTAAAAAATGTCTGTTTCTTTTTCCTGTATCGCCGAAAGACTAAATCTTAATAAAAACTCAACATTGTATCAGATTTTTGTAATATTCTACATATTCAACCGTAAAATTGAATAGAAAGACTTTTCAAGGCTTGTTACAAGGTTGTCCTGTTTAGTGAATGTGTATTACTAAAGAATCGTTTTATGTGTTGAAATAATTGGGGATAAATGGGGTTGAAATACATGAGGTAGATTGGAATTGTGTTTAGAATAGGAAAGTTCCTCGGGCTTCCTCCGGAAGGAAAGCATCGAAGCAGTGAATCCGTTAAAAGAGCTGATAAGCATTCATCAACAATAAAAACACTCAAAGTTAGCTATGAACCGAGTTAAGGGAGAAACTTTTTACAGCATTCGCCATCTGCTTGGCCGCGAGCCCTGATCACAAAACATGCGACTTTTTCTTATACTACTTCGTAAGATGAATTTCCCTTTATCGATTAAATACCGTAGATAAGACTTTACAACATCCTCCTTCGAAAAAAAACGGCTCACACATATATATATATATATATGTATATATAGATAACTAGACCACATATTTTAATTTACATTTACAAGTCACCAAACGTTAACGAAACGCGAATCATAGAGAAACAGGGTGATGACATACGTGATAAATAAAAGCCCAATCCCTTTATGTTTTTAAGGTTCAATTCTCAGAACTGTACCTAGTAGAGTAATTAACTAAAAATTATTGAGGATTATGCTGTTGTTTGTCTCTTGGTGAAACATGTTTATAATATCGTAGATGGAAAAAAGAAATAAAAAAAACTTTGTTTTAATTGTAGTATGTACAATCAATCGAATTAAGATAACTTACCGGGCGTTTGGGTCGTCGTCTATAAGCTTTTTTGTTGCCTGACGTTTCATCAGCGGCTGCGACTGACATCTTCAGAAGTGTTTGTTTGTCGCGTCTGTATCAATATTTATACTACTCACTCGAGGGGCGGGGCTAGTTGTTGACCGTTAGACAACAAAAAAGCCTATAGACTACGACCCAAAAGCCGGGTAAGTTATCATAATTCGTTCGACCTTGGTTCACAAATTGTATTTATTCAGTTAACGATACCATTTCAGCTTTATCACTATTCTCAAAAGATAGGAGTACAGTATCTATTGTATCAAAATCATGTATTTTTCTTTTTTTATTTCGTTAATTTAAAAATGCTTTATGTAGTTGAATTTTAATATTACAAAATGGTATTAATAAATAAATATCTTTCCAAATATTTTTTTCATTCATCTGGTACAACACTGCATGATAATTTTTGTGCATTCATTTTTTTTTTTTTGTAATACTGACAGACTCGTTTCTAAATGGTGAACTAAATTTTTCATGTGGACTGTTGATGAACAGCATTTCTCTCGGTGTGAAATATAAATTTTATCCAGTTTCGAAAATTGGAATGCGGGTAACTTTAAAAGGACCCTGCATAAAATTAAAAGCTATGCTTTGTCAGTAATATTTTTTTTTAGTGGTTCTTTTGAGTGTACTTTTTTGATGTATAATATATGTGTTATATACCTTGTTAAATCTACCAATTCTAATTTTGATGGTTGAATAGATACGTGACAGACTGCTAAACAACCAATGTTGATGAAAATAATCAATATTCGGCAAAATAACAATCTTCTCTAGTTGTGTTTGTTATTAATCGAAACAATTCTCTGTTTATATATGTCAAATTTTAGACAAATATAGGTACTGTCCTATCTCTTGAAAATGACCAGAAGACAACCATCCTACGTTGTAATTTACTTTTCGGATTAAAAAGTTGTTAAAGGGTAATGAAAAACATTTTTATTATTGTTCGGTATTAAATGTTTGTTTTAATCGATTATTATTTATTGATTAGGTAGTCGTAAATTTTCAAAATTGCTTTCTTGATTAATAGCAGAACTATAACTAACCCTTGAAATTACATTAGACTGTTTCTGTGAATTGTGGTCAAAGGTGAACGTATATGTAGGTATATACTGTTAGTTCTAATTAATAATACCTTTGAACTGTTGTCGGAACCAAGCTGTTTAATTTAAGCGAAGCAATACAACAAGTATGTAAATTAAGTGCGTTTGCAATAAATAAATAATTATTAATTATTATAGAATCAAAGAGAAATTAGGAAATAAGAGAATAAACCCTTGAACTTAACTATATTTTACGTCTCCTACTGGTATATTGTCAAATTGAGGTTATTGTTAGAAAAAGTTTGAAAGGTATCTGCTTTTAACCAATTAGATGAATTTTTTCAATAGAGCTTCATTGAAAACTTTCGTTCTTGAAAGAGTTGGGAGGCAAAGTTGTGAAGGAAATTGAAAATTCGAAATTTCGAGTGATGAAAGTTTGGAGTTTGGTGGAGAGACGCGAGTATAAGATGATGACTACAACCCATCCAGTTCTCCTCTTCGTTTATTCGTTCGATCATGCATGTGGTGTTACTCGTTGGAGTTGGAGAACTACACTAGTTCAGCTGAGGCAACACATGCTACTGCTACACACTGCCGTCAAGCTCTCAACTTTTTGTTTGCTCTTTTCTTTTGCCGGTTATTGATGTAACGTGGTAATGGATCGTGTGTCCTAACGTGTCCGGCAAAGTTTCCATTTCCTATATTACTACAAACTCGATTACAACACTGACTAGAACAGAAGAAGAAACAAAGAAATTTCCAACCCAAATTGCCTTTAATAACTATCTAATATTTTATGAGACATATTACCAACCGCAATCGCCAACACTTAGTCTAAATTCTTTTCATCCTTATCAGAATAGGGCCTTGTTCAACATTATTGAATTCCACAATAAGTGACATGATTCTACAAATGACGTTTATTACGTTATAGGTTGGTCGGTATTCTCTCGAAGCTGTCTACGTGCTGATGAGGGCCAAAAAGATCGAAATCGGCATCCACGATTGACAATTGACAGCACGCTATAGGCAGTCTCGATAAATCATCGGCCAAATGAAACGAGTTTAATACAATATTTAGGTGCATTTTTGATGAAACGTTATAGACAATAAAACAAGTAAAATAAAATATGGACAACGTTCCAACGTTTTTTATTTGACGAAATAACGCGACAATTGTTTCGACTAGTCGGCCTTTATCAAGAGTATTAATTGTACTAAATAAGAAAACAGTATTTCGAACCTTAATATAAACATAACATAAACCAAATTAATAAAAATAGTGCATTAGTGGTTTTCATTAGATTTAGTTACAATTACTAACTATCATTTTTCATGGGAGTTACACGTAGTATAAACAGGTCATTCTATTAGTAATGATCCATTTCTTAAAGCTAAAGCTTTTAATAAGAAATAGTAGCTGTAGAAATAGTACAAATTCATGCAAACTCTAGTTTTAACATAAAAGGGTGAATATCTATTAATGCGAAGGTGTTCATAAATCTACAGAATGTTCACTAAGTTGCATGCTAAATAATTTACTTATATCTAACCAACAACGTAGTTTAGTGAGTTGTTTATGACCATTTCGTCTTATTAATGTTTATCAACGCAGCAGTGTTTGTTGGACATCAAAACGAAATACCAAAATGGTTACTGTAGTTTAAAAGTTACGTAAATATTAATTCCGATCCTTAAACTTTTCAAAACAATGTCTATAATTTTTATTGAATGGCCAAGTAATGACATAAACTCGTGTAAGTACTCGAAATTGTTATAGGGCGACGATCGTATTTGCGAACTTTATAGCTGTGTTTTATGCTGTCTGGGATGTCCAGTTTTATTTGAACGGGGACTTAGCCAGAAATTCAATTTTAACTTTATGACGATCATCCAAATACAGTATTTACATTAAGAATTTTTCTACTACATCAAAATCTTTAATGACGAAGGCGCTTTTTGTACGTATATTGTCAGCCTTTAAGCGATTTTATTTAACAAAGAATTAGCATTTTTATCTCTTAATTGTAAAAAAATTATAACGTTATTTTCTTTCACATAAACTTTAAACATTCTATAACGCACGGGCTGAGAAAACAAGTTAATTTAATGAAAAAATTTCACTAATAGAAAACAAAAACAACACAAATAATTGTTTATGAATGTTAACTTTAATTTAAAAATGTCTCTATTATTATTTTGGCTTACTCAGCCTTTTTCAAGAGGAACTTATGTACTAAATGTTTTTACAACTGGTCAGCCTATTTATATAATTCTTGAAGGGTACATTATTTCTACTAAATTATAACTTTTAATGATTTATCTATACAGAGGGTGTTAACAAAATTGTGTTGGTCGTTAGCTGATTTATTATTAAATTTAAGTGATTTTGTTATGTGAAAAATTTCTAAAAGGTCTACTCTTTGGCTTTCGGGTTGTTTGTGTAATAAAATAATCTCTTCATTTAAGTAATGCTTGTTTTTTATGCAATGTGAAGCGATATCGGTATTTTTTAAGTTGATTAATTTTTTATGTTCATTCAGTCTAATTGACAAGTTTATATTTGGTTGACAAATGTAATTCGGTTTGCAATTGTTACAGTTTAACTTATATATCCCTGATGTTTTTAAATTTGTCTTTATTATTAACTAATGTTGTTTTTATTTACTGCATTAAGTTGTCTACATATTTTATTACTGAGTGAAAAAAACTGTAAAAATATTTAGTAGCTAAGTTACTCTTGAAAAAGGCTTAGTAGACCGCAATAATTGTAGAGAAAAATTTGTTAAGGTGAACATTTAAAAGCAATTATTTGCGTTGCTTTTTTATTAAAATAATGTTTCACGAGGAACCATCTCTATAATCTGTAAATATTAATAATTATAGATTCTAAGGATACTACCTAAGAACTCTAGTAATTAAGGAAGTCACTGTAAATGAATCAAAATCATACTCCTGAAGATTCTCTACTAGGAAGGCGAAATATACATGGAATATTAAACACATGGACTGAAAAGTTTCGGGCCTAACACATAGATGGCGCTAGTTTTATTACATTCACCTCTTTTTCAGTTAGTACTAACCTTCAAAAGACAGCTGTTAAAATTTCATGATATTATATTCATTAGTTTTTGAGTTATTGTGTTAAGAGTGACTTTATCTAGCTACTTTTGTTATTTTCAAAACAACGGATTAAAAGCAATTTCGTGTTTTAATTTTATACTGCATCTTGATGGGAAAATAGGTCGTTCAAGCGAAGCAATGGCTTGAAAAGTGGAAAAGTGTTGTGGGGACCCCGCTCCACCGGAAACAACCGAAACAAAATAAAACGCGGGTTTGTTGACTTAAAACGTGGTCGCAGACACACTGATATACTGACGAAGAAGAACGTAGTGAACTTTAAAATGAGGCGGTAACACCAGAAAACCAACGCCATAAATAAAATCCACAAAATCGTTTTAAGTGATCGAGAAGCAAAATTTTGTGAGTTATCTGACATCGTAAAGATATCAAAAGAACGTGTTTTTATTGTGCTTTATATTGCATGAGTATTTGCCTATGTAAACGTAACGTAAATCGGGATTTTTGGGTCGATATGTGACAATGGATGTAACATGGATCCTTCACTTCACTCCGGAATTAAAACGATCGTCATCTGAGTGGACAGTAAAGCGTCTTAAAGCGCTCGTCTAAAGCGCCCGAAAGCACAACCAACAATCGGCTGGAAAGGTTATGGCCTCAGTATTTTGGGATGTGCATGGCGTGGTATAATATTCATCGACTATCTTGAGAAGGGAAATACCATCAACAGTGAATTGTAGTAATTATATAGCGTTAAACGCTCCAAGCGTTTGAAAGCCGAAATTGCAAAGAAACGACCGCATATGACAAAAAAAGTATCACAAGTCAATCAAAACAATAGCAAAACTGGAAAAACATGAATTGAACTTCGAACTGCTCCCACATCCATTATATTCTCCAGATTTGGAGACTATTACCAACGACTATTGGCTGTTCGCAGACCTCAAAAAAATGCTCGCCAGCAAGAAATTTCGCTCGAATGAAGAGGTTATCGCTTTATCTGTGATGCTGAGGCTTATTTTGAGACAAAAGCAAAGGATAAATTGTTCTACAAAAATGGTATTAAAATGTTAGAGCGGTGCTGGTATAGTTAATTTATATTTTGAGCAATTGATGAAAACGTATTTTCTTTGTTAAACCCGGGACTTTTCAGTCCATGTGTTATAAGAAATAAGCAAAGTGAATGTCATAAAATACGTGTAGTACAGGTATATAGGGTGGATGATTGAAATGATTAGTTTTTGTCGAAAAATTTAGTAGACGTCTGGTGACACGTTATGATAGCGAGACGATTCCTTATTGTTTTAGAAAATATTTCGTACGCAGCGCTCGCGTCCGCCGGGTGTTTATAATGTGGTTGGTTGTTTCGTTGCAAAAGCGGTTAAGCTCAGTTCTACGTTTACTACGAAATGTTTATTAGTTATTCTGCATGCGTTACATCTAACAAATCATGCAAAACCTTGCTTTAAAGCAATTACGAACCGACATAAATCTAAATACACCACAACTATGTATGTTAAATGCTATCTTGTTTTTATTAAATAACTTCAAACACATCGGTCCACCACCTATATCGTCCAACTACTTATAATATTATTGAGAAATGAATGTAAATCCTTACATATTGCTGTTGTCTAATGTTAACGTATCTCTAATCAAAATCATAATTAATTTCGTATTTGTAGACTTGATGGAATTAATATGGGTCCTCTAGTATCTACACAGTCAATTTAATTTATCCAAACATTCCAGTCGAAAACTAAAATAAAGATATTAATAGTTTACGGACTCGTTAAACAACCTTATCGTAGTTCCATTCCTGGGATAAATTACTCACTAAACTACTCCAGAAATATATTAAATCTAAAATCGCAAGATCGCATTGGTTATAATTCAGTAGAAGTAAAGAAGGAAAAATTGGAATTTTCTGAAGAAGAAATGAAATATTCCCTTTATATTTCACCACGTTTTCGAATGAATTTTGTACATGCAATCAAGTTTTATTTTTAGTGTCAGTCATAATTCGATGACATCTGCTCACTGTACAATATTTATTTATATCACATAACTTACGTATATATACTTATATACATAAAATAAACGAGGTATTTCTACAGAAGGGTCGTACAGTTTCTTTCTTTTATTTTATCCAAGTGTAAGTTTTAATTTTTTTTTTGAAGACTGTAAAATAAAAGCTCGATTTGTAAATTTTATTCGGTATTAAACGTGAGCCAAAAGATCAAATTCGGTCTTGGCCAATATTGAAGGAAATTTCGGACTAAACCTAATATCGTTCTAGATGTTATGTTATATATTGTAACTGTATATAAATGAAGAAAAACTGCTACAAGAAAGTGCAATAAAGAGACTGATGTAGCAAATGGTATATTTCGTTTTCTAACCAGTTATATGCGTAGATATACATTTATACATATTCAGATTAATATGACAGGGTTTCATTGAACGTAAGAATTATGGTCTTCAATCGGTTGCAGCGACTTTTCAATTAAGTTAAAATTAAGTTTGAAATGAATTCTTCTGAAAAATGCTTATAAAATGTAATAACTGAAGGCAACGGATCTGAAAAAAAAAATGAATAAAAGGAAGAAGTGCAACGTTACTCAATCGCTAATTAAAAGCAATTAAAATTGAAGCAGGTTAAAACAACATCCAGAATAATAAAAAGTAAAAATCAATAAGTAACTGAAATTGACTTAAATTGAAATTAGTATTTTGTTTGATGAAATTCGTTGTATTTTTAATTCGATTTTGAAATTAATGGAAAAAAGTCTCGCACATACATAGTTGAAAGAAGCATGTGATTTGAAGCTGTAGCTATTTTCCTGTTTCATCCCATTCGAGGGTCTTTGTGAAAATATATATCATATATCATTTTCGTGAAAGCTAGGAGTCCCTTCAAGGACAATCCATGGCCTGCTTCATCAAATTGCTATTCGGCCGTCGCGTCATATTCAGATGCTCCCATGGGAGTAGTCTTCATTACAGAAGCAATAAGTATTCTAAAATTTTCATAGGATTTTCAAGGAAATCGAACAAGTATATTGCACAGATATATAGGTACATCTGAATTTCCTCATAAATTTTAAAGTGAGCTTTAGTAGAGAGAAAAGGGAAAGATTACTGATTCGACTTTGCAAATAAGTATAAATAAAAGTTTCAGCTTCAAAAGGATTGAGTTGGGAAACGAATGAAATACTATAAACAGAATCACAATACGTACAGAAAGTAAAGAAAATTTTAGAATAATGTACCCAAAATTATTCACAAACTTTTCTTTTAATAAATTATGTTGTTGCTATATTAAGTACATAAAATATTGAAACTCCTACTTTACTTCTTCATATACTTGATTTTTTGAATTCTTAGCGTTCTTATACACATTTCGCTTAGGTTAGGTTCAGTGCAAATATTTGTATCATACTTTTAAGTCAATTAACCGAGGTCGACACCTTATTGGGTATAAATATAAATATGGAATTAACATAAACAACTACTCCTTTTTCGTCTAAATTTTAAGGATGACAGATCCCACATTTCGAACGCGTCCTACACAGTAGGCACAGCGCACCGTAAGCCGGTCTCGTCAGGTGAGCGCTGGCAGATAAGCTTTTACAAACTATATAATAAATATAAATATGGAATCACCAGAAACAACTACTCCGAGGGCATTGAATTATACTGTTGAATGTTATACTTTTCTCTATGAATCCAGCGGAATCAACAGTGTAAAGGCCTTTCTGCCAGCGACCACCTGATGAGACCCGATACGTCGAAACCGGTCGTGGGATATGGCTTTCGGTACGCTGTGCCTACTGTGTCATCCTTAAAATTTAGACGAAAAGGTATTTTAATGTCTTCTTTTTTTGATACCTTATAGAACTACTATCACTTGGATACTAGTAAAAATTTGACAAACAAACTAATTTTAATCGAGATTTGTTCAAAAGAGAGTTCCATATTTGCCCTTGTAATCATAAACACCCTATAAGTGTAGATAGTTCCGTTGCTAAGAAGCAAAAGTGAAATGGTTTCTGGGCTTTTAACTTTTAACTAAAGAGAGCATCGAGCATTTCGACAATTAGTTATTGAAATTTGTAATCGCGGGTGCACTTCAGCAACGGCGATAGATAATGCCGTCGTATTTGTCGACGTCGCGGCGTTAGTTGTTCGAAGTGAGCGGGTTAAGCGGGGAAATTTACTACCTTGTTTACCACTTATCCACGTTTACACACTCAGTCCGGACACATGGGAAACCTTTGTTTTTCCTGGCGAAGCGCCCGCTACTATCACCGCCGCCACTGCTATGCCGCCGACAGACGCCGGTGCTGACACCGTCACTACCACCACCCTCACCGCTGCTGCCACCTAATCAAACTCCCAACTCTACAGGGTGTACCCCATATCACCCTAGCAACATTAAAATCAATCTATCAAACTATATTGATACAAGATAAAAACATAAACATTCTTGGCAGGAATCCATAATAGAATTAATATTTGTTTAGATGGGCCATGGTGGAAATGAAAGATTAACTCCGGACGTTTCGTTGGAAACTGTGACTGACATCTTCAACGAATACTGCGTTGATGACATGTGTTCGAACGTACCGGGCGGCGTGGTCTAGTGCTCTAGATCATTGCTTAGCATTCGGGAGATCACCAGTTCGAATCCGGATCCGGCTGCTCGTGTCCAACTGTTCTGTGGATTCCTTGGATCACTTAGGAAAATACTGGGGCAGTAATAGTCCACAAATAATCTTCTTCATTTCGTCCGTCTCATCTTTCTCTCCCTAACCACCCCACCCACCTATTTCCACTATTTCTGAAAAGAGGCTGTAGAGGGCCTTACGCCATACTCTCCAGCTTTGCACTACAGTGTAGCTCGGAGGAACTGCCCGCCCACCAGCACGAGTAGCTGGTGGGAATGAAACATCCAAAAAAAGTTTAAAAAATGTATTCGAACGTCATACCGCCATGTCTCTCTGCAACGACTGACTCATTCAGTATTAACTGAAGATGTCAGTCGCTGTTACCGATGAAACGTTTACTCAAATCGTTTTTCTACTAAGAATCGTCTTTTCAACATTTTCTGCTAAAAGCAACGTTAAATATACAATAAGTTATTTTCGTCTGCGGTTTTAAGATTGTGAACCCTGAAAATAACATTTGAAGATGTGATCGTTGCTTAACGTTTATGACAATTTCTAAAAGTCAATTTAATTTAACGTTGCCCTTGTTATTCTCAATATTTTATTATTAATATGTATTTTGCAAAATAATTAGATAACATTTTGTGCTTTGTAATACTTTTAAACTTTTGCTTTCTTTAGTTATTATTGATGTGTTAAGACGTAACGTTTTTAAATTTTATGATAGTGTTCAAAAGCCGAATCCATTTAACGTTCCGAACATGTATTTTATATTTATGCAAATTGTTTAGGGCTTTCGTACTACATACCCTCTATGTAATATACATGTATGTATTTGGTAATCATGTATCCTTTAGGATACTTTGTTTCGGTTAGTTAATGTATTATCGATTCTGTTTGTGTTACTAGGTATAGATTGGATTCTGACAGACATAAATACAATTTTACGTCATCGCGGATCTGATAAAATCATCATTTCTGTTCATCTGACTATAGACGTTTCTGTCTGGAATTGAAATTTGGGTTTGTTTATTTAGAAAAAAGGTGATTACCTTTTCACCATCCTTATAAGTTTTTCACGTTGTTAAATGTTAACAATTATTTGTTAAATTGTACACATCAAACTCTAAAAAATCGTTAGTATCTTCGGTAATAAAACTATTAACTACACTAAAGAAATATTTTTTTTAAACGTTTTATTAAAGGTGTTTCTGAAATTTGATTAGATTTGATAAGTAATCAATATTAGAGAGAAAGAAAAGAAATGCTCTTGTCAAAATATTTAAAATCTGTTATTTCTGATTTGTATAATCCATTCTCCAAAGCATCTATTATGTAGCTACTTTTCTAAATGAATAAATAAACTTCCACGAAATAGAATCTCCTTTTGCAGAGTAAGCAATAGCGTTATTAACATGAGGAAAATCTTTTTACAGTCATCCTTAACGTATTTTCATTTATCAGGTTTTAAATTAAATGTTTTGATACTCGAAATAACAACTATGATGATAATACATAATATCTGTGATTGTACAAACTTTTATGAGCGCTACTGAATTTTATACAATGATATAGTTGTTACGAATGAAACTCTTAGGAAGGGTAGCAGGTAGATCGTAAAAGAAACATCGATATATAAAGGAAGTGCTGCGAACCTTCGGGACGAATGTCTTAATTGGTGAAAATAGAAAAAGATGTAAAGAGCACTTAGGTAGAATGCCCAGCGACAAAATATCTGAAAAGGTCATGAGCTAAAAATTCGAGAGAAAAATGAAAATAGGTACCTATATAAATCGGTCTGTTATAAATCTCAACAATATATATGTCACGGGTAAATTTTGATAAGCGAGTAAACCTAGGTTTACCCGGGTAAACTGTGTAATACCCAAGACTCTTGGGTAAAGTCCAAAATATATTTGAAATTGTACACGTTTCGGGCTTTATCTGGATAAACCGCGTTTTATCCGCTTTCACTTAGTTAAAGTTGCATGTACCATAAATGACTCATATAACTCAAGATGTTATTAAGCTAAATCTGCGCTTGTGTGAAGGGTGTCAAAAAGAAACTGAAATCTGTCAAAAAAGGACTTGTGTTTAGGTTAGGTTAGGTTAGGTTAGGTTACGTAAAGCTATTGGAAATGTTTTCAACCCGAAATGTCACAGCAGCTTGTCTTGTTTGAACAAATAAGTACTCGTGAGTTGATTACCTTTAAGAAAATAAAGTTTTAGAATTCTAATTTTTATTTGTAAAATATGTTTTTTGAATTAAATATGTTTTTCTAACATTAATGGCCTTGTCATTTATGGTACATCCAACTTTAACCAAGGGAAAGAGGATAAAACGCGGTTTACCCGGGTAAAGTCCGAAACGTGTACAATTCCAAATATATTTTGGACTTTACCCAAGAGTCTTGGGTATTACGCAGTTTACCCGAGTAAACCTAGGTTTATATAAATATTTATTACACTCAGATGCAACGCCCCTAAAATAAATTGGAACTAACGAAAAATTTTCATGCTTATACAAATAAATGTCCAAGAAACCTTTATTGGGTTTCTATTGAAGAAATAATTTAGCAATCTTTAAAACACATGATGAAATTATGACATTAATATGTTGATATAATTTAATTTTTAAATAAAATATTCTAGTGTTCTGCTTGTTATTTTACGAACGACACTTTTATTTATCAATCAATACATCACATGTACCTACAGTACATATTGAATTACCTATTAAAGAATATGTTTACCACGATTTAATTATTCCGTTTAAATTTAATATTTACCGAAATGTTGAAAACGTCACCGTAATTAAAGTACTATTTGATGATAAAATAAAATGATTTTAGATAGGTACACTTACACTAAGACCAATTAGATTGTGGTTCAGTACCGGATTCGTTCTGAGTTCGATCTAACGTAATTACACAAACTTCTATTCTGCCGAGTAGCATCTGATGCTCCGAAGTATTCAAGTACAGAAGTTAATTCGAAAAACTTCTTAACATTGCTTTTATGCATCAGAAAGTTACCTTTTTATATAAACTTCAATTAGTCTCAAACCAAAGCTGGTCTCATTATAATGTATTTATATATACTAACACTTAAATTTAAAAACAATAAGGTAACTTAATTACACATAGGCTAATTAAAAATAGGGCGTTAATATACACGAATTACGAACTTTTGTTATATAATATCGTGTAAGGGTGTTTTTGTAATTGTTAGTAATTTTCAGAGTTGTTACGTATTGATTTGTGGTAGTAATAGAACAATGTACTTTTATGTGTATAATTATGTTACGATGGTAATTTAAACCTTAAAAGACATTTTATGTATGTATATTATCGTAATACCTATATAATTAGTCTTTTCTGGTAACAAACCAGCCTTGTTAAAAACCATTTTATTCGTAATGTCAACTTTTTTACTAATGGTTTCGAAATTATTTGTTACTTTTTTTAATATGTAATAAAACATTAGCTGTCTAGATAATAGTTTCAGATGAATGTAAGGAGATAGATGTATGTACTATATACCTTAATAAGGCATTTATATGTGGCCCTGATCAAGTAATACGTAACTAGAAATAAATAGTTAATATAGTAAAAAAATTCTAAGTCAAATTTTTTGTGATTACATTTGGTTTCTACGGACCCAAATTAGTGTAGAAACAACTTTTCAGAAAAATCATGGTGAAAAAATTATTTTGTAATATTTTTAAATTTCAATAAAAAAATATTTTTTCGTCCCTGATTTAGCTGAAAAATTGTTTCTAATTCAAGAAAAGAAGGTATTAAAATCTTTTTTCGTCTAATTACAAAGGATCACATATCCCACATTTGGATCGCATCCTACACAGTAGATACAGCGCACCGAAAGCCATATCCCACGACCGGTTTCGACCTATTGGGTCTCATCAGGTGGGCGCTGGCAGAAAGGCTTTTACAAACTATATAATAAATATAAATATGGAATCACCAGAAACAACTACTCCGAGGGCTAATACACCTACCGGCATTGAATTATACTGTTGATTCCTAACGATTATTAGACGAAGATAACAATCTCAAAAAAGAAGGTATTAAAATCCTTTTTCGTCTACTGTGTAGGACGCGTTCCAAATGTGGGATCTGTGATCCTTTATAATTAGACGAAAAAGGATTTTAATACCTTCTTTTTTAGAATGTTATCTTCGTCTAATAATCGTTCGGAATCAACAGTGTAATTCAATGCCCGTAGGGGTATTAGCCCTCGGAGTAGTTGTTTCTGTTGATTCCTTATTTATATTAAATATATGAATGTTTTGGATAGTCCTCCACCTTTATGACACTTTTTCTTGTGACATTCTGTATATTATTTTATCATAGTTTCTTAAAATTGACACTGCGTTCTACTCCACTATAACAAATGTTGCTATAAATTATACGACAATTCTAATTTAAACCTTTGAAAAGTTAGGTAGAATAAGGTAATTATAGCCTTAGATAATAATTAGAGGAACATTCGCAGCTGTTTCTCAAAATGTTTTTAGTTGCCTCTGCATCTTCCAGCTTGAAGAAAAATAGTTAACCGGTATTATTCAAACTAATTTCACCAGCACGATAAATAATTATTTCTTTCAAACAGAAAATAAAATTTAATCATTAATATGAGGCTTCTAATTATTGTAATTTTATTACAATTATGGAAGAAAGGCGAGTATTGGTTATAAATTATTGTCTAAAATACAAGGTATTGATATGAAAAGACTAAAGGGAAGTTTTAGGTGAATAATCCGGTGCATATGGTGGCTGAACAAACACTGTATTTGATTGCTTATTGAAATTCGATGGTTACATTTTGCATTGTTTCCCATTTGTTTCCCTGTCTGTCTTCAATTTCTCAAATGATAAACTGTACAGATAAATTGAATCTCTGCAGAAATTATGCTGTAAAATTTTTACAAATTGCACAAATTTGATGCAACATGTAGTACCTATTTCATGTTGTATATAAAATGTAAGCCTAAGATTTTATGGCCTTTATTATGAGACGTTTAATACGCTATTAGCTTCTAAATAGTGGCTTCTCTGTTCATGTCGAACTTTTATTGAAGATGTCGCTATTTTAATTAACGTTTTATCTAAAATCTTGTAACGGGGTTAAAGAAGGTCATTACTATGTAGGATCGCCAACAAGAGGTCTTAAGCCACTAAAATAATTCTACAACTAAGCCGTATGATAGAAAAAAGTATATATTTTGTTTGTTACAGGTTGCTTGGATGCACTTTGAGCAGTCGGCAATTTTGACAGTGCACAATCACGTGATAACTAGAAATCCTAGGATAAGCGTAACACATGATAAACATCGAACTTGGTTTTTGCACATAAACAACGTTGAAGAAGCTGACAGAGGACGATACATGTGCCAAATCAACACGGTTACTGCCAAAACACAATTCGGTTACCTGCATGTTGTTGGTAAGTTTTTTTTTTCGTATTTTTGCATACTTCATGAAATTGATTTAAAACAACTTCTTGGGGAATTCCCAAACATACATATACGTACCCTATAACACATGGGCTAAAAATTGGCTTTATTCATCAACGTAATCACCATCAAGAGCAACACGATCATTCCAGCGCCGCTCTAACATTTCAATACCACTTTTGTAGAACAATTTATCTTTTGCTTTTGCCTCAAAATAGACCTCAGATTCAGCGATAAAGCGATAACCTCTTTATTCGAGCGAAATTTCTTGCCGGCGAGCATTTTTTTGAGGTCTACGAACAGCCAGTAGTCGCTGGTAGTAGTTTCCAAATCTGGAGAATACGGTGGATGTGGGAGCAATTCGAAGTTCAATTCGTATTTTCCTGTTTTGCCATTGTTTTGATTGACTTGTGACACGGGTCAATTTTTCGGCCTTCAAATTCTTGGAGCGTTTAAGGCTATATAATTACTACAATTCACTGTTGATGACATTTCCCTTCTCAAGATAGCAAGATAATCGATGAATATTACACCACGCACATACCAAAATACCGAGACCATAATCTTTTCGGCCGATTGTTGGTTATGTTTTCGGGCGCTTTAGACGAGCTCATCCATTGTCACATATCAACAAAAAAATTCCGGTTTGTTACGTTTAGACATGGCCAAATACTGCTCAGAATCAACACATTAACACGTTCTTGTTTTTGGTCAATAGTGAGCAAATGCGCCACCCACTTTGAACAGAGCTTTAGCTTTCTCATAGTCAAAAGCTCATGCAATATAAAGCCAACACGTTCTTTTGATATAAAATCTTTACGATGTCAGATAACTCACGAAATTTTACTTCTCAATCACTCAAAACGATTTTGTGGATTTTTTTTATGGTGGTGGTTTTCTGGTGTTATCACCTCATTTGGACGTCCACTGCGTTCTGTATTATCAGTGTCTTTGTCTCTACGACCACGTTCGAAGTTAGCAAACTAATTTTTTTTTGTTTCGGTTGTTTCCGATGGAGCGGAGTCTCCATAACACTTTAAAAGCCATTGCTTTGCTTGAAAAGTATTTTTTCCTATCAAGAAGCAGTGTAAAATTAAAACACAAAATTGTTTTTGATCCATTGTTTTGAAAAAAACAAAAGTAGGTAGATAAAGTGACTCTTAGCACAATAACACACAAACTAATGAATAGAATATCATGAAATTTTAACAGCTCTCTTTTGAAGGTTAGTACTAACTGAAAAAGAGGTGAATGCAATAAAACTATCGCCATATATGTGTTAGGCCCGGGACTCTTCAGTCCATGTATTAGTTTGTTCCTTAATTAAATTACATAATCATTGAGAATTAGAACTTTATTTCAAACATCTAAACCAGTTCGTAGTTAATATCATTTGATACTAGTGCGTTAATATAATTGCTGTTAAATTATTTCTTGTTTTTCCATGATAATTAAGTACTTATTGTTCGAGTCGAGTTTTCCCAGGCCATAATATCAAGCAAAAAATATACATGTAACAAGGGTCGAACAATTATGATACTTCTGTTGTCTAACTAATTTTAGTTTGAAATATGGTACAAGTGATGCTTATTTCTAACCGTTGTTGTCATGATAGCAAATTTAATGAGTTTTGAACAACCGTTTTATAATTAAGACTCGCAACTTGTATGAATTATTGTTCATCTGCTACGTTATTAAAGAAGCAAGACAGAGCAAAGCTTGTGGTGCGTTGTTTGTAATAAACCCCAATTTAATTGAACTCGTTTCAAATATTGTTGCCTACGCACTAACTTGTTATTGTTGTTTTATTTTTTAGGGTTATTCATATGTACATCTATCACAACCGCTTTCCTTGAAAATTATTGCAAATAGTAAATAGAAACATTGCATAATAATAAATCATGTTGACCTTTTTTTGACGTTTTCCTGTTATAAACAATTCAAAAAGTGCTTTAGAGAGGGCCAGAGATAAAAAATAACTTTCTAAATACATTAATGCAATGTTCATTTTTGAATTAATTTATACCCACTACAGATTACCTCATACAATGAGGGAAAAATTTGTTACTGTTGTTATGCCCTCACCGGGACTCGAACCCGGGGTCTTTGACTTTATGCGCCAATGCTTTTTGCCACTAAGCTACAATAATAACGACGAACGTAACATACTAAGTCACAGAACGTCGGAATCAATGTATATTATTATTAATAATTAATAATAAAGAATTTGAAGAATTTTTAGTAGGGGTAAATTTTAAATACATTAATGCGATATTAATTATTGAATTAATTAGTGGGTATAAATTAATTCAACAATTAATGTCGCATTAATGTATTTAAAATTTACCCCTACTAAAAATTCTTCAAATACTTAATTATTAAATGTCTTTTTGAAAGCTTAATAACATCTAAACTTTTGATTTCTAAATTGGTTTTCCAAGAAAAGAGTTTTTCGAAATCACTAAAAAAAAAGGGAGGATTAATAAAATTTTACCTAAAGTCATAAGAAAAACACAGCATTTATCGTAGATTCGACAGTTTTTGAGAAAATAAAATTACCTGAATGTACATACAAGCATATAATTATTGTTAGTGAAATAAATAAAGTAAAGTAAATAAATTATTTGATTTATGATCAAAAATGTGGCAAGAACACAATCCTATTTTGTCTTCTAAAATCGAAAAGTCGAAAAATGTAAAATAATTCAAAATTTAGTTTTTTATCTGATCCAATTGGTTTAATCATCAGTTGCACTTTCCTTTCTCTGTATCTTTATTATTACATTTGTGCTAGTGCTGGTGATGGTGGTATTAGAAATCGAGTTTAATTATCTGTTACATTGCATGCCTAATTGAAACATTCGGCGTATTCAAGCGATTTCTGTCATTCGTGAGAATTTCATTAAGATTTGTGATTATGAGAATGCAGTCCAAACCGAACTTACATTGACTGTTTTAGCGGAGATAAAGTCGAAATCTGAAGAAGAAAATAATTGTAATCTTAGGTATATTATACGATATTTCCATGTGAGCGAAAATGTAAAACAAACAATATGGTACATTGCTGCTCTCAATAACATCTGATTCCTTTTACTTACTTATTTATTCTTTGTCATAAACTTCAAGGATTGATTATAGTGTTTAAAATGCATTAATAATACGAAAAATATTAATATTCGAGGGTCAAGAGCTAATTTATAATAAAGCCTTCATAAAAAAATTATTATCTTATTATGCATATATATATATATATATATATATATATATATATATATATATATATATATATATTATATGGTGAGGTATGTATAGTCTATATAATAGAATAAAGTATTTTAAAAATACTTATATTATGACAAAAAATTAGTTAAAAAAAAAAAATTAAATGCCTTTAAATTCAAAAACAATATATATATATCTAGTTATTAGATGTTTAGAACATGAAACAATTACCTCAGAAGGAGGTGGTATAAAATTTTGTTATCTTAAGGAAATTTGCATAAATATAAATAATAAAAAATAGATTAATTTAGAATAGAAGTGAGCAATGTATTAAGACAATGATATTTTTTTAATTTTACAAAATTTAAATTTAAACGTTAAAAAATACTAAAAGTACAGATGATTTTCTTGGTTTGACTTATAAGTTCTGAAAATCAACTTTCATATAATTTTCACAACAATCTTTTAAATTTTTGGACGATATCACAATACATGTTCATCGTATCGAGTCTCGATGTCAACTCTTCTGTTTTTTTGGTTTCCGTATCAATAATTATTTTTTTGGTATCCATATAAATATATTTTTTTATATTCACTATATGCTAAACTAAAACAATTTTTATCTAAAGTTACAATTACAATTATTTACAAAAGTATTTTGTAGGTTAGGTTAGGTATATATATATATATACTTTGAATAAGAACATATGTTTCCTAATCGGATCTAACCTAAACTAACCTAACCTAACCTAACCCAACTAAAGCAATCGATAGCCGATTTCAACTTGTACGTTACCTCCTAAGGGACTTTTATATAAGAACCTATATACATGACCTCCGCGCGAAAGGGTACTTTTTGAATTATACTGGATCCAACGTCTTCGGACGAAAGGGTATATTGTGAATTATCAATAAATCGATTGCGGACGAAGGAGACAACTCTAATAAGTTTGTATTATTTCTGAAGAGGATTCTTTTACGCTATTTGTTTTTTTTTTAAGATGTGCTGCTGCATTTTAAAAGTTCATTAAGACGGAACGGTTTATTCGTTCTGTTGGAATGGGTGGTGTAGGATAGTAATATAACGTCGAAAGTAAAAATAATTTAATTTAGCATAATCATCAGCGGATGTACACGACTACGCATTAATGCACGGTTTAAACGAAGCTCTGATCAAGAGATAGACCACACAACCCCAAACAGTTCACATGGTATTGTTATAAGAGTTAAGTTGAAAAGCTGTTTGAATAGCACGTGTGTTCACGTCTTCTAAAACTGTGTCGTTGATGGTGATGCTACATATACTACCTTGACTCTCATTCAACTTGGCGATCCAAAAGTTTTGAAACGACGAGTAATTTATTCATTGTCTCATCTTAATCCGTCATGCACCGATAAAATAATACGAACGAAATGGTTACAAAACTTCCGCAAATACTTGTATTTATGTAGTATATATGTGGCATTTTAAATATTTTTTGCAAATATATATCTTTGCATTGGGGGATTAAAACTGCTGTAGCTTACCTGAATTCATTTAAAGCCGCCAAAAGTTGCGGAAATAATTTTTTAACATTGGAAAATAAAAAGAAAACATAACTATGCCATTCCTGTTCATTATTTCGGAAGGGTGAATAGTGGATTAAATGAAGATGTTCATTCCAAAATTAATAAAAAATACATTAAGTACCTTACAATCAGTATTTTTTGTACGTTTTACCAGAAGAGATAATCTCATGACTAATAGACAATCCGGAAGCTGTTTTAGGTGTGTATTTTTGTAGATGGAGGGCCCGCATGCGCTTTTAAAGTATCAATTTTTAAAATACGTATGTTAACTTTTTACCGAGAAAATTTTACACTTTGAATGTTGAATAAGAGCTCAATACCTATTTATTTGATGTCGATTGGTGGAAAATAAATAGAGATGGGTAATGAAATAAACGAGGCAGTGGGATAAAAAGAAGATTTTTGCGAATTCCATCGCAAAGAAAAAAGAAAGGGGGGGTGAAAAGTGAGCAGGGTAGAGGAGAGTCGAAGAGAGCAGATTGAATATAATGCAATTTCTACTTTCTTAGGAAGTCCGGCAGCCGATCGACGATCAGCACGGTCTCTCTGGGGAATTGACAATTTGTCCGTGATTCACATCGACAAGAAGGTTAACCAAAAACTTCTAAACGCTTCAGACACGACTGTCACAAATTTCACTGATGAAATAAAATACTTCTACCAGAAAACTCCACAGAGACCGATGAACGTCTCTGCCTACAGAAATATCTTATCCAATTTGAATTTTTGGAATATCTCTACAAGAACAGAAAACGCAATTTCAACAACGAAATTTAAAGCTTATTATGCCATTAAAAACTGGACGCAGGTTACACACAAAAACTCGCCCGTCTGTAAGTTCCACCTTATTCAAACCCGAATTCAGATTTGCTCTCTCTGAAGATGCGAAATGCAATGCAAAACTCAAAATAAAGCCTATTCAAATGAACCCCGAAAAAGATCAATAGAATATTCAAACTATATTATTTAAAAAAAATTAAATACATATACCTAATTGTCAATGTAAAGATAAGGGAATTATTGAACTCCGTTAGTTGCGGAGCCTAACATTTTCGATCATAATGTGAAAGTTCACAAGTTTCAATTCAATTCAAAGTAATTGACCAGGTAATAGCTAGACGATAGGTTTAGTCTCGCTCCAATTCGACAAATACATAGTTTGCAGTATTAGTTTGTAAGTCCAGTAATTGTTTGGAATACTCTGTAATCAGCGCAGTTTGGGGATTCACATTCCATATTCTGCATTAACGCAATTTTCTCTTATAGATATTTATAAGTAATTGTACCAATCAATTATCAAATAGATATCACACAATTAATAATATAATACGAAAAGTATATGGATCATATGTAAAAAAATTGAACCTACCCTGTGTCAATCCTTTCTAAAAAAGGAAATTTAAAATTATTTTAATATAGTCAATAATTATTGCTAACCAATCGTTAAACAAAAGAAGCAATTATGTACGAAAAAAATATTTTTTGAATGGGGTAGAATATTTTTTCAAAATTTATATTACAATATTACATTAGAATAAATTTTATTATAATATTTACAAATAAACAATGTGAACAATTATAGTTCGGAGATTTAATAACATACGATTCCAATAAATATCGTATATAATAGGAGAGAAAAAAACATTGATTTATATCGAACGTTGTTTAAAAGATATGGACATATTGCGATCGAAGTTGAACTGGTTGTTCCGATATAAAGTAAATCTACTTATTTCTCTGGTACGGAAACTCTACGCTCTAAATATCCTTCGTGGCAAAAGTTTATCGTGGGCATCTTGACAACGGATGACAAGTTAACTAGAGCATCACGAAGAAGCTATTGCAGGAAAAATAACAATGAGACAATGACATATTATAAGTCTACAAATGCCGTCGTCTCTAAACTTACATTACTCAAGCGTGCGACAAGTAGCTCAGTTTTCATATTCTTAAACTTGCATGACTACCCTTACATGTAAAGTGTATCGTCAAGAGGAGACTTATACCTTTAAGATGAATAACAGAAGTCACTCGATAGACCGCAAAGAAATCTTTTAACGCTTATATTTTTTCCTCTATAACATACCTGTAATACTTCTACTAAATGACATTATCATTGCACTTTTTGATATTTATTTCTCAAAAATAGTGAACAATCTATGTTATATAGGATAAAATAAGCATCACTCGAGGTATCAGGTATCAGCTTCCGAAATATTAAATTTTATTGAAGTATTAGAAAACATAAATTTTGGGTTAAAAACCTCTGCAAAAGAATTATAATGTAATCGATAAATAATTTTTAAACAAGACATACTTAAGTACGTAATAAAAATCCTGTTATTTATAAGAAACAAACCCGAAAATATTATCGAATCTGAAGACATCTGACAGTTATTTCTTTTGATGGTACATGTACGTGACTCAATATGTAGTTTTCAAATAAATTATTGTTGATTTCCTGACCGTTTATTTTAAATCTATAATTTATTTTCCAGGGTGGTGATCATTAATTAAAACAATGTTGTTAATTCATTTTAACGTAACGTTTCGGTTTATTCAACCTACATCAAACTAAAACTAAATACAAAAAATGTAGTTCTGCTAAACTTTTTTTTTTGGTTTACAAAAGTTTTTGTTTTGGAAATTATATAAATTTTGTTTATAAATTTAACTTAATTAGTTTATCTGTATCAGTTCTATAATTAGTTGTGTTTGGTTCTTTGCTTATATATATATAATTAACTTAATAACTAATTAAGTAAAATTTATAAACAAAATTTATATAATTTCCAAAACGAAAACTTTTGTAAACCAAAAAAAAAAGTTTAGTAGAACTACATCTTTTGTATTTAGTTTTTGTTTGATGATGGTTGAATAAACCGAAACGTTACGTTAAAATGAATTAACAACATTTTTTTTCATATGTATATATATATATATATTGTAGTTACTTTCATTGTCTAATATTTGGGGTTCTTCAAAGTTAAAATTGTGTAGATCATTTAAGGTATGTTCTGATAAGACTGTTTTCGTTATATTTTTACTTTTTAAACTATATTTGTGTTCGTAAATACGTTTTTTAAATATTGCTTTGTTTGGCCGATTTATGCTTGAGGAGCAATCTAGATATTTTAAATTATATATTGGTGGTTTTAAATTAGTGAAAAGAGATTTGGAAATTGTTTTATCAGCTATTAGTATATTATGTGGTTTAAGTACTTTTGATATTTTATTATTTATTTCGGGGATGTAAGGTAATGACATGTATTTATTTTTATTCTTATTGTGGTTTGTGTTAGTTAGATCGTTATTAGTTTTTTGGTTTATGTTAGATGAGTTGTAAATTTGGTGGATGCTTTTCTTGATTATGGGTTTGTAGAATTTTTTGGACAGTTATTTTCTTTTAATGTGTTTTTTACTATTTTTAAAATTTCTGGTCTGTATTTCGGATGTGAAAGTATTATAGCTCTGTCTGTTAAATATGTCTCAAAAAAAGTCTGTCTCTCAAACAGCAACAATACAAATGTATGTCTAGATTGCAATCATGTAAAAATCGGTCAAACAAAACAATATTTAAAAAAACGTAGTTACGGACACAAATATAGTTTAAAAAATAAAAATATAACGAAAACAGCCTTATCAGAACATGCCTTAAATAATCTACACAATTTTAACTTTGAAGAACCCCAAATGTTAGACAATGAAAGCAACTACAAAAAAAGAATTTATATATATATAAGAAAAGAACCAAACAACTAATTATAGAACTGATACAGATAATCTAGGTAATATATACAATAATTTAATTAAATAAGTAAATCTAACACACAAAATAGTATTAACATCTTACTAACGCTTGAATACACCAAAAAATATAATTGAGCCTTCAAAGGACATGCCAGGTAGAATGTTATTTCTCTTGGGTATCTCTGCAGTTTACCATTCGGAACACCATTAAGTAACTAAACTTGATCATATAAACAGTGTGTGTCCAAACAAAATAAGTTAAAAATTGTTGAAATTTTAAATTAATAAAACACAATTTCCACTATAATTTTGAAACAATTGCAGCGAAAAATAAAATTATAGTGGAAATTGTTTTATTAATTTAAAATTTCAATGTGTATTTAAATTTCCATAAAGTAGAGTCTGATACAATTAATTATTTAAAAATTGTTGTGAGCCACAATCTTCGAAAAGGTATGTTCTTTGACACATATATCATAATGTTAAATTAAAATTAAACTGATTAAGTAAAATTTATCTCATTTTCAAAACAAAAATTTTTGTAAATAAAAAAAAAATCGTAGAACTACATTTTTTGTATTTAGTTTTAGTCTGATGATGGTTGAATAAACTGAAACGTTATGTTACAAATGAATTAACAACATTATTTTATTTATTAACTGCCACCCTGGAAAATAAATTATAAGTTTTCAAATAAAGAAACTTAAAAAGTATTGGCAAGGATATCTGGAAGCATCTAACATGTTAAGGACAATGGTCAAGGTAAAATGTAATAGTTAAGTATTACATAGGTGTTTAAGGTTGGACGAGTCAATTGGGCAAGTAACATAGTAGTAGTTAGAGTTGGCCAAATACTGAATGCAACGCTTCCATGTTCTTTAAGTTTGTGTTGATTTGCTGACCGGAAGAAGTTGAAACAGGCGAAGTCCCTCACAATTTTGCGACGCATTAAAGGTCCTCTTGATTGCGGCCGTATTTCTTGCGATAGGTAGGGGTCGGGTCTCGGGGATTGGGGGGGTAAGAACACGAGCGACGCTTTCATTACAGACCCGCCACGACGGTTAAATGTAAGCTATTGTCGAAGCTGAAATTCCAATTGAGTCTTTGACCATTTCCTAATAACAGGTAATTCATTCGACTCCATCAATTTATGCCCTGTCGTCCCTTTATTACGATAGAAAATCGGCGATAAATACTATGTCTCCACATAGCTATCTACACTATTTGCTTTATTGTTATTATTTTACAAACGCTCACAAAAAAAATCGTTAAAAGACATACCACCTTTTTTCTTTCAAAGGATTACCGTAACAAAGTTCATGTAACAATTTACCAGAGACGTGATTCTAACTGGACTGCGCCTTGCGTTTATAAAGTGGTACCATTTGGATAGGCAACACATTTTGCGAATTAGGGGACAGAAACGCGAGAATTATTAAGAACGCTCGTTGCATCACTCAGAAAGTTTGAGGCAGTTCAAGTGTTAATTGTAGTTATTTCAAATAAATGTTGTGCGACACTATTTTTCTTGTACATAGGGTTTTGTGAACACTTTTATGAACTATTTTTTGTTAAAGTAATATAAAACTAGTTTAATATTAGAACTATGGTTTGATATTGTTGTGCATACGGTTGCCGTGAAAAGAGTTCTAAGGTTCTTCCATTTCATTTTATGTGTAAGTACAATTTAAACATAAGACAGACTGATACATTTATAATTTCTTCGAAGGTTCCCTCAGGATCCTGTATTAAAGAAAAAATAGTTTAACGCAATAAGGCGTGAAAGTTTTACACCATCAAAATATTCAGTTGTGTATTGTTTGCAGCAAACATTTTGAAGAAAATTACTATTTAATATCAATATCCGTGGGAAAAAGAAAATTATAGCAAAATGCTGTACCTAGCGTTTTTGATTTTCCTCAGCATTTAATTAAAAAAGTAGTACCGCGACGCAATAAACGAAATATTTTGTCACAGGAGCAAAAGTAAGCAAGTAATTGAGTAATATTAAGATAAACAGTTAATTTAATTTTGTTCTAAAATACATACTTCTTTTCTTCTCATGATTAACATACTATTTTTCTAACTTTCCCAACAGAATACACATGATGAACGACTTCACATACCTTAGATTTTTTTACTAACAATAATTTACGAAACATATTTTATCAAATTCAGTATTACCAACTATTATTTAAACCATAAAATCAGACTGTAAAATACATGTAAATAATAACAGTAGTACCGTTAATATACATCATTTCAATCACAGTCAACACATCTTTTTTATCAACTTCATACATCAATCATTCACACAACGAGAAATCTACTTGCGTTGCTAATTAACTTTATTTTCACTTATAGCAAATATATTATTGTAAACAACAGATTATTCTTTTTTTAAAGAAGTTTATTTATGTTTTCAATATATTTGGTTTATATGTTAAATGCTATTGTAAATGATTTTCAATCTTTAAAGTCTGTAAATTTCCGTTTAGCGCATGGGAAACTTAAATATGTGTCCCCGAATGTGCATTGTTGGTTGCAAACCCAAAGTACATCATTTTCTAGTAGAGAGAATATTGCTTACGCTCGGTCCATATTATAATCACGTCTCTGCAATTTACACACCCACGTATACCGATTTGGAAATAATTTTGTACATAATTCACAAATAGTGAACCTAATGACATGTACATTTGAAAACTTTAATAAATGTATAGTAACAGTTGCTTACTTATACTAATCATTCGAATTGTTTTTAATAAAACAAGCATTAAAATGTTCACGATTAATTTATAAGACTCGACACTTCTTTCGGGCAACTCCCATTCTAAAGAGTATATACGTATAGTAACTTGAGAATGGGCATTGCCCTAAACAAAGGTTGAGTCTTACAAATTAATCGTGAAAATTTTAATATTTGTTTTATTGAAGTTATAATAATGTTTTACAAGGATTGTACCGTCGAAAGTTTAATCATAAATCATGTTTTGTTTTTTTCTTCATGTGTGCATCAAATGACTTCATCTACAACTCTAAGACGAGATTCTCGATGATATTAACTACGTAGGTAGTTGCTTTTACTATTTCCATTGTTCAATTGCAATCTGATTGCATAAAAGTATTTTCCAGTCGGTATATATAATACAGACTTAAAGCGAGTGAAAGTATGAGCTTTTCATCCCTTATTTCCACGTAGCTTAACGTTGTTGTACGGTAAAGACCGTGGACATATGACAACAAGAAGCTAAATTTCAAATGTTAATGTACGCTCAAGGATTATTATCCTTGCATCAAGTAAAGATAGAATGCAGCAGCGTTTAGGATGATAAAAAGTTAAATAAAGTATTGCTTTTTGTATTTCTTTCGATATATTAGATCGGCTGGTTAAACAGTTAAAAGTTCCTTTCGAGTTCTGGCAACCGGTACGGCAGTTTTTGTTGTTTAAAATTAGCAGTAAGTTTGCTTGATTTCGATAGGAGCGCGGCGGAGGTAATCATCAGCAATCAGGCTTGACCAATATACGTGGTCTGAAATAAATTCGGGAACTGATCAAATGCACTTTAAAGTTCTCATTTTGAAGCTCCTTACGTGACGTAGACAATAATGATTTTGGATCGTCAATAAAAAAATTTATATCTAATATTCAACTTTTATGAAGTCATTTTGACTTACTTTTATGAGCTTCAAAATGACATTTATTTAGTGTTAGGGGTGTACTCAATTTCTTTTTGTTTTATAGCAGCCATTAAATTATTTAGGTAGCTTTAGGTTATATCACTTTCTCAGAATGATCACATGATTTTGCCCATTCAACATTTTCGTAAGAAAATATTGTCTTTTTGGCGTGGTATGTATTTGTGTTTAAATGGTGTTTTGCCTGAGCAGTGCATTTGGTCTATTGCACAAAAAAGATAACTGCGATATTCTAGCGGGTTGCAGATGAACTTTGACCTCAAGCCTTGAGCTATGCATTATTATTCCCAACAGCAACACCACTGTTCGAACGTTGCAAACTTTTTTAACTACCAGAATTCATTACGAATTTTCTGCTGATACTAGCAAGATATTTCTAAGTTTCATTTCACTTGAGGTGAAAACGTTTCTCACATACTAAAAACGTATTGAACGGAAAACTCTTCTTTCTTATCTTGTTCTCTTCTATTTTATCGTTACAACTGTCTCGTATTGGGTTTTTGTGTAATTTTAAATCATAACAGAGAAGGCATTATCCAATGGAACAATCATAACTACTAATCCAGCAATTTTGTTCGGATTTTGGAACGAAGTATATTCGTTATTGTGGTTTAAAATTAATTATTTCTATAACATTGGATAATAGTTTTTAGTTTATAGAAAAAACAATAATTATTTATAATAACTATCCGTCATAATTATAGTGGTGTATTGGATTATGTTGTAGCTGCAATAATTCGCCACAGAAGTTTACGTTTACTTTGACATTTTATTATTCGTTTTGTATTAATTTTATATTTGAATAATTTATTTTGTAAATATTGTACTGTATTCTTATCTTTTGTATTATTCTATTATTGTTACTATCTAAATATCTATTTCAACTTTTCTACATAAATCTTTTGTATCTGTACCTGTCTATTGTGCTACGTGTAAATAACTTTATTACTTGTACTTTCCTTTAATCCCTTTAACGTTTCAATTTTATTTACTAACCAATCTCTCCCTTCTTCAATTTCTTAACTCAAAATTTCCAGATTTCTGTAACTCATCTTCTTCCTTAATTGCATTTTAATAGTACATGCCTTTCAAGTAAAAGTTCAACAATCTGTCCCTTCTTCAATTTCTTAACTCAAAATTTCCAGATTTCATTAACTTCTAATTGGATACCTACTTTTATCTTTCTAGTTCTTGCTCCTCTCTAACTGTCTTCCTATCATTTTCATTTCTAAAATCTAGTCACTTCCGATCTGCTCTTCAAGCCTTCTAATCAACTTTTATTCTGTGTTTTCGATTGGTTATATCTTCTGTGTTTTTGTAAACATATATTCATAGTTATCAAAATGCATTATTTCATTTATTCATTTACCATTATATTCAACAATCAAAATTGGTGACCAAGTCAACAACTACCTAAAGTGGTGAACAACATACATGTCACCAAAAGCTTTTTAAGTTCTTTCTGAGAAGCGGCTTTCCTACTTATAAGTGTATTAAGAATAATTATTGTAACTATTCATTAATTAATCAATAAAGGTTTTCAGACTGAATAAACTTTATCAAACTTGAATCAATAGCTGATGCATTATGATGTTACAGACAAATATAATTTATAATATCGAAGATTCGTCCTTTTATACAAATAAAACTGTAGGTATCGTATAGTCTTGTCTTTCTTTCAGCTAAGAAAATCTACTTTGGTTATTTGTAGTCATATGTCAGGTCTACTATGTATATAACTAATCGTAAGTCTTTCTAGTAAAGTAATATCTCTTCTTGTTACGCTCTGGTAGCGATTGGGAATAAATACATTTACAAATGCATTTTTCTAGCTGTCGGATTAAAAAAAGCTGTAAAAGCTAGAAAATAGTGTATACAGGGTGTAGCATGTATGATACGTATAATCCCGTTTAATAGTTAAGAGCAAATAACTGAACACATCATAATAAAAAACTAGTGAGTTTTAGGTAAAATGACTCAAACTTTTTAACACTTCTTGTAAAGTAAATTTTTTGGGCCACCTTATAAAATAGCGTTACGGGTTGGTGTAATTTATAATTAAAACCGGGTTTGTGGTTAAAAAGGATGTCTTATAATAATCAAAGTTTATAATTTAAACCATGTTAAAAGATTAAGGGAATTCATCCGCTTGTTCTTCTTGATTTCGACGGTAAATTGCAGGCCGCTTAAGTTAGTAGAAGGTCATGCTTCATGCACGGCACGTTTTAGATTATCTGAGAAGAGCACTGAGTATTTCTTGCAAAGTCGAAAAATCTGCGAACCTTCGTAATAACCAAGCTGGAAGCCAGATCATGAAAAATTAACATATAATAAATAAGCCCGAGAAAATTGGTCTACCGCAATCTCAACTCCAATGGGTTTAGAATTTTAAACAAGTTGCCTAATAAAAAAACGTTTTCTACCTTATTACACACAAACGGCGCTTCTTTAAAACAAAATTTGTTATATCTTTTATATACATACGTATGAATATATTCGAAAAAAGTTTTACGTTGGCTAAATCTCGATAACAATTTTAATACCTACTTAGCTATTTATAATGATTTGCTATATAAGTTCTTCTTTGTATCACGTTTTGTTTACGTGTTTGCTTGAACCTTCTGAATAAACTGTAGAAATTGAATTTATTTTCGTATTGTAATCAACATCAGCTTGGGTACCCAAATAATTTACCCAATTTGTGGACTGCTTTCTTGACCCTGATGTTCCCGACTAGGGCTGCTAAAGACTAATTGTCTTAGGTAGATCTCACAAGTCCGTCTTCGCCCTTATTCTCCGAACCCCGTGGGATTGTGAAAGGATTGTTGTTTGCCTTAACAAATTTACCTTTTCATAATGTCTCAATTAATACGTCCAACACAAACTTACTTATATTATTATATATAAGCCATTGAGGCTATTTATTAGATCACCAATTAATTGTATTTACACACTGAAAGAAAAAAAATCTAATCAACAAAAAGAAAATTCTTAAATAACTAACTAAAATATATTGTTTGTTTCAGTATAAAATAATTCTTAAATCAGGAACTTAGTTGATTATTAGAACGGTAAAATATTTAAATTAGAATTAAAAATTATTCAATCAAGTGTTTTTTGTAAAATAGTAACAATTTTTTTCAATTAATAATTATCTAATTTACAAATCTACGATATTCGTATCAATTAATTTTAGAACAAAAAAATAATCAATTGAATGATTTAATTAGATAAGAGCAAATATAATTGTAATTTCTTTATTTGTAAAGAACCTTAATTTTTCAGTATAAAAATGTAATTTTGATGAACAGTTAAAATGTTAATTTAGATTTATAGTTCCTCTTTGTTAGCTATGTATCTAGTATAACCAAGTTTTAAAACTATTTAGTTTCTGTCAAACGTTCAACTCTATCTAATTGTTATTCGCTTCATGGATTTGGACATAATTAACTAACAGTAATCAACACCGAGATATTAACTCAATATTATATAATCTGATATTCAGATTGTAATGTGCATCGTGACTATCAATTGAACAACTGTCTCCAAATTATTTTAGGACATAAAACAAATAATTGATTCTTTTGTATTTTTCTGAGAAAGGTACCGCGCAAATAACCAAGTAAATTGTTTTGAGTATCTAGTACATTTCACTTAACTTTGACGGCCGAAATGGGCGGAAAATCTCCTCAATTTATACCCTAAAACAATTGCTTTTAAACGAAATCATGTGAAAGAGATTGGAACAAATGAAATATCGAAAAGAAGATATGACAAATATTTTATATTTGATATTGTTTTGAAATGAACAAAAACTTTTCTTTCTTTTGGTCTTAATTTTTTTTATTTTGGTTCGTTGAGATTTTCCGAGAAGAAACGACTTTAATAACCGGAAACAATTAGTACACGATAGATTGAAGAATAAAAACGAATTACATACAAAATACACATGTTTTTATCTGTTTAAGGAAACGACACAAAATACTTTTTTATTATCGTCGGTTTTTTCCCAAACAAAATTAAAATAATAACTGAACAAAGGAGTGCCTCTAGATTTTCATAATAATAAAATATGGAAAATATGACAAAAGAATAAAACATTCAGTTACAAAGGTACGTAATTTACCTGTTGATAACGAATCATGCCAGTAATACTTAAATTTCATTTGAATTTTCCTTTCATTCACCCTCTGTTTTTTATTTTTTGGTTGACTACCCAACAATAGTTGTAAATATAAAGACATTTTGAATTACAAAACGTTTTTCCTTTTAGAAGTAACCTTCTTATCAACAATCTTTTTTCCGCTTCCAAGCAAACGTCTGGTCCCTGATTTTTAACGTTGTTATTAAGAAATGAATTGAAATACAGTTGAAAATACGTTATTTTTCTTCCCTTTAATAAAATCTTTCTGATTGCCATACGTCAATGTCTCAGGAGTATAACCTTATTTATTCTTTTTCGTTTACTTTGAAACTTGTTCATTGTAACATGGCAATGAATTTTTGAAAGATTCAGTAGTCTCGAAGGAAACAGAAACTAAAATAGTCTAAGATACTTGTAAAATGAAATACATTTTTCTTGACATTTATCAAGTTTTGAAAAACTGAATCAGTATAATATTAAATTTTTAATACATTCAGAATAATTCACACATCTACATTGTGACAACCTAATTATTATTATTTTATTTCATCGAAGCCCCAAATTTTTCTGACAATAAATCTAAAAAAATTTACACAAAAAGACAATTATTTAAATATTACTTAAAACTGACATTTGTTAAACTGATTTTCAATGGAAACTAACCGATTTTGTATTAATTATGAAATTATTTATCAGTTTAAACAATTAAAAGTTTCTACCACTAAAAATTTGTTAAGGATACGAAATTCTCACCTCTGTAATGTCATTATAATAGTTTATTTGACGTAGTTGTGTGTGTATTTACAAGACCATTAATTTCACCGAAATAGGTAAGGGGATGTTTGAAAAGTGCACCTTGTTACCTGCGACATAGTTCACACTTGAAGAGAAAACGAAGTACAATCATCATACACACACATATATATATACATATATATATATATAAGTATATATGTATGTGCTATGTATATACAGGGTCGTTCAAACTAAGTGGTACATTAGACGTTTTAGGGACACTAAGCATGTTACAGAATTGAAAATTTGGGAATTGGGAGTAGGGGTTATCAAGGATAAACTATTTATAAAAAATCATAACTTCCATAAAAAATGACTTAGAAATGCAATTTTTACTAGTTATAACCATCTGGATATTTCCTACTGTTTTATTTGAAAATTTTTGAACAATTTTGGATTTTTTTTTTAAATAAAGAATGGAAACATCTAATGTATCGAAATAGGGTAAACAATGGAATCGAATGACAAAATAAAATAAGTTAGATGCCATTTTAAAAAGTGAAGTTATTCGAGTTTGAAGTTTTTAAACTTTGGATTTTTTTTTCTGAACGTCCTGTACAAATTATAAAGGTTAGATTTCACATGACGTTAGCCTTATGACTTGGTGATAACTAGTAAAAATTTCAACATTCTAAGTCATTGTTTATGGAAGTTATAATTTTTTATAGTTTGGGGTGCGGTGCAATCTTCTTTCCAATAAATTAAATTATCTCAGAAACTATTCATCGTAGGTATACAAGTTGGTTATCAAAGTCACCTTAAAATTTTATGTTTCATAAGAATTTATCGTAAAAAATATACCATTCTATTTAAAATAAGAGAGTTGATATCAACTTTCGGTGTAACCGTGCGTGCCCGACAGTTGAAATTGTAACGTCTAATGTACCACTCAGTATGAATGACCCTGTATATCGGCAAGTGTCTTTTGCAACTATACACAGTTATATTTACAAGCTACAAAGTCAATTTTATACCATTTCTTATATTTGACATTATACGTGTTTTAAAGGTTGTTGGGATTTTCTGGCCCTAAGCACGCCTTCAAATATTAATTCTTCAAATTTATCCCGGCTTCGCTTACTAAACTTACATTATTAAAGAAGATGAGATTACACGTCCAAGTCGTAAAATGTTGGTACACAAAATAATTTTGATTTTCTTTATAAAATTCTGCAAGTCTCTCTCTCTTTAAAATTTTATATTTTCTAAAAGCAAAAGTACATACCTATCTATTATTATAAAGCGTCTTCCTCAAGAAATGTTCGAATAATATTTATTTTTCCTTTGTCTCTCCAAAGAATATTTCATTCCATGTCAATTTGTACGTAGGATAAGTGGAAAATCCATTCTTTTTGCGGAATAAACATGAAATACGGATATAGCCCCACTACATACATACATTACAGGTCTCCCAAAAACGACTATGCTGAATTGTATGTACTTTTTTTATTTTTCATAAGCTGCTGTTAATGCATGCATGCACGTTCACATGAAAATCCTAATCTAATTAAACATCTTCACTTCATTATAAAATATCGAGTAAAATTTAAATTTATATTAGGCCAAAACTAATCCAAATACAATACTAATTCAATCAAGTCCAATCGAGTACCAATAATTTATATAATTGAAGAAATTAAAACCACTTTTAAATGTTTCAAAATATTTTATTGTAAACCAGATGACCCTGCTTCTAATCTTGCATCAAATAAAGGCGTATTGAAAACATTTTGTTGATCATTTGTTATATTCTCGTTCATCTTTATTGCTTTTTTAATTTCGATAAATTCTAAAATTCAACAAAATTTTTTCAATACGCCTTTATTAGACGCAAGATTAGAAGAAGGGTCATCTGGTATTTCTTAACAACGAGTATGTACCTGAGATTTTGAAATTATACCCACAAAATACCGGCTGTTGACTGTAAAAATATATATAGACGATAAGTATGATCTGAAATTTAGAAAATGTGTTACTCTTGAGAAAGACATTGTAATGCCGAAACAATATTCTAGAGTTTACAATAAAATATTTTGAAACATTTAAAAGTGATTTTAATTCCTTCAATTATTAAAATAATGTTTCACAAGTATCCGACCAATTCAACAATTGATTATATACCAATTATTTATTTATATTTTAGACTGTTTTTTTGATCTCCTAGATTAATATCGTAAATTTGAATATTTTGAAAACTAGTTCTCCAATGCCATACTACTTTTACAGAAAATACTCTTGTTATCTCTAAAAATATGTATGTCAACCCCTATTATCCACCAATTTGAAATTGAATAGAACCCCTTGAATACACGCATACTCAACATGGCCAACTAGGAGCGATATTAAAGAAATGTCTATGTGTCCTTTATTATTTTTATAATCGCCCTGTATGTGATGAAAATATTTTGAAGTCATTGTAGTAGAATGAGTGCTGGTAATTTGTTTTAAGTCTCATTGTTTGCGAAGTTGCAATTCTTCTGAAAGCTGACGGTGGTAGAAAAAGAAGAAAAATTTTATAATATATGTATGCATTTGTCGGTTTTTATTTTCCAGTTCCGCCGAACATCGATGATTCGCAGAGCAGTACAGACGTAATAGTTCGAGAAGGCGCCAACGAGACGCTAACCTGCAAAGCCACCGGTTCGCCCCAACCCACTGTGAAATGGAAGAGAGACGATAACTCCAAAATTACCATAAATAGAACCCTCACAGGTTAGTAACACTTACCTACTTGTATCCTTTCTTATATGTGGAAGTTACTTTCACGCCAGGTATAGGTTGATGAATTTGTGATTCCTTCAACGGTCATCATTCTTACTTGTTCGGGCGAAAATCTGAAAAAAGGGACCAAACGCCGTAAATTTAAACCTCTATCAATTTTTCCAAAAACAAACATCTATTTTCACATTTAAAAAGAGTCCTTCTATAAATCTTAATCCAATTTGAATGAGTAACTAGCCGTTCAAAATGGCCTTCATGTTTTTTTTCTTTCTTTTCAGTTCTGGAGTGGGAGGGTGAATCTTTGGAGTTAACAAAAATTTCACGACTCGACATGGGCGCTTATCTTTGCATAGCCAGTAATGGGGTACCTCCTACTGTTAGCAAACGAATTAAAGTTAGCGTGGATTGTAAGTATATTTATTTTTTCTTTACTTTATTTTGTGAGTTCCCTTTCGAAATTTCTACACAGTTAATTCGTGACATTTACTCATAAAATTCGAATCTTCATTAGTGTACCATTGCAATTGGTAATATAAATTCCACACACATAATTGAAATATGTGTTTGGATTCGTTTTATAAACGGTTTATAGAGATATTTGTTTATCAATGGCATTCCTTTCCATTGAACAATTTTTTCGAATATTTTTCATAATCAATCGCATTTTTTGATAAATATATTTGCATGAACTGGACGAATTTTTGGAATAAACGCTGTAGTGAATTTGTACTTTGACACAGGGGCGGAACCAAAGGGGGCGATAGGGGTGATCGCCCTTTACCTGAGTTGACTCCAGAACAGTGCTCTTTGCAATGCAGCTTCCAAACTCTTGTGAAATTCAAAAACCTAATGACCCAAAACATTAAACATCTTATACCCTAAGTGTTTTAAACCCCTTAACTCCTTAACAAACTATAAAGACTCAGGATTTGTAAACCTCGCAGCTAGCTAAAGCGCTGTAGCAATTTATACCATTGTATTAATTAATTCGTACGTTACGGTCAAAGACGCAAAGTGACTCAATAGCGTTAAAAACCGGATATTAACGTTAACGGCCGATAATTTCAGACAATAACGACATTGGCCAGTTATTTGCTTCAATAACCGGTTATCCTGGTCAAAGATGATAATTACAAGATAACAACCTAACCTAACCTAACCTAAAACCATTGCCGGCTGTTACAGAGAGTTTACGTTACTGACCGGTCGTTAACGTAAAAATCCATAAAAATGGTTTTTAACGACATTGCCCGGTCGATATCGTAAATGACCGCTTTACATCATTACCCGTAGCACATACATCAATTAAATATTTAAAATCATTGACTCGTTACCCTCCAGCTTTTGGGGCTTACGTCGCTTGGGTTTGATGCTTTGAGTTATTGTTTTTTTTTTTTGTTCAGATGCCTTTATACCCTCTCTGCACCATCGCTCCCATCCCCCTCCCTTTTTTTTAAAAGGCTTTTGAATCCGCCTCTGCTTTAAATAATGTTATCCTACTTACCCCTATAATCCGTTTAAATTTATTTTTGTAAATTTGTAACTGTGGTCATTAAATTATAGAATGCAGGAATGTGACAACCTTTATCGAATCAACGAAATAAATAAGTCACAAGCCAGAGTGGAACGTAAATAACTTTTTGAACCTGTATTAAACTTCTCAATTAAAGTTCAATCGAACTTCAGCGTAGGCACTACCTAGTTAAACTTTGGAACTTTAACTATTTGGTTAGAAGTTTGACAATGTTATACATAATTATATGACCAGTAATTACTAGGTTGATCAATACTGTAGAATATTTAGACGAACTTATTATCAGAAATTATTTAACACTTTTTAAATATTTAAAAGTTACCTTTAACTGTAAACAACGTGAAATAATTACAAATATATAGGATGTTTATAGAAGATTAGACTGATCCTTAATTTCGAATTTTATGTAGCACACGCCCTACATAAACAAATCTTGATAATTTGGTACGAGGATTGGGATTTCTCGAAACTGCAAAGTGCCGAAGCTTTTCTGGTGCCACATTTGAATTTTCCATTGAAGAATACATCGAATATTATTACATTATTTACTAATTATATTTATATATATAACTCTCCATAGTCATCCTCTAACAAAAAGTACTAATAGTATAATCATTTTCGGTGTATTTTTCAAAAGCTAACCCAAATTTTGTTCCAGAATTTCCCTGAAATATTAAAATTTAGAGATACCCTAATCACAAATCCAAAAGTGCCAAAACTAGCAACATTTCGATATTTCAATGTCCTGGTGTGTTGGGGCAATTATAAAGCTATATGGGTCAATATTTTTTTTTAATTTTGGGGCTATAATACGTATCTTAGCTAAGGCAATTCAGGACTCTGAATTTAACCTTTTCAATGCCTGATATTATTGACCTGTGTTTTTTATGATTTCGTGATAATTACGTACTCATGTGGTGTAATTAATTTTGTCACACATTTAATTTTTTTTTCATTTTGAACGTGTGCCATTTCGTAATAATTAAAGTAAGCTTTCTTACGTTATTAGAGTCAATGTGTAACATCATGGCTGGTAAAGGGTTATTAATGTAAGAGGTTTTTGTTACAACGGTGGACAGTGAAAACTCTTTTGCAAATACATAATACAACTAACTAATTTATCACTTGGTGAACAACGCGATGTCAACATAGAGCAGCGATATGAGAGATCCTATTACGCTCGGCTCATATGGCAATTAATTATTGATGTAATGCCTCCCGCTCTCTCTTTTTCGCTCCATCGTATATACCCACTAGCTATGGTCTTCCACGATAGATATCTATTAAATATATAACATCTATATGGAAGGACCACGTATATAATTTTACATTTACCAACAGATCGGACCTTAATACGTACTCACGCACCATTATTAAATTTAACGTTTTATTTTCTACGAGACTGGAAATTATTTAGAAAAAATATTAAAAATCTAATACTAGCTACTACTAAATAGAAGTATTCACATGTTTAGCAATTTAGATACAAAACGTCACCTTTCGTCTACTAGTTGGTTAAATTGTTTAAAGTAATTAGCGATGACCCGATGGGGAACTAGTAAAACTTAATTAATAATTACTATAAAACACTGTGTTCTAAAATTTATTAGTAAGAATCCCTTACAATATTGTTTCGTACTTAAAATACTATTAATGGTGCATTCTTGATGAAATATTATAGAATAGCTATGTAAAAACAAGAAAATACACAAAATGTTTCAACGATTTTATTAGTCAAAAGCTCGACAATTGTTTCGACCAGTCGGTCTTTATCAAGAGTATTGTAGTTACTACTACCTGAGGAATAGTAATTCAAATATTAATATCCCATTATCAAATCAAAATTTCTATAAGGAACTGAACATTATTAAACACATTGCCGTAAACAACGGTTACAAAGTGGACATTGTAGATAATATTTTAAAGAAAAAACTTAGACCACAAGCTCAAATAATGTTAGGAAATGGTTTAGTAACTAATAATGTTAACCGTTTTGGTGCCTTAAATTTTATTAAAAATATCAGTCATATAATTTCAAATAAATTAAATAATTTAGATTTTAATGTTATAGAAGTAAATAAACTAAAATTAAGTAAAATCAATAACAAACAAAACTTAAGTAAACTTCAAAAAAATGGCATTTATTAATTAAATTGCAACAAATGTGATGCTGTTTATATTGGTCAATGTGGTCGGGCCTTAAAAAACCGAATTTATGAACATGAATTAGCCATAAAAAATAAAAATGCTACTACAGGTTTTACAGAACACTGCATAGAAAACAATCATATTTTAGATATCAACAATATTCAATTAATTCACAACGTTGAAAGAAGTAGAAAACTTAACCTTCTAGAAATTTTAGAAATCAAATTAGCAATTGCAAAGAATGATAATATAGTCAATAACCAAACGGAAATATTATCGAACAATAGTCCACTTCTGTTAACCAATTTATGATGGTTTCCCCCCTATTTAGGCTTACATACATATGTAACTTTGTACTTATTTGTTTTCTATTTAAGGTTTGAATTACTGTTCCTCAGGTAGTAACTGCAATACTCTTGATAAAGACCGACTGGTCGAAACAATTATCGTGCTTTTGACTAATAAAATCGTTGAAACATTTTGTGTATTTTCTTGTTTTTACGTAAATGCAATTTATACCAATTGTGGGGACGGGAGTAATAGACCAATTATGACTAATGTATGCTGGATAAGAATATAGGACTGTTATGTTCTTCACATTGTCAATTAGTGATGTTTTAATTTTGGTATGAGGCTTTTTCAATTTGTAACTTTTCTAACAAATTCAGTCTTCTACCCTTATCAATACAATGTAAAATTTTACAATTTCTTTCATCAAAATGATGACTGTTTACAACACAATGCTGGGAGAAACCTGTACAAAGTTTCTCATATGTAATAGATTTTTATGCTCTTTAAGTCTGGTTTTGAGGGATCTCTTAGTCTGTCCAATATAAATAGCATCACAATCAGTCCAGTCAAGTTCATATACACCAGATTTGGCAAGTTTATCTGTATTTTTAATTTTGTTATTAACTAAGTTGGTTTTAATGCAACTAATACTACTTTTTCCTATTTTTATTAAAAAGTGACAATATAATAATTAAACACAACAATAACAGGTAACAAATTACCAAACTGATTTTAGGATTTCCCCATTATTAAAGTTAGCTGTTGATACAGACCGGTGATTTTTTATGTTAGCATTTAAGTTTGTAAGAATTATGGTAGGCTTCAATCCTTACAAATACCATCTTAAATCATATTAAAAATTAACTTTGATAATGGCCTAAAAGTCGAAACAATATTGTCAGTATTTAATAAAAATTGTATTACATACTCGTATACCAAGTGTTTTTTTTTGCCTTAATGTTATATGATTAATTTGTCTCCAATGGAGCTATAAAAGGTACCAGAAAAAACGTTAATATATATATATATAAAGGAGACTGTGGTGCAATTACAAACAAAACAAAATCTTACCTCAATTAACCACAACACTTTAAAAACGCAGACACGTGTTTTGTTTGCGTTTGGTTGGAGTAAGCTATAATAATAGTATATATTGTAAACGATAATAGAATAATTAAAAGAAAGGTGTTCACGTGGGGATATAACGAGCTATGTTATAGTGGCTAGTCCACGGGAATTATGGCAACAATTGAGCAAATTAGATAACCGTATTGCAGCTTGATTAATGTTGAATATGCGTTTTGGGTAACAATAATGGGAAACATTGCCGTTGCAGCTTGTTACCCATTTGTACCTTCATATAATACATATACCACTAACATACCTAAACGTATTACATACATTATGTAATAGACGTTGTGTATGTATTTACATACGTGTGATAAGCATATGATACGGAAATGTGTAGATTCACGCACCACTTTGTAACTCGTTAGGAAATTTGTGAACTACTCATTCATTCGAATGTGCTGGATTACTGCGGTCTACACAACTAATTTACAAGTATAATACATTCAAATTTTCATGGATTCATATTTCGCTGTTAGCCAAATTATTGCATTATTTTTGCAGCAATAAAAAAGGACCATCCACAACATAAAAAGAATGTTTCTATTAAGCAACAGAGGTCCACACAAGAAGTAAAGAGTTACGAGGGCTATTTAATGATTTAATCAATGACTTTCAAATAAAAAACGTACCATTTTCTATCACATTTATTTTACATTTAAACGTAACCTCCTTGCAAAAAACTTATCAAAACAGGTTTCAGTTTTATCTGTAATCTCCTCATTGAATGAGTTTTTTTTTTATATTTGCAAATTAAAAAAAGTCGGTAGATGCCAAATCAGATGAATAGAATGGGTGAGGAAGCATTTTGTACCGTAGTTCCACCAATTTAACTCTCTTTGATAATGATCTGTTGATCGAAACAATTGTAAGAGTTTCTTATAATAAACAGTTGAAACAAAACGAATTTTTCGTCGTTATTTTATTTATTTAACACGTTTCATCAAGACTGCACCATGAACAGCCTTTCTTACATATAAACTCACCATTTGACAGATCGAAAAAAAAAAATTGAGATTACGTAAAGCTGAATTTTTAATGAGACCACCGACTTATCAAACAACCGTCCTACACTGAGTTTCACGAGGAAATGGGAGAACCTGTAACTTTTTGAGTTCAAATGACTTCATATCTGTTAAATGGATTTTCAGGTACAAAATCATTGAGAAATATATTGTTAATATGATTATCAAATATTGACATCATTAATTTGAATTGTTATCGGCCAAAAGAATAATTACATATAAGTTTCTATTAAAATAAAGTTTATATTAATTATATATTTTATCAAAAGTTGTGTTTCTGTTTCTACAACAACTTTTTCTGAAAAGTTAGGTTGTTACTGTCCCAAAAGAGAGAATACATTGGTATTCAAGGGAATGTTTTTATTACCCTACATTACCCTTATATTCCCAAATAAAAATGGCATTATTAGACTGCTTCAACCTAAATTGCTTATAAAGAAACTATTTTGTTTTATTTAAAGTATACAACAAGGTCTACATAAAATTTTGTAGTTATTAATTCTAATTATTTTTTTTCATGTATGTATGCTATGAGGTAATTATTCATACAACATGCACAAATCCAAAGACAACTTTAATTTATGAATTGAATTACTGTCATTTACCATTGTTTTAATTCGGTTGGGTTTGACTGCGTTTGAATTTAAGAGTCCTTGTAAACAACATCCTTCATCGCTATTGCTTTTTATTATTTCCGCTTCGTGAACTTTATGAGGGTTGGCAAAATCCAACGTCGTTTCAACTCACCCTTCATTGACTGATTTATATAAAAAAAATTGTACATATGTTTCTATTACATCTTCAACATGATTTTTAAAGCCTTATAAATATCTGGATATCAGGTACATGTATAAAAAAGAAGAACATGAAAAAATTAAATTGTAAGAAATTATTTCACTACTCTATTCACCATTTTGTTTAATGTGTTTCGTTATCGTGGTCGATTGTAAATATTTAATTCATCTCATCTTCTGTACTGCTCCATTCTACTAGATCCAGTTACCTTATCAGAATTATCTTTTTGCGCAGAGTTGAGAATTATTCAATTACCCTATTTACTACATTGCATTATGCCTTTCTTTGTCACACTATGTTATAAATATTTTACTAATTTCACCCTCTTTACTGTTCCATTTTATTTTACCTGTTACCTCATCGCTCCTTTTACTATTCCATTTTACTTTACAGCGTTACCTCATCAAAATAACTTTGTTTTCTTACAACAATTGAATTATTTAATTACTTTGTTTATTCCATTATTTGTAACAGTATTTTGTAATTATTCTTTACTGTTCTGTTTTATTTTACCCTGTTACTTCATCGCTCCCTCTACTATTCGATTTTACTTTACCCCATTACCTCATCAAAATAGTTTTGTTTTCTTACAACTGGAATTATTTAATTACCTTGTTTATTCCATTATTTGTCACAGTATTTTGTAATTATTCTTTACTGTTCTATTTTATTTTACCCTGTTACTTCATCGCTCCCTTTACTATTCGATTTTACTTTACCGCGTTACCTCATCAAAATTGTTTTGTTTGCTTACAACTGGAATTATTTAATTACCTTGTTTATTCCATTACTTGCCAGAGTATTTTGTAATTATTGTTTACTGTTCTGTTTTATTTTACCCTGTTACTTCATCGCTCTCTTTACTATTCAATTTTACTTTACCGCGTTACCTCATCAAAATAGTTTTGTTTGCTTACAACTGGAATTATTTAATTACCTTGTTTATTCCATTACTTGCCAGAGTATTTTGTAATTACTATTTACTGTTCTGTTTTATTTTATATCATGTTACCTCATCAGAACCATTTGTTTGCTCACAGTTAGTAAAATTAATTGATATTTCTCTTTAGAGTCACGACAAATAAATTCGTACTGTTAATTAAAAATGAATTACCGATCCATTTATTTTGTAATACTAGAAATTATTCCAATATTTGTTCTTCTACAATATAAAAATCTCCTGTCTTTAATGCAATGTTCCATGAAATTTCGATATTTTGCTTACGTTACACGATCTTTGGAAGTTAAACTGAGTATCTTTACTTAGTAGAAATTATCAAAAATCTTGTGCTTCCTATAATTAGTAAAACCTGTAGTTTATTTTACTCATGCAGACTATGAGACTTATAAGTTCTTATACATTATTTATAATAAATTTTAAATTTTCTAATTAAGAAAGTAACATCTTATCTCGTTTTACATCCGCTGTTAAAAACTGTGTATCGAGACAATTTTAATTAATAGGGCAAGTAAATCGTTTTACTTTTCAGATAGATCTCGTATATTATAAAAAAAACGCAATTACCCTTTCGTTAAGTAATATCAAGTGAAAAGAATACGGCGCTTTACAAATTTTTAATTAATTAACGAGAAAAATCAACATTGGTACGAACTGGTTTATGTTCTATTTCTGTCTAACGTGTGATAGTCTGCGCATAACTTAATTTAATTCGTTGTACCTTCTAGGAGTTGACAAGATGAATGTCAAACATCATTCTCCCTTTCGAAACAAATTCACTCTTTCTATTTAAAATTCAGTTTTGCTGCTAAGCTTTTAAAATCTGTCTTGAATAAATTGCCTCTTCCTCTAATTCCTGAATTTCGAGCCATTTAAATGGTGTCCTAGTTAGTTAATTTAATAAAACACCTTGCTCTAAATCGAACTAAGGTCAAAAAGCATTAATTAATAATTAAATTCAAAACTGCTATTTATTTTAAAATTCGCAGTTAGGTATACCTAACCTAATCCAAAATATTAACCCCTTCAGTAAAAACCGATAACATTTTATTTTAGGGTTGATTTATATACAAGTATCAGGGAGATCGCTAATTGAACGGAACCAACTAGTAAATACAAAAATACATCCTAATGGAAAAATTTCTCGTAGTTAAGAAAATTATGAAGTTAACATATTATAAATAAAATTTAAAGTAAAAAACTGATTATAGTAGTCAAAGTAGATGTTTAGGTCGTAATTATGTCTTTTTCAAATAAAATGAGCTAAGTATTGAGGAACGATAGCAACCAGTGAATGTAGTAAATCGTATGAGAAAGAATCTCGTAAGTTCTGAAATCTTAACTTTTACTCCGACGTTTAACCTACAACACTTTAACTCTGTTATCATCACATTTAATGTCTTTTAGCTGCTATTCTGAAAATGGTTCCAATTATTGAGCTAACAGAAATTCTCCGCCTCAGACATTGTATTTGTCTGCTGTGATTTTGTCCCTCATTTCTAAGGCCCAGACAAATCTATCTTTTAGTCGATTACGTTTTACGTCGCATCTGTACCTAACATTATGCAATATCTAAAGGTACATTTTCGTTCCAATAACGAAAATAAAATTCTCTCCATTTTACGTAAACGCCAAATAAAAAAAAAAAGAAAATCAAAGTGAAATTACAACACAGATGGAATGGGTAATGTCTTTTGTTTTGTTTCGTAGGCTAATTTCTTAGTTTTAATTCTTAAGGCACAAAAATTTATTGTAAATCGTTTTAACATAGTGCCATAGTCCTCACCAAAAGGATATACAGTTTCTACGTACATTTTATTGAGCAAAACGTATATGTACAAAAGTAAAAATTATTTAATTTTATTTGTAGCAGAATGTAATTTTGCTTCGGGGTTGGTTTTTTTTTTTTAAAGGAAGTTGTTTTTATTCGAATGCGGGAACAGTTTAAAAGGTCGATATTAAAAAAAAGTATTATCGATTAACGCAGAATTTCTTTTAAGCTTCGACAAGGCTTCGCTGCCACCTACAGAAACGTATTTTCATTATAGTATGCAAAATAGTTCGGTAGTTCAAAGCTGAAAGGTGTGTATGAGACGATATTTTAAGGGAGCTCTCGCTTCTGGGGTTGCTGAGCGACAATAGCCTCCCTGAAAGAACCTACCCTGTTTACATGATCATTTACCCTTTGTAACCGTTCTAAATGCAAAACATTTTCGTGGCTTTACGCTAACATGTCGCTCTTTAGATTGGTCTTTTTGACTTGGGATTAACTCTTTCCTAAATAAGCAAATGCACTATTTGCACATTCCATTCATTCACTAGAATCGACTATCGCTTTCTTTCACATTCAACTTCCTCGAGAGCTCTTCTCCAATGACACTCTTTTCAACGCAGATCCTGAAAATTAACTTACAAAACAACTTAAATGTAGTATACAGCACAACCACTTTAAACATTATAACTGTCACCCACTAGTTAGGTGCACCTACGTAAATTTTGATTGATAATACGACGGCGGTTCAATAAGTACCTGTGTTTGAAGACAGAAGACGTTCCTGAGGGAAGTTGGTGTTATCATCGTGTGCTGCCATCTATCAAACGACACCAAAACAAATTTCAGATTGATTGATAGGTTAGTTTGGATTTGGCAGCCATTCAAGTGATTTTCACTAAGATGGAAAAAGAGCAGATAAATATCGTTCGGTAATTCACTTATTGTTTTTGGATGGAAAAAAATGCGAGGAGATAAAAGCAAAGTTGGATGCTGTTTATGGGGACACTTCGCCATCTATGACCACAGTTAGATGTTGGTTCAACGAATTTAAACGTGGGCGAACATTGGTTTTTAGTTACCGAGGAAATAATTGAAAAAGTCCACGACATGATTCTCGCTGACCGACGAACGAAAGTGCGCCAAATAGCAAAGGCCGTAGGTGTTTCGACCGGAACGCCTATTAATATTTTACATGATAAGTTTGCGATGAAAAAATTGTCGGCCCGATGGGTGCCGCGTTTGCTCACGGTGGACAACAAGCGGATGCGGCTGTTAACTTCGAAGCAGTGTTCGGAGCAATTTAAGCAAGATTCGAAGAACTTTTTGCGTCGAGTTGTCACCGTTGATGAAATCTGGATTCATCACTACACATCAGAAACCAAGCAACAATTTAAAAAATTGATTTTTCCCTATGAATCTGCTCCAAAGAAGGCGAGGACGGTCCCATCGACCGGAAAGGTCATGGCGACGATTTTTTGGGATGCGAAGGGCCTCATCCTCATGGACCTTTTAGAAAAAGGAAGAACGATCACTGGACAATACTACAGTGAATTATTGGACCGCTTTGACAAAAAATTGAAGGAGACAGCCGCATTTGGCGAAAAAGAATTTTTTTTCATCACGATAACCAGCACCAGCACATTCACCCAGAATTGTCGCCGCCAAACTACATGAATTGCGTTATGAATTGGTGCTGCACCCCCGTATTTACCCGGTCTGGCTACCTGCGGCTACTTCTTGTTCCCTAACATGAAGAAATGGCTCGTGGGGAAAAAATAGCTCAAACGAGGAAGTCATCGCCGAGACAGGGGAGAGTTCGACAAATCCCATTTTTTGATGGGGTTAAAAAAATGGCAGGAACCTTTGGAGAAGAATATCTTTCTAGAAGGAGACTATGTTGAAAAAAAACATTTTTTTTTTAAATGGTGTCTTCATTTCTAACACGGGTACTTATTGAACCTCCCTTGTACTATTGAAACTAATTTTATCAAATTTGCTATTCTTACACTAGGTTTAGCATTATTTCTGTCGAAGGCACTATGTCGTTATTCAAGATATCTACTGTAGTTGCGTTCTTTATTGATTGATTATCTATTAATCATTATCAAATTTCAACAACCAAATCGTCTCAAAACAATATCGTATGGATTATACAATACAGATACAGACAGGTACAATTATAATTGTTAATTACTAATGTTGTCTTATTCTAGATGTACGATACTTATTGCTGTTAGCAGTATGATTTATTTTTCGTTTTTCTTTCCAGTCCCTCCAATGTTATGGATTCCTCACCAACTGGTTGGAGCTCCATTAGCATATTCTGTCACACTAGAATGTTTTGCTGAAGCTCATCCTAGTTCGCTGAATTATTGGACCAGAGAAGACGGCCATATGATTCACGAGTCAAAAAAATATCACACTGAAAATATCATTGGTAACCCTGCTTATAAAACTCATATGCGTCTAACCATTAATAACATACAGGACTCGGACTTTGGAGCATACAAGTGTGTCGCAAAAAATCCTAGGGGTGAAACAGACGGCTCGATCAGGCTTTACAGTAAGTAGAATTTTTGTTCTCTGATGAGTATTTATTAAACATATTTAGAAAAGAAATTCACCTTCAGTAAGTTGACCTGGAATGTTATTTTGTAACAATCCTTAAATTTCTTTACTTCTTGTAATATGCATAAAAAGTAAATAAAGAAACTCAATACAAACGGAAATATTCGAGAATTAATAACTGTAGTCTTTTTAATGCCTTGACAGCCAATTTAAAAATATATTACAAAGCTTTTTGTTGGAAAGTTACGATTTCTACAGCTTCTTTTTTGTCGCATTTATTTACCTTACCTGGAACTTAAAAACCATTAGAACACTTATTCGAAAAATTTTTGTTACTTATCGTTCCTTTATTCCGAACAATACGAAGTTTTGAAGGGAAAGTCCCCCGAGAGTGACGCAGGAACAAAAGAAATCATTCTCATCAAAATTTTATTGTTATTATTTTCAATTTCTGAAACGTAAATAGAAATTTCTTAAGCACAAACGTTGAAGGTGAATGATTTAAATTATATCTAAATAAAAAAGCAACCACCTGATAACTAATTACATATACTTGTTTAATTATCCTTCGTGTTTCTTGGATATACTGCGAATAGTACGTCCGTTTATAAATTATATACAAAGTTATTTGAAAGTAATGGAGGTGTTCCAAATACCTAATGGCAAAAGTGGACGTTAAAGTCCTAATTGGTATATAAAATGGTGCTAGTAACTGAAAAAGTCATTCGCAAATTTCATTTTTGTACCACCTCTTGAACGGACTAATCTTTTTTGTAAACGTAAAAATAAGGAAGATAATCATTAGAGGAAATTGTCGCTAGATTTTGTAATACGGCCCTTTAGTTAGTAAAAACAACGGGTTCTTTTCTTTTTGCTCTTGATCAAAATTACTTCCTTAACGATGTGTAAAAGGAGAGCGGAGTGGATACTATTAGAAAGTTAACTTAAAGAAAAATCGCAAAAAGTATCAGATGTAGAAAAAAACTTATTTCTACTGAACTCTTTTTTCCCTATTAACGAGATACTTGTGATTTAAGGAAATTATGTTGTTTGTTAATGCCACGATTGTTAACAAAAGAAGTAGAAAACTTCTTCTTCTGTTTGACGCTCTTTTTCTCTGCGTTCAGTATTAACAAAATACTAAATAAGAACAAAAATAAATTCTTGGTCAAGAAATTTATCGAAGCTACCAGACGTGAATCGCGATTTCAATCTTATTAGATCTCATCAGCACGCCATGGGCAGATTTGATAAATTACTAAAAAATAAAAAATAAACTTTTTGTGTTTCATTCCCACCAACTACTCGTGCTGGTGGGCGGGCAGTCCGTCCCTCCGACCTACACTGTAGTGCAAAGCCGGAGGGTAGGGCGTAAGGCCCTCTTCAGGCTCCTTGCAGGAATCGTGGAAATGGGTGGATGGTGTGTGGTGTGGTTACAGAGAGAAAGATGAGACGGACGAAATAAAGACAAAAGAGAATTGGAAGATTATCTGTGGAATATTATTGCCCCATTATTTGCCTAAATGATCCAAGGAAACCACAGAAAACTTGGACCAGGGTTCAAACCGGTGACCTCCCGAATGCTAAGCAATGATCTAGAGCACTAAACCACGCCGCCCGGTAAAATTACTAACTTTTTTTTTTGTTTATATTATCCTCGAGGAGGGGAAATCTTCAAAAGACACCCCCGAGAGGGTTGTGTCGGATTCACCGTAGTGCCTACCGACTAAAACCCCTCCTCGAGAAGGGAGCTCAACCCGAAGGTTATACATCCCTGGGAGAAAGGGGGAGGGAAAAAGGGATTGGGTTTGGAGGGGGGAGGGAGGAATCGCAGGGGGTTTTCGGTGGCCCACCACAGATGGTTGGGTGGGCACTCGCGCTAAAAAGCGAAACTAGATGTCTGGCGGTGAGCGGGTCGGGGCTAGCTGCTCATTCTAGAAGGTGACAAGGCCTTCTAAAACGGTCATTTGGTTTGGGGACAATGGCAGAAAGTGCCGAGACGGACGGGTTCGGGTGACCCGTCACTGAAGTGCGAAGGCTCGCTGCGAAACTGAGTGCAGCCTCTGGGAGTGAAGGGAGACCGGTTTCTTTCAGAATTTGTGAATTTCTGACGAACCAGGGATAGTCTAGTGCGGAGCGAAGAATCCGCATGTATGTGCCTTGTAGAATCTGAAGGCGGCGGGGAGTTGCGCAACCCCAGATGGGAATGGCATATGTACAAATACTCCTGATGATCGTGTTAAACGCGCGGATTTTTGTACGGGGAGATACGGATTTGTTCCTGAAGAAGGGTTTGAGTGCGATAAAGGCACCTAGGGCTTTGTTTTGGGTCGCTGTTAATTGCAAAATTACTAACCAAATCGCTGGAACTCGGTGTAAAGTGGATTTAAATAAAACGTCGATATGGTAGTACATCGCCATCTACCTGCTTTTGCTACTATTGCCGTATTTCATAACGTTAAAAAAGGCCTTATTAGGGTATCATCTTGTCTAACTGAATCGGCGGCGCAGTTTATATACGTTATAGGACACGTAAACCAAATTAATAAGAACAAAAATAAGTTCTTGGTCAAGTAATTTATCGAAACTACCAGACGTGGATCGCGATTTCGATCTTCGATCTAACCAAATATTGATTTGGTTTACGTGTCCTATCACGTATATAAGCTGCGCCGCCTATTCAATTAAACAGGATGATACCCTAATATTGCCTTGTCTAACATTATGAAATACGGCAATAGCAGCAAAAGCAGGTAGATGGCGATGTACTGGCAACGTTTTATTTAAATACTCAATATTTATTATGCATTTAAAGGAAGGATTCTTAATGGAAGAACTTCTTTATGGTCGAGATTATGTCATAATGTGGATATTTATTAGATTGATATTATAAATTAGTACGTCATGGTGGTGTATGCGTTAAATTAATAAGTAATTATAGATAAAACGTTTGTAGGACTTTTAAACAACTGCTATGTGCCACTTAGAATTCATTCCATTCAAAGCAAATATTAAGATATTACTGATACCGCCTGTAGCCCAATCTTAATAACTTTACGTAGTTTAATTACAATGTTCAACTACCACAGCACCGTCTGTGTTATTATCTTCTCGTAGACGGGGAAAACGGAGAGCTAAACAATGGATAGGGGAAGAAAGTTAAACTGTAACGTTCAATTGCACTGTTTCGCCGGTTTGAGACCCGATTGATAATATTTAATACCAAAAAGTAACTTTTTAATATTCTTTCACATAATACTATTTAATATGCTCCATAATTACTTTGACGGAACACTTATAAAATTATTTTGTTCGCAATTCGACTCACTGGGGTACCTCGAAGGGGCATATTTCAATGCACAAACAAAAAAGAAATACAAATACTTTCTTTGGTGCACTTGTTGTGAAACATTGTAATTATATTTAAAAAATGAAGCACTAGATATACTCTAATTTATTCGGGAAGACAGAAGGAGTATATTGCATTATAGACACAATGAAAATTACGAATGAGGTTAGGTTAGGTTAGGTTAGATTAGGTTAGGTAAAGTAAAGTTTACACCAATTTATTATTTAACTCGACATTTCGGTAGATGCTACCATTACGAAGAGAATCTACTTAATACTGAAGTTTACAAAAATATGAATTTAATTTCTACCCTATACAAAAATATGAATTTAATTTCTACCCTATAGTTGTTATTTACTACCTATACGGTACAAGTGGGGAGTGTATTTGTAGTCAATAAAAAATTGGATCTGTTCCTGAAATTTATAAACTCCATAGATAACAGTATTAATTTTGCAATGGAAAAAGAAAAGAACTGATGTTGTCTTTCTTCGGGTGTACAGGCCGTCGTCGGTTGGAATTGCTTCCTAACGTTTCGCTAGCACGAGTGGCGAGCTTCTTCTGAGGTCTATCCATTTTCACTGTTGGTTGTAGACTACAACCGTTAGGAAGCAATTCCAACCGACGACGGCCTGTACACCCGAAGAAAGACAACATCAGTTCGTCAACTGGCCGCGAAAGCCTTAATCAAAAAGAAAAGAAATTAAAATACGAACGCAGGCTTTCACGGCCGGAATCCATAGTAGAATAAAGATTCTCAGGCTGAGGATGTCAGCCGCAGTAGCCGACAAAACGACTGGACTTAATGGTTCACTTAGATCACAGCCATACAGCCCGAATCTTTATTCTACTAAAACAAATTAACCTTTTTAAATTTAGAAATTTAGACATTATAATACGAGGGTTGCTATTTATATTTTGAGCCTTGTCAATATTAAGGGTTTACAGGCGCCATCTGACGTTTATAATTTAAAGTTTGACTTTAAACTGCTGAAAATTGATAAAAATAAACAAAACTTTGGGTATTCTCTTAATACTTAATTAATTATCGATTATTGCCTTTTTTTACCCTAACGATAAGTGTCAAGTGGATAATGTAATTTTATCAATTAAAAAGTACCATTTGAAACAACCCAATCTGTAGATTAGTAAGATTATTCTTTACGTTCTAACTTTTAGAAAATTATCGAGGGAATCAATGTTTCCTTCTTAAGCTGTTCGTCTATAGTAATTTCTAAAATTTAATAAAGTTTTAAAAGTCGCTAAGGTCCCGTTTAAAAGATAGCTTACTGCTTCTCCGTATCGGAAAATATCGATGTCAACTATAATATTATTCTCGAAAAACGACCCCTTTGGCTGTTTATTTCAAACAAAATAATTCATTGATTAAATTAACTGCTTATTTTCCCTTTTATACCTTTTCTGTTTCTCATTTTGTATCTATAAAATTGAGTTCTTACAAATCAGTAAGCAGGTACAATAATTTTGAATTAAAAATTCATTAGACGATGTCGCTGCAACAGATAAAAATTCATTTATGAAAAGGCGCTCGTCTCATTCCTTTCATTAAATTCTGTTTAAAATTTGAATGGCAGCAGCGGAAATGCTAAAGTTAACTAAACAAGTCAAGCATTCCACAGTTGTAACAAACAGAGTTGTCGTAGATATTATTATTGTGCAACAAAAGATTAAGGAAATACGAAAAGGTAATAATTACTGCTCTGCTAAGAATCAGGTACACTTTTCCGTAATATAAATATTCGTTTAATTAGCAATACCTATTTAAAGTACGACGTAAAATATATCAGAATTAAAATCAAAAGTACAAAATTTTCAATTGTTGCCCTGTTAATTCGGAGTAGGTATAATAGATACGTACCTGTAGATATAAACGTAATGCGACAAAGATGAATTTAAATGTGGAATTTGAGTGTTCGTTCAAATTTCTGATTCAATTTTGCATATTTCGTACAATTAATGCGAACTAAGTGACTGAAATACGACATGAGAGTCCCATTTACAGGTTGTTGTTGTCATACGTCCTTTATTTCGATTACTAAACTGCTCAACAATCGAATTTGCTACTAGTAGTGCACCTAAGTGATGAATTAAGTTGCTTTTAATTGAACAGACTTTGTTGCATTTTAATAAAAGTAATAAATTCTACCACAAAAATTATTGAAAGTTTACCAACGTTAATTTGCACTGTTATACAAAAAGTCGATAAACAGTGAGACAAAGTCAACTGATTCTGAACATCAAAAGTAGTACAGTGGCCGGCACGTAAGGAGATCCAAAAGCCATAAATCATCGGATGCGCAGTGGCAAAGTCTAGCCCCTTTAGGGCGGGGTTAATCGAACGGTAGGCAGAATGATAACTGCTCAGCAAAGTTCAGTAGGGTAGTAGCAAACAGTAGCAAATTAACAGAGTAGAGAAGTGGTTGTTTGTAAAGAAATAATATACTTACAACTACTAACCACGATATTCTTCTATCGCCGCTAGCGAACCTGATACCCAGACTAAACAACATTATTTATATCTGGTACATGCACAAACCGTACAACTACAAACGAAACTACGAAATATAAAAATAACAAATATAAAGATCGATTGTACAAACTAAGTTTTCTAACAAATGCCTTAAAAAATAGACCTGGGTAAGATACTACATAATTCATATTATCAAGTTTTTTTCATTCGACTTTATTTTATTTGTCAACAACTTATTTCTATGCATAAATTAGCTATTAATCCTAAATTTATATAATTAGGTACTTATAACCGTGATTTTCTCCTTATGTTCATGATGATAGTGAAATTTTAATTGTTTACTTCGCATACATCATTAAAACCCCATTAGGGTAAGTAAATCAGTTGAATGAATTCACTTGTGTTCTGTGTTCAATACTTTTTCTCTCAGTGATACGCGCCGCTGAACTACAAGTTGGCGTATCGGTTTCATTTATTGCTATGCTAAAAGTCTGCGCCTACCTACCTGTCAATCTGACCGTCGCTGAAGCTCCTTACATGCCGGCCACTGTACTTCTTGTGATTGACTCAAGCTAACCTCACTTTCACTAACTACTTGCTTTTGTCATTTTAATTTCTTAACTACAGCGTTTTCACTGCACAACTTATTATTGAGGGGCAAAAAGTCGATAAACAGTGAGAGAAAGACAACTGATTCTAAACATCAAAAGTAGTACATCTTGTGATTGACTCAAGCTAACCTGACTTTCACTAACTACTTACTTTTGTCGTTTTAATTCCTTAACTACAGCATTTTCACTGCACAACTTATTATTGGGGGCCACTGTTTATCTCAGGGAGACAATCACGCACGACATTGAATTAACACTTTTCTAATTATCGCAAAAACACATTTATTATTGCGAGCTCGCTGATACATTGCTTCTGTCAATCCCCTCTTCCATCAAAATAATATTCAATTGAGAACAAAAACACAAAGTAGTAACTTCCACAGTTCATTTAAATTACCTAACACGTGTTTCACCACACTGTGGCTTCTTCAGAGTTACAGTAAGGCTTAAACTTAAAACTACCTAAGATTAATTGACTATAAATGGTCTACTTATCGATGTGAAGGAGGAATAGGAAGAGGGAAAAGGTTTAATAATGGCGAGTGATTTAAATCTAATTGGTCATTAAGTAATTTATCTGTATTTTTATGTTTATTAAAGTCTTTTGATTCTAAAAGTGTTAGTTTTACATGTAAAATTTTTAAATTTAAATTAAATATATGGTTTTCTTCTAGACATGTTTGGCATAGTTTGAGTCTATATTTAATTTAGATCTAAAAATTTTACACATAGAAAATAAGAGTATGGAATTACCACTTTTTAAATCAAAAGAAATCAATAAACATTAAATGCAGATAAATTTCATAATGACCAATTAGATTTAAATTATTCGCCATTATTAAACATTTTACCTCTCCCCCTCCCTCATTCACTATCCTAAGAATATTATTTGTAGTCAATTAATCTTAGGCAGTTTTAAGTATAAATTGTAGTTCTCTAGAAGCCACTTTGTGATGAAACACGTATTTAGTTGTTCTCAATATGTTAAACTTCCATTAAGTATTTGCTAATTCAATACAATTAAAATATTTATAGTAATATTTTTGTATATTCTTTACTTATTTTGACGTATTTATTTTTTTCCCAAGTCTACCATCATATTACCTATGTAATAATTGATACGATGCGGTTGTTGTTCACTTGGTGAAACATTTTGAAAATAAAGAATATAATACAAAAACACTTGGTAGTTTCACAGGATTATTAAAAATCTTGACGACACTCGTTTCGGCTGTTACGCCATTATCGAAAGAGTACAAAATAATACTAAATAATTACATGATAAGTTGAGCTTAAATACTACAATTTACATGTTTTAAGAGTGGGGATACATTAAAATCGAGTTGGTCATTGGTTAGTAATTTATTGTTTTTAAGGGTTTTATTAATTTCAAAAATTTCTAGTAAGTTTAACAATTTGCTTGTTTTACAATTATCGATTAATTTAATGTTATCAGTATCTAAATTGTGATTGTTTGTAATGCAATGTTCAGCGAAGCCAGTACAGGTTTTTGGTTAAAATTTATTTTTGATGTTCACGTATTCTTAGTTGTAAGGGTCTACCAGTTTGTCCAACGTAAATTGCTTGGCATTTTAACAATTAATTTGATAAACACCACTTTTCTTTATCATATCAGTTTTTTCTTTATTGTTGGCGAAAAGTGTACTTAGATCTATTACTAATTCTACAGGTTAAATTCGGTATATAATTAATAAACTGATATTGATTTTCCTCTTTTGTATTTGGTAAGGTATAAAATTTCTTTTAAATAAGTTTCTTTTGCTTTTTCTTTATTAACGTATCAATAATAGGTTCATCATAGCCATTGTTTCTAGCTAGAGTTTTTAGAATTTTTTTTCCTTTCTTAGATTTAACCCTCACTAAGAACAACAATAAAATTGAATTTAACATTTACCGTAAACCTACATATACTGACACACTTCCACATTACAATTCGAAACAATCTATAAACATCAAACTCAGTACCTTCCATTGTTTCGTACACAGGTTATTAACTTTACCTTTAAATAATATTAATTTCAATTCGGAAGTCCTTTTTCTAAAAACTCTAGCTAGAAACAATGGTTATGGTGAACATATTATTGATGCGTTAATAAATAAAAAACAAAAGAAACTTATTTTAAAAAATTTCTATACCTTACCAAATACAAAAGAGGAAAATCAATATCAGTTTATTAATTATATACCGAATTTAACCTGTAGAATCAGTAACATATTGTCTAAAGACTATATAAAAACTATTTCTGTAAAAAAATTTAATCTAAGTACACTTTTCGTCAACAATAAAGAAAAAACTGATATGATAAAGAAAAGTGGTGTTTATCAAATTAATTGTTAAAATGCCAAGCAATTTACGTTGGACAATCTGGTAGACCCTTACAACTAAGAATACGTGAACATCAAACATAAATTTTAACCAAAAACCTGTACTGGCTTCGCTGAACATTGCATTACAAACAAACACAATTTAGATACTGATAACATTAAATTAATCGATAATTGTAAAAAAAGCAAATTGTTAAACTTACTAGAAATTTTTGAAATTAATAAAGCCCTTAAAAACAATAAATTACTAACCAATGACCAACTCGATTTTAATGTATCCCCACTCTTAAAATCCATCATGTAAATCTAGTATTTAGGCTCAACTTATCATGTAATTATTTAGTATTATTTTGTACTCTTCTGATAATGGCATAACAGCCGAAACGACTGTCGTCAAGATTTTTAATAAACCTGTGAAACTACTAAGTGTTTTTGTATTATATTTTTTATATTATGTATATTTTAATTTAAAATATCAACATGGTCAGATGGGTACGAACAATCGGAAATAAAATTGATTTTGGTTTGTAAATTTTGAATTCAATGATGTAATCATCCTGTATATTAATTTTTGTAAATATCCTAAATAGATAAGCTTGTAAAATAAAATAATAATACTGATAATAAAAGAAATATGTAATAAATTAGATCCCTTCTGTCGTTCTCATAAAATAGTATCAAGCTCTTACGCTTTTCAATCTTTTTCTTCCCTTTTTTTTTCGCCGCCGTTAATATTCATACAGACAATATTCTGTTAGCACGACCGCGCTTTTCTGGTGAGTACAAATTTGAATGACATATGTACATAGTTATGTTAACTTAATTTCTGCGCTTTGGTTTTTATCCGACAGGGGTGTAACAAGGAAATTTTCTCCGTCGACACTAGATGCATATATTGTAACTAACCAAGAACGTATAAACTACGAGGAACAATCGAAAAATCATATGACAACAAAACATTCTTCCGTAATTTAAAATACCAAAGTTTATGATTATGAATTCTTTAGCTAATAAATTAACAAAAACAGTATAGCTTGTGCAGAAAGGATCAAAGTTAAATTAGTAGTTTCGCAACAAGGCAATTTGTTGATTATTGTGGTTTTTTTTAAAGTAGGGTATCTGAGCAACTTTTTTGATGTAGACATTTTGTTTGTGATTAGAATTGTTTGCAAATATTGAAGAAGAATGACAGTTTTTATTATGAGAGATTTGTTAGGAAACTAATTGTCCTTGTAAAGCCTAAGCGTTCTGCCACTGGTAGCGGTAATACGGTGCCTACTGTCATTGCACCCTCTGGCTTTTGCGTCTCGGTTCATATCGGATGGAGGCAAAGCTCTGTCTCGTTCTACGTTTCCCAGAGGTCCCTTTTCATCTCATAACGTGACAAGATTCACAAAGTAATGCCGCGCTCAACACGTGTCGTTACTATAGCAACAGTTTGGCCCAAAGTCCCGCTTTACGCTACCGCTACTGCTGACTTTTATACGTTCGTTTCCGAGATAACTCCAAAATAATCCTACAAATGTGCGTTTTCACTTGAAAAATTGCTGAATTATCGCTACCGACGTTCCGCTGAATGATACCCTGTATCATTTACAGGATTTTCCCTCAAAATAAACTCAATTTCCCTCATATCACTACATCGTTTATGCTTTACCACCGTAACTTGTTATTACGTGATTATATATAATCACAGATATACAAAGTGCGCGCAATTTGACACGATTATAGAAAACGTCTTCCTTCTTGCTTCTCGCTTATCAGTGGCGTACAACGACACTTTTAATCCATCCACGTAAAGACGAAATGAAATAACAAAAAGTATTATTGCCCGCAATTAAACAATTAGTCATTGTAAAGTAGAGAGGTCGATTTTTTTCTCGTATTTTTTTAAATGTAACATTTATTAGATACGTACTGTGTCACTAACCTGTGGGCTATCCAATTTTCTCTGATACTGTCATAAGTTTTCGTTTCTAATTTTGAACGCAATTTTTTTTATATTAGTGTCCGAATGTCCCCTCAAATGCTTTATCATTTTTATCTCATATAACAGCTTCTACGTGTTCCGCAGTCCTGACGATACAACAGAGATTATATGATTCGGAACATTCCGTATAAAACGATCATAAAATCACTTTTTGTGTGTATAAAATTCGCTCTTTCAGACAAATACGATTATGATTATACTTTTAATCGTGAACCAAAGCGAAAAACGAATAGGGAATAGGAAACGTTTTATGCGGAAATGTACCTGTTGAAACATCAATCGTAATAATCTGCGGTGTGCTTATGATTGCTAATATTCTCAAAACCGCGATCGATAACTCATTGTTCTAGTAAGTTTACAACCATTAAAACGTAACTCGACCCTTTATACGAATTACCTATATCATTATATATAATTATAACGCTACAGTTTAATTATTGTAGTTAGCCAGATTCACATTGTTTTATTAAATATGTTATCAAGTTTTCTATACATAAATTTTTATTAATTTTCAAGTATTTTATTTCTTCAATTTTCTAATATATTATTTGCAAAAATGTAAAGGACCAGAAATTTAAATTTAATCATGATATATGTACTTCAATCAAAGGCATGTAAAAAAACAATTTTCGCAATTTATTTATAACATTTTACCACACTGTGACTTCGTCAGAGAATACAAATTTATTTTAAACCTGTCACAAAGTTTTACATAACTATAATCTACCAATCTTTTCGAAATATATAAGTTCGAAATTCTCTCACTCTTATGTTTGTTTGTTTTTGAATTTTTACGTAGGACAAACCAATGGGTCGTTCGAAAAAAGAGTCGCTGAACACCTACGATCACTTATTAAAAAAAGAACATATACAAGTTCAATTAGACAAAGGATATTTTTATAACCTCAAACTATGAAAATCACCCCGACATAAAGTATTACGTTCAAGAAAGCGACTAAAGTTTTCCGTTAAATTTTTTGTTTGGAGTGTAACGGAAATAATGAATGAGTTTTATTTTCTTTGTAGCATCATCGCCCCCGACAACCTCCCCAAAGCCAACGACAGCCGAGTCGTCTTCAAGCCGCATGAATAAAGATAACATCTGGAGTAGTGCAGATTTCAATAATTCTGTCTATGGCAATAATCCTTCGTCCCTTACTGTTCATTTTCCGGATAAAGGTACCTGCCGATTTTCAGTATCAGTATATAAAGTATAAAAGTCTAGACGTTTTGTTTATGGCGCATGCAAATTTAATAAGTTACTCAGCTTCTGTTTTCTTCGTTTCTCTGTATTTTACTGGAAAGTTTCATTTACTATTCATCACAGTAAATATTTTCATATGGTACGTCTAAATTGTGAATATTTTTCAATTGAGTATGGCGTTTTTAATTGGTACAATTACAGTAAGCAAATAGGTATTTCCATTAAATTAACAATTGCAAATGTTTGCTTTATATTTCTTTTTAGTAGCAAAAACAAGTTGATTTATTTGAACTGCTCTCTGAAAATATTCCAGCCTATTTGTTGCGTCTGAAATTGGTAATTATACCAAACTAAAAATCTCAGCCTTTCGAAATTATTAGTATTTGGTGACATTTTTTCTTTAAACAGAATTTTACCATTTTCTTCATGTTAAGAGTTGCTATTTCTGCTTTTTATCATTATTCAAACCCATTTGACTTACTGATGTTTTCCTTATTCCAATATCACCGATCGTTTCCTATTTAGATAGGTTACTTAGGTAAAAGATTGTTTTCTGTACTCTACGGGGATATCATTTTGAATACATGTAATACATGCACAATACCGTACGGTAGTATTATTAAAATTTTCAAATTTATATATTATTTATAGAATATAAATTAAATTTTCTTTCTCTTTCGAACGTTTTCATATTTTTGTAAATAATTCAATAAATTTTCTCTGTCGAATAAAACCCCTCGATTTATTTAAAATAAATACTATGAAAATGTGGTTATTGCTCGAAACAAAAATAAACCATTGAGAATATGAGATTTTATTCATTACGTGTCGCAGCAGCAGATATTATTGTTGAGGGAATAAATCTAAACTAAAACTGATAATTGTCGTCGTAAAGCTGCTATCATAAATAACCAGGAAATCTCTGCAAACATTTTTAAACTTTTTTCAAGTATTCATGGAGCAACACCGAGTTATTTTGAATAGCGCGTATTCAAGTATCGTCTTTATACCGAAGCTGTTTCAGCTAGTAAAAACACTTTTAATCCCTCTACACTTGAATAAGTGATGCATTTCATTCATACTCAAGCACCCATATGTTACGTATCGTATAGCTTGCAGATAATAAATTACTACTTTTCGTCCTACAGGTTACCATATAGAAATCCAATTTGCGGTTGATCTACTATTATACAAGTTATTTAACCGTATTTTATATGGAACTATCCCTGAAATTTATTAAAAAACATTTATCTACAATTAAACAAAACATAAGACTGTCTGAATTAAAAATAATAACTAGTTTACCACCTTCTTCCTAAATGATTAAAATTCATAATCGTTTTTGAATGACTGCAAAAAATCCTTCTATATGTGTCTACCCACAGCAATGTTTAACGAATACGTATGTGAATAGATCGAGGGATTTTGATAGGTAGAATTTACAATATTGTGCATTTTCATCACCCTCTATACAAATGTCTACCGTGATAGAAAAATTTAGGTTATATAAACGTATAGTATGTACATATATGATAGTGGATATCAAAATAAAATAAAAAACCGATTTCCCGAAACTTGGAATCTTTGAATCAAAAATGAAAAATAAGGAACTTTTAAACGCAAATAATAAAGTCCACATGGTCCCAAACTGTTGTAAATATGATTCGACAGCACGTATAATATACGTACATGTATATACGTATATATATATGTACGAGTCAAAGTATGTACATACATAAAGTGTATATGGGCAAGTCGTTTTGTCACGAAAAATCTTAGACAGAACAATATTGAGGTCAAAGAATAATCTTATATGTAATCTTTTCGGATGATCCGGTCCGCCCACATGTTTGAATGTGATCGTAAAATTTTATGTTATTTTTGGGTTTTAGAACGCAATATGAAATGCATATATGTGTGCGATTATATTGTTCCGCTTCGCCGGTCCTGTCGTCTTTGATTTTGTTTTCAACTTATTTCGAATCGTAAATTCTCAATCACAAGAAGTGCCGCACATATTCGACAAAACAATCACTTATCATGAAGCAATTAAATTAAACAAATTATCTCTTCTAATTAACATTTAAATTACTTTTCGTTCAGCCTTAGGCAAACGAGGTGTGTTCTAAAAGTATTGAGAGAAATTTCTTTTTCTGATGGACCGATCAGGAAAAGGGTTGGGCGACAGGAATATCAGATAAAAATTTTGAGAGTCGCCAGGTAAATCCCAAACACTGCAAAAAATCTGTAGAAGAATTGGCACACAGTTACAGTTGTGTTCACCCGAATTAATTAATTAAATTTTAGATAAAAATCAATGGTATTAACGTTTTTTACCTTATAACGCATTGTTCACAAAGAATTACTACCAGAAGGACGTTCAATGAATCAAAATGTTTATGTGTATGTCTTTGAATATTTAAGAAAATGTGCGTTAGGAGCTCACCCCGAGGTCGTCCTTTACCACAATAATGCACCTTGTTATACTTCTTGTGTTGGCACAAACGATGTCCCAATACTTTCTTAGTCACCCTACAGGCCCAATGAAACCTCTCCCAGATTACAACCGCACCTGAAGACGACTTATTTTGGGAGTAGAGTTGCAAACATCCGAAATTTTATAACGATATCTTTAAACAACTCTACCGAATATTATTAATAAGGCTGTATATTCTTTCCCGGTAGTATTATTTTATAGGTGACAACGTGTTAAGTGCCTGTAAATATTAAAAATATTTTGTCTGTTTTTATATATATACATCTGTTAAGTTTAGTTTCTAGGTATTTATTATTCTCTTTGTATATAGGCATCTTCTGTGCCCATCAATTGTAAATACGTTAAAAAATTCCAAAAATAGACTCTGGCCCCTTTATGATACCCCTTGTAAATACTTTACGCATCGGTCATCAGCCTTGAGAACACCAGCAACGGTTTTGTGAATTACGCTTGGGGGTGTTTAGCTTCAAGAGGGGGATATTTTTCACTTTGGGGCGTTGTCTATTTTTTCACACTATTTAAGTAGAAATAAGCAAAAATCACCGAGAATTCCACTTGTAGATTCAATCAAACTACATTACATTCTATTCAATTCAAATCAATCAAAACAACAAATTCAAATAAGTGTAAATAGTGAATAAAAAAGTGTATATTAGGAAAAGCAGTTCATTTTATCATATTTAACCAAAAGAACCTTCGGCGGGATACCGCCAAAAAATCGAACACCCAAACACCACGTGTATTTCGTTATTATGTTTGGGACATGGCTCGTATGTTATTTTAAAAGTAACTCGAACTATTAACTAACACTGAAATATTTACATGTGGCCCAAAATTCCACATTAAGGTAATGAGTTAAAAAGTATTTTAATATTTAGCGTCTATTTCGTTTTTTAGTCACTTTTAACAGCTTCGCCAAATCACATTTCACATATGAATCTCATGCAATTACTTATTTACTATCTTTGTGCAAAATTAATTTTTTTAGCAGTATAACTACCGAACTTCCTTTCAATCGTCCTTTTTAGTAACGAAAACTAGATCAATACATGCGAAATTATACTAATATCTATAAGTAGCTGAGAGCATTTTCCCACTGTAAATTCAATTGACATTATTCGCAGCTTCTTTTCATTAGGTCGACTATTCAAGATGATAAATGCATTCGTTGCATAAGTAACTTATTTAGTTGAATAAAATCATTACTAGGTACTTGATGGAACTGCTAAACGACTAGTTATAACTTGATTTCGATGTGATTTAGTGCTCTATTGAAGAAAGGATTAAAGTTTATACTCCAATCGTAACGTTACAATTTTAATCGAAACAAATCACAAGCAAGTGCAACCAATTTTGAAATAAACCACTCAATACACAGCACAAAATTTACATTACATTACCACTATCAATATTAATAAGTGTTTATTTATTACCTATTAATAATAGTTGATAGAATTTAGTTTATATTGGAGTATAATTTTAATTGAAAAGATAGCTCTAACTTCTGAATGGTATTGCATTTGTGTGTATTATAATTTCGTATTTAATTACGTAATGACTCGAAAAAATTATTGTTATCGTATTAGTTATCATAGAATGGAAAGAAAATTATTTTACGCTTTGTGGAGATTATGATATTGATTTTCCTCCCAAATTTTGTATTTGTCGTCGTTATCTAAACATTTCGTATAGTAAATGTAGTGAGTTTTCTTTGAACGAAAATGTTCTTGCTGAATTCCAAGTTAGAAACTTTCCCCGCACTGAAATAGTCGATTAAAAATTACAGGCTCCAAGTACCAGTCTAATCTAAATGAAATCGACAAGTCTGAGCAAAAATCTGGAAGCAATGCGGAAAGCAAAGGAGCAATATATCAGTGGGGCACCGTTGGAGACAGCTCAGGGGGTAAGTGAGCCTTTCTTAAGCCATATTATTACCCCTCGAAAATTAAATTATAAAATCTCGACGTAATAGCGCCTTTCCAGCAATTATTTTTCATTTCTTACATTGCATATCTATTTTTTTTTGTGTTTCACCCTATAAGTAGATTGAAATCTGAATTTACACGAATTTCTCAAAAACTATAAAACAATCTAGGAAAACTTCTAAATGCCTTGTCCGTTTCACTAGAAATATTCCACATAAAATAAAGTATTAGTAATAATAAGTAGTAAAATATTTCTGATTATTCAAAATTTTTGCATCGGAAAAGGATGTTAAAAGGGTTTCATTTTTCTTTTGAGGTACTGGACCTTAAACAAGAACGATTTAAAAGAAAAATTACCAGCTTTCTAAGATACAACTTCATCTGTTACATTTAATCAAAACTCTAAATGTCTATATTAAATTTCCGGAGGCAAGCAAGTATCCTGTAATGTCTTAAGGATTTAACAGGATGTGGTCTGAAAGTTGTTCCCTTTGGACCGATTTTGCGAAGAAAAAGCCAAAGAGCAGATGAATACAAAAAACGGTCTCTTAGACTCATCTTTCTACAAATTAGATACTATACTTTTAGTCGTCCCATCTAATTTTAAATTCATATTTCAGTCTAGAAGAAAGTGAACATTACAGACCTTGCCTTTATCAACTTTTTTGTGGACTTTTCTATACAAATTAATTTACTGTGCTTTACTGAACTGCAAAAATTAGAATTCGCTTTACTCCTCCAAAATGATAATTCACAAAGAATTTCTTTATCGCTATGTTTAGGCCATAAAATGAGAAAGTAACAGTTTACACGAAACACAATAATAAAAAAACATGAACGAAACATAAGGGCAAGTATTGAGATTGATTATATCCTGTGAAATAGAATTCCTTTATTTATTTATTTCTGTTATGTTTCATACTCCATTTTAATTTTTATTTCTCTTTATCAGATCTTAAAATTCAAATAAAAAGTGCTTCTAAGAAACTAGAGTAAAAGTACTAACTAAAATTATTACAGTATAGAGTACAGTAATACAGGGTGTACGTTTTGAACCTGGCCCCTAGACTATCTTCGCACTGAATTGGAATATCGTTTTGAAATTTTGGTTGAATGAGTTTTCACAAAAGGCCTACTATTTTAAAATATTTTCGAATTTATATCACTTCCGGTTATACCGGAAGTTGACTTCAACTTTGTTATTTTAAATGGAACCCCCCTATTTTTTTACATTTCTGGATTTCCCATCAGAAATAAGGGTACATTTGATGATACAACCTTACTTTTATTCTAAACGGTTTTCGAGTTATTCCATTTTTTTTTTAATTATTCCGCTTGCCGCATTTACTTTTATCGCGGTTATCTTCAAAAGTAATTGATCGTATTTAATGATTTGTCGAAACTCGAAAACCGTTTAGAAAAAATTAAGGTTGTATTATCAAATGTACCCTTATTTCTGATGGGAAATACAGAAATGTAAAAAAATAGGTATAACCGGAAGTGATATAAATTCGAAAATATTTTAAAATAGTAGGCCTTTTGTGAAAACTCATTCAACCAAAATTTCAAAACGATATTCCAATTCAGTGCGAAGATAGTCTAGGGCTCAGACTGAAAACGTACACCCTGTATATTAGAGAAAAATGGGGATATTTTTAAATATTACATTTGGATTGTTCTCTTTCGATGAAAGTATATACGAAATTATTATCAGTATCGTTAAAGTTCTCTCACAATTATTATAATAGCTTGTTAGTGATTGATGGTGATGTATTTGATGGTTGTTTAGTCCCGGTATTTCTCACAATCAGCTTGGAAACCAAAACTTTATCTCATGTTATTACGTAATAAACATTTCTGTTTTTCCAACAATCTCTTTATAAGGAGATTGGAAACAAAAAAAAACTTCTGAACTAAATTTTTAACCCTAAACACAATTTGCTACATCCTTAATACAATTTCTGATACTTCCATATTAAATTAACCATTTTCTTATTTGGGATCGTAGTATTCTTATTTATTCTTCGCTATTCCTTGTTTACGTTTTCAGTTTTGTCTACTTTTTGGTTGATTGGTTTTTTGTTTGCTTTGCTTGTTTACAACAGCAGTCTTTAGTTTTCTGATTGTGAAATAATTTGGAGGTGACTGTAAGTCATTTTAATTATTTCAGGTGTAAGCAGGTTCGTTATTGGATGGAATTTAGTATTATTCCTTTATCCTTTATTGCGGTGAACGAATATGTATTCAAAAAAAAAGGAAAAGGGAGGTGGCTTCGATGTCCGCTATGTTATTATTGTTATTGTAATTAATTATTAGAATTGTTTCTTCCAATTCTGCTATCATTATATCAAATAATAATAATATTCACATTTGTATAAATGTACGGTATGATTTATAAGTAGATAATGTAATTTTAATGCAGCTATATACAAAACTTATTAACATAAAACAGTAATTTACCTAACATACATTGATGATTGTGCAATTTGTATGAGAAAGACTGATAAGAAAATAGAGTGATTGTAGTTGAAAAAATATTGTTATTTCTTATCCAATAATTAGGAAATTTTTATTTCAAACTACCGAAATTGACTAGCAAATACTTTTTTATATAGGATAAATTTTATATGGGCTCTTGCAGCCCCCTTTCATTCTCAGCCAACAAAAAACAAAGATTTGTTACTTTAAACTAGTCGTTGGCTAAAGTAAAAAAAAAAAAAATTGTATATTTTTTATTAATAGCAACATCAATATTTTTTTGGCTTGAGATTGTTCGAGTATTACAGGGAAGTATTTTCTTACACCCTCGTCCATTGTTTGTAACAAAAAAAAAAACATTCAAATGCCATTTTAATTTTAATTTTGCTTCCCTCATAAGTTTTATATTTTATAAAAAGAAGAATCGAGAAATATAATAAAATATGTAAACAAACTTTTATTAATATCTGCCTCTCTTTTGTCAACAAAATCAAAGAAAATTTTAACTCCCAGCCCCTAAATCTGTTTAAGTAATACTCGGACACTGATATTTAAATAAGTATTGAAAAATCCCGACTGAAACAAAATGTACTGATTGTGTGTTGGCGAAATATTTCAAAATTTGAAACATGATTTATAATGCAAAAGAGCTAAAACTATCGGTTATTATCTTGGATTCAATTTTCACTAATTGAATTTGAATTTCGAAATTCATTTGCGACGCCAGATTTGTAGTCATAATTGTCGTTATGATTTTACCCTATAACACGTATATAGGTCGTAAATATAACAATTTTATTGCATTGTATGGCAGGAATGTGTGTTATTAAGTATATACTGGATGTTCCTTTAAAGTGGGTTCATAAATTCGAATATCGAAAGATTTGAAGATAAATCTCTTCAAGTAAAAATAATTTATTGTTCTATTTTCATCGTCCAATAATATTCAAATTCTTATTTACCTATAAGCATGTAGCCGGTGAATTAACAAAATTTATGTTGTTTTTTAAATTATGCCAGAGGTACTTTCCCCTTTTTAGATACATTGTCGTTATACATTGGCAAATACAAACATAAAGAACGCACTTTGAACTAAAACATCCATTAATGCCGTCTAAAATAAGAAGTCCGAAAAAGAAAATAATGAAAGCCTTTGATGGACTTTATGACCGCAATTAATATAGTACAGAGTACGGAGAAGTTTAATAACATCATATATCTCTACAAGCATAATATACACATTTGCAAACACGTACGAATATTATAAGAGATAAATTTGTTTTGCTTGCAAAATTACAACAGATTTATTTAATTATGTAAAGTAATAATAACTCACTATCCTATTTATAATATATTTATATTTATAAAAAATTGTACTTGTGCATGATTATTTATGTAAAAAGAAGTAGTATGTTATTAGGTATTTTACAAATTATTCTAATTTAGAAAATAAAAGTGTAAATATAAACAGGTATTTCTACAGTAAGGTAACATTCATCAAATTATATTATAAAGCGTGGTGAAATTAATTTATGCAACGTAGAACAGTAACAAAATTAAGTAATTTTTGCAAAAAGTAACATTAAGGAAATTTAGCTATTGTTGACAAATAAAACAAATACCAGATTAAACGAAAATCAAAATAAATATTAGTTAAAGAAACTAAATTAAAACATGAACTACACTATAATTTATAATATATCTCCTATAATTTGTGATATACCAAATTTCTATGATTTAAAACGTAACATTTGAAGTAAAGTTTCAACTTTTAGTTGGGAAAGTCCAAACTAAATTAACCAGCCCTGCTACTTGGTACTGTATATTTAAATAAATTAATATTAAGATTGTTGACCTAACAATTTTTAAAAGCTTTTACAATCAAGTTCGCGCTGTTCTTCGAAGTTTTGTATTCGTTTAAATCGGATTAAGTTGGGTTATAGCAAAAGAAAAATACTTAAACATTACACTTGTCTATTTAAGCGTGAATACTGTCAAATATTTTTTACGTTTTTATTGCTATCCTGAAATCAGTTTTGTCAATTTCTTAAAAAGTGATGATATAATTAATTCTGGAATGGTGTCCGCGCTTTAAAATTGCTGGTAATAAATTCTGTAAAGATTTGGGTCAAAGTAGGTACTAAGATAGATAAAAAAAAGATAGTACAAAAGAACATTAAATGAACAAGTTGGAAGCATCTTAGGTTAAGTTCGCGTAATTGGAGGAAAAAGATTTATGCTGCAGAATTTTTCCGGTACAGATCTACACTATAAACGAACAAGAAAGACATTGGGAGATTTTCTTCGGTGATATAGACTGTAATCACGTAAAACATTCGTAGTTATTAGATGATATGGTCGACGCTTAAAAATGATGAAGATCTCAGCAAGTTATTGTAACTTTTTTTTGTTCGACACTGCAGGAAAGAGATGTCACTATTGACTGCGATTAAAAGTAGAAATTGCAACATACAACAGGATGGTTAATTTTAAAATCGCATACCAAAATTATATCAGTTCCTGTACAAATTTAGTAATTCGCAGCGAGAATTGACATTTTTTTATATATTTGTTTCTAACTTTGTACATGTAACGTTAGAATATACAGGGTATTAGAATACAGTATTACGGTTAGTGATAATCAATTAGATAAGATTGTAGAATCTTTTTTGAGCGTTGACTTTTTCATTAAATACTGAACACATTTTTTAAGTAATTTTATTTTGATTACGTACCTAACTATTCCTCATGCTTACGTGCTATTTACTGCAATATGTTTTGTATAAATAAAAATCAATGTTACTAATTGTTATATAGGTATTATTGATGTATTCTGCACACTCATTTATGTTTATGTTTATCGAAACCCTTTATCTGATTGTATTATTGTGTAAAATGGAAATATTGCAGGGGTAATCGCCATATTAAGAATAAAGTTATAAATCCATGTAACTTTATTTCAAACTGTACATTTATTTATTTCTACTCCTCTTACCTAAAAACAAAATACGAAGAAAGGTAAGTAAAACATGAAATATCTATTATTCATAACAGGTGGGCTGGTAAGTTCGTAGGCTGGGCCATAGATGGCGCTACTAGTATCAAATCCATATTATTTTTAGTTACCCCTAACCTTCAAAAGACGCGTGTATATATTTGACAGCTGTTACACTATTAGTAACTGAGTTATACCATTTTTAGTGAAAAAACTTTTGTTACTTTAAAAAAATTGATAAAAAGGAATTTCGTGTGTTAATAAAGCATTGCTTTTTGGCGAAAAAAAAAATACTGTTGAAACCAAGGCTTGGCTTCATAAACATTATTCGGACTTTGCACCAGGAAAATCAACCGTAGAATCACGCAGTGGAGCAGTGGACGCCCCAAAGAGGCTGTTACCGACGAAAACATCAAAAAGTCCACAAAATAATTTTTGATAACCGCAAAGTAAAGTTGATTGAGATAGCTGAGCTAAGACCCTAAAGATATCAAAGGAACGTGTTGGTCATGGTCATATGGTGAATGTGAATGAATATTTTGATATGCGAAAGCTCTGTACAAAGTAGGTGCCGCGCGAGCCGCGAGCTCACAATAGACCAAAAACAATAACGGATCGATGATTTTAAGCAATGTTTGGAGCTGTTCAATCGTAATAAATCCGAATTTTTGCGTCAATATGTGACGATGGATGAAGATGGATGAAACATGGCTCCATCATTTCACACCGGAGTCCAATCGACAGTCAGTGGAGTCGAGTGGACTGCACGTGATGAACTTTGATGACTCCAAAGTGTGGAAAGACGCAAAAGTCGGCTGGCAAAGTTATTAACCAAATCAGTATTCTGGGATGCTCATGGAATAATATTCATTGATTATTTTAAAAAGAGGAAAACCATAAACAACGACTATTACGTAGCGTTATTGGAGCGTTTAAAAGACGAAATCGCGGAAAAGCGCCTCATTTGAAGAAAAACAAAGTGCTGTTTCATCAAGACCATGTCACAAATCAATGGAATCGATGGCAAAATTCCATGAATTGGGCTTCGAATTGCTTCCGCATACACCGTACTCTCCAGATCTGGCCCCCAGCGACTTTTTTCTGTTCTCAGACCTCAAAAGGATGCTCGCTGGACAGAAATTTCACGCCGATTGAGAGGTAATCGCCGAAACTGAAGCCTATTTTGGGGATAAAGACAAATTGCATTATAAAAATGGTATCGAAAAATTGTATGACCGCTACAATCGTTATATCGCCCTCGAAGGGAACTATATTGAATAATAAAATCAAATTCTATCAAAAAGAATAATTTTTTCTATGCTAGCCTACGAACTTTTCAGCCCGCCTGTTTGTAATTATATTTTGCAATAAGTAATATATTCCTATAATAATTTATGTGCATTCAGAGTATATAAATTTTCAACGTATTATTACATTTTAAGAAATTGTGTCTAACAGAAACAGTAGTTATCACTGATTAAAGGTTTGAAAACGATTTAATAATTTCCCTTTTAAAAACCAGTGAAAGGTTTATATTTTTCTAACTGCTGCAGTTATTTTTATTCTTGTTTAAAATTATAGGATTGTCTGTGACTTTCTAAAAATAATAGATACGTTTTAAATTTTTGTTGTTGTTGTTGTTCAGAATTTGAAAATTAAAAAGGAAAAAAATCGGTTAGGTAAAATATAAAGGGTAGACAATTATATTGATTCTACTTGTGTCAGTTTTAAGTAAGCGAATTTCTTTAACACTTTAGAGACAAGTGACAAGTGAAGGTTCATTTCTAACCCCAAGTGAAAAGCAAAGCGACAGCAATATAAGAGAAAGAATAGAGTTTAGGCACGTTCCTGTTGGAATGTTGCAATTTAAACTACGGTGGCAAAATGAATTCCTATATCAAAAGGATGTCGCATGGCATACTTTCTTTTATTTAGGAAACGAAACATGCTGAAAATCTGTCAATTTTGGGTACATTCTAACAATTGTGTGTGAGTGCCTATATAATCTAAGGAAGAAAAATACTTTAAGTAAAATGTTATTAGGTAAACAATCTTCTTCTAAAAAGAGCAGTACCGGTTTCGCTTAAAGCAATTAATAAATTCACCACTGACCAACAACAAATTTGCAATCTAGAATATCAAAAGCTGAAGGCGACGAGAGGAATATTAACCAGGCAATTTACAGGCGACAAATATCCAATCTTAAGTCATATCCAACTCTTCTAATATACAGTATACAGGGTTTTTCAAGTTGATGGGATATTAGAAGTATATGAATTAGTAAGTAGAACGAATTCAATTCTGAAACTTGGCTTGGGCTCATTTGGTTATTGTTTATGCCGCTTCTTTTAAAAATATTTTCAAGTTCGATTTATATCCGGTTATACCGGAAGTAAAAGTTAACTTTCTTATTTTAAATGGAATTTTCCGATATAAAATCCGATTCATGCATAATTTATAGAAGATACTACCCCGAAAATATTGATGGATTTTGAATTATTTCATTTTTTTCAAAATTTTTGACATTTGCACGTTAACATTTAAAAAATCGTAATTCAATTAATTTTTGAGATTTTGCTTTATAACTCGTAACAATTATTTATAACTATTCATATTATCGAGAAAAAATATATGTTTCTTAACTAAAATGTACAGGGTGTTCAAACTTCGTGGTCAAATTTAGTCAACTTCAAACGGGCATAAGTCAGTTTTTTTTAATGGAATGGCCCATTTTTTTTGCATATTCGAATTCCTCATAAGAATTTGGCGTCTACTGATATGGGACTAATGTATACCTTTATATATACTTTTTGAGAAAATTTACAATTTGTGAAGATTTTGCTTTTTGCACTGCATACGTATAATGTTAATGAAAACAATGCGCTGTGATTTCGAAAAAATTGAACAATCAATTGTTGTTAAGTGTCAAAAAACGTATGCCGTCTTCCAGATCCACAATTTTCAATTGTTGCAATAAAGCATCCACAATGAATAATTTAGACTACTACTACTACTACTACAGTAATCAAGATATTTTAAATTTATTTTATTTGCATGGTGAATGTGGAAAAATTACAGAAAGATCTTGCAGATTTTTTAATGAACGTTATTCACACATTTTTTTTTCTCGATAATGTGAATAGTTATAAATAATTGTTACGAGTTATAAAGCAAAATCTCAAAAACTAATTGAATTACAGTTTTTTAAATGTTCACGTGCAAATGTCAAAAATTTTGAAAAAAATGAAATAACTCAAAATCCATCAATATTTTCGGGGTAGTGTCTTCCATAAAATATGCATGAATTCAGATTTTATTTTATCGGAAAATATAAAAAAAGTATGCCATTCCATTTAAAATAAGAAAGTTAACATTACTTCCGGTATAACCGGATGTAAATCGAACTTGAAAATATTTTTAAAAGAAGCGGCATAAACAATAACCAAATGAGCCCAAGCCAAGTTTCAGAATTGAATTCGTTCTACTAATTCATATACTTCTAATAGCCCATCAACTTGAAAAACCCTGAATCATATAAGAAAAAGAGAAGGAATCGTCGAAAACTTTTTAATAAAAATATGTATACATTTCGACCACCTGTGTAATGAGAATATTAAAATATGAAAACAAAGTTAAATCTAATTTATACATGCTTGGATACAAGAGAGATGAGGGGATTGTTAAAATGGTGTATAATGAAATTCATTAGGTTTCTCGTGTGTTTATTGGTGTAAACATCTTCACTCGTAATAAGATCTAAATATTTATTGCGTAGTTTTACTAACTCTAGGTTATTTAAATCAAATGTATGGTTGTTGCTTAAAAAATAGGAAGCTACAGCAGATTTTTCCGGATTATTATTTTTTAGATGAAGAAAATGTTATTTATATCTAGTGTGGATATTTCTTTTAGTTAAACCAATATAAATTTTGTTGCAATTATTACAGCTGATTTTATATATGCCTGATTTATTTTTGGCATCATCCTTGTCTTTTAGGTTTCGTATTAGATTGCTTAATTTGTTTTTATTATTAGAAAAAACCAGCTCTATATTTAGTTCTTTAGAAATATGTTTAATAGTTTTTGTGAGTTTATAATGAAATGTGAATTTTCTCTTAATTTTATTTTTAGAAAATTGTATTAAACTTGTTTCTTTAATTTCTTTCTTAAACTTTTGTTTTGAGACGATTTTTATTTTTTGTTTTTTATTTGAATCCATAGTCCACTGCTACTTTTAAAATATGATCAAATTATTTTTAATATCTTTGTTTATTTAATGGGATATATATTAAGTAACGTATATGCTAAACTATTGAAAGTAGCTAATTTATGTTTTTTGTAGGTATAAGAATCAATTAGTATATAATATATATATCTGTGTGGGTAGATTTTCTAAAAATGCCGAACATTAAGCTACTATTTTATTGACAATTAATAAATCAAGAAATGGTAGGGAATTTTTATTTTCAATTTCAAACGTGAATTTTATTATATTATATTTTGAATTTAAAATATTGACAAAATTATCGATATTAAAATTAGAATCTATGATTGTAATCACGTCACACTTTATTATATAATATATTCGATTTTGTTTTTAATTCTATTTCAGAATAGCCCAAGAAAAGGTTAGCCAGAAAAGGGGATGGAGGATTACCCATTGCTGTGCCGTTTGCTAGTTTATATGGTTTGTTCAAAATTGAAAGATATTTTGTGACATACATGTTAATTCAATGATTTCTTTATATGGAATGTTCAATTTTGATAACTAATCTTTTAAAAGTTAAAGGTTTCTTTAATAGGAACATTAGGGAATAAAGCTGTTACATCAAAAGATATTAATTTGTCTCCTTCTTCTAATTTAATTGATTTTAATTTATTGACCAATTCAAAGTTGTTTTTAATCGTCAAATTTTTTGAATTATGTTTATTGCACTTATGATATATTTTTAAACGTTCTGGATACCAAACTAAACTAACTGTTAGATGGAATTCAAACGGTGATGATAGCTACATGATAGAACAATTTTACGATTTTTCTTAGAAATACCATAAATCTTAAACAACAGCTGAAGTTCCTTCTACAAGAAACATTAATAAATATCGATTGGGTTGAATGTAATTTAGGGAAGTGGATTCGAAGCTTTCGCACTGAATTTCTTAAACGGATTTTATTCGGACGAAGAAAGGAACTACAACAATAAAAAATGTTTCTACTTTTCACGTTAATAAAGGCAAGATTTCCTATTTTCGGTAGCAGCCGTTTAGCAAAAAAATCTAACACTTCGAAAAGCACTATATACAAAAGATTCCAACGGAAATATATGCTTTTTTTCCCTTTTTTTTACGTCTCCTTTCAAAGTAATTGTGATAATTTTTTAAACAAAAAATAATTGATGATTTATATAGAAACACGTGTAGAATTTGTTAATAAAATTAAGTGAAATATTTTCAAGTGTTTTCTTCTATTAAAATAATTTTTATTAAGCATGTTTCACCAAGTGTTAAAGGCAGACAGTTTCAATTTGTTCAACATGGATAATTTTTAAGAAAGATGCAAAAGTGGCAAAACTTTAGTTTGACATACCTAATAGAAACAAATCTACAACATATTTAGATTGAAAATATTTACTTATACAAGTCCTCTTTGAAAGAAAGGCTAATACTTACACAATCACTTTGAGATGAAGTGACTAGAAAAGTGTATTGTGTCACGTTTAAACTTTTCTGAACGACTGACCATTATTTATTTTACAAATAGATTTAGAGCTTCTGTGGCGACCGTATTTTTTTATATCTTCAATTTTATTTTACCCACATCTTTGTTCTAATTTCATTTGGACGTTCAATTTTTTTTGAAAATTCACTAAGCAAAAGAAAAGTCTTTCGGAGATTTTTTTTAAAGAAAAGTAAAAGTTAAAATTAGAATGTGTATGTTATATTCTTTCTCCGATACTTTTTGGGTGTTTCTGATGTCGGACAGGTGTTGGTACGTTGAGTTTCTTGTAATTAAAGTAGATAAAGCAGTTCGTTACGATTTTGGTTTCCGTTACAGGTTGAAGCTAGTTATTCTAAAGCGGTGCGAAATTCTCGTAGTTTGCAAGAAATATATATCTCCCTTGTAATTAGTCTGATAACAAATAGATCCTAAAAGTTCAGCTATCTTCATTAGCATATCGAGCCAGCAGCAAAAGTTACCGTGGTTTGTTACTTGGAGGTTACTAAATATGTCTTCTGAATGTTACTGACATTAACAATTTAAGTTTTACTTTTAATGACTGCCGGAAGACCCGTCTTCGTTTCGACGTTTTTTTTTTTGCAACACAAACAACTCATGCTGCTTCTTTACGAACTTGCTAATGATTTTCCAACCTGTATCGTTTAAATAAGTCGATTATGTTGTCCAACGTTTCGTTCCTTGAAAGCTAAACTACCTCAAATACCTTTTAAATATTAAAAACTCTCTAACTCGCAATTTTCCAAATAAAACTAAACGTATAGTATATAATTAATAAAAAGTCTTTGTAGCAAATTTTTTGTTCTTAATCGAATTACAAAACTAAATGTATTAGTAAGTAGATTTTTAATATTGGAAGGATTTTATTCTTAATGGTAGCACTATTTAGAAGAGTAAGATGATCAGTTGCAATATGATTGAGCCATTACTTTTTGTATATTTTTTAATTTTATTTTCATATGTAATCTATGCGTAAAAGAAACGAAATACTTTTCAATGATTCTGTCATTCCGCCGACAGAGTCTGTAGAAGAGTTTCGTTTTCAACTTTAATTAAAGCAAAAACATGAAAGACAGACAAAAGTTAACTGGTTAGAGGGAACCGAGCCGTGTTTTTCAAATTGACGGCGAGCCATATTTCTGCAAATGAAGAATCGGCCTGTTTGTAATTAAAATATTCTGCTTGGACGCTTTTCTAAAGATTAAATTGCGAGATTGTGACGTCTAACTCCTGATGTCGTACTTATTTTCCTTTGCGGATCTTTTTATGTTTGTAACAGGCAAAAATTGGACTGTATGATGTGAAATCACTGTTCAAAAAACACTTATAATTCTACGTTCTAGTCTCGTCACATCCTTGGTTTACCATTCAGCTTTCTCATTCGTCACAATTTTTTTAAAACTTCACTTTTATCGACATCCTCCTATTCCATACAGTAACACTTTTCATATTCTTTTTAAACTAATTCGTTAAATTCAAATTTACCTACTGTTTTAATTTTTTTTTTATTAATGTTAATATCCTTCACAATAAATACAGAATTTATATGAAATTATAAATATTATTTAAACGTAAATTCGTTATTTTTATCCCTTGAAAATTAGAGGTTGGCGTAATTTACTTGAAAAATTTCAACCTTCAGGTGAAGAATTAAAGTTAAAATTGGGTATTATAAATTGAGTCCAACCATCATCGATTTTAAAGTTCTACATTACAGTGAAGCTATTCATAAACCCTCCAATTAACCACGAAACCACGATGTCCTGAAAAGCGGAATTTGTAAACTATTTAATGGCTTTAGATACACTCATAACTTTTTAAATACATATTAAAACAATAAAGAAATAAAAAACAGCTTTAGTAGTTTTCTTTTCAATAAATTAAATAAACAATCTATCAAAATAATTTTTTATGGTCTAATAATCGTATAGTTGGTTTTTTTTTACAGAACGATGTTCTGTAAATTCTTTCAAATCAATCTCATTAGTATGCATTCTCCTTTAAATTCTATAGATTTTAGTGAAGATTGCATCACAATCGGTTCAAAAATTCGTGAGTTATAATTTTTTAAGGTTTCAAACTCAAAAATCTAAAGAAAGGTGATTGACCTACTTGTTTACTAGCGCCACCCGCATACCAGAGCTGGCGCCAGCGATTAACATGTGCAATTTGACCTAATTTTCTATTGGTTATAAATATGGCGGTGTGAATAATAGCCAATCCTATTCTTTCCAAGCTTAAAAACAATAGGCTTTGCATAGTGCATGTGCATACCTAAGTTAGTCACGCGCGCTAACTTGTTGGGTGTACTTCGTTCTATCAAATATAACATGAAATTACGTAAAAATGCATTTTATTTCAAATTTATTATATTTTTAATACCCTGTAACCTATTAGAAAGATCTCACTTCTTAAAAAAGGTGTTTCAGACATTATGTTTTTCTGTTTTATCTAATTAAAATTAAATAATGTATTTCATAACACAATCATGGTCTGGCATTCTGATTTATTATGTTAAGAATATAGCAGTTTTTCATTTTGTACGTTTGCATTTGTTAATGAAAAAATGTTTCGCTCTAATTTAACTTCATAATTTACTATTACAGTCGAGATACCTTTCAAAGACACGTTAAGATGTGACACAAATTAAAATATACGAAACCTGAAGCACTCCGAAACGAGTAGCCAGGAGCAATTTGGAAAACTTTTACTGTTACTTTCAAGGGAAAAGGATAATAACTCAGTTAAGGCGGACGACTACGGTCAAAAATTTAGTTAAAAAACTTTTCGACTACCACGTTGGATGAAGTTTTCACACTAAACTTGTACAACAGTAGCGGTGATTTACATGCTGACTTATTTTGCAGTCATTATAAATATACTTTATGTTTTTGATAATTTCTTTCTAATACAATAATCGAAATATAAACGTTTAAAACATAAACGAAACGAAAAATTTATTGATGTTCCAAAAAAAGAAAGTATACCTTCTTTTTTTGGATTGTTATCTTCGTCTAATAGTCGTTCGGAATCAACAGTGTAATTTATTGATGTTGTCTGAGAAATTTTAGTTAATTCATTTATTTATTTAATTTGATATCAATTTTATAAAAAATTCCGTCTTTTTTAAGAGTGTATGTGTAAAAAGTCGATAAATGATCGAGCTACTCTGTAAACGTACCGAATCTGTGTTTACTGAACACATCTTAAACTGCCCAAGTTCAAATTTAAACATGATCTAACCTTAAAATGTTGCGGTTTTTTTAGAATATAGTTTTAATTAATTAATATAAAGTGATGGAAACATTTAAGAATAATATGTTGGAAATTGACGATGAAGAATCAAATTGTAGAAATACATCTTTACTTCATAGCGAAAGTTTTGAAGAAGAAATGAGAGAACTTCAGTCATTTACAAAAATAGAAGTCCAGTGTGAATTAGAAGAAGAAGTATTTCTTTATATATTTTGCTTTTGTCTTTAAATATATCCTAAAATTTTAGATTGGCCGATTACGAAATGAAAACAAATTACTGCGTGCTAAATATAGTAACATATTCAAACTCTATCAAACAAATTTAACCCAGAACTACCAAGTACGAATTCCAGCTCATACAGACAACAAATACACATTCTTACCAGTTATTCAAGAGACTGATGAACTTGAAAGGTAACTATAGAGATTAAGTCTACAAAATTGGCTGGTGTATATTTATTTTAGATAAATACTCTTTTAGTTTTAGTTCAGAAGTTCCTTGGCAAGGACCATTAGAAGATATAGAATCTATGTAGGTAACATGTGTCTGTTCAAATTGGATGTGAAATGCTAATTCATAAATAATATTTTAGTTTAGATGATTATAATGAAGACTGTGATAATATGAATCTAAATGAATATGCAGTTAGTTGTGATACTTTCATTCCAAAAGCTGGAAATGTGGAAGATGATATTAGTGATACAGTATTTGATATTAAAACAAAATTGCACATATTATATAAAATATTGGAGGGACCTAATGATGATGACTCGGGGTTATGTCCTATTTTTCAAAAAATTTGTAAGGCAATGTGCGAAAGTTCTGAATCTTCTAAACACTTCTCCCTTCAAGATTTAAAAAAAAAAATGAAGTACTTAAGTTCATATGTTGAGAATTTAATTAATAAGCAACAAGATTTTTGTGAAACATTCCATAATTGCTTAAACAATGAAACAGAAAATAAAGTTTTATTGCCAATGATTGAAGAATGTAGAAACAAACTTGCAGAATCTTTCGCTATTGATTTAAATTTAAAAGTAATAACTGATGACGTATGTTTAAAAATTGAACATCTTTGTAAAGAAAATGATAATTATAAGGAGCTCACTTTAATATGTGATACAATTATGGAATCAATCAACAGTGAAAATTGTCAGTCTAATGATAAAGTGAACAGAGTTGAAAAAGATCTGGAAACATTAAATCAATTAATGAGTATTTTACAAGACATGATTAATATTATGAATATTACCAATAAAACCGATTCTCAAAAGGAAGATATTCTAAATAAAGCATTCATTAATGAAAAACTTCAAAATAGTTTCACTAAAATTTTGTCTCTTGTAGAATTTATTGATTTAAATTTTAAGGACCTAAAAACAGAATACTTACATTACATTCAAAAACTTTCATTTTTCAAAACATTTTGGTTAAAATGTTGTAAATTTGTTAATTCTAAGGATAATATTAATGAAAGAAAACATCTCATTGCAAAAATTAGTGAAGAATTCCAAGAAGAAAAATCGAAGCTAATTTTGGAAGTTCAGAAACACAAAAGTGAATGTGATTTATTGGCTAAAAGAATGGAATGTTCAATAAAAGAAAATTATACATTAAAGGAATCATTAGAAAAATGTATATCTGAACAGAAAACTAAAGAAATGCAGCATATTCAAAAAAGAAATGAAGAATTGGAAGTACTTTTAAATGAAAAAACATTAGCTTTAAAATCAAAAAAGGAAATTATTGTAAATTGCAATCAGCAAATTATAGAAGAAACAAATAAAATAAATAAAATCTGTCAAGACTATCACATTGCTTTAAATAAAATTGCAGAACTGGAAACGGAATTGACTGAGACCAAGAAGATTTTAGATCAAAAAAACGAAAAGCTCGCAATATTGGAACAAAAGAATGAAGAATTTAAGAAACATTACTCTAACAAAATAGAAACAGCAAATGAAGAGTTAGAAAAATTACATAACAACTTGCTTATAAGTGAAAAAGCATTATGTCAGGCAAAAAAGGAGAAGGATGTAATGTCTAAGCAAAACAACGAATATAAACGAAAAAATGAAATAATTTCTAAGCTACAAAAAGACATGCAAGAAGTCATTGCAGAAAAAGAACACCAATCAAAACAAGCTCGCATACTTAAAATAAAACTACAAAATTTCAATACATTACAAAATGTACTTATAGATAAAACAGAAGCATACAAAGTTTTATTAACTACATTAAAAGAGAAATCAATCCCGGAAGATACATTAATTACAAAAATTGAAACTGAACTTAAGTACTTAGAAAATCAAATTAAATTAAAACGTGAACCAATAACGTTATTTATTTTAAAACTTATGGAAATGTTTAAAATAGTCAAACAAGCTTTAGTCAAGTCACATAACACATTTAGGCAAACACAGTTGGAAAAAATGTATAATTTGGAGTTTCTGCTTGCCGAACAGAAAAAAAATTATCAAAAAAAAGAAGAAGAAAATGATATTAAATTGTCTTCCTATAAAAAACGATTGAGTGATTTAGAAAATAGGTACAAACAATTTTGGATTAATGGGGCCGAGCATCTTGTATTACAGGAATCAAATCAGAAAATATGGAAAATGAAAAGAACTGCTGATCAGGACAGGAGAAGAAGTCTTCGACCCGGTAATAACTGTTACAAGTAACTCTTTTTTATTTTTAATATGTGATTTTTAGGCATACTTCACTCTCCTTTATTGGAATTATATGATTCAGGTAATTTTAATCTTTTGGTGCTGTTGTAATTTTATTTTTATACTAAATCTTTCAAAAAGGTGAAAATAAAAACCCAACCAGACAAATTATTGAAAACGGAAGTGAAAGACAAAACAAAGAAGCTGTTCCTAAAATAAATTTGACCTCTAATCAAGTTCTTAATTTAGAATTTACATTGAATGGAAAAGACGAGGCTGACACTATAAAACAAGCCGAAAATCCACATTTAAATAGAAAGGTACAATTGAAACAATGTTTTATTTCCTTTAACGTTATTTTTTTTTTATAGGATGAGCAAACATATAAAGATAAATACAATATAGCTAAAGAAGTAGCATGTATGCGTCTTAAAGAATTAAAGGATTTAAAAGTTGTTGTAGAACAGTTGCGTCAGCAAGTTAAGGACCAAGTGCCATAAATATAGCATTTACTATTATAACTTTTACATTCCAAGCAGTACAAATGTTTCATTGTTGTCTATTTGTTTTTACAAAACGTGTGTTTATATATTACTATTTTGCATTTTTTGTACTATATATCAAACATGATTGATACTTTGAAATACAACTAATAGTTACAAGTAAAAGTGCAATTTCAGTGCAGTATTATTATTGTTACTTAATGTTTTGTTCTTCATATTTTTTTAGTATAATTTATGTCTTCATCCATATATGTTTAAAAAGTTTGTTCTTGATTTTCTCTTTTTATATAAATAAATCAATATCTTGTAACAACTAAAAGTATTTTGTATATAAACAAGCTAAGAAGTCTAATTAAAAACGGAAATACCTATTCTTTCATTGTGTTCATAAATTTGTTTGATTTTAAATTTTCCCGCAAAACGAATTACTACTTAATTACACGCTTTGCAGCCAGATGACGAACCTAGCATTTGATGTTTACATTAATTACTGAACATACTTTAAATAATAATTAATATAAATTATAGAATATTTGCAATGAATATACTTCATAAATTTAAAAGTAATAGACATAATAATATCTTTTTTTAATAAATTACGTTTGTTGTGGTCAAGAAATTCAGAAAGATGTACGAAAACGATAATTATCTTGTTCTGAAAAAACGTTTGTAGAATATTATTTTTTTTGCATTTTTATGTCTAGAATACAAACTACAGTAAATAATTCGTTCTCTTCGTCACCACTGAAGCATTTTCTGTTGTTCGGGAGGGGCGAGGGAGGGGGCATATAATTGCACTGGTTCAAACTGGAAAAGTCAACGACTGTTGGCGGCCATTATATGAAATTGTTTTGTTTGTCCGGCGAGATTGGTTGATGCTGTGCTAAAGTAACTAAATCAAAGTAAAAGTAAAACGATCGTAACTCATATTTCGAATTTATAATATTATCAGTTAATTTTTAAAGCGTGTGCCGTATTCACAGAATTATTTAAAATGTCTACCGATCATTATAACATTGATGGACCAAGAAGTTCAAGTCGCGTTTTGAGACCACCTGGTGGTTCTTACACAGATATTTTAGGCATAAAAGGTAAGCTATTTGTTATTGTTAATGCTAGCAATTGCAATCGAATTGGTTCATCAGATGTTTTTATTTTATCGAAATTTCTTGCTTCTTGTAGGAGGCCCAAATGACGCTGTTAAAACGGTTAAAAGCACCCCCAAAAGCGGTATAGCAGACTGTTTCAGGTTTGAAGATTCTTCACCTCCTACACAGCCAGAAACAAAGAAAGAAGAAGAAACAAAAGAAAATGAAAAGATTCAAACATGTGAGAATGGAAATGAAAATAATAATCCAAAAGACAATGAATCATCTTCTACTAATGAAAAAAATCAATCAAATGCTCCTCAAAAAGTACGAGTCCCACCAGGTGGTTTTTCCTCAGGCTTGTGGTAAACTTTTTCTTTTAGTATAACATTTATTGTCCAATTTTGCATTTCAAAATATTGAAAAAAAAGTCTGAAATATGTCTAGCTTAATTATATTGCATTTTGTATTGTAATTAAACTTAAATAATAAATTTTTCAATGCAGATCAAAAACAAAGGTAATTTTTTTTTTAATAAAATTCTGTTAAATAATTGAACTGAACATTTAAGTAGCAATCTTCAAATATTATCATTTATTTATGTGGCCTTCTTTTAAACAATTGCTGCTAAAATAAAGATCCTTGTTTACATATTACATTATTAGTCTTCAATAAAATAATATTTCTCTATGAAAATAATAGTTTTAATATACCAATACTACTATAGTAAAATCTCATTTCGACAGTAAATTAAATATTATATTTAATGCGATATTAATTATTGAATTAATTTTTTACCAACTACAGATTACCTCATACAATGACAGAAAAATTTGTTACTGTTGTGCCGGCGAGTGCCTTTATTGTATTAGGTAATCTGTAGTGGGTATAAAATAATTCAATAATTAATATCGCATTAATATAATGTAATGTAGAAATTACCCCTACTAAATATTCTTCAAATATTTCATATTATATTTAATTACATCTCTAGATAAATAATCTGTATTTTTGGGCTTATGCAATAGTTTTTACCTTTATTGAAAGCTAATTTGTCAACTCTATTGACGCCCTTGTTGAAATAGAGGGTATATTAGTAGTGTTACTTTCTTAGCAACTGGTATTTATCTAGGTATTAAATAAATATTTTGCTCTCCCACGTGATAATACGCCCTGTATGTTAAATGAGAAATGTAGAATTCAGTGTGAAAGTTTCAGATGATGAGTAATAATCGTTCCGTGACTATATGCGTCGCATTAACACCATAGTGTAAACACTTGTTTAAATATTTAAAAATTGATAAGGGACATTGAACTATTCTGTCTATCTCAACAGTAAATGTTAATTGTTCAGATTAAAGGATTTCATACAAAGAATCAACATGGATTATTTTTAAGATTGCAATTTTAGATAGTTACCGCAAAAGCATAATATAATCAGATAAATAATTTTTTAAATTCCAATGCGTTTTATTTGGGAGCTAACAATCAATGAATATTCATTTTATGATTCATATTCCCAATGATACCTTATTAATGCAGTTGTGCCTTTTTGCCATTCTTTGTTGAAATATGTCTCAATAACAAATACATAAGTAATTTGTAATTATAATAATTAAAATTTGCATTCTCTACGAGTACATAACGACTTCGATCTCCATATATTAAAGTTTATTTAAAACTTATTGTGATGCTCAGTGAGTAGATTAAATGTTTTAAAAAGTAATCGTAAATAAAGCAAAAAAAATGTTTTAGCACAATTAAGCCTTACGAAATTTCGTCAAGAGTACTTACTATACATATTAATTTTGAACCAATTTCTGCAATGTTTATCTATATGAATTCTTGTTTACATTAGTAGTAAAAAGCAAACTATAACATACATGTTGGAAAGTAGTAAGGGTTGTTGTTAATTTCGTTTAATTATTTACAATGTTTATTTTAAAGTCTTTTTATTTTCCAATTTTTCGAGATCAAATTTTTTATTTTTGTTGAACATAAGTATTATGTTATCGCGGTCAATTGTGTACGATTCTTTTTTACATCCTTGTACATACGAATTTTTATTTCATGTATATGTATGTATGTACATGACAACCCAAATGATTTTAACAAGTATTCCATGTATATTGTATATAATGTAAACAAAATGAAATAATAATTTAAAAATTTAGTTATAAGAACAAAACTTTGTTGCAAAGTTTGTACATTACAAATAGAAATTTTTAAATTTACCATTCCTGTAAATATAACACAATTATCTTTCTCAGCAGGAGTCATAATCAATTTTATGAACTTTATATAATTTTTCTCGTTATATAGAAATTACAGGCATTGTAAATGATAAATTTTTGAAAACAAAGTTTTGTCTATAGATAAGAGGAACAAAATCTGTAAAGTCGCTTTTTTCAGATGAGGTTGCTTACCCCCTTTTCAGTACTTGAAATTTGTCAATTTCATATTCTCAAATTTACAAGTGGTTTACCCTGCAAAGAGTTCACTTTGCAGTGACCAAATTTTAATAGTTTTGTCTATAGACAAAGAAACAAGATCTGTAGTCACGTTTTTCGGATGGGGTTGCTTAGCCCCTTTTCAGTACTTGAAGTTTGTCAATTTCTTATAATTAAATGAAGAAGTGTCCTACCTTGCAAAGAATTCACTTTGCAGTAGCCAGATCTTAATAGTTTTGTCTATAAATAATAGGAACAAAATCTGTAGTCGCGTTTTTCGGACGGGGTTGCTTGCCCCTTTTTTACATACATAACAGTAAAACATATTCTATGTATTCAAGAAAAAAAAAAGCAAATAAAGTTGATGTATAATTTAGGAAAACAACTAGAATAAACGTTGTAGAATCTATAATATAGATAACTAAACAGGATCAGTAGGTAATAAACACCCTAATCGCTTTCCCTCTCCAATTTGTAATTATTTGGTTTTCAATTCTGCGGTTTAATTTCAATGAAGAGGTATTACTGTTAGTAATACAGATTTCCAGTTTGGAATAGAATTGAATGCAGTACTAACAGTATAAAATTGAAATAATTTTAAAATTAAAGAAATTACGAGATTTCAAAGTAACTAAACACGAAAATGAGACATCTGTTAAATATACTTTAAAACTTAAATTTAAAATCTATTGGTTTACAAAAATCTATACTCGTACGACTGTACTAAAATTCAACTTTAGCTGTTTCTTACCAAGTGGCGCCACAGTCGTTCCATTATGATTGTTTAAGTAAAACCCTCTACTATATTTGATTTATTTCTGTAAATAAATATTAAAGGAGCTTAAAATATGTTTATATATCCTTACTATACCTATTTAAAATACACGTAATACATAAAAATAGCATATTTTATCTATCTTTCCTGTTCCACAATGACAATTATGTACAACGAAGATCATAATTACAATAGCTGATAAACCGTCTGACATTTCTGTCAAACACGTTCGAAGCATTTCGGGTAACAATTATTTAGGGTTAGAATGAATGTTATTATGTTTTATTTACAATTATGACAATGGAAAGAAGAATAAAACTAAAAACTTTAAACAGTCACATTACCTGTAAAATATGTAGAGGTTATTTGATAGATGCAACAACTGTAACGGAGTGTTTACATACATGTAAGTAATGTTTTTTTATGTATCAAATTTAGCGATAAGTGAATGAAAGGCTCGTTTTATTCATTCTCTTTCATTTCAGTTTGTAAAAGCTGTCTTGTCAAACATCTAGAAGAGAACAATACGTGTCCAACATGCAATATAGTTATTCATCAGTCACATCCTTTACAGTACATAAGCTTTGACCGTACAATGCAGGATATAGTATATAAGTTAGTGCCCGATCTTCAAAAAAGTAAGTTCTTAACAATATTTCTACTGCTGTTATTTATATGCTACATTTCAGATGAAATTAGTAGAGAAAGAGAATTTTATAGACTACGTGGACTACAATGTCCCAAAGATATACCACCAAATCCTGGTGAATTAGATGAAGAAAAGAATACAAGTGAAGCTCATGCAGAGTCTGATTATCACAGACAAGATGAGCAAGTAAATGTTTGTTTAGAATGTGTTAGTTCAAACCTTAAAACACTTAAAAGACGCTTTATACGCTGTTCTGCTCAAGCAACTATTCTTCACCTGAAAAAGTTTGTAGCCAAGAAAGTGCTTAATGGAATGGAAAAGTATCGTGACGTAAGAAATTTATTTTGCTATTAATTCTTTAATTTTTTTGTGTACATATTTCTAAAAAATATAGGAATGCTAATTATTTTCAGATTGATATACTGTGCAATGATGAACTATTAGGTAAAGATCATACCTTAAAATTTGTGTACGTAACAAGATGGAGGTTTCAAAACCCACCCCTTATTTTGCAATATCGTCCTCGAATAGATATATAATAGTTAATTTATATATTTTTTTAAATATTGCTGCAAGATGACCATCATGATATTTTTATTTCCTTAAATGTGATCTCACTTTTTTTAAGAGTTTCAGTAGTAAAACTTTCATTTATTTAAAAATATACTGTTTTCACGGTCCAAGCAATAATTACACTGGTTGTATATTTAGTACAAAGTGCTTTGTGTTATAATGGTACAAATTTATGTAAACACTCTAAAATAATTGCAAATAATACTACATTAAAACGCCAATTTTCTGTGAGAACTGAATGCCACATTGTTTAAAAATCAGTGTTCATTTCATTATTTTTTAGCAAGAGAACTATTTTTGTAAATAATACGTAGATGTTGAAATAATGTAACACATAATGTAAAATACAAATTTAAAGGTGTTTTAAAATGGTAACAACATTGATATTATTTGTCCATTCGTTTATTTCTTTTGATAATATTTACGCTGTAAAAAAAGTGAAATATTATCACTGAAAAGACTGAGGCCCGAGCACTTAATTCCCAGGAAAAGTTTAATTATTGTACATTACCTCACCTATTATAATATTACGGTGAATTATGAAGTTATCCAAATAATCAAATACTTTTTATCAGATTAATATGAAATTGTTTAATCTGTTGTCTTATAATTGTTTAATTTTAATTATAGCTTATTTAAACTGTAATACCATTCTGAAAACATTTTTATTTGATTTTTTATGATGTAAACGTGAGTAAATTTCGAAAATGTAGTTTAACAATCTCAGGAAGAGTAGCAATTTGAGATTATTTAGCAATGTGGTATTTCAAATGTACAGTTTTTATCTAAATCAAACTTGAAATTGGTATTGAGAATTTCTTTGTAAACGTTGTTGTATCGTTTATACTTAAATTATTGTGATGTTTTCATTCTTTTTAATTTAATGCTTATTTATTTCGTGTAATATTGTTCCCTGTCTGCCAACAATAATGTAATTTTGTATTTAAATTCAAGCTGTACACACACACACAGATATATATATATATATAATACATATGTATATGTATATATATATCTCCAAAATTAAAAAAAAAAATCGAACTGTATTGTTAAGTATTATCATTATCGCTCAAAAGTGCAAGTTCCTTAGTTTATATAATACCTTTTTTATAATTTTAATTTTTGCAGTCCCATAAAAACAAAGCTATCATATTTTTATTACTGTTTTCATGAAGTATTAATTAGTTACATTACAGCTTACAAACACCATGAAAGGAATTGCTTGAATTTAAATTATTTACAACTTAAATTTGTTGTTTGACGTTTTTACGTTTATTTGAATGTTGTCGCCAAATAAAAACGAAACTGTTCCATATTTGCCCCATATATCTTAAATTAATAATTATAAACGAGTATTTATGATCTCTACATTTTTTTTTTAATTTTAAAACATTTTATTCTGAAAGATGGACAAATTTACCGTATATGTAATCTTTAGTTTCCAACCAGAGTTGTATTTTGTAAAAGGTGTTAGTATGTAGGTTCCAGGCACCTGCAATGACTTCTTTGGGGGTGCTAATTATTTGTCATGGGCTGTAGACTTTAACATTTCGTCATAGGAATATAAGTAGTTTTTTATTTATTTATATGAACTGAATACTAGAATGTAGTGCTTTGCCATCTAACAATTTGTTATCATTTTTCCAAACATTTTAATTAAGTTGTTTGTCTGTGATAAAACAATTATGACGAATTATGTTCAAGTTTGCGCCCTAATTATAATTATAAATTGATTGTTCAGCTGGTAAAGCATACTAATTAATTACTATGTAATTATGGAGTGTCTTTCTACCCCTCTTTTCATAATTTTAACTTTTATTCATTATCTTAAAGTTAATCAAAAATATAAACTCAATTTCACATTTAAAGTAATAATTTTAATGTTATGCATAATCAAAAGTTAGTGTCTTAATTTTAAGGTGAGGGGGTGCATGCTTTCTAATTTGATCTACACCAGCTTTAAAATCTATTTAAAGCAGTAAAATGTGCCTTGTGCTGTAGTGCACATTTTCTACAATTTTATTTATTATAATATGATAATCAGATAAATAAAAAGTGTACTTGTTTCAACCCACATTAGCTGTAGATAATTATTTTCCTCATAATATATATTATTTAACATTGTACTTTACCTGTAAATAGATGAGAATGTTATTAAGTTACTGCCACTAGTTATGTATAGATTTAATTTCCACATTTGGTGATGTAAATTTAAATCCTCGTTATAACTCCATAATAAGTGATACAAATATTTTGACAGGTATGTAATTAGTGTAAGATTTAATTATAGTTTACTGTCTATAGCTTTTTAAATCGTCATGAGCAAAAAATAGTTAAAAGTGCCTGGAATCATCAGTTCAAAAGTGTTTAATATAAGAACATATTTTTAACACCAACAAAAATTTTAATTTTCACTTTTCCGTGTCTAAAGCCAATTTTTATAAGTAACGGTACATTAATAAATGAATTATACCACTAAAAAGTGCTTTTTTTAAATATACGACCATCCCATTTCGAAATTCAATTTAAAGAACTTTTAAAGGAAACAAATGACCCGTCGTATTAAAAAAATAAAAAATACGACCACCCAGAACCTGTTTTATTCCCTTGAAAGTCGGGATTTTAAGGAAAAAGTAAATAAGTAATATTATTGTTTTTACTGGAATACAAGTTTAATAGAGTAAAAAAATATCACTAAACAATACCCTTTATATAAAAAGCTTTTTGATTCACGATCTCACACTACTAAATATATAAAAAAAGCTGCAAAAACAGCATATAAATATTTAAAAAAATTGTACAAATATGGAATAAAAAAGACCAATCTTTGATAGTAGCCCTAATTCTGTTTCTGTCATGTTACGTTTTCTAATTAGTCATGGAGCTCTACTACTTATCGATAATTTTAAATAACTGGAAGACTACTAGAGAGCAATTCCTTTCAGAAAAAGACTAAACGATGTAAATATAACATTAATAATAAATAAAAAAATATATATAGTACAAATATACAGACGTACACAAACAAAAATTAATAAGATATACTTTTTTACATTTTTTTTTTTTAAATCAGGGTTACCTTCAAAGACTGTAAAGAGAACCGAATTAAACGTATACGAAACTCAGCCTTACGAAAATTAGTCAACGAATTGCTAAATATCATTTCCACTGCAACGTATGGATTCCATTATATATTTTTTAAGCTTAAAAACATATCAGAAACCCATACACTTCACGTCAATTGTTTAATTGGTGTTATTGTTAATAGCGATACGTGTTAATTATCATTTAACATGTTCATCTAATTTTTCTAAATAACTGGAGATAATTTATCTTTCGAAAAAATCGCAAATCTGACATGTTTTTAAGCCAATATTTCTATAAAATTTAGAAAATTTACAACACTGACAATATAAAAAAGTCAAATGCACATTTAAATTATGGCAGCTATATTTTTTTATGTAAAAATATTATGTTTGTATTTTATATGAACGGGATTCACGAGTCTATTTAAAGATGATGCACTAATTGAATGTGTAAGGCTAAAATCATTTCAGTAAAATTTCTGTTATTAACATGAACACATTATAATTTATTATGCGTACAAAAAGATTACGTAAAGAAATAATTAAAAAAAATAAATTTACATTTTTTAACTTACTACTTGATTATCCAATATCATTAAATGGTAAAACTAGATGAATACCAAAAATTTTACTGACATGTGACTTTTGTAGCAAATAGAAACAAGCCTATCACATCACTGACAATATTTCAGGAACATTTAACTCAGAAAATATTACTTTAAGATTGAGTTAAACCTATTGCTATATATCCTTAAAAGTATTCTGTAGCAAAATAAAATACTTATTAGCCATAATTTAAATAAACTGCAGAAGTGATGATAGTAGTAGTATTAAAACATGGAACTTATTAAACTCGCCTGAGAATAAAATCGTTTTCTAACACAAAGCTAATTTAATAATTGTTCAAAATGTCTGCCCTATATAAACACTTTTATAAATTTGATATTACCTATATGCACAGTTTATAATATTTACAAAATAATAATGTTGTTTCGAATACCATTAGAGCTACGAATTAATCTATTAAAAAATATATAGTAACGTATAAATGACTGGACGTGAAAAGAATTTCACATTAATACACTTCGGGCACAAAACTATTTCTAATTGTATATGACCTACACAGCTTCTTACGAAATGATTCATGAGATTTGACGATTATTCAAATAGTTTCTATCTACTTATAACATAATTAGCACATTAATTTTTTAAGGGAGTTTTTGCTCGATTAATTTAAAGCTTTCAAGTATTAAGTCCAATTTCTACTTTTACTTTTATTGATCGAAATTTTAAACAAATCTATAATATAACTTTAAAAATAGTATGACTTTAGAAGCGGTTATTATCACTTTTAACGTTCAGGATTTGAGTAAAAAAAAACCGTTATTTTATGCTGAAATATTTTAAAAGGCACAAATATATTTGGTCACTGAAAACAAAGGAAAATCTTTTCTTTTTAAGTCAATTTCAGAGAACAGTGTATTGTGAAGAGTGTATAAAAAGTCTGATGGTCAGATACAAAAAGAATTTGTTAATTTCACCTAAAACTATTTAACCAGAATGAATATGTGCTGTATAATTGCGTCTTTATTCGTACCAGGTACTGTGTACAGGACATTTCAATTATTCTTTCCAGTAAATTCTATAAATTTATTTTAGCAGGTAAGAAAAATATATATAACCCGATTTTAATTTTATTTATAGCGTAGAAAAAAAAATTATTTAAAGAAAAACGTAGCACGTTTTGGTTAATAAAGAATATTAAGTTATCGAAACTACCAGACGTGGATTACGATTTTGAATTTATAGTTCTCATCAATAGGCAGTTTCGATACGATTTTGGTTAAACTGAATCGGATTTCTTTTATAAAACTTCCTGTTAAGAATAAACTGTAAAATTTATAACTGTAAGTACACTAATCGTTTCTTCTAACATATATTAGTAAATGGAAATATACTGCCTATAACTTGATAGTTGTTTTAACATTTCCTTTTCACTAAAGTGATGTAGAAAAAGTAGGGAGAGGATAAATGAAACGCCTTGTACAGACACAAGTACAGTCTAAGTCACGTCCCATGGCATGGCGAGGCACTCAGGAAGGAAACAAGCAGCCAGTGGAGGGTAAGTACGTGTCTAATCACAGTCACCTGATCTTGCGCCTGTTATCACAGCATTAAGTGCACAAGCGACTCCGTTCAACGTCTTTCTTAGAGAGAGCTATTTCTGTATTTGTACAAGTCACAAATTTTGGAGTGCTTAATACACACGGAATTTGGCGCAATGGCTCGAAGCAGGGTGGGATCAGGTGACTGACGAGGTCAGCAAGCTGATGTTTCTTCTCCTTCTAAAGTGCAAGCGACATTATTTAATTTATGCGTCAAATGCAAACGACGACAATTTACATCTGTATTTAGCGATTCCGTTATCTGAAAAATTAATATGATTACAAAAAAACAAAATCCAAAAATAAACATGCTTACATGCTTTTTCTTACCAATGAGCACTTCTTTTTTCAACTTGCAGTTTCCCAAATTTTCCGAATCATTTCGGTAAAGATTCGAATTGTACCAAATATGTGTTTATTAACTCAAATATGCGTAATTGATCACTATACCCGCGAGCGATTTGTAAGAATGACTAAGACGCAAATTTCGATAATTTTTAGAATCGCTTACATATAATTTCTTCACTTTTTTTTTCAAATATAATAAAACAAGTGCTCAGGGAATATTTTAAAATATAATACACACCACCAAAGGCAAATCAAGCAAATCGATGAAAATTATAGCCAGTTACTATGCGTAAATCAAAACCAAATAACACAATATCTTTAGAAGATAAAAGAGAAACAACGTTGAATCTAACAAAGAGGAATTATTATTCAACAACCTATGGTGTACTTAATACCATTGAAAGAAGATTATTGCAAAGGCAGATAAAGAATATATTGTGTGCAATGCAAGATTCTGCTGTATGCTATTTTTTTAAATATATTTATGCATGTAAGTAATAGTGTAGTGCAGTAGTAAAAAGCGCTGATTTTGTGCAAATAGGTATTTACAAAAGATTAATTTACTTCAAAGAAATAAAAGAAAACTCACCTGTTCACGATACTTGGTGACGTAAATATAAAGTTCCTTAAGTGCAGCCACAGTGTCAAATTCATCTGCTTGTTGGGCAGACAGCTGTTGCATAGCAGAACCCATTTCCTGATCAGTTATTACAGGCAGCATTGCAACATCATAATAAAACTGGGAAACCATATCACGATAGCGTGGAATATCCTAATGAAATAGATAAAAGATAGGTATAGAATAAAAAAAAAAAAAAAATATATATATATATATATAATGATTTACTTTTGCGAAGAGTAACTTGTTTGAAGGCGAATCTTTTCCCAAACGATGCTCTGTAGTGGAACAGGCATCCATGAAGGTTTGTGCAATAACTGACAGGCAGGAGTCCAAAGTGGCTGTTTTATTAATGTCGAAAATAAAGTCCGGATTTTTTATGAAGTTCACCCAAAACCGAAGAGGGAGGCTATTTGATTTCCAAGCATGGACAACTTCAGGGTCTTGGATGCCGTGCTTCTTAGCTGCGTCATCCAACAAGTCGAACAACCATTTAATAGCAGGAGGAAGAGCATCATTCACCGTAAGAATGTTTAGAAAAAAATCGTCTACGAATTTTTGTATCGTTCCTTTTGTTGACAAAAGCCTTGTTAAAAATATTTCTGGGATAGCTTTGTGTGTTCGTTCAGCTGTTTTACTTGAGTATTGGTGATCATCAACCGGTTTAACCAAATGATAAATCTTGGGATGATTTATTCCTATTTCGATGTCACCATTTACAGTAATAATGGGATTTTGTAAATTATTGAAGTACATCCCAGCTGTGCCTAAAATAACTGTCATGTCTCGCAGTTAAAAAATAAATTCAACATTAACTTAACTTACAATTATGGCACGATTGCTTGCAGTTGTTGAAACTATCGTTTTGTCGCGAAATTAACGACATCACTGCACTTTCTTTGACTCCATAGTGAGCCAAAGTATTCAACTTTTTCCAGCCATTTATTGTTTTTGTGGTAAGATCTTCGTCTTGTAACGTTAAATGACCTCCTCTGCCATGCCTCCATTCTTAAAAACGAAATTTTTGTAATATTGGATATGTTAGCACTTTTAAACATATATTAAAAAAAAAAACTACTTACCTAAGTCTACTTCGTAAATAGACGGTCTCATTGAAAATGGGGTATTTTTAAATAGAGCATCTAAAATTTTTGACTTAACTTGACTTATGGTATCACAATCTAAAACTTTACACTGGATTTTCTCATCGAGATCTTCTTGAACTATATGTAGTGTCTAAAAAATATATATTAATATAGAAAAAACAACAGCAATTTAAAGGAAAAACATACCACCACACTATGTTCTATTTGTTCCTTTAATAGTCGTTCTTCAGAGAGAGAATACCTCGCATCATGTGTAATTGCATCCACAAGACCCTTTTCAATTTGGTGCTTAATTGCTTTGAACAATAAGAACAAAGACGAACCAGCATACTCTTTTAAATAAGAATACATACAAAGGGCCATCCAGTTAGTTAGCATTTTCTCTACAACACTCTCAGTTCTGCGCAACATCAACTGTGGATGTTTTGTATTAACCGATTTTTCAATTAATCGAAGTAAAAGGCATTTTAAGATATCTGTAGCATATTCCATTTTACCCATTAAAACAACCATTAGTAAGGACGCCACGTTTACCCTTAGATTAAAATTATTTTATGGACATTTTGTTTGATAACTAATTACTTACTTATCCCGAATATTGAATGATTTTTGAGCTTCCAGGGTCTCTATAAAACAAAGAAGAAAATGTTTGGTGTTTATAAGTTGTTCAAATTGTAGCATTGCTGCATCGTAATTTGTTCTGGGACCATTAATTCGAACCTAGAACAAAATTTTAAATAAACAAGTAATAATTTCCTTTTTCGAATGATCACTACCTTCGGAGCGTTCAGTATCGGATGATCATTAACCCCAGGAAAGAATACTTTCATGATATAACTCATGTGGTCAAGGGTAGGGATACCGGAATTTTCCAAATCTGCTGTTAAATCCGTCATATCTGTTTGTAATTCTGCAAATGCTAGACAAACAAAAATTTGAGTATGTCTTATGAATGATTTATAAATAGGTAATTATTATTATGAGATTTACCTTGTTTGCATTCAGATCGCACGTTACTTTCTAAGGTGTCCATTTGAATTTGTATGCGTTTATATTCACGTTCAGCTTGTGTTGATTTTCTCCTGTAAATGACAAGTACAGCCAGAAAAAATACAACAAATAGGAATATTCCAGCCGCTATCATTGCTATGGCTTCAGGTGGAAAAGTAAATGGTTTTAATAAGTCGTATCTTAAATAACCGATGGGAAAGCGAAGGTTTCTTCCAACCCTGACAACAACTAATGGAAGACTCTTATCAGTCTAAAAAAATTAAGTATATGTTACATCCTTTTGTGGCCAAACTTATCAGAGAAGGGATAATATTAGAAATGCAATTTACTCACTTTAACTCCATTTTCATCTAAATCTTCTGGTTGCTGTTCTGGGGGAGAACAAACGAGTTGTGTTAAAGCTAAACTGGTGACGTTGCAGGGCTTTCTTCCGATCGTAACGACAACATCTGTCTCATCGCTAGCCACATTCAAATTTTCTCCTTCTATTACCAAAGTATCCCCTTTATAAAGTTTCACTTGGTTAGGGAATTCGAAAAATTTAGGATCTTCCACGAATAACAACTGAGAACGTAAATTAGGAAAATGTTTTTCTAAATCACGCACTGTTATAACGTCGTCCATAACAAATTCAATACGAAGATTAAGTTCTAAAGTTTTAGCAACAGAATTTTTTCTAGGAACAGAACGTGGAATTCGAGTGCTTGCTAACAAAAATTGACGATTAACTGCTGGACTAGGACATTCCATTTGGGTTGTACTAAGGACGGTACAAACAGTTTTGTTTACTGCTACAGGATCGTTGAAATAATAAACTTCCATTTCCGGCTTTTGGATACTGTTGAGGTTGCTTCCATGGACGAAGATCATACGACCACCAGAAACGAAACTTTTTAGTGGTTTTATTTCCATTATTGTAGGATCTTGTGTGTAATTAAAAGGGTTTCCTTCAAGTGTTCGGTTTGCTCCGTCTATACTCAACGTAAGCCGCGCTATATTTGTTGGTTTTGAAGCACGAGATGTTACACATGTTAATCGGCTACTTGATGCTTGCGTTAAATTTACACGACAAGAGTAATTGTCGAGATAAGCCACTATAACAGTGCCGATATTCAAGTATTGGCCAGTAATCGCCAATTGTGTACCTCCTGATTGAGGTCCAATCCGAGGATACACGTTTATCAGACGAATATCTTTGTAGCTGAATTCTACTGCAGATTCGGTGTACCCTGCTTCGTTCCCCACTATAACAGGCGCAGTCATTTCAGTAAGGGACGATCCTGTTATGCATTGAATTTTAACAGAGACTTCATAAGTTACAAGTTCGCATGGTACATTCCCTATTTTTATTTTTCCCATTACATCTTCTTTCCTCAAACCTAAATTACTGCCTTCAATAGTAACTAAAGTGCCACCTTCTATCGGACCACTTAACGGTTTAATCTAAATATACATATAATAATTATTACTAAAATTGTAAAATTTAACATTTGGTCAAAATTATATTATTATTATTATTGAGAAAAATTAAGTTACTTACAACGTCTATTCTTGGTTTAGGACATTCTGGATGGGACACAAATTGACACGTTTCGTTGTAACTGCAAGTGTTTCCACACCAAGTGCATTGGTATTTAGAATTTCTCGTGACACATAAAGAACAGTCGGAACCTAATATATCACATCTGTAGAGGATAACGTTCATGGAGTCTATGTGGTGATTTCTGTTCCAAATAACACGAACGCTAGCTTTGTACTCTCCTACCTTCTCTTTATATGTGTACTGAAATAGAAAAACAAAAAAATTAACGCATATTAATAAGAGTTTTTTTTTACTGGTAAGCTCACTGTCGTTTTATCGCAAAATATGAATCTGTTGTTGGCATCAACTCTTGCAGGAACAAGCATCTTGGCATCATCTTCAATATTAACAATACACTGGAATCCGGTATGGCCAGGCTGTGGATGGGGCAAGTTTTCAACTTCAAAAATCATTCCTTTAGGAACTCCATTAGGTAAAAAAATAACATCCCTTCTTTTAAACCTTGGACAAAAATTGACTCCATGATTCGACAATCTAGACGGATTCTAAACCAACAAAAAATTATTCAAAACATATTTTCAATATCTTAATATTAACTTACATTTTCACCACTGACTGTGGTTCTCTGACAAGTAGATGTGTTATGAGTACATTTATTTTCATATATGCACCAATTACAAGCCCACTGAGATCTAACACAATCCATACAAATCGTATGTTTGGAACAATCGTAATACGCAAAATTTCTCGATACAAAGTCCTTATTTGTCTCTGATGATCTAACACTTAAAGGAACTAGAACATGATCCTGTTTCTCCGGAATTAATGGTCTACTACTGATGTTAGGGGTGGGACAAATAAGGCCAAAATCAGTAACGACAGCGTCAATTGGTTCTGATTGACCAAAAATACATTTGTATTTAGCACCATAAGGAAGTTCAGGTAAGGTTCTTATTGTAAGACGGACAGTGGTCATTTGTTTAATAGGGATACGGTCAGGGAGAACTTGCTCAAAATCAATACACTGTTGTCCTGTGCCTAATGAGAGCCATCTGGGAGAACTGTGAGATGCTTTTTGACATGCACTACGAATAGTACATCTAAAAATAATAAAACAAGTCTCAAATTTATCCTAAAAATGTTTATTTGTATTTAGAACTAACTTTTTCTCAAGAGAACACCAACCACAATAAGGATCTTTTGATTCCAGACAAGCAGAACAATTGTTGTAGCTACTGCAATGTTCTACTTTAATTTTAGTGATCTGTAATAAACAATGAAATGAGTTTAAAATGTAAGTTAGGTAATTTACAAATATAATTAAAATTAATCATCTTCTAACCTTTGAGGTAGATAAAACGTAGAGGAAGTCGCCAGAGGGGGAAAGTGTAGTATCAGGTAAGATGGGATTTCCTTCATCTACAACTACTTCCTCATATTCGGTCGGTTGCGTTCCAGAGAGCAAAACCTTCTTGACATGTCCACTAGTTGTTCCTAAGAAAGCAAGAACGTGCCTTCCTGTTGTAGCTGTAGCCACAGCAGATAGAGTCACATTTGGGAAAACTAAAGAGGCTTTTGTTTCGATAGGAGTGACCCCACTGATTTTCAACCCAACCTCGCAAAAGTTTAAAATGTTGCCAGCGTTACCGGCGCTCGGACATTTGCCGTCTTGTATAGGACCCGAAATATATTCCATGTTTCTATACTTCACACTACCGTTAAAACACATGTGAATATTTTCGTTAAACTTCGTCTCGATGTCTTTTATAGGATACAAACAAAGAGCCGAATGCGGCTGAGGTTCGTTAGTGATTCCCCGAGCAGGTTGAAACACTCCCACTAAGACAGGAGTGTTTATTTGAATTCCTAAAATTGACGCTAATTCACTACCAGCAGTTGCAATCTTGGCGTCATGGATAAGATTATAATTCTGATCTCCGTCAATACACTGTAAAGTAACCTCCGTATAACTGTCGTAATTGGCATCATTAATACAAGTTCTAGCCAATCGAGAAACGTAACCGTCCTCTTGTCCCGGAAGATGCGACTGTTTTTGTACGATCACAAAATACGCAAAGTCACTCGCGTTAAAACCATAAACATACTTAACTAAGAAATGGTCCCGATATTTAACATCGATATTAAGTTGAGATTGTTTTAAAAATGAAAATTCTGCTATTTCTAAGTTATCCAGGTTTCGACTGGCAATTGCTGGCACGTCATGACGATACTCTCCGTTATTTGTAAACGTTGTACCGACGTAGAGAACCTGCAACTTTTTCCAATGGTTGTAATTACTAGGACCTATATACGCATATGTAGAGGCAGTTTCGTCGTTAGCGGCTATGGCTTGTGCAACGAAAACTTCGGGAGCACTTATATTGTGTAATTCGTACTTGACACAAGCACCCTGTGATAGAGAACCACAAGAAATTAAAGTGCGAGATTGTGAATCTATCACTAAAATTTTGTTGTGATTGTCCATTAGTGTTGTAGGAATATCTGTCCCCTATTAATAAAAACAAATATTAGATATACTCATATACACCCCTACAGCTACGTCACTGCTTAATTAATCAAAACGATACAATTATTACTACTTTTGTTTTATTTACATTTTTTTTTTTAATATCTACAAATACAAGAATAGTTACTTTTGTATGAGAACCGCTTATTTACTGTAGTAAAAATACATAAAAGGTCGGAGTAATCAATTGAGATAGGAAACTACCTGACAGCCAGTGGCGTGACATAAAGGGCTATCATGTCGGGGTCCAGTAATAACAACATGTTCAGTTGTAAGATCCGGATCAAGCTGTAGAAGTCTATTGGTGGCAGCAGCAAAAAGATTTCCTGACTCGCGGTCGACAGCCAAATGAGAAAATTTGAGTTGGGATTCACCAGGAGGTGGAAATTGTGCTACAACCACACCTCCATCAGCACCGCTTGACAGGGCCACAAGCAACAACAAAGTTGCCGCAAGGGCCCCGTTTGCGTAGCTTTTCACCATGGAAAAAGGGGCCAAGACATGCCACAAGGTCGCAAGGGGCACCTGCTTTGTCTTTGATGCATCCTATTAATGAAAACATGATATATCAACTTTGTTAAAGACATTCAATCTAAATATACAAAATTTAACATTTTTAGATAAATTTTTAATAGTGTGATTCCTTTAATTAAAGTTGAAGACATTAATTACAAAAGGAATTATGAATTTTGAAATGTACGTAATCGATTTCCCAAACATACAAGTACGAATAAAAATATTTTACATACAATTTTTTAAATTAAAAATTATGTCAAGTTTAATATTAATTAAGCAGAAATAATTAGCTTTGACTCCATTTACTGAGTTAGATAAATATATAAAGTTAAATTAAATAAACAAATTAATGTTCATAGCCATCAGTTTTCAGTTTAAGATACAGGGTGACGTTTTTAAATTAATAATTCTTATTGAAATTAAATAGGTATTACAGACACGAAATTAAATGTAAGTCTTTTGTGTTTTCCATACCACAGTCTCCTTTTCTTTGCTTTTTCAAGTGAAAAATTCTTTTCGAATGAAGAATGAGTTTATCTAATCATGCAAATGCATACTACTTTTTTATATTTATATTGATAAATTATCTTTCTACGATAGAACAAAGAATTTTCAACTAATCAGGTGATATTAAGAAGTGAACTATAATTAAATTATATAAATTATTTAAACTTAAAGTCAATTACAAAAAAAAAATATATGCTTACATGGTTTCTCATACCTTTATTGTCATTATATAAATAATTTAAATACTTATATGTTTTGATATGTATAGGTAGATGTTTCTTTGACCAAACAATAAATACAGATAATGTATAATTCATTAGTATGAATATTTTCCAATTAAGATTCATGACAATACCTGGATGTTTTACTATTGTGAGGGACAATTTCTGTTACAAGGAGACAAATTACTATTTTTTGAATTACATAGTTTGTTTCTACATAATGGTAGGTATTTTACAATGAAGTTATAATGACTATGGTATTTTTATTGGAATAAAAGTGTTAAAAAATGAAATTATAAATAATTTACTAAAATTTCAATGACAAAGTTGAAATATTTTTTATTATTTGGATCAAGTTTTTATTTCTTTACAGTTATGGACGTAAATAAGTCACAAAAACGACTTTAGCGTGTAAATTAAATACAAAACTACAATATAAATATTTTTGCATCCAGAAACTTTGTGATAGGTAAATAAATTCATAACTTGGAATAAAATTATAATTTTTAGATAAATTAATGAGCATTAATTGGTTTGTTAAAATACAATACTAACAACGATCTTATTAAAAAACTAGTTTTAGAGTTTCTCAAAGAAACTTACCTTACATTTGTTGTAACTTAATTAACACAGAGATCATATGTCCAGTATTAGTGTTGATGAGATTGAAAGATCTGCTTGTTTTGAACACTTTTGAACTTAGAAAAAACAATATTACCTGCACTTGGCACCCACTTTAATAGAACATAAACAGAATGAAGTAGTCTTATTATCACAAAACAAAAACAAATTGACTGACTAAAACTCCATTTTGAATCCGTCTACTATAAAAAACATGCCGAGTCGGACTTCTTGGTTTTCTCTCACCTATTTCTTTGCATTGTTTCTCTACCTAATTTGTTCTCAACATTACCTTCATTCATGATTATTACTTTTTAATTTGCTAAACAAGGGAGTGCCGATACAAAGACAACATTATAGATTATAGATTCCGTACTTACATCAACTTACATCGATGAAACGTTTATTAAATTCATCAAGGGTTAAAATCATAGAAATATAGTAACTAACCACAGATTTTAGATAATTTGAAATTTAAAAAACATGTATTATCAAACCCATTAAGTACTGCTATTAATTATTATTTCACGACTATGTTCTACTTAATATATTGATATTTAAATGAAATGAAAGTATTTTAATTTTTGTACTTTTCAAAAATTAAAAAAATTGAGCTTCACGTTATTTAAGTTTAAACATTAACAGTCCATTTCTTTCTTCTTGATAATAACTTACTTTAATTATTAAATTGATAATTTGGATGACTTAAAAAAAAATAATTGCCCCTACTGTAGTCTATAGTTTAGACATTACATTTATTTTCTAACCTACTAAAAAAGTTGAATAACCTCAAAAAATGGTCGGGTCACAGAATAAGTCAGTTACCTAAGAGCAACAAATTGAAGTATATTTATAAAAAATAATGTCTTGTTTTGATTTTTGTTTGCTGCTATCACACATTGCTGTAACCTTTTGATTTGTAAAAGTTTTCTTGTTATTGTGTTGCGATCTAGTGTATAACAGCAGGGTAAGAGTTGGTGTACATATTGTTTTTATCTTATTTGCGTAAGTAGTTTTAGCTGAAAATATCTAATCAAGATGTCTGGTCCTCCTCATCATTTTTTACCAAGTTTAACTAATGCACAAGCAGGTATGCGTTCACAGTTTGGAGGAAATTCAATGCAAAACCAAATGGGAGGAATACAGAACCAGTTGGCCGGTCAGTTGGGTAATCAAATGCCAGTGCAAATGTCTGGTCAGATGGGACCTCAAATGGGCAATCAGATTGGACCACAAATGGGTACTCAAATGGCTCCTCAAATAGGGAATCAGTTAGGGCCCCAAATGGGACCTCAGATTGGAAGCCAAATGGTTTCACAAATGCCCACATCATTAAACAATCAAATAAATCCAAATATGTCTGTTAATAGTCCTATTCTTGGTCAATTAGGACAACAATATAATATGAATTCTAACACTCAAATGGTACCACATCAAAGTCCATTACAAATGCAAGGAACTGGTAAGTTAAATGCAGAACAAGAAGATTATAATTCAAATATGTGGTGATTAAATTGTTATTTGTTTAGGTGCTTTGCAACATCACACTATGCAACAACAACAAGTATTACAACAACCTTCTGTAGTTCCCACACCACCTGTAGTACCACAGCAGCAACAGCAACAACAGCAGCAGCAGCAGCAACAACAACAACAGCAACAACAACAACAGCAGCAGCAGCAACAACAGCAGCAGCAACAGCAGCAACAACAGCAGCATCAACAACAGCAGCAACAACAGCAGCAGCAACAGTCAAAAGAATTTAATACAGCCTCTCTCTGTCGCATTGGTCAAGAGACTGTTCAGGATATAGTCAGCAGAACACAGGAAGTCTTTCAAACACTAAAAACGATCCAGGTAAAAAAAATTGGATGAAAAAGAAACATTTTATGTAACATTAATAGCGAAGTAGTATTACTAATTTTTGTGAGGTGTTTGCAGCCTCCAAATGGTACTCCACAGGGTACTAATACAAGTAACGAGAAGAAAGTAAAGGTGCAGGAACAACTTCGTACAATCCGTGTTCTCTTTAAAAGGCTTCGTCTGATATATGAAAAGTGCAATGAAAATTGTCAACTTCAAGGAATGGAATACACCCATATTGAAAGCTTGATTCCTTACAAGGACGAAATTGATCCTAAACATGAAGAAAAGAAAAACCACGAGTCTTATAGACTAGCTTGTGAAGAGAGTAAGGACGTTATGGAGCAGGTAGTTTTAAAAAACAGGCAACTCAAAGAAGTAATAGATCATTTACGTAGAATTATTTGGGAAATTAATACTATGCTTTCCATGAGAAAGTCATAAATATTGCATTGAATAATTTGGCGTTTAGTTTTTTGAATCGTTAATTTGTTGCATGTTAAGAGAACTTTCGTTTTCATTTATTTAATGAATTCGGGACAGTTCTTAAAAAAACAAACGTTTTCTTTATGTTACAGCTGTGATAAAATTATACATTTTTGTTTTTTCTGTATATTATGGTCGCATGTTGTGAGTATGATTTATCTATGTAATTTAGAAATTATAGTATAATACTACGAGGTATTTCAAATTTAATTATAACGTTAGTAGAATGGATATATTTAAAATTATAAAGTTGCGGGTTAAAACATTTCTTGAGAGAAATAATTGTGCAGTCGTTTTATTCCCATCCAGAGCCAAAAAAAGTTCAAATTATTGATAATGTGGATGTATAACTATTAAGTATTTGGTTTTAAGCAGCTGTGTATAAATGAAAATTAAATAGTTATATCCACATGAGAATTAAATTTTGTGACTTTTTTAATCTTATGCTGATTCAGTGAACCTAGTAATATATTGGTTACAATTTAACATGTATAGGTTTCATTACTGTTACTGAATTTTTAAATTGTTTATAAATAATTTTCAAATGGATTTAACTATTGAAATTCATTTTTCTGTAAAAAATTGTCTGTTATTTGTAGTACTTATGGATAAGGTAATTGTGTGCTTTCTTTGTTTGATGGAATTAATTAATTAATTGGTAATTTGCAAAATAATGGAGAAACTTTTGAAACAAGATTGTTATTTATAAGTGTACATTGTGGATTGTGATTTAAGTATTTCTCTTAATAGCTAAATGTGCAAATGTTATGATAATGTATATTTTTGAACTCGGACCATACAGAAATCATAAACTAAATGGTTGTTAAAAATGGGGTTTAATATAAAGCTTAAATGATAAATTAACTAATAATTTGAGATTAACTGTTCAAATGTGAGAGAAGAAAGGTATCAAGTTTGTTTGATAGATAATAGATATAATTAAATTATTGATATTTTACTTGTAGGTGTAACTTGTTAGGCAAGAAATAGTTGTAATTCTACTTCAAACATGCACTATTATTTTTCTATTGCAAACAATTAATTTGTCCATTTGTTAAAAAGTGGAGTGTTACACATTAATTTCTAAATTACATAATTTATAAGCATATATAATTGTGTCTCTTCCAATTGTGCCCACAAGAAGTTATTTTCAATAAATTCCCTAATTTCTTACTAGGAATTTTATTTGTAATAATTAAGTGTAAACAGGCTTCAAATTACAATTACAAAACAACTACTATATAATTTCATTAAGTATATGGTATAACAATAAATATTTTAGTCTGAATAGAAGATGCACCTACAATTTCTCAGAATTAAAATAATTTTTGGCACACAATGCACAAATAACATTAGTTTCATTGCTGTTTGCAACAGTCAACGTATCACATACACTACATATCTCCATCAAATTACTTAAAATAGAATTTGTCTCATTTTCTAGATCATTTTGATATTGCTGAGCTTGTTGCATAGCATATTCCTCTTTAATTTCCTCTTCAATTTCAGCAAAGGCTGTAATCATGTCTGTATTATCAGGATAATCAAAGGATTCTATCAAACGCTCCTTCAATTCAAAAATTGTAAAGTCCTCAAACAGAATTCTTTTTTTATCCAACACATTATCTCGTACATTTCGCAGTCGTTCTTTAAATTGCTAAAAATAAGTAAGAATTCACTCAAACATTTAATTTCAATTTTATAGGAGTACTTACTTTTCTTATTTCAGTTTTTATCTCTGCAACAGATGGACTTCTTTTAGTAATTTTATCTTTATTTTTTTTATAATCTTCTAAACTACTCCGAGACATGTTTTAAGTCGAAATAACATTTAAAATGTAGAAAAAAAGAGAACAATTTTAAATTCTTTGTTATTAGAAAATCTAGGTTAGATAAACAATAAGTTAGTAATTTGGAATGAAATTAGCTACAGAGTTCATAGAGGTCAATAGATGACTATCATAGATACCACTGCAAGTAACATAACTTCTTTTAAGGCGGAAATTCAAAAAAAGACACCATTAAGTAATATAATGAATTGTATATTATACAATTATGTTTAAGAAAATAAAACCATGTAACTGTTCTAAACAAAATATGAAACTTTAAGATCCATCTTCGAACAATAAAAATGTAAATACTTATGAACCTCGAATATAATGACTTGGAGTTTAAAAAAGCTACAAGCAATATTATTATTAATAAAAAAAAATAATAATTTTCATTCATTGAAACATTGTTTTATTTAGTTTTTGTTGCATAAAACTGTATCTATTTACTTACCATCTAGATAAATAGATATTGCATTAGTAAGGTAGGTTTATCTTATCAATTTGTCTTATATCACTAATATAAATTTTGTTTATTGTGAGTAATACAGTATAACTCGAGTTTTTCGGTTAGTTAGTAAAAGAATGAAGCCCGTTGTTTTATTTTTTTGTTTTGGTAAACTAAATTAAAAAAAGGTAAAAACTTCTAACTTACTTTTATTTTATTTTTTTTAGGTAGTTTACTCTCAGTTTCTAGTCAAATTGCATCATACATTCCCTCAAATTTATTAAAATGTTATCAATCAAGTTACGCAGCAAATTTTCCCAATCCTCCATTAACTATTCAAACATTTATAGAACTTATTAGAAAATTAGAATTTGATGAAGGAAATACGTTAAACATGAGGGTACTATCAAATGCATTGCTTCATAGGTAAGCAGTTAGTATTTATTCAATATTTATTAATAGCAACAAAACTACATACTTTCACCTATTTGCGTATACTTACACGTTAATCTATTATTCATAGACACTTACAATATTGGCTTTTTATTTCAGATGCATACTCATTTAAATAAATGTATATGAATAGTTATTGTTGTATATACGATTTACATATAGAAAATTTACATATTATTTTATTAGTCATTCGTATTAAAAATAACATACGTCCAATGGTATATACAGAGGGTATAATATTGCCTTACATGTTTATTTTTCAAATTAGTAATTTTTTTTAAAACGCAAAAGTACCCCTTTTGGACTGTTTTTAAAATTAATAATAATTTCTTTTAATTCATTTCGAAAAAAATGGAATAAATATCTTTTTATTTAAAAACTAGATTATTACAAAATAAAATATATATAAAACATACTTTTTCCCCTACGAGATTCTACTCTATTAATAAGGATAACAACTAAGAATGAATACCAAGAACATATTTTTATTTTTGTTTTTTTAAATGTAAAACATAAATTATTATTATTTTTAATAATAAAAGCTTTCTGAATGCTGCCACTTTTTTTAAACAGTCTTCGGTTGGATGGTATAAGAAGATCAGAAGGATTGATAGAGACGCCTTATGTTGTTCCTTATAGAGCTTCGGGGCTACAGTATTATAAATATAAACTTATAGTTAAATATTTAACAGCCAATGAACCGTTTTTAGTTCCACTGGATGCATTAAATCTTTTCGAAAAATGTTTGCTACATCAAATGATTTCTAGCACAGCAGATGATCGCTTAAGAAGCGATGAAAGCAGTACATGTTATCAGACACGTTCAAGAGAAAGGTAATGCATGAAAGTTACGCCTAAATATTTTTTATTTCTTAGTAGAAGGCAGAAGTTATAAAATATTCGCATATACGAGGTACACTCCAAAAGTTATGCGAAAAAGTTTTTATTAACTTAAATTGAATAAATGATGATAAAGTTTTTAATACGCGATTTATTTAAATTATTTTTAGTAATTTACAAACTAGTTCATGTCCTATTGAAAAGGGGGTAATATATACTAAATGGGGTACGATATCCCCAGGAATTATAGTCGCCGCAATTGCTTCAGCACTTGAGACTTCCAATTTACCATTTCAACAAATTATGAGTACGATGCAAATTCATCAGAACAAAACTGAATCTGAAATTAATTATAGTAGCATAGTTTTGGATAAAAGTATAAGTAATATTTGGACTTCAACTGTCGCTGGTGATTTGGGGGAAGTTGTCATACTACAAGCTGTGAGTTACCCTGTACTGGATACACCAGGGACTTGGAATGACACCATGCTACCAAGAATATTCTATTTAGACGAAACTAATTTTGATTTTACTAGATCCGAACTTGTAGGGGGCATAGACGGCAAGTATTAGTATTCAAAAAACTACTATAAATTACTACAAATATCATTCAAGAAGGACTATTCTTGAAGTAATAGTTGCTTGACATATTCAAAAAAGAAGGAATGAAAATCCTTATTCGTCTAAATATTAAGATCAAAGATCTCACATTTGGAACGCGTCCTACCAAGTAGGCACAACGAACCGAGAGCCATATCCCACGAATAAGGATTTTAATTACTTCTTTTTTGAATATGTTATATCTTCGTCTAAGAATCTATCGGAATCAACAGTGCAATTCAATGCCGGTAGGGGTATTAGCCCTCGGAGTAGTTGTTTCTGTTGATTCCATATTTATATTCATATTTATTTGCTTGACAATTTAAAGAGACATAGTAAATCGTAAAATATATTTAATTCGTTTTTTTCACTTTGGAATGACCAGAAAGAATTAATATATGTAAGAGTCAAGTAGAAGTCAGTTAAAAAAACTAAAGCAATTTTTTTGTGTATTATAAGTTTTATAAAATAATAGTTCTTATTCTTTATTTCTTTACATGACATTAAAGTTTTTGTAAACTCCTCCATTTACAATATGTTTACCTTTAACATTTTACATGAAATTTCCTTAAAACCGAAATTGTCACATTACCCTCTCATTCTCCTATTTGTATCCTTTTTTTTAAATCGTTTTATATACTTTTATCTTGCAATAAAAATATGGAAGGAGTGCGGTTATTATAGATATTTTATTAAGTTAACGTTTTCGAAAAGTTACTTCTTTAAAGATTTCCCAACTTTATACCTTCGAAAAATAAAAAAACTACTGTAAAATATATGGACACAGGAGTATGTTTTATATCCCCTTTAAAGGTGAAGAACCCTCAAAGATAATGTTGAGTAAATCAATCTGTACTACCGAGATTATTAATTTTTTTAATGCCTTTTATGAATAGTATCTAACAATGTCTCTGAAAATAGGTTTAATATTGGCTAGCAAAGTAGCATCGTGGACATCGATCCTTTCCAGAACCCGATTATCTCAAATATTAGATATGTACTACTCTCCTAGGGGAGTTTCATATAATGCTTCATATGTAGCTTGCAAAAGAAGAGTGCTGACAAAGGAACAATTCAATGACAGCAATTCCTTAAAGGAACAGGTAATATTGCATGAATAGCACAAGTAAAAAAGAATATTAATTTCGTCGAGCTTATTTTTAGGTCAGTAGTGTAGCCAAGTTGCTTCAGGAAATAGGATTATCTCATCAACTTTTATTTGAAAATACAATAGACAATTTTACTTCTGTAGTCGTGGACAGTTTTTTAAAAAATTACGGTAGGAATATTACATGATATAAATATGATTTTAAAGCCTATAAAGTTGTTATTCATTAAGAACTTTTAAAATAGTCTCATAACTGTTTTATGTAATATTTTTTCATTATACTTGTATATTCGATAGAAAAAGCGTTTAATCAGTATGAAAAATGTGGTACAGAAAGACAATTTTGGTCGTCACTTGATGTGATAACCATTTTTGACGAAACCTGGTCAGAATATGAACTTCTAAAAATTATAGGGTATGTATTTATGTATTAATAGATTGTATGGAATTTTCCTGTGAATATCCTATAAAAGACTTTTAGTTCAAGAACTGGACGTTTCGTACTATGGCAGCCATTTGGGGGTTATTTATGGTCAAAGCGGCACATGGGTAGCTAATGTATCCCAAAGTGGTTTGGAAATATTTTCACATCTTAACAATTCCACTTTAACACGTAAGAAAAGTTTAATTATAATCCTAATTATCTAATTTAGAATAGAATTCATCGGTCTTGTACAGGGGCTGTATTTTATTATTTATTGGATAAAATATTTTTGCGATCATTCCCCTCTTGACCTTGCAATAAAAGGTCAAAGGTGCTAACGATTACGAGCGTCGTATGACCGTTTGACCTTTTCTATACGACTTTGCAAATTAGTTATGTAGCTGATGGCTTATAAATATTTAATTCCTATTAACAATCCTTTTTCTTAACAATTCCGCTTTTGAATTGCGCGAACGAAAATTTGTTTGATTGTAAAAGAAAATTAATAAGTAAAAGATTACGAAATTGCTACAATTTTTAATTAATATATCTAATCAAAGTTTACAAAATTTTTGGAAATGTGAATATGTAACTAAAATATTAAAAGGGAGCGCAAGGGGTGGTTTGTATTTGTATTAGATTTAAACAAAAGTTGTTTTTATATATGTATGTATTTTAAGGATTTTATAAAATGTAAGAGGGGTAAACGAGGTATTGCCTTTGGGGTAACATCATTATGTATCTTACAGGAAGCGGCACCCTTTCGCTGCGCCGTAGTTTTCAAAGTATTGTTGAATATCTTCAAAATCGAACTTATAGCGATTGTAACATCGTTGGGAGGAAACCAAGGGGTTTTGTTATTGTGGTGTTTGCTGGAAGTTCCCTGTTAACAGACGAAGACTTGCGATGGTCACAGTTGTCCTTGAATACAATAAAAGCTAGTCATCCAGAGGTCAAGCTAGTGTATGTTACTTCAGATCATAACTCGGCCTCATTTGAAACACTGGCGAATTCTTATTCAGGTGACATCGCTTTAAAAACAACTGTTAACGATATAGAATCCGTGGTAACAGAAGTTTCGGAGAAACTTGAAAACGTGCCTGGACATATTATAGACTTTTATTGTAGCAAATGGCACATTGCAATGGAGGATTACATCACTCCTAACAAGAATACTGTTTACGAAATAAGCCACGAGTTTATAAAAAGAGCCAACTTTTTTGTCAAGGTGGGTAACCTTGGCTTTTGCCAACCGCTTTTATATATACTATAGTACTATCACTACCTTTGACATTAATTTATTTGTTCTTACGCGGTTACAATAATGTCGCTTATATGAAAGTATGTATTTAATGTAAAACGTTACTTGAAGCTATTATAGTTGTATAAATAAACCTGGGGCACGATAATACTCTCTTATCAATACGGTACTACAATTAATCAAATCGACGGGAAGGGGAGTAAGAATAAAAAGCAGAAAATTTATAATTTTATAAAGGCCTACAACTTGTATTTTAGCTGGTCAAAGTTAATGAAATTTTTGTTAATATAAACTTCACTTTTTGGTTTAAGTTAACCAGAATTAATATGAATTAATAAATTTCAAATTAAGGATTTTATTTAATCTCTCCTTCATAAATATTCGATTTTTAATTGTTTTAAGGTCAATATGGCAACAAGATGTTGCAGAACACTAGGTATAACATTTATATATATATATATATATATATATATATATTTTTTAAATTTTATATTCGTTCTTCTTTGAACAAACGCTTAAAGTATACCGGTCAATATTACCTTATTTAAGTTTAATTTAGCTGGTGCCCTTTATTTGCAATGAATATTGCAAAAAAAACACTTCAGTATTAAACATAATAATTTCTCTGTTTATCTTAGAAATTTTACAATTTAATATTATTAAAATGGACGCATGGTGCATCCAAAATTCTCAATTAGCACGTAACGGTAGACAGGCTTTTCGTGCATGAGATAAAATATTCATTATTTTGTTATAAAGTCATATAAATTCTGTTTAAGTGCCTTTGATTCGCTGTTTTACTTAAGCTATTTTTATTTACATGATATTTTAACAGCCTTTGAATAGGTAAGGTTAAACTAAAATATGAAATGTTTGACCTTTATATTTTAAGCGTTTGTTCAAAGCAAATCGATTTAAAAATTAAAACAAAAACTCAAAGAATAATGTATATAAACGTTATACCTAGTGTTATACAAAATATTGTTGCTTTATCAACCCCAAAAACTATTAAAAATCGGGTATTTGTGAAAGAGAGATCAATGATGCGTCAAGCGAGTAACCTTAACAAAATATTAAATAAAATCACTTGATTTGAAACTTATTAAGCGACTGCCTGTTTACCATTAAAAACAGTTTAAAAGAGACTACTATAACGAGTCAAAGAAGAAATTAAATTTCAAGTGGTAATAATTTATATTAATTCCAGTTTTGATGGTCTTAAACCGAAAAGTGAAGTTTATATTGGTAAAAATTACATAAATTTTGACCAAGTAGAATACAGGTGGTAGTAGACCTTTGCAAAATTCTATTAATTTTCTTGAGTGTATCTTTAGCCCCCTAAATGCCTCCCGTATGTACGTCACTAATTATCAAAATAATTGATTGTAACATTTAAAACAAAATCTAAAATGTATATTAATAATTACGAAAACGTGCAAGTTAATTGTTGATGATTCTGAATTCCTAAAATTTCTAGATCAAAGGAATATATATTTCTATTCTGTTGTAACTTGTTTTTAAAATATCTTCTTTGCTTTGTAGATGACTTAATAGAATATTATTAAAATTAGTGTGAAATACAAACTAAATACCAAATAGAAAGCTCGGACACATTTACCATTCGTTCAGAATAGTTAAAGTTATGAAATGTAGGTAAATAGGTCCTGCTTGATTGAAATTACCACTTAAAGCAAACACTATCTAATAGAAAATTCTATTCGAATACTCACGAAAATGCTCAATCTTCAACGTTTAAACTAACAATACTTAAATTGACGAAATAAATAATTTTTTCTTTTGATTTTTGCTTACTATTAGTTTAAGGGACACAATTATGGAGATTTTACAGTCTGTGCACAGGATTCAAATAGCGTTGATAAAACCTGCAAAGGGGTTGTTGATAACAATGAAGTTAATTTCACAGTTAACGAATATTGCCATTCATACAACTGTAGTGTTCGGTTTTCAATATCTGAAACCCAGACAAGGGTCAAATGTACAGGTAAAAATATAAAATATGTACTATTAAATAATTTAATTTATTAATTAAAAAGTTGAATTTAATAATTTTGTAAAAATTTCGAAAAATGTTTAAAGCTAAAGCTTACTAAAATTATTGAAATAACTTTTTTTCTTATATAACTTTTTTATATATATTTAAATAACCTTAAGGATTATATACTCATATAATTTTTTTCCTTGGAAATAATTCTTTTAAAATACTTAATTAACAATTCTAATTCTTACTTACAGAGCTAGACTGCAGATACCCAGATCAGATCCGTATTAACATATTTACCTATTGGACATCTGGTTCCGGGTCATTGACAGGTTCAGTTACACCTTTTTATTGCATTATTTTTTTATTTTCAGTAAAATTACTTTTTTATTGCTGAAAAAGTTTTAAAAATAAATTACATAAGAAATAATGTGATTAGTCTACTCAAAAGTAGTCACTGTGCGTATTATTATTGTAACAGACGAGTATGCAGTGAAAATTAGGTTCATAAAAAATTGTATTTAAGTACTTAACAAGAAACTTGTCTACCTTGACAATTTTCAACAATTTTTCTGTTAATTTTTGTTTTTACGTTTTTACCCGTGGCTATGTTCTAATATCGAATTTTAACGTTTTCTATTGTATAATGTGTTTAATTTAATATATTTATTGTTATTGCTTTTTATATTATTATGTACATATTAGTCGTGTAAAAAAGTTAATGTTTCCCAAACTCAAAATGTTTTACTTAAGTAAATAAAATTTTAATATTTATTTATATTGTATCATTTGTATGAAGTCCATTCGTGAGTTCATAGTTCAAACATTGCACTTTTGGTAGCGTAGTAAGTGAATTCTAAAACCTTTAGTAGATTTTATATTAAATTGTTTTCTGTTTGTTAGAAAATACCGTCTACAATAATAGACTTTTTTGTATTGCAAAAAAAATATTGAAATCAACTAATGATCAGTTAGAGGAATAAAAAGTTTAGGTTGTGACTTTAAATGTTACTTCTTATAATATGACCTCGTGTTTTTGCAATTCACTGAACTAAAACTTCAAGGAAATATATTTACATTATAAATATCTATAAATTTATATTACATTTTTAATTGAAAAGGCATTTACCACAAATTGCAACTTTCGTAATTCCATATGGTAATATTGAATCTTTAAATATATTGTCGTTTTCTGCTTTTATGTATTCGACGTATAAAAAATATATCCAAATTGAAATCCACAAAGTTACTGCAGGATATTTTTTTAAAAGGTTTTTCTTTAGCAAGGAAACACTCTCGTACTGTTGACGTACTTCTGTACAATTAAAAAATAAAAATAAATTTTATTCCAGTGCAGAAAAATTTATTTATATATATATTTTTTTAACAAACATAAATACAGTATAACAAAATTGTTAGAAATTTTGTGCTTTAAGTATTAAATTTATTTTGTGCGCCAAAAAAACACAATAATGCGCCTACCGTAAGAAGTTTTTTGAAAGTTTACAGAAATTCAATCGAAGTTACTTGTAATCTTGAAATTTCTTTAAGAACATCCGTTATTTTTTAAATGATTATAATGTTTCTTTTTCACTTAGTTGCCTTTGTCGACCCAGGATTATATGGAGTGTAGTCTAACTTTTTGTCAGTCATTATAAAACTTATTGGTGATTATTTTGCGTCTTAAAAATATGGAGAATTCAAATGCGTTCGCATCAAAGAATTCGTGCCATATGAAAGTTGTGTACGAATTTCACGTTTATGGTGTAAGTTACGTAAAAAATATGTTTTACCAGTACTAGTGAATTTGTTATCCAAGTAGATCTCGGTGAAAATATCAGTTGTGGTCTGGAAATTGGTTTTAACTCCGGTAACCTAGCTTTATGATGTACAATCTACTCATACAGCTAGATAACCAAAGAAAATATCAATTCCACTGGATCGGGCTAGAAAGATACGTACTGAAGCATCTAAATTAGGAACGATGAATTTTCCTCTAAACTGACCATGTGATATGCTAATAAGTTATACACACACGTTAGTTAACACGACAGGTAAAGTTAGTTAACACGTGATCGGAGCTAAAATAAAATCCGGTTGCGAGCTGTGCTCATCGTCGCGAATGCTCTCAAAGAACTGACCATTAAGGTAAAACAGGACGATCATGTAGGACATTTGGCTGGCTTTCCCCAACATCTACGTTACTTGAACAGTCAACAGTCGTCGAACTTGATCTAGCAACCAGTTTCCATGCCAAGCCCAACCTGTTTCGTATGCTGTTGGCCTACGAAGCAAACGTATCGGCAATGGCTGATCTTGACTCTCCTTTTTCTTGTTGTTCTTACTTAGCAAATTTACTACTGCTTGCCCAACTCTTTCAGACACTTTACAGTCCTACACTTAAATCATGAACCGCCAAAAATTCTGCACACAAATGTACATGTCTTTCTAGCCTGATTTTAAATCACCACTAAAAACTCCATCCAAACATCGATAGAAAATATTTTCCAAACGCCAGGACATACAATTTTTGAAAAATAACTAATATTCGATAAATTTTAACGTAGCCCACAATTCCGAATTAATATCTCAAGAATATACGAAAGGTCTGTACACCCCAAATCTTTTCACCACTATTTTACTCTAAAAGCTAATCCGTTACAACCCCTAGCTTATTTAACTTGAAGAAATATGAAAAAATTGGAAAGTTTTTTGCCATATTCTGTTATTCAAATGAATTATTGTTTTTAGCAAATTATAAATATTATTAATTTTAATTTTATTGTTGTACTTGTAATGCATAGTTTACCATGTAATTAGTACTTTAAGGTTAACGTAAGATAAATTTAGTGTTTTGTTCTTCATTAGTCATTACGTACAAAATAGCGCACAGTTTTGCAATTTTACTTACATTATTTTTATTTACTTAATATCTTAACAGCTTTTGGTTTTGGTTCATACCTACAACATTAAGAACGTTAACCTTTAATATTACTAAATTTATCCAAAATTACATACGAAAACGTAGCGAACCTTCATTGCATTAACCAGCATGAACTACATTGAACTGAAATAGTAAATTTTAGACCGTCATATTTTAAATCCTTTTCTAAAGCAAAGAGCATCATAAAAATTAACAAAAACTTATAAAAGAATGTATATAGATGTCCTAACTAGTGTTCTAGAGATATATTGTTGCTTTATCGACCTTAAAACTATTAAAAACCGAGTATTTGTAAAAGAGAGATCAACGATGCGTGAAGCGAGTAACCCTAACAAAATATTAAATAAAATCATTTAATTTGAAACTTATTAATCGACTGCCTGTTTACCATTAATAACACATCAAAAGAGACTACTATAATGGGTTAAAGAAGAAATTTCAACTGGTAATAATTTATATTATTCCCAGTTTCAATGAACTTAAACTGAAAAGAGAAGTAAACATATAACTATATAGTAAAAATAATGGATCAATAATATGCTATCAGTATCAACGTTCACTTACGTTATGGAAATTTTTATTATGTATACAACAATTACATAATTTTGTTTATAAAGTAAATATATCTTATTTAAATGCAAAGTACGTACAGAGTTACGAAGCGACGTTGCAATATTTGAAATTAGTTTGCGAGAAAATATAAGGCTACTTATTCTAATTCGGTATATTTTTAAAATTCAAATATAATGAAATGAAGAAATTCTTATAGAGTTAGAAAAATGAGAAGAGCCCCAACTCTGAATTTCATTATTTTAACCGTAAAATTCAGTGAAGTGCATAAAATTATTGCTTTGGATTCGTTTAGTTCTGCATGATACGTTGTTAAGTTAAGAAAAATAAGATGTTGTAAGTCTTTTCACGTCAGTCCCTTTAAAAGAATTAGATGACATTCTGAAAAACCTCGTTTCTTCAAGTTACTTATCGGAAATTGAGAAGTTTGAATTTCTCGAAATTTTGAAAATTTGTTTAAAACAATCATATTTTGAATTCGATAACAATTTTTATCTACAAAAAGAAGGTCTTCCTATGGGTTCTCCTCTCTCACCGATACTAGCAGATATCTTCATGAACAACTATGAAGAAAAAATGTTCAATGGTAACAATAAATTCACTTCTTCCAAATACATACATTTCTACTGCAGGTATGTCGACGATATCGTCACTATTTGGTTAGGCGGTTAGGCACCCGCAGAGAACTTGACAATTTCTTAAATTTTCTGAATAATATCAACACAAATATTGCCTTAACAAAAGAAATTGAAACAAATGGCCAATTGAACCTCTTAGACTTAAGCATATCCTGTGTTAATTACATTACAATATATATATATATACAACCACCGATCTGTTATACCAAAATGTTCAACTCAATCCTTTAAAATTAAAATGTCAGCATTTCACAGTCTTCTACATAGATTAATTAACATCCCTCTCAGTAACGAAAATTTCGAAACAGAGTATATATATATATATATATATAAAGTATATAGCCGTTAAGGACGGTTATAGCACGAAGTTAGTAGAAAAATTTTTGTCCAAAAAAATGAGGAAAAAATTACTAGATATAATGTTTAAGGGTTGGCCATTGAACCACAAGGATAGTAACTTTTGTTCAATCAATTATATTAAGAACTCGAGCTGTAAAACTGTAAATAGACTAAACAAATAATTATATTTAATATAAAAGCCATAGAAATAAACAAAAACAATTTAGGAACATATCTTGTCAATAATAAACGTAAATTAGATATCAAACAGAAAAACGGTGTTTATCAAATTAATTGTAAAGGTTACGATGCAATCTACTTAGGCCAGACTGGTCGTTGCTTAGAGATTCGTCTAAAACAATATTTAACTAGTGTAAAAAAAACAAAAAAAGTAACACCGGACTTTCTGAACATTGTCTTAATAACAACCATAGTATAGATGATAATATAAAGCTTTTACACAATCAACAAAAAGGTAGAAAGTTAAATTTATTAGAATGTTTGGAAATTAAAAACGCCTTAAAGTTTAATAAAAACATTGTTAATAATCAAACTGAACTTTACATTAATAATACGCCCTTACTAATGACACTTTAACGATAAGAAATTTTATCTATTTATTGCTCTGGTTATGTATAACGATATTAGGTATTTAAGTGAATTCTGTGTACATTTTAATTTAGTATGTTTTTGTACTCTTGATAATGAATGCCCAGTCGAAACATATCTTGAGTAATTAATAAATATCGTTGAAACATCCTACAGCTTTTTAACTTTTATTAAAAATAAGATTTCGATACTGAATTTGATTTGTTTAAAATAATTTAAAGTGTGAGATTTCAATTATTTGTCGTAATAGTAGTTCCACGTGTTACCGCGTCTAATGAGTAATTAGACGATGGCTATTTCTGTACTGGACAGACGTCGGTTTTTTATCTTGTTGTCAATGTTTCCTTTTGAATGAAGCATGAGAGACAAGATCGAATGTTGGCTTGATCGTCAACTTAACGGCCTGTCGCTGGAAGATTGGAACAACCGCGCAACCAAGGAGAAAGAAATTGTTTCAAAAGTTACTGGTTGGCTGGGGCCGACCAAAAGACAGAACCGATGAGCACGAGGTGCCCCCGGCGGTCCATAGCATCAGCCGGAGCTGAGAAGATCAAGAGTCTGCGTCATCAATTCGAACATTTTACCCAAAGGCATTAGCATAACCGGTCGGGCGAGTAAAACTTCATTCCATAGGGGCCAAGTTTAACCTCCCGCGCTAATACTACGACCAAGCGATGTTGGAGTGCGACCCACGTTGCAGACGACCATTGTGAAAGATTCCGACTTCTTGGTTCAGGAATGTGACCAAATACAATGTTGACATGCTTCTTAATTTTATTATGTATCTACGTTATTTTCCAATAACGAAATCGCAAAAATTCCCACATACTTTAACAAAGGTTCATTCAAATACTGCGAGAGGGGACCAAAAGAAAATATTATGCATACCTCGATGCTTGAGAATGATATTATGTAGAAATTATGAATTTTTTTCCACAATCAAAATAACTACATAAATTTACCTTCATAACTTAAAAGATTATAACATACTTAATTAATATAGTTAAGAACTTTTAATTATGAAGGAATTGGATTGTAATTTTCTAATTAACTGAAAATGCTCAAATTACCTTGCCTCCAATCTATATTTCAATAAATAAAAAATTGATTAGTAACTTGAGAAGATCGTTCTTCTCTAAAGAAGAAATGTTAATTATTCAATTAATGATAAGAAACATTTCGCAACAAAACTATAAAAAGTTCAATGTATTATCAAATAAACGAATAATTTTCAGTAGCAGTGTGGTTGATACTTGTGACTCAAATTGTGCACAAAAAAAATTATGTAAGTATGGCAACGTTGTATCGGAGAACAGAGAGATGCTGTTGGTCCATTGCCGATTATAACCCACAATCCAAATCGAACACCGAGCCTGATACTCAAAAAACTGGACAAAATTATTTATTACTTAATAATATTCAACTTTGGTATGTTGCCAACAGTAAAATTTTTCTTCAATTTATATTTTTCAGAGACGAAATTGATGAAATTAAAAGAAAAATAGATTAGACCGTTGATAATGTTTGCTCTGCCTCATAAAAACGAATTTTCATTGCCTACATCGTAAATAAAATTTTCAAATTAATATTAATGCAGTCATTATTATTTTAAATGTAACTTATTACTAATGTTCATCACCTAATCAATTAGTACTGGAATTACAACATCTTTTTGTATAAACTAGTACTGCTTTCTATAAATTCCTTTTTTAATAGCTTTTTAGTATAAATTCTTACTGGGATTTGCTGTAACTGAATATTGCAAATAATAAAGAAACAAGATGTTCGTTCTGAATTCTAAATTACCTGAATTTATTTTATAATTACTTGCACATTGTATTAACAATCATGTACAGGCTACAAAAGACAGAATATATATAGATTTACTAATGTGATTTTAATATAATTTGTAAATTAATTTATCGTTTATATCGAAGTTTCTAAACGACTAGACACAATAATTGTTAAGAATTTTGAACTGGCTAATTTTCGACCGTAATTTAACGTTAATAGTTTCTTACGTAGTTTGGAAAAGCATTCTTCATTTCTTATTATTGTCTGACAACAGAAAGTGCACTAAATAATTTGTTTTAATACGATTTTCCGTACTTGGCACTCGAAAATGAATCACAGAAGCAACTAAACAATTACAAAAACACGTACTTACTACATATTGTTAAAAAATTATCTATAGATAAATATATTTCGTTTAATTTATACACTTACACGTAATTAACACATTTTAAATGACGACACTTGTAATAAATAGAATTTCTAAAATTAATTATAAAATGACAAAGGAAACATTAAATCGGTGCTACATTTTAAAATTTTCGTTGATAAACAATGATAAAAGGAGAATTTAGTCTCTTATCAATAATAATTAAGCAAATGATACAATTACAATTAACTGAAACACTTTGTTTTGAACTAGCAACATTAGTTATTGAAAAAAATTGCTTATTGGGGTTGAAATATAGTCTTTATAAAACAATTTTCTTTTATGCCAGACGCATTCACCATTTATTTAAATTAGTTGCAATTTCTTTATAAATATATTTAAATATCTTAAGTAATTTTATATAAATAGTGACACCATAGCAATAAATTATTCAACTCATACAAACATGCTTAGATACGTTTGTCGACATAAGATTGATATACATGCAATGACCATTAAAACTAGTTTGGAAACAGTTGAAGTGATGTTGGTTAAGATTACTATTAATTGTACTAAAAGATGAAGATGGTTTTGTAATATTTAGAGCCTTGAAATTTTTAAAGTTTTACGAAACTGTGTTAGGAAATACAATGTGCAATGCTTTGTAATGTTAAGACGCTGGTGCAATTTGTCATAATCCGTTAGCTTTTTTGCTCGGGGTGCTTTCAATCCACGGCTTCTTTATACGTGGATCAACTGGCTGACCTTGGCTGTTAGTGAAGACCAAACCTAAAGACTTCTTCGCATATTAGCGAACGCTACAAACGCTTTTGATACAAAAAAAAAACACTGAAGGCAGACACACTTAAAAAAGGCACTTAAAGATACCTAGGAACCTGAACAGTGTGCATGTTTCCACCGAGGAAAATATTATCACAAAATATAAATACATTCAAAGAAATGATCTGATATTTGTAATACCGAACAAGAAAAAAATTGAACGGATTTGTTTTTAATTGTAGATGGGGATGGCTTTTGGTTAGGGTAATGATTTTTACGTTGCATCTAATAAAAATTAGCACGGTCGGAGGGTCTTATATGTAATCGGATTTGAAACGGTGGCGTCGGCGTCGGCGTCACGACGTCATTAAGAAAAGGGATTTCTGCAAGAATATATTATGTTAAAGGAGCCGAGCGATAGCGAAATTGTCCGACTGAAAATAAGGGTAACAGCTGTACGAATATAGGGAGTGAAGCTAGAAGAAGATGCTGCTGGGACTTGGGGTGGCAGCAGTCGGTAGCAGTAGATTTAAGCTCGCGCTAAGGGTAGATTTCGAAACGCGTTCAACAATGGGGCACACTAGTAGTACATCTGACAATTTTTCAAACGGTTGATTTCGAAATATTAATTAATCAAGTAGCACTATTTTTTTATTGTAACATACCCCAAGAAAAGTAGGGCACATTTTAAGATAATACATTAGATAATTTTATAATGGATTATCTGACAAGTTTTTACGGGTGCGTATTTTTTATGGGGTTAATGGGTAATGGATGTTTAATTTTGATGTTGTGCTGCGGACGGGGGGCCCGGATGAGAAGCCCCCTTCTATTGGGCCTAGTATTCGCCGATTTATTTGTCTGTTGTCTCAGTGGACCCATCACCGCAGCTAGATACGTTATTACCACCTGGACACAACCTTGGGAGCGACTGGCGATGTTCATGCAGGTAAATAAATAAACGTTTTTCCAAAATTTAATTATTTGTTATCATAGAAACTATTCAAAATCTTTTAAACTATCGCACGTACGAATGTAACGAAAATTATTCTTCAACAGGTACTAACATACATACAAAGATGTTATGTGTATATATACGTAACACGTGCCAATGTAGTTTTTATGCCTAAATCAGTAAGGCCCCCAATAACATCAAATTTTATTTTCGATTTGTTAAGCGAAAAATTAAATATGAATATATTTTAAGCAAATACAGAAATACATTTAAATTTTTGAAAAATAATACGTATGCTTTAAGTATAACTTAATATTTTATGTACTTTATTAATTTATTACCGAAGTTTATTTACCTTATCAATTTTAACGATATTTAATAAGAAGTTCAAACACAGTGTCATTGCTAAATTTAAACGTTTACAAATCAAATTCGTAGATACTTTGCGTCGACTTACTACAAAAATTGAAACAGCGCTATTAATATTTGATATATTTATTTATTTTTATTATTTTCAAACACTTTTGTAGAATTAAAAAAACTATTGTCTGTACGTACAAAGTTTTATTAATAATAATTTAATTTAAAAATAAAGTACGATTGATGTTATTAAGGAAAGTCGGGCATAAGGTTTTCGATAGTAATTTTGTAAATTAGGATTAATCCAATCAACACCGAAATGAGGCAATATCAGCGCTTGTCAGGTAACCAAATAATTAAAGTTTAATTGCCAATGTGACTAGAATCAATATCGAATGACCCTTATTGTAACAAAGGGACAAAACAGTTCGCTACATATTTTAATTGATGGGATAACAAACTTGAACAATTTTGTTACAGTAATGTCTTTGTAAAGGAATATATATTTTTTATAAGTAACATTTGGAAATCATTTCGTTTTTAAATTGTAATTTCAAGCATATTGAACAAACTAATTATGGTATTGGAATCTAATTACCTAAGTTTTTCTTTTCATTTTATTAGGAATGGCCAGTTTCAGTAAGCACCTTATCAATGATGGCCCTATCAGTCGACCGCTATTTTACAGTAAAGAACTACAGACCTGCTAGACAAGTGGTTCAAAGACGAAATCTGCTACTGTCTGCAGTTATAGTTACATGGGTATCTGCGGCAGCCATCTCAAGTCTTCAGGTGTTTCAAAAGATATCATGGAAAAGAATTATAGTCATCGTTAAAATAATCGTGGTACATTTGATACCAGCTTGTGTGGTTTTTGCCAGTCATTTAGGTGTTCATGCAAAACTTACTGCTTTATCCCTTACAGCCCGAGCCAAACATGGGGAACTACCCCTTCCCATGCCCCTTCTCAGGCGACCTACAAACGTTATTATTGTAGCCGGAATTTCTAATAAACCAAACGAACCGGTAGGTATAATTTTAATTAGAAAAAAGTAATCCTTTAGTTAAATGAAACAAATGAAACAATTTCATTTCTTCCGCTTTTTAATCAAAAGAGGGATATTTTTTGTTGCTATAAAATTAATTTGTGTATGTACAATACCGCTTATTAACTGGAGAAATAATTTTGTTTGTTAACTCGGGTACAGAAGTTCAATTCACTTAAGGAGGGCTTTTTAATTTTTTTCTCGCTGATTCACATTTGTAATCAAAACTAGTTTTCAAAGCATGAAATTACTTTTTCAAACTCGGTACAACGTGAATTAAATTCATGTTTTGTAGGGTCATGTCAATCTATATTCCACAGAGACATAGATTTGATTAAAAGGAAAGCGAAGAAATGCGGGAATGAGAATTAATTTAATTTCAAAATAAACAACGTTTTCGTTTCGTATTCAATTAACTAAAATTATCTGATGTGCAATGGAGAAAATGGAAATATTTGTTTATTTCACGTTGAAGTCAAGCATCAATTTTGCAGTTTTTCAACGAACGTAAATTCTGTTTTCGTCGTACCGTTTTTTATTTTCATGAAATTTTTGTGTTATTGTGACTTTATGTTTATACAGAAAAAAATTATGATACTAAAATGATGTTTTTACTGTAAGTATACACGAGCGTGGCCTACTTAATGTACGGAAAGAGTATCGATCCCTCTTTTTTAGTTTGAAAAAGGAATTTTTCTAGATGCAGTATAAGCATCTCGATTCACAGACTTTAAACAAGTTAACGAAAACGTCGAAGCATATCATATAAGATAAATATCATACCAAACGTTATCATTTCAGATTCAAGTCAAATATTATTATTAGTACTCATTATTTATTCTAATAATTGTTGAGGCATTTAATTTTTGAAATTCCATATTAATAATAATAATGACCTTCCGGTTTGGTAATTTTCAAATGATTTATTTTGCTTTCGCTACAATTGTTTCGTTACACAGTAACTTCATCAGGCGAGATGACAAACTAACTTATAACATACTTTACGTTACTTAAATAAGTACTAAATCTAGGGTAGGGTATGTTTTTTTTTACAATTAAGATTAAGTGAGGGTGTGCTACTAACTTCTATTTGATCATTTAGGATAATGTTACTTTTGTTATGTTTATTAATTTCTAATATTGCAAACAAATTTAATTTTTGACCTTTATTAATAGTATGAAGAATTTCAAAATTATTGTCGAAATGATGATTTTCTGATATCAGGTGTTCTGCATAGGTGGAGTGTGTCTTCTATTGTTGATAAGCTTTTAGGTGTTCGTTTATTCTTTCTTGAAATGATCTATCCGTCTATCCTATGTAGACTTTTTCACAATCTCCGCATTTTAACTTGTAAACTCCTGATTTTGAGTTTTTATCTGTTTTATCTTTGTTATTTCTAATTTTGTTTCCTAAACAATTATTTGTTTTATTTGTAACTAGACTTTCACACCTATGTAGAACACATGATATCAGAAAATCATCATTTCGACAAAAATTTTGAAATTCTTCACACCATTAATAAAGGTCAAAAATTAAATTTGTTTGAAATATTAGAAATTATCTTAAATGATCAAATAGAAGTTAGTAACACACCCTTACTTTATCTTAATTGTAAAAAAAAAAAAACATACCCTACCATTTAAGTAACGTAAAATATCTTATAACATCGTTTGTCATCTCACCTGATGAAGTTACTGTGTAACGGAACAATTGTAGCTAAAGCAAAATAAATCATTTGAAAATTACCAAACCGGAAGGTCATTATTGTTATTCATTATTTATATTGTAATGATTACTTAAAATAATATTTTACTTACCCATGGAATTTGTCGTGGGTCTTTTTTTAACCCTAAGAATAAGTCATTTTTAATGTCGGTTAATAGATCGATATTAAGTAAAGCACATTCTAATCTAAATCATAAAAGCGAAAAGTTACTCTATAAGATTTTAATTCATTTACCCACCTGTTAATCATTTACATTTGTTAAATCACAACTAATATAAATTAACTGTCCTTTTGTCCCTTGCACGTTTATAATGGTCTGTTATTCGTCGCGGAAAAATAAAATCATGTTTAAAAAAAAATGAAAGAGATTTCATAAATAAATTAATAATTAGTATAATTTTAAAATTTCTTCATAGGCGTCCAATAAAGCAATTCGGAAAAAAGAAATGGATGACGGTGATAGTAACGATGAGCAGCCTATGAAGAGTACATTGCGAAGTAGACGAAAATTGGCTAATGCCCTAATGTTCATGGCAACTTTGTTTGCCTGTTGTTGGCTCCCATGTGTTGTCTGTTTAATTTGTACAGAATTAAACGCGTCTCCGACGGTACTTGTACAACGTTACAGCCTGTTTCTTGGTCATGCACATTCGGCTCTAAGTCCAATTTTCTATTGGATTTTAAATCACAGATGGTTGATTCCTCCATGTAAAATTCGATTTCCAGCTTCGAACAGGCACATGGCTTCTTCAACAAACGAGGCAGCCCTGGGTCCCTTCAACCCTCGTTTTGTAAGACCTCCACATCAAGCGCGACGTTGTTCATCTCATTATCTTTATTGACTGTGATATCTTCATTTAGCGGGATAACTATCTCAGGGTGATAAATAATATTTTCATGTTAGTTATTTTTCTCATTTTCATACGGCCTTTCATCTCTATTGGTAGAGTTTAAAAAATATAAAGCTCCATGATTTATTATTGTTACTATTCCCTTATTCTAAAGCTCTAAAGTCCTTCGTTAATTGAATTAAAATACATTGAGCGGCATTCAATTATATTAACAATTCATTCAGTACCAAACTTTCTAGCGTTTCCCTTTGGCTTTAGTTTATTAAGGTTTTAAAGTGAGCATTTTGGATTCGTATCACTGGTAAGGAAAATCATAGGAAAATCAAAAATGGCCTAAATTTTATTTCCATTCGCCACTAGTGAGTAAAATCAAAAATGGCCTAAATTTTATTTTCATTCGCCAATAATAGTTGCAATAATAATAATCAAAATTTTTCGAATATAAAATCTTTCACAAGCTTTTATTTTGTATACCATAAAACGTTTCATCCAGAACTCTACCAAATCAATAATAAAATTTGGTAACGCCTTCGGAGATTTGCTCTTAACGTAAAATAGCAATATAATTTAGTAATACAATTGGCATAGAACTAAATGCGCACAATAGCATTTAATTGCTTTGATTTAAAGAATATTGTAATTATTCCACAAAACTGCAATTTTTTATATTTTTATTGCACTGGAACTAATAGATATATCCTACAATAAAATACAAAAGCGGAGCTTTTGAAAACTTATAATAAGTTATATTTTTATACAGGTGATGTTCCTTCATTATCACTGTTAAAAATTTTGCAAAAGCTACCATATCACTTTGTAAATTAAAACAACTATGATAAACAATAATAAAAGTTTTATATTAATATTATTAAAAATTATCGTAAACAGTGATAATATATTTTTTTACATTTTAGAAACCTACACTTTTAATTGTTTCTTCATTTAATTGTGATTGGTGGATTGATATATGTATTTATTTATTTTCTGAAAAATCATTTAATATTGATGTGTTTGTAACATATTGTATGAATTTCGCGTGTTATTGGAATTTGATCAATCAAATTTTAATTACCAAATACCTATTTGTTTATATGCTACGATGATTTTTAATTATATTAATCTTTGAATTAGCTAAAATAATGAACTTTTTAATTTAAAAGGTCAGCTAGTCATTACTTGTTAAATGAAACTGTTTTGATTAAATCTAAATACCAATAATTCATACATAAATACAAATAAAATAAATATATGTATGCATTTCAAATTAATTTTCAAATGTTTTACCTAGAGTAAAATTTTTCAGATTTTAATTTAATTTTTCTGATTAAGTGTTTAATGTAGTTTATGTACCTGTAATTTAATTCTTGATTGTATCTAAAATCTATTTCTATATCTTTACAAATCTATTCTAGTCATTAATAGTTACTTATTGTTTTAACAATTATTTTTTGCTAGTCGTTATTGTTGTAATTAACAACATACAGTGACCATACTACTGGCGCAGCATTCTTTTCGAGTTTTAGGTAATTAGAAAATATATTTTTTTGAAACAATTACTTGATAAATGTTATTGACATCAAATCATTTCAATTTAAAAGAAAAAATTGATAAGCTACTTTCCAGTAATGTCTATAAGCCTTCGCAAAACAATAAAGAATAAATGTTATAACTTAATATAACAATTTGCTGTTTAGAAATTTAATATATTATAAAATCTGAAGGTAATGTATTAAAAAAAGAAGCAAAAGTTAAGTAATGGTTCCTTAAACTCTTTGAATGTTGTTCTTTATTGTTGTTACTTGTTCGTTTTCATAAATTACTATAAAAACGATGTATTACAAAAAAATGGCACAAAACAGCACAAATATTTTTGATTCTGTGCCATTTATGAGTAAGAGCTGTATGAATTGTAAAAAAAGAATTTATATCTATTTATATACATGTAGCTTTGAAATTCTGTATAGTATTTATATAATGTTAAGTAATTATTAGGATTTTTTTTTGTTTTAAAGCTGGAAGACAAAGCACTAGTAGTTAGTAAAATCATATATTATCAGATCTTTTTTGGCGCCAAATTAAGTATACAATAAGAATCAATTACAGTTAAATAATATACAAAAACAAATCAAAAATGATCAATTACGAACATGTTTTAAATCAATATCGTCGTTGTTGAGCTATAGTTTAAAAAAATTAAGTTAAAAATATATTTGTGGAGGTTAGTAGACCAATTTTAGATGCTAAGACTAGTGGTATCGATATTAAGCCACTAGTATGTATCACAATAATATGCTTATGGCTAGGAATGGCGACTATCTCTTAAATAAATAAACAAATTAAGCTTTGGACTATTATAAGTCTTAAATTTGCTACATAAAGATGACGATTTAAAGACTTACTGCTACCTAAACTAAAATCATTGCCGTTTTATTATTGTGCATTATGTAAATAATCAAATGGAGTTTCTCATGGAAAAATCTATACGTGCCTTTCACTCTATTGTATTACAATGAAAAAGTTCTTCTATTTCTCTATATAATGTGTTGTAAAATGTGTAGAAATAAGTTGTGACTCTTTTCTCGTTAAATCTGTTAAAATGAAATAAATGTTAATTCCGTACCAACCTTTTGTTTCTATTTTCAAATGCCCTTGCCTTTTTAAAATGAAATTCGATGAAACTTTATAAAAAAAATAATAATAAAACACTCGACAAAATTGTTTCGATCATTCGGTTATCCAAATATATTTGAAATTGTAGACTCGCTTGGCACTTGGTGAAACATTTTTAAAAAAAATCAAGTAAAAGAATTAAAACACTTGGCAAGTTGCACAATGTTAATTTATTTATCTGACGATCAAATCAAAATATACAAAAGTGTACTCTTTGAAAATGGTTTTAACACCGAAACGATCGTCAGAGAAATAAACTAACATTGTGAAACTTGCCAACTCTTTTACCTGAATTCAAATATGTTTCGCAAAAGTTGAACTATGGATTGTCTCGTATTCAATGATATATCGTTTATTAAAATTCATAAGAAGAACTCTATTTAAATATAGTTTATATATAATATGATAATTAATTGTGCAAATTACACATTTTATCTAAAACTCCCCTGTTGATTCATGTTTAACAATCGTTTAAAATTATTTAACTAGAATTTTCCGATACATGTGTCTATTATTTTGTTACAAACAAGAAACAAGAAAAAGAATACATTGTGCTATGTTTTTCTCGATTAAAAACTCATACAAACTACAAATGAATAAGGCACAACGATTTTGTAACAATAAAACATATTTAAATTTAAATTCTTATATGAAAAGTGGATAAAAAATCAGGAGCTCTAGTAATCACGTGTTCAAATTCCATAAAAGATAACTTGCTATCACCATCTACATCTGCTTCTTCGATTACTTTCTCTATAATTTGTTGCATTTCTTCATTAGCGAGTTCTTCTCTTGTTAACAGACGTAGTGTTTGATCTAAATCTTCCTGTCCAATGTGTTGATCCCCATCGAAGTCTTAAAGAAAAGGAAATAGTATCGTTCAAAAAGGTTGTATTAAGTATTTAAAAACAAACACACCGTATATACGAAAAGCATAGTAGACCTTTATATCTCTAGGTGCTTGTTCACTAAAAACTGATAACAAATCCAAAAAATCTTCAAAAGAAAGATCACCTTTCCCGTCCCTTGAGAATAGCTCACAAATTCGTCGTCTGAACGGATTTTCCTAAAGTTTGATTACCAAAAACAGATACGAAAAATATAAATTGATTAAGTATTTCATGACTTACTCTTAACTCTGGTAATTTTTCCATACTTTCTAAAGGAATTCGAACAGTCATAGATTGATTTTCGGTCATGCGGCTTGGTACAATTTGTGGATCTACTTCTCGAAATTTTTTGAACACCCTAAGAAAAATCAAATTCTATACAGATTGATTATCGCAATCATTAAAACCTTACCTTAATATTTCCTTTCGCGTGAAAAAAGTACAGTCCTTGAAAAAGATAAACAAAATAGTACACCAATTAATAACCACTAACAGAATAAATAATATACCTGATAATTTTCTAATTGTTGTTCCGTAAATGTTATTAATTTGTTGCCCATTGTGTGACATAGCGAAAAAGAGAAGTGTAGAATTGCAATTTTCAAACAAGAATTACATTCATTGTGTCACATGCGTCAGCCTACAAAGGTGCGGCCACAAGATTGCAATTTGTATTGATTCCACCCCCAGACGGGGGTGAAAAGTGAAACTGGTCTGCGAAAAAAATTGTACACACAAGTATACAATCAAATTAACGTAATAGCTACATAAAATTAAATGTTAATTAAAAATAAAAGTGCTTCGTCGGAATCAATATTAACAAAAATTATCTAAGTATGTCAAATACACTTCTGTGAAAAGAAACAATTATTGACTATTATTAGTGATAAAACAGATAATTACAGTTAAAAATATATAATTTGATGAAAAAAGGAAATTGGGTTGAAAATTATTTATTTCCATAAATATCTCTCTGAACTATTCTACTGTAATACGGTAGAGTAATAATAGTAATAAGGCAATACATTTAATAAAGCACAAAATAGATTTATTTAATTCATTTAGGAATTTGTTTAAGCAGTCACAAAAGTTCATTAAAATAAAGTGTTAAGTATAACGTTTCAAATAAATGGCACAATAATGAAAGTGTTATTATTTATTAATTTATAATCCTTAATTTCCACGAAAATTTATGAGGATTTTACGACAAATTTTCCAACTTTCTTGGTATAATTGACGTTGACATGACCAAAGCTGGATTTGCCACAGCAATTATATTATCCCCACTAGCAGCTATTACTTGAATATTTGGCGACATTTTGTTGTGATCGTTTCGTATTTCGGCATCTTTTTTGTCTTCGACCGTCTAAAACGAATTTATTTTTAAATAGGTCAAACGGCGGTTTAGAAAAATGATCTAGATTTAAATTTATGAAGCACATTATGCTTTTTAATTAAGCAGTTTAGAAGTCTTTAGGTTTTGAGAGTTAAAGCTTATTGCCTTTATTTGTTACTCGCCGACTTTTAAATGTTATTTTTAACATCTTATGGTTCATTTATTCAGTCATTCTTTATTCCTTATTTGATTACGAAAGTTTACAAAAAAAAGTAACTGGATAAACTACCTGGTGGTTATCATTTCCTGTTAATGTATTGTCATTATCGTTGTCTGTTATCTAGGAATAAAATAAACATATGCCAATTTTAAATTACATAAAGTTATTATGTTTTTAATGCCATTACCTGCACTGGAGAACTACAATTGCTATAAATAAAAGGATTTTCTAAACTGTCTTCAGTTTCTGTAGAGGATACATTTCGAGTCCCATTGTCCCTAAAACGTTCCAATTTAATATTGCACTTTAAAATCTGCTATGTATATAGAGCAGACAGGAAGATCGTTTAGAATTAGGTTTAAAGAACACAAAAAGTCAATCGATGATAAAAAATGTAGTACTGGTTTTTCCCAACATTGTGATGAAATGGTCATAATTTTAACGTAGAAAATAATTTCAGAATTTTACATATGCTTAAAAAAATCAAAAAATTAAATTTGTTAGAAAAAGTAGAAATCCAAAAAGCCTTTTTTCTAAATAAAACTATTAAAAATGAACAGTGTGAAGGGCTCAATAGGCCTATATTTCGTGCATGTTTCCAAAAACTGTAAGTGGGGTCACTTCCCCCACCCAGATGTGAGGTATAAATAAATAGTTATGTATGTTTATCTTTAGTTAGTTTCTAATTGACTCCTTGAGAATGGCCTAATTAAGCCGAAACAATTGTAAGAGTATTCTTAATAAAGTTTGTAAATGTAAAACCTTTGAACAAGTGTGTTTGTTGTTTTTTGTTTTTTGAATATATTAAAATTACACGGTTAATATATATCTTTTGTATTTAAAGAACTTACTTTAAATTATTGTTCTTTGAATGTTGTTGAAAAAAGAGTCTTATAGGTGACTGTGCTAAGCAAGCATCGTGATTATCCTGAAACTGAAAATATACTTAAATACGTGTGTCTATATTTATATATTATAAAATTAAAACTCTGTAATTACTTTTAATAAAGCAGCAAATATTATATTTCGAAAGTTAATTAATATCTCTAGGTAGCTCATTTTCATTTTTAATTTAAGCTTTGAACTACTATACCCTTTACAGCTTGAACCCAAATGAACCACTGATTTTGAAAATAATTACAAAGAAAATACAAGAATATTTTGAAAAGCGTAATTATTAAAAAAAAAACTGTTTTGTAAAACTACTAAAAAGTTAATTATTGAAAGCAAAAATACTAATGTTCACTCTTACCTTTGATCTCCTTCAAAATGCATGCCAAGTTAAAAAAATAATTAGTATAAGATACTAAAAGCGAACTTACCGTTTCGAAGTATATAAAAAAGCACATCAAATTAAAAAGCTTAGGACACCAAAGCCATGTTATCTGTTTTTGGTTTTACATAATATATATACAATAAAAAAAATGCCTTTACTAAAAAAGACCTTTGTACCTTTTGACTTAGAATTACCAGGTGTTTTTCATCCCTTAATTATTTTTTTACGAGTAATTCTAAGCCAAAACTAGAAAATCTTTGTTATAGTGACTAGAAAAGAATTATTAATAGATAGACATTTCTTAGAAAAGTGGCTTGTAAACCATTTCTATACGTCAGTTAACTAACATTCATTTTTTTGTGTACCGAAAATAAAAAGCAATATTTATTGTACGCCACATGACCTTATGTTAGATAATAAGTTTTTTGTTTAACTTTAAAAACTTATACTGTAATTAGTTTTGAATATACAAAGTGTTCTATTCCGGTCTAGAAATTAAATCCCAAATCACTAGTCACTTATTTGCTTTCTACTTTTGGTTTAAAAAATTTAGTTTCAAGTTTGAACTGTTAATGTTAATGTTTGTTAATGTATTAGGAATGGTAAACAAGAAATTTTACAGTTCGTATACAGGGTGCCTTATTTTCAATACCATTTGTATAGTAATTTTCACTATCGCCTTTATTAAATATACATTTTTTTATTTGCTTTTAACTTTTGATTATTAGATATTATTTATTGCATGTATAGATATGTTTCTTATAAATTAAATATTAGAATTTGAAATTTAAATTGCGATATAGTACGAATATAAAATTTATAAACTAAACTACACTCTACATTTAATTGCCAATAAAAAGCAATTTTTTGATATTCTCGACAAGGCAATATAATTTCAATTTATTATATATAAATAATTTCATTTTCAATTTTTATAAACCGACAATAAAGACACCCTGTATGTCTATGGCTAAATACTAAAATATTTAAAGAAAAAATATCACCTGTGTGTTATTAATATACATTATAAGCAAGTTTGCAAAGCTCATTTTTAGCGATAAGCAGTTATAAGTGTGTGTGTGCTTTTTTAGTCAGTTAAATTTATTACGATTTTTGAAAAATTGGCTGCATCAAAACCTCCTGCTGACCCAGTATTGCTGTAAGACGAATTGGATAAATCTGATTTTCCATCAATATCCAACTTTGTTTTTTTGTCAACCGAATGTTCAGATTCGGAAAGGGAATGCTTTAAGCCGCTTTTCATTCCATGTTGTGTTTCCGAAATTTCGCCGTAATATTTATTCGAAATTGACGAAGAAACGCTACGAAAAAATGAAAATAGTTTTAAGGAATAGCGGAAGATCCAAACTTGTTGTATAAATAAACAGGCGCCGTATTTTTATAACTAAATAGTAATATTTCCCTATTTTGTTTTAAGTTACTATTACATTATTGTAATTATATTAGAACCGGAAATTAAGCAGGCATTTCTCGAGATTCTAAGAAAGGTATCATTATAATTGGACTGAAAGAGCACGAAAAACTTCAGTTGTAATAGTAGTAATAGCCATTTTACTTACTGAGTTTTGGAGTAGTTTAAGCCAGATTCTTTGACTATTTGTCTGGCTAAAGGAAATAATTCGTCCCTTCTTGTAAGCAAACTTGGAACAAATCTACAAATTTGAGCGGCAGCTTCGTTTACCGACACTTCATGTAATGTTAGTTGCTTCTCAGGTTTTCTTTTACAATCAAATCTACCATAAATTGCAGCATAACGCCTAATCTCTTCCATTCTTTTCGGATCATCTTCAGACATCGACATAACCAACTATAAAAAATTTCTAACTTATCTTTTCATTTTATATTAAATATGAAAGTAAATTTATACATCGAGTTCTTTACACATTTTCTTTTTATTACTAAACGGTTTGGGCTCAACTTGTGGCAACTGCTTGCTTATTTTTTCTGCAGCAGCAGCAATTTTAGCAATTTGAAGTTCTGTTAATGTGGGAATGATATTAATTGACGAACTTGCACCAGGACTCGAACTAGAAGACGGTGGACAAGATGGTCCATCGAGAGGTGAATAAGGCCTACAATTTTTCTTAATTAATCATCGAAATACATTCAAACTACTGAATTTTCGCACCTTTTAGACATTATGTGCAGACTAGAATTAGCAGTTGTTGGTAAAGAAGATGATTCTCCACTTATAGGAATTGTATATGGTATTTTATTTGTTTCTTGATTACCTGCTTCTATAGTACTTTGGTATCCATAATTGCTGGATATTCTTGGACTCGATATTTCGACGTCGAAATCTTCTCCAGGAATGAGAGGAGTTTTGAACTTGTTAGGATTCGAAACCCATTCTTGGAGAGACTTCTGAAGTCTTCTAACGTGTAAAGGTTTTGATGCCATACCTACCAACGACATTATTTCTAAGAACTCTTCCTCACCAGCGTCACAAAGTTGATGGACATCATCACCACCCATCTCTAGCAATGTGTCGTAGTAGAATAGAAGAGATGCATTCTGCATCACACGAAAAAGTTGAAGTTCAGCGAGATTGGATGGGTAGGACGTTGGATAAACTGGAAAGAGAGTCTTGAATGAAGATATAGATATAGCCATGAACAATCACTTAAAGTATTCACTATATTAGCCTTTACTTGTTGAAATTCCATTTTAACAATGAGAGAAAAAGAAATACTCTTTTAAAGTTTCAAAATTTCCACAACGACCGTTTCACCACACTGTGGATTCATCAGGCGGATGAAATACAATAACTTAATTACATTCTACAAACCTTATATACTAAATACAAAACTAAGAAGGAGGTTTAAAACATACATTTAATAAAGGGGAGTTATTCACATCTACTTGACTGTTTAATAAAATTCCTAATTTATTATAATTATTAATTTCCAAACTTTCTAATAGGTTTAATTTCTGACTCTTACTTGCTATGTGTAAAATTCTGAAATTTTTATTAAAATTATGATTATGATTAATTAGGTGTTCAGAATATGCCGAATTACATTTTTTTAATCCAAAACTTTTTTGTGTTCTTTGACACGTTCTTGAAATGTTCGACCGGTTTGACCTATATATACAGAATTACAATCGCTACATTCTAATTTGTACACGCCTGATTTAAATTTTATATCTACTTTGTCTTTATCATTCCTAATTAATGAGCCCAATGAATTATTAGTTTTAAATGAAAAGCGACTATTATTTAAGTATTTACTAATTTTTAACGTTAAATTTCCTAGGTATGTAAATGAGTTAAAGTTATTTTCAGATTTTTATTTTATGATGGAGTATATTGAGTTCATAGTTTTCCTTTTTAGTTTTTCATTAAGTAATTTCGTTACAATTGTTTTATTAAAACCATTGTTCTCTGCGATTAAAATTATTCTGTTTAGTTCTAAATCAAAATTAACTTTAGAAAGAGAAACGTTTATGAGCCTATCTAATATTGAATGGAAAAGCGACAATTTTTGTGAATAGGGATGAAAGGATTCATTATGTATTATTGCGTCCGTGTGGGTAGGTTTATGATATGATATATAATGGTTAGGTCTAAAAAATTAATAGAATTATTTGTTTCAGTTTCGAGTCTAAATTTAATTTTAGGATGAATACTGTTAATGAAAAAGAAAAATTGATTTAATTGCCTATTTGTACCGTTAAAGCAAATGAGAACATCATCGACATAACGGAAATAATAGTGACATTTATTGAAAAGAGCATTTTGTGATATTATGCTTTCAAGATTATCCATAAATATTTCGGCTAGTAAGGGGCTAAGAGGGTTCTCCATAGCCAGACATTGTTTTTGTTCATAAAACTTATTATTGAATTGTAAATAATTTTGCTTCAAACAGAGTTCTAAAAGCGATAATTTCCCTTTTATTAAATTGTATGTATTTCATCCACCTGATGAAGTCACAGTGTGGTGAAACGGTCGTTGTGGAATTTTAAAATAAAAAATTTTGAAACTTTAAAAGAATATTTCTTTTTCTCTCATTGTTAATCACTTAAAGGGGGACGTTTAGCGAAATTTTAAGTGAGTAGGATCTTGAAAAGCAAATATTGGTATTCTATGTAGTTTTAAATCGGATTTCCTTTTTTGTGCCAATATCTTTAAGATATACTGTAGCCTCCTAGAGGACACTGTACAATTTTTTATGTTATAGTTAATAAAACATTGTGTTTACATTGGCGCAGCTTTCGCTATGTATTTCTATTTTCCCTGTATCATCATTTACCCTTTATCATGTAGGTTAATTAATAAATAAACTATTTTTGCTAAAGAAAATGTAGTAATGGTTGGACATGAATAATAAGAAGTTGGATTTAAAATGTGGGTAATATATAATGTAGGGCGTTAGTTCTTTAAATTCTTTGTTAGATTCATCTGTCCATTGGAATATAAAGCAGTCGGACTGTTGTGTTTGTTATCTTCCGTCTTGTTCCCATTATTGTTTATTATACTCTTCTTTATTGTTCCTCATTACAATCAGCGTACGAACGAACCCTTTTTGTACACACTTATATGCTTGCTTGTACGTTGCTACCTGATGAATGTACCCAAAGGTGTAATACGTACGCAATTGGTAGCGACTCGGCCAAACATCGACGTGAATATATTAAGCGGGTCTACTGTTATTTTTTGCTGACCACAAAAAGTGCAGAACGCGGTCTGCGAGTGTGAGAAAGCTGAAAGGGTGATCTCTTCCGTAAGTCTGTAAAAGAAAAAACGGAATACCTGACCTTTTTTATAGTGGGTGCTCCGTTGAAATAAAGGACCTCTCTCTTGACCGTGTCTCTGAATATTAAGTAGACTACCCCATACGTGTACGTGATTTTTTTTCGGGAGTTCACACGAAACTTAGCGCAATGTCCCCTTATTAATAAAACGATCAAGTAATCTTGTTTTTTTATACTTTAACCAAGCAAGCATCTGCCATATACACGACCCCATGAGACTTTTCTTGAACTTAACGTTACGTTTTTCTTATACAAAGATACCCACCCCATAAGTCAATTATCAATTTGAAAAAATATTATCACATCCTCAATCAATTTTCATGTTATATATTCGTTCCAATACAGATTTTTATCAATTACGAATAATATTGTAAAAGTTCTTCTTTAGAAACAAATTTATTTGAATAAATAAAAGTCATTCTATAATAACTCTAGCCTATAAAAATAATATTCATTTATATGCATATATATAAATTATAATAATATTATTTATAAATAATAATAAAAATAGAAAATAATAATAAATAAATTATGTACCTAAATATAATAAAACCAGTGAAAATAATTTTTGAAAATGTACTAGTGTTATCAGTAGAAACATTAATAAATGATTATAAACAATTTAAGAGCACAGGAGAAAAACGATGTACCTAAGTCTAGTATTTAATTAAATGAAGCTTAGATAAATAGAGTTTTAAGTGTTAAACCTTCCCATGTCTAGGTCTTAAATGATAATAATTTATTCACATTATCAATTTGCATTTGGGATAAACTAAGAATAAGATACATACAATCAAAAATGTATTAGAAAATGGAAAATATAAGACACCAGTGTCTAGGTCTTAAATGATAATAATTTATTCGCATTATCAATTTGCATTTGGGAAAAACTAAGAAAAAGATACATACAATCAAAAATGTATTAGAAAATGGAAAATATAAGACACCAGTGTTTTTTTTTTTAGGGTAAAATGACACATGGCTTCTACTAATTTTTTTTATTACGATTCTCCGACTCGTCTATTCGGTTTTTTGTTCAAAGCTATTGTTTTGTTAGCATATTGTATATACGGAAGAAGATTTCGGTCCCACGGTAGGTAAAAAATTAAAAACCACCTGACGTTCAATCACCGGGTAAAAAAATAATTTGTTAGAATAGAATAAATAAAACAAGAATAAATGTTCACCAATTTATTGTCACTCGACATATGTTTCGACCATAGCCCATTATCAAGAGTAACAATAGTACTAAATAATGTGTAATAAAAAGACCTATATGTACTTATTTTAGTATACCAAGCCATAGTGGGGATGCTAAATTTCCTAGTTCTAGTTAATAATCAAAATTAAAAATTAAAATTTAAATCAAACAAACATGAGAATTTCACTTAAAACTTTATTAAAAAACTCGATACGTATTTCGCCTTATAAAGGCATCTTCAGGAGTAACAAAAATATACTAAGTAACAAACAGCAAATAAATTAATTTATAGTGCATTCTAAGATACCCTTATAAATCGAAATATGTATCGAGTTTTTTAATAAAGTTTTAAGTGAAATTCCCAAGTTTGTTTGATTTAAATTTTAATTTTTAATTTTGAATCATGTTTCACCAAGTGATAACACCAGATACCCTTAAGTTAAAAATAATCATTTTATATGTTGAGAACATTTACTTAAAAAAGTGATAATTACAATCAAATAATATATTGGAAATAATAACAACATTTAGTTTTTTGGACAAGGCTTTTCTAAAAGAGTTAATTTTTTACTTTTTTTTACTTTTTACAAACTTATAAATTAATAAGTCTTTGTCCAAAAAACTAAATGTTGTTAACAACCAACTGGAACTAAGAAATTTAGCATCCCCACTATTGCTTAGTACACTAAAATAAGTATATATAGGTCCTTTTATTACACATTATTTAATACTATTATTACTCTTGATAATGAGCTATGCCCGAAACATATGTTGAGTGACAATAAATTGGTGTCTTGTTTTATTTATTGTATTTATTACATAATGTTTCACAGTAAATGAACCGTGGATAGTTTAAATTATTATATATTACGACTAATAAATATATGTTTAAATTTTTTCTTTTATTGGTTTGCTTTGCTTTATTTTTTCTTAACTTAAAATTATTGTTTATCATTAAGGTAAATTTTTGTATCAATTCCGTTTTATCTTAAAAAACTGAACGTAGAGTTTATTAAAGTAATTCAATTGAATAAAAGTGCACATGACATAAACAAAAACAATAATATTACAGAAAGCAATAATAACCATTTTGAATCATCAATTTTGTAAATGTATACAAAATTCAAACATCCACTACTTATATTTCGAATGATGTTTATATTCACCCGTTAGGACTGTTAAAGTTTTATACTGCTTCACAAAAACATCACAAACGTTTTATATATATATATATATATCAGTAAATTATAAAATTTCAAGAAAATTATTTCTTATCTATTTTATTTGCAAAATAAAGGTCGATCAACTGTAAAAAAGGTACAAACTATTCTATAAAGATTTTTCTAGTTTTAACGGTTACTTTTTGTTCTTTTTATATACATATTTTTTGCATAATTAAACCCCTTCATATAACAATTTTCGGTTGATGAGTTCGTACCGACCCTTATAGTTTTTGCTTTAAAGAAATATATTGGCTGGTCCCTAGGGGTACGAATTTGCTCCTCCCCAATAAGAATTTCCAGCCAATACCAAACAGGGTACAGTATAATACTACAAACTTTTCCTAAACTACCATTCTTAATTCAGAGTTGATTCACAGGGTTTCAATGCAGGGGTAGAATGGGTCGTTTAGGAACAATAGAATTTCACATAGGTCTAATGTACATAACAGAAAAAAGAACATGGCAAGCAGTTCGCCATTTGAGGTACTTCTACTATGCATTAAAAGACCTACAGATAATCAAAAATAGTTTTGTTTTTTTGCAATTTTGCAGAGAAAATTAATCTAGGAAAACGTCTGTACATAATTACTATTGATTTTTAATTATTTTTATTTGCATATACATATATAAACGTATTTCTGTTAAAAATGTTTAGTAGAAACTGAAACAAATTTTTTGTCAGCATAACATTGCATAATACAATTCAAACATATGTTATAATAATTGTCAAATCAAATTTAATAACTATACGTTTGGGTATAAAGTACAAAATAAAATAATTATGAAGGACCCCTACTTAAGTTTGTTGTCATAACATCACTTGAAGGATGATTTTATTTATTTCTAAAAAGACAATTATTGAAACAGATGAACCTGATATAAATTGATTTTGCGTGGTATTTTAGTTGGAAAAAAGTAACAAATCCTGCAGCAAACCGACGCTGAAGTTGTTTCATTAAACTTCACGATAATTCAAAGCAGTTATAATCGATTATAAAGTAAATTCCTTCAAGAAATATACCCAAGACAATTGTTGAACTTTCTTATTAAATATGTATAGGATTGTATTAAAATATTGGCATGTAAATTCATTATTACTTACTATTAGAGAATTCATTACTATAACTACCCTGATTTTTAATGTTTCTTTTTCTGCATTGGTAGCATTTTTTTTATGATTTAATTTTGAAGAAAGTTTAATTTTTTAAGGCGAGAATGTTTGTCATTAAAAATGGATTATATTTTGGGAAGAACAAATTCAAATGATGCGATTATGTGGTTAAAGGTATAAAAGGTTGATCCATATAGTTATGTGTGCGAGTGTATCTACAAGAAAATATCGCCATGAAATCTGTCAAACCCGTTTGTAACGAAAAACTGTCTTGTGTAGTTTTTGTGAGATGAAGTTTTTTAAAGGACCTGGCGAACTAGATCCAGACCCACTACTTTTTCATCTAGAATTTTTCATTATCGGCAAAAACCTTGACACCGTATTCTTTTAATTTACTAGTCTAGCTAATATAAAAACGTATCACGGCAGCTTCGATTTTATGAAGAATGTTAAAATGTTACAGCCGAAAAAGTAACTTGATCGGAATTCTTTAATAAAGCATTTCGTATTTCATCCTTAAACATGTTCTCTATCTATATATATATATATATATACTTGCTAATAGTAATACTCTTAGTAAATGAAAAATAGAACTGAAGAAGCATGAACTGTAAAGAACAAAATCAAAAAAGTTCCCAGTGAAAACTTTAAGAAATATACCGTTACACTTTAAAAATTTAATTCTTTGTAATTGAAATAAAAACGCCTCTATTCTTATACCATCTAATAAAATTTAGTACGAACGATAAAAAGAAATCCTTACATTATATTGTAGCATAAATATCCTTTTTATTTATATATTAGGTAAGCCATACATTTGGCTATGCAATGCCCCTACAAATTTCTAATTTTAATCGACAAAAAATTGTCTTTCTTAACAATAAATACTTTGGCTATGAAACACAGCACTTGATAAATAATTTATTCACAAATAACTTACACCCACTTCTACAAAAACGCTATTAATTTAATTTTTCATTATATTTCAATATTTCAGTGCGCCAGGAATCAATTTGTGTGCTTACTATTATTCGTTCACTAATTCAACGAAATTTTTCAAACTTTTGTAACTTAAAGGCATTTTTTTTTTAATAAGTAAATCTGCATGCTTATTAGATTTTTAAAAACTTTGTGACATCAGCAGAATACTTGAGCCTTATTACAGGTATGTTAAAAAATCATGGAAGTAAAGCGTTTCGATTAATAAGTTTTTTGCGTTAAAATTTTTACACTATACGTGTGGCGTTTAGTAGGAGATAAAAATTACTTAAAAAGTAACATAAGAATAAAACTTCAATCAACAACTCAAACGACGTTCGACTCTAAAAAAACTTTTTCAATTTATTATTGTTTCCTAAACATTAACGATTTTTTGTGACAGTTAAATCTAAAAAAATACAAAATAGATAAGAGGAAGATTAAGAAAAGTTTTCCCCATTTTATACATCCTACAGGACAATATAAAGTTGGGAAAAGAACAGAAAGAAAAGTTAAAAAAGTTACCAACTTGTTTTGTTGTGGTTTTTACTCATAATTTTCTTAAGTATAGAAGGAGAGGTGTTCCTGTAGAAGAGTGATAGCGGACTGGCGGTGGTTTGAGGAAATAGAGGCGTCGTAGTGATAGGAGGCGTCGCTGGAGGAACTGGAGTCGTCGCAACGGTTTTTGGTGACATACGCACTACGGAACATCCTGAAGAAGAGCGCGAATCATCAACAGTTGCAAGTTCACTATCCATCAGTCCAGTAATAAGTCATTAAAAACTTTTTTAAAAACTCACTAATTTTTGTTACGCGCACTCATCGGCAAAAATTTTATAAGGGTTGTAGCGTGTAGCGTTAACACTACAAACTACTACAACGAAAGGGTTTTTGTTTTCGAAGGCCTAAGTGGTTTCTTTACCCCACTTCGAAATTGTCCCCACCTCTATCCTGCTGCTTTACGAAAGCTGATTGTACATATATAGTATAATGACCATACAACTTACTTTACCATTACATACACCATCATTGCTGACATACATTTAAAAAGTAAGTTTTCCAAATACAAAACTAGAAAAAATTAAGATCTTGACACCGAAAATGTATCTATATACCTAAAGCACTTTTTTCTTAACCAACACACACTTAAAGAAATTTATTTTATTATTATCAAAACAATAATAACTCGGTGAACTTTTTGATGAGCGGAATTTCAAGAAGAGGAATTTTTCCAAAGCGTGATGAACAGCGAAAATAAATATCCATTTATTTACTTTCTTTTTTGAAAAGCATCCTTAGAGTTGTCTAATTTTGAAATTTTAAACTGACCTAAGCGATTCACCATTGTTAAACATTTAATTTGGCTACCCCTCCCCATTCATTTTAATATTTAAGTTGATTTATAATTAGACTAAGCTTAGATTATCTGAAGAAGGCATTGTTTGCTAACGACAATTTTAAGTTCAAGAAAATCGTCATCAAATTATTTTATTTCTTTTTCTTTTTAGAAATAATAATGAAAACTCGTGAAATGAAAAATTATTTGTTGCTATTTCTCAAAAATTCTTGTTATAAAAACTATACAAACCAACTAAATTTATACAAATTAATTAATAAATACACATTCATAATATTACAACACGTTAAAATCATTTGGACTTCCGTATAACTGCTTTTAATCTCATCAAGATTTTTTTGAGGAAAACTGTATGTTATGTTCTATGTAACTGAAAAGTACTTGTTTATTTTGAATTCGACGACACGATATTTTACGAACGTAACACTTTAAAAAAGGGACCCCGTTATTTGCTACAAGTATCTTATCAATAAATACCTAAATACCGTACAAATTTCTATATACTAAAACAGAGATAATTAATTAATTACAGTATAAATAAAATTCTTATAACATAAACAGAGGTACAAGTATTTTCTCGCAATTTATTTAAGCCACATTTATACTTAACAATAACAGGTATTTTCGCTACAATTCTCGGTCAACAACTGTAGTATTGTTGCTCTAATGGGTCTGTATACATTTTTTTTAATTCCTTTTTATCTGATGATACAAAAAGTTATCACAATTCTGTCCGTCTTCAAGGAGAATGGAAGGGCACTAATGTAACGAACATCTTCTTAACACGAGATAATATTTTGTTCGTTAACAACATTAAATAGAAATAAGAACACCTGAAACTTTGAATAATAATACAACCCTCTTACAAACAAATACAATGAGATTAAGTTTGTTGTGGTTCTTTCAGTAAACCCATTTATATCAAATTAGAACTTTAGTGCTAATTATAAAATAAATAAATCATATTAATGAATACGTAAACGTCGAAATTACCCTTTTTAGATATTTATTATAAAAAGGAGAGGAATGAAACTTGTATTATTATAAAGGTATTGCGACATAAATGTATGTGTATGTTGTAGTTAAGGCAGGTAAAAAACTAAAAAAAGGTGTTGCATCGGTCGTAAACCGAGCCCAAGTAGCCCGCGATAACTTGTTAGTTTTATAGATCTAGAAAAAATTAAATATTCAGTCTTCAATGGCATTGTAAAAAATACTTAGTTTAATAAATTGTATCATATTTATTGAGTTTGTATTAGAAATATTAATTCATAAATGATTTATTTATCAACATTAACATTTTTAACATCTGACTATAAAATTGTATACGAACAGAGACGTCATTTTTTAACCATTTTAGGTTTAATTACTTGTTATTATATTTAAATACGCTACTTCTATAATTAAATGAAACTCTAATTAAAATTATTTCATATACTAGCGCCAAAAAAAAAAATCGAATCTACCTGATGACAACCGATTACTGGTGCAATATTTAAATATTTAATTTTACACGATAGGCAAGCATCCTTACACCCTTGCATTTGAGAAGTCTGACAATAAAACTAAAAAATTAAAATTGAAAATAATAAATAGTCTTTTGTAAGAATGTAATAATTATTATTACAAATATTTTATTTTTGAAATAAAAGTAACCAATCGGCTAGGTTTTCTTTTTTAAACAAACAATTATAATATAACAAAACCTCCTACAAATTTATAAATTATATATAAACATATATTTTATAATAACATGATTAAACTAAAAATACTTTAATTATTTTTATCTTCATTGGAAAAATGACTATCTTGTTCTAACGTGAGCGATACTGAACAAACTAATACATTAACTTGTTCAGGAGACGGACAAGCTATTACTAATAGATCTTCCCGAGTATATTTAGCTTTTATTAACAACTGCTGCAGTTGAATGAACACATTTATAAGGTTATTCTGAAATAAAACAAAACAATTCAACTTTACTATGCAACATGAGCATTAAAACATATATTACTTTTATTGGCTTCAACAGAATAAATTCTGTTTCCTTATTAGCCAAATACAACTGCATAGACCTTTGTATATCAGGTATTTTTGTTTTAATATTTCTTTGTGATGTGATAATTAATTCAGCAAGAGCCTGTGGTTTACTAAATTCTTGCTCCCTTAAAGGCAACACATTCTCAGTACTTTTTGATAAAATTTGATCAGCCTAAAAAATTATAAAATATAATTACAGAAACATTGCCAAGGACGTTCGCTGCTGACCTTTTGAATCCAATTGGTTAAGTTTCCAACTAGAAGTTGAACACAGAACGATATAAATGCTTCACAAGACGCTTTTAGATGTTTATCGATTTCTTTTCTTGAATCAACTAAATACTCCTTAACTTTCGGCGTTCCTTCTAAAAGGAATTCTAACAAGGCGTTATTACTGCTAAATAAAAACAACTTATTTCTCTTTTGTATTAAACCAACTGCAGCTGTTTTTATGTTACTAAAATCTAGTGTAACTTCTTTAACAGTAAAATCAGCTTGGAAAGGAGCTATTTGTTCCCTGAGGATTAAAAGGTGTTTAATTTGAAATAGTTTACCGTCAATAGTTCCCTAAAATATAATGGAACAATAAAAACATTAATATGTAACTAAAAAGTTGTTAACTGTACTTTTCCTGCGGTTATTTGATTTGCAGCGTCGTCTATGGTTTTAACACATACAACTAGAGCTTCTTGTGCTAACCCTTGAAAAGTTTCCCGATCCAATGAAAAATATAGCCGAGACAAACAAACTAACGTTCTTTTAACTGTTGGATACCACATTCCATGTAAATCTGCTGGTGAATCTAAAAAATAAATTAAAATAGATAAACAATACTAAACCAAAATGTTTTACTCTATTCTAATTTTTAATTATGTTACCTACTTCCTGTATATGACCTAAATTGGCCTAAGTGTGCAGCATTTATTGTTGCAACTTCCTGGGACTCTACAGACACAGACGACATTCGAGAAAGAGTCCTCCCTTCACTTACTTCTTCAGCAATGTTCTACAGAAAAAATAATAAACAAGAAAATATAAATAAATAAATGCATCTCAATACCTCCATTTGTTCCAGCTTCTCTGGATATGCTAGGTCACCCGGAGATGGCTTATAAGAGCTTAGGTCGTGTTGGAAAAATACATTTGTTCGAAAAATGAGACGCTCCTCGACATCTTGCAACAACTGTCTAATAGTCTCCACAAACTTATCTAAATACTCTAAGAAATTAGGTCACTTTAGTACGACAAAAACTTTAGATACAGTAAATATTTACCATTATTTAAAACATAGTCACTTAAATGTTCGTTTCGTAGAATGTTGCAAAGTTCTGTTAATATTTCTAAATGATTTATTCCTATTAAACTAGGTCGTAAACTATCGTATAAATTTTGACATATACTGGCAAGATAATTGCTAAAAAAAATACAGAAATATAAAGTATTTATATAATACACAGTTAAACATCAATATAATCACCTCAACTGTTGTGATTCCTTTGAAAAGAATAGATTAAAGCTAGCAGCTTCATCTTGACACACCTGCATTACAAACAGTCCTGAAGAACGAAACAACATACTGTGGTCTTTCTTGTATTTTATTTTAAGCTCATTTAATGCTTTTGCAACTGCAGCAAGTATAAAAGACCGCTGGGAAAAATATGTTTGCTGACAATCTGATATAAGTTGACTATAACTAAAAATGTAACAATTTTAATTACCTTCAAATAAAAATTATTAAATTATGTTAATATTTACCTCTCATGTGTTTCTGCCTTTTGCTCAATATAATTAAGAATTACCTTTATTTTCATTGCAGCACTTTGATATTTGCCATAATATAATGAAATTACACTATCTTCATTTGGTTGGGCTGATTGTGAATTATTCAATGCCAAAAGGTCAATTTTATTGTCTGGATCAGTAACTTCTTTAGTTACTGATACTATTATATTACTTACAAATGATCTAATTAAAATAATACTCTTTGATAGTAAGTTTTCATACTTAGCAATGTATATTTTTGATTCTTTATAATTTATCTAGAATGATTAAAATAACATTAATAAAAAAAATAATGAAAATAATTGCATTTTACTTACATGCTCATGAAGATATTCTAAGGCAGAATGAATACTATTTAAGTTTTCTATAAACTGTTCTGTGCTAATTTGTTCAGTAAAATTATTTAAATCACCTGAAAGTTTATCAAAATATGTAAAGTAATGTAATCTTTCCTTTAAAGACTTCTTATTTTCAATTAAAATCCTTTGATTTTTTGTGAGTTGTTCACTGACATTATGTAAACTACATGTCCTTAGCAAAACTTCATTATATTGATTATCTAACTCTTGCAAAGATGTTATAGCAAACTCGGTCTAGAAACATGTTAAAGTAAAGTACCAAAAACACAAAAAAATATATTTAAAAATCTACTAAGCCTTACATCTTCTAGTAGGCTCTGAAACTGTGATGCTAATTCGTCTATTTTATCACAACTAGGGAAAAGTTCCTTTAAAGTCTCCAATTTTATTTCATTCTCAACACTTACAAGCTTCTTAATAAAATCTATGTTGGAATAAATAAACATGTCCTTATCACCATTTGTTGGTTCTTCTATTAATGTCTCACTCTGCAATAGTCACACTAAAGTTTAAAAGATAGTATTAATATGAATTATCTACCTTATTCGTTTCATAATATTCTTCTTTGATTAGATCACTTATTTGATACACAATATCTAATTCTTCCTCTGACAAAGGGGCTAAGGGTGATGTGGGGGCTTGCCATTTGGTTATATTATCTTGTATAGTTTTTTCCTGTAACTCTTCTATATTTTGACTGAAAGATTTTTCATCACTTCTACTTTCCATCACGTTGCTATTTAATACAAATTACTGTTACTAATCTTTATTTTATTTTGTACACTATAGTAAGGTAAGATACTGTCAGGTCACATCACAGTCATTTAAAGACAAGTTATTACTAAATAAATATTCCAAATATAAACAACTACTTGCAAATATAATTTAAAATACCATTGAAAACCTCAAAATGACTGTCAGCAAAAATTTATATATAAACTTACCTAATAAACTATATATTTACGAAAAGGAATATTATAATCCTCCTGATTTACCATTTGATTCTATATTAAGCTGTCGTATATTTTGCTACTCGGTTTTTTAGATATCAAAGACCATACAGAGTCTCACATGTAGGTGAAAAATGATCAACCATTATTGAAATAAATTAATGAAAATTATTTTCAGACGTTATTTAGAAGGTAGTAAATACCTAAATTTACCAATTATGTTGTGTTATAATAAAATCTGTTAGTTTAATTGAAAATATAGTAAACAAGTAATAATTTAACCTACAAACTAAAGTGATTACAAATAAACTGCTGTCATTTAAGTAAGTATCAATAATTTACTAAATTAAAAAAAAATGTATTAGATAAATTACTTCAAAAAGGTAATAATGTATTAAAGTCATAATATAAGTTGAGGACATTCTCTATTTTCATTTAACATCAACCATTTATTTTTGCAATTTACAAATCAGTTTAAAACTGATTCTTACTAAAGTCATCTAATTGAACCCACCTAGGTTCGGATATTGCAAGTTCTAAAAAGAAGAGAAGAATGAACTTAAAAACTCTATGCTTCATAACCTCAGATACAAAACAAGAACATACTTGAAAAAAGGACAATAATCATGTATTAGATAATAAGATAATTCAGTTATTAAGTACATATTTTAATAATTCTATTAGAAATAAATTTTTGAATTGGTTATTAAGTAGAAAAAATTGAGTTTATTTCGTCACTTGGCTAAGATAAACAAAAAGAAAGGCAGTGAGAAGGGATCAAAGAGAAAGTTAAAAAATGTGAACAATTGTTAACCCACTTTTTATATTTTAACATAAGATGGCAAACAGTCAGTTAGATAAAAAGTACCCTGAAAAAGATGAGGTTGATAAAAGGGTATATGTTGTATTTGCATCGCTCTTGTTGGATTTGCTGGCCTTTACTATGATTTTGCCTATTTTACCATCACTCTTGGAACATTATCGCAATAACGACACAGATGGATTATATTCTTGGTTGTCTGAGCATATTAAGAATTTTCAAAAGATTGTAGGAGCACCTGAAGAGTATACTTCTATATTGTTTGGAGGATTTTTAGGTTCAATGTTTAGTTTTCTTCAATTTATTGCTTCTCCTATTTTTGGAAGCATATCTGATGTTCTAGGAAGAAAATGTGTTATGCTTTTTTGTCTGGTAACTATAGTTAGTTATATTTCTCAATAAATATGATTATAATAGTTTTAGGTGGGTATTTCTATTTCATATATTTTATGGGCATTTTCAAGCAATTTGGCGTGCTTCATATTAGCAAGATTTGTTGGTGGAATAAGTAAAGGAAATGTGTCTTTATGTTTTGCAATAATAGCTGATGTTTCAAACACCAAGACTAGAGGAAGAGGAATGGTAATATTTTACTTAATGAATACTAAATTTATTATAATTTTTAATGTTTCAGGCCCTTGTAGGGATTGCCTTCTCTTTGGGTTTCATAGTTGGACCTCTTATAGGTGCAGGATTTGCAGTATGGGGCAAGAATAAAGCAAATGATTGGTTTATATATCCTGCCCTTTTTGCATTTATACTTTCCATAAGTGATTTAATGTTCTTTGTATATGCATTTAAGGAAACATTGCCCAAAGTATAAGAACAGCTTTAGTTTATTAAGAGTTTTAATTAAATTAATTATTATTTCAGGAAAAGCGTGCTGCAAGTATTTGGACCAGTCTGCAAGGTGCTAGAGCTTTAGTAGATTTAAGACAATTATTCCAATTTAAAGCAATTAATCTGAAACCTTTTGAGCACAGACAATTACAACAGTTGGGCACTATATATTTTGTTTATTTATTTATATATAGTGGTTTAGAATTCACTTTAACTTTTCTTACTCATCACGTTTTTCATTATACATCTATGCAACAAGGATGGATGTTTTTTGCAATAGGTAAGTGAAAAAGAACCGGTGCAGAAATATTCTGAAAGTAACACATCTAATAATTTTAGGATTAATCATGGCAATACTTCAAGGTGGCTATGTACGAAGATTACCCCCTAACAAAGTAAAACCTACGGCAATTCTAGGATTATGGTTAATTATTCCTTCATTTGTTTTTGTAGCCATAGCTAGAAACATTTGGGTTCTTTGTATTGGACTATTCTTGTTTGCTGTTTGTATGTGTATTAATTGTATTAGTTTTACACTTTTATCTAATATTATATTTTTTTTAGCTACTGCCATGTGTGTTACTTGTATGACAACTATGGTTGCTGTTTATGGTTCTCCTAAAGAGAAGGGTACCGTGATGGGTATATTCCGTTCGTTGGGGGCGCTTGCAAGAGCAGTGGGACCAGTTGTTGCCTCTGTTGCCTTTTGGAGTCTAGGCTCCACGTTTACGTATTTAATTGGTGCTATAGCCTTAATATGGCCTGCTTATACATTAAGAACTAAAGTTTAGTTGTACTATAAAAATACTGTAAATCTATTTAATAGATTATTTTTTTATACTTTCTTCAAGAAATTATAAGACTGAACTTGTATTATGGTCTTAAAACAGTATTAACATCACACAAAAATGAATTTTCAAAAATTGTCAATCAAATCTTACTAGGAAATTTATATAATAATAAAGTTGTCTATTGTTTTTAGTCTTTGAATTATTAGCTATAATGTTTCAAAGTTTAATGACAGGAATTCTACATATTTTTCGGGTAATTAACCCTTTATCAATAGTAATTTATTCTAGAAAAAGGTTAACTATCTGAAACATAAGTAAAGCTCCGCTCATTAAACATTGAAACATTTAAAAATGTTTCTTTTCTTAATTGTATTTCAAAAAGTTGTTATGGGGATATTAACCGTAAAATAAGTTTCTTCATCATTTATAAATACTCAACACATAAAATTTATCTGTTTTCATCAGTTTTATTACATTTAGTTTATAAAAATACATTAAATATACTAATTTTCGTAAGCAATTGTAATTTATTAAACCACAAGTAAATGATTTCATTGTAATCAGCAATTATTTATATTACTAATGTTAACTTTATATTGATATTGAAAGTAATGTGAAAATTAAATAAATTCAAGCGATTTTTTTTCCATAAATCACAGATAACAATAAGTATTAATTAAATTTGATTTACCATGTATCTTGTTCTGGTATTTGAATTACGTTTCCTTGAATATCGTCAACCTGCAAAATAAATACACACTAATTCCGCAATGTTCTTACACAATTAATTACAATCATAATACAAAATACAATTAATTAAATTTACTATAACTTTTATTTAATTTATCACCTTGTTGTTATATATTTGCAACGATTTAGCCATGTTATAGAATTTTGTCTTCAGCTTTTCTTCCTTTTGAGCAATAAGTTTCGCTATAATGAAGTTATACTTCTGCTGATGACTCTCTAATGCCTCCTAAAAGGATAAATATTTTAACAAATTCCAAAATTTCCTTTCATAATACCTTTAGGTCTTGCTGGAAGTCCTTCTTTAGTTTAATTAAATAGTTTTTCAGGTTACTATTTTCAGTTGCCATTTCAATGTTTTTAGCTTTATAAACTTCAATTTCTTTTTCAATTTGCAGATATTTTTGTCGTAAATCGTTTAATAATTCGATGGTAGCTCTCCTATCATCTTTCATTTTCTGAAGAATGTCTTTAACAGTTTTTTCAGCTTCCAAAGACAAAGTTTTCTTAAGTTCTTTCAATTGATGGCTCATAAGATATTCTTTCTGTTGTAATTTTTTATTAAATTCTTCCTTGATTTCTTCACGAAGCTGAACTTCAAGTTTCATTATTTGTGTTTCATAATAAATTTTAATAGTTTCCAAAAAATCGTCTTCTGTGTTTGTCCCCTGAGACAAACAGGTTTTTGAATTTCTTTCTTGGATTACCTTTTCAAACTCCTGAGCCACTTTCTGAAGATCTTTTAGAAGGATTTCTTGTTCCTGCCTTTGAGAATCCTTTTCTTTTAGGAATGTGTTTTCCTCTTCAAGCTCTTTTATTTTGGAAAGAGTTTCCACATCTGTAACATACATAATTGTAAAGGAAAAGAAATAATTATTTTATATCACTTACCAACACTTTTTAAGTTGTCAATCTGCAATCCTATATCACATTTTTGGGTTTTATCTGCTACTTGTATGCCTCTATCTACCTTTTGCTTCCTTGCAACTTCTTTTTTGTTTATTTCTTCTATTGTAACTTTTGCTTTTCTACAAATAAATATTTTTTAAAATACATGTACAAAAAAAATGTTTTGTACATACTCATATTCTTCTTTTATTTTATCATGTTCAATAAGGTCTTGCAGATACTGTTGAATTTTGGTTTTCATTTCTTTATTCTCTGCTGCAAGTTTTTTCAGTTGATCCTTGAATTATATTAACAATTAATATTATAGAAATATTAGTTACAATACACTTACATTTAAATTATTCAAACTGAGATTGCACAATTCAGTTGTTTTTACTTTTTGTAAAGTATATTTAAGATCTTCTTTTTCTCTATTTAATCTTTGAAGTTCTGCATTGAGATTGATGCAATCTATTTCTTTTTTATGCAATTCTAAATCATATTTTTTAATTTCATTATTTTTGTCTTGACATATATCATCCTTTTCTTGTAACATTCTTTCCAACATTTGTTTATGGCTAGTAAACTCATTCTCCTGAAATTTTAATTTGTAGAATATTATTTCTATTGTTTATTATTGACATTTTTACTTGTTTTTTAATTGTCTTTTGCAATTTATCAATTTCAGCAGTTAAATCATCAATTTTATTTTTAAGTTCTTGTTGTTTTGCTCTATTAGTATCTTGTGTTGGATTAAATCCCTTTTCCAAAAATGTTAACTGCTGATGTAAATTGTTATTTGCTGTATGTAGTGCATCTCTTTCTTCTGTTATCTAAAAATGTATTTCCATTTAATAAAAAAGGAAAAGTAATCTAAATGTTTTAGTACTTCTTCAATTTTTTCTTTCACTTCTTCAATACTTTTTACTAGGATTTGTTTTTCTTCCAACAATTGGTTTACTTCTTCTGTTTTCATAACTACAATAGATATTTAAAATATAAATCGTAAGTGTAATTTAGAATTACACTAGAATACCATGAACTGTTTCACATTGTTTTAATGCAAGTTTCATTTGCTCTAAATCAGCTTGCAAGCAAATGATTTGTCTCTGCTTTTTATTTTCTGATTCAGTCTTTGCATTTTCAGTTTCTTCTAGCTTTTTATAAACCTTCTCCAATTCTTTTGTACGAGCTTCATAAAGAGCCTTAAGAGTATCACTATAGTCAGCCTCTTTGTATTTTTCCCTAATGTGGGACTCATCTACATGGTCACCTGAACAGTTGAGAGAATTCAAAGTGCTTTCATCATAGTTAAAGTCTCCCATGGCAACATTTAACAAATTCTTTATCTACAATAATAAATAGCAAACACTAATATAGAAACACTGTGATAATTATAAATTACCTCTTCTTGGCGTCGAAGATGTTCCTCTTCATCCTCTTCTTCCTCATTGCTAGGATTACAGTTATCCAAATGAAAATCCTCAGGTTTTGAATCGGTAGTCATTGAAGATAAATTACAGACGAAAAAGGCGATAATCAATTTAATATTTAAAAAGTAAGATAACGAATTTCAAATCTTAACCGAACTTAGAAATTGTAGGCTATGTTTTTAAATTTGTTCTCTGTGATCCTGATGATCCATAGAAAAACCAATAATTTAAGTTGCGTTCTAGTTCATCCACTTTAAAGTCATATTGTTATGTGGGGATTAAATTTACTTGGATTATTTCATAAATACATTACAAATTACTTCTGCGTTAATTACAGTAATTTACTGAAAAAACATTTATATTGGCATTACATTTTATATTTAGAAGTGTTTAATATAAAACATATTTTTGAATTAAGTTGGTAATTTACGCAGAGGAAATTTTACTTCTTATAATGATTGTATATTTCTGCAGAAGTCATTTGTTTATACCAAGAAATTTCATAAAACATTTCTAAGAATTCAAATAAAAATAAATAAACTTCAATGAAATAGAAAAAAAAACATTAAGTATATAAGAAGTAAATAGGCTGTTATTTGGTAGGTACTTGTAAATTAATTTCGTTGAAAAGTTTTGAAAATACCCAGCAAAGTTAAAATCGCTTTTGAACACGTACACAGAAGTTACATATAAGTTAAAAGCTTGAAACTAAGTTAGATGAAGATAAACATTTCGTGCAATAAAGATATAATTAAATTTTTAAAAAATAATCTAGAAATGCATCAAAGAAAAATTTCGGTATGCGGCAATAATAACAAACAAATTAAAATGACTGAAATTATTATTACAACAAAATAACGTAAATTAGTCTTTATTAATAGTCTTTCAAGCTACAAAAAAATAAATTACTGATTTACATTTAGATCCATTATAATCACGTTGTAAGTACCTATGATGTTTTCTTTTAAACAACTAAAATTAGAGCATTTAAAAATTAATTTAAGTATATGTTTGCACACGAAAATTAATCTAGTTGTCATCCAGAAATACTTTTATATAGATAAAAAGCGATAAATACAGAAAATTCTGTCACTATACTTTTTTAAAATAAGTAGAAATTATTTAATAAATTTATAGGTGTTGCCCTTATTTTAGTTATTTTAAAAGTAAAAATTGAATAACTGTTACACGTATGAGAAAAGTTTTGATCTGAATATAGTATATATGTATACACAAAAAATACATTTATATGGATTTACAGAGAATTACAATCATTAAGTGTATTACCGTTATCGTACAAAACTTTCATTATTTAATCGAAAAATTTGGCCACTTTAAGTCCTACAATTCGAATAAATACTGTTTTTAAATTATATAGTAAATTCATCTAGTAAAGTTATGCACAGGACAAATAGTTACATCGAGATAACTTGCATGTTCTAAGAAATTTCATTGAATATTTAAATACCGGAAACACCGAGCAAAAATGGGACAGTAACTATTGAATAACATAAAAACTAGTGCCGTATTAACCCAGGGGAAGCCCCTAGGCAATCGAAATTTACAAGCCACCCTTCGCGAATTAACATCAGAAGCGACGAAAAATATTCACGAAAGTTATTTTCTAGCAACATTATTCATGTTTCTTTAAACTAATTAAATTTTTAATATTTTAAAATTTGTTTGATGTTATAACTCTAACTTTAACTATACTGTTTATTCCAAAACATTTACAGATTTAAATGTAAATTAGCTTTTCAAAACAATTTATTAAAATTCGTGCTTTTTTAAAAAGCTGTCGCAAGACAAAGTCACAAGACCTCTACAAGCTAAGCTTCCCCTATCGGATAATACGGCACTGACAACTTTAGCTTTTCTTTGGTTAAGAACTTAATACTTCTAGTAGCACCATACTGATACAAGCCCACATAGAAAATTCGATTATAAATTAATTATAATCACTATTATTCTACTACCATGTTTATTTAATTTCGCTCAATTTCAAGTATTGAAATAAATATTTAAAGACCATTACTTAAGAGTTTGTTTATTAGGTATTTAGAACCACTAAACGGTTATTTCTACTTTACGAAATGAATAGCTTAGACAGATTTTGTTCGCTTACAATTTCGTTACGAGCTTTTTATGTGAAAATGACATGAATTGGTTATGACAGGTAGGAAAAGCATAAATTTGAATAAATACATAATCATATTTTATTTATACGCTTCCACTTCAAAATATGTAATTAAAGTTCCGTAAGTAAGCAACATATTTATTCATATATTGCTTAGTTTATAGTCATTTCTGATCTGGGGGCAATAACGTCTAACAAAATGATTCTATAAAAGCCTGAGGGAATCCAACACTATTACTACCCAGTCCTATGGACGGTTGGGTGTCTTTCAAACATTTCCCCTCTGCCCCGAAAACATAAAAAAAATAACATCTGTATTTGGAGGGTAATCGACTCTGAATGTTAATTCAGGGTATCTAACCAGAATGGTAGTAAAATATTAATGAAAATATTCTACATATGTTATTTTAAAAGTATATTACACAACAGTTTTGGACAGATATTACAGCAGGTTTTACAGTATCTCTTTTTAATTATTTTTTGTAAGTACAACAGCTAACATCAAATTAACGTCCATCACGGGACCATCATTGTTTTTAATATAATAATGGAGTTGTAGTAATTTTCGTGGTTCATAGGAAATGATTTGTTTTATTTTCATCATCTATTTATTTGTCACTTTTTACGTACTGTTTGAAAAATAATAATTTTAAAACTCAATAATAACTAAATGTATGTTTTTTTAATAGTATGTATACCACTTTCTCATTCATCCTGAGTACTGTTTACGTGTTACTTTTAAATAAAGTGAACTAAACATATATAATTATTAAAAGTGCTCGTATTATAAGTAAGTAGTTTGAATTGAGCATAATTTCAGTAAAAAATATTTCTAATTATGAAAAACAAAAATTTAGTCGTAAACTATAAATTATTAAACTTAATGAGCATTTTTGTATAAATCTGAGAAATACTTTTCATTATTATCATTTTTAAGAGCGTGATTTGTGTTTTATAAAACTACATAATTATTACTTTCATCACAAATCCTATTTTATACATTTCTAGATATCACACTTTCTTTAATCTCATATAAAAACGAAATAGAAAACATTATCACTCATTACCGTTAAACATTTTATTCGCTATAGGTACATCGTCATACTTTTATATGTATAGAATAGTCATTTTTAAGTCAGTATTCAGTAGATATAACTACAAAAACTTGATTTACCTATATTTGTTAAACTATCAATTATCTAATTTATTATCTATTACTTACTAAAAAGCATAGTATTTAGAGCTATTTCTTCTTCTACAATATGATAATTGACTTTTGAAAAAATAAAAGGAATTTAAAGAGTCTTTCTTATATAGTGGCAAAAAGGAGTTGTGTGTCTGTTGTGGTACAGTTTTATGAAACACCTGCTTGAGTTTTATTCGACTGATCTTTATTGGCAAGTTATTGTTGGAGAGAAAATCTAAAGGAAACTACTTTATACTTATTCCTAGCTGGGTAACTCAATAAAAGCTAGGTTCGTAAACAACAGGTGGTTATCATCTATATAAACGAAAAATTTTCGATAACAACAAATAACAGTATGGAGCACAAAAAGGAACTTCCATTATCTATTAAGAAAAACATAACATATTATAAAAAAAACTTTTATAATGATATTTTCCCCTCCTTTGTCTAAGTCGTGTGTCATTTATCAGCTTTGGCATGACTAGGTTTATTATACTGTTTGTTAGTTTTTACGAATCGTAATTTGAAATTTTTATTACATAATTTATTTTAGAATAAAAACTAAAATATATTTTTATATAATTTTTTCCAGTCCAGCCGAAAATACGAACTAGCTATATAGAAATTTTCACCAATATTAACTACTCAAGATATAATTTATTCTAATAGCTTATTTCTAGTAACATTAGTCGCCCTACAGAGTCATTTTAAATAAGCTTCTTATGCATTAAATTAAATAATCATCTATGTTTACTTTTACCTTTTGTTTTACCAATTTACAATCAAGTACAAATATTTGAAATAAACCTTTGGTTTTAAATAAAGAAGTTGGTAAAATTGTTATTATTAATAATGTTATTAAATAAAACATCTTGCACTTGACTGTAATTTTACTCATTTTAGACGACTTGGCATCATATGACCGTACAAATAAACATAAAATTATCATTCTATAATTTACATAAATCATTTCATTAATTACTAACTTAACCGACAGAGCTCTGTTCGACGCTAGGGCTTGTTTGAGTAGTGGGATCACCATTAGCATGACGGCCAGTTTTAGGAGATGAGCGTGAATTACTAGTCATAGATTGCAATGTTTGAGATCTTGGTGCTGAGAATCTCATGCTATAAACTGGCCGGTTTGGATCGTTTACATTAATTGCTGCACCCAGCTGAGACATAAACCAATTTTACATTAAATTTCTGAGTTACAAGGCAAATATTATTTTAAAAATTGGATTGATTCGGCCGTTACATTGTGATAATTCATCTTAACGATAAATGAAAAAACACTACTTTTAATAACTACTCCGAGGTATTAGCCCTCGTTAAGATGAATTATCACAAAGTAACGGCCGAATCAATCCAATTCTAAAAATGGTTTGCAAATTTGGAATTATCTTTTCTTAATCTAAATGATCGAAAGTATTCGTTATAACGAGTTCTAAATAATCTTCCAGTTTGGCCTAAGTAAAAGGAATCACATTCTGTACATTCTAGCTTATAGACTCCAGTTTTTTGAAATTTGTCAGTTTTATCTTTTGAATTAAAAAGTATGTGTTTTAAAATTGTGTTTGTCTTAAAACTAACTTTTAGGTTGTTTGCAGATAGAACATAGCGATTTTATTGAAATATTACCAAAGTACGTCAATGATATGTATTTGTATTCTTTGTTTTTTATGTATGGGTATATAGACTGGCATGCTATTTTAAATTGTTTTTTACGGATTAAATTTTGAATTGTTCTTGGATCAAAACCATTATTTTTTGCAATTGTTAGAATGATGTTTAGCTCATGTTTTAATTTTTTGTTTGAAAGGGGGACTGAAAAAGCTATATGTATCATAGAATTACTTGCTGCAAGTTTATGTGAAAGAGAGTTATTTGAATTATTATGAATTGTTACGTCTGTGAATGTGGGTTTTCTGTAAATATCAAAATTTATTTTATTATCTGTATATTGTAAGGTGAGGCCAAGAAAATTGATTTTGTTGTTCTGTTCAATTTCTAGCGTGAATTTTATATTAGGGTGAATTGTATTAATAAAATGTAAAAAGGAGTGTAATTGTTGGTGTGTTCCTGAAAAACACGCTATAACATCGTCCACATACCTATACCAAAATTTTATGAGTTTATTCGCTAATGTTGATTGCATAATTTTATTATCTATATTTTGCATAAATATATTAAATATATTGGCTAGTGAGGGACTTAGTGGGGATCCTATGGTTAAACCTGATTTTTGTACAAAAAACTGTTTATTGTACTGGCAGTAATTTTGGCTAAGACATAATTCAAATGCTTTAATAAGCTCAGATCTATAATTAATGTCTATACTGCTTTGATTAAGTATGTCTTTTATTAGAGGTAGGTATTCTGTGATTGGGATATTCGGAAACATTTGTGACATCGAATGAAACAAGCAGACTATTTTGGGGGATTTTGAAGTTTTTCAATTTTTCTGTTAGTTCAACTGCGTATTTTGTACTATGTCTTGGATAAACTTGTGTTACTTCTATGAATATTTTATTTATCTTGTTTGCTAAATTATGTACAGGGCTATTTATAAAGGAAACCACTAGTCTTATGGGGGTATTCTCTTTGTGATTTTTAATTAGACCGTAAAGTTTTGGTGGCGACGGATTCATACACATTAATTTTTTTTCTCAAAATCGTTAACAGCTTTTTACTATTTGAAATAAATTGTTTTTGATTGAAAAGAATGTGTGTTTGTATTCATTCAATTTGAATCACTTGTTTGATAATGACAAGCTATTTGTCGAAACTACAGTCACAAGGATTTGTGAATAAATAAAGTGATAATAAACAAAGTAGTGTTTTTTCATTTATCGTCAATATTATTTTATTTATCAATCTGAAAGAATGAACTGGATGAATTTCGGCCATTGATTTTTGTTTATTAAATGTTTGAACTTTTACTATTTTGTTAAATGAATTATCTAGCAATGTAAATAAAATGAAATTGATCGTAGAGTTTGAGTTTGTTTCATTTTGTGTGTTTAATTTAAATGTTTTGCGATGTTGACACAGCGTAAGTATTTTCCCATTTTCTCCGATAGAACGTTAGTTAAGTTTCGAGCAAGTCCATAAAACTTTAGCGCACAAAGAAGGTAACTTTTTAGAACATAAACAAAAACAGATTAAACCCAAAGAGAAAAGTACGTAAATATAAGAAAGGAAACAGACTCAAGTGCAAGTTACGCTCTTTTTAACGTCCGAAATATAATAGTATTTGAACTTGACGATTAAAGTACAGCACGCATTTTATGTAAATGAATGTTCCTGATAATGATCATTAAGTTTAACGAACCCTAAAAAACTGTCTTTTTCTCTTTCGCTGCTGTTCGTAATAAAAATAATATTAAAATCCTTTTCGAACTACTCGCCACAAATGCAGAAATGATTACGTTTGACCCATATTTTATCGTAAACAACTGTATAAAGCGCCAAATAAGATTAAAGATTCACATAATTCATTTTTTAAGTCTAAGCGAAATAGCTCTCGTTTCAATGGTTACACAAGTAATAACTTTTGGAATAAATGGTGAAGGCGCCAGGAAAAATACCGGAATTAATTGTTTTACAGAATCTAACGAAAAATAAATAACTAAATAAATAAAATATTATATAATGACTTACATGGGGTCCATTTCCTGGTCGAACATTTTTGTATGGTTGAAAGATGACCAAATATACTTTAGGTGTGAAAAGACATCCCAGGGCGACAGTAGCACTTATATTCAAACACATGCACATGCTTACGATTTGGATCTGGAGAAAATCAACTCTTTTAGGTTATAAATACACGATCTTACCATCATCTTAACAATAAAATGTGGTATCCAATTGGTCAAATATATATTTGTGACATATTGTAACAAATCAGATAAGAGAGCGATAACAAATAGGTAATACAACAGGCGAGCTGAAAAGTTCGTAGGCTGACCCATAGATGACGCTACTAGTATCAAATCCATATGATTTTTAGTTAGCCCTAACCTTTAAAAGACACGTGTATAAATTTGACAGCTGTTGCACTATTAGTATCTGAGTTATAGCATTTTTAGTGAAAGAACTTACTTTGAAAAAATGGATAAAAAGTAATTTCATGTGTTAATAAAGCATTGCTTTTTGGCTTTTTGGCGAAAAGAAATACTGTGGAAACCAAGGCTTGGCTTGATAAACATTGCACCAGGAAAATCAACCGTAGAAAAGTGGTTTGCTAAATTTAAACGAGGCGAAATGAGCACCGAGGACGATGCACGCAGTGGACGCCCCAAAGAGGCTGTTGGCTGTTACCGACGAAAACACCAAAAAATTCCGCAAAATAATTTTTGATACCGTAAAGTGAAGTTGATTGAGATAGTTAGGACCCTAAAGATATCAAAGGAACGTGTTGGTCGTATCGTGAATGTGAATGAATATTTGGATATGCGAAAGCTCTGAACAAAGTGGGTGCCGCGCGAGCCGTGAGCTCACAATTGACCAAAAACAACAACGGATCGATGATTCTAAGCAATGTTCGGAGCTGTTCAATCGCAATAAATCCGAATTTTTGAGTCGATATGTGACAATGGATTTTGAAGAAAAAGAAAGTGCTGTTTCATCAAGACAATTCACATCAATCCGTGTCACAAATCAATGAAATCGGTGGCAAAATTCCATGAATTGGGATTCAAATTGCTTCCGCATCCACCGTACTCTCCAGATCTGGCCCCCAGCGAAGTTTTTCTGTTCTCAGACCTCGCTGGACAGAAATTTCGCGCCGATGAAGAGGTAATCCTAATCGCCGAAACTGAAGCGCATTTTGAGGCTAATGCCAAATCGTATTATAAAAATGGCATCGGAAAATTGTATGACCGCTATAATCGTTGTATCGCCCTCGAAGGGAACTATATTGAATAATAAAATCGAATTCTACCAAATAAAATAATTTTTTCTATGCTGGCCTACGAACTTTTCAGCCCGCCTGTTAGATATAAGTATGGTTGTTTAAGAAAATTAATTAGAGGTAAAAAATATCAATTTTTTGGAAGACAATTGTAAATACATCTAGGTATATACTGTACCTATTGTATAATATTTACATTTGATAGTAGATATAGTGACATAGGTACATATATAATGTTTTTCTTTGGTTATTATATTTTGGGACGAGTCAGGAATAATTTGAATCGGTAATCTAGTATATTTGATGGATCGACGAGTTTATTATAATGTTTGAAGACATAAATTATACATCATAGGGAGGTAGATTTTGTCACTGACGTCTCGACGGGTCCGACGTCGTTATTGAATGGATAATATCGAATATTTTTTTTCCGCTCGGTTCGCATCCGAAATAATTAAACACGAGGGAGAATAAATGACTTCACTTTTTTTATTTTTTATTTCGGAAATATGGGACGTTTGGGAGAAAAATCTGTCAAATGTAACAGTCGGAAACAGGTGGTTGGAAAATGCGTAGCTAATTCCCTTTTACACAAAAAATAATAAAAAGTCAAATACCGAATAATTTAGAAGACACATCATAGTGGGAACGATTAATCAAAATAAACATTTTGTTTAGAAATAAAAACAGAGGTACCTAAGACATTATGTCAACCAAATGGATACCAACAAAGCCATTAGACTGGACACGGAATTGTTTCGTAGAAAATTTATAGCGGAATGGCTTTATAGGGCAGCTTTAAAAATTCGATTCACTTACCTTGTAGTCGTTGTTTGTTCCAAAGTAAATGGGAAGAAAAGCAAGCCAAACAATACAAGTGGAATACATGGTGAAACCGATATATTTAGCTTCGTTAAAGTTTTCCGGGATCTTCCTTGTCTTGAAAGCATACCAAGTGCACAGAATTATCAGGATCATATTGTAAACCAGCGACATAATCAGGGAGAATGTCGAGACGCGGCATGTCAGAACGGCTGTCAAAGGATAGGGGTAGATTTCGCGTATGTCAGGACGTTCGATGATTAACCATGCTATTGCACCAACCAGCTGGATCGATACAATTCCTGGAACAAACGGTTTGCAAAAATTAAAAAACATCTCGCTCTTTCTCTTGCACTGGCACGAAACATTTCTTTATCTAATTTTTCATCACGCGCTGTTTTTTTTTTGTCTGGCATTAGTTAGGTACGTATGAAAATTCGTACAATAAAGGGAAACGTTTTTCCTCCGTGCATACGATCCGAGTGATACTTGGTGATAATGGCACACGTGTAAGGTATTAACTGCTTCAAGCTTTTATGTGTTCCTTTTTTTTATTTTTTGTTTGAAATTACGAAGTCGATTTTCTACACTGGTGCAGTTTAATAATAAGAGAATTTTTGTCAAGTGTAACATTGACTCACCTAATGCTATTGCCACTTGAGATAATGGGGATGTGTAAACAGGTCTTTTGATGCTTTTAACTCCGCGGTTGAAAATTCTCGAAATTCGATTTGTTTTCGTGAAAATGGCACTGTAACATATGCTCAGGCATAGCCCTAGACCTATGCGCATTACAGCGCAAGTGGTTACAGTTGGACGAGCAAGGATTACAAAGGACATCGAGTAACAGCAGAGCACTCCACTCAAAAGGACATAGCACAGTTCTCTTCCAGATGCCATTATAACTGGTGTACGGTTATAACGTATAAATACGGCTATTGTGAACAGGGTACAAAGAATTCCAACGGTGCTGAACACCAGTGGCACCAAAGCCCACGGGTTCATCCAGTCCAGTTCCAAAGCCTTTAGTTTTACACAACCGGTTTTATTTACATTTGGACCGTAACCAGGCTTGCAATTTTTACAAGTGTCATTGAAAACGTAAGCGTCTTCTCGACATGCCACGCATACCCAACAACATTGATCCTGTAACCAAAAAAATTAATTATTCTCTTAAATACATTAATGCTATATTATTAATTGAATTTATTTGTACCCACTAAAGCCAAAGATCCCGGGTTCAAGTCCCAACGAGGTCGTGACAGTAGTAATAAAAAAATTTCCTCATTGCATGAGGTGTACAAATTAATTCAATAATTAATATCGCATTAATGTATTCAAAAATTTACCCCTACTAAAAATTCTTCAAATATTCCATTATTAATAATTATTCTCTTATTATTATTGTTTTAATTAACATACCTGAAAGTTTCGTATATGACCAGATGGGCATGGACTGCTGCAAATCGATTTGGGAATTGAGTCAGAACCGTTCCAGAACATTTTTGAAAGATCCAACTCCAAACTGTAACAAAAAATAATTAACTAATTTACTACGATAATTAGTATCTTGTTTATTTGTCAAAAGGTATTTAAATATATATTTTTATCAGTATATATATATATTTGTTAGTTCGTTGTTTACAGTAATAAGAATTTAAGATTATTATTTTTTTGCCAACTATTTCGTATCAGGGATGGATCAGTATAGGCTCAATCCAATCTATTGGAGGGCTAATCCTTTATCTAATTTACACTTGACTGCCCAATTTAACCCGGATAAGCGTACCATATTACTTACTGCACAAGATAAAGATGATAGTTGAACTGATACAAGGAGTTTAGCACTTATATATCATCTTAAGTAGTTTGTTAATGACTGGTTAAACATTTGATAATTATCTACTACAAACTTCTGAACCATTAAATGGAGATTTACTTAAAACAGTAGTTTAACAAATACATTGCAAACAAAAGGGTAAAAATGCAATAAACTTATACAGGGCACTTTGAAAATGTTCCTGCATTTTTATAATTATGTGAATAAAGTACCAGAAAATCCCTTTAAAGACGTTGTGTCATCGAGAAGGTAAAAGTGATAATCATCGTCATTAATCAAAGAGATTGGTGAAGAAAAATCATAAATAATATCAGAAGATACGAAATGTTGATTATCAGATGAAAACAGACGGGAAAATAAGTTTAGCTTTCAATGGAAGATTGAACTTTTTTTTATTTGATATGATTAATTGATTGGTTACCTTAAATGTTCATTTTCTGCTAATCCTTTTCGAGTATATTTCGTTTCGTTTGTGAAACTTCCATACTCAATTTCCCAGGGATTGAAACTTGAAATGTTTTTAAATGTACCTTACGCTGTTTATAATAAGACCACAATAATTTGTATTCTATTCAAATAGGCATTGTTTTAGAATGATAAAAGTATTTCTACAGTATCCTGGTCCTCTTTTACAGTAAATTACGGGAAAGTACCTCGATGTTTCAGATATTATGTCATATGTTGTTTATAACAACCCTTAGATAGTTCAAATTTACGTTTCTTGATACATTTTCCTTTTTCGGAAAAGAGTTAGAGGAAGCCTGGAGAAATCCAATTTGAGATACGTTTGCTATGCATCCTGTTCACCGCGTAGGAATAAATGTGTTGATTTGAAACGAATTAAGAGTTCAAGGCAGTCTGCCTACAATGTGTCGCCAAAGCTTTTTCTTTTATTTCAGGCACGTAATGCTAAAGGACAAAATCAACGAAGAAAATTCGAAATAAGGGACACAATAACCCACAAAACATATACAAACATATACGTGTATGCCCATACATCAATTAAACGACTTGATTACATTAAAGAAGTAACAGAAAAAGACTTTGTCAATACTCTCGAAAAAAAAGGACGAAACAAAGTTCACATTTACCATGTTGACGTGTGATTTCTGCCACACTAAATTTTATTAAAGCATAAACTTCTCTGTGTATCTGCTGTAGTTAAATTGTTATCAGTTAAGTGTTTCTCAAGTTTTAGAGATAAAAAGGTAATAAAAGTATTGTCTCTTATACCTTAATTTTTATTTGTTTCTCAAGATTAACAATTTTGATGTAGCGCCGTGCTGAATGTAGAACATTCCGTTCCTTTTATGAATGGCAAAATTTTGCTTTTCACTGGAAAGCTTTGTTTTGTTTAACAATGACACACTTACTGAATTATAACCGTATAACGTTGAAAACATAATGCCCTCACAGCTCAGTAAAACTCAATTACAATAAAAATGTCTCCGAACCAAAAGGGCAACTCTAATCTTTATGACCTGTTAACAGTTACCTTTTTAAGGCCCTTTGTATGTTATAAAACGTAAAGGACTTATGAAAAGAAGTACAAAAAGCTTCTTAATTTGACTCTACAACATAGTTTAATATATACAGGGCGATTAAAACTAAAGGCCATGGTACAATAAGACTATTACAGTGACTAGAATTTGGGTCTAAAGCCAATTAAACACGCCGAGAGCAATAATGGCCTGAACTGACAAACAAAGCTTATCTGAACTTTGAACTAATCACAATATACCCACATGAAGGTCAACGGCCTGGAAGTAATCTATTTCGGCGGATAATAATCAAACAAACATTACAAGGGCACTACATCTTCACGGATTGCTTGATATTACAACGTATAAATACACATATAAATAGAAAATTTAATAAAATAAAACATCTGTAGAATTATAATTAAAAAAATATATAACGAATCCTATTTTCGAGTAAAGTTAAAGTAAAATTTCAGAGATGAAATTTTCGTAGAAGAATGAGAAAATGTCAAGAGGGTAATTGTTGTAGAGTCACTTGCAACTGTTTCCAAGCAGCATCTTCACAAAGCGAGTATTGTGTATTTTAGAGTAAGAAAGTCACGAATAGGCCTCTCATGCGGTGATGTGGTACAGCTTTTAAAGGGGATAACTATAAAGTTGTGCAAATAGGCTACAAGACGTTTAGAATTGCTTATTATATAAGATCACAATTGGAAATTCTCTGGGTAAATGTGCTCTTGTTCGAATAAGTCCCTTTGAACAGGACATTTAATTTACTCCTTAATTCGAAAGGAGACCTGAAGGACAAAGTTGAACAATGGCTTTAAGTGTTTGCTTTTCCCAGTTTTAGAACAGCACAACGGCGCTTAATTTGCGCCCTATCAAACTTTAACGAGAGAGTTATAATTATTCCAAAAAGTCCAGAATTAGCAGTAATTTTCAACTTTTTGAACAACTCTTTTAATTATTTTACAGATTTCTCAAATTGTAATGACAATTAAACGGTTATAAAATGATTTTTAATTAAATATTCGTAACGGAAGGAAGTACTCTCTCTTAAGCTAAGCAGTGAGCACTTTTGGGTATTTCATTCCACCAGCTACTCTCGTACTGGTGGGCGGGTAGTCCCTCCGACCTATACTGTAGTGCAAAGCCGGAGGGTAGAGCGTAAGGCTCTCTTTAGCCTCCTTAGGGTTAGGGAGAGAAAGATGAGACGGACGAAATGAAGACAGACAGAAGAGAAGTGAATGATTAACAACAACATAGAGGCAATTGCTGCCATTTAGTGGATTTTAGCCGCTACAGAAGATATCAAACTAGACAAGGACTCGTGGAGGTATTTAAACTTGTCCAGCTAAATCAACAACGTAACCTACATACGTGAATTCACGTAAAACTTGTGACCAAAAGCATAATAATTGTTATTGTTAAGCTTTACGTGAATTCACGTAAGTAGGCTGCATTGTTGATTTACTTGGTGAAGTTTAAATACCTCCATGAAGCCTTGACTAGTTTGATATCTTCTATAGCGGCTAAAATCCACTAGAGGGCAGCAATTGCGTCTGTGTTGTTATTATATTAACTGTTTTTTATGGAACATTTCGACTTGGTCAGTCATTTGTCGAGACTGCCTATGGCACGTTGATGAGCTTCGATAAATTTCTGACCAAAAGCATTATAATTGTTAAGTGAAACATTATCTGCGGAATGTTACTACCCCAACCCGGATTCCAACCGGTGACCTCTCGAATGCTAAGCAATGATTTAAAGCACTAGACCACGCTGCTTGGTCTAACTCGGGAATGTCGATCACATTTTTATAAAGTGTCCTGAGACATCTGATTGGTTTTCATCTATTAACCAATAAGAAATTGGATCAGTTGGCACGTGTTTACCACTGAAGTCAGCTTTGGTATGCGGCAGTAGTTGATGTAAATAACAAGTTCATTCACCCCAGGTAAAATTTAATTAGTTAACCGATTTTCATGTGGTATTTACCAAACTCTAACGAATTTAACAAAGAATGCTGCCAGCTGTCGATAACTATGAGAAAATTATTAAAACTCCTAAAATTGACGTTACAAAGAAATTATTATAAATACTTTTCCGTTATATATAGAATACGTCGAATTAAGAAAAGTAAATACAAGTTCACTATATTTGTTGTAGGTACTTACTTTTATCGCACAGTAGCCACAGGGCATTGTTTTTTCAGCGTACCCGTGTAAACAGAAGGAAACCTTTTGTCTAAATAGAACTGAAGCGTTCGTAGAAGTATGTATTAAGTTTTTATTTTCTGGTAATTTAGCTTTCTATTTTGACTGAAAACAAAAATCGATCTAGGAGCAAATATTTGATGTAAATGTCTGAGAGAAATGCCTTTGGTTGTAAGAAACGTAACGTATAGGTAGAATAAGTCAACCAAAAGGGAACGTATATACATATATATATATATGTGTATATACTCACAATATATATATATGTATTTCTGCTATTGAAGCTGAATCTTTTACTGCTTGAAGCAGTTTAAAAGGCTTTTAGAACGTACCTACACAATTGAATTGTCACATATATTTCGAAATCGTTTTTAAATGCGGCACCCAATGTTTTAGGCTATTTTAATTTTGTTCACATTCTTTCTTTATATGTTACTTTTAATCAGAAGTTCATATAATTAATTAGACATTATTTATATCTTTACCCTCAAATCTTCCATGACATCAAGGGTTTACTTGTCTCATAAGATATCCCGAAGCTTAGCTATATTGGTTATAATCCACTAACCCACAAATTTAGACATAAACAAGTAATTAAGGGTAAAGTCTGCTAACAAGAACAATAATAATAATAATAATAATAACAAGACATCCCAAGACAATATTCTCTAAATTAGGTGTATAAATAGTAAAACACCTTTGTATAATACGATGCCGGGCTGAAAAGTTCTCAACCGGAAGTACTATTAGTTATCGTATTAAATTGAAGTTACAAAGTACATTCTGAAAAATTTAACGAGAAACTTGGTCACCTTGAAGCACCATTCAACAGTATTTGGATTGCAATGTTTTCACCGAAGTAAACTCTCTAGCGATAAGCTTGAGTATCCACTATACAGTTCATACTTAACCCCCAGTAATGTCTTCCTACTTGGCAATTTGAAGAGAGTTGCGAAAAAACAGTATTTATATGTTTTATTTAACTACTTCAGGACGAAAACTTCTCAGCTTTCTTTCGTAAATGTTTCGAATGCTAATTTTGATTAAAGTACTTTATAAACATGAATAAATTGCGTATCTGCTACACTTTAGCAAGCAATAGACCATTAAAATAATGATTCTTCTAAGGAGAAAATCGTAGCAGTTGCATTTCCTCTCTTCGAATAAGAAATGCATAGTTATTTGAAGTTGCTACCTGTTTCTTTGTTTTGTTGCAAACTTTATTCATGTGCATGAAATAACGAACAACGAACTGAAACTGTGACATGGTCTGGCACGGTTAGAACTGGAAGGAGAGTCATTAACGGTTAAGGCGAAGACGGAAGTGAAGATTTTTGTAACAATAAAATTTTAAATGTAACGGAAATCGTTTTTTACTGCTTTTTGGCGTTTTAGAACTTACTCTCAATCCTAGACATTAAAGAGAACATATTAGGAACTTGGCACTTTTATGCTATTAAACATTTAAAAGAGAATCACAACATAGAGCAAAAGAATCTTGAAGAATACAGAAAATTTTTTTTTGTACAACTTTTTACAACACTAATATGACTGGTTATACTCACACTGATTTCTCGCTGGGGGCCAGGTCCGTAATAAAGAAAAATCTCAAAGTTAGAAAAATAAACTTTTAATATTAATTATTTAGCTTTAAAGGGAAAATGGGATTAAATTTTGCATAACAAAATGATCGATTGTTCAAGTACATTAAATGATTGAATTTTCTGCAGTCAATTGTACTTTTGCTACATAGAATTCCCGTTGGAAATTTCCCGATGTCGTAATATCATTCTTATAGCTTACTTTACGTAATTGCCACTTTAAATAAATGACTACTCTTTTTCAGCAAAGCTTTTCGAATCATCAGAGCAAGAAAGCAGTTAAATGTCTTAGCAGAATTTTTAAATATTATATAGGGATAAAATTATAGGTTTTAGAGAATGAAAACTAAAAAAAAGAAATAATTCTAGATGTAGTAAGTATAATAATTTCAAAATTAAATGATTATGAAATTCTCAATTTCTGCCCAGCCTGTTGTCATTTATAGCCAAATTATTTTACACGCTGTAATCGTTTATTGAGTGTAAAACTAACGTAACAACTTACTAGATGATTATTTCCTGGAACATCCGTACATATACAGGATTTTTCAAGTTGATGGAATATTAGAAGTATATGAATTACTAAGTAGAACGAATTCAATTCTGTAACTTGGCTTGGGCTCATTTGATTATTGTTTATGCCGCTTCTTTTAAAAATATTTTCAAGTTCGATTTACATCCGGTTATACCGGAAGTAGATGTTAACTTTCTTATTTTAAATGGAATGAAATACATTTTTTACATTTTCTGATAGAAAATCTGAATTCATGCATATTTTATAGGAGGTACTACCCCGAAAATATTGATGGATTTTGAGTTATTTTTAATGTTTTTCAAAATTTGTGACATTTGCACGTTAACATTTAAAAAGCCGCAGTTCAATTCATTTTTGAGGTTTTGCTTTATAAGTCGAAACAATTACTTATAACTATTCACATTATCGAAAAAAAAATGTGGTTTTTAACTAAATTATACAGGGTGTTCAAATTTTGTGGTCACATTTGGTCAACTTCAAAGGGGTATAAGTCAATTTTTTTAAATGGAATGACGCATTTTTGACTGTATATTCGAATTCCTCATTGAATTTGGCGTCTATTGATTTGGGACTATCGTATACCGTTGTTTATACTTTTTGAGAAAATTTACAATTTGTGAAGATGTTGCTTTTTTGCACTGCATACGTATAATGTTAATGAAATGTTATTATTTTCTCTGTCTACAATTGGTTTCGTGTGATTGTTTTGTTTTCCGATACCATTTTGTAGAAAATTTGATTCAATTCCTTCCAGTCATTCTCGGTTCGTTTGGATAAAGTTCATTAAAAAGTCTGCAAGATCTTTCTGTAATTTTTCCACATTCACCATGTAAATAAAATAAATTTTAAATATCTTGATTGCTGTAGTTTTGATCTAAATTATTCATTGTGGAAAAATTTTCACAGATTGTAAATTGTAAATTTTCTCAAAAAGTATAAACAAAGGTATACGATAGTCCCATATCAATAGACGCCAAATTCAACGAGTAATTCGAATATGCAATCAAAAATGGGTCATTCCATTAAAAAAAAAATTACTTATGCCCCTTTGAAGTTGACCAACTGTGACCACAAAATTTGAACACCCTGTATAATTTAGTTAAAAACCACATTTTTTTTTCGATAATGTGAATAGTTATAAGTAATTGTTTCGACTTATAAAGCAAAACCTCAAAAATGAATTGAACTGCGGCTTTTTAAATGTTAACGTGCAAATGTCACAAATTTTGAAAAACATTAAAAATAACTCAAAATCCATCAATATTTTCGGGGTAGTACCTCCTATAAAATATGCATGAATTCAGATTTTCTATCGGAAAATGTAAAAAATGTATTTCATTCCATTTAAAATAAGAAAGTTAACATCTACTTCCGGTATAACCGGATGTAAATCGAACTTGAAAATATTTTTAAAAGAAACGGTATAAATAATAATCAAATGAGCCCAAGCCAAGTTACAGAATTGAATTCGTTCTACTTAGTAATTCATATACTTCTAATATCCCATCAACTTGAAAAATCCTGTTATATATGTGGATACATGTGTTATTAGAGCAGTAAAATGGTAATTTACACACAGATTAAAAGTACGACATGATTCGCAGTTGTTTCCGGAAGTTAGTGCAAAAGTTCATTACCTTTGAAAATTACTTTTTAAGTTACTTTAGTTATTAACGAACAGAAATTTCTGGTAGGTGTATGGTAGGTATATACTGCTTCTGTGATTTTCTAGTCATAACGTAGGTGTTTTTCAAGAAGAAATGAAAGGAAATTGATGTTTTCTTATTAGAGACAGCACACTGGAAAATCTTATCTGAAACGTTTTACCACGTTAATCGAAACAGCTTCTAAGATAGAAGTCGAGACAGATTTAGGTCGTGGTGACAAGGCCTGCACACAAAAAGTACGAGTGGTAAAAGTTTCTAATTACAAAGATTTATTAAAAATGTCCCTGCTGTAAATATTAAAAACTTGATTTGAAATCCGACGTTTTTGCAGGAACTGAAAATTGTCCCAGATTAAATATAAAATAAAATGGAAATGAAAAATTTAAATCTCTTTTTTCCAACTGCTCATCACGTAAAATTAATTATTACTGATAATGTTCTGTTATCGAGTGAGGCCACACGTTCGAATTAATATTTCCACTCAATATTTACAATCTTTAATGACAATGTACATATTAAATGTAAATACGATTATTTCAAAATTCAATTTATGTAATTTAATTGTGTAAAACTTCGGGTAAAATAATGTAGCTGCGTGTTTAAAAGGATAACTGATGCCTGTACATCTACTAAATATATTATTTTTTTTTAACCCAGACGTAATATTTGGAACGGTGAAGTTGAATTTTCTATTTTAAATTTCCTGAAAAGTTAGTGTAATATAGAATAAAGAACCGATCGATTATATATTGTAACTTGACCAGAAATTTCTACTATCAGATTTTCTTTATGGTTTCTGTTATTAAATGTCTCTTAGGAAATTTATTTTGCAGTATCTATATTAAAACGTCAAATGTAGTGTAACGTTGTATCTTCCCTGTCATTGTGGGTTAGACATTAAATAGATTTTCCACGTTCATATCCTTACACGAATCGATCTAATGATTTAAGACATATCACATCATGATCTTATACATTTCAAAGTTAAATAAGTAAGAAAGGCTGGGCATCAGAAAATAATATAACAATTTAGTTGCTATTTAAATTGTCTATTGTAAATGTTATACAGAAGGAACTGGACGGGAAATATTACAAACAAGGGATCAAGGGACTTACCTTTCCTTCCAGGACCCGATGGGTACATAATCATATTTTCCATCTTCGTGTCTTTGATACTGATATATGTTATAGCTTCCGTAAGCGTCTCCATCTGCATTAAATTTGACCTCTGTCCTTTGGCGACCTGAAAATAAATAACTAAAATGAAATTGTCTATCACATAAATTCTTTGGAAGTAAAATTTATAAAGATTTTGCTTTTTCTTTAGTCGTACGATAGTGTAAAAAAACTATTAAAATTAAAAGTTTTTATAATACTTAATAACTAATCAAACAAAAAATTAGTTACCGATAAAGTTGATTTGTCGAAGGTATTTAAGTAGCTGAGGGCCCAGTGGGGCTGGTTGGAGTTTTTCACATAGATGGAAGGGGTTGTCACCACATTCATTTAAGATTATTTGATGGGCTGCATGGGCAGCTGCATACACTGCATCAACTGAAACAAAAGAAACACTAATTAAAATTAAAAGTTCTAAACAATTATATTAAAATTCAACACACAAGGAGACAGTTAAAAAGTTGAAGCAACAAAATAGTTTGATAGATTGTGTATCGCATTCTTTGTGAAACATTTTAAATAAACACTGAGTTACGTTTCACGAAAAATTTATTTATTCTTCTCTACAATATTGTTTCAACTGTTGCGGGTCATTATCAAGAGCTATGGTGTTACTGGATCAGTATTTGTTTGTTACTCAAAATACACATTTTCAATTTTAACAAAATAGTTACTTTATTTTCGAACGTTTCAACGATAAGTATTGATAAATAATAACTTTGAAGAATAGAAGAGAAGCAAATTAGAAAATTTCCTAAAAGATATTGTCGAATATTGAATTTTATTAAATTATAGAGTAAGGTTTCATTTCAGCAAGTAAGTAAGTAATCAGTTTAGTTAGCGAAGTAAAAGGTGGTTTCTAATGGCGATCCATCTTTTTGCCGCAGTAGATAAATTTATTCAGGGTGGAAATTGTTTTTGTTCAGACGGCTAGCAGTTAAATTGATTCCGCAAATATCGCAGACAGAGAATACGAACCCCAATTTTTAAATAAATTACAACATTTATTAATGCACATTTCCCGAAACAAGTAGAACAAAAGGCTTTAATAGGCATTCCCACAAAAACTAATATATTCGGCAAACTTATTGAAGGAGATTGGGACAAAGTCTAACTATTAGATGGGACCGATAAGCTAATTTTGTACATATCCAACTTTATTATAAGAATAATCCTTCTGTATATTTAAATAAAAGATAAAAAATGAAACTATTTATTTATTTAATATTTTCATTACATTCCCCTCTACACGGAGTTCTTGCAATTTGTTTCCATCATTCTGGTTACAAAACTTATTTACATTTACCAATTTAAATTCACTAGCAATAATTCCCTTACATGCTAATACTTGCATTCTCTTAGATTTATTTCAACCTGGTGGAAATAATCACATAATTCCGGTATCACGTCACCCTTTAAAGCCTCTTTTATTAATTCCTCAAGGTCTACATCATCTCCCCCACTTCTACACTCCTTAATAAAATCTATAATTTTTTGTTTTTGATCCTTCATTGCATTTTTACAGCACATTAAGTGCCCTAAATCTCATTTTCCCAATAACACAATCGACACACCCACTCCTTAAGGCCTTTCATTCCTGCCCTGCCTGTATTTCCGCATCTAGCCCTTGCCGAAATCTCTTTATGCGTATTATTTTTACATCTTAAAAAATGAAACTATTACCTATAAATTTATTTTATTTGTGAAAAGATTAAATTTTGAAATTTGTATTTGCGAATAAAAAACATTTATGGTTGTTTGTTGTTGATAGAATATTTCAGGATAGGGTACATCTTTAATTTGGAATATAACTCGTTGTATTGGTTTGGGAATAAAAAACATCCAAGATATTATTTCGGATAACCGAGTAGTTGATAGGACCCCTTTACATACATAGTATAGTATTAGGTCGAACTAATCAATAAATATTGGTTTATATTGGTCAAACAAAGGAACGAATGGATAGCACTATTTGGAAACGCAGAACATTGCTTTGACAGGAGTTCATTGAGCATCGTCATTTTTATCAAATATATTTAGTAAACATCAAATAATTGATATTACTGATTTACTATGACTTGTGGATACATTAAATACTATTATGTAAAAAAAATCTTAATGTAGCAAGTTAAACATATGGGAGAAGTTATTATTTGGTAAATTGGCCATCGGTCCAAGATTAAATATGATCCAGATTAGATCCAACATCATGTATAACATCTTGTGTATTTTTACTTAAAATTATCTACCTATTCTCCTCTTTACAAATAACTTTATTACCACTGTACTTTCCTATAATTCTTGAATGTTTGTTTTAATAAAATCTTATTATTATTGTATCGAACACGCATTGAACCAAATATTAAAAGTTATTGGTAAATAAAAGTAACCTTTTTTATATTAATACAGTTCCGTCAAATTTGCGTAGCAATTGTAGTAGTTTTGTAAGAATTGGATTGGCCTCTCTAATTTACTCCACAATTTTACATTTTTTATGAATTAAATTTACCCTTTTTTCCCATGAGTGCCTACCGTGTTTTGTGTCTTAGACTACGACGCTGACGCAAAAGTCGCTCCTTAAAAAGGATTACCCTCGTTAACTTTCACGTTTTCCTTCAAAATTAGTGTTTCCGCTTCTTTCACACCGAAGGAAGGTCCCTACGTGATTATTTAACATTTATTTCAATCGGTCTCAAAGTCTACAAGATTACATTAAGACCCTACTATTTTCAAAAGTACGTAGCTAATGTTGTAGAAAATACTTGTAGTTTAGAAAATTTACAGGTATATAACATAATTATTGTCCTTTTACCTCCCTGTAAGGTTAAAGTAAATATTGAAAGTGTTTTTATCAGTCGTCTATAGTTTTATTTCGGTTGTCGTTATTTTGTGAAGTGGAACCACAATGATTAGAAACGAATTTAAAAATTCGGGGTCATTGGATCTTTTATATACAATCGAAAGATAGATTGAAAAGAACCCTAACAATTACATTAACTCTAGCATTTTCGACCAGCAATTTTGTTATTCGTTTTCGAACATTTCCGTTTCTTCGTTAAGCACGTTCTACAGCTACAACTCATTGAACCTTATATAATGGGTTGTTACCCGATTAGAAAAATTCGTCTGAATATGTTCAGGACCTGGTCTGGATGAAGGAATGCATGTAACGAAGATCAATCTTGAGGAACTAGTCAGTGTGATGTGGAACTGTTTATGTTTTCATGGCCAGAATTTGCTGATGTAGAAATAATTATGTTTTCCTGGCCAGGATTTACTGATGTAGAACTGATTATGCTTTCCTGGCCAGGATTTCTTGATGTAGAACTGATTATGTTTTCTAGGCCAGGATTTACTGATGTTGAACTGATTATGTTTTCTAGGCCAGGATTTACTGATGTCGAACTGATTATGCTTTCCTGACCAGGATTTGCTGATGTAGAACTGATTATGCTTTCCTGGCCAGGATTTGCTGATGTAGAACTGATTATGTTTTCCTGGCCAGGATTTCTTGATGTAGAACTGATTATGTTTTCTAGGCCAGGATTTACTGATGTTGAACTGATTATGTTTTCCTGTCTAGAATTTGCTGATGTAGAACTGATTATGTTTCCTTGGCCAGAATTTGCTTGTTTTTTTTATCGTAATCCATTTTGCGGAGGTTCAGAAAAATATTCATGATATGTCAATCGTCTAAAATACAGCTTTGAGATTTTTAGTGAGCCTTTATAATATATGAATCAATAACTCCTAGTATGCGAAATAAGAATCCTAGGCCAGATCCTATCTTGAGTTTTAATAGTAAATGGTTAAATAAATGCCCAAAACTTTTTATTTAAATCAATAGTTTCACCATCATACACGTGTTAGAGCTTTAAATATTTCACAAGAAATAATAGAAGATGGGAGATAGGAGATACTCTACTGTATCACAAAATATTTTGAGAAGCAATAATAATAAGGTTTCCCTTGGATGGTTTATAATTAGTACAATATGAATGCTTGATGGCGGTTTAATGTGGAGCTATAAATTAGAGTGTTAAAACGTAACAGATGACATAAATATTGTTTGCACACTGGAGGAAAATCAACAGAATAAATTCACGCTAATATCGATTTTATGTAAGTTAATTCGTAAATGAGATGACGGAAACACAATACTCAGGTAAAGCAGGGAATTGAATTACTTCCTGCTCAATGATAGCTATCGGGAAAACGGGAATTATAACGTATTTCTCATCGTGTTTTATCCCCAAGGGTATTTTATTCATCCCTTTAAGAATATCACAAATAAGTACGTCGACTTATAAAGAACCGATGTAACTCCATATGTGTTTGCATAGATTAAAATTAAATACGTAGTTTTAGTATTCTTCTAATGTGATAGCCTTAAATGGTTTACCGTATTCAACTGGTTCAGTTTACATCTTGAAAGCTTCTTGGGGTGTCAGTTTCTAATAAGAGGTACTAAAGGTGCGTGTTAGAGACGCATTTTGTTATATTCCCGGAGCTATTGTGTGTTTTTATAGCAATATCATTACATTTAAGTATAACAGTTCAATTATGTCTTAATCTATTTTAGTTTCGCTCTGATTACTTATTGTTTAAGCCAAAATAGAATTTTATAAGGTTTTTAGTTTTTATTGTTATTCTCATAACCCATATAAAGTTTTTAAATGGCATAACTTCGATTCTATGGAAAGATTAGTTAAAAATAAAGTTAAAAAAATACGCATGTGAGTCAAACTAAAATGATAAAATTGATTCCTCTTTATTATTCCTAAAGTTTTCGCCAAAATTCATGAAGCATGTAACTACATAAAAGCATGAGAAAGGCTAAAACTTAAGGGAGTCTTTTTTCACCCATTCCATTAAAGTCTAGCTTCGAGGGGAAACAATCGAGCTCTGTTTGAGTAGGAACAAGAAGTTAAAAAAAAAAAAAAGAAAATTGACGCCCAGTTGGGTAACAAAGTAGCTCGAACGAGAAGGGTAGTAGATACATAAATTATTTATGTGTAATATATTCCTCAAAATATTCACTACACCACTATAAATGTCTGCATTGTTAGAAGGAATTTTTATTTATGGATTTGGATGCTCTATATTTGCATTTTCGGGAATGCGCGAAGCAATCCTCTTTTTTCAAAAAGACAGTAAACCCTATGAATTATATTCTATTGAAATCCGCACGTATTCGAACACAAAATAAATTAAAATCTACAAGTACTTTACAGCCATCTTTCAACCGACAATAATATTAAATTTGGTAGCATTAAATTTAAAAATAATTTTAGTTTAAAATTTTAAAATTTCTTTCGTAAAAACTTCAACTTTCTAGTTAGGTAAATTTATAATAAATAATAAATATAAAAGAAATAACCCTATGTTCAAAAATGGTATTTACCAAATATATTGTAATTCAAGTGATGCCTCTTATAGAGAAACAAGTATCAAAAAACATATTTCTGAACATATGTATTACTTCAAAGAGAAATACAAGAATATTGGCTTTTCAAAAAATTGTACGACTTTTAGTCGTTCAATCAATCAATCGTAACAAATCAAATATTTAACATTCCAATAGGAAATTGTCATTATTATAAAGTTTAGACATAAAGATAGTAACCAACAAAAATGTAAATTTAATTAATAATCAACTAGAATTAGATACTTCAAATTGCTATATATACTCTAATCCTCTACACATATACATCCCCTTCTCTTTCCTCCTTTACAATCTAGTACAAATAGTTATTTCTATATCCTAAATTTAGTACTCCAATTTATACTCTTAAGAATGGCAAATAATATTGTCCAGAAAATAAAATATCTGTGAAAACATTATTGTGTTTCTAAATATAAGTGAAATTAAATTGAAGATATACATTGAAATATGTATAGCTACGAAACACCCTTGAAGAGAAATAAATTATTAATAAATTTTTAAAATCAAAGTTATACAACATATAAATTACTATTATAAAATAAATTATTATTACATGTGACACATTTTGGTTGGTTTTTTTTCAGTTAGAAGTTGGAAAATTATAAAAATTAATGCGGTTAAAACACATTGCAAGCTAAGAGCCCAAGTTTCTAGACTAGTTTATTACTACACGAGCAACTGCAGAGTTTTAAGCTTATAGAGAGTTTCGAGCAGGTGTGGTAACCAACTGGAACTGTCGACTACAGAGAGACTCACTGTTTCGGCTAATAGCTTTTCTACATTCAATTAGTAGATAGATTAAAGACAAGGGTTTGAAGTTATATTTGTAGGCCAATGCTCAAGATCTCCTAAGCTAGACCAATAACTAATACATTTATCTCTTTACGCCGATAAATCTGAATTCAAATACAGAGATAACAATAGATACTGCAAAACTATACGATAATGTACAAAAAGTAATGGCAATATAGAATATATAGAAATATCGGTTGCATTGTAACCAACTTTTCGTGCTGGATGTCGTTTTCTAATAATTAACTTTAAATAGACGCAAATTTAACATTTGTATTTAAAGGGTTAAAGGCTTTGTCGGCAGTTTTAAATACATAGGACAATGTGCCAAATGTAACGGCATATATGTAATGAAATTTATTTGGCAATTTACCACTATATATATATATATATATTAATTTGGAGCTGCTCCACATAAAATTGCGATTTATAGACAGCACAACACCTGCATGACATTAAATATTATTGCTGTATCGCATATCTAATATTGGTAACAAATAGACATATTAATACAAGGGAAATATATTTTTTGACATAGTGTCTTGTAGACATGTCTATTTTATTTCCAGAAGTAAACCATTTTTATGTCAATTTTCAGAAGATTTAGTTAGACGCCATCTAAAATCAGATAAAATACACAATGTCACAAATAATATATTGGCCTAAATTTCTTTCAATTATTTTCTAAAATATTATTGATTTCATTCTATACCTGTTGTAATATTGTTCTAATTAGATAATATGTTGTTGAACTACAATTGTTATACACTTCAATAAGTATATGATACAGCTTCGACGATATTCATTTTAACCGATTATGCCGAGTAGATGTTGATTCTCTTGTGAAATTTGCTAATGGCATCCTATATTATTCGAAACAATTCAAAGCTTCCATCTGAGCTTTGACTATTAGAGCAGCTCTAACCCATAATTAGTTTAAGCCTGTTTAGTTATCTGTTTGCGTGCCCATCTAGTTTTTAATCAAATGTCTAAACGTTTAATTTGATTAAATACAGCTTTTAAACGATAGTAAAAACAAACATTTCAGTCATATAATCTCACAGCTGTACATTAAGTATCCTAATAATAATAAATACTTATATATGTTATTAAATTGGGTCACCGTTCTGAGATTGAGGACTAAACATTGAAAACAAAGTAATTGTAACAAAGTTTATAATTTATCAAATGTGTGCATTCTGACCGATAAAACTTTGTTGCAGATTCACTTAAGCCGAACATATTTATACATAACCGGCGGGCTGTAAAGTTTGTAGGCTGACCCATAGATGGCGCTATTAGTATAAAATCCATATGATTTTTAGTTAGCCCTAACCTTCAAAAGACGCGTGTGCAAATTTGTTAGCTGTTGCACTATTAGTATCTGAGTTATAGCATTTTCAGTGTAAGAAATTTTGTTACTTTGAAAAAATGGATAAAAAGGAATTTCGTGTGTTGATAAAACATTGCTTTTTGGCGAAAAAAAAAATACTGTTGAAATCAAGGTTTGGCTTGATAAACATTATTCGGATTTTGCACTAGAAAAATCAACCGTGGAAAAGTGGTTGCTAAATTTAAACGAGGCGAAATGAGCACCGAGGACGATGCACGCAGTGGACGCCCCAAAGAGGCTGCTACCGTCGAAAACATAAAAAAAGTCCACAAAATAATTTTTGATAACCGTAAGTGAAGTTGATTGACATAGCTGAGACCCGACCCTAAAGATATCAAAGGAACGTCGGTCATATCGTGAATGTGAATGAATATTTGGATATCAAAGGAACGTATTGGTTATATCGTGAATGAACATTTGGATATGCGAAACCTCTGTACAAAGTGGGTGCTATTCCACAATAGACCAAAAACAACAACGGATCTAATTGATGATTCTAAGCAGTATTTGGAGCTGTTCAATCGTAATAAATCCGAATTTTTGCATGCGTCGATATGCACGTGATGAACCGACTCCAAAGTGTGAAAATACGCAAAAGTCGGTTGGCAAGGTTATGGCATCAGTATTCTGGGATGCTCATGCTCATGGTATAATATTCATTGACTATCTTAAAAAGGGGAAAACCATAGCGACCAACAGCGACTATTACGTAGCGTTATTGGAGCGTTTAAAAGATGAAATCTCGGAAAAGCGGCGTCATTTGACGAAAAAAAAGTGCTGTATCATCAAGACAACAAGACAATGCACCGTGTCAAAAATCAATGAAATCGATGGTAAAATTCCATGAATTGGGATTCGAATTGCTTCCGCATCCACCGTACTCTCCAGATCTGGCACCCAGCGACTTCTTTCTGTTTTCAGACCTCAAGAGGATGCTCGCTGGACAGAAATTTCGCGCCGATGTAGAGATAATCATCGAAACTGAAGCCTAACATATTTTGAGGCTAAAGACCGCTATAATCGTTGTATCGCCCTCGAAGGGAACTATATTGAATAATAAAATCAAATTCTATCAAAAAAAATATTTTTTTCTATGCTAGCCTACGAACTTTTCAGCCCGCCTGTTATATCGACAATTTATGTGGTAGTATTAGGGGAGTTTTCAGTTTCAATTCAACAGAATGAGAAATAGACAGAAAATTATAATTTCAATTCACGAACGAAGTGGGCAACACCAAGAGGTTAAGTAGATTCGTTAAAAAAGTACATTCTAAACAAATTTTCCGCAATACAAAAGTTTACTGTACCTTTATTTATTCTTAATTGTATTTTTACGATAGTTTTCTCCCTCGCAACTGTTCACCGTTAAGTCGAATACAGTGAAAAGAAAAACCCTTTTTCTTTAAGGGAGAAAACATTTTGAAGGTGTGAAATTCATTTGAAAGGGTCGCTTGCGAACCTTTATTCGCCACATTTCTGTCGGGGGAACTGTAAAAGAGAGCGGACACTTGTTTATTTATTTTTTTCCCCCGATACATCACTGAAGAATACAAAAAGCGACTGACTGACAAGAAGAATTTACCCTACACATGAAACAGCCACCTATTTTCATTTCATTACTATCCTATTAATCAATCCGTTAATGTGTCAACCACAAATCGATAAAATCACTGTCAGAAAAAAAGAACGGATTGATAAAGATAAAAACTTTCTAGCAAATAAAAATCGTCAATTAAAGAAGATAAATCGTTAAAAATAATAAACATAATAATCCAAAGCGGGAAATTTTGTTTTTCAGCGATTATTATAAGCAGTGTAACGACTAGGTAAGAAGTATACATAAAAAAGTAGATACTTTAAAGACATCATAAAAATGAAGTAGTTTCATTTGTGTTTCTTCTGCAATGAATGATGAACAGGTCCTTTTTAGAATTACAGCACATCTGTTGATTTGAAAACCTTTTACTGCTGTTATTTCTTAAAAGGAGTTTCCACAAATCTTCTACATTCGTGTATGCACAAGCTGGAGGCTTACGAGATGTTAGTAGAGACTGAGATAATAATTTTCTAGGCACAACTCGTTTGTTTCACTTCACATTACTTATCTACAAGCCACCCTTTTACATATGCAACTCCTAGGGGAAGACGGTTTACTTGATACATTGTACTTACTACAAAGATATACAACTAAATGTTTAGACAGTTTGTTTTACTGAAAATGAGATATAAATTCATTAAATTCGTTCAGCTCCTCCAGACTATTTATCCAACTGTTATAAATAGCATTTATAAGAACTGTTTCCCAAATAATCATATAGTTCTTATTGACAGTGTAAGTAAAAATTACAAAGAATGATGATTTCAATGAAACACTAAATGTCGTTTAAATTCAAATATTGAATTGTTTCAACCGTTACTTTGTGACAATTCATCTTAACGATAAAAACAAAAAAAACTACTTTGTTTATTATCACTTTTATTTACAAAGATTGTAACTATAGTTTGGACAGATTATACTATCAATTTCAAACGAGCGATTCAAATTGAATGAATATAGAATAGAAGGTACACAGGTATATAAGATAACAATTTGGGATTGCCGCTTGTTATCTAAATGTCGTAAATAGTTGTGAATAATACAATTCTATCTGGTTATTCAAAATATTATTTGTATCAGTTTTTAAGGCTTTAAATATTTCCACTGATTATAAAACAATTAGTTTAAAACTTTTCTTATCTATATGTATTATTTTTAAATTTTCGATTGATGGAAATTGGTTGATAGTTTTTGTACAATGGTTTGCAAAGTTTGAATTACTTTTTTGTAGTCTAAAAGATCTGAAATGTTCATTGAACCTATAGTTACAATTATTGTAAATAAAAGTGATAATAAACAAGGTACTTTTTTGTGTTTATCGTCGTTTAAATTGTTTTACTGGTTTTGTCTCTTACAATATTGTTTCGGTCTCTCAACCATTCTCAAAGGAACAGAGTCTAAAATAAGTAAGAATCACTATTTTATTTATTCATATTGTAATAATTTTAGTAATGCGTTAGCAAAACCGGTTTGCTCTTTTGTAGATACGTACCTACAATAGAATACGATTTACTACAGTTCTTTTCAGTTTGGTGAAATGCTTTGTACTTCAAAACATATTTCACTGTAAAGGGTACATAAATTTTCATTTCCTTGCTTCAAGAGTATTTCCGACTTGTTTCATTTACTTTAACCCTTTGTAGTTTTTAAATGCAGAGTTTTAACTTCCTATTCAACGCCACAAACTAAAGAAATAAATCCTTTACTGAATGTTGTTTATTTGTAATTTAATGACTGCAAACGATCAGATTAGGATAGGATTGCGGGTGAATATGATGATGTTATATGAAAATAATCTGACGACCTTCTACTTTGAAAGGAAATACTGTGCATGGTAGAGGACTTAGTTTGTCAAAAAGAACGGATAAAGCGAACTAAATAAGTCAGCAAAGCGAAGTATATTTTTAGTTCAAAAGATAAACCTGGTTAATAATAAAGTACAGCTGTACAAGATACAAAGTAAAAGCATGTTTCTGCATTTTAATTCCGTTTTTCAACAGATATTTTAAAATTAGCTTTTGAGTTATTCATAGGGCACTAAAGTCTTGTTTACGTAAAAAAGTTGGGAAAATACTCTTAATTTTGTAGAACGATATTATTAATTTACCACACAAACCTGTAAATAAATAATGGAAGGATATTCAGTGCATTAATTATTTCAAGGATAATTTATCGATGATATGTTTGTGTAACTGACATTTTGTTATTATTTCTCCTTTCAAGGGATTAAACCGTTTGAATGTTTAGACAACTGTTTACTAATAATGTGAAAACAAAGAACCGACAACTCACACAAAAAGTAGATACCTAAATTTAATTACAATTATTTATATATTATTTTATTTCCATGTTAATTCACGTTTTTGCATTGTATTTCTCTTGAACGAATGAGGGCATGCTTACGATATTCACAATTTTTCATTTTAAATTTAGATTTAGTATTAATAGAAGAAAATAATTAATATTCAGATGGAACGAATTTAGTTATAATTCAAAATACGAGGGTGTATCAAATATAAACGGGACTGATTTCTTTTAAATTACGCAGAGGTCAGTGTCCTGGTAGTAGTAGATGCGAAAATGGCCTGTACCGCTAGGAAGAAGGGTGAACCAACCGAATTCGCTCGAGTCGCAGTCGCAACAACCTAGGCAAAAGTGGAGCAACGGATTATTATTAAGTTTTTGGCCAAGGAGGGAGCGAATTTAACCGAAATTTTGCTGCGATTACAGGCACAGTTCGGGGATAACACCCTGTCAAGGAATCGGGTGTTTGGATGGTGCAAGGAAAGGTCGAAAACGAGAGCCATGCTTGCCGCTCAAGGACAAGTGTAACCAAAGCCAACATTGAAGCGGTCCGAAATCTCATTGAGAGAAATCGATGCATAACTCTCTGGGAAATCGTTGATGAATTTACCATCAGTTACGGGAGGGTCCACGAGATCGCAACATATGACCTGAAAATGCGCAAGATGGGTTCCCCGATTGTTACCGAAGGATTACAAGCAACATCGATTGGAGATTTCTCAGCTACACTTTAATCGATTTCAGCAAGAGGGTGAAGCATTTTTGAAACGCATCGTCAGCTGTGACGAAATATGGGTGCATCACTACACGCCCGAGTCAAAACAGGCGAGTATGGAGTGGAGAAAAAGCGGCGAGAAGGGACCAAGGTGCTTTTCACGTCGACTTTCCCCATGATCGACGCACGATTAATGAGCAGTAATATTGTGATCTGTGATCTACTGGATGCCACGAAACTGTCATTTTGAAGGAAAAGGAAAATGTAATCGGTCAGAAGTGTCATTCTTTTGCATGACAACGCCAGGTCTCAGACGGCCAATTCCACAAAACAAAAACTGGATGCATTAGACTGGGAGACGCTGGAGCATCCGCCATATATCCCCTACTTGTCGACTTGTGACTGACATCTTTTTGGACCCCTGAAAGAAGCGCTTGGAGGCCAACGTTTCCACGAGAAAGATGCAGTGGAAGCATTTGTGTTCCAGTTGTTACAAGAACGTCCGAAGAGTTTCTGCGATGATAGCATAAAAAAGCTCTCAATCCGATGGGGAAAATATATTTCTAGGGCGGGAGATTATGTAGAAAAACAGTATATATATCGAAGTCGAATTAAATACAGATTTTTTACAAAACCAATCCTGTTTATATTTAATACACCCTCGTATAGTCACACTTGTGGAAAGGGCTAAAGTTCGCAAAAACAGCTAATTTTAGTACGGATTTTAATTTAAACTAATACTGTACAGCTAAAATAGATCGTAAGTCTTCTGATACTTACAAAAGAAAACGTTAGATATTTTTGAGATAATATCTATAGAATATTGTCACCAGGTTACTCCATAGACGTGTGAATTAATCGGTATGTAGTTTTACCTATGTAAAGGCACTTAGTTAAAATAATAGTATCTCTTTAGCTACCGCATTGTAAACACCAATGTTATTTATTCAATCAATATAGGTAGTCAGTCCCTCGTAGTAGTATAAGCACTACAACACCAATTATCTTTTGTATATTGGCCGTAAAATCTTAATTAATTGCGAAATTAGTTAATTAAACTTGGCTAGAATGCATGAACAATACCCTTTATCAGCAAACTATTGCAACATAAACCACCTGCAATAAATCTATTTGTTTAAATTAATAATTAAAACACGTACCGATCTACCTGCTGCGTTACTATGAAATAACATTCAATGAATACATACATGGTATGTACATAGCGTAGTATTAAGAGCCTTGATTTTATTCTTAATTGATATATAGCTGCTAAACTTCAATAACTGTGTAGATATTCAATAAATAATGATGTCTTTTTAGCGTAATATTTGCTATTGGTGTTCCAATTACCTATTATTTCCTTAATGTTGCACTTATTACGTTCTATAACTACCGCTAATTATTATTTGATGCAATGTGAAGTTACAGTTTGATTATTACATAGATGGTATAGAGAAGAACTTGTTAGAGACTTACCCACAAACGGCACTAGTCCTTCCTGTTCGTAATCAGTAATAACTTCTTCACCGGTGCATCTCTTTATAGCATCGGAATCGAAACTGCACTTGTTATGTTGACTCCAGAATTCACGGAACCAACTATTGCGGCAGTTAATTGACGTCCCTGTTGATTCATTATAAATATTTCCCGAACTGTTATTGCAAATGTCGTTGTCGATTTTCGGACGAAGCGATAGATAATAGCTGTCAAATTCTGGAACAAAAACATATGTAACGAATTGGTCATTTTCAAAGACTCAAATTAAAATTAATGGCGAACGAACATTTGGCAATACTATAAATACTTAACATGAATATCGAATACGATTTCGTATAAATACAGGCCCAATCGTATCGGAATACAATAGTACAATTAATTCGAAATTTGGTTGAATGCGCCATTAAAATGGAGACCTTGTCGAAGGCCGATTTAATCGACCGGTTATTTGTTGCAGTAGCTAATGTGTAATCGTCGAACAAATTGCCCAAATTTGTATCTCTGTGCAGTATTCTGATAAAACACTAAACTACAAATTCACTTCATATACTAATCATTCTAATATATTACGAAATCTGAAAAGGAAATTTAAACGCGTTGATAAAACCGAAATGTATTAAGTACACACTGTCAAAATGCTTGAACAAACGAATTTATAAATTCATAATGATAATAATATGTCTAGGAGAATATGCAAGAAGTATTATTATATAACAAGAGGGCTGAAAAGTACTAGTATCAAATCCGTATGATTTTTAGTTAGTCCTAACCTTCAAAAGATGCGTGTATAAATTTGACAGCTGTTGCACTATTAGTATCTGGGTTACAGCATTTTAGTTAAATAACTTTTGTTACTTTGCCTTTTGGCGAAAAAAACACTGTTGAAACCAAGGCTTGGCTTGATAAACATTATTCGGACTTGGTTTGCTAAATTTAAACGAGGCAAATGGCGAAATGAGCACCAAGGACGATGCACGCAGTGGAGCAGTGGACGCCCCAAAGAGGCTGACATGTGACGATGGAGGAAACATGGCTTCATCATTTCACACGTGATGGACCGACTCCAAAGCGTGGAAAGACGCAAAAGTCGGCTGGCAAGGTTATGACATCGGCATCTGTACTCTGGGACGCTCATGGTATAATATTCATTGACTATCGAATATCTTAAAAAGGGGAAAACCACAAACAGCGACTATTATGTAGCGTTATTGGAGCGTTTAAAAGACGAAATCGCGGAAAAGCGGCCTCATTTGAAGAAAAAGAAAGTGCTGTTTCATCAAGACAATGCACATCAATCCGTGTCACAAATCAATGAAATCGATGGCAAAATTCCATGAATTGGATTTCGAATTGCTTCCGCATCCACCGTACTCTCCAGATCTGGCCCCCAGCGACCTTTTTCTGTTCTCAGACCTCAAGAGGATGCTCGCTAGATGAAGATGTAATAGCCGAAACTGAAGCCTATTTTGAGGCTAAAGACAAATCGTATTATAAAAATGGTATCGAAAAATTGTATGACCGCTATAATCGATGTATCGCCCTCGAAGGGAACTATATTGAATAATAAAATCAAATTCTACCAAAAAAAAATCCAGACCAGATTTTAATACTTCAAACAGCTAAGTTGATTCGGATATTCGACTTATAGGGGATTTTAACAGTTACAAAATTATAAATTGCCACTAATCACTAAAAGGATTTCGTGAACGTACCTATTTATGAAAAGTCCTTAACACGTATTTTTATCCTTCATTAACAAAAAAATACAAAATTGGACACAGTAATATTTCAACGAAATTTTCTAACGAAGCTTGGCAAATATTACGGTCTATTGATCTTTTTCAAGAGTACAGACCTCTAAAAACGTCAACTGGCCAAATTTAGTTAAAAATATTTGTTGAAACATCAACGCGTGGGATTTTATTTGATTAAGTGGCTCCGGCGTATCCTTCGTATCCTTTTACCAAATTACTTCTGTAATTTTTGATTTTTTAAATTTTATTCAATTGAAACAACATCAAAAAAAAATAAACCTTTTATTTCTAAGATTTTTTAAATTAATTAAATTCGATGTTACAATGCTACAAAAGAGAAGTTAATGCCTGTGCTTAGACAGCACAGAATGACAAAACAGGACTTAAGCTAATAAACTGAACTACAAAAAAAAAACTAAGTTAAGGCATTAATATAACTCTCAAAATTAAAATTTTCTGTTAACAAAACTAACAAAATCAGGTGTGTTCATTATTCCCGTTAAATGTATAAAAGATAATACCATTGGTTAAACTCAAATTCTAATCCTAATAAAATTATCATTTACTGATTGTTCTATGTATTTTCGGTAAAATAAAGCTTTTGTTTGGGATATTACTTACTGATGCCATATATTTGTACTTAACTCAGTGTAATAGTGTTTTATAGATTCAAAGGCAAAAATATGAAATAATAAAATTACTGTACAGTAATACATTACTTTTGTAGAGTGGATATCAATTAAAGCTTAGAAACATTTGAATGCATTTTCTCTTCTATTTTATTATTTCAATAATGTTTCATGTTCAGGCAATAATAGATAATAAGTAATGTTTCTTTTCATGGGTTGTTACTTCGATTACTAATAAAACAAATTTCTGGGAAAATAGTTCGGGAAGGATATTCGTATTGCGAAATGCTGACTGCGTTATAAGGTGAGTGCTCTATTGGGAAAAGTGTTGCCGGTGAAGGTGTCGCTTTATTAAAGTGTGTTTTCCATTGCCTTAGTTCATTTGGTGAATGAGCATGGAATTCCATTCCAGCTTGTAGCTGTGACAGGCGTCAAAAGGCATTCTATCCTAATAAATCACCGACAGTTAGCAATTTGGCTAGAGGGTGCGAATGCAATCCCCATCTTCTCTAAAGTAGTGGCTTTCGTATTTATATTTGCTTGATTTAAACAATCACAGTCTATCACATCTTTGGCATTTTGCCATTCTATTAGAATTTGATTGCTTTGCAAATAAAAGTTCGTTCTACAGAAGTCGATGTAAAGTAATGACACGCGTCTTTTCATGGAAGCCAAATATTCATCCATTTGGATTTTGCGACCTGATTCTTAAACGTTTTCGGTCCATCTGATTTGCAGGCAACTGAAATTGCGATCGAACTCGACTTTCACAAATAACCATTTTGTGGTCAAAACCTTCCTAATTGCTATGGTAATTTAACCCCATTTAGATTTTTATTTTTCGTAAGTGTATTGCAAATATAACCACCTCTTCTATATGGAAACAATCAATAAAGAAAATAACACATTTATTTTAAATATTGCCAAACACCCAAAAAATCAAGAAAAAATAAAAAATAGTAAATACAGTTAGCATACTTTCAGTTGGTTATTTATAAAGCTAGATTCATTTAATAGTTTTATAAGTAAATTAAACATTGACAGTGGAAGCTGTTACTCGGTGAAATTTATCCAGACTTAGCAAACAGTAAAAATACACAATTTCAAATATATATTTATTCTAAGTTATTTGTGGTGCTTGGTGGATTAATGAAACATATTTAAATGTAAAAGAAAAATATTCAAACGCTTCAACAGTATTTATTAAACAATCTCGACGAGTCGCTTGGACCTGTAGGTCATTTTTAAGAGTACAATACGTCTTTGAAGTATGAATAAGAAACTCAATTTATCATAAACATTTTCAATATTACTTAGTAAAATCCCGTAATTTAGAAAGTACTCGTTCTAAAACATACCAAAAATATATTTGATGACCTCTTTGGATATTAAAAAGTAAATTAAACACACGTAAGGATAGCAAAGGTAACTTGGAAATGTTTTTTTTTTGTAAAGCTGAAAGAAAAGTCGATATACATCTCTCAAATAGATGTTGTCGTAGAAGTTCACACAAGACCTCTAATTTGAAAGTGATATCTCGCATTATTTAGAACATCATTTTCTGTTACTGTACGAATGCATGTAATACGAGGCATGTTTTTTAAGTAAGTACCGTTTTGAAATTCTGCCGCCGCAGCGCTGCGGTCAGCGTTCCGCGCATGTGCACTGAGTACCTCCATCTCTCACCTACGCACTGGCGCCATTACGGTCTGATTCACCCTTGTTTACGTTGTTTACTAAGTGTTTAAGATGCCTCAGATAATCGTGAGTCCGGACTGTTATACGATTCCTTAGTGCTAAAGGACTAAAACCGATTGATATTCATCGTGATATCTGTGCAGTTTACGGAAAAAACATTATGAGTAATAGAATGGTAAAGAAGTGGGTGAGAGCATTTGAGCATTTAAAGATGGTCGCACAAATGTGCATGACAATGCCCGTCCGCATGTGGCTAATTGAACCAATGATATCATCATATCTTTTCACTGGGAAACTCTAGATCATCCTCCGTACAGTCCAGATCTGGAGCTCAGTGACTGCTATTTGAAAAGTTGATTAATGTACAGGCTTTCATGTAAAAATAAAATCATTGATATATCTTTGCACGTTTTTTATTAATTTCAAAACCGTACTTACTTAAAAAACATGCCTCGTACCTTCGCTTTGATTTTTTACGTTTTTGTTACTTGATATTTTATTGTTTTCCCAAGTTTATGATTACATACCCCTCGAAAGCTACGCATAACGGTCTCCAAAAATAATTGACTTCGCTTATAATCGAGGAACATGGAGAGATAAATGACTTCAGCTGGAAAGAGACAATGCAACGAAAACGATTTCCAGATTTCGTAGCTTTTTTCAAAGGTAAACCATTTAAAGGACAAAAGAGGTATATTAATCGTTATAATGGTAACACGTTTTGCGAAAAGAACGAATTTTGTCTAGCTAGCAAGATAAATTACGAACTTCAGATAGGGAAAAACTCCAACCAAAATGCAGCAATCCGTTTTTGCAAAAACATTAGAGATAAAAATAACAAACCAACTTCTTTTTGTTTCAACATAAAATAGAAATACTCAAATAACTCAAGTCGTTAACTAATTCTAAATATTTCGCTGTTTACATTTCAAAAGTCTTCATTCTATTAGCACAGCATAGATAAACTGCTTCTAGGAATTCTGTAAATTTTACACTTACTTTAGTTCGTTAACAACTGTTTTGATAAAGTGTACGGTTACCTGTTTCATTATAAACTGTACACAGACTTCTCGAGAAATGGTACAATTATTTCCGAAAACCTGAACGTCATTAATTTTGTACTAATTTGCTACTTTCCTAACTAGAAGGCTTCATATTACAAAGAACATACCAGGAAGCTAATTATATTTTCAGCGTGCACGAGACAAAGTGTTCAAAGTAATTGGCATCTTTTAATAAATTACTCAAGTATATTCTGAACAAACCGAATTTCTATAAGTTTTATAATGTTCTGTAAACGCGATAACGAAGATACATTTTGAAACAATATAAAATTCAGTCATTAACAATTTGGAACATCAAACATCAACAAAAATAACTGAATATTGCTGTGGTATCAAATTCCATTATATACGAGAATTTTAAAATCAGTTTAAGCATAGTACCAGATCCAGACGTTTCCGAATGGCTGGACAGCTTTAGCTGCTCCTACAATCGATCTTATGTCATCTGCAGACTAAAATATCTCTCAATTTTCCACTCGAAATCAAATTTTTGTTTTAAGGAAATAATGACATTGCCTGTCCAATACGCAACAATCACCAAAAATCCAGTTAACAGTAACTATTGTCATATATTTTTCCAATACAAAAATATTAAAAGCAGTACACTACTATTATTCTAACGCTTTATCGTGCTACAAAAATAATAAATAAACCTAACTAAAGACACTCTTGTAGAGGATATCTTTATCGCTGTTCGTCTTCTAAATCTTTCCATCCGTCCGAGCATCATTGAGAAATAATTATTGCGATACCTGAACGAGACATTGTTTGTAATTTATCTAGCAGTAACTGTTTCCACAATTTAATAAGTAAACTTTATAATTGTTTCGCGTTACTAACGTTTCATCAGAAGTGCAACTATCACTGATAGTTATTTTAGTGAGTGTTATTTTGTTAGTATTATTTATATTGTGTTCATTTCTTTAACGTATGACAGGGATTCAAATAAAATCAAAATAATGACAACAATGTATTTTACAAAAAAAAAAACGAAACAAAAATAATTCTAGTAATGATGAACGATCTTCAGGTGAGTGGCGTTTTGAGAGGGCGGTAGATAAGAATTAATTAACTCTAATACTGTCGGAGCGACGTCCCCGACAGGATGAAGGGTACGACAATTTGATTTATTAGAATCGTGAAGTAAAAAGTCAAAAGCATAAGGATGCTTTTATTATAAGTAGACTAACCGGACAAATACGTTATGCCTTCTAGCTTTTGAAATAGATTAATGTGCGCCAAAATTATCGCTTTTTTGTCAACAACAAAAACAGCTGTTCGTTCACGATGGAACAGAAGAACATAATCAATGCCCGCTTAAACTTCATTGGCCATGAATTATATTACAATTGAACTATATTATTTAAAAAAATTAATAGTTTCGACCTTCACATAATTAAAATCCATAATCCAAGGAATAAAAACACAAAACAAGTAGATTAACAGATGTAGTAAATACTCGCATGGCTGAGAAGTTTGGCGAAACATGTTACACTTTTTGAATAAAATTTTTGAAAATCTACTTGTTTGGTGTTTTTATTCCTTATATTATTTTGTATGCTCTGCATAACACATTTACGATTTATCCTCCATAATTTTTTTATTAATATATGTATATCACTTATTATGTAACAATTAATAAAACACATAGTTCAAATGTTCATTAATTTATTTAAAATTCCTTGACAATTGTGAACATTTGAACTGTGTGTATTATTAATTGTTACATAATGTTTCACAATAAATGCACCTTAGAAAGTTTAAATCCTATTATTAATGCCTAATACTATTATTATTATTATTATTATTTTTGGAATCGTTCAAGACAAAATTAAATAAAATACCTTCGTTAATGCCATACCTAATACTAATAGTTGTTGTCAATTTTATCCCGCGTGCTTAATAGCAGGATGGAACAAGCAAAGTAAATTGATAATGAAAAGGGTAATTTTCTTAGAAACGACTATATAGAAAATAAAGTTACCTTATACAGTTAGTTCGTACTCAAAGCAAATACAAAAAATATATAATTTCATTTCCCTTGTACAGTTCGTATGTCATGATTAAAAAAGATTGGTCTAACTCCTTCCAAGAATACGTGATTTATATCGTCAAACACAAGAAATTTTACAATCTGAAACAAGTTCGTGATTGTATTCTAAAGATCTAGAAGAAATCAATCTACAGAAATTTATAGGATCATGATTGTTGGTTATTGGTCATTACCGTGGTACATAACATACGGTATAGCGTGTATGGTATAGGGAAAAAGTTTATTTGAAAAATATTTGGGTTAAACATAAAGTTCGGTCACATTCCAATGTAATTAATTGATCAATTGATGCTAGATTATTTAGGTTTATTATTGATATAGGTACTACACGATCATTTTGAATTCAGCATGGTAAATGTAATTTAGGAAACAGGCATCTATTAAAACATTCCAAATTCTAATAAAATTTAAAGACTCGGTAGTCGGAAACTTATGAAAAATAATGAAAATAATATTGACAACAAAAAGTAGCTTTCAAAAATTTTTATTAACAACAGTGTAATTCAATGCCGGTAGGGGTATTAGCCCTCGGAGTAGTTGTTTCTGTTGATTCCATATTTATATTTATTATATAGCTTGTAAAAACCTTTCTGCCAGCGCCCACCTGATGAGACCCGATAGGTCGAAACCGATCGTGGGATTTGGCTTTCCGTACGCTGTGCCTACTGTGTAGGACGCGTTCCAAATGTGGGATCTGTAATCCTTTATAATTAGACGAAAAAGAATTTTAATACCCTCTTTTTTGAGTTTATTAATTAACTCTACAATTGTTTCGGCACACAATGCCTTTATCAAGAGTATTAGTATAATACTATTAAGTATAATAATTAATAATAAGTATATAATAATATTACTCTTGATAAAGGCATCATATGCTGAAACAATGCAGAGTTAATTAATAAGCTTTTTTGAAACATATAAAAGCTACGTTTTGTTCTCAGTATTATTCCAAATTCTTCTTCAAGTGTTTATAGGACATTCTAATTAAATAAATAACTATAAAACATAATTATCTTCGGGTGTATTAGACAGTGGCTAAGACATGATGATGTAGTTGTTAGAACACATTATAGTTTTACGGTTTGTTCCTGTTTTAGTCCCGAAATTATTTTATTGATCCATTGTTTATAGTGGCAGTACAAACAAGATTTCCTAACCGTACGTGTAAACCTACCTGTGCCAAGATAACTCCTCATGAATTAAATTACACATGAGTCAAAGGAAAACAAAGGTGTTTACTTTCTCAAACAAGAAGACACATCGAGACGAAAATATGTCATCCTTTAAACTGCTAAACTTTAAGCGCAAAGTAAAGCTCAGATACGCTTGCCGGAAGTACGTAGTTCAACTTCTTCTCCATCTGCCATGTAAAGGATTAAAATGGCTCAAAAACAAATAGCGACAATATTGAAATATAAACAAAGTAATATAATGAATAACTATAATTTTGAAGGTTTTAATTTTGGGAGAATCCGGGACTACACATATATTAGAAAGACGAACTTCTTTAATATATTTAAGTGTTGATTTATGACGTGAAATTCTTCAATAAGTTTTATATCTTTTACAACTGCAGTGATACGAAAAGACATATCTAGACTGTCAATAATCCAATTTAAACTTTGAAGTTAATCCAAGAAGGATAAATTGCTCTAGTCGCAAGAAGTTCGCTAATATCGATGCATACACAAGTCCAATAAAGCAGGTGTTAAAATATTATGGAATTAATTGTTATTCCCCAAACAACTTTGTGTATCGAAATCAATAAATAAGATTTTCTTATATATATATAATTTATTTCCTTGCATGCCTTTATGGCTTTTGCACATTTCTCTCTTTACATTGTATTAACATTACAAATTGTTTTAGCCTATCCTTAGAACTATGCTTTACGCTTACAGTTTTCCTTTTATTTATATCTATCAACTAATTACACCTCTTTCGGCTATCTTTCATACTATCCCTTCACCTACTCTTTTGTCCCTGTCTTAACTCTCATCTTTGACTCTACTACTCTTACGAACTCACACGTTTTCTCACATATTTCTCCTCTTAATTTTTTGGTTATTAATTCTATCATGTCATTCTCGTACCTATCACCCCTCCATTCATTCATGAATATGCTAATAAGATTTTCTTTAGACAATATATTTATTGCGAAAATGTTAGGAAATGCAAACTTTGTTTGTATTTTCAAATTCGTGGCTGCAAACAGATAAATTATAGATTCAATAAATGCTGAAAACTATTTATAACGAATAATAATAAAATAAATAAATAAAAATTCTTGGAAACTGGCCACAATGTTTTATTAAATAACTCGATGCGCATTTCGCCCTGTTAAGGCATTATCAAGAGTACTACAGTTAATACAAAATTAAATTATATTTATATACATACAATACGAAGACAGAGGGTGGGAGTTAAATTAAAGAACCGCTAAATAATAGATTATTCCCGAAATCTAATTGATCGTTCGTGAAAGTTTTGTTGGCTTTAACAGCTTTGTTTATTTCTACAATTTCAAATCTATCGAGTATAGGACCTTTCCTCCTTTCACATTTTTTAGTAATTTTAATTTATCTTTTCATAATGAGTGGTTATTATTTAATACATGGCTAGCTAGGCCTGAGTTAGGTTTGTTAGTTTTTATATAATTGAAATGTTCTAAAAAACGGGTTTCAATACCTCTTTTTGATTTGCCTATATATATATATATATATATATATATAGCATTACAATCATTGCAGGATATTTCATAAACACCACTTTTTTGTAAAACGTTATTATTTACGCTTAAATTTTTGTTGTTAACCAGCTTCTTACCTAAAGTATTGTTATTGAAATAAGCTGGTTTAATATTGTAATTATATAAGGTTTTACCTAGTAGTTGGCTTATATTACCTAAATAGGGTAATTTCCTCCAAACATTATTATTCGAATTGGAATTAACTGAGTAAATCATGTTATTGAATTTTGATTTTTGTTTTTTCTTTAGTAACTTATCAATTATATTTTTGTTGTAACCATTATTTTCTGCTATTAATTTTATCAACGGCTAATGGCAGACACCTTTTATTTTTTGAATAATATTTTTTCTCAATTGATTGAAAATAACGAAAATTAAATTGATCATGTATTGGAACATAGCACTCCAATAGCATTAAGGCGAGTCTAGGGCAAATATTTGTATCATCTGAATTAGTTACATTGGAATGTTATAGATTACAGTTCAGTAGTCCATACAAATATTAGGAAAATCTAAATATGGAATCAACAGGAACAACTACTCCGAGGGCTAATACACCTATCGGAATTGAATTACACTGTTGATTCCGATGGATTCTTAGACAAAGATATAACATATTCAAAAAAGAAGGAATTAAAATCCTTATTCGTCTAAATATTAAGATCAAAGATCTCATATTTGGAACGCGTCCTACCAAGTAGGCACAACGAACCGAAAGCCATACCCACGACCGGTTTCGACCTATCGGGTCTCATCAGGTGGGCGCTAGCAGAAAGGCTTTTACAAGCTATATAATAAATATATATATAAAATTAAAGTAAAATAATTAAAACACATGGCAAGTTTCACAATGTTAATTTATTTCTCTGACGATCGTTTCGGTGATATTTTCAAAGAGTATACAAAAGTGTACTAAATATTATAATATAAATTTGTTCCTTAAATACTATTGTATCCCATCTTTGTCTACATGAATGTTTACGTTTAATAAGGGTGATATATCGAAATCTAGTTGTTCATTAACAATGGGAAATCCTAATGGCTTTGCTTTGTTTATTACATAAATTTCCAACATATTCAATTCAATTACATTGATGTAACAATTTTATATTTTCTATATCTAAGGAATGCTTAAAATCTAGACAATGTTGGGCCATGCCCGTACATTTATTACATTTCCATTTGATTTTTTATATTCTTCTACGCGTGTTTTTAAAGATCGTCCAGTCTGACCTATGTAAAACGAATTACAATCTTTACAACTTAGTTTATAAACACCTGACGTATTCAACAAATTTGTTTTTTCTTTATTATTTACCAAAAAGTGTGTGAATAAAAATAATCTAAAGTCCTTTTCGGTAAACAATAAAGAAAAAACAAGTTTGTTGAATAAGTCAGGTGTTTATAAACTAAGTTGTAAATATTGTAATTCGTTTTACTTAGGTCAGACTGGACGATCTTTAAAAATACGCATAGAAGAACATAAAAAATAAATTGAAAAATGTAATAAATGTACGGGCATGGCCCAACATTGTGTAGATTTTGGGCATTCTTTAAATATAGAAAATATAAAATTGTTACATCAATGTAATAAAGGTAAACGTCTGAATATGTTGGAAATTTATGAGGTAAACAAAGTAAAGTCATTAGGACTTCCCATTGTTAATGAACAACTAGATTTCGATATATCACCCTTACTAAACGTAAAAATTCATGTAGACAAAGATAGGATACAATAGTATTTAAGGAACAAATTTATATTATAATATTTAGTACACTTTTGTATACTCCTTGAAAATGGTTTAACACCGAAACGATCGTCAGATAAATAAATTAACATTGTGAAACTTGCCAAAGTGTTTTAATTGTTTTACTTTTATTTTTTTTTAAATGTTTCACCAAGTGCCAAGCGAGTCTACAATTTCAAATATATATATTCGTCTAATAATCGTTATGAATCAACAGTGTAATTCAATGCCAGTAGTTGTTTCTGTTGATTCTATATTTATATTTATTATATAGCTTGTAAGAGCCTTTCTGCCAGCGCCCACTTGATGAGACCCGATAGGTTGAAACCGGTCGTGGGATATGGCTTTCGGTACGCTGTGCCTACTGTGTAGGACGCGTTCGAAATGTGGGATCTCTGACCCTTAAAATTTAGACGAAAAAATATTTTAATGCCTTCTTTTTTTGGATCAGAAAAATCTGTTAGCGGGATAATAAAGCCATCCTATGGCGAGACAATTGTGGTGTAGTAAATTTTAAAGTTTCTGCGCACTTTATTTGTTATTGGCTTTCGATTTATATTCAAATTTTAAACTGCTTAATAATTTTAGAACCGTCTCGAGTAGTTCAGGGTGCAGAATAGCTCTAAGGATTTAAATTAATCTGTGCAAAGTAGAAAGCTGAGTGAGCACTAACGCCACAAAATGCGTCTACCATCTGGAAAATGAAGAACGATGATGATAATAATCGATGTTCTGGCCTTGGCATCGAAATTGTTGTTATATATTGTTATACCCAGGAGCTGACTGCTTACTATCAACCATGATACTATGACATATGTCACCGAGTATAACAGACGCAACAACTCACACAAATACCTAAGGGATGATATTCGACTTGATAACCCACCCCTTTTCTTTCAATGTTTTAGTGTAATAACGATATCAGAAACATAGGTTTCAGATAATCTGGTTTGACAACGAAGTGTTTCTGTTTGGATTTTGAAATTATCGTTCTCCGACGTTTCTTCTTTCTGCAAGTAACTATGCAAGGAGACAATATTTTTTCAAAAACATTTTTTTTATACTATGGCTCTCTGAAGGAAAAATTGTTTTTTGTGGTTGGTTGTACCTGTTTTTTCCGATGTAAAGTCGTTTTCATTTTTTTTTTTCGAAATTTGGTCATTCTTATCTTACCACCATCGTAAAACAAACATTTATTAGAGTTGTAAAAAAAGCCACTTTGAACGGAACTAAGTCTGCAGTAGTCGATGTTTTTAGGAGCATTTTAGCTAATATATTAACTTTGAAAGGGTATTCGGCGTTTTATAGACCTTAACACGCGAAAATTGCTGCAATAAAGCCTACTACTACAGTATCATGAAGCTTTTGGCTTGAGGAAATATACATCGAATTGGTTGAAATGGATGGCTAAGCGATTAAATTTCTGGTTTTTCTACGCTGTTAGAAAAAAAAGATGCTGAAAGTGATAGGGCATCTGTAGTTTACATTTCCTAAAATTCAAAGTAGTAAAAGTGAAGCCTTTTAACTTTATATACGATATTTACATAAAAGAAAAGAAATCGGTTTACATTTTATGTTAAAAGTTTTTCCTTGCGCTTCTAGCGTTTGTAGTCGTAAAGTTGAATTTTAAGGGAGTTTAGAGAAAAGTTAAATTCGAGATTACCAAGTTAGAAGTGCATAATAAATTTCCTAGGTAGCTTCAAATGTTAAAGCTTAATAGATAGTAAGAAGTACATAAACGGTTATGTTATGTTATACGTACTGCTGCAACACTGGTACTTATTGTACAGCTGCGACTGTTTTAATTAAAACGACTGCAGAAAGGAAACTAATACCTAAACTATCTACTATAATCTAAACACCGACATAATTTTATTCTCTTTAGACGTTTTACTATATTGCAAGGTGTATATTTTAATCAGTAGCGAGTTTGCCGAAATATGTTTGTTTATATTATTAATAAAAACATTTTCGATCGACGCGAGTTCAAACGTGAATTTCTTTACGGTAACAATGATACCATTTCGAACTATATTTAGTCGGGAATTCCCAATTGGACAATTTCGTTCATTAAATTATTATTCTGTGTGACAATTGACTTTTTTGGGTGTGCCGTTGTAACATTTTTATTGTTTAAGTGAGTTATTCCAAATATATGAAATTATTGGATTCAGGTGAGTTGCTCACTGAGTACTTCAAGCATTTTCAGTTTTAATAACTATTTAACTGATTGATTTGTGAAATGATGCTAACTGATAATTTATATTGATTCAAAAGTAATTAATGAAAATATATACAGGGACGCTACCTAGACTGTTAGATGCGGTGACACAGTCATTATTAATGTTAGGGGCTGAGGTTTTAGGGCGTTGCGGTGCAATGAGGACTGTAGGCTGTGGTTGTACAGTTATCTAACTCATTAACGACCTCAGTCCAGTTTTTGGGCAGAGAAATCTGTCTTGCAGAGGTAGTGCGGGAGCAGGGTGCTTGCCCTTTCCCAAGAGTAGGATTACAGCATCATAAATGTAAAGTAGATGATTGCAGTAATGATTGGCTGCGGTCAATATATTTCTTTCATACTTATTTATATTGCAATAATGCCTTATTTACAGTTCGATGCATAATAAAAGCTAAGTAAAGGTATGCTTGAGTGCTCACACATATTTCTATTTATATTTGATAAAGGTGCTGGAAAATAAAAGAGATATCTAGCGAGTGATCATCATAGTGATTGACATCTATTGATTGTGTAAGTGAACATTTGTTATTTATATATTCAAGTGAGTGTTATATTGTTCAATTTATGTTTGTTGGATTAATATCAACTTAACTATTGTTGCGCTCGTTTTTTCACATCCTAACAATATTCATAGTAGTTTTAACGACACGACAACTTTAAATAAAATAATAATAATGAATTTTAAATGTTTTTTTGTTTATTTATTACCTTTAATAGCATTTCTATGGGGAAGAATGGTAATAGCTCCTTCGGCTGCCCATTCTTGGTCCCGAACTGGATGAACTTTCGCTCCCCATGAGTCACTACCAATCCAAAGGAAATGTCCAGTTGAATTAGATCGAATTGTAGCTTGGAGAAGCTTTCTGAAATAAAAACGTTTCATCAGTCATGGACCCAGGAAGACAACAAGAAATTTAAATGCCACAAATGAAATAAAATTCTTCACATTCTGGCCTGTGAAAGTTAGTAAATTGAAGATGTTTATGACAAAACATAAGACGTTGACTATTTTTAATCAAAAAAAGAATCGATCAGGAGTTGGCGAAATTTGAAATTCCACAGTTAAAAAGTTTTATTTGCAAAGTTGTGATGAGTTATAAACTTACACGTAGTTGAAGTTGAGCTTTTTGTAGTAGTTGGGAAGATGCAGTGTACTTCACAAAGATATCCCGTTGCTTTTGTCTTAATCGAAGTTTTATGACAGCAATAATGGAATTAGGGCTCTAAACTCTGTTCTTAGGGCATGGGGTGTTTAACGAAACATAACTAATTTGGTACAATTTTAAACGGATGACATTTTCTCTTACCATTATTTTCTCATCAAACTTATTACGTTAAGACGGCAACCTCAAACACTTCCAAATACATTAAAATTTCTTCAATTCACGTCACCCCTAATTTATCTTTTAATTTTATGGGAAATGTGATTTTAAAGATCAAAATTAAAAATATACCTATACACCAGTCGTTTCCGTTTAAACGGGTTCTACTAGTAGATCGATGAAATCAGGGATTGAAAATAATAAAAAAGGTACCTAATCATTTTCGATATATTCTTCGTACGCGAACTCAAAAGTACTTCGAAAATGCCTGCTCCGTTGGTTGTTGTGTTCTTTTATTTTACGTTATCGTCACAAATGGGTCAAATTTTGAAGTTTAAAAATTTTAAATACAGACGTGCTGTACTATGATAATTTTGAGGTCCTATTCGAAATTAGCGTCGCAAGGCCTATGTTATCTTGTTAAAGTTTTTATATTATTTTTTTTTAATTATTACAGATAAACATAATTAGCACTAGATTTACCAGCAATGCACCAGTCATTTTAACTGGTACTGGTATAAATAGAATTAAATATATATATATTTGTTACTAACATATATAAAGTAAAATTAAGTTCATAAAATGTATTCTCTACTTATAGCTACAAAAGTCATAACATAAATTTGGAAAGCAAATGTTTAATGTCTCTAGTAATTTTGAATTGAAGTTGCACGACCAGTCAAAATGACTGATCTGGTAAATCTAGTGTTAGAAAAGTCAAAAGTAAAAAGTAACTTAAACATGTTCAACTAGTAATATCTGAATGCGAATAATTTTTGTTGTTGAATTTTAAATTAAATATTGTATCTTTATTTCGTATATAAATTACCTATTTGTTATTTGATGATTCTAATGAAAATTCTCAATATCAGCTAGAGGGTTGAGAATAAAATAACGTAACATACCTTGTGTTATCTTCATCGACAAATAGAATCACAGCTCGGGCGTGAGGCTTTAGAAGGAGTCTATCTATTATTCGGTCGAAGTCTTCCGTTTTCGAATTTCGTAAGATTTTCTCTGTAGTAGCTATGCATATACCAGCCTCCACTGAATAGGAAATAAAGGACGCGATCCCCTGAAAAGAAAAATAATTTATATTCAATTCACCTTTACTATTAATGAATAAAATTCTATTTCTAAATAAACGGAATTCGATGATAAGAAATTCGGAAACCATTTTTGTAAATTCGACTACAGTGTTATAAGTGGTGTTTTTATATAAGGGAATATGTATACATGTAAAAAAAATTATAAGCAAAAAATATCCATTTTATTAAAGTAAAGCAGACGTTTTTTTTTCTGAAATTATGTTAGGTAGGCATAGGGAAAGCTACGGTTCAAATAATATGAATTGAAAGAAACGGATGTAGAAAAGAAAACTTTTAAGGTTTTGGGAATTTCTTTTAAAATTCTGGTCTGGAGTATCATTTTTTGGGCTACTCAATAAATTCGTTTTCGTGAAGTTGTGTCAGCTGTCAATTGAGACAAATGGTGTAAACCAATGAAGGTGGAAAGAAACTTTGGCTACTTGGAAGGGTCTGCTTTTTTCAAAGATATCACGCTAAAAAATTCAGTTACATTTTTGTAGATACCATTTCAAACAAGGCGACAAATGTATCTTTTGAGAAACAGAAATTTCAAAAATTCGTATATTTAACAAACGACAATAAAGACTATTTGGTTTTTTAGATTCACCAAGCGTAGGGTAGTGATATTAATGTCTAATTTGGCCAGGAAGATAATTTGTATCTACATCACGTCGAGGATTCTCTGATTTTCACTTATTATATTACTAGCACACGCCGATAAAGCAGCCATGGAGCGCCATTTCTTACCACTTAATACACAAATATTGAGATTTCGAACTAAAAACATGTTTAATACTAAATATAAATATAATTATGTAATCAACAGAAACAACTACTCCGAGGGCTAATACCCCTATCGGCATTGAATTACACTGTTGATTCCGAACGATTACTAGACGAAAATATAACATATTCAAAAAAGAAGAAATTAAAATCCCTATTCGTCTAAATATTAAGATCAAAGATCTCAAATTTGGAACGCGTCCTACCAAGTAGGCACAACGAACCGAAAGCCATATCCCACGACCGGTTTCGACCTATCGGGTCTCATCAGATGGGCGCTGGCAGAATGGCTTTTACAAGCTATATAATAAATATAAATATGGAATCATATAATACCCCGGTAGGGGTATTAGCCCTCGGAGTAGTTGTTGCTGTTGATTACATATTTATATTTATATTTATAAAATAGCCTGTAAAGACCTTTCTGCCAGCGCTCACCTGATGAGACCCGATAGGTCGAAACCGGCCGTGGCTTATGGCTTTCGTTTCGTTGTGCCTACTTGGTAGGACGCGTTCCAAATGTGAGATCTTTGATCTTAATATTTAGACGAATAGGGATTTTAATTCCTTCTTTTTTGAATATTTTCTTAATCTCTTACAATTGTTTCTTTAATTTTAGAAACAAATCTGTACTATTTGAAGATGGCCCCTTGGACGAAACAATTGTAAGAGTTTAATAAACCTTATTGTTGAAATTTCCTTTGTGTTTTATTAAAATATTTTAACTTATTTTTATCAAAATAAAATACAGCCTATGTTACTCCACTACAATGTAACTTTCTATTACTTGAAGAATTTCTAGAATCGGCAAAGTGGTTCCAGAGATTACCCCTTACATTTGAATAAACAAACAAACCAATTTTTTTACATTCGTATAATATTAGTGTAGATATGCTTATGTACAAAACCACAGTTCATTTTTAATCAAATAACAAAGAGGATTCGTATACCTTTGATAAAATCTTACGATAAGAACACATTTTTTAGAGAATAAGATGCAATTTGAGCGCTGATGTTAAAAAAATCAATTTACTTTATTAGGAGCTGAAACCCTTAAAAATAACGGCGCTATGTATAAATTGTCCTTTATTAGGAGCGCAAATATCTTGCTCCGTAATAATACCTAGCTATATATTCAAAGTAATGATCATATTATTATTTCGTTCCCTTTTTCTTCCTCTTGAATTCACTAGAGCGAGAAATAACAAGTTCTTTAGGAAAACGAGTCATTTTAATAATTTATTTTTTAAATACACAAAAAGAGTCTTGAGCCAGAGCAAAATGATAATGTCGACATCAATCTTACTTGTTTTACTAATTTTCTGCTTCTAAATTTCACTTTTATAAACTGCAAACGTTATAAGATTATTACAGCAATTTTTTAAAACATTATTTTTTATAAAAGTTTATCATTAAACTACAAAAAAACTTCATCTACAGCTACATCTCAGCTATAAAATCGAAGTTAAAACTGGGAAATGTTATATTTCTTTAAAGTATAACGTGTTGCTTCCTCTATACACTGTCAAGGTATATCGCTGTACTTGACTTACTGTAACGTTTTTTGTAATTATTTTGAAACTTTTTTTGAGACATTTGTAGTAAAGGGTACAGAAAAATCACTTAAACAAATTAGAAAAGGATTTAAGTTGTTTTATAATATTACGTAGAACATATTAATAGTTCACTTAACATATGTTACATACAGGGTCATTCAGAGTGGTACATTAGATGTTTTAGGAAAACTAAGCATGTTACAGATTTGAAAATTTGGTGGTAGGGGTTATCAAGGATGATCTATTTAAGTAAAATAATTTCAACTGTCGGGCACTTCCGGTTATACTGGAAGTTGATGTCAACTTTCTTATTTTAAATGCAATGGAATATTTTTTACGATGAATTCGTATAAAACACAATTTTAAGGTGATTTTGATGACGAACTTGTATGCCTACGATGAATATTTTTTGAGATAATTTAATTTATTGGAAAAAGAATCCAAACTACAGGGCGTTCAGACAAAAATATTTTTTAAAAACTTCTAAAACGAATAACTTTTTTCAAATGGAATCAACAGAAACAACTACTCCGAGGGCTAATGCCCCTATCGCCATTGAATTACACTGTTGATTCCTAACGATTATTAGACGAAGATAAAAATCCACAAAAAAGACGGTATTAAAATCCTTTTTCGTCTAATTTGGGATCTGTGATCCTTTATAATTAGAAGAAAAAGGAAAAGGTATCAACCTTCTTTTTTTTTGATATTTTATTTTGTCTTTCGATCCCAATTTTTATTTTCTTTCGATCCATCTGGATATTTCCTACTGTTTTATTTGAAAATTTCTGAATAATTTTGGATGTTTTTTTAAATAAAGAATGGAAAACATCCAATGTATCGAATGAGAATAAATAAAGGAATCGAATGACAAAATAAAATATTCAAAATTAATTATAAGAAAACACACTTGGTAAACTTAAACAGACAACGTATGTACCATCAAGTCTTTAGATAAAATTAGAAAAAATGAGGTTATTCGTGTTTGAAGTTTTTAAATATTGGATTTTTTTCTGAAGACCCTGTACAAATTATAAAGCACAGTTTTGGCATGACGTTAGCCTCATGACTTGGCTATAACTAGTAAAAATTTCAACATTCTAAGTCATTTCATTTTTTATGGAAGTTATGATTTTTTGTAGTTTGGGTTAGGGTGCAATTTTTTTCCAATAAATTAAATTATCTCAGAAACTATTCATCGCTTAATGGGCATACAAGTTGGTTATCAAAATCACCTTAAAATTTTATGATTCATTCGAATTCATCGTAAAAAAATATTCCATTCCATTTAAAATAAGAAAGTTGACATCAACTTCCGGTATAAGCGGAAGAGACCGAAAGTTGAAATTATTTTACTTAAATAGATCATCCTTGATAACCCCTACTCTCAACTCCGAAATTTTCAAGTCTGTAACGTGCTTAGTTCCCTAAAACGTCTAATGTACCACTCAGTTTGAATGACCCTGTATGTATCTTCTACTGTACGATATTCATTAATATTTTCACAAATTATAGCAGCCCTTTATTTCTTAAAACAATCGTCTTTTTGTCGCCACATTATCTGGAAAACGCTTGTATTGTACCATAATATGACGTACGTGTGTTAACAAGTACTGTGTCGGCTATTATTCCGTCAAGCCAATTAATACGGAGGGCTCACTCGAAGCTGGGTCCTGAGGGAGAAATACAATGGTCCTTTATACACGTGGATTGATGCTATATTTACAGTACAGCTTTTTTTTAATCAATAGAGACTCATTCAACACGAGATTGTTTTCCTTCTACTACTTGTTTAACAGTAGGAATCGAACGTTTCTACTTAAATTGGTAAATAGTTAATAATTCATTTTTGATAATTGAAATTGTACTTGAGAATACAAAAAGGGGCTATTTTCTATTTTGTTACGTTAATTCTTGTCGTCTCGACAAATTTAAACGATCCTAAATTTACAGTTGAGGGGATAACCTTGTTATTTATTGCGAACAAATTTATCAAACTAATCCGGTAAATTCCATACTGAATAATATTTAAGCAAATGTAAAGTAACGATTACAAATTTGCATAACACATTTGAGCGTATTCCTGAATCGCATATTCACAAGCACAAATACTTGTTAAAAAGCATACTGCAAGTGCAAACTCAATTCACTGTACCCATTTAATTGTTCGTTTAAATTTATTTAATCTCTTTAAAAATATGAATAAATATGTTTGCATTATATCATTATAATTCTGTATGTTCTGAACACTGATGAAAACGTCTTAGATGATCGGAAATTAAACGTTATCAATTGTCCTCCTCAACTGTCTTAGACATTTACGATTTAAAATTGGCAAAGTATTAAACAATTAACCTTAATTTCAATTAATCAAACAACCCTCTTCTAACATGGTACAAATTCCTGACAACAAAATAACAATTGAAGACCATTACACAAAATTCAATTTCAAAACTTTCTGAAGTTTTTAATAAATTCAAAAAGCTCTGGTCGACTTTTATAGCTGTCCATTGTTTCATTATAGAATAAAAATCCCGTGAGACAGCTTCATTGTATTGAGCTTTTATTGTAAACTCTGCAAAGATTGGAAACCACTAAGTTAGTAAGGTTACACTTAAGTTCGAGTTTGCCGATTATTATCAAGACAATTTTAAATGGCGCTTTTCAGAAACCTCTCATTAGTTTTCAACCTACCGCCATGGGAATATTAACAATCGATCCTGTAGTCTAAATAAGAGACGACCGATATAGAAAAGAACAAAGGATCAAATTTAATATCATACAACTTTTCAAGTTTTAATAAAATACAGATGAGTTACAGAAAGTTTTTATTGATACCACAAAAATACTATTTCGACATACAATGTCTTCCTCAGGTGGTGAAGTAATCTAAACTTAAACTAATTACAAGTCGACTTAAATACTAAATTATAAGGGTGGGGTGAAAAGTTTAAATGTTTAGTAGAGGAGAATCGTTCAAATCTGTTTGGTCATTTAAAATTAATCCTAATTTATTTAATTTATTTCTTTCCATAGTTTCTAGTAAGTTCAATTTAATACCTTTAGCTTCAGTATTTAGTATCTTAAAGTTATCATTAAAGTTGCCTTAGAAGTTAAGTGATTAGCATAAGCAGACTGATCATTTTTGTTTTCAAAACATTTCTTGTGTTCTTTTATACGATCTTTAAAAGCTCTTCCAGTCTGTCCAATCTAATTTATAAATTCCATATTTATTTTCTTTTTTGGTGGTGTCTTTGTTGTTTTTAAAAAATTTGCCTAAAGAATTATCCGTTTTGAATGATACAAAGGAGTCTGTAAATTTTGCAATATGTTTGCCTAGAGTAAGGGAAATATTACCTTGATATGTTAGCGAGTTAAAAAGTGATTTATTTTTTACTGTAAACTAAGTTAATGGTTTTTTGTTAAGTTTTTTATTCAGTAAGTTTGTGACCATTGAAGTTGTGTAGCCGTTGTTGATTGCAATAATTTGTATTCTATTTAATTCAGTGTCGTAGTCTTCTTGTGACAGGTATATTTAACAGTCTATGGAGACTGATATGAAAGAAAGCCAGTTTATGCTGTAATGGGTGAAAATGTATTATGGTGTCAGTATGTGTTGTTTTATGGAAGATCGAGAATTTATGTTTATCATTTACTTTTTTAATGGTTAAATCAAGAAAATTTAAGGAATTATTGACTTTTTCCTCTATGGTAAAATTTACGTTCGGATGAAGGTTATTTAAATTATTAAATAGGTTATTTAGCGGTCTATTTGTTCCTGAAGAATACATTGTATGTCGAAATATTATTGTGGTATCAATAAAAACTTTCTGTAACTCATCTGTGTTTCATTAAATGTGATTATGGAGTTACAATATTTGAAGGCTTCATCAATTCAACTTTTCAAGTAATTAAATTAGTAATAGATAAATAAATTAAATAAGATAAATCAGTAAAAATATGAAGATAATAAATGAGATGAAAGTAGTTTCGGATTGTGCACTGGGGGTTAATCAATAACGCCCATATTTAAATGATTTATGATATGGATACTCATTCAATTAAAACAAAAAACAATTTACTGAAACGGATCCAACACTGTTGCTGCATTAACTTTTTAAAGTAATAAAACTCATCAAAGTAAATTGAAAAAAGAAAATTACCTCCTATACATTGAATAACTCTGACGTATCACGTAGTTGCGTCAGTATTTGTAATAAACTTCAAAGAAACATACGCCTTTGTGAATGCCGAATTAAATTTCTTTCTTTTGTAACTGCAGTTAGACATATAATATAAATTAAACACATATAAAAGTAGAAATGTCAAGTGACACTTATTCCTAAAGCCCTCAGGTGTATACAGTATACTAAAGCAAATATTCTTTGTTTGTACTGTTGAAAAGTATATATCTAAAATTTAATAATTAGTAAATCGGTAGGGACATTACTCATAAAGGGAAATAACTAACTTGACCCTTATATGACGTCGATCATTTACTTAGCAAACAAATGGTACAAGTATTGTATTACGGTAAATTAAAACGTATTATTAGAAAAGTATAAAAACATTTTCTCATTAACATGGTAATGAAATGCCTCTTCGCTTGAACATTTCATTTCTAGGAAATTGTACAGGATTACTAGTTGTGCTGTCGTATCCTGGAATACCTTTTACATCGCATTATTAACACTAGAATAATTACAAAACTGATTTTCCTCAATAGAGTTCTAAGAAGACCCATTTTAGTTTTTTGCTTTTATAATTTCTGTAATAATTTTCTTATAAATACATGAAACAAACGATTTACAACAAACATATGAAATCAATGAGCAGCAAACAAAATAAAAAGATAAAATATCATATATCCTGTACCTGTACCTATTACAAATATACTTGTGTACCCGGCTTCGCTCGGAATCAAGTTCAAGAGAAAGTCTTTCTGAGAAATCTCTAACAAAGTTTGAATAAGAAGAAAATCTCTAGATAAGTTTTATAAATAAAAATTTCTCTTACATTTGAACGTGGCGCAAAAGCAGTAAACCTGACAAGGTTGTCTTTAATAGTATTGATCTTTATGCTGTGGTATTGATCTTTGATTGCCTTCTGTTCGTTTCACCTGTCACTATTGATGAGATGATGAGGAAATTATGAGGCGATGATAATGATTGTGAGGGGATGATAAGGGGGTGATGAGAAGATCATGAGGATAGTGAGGGAATGATAAGGCAAGGATGATAATGATGAGAGAATAATGAGAATGATGGAGATAATGAGAAGATGAAGAAAATTATGAAGAGGTAATGAGGATTATTAGAAAATCTTGAGGCAATGATGATGAAAATGATAAGTGGACGATGAGGATGATGAAGGTTATGAGGAGATGATGAGGATTATGAGGGAATATTGAGACGATGATTATGATGATGATATTGATGATGAGGGGATGATTAGGATATTGAGAAGATAGTGAAGATTATGAGGAGACGATAAAGAAGAAAACGGAAGGATAAGGTGGTGGTGATATGATGGTGATGAGGATGACGAGAGGATGATGATGGTTATGATATGATGAGAATTATGAGGGATTGTTGAGGTACTGATGACGATGATGTTGATGATGAGGGGATGAAGAGGATGATGAGAAGATGATGCTTATTATGAGGAGATGATGAAGATTATGAGGATATGTTGAGGCAGTGATGATGATGATGAGGATAACGCGAAGATGATGAGGATAATGAGATGATGATGGTTATGGGGAGATAATGAGGATTATGAGGGAATATTGAGGTAGTGACGATTATGATGATGAACGGATAATGATGATGATGAGATAATGATGATCATTATGAGGAGATGATGAGAATTATAAGGAAATATTGAGGCAACGATTATGATAACGATGAAGGATGATAAGGATGACGAGAGGATGATTACGGTTATGAGGGTATGATGAGGATTATGAGGGAATATAGAGGGAATGATGATGATGATGATGATGATGATTAGAGGATGATTAATAGATGATGAAGATTATGAGGATTATGTAGGAATGTTAAGGAAATGATGATGAAGATGATGAGGAAATAAGGAGGAGATAAAGAGGAAGGTGAGGGAATGGCGAGGCTGATGAAGGGATGATGAAAAAAATACGCATGAGTAAAATTTAATCAAAGAATCCCCCCGAATTCCTACCTATATCAGATACCCCTATTACTGCCTGGCTCTATACGTCGGTAGTGATATTGACAGAATTTTCTTTGAAATTAATTTCATTTGTTATTCAGCTGCCTGTAACTTGATTCGAACTTTCACGAAACAAAAACACACTGAGGACATCATTGCGTATTTATTTCCTAGTTTGTGCTTAGCTACTAATTTAGAGGAAAATTAATCAACGACGGACAAATAATCTGAATAGCAGATGTGTTTCCATCTATAATTTTACTAATTACGCAAAATTCATAAATTTTAACACTTACTTTTATTGTTAACAAGTTTTAATTATTTTCTACTTTCAAACGGTATATTACAAAAGTTTATGGGCGAATAGTCTTTCTTTTATTCTTGAAAGTAAATGGTGCAGAAAGGCACAAGTACAATATGCACAGGTAATTAAAGTAGAAAGTTTATGCTTAATTAACTGGTTTAAAACGAGGGGTAGATGAGAAAGGGAAACAAGCAAACTTCCATAACCGTGCACTTCAACCATACCTTGTACCTATAATCAACCAAGTATAAAGATATATTTAACCATCCCCCTAAACGTATTAATATCTAAATTAACTACAGATGTGTAAATCCAAAACACGAACCTTATTAAATTAACAATGGCGTATTAATTTCCTATTAAATAATTTCCACTATTACTATAGATATTATGGACCTACTGTAAAATAAAAGAATGAGCGTTTATAAAAAATTGCCTTTTAAGCTTCTACACAGTTTCCTGTGAAATTTTATTAATTTATAAATAATATTTTATCTTTGCCTTTAACATGTCGTATCCAGCACATTTACAAAGAATAATCATGCTTAAATTATGTATAGAAGGTATTTATTTAAACTTGAATACACTTAAAACAATGTAACCTACAATTATCGGTCGTAGCTTATTTTAAATTTTATAATATATATTATAAATGTGTTGAATCTACTAAGCTTTAATTTCTTGTAACTCCATAATAATGAAAAAACACACACGTAATGTTTAAGTTGCAAAACTTTATTGTAATAAAGGCAAAATTCTAAAACCGTGACTAATTCGTTGATTATTACGGGATTGACCAGAATTTACCAGATTGCTCACAACAATGGATACAGTCAATCATTTGTAAAAAATCTTTTAAACAATAAATTAAATAAACAAACATTAAATTCCATTTACCCAATTCTTAAAAATAATAAAAACACAAATTACAATAGTATATCGTATATAGGAAAATTTTCAACCAAATTAAGTAAGCATATTAAAAATTTCACTAACATTTCTATTTCGTATAAAACTAATAATTCACTTGGAAAATTCATAAAAAATAATAAAGATGCAACTAAAAGAGAACTAAAATCTGGCGTTTATTTACTTCAATGTGGTGATTGTGACAAGGTATATATTGGTCAGACACGCAGAACATTTCAGGAAAGAATAAAAGAACACAAAAAAGGTTATGAAAACCGAAGCACAAATTCAACATATGCTGAACACTTAATAACTAACAACCATAATTTTAACGACGATTATAAAATCTTACATGTTGAACACAAAGGTCGGAAATTAAATCTTTTAAAAACCATAGAAATAAATAAATTAAACAGTACAGGCACTATATTAAATGATCAATTAGAATTAAATAAATCACCGTTATTAAACATTGATTTTTAGTATCTTCCCTTAAACTTATACCCCTACTCTTATCTATTTTATTTTAGTATATATGTCTGTATGTATCCTTCCACCTGAAGAACCCGCTGTGTCGGTGAAATAATTATATGATTTTTACAATAAAGTTTTAAAACATTTAAACATTATGTGTGTGTTTTTTCATTATAAATGTGTTCTATGTGCTGTTGCTGTTGCTTTTTGGATTGCTTTGTACTACGTAAACACAGTAAATAATAAATAAATTTAAAGAAGACAATGACACAATTTTTGTTTGTTCACTTTAGAGGAAATTTCATCATAACAAAATTGACTTAATAATATAATATACAAAACATTGTTTTATTTTCACTTTGAAGTAACAAAGTCGGAGAACGATATGAAAAATGTCGATGTAACTTCAAAGCATTTTGTTGGTAGACATTCAAAAGCAGTGAACTGAAGAGAGCGATTTCATAACAAAAAAGGGCGTAATAACGCTTGAAGATAGGATTAAATATTCCATTTTCATATTCCATCGACCAACATTTTCATAAGCTACAAAGAAATTGATCAAATATATGCAGGAACACACAATAAATTCATTGTACGTTCCCATATTAGCAGTTAAAATCATCTCAATGCTCGTTAAGCAGATTTTGCGGAATAAAAAAATGTATTTCCGTTATTTTTTGACTGAATATAATATATGTCCTTTAAATTCTCCTAAGAAATGCATAAACTGATGTTTTCCTCTAAGCAATTCAATTTAGTTGTTGATATCAAGTTAATTAGAGAAATATAATTTCGTTACAGTTAGAAATATTATTAAAAAGTGGAAGAGTAATTAACAGGAAACTCTCGTAGTTCAATGCATTTTCAATTGTACAAAATCAACATCGAAACCAGAAGAGTTTGATTAAATGTTATTTACAAACAGGAAGGTTATTACCTCTCAATACAATCTCTTTTACGAAGAGGATATAGTACACCGCAAGATTTCTAATTAAAATCTCAATTTTCCAGAGTGTTTCATCAAAGAGTAGCTTCTGGAATTTTTGATTTAGTCTGTTAATGTTAATGAAGTTTTCCTTTAAATGGGATAGTTTTCTAATAGTTACAGATCCTTGGGATGAACATTAACAGGCGGGCTGAACAGTTCGTAGGCTAGCATAGAAAAAATTATTTTTTGTTGACAGAATTTGATCTTATTATTTATTTTTCGATACCATTTTTATAATACGATTTGTCTTTAGCCTCAAAATGGGCCTCAGCTTTGGCGATTACCTCTTCATCGGCGCGAAATTTCTGTCTAGCGAGCATCCTCTTGAGGTCTGAGAACAGAAAAAAGTTGCTGGGGGCCAGATCTGGAGAGTACGGTGGATGCGGAAGCAATTCGAAGCCCAATTCATAGAATTTTGCCATCAATTTCATTGCTTTTCGATACGGTGCATTGTCTTGTTGTCTTGATGTAGCAGCACTTTTTTTTCTTCAAATGAGGCCGCTTTTCGGCGATTTGGTCTTTTAAATGCTCCAATAACGCTACGTAGTGGTCGCTGTTGGTCGCTAGGGTTTTCCCCTTTTTAAGATAGCAATGAATATTGTAACGTTCGGGGGTTCAACAATCAAAACTCGAAGACTTTTAAACAGGAACAACAATTTATTTATCCTAATATTAATTAACTTAACTTTACTACCACCAATTACACTATTTATTTAGGTACAGTTACTGTCTCACTTTTCTATTTATATCTACACTCTTCACGACCATCAATTTATATCTGAACTCTGAACTGGACTGAACTTCTGAACTCTGAACTAAACTGAACTGAACTGCACATCATTTTATATCTGAACTCTTCACGACCGTCAATTTATATATACACTCTCCACGACCATCAATTTATATCTACACTCTTCTCGACAATCAATTTATATCTACACTCCTCACGACCATCATTTTATATCTGAACTGAATTAAACTCGGCGATCGTCTTTACGCTTATATACTGTTCCGTTAAATTTCTGGAACACTCCCGAGAAACATAGAAAAGTCGGGACCATTTTATTTTTCTCCGAAATACCGAACAAGTTTCCGCGAAACACAAATACACTAACATGTCCTTAAATATTACGCACACACTTGCAGTTACGATATACACGTCGCGGCACACACGCACTCGTTACAATATTATACCATGAGCATGAGTATCCCAGAATACTGATGCCATAACCTTGCCAGCCGACTTTTGCGTCTTTCCACGCTTTGGAGTCGGTTCATTACGTGCATATCACTCTACTGACTGTCGATTGGACTCCGGTGCGAAATGATGGAGCCATGTTTCATCCATCGTCACATATCGACCCAAAAATTCGGATTGATTGCGATTGAACAGCTCCCAGCTCCAAACACTACTTAGAATCATTGATCCGTTGTTGTTTTTGGTCGATTATGAGCTCGCGCTCGCGCGGCACCCACTTTGTACAGAGCTTTCGCATATCCAAATATTCATTCACATTCACGATATGACCGACGTTCCTTTGATATCTTTAGGGTCGGGTCTCAGCTATCTCAATCAACTTCACTTTACGGTTATCAAAAATTATTTTGTGGACTTTTTTTATGTTTTCGTCGGTAACAGCCACTTTGGGGCGTCCACTGCGTGCATAGTCCTCGATGCTCATTTCGCCTCGTTTAAATTTAGCAAACCACTTTTCTACGGTTGATTTTCCTGGTGCAAAGTCCGAATAACGTTTATCAAGCCAAGCCTTGGTTTCAACAGTATTTATTTTCGCCAAAAAGCAATGCTTTATTAACACACGAAATTCTTTTTTTATCCATTTTTTCAAAGTAACAAAAGTTCTTTCACTAAAAATACTATAACTCAGATAGATACTAATAGGGCAACAGCTGTCAAATTTATACACGCGTCTTTTGAAGGTTAGGGCTAACTAAAAATCATATGGATTTGATACTAGTAGCGCCATCTATCGGTCAGCCTACAAACTTTTCAGCCCGTCTGTTACTTTTCAAATTCACTTTTGCTAATAATTGAATCTAATAAGAACAAATAATAAAACTTTGTAAAAAGTAGGAATGCGTCTCAAAACGCTGTATACATAACGGCCTTTAACAAAGACACATGCAAACCACAGATTCCCTACAAAAAATCTTTTATAAATTATAATCTGCTACTAAAATTGCAAATACAGAAGTAAAATCTATTGAACTGTTTTAATCAGATTTGGGATAAATGTTTTCGAGATTTATGTATGTGTTTCCACATTCAGGATTCGATCTAATGTACTACTCTTGTTCTGGCAGGGTAAACAATACAGCCGTGTGTATTCATGGCATAGATTATTTAAAGTTCAATTCAATGGAGTAGTGCTGCTACGAAGAATAGCACTTTGAGAAATTTTAAAAAAACACACAACAGAATGTGAAAATAAAGCCCGACGGGATTGCGAAATTGGACATGAAAAACACCATCAAGTTTGTTAATTATGTTCACATTTATATTAACAGCAGAGATGTGATTATAACTATACTGCGCCTTGCGTTTATAAAGTGATACCATTTGGGTAGGCAATTCATTTTGCGAATTAAGGGATAGAAACGCGAGAATTATTAAAAAAGTTTCTATGTGTCTCATTCCTACCAGCTACTCGTGCTGGTAGGCAGGTAGTCCCTCAGACCTACACTGTAGTGCAAAGCCGAAGGATAGGGCGTAAGGCCCTCGTCAGCTTCCTTTCTGGAATCGTGGGAATGGGTGGGTGGTGTGGTTAGGGAGAAAAAGATGAGACGAACAAAATGAAGACAGAAGAGAAGTGAAAGATTGTCTGTGGAATATTACTGCCCCAGCATTTGCCTAAGTGATCCAAGAATACCAGAGAAATCTTGGACCAATGTAGCCAGATTCGGGTTCGAACCAGTGACCTCCCGAATGCTAAGCAATGATCTGGTGCACTAGACCACGCCGCTCGGTGAATTATTAAGAGCGCTCGTTACTTCACTCAGAAAGTTTGAGGCAGTTGAAGTGTTGAGTGTAGTTATTTTAAATAAATGTTGTGCGACACTATTTTTTTTGTACATTTTTATGAATTATTTTTTGTTAAAGTAATATAAAACTAGTTTAAGTATTAGAACAATATGATTACATATTGTTGGGCATACGGTTGCCGTGAAAAAAGTTCTAAAGGTTCTTCCATTTCATTTCATGTGTCAGTACAATTTAAACATAAGACACACTGATACACTTTTCAATTACCTATTAATTTAGTTTTTAACCGTTATTATTATCGCTTATATATAGTTTTAATGTATTTTGAAATATTTACATAACTCTAGACAGCACGCAAGTTGAATGTAGATATTTTAATTAATTAATAATATACTTTTATATGTTAGATATATCCAAAAATTTCTACTAAAGGTTTAAGTTTATTTTTGTTGCTTATTATATTTTGTGTATTATTAGTCATAATTTAAATTTACTTATATACATAATTCATAAACATAAGTTTTAGGTTCTCACATATATATCTGGACTTAATTTTTGTACAATCTTATCGCTTAAAACGTTTTTCTTGGCTATCCCTCACCCTAAATTCATATATCTACTATCGCCTGCTTATTATACTTAACCACCTACCCATGTCAAGTGACATCTCTCGGAAATCTTACTCTAACTTACATCTTCTCATATTTCTTTTCATCTCATGATTAACATACTATTTTTCTAACTTTCCCAACAGAGTACACATAATGAATGACTTCACATACCTTAGATTTTTTACTAACAAAAACTTACGAAACATTTTTTATCAAATTCAATATTACCAACTATTATTTAAACCATAAAATCAGACTTTGTAAAATACATGTAAATAGTAGTAGTAGTAGTACAGTTAATATACATCATTTTAATCGCAGTCATCACATCTTTTTTATCAACTTCATACACTAATCATCCACACAACGAGAAATGTACTTGCGTTACTAATTAACTTTATTTTCACTTATAGCACATTTATTATTGTAAACAATAGTATTATTCTTTTTTTTAAGACGTTTAATTATGTTTTCAATATATTTGGTTTGTATGTTAAATGCAATTGTAAATTGTTTTCAATCCTTAAAAACGTAAGTTTCCGTTTAGCGCATGGGAAACTTAAATACGTGTCCCTGAATGTGCTTTGTTGGTTGCATACCCAAATTACATCATTTTCTAGACAGAGAACATTGCTTACGCTCGGTCTATATTATAATCACATCTCTGATTAACAGTTACAAACTCTATTTGCTTATGTAAACGTGTATGAGTTTATCGAGTTAGAGTAGAAGATAAACAAATAAAAGTGAATACCTTTTGTGATAAGAATTTTATTAGGTCTTTGCTCACGCTCTCCGAAAATGATACACGATCTGAACTTGTTTGTTTACATAAAAAAGGGAGTAAAGCAGTAAATAAGGGCACAATGTACATACTAAGAAGAGGGCCTTTTTACTTAGAAAATTATTAGCAACTTAAAAAACAGGGCGCAAGGGCTGCTAAAGTGTTTTATCGTCTTTCGTTATTTCGCCGGCGGAATAAAATGGAAAGAAACTACGGTAAAAGTTCGTAAAAGGCTGACAATATCGATTCTATTTACCCGACACGTTTAAATAAGATGTTTAAATGTCTTCCACATTTTAGATTCTATTTATATTAAGTAACGTTCCCGTTCCAGAATTCTTATTTTACACGTAAACCGGTCACACCTGTAAGTTCTATTACATCCCAAAATCTATGAATTTGAAGCTGTAAAAGCTAAGTAATAATCAATTAAAGTTGATCTCTTCAGACTTGCTTCTTAATAGAAAAACTAAAACAACTTTTTTGTGTTTCATTCCCACCAGCTACTTGTGCTGGTAAGCGAGCAGTCCCTCGACCTACACTGTAGTGCAAAGCCGGAGGGTAGGGCGTAAGGCCCTCTTCAGCCTCCTTGCAGGAATCGTGGGAATGGGTGGGTAATATGATTAGGGAGAGAGAGCTGAGATGGACGAAATGAAGACAGAAGAGAAGTGAAAGATTATCTGTGGAATATTACTGCTCCGGCATTTGCCTAAATGATCCAAAGAAACCACAGAAAACTTCGACCAGAGCAACCCGGGTTCGAACCGGTGACCTCTCGAATGCTAAGCAATGATCTAGAGTACGAGACCACGCCGCCATGTTCCTTAATATAAACAATACCAGGCGTGGGTCGTGATTTTGAACTTTTAGCTCTCATCAGCACGCCATACATTGGTATGTAGTTTCAGCAAATCACCGACCTTTTGAACATAGTTAATAATTTACATCCAAAAATTATTTCACACTAGCAGAAGTAGTAGACAAATCTATAATTCTTTTAGACTTAACTATCCAAAATTTGAATAATAAACGCTCCTTCGCTATTTTTCATAAAGTATCACAGACAGATACCATTATAAATGCTAGCTCCTACCATCCGACAAGTCATGAATTTGCTTTTTCCACTCTAGTATTTTTAGACTATAATCAGTACCGAAGTCAGTAGATAATTATAACAAAGAACTAAATAGGATTTACGTTATTGCAGTCAATAATGGTTATAAACCCTCTTCAATTACGTCAATCTTAAACAAAAACTAAAAAACAAATCTTACCCACTTAACAGAAGAAAACCCTTGAAATTTTGTTCTATTTCATTTCTAGGCAATATTTCATTAACAATAGGTATATTTATTTCTCAATTTACAGATACATTTGTGTCGTTTAAAACTGATAATAGGTTAAGAAGTTTTATCAAAAATAACAAAGACCTTGCTGAGAAAGATGCAATAAAGATGCATGTAATAAAGTTTATATAGGTCAGACAGGGAGATGTTTTAGTAAGAGGCTTAAAGAACACAAAAAATTTATGTAAATAAGAACTCTAATTCTACGTAGCGGAACATTTGTTAGTTAATAAACATAATTTTAATGATAGTTTCAAAATTTTACACTTATAAAAGAAAGGAATAAAATTAAATTTACTAGAGTCAATGGAAATAAACAAATTTAATAAACTAGGACTTATTCTAAATGATCAAACAGACGTTGTAAATACCCCACTATTAAATATTTAGTTTTCAACCCCCTTCTCTTTTTAGCTATTAAGTTTAGTATACATATAAGTTAAAATGTTTTAGTTTTAGTTTATATTACTTCTACACCTGAAGAAGGCACAGTGTGCCGAAATATATATTGTGTTCAATAAAAGTTTTTGTAACCGTACGTGTTTGTTTTACTTATTATGGAGTTACAATCATTAAACTCTTCATCTATTCAATTCTTAAACGGGAATTGCTTGTATGTTACAATAAACTGGTTAACAAAAATCTAGCAATTGAGAGTATATCGCTGTCTATATGAAATACCACTATTAAAAGCAAATTTGTACAGTTTGTGGATATCAATGACTACATTTTGTTTATGAAACGTGCAGTTTTATCTCTTTTGTTAAATCAATTCTCTTCGATTTAGAATAGTAAATCTAGTTATCAAAGAACTGATGATACTTATATTCACACCAAGAACGTGTCGAGTCTCCTTTTCATGAATCATTCGCTTTGATAGGTCGAAAGCATTCTTGACACTATAAGCTGTTGGAGCGGGGTCTCATACTTGAATACATCATTCCAAATACCTAACAAATATTGAATCGCATTCAACCTTGCCATTTCGATTGATCTTTACGATTTGTGTCACTTATTTCCATTGCTTATGTGCCATCTATTCAAAACATGCTACAGAAAAAGATGCTAACTTAACCCAGTATCCATTGACCGTTTTCATTTCCCATCCTTAAGAAAAATATTTTATCACATTCATATTTGTGACTACATTATCTCTAAAGCATCGATAGATAACAAATTTAAAAATATCGCTGATCTAGACTACTTAAAAAGTGGTTCACGATATCTGAAAGCTGAAACATCGTTTTAAAAAGACGCTGAATATAAGAAGAAGAAAAAGTGTGGCCTTTTTATTTACATTTTATGGTCCTAAAAGGCGTACACTGCAAGTAGATAACCTAGAATCTCTGCGCGTACACCGCTGTAAAATTAACCTGGGTAACATCGTAATATTTTTATAGCTCATATACTATGGTTAACGCTGCATTCGCGTCTTGGGAAGAAAATCTTTTAAAGGCAACTTTCAAAAGCCTTTAGGTACAATCTTCAGATTAGAAGCTACGCTGCACTACCCAAATTAATTTAACAACAATTTTCTACTCATTTAATCCCAACATCGTTATATAAGGATTCAGGAATGAATCGCAATTCCACCGCTATTTCCACGTAATTTACACAGAGGGTGAAAAAGTTAATAAGTGTATACTTAAATATATGTAGAAACGTCCCTATTTTTTAAATTATTCTTGTACACTTATTTGTTGATATCTGATGGATCAGGGATGAGAAAAACGTTCCAAGATCGTAAAGTAGGGTTCATGGATTAAAAAAGGCAAAAAAGCAATTTATATAATTAACCCTAGTTGTGGGTACAAGGGATCAAGCTTAAATATGCCACTAAATCCTGTTTGTTTTCTTGTTGACAAAAACAACCCGACTAGAACAATTTGTCTGAATATGACCACGACTCGCATGCCCAAATACTGAGGAATAGTCACGAACTGATAATGTTTTCCTGATTTGGAAAAAGTAAGATAGTCCTAATAAATACCAAGCGTTTTCAAAAACTTTATTTAAATAAAAATAATTGTAATGCGTTTATATAAATGGCATTTTTATTTATTACATTATAAAAAGCTGAAGAGAATTTCTATTTTATTTGGGATCGTAAAATTCAAAAATGACAAGAAAAAATAAAGATCCGGCAAAGTATTCTTATTTCGAATTCTAAAATTTATAGACTGATAATTTATGAAGGCTCACCCCAAACGGCAATACTCTATTGCAGACTGTTTAGATATTTAAAATAATGATGATATTTTTTGTATATGGAAAGATAGCTCCAGACAACTTAATATGTTCCTAAATTTTTTAAATTCTCTAGACAAAAATATTCAATGTACCATGGAAATAGAAATAGAAGATAAACTAAACTTTTTAGACCTAACTTTAATTAAAAAAGACAAATAAATTATTTACGAAATCTATAGAAAACCCATTACCACTGATACAGTCATTCCGTTTGATTCAAATCAACCGTTCAACGTAAAGATGACATCTTTCAACAGTCTAATTCATAGACTAATTATGGTCCCGCTTTCTAAAGAAAGTTTTATAAAGAATTGGCAATAATAAAACAGATTGCTTCTAATAATGGCTTTAATCCGAATATTGTAAACAAAATTTTAAAAAATAAAAAAACGCAAATTAATTACGGAACATCTTTAGAAAACCTGTATTTAGCCCGTTATAAATTCTTCAAAAATCAATTACAGTTTTATTAATTACGTAAAATAGATTGGCCTCAAAATGAATATTGTTCCATTTTTAGTGAATAAAATCAACCTAAGAACTCTTTTAGTTAATATTAAAACAAAATCAAATTTTCTGGAAAGAAGCGGGGCTTACAGAATTTTGTGTAAAGATTGTCCTGTTTCTTACTTAGGTCAATCAGGTAGGGCTATTAAATATAGAATAAATGAACACGTACTTTCAATAAGGAACAACAAAAATACAAGAGGGATAGCTCAACATTGTTTAGAAAATAATCACGTATTAGACATTAACTCAATAAAATTTTTACATAATGAACAAAAAAGTTTTAAATTAAATTTGTTAGAAGCCTTACAGATTAAGAAAGCAATTAAAAATAAAGACAACATAGCTAACAATCAAGTAGAAATGGTCACAGTAAATTCACCGTTATTATTGTCGGATTTTGCCAGTACCTAACCACCCCTTAATAATACCCAAGTTTATAATACCAATAATACTATATAAAAATAATTGTAAACAGTTTTAATTTTAATAGTAGAATTTCTCTGTTGACAATGACCTGAAAAGGTGGAAACAAATTTGTCGAGTTTTTTAATAAATATTTAGTGCAACAAAACCCAGTATTTTTCTTCTACTTATCTTGTTTTATAAGTTTAGATGTTATGAACATTTTTCTAAACCTCTGTAAAACGGAAAATGATAAAAATCTTCTAAGTCAAAAAATACATAAAACATCCTGTCACCCGAACCAACATAAACTAGCGGCATTTCGTGGTATGATTAACGGACTATTAAGTTTACCTCTTTCAGACACAAATTACAAAATAGAATTAAATACAATAAAACAAATAGCAATTAATAACGGTTACACGTCAAAACTTATGGACGATTTAATTAATTCCAAAAGAAAAACAATATGTTACGGATTAGTATACACAAATAATTCTAAAAAATCTAATACTAACTACAAAACAATATCATATATTGGAAACATTCAAACAACTTCAAAACAGCTTTTAAAACGGAAAATAAATTATCACAATTTTTAATTAACAATAAGGAAAAAACAGAAAAAAGGAATAAAAGTGGGGTCTACAAATTGGAATGTAATACTTGCAAGACTATATATATATATAGGACAGACAGGGAGGACTTTTAAAGAGAGAGTTAACGAACATATCAAAAATTACGCAGGAAAATCAACATTTATGAATCATATTAAAAATGAAAACCATGAATATAATATAGAAGATAATTTTAATATTTTACATTATTTAGAAAAAAGTAAAAAACTAGACATTTTAGAATCGTAAGAAATTAAAAAACACAATAAATAAAACAGTGAAATTATTTTGAACGAAATAGAAAATGTATACCAATCAATAATATTAAATAAACTTGTAAACATCACCCCTACCACACCACTTTTAGACTAAGTTACCTATTGTACATATATATATATAAACATCTTAAAGTTTATTCAGTAATACGTCTTCTGAAGATTCCCTTGTAGGGTGAAACAATTGTAAAGACAATTAAAATAATTAAGTGGAAATTACAAAATTTGAATTTTGTTCATTTTATTTATCAAATATCTCGCTAAAATAGAACATTGCGATTTGGAGTAAGTCTTCATAACATATCAATCTATAATTCTTAGGAATAATAATAAGAATGCTTGTCCGGATCTTAAAATACGGCAACACAAGATGGGTAACGGTTTTTTGATCCCTCATGGACAATATAGGAGCGGCGCTAAGCATCATGTAAAGGTTATAAATTTTCGCAATGTTTCACATTCCAGCTTTAGTACGAGATATGTACACTAATAAATTAAGTGTATATGTTTATATTTCCTTAGTAACATTTGGAAAATGGGTAGAAAGTAGAAATAAGTGATTTATTTGTTGGTGCGTGTTCACGTTTTTATCAACACGCACATGTTATAAGGACTATAGAACAAAATGAGAAGTAATAAATTACGTGAAACAGTCTACAGACAGCTGCTCGTTTTAACAGTTCACTTCAGCTTATTATTAACTTTACACCCTACACTTTATTATTACATTGGTACTACAGTAGTCAAATTCTTAAATGATTTAATCCCTTTTCCTTTACATCAAAATAAATTCACCAATAAAAAATACTTAAATATCTTTATAAGGATCAGTTATTAAAAGCCGTCGGGGTTTTGAATATTGTTTCGTGGCAACCGGATAATTGACGTGATGTTTCGTAAACGTTCCAGTATTCATTATCAGAGGTAAAAAACTCCGAGTAACGCCCTGGAATGTTTAGCAAAGCATTTATATTAAACAGAAGCTATTATACTTAACCTTTATAAGGAATTCTACTGTTGGGTGTAACTTTATATTAACTATTAAAAACCACTTATAAAAAGTGTATTCGCATTCTTTCATTTGCAATTAATTATAAGAGGAACTTTCTGGACAAACTCGCAAAATACAAAACAATAAAATTACCATAAATATAAATATGTAATTAACTGAAATACTCCAAGGGCTAATACCCCTTTCGGCATTGAATTTATATTTATCATACAACCTGTAAAGGTCTTTCTGTCAGGGTTCACCTGATGAGACCGAACAAGTCGAAACCGGTTGTGGGATTTGACTTTCGGTTCGCAGTACCTACTGTGTAGGACGCATTCCAAATGTGGAATCTGTGATCCTTAACATTTAGACGAAAAAGAATTTTAATACCTTCTTTTTTGGAAATGTTATCTTCGTCTAAGAATCTTTCGGAATTAACAGTGTAATTCAATGCCGGTAGGGGTATTAGCCCTCGGAGTAGTTGTTTCTGTTAATTCCATATTTATATTTATCATATAGCCTGTAAAGGTCATTCTGCCAGCGTCCACCTGATGAGACCAAATAAGTCGAAACCGGTTGTGGGATTTGACTTTCGGTTCGCAGTACCTACTGTGTAGGACGCATTCCAAATGTGGAATCTGTGATCCTTAACATTTAGACGAAAAAGAATTTTAATACCTTCTTTTTTGGAAATGTTATCTTCGTCTAAGAATCTTTCGGAATTAACAGTGTAATTCAATGCCGGTAGGGGTATTAGCCCTCGGAGTAGTTGTTTCTGTTAATTCCATATTTATATTTATCATATAACCTGTAAAGGTCATTCTGCCAGCGTCCACCTAATGAGAGCAAATAAGTCGAAACCGGTTGTGGGATTTGACTTTCGGTTCGCAGTGCCTACTGTGTAAGACGCATTCCGAATGTGAGATCTGTGATCTGTAATACCTTCTTTATTGGATGATAAAATTACCTTTATAAGAAATTCTGCAGCTCGGTGCAACATTGTTTTCATTTCTGAAACATACGGTAAGTACGTAAACAAGTAATTTTGTATTCATGTTGCATATAGTGTAGAGAAAATGATGAAGGGGGATAGTTTTAATAGGGGAGAGAGAGGGCTTTGTTTGTGGATTCCGCCTCCAGTATGAGATTAAAAGGAACCATTTCCTACATTGTTGTTAGAGTAAACGTTACAAGAGCTTAGTCGAAGGAAAATCACGGTACTTCGTACTAAATCTTTCCCGTGATTGTGGTCTACAAAGGAAAAGCCACTAATATATATTTAACAGACCTCGCAACATAAACAGAGCTTCACAAAAATATTTTTCAATTGTGAAATGCAAAACATAAAAAAACAATTTTCCGCACATTTTATCGCGTGTCCAAAATTCTGGATGGTTTTAATTAGCTCATTAGCTAGTTAAAGCGTGACAATTCCTGTAGGAATTTAATTAAAAAACTGTCCCAAAAGCTTCTCCGGTAAAAAGCTCTTTCTAATCGTTCGCAACCTGTTTGAACACAATTGTTTACTTTCGTTTCGTTTGGAGTTTATTAGGAACGATATGGTGCCGCTAAAAGCAATCCAATAGTTCAATTAAAACATCACACGCAGGAAGATTAATGAAGGAAGACATACAAACTTCTTCCACAGACCAAATTCTATCCATTTTAGACCTTAATACGCCCTAAAGGATCATCAGAACCTTCTATCTATCTACACTGTATAATAAAGAGGTAAAATTTCCTTGTTTATATTATTTTTTATTATATATTATTGATTACTAATAAAACATTTTATTTGTTTATTGTTGTTACCGTTACATATATTTCGCCAAAGTTTGATTTCATCATATTAGGAGTGCTTCTTATGTAAAACTGAAATCCTTGAATTACTGCATTAAAAGAAAGGATGATAAAGTTTACTTTGATAAAAATAAGTTTTCAATTCGAAATCTCAATATTTGTAAATCAAGGCATCTTTAGGTATGTGTTCTAGGAATATTTTTGTTGATTGTTTTTTTTTAACTTTATAACGCCATTACTTCTTTTAAACGCGACTCACCCAACAACTTCTATGGGTACGCTGATGTTGATCAATTTCTAATTAGTAATTACTAGACATAATTACCGCCGCATCGGAAATTAAAATGGAAACTATGCTATGAACTTTCCTTACAATATTCTTAAAAGAACAAAGAACAAAGTAGCATGTTTTGAACATTATAATAAGAAGAGTTGGTAGTTGCAAACAATAAACGAAATCAAATTTAAAAGTTTAAATCCTTTTCAATCTGTGCTCTAAAGTCTGTATTCTATTTTCAAAAACTAATTATCTACTATAGAAACTTCCTGAATAAGATTTGCCGACCAAGCAGTACTAAAAATGAGATTATTATATATGCTGATTAACTTTAAAGAATAGAGAAAAAATTGAACAGAAACGTAAAACACACTTTGTTACTAAAAGGATTTATTCATAAGGAAAACCTCTTATTATCTTAGGTACTTACTAATAACGATTCATTATGTAACGCTCACTACTGATGTTAGCTTCCCTTTACTAAACAAGAAATGCATTAACGTTTCTCGTACAACAAATACTCCAAGAGCAAAACACTAAATTCCACTTAAATGAACCAAGATTATACGCCCTTCATTCCGTAATGTTTCGCTTTTTTAATATCTACTTACTGTTGAAGATCTTCAATACAAATCAGGACAGAAAATTGGCTTCCACCTGACAAAAGGAACAAGAAAAATGACGGAGAAAAAATATTTAACAGTTAAGTAGACCTTTTTCTAAAAGGACGCAATGTAATGGGACAAAAGGGGCAAAATTAATGATCAATACATTCAAAAGAGACAACCTATCAGATAGAGGATATACTATAACACATGATCACCCCCTGCAGAGGTCATAGACAATAAATTAGTAAAGCACATCCTCCTATCAGTCTCATCTATCTCCCTTGTTTTTTCCTTTTGAAACAGAATCATTACAACAGTTTTTATACTCGCCTTACGAAATTGTATTGAATTATAATATCCATACTGTTTTATTAATTATTGAAAGATTGCATTAATGTCATCGATATAGGTACATTTCATCTGTCTCTCCTTAACCATCCATTCATTCATTTCCAGAATACTTAAAATGATACTTCCGCCCTAGTCTCCGGCTTTGCACTACAGTGCAGATTAGAGGTAGGTACTTGATATTTTTACTACTAATAAGACATTTATTACTGTTTGTTGTGTTTTGTTTTAGATAGAACAAACTGGATAGCTCAAACCCCAACGCCAAAACACGAAACAAAATGTCTAAAACACTTTTCGGTAACAAAGTTACCTTCTTCAGCGACTGAAGAGAACTTTCTATGCTTTTTCCAGTTCTCTTCAGTCCCTGAAGAAGGTAACTTTATTATCGAAAAGTGCTTCGGACATTTTGTGTCGTGTTTTGACGTTGAGGTTTGAGCTATCCAGTTTGTTCTACAATTCCGCCAAAGTTTCCAGCATTTTTTGATTTGTTTTAGATATATTATTAATTGATTACCGCTAAAATGGAATTAATTTTCTTTTAACCGGACTTAATATTTGTTGTAATGGTTGGTTAGTTATTTGAATAGAATTTCAATTGTCAGAAACACTCGTCAAAAGGAAACTACAAATAGATTTGGTTAGGAAAACATAATAGAACCGTTCATAACAAATAGGCAATGTTCTTGCTGTTAATTATTCCGTAACGATAAGTTCAAATGTAAATTTCTCCCATTCACCCTGGTTGTTATTTATAGCACAGGATTTAATATCTCTATACAGTTGTAACCGCTTACAGGAAATACATGCAACTGATACAGTTTCCAATCTTGCAGCATATGCAAGACTTGATGCAGTTGAAACACAATGAACTGTGAACGGTACAAAGGGTCCTAACACTTAAACATTGTAACCAAACAATAGTCGACAACTTCCTTCAACAAAATGCCTCTAATTATTTCCTCAAGACCACAAATAATCATGACATGTACTGCTACTGTTGCATTCAATAAATCCACTACAACAGCATTAGAAATAGTCACTCTTGTAGATAATTTATTCACTTCAGAAATCTACTAAACATAAATTAAATGCTATGTCGATTGAAAGAGTTACTTTAGTGTATTATGGGTTGCATTAGCATGTCCAATATTTTTGGACAGGACTATACAACAGGTATTTTAGGTAGATTTAAGAAGTAAAGAAGACTTGGGCTTTGAAACAGAAATAAGATAGAAATATCTTACGCACAGAGTTAATTAAATTTAAATTTAATTACACGCATTTAATTAAGCCAATTGCCGTGAAGCAATCTTTGCTAATGACTTACCGTTTGCATTTTTATTTTGAATAAATACAAAGCAGATAAAATTGACAACATCTATATATATTTTCCGCGTTGGAACGAAGCTGATTACATTTTTATGTCTTCTTATTGTAAAGGAAATATTAATCAACCACAAGAGAAGTCATTGGAAGAATTTTATTGTTCAGTTATTTTCACCAATAAATTCGCCAGCATAAAGTGAAATGATGATATTCATATCGAATCATCGATCTGTCTTGATATCTAATTCCAAGACAGAAATACTCCTGACACTGCTAAATTTAGAATACCTCACGGTCCTATCGGCTTCCTTACATAGTAATTACTTTGATTTTGAGAAAGTATTTAATATATATTAGTTACATTTCGAGTTTTGATAGTAAGAGACGTTCATTCCTAGGTTTAGCCGAAATATGGCTACAATTAATTTCGAGTTTGTTGCAAAATTAATCTTTTAAGCTAATTACAATACTTGACTAAACGATGTTTGTAAACTTCCTGCATAATCCTATGCAAATTTGTGTCAAGGGGTTAGTTAAGGACATTAAGGGCAAATGGTGTACTATAGAAAAAAAAACTATTTCTCCAACGTTTCAAATTATATTCGATTTTGTTGTGGATTGTTGTCGACTTTTTTACATTTGTATTACTTGTAGCGCAATGATGTATAGCGTAAAACTTTTACCAATGTATATGCTTTCTAGAGAAAAAAGAAATTTGAAAATAAGAATTGTAGCTTCAGAGATTATCCTGAACAAAGAAACAAACAAACAAACTTTACTTTTTTGTAGAAAATAATATTCGTTGCGTAGACATAGGCGAGTCAAGTTTTAAGCAGTTTGTAACAAAATATGATGGATAAAAATACCCTACAAAAAAATAACTCAAGTTTCTGTTTAAGGGCAACAAGATCCATCCTTTATTTATTTAGGCTACCTCTTTTATTGCTTTCGACGTATTATGCCAATTTTTTTTTAAAACTCAATCGTTTCGATATTGATTCTGAAATTTTAAAGCATATTTTTTCTTTTTCTTGGAAAATATAAATTCTATCAGATGCTCATGTGTGAAAAATGAACATTCTGTTTGACATTAATAATTTCCCGTAGGCTTCTTCCTTCATTCCCTTCCCGACTAAAAATAACATGGTAATACGTAACGCAAACGCGTAGGTTTGTCATAATAAGTTCAAAAGAGGCTTGGGTATTCCCCAATCTACTTCATCTCGTGAGAGTATGTACGATTCACGTAAGGGAGAAAATACAAAAAGAACAAAAGTTAAGAACAGTCGCCTTTCCCCCATGACTTTAAGACTGTTGCAGGAATGTCACAGTTTATTTACCAAAGGACTTGTCATGTTTCAAGTCAGCAAAAAACTCTAGAGCCATTTTCACCGTGTAATACAACGGAAATAATCTGGGAAAATTGGAAAACATTTAACTCTGATAACGTCTATGAAATAAAAGGCTTTTAATATAAATTAAACTCTATAATTATTTCGGCCTATTAGGCCTTTTACGTATTGATAATTATTACAGTTACCATAAATATTCCCTGAAAAAATATGTTTTAAATTTTAAGTTACTTATTACCTATCACGTGTCATGCTGCTCCATATACGATATTTTTTCACCTCTTTTGGAAAACATTAATAAATCGTGAAACTAATTAGCCATCACGATTCGCTTTAAAACTGAAAAAGGGGCAGACTTTTTAATTTTACGCTTCTAATTTTGATTACAACATATGTTCCGTGGTTTTGAACTATTTTCACAACATAGCAGAGAAAATTGTTTCTTTATACACTTATTTGCATAACGATTTGTATTTCGCCCCCAGGGACTGCAGAGGATGGACGCATTTAAATTTTACCACTAAAAATAAATTCTTACACGTTTCATATGATAATGAATATTATTTAATAGGCAAATTATGTACCTATGTAGGTACTTCAAGAATCTACAGCAATCCATACTGTACAAAAATATCCATAAGAGCATCTTGAGCTTTTCAAATTACTATTATGGATAGTAGATACATACATTTTAATTTTAATTTCTTTTTCGAAACAAATGCAAAGAATTGTTTTAAATAATAGAAGAAATTATCAATTGTGGAAACAGTTACATGTTGAAAAATAATACAAATACTGAAGTTTCAAGAAATATATTGATAAAATTCGCTAAATCTTAGCTTCTTCAAGTAAAGATTAAACAATTTTCGTTGATACGAACACTTAAATACTAGAATTTACTGCTATGGGAAAAGGATACAGTTAACTAAGTTTAAATTTAATAGGGCTGAGTTCTTTATATCTAATTGGTCGTTTAGAATATTATTTTGTTTACTGTACTTGTTTATGTAGCATTATTCATAATTTATTAAACAAAAAGTTAAAAAATAAAATCGTAAACTGTATTTACCTAACGATGAAACCTAAACCTAATAATTTCAATTGTTTCACTTATTTAGGAAATATTTTTGTAAATTTAGGTAAGCAAATTAAACAAATTAATAATAGCTATGTATCGTACAGGACAAACAATAGTTGAACTAAATGTATTTTAAATAATAAATGTAAAACGCCTAAATGTTTACCTATTAAATTGTAATAACTCTGAAAAAATTTACATTGGTCAAACAAGTAGATCCTTCAAAATACAGATTGTTGAACATTATTAGATTTTTTTTAATAAAAAATCAGTTTCTACGAATGCAATACACCTGATTTCAACTTAAACTACAGAATCCTACATATTCAAAATAAAGACTCGAAACTTGATATTAAGAACTCACCCCTATCCCCTATTAAATTTAAACTTAGTTAACCGTAGCAGTAAATTCTAGTATTTAAGTGTTTATATCAACGAAAATTGTTTAATTTTCACCTGAAGAAGCTAAGGTTTAGCGAAACAAATTTGTAGTGAATCATGTCAATATATTTCTTGAAACTTGAGTATTTTCATTATAGGAGAAATTTGAAGATAAGTGTCCTAACTTACCTTTTCCCCATATTCTCCTTCGACTGCGACTGTAGAAACATATTTCCATCCAAGGGCGCGTATTATTTCCACCATCGTTTGTGCTTGAAAGTTATCAGGTGGTACAACCCGACTAAAATATTCAAAACGAGATTTGTCTGACAGCTCCGTACTAGTGGAAGCGTAACTTATTTGTGGAATCTGAAATTTAAATTCAGTACTCTAGAGAAACTGATAGCTGTCACATAACCGACTACTTGAACAGAAAAATAAATATACAATAACTTACAAGATTCAAAACAGGTCTATTTTCATTCCAACCAATAAAAACAATAGGACATCGTCCGAAAGAAGTGTAATGTATTTTTGTACATTCTCATAAAATAATAACAATAATTTTACTATCACCCAGTAGGTAGGTAAATACACATTAAAGGTCTAAATAATTCCATCAAAATGACAACAATGCCTTCTGTATTAATGACTATATGTAATGGAAAAGACGAACAAGAAAAATGATTTGTTTTTCCAAAGCAGTACAAGCTGTCGGTAATAAATCTGGATTAGGTAGTTTTCTTTCTTTAACCCCCGGAAAAAACTTTTTCCTATGAACAAAACAGAACAGAATTCTCCGGTAATCGCATGGATGAATTGTTCGTTCAAAAACCGAAACCGAATGAAAAAACTGAACTCAATAGTTAGTTTTTCAAATGAATATTAATCTGCGTATAATCCTATTTTAAAACTTCCTACACGTGTTTCTATTTATTGATTGAATAGGATATAGGACTTAGATTAAATACAAAAACCAATTGGATGTATACGGATTTTGTTTAGTCATGCTAGAAACAGACGTTGCTACTTTTAATTAATCATAAATCCATGAAAAGTTCAATGCACTTTTACAACCCAAGAATGATAAACAATTTCACAGAACAAAAATAAATCTGTATACGGTTTAACAATAAAAAATAAATTGGTCTATAATATAAATGTTACTATTTGCCTTAATTTCCTTTATAAGTATCACTAATTATTATATAATTACATAATTCATGTATGCAACGTATGAAGATTTATATAAGACCATTCTCTGCTTACTTTTTTCCAAAAAAGATGGACAAATATTTTGAATATTTTACGTAAAGACGAGAGATATGATAAGATTGAAAGCACCTTCCCGCCAAATGACAAAAAACGTCTTATCTCAATGAAATTCCGCAGGATATACCAAGATTTGTAGGGTATCAAAAGATATTTTGCAACATTTTTAGTAAACAGAAACTTATTATCGATCGGGTATGGAAATAGATGCACAAATATACATAGGTACTCATCAAATATTCGTTAGCAACCAATTCGGAATTACCTAGTAATTCATTTGATATTTAAAAACTGTTCCACCCCATCGCATGTCGAAAGACTGTGTATTGGGTAAATTAAAATAATGTAGAATACTTTTAGGAACTTACAGTAAGTCAGTAAGTTTTTCTTTTTTCCTTTAAATAAATCAAAGGTATATAAACAACATCAAGTGAAAAACATACAGAATTTTTACGGATTTTAATTTTTGTCTTACAAGTGAAATAAATAGTAAATAAAAAAAAACACTTGGTTTCATTTTTTTATTTGGGAGAAAACTCTGACATGTTTCGGCTATTATCAATTTGTTAACTATACTAACCAACTAATTAAGACAAAAATTCTTTTAACACGTGGGCTGAAGAGTCCCGGGCCTAACATATAGATGACGCTAGTCTTATTCCATTCACCTCTTTATCAGTTAGTACTAACCTCCAAAGGACAGCTGTTAAAATTTCGTAATATTCTATTGATTAGTTTGTGAGTTATTGTGCTAAGAGTGACTTTATCTAACTCCTTTTGTTATTTTCAGAACAATGGATCAAAAACAATTTCGTATTTTAATTTTACACTGCTACTTGATGGGAAAAAATACTGTTAAAACGAGCAATGGCTTGAAAAGTGTTATGGAGACTCCGCTTCATCGGAAACAATCGAAACAAAATAAAACGTTGGTTTACTGACTCCAAACGTGGTCGTAGAGACAGAGACACCGATGATGCAGAACGTAGTGGACGTCCAAATGAGGCGGTAACACCAGAAAGCATGAGAAAAATCAATAAAATCGTTTTGATTGATCGAAAAACTAAATTGTGTGATTTAGCTGACATCGTAAAGATATCAAAGAAGAGTGTTGGCTTTATATTGGTATTGCATGAGCATTTGACTATGGGATAGCTAAAGCTCTGTTCCGCTCTGGGTGCCGCATTTGCTCACTGTTGACCAAAAACAAGAACGAGTTGTTGTGTTGATTCTGATTGGCCAACCGGAATTTTTGCATCGATATGTCGATGTCGACAATGAATGAAACATGACTCCATCACTTCTCTCCGGAATCAAAACGATCGTCATCTGAGTGGACAAAAACTGGTCCAAACCTGGAACCTCGTCCAAATCGTCCGAAAGCACAACAGTGGCCTCGTGGTGTAATATCCATCGACTATCTTGAGAAGGGAAATACCGAAATACCATCAACAGTGAATTGTGGTAATTATATTCCATTATTGGAGCGTTTGTGGCCGCAAAATTGAAATTGCAAAGAAATGACCGCATTATTAATACCGCAAATTAAGAAAAAAAAATTGTTTCATCAAGACAACGCACCGTATCACAAGTCAATCAAAACAATAAGACAATAGCAAAACTACATGAATTGAACTTTGAGTTGCTCCCACATCCACCGTATTCTCCAGATTTAGAGACTACTGGCTGTTCGCAGACCTCAAAAAGTGCTCGCCGGCAAGAAATTTCGCTTGAATGAAGAGCTTATCACTTTATAGCTGAGTCCTATTTTGAGGCAAAAGCAAAAGATATATTGTTTTACAAAAATGGTATTGAAATGTTAAAGCGGCACTGGAATGATTGTGTTGCTCTTGATGGAGATTACGTTGACGAATAAAGCCAATTTTGAACAAAAAGAAACGTGTTTTCTTTTCAGCCCATGTGTTAAATGTATATGTTGCAAAATGTTTCACCAAGAAATTAGCCTAAATACAATCATGATAAGACTGTTAATAATGCCCACAATAAAATGTACGTATTTTTAAAAAGGTTTGTGATATATAGGGGTAAGTCTCTTTGATTTTATTCTAGTTAATTTATCACAGCCTCCTTTACTATTCTATATGGCTATTATCAGTGAAAGTTATAATCTTGAGAGGTTAATTTTAATAATACTTAATGCTGCGAAAGTGTGGAGTGTAATCAGTTAGATCTTAATGGTACATAAATTTAAGTTCAATTGTCTTAAAGTAAAATGATTACCTTAAACAGCCGAAGGATATTAGCTACCATAATGGACACAACGCTGAAGGAAGCACCAATAACTGCAGTAACTGGTTTATGGGGTACATAAACTGGTGGTTTTCCTGAATCACATTTGTATTCCGACATATCCTGTAATAAATTTTCTGAATTAGAACTTCGTTATAACTAAGATAACATTAAGTTCACTAAAGCCATTACATATAAATAACGAATAAAGAACATAAAATTTATTATTATGAATGTAGAAAATTACAATGGGTGAATTTTATTATTTATTTTTTATTGTTAGCAGCCATAAAACATGATTTGAAATAAAAGAAATAAGTAGGTATATCATGCAAAGAAATAAAGATGACGATTGAACAGGATTGTAAAAATCACACGGACCAACGTATAAAATTTCGCCACAATGGTTTAATAAAACCATATTTTCACAATGCTCCGCTAAACCCTCTTATTTTGAATTCCGCATGTTTCGTGCCATAAAAATGTAAGAAAAAGACAAAGGGCAAGAAATTATATTTAAATTCTTCAATAAACTTTTAACTTTTTGTTAAACGTGTGCAATGGAAGAAAATAGGAAGTAAACGTCAAATACACTGGCTAAATGAAATTGCCTTTTCACGTATATCCGACAAGAAATATTTAGATAAAATATCGATAAATTCTAAAAGAAGATTTCACGTTGATGAGTTTCTTGGTTGCTCGTACTAAATTAGTAGTATCGGGTGAACAACTTTTAATTAAGTTAGTTTACGATACAGTTTGCCCCACAAAATTGCACGTAGTAATGTGTCACTGTCGTAGTGTTCTTGAATTTTGCTTCAATCAAATTTGACTGGATTTAGTGAGATTTAGCCATGCCAAAAAAAAAATTAGTTCTTGTCCACTCAGGTTCCGAAATCTTCTTTACTTTTAATACCAAATCAATCTTAACCTTAACTTAACTTGTCGAGCTTCGTATTGAATAAAAATGTTACATTAACATTACAGATTTTTCTAATGTCTAAAATTGCAAATATTTCGTATTTGGCCGGCATAGGATTTAGATGTATACATTTGAGAAGCAGAAAATGAAGAAATCTTAGAAGGTCCGTAGTTGTCAAAATTACAGCCGCAGGTTTTACTTGGGCGACGTGAAAAAGAAAATGCAAAAAGAAAAACCGCAGCTCATCCACGGAATTGAACAGATGACCTCTGCTATGATACAAGACGTTATATCTCATCACTGATACACGTTTTTTTACCATGAACCTTTACTTATAAGATCAGATATTTGTACAAAATCCGTATACTATAGGAACCTAACTCGATTTTCAAATAGTTCCAGTTTGTCTGTGTTAAAGTAAAAAAGCTATATACTTATATGTTTACGAGGTCATTTCTGTTTTTAGATTAAACCTTTATTATGGAGTTATCACGTATAAAGTGTTGTCATAAAGCCTGAAAATGTTAAAATAAAAATAAGTGTCATAAATCCGTGAGAAAATCAGCACTATTCTTTTTTATGTATACTTTTAATTCAATTTTATTTCCATGTAATCGAATTCTGCCATTTTCGATGCAAATTTATAGTTTACAAGAATAACTTATGATAATTTCGGTTCAAATCAAATCCTTAAATGTTTCTCAACAATAGATAATTGCACCGATTGTGGATTAAATTATAACACCGTTGGCAATGACAATGGAAAATACTCTGATCGCAAGTATAACTACACATCAATGGAGCTAACCAGTTGTTGTTGTTGTTGAACTTCAAAACACACATCAAACAAACAGTTCATGCCATTCCGTTGAAATTCATGGACATGACAATGACCTGAATTAGAAAAGCGTCATGTAGCAAAATAGAAAAAGATTTCTACAGTTGATTGACGGGATCTTCTCATTCGCAAAACAACGATTCCCTTTTAATCGTTTAAAAAAAATATTGTTTCATTTTGACGTTCTTTATTCGAAGGATTTATGTTCTTTTTCAAGCTTCGTAAAACATCACCAGAAAAACACGTTCCAAATCAAAGACCTGAATAAACCAATTGCTTAAATCTCGTCTCAATAAACAGCAAAATTATTAAAAAATCCTGATTTTGTGTTCACATACGTATGCAATTGTGTGTGACAGGCATAAAAGCTGAGGGGTTTGAACCCCAAACCCCGAACATTACCCCCCCCCCTCGAGAAATATGAGAAATATTAAAAGTTGAGTTCAATAATTTCCATTCACTGAGTTAATGTTAGGTGTAGCTCGGTGGAGGGGAAGTCATTTCAAAATACCGTCATTCTTATGATTGTAGCGTACAGAAGCAGTCGAAAACATTAATTAAAAGTCTAGATGCTTGCGAAAAACCATTCTATCCAATGATACATTTATTTTTTTAGATCATTTTCAACATTACGAAGAGTAAAACCTGTTTCCTCGACAACGATTGAATGGTTAGCCCTTCTCAATATTCATAGAGATCTATAAATTACCAGTGACTAAGATTAGATATCATGGCTAGAACACCTAGAAGAATTGGTATTACACTGTACCTACGAAAATTTGCAATCTGCGTTTTCTTATATTCTCTTTCATATTGATCATGTTTTATCATTCACAAAATCAACAAGAGTAATTATAATACATACCTGTAAATATTTGATAAGGTTCAATTTATGATTAATATCTCATAATATCTGTATTAAATGGAAATGTTTGACATAAAATTCAAAAATAAAGTTGGGACAAGTTAATAAATATTTTTATGGGAACACACGCATTCATTTCCAGTGTGTAACAATGTAGAATCAGATAATTTTTATCTTTTGCTATTCTAATCATGTTCAAATACAAAAAAATGCAGATTTGGGTCAAATGTCCGGATTAGGTAATTGTTTTATGGTTTTGGGCGAAACGCTTTAATTGTTATCCGCAAGCATCGGCTAAAAACAAATTAGATTTTCATGCAAATAAGTTTTTATGTTCTACTACTTTTTACATTTCGCACAAGTTGAATGAGAATTTGACACGCCAAAAGGGTTTACTTGGGGGAATTTTAATCCCGGTCTCATAGTCTCCCCATCATCCCCGGTACCTACAGGTATTGTATTTCTGTTTTCTTAGTTTCGCATGACAGCTTCGTATTTCTGGTCCTGTTAAAGTGTTTTCACTTTTTCTCTGAAGTCACATTATGGAGACACTTGGCCCATTTCGTCCACTATATGGAACTCGAAAGGAAATTCTATGAAACTTTATTCAACTTTCACAGCAAAACTCCTTTTTACTGCGCGACAAGCAAATGAAACGTTATTTTCACTTCCAATAAAACATTTTAACTTAAAATTAGCCACCTAAATGTTCTCTTATAACTTTGAAAGTGAATCAATTATATATCGAAAGCAGAAATTAATTCAGGGGCAAAACCAAATGAGATTTACTGCAAAAAATATCCCTGTTAGTATTCCTTAATTAATGAGCCTATTCTATAATTAATAACTTTCTAAAACTAAGTTGTAATAAAGGTACAATAGAACACAATATAAGAGAGTACAATACAATAATAATAATAATAATAAAGATAAAGTAGAAAAAACCGAAAAAAGCGGAATTTACAAACTAGACTGCCTCAATTGTGATGCCTTTTACATTGGACAGACAAGTAGGGATTCTACCACTAGACTAAATGAACATAAAAGCTCAATATTAGACTATAAAAAATGTTCTCATATAGCTGAATGATCATATGATAATTGTAAAGGATTTTCAAGTATTACATGTTGGTAACAAAGGACAAAAATTGAACTACCTTGAAAAAGTAGAAATTATAAAAGCTAAAGATAAACAACTTAATATTACTAACGATCTGGTAAATTTTACCCTTAATAAAATCAATTACTGAACACATTTAATGCTTGGAAATCCCACCACCCTCGCACAAACCTGTATAAAATCACATTGTATTAAAATCCTCTTTATATTCGTTAGTAATAAACTGAAAAGTTCGAAACATATGTCCGATATTTTGAATAAATTTAGTGAAACAAAAACCAAGTGTATTTTTGAATTTTGAATTATTAATTACAATAAAGCGTTAAACTAGAAGGCACAAAAATATTTCAAAACCGATCGACGTCAAGGGAAAACCAAGACGGTTTTCCTCTTCATGCATTAAATCGAACCAGAAGATTAACCATTAGAATATGCTAGTTGTAGAAAAATGCTAGCTCATCCCAAACAGAAAAGACGTACCAATCAAAGTGCAGATGACGACAGTTCTATTCTATTCTATTCGATGTTAAATAGAGTAAAAAGGCAGCAGTAAAATCTGGAAAACCGAATAAAATAGAAACTGCTATTTTGTGCAATAAAAGTTTCGAAACTCGAAAATTATTTCATGCTACGGTTGTACTTTTTAAATAAAGCTGTACGATTGCATTTTTGGAATGAGAGAAACAAGATGTTTCTCAATCTTTCCCAATCAACTAGCTGGTTTTTGTAACATCACTTTTATACCAATTATTTTAACGGCGCAACAACGTTGAAGTGCCCTTTTCTAAGAATTATGTGGTACATGCACAATAACGTTTCGGAATTTTCGGTCGGTCTCTCATACTCATGAAATAATTACACTTATTACAAACTAGAAATTAAAAAGATAATCAAAACGCCCGCATTCTTGATTTTATAATCACAAGAGAAAATAGTTCATAAAATTGTATTCAATATAATATATAAAATTATTACGCTTATTACGCTTGTTTCGAAAATAATAGTGTCCGTTAAACGATGATGGCCACTTTTCCTGACCTATCAATTCAGTTTATTGTACATTTATCCAGAGTAAACAGTGTGTTATAGAAGTCCATTATCTTCCCAAAATATTTCGTATTTCTTTGGCGCCTCCTGATCGATGTAACTTTTGAGGCGATGACAGATGTGACACTTTCAACACAATCCAATCCTCCCTGTTACTCCCTTAAAGAATGAGACAACAAAATGATATTTCCGCAAACAAAAAGTTACCTAAGAATTCCAAAACTAATTAACACAACTGGCCACGACAGTTATAATTTTCGCGTCTCCTTTAGCTTTGTTCGTTAAATTTTATTAGAAGAACTAGAAGAGACGTTTTTCAAAAAAGTTTACCATTAGTCCACATTAAGACTTAATCATCTGTGCCTAACTGTTCTGACTTCCTTAGAGGTGTAGTCAATAATATAAAATTGAACAAATTAAATTTCTGAAACATCTTGGGTCGACACGTCAAAGGAAATTAAACTGACTCTACAGCAAGTAGTTTCTGGTATCTTACACTGCTTCTTTCACCATCTAAATTGAATTAATTAAAAGAGCTACATCTAATAAGTAACGAAGAATAATTCAAAGGAACAAATTGAGTTTAATCTACTTAATAATGAACATTTAATCACAAACGAAGTAAATTAAATATTTAACAAGGAATATAAATGTAAATTTGCGTAGAATAAACAGATAAATTTATCAACGAACATACTCACTTACAGTAGAAGTGCGATATACGTTTTCATAAGATGTTTAAGAACTATGTGAACCTTTACGTACCTACAAAATGATGTAAAAAGGGTAATTGGTAGATAACAGGTGGGCTGAAAAGTTCGTAGGCTGACCCATAGATGGCGCTACTGGTATGAAATTCATATGATTTTTAGTTAGCCCTAACCTTCAAAAGACGCGTGTATACATTTGACAGCTGTTGCACTATTGGTATCTATCTGAGTTATAGCATTTTTAGTGAAAGAACTTTTGTTACCCTGAAAAAATGGATAAGAAGGAATTTTGTGTGTTAATAAAGCATTGCATTTTGGCGAAAAAAAAAATACTGTTGAAAACAAGGCTTGGCTTGATAAACATTATTCGGACTTTACACCAGTAAAATCAACCGTAGCAAAGTGGTTTGCTAAATTTAAACGAGGCGAAATGATCACCGAGGACGATGCATGCAGTTGACGCCCCAAAGAGGCTGTTACCGACGAAAACATTAACAAAGTCCACAAATAATAAATAATTTTTGATAACCGTTAATAAAGTTAATTGAGATAGCCGAGACCCTAAAGAAATCAAAGGAACGTGTTGGTCATATCGTGAATGTGAATGAATATTTGGATATGCGAAAGCTCTGTACAATGTATGTGCCGCGCAAGCTCACAATCAACCAAAAACAACAACGGATCGATAATTCTAAGCAGTGTTTGGAGCTGTTCGATCGTAATAAATCCGAATTTTTGCGTTTGCATCGATATGTGAGGATGAATGAAACATGGCTCCATCATTTCACACCGGAGTGCGAAGTCCAATCGACAGTCAGCCGAGTGGATTGCACGTGATGAACCGACTCCAAAGTGTTGAAAGACGCAAAAGTCGGCTGGCAAGGTTATGGCATCGGCATCAGTATTCTGGTATGCTCATGGTATAATATTCATTGCTATCTTAAAAAGAGGAAAACCATAAACAGCGACTATTACGTAGCGTTATTGGAGCGTTTAAAAGACGAAATCGCGGAAAGGCAGCCTCATTTGAAGAAAAAAGAAAGTGCTGTTTGATCAAGGCAATGCACCGTGTCACAAATCAATGACAAAATTCCATGAATTGTGCTCCGAATTGCTTCCGCATCTACCGTACTCTCCAGATCTGGCCCCCAGCGACTTTTTCCTGTTCTCAGACCTCGCGCAGATGATGGGGTAATTGTAATCGCCCAAACTGAAGCCAATTTTGAGGCTAAAGATAAATCGTATTATAAAAATGGTACCGAAAAATTGTATGACCGCTATAATCGTTAATCATTGTATCTCCCTCGAAGAGAACTATATTGATAATAAAATCAACTTCTATCAAAAAAAAAATATTTTTTTCTACGAACTTTTCAGCCCGCCTTTTATATTATTTCATCAGCTAACGCAGTGAAAATATAAAACATCCAAAATTATTTTTCCAATATCTTCAATTCCAATTTGTGTACAAAATGGAAAATAATATGAATAGCTTATACTGGATGCTAATTAAAAAACCGTGAACAATGAAGAGCATTAAAATTCATTTCCAATTGAAAATACATCCACTGATTAAAGGTTTTATTGGATCTATTCATCATATCTCCAAAACATAAAGAATATTATAAAATAGAAACCAATAAGACGGTTCATTCTACAGGTAAAAGGTCTTAGTATCAACACTGAGAAAAAAATACAAAATTTGTTGTTTAAATGAATTCCTATTTCTCGGTGTAGCTATTGATTGAATCTACTGGCATTTTGAAATTATAATAAAATAATTTATTAACCTTTGTTCAATTTTAGTTTTTTTTTGGCCTTTTCGACATAAACTTCAACGTTTTTTACCTGCTATTACATTTTATTTTTATCTTTCGAGTTAATCATTAGGTTCGGCCAAATTTTGAACATCATAGTTAATGTATGAGATGCCTGCAACTGAATTTTGGCAAAGGAGCTATACCTTTTATACAATCTTATTCAAAATAGGTAGCTTCCCAAAGGACCCACGGGAATAGCTACGTCAGCAGCAGTTCCCGATAATGTGGCACCCTTACGCGAAATGATAAACGATTACAATCACCTATTCATTCTAACAAATGATAAAGAACAACCTTAACATTGAATTCACGTTATCGTACGTAAATGTGAAAGAAACTAACTTTCTTCATCCGGCGCATTCACCATTTTTATTAGAATTTAACATATAAAAAACAAAAGAGCGATATATATATATATATGTATGTATTGATTTTTTTATATTTGCATTGTTTTATCTTGATTGTTAAGCATTTGTTAATAAAAATGGGAATGCGTGTTTATATGCCTGAAAGAATATTGAAGAAGGAAGGGAGAAGTCTCATAATTTAACAACTGTTTGACTCATATAATTTGAGTTTGAACGTATAAAAGACGACAGTTGATCCATTGGAGGACTAATTTATAAATTACTTTTTAATAAATTGGTAGGGTTTTGTGAGTAAATTGTATTGTCTGATTTCTGGGTCATTAAGCAAAAATACATTCTAAAACATTTAACGTCGAACAATTTACATAAGCTGATAGGGTCTAAGTTGTGTAACTAAAGAGAATACGAAACTTTGTAAAGGCTAAAGAAGGATACTATAGGTAACGATTTCGCTTACGAATTAATCAATTTAATAAAACTTGCAACACGTTCTCGATCCACTTTTCAATTTAGAATGGAGTTTGAACATCATTAACCCCGTTGAGGTAAAGTGCGAAATGTTTGTCGGTTGCAAAACACAAGGTGGTTGGTTTCTCAGGATTACATTTTCCCACTTTCATCCCAGGATTAATTGTACAACCTATAGCACCGCGAAATGGTACAAAGCATTGAGAAATTATAGTTCTTTGTTGTCAACTGTTTTTGATCGTATTATACTACCTGGTGTATAGTAAGGTATAATTGAAATTCTTTTATGCTTAACTAACCTCAGATTTCTGCTGTTGGCAGAAACGTTCTCCACCAAAAGCTATACATCACAACCACTTGCTTTATTTCCTAACTTAATAATATTATATACGTCTTAAGAGAAATAAATATCGACTTTAATACATATATTTATATCCAAACTAAACCAAAAAGTATATTTTTCTGTTCAATCTAACACAACCCACGACCTCTTAATTATAACACTTGTTTGATTTAACTTCTAAGCAATTTTTCATTCATATCAGCAATACAACGAAGGAAATGATGTTTGGAAACAATCCAACGTTAAACTGAATGCTAAATTTGATACACCATATATTCGTTTCCATTCTCTCTAGCTACGTTTGACAGATGCAATACAACTACCATTTTTAGTATCTATAAAATGAAATTAACACAAATTACAAACCGAATCTAATAGAAAAACATTTAAAAAACAAAACAAAATAGAAAATCATTAAACTACTGTATACTTCTCAACCATTCTAACAACAATAGTAAATATAGAAGTATATTAAAAACTTAAGCTTTAAATTCAAAAATTATATACAAAAAAACTTAATTGTACAGTAATAGAAACAAATACTATAAATTTAGGAAAAAGCTTAGTAAATAATAAAATAAAAAATTATGACCATATGGACAAGACTGGTATCTACCAATTATTCTGTGATTCATGCGATGCGGCATATATAGGTCAAAGTGGTAGATCTATTAAAAAACGCATATCAAAACACGTATATACCATTAATAAAAACAAAAACAAGACAGGTCTCGCAGAACATTGTTCAATAAATAACCACTCAAGCGACATCAAAAAATCAAAAATTTTAAATTAAAATATAGCAAAAGCAGGAAACTATCTTTACTAGAGAGTGTAGAAATTAAAAAAGCTATATATAATCATGTTAATCTAATCAATAATCAATTAGAACTCTAAAAACATCTAATTTACCCCTAATTTTACACAAACCCTAATAATATCGTCCTTTACCACCACCCTTACTGAAATATTTCTAGGTATAAATAGTAGCTAAGTATATTAGGGATTACAGATTGCATATTTGGAACGCGTCCTACACAGTAGGCACAGCGCACCGAAAGCCATATCCCACGACCGCTTTCGACCTATCGGGTCTTATCGTGTGGGCGCTGGCAGAATGGCTTTAGAATAATTGTTCAGAATCAACAGTGTAATTCAAAGCCTGTAGGGGTATTAGCTCTCGGAGTAGTTGTTGCTGTTGATTCAATATTTATATTTTTTATATTTAGTAGTTAAGTATGTTCTAAACTTTAGTATAGTCCATTTGGTACTCTTGAGAATGACGAAACAATATTGTTGAGTATTTTAATACAATTCTATTTAAACATTCCAGTGTTTTATTTCTTATTACCTGTAAATAAATACAATTAACGTCATAAAGCTACTCATTTCGTATTTTCGTTAATTTTAGGAATTCTTTTCACTGCCCTAAGCTTTAAATCACAATCTATTTATTTAATATCATCCACAGATGCTTCTTCAGGAACAAAAATGATTAAATTTATCGTTAAAACCAAAACCAATTATAGTATTGTATGGATTACAATCTAAAGTTATATCTCGTGTCCGTTTTCCGTTGTTTGAGCTATAGTTGCACGTCCATCCGTCCGTCCCTGACTGGGATGAAAGTAAAAAATTGATAACGTGTATTCTGAAACAAATTATCTCTCTTGTGAGAGGATAAAAAACAGAGATTTGTTCTAAATTCCTCTAACAACAAACAAGTTACGAGGAAGAAAAACAGTTCCTTTCTTGGACTTTTTATTTGAATTGCAATCCGATAAGGACAATGGATTTCCCAAAAATATTAGCCGAGAGAATTAGAAATAGTCCTGTTTTGCCTGCTAAAGCAACATTTCATTCACTGACGAGCTAGACGAAATATATATAACATAAAATTTACATGAGAATAAAACGAAGAAATGGATACCGAAACTTTTCTGAATTTACCTACTTTGAAAAGAGAAACTATACAAACAAACATTAAATAAATAACTATTCCTACACTAGAACAACGTTATATGTACCTATATCTTAACTTTTCAAATCTGAAACGTTATTTTTCAGGTAATTAGATAATAAATTGTACAGTTAACAAACAACAACTCTACATTAATAATGTTTCAATGTCGTAGTTTGTGTTAGACGTCTGCTAAAAACTTAACCCGATTTCAAAATAAAAAATTCCCCTAGATCGGTATTCAATTTAAACAAGCAAATTGTTGTATTTTACCTACCTCAGCCTTTAGAATTTATAAATAATTAATCAAGCAATCAAATCACTAACTTATGCATTCTGAACCAAGATCAATAGTTCCTTTATTCGAGTAGAAATAAAATAATATGCATGGTTAGTAGTAAATGCTTTCAGAAAATTGACATTTAAATTTCGTCAGCAATTGCACATTTTTTTTATTTCACTACCGTTCCTAATTCTACTTATATGCCTATAAAATAGCTTGATGCTAGTTGAGCAAAAACCATTTAGAACACAGAAACGAAAAAAATCAGGCACGATAAAAAGTTAACAGGCCGCAAAAAGAGTATTTTAACACTCTATTTTCTTGTTCTTTTTCAGTTTATTTGTTAACGTAATAAAAATGATAAAAAGGGAAGTAATGTTTCAAACTTGATACATAGTATTTACGATAAACATTCATTTACTGAAGTAAGGAACAGATTTACTATAATAGGTAACTTATTTTCATAAAACAACCTGAGATATTTCCAGCGAATACCAAACGAAAATACACTTCCAAAACAAAAATAATAATTACAATAAATAAAAAAATAAATCTACGTATATCCAGGAAAGAAAAGAAATTACAAAATAAGAGCCAATCAAAAACTTTTAAAAAAAAAGTTAATCTATCTTTTTAAAAGCCACAACATTCTTTTTTAATTTAAATTTGACGAAGTATATCAGCATTTACTTTTAAAACAATTAGATATTTAGAATTAATAAACAACATTATTTTCATCTCATCGTTTAGAGAAGCTTGTAGCTTTTAGTCTATCGAAGTAATGAAATTTTTTGCTGCTAGTAATATAAACTGATTGATTTTAAAGGAAATAAAATTCATAAAGTTATTGGTTAGTTGGCATTTCCAAGTAGGAAAAATGTAAAAAGTATATAGTAGTTTCTACTTTAAGATCTTATAAACTGGAAACTGTTAATATAAATACTAAAAAAGTTTCCAAAGTTGAAGCTAAAAATTTCTTACTAAGTATTAAAGCAAAATAAAACGTTCATTAAAACTTTTTAATATAATTTAGTAAAATATCCAAAGATTTGTAAAGTATATTAAAGTTCAGTTTTATTTAAAAGAAAACAACATGTTGACTAAACTGTTAGCTTTTAAATAATTTGATTTCGTCAACCAATTTTTGTAATGTAATCCCAAACTTGGCAACGAACTACAGTCTTTATCAAAATAAAAACAGACTTGAGAAATCGCTACAAAAGCTCTTTGTCTTATTATTAAAAATAATAATAATATTGTGAAATCGCTTTGGAACTTGAAAGTCTTTTAAAAGATTTTTTTTCATGTCTAATGTCTACTACTATTAATTGAATAGAATAATTAAAGAAAATAATCGAACTGAAAGTAATTGATAGAACAGATTGGTACACCCTGTTCACATACGTATCTGAAAATGTCACTAGGCTTATAACTAAATCCGACACTAAATTGATGAGCAAAAATTTTCAAAAACCAAGTCGCTTAAGATTAGCCGAAATATTCACTAAATAAAAGGTTAACGTCAGCAATGAACATTTAATCCAAGTGGGTGTTTGAAAGGGTACACTAAACGATACTTGGAAAATTTAAGCAAGGACCTTATTTTTATCCTTGTAATGTGATAGAAGAAGGATGAGGGGTATCGACCAGTTACGAAAAGCAACAACTACAAAAGCCTGAGTCCACAGTTAAAATAATTCCTTTGGAAAAATAAAAAATAGAACGCGACTTACAATTCATTTTGGCGGTTTTTATTAACAGCTGTTAGAACGTTTGTCAAACGAAAAATTACCTTTGTACGCTAAAATAATTGAAACACGAACTTAAATTAAAAAATGCCAACAGCGTGCACTTGAAATTTAAATTACTCGATGGCGGATGAAATTGGTCAATTTTTTTTTACAACATCAGATGAACACTTTTAATAATGAATCGTTTTACATTATACATGAACATAACGCGATCGAAACGGCAAAGCTATACATTTCGCTGAAATATACATTGTTTTCGATCGGTATTTCTATGAAAAAGGAATTATATCATTCATATTGGCTTTACTACAATATTTATCTATCATTACCATATATAGAGAACATTTTTCCAACTAGAACCTAGTTGTATGCAAAATGCCGATATCTATCATATTCTGTTTTAATTCGTCCTGTCTCAGCACATATTAAAACAAATATTATTTTAATAGGAACAGTAAGTAAAATCCAACCTTATAATGAGTACATTTAGTCAAAAGGAATAAATTCCTTTTTTGTTGGCCGAAAAAAAAAGAAACTTCAAAATTGAGAAACCATTTTTCACTGTTTCGTTTATCAATTATTTTCACACTTCCTCTAAACGATCCATTATCTCCTAAACAATTTGCTTCATTCGTCATCTTTCATGTTTGACAGGTACCTCATGGGAGTGTTGCATATCATGGTTACATTACCACTTTATTTAAAATTTGCAATAAATCATGCGATAACATTTTCTATGAAGGTTTTCTTGTGCCATGAGCTTTTCAGACAAGAAAACTCGATGTCGTTTGCAATATATTATATCAAAAGCTCACTTTTACGCCAATGCAGAATATACATGTAAAAGAAAGATACAATTTGAATTATCACGGCGGCCTTTCCAATTAAAAATCTTTTCAAGTTTCCTTAAAATTATTTAAGAAAATTTAAGCCGACGGAGGGCGATGCAAAAGCTAATGCCGTTGATGGCGAGAACAACTTAAATAAAAAGGTAGATTGTATTTCATTTCTTGAATAATTAACTTTTTCGCCCATTAAAAACCTAACTGAAATTGCCATAAAGGGCTATAAATTTGCTTTAGCTGTTATTGAAACAGTAAATGGTACTTAAGGCATTTAAAATTTTAATAACTTCCTTTAAAAAGTCCCAACCCGCACAACTGTTAAATAAATCATATGTTTAGATACTATCAATATATTCGTCGGATTGTTTCAAAGAAAAGCTTTTCTTATCTCCAGATATTAAAGGACTAGATGAGTAAATCTTAAATATTAAAGGGGATTATTTTCTTCACCTTTCAACTAACTTTTTAACTTCTCCCAGTTTCAGTTGAACTAGTCTTAATCCTGTTAATAAGTGAAAGCGCGGATATACCAATCAATTTGGATTTATTATAAATAAAAAGTTACCGAAAGTTTTCAAGTTTAGCAATAAACATGTTAAACCGTATATCTTAAATGTTAAAATCACATCCAAATGCACTAATTCTTCAAGTTTTACTAACAAGGCATTTAAACAAAATTCGCAAGCAAGGTAATTGAAATTGAAGCAGGTATGTTGTGACTTCTTCTGTTAAAAGCGACAAAAAAATTAAATAAAAAATGGAAACATATGTATTATATTTGAATCTTGCCTGGTTCATATATGAGCGGACAAATTCCATGGATTGTTCTAGTGCGTAAGTATCACTGCTGCAAGAATCAATTATTAGTGCACCAAGAGTAACATTTGGCAAAAGAGTGGTGCTATTGTTGATTTCATCGATGGCATAGAGCATCGCTTCGAGTCTTTGCATTCCCTTTTCCTCTTTAACAGCGCCGCATGGATAATCCGGAGGCCAAGACACTTGTTCGTGCATTGGGAATATGCCCCCGAAAATAATGTCACCAGTTATTCTTATCAATTTCCTCTCAACCTCCGCATTCCCATATGCTGACATGATAGCAAACGTAAGAATTATTCCTACCATAATCATCGCCATATCTTCTTTCTGTTTCCTTTTATGTTTTATTTATTTCTTTCTTTCTTTCTTTCTTTCTGTCTTTCTTTAATTTGTAATAATAACTTTTTGAAGTAAGAAAAAGTTCAGAAGAACTTCGGCGAATGATCTAATCAGATTTTTCTGAATGAAACAGTCGACAAAATTGGCCATTATGTTTTGAAAAAATAATTTAAGACAAAGTTGATGATTCGTGGTGCAACGGACTGACTTTGGAAATTAGTATCAAGTCACCGTACACATTTCGCGTATTTTGGAGCTCACCGAGAGCCATAGTAAACTAGTTCTTCTTCAATGTGAATTGGATATTTAGAGGGCTATCCGGCACCTGCGTAAAGCTCCCTCCTGTTGTCATAGAGATGCTCTGAGAGTTCCGACGCCACCAACCGACGACGTCGCACATACATCTATACATTTACATATATGCTCTTCTGCTAAATTTTCGAAAAAGTTGCAACAACTATAAGAAATCTCTTCCGCCCACTTAGTAAATACAACCCTACAAACGACTTTCCACCAAGTGGACACAAACAGTAACAAACACCGGAAAAACTCTTTAACACGTCTACATTTTCCAGCAAAATACATTCAATTCAAGCATTTCGACAAATCAAATTGTTCATCTGAAAATTTTCTGTTTGAAGGCATACTAAAAAGACCGCCCAATTTGCCTCATTAACTTTTAAGGAGATTCGCGAGTTCCAGTATTAAAATAATTAGTTTTGCAAAATAATAGTAAATAACTAATTGTACCAGGCACATCCATAAAATTTTATTTGATGAAGCTAATAAAAATTAGATATTATAATTAAATATTAAAAATGAGATGGAAAATATTTTAATATAATCGTAAAATTAAACAAATGAACTTCAACAATTTATTGTAACGATACCCTCGACAATTGTTTCGGCTTAGTAGCCATTAACTAAAGTACAACTATACTAAGTCAAAATGTGCAACATATCCTATATACATATATATACTTAACTTATATAGTTATCATAAATCAATGAGATGTGGGGTATTTAACACATACAGTTCTTTTTGGTTATTAACGATATTTTTCTTTTTCGTTAAGGCTCTTTATTTTCAGGAACTCTAGTAAAGTTAGTTTTCTGCTTTTAGGTTAGCAATAAAGTAATTTACAATTATTTATATCTATATTATGTTGATTTTTAAAGCAATGTTCAGTTATTCTTTATACTGGTTAAATGTTCTTTTAATCGTACTTCTAAGGATCGGCCAGTTTGTCCTATGTATAAGGCATCGCAGTCTGACAATTTAGTTGATAAACCAAAAAGAACTGTATGTGTTAAATACCCCACATCTCCAAAAAAGAAGGAATTAAAATCCTTATTCGTCTAAATTTTAAGATCAATTATCTCAAATTTTGAACACGTCCTACCAAGTAGGCACAACGAACCGAAAGCCACATCCCACGACCGGTTTCGACCTATCAATGCCGGTAGGGGTATTAGCCCTCGGAGTAGTTGTTTCTGTTGAATCCATATTTATAATTATATTTTTATATTTATAATATACCCCACATCTCATTGATTTATGATAACCATATTAGTTAAATATATATATATAGGATATGTTGCACATTTTGACTTAGTATAGTTGTACTTTAGTTAATGGCTACTTAGCCGAAACAATTGTCGAGTGTATCGTTACAATAAATTGTTGAAGTTCATTTGTTTAATTTTACAATTTTATTAAAGCATGCATCATCATCCCTTACACCTCTGAATGTTTAAATATTGGAAAATATTTTGTTTAATAACAAGTAAATATATTTATAAAAAATGAAAATAAATTACTACATAAAAAATTGTTTCTAGTTCCAAATATTTAACATTTTTTTATTTACACATGAAACATCGAAAGATGGATTAATATTATTTCCTTTGATTTTCCAACCCATTTGTAGATCTGAAAATGTTTACCAATTAAATAGCACTTTTTCATTATTAAAGTATTCTTTTGTTCTTGTTATTAATAATTTCTAAATTTGAGAAAAAAAAGAGACTTTTGTGAAATTACTCCGAAACGAAAAGGAGATAATAACCGTTCAATTTTGACCGAAATAGAAACGGATAAGAAGAAAATCCGAAATGTGTTAGCTAACAAGAAAAACGAATACTTGAATTTTATTTGTTGTTTGAACCTGTCGTAAATAACAAGATCCTCAAGCATCTTTCTCAGTCTATCTGATCCTTTGAGATTTAATTTGCCTCCCACGAAATGAAAATCTTTTTAAAATAGGGAGACATAAAGGTGAAAACTACACAAACGCAAAAAATTTAAATGCTCATTTTGCTAACTGTATGTGTAAATAAAATGTGAAAAAAGGGGAAAGGGCGAATTTAGACAGTTCCTCATTCATCATTTTATTTCAATCACTTTGACTTTTATGGCTGAAAGAAGTTAATTTTAGGAAAATTTATATATGCTTTTTTTAAAAAGGATGTCACTCGAGAAAAACGAAAAATAAACAAAATTATTCTAAATATAGACACTTATATAAACAGCTACCAGCAAAATTTAAATTAAAAAGTGTCTTTCATATATTGCAAACGCTCGAAAAGGATGTTTATATCTAGAAGAGTTTTAAAGAGGTAATAAAACTGATATAAATTAATTGTAAAAGATTGTCCTTGCCGAGTTAAAGCTCTCAAAACGGCTACCTAGAGGCCATAATTTAGTAAGGACTACAAAGGTATTTTCAGCAGTATTCAACGAAGTATTTTATACCCTTATCACTCGTTTTTTCAGTTTCCCTCCCAAAAAAAGATTTATTGGTTGAGGTCCTTCGTAGGAACCTCTTATATAGCAACTTAAAAGGAACGCTTATCTAACGTTGCAAATGTTTTGTTAAAGGAAGAAACAAACAATATTGTATGAGATCATGTAACAGATTACAGTTCTTTCTGTATTTATTTTGTTTATATTCATTACATAAACGCGGAAACAATCTGGGTAATTATATAATACATGAGGGACAAAACGTTTAAATTCTGTTGATCAACCAGGATGACGTAATCTACTGTTTCTAGACATTCCTGCAGGGATAGACATTCTGTTTCAAAGCAGTTGACAGATAAACCGGACTTTATTTGACAGGTAACGGAGGTATTATACGTTAAGTCCAATTAACAACATTTAAATACCGTAAGGATCATAACGCGTTGAAATTTTATTTAGTATTTATATTAATATTACACAATGGGGTATAATAAACCAGTTCATTAGTCAAAAACTTCCTTCAATGTGTTTATTTAGTTTTATGAATAAATTATGAATCCTAGTTGTTTAGGAACATGACATACAACATCAAAAAACAGTTTATTATATAGAACCTGAAGAAAAACTGCTTGAAATATTTAAAAGCAGTTTTTCTTCACGTCTATATTTAACAATATTTCATAATACTATCACCAAAAATTCAATTTCGTTTATTATACGTTCCATCAACAAAATTCCGCCAAAATAAAATAATTTTGCGCATCATTGGTTGCATAAAGAAAATCATGCTAAAATATTTATTTAATACATCAACAACCGACGAAATTTCTATATGAAAAATTGTCTCTTTTAGTTTTCTGCTTTTCTCCTTTTTAAAAAGACAATAATATTACAAGCAGATAAATTGTTTTATATTTTGGAACAATGATACGAAAAATAACCGTGTCCCATATATCGCTTATATACATACATTGGCCTATATATGTCCATTGTAACTAACGTTGTGCTTATGTTGACTGCCATTAGATGTCATATGCGTCTCTAAATAATTAATTACACATGTTTCAAAACCAGCCCTTATTACGAACACCCCCTGTACCAACGCACAATGGAATTCTGTATTTAATGGCCCAAAGAAAGTTTGCGTTCAAGTACAAATCGATTTATAAACTGAATAGAACAAAATTACGCCCCTTTTCAACTTTTTGGGCCTTTTGAAGCGAATTCCAAAAAAGGAACTCCTGTGTACGCTCATTACGTATGTTTGTTTGTTCACGATTATCTCAAAAACCGTTCAACACATTTCAATAAAAACTTCACACACCTATTCCAAACTGTACAGAAAGTTTTAACAATTCAAATTTTATTCAATGATTACAGCCATTTATTTATAAGAACTTCAAAAGTTAATTATAATATTTTTAATAAGCAACTGATAAAAAGCAACCCTCATTGTAATATAGGAATGAATATATTTAACTTTTGTAACTAATCCTGATTAAAATTGACATCAGATTCATTCTCTCTTGATGATGCCAGCTTTGCGCGTCAACGAAACGTCGAAGAACCGTAATCCTTCAAGGCGACTGTAAAAAAAACCGAAAGAAACACTTCACCTTCAAATATTTGAATCAGGCATTACAAAAATAGTATGAATGGAAGAAATTTTTCAAATGGTGGATAATATAATCATTTACAAACAGGACAAATTTAATACAATATGTAAAACTGATTAGAGAATTTAAATGTGTTATCTGTAGAATCCTTTAAAAAGAACTTTTATAGATTTTGCATCGTTAAATTTCGATCTGAGCAAGACAATGAAATTGGCAGCAGTTTAATTCAATTTCGTTTCTTAAATTAATTTAAGTTTAATTTGGTTCTACGGAATGCCGTTCACAGAGCTCAAAAGGATACCATTTGCATAAAAATCGCTCTAGCTAAGCTTCCCTAGGCGCAAAAATTAAACGGTCTGTAATTTTGAAAAGACCGGAATTTCGAGTTTTATTTATTACCGACCGATGAATACAAAAAGTTTTAGGATTCGGTTCTTTTTTTATAAAAACAATTATTTTTACCCAGCTAAGTAAATCCTTTCAGCGACAAAAACATTCGCTTTCTTATTTAACCTTATAACTCAACACAAATTTTCACTAAATTATCAAACACAATTTGGCTGTTTACCCTAGATGTCCAATCTAATAAAATTTAAGCAATCAATTACCCCAACTTTTCATCTTAAATAAATTTGAGACAATAAAAACAAAACACTAAAAAGACTCGAACCTCTAACTAAACAGAATAGAAATTCTAATAAAAAGGTACTTTGTAACTTTCTTTAGAGATGCCACAATTTTTTGCCATAGATATATTAGTTGAAAATGTTTTCATTTTATTAAGAACTTCATTATAGGGTAGCTACTGTCAAATCTATGTTCATAACATGTAAAATATTAGAACAAACCGAAGAATTTCTCATTTAAGGACAACTTAGAAATTAAAGTTTCTAATTATTCTACGTTTTCAATATGTTTGATAGTGCACAGAGCAATATTCAAGACCAGAAGAAACTTAATAGATGATATCTACATATTTCTGAGAATTGTTCATAAAGTTCAATGATACCCAACTGCTCTAGTTTCAATATAATCGTTCACACGAGAAGGTTGGGAACAACGTACTTCCAGATCCCGTTGACCCTCAAAAGACTTAACACCTACCGTACGTATAATAGTTCTGACATCTTAAGGGATCCATTACATCAATCTACACTTGAAATCGATATATCAACTGTAAACATAAGGAAATGTATTTGGATTTTTAGAAGAATTTAGCGAGAAAGGAAGAAGAAAACTCATGTATAACATTTTCCACTCGGATTACATGAATTTTTATCTTTCGGGACCAAATTTATAAATGATACGAATCTAAAACCAAAAAAACATACTTTTCCACATTTTAAAATGTAAAAAATTGGTTACACAAATTCCACAAGAACCGTTCCTTCTATGAAGGGATGAGAACATCGCCTAGTAACAATTTTATCATCTACCAAAGGTCTAAAATATCGAAATTTATTTGATTGCTCAATAAAAATTTATTATCTCGTTGTTCGCTGTGGTTATTTTTAAAATCTCTAGTGAATCAAGCATTTTATTTTCTCGATAAATATATAGCAATTTGAAATTGTTGAGATCTTATTTTAATATTGAATTTGATTAACGATTTTTCGAATTCAACAAAATTACTACTTTGACTTCAATATATTTAAGGCATCACAATTATCACACCACCCATTTGTCTATTGTTTACCAACAGAAAACTCAAACAGTGGTACGATGCTTTTGAAGTCTTCTTTTAATTTTTAAACTTAAATTAGATATGCAATTAAAGCTAGTTTTACTCCAGCACACCCACAATTTTTACCCATTAATTTTGTTATGCAAGGGTTATATAAACATATTATATTTATACTATAAATCACCGATAAAAGATTAAAAAAATAAATAAATAAATACAAGTCGATTTTTGCTATTCTTATTTACGCAAAATGTTCGTAATACATACAGTATAATTGTTAAATGAATATCTTTAAAAAAAATAAAGGAATAAAAAAAATTTTGGAATTTATATTTTCACTAAAGCTTCGCACTACTGTCACAGCAATGCTAATACGTACGCGGTATGTCGAAGGTTTTGAAGCTGACAATGAGAGAAAATAGTATCTGAAATTATTTTTATCTGCGCTCTATTTATAAACGGTTGTGTGTGACATTGGTATAAAATTCACGCTGTAATGTCGCTTTAAAATTGCAATTCACTGCATTTTCTCATTACTATTTCTGTTTTTAGTGTTAGTTACTGCCGCAATACCAATTACTTCGTAATGTTTATTGCACTCATTAACACTATTACTGTTCTAAAAACAAAGATTGGAATTGAAAGAAACGGGTTACACAAGTTTCCCTTAAACATTAAATCATTATAATATGTTGTTGTATAACTTTATCGAACATCAAATTTCAAAAATTATTTTTCCCTGTGTTAATAGGTATTGATTTAACTCTTCTTGTTATTTCATTGCCGAAAAAGGTCGTTTTTAAATTAATTGTTTAATTAGAAAATTCCCATTCGCCCTCTGAAATTATTGACAAAACTTTTACTTATTTTTGCATGGAAAGAATGTGAAATATTCATTCTACTTTTTCTGAAATTGTTAATAATGTTTTGTGGATACGAAAACAACGATAGGCATAAACTGAAAAGCTTTTTGGATAGCTATCGTATTACACTTTTTGAAATATCTCATGTTTTGTAATGAAATGAGTGGGCGAAATTTTACAAACAGTTTCTAATTTAGTTATACACATCATAGACATTTCATGTAAATTTAGAATACCATAATGACATAAGCACAAATCCCTACGTCAGGTATTCTTACGTAGTTCTAGACAAGACACGTACATTAACTGCCAAATTCGCTCTGTAGATTCACATCGGCTTTTAGCACAAACAAAACTCAAATTCTCAACTAACATTAAAATAAATGAACCGCATATAATCGGGTCAAATTTTTCCATTTTCTTGCACGGCTTTCTTGTTTGTGAATCACACATCCGAAAAGATAAATCTATTAGTCATGATTCAGAAATTCTCCTCACCGTCCAGAATTGTCTCACGTCGCACCTCTGTCATCAAAAAAGTAGGTAGTTTTCAAAAAAAAAAAAATGTTTACACCTGGTCAAAATCCATAAATAAATACAAAAGTAAAACTTAAAGAAGAAAACTAAGCAAACGTCTCAAAACAAATAGCAATTTTTACTCACACACATTCCTTTTTAATTAAAAAAGTATTCGCTGCAATAACAATTTCAAGAAGCAAAAGTGTTAATATATATAAATCTAATTTAAATTTTCAAAAAATACTACACAAAACACTGACAATGATAAAACCCTATTAGAATAAGGGATAAGGAATAACGAATAAGAAATAAGGAACAAAAAGAATCAACACCTTTATTGTATTAAGATTAATATCGATTGAGATGTAACTCCACACAAAGTTACAAAACCTTATTTAAAATCCAAAATAATTATTGTATATATCTACTGAATCTTCTTCAACTGAAAGAGTGGTTTATTTTATTATTATTATAAACCAGTATAAATACAGTTTTTATGAACTAATTGCACTCCTAGTATGTTATATCCAAAAGCCCAGATAAGATATTTTATGACTTCAAGCAAACTTGAGAAATGTTACGCTCTATTAAGTATATTTTCGAATGAACCATTAAACATTTTTGTGGATACGAAAAAGGAAGAAGTTTGTGCAAAGAGTTTTCGTCAGTTTAGTCCATCAATGGGTTGTCGAATTTTCATATTTTCAGAATAGACATGTAATCGATTCTAAATCGTTGCAAATGATGAAGAAATAAGTTGTGTATAGGAGCTGGTTAGCGTGACCAGTTTCTGCAAGGGAGACAATACCGAAGCTTTGATTTTTTTTTAATGATTGCCGGGATCTATTAAAAGAATTTTCGAACGCGGTTGCTGGCGTCGATAGGCATACACGGTCGAGGATGGGCAACCGTAATTTAGGCGCTCAGTGCATAGCTTTCATGTAACAAGTAGAGTGAACATCTCCTAAGCCATGGAGGCCTGGAAGATGTCCTCGTGGCTATCGCTGCTACTGGGTGTTGTATTACTCACGGCCGTCTTGCAGGGTACGTTTACTACTTTACGTTTCCTCCTCAACCACTTTGATCATCATCCCCCTCGAAAACACCATCGGAAAAGAGCGTTTTTTGTGTATCGAACGAAAAAAAATGAAAGTTGTGTTATTAATGAAAAAGGACGAAAGTTATATGTGTATGTGTGATATTGGTGATATCAAGTGATAACAGTGTTATGTAACATCCGCGAGGAAATTCTAAAATCTGAATATACATCTCTAGTGCTATTTTAGGATATATCAAAGGTCCTTAGAAACCCCCTATTTCGGTTTCTCCTTCAGGACCTAACGTTCGACAACTTTTTAAATTGGTCATTTAATGTGAAAAACGATGTCTGTAAGATTATTTAAGTAGATTTTAATTTTCAAATAAACAGAAGATCTCTGGCCTAAAAGTAGCTAAACCTGATGCATTTGACGACATACTAGGCAACGAGCCAGCTACGGTTATCCTAGACTTCGTTCTAAATATAATATAGACACACACGTACCAAACTACCCACAGTTTTTCGAAAAAAGAAAAAATTAAAACTCATATTTTCAAGATTACAAACCCGACATTATAAGGATTATTAATTTTTATAACTAATTTGCAAACAATTTTATATATTTACAGCGCTATCATTTTCATTTTACAATAGTTATGCAAAATATAAATCAACAGCTGTTATACTGGCTCAATGCCACTTTGATTATTGGTATTATTCAACATATTATTAAACAGCTTCAAAAAAAAATTTCTGAACTCAATTTTATTTAAAAATTAAATATAATGAATACCAAAAGTTGTAGCAGAATTTTTGTATCGTATTTTGGGATTAAATGAAATAAAGCTAACTTTAGAAAATCGTCGAATCATGGACTTCCAGAATTTGCAATTAAATCGAGGTCAAAGCTAAATACGTTATTCACAAGTTATTACCGAAATATTTAACTTGAAGATATTTATTCGTTTTCTGTTTATTGCAGGTGTACGGTCATTTCATTAAAAAATATCACTTTCCTTGTTAAATGCGATTTGTTAAATAGATTCTTTTTTATGGGATTCCTATACAATCCAACACAAAATTAAAATATTATTTTATACAATAACGAATTTTGGCTGTTTTTCAAAAATCAAAGATTTTTACTTTTAACAATATTTCTTGCCAAAACAAAAGTATTCACCAAAAGCTATGACAGCAGATTATATAAGTATTTCATATACATTTAGAATAAAATTACGTATGATTTTTATTAAAATATAGTTTTAAAGATGTAATAGAATCGGCCTTTAGTTGATGAAAGTCAATCATAGTAGAAATTAAACAACAATTACACTTACACAAAATATTTAATAAAACACAACAATTGTTTCGCTAGCGCAGTAGCTTCATCAGGTAAATGATACAGATATCTGAGAGTGGTTGAGTTTATATATTAACATAATACTATAGTGAGGTAATTAATACTAACAGGATGACAAAATTTAAAAAGAAAACAATAATGTTAAGTTAAAATTTTTAATTGAGTAACGGAGAAAAGTTTTAAATAACTTAACAAAATGCTGCGTGAATATTGAATTATTATTATTTTTGACGATAGGTAAGACAAACGAAACTATAATTACGTTCCTGTAAATTTTTCACAATCGCGAATGCGGTTAAGTCCTATTAAATTTATTTCCCCGTCTTTAAATTACTTTCAATACGATCGGAAGTGATTGATGTTCGAAGTTGACAAGATTTTAATCCATGTCTACCGATCTGCGCTTGAAAAGCTAAAGTAATTTCCTATTTTCTTCAGATATTTGTCTTCAACACGAAGACACCCTAAACCGAATAATTTTTTATATTTATTGAAAATCTGTCAGATGATAAACATGAAATCTATTTCCAATTGGCCCATCTCTATCAATCAAAAATAAACATAAAAAGAATAGCAAACACTCAAAAGCCTACATTTACAAAACTAAATTTTGTATTCGAGTACCTACAGTAAAAATATGTTAATTAATATCTAACTGAAAAACATTACCACTATAAAGCACAATATTTTAGATACTAAATATAAATATAGTAAAAAAAAAAAACATAATTTTGTTTGAATGTTAACTCGCTTTTCAAAAGCAATATTACTTATTAATTTCATGTGGATTTTTAAAAATATACGTGTAATAAAATGATATTTAAAATGATAAATTATTTTCTGTACTTAAAAAAAGATATGGCAATTTGCCATAAGTATTTGTTTCCAATAGAAGCTCGATTTATAACGGCAGTAAATCTCAAAAACATTTACAAATCATAATTATGTATTTAAACAACATTTACAAACATTTACTTGTGCTAACTTGAGTGAATAGCTGCTTCTATTTCACATTTTTATATGATTAGGAAATTTGTCTTCAAATAAACTGCAATCAGTTATATTTGTTGAATTTAATAATTCTCTGCAGTCAGTTATTCACGAATAATTCGTCCTAATAAACGATCTTTCTGCTTTATCATTATTGAATTGTTTAGGATTAAATTGACCTAAAACAATGGATAATCAAACGAGAAAATCACTTTGATTACGGTTACAAAATAAAATATTCACGATAATCCTCCACCGTTCCCAAAATCCCTCATGATTGGCACTAATTCACGGATGTTACATTTAGAAATGAATTCAAGTGGTCATTAAAATTATTTAAATTTTAGGAGTGCAAGGTGAGGCTGAGTCTGAGGGCCCCTCCGAATCCGAATGTCGTCCTTATATCGAGAAAGCGCTGAAAGAACTCGAAACTGGAGAAGGTGGAGAAAGAGAAGACCCGGATGATGGGGATAGTATAGAGGATATCCCAACAATAGAGATAACGGACGATACCGATTTACCAAATACTGGTAGAGACGACGATGTCGATGGAGAAGACAATGATAGTAACGAAAGTGTAGAAAACGAAAAGATCGACGATACCGACAGCGCCGAGGTATCTACATCAATCCATCAATAACACTTTTAGTAACTTTATCTACGTATTATAAACTATAATTTTCAGAAAGATGGTGACGAAACCGATAAATCAGGAGAAGAGGATAGCGCAGAAGAAGAGGTTGGTATTAATTTGGTCTCAGCCAACCTCTCAATCTTCAGTAAGTTTCTCCTACAATTGTTCAACAAAAGAAAAAAACATCACTGTAAATGTTTAAATTCATGTTTCCCAAACTTACACGAAGATTGAAAGGTAAAGCGACACACGTCTCGTTTACTACAATAATCGTTTCGATAGGTAAATAAAATTGAGGCACAAACTACACAAAGTGTTCCGCCGGATGATAAGCCAGATGACTCCCACGAAGACAAAGATGATTCTAATGAAGCTGCAGATGCTGCAGATGATGATGCTGATGATAGCAAAGAAGATGATGCTGCCGATAACAAAGATGACAGTGAGGAAGAAAAAGAAAGCCAAAAAGTAGATAGCGGTGAAAACGGTGATAGCAAGGAGGACGACAAGAATGACAGCAAAGAAGATGGCGATAATAATAATAATAGCAAAGAGGATCAAAAGGAGGATGACGACAGTAAAGAAGATAAAAACGGCGACGATGATAGCAAAGAAGACCAAAAGGAAGATGATAGCAAAGAAGATCAAAACGACGATAGAAAAGAAGTCAAAACCACAGCGGGAAATGTTAAGGTCGATGATGACGATGATGACGATGATAATGATGACAATAGAAAAAAAACTCGTGAGAAAAGAGACAATAACAAAGAAGACGATGGTAGAGTTAAAGACATCTCATTAATTCATTCTGATTCTAAAAAAATATTGAATTTTTCAGATGGTGAAACCGATAACGATAACAAAAAAGATAACAAGGAAGACAAAGAAAGTGGTGAAAATGATGAAAACGGAGATGATGACGACGACGACGACAGCGACGAGGATGGTACTCCAGAAGAAGAACTGTCCCAAGTATACGAAGAACCAGCAGATGCAAGACCTAGAGATCATATCTACCAATTACTAAAATTGGACGAAGAATCCGAGCAAATTGAAGACTTAGTCGACAAAGTTTCCGAAATAACTCTGAGAGAACTTAAAAAGGTTTACGAAAATGCGATAAAGCCATTGGAAACCTTATATAAATACAGGGACCTCAGTAACAGACACTTCGGAGATCCAGAAATATTTTCCAAACCTCTTATCCTTTTCATGGGTCCTTGGAGCGGTGGCAAATCCTCTATAATCAACTATCTTATTAATAATGAGTATGATGAAACATCGTTAAGGACAGGTTTGTTAATATGCCAAAACTTTAAATAATTAATTCTATTTCCCTAATATTTGAAACGTTCCAAGGGGCCGAACCTTCGCCCGCATATTTCAATATCCTCATGTACGGAAATGAGTCCGAAATTCTTGATGGTACCCAACTAGCTGCCGATTACACATTTTCGGGATTGCAAAAGTTCGGTCAAGGATTAGAAGAACGCCTGAAGGGATACAAATTACCCAAACCCTTACTAGAGAAGGTAATAATAAATCCAAAACACTCTAAGGCAAAAATTAAAACGGGGAATATTTCTAGGTAAACATCGTTGAAATACCTGGTATTTTAGAAGTTCGAAAACAAGTATCTCGGGTATTTCCATTCAATGACGCTTGTCAATGGTTCATAGACAGAGCAGATATTATATTTCTAGTATACGACCCTTCGAAATTGGATGTTGGACCAGAAACAGAAGCTATTTTGGACCAATTGAAAGGAAGAGAGCATCAGGTAACTAAATAGACCTCAATTGCAATGCAATGGGTACTAAGTTTTGTATTTTCTTTTTGACAGACGAGGATAGTGTTAAACAAAGCGGATCAGGTGAAACCTGAAGAACTAATGAGAGTACAAGGGTCGTTAATATGGAATATATCCCCCCTTATGTCATCAGCTCAACCCCCAATTATGTACACAACTTCTCTTTGGTCAAGACCTTATGAACCTTGGGCACCTGTGAGGCTACTACAAGCACAAGAAAGGGCTTTTCTTAAAGATCTCCGATCTGCAGTTGACAAACGAATTGATAATAAAATAGCTAGCGCAAGAAGATTTGCTGTAAGTAACAAAAAATATTCTCACTTCTCTAAATTAGCTTACAAAAAAGACCAAAACATCTCTTAATTAATGAAACAACAGAATAGATTTTTTTATACATGACCCACACAATTCAATTTATTTCCTTTATCTAAAATTGCTACGAAAACATTGTCCAAGCGGTTAAGTTAAGAACGAACGATTTATTTAATTTATTTATTCTTGAAGACGACGTTAAATAAACTGAAAACACACAATCATGTGAAATTTCCCCTGGTTTCTTTTTTAATAAATGCTTGAAATCATGCAGTTCACAAAAGTTGTATCAACAACAGTTTACGTTTTATTGAAACTCTTTGAAACATTATTGGATTACCTAAGCTTCTCAATATAATATTATACTAACCCCCTAATAAAACCTACCAAGCTATTTCTCCTTTATCGGAGTTGACACAGTTTTCATTTTCATTCGCGTTTAAGAAAACAAATGCCACTTAATTAAAAAGTTTATGTATCACAATCAAAACACATATTTCTCACCGTACATGGGAAGCAAATTATAGCAAAAAAAATTCATCAGTTTTATCGATCGTGTGATACTCATTGAGGCTGAATTGATAACGATCACAATGTCTTACAGAAAAGAAATGAATACAACAAGAAAAGCGTTGATGTTTGGATGCGCCACGCTATATTTATTGAAAAAGTTTTAAACAATTTTTACCAAATAAATTACATAATTTATAATACTGTGTGTTAATTTTTAGGTACGCGTTAGAAACCATGCTAAAATGGTAGATTGTTATTTAACGACATATTACAATCACAAATCTGTATTTGGAAATAAGAAGCAGATAGCTGATCAAATAACTGAACATCCTCAAGATTACCATATCTACGAAGGCCTTTCGACACTGACAAACATTTCTCGATATGACTTACCCGATCCCGAAGTCTATCGGGATTTCTTCAAATTGAATCCTCTATATGAGTTCCAGCCATTATCGGCAACATGCACCTACTTCAGGGGATGTCCCATCAATAGGCTCGACGTGGCTATTGCATATGATCTCCCGGAACTTATCGGGAAACACAAGCGCCTCGTGGAAGCAACCCTTGCGCAATCAAACATTACTGCTCCTGCAAGTTGAATAACGTCCAACTAATGGGACCAAGTATGTTTTTCTGCAGTCTGCAAGGATTCCTTATTGAACGTGTTCTACCATTAGAAGACTCCTTCTAATATTTTCCCGGTACCGTTGTTGGGTTACATTTGCCAAAAAAGTTAATTAATATTAAATAATTAACGGCTATTATTTAAGTACGTAGATCGTGATATGCTCTCTAAGTTTAATAAACTAATGCCAAAACAACGGTGGACAAATAACGAACTTAGTTGCGCTTTAAAAGTATATTCTCCTGCAGTTGTGTGTGTTGATCGCATTTAAGAATTCATTTTAACCGGAGTGTTCAAGTAAAGGCGCCTTTTGTTCCAAATGAGTGGGTATTTCAAAACCAGAAGATGTACAATTCCTTATAAATTAATGCCGGTGTTGAGTAGGTACCTCTAAGTGAAGAATATATACGTGCGTATAGTCGGTAGTCGATTGATTTGAGTATATATATATTTTTTTTTCACTTAATTATAAGTATTTTACAACAGTCATTTTTCGCTATTAATTTAACTATTGTAATTCAAAAGATAATTATAAGTTACATCCTTCAAGAATTAAATATTTGTATTGTATATATATATATGTTCTGTTAATTTGTACATACGAATGTCGTTTGTCAACATTGAACAATATTGAACTAACTGTACTTTATTAATAAATTGTTAATTTAAAACAGTAATTGTTTTATCTTCATAAACATAGATGCATATTTAGAAATCGTAATTTTTAAACAATTCTACTGATATGTAATTTACATTTACATAATTTTATTTCACTACGATGAATGCGCCTTTATGGTAGTTGATATAGATGTATATAATCTCATTCATATCTCATTTCTATAGCTGTCAGTTATACATAACCTTACTCAAATGGAAAAGTTGACTATAATTTTTTAATTCATATATATTTCCTATTTTATGAATAGTTACCAGTATTTCGACATTACTAATGTAAGAACATTTTATTTATAATAGTTAATTACACCTATTCCTGTTATTTAAAATAGGAATTACATAGTAAATATATCTAAAATGCAAGCCAAATACTGTCAGAAGTGTTATGCTGATTTTATAAATATTTTAGCAAAAGATAACAACAAAATGTACTTCACGAAATGTAAAAACCTATTTGACATCTAAAATGCATAATTTCATTTAGCATTGCAATTATGGCCAAATATGTGCCAGAAACTATAATAAGGTAAGCAGTATCTACAATATATTTTTATATCTAATATTTCTTCAACTTGCAGTGTAACGATTTTACTAACGGTTGGACTATTGCTCCTAATTAATAAATCTTTTTCTGAACTGAAATTACTTCAGAAATTATTACCAGAATATAGCTGGCTTGTTCATGGTATACAAAATATTTTAGGATATTCAACAGTTTTTATACCTGGTTATTTAATTTTTAAATATACAAGAAGGATCAATTATCTGGAAAGACCAGGTGCTTAAATTTGATGATTAATAACAATTACATAATCAAAAGATTTTTTAGGTAACACAACTTTTAGTTTCATTATTAGAGTATGCTTTGGTTATGAAGAACTTCCTGACCACCCTACTACATCACCTGTCCTTGCAACACCTAGTAAAGGATTATTATATGATGCTTTTCTGTTAACATTTTATTTCCTGGGCTTACAAGTTTCTTATTTGGTATGGGGTGTATTACAAGAAAAAGTTATGACCCAGGTACATAAAGTTCTTCCTTATGTAACAGTTCTCCATCTCAAGAGCCTTTTTTAGGACTATACAAATTCGTTAGGAGAAAAGGGACGTTTTAAGGATTCACAGTTCTTAGTATTTGTAAATAGGATTTTGGCATTTACATTATCAGGTTTAATAATAGCATGTACAAGGCAGCCACGTCACAAAGCACCTTTATACAAATACGTTTATTGCTCTTTCTCAAATATTATGAGCTCATGGTGTCAATATGAAGCTTTAAAATATGTGTCTTTCCTACATCAGGTTGATTACAAATATTAAAAGAAAATATTTGTGTAATTATCGTCATTTTAGGTTTTAGCAAAAGCAGCTAAAACAATTCCTGTAATGATAATGGGCAAAATAGTTTCTAAAGCAAAATATGAATTTTACGAATATGTAACGGCATCTATTTTGTCACTAGGAATGCTATTTTTTATGCTTAACAGTGGAGATGAAAATGATGGTAAAAAATGTGCCTTGCATTTATATCGTGTATTAATAAAATTTATTTTTAGGCTCGAAAACTACTACGTTCTTCGGTATTTTACTCCTTTGTTCTTACGTTATATTTGATAGTTTTACATCAAACTGGCAAGGAGTACTTTTTAAACAGTATGGGATGAGCTCATTACAAATGATGTGCGCAATTAATTTGTTTTCCTGCACTTTTACAGCGGTATCATTATTACAACAAGGAAGTTTAATTAGTTCGTTTAATTTTATGATGCAATTTCCTAAATTCTGTTTTGACTGTGTACTATTATCAGTTTGCTCGGCGGGAGGTCAACTATTTATATTCAAAACAATTTCGACGTTTGGCCCTTTAGTCTTTGCCATTATAACAACAATAAGACAGGGATTCTCTATTCTGCTCAGCTGTGTAATTTACCATCATAAAATAAGTTTATTCGGTGTATTTGGAATATTTCTTGTATTTCTAAGTATATTTTTACGAATATATTGCAGCTATAGAATTAGGAAACGCAAAAAGCCAGTTGTCGGTTAACTTTTATATATATATATATGAAATAGTATTGCACAGTGTACTATTTTATTGTATTTTATACTATAGAAAAATATAGTTCCTTTTACGAATGTCGCAAAGTCTTTTAATTATCTTTTTCTTATATCATTAAAAAAAACATTCTTTTCATATATTTAATAGAAATTAATTGCAAAATGTATATAAAAACCAAATGGAACATAGTTAATTCAGGAATATAGATCACTATGAACTATATAGAAAATACAAAAAAAGCAATATATATATAACAGTACAAAAAAGTTTAAACAAAAAATAATACAAACAATTTTAATAAGCCTCTCAATTTTTCATCATAAACAATAAACGCCCTATTACGTAAGTGGTTGCACGACTTGTTATAAACCAACTTAACGATCTTTTTTGAAAAGAAAAAGTTTAAATTGTAAGCTAATTAAGACTTTTATCATTGTATATTCTACGTTTTCTTTTTAATTTGTACATAGCCAATAATAAGTAATTTTGTATTACAATTAATAATACACAGCCAAAAAACTTTTACTGGAATTAATCATCACTGGTGTTTTATTATTTAAAGAACACGGTCAATTTAAGGAACTACTTTAAAATTTGTCAAATAAACCTTATGAATGAATGCACTGGATAACTCTAGAAAAAAATCGGTTAATGAACTGTACAATAATTACAAAAATATATACATAATTAGTTAACTGATGATGAGATTTTTTTGGAAATACTGCTATAAAATTTTGCTACGTTTTTTTAATAATACCCAGCCCAACAAGGCTATCTTTCTCTTGCTCTGTTAGAAAATCTTTGTACCTTTTAAAATAATTAGTACCGCAAAATTGCTTTAAATAATCAGTCAGCAGATCACTAATAGATATTTTGTATATGGGATCTTTAAATTCTAAGGAACTAAGCTCTTCGCTATCAGAATCGTCCTCGTCAAATGTCTCATCATCACTTTCATGTCCATTCAAACTTACGAAACTGTCCTCCGATGGCTGTAGAAACAGAAGTTTAAGATTTATTTTAAATAAATATCAAAAAATCGCATTTTTTGTAAATGTTGCTTTTACATACTAAAGCAGCTTAATAAGCATTTACGCATATAAAGTTCTTGTAATTATTTTAAAATTATATTTTACTAAATTGACTTACCTGACCAGGAACATGAAAAATTTGATTAGATTCAAGCAGATGTAACTCAAGGCACAGTAGTTGAACTAATGTTTTGAATATATGCATCAGCAAAGGTATTTGCCTTACTCTGGAAATTCCCGAGCGTGAGTTTGGTGTTTCCATTATTATTATTGAATTGCTTAAATTCTCCCCCTGAACGGTAATATTCGACAGCCTTTTATCGTTCGATACCAGCGAATGTTCAAGAATTTTAGCTAAAGCCATTATGCTAGAATATTAACATTTAAATTTTACTTACAGTATATTTTTTAGCAAAGTAATTACTTTAGACGAAGTTCAAATTTTCCATAGTAAACATACGGTTTTGACAACCACTTATTCAAGACGAACACCAGCGCACTTTCGCCTTGTGGACCTGGTATTTGATTTAAAAATTCCATAGTGTCCTGCATATTGTAATAAAAGAGGTAGGCAAATATCACAATTAAATGCTCCTCCATCAATGTAGTTCTTTGCATTTTGCTTAAAACTGAACGAAGCAAATAATCGATATGTGAATTAAGAAGTGTGCCTAAAGTATGCATCGCTGTTATACATAAACGACCAATTTGTTTACATGCAAGGACCATTTTTTGAGGATCCAGTATATGTTTAAGAATGTCTATAGTATAGTCTGCGCCAGTACGGCCTTCGCCGTCAATAAAATTATAAATTTGGGAAGATGCTTTTAGCAAAAAATTACGCAAACAATTCGTTCCACTCTAAAATAAGCAAAAATTAAATAATAAGTTTTTTTACATAGATACTGCAAACAAAATATATTCTAATACAAGCACAAACCTGCATCACTGTGGTGTCATTTACATAAAGTATGCATTTATATGTTGCCATAAAGCCCTGATGTAATAAAACTTCGCTAAGAGGCAAGGGGGAGTTAATAACAATAATTCCTAAAAGTTCTAAGGCACATGACTGTGCATTGTGGATGGTAACTGAATGATTAACGGGATGGAGTGTACTCAGACAGTCAAAGATAATAGGAAGTATTGTTTCTTGTGTTTCGTTGACTGTTTCTTCATTCAAACACAAATACTTAACTATTGTTTCACAATTATTTAAAATGTAATGGTAACTTAGGTTTTTCCAAAAACATCCAACACTTAAATTTACTAAGTCACTTCTCATTTGAGTTACAAACGAAGGATCTCGCTAAAATTCAAAACTCGGATTTAAAAGAATAAAAAATATCAACTTTATATAGTACCTTTATTATATTAATTATGCCCCTCAAACCACGCTCTTGAATTGGTTGAGAAACAAGAGGTATAGCTCTATTAAGTCCTGTAATAATTGCCTGTCTGAGTTCCAAAAGATGCCGTGTTACAACTGAATCTCGCACATTCTCTGTCTGTATTGCTATAGACCTAAAACATCAATCAATCAGTGACAGAAATTCCAAACAAATAATTAATATGTTTAAACCAACACACCTTATAGCAGATACTTTCAGAATATGATTGTCGGAATATAAATTATTAATAATATGAGGTATATATTTCTCCCAAATATCGGAAGTTATTATAGGGCTAAATTGAGCAACAACTAACATAATTCGCCCCTGAAGAACCCAAGAAGGGCATCGCTGAAGAATCTCAGCCCATTTAGTGAGGTAGTTATTGATATCAAAACTGGTGTGTTCAAGTTTAGTTAGTTTAATAACATAATTGCTTATAGATCCTAAACCATACATTAGGCTTTCCATAATTCTCCAATAATATGATTCATTCATGTCAGCTGCTAACACCATATGTCTATCTACAGCAGTGGCTAGGGCATTTGCCATATAGTTTTTCTCCATATCATATGTCAGCAACTAAATAAATATAATATAATGGGAATTTGTGTACCCTTCACCTGACATTACCTATCTTCTTAGTCATAAAATTTTTGGTATTACACTATATTTAATAATGACATTTCAATTTCAATCAACAATAAATCATTTTTCAATGTCAAGAATATTTTATTAAGTAAAAGCTTACTGTTAAAAGACATCGTGCATCATATCGCACATCATGGTCCAACCTTCCTTCTTCTATATCATCAGCGACAAATTCTTCTTCAGTTTTCCACTTTTCTTCCGTTTCTGGGGTAACAGCCATAAATATCAGGAGATAATGTAAAAAATCATATAATGAATTTGAAATACAAACGCCTTTCATTGTAGTTACAAGAGTCTGTATTAAATTAAAAATGCCATTAATTAATTTAAAAAACAGGGGTTTTCCATTGGTATTTTCCCCCACATCCCGTGGAACATCCAAAGTCAATGATAATATTTGAACATAAGCTTCTCCACAACGTGAAAATATTTCCCAAATACTTGGCAGAAGGCGAACAATGGTATTTTGTGTTATTTCTGTTATTTGATATAAAAGTAAGGTGAAAGTTTTAACTATTTGAGATTTAAGTCTAAAATCGCTTTTTGGACTATATGCTGAAATTAGCTGTGTACTGAAGAGATTATAAAATTTATCCACAATATTTGGCAGCTCTGGACGAATATTGCTATCAGTTGATAAGACAGATACTATTTTACAAAAAACGGAGATGGCCTCAGACCTTTCAATTGTTGAGAACTTCTGTAAAGAACAAAGTCGTTATTATATAACAGGGCTATTATTGTTTTATGTTGATTTGTTGCATATTTTAATATATTTACTTACTTCTTCGTTTTGGCAAATATGATATAATCCTTCCAAAGCAGATTTATAACACAAACTAAGCTGCTCTATGCTGCAAATACTAACAAAGTCATTGAAAAATTGTAGTGATCCTAAACATTCATCTAAATTAGAAGATTCTAATTTGGAGGAAATAACTTTAACTATGCCAGACCACTGTAGTGGAAAGTCAAAATAAGCAATATATGCCAATGTTAAGGCAACAGTATTTTGCATGATAGCTACAGACAGACCAGATGGTAATAAAGCCCTTATTTTTTCTTTAACATAATCAGAAACGACTGGGTGAATAAACTCTTTCTCATCTTTGCACCAATGAATATGGACATACTGTCTCAGCAGCACCGCTGCCATTTGTCGTTCTTCTGTAGCTTCATCAGAAGATAAAATAATTTCAAGTAAATAAATTCCATATTCTAAAATTAAAGGTACTGTCATATACTATAAGATTTGGATGTATATTAATGTTTATTATTATATTATATTAACGCAACCTTCTGTAACTTCCAGTGCTTTATTCCTTTCCTCAGCCAAACGACGAAGTTCTGCATCAGGACTAAGCATACAACTCAATATTTCCAAAAGTGCAGTTTTTAAGGCCATTATTTAAGTACATGGATAATTCGATTTTTCCATTTAAATTGAAGACAATATAGTCATATACTGACCAGTTTCTTCATCAACAACACTAAAAAGCATAAATTAATAACATCTGTATATTTTGAACCAATCACTTGCTTACAATTTTTAGGTTAAACTCGTATTAAATATTTTCCATTCAAAGTGTAAAACATGAAATATCTTATAAAACGTAAAATACAAAAACATAAATATTATAACTGAATTATACAATAAACGATAATTTGAATTTAGAAAATACTAAAATTTTCATTAATCAGTCACATTCGTTTATTAAATTAAATCATAATTAAATAATTAAACGTAATCTATGATCACAGAACATCTATGATCTAACCACAGATCACAGATTAGAGAGGATCTAAAGATTCTAACCCATTCAACCATAGAATAGAAATAATGTTTATAGTCCCCGAATTCTCGTTTCATTTAAGCACGTTTAAATTGACTTTTATTATTATTTAAAGAATCTATTACTTTATAAGTTTGACTACTTTGTAATTTACTGCACTATTAAATAATTTGATTCTATTTTATTATATAATATAGGAATAAAAGCTCAGACGCGAGTTCAATTACTTTTTTTTAATTTTCGAGAAATTTTTGTCCGATAAATTTTGGCGAATATAAGATTTGTATGATAAACTGCCTGTGTGTATGATATTCAACAGTTATTTAAAATCTAAAAACGTTAAATATTAATACAAAACACATATTACATCAATTTATTTCGCTAAGAAGTATATTTTACAAAATAGTTTTTTTTAATACTTCAACAAGTGTCTAAAGGTCAAGAGGCAGGGAGTACTTTAGAGCCCACAATACTATTAAGTGTTGAATGCTTGTACACGCAAAACCTTTCGAGTCTATTGTCTAGCGGTCAACCTTTCAACATCTAAGGGCACTTTTAATAAAAGTTTTCAAATTAATAATTTATAAAGTTCAATGTTTAACATAATTTAAATAATATAACACTGTAACACTCTATTTACACTTATGTAACAGTACAATAATGTACAAAAATGAAATGTCTATGTAATTAACTCAAAATGCTGTTTGAAACAATATCACAATACTAAGGTCCACTAAAAGTGGCAATAACAATTCTACATGAATTATGTGACTCTAGAAACGAATACTACTTTGCAATAGGAATGGTACGGGATTCTACTCTGAAACATTCACAGTGATAGTTTTTCCTTTAGGGTCATCAAAACGGTCCATTGTTTTAATATCCAAAATAAATATTAGGCCAAAAGTCATTATTAAAACAAGAATAAACGTAACAAAAAGACCAGACCAAATTGGAATACTCGTAAATCCAACACAGTTGTAAGGGTCACCAAAAGATCCACTACTATTAGAACCAAAAAATGGTTGAATCTATAAATTATATGTAAATGACATTAAACTCTTCATTCAATAAAAAATATTCAATTGATAAAACAAAGTAATAGTATAATTTTACCTGAAGTCCTGGTAAACTTAAATTGTAATTTTGATTGGTGGATTCATAAAAAACAGAATTATTGCAGGTATATGAAAAACCAGTTGGTGCATAAACATCTTGCACTGTTAAATATTTTTCTGAACCACTTTCAGTAACTGTTAAATTACTTAAATACCAATAACCACTTATTAATACGAAGGAGAATCTAAAATAACAAAATTAAAATATTCCCTAGCAAATTATATATTAATTATTACGTTAAACTTGTTGCATTTGCTGTTAATGTAGCAGCTATTGAACTTTCACTGACTTGGTCACTGAAAGTACTGGTGGCTGAGATGGATGTTCTAAAATCAGATAAATTAGGATTATATAGCAAAAATAATAAGGAAAAATCGTACTCTTGGTTGTCAACATAAAGTGTAATGGGAGAATTCACATACAGAATAGTATTGTTTGTTTTAAATACTATACGTGTATCTTCATCTTCAGTGGCTCTTACTTTTCTGGACAATGCTTTATCTTCTGAAGAAATCTGAAAAAAATAATTAAAAAACATCCCTAAATGAATACAAACAATCATCTATTTACCCAAGAACCTCTAAGGCCAGTTAAAAGTCCAGTTACATGTTTATAAGTTTGAGCAACTTTATCATATGCTTCAAAGGCTTTTAATGCTGAAAAACGCAATATATCAGTCAAGTTTCAGTAACATACAATAATGTAGTTACCATGGTACTTAAAGTTTTGTGAACTATCTTCTTTATTCTGAGAATCCTCCAATGTTACAATAATGATTTTGTTGTTTAATAAAATATCATCTGAAAGTTTGGACAGAGAAATTTCTAGAGCATTGGGATAAATTTGTTTGACTGCATCAACAGGATCAAGAACAAATGGAAAATAACTTATAGCATTATCATATTTAACAGTGTCCAATTTCGTTTTTGATACATCGTCCCCTGATTTCAAAGTATTAAAATCTTCTGGACTCAACTATTTGAATAACATTTCAATTAAATTACTGAAAAATAAGAATCAGTATTGTCAATAACTTACAGAGTCTTTCACAAATACTAAGAGGTGGTTATCTTCATGGAAATGTTGTAAAAGGATATTACCAAAAGTATTTGCGTTAATTCGTTGTAAAGCAGGAACTAGAGGAGCATTACTACAAAAATAAATTATATGAAAACCGTATTCTTTTTAATTTTAACTTGTTTTTTAGTTAAGTATTATGTGGGGCGTGAACTATTATAGATAACTCCTCACCTATTCTTTTCCCATAAGAAGACTGGAACAACATTTTTCGTTGCGGTTACAACAGAAAATATTACAGAAATTAATATGAAAAACGAAATAAAAATATTTTGATTCATTTTGCACAGCACTTCAATTATACAACCTCTACAATCACAAGATTTGCACAAGACTACAGCTGATAAACAAATCACGTGAATTAAATGACATGACACCCCACGTATGGCGCCTGCAATATAGACTTCTCATTATACATACGTATTATGCAGTTAAGCCTAAAGGATCATAATACAGGGTTTTGTTGTCATTTTTTAAATAAAATGCAATTTAATGAAGAATTCTTTATTCGAATGTTAAGTTGTCGATACACAATTTTTAATTATACAAAATAGAAATAAACTTTTAAAATTTACCGTTACTCTTCTTGCTAATCAGAGAAATAGATCACAGGGCATAAACGAGAAAGAAGGAAAAGAAGAACGGTCATCCATGGAATCAAAAAAAGTTCGATAATTCAATATTATAAATTTGGCTACACTCAAAGCAGTTAAAGCATAAATAAGATTTGTTATTTTACATATTTTAGTAAATTTAAAAGTGCAGTGCAGTTAATAATCGCAAAGTGGTGAAAAGTTTATGATAGCTGCCCCCCTCAGTATTTTTATATGCCCGGGTATCTTCATATATGCAGCAGGTGTTAAACATTTATTTGCCTTATACGAAAATGGAACATTTTATCAATAAAGCCCAGAAGATCCCTTTTGTACACATAAGAAAATATTTCAAATTGTCACTGCAAAGGTAAAACACTGAAGAACACATTCAGGAAGGTACAAAGCCTTCCAGAATTCTGTTGATATGGTTACAATGAACTCAGAAAAGGCTCATATAAAACGAAAGCCTGACTCTACTAATAAAGATTGTGCTGGATCTAGTAAAGACAACTTCACTAGTGGCTCATATCAACCACTGTCTTCTGATGAATTACCTAACTGTTTACTGTATCGAAAGGTTTGTATCTGCTACATACTATCTTTCAATTTCTAATGAATACTTTATAGATGGAGAAAATAATTGAAAAAATGCAGGATGAAATAAAGGGTGTACCAGTAAAAACTGTGAAAAGTTTTCTTTCTAAAATTCCATCTGTTTTTATTGGTACAGATTTAATAATGTGGATGATGAAGAATTTGGATGTTGAAGATCAAACAGAAGCATTACATTTAGCTCATCTCATGGCAGCTCATGGTTACTTTTTCCCCATAGATGATCACATGCTTACTTTAAAAAATGACAGTGCATTTTATAGATTTCAAACACCATACTTTTGGCCTTCAAATTGTTGGGAACCAGAAAATACAGATTATGGTAATACATTCAATACAACAATACCCGATATTCATTAAATTAATTTTAGCTGTGTATTTATGCAAACGTACAATGCAAAATAAGACTAGACTAGAACTTGCTGATTATGAAGCTGAAAACCTTGCAAGACTGCAAAAAATGTTCTCTCGGAAGTGGGAATTTATATTCATGCAAGCAGAAGCACAAAGTAAAGTAGACAAGAAAAGAGATAAATTAGAGAGAAAGGTTCTTGATAGCCAAGAACGTGCTTTTTGGGATGTTCATCGTCCTATGGTAAATTAATTAAATTCAATTTCCTAGTTAAGAAATGTTACTAAAAAAAAAATACATTTTAGCCTGGTTGTGTGAATACCACTGAAATTGATATTAAAAAGGCTTGCCAGATGAATAAACATTCTAAAGCTAATAAATTTTTACATTTAATTTCACCTGAATCTAATACTGGTACAAATAAGGGAGAATCAGTGGAAGCAATTAAAAAACAGATAGTATTTTTAAAGTCAAGACTAGAAAGGAGCAACACTAAAGTTTCCAAAGTAGCAGAAATGTAACAAGTTTGTCATACTTGTTTTATTGTTACAATGCAGTATTCTTTATTTCTAGGTATATTACATATTATGAGCAATATGTGGAATTTGATTATTTTTTTGTAACACAAGAATATCAAAATCCGTGGATTTCTGACGCGATAGATCTATGGGATCAAGATAAACAAATAAAAGACATATCTGCACGAAGAATAAAGCGTTGGTCTTTTGGACTGCATGAATTACTTCAGGACCCTGTTGGCCGGGATCATTTTATTAAGTTTTTAGACAAAGAGTTCAGTGGAGAAAATTTAAGGTCAGCTATATTAGTGCTAATATTTCAATATTGTTACTAATCAGCTAATCATTGATTTCGTTTTACAGATTTTGGGAAGCAGTTCAAGATTTAAAAGCATTACCACTCAGTGAAGTAAATAAAAAAGCACAAGAAATTTGGAGCGAATTTTTAGCGCCAGATGCCAGTTGTCTTATAAATGTCGATTCTCAATCATACGAAATTACTAAAAAGAATATGGAAAACCCAGACCGTTGGGTATTCGACGCTGCCGCAGTAAACATAGAAGAAAAAACTCAAATAAAAATAACTAAACAATATTATTTTGTAGGCACATGTATATCACTTGATGAAAAGTGATAGTTACTCGAGATATTTAAGATCTGATATGTACAAGGATTTCTTAAATGGGTCAAAAAAGAAGGTTTGTACACATTTATTCAGTCTTAGACTTTGAAACTAATTATTATTTTCCAGGCTTCAGTTAAAGGTATTCGATCGATTGTTTCGTTCTCTGCTCGTAAAGAAAATGCCACATAATGGATACAAATACACAAAGAGACTGGACAATACATGTATATATGTTAAAAAATTATTAACAGGGTCTTTCAGGCGTGAACTATTATTAATTGAAACACCATAACATTTATCCATTTTGCAGTAGAATGATGATACCAGCTGACAACTGCATAAAACTATCATATTATGTACATATTACTTTTCAAGAAAACAAACATATATATCGGGCACATAATTATTAAGAATAAGTGGACGGATGTTTTTTGAGAAGTTTAATCAAATTTCGAAAAAATATTACAAGAATTAGACATCAAAAAACAGTTTAGATGAGCTCTAATAACTCGTGTAAGTACCTGAAACGCCCTGTATATTGCATTTATTTAAACATTTCAATGGAAATGCTGCAACACAAAAATCTTGACTAGTAACATAGATATGAATTGATTTTATAAGTAAAATAGAAGTATCTGTAGAAATTGGTGACCTAAAACTATTTAATTTTTATAGAATCTCCTTGAAACTCAAAATCAAAAATATCTTTGTAAATATTGAAAATCAAAACAAACGTTCTAAAGCGATAATGATAAGTTTACTGCCATTGTTATCTATGTTATTAGCTAATACATTATGTAATATCACTAAGTACCCCCCACATTAGCTAATAACGATTATTCTACATAATGTTCATTTTTCAATAGATCTGCTAGAAATGTTATTGTGATAAAATAGGCAACTTTTGATGTGAATGTTCATTTTAGATCAAAATAAAAATAAGTAATTAGTTACCAGTTTAGTTACAGAAAAAAAAAAATTAAAACAAGTTCCTTAACTAGTGCAAGTTGCAGTTCGACTTATACACATAAGACAAAAATATCAACAAAGCCATAATTTGATATCAACCTCTATTTTTAAAAACTATTTTCCAGTTTGTACATGATTCATTAGTTTAATAAAGTTCAGTTATAAATCGAACTGCTACACGATTTTCAGCCTTATACTATACTTTTAAAAACACATCATATAAACAACTTACAAAAATAAGATAAAACAATAAGCAATAAACGAAAACTTTTTTTACGGGACTCAACTGAAAGGTTTGATAAGTATACACATATATGACGTCATTCAATAAAATATACAATTTATTTTCTGAATTTGAGCAATTTCAGAAATAATAGCGTTCGTCTATAAAATAAAAAAAAAAAAGAAAAAGATTATTTACAACAGAAAGTTAACACGAAAATAATCAAACGGTATGTGATAGGAATATATATTTTTTTTACTCTTTTAAACCTACTTGGAGCCCATTGCAGAACTTTTTGTATAATTTTTTTGTGTAATATCCCTTTTTTATTTTTATTTTTTTTTTGTAGTATGTATAACAAAAACGCTTACCGACGAAAAGCCCTGCAGATTAAAACGTGAATAACAAATTTAAAAAACTTATCAAATACTACGAACACTACAAAAAGCTAATAATAAGTCAAAACATTAGTAAGTAATTCAATACCTCCCACATACACACAAAACCATCTAAAACGAGAGAAAAAGTATTTTTTACAAAAACATTCTCTCAATAAGAACTACATGCTTCATTGAGAAAATAGCTGGACAAAAACAAAACTTCCTTTTAGCGTACAGTATGTGAGTGGATAGAATAACAAAACATTAGCAAATATACCATTTTGTGATTAGAAAACAAAAGCGGAACTAAACTATATCGTTCAATAACATTACTAAAGAAGTAAGTTTAATAATTCATTTAAAACTTTTTTTTATGGTTTTATAATTATTATTTATTATTTTTAATCAAGCAATAATGTTAGACAACGTTATAGTCAAGAATCCGAAAATATACTCACAAAAAGCAATGGCACTGAACGATAAAATATTTACAAAAAAATATACTTTAAACAATACCTATTATTATTTGTCTTAACTAAAGTGATATACAAAGTTTTTTGCAGAACTTGGAAGCCAGTTTATTCCTCTTCTAAATAATGGAAACAAAAAACATGTGTTAATATATATCAGGAAATACAACTAAACTGTTAATTAAGTACAGTGACATCCCGACTTGCGTAAATTCAGACATGTATGTATATATACATTTTCCTACTTTTCGACTTAAATTTTCTTCCCGATGTCTTCGAGATGTTACTGTACTTATAAAGAACTTTTAAATCTTACCGTCACCTTTCTTCTGTCTCCACGTTCCATAAGAACTATGACCGCTACGGGTGCGTCCGGAGCCTACAGAATAAGTACGGGTTCGGTTAGCCTGACGATGAAGATGACTTGATGTAGACACACTAGAACATGACTGAAAATCATCCCTGAAATCCATAAAAAAAAATAATAATTAGTACTTTTACTTCGTATATTTTATAGAAAATATTTAGTCACCTTTTCCTGGAAGTATCAAAAAGTCGACGTCCATGTATATTCCCATCAGACTGACTAGGTCCAGGTCCAGCATTGGCGTGCATATTACTTTCGGAAATACTTCGATTTCTTTCTTTTCTCGCAATTGCTTGTAAACGCTGTTCCTTAAGTACTTCATTTATTTTAGGCTAAAATGATATTATTTGTAACACAAAGGATAGTTTACTGTTTTATTTTTTTCATACTTCTACAACTCTGAAGTCTTCTATACTATTAAATTTGGAAAGATACTTTTTTAAAAGTGGGTCAACCTGTAAATTAGTACTGTATTTATAGTACTTTAAAAAGGCCCAAAATTTTTCAAGTCCATATAATTGTCCGTTTTCGTAATCTTTCATTGTTTCCTGCTGAAAGTCTTCATAAAGATGAGGTCTAAACTTGCATTCTAAACCATAAGAATAAAACCGAAACAAACACTCCAGTCCATATCTATAACCATTTTCAGCATCTTCAAGGGCTAATGTTCTAAATTCATTATACATTGCACGATTGAAGTTGTCTCTCAAAAAGAATGACCAAAATCTAAATAATGTGTTCATTTCATTTGAGTGTCCACTGCCAAATCGTTTTCGTTCTAAAATTATAATAAAATGATGAAAGAACATTTCATTATTTTTTTTTTACCTTTGAGGCAACGCTGCTTGTATCTGTAATAAGCTTGTTGTGTGAAGTTGTTTTCCTTCAGAAGGGCGTGAGAAGGATGATGGAAATGTGGTAATTGTTGGGGTACACTACCTGTACTTGTAGCCAAAATTGCTTCACTAGGGCTTGCATCAATACTGCTGCTGTAAATACAATCGTTTAATTATTAATATGTATTATGAAATTATTATGAAAAACATTAATACCCTATCGATGATGTTCTATTACGATGTTCTTTAACATCCATTACCCAGCCGACATGATGTTCAATAGGAGGATCATTTGAGTGTCTAGTTTTTCTTTTCCTTGGAGTATGAGGGTCCGGTGTCTCGTCTTTTTTAACGGCATAAAATCGGGGCGTATTTTTATGAAGAGCTTCGTGTTTTTTCTTGTAAGATTTCTGGGGTACCGAAGACTTTTCTTTAGGAGACGATGATTGTATGATCTAACGAAAATTATTATTGAAATAACTTCGAGGTAAACGTATCATGTTAACTTACCGTTACAGGCGGTGGTGGAGGCGGAACTTCGGGATTTGGCTTGTGTGGTACAGGAGGGGCAAATTTCTTGAACGTTTCTTGACTTATGATATTCACAGTCCTGTAACTATTATTTGATATTCGGTGGTCCTTAAATAAATTTAATATAGATTATAGATTTAATTATAGTGTTAGCAGAATGTTCTTACATAATCATAGTCATTCCATAAGTCTTCTTCATAATAATATAGACCGTCGTTAATCGCTTGTTCCAAATCTTGTGTCATCTTGACTCTAGTTGTCCAATCCCCAGTTCGATCATAACCTTCATGTTTAGGAACTCTTGTAGATGGCGTTTGAGTGACAATTATAAGTTTACTGATATCTCGATCACTGACATCGTCTTGGTCGTCATCATCCCTAAAAAAACAGTTCAAAGTCTTTACTTAAAAACATGTAACGATAAAAATATACCAATCGCTGCTAAATGTATTCTGCCGACCGGCTGGCACTTCTGCATCAAGTTCTTCGTCAAAATTAAATTCCAATTCTTCCTTTTCAATTTTTAAATCTTCCTTACGACTCTCCCGACGAACCCTATTCTCTCTATTTTTACGTTTAACTTCACACCAATTATCTTCGTTAAAACTTTGAACAGCATCCGATTGTTTTTTATCATTTAGGTCATTTTCTGAAAAGATATTTACCTTGCCATCTCCATTAAGCATTCCTTTATTATCAATTATTTCTTTATTAATAATTTCATTTGCCACAGCAGTTGATTTGGCACTAGTTTTTGAAGAAGATACATCACTCTGATTATTCTCACTAACTGTTTCATTTTGTATTGGTGTTCTACTATGACCTACATTACTATTATTATCTATACAAAAAAAATATATTAATTTGCAGAATATCTTAATAAGTTTACATTGCTCACCAAAAATATCCTGAGGAACAAATTCGGCTACAGTTGGATTTAGATTATCATTATTTTCTTTAAAATGAACTTTGGGTACTGGTGGTGGAGGTACTAACTTCTGAACATTGAAGTGATCGCTCTGATCACCTCCTTGATTTAGCAAGGGCCATTTTAAGGGATCATGTTTTGTACGAATCTGACAATGATAATAATTATTATTGAAGTATTTCAAAATGGCATATATTTACTTTAAATCCATCACTTGAAAATTCTAATTTATCAGATGATGAAATTGCCTCGATAACGTGACTTAAATTATTTGTTAATGCTTGGACTCTGTGGAATGAAGCTATCAATGTGATAGGTAAATATCCCTCTGAATCCATTTTTCTTCTCAGAAAGAAATCTCTCAAAAGATTTTCTTCACTAAAGTAATATTCTCTGTAATAAAAAAGACATTTAAAAAATTAAGACATATATGTTTAAAAATCAAAAATTTACATCTGTTTTTTAATATAATCTTTTAAAGTGGGACTATCCAGATTATTATAACTGTTACCACCAAAATAAAACATGCCCATATATGGCATCAAAAAACCATCAGCTCTTTCATATTGCATGTGCTACAAAAAGACAGAAAAGTAAAAATTGTGGAACTTTGAATTAAAATACAAAATCCTGGATATTGTTACATAATACTCACTTCTAAGTTTTCATTCCTCTTGTTAGAATATTTTGATTCACTATTTGCTCTAACATTTGACCTGTTGTATTGTAATACTTTTGTACCTCTACTGCGACTTTTGCCTTCTTTTGGCAAGGTTTTTTTAGGTACTGCATTGTCACCATCTTTTATATGCTCATTATCTGACATGTGCACATCTGAATTGTGTCTTTCTGCCTTTTTTGGAGAATTTTCTCTTGGATTACCTTTTGCTAAGTCTATCTCTAGTGGTACCCATTTCTGTTTATTAGGTTTTCTTTTTTTATCTGAAGAATCTTCTTCATGTTCAACTACAGAAGTTTGTTTTGATGCAAGGCCTTTTTTCTGAAATGAAAGCACATTGCAAAATAAAAATATATTAACTTTTAAAAATATCACTAAAATATACCTCAAGGGTACAGTTTCCAAGAGATGGCCAATCACTAGCACCAGAAAATTCACTAGCCTACAATTTAATACAAAAAAAGTTACGTTAAAAAAATGATAATAAATTGAAAATCTAAATCAATAGTATTAACACATTGTACAAATTAAGACCATACCCTTGGCAAAAAATTACCTTTTGTTCTCTGGAACTTTGAACTTTTCTCCAAGGTTCTCCATTAATAACTTTGTGCACAATACTCTCATTCGTCTCACATACTTCTTTTGAAGACACTACTTGTGCTACATTTTTATTTACTTGCCAGGGATTTACTTTTGGTAAAGGGGCTTCAACAAACACCTTTTTCACATCATTTGTACTTTTCTTGTTATTTTCTTGTACTGCAATGTTTTGGAGCATTTCACGATTTGAATTTTCACGTTTTTCTGCATTAGTATTGTTCCTATCACTGACTGCATGCTTCTGTTTATCATGTAAATCTTTTCCCTTAAATTTATCACGTTTTTTATCATGTTTACGATCTTTTCTACAATGACTGACTACAGGGGTGAAATTGCCTCCGTCATCTAAAGAACAATTCACTATACCATCAGTACAGGATTTTGATAAACACTTCTTTTTATTGCTGGACGAATCATTTGGCTGACTGACCAATTCTAAATTTTCTTTGTTGCTCTGATGATCCTCGTCTTCTACTGCCTTAAAACTCAGAACAACATGGGCATAAGAGGTCCCTGACAATTCCTGTTCGGTATTTACCGGATGGTTATGGTTGTCATTTCTTGGATCATTGCTTGTAAGGTTTCTCACCACTTGTGTTGACATGTTCACTTAAAAATTTCTATTTATGAAAGAGCACTTAGAAATTGTGCCGTATTTTGTTTATGACTATCAATATGGCATATATATGTGACGAACCATATCTACATCATCTTAATAAAAGCACATGTTTACACATAAAATTATAAAAGAAAACGGTTACCTCTGCTTTACAAAACACTAAGTAACTTTTCAATAATAGCGTTCTCTTGTTATTTAAAGTACAAACATTTCGAAATTACTTAAAAAGTATTTTCTTCAGCAATATTTCTCTAAAATATAAATGTTGCAGTTGGTACAACGATAACAGCCGCCAGCGCTATCCCTGCCAGCCGTCATTGGTTACACACCTGTCATTACCGTACAATTTTCGTGGATAATATATCACATGCCGTGTTAAATCCGTACCTTTTCTTGTTAATTATTATTACTATTAACAAAACCGCTAAAATGATATGGTCAAATACGAAACTAGTATTGACATTTTCAAACAAATTAATTAATAACACAATTATTTAATAAACTACAATTAATTTATATATTATAATTTATCCACAACCAAGGTCATTAGCAAGGTCGTATTAATAAAGTAATATTTAATTTAAATACACCCGCGAAATATTCATTTAACTCAAAAAAGAACTGAAAATTAAATTAAATACATTTATTGTAGCTCTAAGAATTATTGACAAAATTCATTAAATAACTAATTGCCTTTCGTAAACGCCTTATAAAACTTTAAGAATTCAATCTATGATTACTACTTATAACAGAAAACTATGAAAAGTTACTGAGTAATTGTGTTTATCAATGTAGATAATAAAAAATATTAATTAATTGATTAATAATACGCAATCTATTACTTATATAATAATTAGTATTTTGATGTTACCATGAACACTACGTAACACAGTTTTGTTTATGAAGTGGATAAGTAACCGATCGAAATTCGCGGTTTAATTGAATCAAGCTTAGAAAAACAAACCATTTATTACTAGATTTAATAGAAAATTATCTTGTTAACCATTTAAGGCACAAGTACTAGTTAAATAAGAGCTGTTGTTCTGTATATATAGTAGTTTATTTATTTTAATTTCAAAATTTGACATATTTTCCACTTAATATTATTGAAATCAAACTTTTATAAAATTAATTATTTAGGATTTTTACGTTCTATATTAACCAATTCTATTGAGAAAATCAACGGTTGGTTTGGCGTAATTTTTGGAGGAGCTCCTTTGCTTCCATATCCCAAATGTGGAGGAATCAGCAATTTTCGTTGTTCACCAATACACATTCTACAAATATCCCTTATAGTGAGCTTTTACTTAATTATTATTAGATTAAATACCCTATTAAACCTTGGTCCCATCCTTTGATAACCTGATCTGACCCTAAAGTAAATGTAAATAGCTTTCCGTTAAAATTGCTATCGAACTCTTCTCCAGAAGGAAAACTACCCTGGTGAAATTATAGAAATTACATAATGTAGTGTTGTATTATTTGTTAAATAGTACCTGATAAAACACATGCAGTAAATCTCCTTTTTTTGACTTAGTTGTGCAATTTTTAGGTCTCTTCTTAATTCCAATTTGAAGTTTTTTACAGTTTGTATTATTAGAAACGTTTAGGACAAGTAATAATATTATAAAGCTGATCCTTATAGTAACAGTGCTTTTCATTTTCAAATTAAGCTGGAAAACCTTTATTTTAAAATTTAATTTAAAAATTAAATCACATATAATTTTTCACCTGATTACTACTACAATTTATTGTTCATCTTCATTATAACCAAATAACCCACATTTCAGTTCCCACTTCAGTATTATAAATAATTTATAAATTTGTATACTTTTAGAAATATTTAAATAAAGTAGGAATATATTAAGTTTAGTGTTGACTGTTTTCTCTCACGTTTAAAAATGGCAAGTGGGTCTGACTGTATATCAAATGCTTAGTTACTGATGATTACGAAATGCTTCGTTATTCAACAACGAAAATTAGAAAGTGAAAAATAGATTGATAACGAATACAACACCAGCCAAAATCGAAGGCCACCTAACTCACCTAAAAAAAACAGGTAGTACCTAGTATATTCTTCAGTTGTGACCTTTTGACCGTTTGTGTAAGTTAAACTATTGGTTTGACCATAAGCTAATCGTAAGTTTGAAGTTTTTTAACTACATTTACATGCAGTTTAAAGACGATATTTGTCTAGTTACTTATCATGAAGTACTTTTCAGAAGTTGTATTTGCAAGTCATAGTGAGAGTGTTACATTTCGAAACATATAAGAGGCCAAGGTTGTTAAGGAAATATTGTAGTTTTCAGTAGACTCATAAGAAGATAAATTCAGCCTGCACTCCAATTGCTTTACATTACATTTAAAATGCCTTGCCCCTTTTTAAATAAGTTGAGTGCTAATTATGTTCGAACCTATGCTTCAAACTTGCTAAAAACATATGGAAATTATTGCCCAGTTATGTCTAGAACTTTCACTTCTCTTGAAGATGTGCAAGTAAATAATAAAAGAAAAGGTTTGTAAATAAAATTTGTTTTCATTTAAAACTTTTACTGAAAAACGTATTTGTTTGTTATAATTAATCATATTTTATTATAGAAAATGAAGTTAAGAAAAATTTGAAATGCCCATTTTTATCAGAACTTGACAAGGTAATGATTAAAGAAGTAACTGAAGATGATACAATAGATGTTGGACATCAAAAGAATTGTGAGTATTGTTAATAAACTAAAATCTGTAGAACTATTTTCAACACTTTTTTACTTAATATTTAGATATATTTCCATATGAAGACTTTTTCCATGAACAAATAATGAAGAAGAAAAGAGATCACTCCTATAGAATCTTCAAAAAAGTAAACCGCTTAGCTGGGCCAGGTCAGTTTCCAAGAGCCAGAGAATATTCATGGGGAGAAAAGAACATAACAGTATGGTGTTCCAACGATTACTTAGGGATGTCATGCCATCCAGAAGTTCAAAAAGCAGTGTGGTAAGATTTATTGTCTATTATTATGTATTTTGTATTAATTATTACTTAATTTATATTTCAAGTGATGCTGTAGAAAATTATGGTGTTGGAGCAGGGGGAACCCGTAATATATCTGGTAATTCAGTTTTCCATGAGAGATTGGAATCAAACTTAGCAAAGCTACACCAAAAAGATGCTGCCCTTCTGTTTACTTCATGTTTTGTAGCCAATGATTCTACTTTATACACTTTAGCTAAAGCACTGCCAGGTATTAAATATCTGATAGTTTGATTATTTGTAAAATTAATTGAATTATTTAAGGGTGTCACATTTTTTCTGATGAGGGAAATCATGCATCAATGATCCAAGGAATAAGGAATAGTAAAGTACCAAAGCATATATTCCGCCATAACAATCCGCAGCATTTAGAAGAGTTATTACAGAGTGTAGATAAAAAAAATCCAAAAATAGTTGTGTTTGAAACTGTTCATTCCATGAGCGGCGCCGTGTGTCCATTAGATGTAAGTTAATTAAAGACTATTTCTAATTGTCTTTTCTTCATTATACCTAAAAATGCCTTACTGCCGAGAATGAACTTTGGCTTAGTATAAATTATTTATGAAGCCAGAAAAGGAAACGCAATTTTAACTAGTTTATTAACATACAGTATTGCTTTATGTCACTTAAACTAGTTCATTAATTTGTTAATGAATGCTCTAGAAAGATATGTTGAATTATCATTCATAAATGACGTAGATTGTTTCCAGGGTCAAAATTTGCATAAATTAAAAAAATACATTTTTAGTTTCTTTATCTTAAAATTGTATTTTTCAGGAATTATGCGATGTAGCTCGAAAATATGGTGCTTTGACATTTGTTGACGAAGTACATGCTGTTGGCCTTTATGGGGATCATGGGGCTGGAATAGGAGAACGTGATAATCAACTTCATAAGATGGATATAATATCAGGGACTCTCGGAAAGGCTTTCGGAAATATTGGGGGCTATATTGGTAAGCGCTAAAATTTATTCATATATACTGTTTGTATTATGAATCGACTGTATTATCGCAAGAAGACAATGACGGTCAATAATCTACTTGCTGAACTGTGGTTACAGTCCTAAATAAAAGGAAAAGCATTCAGGTAATATTTGCAGTGGTTATTAAGAACAAAATAATATTAAAATTTTATCGTTTGCTTGTAAGCAAGTTCGAGTCTGAATGTTGCAAAACTACCAGAATATTTCATTTTCAGTCTTTATAATCTATTATAGCTTCCAGCTAACGTACCTGCAATGTATAATAGAAATACTATGTATACATAAATATGTGCCGTAATGTTAAAAATAACCAATAGCACGAAGCTGTTTAAAGATAATTAAGTTCACTGGCCATTTAAGAATTTTCTAGTGTTTGTATTAAATTAAATAAATATCGTTATTTTAGCCGGAAACGCTACGCTTATAGATATGGTGCGTTCATATGCTGCTGGTTTTATTTTTACAACTTCACTGCCTCCTACTGTACTCTTGGGAAGTTTGAAAGCAGTAGATATATTATCATCAGTCGAGGGTAGAGTTTTACGACAAAAGCACCAAGGGAATGTTGCCTATTTGCGTAAAACTTTACTAGAACATGGATTTCCTGTTGAAAACACTCCAAGCCACATTATTCCCATTAAAGTCGGAGATCCTTTCCAATGTACTTTAGTATCTGATCGGTTACTTAAAGAAAAAGGGCATTATATACAGGCTATTAATTATCCAACTGTTGCCAGGGGAGAAGAAAAATTAAGATTAGCTCCAACACCTTTCCATACGATTGATCTAATGGATACTTTAGTTAATGATATGTTAGAAGTGTGGACAGAAATTGGTCTACCTTTACGTGGGACTAAATACGCAAAGGCAATGATATAATATAATTTTCTTTTCATTGTAATGGTGACTTAAATCTGCCAGGTTGTAGTAATCCGATTGTTTTCAACTGGCAAATTGTTCATTTAAAAAACATTTTCTAGTGAAGTTTTATTCGTATATTAATTTATATTTTTGCAGGAATGTCGATTATGTAATCAGCCAGTTTTTTGCGAGCATGATACCACAGAACATTCCAGATGTTCGTATGACATTCTATGTAATATTCCCAATTGTCCACAGGTTGTCGCAAATGCTTAACATTTAAGGTATTCTTTTAACTCGTCGCCAATTTTTTAATAGTACATATTTTACCATGGCGTTTTTGTGGTTTTAGGGATTTTATTTATATTTATTAAATTTTAAAGAAAAGTATTTTGTATTTTTTTTTTTAATAAAAAAAAACTCAGTGGCGCTTTTAATCTTTTATTATAATCAATACAAAGTTAAAACATAATTTTTGATACTTTTCACTTACAATTTAAGTTCATGACCATCTCGACAAAGAATTTTACATTTTATCCATTTATTAATATTAAACATACCTGAAGGCTAAATGTCCTTAAAAAAATACAATAACTTTATTACAGACAACTTAATAATTACTGATAAAATATGTATTTAGAACTACCAAGATGTAGTGGCTAGCTAATTAAATCATTTGAATATTGACCATATTAAAAAGAGATTTAATAAGTTCATCTTGTTTATAATCTGGTGGTATTACAAGAGACTCGATGTAAGAAGAAGTTTTGCAAATATTGGCGTAAGACTTGTCTTGTAATTCTAAATAAAATTTTTTCAGTAGAAATGCAATACATTTAGAACATTCCGAGATACTTAATGCTTTTTTATTGGTTGTTATAGGGAATTTTTTAAGTCGGGCTAATAGATCTAAAAGGTCAATTTCAATTGCCCGTAACGATGATTCCTCAATTTCGTATCTCTGCTTGTTGTTTATTAATTTCCATAAGTTCAAGAAGTCCAGTAAAAGTCCTCCCTTTACTTTCCATTCCATAATCGATTTATGTCCTGGCAATAAGATTCTTAAAACTTTTTCCAATAAATAAAAGTCGTTGTGAGTCATTAGATCAGGAATAAGTATGGAGAAAGCAAAATCATGACCGCTTATCCACTGTTTAGATAAAATCATATGTTTATAAGCTTCCCAATTTTTGTTTTCAAATTTAGCTCTTCTGCCCTTTGTCCTATGTATCCAATCGGAAGGAATACTGAATTCGTTTACCAAAAATTCTTCCATTTCTAGAGCTTCTTCAGTTAAATCACAGGTCAAGTGCCGTTCCAGTATTTTAATGATCAAATTCTGTCTTGCGTTGTCATCGTTTAAGAAGAGTAATACAAAAATCGCCCATTGCCAGTAGCCCATGCTTTCTAATTGGTTTGAGAAACTTATATGAATATAATTTCTAGTATCTTGTGTTATTTTCCCTATGTTCAATGCCTCGAATGTATTCATAAGAAACCAACTAAAAATTTTTAGTTTTTAAGTGTATAAACGTTATTTATAATTTCAACATACCTTAGGCTATAATCAAGGGGATTGTTGGTATAAGTTATAGGTTCCAAAACATGATGCAAACCTTCACAAGGGTTTACAAAAAGAGAAATTACATGATATATAATGTCATATTTGTCAGTAGTATTGCAATTAAGTGTATCACCATGAAAAGGAAGAGGCTTTTTTGAGTAACATAATTCATCAAAGGCCTTTTTATAGGCTCTTAAAACAACAGATATAGGTTGTTCAACTGGTATTATGTACCATAAATGAAGACCTAATGCCCTCTTCCAATCTAAATTATCACTAATATTAATTTTTTGATGTACAGCAATTCCAGTAATAAGCATATAAATCCTTAACACCTCTTCATTAATATGCTTAATTGCCCCGGAAGTATTCCACTGGGTAAATTGATTTTCAGAATAGCTTTTTACAATACCAACAGAATTTAATTGAGAAATTTGCAAGCTAAGCTGAGGTAAATTATTTTTTAACGCTAATTGTGCAGCTTCATCTATTCTATGGCCAGTTAGAAATGTAAAAATTTTATTAAACACATTCTTCATTCCAATATCTGTTTCTATCTGAGAACAAAGTTCTTTTTCAACATCAAACATAACTGCTCTTTTCAACCTAAAATATTAGTTGCATTAAATTACGTGTCATTTCTATTAAATAAATTCTTATACCAGTTGCTAAAGATGTCTCGTCTTGTTAAATTACCTTGTGGCATCCACAAAGCTATAATAAGGTCCCAAATGCAGCTATAATAAAAACTCATAGTGTTGAAATCATTTTCTTTTAGATTCGAGCTAACTAACTTTTGGTGTTCACAAAGAATATTAAAATCTGAATTCACCTTAAACATTAGGACTCCCGAATCATTTACACTTAGTTTTGAATTTTCTTTAACAATATGAAGATGATTTAATAAGGTACGCTATAAGAGATAAATATGTTAATAAGTTATATAAATAATTTCGAATGTATACTCACATAAAACGGATTATTATCGTTTTTAATAAAAGAAGATACATTACAAAATTGAACTTTATGGGTACAAGTAGAAGAGGAAGATGTCTTTGTTAATATATTACCAATACTCCATCCTACTTTAAATGAACGTCCTAAGAAAACGGACATATCCTTATAATTCCTCCGATTATGTAAAATGCTGTTTTCACCCGAGACAATGCACGACTGATTACGAAGTTCGAAAGTCCTTGGAAGGAGAGATGTTAGTTTCACTCTTTTATCTACTGATACTGACTTTGGCTCTGATTGTAAATCAGTGACAGCATTTAACGACATTTTAATTAAATCAGAGGAATGTTCATCGGAATCGTTCTCGATAATGTCATGAAGTTTTTCGTCGAAAAAAGAAGTCTTCATCAAGGCCAATTGAGCTGGTTTTACTTCCTTGTAAATGTAATGTCTGGAAGATCTTAATGATGGAAAACTTTCATTTTTATCCAAAGGAGATATATCATCACTAGAAACCGAAGCACTTGATTTGGGAAAATCTAATTGGAAACCACCAAGACCTGTAATCGAATCAGACATCTGAAAAACGTCCGTACAATCGGATACGTTTGGTGGCAATGACTTATCATGAACGTGAACCACTTCTTTTGATTTATCAACAGCTATTTCCTAAAAATGAGACATTTTACATTTTTTTTTGTGTTACAATGATTTTGATGTATTTACCAATGATAGATGTTTTACTTTTTGTTTTTCATTTATTTCTTTATCAGTAGTTTTATGCTCCTCATCAACATTTTTATCACGTAGTTTTCGTACTTTTTCTGAAACTTCCTCTTCGTCGCTGTCACTTAAACCATGCTTAGAAAAATGCTCAACTTGAAAAACCCAAGAGCCTGTTTCTGGTCGATATTCCATGAATTTTGAATTTCTCTTTTTGCAAATTTGTTGCAATTTATCAACAAAGTTAATGGCATTTATCTCTCTTACATCAGTCAAAATGATACTACCATCTTTCGTTTTGGGCCATACTTTATCTAACGTTACTTGAGCTCTTCTATTTAGACCTTGACCAACAGGTGGTGTCACAGATTCATCGGGATATACGATAATTTCTCCTAGACGAAAGAAAATTATTTTATCTAAATTCAAATTTGCCACATCGAATGCATCTGGATAATAAACATTCCCGTAACCAACACGTCCTATGGTAAATCCTTGAACAATACAAGTTCCATCGTCTCTCAAATATTGTGATAGCTGACTCAAAGGTGGATATGTATAATATTCGGGGCGTGTTAAGGTAATTCCACATGGATGTTTCGACAAATGTTCTGGTTCTTTAAAATTTTCTTTATCTGCTTCAAGTCTTTTATCATTAACATTATTATCATCATTTATGATGTCTCCTTCATATTTATTTCTGGTAGACAAAGTGTCAACATTATTCAAGATATTATTAGAATGAAGCCAATGTAGGTCTACTGAGTTGTTAAGGTTTTCATTACTTTTTAGCACAGGTTTTACCGATATTCGACTGTTACTAGCGTTGGCATTTAATTCCAATATTTCCTTATTTGTTTGTAACTTTCTTGTGAAGTTATTATTATCAATTACTTCATCTCCTTCAAAATCAAATAAACTAATGTCAGTGGATGAATTTGAGTGCATCTTTGTATCACCTTTTTTACGAATGACCAACCTCTTACCCGTCATTTTAATATAATCTTTGGCGTCAAACTTAGTTTTACCCATGGCTCCATCAAAAACATCCATCTGAGATGAAGACATTTATCATTATCATACTCATAAAATATAAAAAAGACAAGAAAACATAATTACCCTTGAATTATTTACTGGAGCCATGTTGGGCTTGTTTTTAATCGGTGATGGCAATTTTACTTTCACTGAACTATCGAGAATTACTCTCAATTCTCTTGGATTAGTGGTTCGTTTATTATCGTCTTCTTTTAAAGGAGTTAAACCATTCAGTACTTTACTCCTACCAAAAGTGTCGGCACTTTGCAATTGTACTTTTAGCTCTTCTGACTGTTCAGGCGTCGGTTGCCTAGCAACAGAAAGATAAATTAGCAAATAAGAAAATTACTTAAAATTTTTGCTTACAACGTATTTAACTGTGACTGCATATGCTGCAAATTAAAACCAGTATTTGGTTGGAAGGACGTTCCTGCGGAGAAGAGACCCGTAGAATTTGTATTACCAAAAAATCCACCAGATTTTTGTTGTAAGTTTCCAAATAAACTTCCATTAGATTGGGTACCTAGCAGATGGCAATTATTCAATAAAACAAAAAACAAATATGACATTAACATACCAAGAGAAGTTCCAAAACTACTCTGAGGATTTCCAAAAGTTGATTGGCCGGGTTTTCCAAAAGTATTAAAGGCATTACTTTGTCCAAATGTGCCCGTGGGTTGTCCAAATGATGGAGCACTAGTGATAGTTTGAGAAAACGGTCCAAAAGATGTGGCTGGTTTAGATGTTTGAAAAATACCTCCTTGATTTTGTTGAATTTGACCAAAGCCTGAATTTAGGCCAAATCCACTGGTTTGAGTTTGACCAAACATATTCGATTGTGGTGGCTATAGAATAAGCAAAAAATAAAATATTCTTTTACGAAACACAATATGAACATTACCTGTGTACCAGATTGTCCGAAAATACCCGTACCTCCGAACCCAGAATTTTGGGTGCTTGTGGCTCCAAATAGTGGTTTTGATTGAGGAAAGGTTTGGGCAGGGTTTGTAGAAAATGGATTAGAGGCTGGTGCATTATTAAACCCAAAACTACTAGATGTTGTAGTAGTTCCAAATGTCGTATTTGGTTTACCAAATAAACCGCCTGTTTGTCCAGTTTGTGCACCAAGACCAAATCCTGAATTTTGACTAAAAGTTCCCATCTGACCAAAGGTGGTTTTATTATCAGATGACTGCCCGAAAAGAGATGGTGCTGACGATGTTGCATTTGTCATTCCAAAAGGAGCCACACCAAAGCCCCCTTGTTGTTGTGGTCCTTTCCTATTTGCTTGATAATCTTCCCATCTAAGTTCTTCAAGGGATTTACCTTCATATTCCTTCATACATGTTATACAATGATGTTTTGTATTAATGTTGGTTGCTACTCCACTCTTCTGCATGGTGTCTGTGCCAGTAACTGGATTGAATTTGATAACAGTACCAGTTTGAGTATTTCCAAATCCGGTTGATTGACCAAATAAACTAGTTGAAGATGTTGACTGAAATGGTGTTTGTGGGGCTGAAGTCTGACTAAAGAGCCGATTAGTGGGAGCTGTAGGAGAAAAACCAAACCCAACGGGCTTATTTTGTTGGCCAAATGTGGAGGAGTTGCTTCCAAATAAATTACCTGTATTAGCATTTTGCTGGTTTCCAAATAATGTTGATCCTGGTTTGGAACAAATTTTAAATTATAATGAATTGAAGTAAATTATTTAATTACCAAAGGCTGGCTGATTTTGGTTGGCACCAAAGGTTCCAGAGGTATTACTGGGAAATAGAGGGGTAGAAGAACCAAAAACAGGGGCTGGGTTTCCAAAAGTAGTATTTGAACTTCCAAATCCAGAAGTTGCTGGTTTTCCAAATAAAGATGAAGATTGTCCAAAAAGGTTTTGATTTGTGTTAGTAGAACCGAATCCTAAAATATTAGAACGTTCTTATACGTCGTACTTTTTAGGTGTTTTCAAACCAACAATTTTTGTCATAGTAAATAAACACTTACCAAATGATGTGGACGAAGGTGTTGTACCAAAAGTTGACTTTGAAAACATTGTACGAGGTTTTTTTCATACAACCAAAACTTTACACAAAATTAAACCACATATAAACAGTCACATAAACGCTTTACGATAACAGTACACTATTACAATTTATTAATATAAATTTAACACAGCTGTAGTTTATAATTTTAATTTACTGAAAGAACTACTTTCAAAAGAAAGATGACTAAATATTTATCATAAATCTTAGAAATTGTAGTACATTTTTCTACTATCTCAAAAGTCTCACACTTGCACATCATATTCCTATATACACACAGCATACACATTGGTCTTTATTTGTCATATAGTTATCTATGGTATAGGAATACTTTAATATTTCCAACGTTGTCGTATTGAAATAAAGATTTCATTTTCAATAACCAAATATCAGGGACAAACACTTTTGGAATTTTTAAATTTATCTGGATCAATAAATTACTATAGTAATCTTCTATTTGTTTAATTTAATTTAAATAGATTTTAAATTTTAAAAAATGTTTTTTAATTTAATAAATATAAATTTTATCTTATTATTTTCTATGAACCAGCTTGCTGCATTTGAAAGTTGATCAATTGGATTTCATATTCGTTTTCTGTGATGTAAATGGCAGTTTTAGTATTTGTTCGTTTAAATTTGATTATACAGAATGTTTGTTTTGTGTTGTGTGTATCAAAATTATTCTTAAACAAAAAAATATTGCTGGAATAAATAAAAAGCATTTGACTCTATATGTGGTATGATCATTACTCAGTAATGAGGTATGCACTTCAGTTGTTATTATTACATCCCAGTTTTAAGTTTATACACAAATATCCACCAGAATTGTAGACATCACAATGTATGATGGTAGCAATTCCTAATATAAGAGGTCCTTATAAAGTATACGACTTGAGTTTTAAATACTTGAATGTTATTATGAGTACAAGTGAAAGTAGTGAAATTGTAAACTTCAACAGTAATGGAGAAGAGACAAATCGTAGTGTTAGGAATAAAAGAAAACAAATGGATCCCACCTGTTGTCCAGTATGTAGCCTCACAATAAGAAATTCTGAGATTGATTCACATCTTACATCTGAAATAGACAAACTGTACAAAATATCTACAACTAAACATAAGTTGTCGAGGAGTTTTGCTTCTCCATCTAGCCATAATGGGAAAGAAAATGGAAGAAAAGATAAATTCTGGGACACATACCAGAAAGTTCGTGCCAACAGGCAAAGCAGGCAGAGGGTTAAATCACCCAGAAGAAAAGTACAAGGTAAATTAATTTGTCATAGTGGACTGGACAAAAGAGTAAATTTACAGATAATACTTTTTTGTTGTAGGGGTAACTTGTCCTGTATGTAATAAAGAGACTGAGGAGGATATTTCATTACATGTTGACAGGTGTTTAAGACGTGCAGACAATTCAGTTGACAGTGATGAAAATATTGATGTGGAAGGGTATGAAGAATATGAATGGGCAGGGCAATCTCGGGTGCGAGCTACTTCACTTTTAGAAGGAGGAGTATCTACAATTGGTACTTCTCTTAATATGGCAGATGATGATGAAGATTTAGTAGTAGATGGTGATGATTCTGAAGAATTTGGGACACCTCAGTACACAGAAAGAGATGTGATTGTTCCGGATGATGAGGAACAAGATGCTTTACGAAAAGCAGTAGTAGGGACAGATAAAGAAAAAAAAAACTCTGATAAAGAAGTCTTAAGTGGGAATAGTATTAGTGTAAGTGGTGATCCTGTTTTAGAAGCTCTGAAAAACAGAATAAAAGAATTAGAAAGCAGAGATTATGGAAAAGATGAAGTTTACAAATGTCTTATTTGTATGGAACGTTACCGAACTCCTGTAATTTCAGTTTGCTGCTGGCATGTACATTGTGAACAGTGCTGGTTACAAACATTAGGTACTAAAAAGCTCTGCCCTCAATGTAACATGATAACATCACCAGCGAATTTAAGGCGTATCTATATGTAGGCAAAACACTTATTTTTGTATTTTTTGTGAATTGTAGAAAAAATTATACTGGTTTATTATAATCATAGCAACATAACACTAGAGAGAATATAGTTTTATTAAATGACTTAATTGTAAAAAAAAACATAATTAATAGGTATTTCTCTCTACTACATTAATTTCACTTTATTTTCCATTTTTCTACTATTTTGTCTGATATTCTGATATTTGACTAAAAACAGAGGTAAAGTGTTGATTTCTGATTTTTGTTTTTTTTTTTTTTATATAGTTCTGTCACGTGTTCTTTTTTATTTTAATAAAGTTCTTATTTTTCTCAATAATTAATTTTTTGATATTAACGAAAATTGTCCGGTAGTAAGTAGTTTGTAGGTATGTAATTAAAGTACTCATTATTGGAGCGCGTCTTTAAGTTCTTTTATTTAATCCCTTACTGGTACAAAACTTATTTAACAAATAAAATTTTTATACAAAAAAATTCGTTCATGTTCCTAGACAAGCGTTTCTAGGTACTCTTAATAAACAATTTTTTTATACTGTTATTGTATTGTTTCACCCTGTATATGCCGCGCTTTATAAAATAGATGCACCCACACTACGCGCATGTTATATTGGTTGCAGTATTAATTAAACTTGACCACAGATTAGAGAGGTTGACTAACAAAAGCGCCCTTTTTAAATTTAGGAAAACTTATATGGAAATAAATTCTTAGAACTTATTTTTTTGATTTAGTAATAAATTGGCGAAAATCGAGCAGGATATAATTTTCAGTTTAATAAATATGCGGATATTTGAAAATATTTTGTAAATTACACCTGCCCTTTACTATAAACAAAAACTTTTTGTTGTGTTTACTAATGTGGATATGCAATATGTTTGTAAATATTAAATTTATCGTAAGACGAAATCAATTTTCTCGTATACATAAAAATTAGATATCTCCTCTTTATAGATAACTATTTATTTTAATTTAGTTCATTTTAAAATTAGAAATTAATTGAAAATAGTATTATGGTCAGTGCAGTTATCTATTTATTAAATAGAGATGAGTTTTTAACGAAAAAGGAAAAAAAAGTTCGATTGCATTTCATATCTTTTAGTAATTGAACTATTTAAACGAGTTAATTTGCCGCTGCTTTTCTTAAAAATTAATCCATTTTATTTAAATTTATGAGAACGGAAAATTATTTGAACCATAAAAATAGATAACTTATAAGAATAAATGAATCGTTGCGACCTGCAGTGACCTTACTGATAAAAATTAATTGACGTCATGAGCGTTAAGGATTCTATAAAAATAAAAGGATTGCATTTGAAGCAATAATTAAAGTTGTTATTTTATCTAATTGTAAATATATTTCTTACTACTTTTATAGATAGTTTTAAAAAATTCAGGAAAAATTTACAATACAACATCTTGTATCTAATTCATATGAAACATATAACTATTTAATATACTTATAATATTTACATGCAGTTTAAAAGTATGTACGAAATAATATTTTTGTGAGTATTTTATACGTATACTCAATAAGGAGCTTTATATATTTAGGAAAATATAATAATCTTTTGATAAACAAATAATTATATAAATAGAAAATCCGAACTATTTTTAAATTAATTTCTTAAGCCTCGTTAGGCAAATTGAACGAATTGTAAGAATTGGCGTTGAAACAATTGTTACTTGGAAAATTTCTAATACTTAGTAAATAAAAGTAACAAATTAAAAATTTCACTGAAATGTTTGTACTATCATATAACATACAATCACATAATCACAATATATGACCTCAAGAATATATACGTATTATACATAAAAATTTCAAAGGCCGCTTCATTTGGCAACAGCGCTCGATTTGTGAGTGAAATTCGTAGTACTCGAGTTGCGCAACGTTGCTAGTATTTGTTGCTGTTTGGTACATAATTAAATCCAATTAATAACAACTAACGTTCAAATTATAGTAAATAAAGGTTTTGTGATTGACTAAAATCAAAGTGAATTAATTTTTATGTGAATGTGCATTTAAATTCTGTTAAATTTGTGGGTTACTGAATGACGGGTATTAGTGCTACGTTTTTAGAGTTCCAAGTATTGCTATTCTCACGAATAGCTCATCGCTTAATAAATGTATGTATTTTAAAAGATTCTTGTACGTCTTGATACCACATTATGTTACATATAGTAAAAGATTGGAATTGAAAATTAGATTTAAATTAATGTTAAAATCAGTTACTTGTGTACTAGGTTAGCCTCTCGTTAGTTTTTTTTAAATACAAATATACTGACATTTATTGAAGTACTGTTTATAATTAATTATACAGTATTTCTGTTAAGTTACGAATTTAATATTTTGTTCAGATTTTAGTTATACTTCTATTTATTGTTTTGCTTCGGTTCTATATTGTGCATTCAAAAGAAGTAACTAGTAGGGTTATTTGAATAATTCACCAGTTGTTGATTCCATTTTTCAAATCTTCGTAGAACTGGGAAGTATAGGTTGTTCTTTAGTTTTAACGTTTTGCTTTTACATTTGCAGGATTTTAAGTACAAATTTTGCTTTTGAAGTTCTAGTCAAAATTTCAAATGAAAGGTTGGAAAATAGTCAGTAGTATCAGTGTACGAAATCATACATAAATCCATGCTGTTCAAGTAAGGCTTGTTTTCTTTATTTTTAATGTAGAGTCTAATTAAATTTACTTTTATATTCCAGCACATGGCATTTACAATGGTAACTGCTGTACATTTGAAATTGAGAAATACTCTGTTACAGTTGTGTATCATATTTATTCTTTTTAATTTTATAAGATGTGATGTGTGTCAGCTTGGATTAGATACACCTGGTTGTATGTATTTTGAAATATTTTTTTAATATTATTTGTGTGTATGTCCTATCTTGTAGATACACTACCTCGTGGTGATATTAATGTAGAATATGGTAATCCTTTAGACATAACATGTATCCTTAATGATGATTATGTTGAACAACATGGTATAAATTCTAGTAGTAATTTATATTTCACTCGTGATGGTGAAGATCTACCTGCAGAAATGGTTTGTTGTGAAGTTTTTGTATTCAGTATTTTTTTAATTTAAAGTAAAACTTAAACTAAATTAAATCTAAGGAAATTCAGTTAATATACTTAATTTATTTTCTATCAAAGAAGTATTTAGATAATGTAGGTTGTGATATGCTTCACTGGATTATTAAAAGACATACAAAAGAAGAGTGTAGAACTGCAAATTTCTTAAATATGAAAGGTTAACATATTTAACTAAACGTTTTTCAGATTACCATATTAGATTCAAAAAGTATAAGATTGCACATTGATAAACCTGATAAAACAAATAATTCAATGTATACATGTAAATTAAGAAACGACAACCTTGCTGTATGCTTAAATACTGTAATTGTTGGTGGTAAGTGCTTTTCAATCACATTATTAGAATTAAAATAACATTTAATTCATAATTACCCTTTTTAGTTAAACCTCAGTTGGTTGAAGACTTTGAATGTGTTGGGTATAATTATGAAAATCTTACATGTTCATGGAATCAACCTGATAATTACATTAAGACAAATTATAGTTTAACATACTATTTTCCAGGGCGAGCAAGCAGGTATGAAAAAAAAAGTAGATACCTTACTCCTGTTTTATATGTTAAAGCATTTGAAAATGTCAATCAAAACTGATATTGTATTGACAATGGTATTTATTTTAGGGAAAGCACATATTCTTGTCCAGATTTGGTAGAAGACCCTGAAACTCATAAAATGAGCTGTTTTTGGAATATTTATACTCTCCCCTTTTATAGACAGGCCCAGCGCACTTATCATTTTATATTAACAATGACTAATAAGTTCGGAGTTAATCAGTTAAACAGAACATTCTCTCATTATGCACATGGTATGTATTTACTATTTCAACCTGATCAATTAGAATTAATATTATGATTAATGCAATGTAAAAATATGAAAATCAATCAACAGAACAAAGTACCAACATAAATGTTTACACTTACGCATGTTTGTTATTAAAACAAATCTTCCTGTAATAGTAAATAATAGTTTTACTTTGATTCAAATTACAATGTACGATAAAAAGACTTAAAAAAATTTTTTTTTTGATAATTTGTTCTTTCGGCATTAATTTTTGTATACCGACTCATCAAAGGATTTTGGTGGCAATTTAGTATATTTTAGGCTGAGTAATAAAAAAATAGATTGAGGACAATAATTATGTTTGTTTTTAAAATTTCATATTTGTAATTGATGTTGCTTGACGAAATTCTGTTTTAAACTAAATGAAGAGCACTATTTTATTATTGTACTTAACAATTTTTCCCCAATACTGAGACTTCTTCAGAAGTTAAAATTAATTGAAATTTGTATAACAATTTGGGTGTGTTTAATTCAATTGAAATTCTTTTCAGTACTTTCTGGTCCTCCAGAAAATTTAACTGCCGAAAGTAAAACAACAGAGTCAATTTATTTGCGCTGGTCTGTTCCAACTGCAATGTTGACTTTTCCACCAGGATTGCAACACCGAGTTTTATACCAATCTGAAGTGAAACCCAAAGGATGGGAAGTAAGTTCTGTTTTCTGTTTCTTTATTTTAAAATCATTCATATGCTATATCTTGTACATTTTTTTCAAGCTTGGAGGTATAGTAATATCGAAAGAATTGAAGGAAGTTTATTTTAATTTAACCGGATTAAAATATGCTCATAAATTGTATGACATACGAGTATCTTCTCGAACTACTGCTGCTTTGCCTGATGATGAATCTATGTGGTCTAAAAACACATCCCTTACTGAAAGAACTGCAAGTAAAGGTATTTATTTTATTTCATCGTTTTTTTTAAAGTTATTTGGGTTTAAATGTTAAATTATTTTTATAGAACCTGGTGCTCCTCCTAAAACGACATTGGGCAGCTTTGAATTCGATTCATCCACTGGCAGAGATGTTTATTTGTATTGGCAGGAAATTCCGAATGAAATTCAAAATGGTGAAGGATTTACTTATGAAGTAAAGAATATTAACCAGTATGTAGATTGTCGATGTTTTATTTGTGTGCATTCGTTTTGTTTAAATTTTTTAATTTCCAATTTTAGTCCTGGAGATGTACATTTGGTGGAACAGAAGAATGCTTATGCTAGATTTCAAGGTCTTGACTCATCCAAAAGTTACAAGTTTTTGATTTGGTCTAAAAACGATATTGGCAAATCAGAAAACTTTTCCGTTATTAATATTCCAGCCAAAAGTATACTATATTTTTTGTATTAAAATTTTGTATACAATTATACTGAAATATTTGCAGAAATTAAGGAATCTTCAGCTTTTACCAAAATTGCTTATGGAGATGGCAAATATCAACTTTCTTGGGAACATCCTAAAAGTTCAGAACCTATTGTTAACTATACGATATTTTGGTGCGCTCATGATAGGGATCGTCCATATCAGTGTTCAGTAAGTTTTTTTAATAGTTATCGGTATAAATTTCTTGTTGGTCACTCAATTTTTTCTTATAGGGTTACTTGAACTGGACAGTGGTTCCTGCAGATATCACAGTAAAAAATCTAACAGTACCTGATAATCAAATACGTCCTAAGATACACCAGTTTGCAATAGCAGCAAATACATTGTCATCCAGTAGTGGTATGACGTGGGCTGCTTGCACAGTGATACCTAATAAATCAATTGGCAAAATGAAAAACGTATGGATTAACAATGTTGGTTCTAACTTCATTGAAGTCGGTTGGAAATTGGATTGTTCAGATAGAATTGGAAGTGTTGAAGGATTTGTCATCAATTACTGTCCAATTTTATCTCCTACAGAAAGGAAATGTAATGGTAAGTATACGTTTAGTTTTATACTTGTGTTTTATTTTTCATTTGATTCGTCTTATTTATTTTAAAAACAATCAAGATACTTCAATAAATCAAATACTCTTCAGTGTAACGGTTTTGTTGACGTTAACGAAATCAACTAATGTTGATTTGTCATTTTAATTATTATGTCGATTTTTTTAAATATATGTGAATTAATGATAAAAGAAAACGTTTTTCATCATCGGAATTATAACGTTTTTTGTGTTTTGTCACTGTCCCTCGATAACAAAAGGTAGATACTTATAACGAAGCGTTACAGGTTCCGTAAAAAACGTAACGGTCCATGGTAATGCGGATTTAATAAAAGGTTCTGTTACTGGTCTCAAACCGTATACAACGTACATGTTGACGGTTTCAGTTATAACTAAACCTAATAACTTAAATCCTCCCAGTGATGCTTTACTCAACACAACTTTAGAAGGCGGTAACATTTTTTAAAATTACCCTATTAAATTTACACCACAATAAAATTTTTGTTTTAGCACCCGATTCGCCAAGAAATCTTAAAATACACGACATCACAAACTCATCAATTACATTATCATGGCAGCGACCTGCTGAAATTAATGGTATTTTAAAATATTATATTTTAAATTACAATAATGAATCTGTCACCGTTGATCCTAAACAAGAAGGAAGGGTAAGTAAATTAAAAAATTGTACTTATTACCTAATTTTTAACAGGAGTAGTAACTTTCGTAATTGCGTCTTTTTCAGTACGTTTTAAGTAACTTGAGAAGTTATGAATATTACACTATAAGTGTTGCTGCTTGTACTGTAGCTTGTTCTTCACCGTCTACTAAAAGAGTCAGAACAGCAGTAGGGTGTAAGTAAATTATTAATTATTATATGTGAGATACATTTAATATTAACTAAAAAGTGGCATTTAGATCCTGGTAAAACTACAAAACCGTATATACAATATTCAAACGATTCTACTATTGTTGTGGCTTGGTCTGAACCTGAGTTTAAACGTGGAGAAAATGATCAGTATGAAGTGCAATTGAAAACAAAATTAGAATATGGAAATAACACATTACCTGTTATTGTCGTTAAAGGTATGAAAATTGTTTGTGTCGTAATTAAAGTGGTCGTGAATATCTGTGTTTCAGGAAATAATTACACTATTAAAAATTGTGGAGACGGAGGAAGGTACAACACTTTTTACATTTCTGTTCGGGCTGTAAATATAATAAACGATTTGAGATATGATGGTCCCTGGAGTGAAGAGTTTGAATCTTATTGTCAATCACCTCCAAACATTGTTGCTTATGTATTGGCACCCATTTGTGTAGTTCTGTTGTTAGCTTGCTTCTATATGGCAAAAAGGTAAATTTTTGTCTTAAGTTATTCTTGTTTAATTGAAAAATTAAAATATAGAAAATTTATTTTGTTTCATATTTTCTAGGTTCTATATATGTTGTCAGAAGATGCGTGATGTGGAAGTGAAACTTCCTCCCGGTTTAGCACCCGTAATAGCTACAGAAATGGATTGGATTCCAAGAAAACCCCAGGACAAAGACAACTTAACAAATCCTCCGCCTCCAGATGAGCAACTTCTTCTGCGAAAGATCCCTGATAGAAATTCTGTTATAGATTCTAGTGGTTGCAGTTCTGGACACGAAAGTGTTACTTCTTCCATTGATTCTAGCACCCGTATACCGAGCCCAACAGATTCAGGAACAGAACAACCTAATATTTCGTCAACAGAAGAGGTTGGTAAAAGTAACACCATAAGACATCGCAAACTCTACGTAACTATGCCTGAAAATACTTCGATAACACCATGGGCGAATAAAACAAATGCTTTAAATAGCAGTTACTGTAAATTAGGGGTAGACGCTAGTACTACAAACATAGATTCCAGTCCTATTTATGTACCTGCAATAGTATCCCACTCAGATGTAACGAAAGTGCCCGTTACACAGTCTACAGTTAGTACAACAACACCTTACGTTCTTACTGGCGACGTAAGTAAAACATCAATTCATGGGTACGTTCCTTTACCTGGCCCTACGCCTTCCCATAAAAATGCGGCCTATGTAATGGCCGGCAGCAAGTCAACTGCCGTACCAGAACTTATAAGACTGGACTCGAGCAGCTCGACGAGTTCTGAAGACAAACTGATGTATGTACAAGTGGCTGACTGTTCGAATCCTGTTTCGAAGTCACCGCCGGAGTCAAAGATCTGGCATCAGCCAGCATATGATCCGGCAAAGAATAAATTAGGCTATGTTAGTATAGGAGATGCTCCACCTCCTGCGGCCAGTGACGCCAAGTCCGTTTACTATTCTCACAAGAATGTCGATTCGAATTGTTTAAAAGAAGACTAAGTGATTTGCGAGTTTATTTTGTGTTGTTATTTTTTTGTGTTTTTTCGAATATACTTTTCCGATGAACTGGAAGGGAGTGAATGGAACTTGACGTAATCAAGAAGAATTTATAGTTATGTTGTTAAGCGTTAGCGTTTATTGATACTTGCGATGGTTCCGTTGTTTTTACGACTGTTTTTTGCCCCATAATAAATAGTTTTTATCTTTGCCAAAAGTATGTCTACTTTATTAATAAACAAAATTTAAAGGTTTTTTTTTTGAAACTAAAAAGTGCCTTTCAAATTTCGTTGTTCTTGATATTCGAATGGTTTTGCCAGTTTGAAACGAGCTTGCCAGATACTACTTATGTATAATGTTAAATATTGTGTTGTATAAATTTTAAATAGTGAAGGTAAGGGTAAGAACACATACTTTACGTAATCTATTTTGGATGTCAATTTATCGGTCTGTGAGGATGATTTTTAATTTGTACATATTAAGTATTTTAATCTGTGCATATTTTGAATGTGTTGTATATTTGAATTCGCATTTTACTTATTTTTTTTTGCATTTAAAGAGAGTTATGTATGTTTTTATTTTTTATAGTGCAAAGTTATACGCTCGTGTTTTGTCGTCTTACTGTAATTTTAATGCAATACATACATATTTATCAATTTTTTTATTTATTATAACATTTTTATATTGAGAAAAATCTGACCAGAAAACAAACTTTGTATAGTCTTATTTTGGTACAGTTCAACAGTGAAGGAAACTTTATAATATATGTAAATGCTGATAGTTAGCCCTTACAAAATTTGAAGATTTTTTCATTTGATATTTTTTTGTCATCCCATAAATCAATGTTAACGTATGTATGTATGTACTTATTTGTTATGGTAGAGCTTTGCTGTATTTTTTTTAAATAAATGTATACCTACATATAAAAATATATTTTTATTTTAATAATAAATTTACTCTAAGTAATTAATGTAGATGTTTAACATTTTTTGGAAAATGCAAATAAACATCCTTAGAATATGAAATATACAATTATTATAATTACATCATGATTGTAATATATTACAACTAAAAGAGTAGTATAGGTCACTCTTGACAACCTCCTCTTCATGGCTGTAAAAGTCCCATCGTTTTTGCTTCAGTTGTATCGTATAGACAAACATTTTTTTTAAGGGTTGTTTGTGCCTTAATGAAGTACAAATAACTATATCAGCTTAAAATATTAGAGACAGACAGTTCAATTTTATTTATATCTAGGTATAGATTATATTAGTAACAAAAAGTCAGTAACGATTTGGTGTAATAAACTTTAATAAAATTATGCTTTAGTAGGTACAATATTAAAGGGAATGAAGTTTAAAAAATCTTAATAGGTTTATAAGTGTTTTGCCAGTTAGTTAGATGAGTCACTGAAAATAATTAATGACTTTCTGGGTAATAATTAATAATACAATGAAACAGGTATTACGACAGCAAATATGATAATGTACGTGCCTATTTATTTAATGTAGTCCATGAAATAGTAATTTAAAAAAAATATTGCAAAATTATTTTCTATCTTATTTAACATGAAATAAAAGTATTAATTAATGATATGTAATTACATTTGAATTAAAATGTAATATATATATTAAAGGATTCAAATTTCAAATTCTGCGTGTTCGGTTAAATGGCATTGGTGGGGTCCTTCTATTAATAATTTAAATTGCATGTTTGACTGCAAGGTATCGCCACGAGCCAATCTAAATAAAATTTGAGCTTCATTTCGAGGTAAAAGATGGCGCAAACATAAAGTTATTTAAAAGTTTCAATATTTTTTACTTGCTAAATATTTCTGTTTCGGTATTTTCAGTTTAATTGTAATTCATGTAGGATAAATTTAACTATAATTTATTTAAAATAGGAAGATCGTTATTCTATTTAATTTATTTATGAGCTTTTTTATTTTAGTCCGCATGTTTTTGTGGCCTTTTGAAACGTTCTGCCATTCCGACAGCGAAGACGCGTACTCTTCCAAGACTTTTCTTGGAGGACACAAATAAAATAGTGGTGTCTGGAAGTAGGATCGGGAAGTCTTTTAGTGATTTCGCACGAAAACGGTAAGCCATATGTGATACCATCTGATTGTGTTTTAGTACAATTACGATAAGTTTTAAAATTACAAACTTTGGTTGTGTCATCGTAAGCGTTAACATTTAGACAATTAAAGTTAAACAGTATATCTTTTGAATTGCAAAAATAAAAGTGAAGACAATCGTCATTATTTTCTAAAACAACGTTTTTTTCGCAAAATTTTCCTTTTCGTTTTACTGTTTGAGGGGACTTTGTAAACGAAGGCTTTTTTGGTGATGTAATAGGCATTAACGAATTTTTACCTGAAGGATTTTGGGCGTCTAAAAAATCTTTATTCGTTAGATATTTCTCAAACAATTTCGAAATTAAATACTCGGCGCTAGGGTAATCCTTAGGTCCTTCGTTAGCATCTAGGGAAGCATTAAACGGGAATTCATTTAACTTGTTTGCTAACAGGTTTAAGTTAGTTTGGTGGTGTTCATTAGGATTAGTTAGAGTAGAAGTTGATTGTGTATTAATTTGCTGCTTCAGCGGATAAGATGTCTCCGTTTCTAGCGGTTTCCTATCCATCGGGAATTCCACGTCCTTTTGCGAAAAAAATGGAAGGCCAACTACTGGCATCTTATCAATTTTCGATGGAGAAAGAGTATTGTAAGGACGGACTTTTTTATAACTGTTAATCAGTTGATAAATTTGATCCATTTGGATTTTAATACGATCTGAAGATGTGTTAATATTATTACTGAACATCGGCCCTTTGTCAATGTCGTTTTCAGAAAGCTCTGGCAGGTAAACGTTCGGCTTTTTATAGCTTAATGTGAGTGGTTTGCTAGTTAGATCCTTTTCTTCGGGAATCCTTTCAAGGATTTCATTTCGGAAGGTACGGTCACAGTTACTTAGGAGTAGATCAGGAAGACATCTTTTTAAAATCGGATGAAAGACCTGCAGCAACAGAGAAATATTAGACAAAATTATGATTTTGTCTTTATTTATTTGACAGTTTCTTCGATGGTTTAGTTTTTCTTTTAAAGGTGTAATTTTATTGAAGTTGTAGCTGTTTGCTAATATATAACTATATAAAATGTGACAGTAAAGCAAAATAGATGCGTATGCAGAAGGTATTATTGATTTTCTTTCAATTATTAAAGTGTTTATCAATGGTCTGACATTCTAAATAAAAGTCTTGTTAAGGAAATAGTTTAGATGACGAGTATTTTCAGACACTGAAAAATCCAGATACTTCTTTGTCTCTCTTTTTTTAAATTTAGTTAGTGTTTACTGGTTTTAGATGATACAATTTAATGATTATAAAAATATAGGGTAAACTGAACTGGTGTCAATTGTTTTCGTTTTAATTTACATATATTTTGTAATTGAAACAAAAATTGGTTTGTGTCGTACTTATTGAGGCGGTATTTTAAAACAATTCAGACCGTATGATTAAATTTTTAATAACTTTATGCAAATCGGATGTTGATTGGTGATAATGTTCATTCTTACTTTCCCTGCGCTGCAACGTGTAGGTAGCCAGACGAAAGTCTGCGCAGATTTTACGGAGACGCATCGGTAGAATAAACGGCAATCCCCTGGGTGTCGTTTCTTTTCTTCGGGACATATGGACTTCTTCGGATTCCCTATGCAGAAGCAATACATTAGACGACGTGTTTTCGTGAATGCTTTAAAATCGTCTATAAACTGCACAAGAAGGAAAGAAAGGGTTGAATTTCCCTGTGATCCTGTTTCACATTTTATTCTATTATTCAGTACTTACATGGCGCCATATATCATTTATGAAGATGTTATACTAGTAAAATAAATGTCTACTGTATACTAGGCGGAGAAAATTAATAATTGTACAAAATGTGATATACGCAAGAGTGTTTATTTTTGGAAAATGAGATGTCTGCAAATGTTTATATTTTGAAAATAAAGGAGAAAAATACGATGGGTCAAAATACTATTATCAATATAATTACGGTGATGTGGTCGTACCAAGTGAAACGAAAGATCTATTAATCATTTTACTTTTCCATTTAATTCTATTATCTCTCCGCAGATATTAGCACAAAAAGAGTGTACAATTTGCGGTTTCGTAATGGTTTTCTACATCACATCCCTACACACCGATTAAACAATAATTATTAACCTTCGTCGATTATTCTAACTAAACCGTTATTAATCGTGTGCGGCTCTGTGTTTTAGACATAAATGGATTATCGATAACAATAAACACTTTTAACAAAATTAAACGTGTGATATGACATGTACATGTGAACTGGTCCCAAAAGGCCTAAAATACGATTACCATTTATCTGGCCACATTTCATTAATTAGGATGCTATGCTGGTGTTACCGAAACAACCGAAATTTAATAGATTGCCTTTGATAATTTGTTGTTCCATAACAGTTTCTGCAAGCTCTTAGAGTTTTCAGAGTTTGAATTTTTAAATAAACTATTTAATAATTCACATTCGGTTAAACGTCTAATTAATATATAAACTAATTGTATCTATCCACAAACAGGTATTGTTATTTTATTAATTAATATTCGGTAATTTTTTCTGCTTAGATAGGTGAAACTCCTGGACGAAAGGCGACAAATTTTAGACCTTACTAATTTCAATAAATAAATAATTAATTCTTATTAAAACTTAATGAGTTTGTGTTGCATTCATTGTGAAACATTTGTAATTAGTAAAATTATAAAAGAGTACAAAAACACTGTTGGAAAAAATATAAATATAAATATGGAATCAATAGAAACAACTACTCTGAGGGCTAATACCCCTACCGGCATTGAATTATACTCTTGATTCCGATGGACTCCTAGACGAAAATATAACATATTCAAAAAAGAAGGAATTAAAATCCTTATTCGTCTAAATTTTAAGATCAAAGATATCATATTTTGAACGCGTCCTACTAAGTAGTCACAACGAACCGAATGTCACATCCCACGACCGGTTTCGCCCTCCTCATGAGACCCGATAGGTCGAAACCGGTCGTGGGATGTGGCTTTCGGTTCGTTGTGCCTACTTGGTAGGACGCGTTCAAAATGTGAGATCTTTGATCTTAAAATTTAGACGAATAAGGATTTTAATTCCTTCTTTTTTGAATATGTTATATTTTCGTCTAGGAGTCCATCGGAATCAAGAGTGTAATTCAATGCCTGTAGGGCTATTAGCCCTCGGAGTAGTTGTTTCTGTTGATTCCATATTTATATTTATATTTATAGTATAACCTGTAAAGGCCTTTCTGCCAGCGCCCACCTGATGAGACCCGATAGGTCGAAACCGGTCGTGGGTGTGGCTTTCGGTTCGTTGTGCCTACTTGGTAGGACGCGTTCAAAATGTGAGATTTTTGATCTTAAAATTTAGACGAATAAGAATTTTAATTCCTTCTTTTTTGAATACTGTTGGAAAAGTTTCACATGTGAATTGTTACTATTATAGTCAAAATAGTTCTTGAGCATACCACGTATTTTCATTGGAAATAAAATGGTTTTTGTTATCTTAAATTATAGCAAACAACCTCAGAACAAATGATATCGTTGTTGAAAGAAGCAAGGAAGAAAATGGAAGGAGAAAGCCGACCCGAAACATACCGATTACAATGTCGTTTACGTAGCATTCGTGAATTACATAAATAAATTAATAGTAAAGATCTCGCGCGGTTAACACCATGTTGAGTGCAATAAAACCGGAAAAGTTGTATGCGAGCGAAGGAAAACATTGGCGTATGTGTATGTATTTATCTTTAGGATATTTAGTTGAAAATAAGTGCTTTGTTGTAAGAAGACGGTAATTTATACAAACTTTAAGGTAATTGTTACGATTAAAAATACAATAAGCATGATTTAAAATGATGAAACAAAATTGTAGTTTTAATTTGAATGTAGAATTTCGAGATATAAAATATATATATAATTTTTTTTATATATTTTGTTTTAGAGTGACTTGTAAAGATATACTAAAGTATAAAAATAAAAACTCGTCACAAACTTCACAAACAATTTATATTTAATAAGTGCAAATGCACATTTCAACTACCAAGTAGTCATCATCAGTGTATTAAATGTAATAAACAGAAAAACATAATAATAATAATGAATTTATACATTATAAGAACATAAGCTTTCACGGCCGGAATTCATAGTAGAATGATGGTTCGGGCTTGTAGGCCGTGGTCGATTTGAACGGTTTCGTCCAGACGTTTCGTCATTAACTGCGGCTGACATCCTCAGTGGGTGCTGCGTTGACTACGCGGGCGAAGATTATGACGAGTCAGTCGCTGCCGAGACTTCGAGTATAATCTTCGCCCGCGTAGTCAACGCAGCACCCACTGAGGATGTCAGCCGCAGTTGCTGACGAAACGTCGGGACGAAACCGTTCAAATCGATCACGGCCTACAAGCCCGAACCATCACTCTACTAATTTATACATTCTTCGAGACTAAAGAGATAAGTGGACTGTTCAGGTAAGGTATGTCAAAATTCATTAAGTTTCTCCTGTGTTATGAAAAATGATTTCATGGACATTTTACAAAAACTATAAAATATATTTCTAAAATTTTAAACATACAACCGGTTTTTCCAGTAATAAAAATAAATTAAAAAAATAAAAAACTGTTAGGAAACCCTAAAGATAAAGATGATTTTAAGAAGAAATCAGGAATTTACAAAATTAGCTGTAACAATTGTGATAAGTTTTACATTGTAAAATTTTCACGAAATCATTTTCCATAACACAGGAAAAACCTAATTAATTTTGACATACCGTACCTGAAATCCACTTATCTCTTTAGCCTCTAAGAATGTATAAATTTATTATTATTATGTTTTTCTGTTTATTACATCTAATACACTGATGATGACTACTTGGTAGTTGAAACGTGCATTTGTACTTATTAAAAATAAATTGTTTGTGAAGTTTGTAACGAATTTTTATTTTTATAGTTTAATTTGAATGTGTTTAAACGTTTTTATACCAATTGATCCTTTGGCTAAGGAATTACTAAAGGATCCATAGGGAGTAAAGTTTGTTCCAAGGGATTAAGTTGAACGTTTATTTAGGAAAACGATGGATTTCCAAGTTCCCCAAAAGGATTTCTAAATTTCTTTAGTCATTAGCCGCAAGTAATTTCGTGCAATGGCCTAATCAATATAAAAACCCCTCGGAAATTTTACCTTTGTCTTTACAGGTGTTTGTTTAGCCGTCCCAGACTTTAACTTGATGAGAGCATTTTTATCGACTATGCATGTTTTCGTTCTTCTCTTGTTTTCCTCTTTAAGCTCTTTTGTCAATTATTTCTTTACTTCTCGTTCTAACATTAGTAGAAACACTTATTGAACTAAATAATACATTCAAACTAAAATTATTTTATTACTCTAGTTTGTAAAGAGATCATCATCTGTCGTTAAAATTTTTAAAAAGAACTGCTTCATTTTTCTATTCTATTAGTACTTTATTAATATAAATAATAAAGTAAAAGACACTTGGTAGTTTTAAAAATTTACTTAAAATAGTTTGACGAATTCGTTTCGGCTGTTATGCCATTTTCAAAATGAGTACAGAAATTTTAGTTTGCAAACTAAAGTTAAGCTAAAGTTAAAACAAATAACGACCTTTAGTCTAGTTTCTTTTGTTTTATTTTTTAAAAGAAACTTGTTTTAAAATACTTCTACACCTTGCCAAACACAAAAGACAAACAACAGTATCATATCATTCGCTATATACCAAATTAAAAAATAAAATAAGCAATAGATCAAAGCTTAACATAAGGACGATTTTTGTAAATAAATTAAATTTAAACACATTTTTAGTAATAAATAAAGACACAGTGTAAAATTTGCTAAGAAATTTACATTAGATAGATGGGTAGAGCTTCACAATAAAGAATTAATGAGCATAAAAAATTAATTACACAAAAAATTCCTTGTAGTCGTTTCACTGAACATTGCATACTAGAAAACCATACAATAGACATAAACATTAAACTGTTGCAAAGGCCGTTAGCTAATTTTAGTTTGTAACTATATAACGAATTCGTCAAATTATTTTATATAAATTTGTAAATCTACCAAGTGTCTTACTTTAATCTATTCTAAAATATTTCATTAAGTAGCAAATAACCGTAGTATTTCAATTAAGTTTAATTAAACAATGTGAGAAAATTAAAAATAAGAATCCTTGATTATTATTGAACAAAGACAATAGTTATTGAGCGTTTTCAGTAAATTTCTAAATACGACAAACATGTGGTTTAGTATGTATGTATGTTTAACATGTCAGAGTAGAAGATGATTAATATTTTTGCATGTAATGTTGTACAAACATCTAGAAACAATGTAAAGGAGTTGCTTATGTACCCCATGATTAATGGCACTTCCTAATTCCGCTTGTAATAATTATATGGTTTTGTTATGGGTTAAGAGTGTGCTGCTTGTCGCACACTTGACTTCCTAATTGCGGACCGTTGTAATTATGACATATGTCGGGCTAAAAAACCGCCATGATTTCGATATCGCGAACGTCAAATGCAATTCTTTCTTGTTGTTCTATGCACACACGTATCCGGCCTTCCAGGTGACTGCAAATACGGGCGGTAAAACCGAGTGTTGAAAGCTATCAAAGGGTCTTTAGACCGGAAATTTTCTCATTATTCACCACTCGAAAGAGAAACCGTTTGCGTGTTTTCACTAGCGACTATCAGTTTATTACAATGTCTTTATACTTTGTAATTAAATTTTCTAATCGGTCCACTAACGGGAGAGTCAAAGTAAATTAACGTCAAACTTTTCAATCGTGTCACCTTTTAAACTATACTCTCATTTATTTGGCATTTGTTCTGTCCTTTGTTTTTCAAAAAAATCGCGTGCTTGTAATGGTTTAATTCTGTAAAGCTTTGTACCAGGGCCGTAGGCTGTACGCTGAGATCCTTCTAGAGGGGCTCAGCTCCCCCTCAGTCAACATTTATATTATTTATAGGAAATTTGAGAAATTTCGAAATTTCTACATCGAATTTATATTTTATCCACCCTCCCGTTTGTCTATGCGAAGCGATTTGTTTACGCCGGTTTTGTTGCATTTTACGCGTTTGCGGCGGTCTCCAACTTACTGTAATAACACTTGCTATTGCGCCAATATCCCAATCTTTATTAGCTTTCGGCTCGAACGGGACTACGACGAGATCGATTATTATTAGCTGAGGCAACGGACGTGATTATTACTTCGACAAGGAAGGAGTCATGTATTAATAAGACAATCACAAAAAGGCAGGATTATGAATACATTTACATTTATCTGTAGATACTGTGGCGTGCCGGTAGCGACGTCCGTAAGAATGAGTCAGTGTTGTTTGAACGAATTCGAGGAAACGAAACTCGAAAACGAAAAACAGCATTTTCGGTACTTACACGGATCAACAGACCCCAAAGAATATCTATGAAGCATCAACGACAAGCTAATTTAATTCATTTGGCGTTTGAAAAAGTTTATAGAAAAATATTGATTTGTTTGAGTTAATGCGAAAAATTTAATGACTGTAAATTGCAAAAATTACAACTTTCCAATTATTTTAATTGCGCCCACCCAAAAAGTTCCTCAGCCCCCCTGATATCATGGGCTGGCTACGTCCCTGCCTTGTACAATTTGAAACATTTCTTAATGTAGCAAAATAGTTGCAAACTGGATAATCCTCCGTAATTGTCGTTGCGCTCTGCCACCTTTATGCCTTATCTTAAATGAAAATATCGTGTAGGTGGCTGGGAAAGTGTTGTTTTATGGCTGGAAAGAGCTTTGATCTCTCGAGAACGAATTTTATTGTTCAGTTCTTGCACCGAGTCGTAATGACTACCGCGGACATCATTGAAATAGAGTTAAATTGTCTGTACGTACTTATTAACTTTACTAGACACTCTTTACTATCAGTGATGTTTTTATCATCTTTTGGAAGAAACGAACACAGTTTTTCGTTAATATGTAAATTATCAGAAAATAAATGTGTTTTTTTTTTGTTTTCGTCGTTCTTCTAAATTTTATTTTAACAAAAAACAATTTCGACTTTCACTTGATAAAAAACAAATTTTTATTTAAATTGTAGCACATGTTTCGTTAAAAAATTAGCATCTTCAGATATGAGTAATTACTAGTAGTCTTCCAGTCATGTCTTTATGTCTGAAGAAGCCAATGTTTTGTCGAAACATATGCTACAATTTAAATAAAAGTTTTGAAAGTATATAATGGATCTGAACGAGTGCTAAGCGTGGTGATTTAAAAGAATTCTTTTTTTACATTCTTTCGTATTGAATTTATAGCTTGGCATGTTCTAATAATCAATAAATTACGTTTCACATAATGATATTTAATAAAAACCTAAAATTTAACATTGCCAGTTATTCCATTTTATACTATAAACAATTTAGTTGGATATAAAACTTGCCAAGTTATAAATTCAACATCAAACAACGTAACAATTTTTCTTTTAAATCAATTGAAGGACTAGAATATTCCTATTGTAAGTTCTTGTGCTAAGTTCCTATGGAACTTGGCACCCGTTCAGATTTCAACCCTTTTACCAGCGAAGCTGACAACCCCGAACATCGTTTGTACGAAACATGTCACTCCTCCCTTTGAATTTATAAATTATTTCAGATATTAGTAATTTTTGAAAGGTTTTAACTTTTTTGCACGCCTTAAAAAGTCAATTAAAAACAAAGGACACGTCGGTCTCAAATCATCGTTATTAACTCAGATTTTTTCCCTTTATGTACGCCTCATGATCTACCTTAATGGCAACTTTCAAGTTTTTAAGTCACCTAGAAGTGGTCCATCTTTCTGATTAGTCAGTTGGTTACAAATATCTTTTCAGACTGTAATAATTTGAGATCTATTATAGGTTTATTTATGAAATTTTGGATTTTAGGTGTTCGAGGCAGCTTTATTAAATATGCAAAATTGCAAATGTGTAGGTGCAATAGTTTTTGATTTATGTGGGGTCGCACTTTTCTTTTCTGAACTTAGTTGAATCACTGTTGTGTGTCTATATTCCGCTGAGTTTAATAATACTTACGATTAAAAAATACAAATTATAAAAGGAATTACTAGTCTGCATCAAAACAAAAAATATTTAAATGCTTTTGGTGTTATAAAGGCTTCACAAAAGTGTGGTGTCTTTGACAAGCAGTTAAATTAATTAAATGGAATAGCTTACCAAAACATTTAAAAACTATACAGGTGAAAATGATTAACAATACGAATTTGCACATGATTTTAGCACCGTTGGTCGTTGCTGTGAAACTGGCAAAAAAATACTAACTATCCAACGCAATACAGTTTTACGAAAGACAAGTTTTGTGAATTGCATGTTTCTAGATGACTGGGACAATTATCCTAAATAAAAGTAGTATTTCACAGTAATAACTTTTGAAATTGTATACGAACCAACACGTAATATGTAGAACGTACATATTTAACTCTAACAGTTGGCTAACAGTTAACTGTTAGTTACATTCTGGGTGATGGAAACCCTCCTTTATAAATGTATTTTCATTTTTAAAAATAACAGTCTGATTTTCAATACGTGGAAAATAATCGTTTATTTTATTTTATGTATAAAACATTTTAATTAAACGTTTCTGTTTAGAAATGTAATATAAAAAATTGTTGGTTGTTTGACGGGACAGTCGCTCTACACTTATTATTATACATATTTTAGTAGTTCGATGCATCGTAAACAGGTGTAATGGTATGGAAATTAATAATTGATTTTACAGAATTGATACGAAAATTGCGCCGTCATAAAAATAAACGAAACAGAAATTGCTAAAGTTTCAGTTTGAATTTTAAATTTGATATGAAATAAATTGAAATTGAACTTCTTATATATAGATATATATTAACTAAAATGTTTAAAATAGTAAATAGCAGATATGACACCTTTAGGAACAATATAATGTAATTAACTGAATCTACATTTACTTGATGGAAATTCATTGTAGAATTAGAAAAATAATGAAACACTTGTAATTTCCATAAAATTATTTATTGTACTTAACATATGTTTCACCATGATAATTAATACGATGCGGTTGTTTGTCACTTGGTGAAACATTTTGAAAATAAAGATTATAATACAAAAACACTTGGTAGTTTCACATGTTTATTAAAAATTTTGACGGCAGTCGTTTCGGCTGTTATGCCATTATCAAAAGAGTACAAAATAATACTAAATAATTACATGATAAATTGAGCTTAAATACTAGATTTACATTATGTTTTTTAAGAGTGAACTTTGTCCAAACTGGTAGAGCCATACAACTAAGAATATGTCAATTTTAACTAAAAACCTTTGTTCTGGCTTCGCTGAACATTGCATTACAAACAATCACAATTTAGATATTGATAACATTAAATTAATCCATAATTGTAAAAAAGCAAATTGTTAAACTTACTAGAAATTTTTGAAATTAATAAAGCCGTTAAAAATAAGAAATTACTAACCAATGACCAACTCGATTTTAATGTATCCCCACTCTTTCACCATAATGTGGTTTCTTCAAAAGTTACAAATATACTTAACGTGACAAAGACAATTTACTGTGTTTATACATCTACATTAAGTTGTTAAGGGTGGGTTTTGTGTGGATGCAAAATTCAACAGCGAAGAATTGCTTAAGTATAATTGGTCATTCAGTAATAGATTATTCCATGGTTTCTAAGAGATTTAATTTATAACTTTTACTTTCTGTATGTTGAATTTTAAAATCTGAATTTAAATTATGTTTCTCTACTATTAAGTGTTTAGCGTGATTGGAATCAGTTTCATGTTCTTTAATACGTTTACTAAATGATCTACCCATCTGTCCGATGTAAAGATATTACATATCCCACAAGTTAATTTATATACTCTTGTACTGTTACTGTTAGTTGTTTTATCTTTATTATTTTTAAACGAGTTTACTCAATGTATTATTAGTTTTGAATCCTGTTTTTATATTTAGTTTATTTAGGAACTTTTTTAGTTTTAATATAGGTTGGCCTAAATTGGTTATTGTTTTAAATTTAGTGTCGTTAATATATTTATTTATTGGAAAAATATTATTTACTATATTTTTAAATGAGATTTTATTAAAAAGTTCTGTTATAATTTTTGAGTTGTAGTTGTTGTTATTAGCTATTTGTTTAATGATATTCAGTTCTTTTATATAATTTGTATGATCCATTGGAATTCTATTGAGTCTATGTATCATAAAATAAAAAGCTGCAAGCTTGTGTTGTTTTGCATGGAAAGAATCATTATTGATAATAGTATATGTATAAATACAGTAAATTGTCTTTGTCACGTTAAGTATATTTGTAACTTCTGAAGAAGCCACATCGTGATGAAACGTATGTTAAGTCAATGAATAATTTTATGGAATTTATGAGTATTTTATTATATTTCTAATTATTTGAATGTGAATTGAACAAGTCGTTTTGGAAATATTCTAACAGATTTAAATTGAGGATCTCAATCGAGAGTAAGATATCGTTAGGATCAGATCAGCAGTTATACTGTGGTTTAATTAGTTATTTCTTCATTAAAAGTTTGGCAAAATTACACTGGAATTTTTTACTTTAGTTCGAATGGTATTTCAGACATGTTCATTCTACGCTGCAATTATAAAGTTCAGCTCTTTTAATTAGGTACTAAAACCACAGTCAAAAAAAGTTTTTTGTTTTAAAATTGTTTGCAGCGTATTGTTATTGTTAAAACGTTTAGTTACATTACTTGTTTTCATTTTTCCAAATGCGTTTCATGAAAACTTTTTTATTTCTACTTTTTGTATACAATCAAAATACGATTATCAACCAGTCATGGTGATACAACGTCAGAAAAACTTTAGAACAAGCCTTTATCTAAAATTTAAACAGTTTTACTGTAATACTTTATAGTATAAATAGCCATTATCTAGAGTACTAAAATGTAGGATACACAATTTATATAGTTACAGTCACTACCATATTACAGGTTCAAAAGGAGTAAGGTAATTAGTACACATAGCTCATTTTGGTTGTTTACAATATTTTCCTTTTTTGTAAGAGCCTCCTTAATTCCAAGGAATTCTAGTAAAGTTAATTTTATACTTTTGGTTTGACACTGGAGTAATTTCAAAATATTAATGTTTATGCTATGATTTTCACGTAGACAGTGTTCTGTCAGATCCGTAACATATTTTTTATTCCTAATACTACGTAGCTAGGTGTTCTTTGAAGTGAACTATTAAAGTTATACATAACATTATACCATGAGCATCCCAGACGCAAAAATAATCGATCCGTTGTTGTGAGCTCGCGCGGCACGCACTTTGTACGGAGCTTTCGCATATCCAAATATTCATTCACATTCACGATATGACCAACATGTTCCTTTGATATCTTTAGGGTCTCAGCTATCTCAATCAACTTCACTTTACGTTTATAAAAAATTATTTTGTGGACTTTTTTATGTTTTCGCCGGTAACAGCCTCTTTGGGGCGTCCACTGCGTGCATCGTCCTCGGTGCTCATTTCGCCTCGTTTCAATTTAGCAAACCACTTTTCTACGGTTGATTTTGCTGGTGCAAAGTCCGCATAATGTTTATGAAGCCAAGCCTTGGTTTAAACAGTATTTTTTTTGCCAAAAAGCAATGCACTATTAACAAACGAAATTTCTTTTTATCCATTTTTTCAAAGTAACAAAAGTTCTTTTACTAAAAATGCTATAACTCAGATATTAATAGTGCAACAGCTGTCACATTTATACACGCGTCTTTTGAAGGTTAGGACTAACTAAAAATCATATGGATTTGATACTAGTAGCGCCATCTATGGGTCAGCCTACGAACTCTTCAGCCCGCCTGTTATATGACACTACTGGTCTAAGGGACAATTCTTCATGGTGCTACCAAGTTCATTATTTTATATTGTCAAATAGCCTTCGTATTAATAATAATTAAATAACGTTATAGGTAAATTAAATTTGTTAAATCACTGTGTGGTGAAACAATTGTTGTTGTACAATAAATAATTCTTGAAACTTTGTTGTTCTAATTTTGTTTCATTATAACAAATAACAAATTTCAACAAATAACAGCTTATAGTATCAGTAGTAAGTTTTAGTATTTTTTATGTTGATTATATTTATTTTAAGGATTTTGTGAAATAATTGCATCTTTGGAGATATCGTCCACGTAATTTTCAGGTGATATATTAAAGTCTTTTCATTTGTATTGTGGTATTTCAACTCATTAGGCGACACTTACTACGATTGAAGTAAAAAACGGCATAAATTACTAACACAGCCCGTGATAGCTCTCCATAAAGTTTGTCAGATTGAAATAAAATGGGCAGAAAAGTGACTATAATCATTGTGTAACAACGTTATTGGTCAATTTTGTGTTGTTTGTATAGTGATACTTTGCATGTAAAGTGTTACTTGTATTTACCTCCTCCTGAAAATTGCTGATAAAATCTTAACAAGCAAGAAACACACTTTTACGAATAAAACTACTACTATAAAAATTGTTGAGCTTTAGGTATGTTTTAAGTACATAAAAAAACGACATAGTTGAAAAAAGATTTTGTGTACTCTTTTCTCATTTTCTTCGTTATCATTAGGCCGTTTTCCCGTTTTTGTTTTATTGTTTAGAAACCACTTTACACCATTCTTTCTTACCTTTTTACGTAGTTTCTAAATCTTTCCTAACTCTGAACTGGACGTTCCTTTACAATTAATAAGTGCAATTAATTCTCTTACTTTATTTTCTGAATCTACACTCATGATAGTTATTGTTAATTAGGTAACATATAGGAATTAAAAATCACCATTTAAAAGCATTCAACAAGAATGTTAATTTAAATGTTAACATTTAAAAAAACCGCCATTTGTATTCCTCCATAGTTGTTGTTATCGGCCATTATAGATTTTAATTATTGAAATATAAATTAAAAATTACCTAGATTCTTATCTAGTTTATAGACCTTTTAGAATCATTATGAAGTCGCTTCTTTTTCTTTAACTTGTAGTTACAAAATAAATAAATAAATAACTGAATAACCTAATAAGAAAAACAGCACTTCTTGTTTCAACATATATTTGAAGATTTCTCTTACAATTGTTTACACCTAAGGGTCATTATCAAAGAGTATTTACTACAGTACTGAGTAGACAAAATATGTACAATCCCTAAATGGCTTAAACTATGGTGACGTCACAGATCCGATAATAACAGAGGGATGGGGTTTGAACATAATCCTTTTTGGTTATTGACCAAAATTTTATTTTTGTCTTTCAGAGCTTATTTAATTTTAAGGTTTTCTAGAAGTAATAAAACATTATATTTGTTTTCAAAATGAATAATTTTAATGTTATTTAAATCTAGTGCGTATTTGTTATCAATGCAATGTTCTGGCAAACCCGTTGATTTAAGTTGTGTTCACTGATGCGATTTATTATATACGAAGCAGAGCAATCCTTACAAAGCAATTCATAAACACCACTTTTTGAAGTTTTTTCGGATTTCTGTTTGTTATTGACTACAAGTGATCCTCAATTACGTTTGTTGATTTCCATGGAATTTATATTACATTTACACAATTTATTTTTTATTTTATTACTAACATTTTTAACATAATTAATAGCACAATAAGAAGTAGTTTGTATATTTACGTTTTGTAAGCCTGCAAACAATAAGTGTCTAAATTTAATTTTGATTTTTTGAAAAGAATGTGATCTATAATATCTGTGTTATAACAATTATTAACAGCTATTTGCCTAATTATTTTTAATTCAGTATTAAAATCTGCTTTTGATAGTGGAAACAATTGTAAGAGAAATCTTCAAATATATGTTGAAATAGAAAGTGCTGTTTTTCTTATTAATTTATTTAGTTATTATGTTTCTTCAAGATTGCACCTAATTTAGTTTTTCTATTACAAAACAAATAGTTGAAAGAAATAAGTAAATTTTGATTTGATGTTCTGGGCTTCATATTCATTGCGTTTATAATAAAATAAAGAAACTGTTCTCTTCGTTTCTTACTTTTGTTTTCGTTGTTATGTGCTTGTCGTTTTGTTAGAAAGTATAGGCTATAATACAAAATATTTACTTAAGCAAGAAGATACATTTATTCGTGCGGTAAACGAATTAATTTTCGTACGGTATGATGAAAAAACAATTTGTGCTGCTCAGAAGCGTGAATTTCCTTATTGCCGGTGGATAGAAACGGTTGAGATACGATAAAATTTTCCCCTAGTTTTCTGTAAACAAGTTGTACTTGTGTTAAAGTGTCGATTTGTTTCCTTATCCTGCGAAACTCCTTCGGAATGAATTCTGAAATTTATCTTGCTTAAACGGCAACTTTCCGTTTAGAAGGTGATTTACAATTTAAAAGTTAAATTGCTCTACTAAACGATCCTAGTCGGTAACGTTAAAACAACCACCCGCAGTAGGCGTCCTATATTTAGTGTCTAATCTACGGGACTAACGAATAATTACAAAATTAACGTCATTTGTGTCTCTTGTTAACTTGTAGATTAGTTTTTGCTGTTTGGAAGTAAATTCATTTAATAGTTGCACTTTGCAATTGTTGCTTTCAATTAATATGCAAAATATCTACGGCTTTCACGGCCGGCGTCAATTAAACTATTGTAGGTTTCGCCGACTTCTGCGGTCGCCATCTTCAGAGGCGTTGTGGACGGCGGAGTAGAGTTCTGTCGCGTAGAGTTCTCTTCGGCTGTCTGCTGTCGTGTGTTGTGTGTTGTGACATACGACAGAAGATGCCGACCGCAGAAGTCGGCGAAACGTTAGGCAACAATCCAACCTATAGACCATGGCCACAAATCGAAAACCTACAATAGTTTAATTATTTATTCTATTGTTAAAGTTTTTTAGTTTTGAACACTTTGTAAATAGCCAGAGTGTGTTGTAGGGGTGGGTAGTATATTCATCCTCTTAAGATTTACAGATTAATATGAGTATAAAGTGAACCCCAAAGTACCCAAATACTATTTCTTTTTAGACTAATGAGTAATTAAGGCTCATGGATTCGAATTCGGGTCTGGCTACTCTGGCACAAGTTTTCTGTACTTTCCTTTGGATTATTTAGGCAAATGCTGGGGCAGTAATATTCCACAGATAATCTTTCACTTCTCTTCTGTCTTCATTTCGTCCGTCTCATCTTTTACTCCCTAGCCACACAATCCACCCATCCTCACGTTTCCTGAAAGGAGGCTGAAGAGGACCTTACGCTCTACCCTCCGGCTTTGCACTACAGTGTAGGTCGAAGGGATTGCCCGCCCACCAGCACTAGTAGCTGGTGGGAATGAAACACCCAAAAGTTTGTTTTCTACTGTAAATTATCACAGATAGCGTATTAAACAGAAACATACGATTATATTATAATTATTTTGAAATTGCTTTCAATTAAATTTCTATACCACCAACATTTCTGTTTTAATGAGTGCGTGATACAAAAAATATTACTTTTGAATGAAATTTAGGTACAAACGTACATTGTGAATACTAATTGGCGAGAACGTTTCTTGTAAAGAAAATTTACCTTTATATTTTCTGGCTAAACGTATTTATGGCGTAAGTAAATGCTTTGTATATATATATATATATATTTTTTTTTTCTCAACGGGGTTTTCATCTCTGACTCTAATGCGAGTTTGAAAACTTTTTAAATCGCCGAACTTGCTCGGTATTGGGTTATTAAAATAAAATTAGGCTTCCATTTAAAATGTTTTTTTTTCTGCAAGTTTTTATTTCAAGCGTCGGTAGCGTTCAAACGATGCTTGAAAGCTCAGTTTGATTAGTCAAATTTTGAGGAAACAAAAAATTAAATGCTTACTGCATTAAAAGAGTTTGTGACTAAAAGAAATCAGAGACTCTTTTGTCAATGCCCTTTTTAACGTGTTAACAAATGGTTTTTCTAAATAACGATAATCGGTTGTCAACTATGTGTTTAATTAGCAGGCTATAATTAGCTCATCATTTATCATTAATGGGTCAAAGTAATCCCAACAATGCCTTTGAGGATTCGGTAGTGTCAGAATGCCATAAAGGTTTTGCTAACGCAATACAAGAATTGATGCTATATAGGTATTTTACACCACCATATACTTAATTAAACTTTACACATTGGGGTGAGTTGAGAAAAAGCAACTTGTTGAATAGTTCAACCATGTCAAAAAATAATTTTTTTCAAACAGGAGATTTAATTCAAAAATTTAGATTGATTTAGATGGTTCTTATAGAATTTTAAGGTACTCCATGATTATGTTATTCAATTAGTTTTAAGATTGCCAAACTTGATCTTAAGTTCTATAAAGAACTATAGATAATTTAAAACATAAGCTTTGAAAAAATATTATTTTATATTATCATTTTCAGTACTGCCTGACATATATTTTAATGTATAATTTAACTTCAAAACATGGAAACTATGTAGCTATTTTGTATTCACGTAGTATACGTAAGTCATAGTGGAAGTTTTGCTTGTAGTTAAGTAAAAGAACATGAGTATAATAGAATAAAATGGTAGATTCATTTGATTTGGGGTGGAATCTACTACATCCCGAGGAATCGATGATGATCTACCAAACACCGGCAATTTTAATAGGGCAAAGTGCCGCGTAACTTGCAATATTTCATCGTATCTATGTATTTGCATGTTGCAGATAAAAAACAGGGGTAGCGGTTAATAGCGTCGCTTCTGTTTGCGTTTGTATTTGTTGTAGTATTCCCTACTCGATATACAACAACTTCGTTTATTTCTCGCCCGTCTCTTTGATATTCCTACCTTTGAATTGATTCACCTTTATCATTGCAAGAACGCATTGAAATCACTTGTATCTAATACTTACAGAAAATACAACATAAGGTACGACCGAGAATTGTAGATTACGTCGTTTTAAATATCTGAACGTAAATTATAACTAATACGTTCATTTTAAGTACATTTTATAGTACTAGGTAAGTAAAGAAAAGTTTTTGTTTGAAGTACGAGGGTAAATCAAATATAAACGGTAATTTTGTAAAATAAATTTATTAATTAATGTTATACATAAACTAAATATTTAATATTTGTTAATGTAATCACCTCCAAAGTTTGAGGGCGAGTTGTCAGCCAATTCCGCACATACTCCTCTACTTCTTCATTGCTTTCAAATCTTTTTTCTTTCAAGGGCGTGAACAAAAAATAATCACAGGGTGATTAGTGATTAGCCAGGGCTATAATGATGATATAATGATGTTCGAGGGTTTCCCAGCCCATTTCTTCCAATTTATTCCTTGCCAAAACAGAGGTGTGTGGCTTGGCGTTGTTATAAAGAAGGATGACGTCTCGGATGCTCGAATGGGCATGCGCCGTCGTTTGCTACGATACGCGATTTTTGTCGACACTAACAACGACTGTAAGAATAGTAAGCCGCATTCACTGATCACTGTTCGTTGATGGTGAAGAAAATCAATGAGTAAAACTCAAACAAACCCTTCATTCAAAGAAAACAGTCGCAAGCCTTTTTCCTCTGAGAGACATGTTTTGGCTTTGACAGGGACAGGGCAGCCTTAATCCTTTCTTCGCCACTCCTTACTCGCCATTTTTGATTCGGGAGTGTAGTGGTGGACCCACGACCCAAGTCTCATCAAAAAACCTCCCTTTCTTGTCGAAATCGATTCAGAAGTCTTTCACTGATCTCCGACCTGACCTGTTTTTGATTTTAGGTCAACAACCTTAATTTTGAACAGTGGGAAGCACTAATTTTTGTAAAGTTCATCGGAGATGATGAATTCAACACTCCCATAGCTGTGGGTAACAACTATTCTGATGAGATTTGTTCAATAGTTACGACCAATAGCGATCATCATCAATAAGCTCTCGAACAGCACGTATGTTGTCATTTGTAAGACTTATTCTTGGGCGTCGATCATGACTTTCATTTTCGACACGTTCTCACCCATCCCTTCCCCCACCTCATAAACCAAACAACACGCGAGCATCAAATCCTCTAGATCGAAATTACGTGCTAAGCTAAATAGTAAAATTACCGTTTATATTAGATTTACCCTCGTATGTTTGGGAGGTATCTTTAGAAGACTTGGTCGATCCAAACTTTAAAACACCTCCTTGTATTAGGGAAGTTAATTGTGTGGTTTCCTGTCCGTTTCATAGTTTTAGTTGTTTTCGCCGCATTTCAACATACCGAGTTGTCTGTTGGTGATAAGCAGATATGTGAGACTCGCAACTTAACTTGAAACTCATCACTCAGAAAATGCACAATGGTAACTAGGCTATTTCCTTATAAAGTTTCTTTTTTAGTTTAATTGTTTTGGAAAATAATATTTGATAATTTAAAAACAACATATTTTGTAAATATTTTAGATAGTTTTTGTTACGAAATATTGCGTGAATTATGAACGAATGCTTTTTTTTGTAAAATTAAAACACTGTAATTTTGGCACTTAGCTCTGAGAAAGTGATGAAACCATTGTAAAATACGGAAATTATAAACAGTACTATAATTTTACTTTTAAATTTTCAGCAAGTATAATTATCACAGAAAAAAATATTTTATTTTAAAACCACAATAATTATTTTGCGGACACAGCGGTTTCTTCAGCTGGAAGAATAATATATCTTAAAACTAGGATACAAACAGACTTATATATTATAATAAAGTAAATTGAATTTTATTTTAACGACAATTAAGTGTTACATTTCGAAAATAAAGGTCGGAAATTAAATTTATTGAAAAGTATAGAAATAAATAAATTAAACAAAAAAAGCATTATATTAAATAATCAACTGAACTTAAATAAATCCGTTATTGAACATTAATTGTTAGTATCCCTCTTTTAACTTCTACCCCTACTCCTAATTTAGTTTATTATTGACTGAATTAGCGCTTACTTGTTGAAATTTCAAGAAATTAAAGCCTCGTCGATTCAAGTACAAGTAGATTGATTCAATATGTTATCATCTATATTGTCGTATGTCACAATAGATTTACGTAAATGAGTTTTAATTGGTATGTTTGCAGGACTTTAATTCTTGAGAAAACTCATTTTTGAATAAGAAATGCTAAGGAAAATTATAATAACGCGCAAGTACTGCCGTTTTTGAACCATTCATCTTACCTTCTAGAAATATACTATACAAGGAAATATTAACAAGTTTTTAGTACAGCTATTGATTTCTAGATGGCACGCGTGCAGTTTAATATATAGCAAATATTTAAAAAATAGTTCAAATCAAATTTCAACGATGATCAACTAATTAACATAGGCAATTAAATGAATTTCAATTTTCGAATAAATTATTAGCTAATTTTTTTATCAGAAGTACGTTGTTAAAAATGATTTCCACCAGAATGAATAATTTTCGTACATGAATGTAGAAAATAAAGTAAATGTTTGTATTTGTAACAGTTTTTTCATTACGTGGATGAAAGGTACATGTTGGCAAGGCTCATTAGTAAGCCCCGGAGGTTATGTTAGAGTGAAATGGAAAAAATATTGTTGACTGACATCCTCTGATGCGATCTACCGTTTTATTTTCTGAAGCATGGCAATTATTTCCTGAACAGTTAGATGCAAAATTAGTTCACCTATCCTTCGTAAAATTAACTTCCTCTGAAAACATGTTATTAGTGACGAATTGGGAACTAAAGTTATCACCGTTCGTTAATAACTTGTTAAAATTTGTGAAAATAATTCTAATCGGAACGACTGATCTAACGATGTGCTTCTTCTGTTTTTAATTACCTACCGTTTGCAATGACCAACTGCAGCTATTCATTAATTTAAATTTCAAATAATTCCTAATTAATAATTAACGTGTACAATTACATTTAGCGATAAATATTTGCAATTATGATACAGGGCACAACAGATACAGATAGTTAGTTAGTTATACCATTCAGAAATCTGTAGTGAAAATAAATTGATGATTTTGTTTAAATTTTGTTGCAAGGGCTTTTGTAAATAAATGTGACTGGCATCTTAACAAATATATAGGTATATAAGAGAATCGTAAAAGTCTATGTTTTTACATAATCTGAATCTTAAAAGCTACCCTATTACAAATAAAATCAGCTCTTCGTTACAAAAGTATGGTCTTAATATTGTATATAAAACAAACTTTTCAGTAGTGAAATTCATAAAAACTAACCTGCGGGTCTTGTCCAAAGGTATATATTGGTCAAACGGGAAGGAGTTTTCGAAAATGTACTTATGAACACAAAAACAGAAGATCACAATTTTAAAAATAATTTTGAAATCCTACATATTTGCAATAAAAGTAAAAAACTGAACATATTGAGAACTCAAAAATTAATAAATTCAAAAAACTCAATATAATTTTAAATATCTTATTGTTGAATACAAAAACTAGTTTGAGTTTAGTTTCACGAATCTATTTTACAAATTTGTTTCGCCAGTTTGCATAACTCCTAAATATATTTTAATTGAATATCCACCCCAATTGCAACCTAGGTATTTAAGATATTAAACAACAGTTTACGGTTAGTAGTAAGTACATATGTTAGCAGAAGCCAAGGTTTGGTGAAACATTTGTGAAAATCTACGCTTTTTGGTGTTTTATTCCTGGATTATGGATTTTCATCAAGTAATGATCGAAACTATTTAATTTTTAAAAATTCCTCTTAAAATAATTACTTAAATTATTGTTTTAACATGCATTCTATTCCAATATTTGAATTTGAAGTGACCTTTTATGTTTACGTGCATATTGTAGATCGTAAAAGTGTTTTTTTTTTTTATATGGAATTTAGATTAGACAAATTGAAACGGAAAATGTGCCGAGAAGGTCGTTTTTTATGCAAAGAAGTGCTAAAGGTCCTGATCGGAAATCGTTACGGTTTTTCTACGCAAGCGGAATTAATAAGGGCAAAAATTAAAATAACAAAAGTTAATAAACTACACGACTTGGACGGTGAAAAATTAATGATGCTATTGTTGAAAGGAATTCGATTTGGGACATGTTTAAGCCTCGCGGTTAAATTGTAACAAACGTTTACTTGCGGTGTTAATGAACAGAACAATGCAGGACCACTTAAATTCCTGTCCATTCTACAAATTGGGATAATTGGACACTCAAATACTCACGCGAACTCTAATATTTCATTCATGTCGAGTGTAATACTGAGTTTTCCATTTCGTTAGAACTCAATTTTGACACTTCATCATTTTCCAAAATACACAATCAAACACTACAGTTACAAAAACTATTTATTGAAACTGTCTTGTTTTTGAAAATGGAGTTAGAACAAGTAAAAGCCTTATTGATTTTATTGACTTTATCATTGTCACAATTTTAATCTATCCTAGACTAACTAACTAAATTTAATGTGGATAATACTGCTAAGAGTTGCGATGTTACTCCTGTTAATTTGTACCTACCATTAATGAGGAATTGTTTTGTTACTGCTGTCACGCCCTCGTCGGGAATCGAATCCGGGACCGTTGGCTTTAGGCGCCAATGCTCTGACTACTAAGCCACCTCATTAATTTGAGGTAGTCTGTAGTAGGTACAAATTAACTCAAAAATTAACATCTCATTAATGTATTAAAATTAACCTTTATAAAAGAAATTCACCAAATATTTCATTATTAGTAGAATGATGGTTCGGGCTTGTAGTCCGTGATCGATGTGAACGGTTCCGTCCAGACGTTTCATCGGCAACTGCGGCTGACATCTTCACGGAAGCGTTCACATCGACCACGGCCTACAAGCCCGAACCATCATTCTACTATGAATTCTGGCCGTGAAAGCTTATGTTATTATATTATTTCATTATTAATGGTAAATGATAATAATAATATACATTAATTCCGACAGTTCTGTGACTGTAAGTACATTGGCGCGTTAGTCCGATCTCTTCTTTTTCATTCTGATTACCATAGCGCCCATTTCTAAACATTCTTCAGTCGAAATGTCGTGTAGTATATGAATAAAATCACCTGTACAATTATACTCAGTTAGTCGAACTCAATTAGATGAATTCGTCAATTCATGGATATTGCATAAAATATTCCTAATTTGGAAATATCGTTTCATTCAGTGTATGCCAATGTAGACTTCTGATTATTTTGGCTTATGTTGGATAGACAATACTACTTGAAATTGTGATACAAGTCTCTATTTAGGTTTAGACGACGTTTTAATTAAAATATTTGCAATTGTGATTTCGTTTGGATAAGGTTGGCGCGTTAATTGTTAGTGTCGAAATATTTCAATGTTAAAAGAGCGGTAGGTGTCTAAACTCGATAATCTTTAGTCGATTTCCCGCTGTGTACAAGTGCGAAAGGTAAAATAACGCACAGGATTTCCGAGTACAGTAAGGGTCGTGAATAAAATTTGCATAAGACATGCATATTAATCGATTCTAATCGTGGAAGCGGAACAGAAACAAAATGGTGACAAGTTACTCGTTCTATACCGAATCGGTTCTAACATTTCCACAAATGCCATTGAAAGTAGGTCTATTTCTGTTTTCGACAAAAGTGTGGGGGAAGGGATAAAAATCTTTTTAACAGTAATTTCTTAATTTAGATAAAATTTTTATTATGTTCCTTTTTCTAGTGTGTTTACGATCCTGTTACATGTATTAAGGTTTTAGGGTGAAAGCTTTTGGTATAGGTACGTTTTGATAAGGTTCTTAGGGGAGCTTATGTATCGATCGTAGCCAAACTTAAATTATTATTAAGCACGTGAATGGCTTCTGCATTGAAATATGCAAAATACCTACATAGTATAATTTCACACTTTATCGTGTCATCTCACCAAACAAGCAGGTGTTAAATTCTAAATAAATATCAGAACTGTTGCATTTAAATTTAATAACAAATGTTAGATAAACAGTTAAATTCATTTCGAATAGTTCTATTGCATATTTGGAGTGAAACAAACTAGAGATGCTGTAGGGCAAAGAAAAACATTTGTAACAGATAGGGAAGTAATAAAATGTATGTCACTCATTTGTTATTTAACCGCTGGGAAGCATTAGAAATTTCAGATTGCAAGGGCTATTAGATAAAGCGATAAACGTTGCTATTGGATGTTTTGCCGTTTGCTCATGTCACAAGGTCCTTAAAGGAAAACGTTAATCTACGTGATATATTCACGCATACATGGGGGTAGATAGGGTAACAGATCTTTGCGTTTCGAGTAATCAAGTGGTTCGATTTTATAACATTTTGTATCTTTTTAAGTGATGTATAAGTAAATGTTGATCGCTTTTAGACTTAGGTATTTGTTGTGGATAAAGTAATTGTTTGGCTACTTCATAAATTAGATAGTTAGTATCCATATAAACTAACCAAATGTTTTGATCAGTAATTAATCGAAAATACCAGACGTGAATCACGATTTCGATCTTTTTAGATCTCATCAGCACGCTACAGGCATATAATACTAAGGTGACCAATCGTCCTGTTTTGGAACGGTCTTCTTATGTAGGTTCTATCTTTCCTCGAAATGTGTCCTTCATCCTGTCCTCCTTGATGCGACGCCTAACTGATTTCGGAAATCAAGATTAAAAGAAATCCAAAATTGTTCAAATTTTTTCAAATAAAACGATAGTAGACATTGAATTATATCGAAAGAGGATGAAAAAGGAATGGAATGATAAAATACACTATGATAGGTGATATTTGAAAAAATTAAGTTAGTAGTATTTGAAGTTGTTTTCTTTTTTTCTGAACGCCCTGTATAAATTATGAAGTTTAATTTTGACTACTATTTATACATAGAACTATTTGAGTAAGGGTGGTGGATGGCAATTTTTACTATGGTTTGTGTAATATGAGGGGTGAATTGGATATACTAAGTTCTAATTGATTATTGACTAAATTAACCTGATTATTTAATAGCTTTTTTAATTTCTAGACTTCCAGTAAAGATAGTTTTCTGCTTTTTGATATGTTTGGATGTAAAATTTTTGTTTTTTTTAGTGAATATCGAGTGGTTATTTATTGAACAATGTTCTGCGAGACCTGTCTTGTTTTTGTTTTTATTAATGGCATATACGTGTTCTGATATGCGTTTTTTAATAGATCTACCACTTTGACCTATATATGCCGCATCGCATGAAACACAGAATAATTGGTAGATACCAGTCTTGTCCATATGGTCATAATTTTTTTTTATTATTTACTCTGCTTTTTCCTAAATTTATAGTATTTGTTTCTATTACTGTACAATTCAAATTCTTTTTTATGTAATTTGTAAATTTAAAGTATAAGTTGTTAATGTAATTTATACTTCCAAATTTATTATTGTTTTTTAGAGGGTTGCGAAATATACAGTAATTTAGAGATATTCTTTTTTGTTTTGTTTTAAAATTTTTTTTCTATTAAATTCGGTTTGTAACCATTTTTTCTATAAATTAAGATAAAACGATAATTCTTGCTAACCCCTATTCTCAAATTTTCAAATATCCAACACGCTTAGTGTTCCTAAAACGTCTAATCCACCATTCAGTTTGAATAATCCTGAACTTACTTTCAATTTCCAATACTATAGACAGTTTGTTATTTTGCGTATTGTATCTACGAACTGATTAATGTAGAGATTTATGTAGTGTGTGCAGATTATTTTCTGTCTGTCGAATTTGCCATACTTTTATTTCTGCCGTTAGTTTAGAAAGGGATTTATCCTTAGGTTTTTCCGAGAAAGAAAAAACGTTCAACAATTGCACTTGTTTTAATTCGAGCATTACGTCCAGGCAGTGGAAGAAACTCGAGGTCCAAAGAGCCGCTTCAGCTGTAAACAACATACTTGAACTAGCACACGCGTTTTTCCCTTGATAAATTTTGAATACATTCGTATATTCGTACTGTACTATACAGTGCACAATGTATCCCTGAATGCATGAACTGGAAAGGCAATTCTCGTCAATACCCAGGCGTTGTTACACGGTGAAAATGCCTTTTCCATAAGACGACTTTTTTAATCTTAAACAAGAGCGGACTTTAATTTCACTCCGGGAATAATTAAATAATTTAAAATGCATTCGTTTATCTTGAACGACGAAACTTTCTTAATTTTTCCGCAAAACATTAAGTTTAAATTTTACTCTAGGTATCGATTTATGCTTAGGAAGGCTCAAAGGAAACGACATAAGTTGAAATGATTTGTATCTATTATAAGTAGTAACTGTAGTAGATATTTAAATGAACAGTTCAAGAGCAAACAATTTACAAAACAGTTGTTGTTGCTAGAGCTAAAGTAAGTATTATCTGACGTTGCTTTTACCGAAAATCTCTCTCTCGTCGCTAATTATATCATACGTATCCCTGTTTACTAATTTGCAGCTTACAAATAGGATTGTTTGTCACAGACTGGTTAATTCGCATATATTCGGAAAGCTCTGATGTTGTCCCTAGCAGTTTATATGGCTTGCTGCTTCCAGAAAATTAAATTACAGCTGCGTTGTTACAATGCTCTCATCGAATAACTAAGCAGGTCGTACAGTACGTAAATGCAGTTTGGCTAAAGATTCATCATTTATCTAATTTGCAATCGTCACAAATACTTTTCAATGTATTCATCTCCGATACTTCATTAAAATATAAATTAGAGAGACAGACGGTTCGCATATACCTTCGGAATGTTAATATGCGTCAAGAAATTGGAATAGTTGTTTTCGTAAAGTTTGGTTACTATTAAATACTGTATTGAGGATGCATCTTTAAGGAATCGTTGATCTGGAGTCGCTTGGCTTGCGGGAGGTTGGTTAAAATGACAACTATTTTCCCTTTTCGAAAACGTATATTTATAAGCAACTATTGATAACTTAATTAAAAAATAAATAAATGAAGGAACGCAACAAATGATTACATCAAATAAATAAGTTAAATTAAATGAAATATTGTAAATCAAGAGCAAAGAGTCAAACTGGGAGATTAAGTTCTACCTGGTATTGTCTGTGGCTTGATGAAGTACAAGGGTAATGCAAATATGAACGGTAATTTTACTATTTAGCTTAGCACGTAATTTGTACCTAAAGGATTCGATGCTCGAGTATTGTTTGGTTTATGAGAAGGGGGAAACCGGCTTAGATGGCAGCTGAGCTCAAGGGACCTTCGTCTGTTGCACAACGCATCATCATAAACCGGAAATTTTCACTCGTTTGAAATTACAGTTTGAGGATCCTACACTGTCTCAGAATCTAGTGTATACGTGGCTCAGAAAATGGTGGTTCAGGCTTGGGCAAGAATGTGTCGAAAATGAAATGATTATGTCATGATCGACGCCCAAGAACAAGTCTCATAAATGACAATATCTGTGCTGTTCGAGAGCTTGTTGAAGGTGATCGCTATTGATCGTAACTATTTAACAAATCTTATCAGAAGTGGGTATCAGCTATGGTGTTCATAGTGTTCAATCCATTATCACTGATGAACTTGGATTTAGAAGAATTAGTGCTCGCTGGGTTCCAAGGTTGTTGACAGAAAATCAAAAACCGGTCAGAGATCGGTCGAAGATCAGTGAAAGATTTCTGAATCGATTTCTACAAGAAGGGGAGTTTTTTTTGAGGCGTTTCGTCACTTGTGATACAGTGAATGCGGCTTACTAATCTAAGTTGTTACAGTCGACAAAAATTGCGTATCGGAGCAAACGACGGGGTATGCCCATTCGAGCATCCGATTCGTCATCCTCCTTCATGACAATGTCATACTCCAGGCCACACATAGCAGTTTTGACAAGGAATAAATTGAAAGAAATGGGCTGGGCATCGCTGGCCCTCGAGCATCCTCCTTATAGCCCTGACTAATCACTAATCACCCTGTGATTATTTTTTGTTCGCGCCCTTGAAAGAATCACTTGAAGGCAAAAGATTTGAAAGCAATGAAGAAGTAGAGGAGTATGTGCGCAATTGGCTGACAATGACAACTCGCCCTCAAACTTTTTATGAAGAAAGAAGAAGGAATATTCAAGCTTCCAAATCAGTGGCAAAAGTGTGTAGAGCACAGAGGTACCATTAATCAATAAATTTATTTTACAAAATTACCGTTTATATTTGATTTACCCTCGTAAATCCGTCTCTGGGAATTTGGGATAGGGTGACAGCTAACGAAGATTTCCCTTTCCCCTGGACCTCCTGTTCACGCTGACTTCTCCATTGCTGAGCAGACTTGCTTAATTTTCACGATAATATTTTACCGTGGCTCTTTATAGAATCCCACATAGTGCGTGCTTATGGGAATTTTCAACAACTAGAACTTGGTCACGACCCACATTCGTTGTGGTTCCGTGCAACGCAAATTCCGCTGAATGTACAACAGCAAATATAATGAAATTTTGAGTAATGTTTCCATGTTTTGTAAATTAACCCGAATATATTTTTGAATAAATGAGAAAATATATAATTTTATTAATTATAAGTACTATGTGATAATACCTACCTATGATTCGAATATTTTCAGTGTATTCTGTTACGGTACAGTCATTTTTGATACTCAGATATAATATACAATTTCAATACGATTCAATTTTATTTGAATTAACACTCTACAACAGTAGTTTCGTCCTAATCGCTCATTTTCAAGAGTAATGTACGCATTTATGTAAATTTGTACCGCAATGTCCGGAGATACCACTACAATTGAGCTCGTTTCTATTACGATAAACTGGATTTGATCAAATAAATTGTAAAAAATGTATTGGACAAAGTGCTTAAGTTCTGGGAGTAAGATTCAAAGAACATGAATATAGCTGCACATAACTGAATTATAATTTAGATACAATTTTTTTTCTGCTCCTACACGATGGATAGAGTAAACTTAAAACACAAATAAAATAGAAAACATGCAAACAGAACTTATTGTTACACTTCAAGTTTCTCTAACCTACTCCGATCAGTCGGTTAAATATATTTTAGTGTTTACTGTCATTATAACAGTGACTTTTGTCATTAATTAATCGTTTTATAAACATTACAAAGGTAAGAGAACCCGGTCGTAGTTTTTAATTTTTTTTAAAGGACAATAGGCATTTCTTTTGTCCCTGTTGCATTTGTTCTCGGTTCCATCGTGTTTTGCGAGACCGTTTACAACATGGGAGGATTTTAACCTGTGCATAAACCGTAAATAAATGATTGTCGCGTTTAACATTTTTTTTTATGGAAGCTCCTGCCCTCATCTTTCTGAAACTTTGATAAATCTCTACGATTAAGTATGTAAATTTTAAGGATTTAATCTACAATATTTTAAATTTAAGAACAGGGATGAAATGGTCCTTTAGGCTGTACCAAAATAGGCCTTTTTAAAATTTTAAATGTTCATAGGTATCTGTTAAAATCTGCGAATAAGGATTACGTTAAGTATTATTGATTATAAGTGAATAATTTATGAATTTGAGGTATCTTACATAGTTATTTGTTTGGTGTTTCGTTCAGAAATTTACGATTTCAGTGGTGTCATCGAATGCTTTATGAACCGTTACTTTTACGAAAAACGTTAATAAATAAACAGGTTTTGACATTTTTCTTGTGTGCTAAATGTTCGACTTTAGAAGAAGGAAAAGGTGGATCGACATAACATGGGAAATCCACCGTTCTGTTAATAGTCGCTATGTAAAGCTAAGTCACGCTATGAAACGAACGAAAGTATGAATCGAAACCAAATAGATGTGAATAACGACATAATGAGCTGTATTGCAGAAGATATGCAGTTACAAAACAAATACATTCTCGAAATTACCTCGTTTATTACGATTATATATGTATGTTAGGTATACAATATCATGTACCTACCTACTCTAATTTAGAAACGACAGAATTAACGTTAGACTTAAAATTCATAGAATAGATAAAATTATTTTTACTTAATTAGAAAAGGTTTTCAATATTTATAATGTGTGATATATCACGAACGGGTTGTGTTTATTAAAAAAAATTCTCATTCTTTTTGATTCATACCCAAAAAAATGTGCAAATATTAGTATTGTTTTTTCTTTATCACTGAAATTTATACGCTGAAAATCCTAAAATAGGCGATTTGGGTCGATAGAGCGCGTTTTGAGTAAATAATAAGGGAAAGAAAAATAAAATTAAACATAAAACAGAATTGATAGTGTTTATAAATTAAATTCTGACACTTGTAACGCATTGTACATCAGACAAACAGGGAGATTGTTCAAAGGAAGAGCACAGGAACATTTGAAAAATTATAAAAAAATCATATTTGTGAACCACATTAGAAACAGTAAGCATTAACTTAAGTTAAAAGAAAATTTCAGAATTTTGCAGAGACAAGAAAATGGAAAAGCTCAGACATGTTGTATTAAAAAGAAAGCAATAAGTTCAAATTACATTGTTAATGTTTACAGTTCAATAATATTAGATACGTTATGAAGTAGACTGGAAAGTTTGGAGGTGTTGTATAACACAGTAACGTATATAAGTTGAAATATCCCCACCTTTAGGGTAAGGTCATATATGTATAAGAAATCTGTACACAAAATTGTATTAATACTTCTTTTGAAGATGCTCTGGTAGGATGAAACATTTGTTAAGAGTTAATAAAACTAATAGTGGAAATTTGTGTATTATAGTGTTAATTGTTTATTATATATTATTATTATCTTTATAAGCAACGACAACAAAACAACTTATTCTGAAATGTTTTGGTGGTCACATTCGTAAATAGTTATTGACACTTGTTGCTATACGTTCGTTGTGGTTTATTGTAAATGTGAAATATTACAAAAAATAAAAATATTTTATTAGTGTATTAAAAATTGGGAGCAGCTTATAAACGTAATTACCGATAATAATACGTTGTTGATGAAAAGTCTGTTCGCTAAAAGCGAGATCGTTAAAAAACCGACCACAGTGAGGTGGCATAGCGGTGGTTAACGGCAAGCAAGGGTTTCTACTCGTATACACAATTATCCGTATTGCAGATATGGTGCAATTATTTGTCGACACGGAAACAAAATGATAGCGGCGCAATATTTCTTTTATTTTGCCACTGTCATATTTTTTATTCAGCGGCAGGGCATTTATTCGTTTTAACGATTCCAGTGTAAAAGTCGAAATAAAAATTTCCCCAAGTATCCCTAAGTTTTTCTTCTTTTTTTGAATTCCATGTAAATACAAATTATTTCGCATTATATTATACGTGTCGCAGGTCATTTAAAAATAAAAAATCGAAATGTTAACGAGATAAAATATCAAATTTGAATAACTTAAGCAGTACTTATAAAACTCTTACATAAATAAAATAAGGACGAATGGTACTTCAACCAAGTAATTGTTTGTTAAATCAGAATGTGAGTATATTTCAATCACCATTGCATTTGTTAAAGTAAAAAAAAATCCTCCAAGTTTCCCTAAATTTTTCTTCTTTTTTTGAGTTCTATGTAAATTATTTCGCATTATATTATATATGTCGCAGGTCATTTTAAAATAAAAAATCGAAATGTCAACGAGATAAAATATCAAATTTGAATAACTTAAGCAGTACTTATAAAACTCTTACATAAATAAAATAAGGACGAATGGTACTTCAACCAAGTAATTGTTTGTTAAATCAGAATGTGAGTATCAATCAATCACCATTGCATTTGTTTAAAGTAACAAGCATTACTTTTTAATTATATGCCTCTAACCGATTACAAAATCGAACCGATTCCATTAATATTTCAATAAATCAATATGGATGAAACGATAGCTAGCATTAGTGCTGTATACTATCTGATTTAATTAAAACTTGTTGTTTAAATAGTTAAGTAAGATATTGTAACATACTTATGGAGTGCAATCGTATTTATTTTCCTGTCGTGTATGGATTTGTTCGATTACAAAGGGCTTTTTGACATACATAACAGTACTGAAATTAAAATGCAAATCAAATTGAAAAGCTAATACGCGTTTCTCAATATCCAAAATTACTGTTCATTTGTCTTTCGTACTTATTAAAGTTTCGTCTGAACAAAACTTCGCAATTGCATTAATGAAATGTATTATAAGGGTTTGTTTTCTATTTGTAGTAGTAATGTTCAGCGTTACAAATGATATTCGATATGTCTCAGATAGTGTTAGGGAGATATCATGATGCCTTGTTTTACCCCTTTTAGTAAACAAGCGTCAGACATATCGCAAACCAAGTTATACAGGTATTTGATTCAAGATATGTAATATATATAAAGATACATATAACTATGATATACATATACATAAATACACATGGCCGTTTGTACATTGTACGTATATATGACGCTGAGGTTGAAGCTGGCTGATCCAGGCAAGGTTTCTAATTCGCTAGCGGACCTGGAACAACAATAAATCTATTCATCTGGTGCTATTATATCGTGCAGCTAGCGAACGAATCAGTGAAATAGGTTGGTGGTTCACTTAATTTAACATCAGTTTAGCGTTTATCGGGAATATTAGGTTTCTGCTTGTATATAACGCCACCAACAATTTCAAATCTATTACTTTCAGAATGGGTTTAAACTCCACGGGATTTCTTAATGATTTGCTAATTGCTTTAGATCGTTTTCCATTTTATAATTTTTTACATCCAAATACACAACAACTATCCAACTGGAAAAATTTGTCTCAACAGGACCTGGTAAGGCATGAAGTAAGGAATCAAGCACAGGTGAATCCTGAGGAACTAATCAGGAATGCCTGATGTGGAACTGGTAATGATTTCTTGGCCGAGATATCTTGATGTTGAATTGATTATGTTGTCCTGGCCAGGATTTCCCTATGTGGAACTGATTATCTTTCCTGGCCAGGATTTCCTTATGTGGAACTGATTATCTTTCCTGGCCAGGATTTCCTTATGTGGAAATGATCATCTTTCCTGGTCAGGATTTCCTTATGTGGAACTGATTATCTTTCCTGGCCAGAATTTTCTAATGTGGAACTGATTATGGTTTTCTGACAAGGATTTCCTGGTGTGGAACTGATTATGTTTTCCTGGCCAGGATTTCCTGATGTGAAACTGATTATGTTTTCCTAGGTAGGATTTCCTGATGTGGAACTGATTATATTTCCTGGCCAGGATTTCCTGATATGGAACTAATTATGTTTTCCTAATCAAGATTTCCTGACGGGGAACTGATTATGTTTTCCTGACCAGGACATCCTGATGTGGAACTGATTATGTTTTCCTGGTCAGGATTTTCTGATTTGACATGCGTTTATATAAAATGGCGTTTTTATTTATTATATAATGAAATGAGATTTATTTGTAATATATAACTAACTAACATATTATATAAGGTCCTTTCTTAATCGAAGACTTCTGGCCTGCCCAAACTTTTGCGTTCTGCGTTGCAAAGTATATGTATAATTTTGTTCTTGAAGGGATTAACTAGATTACTATAATTTTCGTTGCAATGGCGATTGCATCTTTAAAAGAATCAGAATTAAATTAGAATGCTTGGACGGATCTTAAAATACGGCATTCATAAAATAGGTATCGGTTTTTAAGCGTTTTTCTGCTTATTTTTTGAATACCGTATTTTAAGAACTGGTCAATGTTTCTAATTGCTTTTTTTAGTAGTTATGGAGTGATATCTAGTTAATAGTCGTTCCAAACCACAAAGCTGTATTTTAGACGTTTTAAATTTTATGAATATTTTCCCAAACCTCTGTAAAATGGATAACGATAAAGAAATATTCATAAAATGTAGAGAAATTTTGAAGCCAGATTCGATTTCGAAAATGATTACCGTCGTTGCGTTTTCTGTTTTCAATCCGTAATAGTAGTGCGTTGCTTTTAGAGTGTCCTCCCTTCTTCAAAGACACCATGAAGAATTCAAATAAGAATCAGAAAAAAATGTCATTTTCAACGTATTCATCGACGACGAATTCATATGTGGCCACAAAGAAGCGTGCAAAGCTTTTGTAGTTTTGAGGACCAAATTAGCATCATCCGGAATAATAATATTCAGCGACAAAAGATACCTCGGAAATGGTTACCCTTTTGCTTGTTTTGTCCTTTTATTTCTCGTAGTAATGCATCTCTGTTCTTAGTATCTTGATTCACGTTGATCTGCATAGTCCTTCTTTTTTATAAATTAAAGTATTAGCACATGATTATTTTTGTATTGTTAACCATGTCAAGCGAAGTTTAATAACAAAAAGTTGACTGTATTTCTGCCATGGGAAGAAGAGCATATTGCAACGTGAAACTATAAAAATTTATAAAAGTTTTACATTCAATGTTTCCCCAATGCATATCAAATAGGCTAGGTAAACGTAAGGAAATTGTTCTTGCGTGTAGGGTAATTGCTTGGCAACTACTTGATTATGAAAATATAAATCTTTTATTAGGACAGTAACGAAGAACTAAGTACCGTGTAGATATGTTTGGCACAGTTATTGACTTACAGAATTAACAAGCAAAAATGCAGCGATATATTTTTAAATTATTGGGCTTAACAACGGCATAATTTTCTTAATTTCAGCTTTGAAATTTCTAAATTTATAAGTATTTTTGTAAAATATTTTGGAGAAGTATTTTTTTTTGTTATTTTCAAAATTATACATGATTAATTAGACGAATGGACGAAAACAGAGGCATAACCTCGGGCATACGATGTCATGTGCTTATAGAGACCATTGTCGTTTCAAATATGTTGTGCTCCCTTTAATTAACACTGTCATCTCAAGCCTCATTGACTGCGTAATGATAAAGAGCGAGTTAACTGACTCCGGTAACAAAGACTATCTACCCTTGTGTGTAAAGGCAAAACGAACAATGTAGAATATGTAAACGCAAGGAAAAATTTCATCCCACCTAAAGGTCATCATATATTTTGGGTTTCCAAAACAAATTTTTACGCAGTAAATTAAAATTTCTTAGAGGGTGCTTTTTATCTGAAAAAAGAACTATAACGTACTTATTCAACAATTTGTCCCTGTTTTTAATGATCAGCTATTATAGTTTTTTAAATTGTTACTGTATTGTTGCTATTGTTATCTATACAGATAAATAAATTTGGAATGTCTGTTTGTAATATTAAAATCACCGCTTTTTACTAAATGCATACGGATGTATACACGGTACATGTACCAAAATAACATTTTTTTAAATTTTTGTTTGTCTGTCTGTTTGTTCCGACCAATATCTGAAACGGCTGGACCGATTTTGACGGGATTTTCACTGGCAGATAGCCAACGTAATAAGGAGTAACTTAGTCTACTTTTATTTTAGAAATTAATTATCATTAATAATAAATAGTCATTAATTTCTAAAATAAATTATTAATTTCTAAAATAAGAGTAGCCTAAGTTACTCCTTATTACATTAGCCATCTGCCGTGAAAGTACCGTCAAAATCGGTCCAGTCGTTTCAGAGATTAGCCGGAACAAACAGACAGACAGACAAAAATTGTAAAAGCACCTCCCGTCACTTAATATCACAAGGGCTGCCTGTCGCGCAAGCTCAGAACGCGCGAGCGAGCTATTGATAACGGTTGTGTCTCAATGACTTCGTTTAAAATTTTAAAAATAACTTTTCTGTTAAATTCCATGCTGACGAAGTCGCGGGCACAGTTTGGTTATATATATATTAATTTTCAATATTTTCTTTTTCAATGGCTTTTAAACAAATTTTTATGATATCCAAAAAAGAAGGTATTAAAATTGTTCAGACTGCGTGCTATTACACATAGTTTGAATTTTAATCTTAAAAAAGGGGAAATGAGACGCATAGTCGTTGAAATGTGGTAGGAGCATCTGTATTAATAACAGCAGTTCATGTACCCTCAGACATAAGGAGTAGGGTGGTAGGGGTATCGTATGTTCAACGAAAGGGTACGTAAACGAATGCGTGGACAGTGCATGGTGGGTGATCTGCAAGTATAGAGGGATGTTCAGAACTCGAGACAGACGAGCAATAGATTTTCAACTAAAACATCCCAACAATAATTATCATATTGAAAGATTTCTATTTGTATATATATTGTAAATAAACGTTGATTAAGTAAAGTTCGTGTTTTCGAATTTATGTGCATCGAATATCCATCATCTTTCGTGTGCTCCCTCATAGGAGATTAGAAGTGGCGCGTCAGCGCAAAACATAATAAAACAAAAATTCTTGTTCGTCTAAAATATTAAGCATCAAAGATCCCACATTTGGAAACAAAGCCAACGAACCGAAAGCCAAATCCCACAACCGGTTTCGATCGTGGAATATTTGATCCTTAATATTTAGACGAATAAGGATTTTAATGCCTTCTTTTATGGATGTTATCTTCGTCTAAGAATCTTTTGGAATCGACAGTGTAATTCAATGCCGGTAGGGGTATTAGCCCTTGGAGTAGTTGTTTCTGTTGATTGTCAAAAAAAGAAATTGTCAAAAACTAAATTATTATTTTGCTTATAAAATGGAATTAGTTGTTATGACTTTATTTTTGTATCATCTCTAAAAGGTAAGAAACGTGAAAATTGTTTTTGATGGAAACAAAATAGCAAAAAATTCGCTATCCTTGTATTTATAACGATATATGTTCCATAACATTTCTGATAAACGACACTGTTGGGTATTCCCAGCCTGCTGTGTTTAGTTATTAAAATGGCGTCCTTGCTTTTTTCATCTGTGAACATTCATCTTATTAAATGTCATTCCACAGACAGAGATCCGTATTCTCCCTCTAGTAAGAGTGTTGAGGTATCTATTAAATCAATAATACACTCAGTTACACAGTAGATTTATTGATTTCCAATACTATTTTATTAAATACTACACTAAAAATAAATCGGTTTCCTTTATCATAAGTCAGTAGTCAGGACTGTTGATGTTTTGGGAAACAAAAAGTTTTCTATCGTCTGATAGCTTTCAAGTTTATTTAATTTCATTCATTAAAAGCTTTTAATCCAATACAGTAGAAACTTGATTAACCGGACTAATTGTTGTCGTTAGGTATTCGGATAATCGAAAATCCGGATTATCGAATGTATGAAGAAAAGCGGGTTTTGTGCATGTAGTGCATAATGTTATGTGTTTATTAAAAACAACAAATACATATCAACGAAAATCAATGTTTATTAAGAAATTATTAAGAGATACATTTTCCAACATACCATGTATGTACTTATTTATGTATGTACATACATATTTTCTTAGATTACATACTTATGTAATACATACTAAAATACTGCAGCCTTAATCATGAAATAAAATAATAAGTTTAATTTGGTTCACAGGTTCGGGCTTGCATACATTCGACTTGTAGGTACATATAATTGGTCGCGGTTGGTAGTCCAGATAATCGCGAATCCGTATAACTGAAGGCCGGATAATCGAGTTTCTACTGTAGCTGAAAAAGGATAACACGCTTTTAGGGATTGTAAAATTAATTTTATAGTTTTAAAAGCATCTAAAGTTTGAATTTCAGTTGATTGTATGTAACAATAACAATGCAATTTAATAATATTTTGAACTTCTTCTTTATCAAACGTTTACCTTTGAGCTGTGAATTACTGGGGCCTATTGTGTGTCATGGTCAGATGTGTACCATTGTTAAAGAGTCGAATGTTCTGACAGCATTGTTCACTCACAATGGACGTGTTTTATTAAATAGCCATACAGGGCAGATATTTTTCGCGAAAATGAAGTTAAAAAATTATTGAATAGGATTTAAAAAATATTTGGTAACTGACAGAACACAAACAGTTTTTGGTTTAAATCATCTTATAACTATTTTGTCAGTAATACTTGTACTGTGTCGATTTGATCATAAAATAAATAATATACAATACAATATTCCGCCTTATTGAGTAATTGGTAGGAAAAGTTGCTGCCTAAAGCAAAGCTTTTGCCAAATATTGAAATTCACATGAATCATGCTGAGAATGAAGAATGCAACTATTTGTGCGTATAGAAATTTCAAATAACGTTTGATGTGTGCTTTTATTTAAAATAAAAAGCGATAGTAATTATAATGTAATTTAAACGTTTTATAGTATATATCCATCCTGGTGAAGTTTTCTTACTGTTTTATTTTGTTTTTCAACGGTTATGATTTAATAAGAAGTATTGGCGAAATTTTTTGTATATTGTATGTAAAAGTTGTCTTCTATTTCTTGAATTTTAAGTGAATAGAAGGTACATGTTCTAGAACTTTAATAGCGTATTTTAAATCCAGCAGGTGTATTAAATTTTAAGTAACAGCGTAAAGTTTGGAAAACTTGCGAATTTTAAGTTAGGGGGTAGTTTGCTGATTTATGACATAAAACTTAGAGAGGATAGCAATGTGTATGTTTGATTCTTTAATTCTTTGAACAGTACACCCCCTAAAAATTTCTGCTATGTAGATAGGGTAGTCTAATTGAGAACGGTGGGTAATTGGGAACGAATACAAATTTCAAACTTCTTCTTAGTCGAACCTTTGATGTGCATACATAATACAATTGAATGAGAAAATATAGAAAACTGAGGCATTTCCTCCCTATTTGATTTTTGGAAAAAGGTAAAAAACTTAACATCTTAGAATCATTAGAAATTAAAAAACAGATAAAACAAAATAATGATTCTTCCTTAAAAGAAATTAAAAATGTCTTTGATTCAATAATTTTAAACAAAATTATACAATGTGCCCTTTCCACAATCTCCTAATCAAACGTATCATGTATATATAGGTAGGATAATATACGTAATTTGTTATTATGTCTTCTGAAGATGCCCATGTTGGGTGAAACAATTGTTAAGTTGTTAAATAAATTAGTGAAAAATTGAACCTCGAATTTTATTTTATTTTTGTTTGAATCATGATTTTCCATAATGTAATGGCTGAATCAATTAATTTATTTTTTTGGTCTCATGTTTCTTATTAACGACTGATTATCATTGGTATTTTTAAAGAGTATAGAACGAGAATTAGTTTCTGATTTACTAAAATTCTCTGAGAGATAATTCGTTGTTAATACAAACTTAGTTTGTCTTTCTTCTTTTGTGTTTCCGATGTTTTGGTAAGGATGCGATCAGATGGGCGTGTTTGTTCTATTCGGGTCGCTGCGTTTTAGATCGGCACAGGATTCTTTATTAATTCAGAGTTTCCGCTATCACTCTTCTTGGCGACCCAGAATTTGAGAGTCAAACAAGTGCCAGCGGGATAGATTTTGATGAGATTTTTTTCCTTACAAATGTGAACACCCATTATAATGTCCTACATGATATGTTAGGCAAACACAAAGGGAGAATTCTCATTTTAACGACTAACGATTAGAAAGCATATACTATAAAAATAAAAAACCAAAGACTCAGATATTTTAAACCTCTAGGAAATGGTATTGATTATGCAACTTTCAAGGATATGACCTTTGTCACTTTTAAGATAGCTTAACCTATTTTATAAATATAAATAAACATACATTCAAATCTATCAAGTAGGTAATTATTTCTAATTCTTTAGAGTGTTAGAAGCTTCTAGTCGTTGATACGCATGTTTCAAGAAATTATTTATTGTTGAAAACACTACAATATTGTTGTAAACTAGTATTTGTACTTAGTAGCTAAGTGGAGAACGATTCACCTCTACTTGATCGTTTAATATGTTACCTTTCTTATTGTATCTATTAATTTCAAGGGTCTCAAACAAATTTAATTTATAGCCTTTATTTATTATTTGTTTGGGCCAAAATCATGTTTACTACTAATTAAATGTTCGGCGTATCTCTAATTTGTTTTATTGTTAGAAAAGCTCAAAATATGTTCTTTGATACGTATCTGAAAAAACCTACCAGTCTGTCCTGTATAAACTTTTGGACAATTCCTGCAGATTCAATAAATCAACCCCTGAATTACAGCTCTTCAGGGTTTTACATTTATTGTTTAAGATATAAATATATATATATATATATACACGTAACGAATTATCTGTTTAAAGGCAATAATAAAACTATTAATACTGTATTGAATTCTTTGTTCAATTTTTTAATGAAATGCTACTTAAATACGAAATACAGTTGAATTTGGATGGTACTCCTTTATGACTAGATAAATAATTTTCAAGGGTGTTGATTGAAGCTGTTTATTCAAAATACTATCTACTATAGTATGAGGAAAAACGTTATCGATTGCTATAGTGTGAATTCTGTCTAATTTTGATTTATAATGTTTTTGGGATAGCGGAACATTTAAAAGTTTATGTATTGAAATTAATACGAGGGTAAATCAAAAATAAACGGTAATTTTGCAAAATAAATTTATTGATTAATGGTACACACACACTAAACATTTCAGATTTTTCAATGTAGTTACCTCCGTGCTCTACACACTTTTGTCACCGATTTGAAAGCTTGAATATTCCTTCTTCATAAAAAGTTTGAGGGCGAGTAGTCGTTGTCAGCCAATTGCGCCCATACTCATCTACTTCTTCATTACATTCAAATCTCTTGCCTCCAATTGATTACTTCAAGGGCCCGAATAAAAAATAATCACAGGGTGATTAGTGATTAGTCAGGGTTATAATGATGCTCGAGGGTTTCCCTGCCCATTTCTTCTAATTTATTCCTTGTCAAAACTGCGGTGTGTGGCCTGTCGTATGACATTGTCATGAAGGAGGATGACGTCTCGGATGCTCGAATGGGCATACCCCGTCGTTTGCTCCGATACGCGATTTTTGTCGACAGTAACAACTCAGAATAGTAAGTCGCATTCACTGTAATGTTGATTGTGAAGAAAATCAATGAGTAAAACTCAAACAAACCTTTGAGTTAAAGCAAACAGTCGCAAGCAGTTTTCCGGTTGAGAGACGGGTTTTGGCTTTGACAGGCACAGAGCAGCCTTCATCCTTTCTTCGCCACTTCTTACCCTTACTCGCTACTTTTGATTCGGGAGTGTAGTGGTGGACCCACGACCCACGTCTCATCACAAGTAATGATACTAAGACTTTATACTAAGTTTAAATACTAGTTAATAAGACGTAATTTGTCAAATTATCACCTGATGATGCCACTGTGTGGTAAAACAATATTGTAGTGTTTTCAACAATAAATAATTTCATAAAATCTGTGTTTGTTATTCAAAATTATTTCTAATTTACTTAAGTAATTTAATGATAAAATTGGCAATCTTAAATTAGTTAAGGAAATTAGAAATAATAATTACCTACATGATGGTTTTGAAAGTATGTATATTAAACTAGGTTAAGCTCTCTTAACAGTGACAAAGGTCTTATTCCTAGTCCTCTGCTATTTAGTTTAACTTAATTAGTTAACATATTGGTTACACTGCCTTTAGTTTTTAGTTCTCTTCAGGGACTGAAGCTAACCTTGTTACCGAAAAGTATTTCGGATGTTTAGTCTCGTGTTTTAGTTTGGAGTTTGAATTATTTACTTTGTTCCAGTTGAAAATTGGTTAACAAGGCAATTAAGTACAATGAAAGGATTAAAACTAAAGGGGCGTAATAGATTTTCTCCCCAAATAAATATAAGATTACACTACTTATAAGCCGTCGCCGATTTAATTATTCATGAAATAGATAGTTTTGATTTAGCCGAATAGAGATTCTTTTGCCTATTGCACTACATTGTAGTACGTCTACGTCTAGTGTTTGACTGTTTTGCGAAGTGTAAGTACGAGACAATAATTGTGGCCCTTGCTGGCTAGCAGCTGCAGACTGTAACTCGATTTTCACACTAATGAACTCCAATATGGTTGTAATTTATTATTGACCATTCGCGCGTTGCTGACTACACCAACTGGCAAAGACTTTGGGGGTTGTTAGCCCTTAGCCTGACCCAGGACGTTTCAGTCGCTCTATTAATTCAGCTGAACGTAAGTAGGACTTTGATCGTTCTTTTTCCACTTTGTCGCCTAATGCGAAGTTTCGAAATTAACTGTTGATATATTATAGAGGCAAAACATTTACGCATCCCCTTTTTTTCATCGGAAAATTTTCGTGCGTATCTTATCTTCTGTTCTGCCTCAAAGTTGGAACGTATGTTATGCAGTATAGAATGTTAATTACAGCTTACGTTTACCCTACATGAGTACACTTAAGGGGATGTAAGTTGCAATTTTCTATCGTAGCTTAAATGTCGCCATTGTTTTTTAGTTTGGATCTTTTGGATCTAAAAGAGTTTGCTACTATGTGTTATGTTTGGTTAGAGGCATTTATCTTCCCAAAATATTGTTGTAGGGAAACTATTTAATATCGTATTAAAGGCAATATGTTGCGATCGACATTTGGTAATTTCGATATATTTCTAACAATGAACTAAACGTTTTTTATTAAATATTTAATATTGATGATAATACTGATGTTATAACTTTTATTAAAATTTATTAATAATCTTCACTACAATATTAAATTCACCATCGAAAAAGAAATAAATAATAAAATCCATTTATTAGACCTTACTATAACCAAAATTAATTTAGTTTTTCCATATACCATAAACCATCACATTCAGATACAACTATACACAATAAATCATATCATCCGTTCCAACACAAACTAGCGGCTTACAATAGTATGGTTCATAGACTTCTAACTCTTGCAATGTCTATAGTAAACTATTTACATGAACTAGGTATTATCAAACAAATTGCCTACAACAATGGTTACGACTCTTTAGTGATAGACAAACTAATTTTTAAAATATTAAAAAAAGAAGGAATTAAAATCCTTATTCGTCTAAATATTAAGATCAAAGATCTCACATTTGGAACGCGTCCTACCAAGTAGGCATAACGAACCGAAAGCCATATCCCACGACCGGTTTCGACCTATCGGGTCTCATCAGGTGGGCGCTGGCAGAAAGGCCTTTACACGCTATATTATAAATATAAATATGGAATCAACAGAAATACCTACTCCGAGGGCTAATACTCCTACCGGCATTGAATTACACTGTTGATTCCGATGTATTCAATGCCGGTAGGGGTATTAGCCCTCGGAGTAGTTGTTTCTGTTGATTCCATATTTATATTTATATTTTATATTTATATTTATATTTATATTTATATTTATATTTATATTTATATTTATATTTATATTTATATTTATATTTATATTTATATTTATATTTATATTTATATTTATATTTATATTTTTGCCTATAAAACTAATTACTCATTAGGAAAATTAATAAAAAACGATAAGGACAAGGTCGATAATAAAAAATGCTCTGGGATTTACAAGTTAACCTGTGGGTCTTACTCCAAAGTATATCTTGGACAGACGGGAAGGAATTTTTAAAAACGAGCACATGAACATAAAAACAGTTTACTTAAAAATATAAATTTTACAGAAATGTAATAACAGTCAAAAATTAAATTTACTGGAAATTTTAGAAATAAATAAATATAAAAACCTCAACTTAATACTGAACGACCAAATAGATGGTAATAATTGCCCCCTATAAAATTTATTTTAAATGTATTTCCACTTCATTAGTCAACTATTCAAATTGTTACGCGATACAGTACGTTTAGTAGTAAATACTCGCAAGTCTGATGAAGCCAATGTTTGGCGAAACATGCTACATGGTTTAATAAAATTTATGAAAATGTACTTGTTTGCTGTTTTTATTCCTTTAATATTGTAGTAGGAGAATAGTAAAATGGTCGGTTTATTTGTAATATTAAAAATTCCATCATTGTAGTTTATTATTTAAACGAAAGAATTTATGAATTAAACTGAGAACATGAGGTCCATTATTGTGCAACTGAAAAAAAGATACACACACACACACATACATATATATATATATATATATAAAGGCCCTTGGCTATTTTCCTTCAAACGAATGATAATCTGAGTTGCTCTATTGTTATCTAAGGGTTACTATATGAGACGACCCATCATTTCTACCCTTGTTATGCCTTAGGGTTTGAATACGTTCTAGGAAGTCTTTTTCGTTTGTTATCCACTAATGTATTGTTTGTTTTGAATATGATGATCGGAGCTAATTAATAAATAAATGACAACTATTGGCGTCATTATTGCAGTCATTTTATTAATTCAGTAAGTAGAAGTCCTCATTGAAATTACTTTGTTAGTTGGTTGTAGCGCTTTGTAGTTAAAATAGTTTATAGTAGTTATTGTTAGTTGTTCGTTTATTTAACGAGATGTCGCTCCAGCTTTCATATTTTCTCTGAGCTGTAAAATTTATTAGGAACAAAGTTTCATCACTCCATTTTAATTCGGTATCACTCTACAATAAAGTCAAACCACTCGAGACATAAACGCCTTAGTTTTTATACTTGGATATAATGTCAACGGCCAACAGACTCTTTTATGTCCTATTTCACAAGACCTTTTTTTGTTTAAATTGCTTATACTTTTATTGGACTTCTCATTTTATTTGTTGCGTGCGAACATAAAGTACAAGTTTTAAAATTATATTTATAATTTATTTTCCAGGGTGGCGGTCATTAATTAAAGAATGTTTCTCACAACAATTTTTAATTTATTTTGTTTGGACACACACTGTTTACATGATCAAGTTTAGTTACTCCATAAAGTACGATGTACGTTTTTTAACTAAGTATTATATTGAAATTCTGGCGCCGCTGCGCTGCGGTCAGCGTTCCGTACATGCACAATGAGTACCTACATCTCTCACCTACGCATTGATGCCATTACAGTCTGATTCGTCCTTGTTTACGTTGTTTACTGAGTATTTAAGATGCCTCCGATAATCGTGAGTTCCGCCGACTGTGAAGTCCGGGCTGTTATACGATTCCTTAGTGCAAAAGGACTAAAACCGATTGGTATTCATCGTGAGATCTGAGATCTGTGCAGTTTACGGACAAAACATTATGAGTGATGGAATGGTAAGGAAGTGGGTGAGAGCATTTAAAGATGTGGCTAATCGGACTAAAGATCTCATCACATCTTTTCACTGGGAAACTCTAGATCATCCTCCGTACAGCCCTAATCTGGCGCCCAGTGACTACCATTTGTTCCTGCACTTGAAGAAACATCTAAGCGGTCAGCGTCTTCAAGACTAAACTTGATCATGTAAACAGTGTGTGTCCAAGTTAAAAATTGTTGTGAGCAACAATCTTCGAAAGTTGATGATGGTTGAATAAACTGAAACGTTACAAATGAATTAACAACATTGTTTTAATTAACGACCGCCACCCTGGAAAATAAATTATAAATTTAAAATAAACGGGAAACAGGAAATCAAGAATAATTTAAAATTATATTCTGTTGACCAAGCTCAGACAGACACGTATAATGTTGTCGACATTAGATAAAGAAAAGCAGTAAAACTGATACAAAAATGTTTTTTCCCGTATAATGTTTCGAGAGAGTAGAAGTATAAGTTCTGAGTCGTCGGTGTTTTTTATAAAATAATTTTCGTATTGCGTGAGCTGCTGGTTGCAATTGTATCTTGAGATTCTATATAATGTGGAGTCTTTTCTGTACAGGTTATTTTTTTTAGATCGATAAGGCTGTAGTTAAAAACTTAATTCAGCTATTATTCGAAGCAAACAGGGTGCAATGACGTGTTGCATGTGCAACAACTATTAATGAACTGGTTAACAAAGTTTTCAGTTGTTTGAAAATATTCTAATAAACTGGCCATGATCACGGTATCAACTTAAAAAGAAGCTGGCCGTGACAGTAATAGATTTTCAAGCATTAGCTGTAATTTTCTGTTTTCAGGACAATTAGTTTGGCAGAACACCTGAGACGGCTCTAGGAATTTGTTGCTAATTTTCTGTCGGGAAGGAAACAGAAAGTTAGAAAATCAGGTCATGAAACTTTTACAAATATGTTCCTTTTACGTGCTTCTGTTATTGATTTACATTATCAATAAAAACAATCTTTTAGTAATGCCCATATTTAGTATTCAAACTTTCAAACTTGTTTGTCTTTTTTACTGACCGGCTCGTCAAATTAATGTGAGACATATCACTCACCTTTGACATTTACATGCAACAGATACGATTATCATCATGTAGGCGTTGATGAATTTCTAATAATTATTTTTCTTTCGAAATTCTCATGTGTTTCACATCGATGCTTTCACATAATTTGAATGTGATATGCCATACCAGATTTTATGATTTTACCAAACATGCTTTTGGTATAAGGTATCTTATTAGACAATACGAAGGTATTTTGTAGGAATTTAATATCATCAGTTTGATGTCAAGTTATTCCTTAGTGAAATAGTTGCACGATGGAAACTTGTATCCGTTAAAAGCATTGTATCTTTTAACAATGTGAAGCTAATATTCTCCAGGACATTATTAAATAATTTTACCCTATAGTAAAAAGTAGGAATCACTTTGCAATGCTATATTTCATTGAATGGGACTTTGTTTCAATTGTTGTAATGACAATTACAATTTTCAATTAAATGTTTTTTATTTTATTCAGTACAAGTTGGAGAGTGGTTCTAATTACGGGCGTCATTTTATAGTTAAGAGAATTCGACTATGTCAAGATAAGTCTCTGTTAACACGTCTGAAGGAGCTCGAAAATTTCCTTTAATCCGTAAATTTCGTTTCCACATGACAATGGAGGACCATTAAGGAAGTTCTGTATTGAATTGCTGTAAAAGTAAACGAAAGCTAGCACTCACGAACTTTACATGGATTTCAATGGAACTTTAAATTAGACTTTGTATCTCTAACAATCCTGATACTTAAATGGGTGGAAAATCTTGAAGAACAACACGTGTAATTCGGTGATCGATGATCAAGTATTTACACAGACCTCTTCTGTAAAAATCATCAATAATCTATAAATTTTTGAAGAAAAGGCTGAGATATTCACAGCCTGTCTTCGTTATTCACGCTTGATGACTGTGGTCTAGGATTGATTCTCTTACTTTAGAGTCGTTTATGCAAGGTTTTGGCAGCTATAGTGGACGGATTTCTTAAAGAACTTTTAGTTCGTGAACGGTTGATTTAGAAATTCGATAAATTGTTAAATGTATATGTTTGAGGGAGCCGTCCCCCCTTATTAGTGCGAAAGAAGTTAGAAGCGTTTGAGTTGTGGTGTTATAGGTGACTGTTGAAAATGCTGTGCTTAGAAAAGGTAAGAAATGTGTAGGTAATATATGGGCAGAAAAGTCCCGGACCTAATACATAGATATCGTAAAGATATCAAAGGAACGTGTTGGCTTTATACTATACTGCATGAGTATTTGACTATGAGAAAGCTCTGTTCAAAGTGGGTGCCGAGTTTGCTCACTGTTGACAAGAAACCAAAAACAAGAACGTGTTGATGATTCTGAGCAGTGTTTGGCCATGTTTAAACGTAACAAACTGGAATTTTTGCGTCGATAACGATGGATGAAACACGGACCATTATCATCATCACTTCACTCCGGAATCAAAACGATCGTCATCTGAGTAGACAAATGTACAGCAACTGGTAAATCTCGTCCAAAGCGCAAAAGCTCGTCGAAAGCACAACAATCGGCTGGGAAGGTTATTTTGGGATTTGTGTGACGTGGTGTAATATTCATCGATTATCTTGAGGAGAAAAATACCATCAACAGTGAATTTTAAAATTATATAGCGTTATTAGAGTGTTTGAAGGCCGCAAAATTGAAATTACAAAGAAACGACCGCATATGGTAAAGAAAAAAAATGTTTCATCAAGACAACGCCCCGTGTCACAAGTCATTTGTCGTCAAAACAATGGAAAAACTACATGACTACATGAATTGAACTTCGAATTGCTCCCACATCCACCGTATTCGCCAGATTTGGCTCCCAGCGACTACCAGTTGTTCGCAGACCTCAAAAAAGCGCTCGTTGGCAAAAAAATCCGCTCGAATGAAGAGGTTACCGCTTTATCGCTGAAGCGGAGGCCTATTTTGAGGCAAAAGATAAATTGCTCCACAAAAGTGGTATTGAAATGTTAGAGCGGCGCTGGAATGATTGTGTTGCTCTTGATGGAAATTACGTTGATGAATAAAGCCGATTTTGAACAAAAAAAAAACGTGTTTTCTTTGTTATGCCCGGGACTTTTCAGCCCGTGTGTCATTACAAAAATAGGAGAATAAAACACTTTTAGATTTCATAAAATTTTCAAAATTGCTGAATGATGAATATTGAACGTATATTTTACGTTACTAGTTGATTAAATAAATTAATGACAAAAGGTAAAATAGTTTCAAATTCTGAAATTAGAGCTTTAAGATATTTAAGAAATAGTAGTCTTGTAATCAGGTTACGTCGGGGCTAGTCGAGCTTACTGACGGCAGAGAAAGTTTTCCTCTGCAATTGAGTCAATGCGGGTATTCGGTTTCGCCTTATCACTTCCCTTTGCAAGTAAAACTAACCACCAGGTTGAGAAAAATCTGTTTCTTATTTGTGAATGCTCTTTAACCATTATTATAAAGAACAGTTGGTAATTATAAAATAATAAAAGTTTCTTAAAAGAAAGAATTAGTTTGATACAATTGATTAAACTTGTCGATAACACTTGGTGAAACACTGTAAATAACAAGGTATTAAAAAAAAACAAATGCTTGAAAAGTTTCATATCGATTTACTAATACTTTGATACGTATTTCGTCTGCTTAAGGCATCTTCAGGAGTACAAAATACTACTCATTATAAATTTACAAACATTTATATATACGAGTATATAAAATTTATGTATGTATAGCATAAGAACTTTATTCTGTTTTTCATGTAGCGTGCTGTTCCATAATCGATTTTTACATCACACCTTAAAGAAACGTGAATTATTTTAATCACAATTTGCAAGTCTATTGTTCGCTTCTTGTTTTTAAACTTTCGCATTTATTAAACGGTTCTTTCTTATACGCACTCGAAATCTATCATGCAAAGTTGGGAAGTTTATGTAACAAGAAAACTTTGTAGCATCATAAATGACGATAAAACTTTCTTTAGGGATATTGTACAGACAACAAGTCAAAAAATTGCAATACGAAACATGAAGGAACTTAACTTTTTTTTTTTTCGAATCAGTTGGTATCAATTGTACTGCAAACTTTGTGATTGTGTCGACCTACTATTATTGCGACTATTTTATCAATAAAATTATGTAATAGTAATATTACAAATAGAATTGTAAAGGAGAAATTAAATAGAACAAAATCAAAAGGACTCACCCCTATACACCACAAGCGTTGGTATTATTAGCGGATACGTGTTTCGCCCACTTATATTGTGGGCATTATGTTCTGTATTTCTTACATCATTGCATATCATTCGGGAGGTTACCACATCGAATCCGGGTCCGGCTGCTTTGGTCCAAGTTTTCTGTGGTTTCCTAGGATCACTTAGGCGAATGTTGGATCAGTAATATTCCACAGATAAACATTCACTTCTCTTCTGTCTTCATTTCGTCCGTTTCATCTTTTTCTCTCTAACCACGATTCCTGCAAGGAGGCTGAAGAGAGCATTACGCCCTACCCTCCGGCTTTGCACTACAGTGTAGGTCGGAGGGACTGGCCGCCCACCAGCACGAGTAGTATTATCAACGCGAAACATACATGGGTAAATCTCTTTGTTTTTATTCTATATATAACGAGAACAATAACGAAGATAGTGGCCCAATGTGCCTACGTAAAAGTTTAATAAATTGTTAATATTTTGCTAAAAACACCATTACTTTTTGCTTGTGATGTAAAGGTGATTATTGTGTTTCTTTTTTGTTTTTGTCCTAACACTTTGCAGCGGACAATTTAAGATTGCAGAACTTTGGTCTTGTACGAGAACATTGTAAGAGCTATATTCCGATGTTCGTCGCGACGCTGATACATATGCGTCGCGTCCCGATGCGCCGACAAAGCGCGGGTGCGCGAAATTTCCACGCGATACTCCGCATCACAATTACCACTGCTTTGCAGAAGACTGACCGTCGCAACACTGACGAGTTCGTTTTTTAAAGGATATATTCTCGCGCTTCGCGATTTATATCTACCTAACTATCTACAACCAAACAATGTTTTGTTTTTAGTTTGTCTTTTTACTTTACAAAATTCAGTTGGTTGGTAATCATAGTATCTAATAATTGTTGGACGATAAGTTGTGTATGAGTGCGATTTTTCACGTGATATACGTAAAGAAATCTTTTTAACTTTATAGCCGACGAAGGTAATAAACTGTGAGCTCCATGTTCGTCAACAGATTGCTGATTTCTACGCTTCTGGTGCTTATTGGTAAGTAAACTTAAAAAGTTTTATATGCGGAAAATTATCGCGGTGCAACGGTGCGACTAACGACTCTCTGCTCTTCCCACTAACTTCGAAGTTTAGTCGCGCTCGAATTTCTCGCTGTTACAATGCGGCAAAATATGTTTGCGAAGTTTCTTCTGTTTGAAATTACCACAGCTTACGCACTTTTCAATTATAATGTCAATTAAATGGTGAACGCGTTATGTATTTAAAAAGTAACAACTTCTTTTATATAAATTATCTATAACGGTGTCTTGTTTCTACCATTCATTTACTTATTAATCATTATTTATATACGTTTAGGATCAATTATTAATTATTTTGTTTCGAAGGAATTTAATGAAGAATATAAAGCTAAACTAGCAAGAATATTTTTTATTTTTTGAATTAACTATATAGGCAAGTAGTTTCGGATGTTTTAGGTGCACAGGGATGAAAAATATCATAGTAATGTATGAGTTTTGTTTGGTACTGTATAAATCAGAAGTTGGAAGGGAACTAGTTATTTTTGAATTGTCAATTTTGGATACAAATAATATGAGTCAGTTTCCTTTTGTTGTCCATAAATTGAACCAAACAGCGACCTGGCTAAAGTAAATATTGAACATGTAATTCCATTTTATTTCCTATCTAATCTACATACATAGATAGATGTTGTTAGTAAAATAACTTTTTGTAAAAGTCAGACGTATTTGTCGACGTAAATGTACAGGTATATATTTATTTTATATAGTGTTCTATTTTCAAATTGTGTGATCTCAATAACTAGTAATTACTGTTGGATGTTATTTTCTACAATCGCTTCTAAAATTCAAATTTAATTTTTTAGTCTTTGTGAGATATCTATATTTATTTAAAAAAAAATAATAATTTCAGGCACTTTTAAATAGGACTGTACTTATAATTTGCATAATATCGTCAAGCAAAAGCAGAATATTAATTTAAGTGAATATTTCGCAACAGATTTTCACTATCTAGTTAATTAAAATACGATCTTAAGATTATCTGTGTAAAGTAAAGTAAAGCTTTTTTGAAACCTATTCATTAATTTTGTTATGGGTGGAATATAGCTTTACCGTAGGGTGTGGTAATATATGTAAACTAAATAGTTTTAAAAGGAATGTATCAGGTGTAATAGTTTCAAATTAACGGATAAATAATTAACTTAAAGGCTAGAAAAGGAAGGTAAAGGAAGCGACTGTAAAAGAAATGTTAAACTAGCTTATTTTTACGCTAATTGTTGGTAGCTTTTCACCTAAAGTAACAACCCTTAAGAGATGACAGATGAATGGAGACGTAGGTGTTTAAATTTATTTTTTGTCAACCTCGTCGAGCAGGAAAGAATTTCAGTTAATTGGAAAGTAATTTTAATTAATGTCGAAAGGAAAATGAGAAGTCTTTACTTTAAAATAATTTTTTATCCCAGTTTCTTATTGAGCTTCCAAAAGGTCGTGATTACGGCATTTAAAAATCGTTTTTCGTAATTAAATAAGAAGCTTCTAGAGCACAACATCTCTTCTAATTTTTCAACATTATCCGAGATCATGTAAATATTCAAGATGGAAACAATTATTGTAACTCATGCTAAACATCTACCAAATTGTTTGTGTATTTATTAATTAAACTTCGTGAAATACAACGACTGCAGTAGCCAATTAAGGCGCCATGTAAAATATCGTTTTGATATTGTAACAAATAAATTAATATTCTCGTTCTCCGATAATTAATTGAATAGTAGCGAAATAGGTGACTCTCTAGGGATTAAACGATTATATTTTATAGCAGCAAAGACTTTTTTGTTAATAATAAAAATGATGCAGCAAAATGGAGGGAGAATCATGGAATAAAAATGTTACCAATAAAATAACTGACACTGGTGCAATCTTGAAGAAACATAATGAATAAAAAACACAAAGTCACTTTTGTTTCAACATATATGTTTATTAATTGATGAAATAAATTATTTCACCGGTGCACAGATGTGCCACTTCTTTTGATTCCTATGGGGGAATCGGTGCAATAAACGGACTTTATGTTTTAAAGTTTATTACACCCAACTCCCCCATAGGAATCAAAAGAAGTGGCACATCTGTGCACCGGTGAAATAATTTATTTCATCAACTACTAAACATGGTCCTTCGAGCCGGATTAATACAATTTTTAAATCTAGCGAGCCTTGATTTTAATACAGCACGCTGTGATACACAATCCTTTAAACTTTCCATTGCTGACGAGATTGAAACAATAATGAATTGAATGGAAAAGGAAGGGATATGAACAATAGGATGTCGCACTTACTTGTAGATTTAATCCAAATATGGTGTTTATGGTGCTGATACCAGACTCTTGATGATCCAATTCGGAGGGGACTTCTGATGAACATCTTTGAATGATCGGACGGTGATGATGATTTTAATTGTAGCACTACACGACGTATCACTTATAATTAGCGGAACTATTATTACGAATGCACTTTACATCCGGCTGGCTCGAAGGACCATGTTTATTAGTTGATGAAATAAATTATTTCATCGGTGCACAGATGTGCCACTTCTTTTGATTCCTATGGGGGAGTTGGGTGTAATAAACTTTTAAAACACAAAGTCCGTTTATTGCAACGATTCCCCCATAGGAATCAAAAGAAGTGGCACATCTGTGCACCGATGAAATAATTTATTTCTTCAACAATATATTTAAGAAAACTCTTTTTTAATTTCTAGGTTTTCTAATATACTAAGTATACTATTTTTATTTTCAGTATGTAAAATTGTGATGTTATTTAAATTTAAGTTGTGGTTATTATTAACACAATGTTCGGAAAAGCCGGTTGAATTATTGAGCTTTTTTATGCTAGCAATATATTCACTTATGCGAGTTTGTATTTCTCTGGCAGATTTTTCTATGTATGTAGCATTACATTCATTACAATATAACTGGTATACTCCACTTTTTAACATATTATCTATTTTTTGTTTATTGTTAACAATGATTGAGCCTAAATTACGTTTATTGACTTCAATGGCATGCAGGTTATAATTATGTAGTTTTGTTTTTATTTTACTACTAACGTTCCTTATATAATTTATGGCATAAAATGTTGGCTTTTGATTATCATTACTTATTAAACAGAAAAATAAAGTATGTCTGAATTTTAGTTTGTTCTTTTTGTGAAGAATCTGTTCAATTAAATCTAAATGTTAGCCATTAGCGGTGGCTATTTGTTTAATTATAAATCAAGTTCTAAATTGAAATCAGTATCGGAATATTAACTAACCTATGTATTTAGTTTTGGAACACTGAAATTTTAATTTTATAAGACTGGTTAGCGTCTGCTGGAACTATAATATCCGTAATAGTCAGTTTTCTGTAAATTTTAAAATGTATATTGCAATTGGAACGAGACACTCACAAATCCGAAAAATTAAAAATTTTATCAACTTCCTTTTCCATCGTGAACTGAATATTGCTGTTTAATGAATTAAGGAACTTAAGAAAATTATCCAGTAATCTAGAGGTACCTGTCCAAATACAGAAAACGTCGTCTACGTAACGACACAAAAATCTTACATTCTTAACTAAAATGTTAGTACTATTACAAAGAGATTCTTCAAAATGTGCCATTAATATTTCTGATAAAATGGGGGATAATGGCGACCCCATAGGGAGACAATCTTATTGGTAGTAAAATTCGTCGTTTAATTTGATGTAATTTTGTTTCATGCATAAGAAAATAATCTTATCCAATTCTTGTTTTCCTGTTCATTAAGATTTGACTGATTTATTTTTTCCTTGAGGATTTGATTTAAAGAGTTAATTCGGATAGAAGAAAATAGACTACTTACATCAAAAGAGACAAAAATAACATTGCTAGGTAAAATAATCTTTTCTAATCTGTTAACAAATTCCAAAGAGTTTTTGATGCTATATTAGGATAAATATTGTATGTTGTCAATAATAATATTCTTTGCTAACTTACAAAGGTTATAACACCCCACCCCCTTACTACTTTCTAATTTATGACGTCACCATTGTTTTAGACATACATATAAGGGACGTAACTGTTTTGTATCTTCAGCATTATTATATATTACTCTTGATAATGACCTATTGGTTGAAACAATTGTAAGAGTTTTCTTAAATATACGTTGAAACAAAAGTGACTTTGTGTTACCAATTGAGTCGTTTCATTCATTGAATAGTTGCAACATTGATGCTGAACTACGAATATCGACAATGAAACGTCTGATATTAATATTGTATAGGTACTGATTATCCTTTTGTTATTTCTTTTTACAATTAACAGTTAACAGGTCGAATATGGATCTTCGTACTATGTGAATATTGAAAACGGAGAGGATTCTAAACAAAGGATTTCTGCTACCTATATACATATGTACGATATAATACTTGTATGTATATGGAAACAATAGATTTAGTTATTGAAGTGCTGTCGTATACATATATTCATACATATAATGTGTTGTAGTGCGGCAAGTTGTCAATTTGTTGTTTTTGTTATTTATTTATTTTATTTAGTGAAGGAGGAACAGAAAAAAGCGAGAATTAAAATGAAAGTAGGTCGCTTTATTTGAGTAGGCAGTAAAAATATCTACAGCTAGATTTTTCTGCAATTTGAATGAATTTATTACCGTAATCCTCCCTGCTAAACGAAAATGGAATTTGAAAGTACAAAACAGGAAAAAGTCTAACCGTAGGCCTTTATTACTGACACACACATACAAATATATGTACATACATATAAGGGTGTAGAATTACACTGCTTGCGAATATAATTTAAAGACAAGTATGGTTTTCTACTGAAGCTCTTTCTTAATACTTGACTGGCATCTAAAAGTTATTTAAATATTGAATTGTTTCAGCCGTTACTTTGTGATAATTCATCTTAACGATAAACACAAAAAAATACTTTGTTTATTATCACTTTTATTTGCAATAATTGTAACTATAGTTTCGACAGATTATGCTATCATTTTCAAACGAGCTATTCAAATTAAATGAGTATAGAACAGAAAAAAAACTCTTTTGTGTTTCATTCTCACCAGCTACTCGTGTTGATGGGCGGGCAGTCCCTCCGATCTACACTAATGTGTAAAGCCGAAGGGTAGGGCGTAAGGCCCTCTTCAGCCTCCTTACAGGAATCGTGGAAATGGATGGGTGGTGTGGTTAGGGAGAAAAAAAATGAAGACAGAAGAGAAGTGAAAGATTATCTGTGGAATATTACTGCCCCAGCATTTGCCTAAATGATCCAAGGAAACCACAGAAAACTTGAACCAGAGCAGCCGGACCCGGGTTCGAACCGGTGACCTCCCGAATGCTAAGCAATGATCTAGAACACTAGACCACGCCGCTCGGTGTAGAGGTTTAATAGATTTACACAGGTATATAAGATAACAATTTGGGATTGCCGCTTGTTACCTAAATGTCGTAAATAGTTGTGAATAATACATTTCTGTCTGGTCATTCAAAATATTATTTTTATCTGTTTTTGAGGCTTTAAATATTTCCAGTGATTCTAATACATTTAGTTTAAAACCTTTCTTATCTATATGTATTATTTTTAAATTTTCGATGGATGGAAATTAGTGGCTAGTTTCTATACAATGGTTTGCAAAGTTTGAATTACCTTTTTGTAGTCTAAAAGATCTGAAATGTTCATTGAATTTAATTTTGAAGGATCTCCATGTTTGTCCTAAATTTACGACATCTAGGTAAGAAGCGGCAATCCCAAATTGTTATCTTATATACCTGTGTACCTTCTGTTCTATATTCATTCAATTTGAAACACTCGTTTGAAAATGAAATTATTGTAAATAAAAGTGATAATATGCAAAGTATTTTTTTGTGTTTATATATTGTATACCGCGTCAAATCATTTTAGTAAAGGTGATCATAAAATGTATCGTTGACATATCGTGGATTCGTTTTCGTAATTTTTAGAATGTAATAAATAATGACGTAAAAGCTTTTCCTAGGCATCCTCTTAGGTATTTTGTGTCAACATATATTTTTTTCTGACTTCTGAGTCGTGATCCTAAAACGTATATTCTTGTGTAAACGTGTGCATGTATTATATTTCGGTTGATCCAATTCACCTACCTATGGGTTAGACGCTATCGGAATATTTATATATATTTATGTAAACGCAATACAGTAGAAACACACATCGGATTTACGACTTTTTTATGCAGCAACCAAATCGATACATGATATTTATGGAAAAAATTAAACGGCTTCTAGGATGTATACGGAATTTGGAATACACTTGATATCTCAAAAACACGCTACGTTCATTGTAAATTTAAAAATGGATTAAAAGGATTTCATCCTGAAGCAATTGTTTGGAAATAGCACATTTTGATATTGGATCCCTTAAATTGTTAAGATAGAAAAAAAGGTGTTATTTAGATTGTTGATTGGACAATTGAGGGTTTGTTTTTGCTAGTGCCTTCAAAAAGGGTAGGACAGTAAAAATAGAAACGAATGTACACTAGCAGATGTTGTTCTAGGAAAAATTCAATTGTTATCGAAGGCAATGATTTTGGACAATATATAATATATAAATAAGAAATTTCGAAAATGTTTCATAGGAAATTTAGGACAGTGGAAAGATTAATTGCAAGCCATCTTAATAATAGTAGCAGATATTTTTAGTAAACTGTAACGAAAGTAAATTACTGGCAACACTGTTCTTACTACTTTTTTTCTATTATAATGTTCTGTCTTGTATATCTGTGTGAGCTGTGGTTAAAGGAAGATGAATTTCACTTTAGTTTATTGCTTCTGTTTTTCTTTCCAATTATTACGCCAACGACGTTGTTTGAAGGGAAGTGAACCATAACCTGCCTTTTGTCTACTGTTTTCGACCTTTCTGCAGGGAAAAATTATTTGAGGAATTTTCTACTTTGAGTTTTGACTCTACTACTTTACGTTAGCTTAAACAAAATGCATATCTAAAGGGTTTATGGTACGCTCAAATGTCAGTTGATTACTTAAAAAAGTACCTACTTAAAAAAACTAGGTCTCATTTCAATATTTATGGATATCATATACCACATTCAGGATTCTGTATATTCAGTCGTTCTAAATGCAGTTTTTGTACTACATGTATATTATACGATCGGAAAGTTATCAGTTTAAACCGTTTGAAGTTTGAATTCGTACCAAACATCCAAATACATTGCAGATGTATTTGGAACTGTACAAACTGGCTAGATAGCATCTTTCTACTTTCCTTTATTAATTTCGGAATGTTTTACGGTTAATTTTGAAGTACACCCTTGTTCATGATTGGCTAGCGAGGAAGATCTGTTTGATCTTAATTTAAATTCTTATATAGGGTCATTCAAACTGAGTGGTACATTAGACGTTTTAGGAAAACTAAACATGTTACAGATTTGAAAATTTGGGAGTTGGGAGTAGAGGTTATCAAGGATGATCTATTTAACTAAAATAATTTCAACTGTTGAGCACTTCCGGTTATCCCGGAAGTTGATGTCAACTTTCTTATTTTAAAAGGAATGATATATTTTTTACGGTGAATTCCTATGAAACATAAAATTTTAAAGTGACTTTGATAACCAACTTGTATGCCTACGATAAATAATTTCTGAGATAATTTAATTTATTGGAAAAAATATTACACCGCAACCCAAACTATAAAAAATATAACTTCCATAAAAATTGTTGAAATTAGTTATTTACTAGTTATAGCCAAGTCTTAAGGCTACCGTCATGCCAAAACTAAGCTTTATAATTTGTACAGGGCGTTCAGAAAAAAAATCGAAAGTTTAAAAACTTCAAACACGAATAGCATCATTTTTTCAAATGGCACTCACATATTTTATTTTGTCCTTCTATTCATTCTTTTTTACCCTCTTTCGATCCATCTTATTTTATATTTTTAAATAAAAATTCAAAATTATTCAAAAATTTTCAAATAAAACAGTGGGAAATATCCAGAAAGAGGATAAAAAAGGAATCGAACAACAAAATAAAATATTCTAGGTGCCATTTGAAAAAATGATTTTGGATTTTTTTTTCTGAACGTCCTGTACAAATTATAAAGCTTACTTTTGGCATGACGCTAGTCTTATAAATTGGCTATAACTAGTAAAATTTTCAACATTGTAAGTCAGTTTTTATGGAAGTTATGATTTTTAATAGTTTGGGTTGCGGTGCAATATTTTTTCCAATAAATTAAATTATCTCAGAAACTATTCATCCTAGGCATACAAGTTGGTTATCAAAGTCACCTTGAAATTTTATGTTTCATAGGAATTTATTGTAAATAGTATATCATTCTGTTTAAAATAAGAACGTTGACATCAACTTCCGGAAGTGCCCGACAGTTGAAATTATTTTAGTTAAATAGATCATTCTTAATAACCCCTACTTCCAACTCCCAAATTTTCAAATCTATAACATACTTAGTTTCCCTAAAACGTCTAATGTACCGTTCAGTTTGAATGACCCTGTATGCTAAGTATACCAATAAATGCTTAGATTTCTATCTTATATAATACTTTACGGGTTTTTGGTACATCACTATATGCTCTTAAAAGTCGTCAATTCTGAGGGCCCGTGAAAAAAATTCACACTTATAGTATAGTGGCCGTTCATCGCGATCGACAACATTCTATTAAGCCACCACTGTTTATTTATTGATATGGTTGTCGACATTTTTAGATAATACCTGTCTCGTGATTTTTAGCAATTTAAAAGTTTCTTGTTTAAGATAGATATTAGACGTTGCCCAGTGGCCTGTGGTACTTTGTAAAGTAATAGTACATATACATACATACTTCGTCGTTCATCTAGATGAAAGACGATTGGTTGATTCAAAGGGGAAAGGAGACACCTGTTTTTGATCTCCTGTCGCACGTACAGGAATGCCAATATTCGTATAGATATATAGATGAATAAACTATTTAACCTTTATACAGAAGTTGGAAATGGCTTAAACTACGTTTGAACGTTAGATCTCGAACTAGTGCTTTCCTTTACAACTACGGAATTGATTGAATTTGATCTAAAGCTCATTGTTATTTATTTTTCGTCAATTTGATTTGTGCTGAAATACGACACATCTTTCGGATTATGTATTTAACGCTGTTTCTTTCGTTTGATTATTTATTTCAATAAACTGATTAATATTGTTGAAAATTTTATTGGCTCTCAACGGGGCACAAGCCTAATTCACAAAGTAGTAAAAATATTTGTTTTATACATTTGGCAAAACGTGCGTGGAATGGAGATTGTTTTCAGGAAGGGCCCATTCTACCGTTAATAAAGAGGAACGACGGTACGGTTTAATAAATAAAAGTAAGTGGATATAGGTTCAAGTTACTTGCAGGAATAGAGCTTACAGTTTGTTGCTTTTTTTATTTTAATATCGAGGATAAATCCCTTCAGTTTTACTACTTCGACCGCCGTTTTCAGTATCCCACTACTCGAACGGTATCACTTTGGCTTACGTTTTTATTTTATTGGCAATTAAACGATATAAGCAGCAAGAGTTTTCCTGAGTCAATTTTATAGCTGTAACTAATTTTGCGTTACTATAGTCGTTCAGCTACGATATCTTTCATGTCAAAATATAAACGTTGAGCTAATTTTTAATTGGAGCTATATTTTCACATTAATGAATAATGAATGTTTATGGATAACACATTAGCAGTAACAAAATCACTTTTTTTATAGTTAATTTTTCTAAGTGAACTTTTATATTTCCTGCACATAAAATTAATGTATGGTGCAAAGTTCAATTCCGCAAGGAAATGCAAATCAATGTTAATACTCGTAAATAACATCTTTCAACTGTTTTGTGTCTTTTAGTAACTACAGTAGATAAAATTAGATTCCCACAGAAGATTCCTCTTATAAAAGAAGCAGCGCCTAATAATGAACTAAAAATTTGTTCCCTTAGAGCTTTTCAAATTTATGATTGACTCGTAGCTTGAATTACGTCTTTGCCTGAGACATTAATTATAAAAGAAGCTAAACAAAGGTTTGAGAAAACAAAGTCGGTACACTTAAGAAACAACTGAAGCAATTTTATACGGTTTTTATGACACAATTTCAATTTTCAATTTCAAACAATCGTATATATAATATTTAATCTTTGATTCTATGCGTGTAAAGGATTATAAAGGATCACAGATAATTAGACGAAAAAGGATTTTAATTCCTTCTTTTTTGAATATCTTATATCTTCGTCTAATAATCATTCGGAATCAACAGTGTAATTCAATGCCGGTAGGGGTATTAGCCCTCGGAGTAGTTGTTTCTGTTGATTTCATATTTATATTTATTATATAGCCTGTAAAGGCCTTTCTGCCAGCGCCCACCTGATGAGACCCGATAGGTCGAAACCGGTCGTGGAATATGGCTTTCGGTGCGCTGTACCTACTGTGTAGGACGCGTTCTAAATGTGGGATCTGTGATCCTTTATAATTAGACGAAAAAGGATTTTAATTCCTTCTTTTTTGAATATTAAAAAGTAATTAAGACATGCGCGTTATGCAGTTAGTAAATAGAATATAAATATTGCGAGGGATTATAGGAAAGTATAGAGGTAATTAACTTATTGTTAAGAGAAGAATACGTAAAGAGCAAGTATATAAATACAATTACAAGAAAGGAATATTTACACAATTAAAGCAACAATATTTACACTAGTTATGTACAAATGAATATCATATATGCAATACAAAGATTCTCCTTAATAATACTGGATCGCCACAAATTCAACAAAAATTGTCCAGAATTCCAAAATTTGAAATCCTACTTATTACTTACCATTTTTAGATATAATTTAAACTAAAACTCAATTAATAATTTGCGTTATAAAAACGGTTTGATTTGCGACCACTTCTCTGAACCGAATGATCAAGAATTGATGACCATATCTGTAAATGAGTTTGAGATTATTACTTTATTATTTTTTGTAAAATAGGTAGTTAGCTATTTGGATGTAACGTCTAACGTCTTGAGAAACGTTTACGAGGGGTCTTTTTGTGTCATTAGTGTAAGTTTTTCTCTCTAAATTACCACGAAAACGTTTAAGGCACGCAATCGAGGAAATTACCGAGGGTTTTTTTTATACGAGGCTGATATTGTTAGAGGTGTGCTTGTATATGTCAACCGGTTAATATTTCCGTGTCATTGGAGGTATCAAATATTAAAAGTGCCATTCTTCATAGTAACAAGGGCGCTGGATAATAAATTCATGCGCGGCACCGTCTCATTTTATATGTATACCACTGCGGTTTGTCGGGCAGATTAATCTCTATCAATAAAAGTTCGCATTATATATACGGGCAGCAGCAACGGCAAAGCTTTTTTATTCGATTCAGCTAGAGATGCGGATCTGTCTGATCTTTCGTTCTATATTAGCAAGAAAAAAACGGGAGCAAAAACAAAAATCAGGGTTAGAATGCTTACTAGTGTCTTTTGTTACAATGTGTGATGGCTAATGTCTAATGATCGATCTTTTTAAATGGCGCCGTATAGAACCGTGAATTTTGAATTTATCACCATTAAATGAACGCGAAAGATAATAAAAATTGCGAGATAATATAGGAGGGTGTGTAATTGGAAAATGGGTAATGATAATGGAAAGATAAAGAGAAAAGGAAATGAGCTTTTATGATGCTTTTGTTCATTATATACATTTTGAATTCCGGTCAGTATTATCTTTCGAAGGCAAATTCAACAACTTTAGAACAATCATGATAATGGATGCTTTTAACCATCGTCGTCCATTTAATGGAACTAACTGGCCATTACGTTAGACAAACAAACGAATAAACTTAGCCATCGTATACTTCCTAACTGCAAATTATACCCGCACTTCATTTTATAATAACTGCACTAAGATCTATTAGTTTTTTAATCGTTAACATTCAATCAGAGGAACATTGTTCGTGAAAGCTGTAAAACACTTGAAAGTTTTATACATAAAGCAAATAAAATTTAATGGAATGATACTTATATTCAATGTATCATAAGCACATTAATTCTAGATGACTTTAAAACCTTTCCACATTTATTACTGCACCAGTGACTTTATATTAGTCTCTAGTGGTTACATCATAGCTTATCATTTGAGAAGATACCGATTCAGTTCTGGGCGGGGACCTACATTGAGCCAAGTGGTTTCATCTCCACCAAACCATTGCCGTGTTTTCTAAAAGGCTTTGTACCGCAGTACTGATTCTAAGTAAACTTTTTTTCGGTGCATTGTTAATGAAACATAATTAATTAAAGATAAGAGTAAAAGACAAAAGAATGTTTCAACGAATCAATTTCGAAAAACTCGACATTAATCTACTCTTGATAAAGACCGCCCGATCGAAACATATGATTCGTTGAAACATTATTTTGTCTTTTATTCTTATCTTTAATTACAGTACTGATTGGTGGGATACCATCCACACCATTCATACTAGCTAGTGGTAATGAAACACAATAATATTCTGTCTATCCAAAACACTGTAAAATTTTGGCAACAAATCTTCCAATGTTTATATGAATAATATAAAAAAAGAATTTAAAAAGTAAAACACGTGCCTTCACTGTAATTAAAATTTGTCAGTGAATTTATGTGAACCTTACTGTAGTTTTGTTATTCTCATACGAATAGGTATATTTTAAAATGTCGAGTTTTACAAATTGACTAAGCAGGTATTATGTATTGTGATAGCTGTGCTTGTGTTGGTCATCGATTTCTACTTCAAAACGCTTTTTTTCGGGAAACTGGCCAAGAAAATGTATACAATAACAACTCATTAGGGGTGAATGAAAATTCCTTATGGGGTTATTCTTGTTCCGGAACAGCAACATAAAGGAATGTACTTTTGCATGCCTTTAATAAATTCATTGACCCATCCTTGCCTTTTTAAGTATTAAAATAACATTGATCCACTCTATTGTGAATCCACTGTACGTTTTGTACCTTAACACTCGGGTGGCTTTTATTTTTATAAACAAGCTGAACTATGACGAGTAAACCGATGTAAGTAAGTCTTTTGATTTTGAAAATGTATAGGCAGTGTGTTCGTTATTTTATGAAGACCAGAGTCGTCGTCATATCCACTTTAACCTTCTAATAACAGGAATGTTTTGTAACAAGTTAAAGAGAAACGTATTGCTTGTACCCAAGTGGCTTTTTGTGGTGACTTTACACAAATTAATGTTTCAACGGATTTACTCAAATAAAGAGCTTCGCTAAGACATAAATAATTTAACCCAGCTCTAGTTTGTCATTAACGATGTGCATCAGTAGCGTGTAGATAACAATATTTGATACAATTCGAATGCACCAATTTATCGAGAAAATAGACAAAATCCTATAAAATATATATATATATATATATATATATTTTTAATAAGACAATGATAGAAAGTTAGTTACGCCGGTATGTTTGTGCACAGTTATCGTGTTTTCTAAATTGCGAGTGCCATAACTTTTTGGATTAAAAACAATTATTATGTTTTTGGTCAGAAATTTATCGAGACCACCAGACACGGATCGCGATTTCGTTCTTATTAGAAGCTCATCAGCGTGCCATTACAGCTTGGTCAGTAATTTATCGAGACTGCCTATGGCACACTGATGAGCTTCTAATAAGAACGAAATCGCGATCCGTGTCTGGTGGTCTCGATAAATTTCTGACCAAAAACATAATAATTGTTTTTGATAATCTTTACGTGAATTCACGTATGTAGGCTGCGTTGTTGATTCAACTGGACAAGTTTAAATACCTCAGTGAGGCCTTGTCCAGTTTAATATCTTCTGTTAGCAGCTAAAATCCACTAGATGGCAACAATTGCCTCTATGTTACTACTTTTTGGATTGTTTCGTACGAACTGACTGTATCGATGACTTAACCGCAATCTCTCAATTATTTTACTGTAGGTATCGAATGGATTTATATCTCTATGTATCTATATTAATACTTATGTACAAGGGTTGCTTTTTGAATTTTTAACCTAATATTGAAAAGACAGCAATTTATTATCATGCGTTCGAACCAATTTTCCTAACACTATTTCTACTCCGATTAAGGTACCTCCAAAACATGGTTTTTGAATGCATCAACAGTTGTTTCAGGCGCCGAAAAACATTGGCCACGCAATTTATTCTTGATTTGCGGGAATAAGAAGAAGTCATTTGGTGACAAATCAAGGCTGTATGGAGCATGACCTATAAATTCGACGTTTTGGCCAGTCAAATAGATGGTTGTGTGAGAGATTGCATTGCCATGATGAAGAATGATCCTTCATTGGCGTTTCCTTTTTCGTATTATACCAAGCACTTCTGGCAAACAAATGGTTGTGTACCATTGACAATTCACCATTCTACGTTGCTCCAACGGCACATGTTATGCCATATGTCCAGTTATTCCGATTAAATAAGCGATAGTTTGCTTTGAAATGCATTGCGCACGAATCCCTTTTGTTGGATTTGGCTTGTTTTGGAAGCCCATACGGTGGATTGCTGTTTTGTTTCGGGCTCATATGCATAGATCCAAGATTCGTCACCTGTCTACATGTTATACACTGCTTTTGATGCACCGCGATTGTATTTCTTGAGCATTTTCTGCACCAATTAACACGAGCATCTTATTAAGCTTCTGTCAAATTATGCGGGATCGAACGCGAACAAATCTCCTTCACATCTAAATGTTCACGCAATAACCTCACGATAAGTTACATCACTATCTTGCAATATCAATTTGCTCACAGCATCAATTTTTTCTGGCACAACAACCAACAACTGATTTTGGACAATCTTCACGACTAAATTCGTTATATCAGCGTTTCACAGTAGCCAAGGATGAGGCTTCATCGTCAAAAGTCGAAGTTGATCATCAGACGAAAATTGCATTTTTTCTTTGAGACAAAATTTTCAAGTCACTGTATATAACACATTTTTAAAAAATGAAAAAACACAAAACGTTTCAAGAAATATATTTAATACACGACAATTGTTTCACTTAACATAAGCTTCTTCAGGTGAAGATATATTATATACTATATGTTTTGTGTTTTTTCATTTTTTAAAATTATGAACCAGTTTCAACAAGTACAGGCTTCTACAATCAACAATGTATATAACACAAGTCGTGTTCAAACGACAAAACGTTCTGAAGAAGGTAATGGTTAATAAGGTCAAACTTTCATTTAGAAACGTCAGATGGCGCCTGTAAATACTTAGAATTGCCAAAGCTCAAAATATAAATAGCAACACTCGTAATATAATGGTTGCCTTTTTTATTATAAATAAATTCGTTGTTATGTACTGGGAAAGAGTTTTATTATTATTTTAAGCGCCCATATCTTGAAGCCTGCTGAGGCCAGTTTTACACTTCAGTTATGGACCCTATCCGATAGAGTAAGATGGTGTAGCTCCAGTATTTTTATTTTTTCGAACTTGTTTTCCGATTATCCTTTTATCAATAAAAAATGTGACTTCGTGGTAAAACTTCCCACAATAGTTCTAGATAATTTCTTAATGGAAATTGAAATGCTCTTGATGTGCCGGTTTATTATAGATAAATATAGGTACATAAAACTTCGCTCCTACACGTCGAGAAATTTCAAAAGCGTAGTAATTGTTTTCAGAAAGCGGAAACATAATCTGCAAAAAAACAAACTCAGTTTTCTCAACATGGATTATGTCTTGTTGGCTTCAATTTTTTTGCCTTTTTAAGCTTTATAACAAGCAGTGTCTACCGACTAATTGAAAGCCTGATTTTTTTCAGCAAAATATTAAAATACATTACCAGATTACACGTCAGAGGCGGCGCCATATGAATTTTACAGTATCCTGAAAATAACTGAATATAAATACATAAAATTAATTTATTTTCATATCTGAGCCACTTTACCTATTACAAATATGCTAAATTGGTTCACGAGTAGGTTTAAGTATAGGTATAAATATTCATAAACGTGTTCAAATATTGTTAAAACCGGAAGATAAATACAGTGACATCGTATCGTTGTTATATTAAATGCGCTCATTCTAGTGTTAAGAAAGTTTGTGGCAAGTGACCCGTAACGTCAAATGTTTGATTAAGAGGGTGAAACAGAGGGAGAGTAGACCAGGAGGGATTCATTATTATTGGTGGTAATTCTACATGCTTCGTACTATTTGCCAACGTGCATTCTTGAAACGATTGTGGTAATGACAGTCCTATTAATGTTATTTTGCGCGGTTAGACTACACTAGACAATTGAACAACGGTCTATAATGTTGTTAATTTTCAATGGCTATAATAACACACAACGTTCATATTCCGTCAAGTTAAAATGAGTAAAAAACACTTCGAAATATTTCAACAAACGTTTATTCACCTCGACAATTGTTTCGATCAAACGATCATTTTCACGAGTACAAAAATAGTAACTAAAGCTAAAAGTGTAGTAAGTGAATAAGTCTATAATGTTCTTGTTAATTCACAATGGCTATAATAACACACAACGTACATATTTTATCAAGTTAAAATGAGTAAAAAACACTTCGAAATATTTCAACAAACGTTTAAACATGTTTTGATGGAACGACCAGTTTGACCTATATATATATGGCGTCACATTGTTCATAATTTAATTGGTAAACTCCACTTCTTGTATTTTTATCTACGTTTAACTTATTGTTGACTAATAGTGAATTTAGTTTATTTTTATTAATTGCAATAGCTTGGATATCAAAGGATTTGTTTATTTTTTGATCGAAACAATTGTCGAGGTCAATAAACGTTTGTTGAAATATTTCGAAGTGTTTTTTACTCTTTATTAAGATGCTTCATCATCATTGCACCCAAGAAAGTCTAAGTTAAAATGGTTACTTAGTTGGGTAATTTTATAACATTCAGTAGTTTAAATAATGTCGTGGAAATATTATATTAATCAAATTGAAGGAAAACATAAGTGAAAATAACTCGAGGTGATACGTTGGAAATTTATGAATCAAAAGAAAATGATTGCCCCCTTATAAATAATTCAAATCGTAATAGCTTGAAGCCGGATAATTTCCGTCTTTAGTTGTATAATATACAGGTACGATTTGAAAGGAAAATATTCGAACGTAGTTTATGATAAATTGAACAAATAAGTGTCTGTCGGAAAATCACTATATGTATTTTCAAATTTTAAACAAGTTTAGATGATCCATAGCAGTTTGAACGAAAAATTCAATTCTAATTAGACAACTTTGAGTATATAGTATAAAGTAACAATTTTTGATAAAGTTTGAAGTACGAGTATTAAAAGTTTTAAGGTGAGACACGTATCTGAACATGAATTTTGTTTTATTTTCATTAGATTAGTAAAACAACCGTATAGATTATAATTAATCAGCCTTCTGATTCATTTAATTATTACGGTTTGAAATTTAGTTAAATTAAATTGATATTGCATCTTAGTCCGCATTTATTCATTTAACTACGGTTTAAAAGTGTTTGGGTAAGTATATGCTAATAAAGTTCGTTTGTAAGGCTTCCCTCGGGTCCTAAATCCACAAAACGTTCCAACCCTTTTGAATAAAGTTCTCATATTTACCATAAACAACCAACAACTTACATGTATCTCCCCTTCGTTCTTTCGATTTTTCTCAATTATTATCTTACTTTCTTCCGTTCATAAATATGCTACAAACAAAAAATCAAAAGCTGCGTGTTATTAGTAATACAAAAGTATTTTTAAATTTAAAGGTAAATAAGGACAGCTTGAATAGTATATATAGTATAATTGTAAAACATTTTATAAATAAACAAAGGAAATACATATATAAACTGCTTTTTTGTTTCATACTTGAAATTTTATTAATTCTCAACAATTGTTTCGGCTGATTTAAGCCTTTCTCAAGAGAGTAAGATTTTACACTAAAGTTAACAGGCGGGCTAAAAAGTTCGTAGGCTGGCCCATAGATGGCGCTACTAGTATCAAATCCATATGATTTTTAGTTAGCCCTAACCTTCAAAAGACGCGTGTATAAATATGACAGCTGTTGCGCTATTAGTATCATAGTTATACCATTTTTAGTGAAAGAACTTTTGTTACTTTGAAAAAAATGGATAAAAAGGAATTTCGTCTATTAATAAAGCATTGTTTTTTGGCGAAAAAAATACTGTTGAAACCAAGACTTAGCTTGATAAACATTATTCGGACTTTGCACCAGGAAAATCAACCGTAGAAAAGTGGTTTGCTAAATTTAAACGAGGCGAAATGAGCACCGAGGACGATGCACACAGTGGACGCCCCAAAGAGGCTGTTACCGACGAAAACATTAACAAAGTCCACAAATAATAAATAATTTTTGATAACCGTTAATAAAGTTAATTGAGATAGCCGAGACCCTAAAGAAATCAAAGGAACGTGTTGGTCATATCGTGAATGTGAATGAATATTTGGATATGCGAAACTCTGTATAAAGTAGGTGCCGCGCGAGCTCACACTCGACCAAAAACAACAACGGATCGAATCGATGATTCTAAGCAGTGTTTGGAGCTGTTCAATCGTAATAAATCCGAATTTTTGCGTCAATATGTGACGATGAATGAAACATGGCTTCATCATTTCACACCGGAGTCCAATTGACAGTCAGCCGAGTGTACTGCACGTGATGAACCGACTCCAAAGCGTGGAAAGGCTAAAAGTCGGCTGGCAAGGTTATGGCATCAGTATTCTGGGATGCTTATGGTATAATATTCATTGACTATCTTAAAAGGGGGAAAACCATAAACAGCGACTATTACGTAGCGTTATTGGAGCGTTTAAAAGACGAAATCGCGGAAAGGCAGCCTCAAAAGAAAGTTCTGTTTGATCAAGACAATGCACCGTGTCACAAATCAATGGCAAAATTCCATGAATTGTGCTCCGAATTGCTTCCGCATCTACCGTACTCTCCAGATCTGGCCCCCAGCGACTTTTTCCTGTTCTCAGACCTCGCGCAGATGATGGGGTAATTGTAATCGCCCAAACTGAAGCCAATTTTGAGGCTAAAGACAAATCGTAGTATAAAAATATATTCAATAATAAAATCAAATTCTATCAATAAAAAAAATAGTTTTTTCTATGCTACGATTTGTAACTTTAGTGTAACATCTTACTCTCTTGAGAAAGGTTTAAATTAACCGAAACAATTGTTGAGGATTAATAAAATTTCAAGTGTGAAACAAAAAAGCAGTTTATTTATTTATTTCCTTTCTTTATTTGTAAATAAGGACATTATTAAGGTTTAAGGTGAGTCAGTGTCGTAATTAAAACGATGCTTATCAGTGTACGTTATGATTTGTTACTCTTCGACGTGTTATTCACCATTCTCACTTGTTGCAGCTTTTATTTCAAATATAATTAAACTGATAATGAATTACAGTGAATAAATCCAGAATTATAATTGCCATTGAAGTTGCATGATTTGATTAGTGGATATAAAACTTTTAATTATTTTTTCTTGAGTAGCAGACGTATTTCATTCACAATCGATACCAGCAGGAAAAATTGTTATTAAAACATTGAGTTTATTCGTACAACAAATGTAAAAAACAGTGATAATTAAATCAAGTACAGTTTTAATACAGGAAAATGAAAGATAATTCTGGTATATTTCATGCGTTTTAAGGGAACAGCAAACGTGAAAATATTGTAGCAACCAGCAAAAACGTCTTTTAGGTTTTGTTGTTAACAGGAAAAAGTTTGGGTTAAGTAGTTGCCTGTTGAAAGGATCTTGAAAGCCTTTTGCATCTTATGCTTGCTTAAAAGCAGGATCTTTTGGGACTAAAAGTATTAATTGTTGAGTTTTTACGCTAACAAAACGAGAAAATACTTTTTCTCTGTTTTGTAGTTTTTCCAGATACTCAAATAAAAATTAATTGTATTGATTGTATTGTACTTGATGGTCTAAATCTAAAATATTTAATCGAAAATAAAAACACTATAAGTTATAACTTCCACAATTTATAGGAAATGTGTTTTTGACCAGTTACCTTACTTTTTACACACAGAAAAACAAAAATAATAATAAATAATATTGTAATATAAAGATATTTAATTAACAGTAAAGACAAAAGTTAAAAATTAGATTCAAATGGGGCATAAAAATTAAATTACAATAATTGCAGTGCAATATATATAGGACAAACTGGAAGAGCGTTCAAAGAAAGAATTAAGGAACATTTGAAAAATTACAATGAAAATTCATCATTTATGAATCATATAAAAGAGAGTAAACATAATTTCATATTAGAAGAAACTTCAAAATTTTACATAAAGAGAAAAAAGGAAAAAAATTAGACATGTTGGAAATCAAACAACATATGAAAAATAATAACATAAATTTATTAAATGACATAGAAAATGTGTATAGTTCTGTAATAATAAATAAATTCGTAGATATAACTCCACCACAATAGTAAGAGTAGGTATATAAGAGATGTAATGATAGGTTGTAGAAATACTTCTTCTGAAGATGCCCTGGTAGGTTGAAACGATCGTTAAGGCATTAAAGGTATAAAGTGGAAATTAAAAGTGTTTTATTTTATCTTTTTAAATATTACAATGTGATTCCCAATTTCCATAAAGTTGAGGCTGAAACTATTAGTTATTATAATAAATAATAAACTTTTGTATTTCACACATTCAAGGGTAATCCCGTAAGTCCCATTTTATCAGAGTTCTCCTTAACAATCTTGAAAATAAAATCAAAACTCATTCCTTATTTAAAAATTGCATCTAATATTTGAAATTTGTGGACGACATAATACTTTGTTATAACGGGTCGCATAGATAATTATCAATTTTTGAACTGTTTACATAAAAACATTAAATTTGCAGTAGAATAAAAGACAAATAAATCCTTAAACTTCCTAGACTTTCCGTAACACGTGAAAATTCTCGACATAAATTTAATATCTTTCATAAACCTACACACATAGATACCATTATCCATTCAGAATCCTTTCACCCTATAACCCATAAGTTAGCAGCCTTTAATTCTTTTATACACCGACTTATGAATGTTTTGAATCGTTGGAAAATTGAAATAGATTTAATTGTTTTTTTTATTATGGTGATATTTCATTAAAAGTAAGCAATATTGTATTACCAACAATATATAATCATAATAATAAACAAATGAAATTGCAAATAAATGTCTTAAACAATTTGAAACATTTATTTGCAATTTCGTTTGTTTATTATTATTTATAAAATGTTTCATAAAAAACGAGCTTTGATTCTATTAATATATAATCAATAATAAATGTAAAATTCCTAAATATTTACGTTTACGAGTTTATTTATTAAATTGTAAAGACTTTCCTAAAGTGTACATAGGGCAGACAGGCAGAAAATTCAAGACTCGCATAAATGAGTACTTTAAAAGTTTGAATAATAAAAAAGTAGACTCTACTAATGCAGAACAAGAAAAAGAAAAATAAGATGTAAATCTAATAGGGAAAAGACACTTTTATTTTAGCAAAGTATGGATTGTGCCATTTTAGTAGTGCATAGTAAGCGAGAGAATTGTTCGTAGTTTAGGGCGTTGATGGTTTTAGAGGAAATAAAAATAGTAGCCGCAAATAAGACTATACGTTTGATGCCACATAGAGGTACTCAACGTAAACGGTGCTTTCAACAAAAAAACATCGTTTTTCTACTTTTGCTGCTTGTGATTGTAGTCAACAATCCACTTGTAGGTGTGTTAGTTGACACTTTAACAGTTGGCATCTCACCTTTAAAAAACGGACTACGCAAACCAAAAAGAAAAACTGTTTTATAAATGATAAAATCGTCCAAAGTACTACATCAGATTCCATTGTAATAACGTCATCGTCTACAAAGTTTTAATGACAAATGGCAGTTATTTTGTCATGTGAAATACTGGTGTAACACAGTTGAAGTTAAAGATTGCTGCGATTTTATTTCTACCACAAAAATTTAAAAAGCTTCAATTGAAAAAACTTTGGAAGACCTACTGTTTCAAATAGAGCGAAAATAATGCACATTTCAGAATAAACTTATGAAATGGATGTATATTGGTAATAATAATAAAATTTAGCAAATAGAATAAGCAATAGACCATCAACGTTTAGCGTAAGAACAATTTCTGTAAAGAAATTAAATTTAAACAAATTATTAGTAAAAAATAAAAAAAAATATACAAAAAGTGGAGTTTACCAGACATAGTGTAAAAATTTCTAAGCAATTTACATTGGATAGATGGGTAGAGCTTTACAACAAAGAATTAATGAACATAAAAAATCAATTAGAAAAAAAAAACATTATAGTGGTTTCGCTGAACATTGTATGCTAGAAAACCACACCATAGACGTAGATAACATTAAATTACTACATAATAATAACAGAGGCAGATTATTAAACTTACTTGAAATATTTGAAATAAATAAAGCTCTGAATAATAACGAATTTGTACCCAATGACCAAACTGACTTCAGTATATCCCAACTACTAAAGGCCGTTATCTAGTATTGAAAATGGCATAAAAACCGAAACGAATTCGTCATACTATTTTAAATTTAAATTAATTTGTGAAACTACCAAGTGTATTGTAATAAAATAAGAATTTGTATTTGGATCTTGACAATACCGTTTCAATTATTACACCATTATTAAAAGAGTATTAAAAACTAAATTTGTAAGATTGTTACAACGTGCTAAACTACTAATTGATCTTAATGCTCTAGAGGGTGCATTTTAGGAAAGGGGATAGGGAATAATCAATTTGTTCGTTTGTTACATTGAGGTTTTTCTTTACAGCTTTTGTTACCTCTAGACTTACCTCTTAGGTTTAACTTTTTTCCCTTACTAATATTATGTAAAATTTTGATGTTATTGAAATCTAAATTGTGTTTATTAATAATACTGTGGTCAGCGAAGCCTGCATAGTTGTCGTTTTGTAAAATGGATTTTTTGTGTTTGTTTATGCTAAATTTAAGTGCTCTACCAGTTTGACCAATATAAATGGCTTAGCAATTTAAACAGTTTATTTGGTATACTCCGCTTTTTTCAGTCTTTTTTATGTCTGTTTTTTCTTAATTACTAACTAGAAGTGTACTTAAATTTCATTTGTTGACTGTTATTATATCTATGTTAAGTTTTCTTAATCCATTACATATTTTACTTGTTAAATTTGGGACAAAATTGATGAAATGATATTGTTTTTCTTCTTTGGTATTTGGGGAGGCATATAGACTTTTTAGTTTAGCAGATATTTCTTTTGTCTTTTATGTATTAATAAATCTATTACGTTACCTTGTAACTGTTGTTTTTAATCAATGTTTCTAAGAATTTAACTTCTTTAAAGAAATTGTCTTTGTTTAAAGCTAATGTTAGAAGTCTGTGTATAAAATAGTGGAATGTACTTAATTTAATGTTTGTTGACTGTTTAGAATTAGCATGGGGTGAGAGTTAGGTATAAAAAATTTATTGAAGCAGTTTTTCTATTTTTGAAGTAAATTTAATATCATTATATAAAGTGTTTAGGAAATTAGTAAGTGTATTATTGTACTTTAAGTCTATTTGATAAATTTTTTATTTTCACATTATTTTTTGCTGGAGGAAATTCCTTTTCTATTTTGTATGTACTTACCTACTATAAAATTCATGGGGTGCAAACTCTTTCGACTATTGTAGTTGTAGAATTTAAAGTAAAATGTTCAATAAATTGAAGGCTGCTATGAAGGTGTCTTCTAGTAGAGTCGATATTTTTTATTTGATGTCATGAATATAATATGTATAATCTACGCACGCGCCTCACCATTCTCCAGCAATTTGTAAATGATTCAAATAAGGTGGCATGTAATTTCCCGTAAGGAAATTTCAACGGTGTGCATACCAATTCTCTACGATAAAAAAACGAACGTTGACTTTAATTGCAACGGTAAATATTACTAGGGAACGGAATATTCTAACTGTTGTATTCCATTAAATAAACTGATTTAAAATACATTTTAAACATGCACCTGTAGGTATTCATATAATTATTATTGTTATTGAAGATAAAAAGTAACAAGTGTTTTACTCCTGTGATTGTATGTCTGTGAAATATTAGTTTATCAATTAATTGTCTGATTTTAATGCCATTTATTTAGTTGGAAAGTCCATTTTCATGCGAGTATTCTCAGGTATTCCCAATTAAAATTTGTGAAGGCCTTTTAATTATAGACAGGTAGAATAAATATTAAATATTTTAAGGGATAACGCGACCTATATTAAAAATTAGAGAGGCGAGCTATTTCATTTCAATTTCAAATTCTAATATTATCTACTTTTAAATACGTCTGATACTATAGAAAAGTAACATGAAATAAGATCATAGTTTTGTGTCCCTTGTATATAAATATTTGCCACAGTCCCGACACATTTATGAATAGTATCAGTTTATGAAATTCAAATTACAAACGACCAGAATCTCATTTATTATTATTTTTTTTTTGTTATTTATTCTAATTAACTATAATCTTGCGATATACAGTCAACATCATACATGTAATCTCTCCATATTTATAAACAAGCTTATTGGTCGACCTTTTTTGTATCTCCATGGTTACGGCATTGTTGCTGATGTCGGCCATCATGCTTTTCTATTTGTTGCTGTGGTCGGCCATTTTTGATCTCCATGGTTACGGCATTGTTGCTGATGTCGGCCATCATGCTTTACTATTTGTTGCTGTGGTCGGCCATTTTTGATCTCCATGGTTACGGCATTGTTGCTGATGTCGGCCATCATGCTTTTCTATTTGTTGCTGTGGTCGGCCATTTTTGATCTCCATGGTTACGGCATTGTTGCTGATGTCGGCCATCATGCTTTTCTATTTGTTGCTGTGGTCGGCCATTTTTGATCTCCATGGTTACGGCATTGTTGCTGATGTCGGCCATCATGCTTTTCTAATTGTTATTGTTGGCGGCCATCATTCTGTTTAATTGTCGGCGAATCGTTGTTATTGGTCAATTCAATTTGTCATTTATTACAAGATTCAAAACGATAAATTAAATTAAATATTTAAGAAATCTCCAAGAAAAATGTAATCGTTGGTATTTAACCTCGTAAACGTAAGGTACTCGGTCATAATTACATCTTAGACTCATTTAAACTTGTGGAAAACTTTAATTAAATATGCTAGGAATAGGTACACCGATTTTAAGATAACATAAAAGCCAAGTTCAGGTTCAAGGAGCAATATTCGAGGTGATAGTTAATCATAGTTCATCATAAACTACTGGAATGGTTATATATATTTAGCAGATAATAGAAAATAATTTTTAATAAATATCAATTTTAGCTTATTTTACTCCAATAAAATCTTTTACCTAATACCATTACTTTTGGTTTCGGAATTAAAAGTTAAGGGAATGTTATTTATGATTTGACAATCAGTTTCGTGTCAAATTTCATTACGTTAGGTTAGGCTGGGTTTTATTCAGTTGAATTGAGCTAGATTAACTTAAGAAGAATGCTTTTGTGACGAAGGGTTGTAGATTTAAAAAAGCGTATAGACGAATAGAAACTATTAACAGGTAATTTTCCTGAGTGTTACGAAATGGTTCTTGAAATGGTTGAAGAACTTATCGATGGTGTTGATTAATTTAATGAATCATGTGGCTTATAATGTGCTTTATGATAAGACGTCCGATATTGCTAGAACCATTATTTTCGCCTCACCACAAGTTGGCCGGAGTTAGTGTTGCAGAGGTTATATATAAGTATCGTTTTACCAATAGTGGCAGGTCTGCACTCCTGCAACCGACAATTAAATTTATTTATGAGGTACAGCAACAATGCTGATGATATTACGTACAATTATGATAGATGTAATAAATTACAAGTTTAGATTGTTCAAACTTATCTGATTGTATAAACCTACTTGTAGTTAAGTTTGTTAGAGATGTAAATCCGTGTAAAACAAGGAGGTACATCCTGTTAATGGAATTTGTCATTTTTACGTTTCTTAGTTCCACCTTGTGTTTACAATTTGGCTTTTTTAAATAATTCCTTTTTTTTTAATTATGGGAAAAAGACAGTTTATATTAATTTAGAACATTTGTTATTTTCATAAATATAAATATAAATATGGAATCAACAGAAACAACTTCTCCGAGGGCTAATACCCCTACCGGCATTGAATTACTCTGTTGACTCCGATGGATTCTTAGACGAAGATATAACATATTCAAAAATAAATGAGTATGTGAACCACATTCGTTGTGGTTCTGTGCAACGCAAATTCCACTGAATGTATAACAATAAATATAATGAAATATTGAATGAATGAAAAAATTATATAATTTTCTAAATTATAAACAGTATGAGACAATATCTAGTTAATATATTTGCTGTTGATTTGTAAAGAAGTTTATTGGTCGTCCATGTTTTGACGTACATTTTGAAATTTATGCACCTTCAATTTAATTATTTTTTGATACCTTTCTCGTAGATTTGGTATAAATAAAGAATTAATTAGGTATTTGCTGTTTGTTTCGTGTAAAAAACGTTGGGGAGAGAATTTATGTTTTTCAAAAGTAAATGGACCGGATCTTATACTTATTAGAAAAGGCATATCTGTATATTGGAAGAGATTGAGCCGATATTAATATTTTATCACCTATGATCGTTTTTGGTAATCATAAATTTGTTGAAGGCGTTATAAAGTTTGATAATCGCGATTCATCTAAAGTTCCATATTCTTGTTCGTTCGTCATATGTGCAATGAATATAAGATACTTTGGGTTTATGTTCTAGTCAGTCGACCCATAATTTAACAAACATAGCTTTCGAGCAAGTAAAATATGAAAATAAGCAAGCGAGCTTCGTAAATATTATGCATTAGTGTGCGACATTTTCGGTTGCATTAAATGGGAAATTTTAGGGTTGCTCTCGAACATACGGTACCCTTATAAAATTAGAAACAGACGTTAATGTTAGAATATTCCGCACCAGAACCATCCCTACTGAAATTTATAATGTGCTGAAGCTGTTATAATAACAGCATCTTTGATCACTTGTTTCAATTTTCGACAAAAACACGACCTCCTACGTTAAAGCTAATTTTAAATTGTTATATTCGTCAATTTAATGAATTGGAGATAGACGTCGGTATTTTTGGAAAAAATAAAGTAAATAAAACGCTCGACAAAGATAATACAACTAAGTTCTATTTGAAACATATGAAATAGTTTACTTACTTCGAAATAGGGATAGTTCATAGTTTTAATTTCATATTCTAATATTATCTACTTTAAAATATGTTTGATACTATGGAAAAATAACAAGAAATAACAACAGTTTTGTGTCCCTCATATATAAATATTTGATACAGTCCCGACACATTTATGAATAATATCAGTTTATTAAATTCAAACTAGAAATTGTCAGAATCTCATTTATTAACTTTTTTCGTTATTTATTCTAATTAACTCTATAAACTTGTGATATACAGGTATCATGTTACCAAAAATCTCACTAGATTTATAAACAAGCTTATTGGTCGACAATTTTTTTGTTCTCCATGGTTACGGCATTGTTGCTGATGTCGGCCATCGTGCGTTTCTATTTGTTGCTGTGGTCGGCCATTTTTGTTCTCCATGGTTACGGCATTGTTGCTGATGTCGGCCATCATGCTTTTCTATTTGTTACTGTGGTTGGCCATTTTTGATCTCCATGGTTACAACATTATCGCTATGTCGGCCATCATCCTTTTCTAATTGTTGTTGTTGGCGGCCATCATACTTTTTAATTGTCGACGAATCGTTGTTATTGGTCAATTCAATTTGTCATTTATTACAAGATTCAAAACAATCAATTAAATTAAATATTTAAGAAATCTCCAAGAAAAAAGTTATCGTTGTATTTAACCTGGTAAACGCGAGGTACTCAGTCATAATTATATCTTAGACTCATTTAAACTTGTGGAAAACTTTAATTAAATATGCTAGGAATAGGTACACCGATTTTAAGATAACATAAAAGCGAAGTTCAGGTTCAAGGAGCAATATTCGAGGTGATAGTTAATCATAAACCACATAAAATATTTGTGAGATAATAGAAAATAATTGTTAATAAATATAAATTTTAGGTTTTTTTATTCCAATAAAATATTTTACTTAAAACTTGTTCTTTTGGTTTCGGAATTAAAAGTTAAGGGAATGTTATCTATGATTTGATGTTCAGTTTCATGTCAAGGCGGTACTGTTCAGTATAATTTGCTTGTTTTTGATATTTAACAAATTGCTTAATCCATTCTTAGTACGTGTTCTATTAATGAGCTTCTATGGAAATCTGGTGTTAGGTCGTAAAGCCACTTCTTGACTATTGGGTGTATTTCCTGTGAATGTATGCTAATCCCATTTCCCAAGCGGAACGGAATTTGCATTTGTAGCTTAATTGAAACTATAATTTGCAAAGAAAATTTTCTTCATCCTTAAGAAGTTAAGAATAAAATTTGAATGAATTTTCTGAAAAACTGTTGTTCTTTTATACTTTGTCAAGTAATTTACACTACTTTATACATTCAGGTATCGTGTTTTTACTTATGCATATTACTGTGTTATTAGAAGAGAGAAATTATTTGTGTCCAAAGGCATTAGTAACTGCTAAATAACACAGCATGTAATATTAGGGTAACTCTACAGTACTAAAGGGAAATATTTGCTCATAATATTTAATTTTATTTCTCTCTAATACTCCAGCAGCGAATAGATAAAAGCGAATGTTATTTTATTCGATTTTATATTTGAAGCCAACAATTTAATTTATGACGATTATTTCGTTAAAATTAATTTGAATTTTAATTAAACAAATCTTTTATTGAATAAAACTATATAGTGGCTGTTTATTTTTACGTAATAATATATTTTACAGTACATTTGATCTTTCAAATGTTCTACTTTCAATAAAGCGTAGAGGGGAAAAATTAAAAATCGAAACACCTTTAATTAATACTACATATGTGTGTATTGGGAAATTTGTTGCGAGCCTAAACTGTATAGGTAAATATATTAGGTAAAAGGGTTAATTCACCTTAATCTAGTGTAAGCTTAAATCCAATAAATCTTTCAAGTTGGCTTCAGGCTGGGAAAGGATATTGAGAAACGATGTTGATGTTAGTGAAGGTATATACGTATAATATTATCAAAGTTATCGCCTCGATTATAAACAGATTTCTGTTACGAAATCGACTGATACATATATATATATATATTATATATATGTACGTGATACATTAACAAAGGCTACCGGCCAGTCCAATCCCTCAGAAGAGAAGAAAACCACAACCCTACGATCAAAACCTTTCTTCCATGATATTAAAGGGCTCATTAGTGTTTCATTAGGAGTAGCCGGCTGGGGAAATAATTATTAATACCAAGGGCAAAAGATACCTTTGTAATGCCCTCTGATACCACAGTTAACAGTGAATAACTAAATAACTGTAGATGGTGATGTACTAACGTTTACTACTTGATATTAATAATCGTTATTGAATGGAGTAGCGTTTGTTTCATCGGTGATAATATGTCCGAATTCGCGATCAACATCTGGTAGTTTCGATAATCTAATGATAAATTAAAATAAAAGTAAAATTGTACTGGTTTAAAGGAAACCATATTCTATTTATTTTGATTTTATCCTTTATGCTAGCATGACTCTAACTTCTGGTTTGTTACTGGTTTTTTACGATTAATTCCACTGAATTTATAATGGTTTCCACAAAATTATTAAACCACCTGGTGTTCCTTCACATGTTAATTATTAGTGACAAAAGCGAATTATTTATTAACGACTTATACATGTTCTAGTGCGAGGTATCTTTTCTCCGTAACAAGCGAGACTAAGAACTTTTAATTAATTCAAAATTAGGTAATTAGGGTTTACATTAAACGCGCTAACACCTTTAGGGTATACATTTTGCTTCAACAATCATAATCTTGGGTAAGTATACCAAAGTACAGATACGTTTATGGCTTAGTAAAACGTTTCAATGTCCTTTTAAGCATTTAAAATTTCTTTTACGTAAATTAACGAATTAAAAATGCAGTCACAATATCAGCAAATTAGAATCAGCAACAAAATTTCATATTTATAATGTATATTACATCAATATAATGTGAAAGCATCATTAGCAAATAATCCCTCACTGCGAATTAAAACAACAATAAAATAAACTCAACCACCAATTTAACAATAAAGCATACCTTGATTGAACATAATCATTTAATATAACTCTGAAATTCACACAAACAATAAATATAAATTGAATCGATGAAGCTGTTAAGTAGTGTAACTCCATATTTAAAATTAAAATAATTTTTTTTATTTTAATAAATATAAAAACAGAAGTGTATTGCAATACCAACCAAATGAATAATTTAACTATTTTCAACACATTAAGTAAGAACATACACAATAGAATGTATAAAACTATGTAGGTCTAAAATTTTCTGCAAGTGGACAGAAGGCTATGATTCCAACTTGAAAGTTTCGGTGTTATTTATAATACATACCACTTATTTTCGTAATTTAATCAATTTAAAGCAATTGAGTTTGCGTAATTTTGAATTAAATAAAAAATATGGTAAATAAAGTATATAATAAATAGCAAATTTAGCATTCCGTGTTCTAGGAACTGCAGGTATAAGTGAGTTTTTCTCCGTTATTTTCGTTGTTTAGGGTATTATTTGAGAATTGTTATAACGTTTAATGCTTTAAACTTTCAGTTTGCATACATTTACAACCCCCATTACAGTAGTTTACCCTAAAATCATTATTAAATGATAAAAACTGGCCCAAATAAAAAAGTAGGGTTAATGTTCTGTCAACACAAGCAACTGCCGCCGACAGATTTGAGGCCACGAATTCTTCAACCTCTGTATGAATGAAATGGTTTACGTTTTCATTCTATATTTACTACTATAGTACTACAAAAATCACGTGCTTTCTCATTGTTGAATAAAGGAAGTCACTGAGCGCTATTAATACGGAATAATATGAAATACGTTGTAATTGAGTTTAAAAGCTTAAATAAGCAATACAATTGAAGTATGGTATATAATTGTTGATTTTTGACAACATATATATGAAAAATCAATGGTAGTGCAGAAATTTGACAATTAATTCTCATTTATTAGTAAAAATATGGTTGTAAAAAATTTATTTTGCAATAATTATTGTGTGGATTAACTTAATGTTAAACTAAATAATTGTAATAAATCAACGAATACAATTAAATAAATAAATTAGTTGATCGAAGACCAAATATGCAAATATGTACCCAAAAAACTCAATTTTTACAACAGTTGATTAAAATGATGCTTGTGACATTTATGTAATTAACTAAAAACCGTTAATTTTTGTACCTATTGTCTTCGAGGATTGCCGGCTAATGATTTAAAACAATAACAAAAGAAGCTGTAAGGCATGTTTTTTTATTTACAGATAGAGAAGTGCGTGTTCAATTGATTCTGTTAGTACCTTATATAGATTTATGTAAATATGTATATGGGTGTCTATAATTAGTCGTAAATATTTATAGGTATGCGTAAAAGAAGAAAATGGTGCTAAAAGTTGTCGATTCATATAGGTACCCCTACAGTGTATTTCAAGTGGAATGTGAACATGTTAAAATTAACGTCGTCACGATTTGTAGTTTGTAGCTAATTTATGTGTATTTGTTGAGGGGTGAAAATTAGCGAAACCCGATGATGAGTATTCTGATTAATTTGTTTTTAGCGAAATTAAATTTTTAATTGGTATACTGGCTGGGATCATTTACGAGTTTTCGTGTTATGAAAACTGCATAGTCCTTTGATATCCGGAGCCGGGAAATTCTAGTTTAAAATGTGCATTTTTCCAACAAGTCCAAGCAGAGAGAGAACTTTAACGTTTATTTTGAATTAATATCTGTATACCTATACATATTGAGGTTTATATTTACGTCCCAACAACTTTGAATAAACAGAATTATATAGCGGAGCTATCGAGTTACACGTTGATTTTGTTTAAAGCAGGAATTCTGAGGTAGAATTTTCCTGGATTTAGAAGGATGCTCCTCGGTTTTGTACCTAGTCAAAGGGATTTGGACGAAAGATACAGAAAACTGGCTTGTGTACTTTGTACTTTCGATATCGAATCACACTGAAAAGGAATGATTGCGTCAGAAATTTAATTAACAATTAAAGCGTATCGGTTTGTTTTAAACTTATTGAACTTTAATTATTAATTGAATTGATTAGAAAGTCCATCACCGATTGCAGAAAATTGATTCTGACTCATGGAAACATTCTCCTGAGATTAAAATAAATTTAAAATTAACTCTAAAAAGCTTCTATCTATGCACCTACTTAACGATAATATAGTTGTTACGAATGAAAGACAAAATAATGTTTCAACGAATCTATTTCGAAAAACTCGACATATGTTTCGATCGGACGGTCTTTATAAAGAGTAGATTAATACTAAATTATACATTAAACGTTCAAACCTTAAATAGTAAATTGCAATTTACATACATAAGACAAGTTAAAAACAAGTTAATATACATTAATTGAGGAAATTGACTCATTCTGAACTTTTCATCATAAATCGGTTATTACCAGTGGAGTGTTGTTTATCAATATTTCAATTTGATTATTCACTATGTTGTTTTTATTTGAAATTGCTAATTTGATTTCTAAATGCTCCAAAAGTGTGAGCTTTCTAGATTTTTCTGAATTATGTAACAATTTAATATTTTCTTTGTTAATATTATGGTTATTTTGAACACAATGTTCAGCAAAACCTGTTGAGCAAGTTTTGTTTTTAATTGAGCGCTCATGTTCGCAAATACGATTTTTTAGAGCCCTACTACATTTTCCAATATAAATGACGTCAAATAACGGATACAAAACTGAAGTTGTTGATAATATCCTAAATAAAAAGCAAATAACAAAAGCTAGGAATATGTTGGTTAATGGTTTGAAAGTTAAAGACGAAAAACCTTTTTGTGCTATAAATTTTATTAAAAATGTAAGTTCCAAAATTTCAAATAGATTAAGAAGGTTATATTTTAAAGTGTTAGAAATCAATAAATTAAAGTTTTGCTGAACATTTTGTTCAAAATAACCATAATTTTTAATTCAAATTTTACTTTCTCTTCACATGTAACGAATGTTGTTAATAAAGCCTATAAAAAATTATACTATATATTACATAAGTCTAAAGGTTTTAAAAATACTACAACGATAATAACCCTATATAAAGCTTACGTTAGACCTATCCTAACTTATTCACGAAATATATGGGCTCCTAACGTTAATAAACAATGGTATGAATTGGAGAAAATACAACATAAATTCATTTTATACCTAGCAGCATTAGATGGGACACCAATAGATCCTTTTAATCATGATCATGATCACTAATCACATGTCAAAATACAAAATTCCAACGATCAAATCTTTTTCTGACTACCTTGACCTGGTATTTCTACTTAAAGTAAAAAATGGTATGATTAATGCTAATAACCTCAGTAGATTGATTGTTCAATACCAACCTAATCGAGTAGTTAGAGAAAGAAATATGAAATTTATTATTCCAAAACTACCTCCTGATCTTTGCGATCGACATCCGATTATTAGAGCAATGCTATCATTTAATTAAAAAAAATTAATATTGACCAACAACTTTCAATTCCAACAATCAAAAAGAAACTTCAACAACTCACTTTATCATATTCATAAATCTTATATCAATGTAAAATATGTAAAGACAATTTGTATACGCATACTTGATGCGACTTATGTAAAAACTTTTGTAACATTTTACTGTAAATGGGTTCTCCCGTTAAATAAATAAATAAATAAATAATATTGACAAAGAAAAATTAAATTGTTACATAATTCAAAAAATCTAGAAAGCTCACACTTTTGGATCATTTAGAATAGCAATTTCAAATAATAACAACATAGTGAATAACCAAATTGAAATATTGACAAACAACACCCCACCGTTAATAACCGATTTATGATTAAAATTTCTTAATGAGTCAATTTCGCCAATTAATGTATATTAACTTGTTTTTAACTTTTCTCATCTATGTAAACTGCAATTTACTATTTAAGGTTTGAACGTTTAATGTATAATTTAATATTAATCTACTCTTGATAAAGACCGCCCGATCGGAATATATGTCGAGTTTTTCGAAATAGATTCGTTGAAACATTATTTTACCTTTTATTCTTATCTTTAATTAATTATGCTTCGTCAAAAGTGCACCGAAAAAAGTTTACTTAGTATAGTTGTTACGTGTGATGAAAATTTCAGATGAGGTAAATAGCGGCACAAAAAATGTGATTTAATATTTCTCTACATGCTTTAAATCGATAATTAATTCAACTTTGACTAACAACGACGGTTATATGCGTGTACTCCGTCTATAAGTTAATGAAAAGTGCTTGGCATCATAAAGCATCGTATAGCTTTACAAAACTGTTATAGACAAATGAAACAATTTACGCAAATATACCCTTTTAAGAAAATACCAATCAATAAGTAAAGCAGCATAAGCGGATAGAAGATAACGAACATTTCAACCAAGTTAATTAATATCGAGTAATTGGGAGTATATCGTCATCAGTAGATATTTATTGCTTATTCTAGTATTTGACAAGGTTTTACTAGCATTAGGTCAGTAATTTGTCGAAACTACCCGCGGTGTACTTATAACAACTAATAAGTTTAAGACAGTGATTCTCAACCTTTTTTTTGTTGTGGCACATATTTAACGATTTCAAATTTTGGCGGCACACAATGAAAAAGATAAAAATTATTTACTTACTACAACGCACTGCATAAATAGTTTATGATAAAAATTTTAAATATACGAAATAAACTAACATATACTACAATAATAACTAAACGTTTATTAAGGGATTAATTACAAGCTAATAATAAAAATATTTTTAATGCGAAATTTGAGCTTGATGTTTTTTGATAATTTCATTTATATTTGGTCGTAAAAATGACAATGCTACTCTCATATCGTCTTCTACATATAACAATCTTGATCTTTTTTACTTTTAATGTTGGCTAATGCTGAAAATCCGAATTCACACAAATAAGATGTGGAAAATTGTAATAATATGTTTAAAGCTTTTTTGGCTATCATTGGATAATCGCATCTGATGTTAATCCAAAATGAATTAATTGATTCTTCTGAATGTTTTAAAATTAAATCTCGATTATTGGAAAGCAAAATGAGTTCTTCCTCTTCATTCAAAGTTAAGTCAAATACAGAAGTATCCGTTATGAGAAATGGATTACGAACCCAATCAAATTTCTTAATATCTAATTTTGGGAAATAATGAATAATTCTCTTCTCTAATGTTGTCAAATGATCAACAACAAATAATTTAATAGTTTTATAACTGTCTTTAGGGACTGACTCAAACTTTTCTAAAATATTTTTCTTTTTAAATGATTGTGAAAAACTAATTTGTAGGCACAATAAAACTCGTAATTTCAAAGTAACTTTTCTTTACTGACTGACCATAGTTAAAAACTCAACTATTCTCTATTACTCCTAGTCTTTCACATCCACAGAGTAGCAACGTCACTCCAATGTCGCCGACACCAAAGATTGCTCTTCGTAATCTCGATCTGTATAAAATGTTGCCAACATGATATAATTTTATTATATATTTGCAAAATTTGGCGGCACACTTTTGAAATTTGGCGGCACACAAAAGTGCCGCGGCACAGTGGTTGAGAATCACTGGTTTAAGATAACGATCCACATATGGTAGTTTCGATAAGTTGCTATCTAAGAACGTGTTAATGATTTTTATTTAATTGGTCCATTAATTATTCCTGATTTTTATACATTGGAAGCCTTATTTCTGGCGATGATTTGACAGATGGGACTAACATATATAAATAATTTTTTTGTTCCATGAAAAGGGTCCTTCGGAACTAATATATTGTAAAATCTTCCTACATTAAAATCGCTTCAGCATTTTTGAATATTAATTTTTTTACCTTTCGTACCGCTTCATATCATGTCGTTGACGTATTTGAAATATCTCAATAATTTTACATGAGAATCTTATATAAACGTGATACTGGGAATTTGATGAAAATACTCGAATATTTCATATCGTTGACGAAAAGAGAACGCTTGGTATTATAGTTTTACAATGGCTTTAAAAAATTCTGACAATTGTCTCGACGGATAAGTCATTTTTAATGAGTAATAGTGTTGTAATAGATTAATTTTTACAAATATACTACTTATATACCTAGGAATTGGTAATGCTTTCTCTAGTGGAGATGTATAGAATTTCCTTTAGACGTAGATAATATTAAATTACGTCATAATTCTAATAAAAGTAAACGATTACAGATTACTAAAGCCTCCTTAGGGGAGGTATCTTGGGGTATCTTCACGAAGGAAATCATTAGCAGTTCTTAAGAGTATATAAGTAATATATTTGTAGACAACACTGTTACTTTTTAAAAATGACTTAACCATCAAAACAATTATCAGGGTTTTTATTAAAACCATTATGAAATTATAATACCAAGTGTTTTCTTTTAATGAACCCTATCAAGTATCTTTTGTGACAAATCCTTGTCTGGCTTGTAGAAAGTTGAAAATAAATGATTGCTTTAAAAATAATGATAGTCATATCTGAGTGTGTAATATATACCTAATAAGAGGGTCAGCTCCCATGGACATACGTGTAATGTAGCCTAAGTAAAGTCCTTTGATCTGTTTAGTTAAAATAAGTTCAGGAGTGGTTCCGCAAAGCCTACCCATTAGCATACTGATTAAAAGTTACCTCGGACTATAGTTTATACGGCAATCCCAAGGTGAATGTAGGATTTTCCGTGCAAACTAGAAGTTGAAACAAGCCATGTAGATGTGCTATCGCAACTAATTTCATTGAAATTACCGTTGTAAGACGGAATTTAATTCTGCCGCGTATTACTTAACTGAAATATCTGTAAAGTATCGTTGCATGTTTATTACTCCACTGTCATTTTTACCTTAATTACTCAGTACTTTTCTATTTTCTTTTTGTTATAGCTGTTTATACGTATTTCTTGCTTGTAAACGTGCTAGCAAGAAAACATCAATATAAAAAATCCAATTCAAGATATTTTTTTTCTTCAGTATTATCAATAGATACCTATATATAGTTACTCCTGTGCTTTACCTCCCCTTCACAATAAAACTGTTTTTATAATGTAATACACCAAAAAGTAAAAATAATTTTTGAATTAGTACACCTTAAAATGAAAAATTAACGGCCTTTTTTTAAGTGTGTAATTATATTATTCTTTTGGGCAATACCGAGATAAATAGGAAATCAAATATTATAGTAGAACACATTAAATAGCTCATATCCTAACGCCAAACTCAGTTATTTTCAGTCCCTAAAGAAGCTAACTTTGTTAACACTATTTTCCGTAATCAACATAACCAGTAATGGCTTAACTGCCTTATATGGATAAAGTGAAATTTATTTTTAATTCCAATACACTAAGTTTATTTTTACCATGCTCATCAACTGTTGATTTCCTTACATAAATTACTCGATTACAGCTGTAATTGTAGATGCTTTAGATATAATGTATTATTATTTGTTTACAAAACACCTCATAAATTTTTAATAAGTTTAAAATTCCTAACTATTAAATACCTATTCTACTTTATAATTATTATTGTAACAGTTCCAAAGAAGCAATCGGGTGCCCATATCTACAAATATGCGTAATATCCACTGTAATCCTTGAACCCACTTATGCATTAAAAAATAGTTGTACATACTCAGTAGATACCACGAATTGTAAATTTAAAAATATTTCAAATATATTATGAAAAAGATATTTTGCAACTATTTGGCAGGTAACAGATTTAATTGCAAAATATTTATTAGTAACTGTTTCAATACAAAAAGATTACGAGATTTCTTAAGTCTTCGAAACAGAGGTGAATAATTTTATTTTTCCACAAGGTGTAGTAAGGGTGAGAACGTCAAGGCAAGAACGATTATATGATAAAGAAAATTACATTGATTTCAAAATGAGACTTCTTGGGGAATCAGGTAAATTATTACTAATACTACGATGTTCTAAGAAAACTAATGAAACTATCAAGAAAATAAACACTTGCTTTTGTTTCACTATTTTTATTTGAATAATCTCTAACATATGTTTCGGCTATTATGCCATTATCAAAGAGTTTTAAAGTAACTAAATCAGACTTAAGCAGGTTTTTATGATTTGTTTTACTTCTTATCCGTTAATTCAATGTCTCTAAATGATACTCAAAAAGAAGAAGTAAAACAAATCATAAAAACCTGCTTAAGTCAAAGTTATTTTAAATTCAATAATATTTTCTATTTACAAACAGATGGCCTACCAATGGGTTCACCACTATCCCCGCTCTTAAGTGAAATCTTTATGAATGATTTAGAAAACAATTTTTTCAATACGAATAAAAAAAATTTTAAAAATGTTTTGTTCTGGGCCCGATACGTAGATGATGTTTTCTGTATCTGGCAAGGTACTGAGAGACAATTAGACACTTTTCTAAATTTTATTAATTCATTTTATCCCAACAATATAGAATTCACTGTAGAAAAAGAAGTAAATAAATCTTTAAACTTTTTAGACCTTACCATAACCAGAAATGAAACCCATCTCAGTTATGAAATTTATAGAAAACTCACATATACAGACATAATACCACATTTTCAATCGAAACAGTCTCAAAATATAAAACTTAGCTCTTTTCACTCTTTTATACATAGGCTCTTTTCGATTCCCTTATCCCAAAATTCCTTCAAAAAAGAAACCACTATTTTGAAACAGATCGCAGCTAATAATGGTTACAATAGCCACCTTATCGAGCAAATGATAAATAAAAAACAGAAAAAACTATTATACAATCAACTCTATCCTAATATAACAAGTAAAACAGACAACAAATTCTGTTTTATTAATTATATACCTAAAGTAAGCACTAAAATTCAAAATAGATTACTAAAACATAATATCAGACCAATAGTAGTAAACAAAAAGAATTTAGATTCTCTATTAGTAAACAATAAGGAGCGACTAGAGAAAACTGAAAAAAGTGGTGTATATGAAATAAAATGTAAAGATTGCAATTCCATATATTTAGGACAAACTGGTCGTTCAATAAAAACACGTTTGATTGAGCATCAAAAAACAATAACTCATCTCTCAAAAAATACTAACTTTGTAAACCATTTCGTACAAAACAATCATACATTAGACATAAATAATTTCAAATTGCTACATACACAAAATAAAGGTAAAAGATTAGATTTACTAGAACTCCTAGAAATTACAAGATCAAATAACAATAACAAAATTTTATTGAACGACCAAATAGATTTTGGGGTTTCCCCCTTATTAAAAGTTGTTACAGGTAGAGAAGACTTAGAATAATATTATCACTAATAACAATCCAGGTATTTCAGTCTATTTAAGAAAAAATTTTACCCATTCTGATTTAGTTACTTTAAAAAACTTTTTGATAATGGCATAATAGCCGAAACATATGTTAGAGATTTTTCAAATAAAAATAGTGAAACAAAACCAAATGTTTATTTTCTTGAATTTATTTTGAATAATGTTTCACCAAGAGTTAAGCCAGAACACAATTAATATTATTAATGAAACTTTGTATAAGTAAAATAACAGTATCGTTTTAAAGGCAATATGTCGCCATCTCTATTGATATTTGGTCAGTAATTTATCGATGGTGTGCTAATGAGGTCTAGAAAGATCAAAATCGCAATCCACACCTGATAATTACGATAAAGTACTGACCAAGAAATAAACGTTCATTATTAAAATGACCATGCTATTTTACACTTTCTCAAAAAATACTTTCGTAGTTTGGCTTTGGGGTTTGAGCTATTTACTGTAATATACAACACCGCCAAATTTTCCAGTCTTTTTAGTTAAATATTAGACTAATTATGTTATTAATTTACCAGAGTAATTAATATTAAGCCAGTACTAGTAGGGTTTTAATTTAAAATTTTATTAATTGACGTATCCGTTGGATTTGCTGTTTTCGTTTTATTGGTTCGTTAGCGATTTTTTTGATGTTGTTTTAATGAATAGCTAGTCGTGAATGGACCATGAAAGATGAGAAGTTCTATGTCAAATTACTTACACGGCAGTGTGTGTGTGTGTGTTGTTGGTTCTTTGTGCAATTTTAATGAGTTTCTGAAAATAAAAGCTTGTGATTAAAATAGCAAGTGTATAAATACCTTATAAAGAAAGTACCACAGTACTACTACATTGGAGACCCTCGAGTTATAGTACAAGGTGAAAAATTTGATTCAACGAACCCCTTTACAAGGAAATATATATACTTAAAAAAAAGCAATGATCAATCGTATCAAATATAGATTTTCATAAACAATGATAATGAAAATATATTTATTGTGATAAAAGAAAATATTCAACATTCTTTTTAATTATATACAACGAACGTATCTACAATGTCATGTATTGTATTTCATCCACTTGATGAATCCACGGTGTGACGAAACGTTAGTAGTGGAAAATTAAAAATAAAATCCAAAATTATAAAAGTCTTCTTTTATCACATTATTTAAACGGACTTTCAATATACAAGCATTAAGAATCATTTAATGAAATTATTGTTAACATTTTGTTAAATCTTCAAATTCTTTGGTACCAAGTAGGAAAAATTTGTTGAATCTTTTTATAATTGTCGCAGGATTTGTATAAAAAGTGTTTTCCAAAATTATTGCTATTCCTTTAATAAAGTATCTGTCACAATAATCTTGCATTTCGATTAGATAATAGTTTTAAAGTCGCACTAGAAATAAAAATATTCGTATAGCGTTACCTACACGCAATTTAATTTACCCTAATGAGGGGCTTTTATGATCCATACCGTTATAACGATGCCGATATAATCATGCATAGTAGGGGTGTCTACTTAATTAAATTAATTAAAATTGTTTTTTAGCGTCTTATTACGCTGCGCTGGTAATGAATTTGATTCATGTAGCGCCACCTATCTTCTGAACGTTCATTCAGATACCAACCCATAATAAGGGTTGAAATTTTCTGAAAATATTTTAGCCAGTTCCGGAAAATCCCGGCAGAGGGCGCCAAATATAATTCGCATTTTCTGGCGGGAGTATGAAAGCTCACACTTCAACAGTATCATATGTAGTATTATATAAAGAGGTAAGTTTATTTGTTCGTTTATATGTAGGGGGTGATTTCTTGAATTAGTGAACTGATTCTAAAAATTCGTCGATTAATTAAAATTTACACTATCCCTAAGTAATTACAGCTGTATTTTATTTTGATAAAAATAGTTTTTCAATTCAAAATTTCAATAGTTTATTATTATTAATTAAAGTATTGTACTTGTGAGTATCAAACTTTTCTTTTCAAAATATTAATTATTTGAGTAATTTTGAATATACGCTGTTTGATCGCGTGTAACATAATTGACACTAATTTACACTTTTTCCTTTTTATGGAATTCGACTAAATGAAGATTTATTATTCACAAGGGTGTCATACTTTTGAAGTTTCATCCCTATTTAAAAAAGTTTAATGAAGCGTGAAAGTTGGCAAATATAAATTGGAATATCAATTCAGAACAAACCCTTAACCACGCGCGCCACCTACCGAATACTAGTAGGATACAAAGCGAATATATATTACGGAAAGTCCTGATCAATAACCCAGTTCATTCTTAATAGAAACTGTAGAAGCCTTCTTTTTAAAATATTGTTTTTTTGTTTAAAAATATACAATGTATGAAAATAACAATAACGTATGAAGGTGTAATTAACTTAAGAATGATGTCTATTTCTAGACGATCTTTTTTGACTTAAATTGTGTGTGCTTTCCTTATCATTAAAAAGCTTTATGGAAAAACTCGCTAGATGTCTCTATTGTTGGGTTTTTCCAGTTTGGTCTAACACATTTAATCGATTTCTCTTCTATTATTACGTAAGCACTAAAGAATTAAGGTAAAAGTCAAGGATACCTTACATATATATAAAGGAATTAAAGCTATAACGTTGAACCCTTTTTACTATACGTCATTTTATTTTTAAATAACGTAATATAACTACTAAGAAAAAAGTTAAGAAAGTTTTCAAATACTAAAGGAAATAAAATTCAACTTCCGGCATATTACAGAAAAGAACGCGGACATTTCACAAGTACTATCCTGAGTTACTATCTTCTGAGATTTCTAAAAATGGAACATCTATTAAGGAAAACAATTTTATTAATATTAAAGGGTGGGATTATTGAAGTTAAATGTGCGGTTTATAAAATTCAATTTTATTGGAACTTTAGTAATGTAATATAAGTAGTTCGTTTATTTGAAATGTTTAATTGTTTTCTAAAGATATTCCAGTTTATCTATAAACATAAATTGTTTAACAGGTAGTACGTAGGTAACAAGTTAAAGTTCAAAGAAAAGGTTAAAAAGTTGTTTAAGTGTAAAGTTTTATTTAATATAAACAAGGTTTATGTTTAGGTGGTTTTAAATGACCATATTTTAAAATAAATACTGATAAACAGACGATACATCAAACTGCTGCTGTTACTGGGAGTCAAGTGCTTTGAATAAAGGTCAACGTAGCCTTAGTTTAACATATTGAAGGTTCGCATTTTAAGTATCTATAGAGCCCGAAGGAAAAAGAACAATTCTTTTTTAAAAGCTTCTGTGTGCGTTACCGACGCGATGTTTCAACCATCTAGGTTCCACTACACACAAAGTAAAAATAAAAATAAAAGTCGTGCTTTTTTAAATTTTATGGTATAAAACATGCGAGAATGTAGCAGTTGTTGGTTGGTTGATGAGACGTTTTGAATTATGAAATACGATAAAAAAGTTTCTTTGAGGTAATTGCTTATTTGAAAACAATAAAATTACTGATTATTAGTGTTCATTAAGAGCCGGAAAAATCACTGTATTCAACTCGGTTGTGAGCTGAAATGAGTACTTTGTTCAGATTTGGTACATTTACCTGCCTTTTCCTTGAAATCTTAATATAGAAATTTAAATATTAGAAATATTGTTGGTTTATCCAAATATCATGTGCAAGTAATTTAGGTATAATTTTAGTGTATCGACCCTTTGCAGGTAATATCTTCAAAATAGTTGTAGACACGATTACACTTATACACAAGTATTCAAATAATATTTCAAACTAGTTGGTTACCACCTTCACCCCTTCCCCTGTCAGGGTGGAGATTGTGTTTATATATACGCTGACACAACTCATAACAACAACACACATCACAACAGTTATAAGCAACAGTATAATCAATTCATCAAGTTCAGCATTTTATCATAATTATCACCGGAAAGGACTTCCATACATGTACATACATTTTTGTAGTAGTAACTGTATATAGTGAAAATAAATATTGCTAAGTGCAGTTATTAGTGTTCTTCCTCATAGAAGTTAGATTGTTTGCACTTAAACTCCTTCATAAAATTTGTGTGCTCCCTCAAAAGAGAAAGAAGTGGCGCGGCAGCGCAAAACAAAATAAAACAACTTAATTCATATAAATAAAATAAAAGGTACACGTTTTTAGTTTCAAAATTTATTTGATACAATTCCATGATTAATTTCGCTACACTGTGGCTTTCTCAGGTCGATGAAGAAATGATAGAAATTCGGTTTAAATACTAGGTGATACACTACTAAATTTAGGGAGTGGGAAATTTATGGTTTAATAACTGGTCATTTAATAGAATACTACATTTATTACGTTTATTAATTTCTCAAGATTTTAACAAATTTTAACATCTTACTTTTGTTGATTACATGTAGAATATAATAGTTTAGTTCAATTATATGATTATTTTTTAGTAAGTGGTTTGCATAACTGGAGTCTGTTTTTTGAAATTCGTAACTTTGTATATGTTCATTTATGCGTTGTTTGAATGTTCTCCCAGTATGTCCAATATATAATTTACTACAATCCCCACATTTTAACTTATGACTTGTTATAATTTCCAAATAACAGAGCTGCTTTTATCTATTTATTTAGAAATTACAAAGAATTAAAAATTGAAGTGAATTGTAGTCTATCTTCTTTGAGAGTTACAAAACTACTACTAACAAAGAATATTCGGAATATTGTTGAACCTACTAATAAAATATTACCTGCTAGGCAAGGTCGGCCAGGCAATACGACCCCTTCACATCTTTTTGTACTTGGCGTTTATTTGAACCAAGATACTAAACTATAAATCTAAATATAACATTAAACAGTATACATATCTATTAAACTTAACAGGACTCCTAATTTTGATCCTTTATATACTTTCTCTTTTTTGTTCTTTATAAAATTTCCTAGACAGTTATTAGTTTTGAATGATATGTGACTTTTATTAATTTCAAAATAAAATTAAAAGAGACTCACCCCTATTTACCACACAAAAACATTAAAGGGCATGGAATGAATGTATGAAAATTTTTGAGTGAAAGGGTGGAAGAATGTTAAATGTATTATCAAATCAATTTGAGCAGGTTTGCGGTAAATTGAGAATTTATACTTAATTCATTTAATTTGTAATTTTTTAAACGTTAATGAAACATTTCGTTTAAAAGTTTTAGCATTAAGAAAACCATTTATTTTAACTTCTGGTTTCTGACGGGTTAGAGATAAATTTTCCCGTCTTCCTGACGCTGAAAAGAAGTTTGTATGTCTATATATATATTTGTGTATATGTTCGACTTTTTTTTTCGGTTTTCGTATATATCAGGCACCTATCCTTCACTACAATGGCAAACCTAATCGCCCTTTCAGAAAAGTCTAGTTGTCAACCTACACGCAAGGGTATCCTACGGGTAACCCCCATGGCGAAACCCAATTAATCTTTCTGAAAACCTCCCGCTTGTTTTCTTCGTCAAAATAACTTGCACTGATCCCCTTGTCTTTTCTGATACATGGAATTAGGAATCGACTTAGACGTTCCATGCAAAATAAAATTATCATTCTGTAGCTGTAGCAATTATACAGAGTGTTCTTTTAATTAATGGGAAAATGTTTCTCTATACAGGAAAGGCAATAAATTTAAAAATACCTCATGAAAACCTTCGCAAAAATCTACTGGTTTTACTTTTATTATATTAGTAGGTACTATAGAAGTGGGTGTTTCGTATTGTTGATAGTGTTTTGTTCAGTCGATATTTTTATTGGCAAACAATTTAAATAAAGCTGTTTTGTATGTTTTTGTTTAATATAAGTATATATATGCATCAGAGACGTGATTATAATCTGGACCGAGCGTAAGCAATATTCTCTGTACTAGAAAATGATGTACTTTGGGTATACAACCAACAATGCACATTCGGGGACATATTTAAGTTTCCCATGCCCTAAACGGAAATTTACGGACCTTAAAGATTGAAAATCATTTACAATAGCATTTAACATACAAACCAAGCATATTGAAAACATAATTAAACTTCTTTAAAAAAAGAATAATACTGTTATTTACAATAATATATGTGCTATATGTGAAAATAAAGTTAATTAGTAACGCAAGTAGATTTCTCGTTGTGTGAATGATTGATGTATGAAGTTGATAAAAAAGATGTGATGACTGTGATTAAAATGATGTGTATTAACGGTACTACTACTACTATTTACATGTATTTTACAAAGTCTGATTATATGGTTTAAATAATAGTTGGTAATACTGAATTTGATAGAATATGTTTCGTAAGTCCTTGTTAGTAAAAAAATCTAAGGTATGTGAAGTCGTTCATTATGTGTACTCTGTTGGGAAAGTTAGAAAAATAGTATGTTAATCATGAGAAGAAAAGAAGTATGTATTTTAGAACAAAATTAAATTAACTGTTTATCTTAATATTACTCAATTACTTGCTTACATTTGCTCCTGTGACAAAATACTTCGTTTGTTGCGTCGAGGTACTACTTTTTTAATTAAATGCCGAGGAAAATCAAAAACGCTAGGTACAGCATTTTGCTTTAATTTTCTTTTTCCCACGGATATTAAAAAGTCATTTTCTTCAAAATGCTGCAAACAACACATAACTGAATATTTTGACGGTGTAAAACATTTCACGCCTTATTGCATTCAATTATTTTTTCTGTAATTTAGGATCCTGAGGGAACCTTCGAACAAATGTATCAGTGTGTCTTATGTTTAAATTGTACTTATACATGAAATGAAATGGAAGAACCTCTAGAACTCTTTTCACGGCAACCCCATGTACAACAATATGTAACCATATTGTTCTTATATTAAACTAGTTTTATATTACTTTAACAAAAAATAGTTTATAAAAGGGTTCACAAAACCCTATGTACAAGAAAAATAGTGTCGCACAACATTTATTTAAAATAACTACGCTTAACACTTCAACTGCCTCAGACTTTCTGAGTGATGTTAAGAGCGTTCTTATTAATTCTCGTGTTTCTGTCCCATAATTCGCAAAATGTGTTGCCTACCCTAATGGTATAACTTTATAAACGCAAGGCGTAGTCTAGTTATAATAACGTCTCTGGTATGCATGCACACATTTGTATATATAGGGTGTTGGAAATTCTTTCACGTATCCTTCTTTCGGAAGGTAAGTATGCCTAAGGAGTTAGTTTTGAGTAAAATATTTTGTCGATTGTTTCTCCAATTATGTCGAAATTTTGGTAATGATTACTATTGGCATTCTTATAGCGATTGATGAAGAAAATGCCCAAAGTATTTCCTGGAAAATGGTGGTTAGACGAAAAACAAAGTTTCGCGATTTTTCCTTAGGGATATATTCTCAACCTCGATCAAAAACTTGGTCAAATCGGATCTTTATAACTTTCTTAACTTTCTTAGTTAAGAAACGACGTTGCATTATCAATTTATCTGAAGTCTGTAAAACCAATTTATTGCCTTTTTCTCTCTTAATTTTCCACAATTATGTATACTTCTGGAAGCGAAGGAATATGTCTAAAAATTTTCATCCTATATGCTACTGTTCGATCAGTATTACTGACATTTATATATTTTTACTTTGTTACTTATTATCTTCAAGAAATCAATAAACACAGTTTGTATATTGACATCACGTAAAACATCAATGAAGAAAAAGGATCTAAAGAATAAAAGTAATTATGGTCGGTGTGTAATCTATTCCAATCGATATGTATAATACATAGATAGATGTTAGGCGAGTGTAAGCTGATAACCTCTTATTTCAGGAAATGGCCATTTCCATTACAGAAATCTACATTGTAGTAATTCGTCGGGATTTGTGAGAAGGAATAAAGCGTTTGATAAATGTAGGTTCGTTCTTACTTTTTCTGGAAGATTCGTCTTTTTTTACAAGGCTATCGGCTTTACATACTTATTGCCTGCCGTCTTTTGTACGAAAGCTCCTGTCTTTGGCGTTAACCTGGGCAAACTTGAACCTTTGTCCTGAACGCGAGAGAGACGCGTGCGTTCCCGACAACTTAACGGGATGAATTTTCTGGTGGAGTTGCTTACAGATTGGTCCCCATTCCCGTGACCGAAAGCCATCAACATGCGTCAGTTCATGACCTCTTCCATCTGGAGGAAGTGAATTTTGTATTGTACGGTCTAGACGCTACTCGAAATTCATATTTCAAATTCAAATTCTACATGGACAACGATAAATCATGACCGACGCCATCGTTGATAAATTGATTAAGGACAATAAACATGACTTGGAACTTCCAGACCCGGGACACGAAAGAAAAACGAAACGCTCATCAACTTCAAATTTAATTATCGTAGAATCCAATATTTTCTTAAAGAATCTTCCTGTTGTTTTATGTTCTCCCGAATTTTACTGCTAATGTGACCAATTTTCAGTTTTTTATTATGTAATATTTGATTGGCTGTGGTTAACTTAAAATTGGGTTGTAATATGTTTAAGAGACTGTTTTAAATTTCTGACGATAAGCCCCTAAATTCGTCGATATAAAATCACCGAATTTTATACATTTGAAGCCTTTGCGGTTTCTTTTTAAGGCTTTTATAATTTAAATATTTCATCGTTATAGCTGTCACTGGTTTCCTTTTCTCTTTTCTTTTTTCCAGAAAAGAAAATAACCTTTTTTTATCTATTTTGAAAGTTTTCTTTTAATACGGCAGTTCTTTTATTGACATAGCATTTAGTAATATTTACTCTGTACACCTTTATTGTCCTAGGTAAAAAGGTTTAATTGTTTAACCTTTCTTCGTGGTCATTTTTGGTGTTTGTAATCAATAAATGTGTTAATTTTTTCAGTTATCAATGTATTAATTTCAAAAAACATTGAGGCGTGTTTAGAAAGTTTAGAAAGAGAGCTGTTTGAATTTGTTTTAATTTTAAAAATCAAAGTACCACTGCTTACTGAAACATTCACGTATTGTATCATACATAACAGAAATCGATATTATATGGCAGAGTAAATTGGACAACTGAAGAAACAAGCATCACGTAAATGTAACTGAAACAACAACCCTGCGAGAGTTCCTGGATCTTTACGTCTTTTCAAAGTGTTAGAGAAGTGTAATACCGGAATGTTCAATTAACTACACCCATATTATTTTTGTCACACTTGTTTAGTGTGTAGACTCAGCTACACTGCGTTTTAGTAATTGAATATAAGACCTAGTTGTTGAAATTGTTGAATAACTCAGGCTTGAGAAATATATACATTTAATTTAAAATCAACTATACAATATATAAGAAATATATTAAAACGCCTTATAGCACTACAAACAAAGTTTATTGATACAACCAAATGTATACATTTCGACTACGAAGTAAACTGAGATTAATAAAAGATTATACCTAAATATATTCTAATAAATTACCTGTAACTTATTGAAGACTATTGAACAGGGGGTTGTTGGTGAACGGCAGGTCAAAATTCATCAAAGAATCCCTGAATTTATGAATGTAGATATACTCGTAAACTTTTAGGTCGATGTAATTGTGACAAGATTTTAATAGTTCAATATTATGGTCTATAATATATCCCGTGTTTAAGGCATGGTATGCAACTGCCGATTTTTCGGCATTGTTCTTTTTTAGGTGGTACAGATGTTCTTTTAAAGGTATGGCTAGATTTCTCTTAGTTAAGCCCATGTAAACTTTATCACACTCTAAACAATTAATTTTATAAATTTCTGACATTAAAGTTTTGTTAGCTTTGTCTTTTGGATTTCCAAGGACACTACTTAATTTTAATTTTTGATTGCTAAAAACTGGTTCTATTTGTAATTTTTTGCAAAGTCTTTTTATGTGTCTATTAAATTCAGTATGACAACTGAATTTATGCCTTATTTTATTCTCTTTTATTGTATCTAAAGTTGTATTGTTTTTCAAAAATTTTTGTTTTTGTTGTTTTGAGAAGATTTTATTAATTTCATTTATTTAAAAGTTATGTTGAAGTGCAGTATTGTAAAAATAGGTTTTTTCTTTTTTGAAATTTTCTTCGTCCATAGGGATATTGAATAATCTAAAAATTAGGCTGTTAAAAGCTACTAGTTTGTCTTGTATCTGTGTAGAAACTGTTCAAAATGTATCTATTTGTGTGAGTAGGTTTCGTAAATATATTAAAAGATAATTTGTTATTAATTCTAGTTATTTTTAGATCTAAAAATGGAAGTGATATCTAAGATTCTTCTTCATATGTGAATTTAATAGACTCATAAAAGGAATTTATTAATTAATATATAAATCACATAAAAATCAGCAGCTGCATACCATGCCTTAAATACGGGACATAGTATAGACCACAATATTGAACTATTAAAATCTTGTTACAATTACATGGACCTAAAAGTTTAAGAGTGTATTTAAATTCATAAATTCAGGGATTATTATTATATTTTTTATATTATTCACACTACAAGTCACTCGGTACTCATCCGTACCTCTAATTATTTAACCATACAAATATTTACATGTGAAAAATGACTACTAAGTGACGTAAAAAAGATTTGAATATTTAAACGAAATGAATGAAATCGACCTTCTTGTATTACGGTACTTAATGTTCTAATTTAAAGCTAACAAACAAAATCTTTACTGCCTCGGTAGGAGTGAACAAAAATATATAGAACTATTATATTATTATTATACTAACATTAAGACGGGGTTAGAGAAAGTTTTAAAAGTTACAAGTCAATTTATTGCTGACTGCCACAATGTGTACTATCTGGAGACACCGCCCTTGGTAGCCGTCGAGTACCCAAACAGCAGGTAGTTACTTAACTTAAGTAGACTAACCCTGTGACATGACATGAACAACACTAAAGTACAGTTAAATATGATTATTCCATACCGAGCGGCGTGGTCTAGTGCTCTAGATCATTGCTTAGCATTCGGGAGGTCACCGGTTCGAACCCGGGTCCGACTGCTCTGATCCAAGTTTTCTGTGGTTTCCTTGGATCATTTAGGCAAATGCTGGAGCAGTAATATTCTATAGATAATCTTTCACTTCTCTTCTGTCTTCATTTCGTCCGTCTCATCTTTCTCTCCCGAACCACACCACCCAATCATTTCCACGATTCCTGCAAGGAGGCTGAAGAGGGCATTACGCTCTACCCTCCGGCTTTGCACTCCAGTGTAGGTCGGAGGGACTGCCCGCCCACCAGCACGAGTAACTGGTGGGAATGAAACACAAAAAAGTTTTAAGTTTTAAGTATTCCAATTGGTTTCAAATTTAAAAGTTCTTGTAGAAAATAATTGACAGTTCTTTTGTCATTTTATACGAAAATATCAGATTAGTGTGGCACAATAATTGTAACAATAAAGTTGTATGTAAAACGAATACCTACCTTAGTTTTTCTTAATACCTTCTTCATAATTATATTGTTTAATCGGTAGGTATACAGAAGGGTATAATTTATAATAAATATAAAATTTAAAATATTAGAAGAACTATTTGTTATATATTATATGGGAGTGCTAGTACATTTTGAGACAACCCCTTAATATTTTTTAGTCAAGATTGAAGGAATGTAAGTTTTGTTCTTCGATATAATTTACTTGGTTGTTTCTAGGTCGTCACTTTTAGAAAAGAGCAAAGGCTTGTTCTGCGGCTTCGAATGTTTCACGTAACCAAAGGATTTGGAGATCCGCTTATCACTGTAGCGCAAAAAAAGCTGGCAGAGCTTGGAACATTTGGCGTTGAACGAACAGAGAGAAGCCAAAAACGTTGATGACTCGCCAAGTTGTTGCACTTCTTTACCTAGTTCGTCTCATCGGTTAGATTAATTTCGTTTGTTTCTTGTTTCGTTCCATAACAAAGAAAAAATTAAATGCTTAATTAAGATTTTCTTTTCTTGTCCCATGATCATAGCTAACGTGTTTATTACGTCGTCAAGAAAAACTATCTGCCTAAACTATTTCTGTTACATAAGTCTCTAATAAATTCTTGAGTCATTAGTCACAACGAGGTAGATGTTTCTTATTTGGGGTTAAAAAAGTAATTTCGCTCAACAAATCAACTTTCGAGGTTACCCCATTCCAGTTTCTTTAATTTATGGAATTCATTAAGTGTATGTTATTATATTTTGCGAATAAATGTCCTATCAATTCCTGTTTTTGTTCCTTCTCCTTAAAGACATATCCTCTTTATTTTTATCACTATAGACACCAGGCAAAAATCTACCTATATCCGTTCTAATGTTATCTTCGTTAAAACCTAAGCAATAAAATATTTTTTTCTCTTTTTATTTCACTGGCAATGAAGGTTTCTTCTTATTGAAAATTTAGGTGTTAACTCTTGCTCCAAATACGTAATTTCACAGTGCCTGTTGAAACTCTCAAACTGCGAAAATTCAATCCATCCAACTAATTTTATTTTATCTTTATAAAGAAAAAATCTAATCATGGCAGTTATCGAAGTTTTGAGGTAGAGCTGAAAGAGAAATTATAGCATGTTGCTACTTCTTTCGGTAATTCTTGTGGGACTTATTGATTCGAATCTCTTTGTTTCGTTAGGATCCAAGCCAATTAAGTTCTAACGTAAGAAATAGTAATAAAACCGAAGGAGTAAAAGAAGAAGCCCTCTTAATAATCAAGATACTACTTATACTTTGTTGAAACATACAATACTTTTCTCATTTACAAAATATTTATTTTTTTTGTTAATTCTTAACTTTTGTCTTTAATTTCATTTTTCTCTTCAAAATTTTATTCGTCCTGTATTTAAGTCGGTTGTTACCTTCTCGTTGTTAAAAATAACAATATAAAGTTATAAACCATATGTTTTTCTGTGGTTATCGTAGCTGTTTTTTGTAAATATCGGTCAAATCATCAAGGAGATTCGGACGTTCAGATAGGGAAGAAATAAGATCCTTACCCATGCCTGGTGAATGTTTGATAGAATGGATCTCGTTCTCGTGCATCGTGTATGGTTCCAAGTTACACTTGAATTTTAGGTGAACAAAATGTTTTGATAATTAGTAAAAATAATTAAGGAATAAGTGTGTTAATACCTTAAACTTTAGGGCGTAATGTAACAATCTTTCTGACTACAAATTTTAATAAGTTATAACATGCTAAATACATTAATGCGATATTAATTATTGAATTAATTTATACCCACTACAGATTACCTCATACAATGAAAGAAAAATTTGTTACTGTTGACACGCCCTCGCCAGGATTCGAACCCGGGATCTTTGGCTTTATGCGCCAATGCTTTTGCCACTATGTTATGAGAGGTGACAACAGTAACAACGACGAAGGGACTTTCTAAGTCTCAGAGCGTCAGAATCAACGTATATTATTATTAATCATTAATAATGAAATATTTGAAGAATTTTTAGAAGGGGTAAATTTTTAATGCATTGGTGCGATATTAATTATTGAATTAATTTATACCCATTGCATATTACCTCATACAATGAGGGGAAAACGGTACGGTATGGTATTTGTATAAGCAGGGGAAATTGTAAAAGTTTTGTTGGCTTAATTAGAAGGGTCACTTTACGGTAAGTAATTAACGTGAGAAATCGTTAAGTTTCTTGTTATAAGTTACAAGAAAATCTGAGGAGAATTTATAACGCCCGATGTGAACAGAACAAATGCGACAAATTAAATATAAATGTGGTAACAGAGAGAATGGCGTTTAGGACATTCTACGAATATTATTTACCGACAGGCGTTGTTCAAGGAGTGTTGGTAATCCTTTATTTAGCGTCTGGAATGCTTTTAAAGTTAGTTTATAGCGGAGCCTTTGAAATACCTTTCGACAAAAAGAAACGAAGCTTTTTGTACAGAAAACGCCATCGTATTTAACTTTTATAAGTCGAGGTACGTGATTATAAAGAATTTTGTAACAGTAAGAGAAAGGCTCTGTCAGTAAGAAACTACCTCTTCAAAATGTAAGCTGTTTATCAGAAGAATTTGCCCCGAGAAATCGTTTTATTATTACGTAAATTATTATGAACAACTCATAATGTTATGAACGTTTATCAAATCTCAAAATTTAGCATATTGGCCTTCACGCACTGGTAATACGAAGGTAGTGATAATAAATTAAAAAAAAGTACTTTTTATGCGGGAAATCTTAAAAATCAGAAATCATTACTAAATATAAACTACATCTAAAACAGGATATTGAAATAAATACACAGTTGATAACTTCCAGAATTTATTAAATAAAACGTGTTTCGCCAACACTGTAGCTTCTTCAGAAGTACAAAATCTACTAAAACTACTTAAGAGTAGATGTCTATAAATAGGGTGGTGCATCTTCATTAGAGTGAGGGAAAAGATTTAATAGTGGTGAGGGGTTTATATCTACTTGGTCATTAAGTAATATGTCTGTAATATATCTAAAGAAAGTAACAAATATAAAAATACAGACATATTACATAATGACTAAGTAGACATAAACCTCTCACCACTATTAAATCTTTTCCTTCACTCTAATGAAGATGCACCACCCTATCTATAGACATCTACTCTAAGGTAGTTTTAAGTAAATTTTGTACTTCTGAAAAAGCCACAGTGTTGGCGAAACACATGTTAAGTTTATTTAATAAATTCTGGAAATTTCAACTGTGTATTTATTTCAATATGTTAGACTTCCATCAAGTATCCGCTAATTCAATACAATTAAAACAGGATAGTCAAGTGTTTTTACTCGTTTAGCATTTTTTGTGTGCAGAATTACTACCCATTGAAATTGAGTTGTGAATTGTCTTCTACTATTACTCCTGACTCTTAAAGAAGAAGCTGAAGTCAACTAGGTGAATAGTTACCTTGATATGCTGTTCTACATGACTAAAATCATAACAACAACACTACACAGGGTATTTTCGAATAGAAAAAAGGAGGTTTCGTTTAAGTGGTAACACACACTATTAATTCTAATCGAAAGAAGTTATGGAAAAGAGTTGTTCATAATGCTAAAATATGGAGCAATACAACAATATTTAAAATGACCGCATAAGTTTGAAACAGTATTGTGGAATTCATAAAATAGATTTTATTGAAACGTTGCAAGTTGTTTGTGTTACAATTTACTATATGAATAGCGTTTATAAAATAGTGTTATCATTTGTATGTTAAATTATCTTGAGTATTGCTGTATTATTATATGTACTTAGGTATATGATGAAATGTAGTGGAAGAAACATCCAGGTTGATTATAAATTTAACACTTGTCCTGACTTTTACAGAGAAATCGTGAAAATTTTCTTCAGTTTCTTTTCTTTTTTTTAGTTAAATATTTTATAAGGTAAAAGATCGAAATTTTCCTTATCATCATTTATTCAGGAAACTGGTAGAAACCTTTTCGTGAACTATGCTTAGCACAAACTTCTATTATTGCGGACCTGCTCTACTTATATAGCTATAGATCTACCAGTGTTTGGAGAAACTTTTCTGTTGTATTCCTTTTCTTTTCTAATTTATTTTGGAGTTTCAAACAAGTTTCATTCAAAAACATCATCGGTAACACATAGGTAGGAATATTGTTTCTAATTCATTCAGCACAACCGAGAAAAGTCGTCTCAGAAATTAAAGAACAAATGAATCACAATAATTGCCTTTTTAAAAAATAAAACGACCTTGTTGCAGAACTTTGCATTCCTTTGTTTATTCGTCGACGAACGAACTCATCAGTTGTGGTGCATCAATATCTCCCAGCAATCCTCTTCACGTTCAGCATCAGTGGGCGTCTAAAGGAATCTAGCCTTTTAAACTGAAATGCGAATGATTTTACAAAGACGTTCACTAATGCTTCCTATTCATACGAGGTCAGAATTTCCTTGAAACTTCGCTTATTTAAGTTGAGTAACTAGAACCATAAACACCTGTCATCCTCTACACAGCTGCACATCTGCGTACTTGCCTATACAATAGTTAAGTTTTTATTTTCTTTTTTTATCCAATTTTTTACACAAGAGAATGAATAAAAAGACGAAAATTTGGTTAAGCAGTATAAGAATCTGAGAAGTTGATGACTCTATTAGGATGTTTCTTCTTCCCCATTATATTTTGGTGCTTTAGAAAATCAAATGGGGTTAATTATTGCACTTAAACCGATTTGTTTTTATCGATTTGCTCGTTCTGAGCTGCTGTCATACTGCTATTAGAATTTAATTGCAATAGCGTTGGCTGATTTAAGTGGTAGTAACATCGAGATCCATAAAACGCAAACAGAGCTAGATGAGAATAATATGACACTTTTTTATGTTTTCGATATCTCGTAGAGGAAAACTCAAGATCTAGCTGATTTTTAGTGCCAATAAATAACCATCTCGAACATTTCGACCTTATTATTTCTAATACCAGACTTACAAAAATGCAAAAGTACAAATCATATTGATATTTTGGATAAAACTTGCGATCCTATTGTTTAACACGGAAGGATTTTAAGGATTATTATTATTAAACGTTTATGGCACCAAACCATACTCACTTTTATTGTTCTATACATAAAATAAAACGCGGTCTTTAGTAAAACATTAATTTTATGGTGCCGGTATAGCGTGCGATCTACCGACTAATTACTATTGTAGTGTGTGCTCTACTGACTTTCTACCATTGTAGCGTGTGCTCTACCGGCTCGCTAACATTTAAATTTATTGTGTGATCCAGCTTCCACTTCTCTTTGAATGATGGGAATTAAGGTTGCTCGGTCCCGTTTCTCAACTACAAAAAATCGAACTTCCTTCTTTGTGGCTGAACCAAAGACCCATGGACCATCGACTCTACTACCGTGGTTTCTATTGTTCTCAACTTCAGTATCGGAATCTTCTGATAAGGCAGGTGTATTTCCCTGAAGTAGGCGGCCACGATTCGTCTATTTGCACTGGATCATCGAAAGTTTCACGTAACGTTCCTCGTAACTCTACTGACACAATTTTACTGCTACGTAACCTAACCTAACCTAACCTAATCTAACCTAACTTTTTATGTCGCACTACAAATGAGACGGCTGGGGTATATACTTTGGGAATCACACGTAACCATTATTTATCCTATATTAAGCCTAATTATTGTTATCATTTATCATATTATTGATAATTGTTCTTTGTATTGTATTTATTCTATTATTTATTGTACCTATATTATTATAATATGTAAATAATTAGTATTTTCATAATTCAAGACAAACAATTTACTCAGGTAGAGCGCCCCGTAGAGCGCACGCTATACCGGCACCAATTTTATTATCCTGACTTGTCGACAAAACGAATAATAAATAAATAATGAACTGACGAATCAGCATTCCATTTTTTCATTGTTGATTTTGAAATAATCGAACTGCTTAGCTAATCAAATTGAAAACGATCGAACATCAGAGCTCTAGAAAACCTCGGCGTCGTATTATTCTGTTCATACTTCGTAAAATAGGAGGTTAAGGAGCCTGTCGAAAAGGGAAAATAAGCTGTTGTAGCAACTGTTGACCCAAAATGTAACGCGTATTCGTTCATATACATAATACGTAGGTATGCATGTATCTGTGTGTTTCGTTGGATGCTGGAAGTTCTTTAAATTAGAGTTCAGATATTCATTAACAAACACAATGTGTACTGAACCACATTTGTTCATATAATTTTCTGACTTCTAATGTCAGATAAATTTTGTAATTAAATTTTCAGAACTGACGTTGTAAATTTTGATTCAATTCAGAGCTAGTATACAGGGTTTTTCAAGTTGATGGGCTATTAGAAGTTTATGAATTAGTAGAATGAATTCAATTCTGAAACTTAGCTTGGGTTCATTTGGTTATTATTTATGCCGTTTCTTTTAAAAATATATTCAAGTCCGATTTACATCCGGTTATACCGGAAGTAGATGTTAATTTTCTTATTTTAAATGGAATCACATACTGTTTTTTACATTTTCAGATAGAAAATCTGAATTCATGCATATTTTATATAAGACACTACACCGAAAAAAGCAGTGTGCTGTGATTTCGAAAAAATTGAACAATCAATTGTTGTTAAGTGTCAGAAAGCGTATGCCGTCTTCCAGACCCACAATTTTCAATTGTTGCAATAAAGCATCCACAATGAATGATTTAGATTACTACTACTACTACTACAGCAATCAAAATATTTAAAATTTATTTTATTTACATGGTGAATGTGGAAAAATTATAGAAAGAATTTGCAGACTTTGTTTTTCCAATTTTTTCGAAATCACAGCACACTGCTTTCATTAACATTATACGTATGCAGTGCAAAAAAGCAAAATCTTTACAAATTGTAAATTTTCTCAAAAAGTATAAATAAAGGTATACGTTAGTCCCATATCAATAAACGCCAAATTCAATGGGGAATTCAAATATGTAGTCAAAAATGGGTCATTCCATTTAAAAAAATTGACTTATGCCCCTTTGAAGTTGACCAATTTTGACCACAAAATTTGAACACCCTGTACATTTTTTTTCAATAATGTGAATATTAATAATCTCAAAAATTAATTGAATTACAGTATTTTAAATGTTAACCTGCAAATGCCAAAAATTTTCAAAAAAATTAAATAACTCAAAATCCGTCAGTATTTTCGGGGTAGTGTCTTATATAAAATATGCATGAATTTAGATTTTCTATCGGAAAATGTAAAAAAAGTATGTGATTCCATTTAAAATAAAAAAGTTAACATCTACTTCCGGTATAACCGGATATAAATCGAACTTGAAAATATTTTTAAAAGAAGCGGCATAAACAACAACCAAATGAGCACAAATAAAAGTTTCAGAATTGAATTCATTCTACTAATTCATATACTTCTAATAGCCCATCAACTTGAAAACCTCTGTATAAGTTCCTCTTCTATCATTTTAGGGTTTGTTGTGATCATTCATAACTATGTTGGGCTTTGTTAAGTTTACTAAGGTAAACGTAACGATATTTGCGAAAATTTATCGAGAATTTTGTTGCTTGTTCTGATAATTTATTGATTTTTTTCTATCTAAATCTACTTTGGCTTTTGCTTTCTAATTTTAAACAAATTTCGTTATAAATTGTTGGATGACGCCATTGAGCTAAGTTTGTTGCTTCCATTTACACATTTTTGGACAAACAAAGTTGATTGATAGTTCTCAGCAGCGACAAATTCCCGCAGAGAACTTTTCCCTTTCTTAACTGAAAGACTTCAGTAGTGACGTAAAATGGCGCAAATTCATACCGAATGTTGGTCTATTCAAAAAATTTAATGCATTTTATCACGCAACCTGCTAAGGATAAACGTTGAATTTATCAAGTCGGTTAGCTTTTCTGTCAGTTTTTGGAAGTAACTGGTTTACATAACCAACAGTGTAATGCTCTTATAACTTTTATAAAATATAATGTAGACTTTGGATGGTGCATTGATGAGAAGCATGTTTTAATAACTAAGAAACTCAAAACATACTATACGTACTCAGTATAGTTAGTACTATAGATAATGGCTTTTTAGCTGAAACAATTGTAGAGTATTTATTGAAGTAAAATTTACTTTTATAAAGGTCGACGTTACTTCTCGATGCGTTAATGCCAAAATGTAACGGAACAACTTACAATAAAACTATTCTACTTCTTTCTTGGTTTTAGGGATTAGTTTTTATCTACCTGATTAAAATATTTGAGTTAGGGTTTTCGGTTTAGTTTTTAATAACTAACTGAAATTAATTAGGTCTTCTTCAGATTCTTTAACAATTGACGAAATCTTTGTTCGGTGGTTATGCGAGGAAATATTACGTTGGAAATTAGATTGTAGGAAGATTGTTTTGGATAATTTTTTTGTTGATAATAAGGTATTATCCGTTTATTTCGAGAAATCGAAGGTGGTGTAGTATTGTAACGCATGTAGTGCCGAAGTTGGAGGGGCTGCGCGAGTTTAGAGGGCTGAGGGCTGTGCGCTGTCTTCGACCTCGTGGCGTAATTCACCCTCGCCTTCTGTGGAGTCCGCACACTTTCAAAGTAGCTCCGCATCGTCACATGTTCGAATCCGAGACTATTTTCTTCTTCATGGCATGAAGGCATCCTGCAGGTGCCATTGGACGATAGTGTCGTAATAATTGCGCCAGTGTCTGAGTGTTCCAATAGTGGTGATGCCCGTGGCCATGTGAACTCCTGGTGCCAAGCTTCGGATGGTATGTTTGCGGTTGAAAGCAGCTTCTTCTGGCTGCTGGCCTTCGTTGGCTGGGTAGCCTGCAGCGAACATCCAGAGAGAGAATGTTGTTCTTTTCCAACAGTGGTCCAGACCACTACTAGCTCTTTGACCACTACATCCACAGAACGTACAGGTACAAGATCTAGATAGTGTAGGGGTCTCAGGTGTGAATGTAAGATACTACCTGAAGGAATTCGTTATAAATCAAACTGAGCGTCGTTGTATCTCTTGGTCTCGATGTTCGGGAAGCAATTTAGCGAATGAGGCGCACTTTTTCTTTATTTTCGTCGTTTGTCACCAGCGACAAAATTACAACCATTTCAAACGATCGAGGAGCAAGCGAAGAAGGTTACAATAAAACCGGGAAAAACTTGCGATTTTACCGATAAGTGGTGATAAATCTGACTGTATCTTTAATCATTCCTGCTTAAAATAAAAATAATTACAATGCAACTGTTTAATTTACATCACTATAGTCTTTCTATTCTATCGTACCACCTTTATTTGACGAATTTCCTCTCTATAATTTAGTTATCCAGAACTACGCTGTTACTTACTTCTATTTAATTGAAATGCGGAGTTTTTCTTCATTTGAATACTTCTATTGAACGCGAGTTACCAAACTTTCAAAACTTTTCAGTTTCTAATAAATATTTTAGAGCGACGGAGGAGTCATGCTTTTAAAGGTCAAATTGACTCTTCTAATTACGTTTCATCTTTTGATACTTCACATAAATTGTAGGAATAAGTCCTGCTACTTTTTATTAAACTAAATCGTAAACAAATTGAAAGAATCCTAACGAATCCAGTTTTATAATGATTATTTATATATCTACTTAAGTACATAATCTAACTGAATAATGTTTATACGGATTGTTACATTAAATGTCACTTCGTGATCAAATTACCCCAAAAAGGTTTAAGCGTTGAATTAGAATAGTTGCACAATTTAGACTTCTAACCGACGTTACATTTTAATTCAAATGCTCACACCCACAAATCAATTAAATTCTTTAAACGCTTTTAAGGCCTTCAGCTTTCATTTATGTATACGGCGTCAAGTTTCGTTTTATGGGGAGTTTATACTTATTATCTTATTTGTATCACGGCTGTTTAAATTTGATAACTAATACGTATTTTTTACTGTAGGGTTTCTGTTTTATATTTAATTGCACTCTCAAATTGTTATATCTTTGATAAGCATTTTTTAGGATTATAGTTTGGTTAGAGAATTTTAAAATTAACTCCTAATTTCAGTGGCTTTGACAGGTAAACATTAAATTATTGATAGTATCTACGAGCCTTTTAGGCACCGTCATCACTGATTGATATCCGGTAAAGAATCAATAACACAGACAGTGTGATGTGATCCAAATAAACTGTATTGGCCAATTTTAAGGTAAATTCACACGTAAAAATCTAAAATCAGTTGAAAAGTACTTTAAAGGATCGCTTTCAGTTAATATCCTTGTTGAAAAAATATATAATATTTCTAGTTCCTATAGTTTCATACTAGATGCTGCTACATAACATATGTATATATTATTCCACAGTTGTTAACAAATCATTAAAATTATTGTGGATATCACACGGGAAGATATATATTAATATGGGCTTAAAGAGGAGAATAATTGTATCATTAAATTATTAAATATTTATGGAATATTAAGTATTAATGTTACAAACGATTTAATAAGTAACATATGTATATTGTTTGCTACTTTCCGTTTGAAGGCAACAATCAATTTTATGTTATGAGAACTGTAAGTGTAGCAGTATTAAGGGGTTTGAAGTTACTAGAGTTGTGTAATCAAAGCATCATTAATAATTTTCCATTGAAATTTAGGTTTAAAATAACCGATTCGCTCCGGGGGAATATTCGAACGTTGTATTTGCGTTGTTATATTTTTCCTGGAGGAATCTACTTTGTTCCCGATATTTTTCTACACTTCCTTTGTTTTCGTATCCTTTTGAGAAACGCTCGAAGAACGTAAAAAGAAGAACAGGTATATAATAGCTTGAGATGGTGATGAAAAGGGAAAGGAAAACACTGTAATGATTCATTTGAAACTGAGATTCTAATGTCTGTATGAATGTAGGCACTCAAGTGAAAGTTTTTTATATGGCTTGTGCGCGCCAGCTTTTAACAAACTGTAGTTTTATAAAAACAAATCATAAAAACCATCACAGTTTTAATGCCTTTAAGCTATTGCTCTTTTTTATTATAATACTCTTTGAAATTGAATCCACAATATACTTATACCATTTGCCATTGCCTCCCGAACGTTATAAACCTGATCGGTATTAAGTAAAAACAAATGGCATCTATTTCTTGTGCTTATCTTCGTATCTCTAGAAGATTTATTATTCCATTTTGATAATTTGCTAATATTCTGTTTCTTTTTCAGGTAAGTTGATATATCCCAACCTAACCTAACCTAACCTGCCAATTGTATTTATGGAGGTAAGCAAAGTTAATTAAAATTCACAACATTCACTTTTATATTCCTTTCCATCTTTCATCGCATACTCACTTAAAAAAAAAACTGTAGTAACATTCTTGAAAGATTACGTAGCATATTACATTTACCGTACTCCACTAATAAATAAAAATATATTTAACAGAAAGTTTCTTACATTTGATTCGACAAAACCGTCATTGTCAAAGAATAAACTATAATTATTAAATTAAAAGTTAAAACTAATAGTTTAAACACCTACTGTTAGATGTACAAATATACATACATAAACATCAAAAACCTACACTTTTCGTTGAATTTTATTATTAATTATGTTTAATCAAGTTTGCACCAAAACTAGTTTATTTATTACATCACAACACCTAAAAAGACGTAACCTATACTTTTTTGTCAGTATTGTACTACCCTTAACAAAAATAAAAATATTATCTTTCTTAGCGTTCTGTCGAAACTGCCAGACGTGTATCGCGATTTCGAACTCATTGGTTTTCATCAGCGTGCCGTAGACATTTCCGGAAAAACACCATTTTTGTTTTTTGTTTTAAGTATATCCTCAAGGAGGGGAAGTCCCCAAAAACACCCCCCGAAAGGGGGGTAATGTTGGATTCGCCAAAGAGCCTATCCCTTCTCGAGAAGCGAGATCAACCCCTAATCAAGGCTATGCTTCCCTGGGATAGTTGGAAATGGGAAATAGATAGATTGTGGAGGGGTTGTAAGGGGCGGTTGGGAAGAAGGGTGTCGGTGGCCCAACTCAGATAGGATGGGCGGGCACTCGCGCAAAAAAACCGAAAAACGGAACACCAAACAAAAAAAAGTGTTTTTTGTACTTCACTCCCACCAGCTACTCGTGCAGTCCCTTCGACCTACACTGTAGTGCAAAGCCGAAGGGTAGGGAGGCCCTTTTCAGCCTCCTTTCAGGAATTGTGGGAATGGGTGGGTGGTGTGGTTAGGGAGAGAAAGATGAGACGGACGAAATGAAGACAGAAAAGAAGTGAAGGATTATCTGTGGAATATTACTGTCTCAGCATATGCCTAAATAATCCAAGGAAACCACAGAAAACTTGGACCAGAGCAGCCGGACCCGGGTTCAAACCGATGACCATCCGAATGTTAAGCAATGACCTTGAGCACTAGATCACGCTACTCGGTCGGAACACCAATCATCCTACCTGCTACCTATAAACAGCGATTAATAAATAGATACAGACAGTGTAGTGAACGCCATCTGTATATATTTGCTACTAATTTTTTGGGATAAAGAACGAAGACCTTGTTCAACATTACGGAATCCCACAAATTAATAGCAAATATCTACGCCGTCTGTATTTATTGATGTACTACCTTTGTTAATGACCATCGTATTAAAAGAAAATTGTCGAGTACAATAACAAATTCTGTTGTAACTACCAAGTCTTTATATAGGTGATTGGTTCGGATGGACTATATCGATGACGTAAACATTATCTCTCAATAATTTTACTATATATACGAACATATTATGTGACAGGAAGGTTTGTCTCTTTGAGTAACGTCTCAAGTAGAGTAATTGTATTGATCATAATCTTTATTTAATTTAAAGGCAGTTCAATCATCACGGAATGGGGTCGCAATTGCCTTTCATTTCAAGAATGAAATCAATTCTCTGTCCGCTTTAACAAAATTTGTGATCGCCAAGTACCAGTAAAAACTAAGTTAGGTCGCGGGGGTACTGGCGACAGCCGACCTCTTGATTGTGAAAGCAATCATTCCTCTCCAATAAACTATTTTAAGGGAAGAAAACCAAACCCGATTCTCATTTAATTTTTTATTTTTAAACGTATATGGCAATGACACATCTTCCTTCGATATTTTGTCGAAAGTAACAATTAAGTGAAATGTTATTCTTAAAAGAAATTATTTCAATTAGTCTGATTGAAGTTAAATTTAAATTAGTTTTTCTTCCTTTAGCCAAGGATCGAACGTTCTAGTTTTTTTTGCAGTGTTGTCGTTTTTTTTATCTTTGAGTGATGAATGAAATCAGTGATGTAGATAATATTGTGCATGTTTTTCATTGTATGTATTGCAATAGAGAGATGTCGAGGGTTGGCGCCAACTGTGATACCGCATATTCATCGCTGCCTGACTAATGAGACATTCTGGCGAATGCAGAAAATTATTTTAATCAGAGGAAATAAGCGAGAATTGACGCAACGCGATAAAAAAAAAACGTAAAGGGTTTTCTAGAACGAAAATGAAATAGCGAACGTTTAAGTTTACAAAGTTCCTTTAAGAGCACTTTGTCTTTCTAGACGACATAAAATCAGTTTCGTCATCTAATCGTTTTTATCCGTTTCATCAACTGAATATAATAAAGAAATCTTAATTTTATAAAAAGCAATATTGAATTGCATAACTTAACTTGATTAATTGTTTGCGTTAATTTTAAAAAACTCTTCTGACAGATTGACGATTGTATCTGAAAAGGGATGGATCTCATAAATAATTTTCGTATTTTGGAATAATTTTTATAAGAAATTTATGGGTTTCTTTTATGTGTTCTTTTCTAAGGAAAAAAACTTACGGTTTCTGTCATGTATCTAGAACTCATTTTATAAAAAAAGCTGGATCATTTGAAAATTATCCCAGGACATTTTTAAAAAGAAATTCGTGAAAAAAAGAAGCTGACCCTAGTTTACCACACTTTGCTATCTTCTTAATTGTTTTTTTGACATCTTTCACTTTTTCCCTTGTTTTGTTTCTTACTAAAAATTAAACGAATCAAAGGCTTACTTATTTTGCATAAAAATTACTCATGATGACAAGAATGTAACATAGCCATTGTTTTCTGTACATAAAATGTCAAAATCTCATTCAGCTGGTAGGTATAAAATGGATTTATAAGCTAAATCTGCTTTCGTTTCAAGCAGTGCCTACAAAAGGCAGCAACACATTTGCGGAATAAATTTGAATGTTGGGATGCATTAGCGCGAAACCTTAAACAAACCTGAAACAGTTTATCCCTTTCGTGTATCTAGTTAGCGTCATTAAATCAGTATCTACCGTTGAACGCGTGGTGGACTGTAACACCAAACTGAAGGGGGACTACGGGAATGGACCCACTATCAATTTAATCTTCATTCAAAACTGAATCGATGCGAAAGACGTAATCTACTAATGATAAACTGCATCAATAACTAATTTATTCATACGGTTTGTTTTTTTACTCTTTCAAAACGTTGTGGGGCATACGCATGGTACCCTACGTTAGTCTACTTGCCCTTAAACCGATGTAACCCACAATTTTCGAGCATAGCTTATATCATAGTTCCTATATTGCAAACCAGCGACCACTGCCTGCTTCGCCAGGCTTTGATAACGTATATAAAATTTTAAATCAAATCGGTGGAGCTATCTCGTCCAAAGATTCCATATCCAGTAATTAGCTAATATTGAGATTTCAAAGTGAAAACTTTTTTTATGAAGATTACTTGTATTACTGAGGGTTAGTGTCGTAGTGTAAATAATTTTTAGAGTTAGCTGTGTAGCTCCAGAGATTACTCCCTGTATATAAACAAACAAACTCACCCCTTTATAATATTAGTATGATGAGTTAAATGTGCTGTTGCCAGTAATTTTAATTATCTAAAAATACCTTAAATTATATTAGCGTCATTCCATTTGAACGCCTTCTATCGATCTTTGTGACTTTGTCGTTTAGAAATCAACAAACTTCAACCCCTTTTGTAAATTTCTTAGTCAAATTCAATTTCTGTCGAATAAAAAAAGAAGTAAATCGGATTTTGTACGCTTTCGAATCGCTTAGTAAACATGACTGCCCTCTAAGGGGATCGATTTCGTAAATAATTTTGTAAGGGCGCAGAAAAAATTGCTCAGTTGTGTGATATTAACGATAATGAAGCGAGACGATGAGACTCCTGCCTTTGTTGTAAAGTCGAGACCTGCATAAGTGTCACGCAAATCAAGACTTATCATTATTACCGCTGATATCCCAGAAACTCCTTAAAGGATGAAGAGGAAGCAGTCCAAGGTCCTATGCGTGCTATTTTAATTTTATAAATTAGTCACTAAATTAGAATCACCAGTACTAATTGAACAAGTATAATTTTTAATAAAATCCAAAATTCCACATAAAAGCATTTAATAAACCTAAAATGCGTTTCATCAGCTGAATTGTCGCCTTCAGTTAGAGACATTTGATCTTCTCCTAGTCGCACAGTTATTGTAGATTTCATAGATTTCAAAATTAGTACTTTATAATTCATAAAATATTGATTAAGATTATTTATTTCAAAATAATGTCGTTGACCTACAAGGATCCCAATGTGGGTCCCTGTGTGTGTGTGTGTGTGTGTGTGTGTGTGTGTGTGTGTGTGTGTGTGTGTGTGTGTGTGTGTGTGTGTGTGTGTGTGTGTATGTATATACTTGTTTAAATATACGGAAAGACGAAAATACTGTCTACACATTTTTTTTTAGTTGTGTACTAGCAGCAAATTCTAGTTGTGGAAAATTATGTTTGAAATGAGGAAGCGCATGATCCAGTTGTAAATTATTAAATCGCGTGATACTCTAAAGAAGGATCGATGTTATACGCAATGGAAATAAAATAAAATATTCTAAGGGCTTTCGTTAGCTAACTAAGTATATCGCAGTTCAAATATATTCAAGACACACAAGAAGGTTAATAAATTGATTTATTTGGCATTTACCTATTGCAAGATGCTTGATGTAATCCGTCAAATCAAATTAATTGGTGAGAGTCATCGGTAAATTGTTTGAGCCACCGTGTATCTTGATATATTGAAGTTGTTGTTGGAGGAAAAGGAATAAGAATAATGTTTGGTTTTAACGGTGAGAAGTCGCAGTATGCTTTTAGCAACAATCAGATAAATTAATGTTGGAAGAATGGACGACAAAGGTCCGAATAAAAATAATTGCATAGCCACCTTGTCCGTTTTGTTCGACGTTGGCGATCAGATATCGAAAAGCAAAATGAGCAGACGGCGATCTCGACAAGGGTCGGTGAATGGGGTGGGCGAAGGGGCTCTCCTTTCCAATGCATGAATGTCAACACAATTTCAACTTAGCACGTTCACGTTATCGTTGAAATAACACATAAAAATTCAACACAACAGATATAAGATTGCCCCCAGCAGCTACGTTGTTGTTAACAGGGAAAACCCTTGATGTCCCTATGAAAAAAACATGTATTGCAAAATGAATTATTGCTAACTGGAAGCTTACTTGCCACTCCAATTTCGGGGTTTTCTTAAATAAACTTTTGGTTACTCGTTTTTGGTCTATATTTTAAATCGTGTAAGAAATTACGACTTAATTCACACTTAACATTTATGATAATGTGACTATGTGACTATTGAAAACCAAATCTCCTTTTCCAAACTCGTTAGATCAAAAATAGAAATGAATCGACCATAAATGTTATTTATTAGCGCAGCTATTTTGCGCGTCGTTTCCGGAATGTTGGTGGTTAGAAACCTCCGGTTGCATATCGAGTACGACGCCTTTTGATATTAAGTTGAAATGTCAGCGTTATATGATTTGTGCAGGGATCAAAATGGGAACCCACAACCAATAAAGACAACATTAGAATTCTAATTTATTATGTTGTCAATTGATGAAAATAATGTCGATTGAAAATGAAATGTTTGTTAAGTCGCATAATTTATTTTAAATATAAAATAGAGATATTATTTTGGCCTGCAATGTACAATGTTTCTAGTTTTTAATGGTCCTTCGAGCCGGATAAGTGGTTCATATTTACATCTGTACAAGATTTTCAATTGACATTTTAAGTGTAATTTTTTTTCAATGAATCAAGCAGCATAGCGGTTTTGATATCCCAAAAAAATGATGTCTTTACAAAGGTCGCTGGTTTGTAAGACAGGCTTCTAATTATTCACTCGTGGCAAGTAATAGCACTTTTTTCGTTAGTTCTGTATGATAATTACTTCGAGATGAAAAATACGGTATATAATGGTAGGTGAAATTAAGGCAAAAGCGTTTTATAATTTATCTAGTTTAAATAATCCGCGTGTTCAAACAAAATTGCTTGGAATATTAAAAAACTAGATAGAAGTAGCTTTAGTAGGTACTTATAATTATGTGGCGGAAGAAAATAGAATTTAATATGTATGAACGTTGTCATTAATTGAATTGACGCCATAGTTTTAAGTCATTTTCGCTTTAATCAATAGCTTGTGTTATTGGTCCTTTGTTCTTGCCGCAGTCGTAAAAAGTCCTTGCTAGCAGAATATCTTAATCCCGTGTGTAACTTTAAAGTTGTTCAAATTTTAATGGAAGTCTAATTCTTCATAATTCTCCAACCAGAAAAATTTATCTGGGAATGATCAGGTCCTAGTTGGGCATACCTCACGTGCCCGATTAGAACACTGAAAACTTAGAAATTATAAATAAAACTCAACGTCTAAAGTCACAAAATTATTTATTGACCACAATAGCCATTTCACCACACAATGGCTTCTTCAGATGGAAGATAGTATAAACTTAAACTCTAATACAAAATCTCTTATATACTAAAATTATACTAAAATAGGGAGAGGGAAAGATACAAAATGGGACAGCTAAATATTAAGAAGAGGTGAATTATTTACATCTATTTGATCGTTTATTATTAAGCCTAATTTATTAAGTTTGTTTATTTCTAGACATTCAAGTAAATTTATCTGTCCATCTCCCTATTTTAGTATAATTTTAGTATATAAGAGATTTTGTATTAGAGTTTAAGTTTATAATATCTTCCACCTGAAGAAGCCACTGTGTGGTGAAATAGCTATAGTGGTCAATAAATAATTTTGTGACTTTAAACGTTGAGTATTATTTATAATTTTTATTTATGGAGTTACAAAAACTAAAAGCTTCGTCGATTCAATTACTGAAAAATTAGTCAGGAATGCTTGACATTGAACTGATAATGTTTTCCTAGTCAGGATTTCCTAATGTGGAACTGATTTTGTTTTCCTGGCCAGTATTTCTTGATGTGGAACTGATCATGTTATCATGGCCAGGATTTCCTAATGTGGAACTGATTATGTTTTCCTAGTCAGGATTTCCTAATGTGGAACTGATTATGTTTTCCTAGTCAGGATTTCCTAATGTGGAACTGATTTTGTTTTCCTGGCCAGTATTTCTTGATGTGAAACTGATCATGTTATCATGGCCAGGTTGTCCTTATGTGGAACTGATTATGTTTTCCTGGCCAGGATTTCCTAATGTGGAACTGATTATGTTTTCCTAGTCAGGATTTCCTAATGTGGAACTGATTTTGTTTTCCTGGCCAGTATTTCTTGATGTGGAACTGATCATGTTATCATGGCCAGGATGTCCTTATGTGGAACTGATAATGTTTTCCTAGTCAGGATTTCCTAATGTGGAACTGATTTTGTTTTCCTGGCCAGTAATTCTTGATGTGGAACTGATCATGTTATCATGGCCAGGTTGTCCTTATGTGGAACTGATTATGTTTTCCTGACCAGGATTTCCTAATGTGGAACTGATTATGTTTTCCTAGTCAGGATTACCTAATGTGGAATTGATATTGTTTTCCTGGTCAGCATTTCCTGATATGGAACTGATTATGTTTTCCTGGCCAGTATTTCTTGATGTGGAACTGATCATGTTATCGTGGCCAGGATTTCCTGATGTGGAACTGATTATGTTTTCCTAGTCAGGATTACCTAATGTGGAACTGATTTTGTTTTCCTGGTCAGGATTTCCTGATATGGAACTGATTGTGTTTTCCTGGCCAGTATTTCTTGATGTAGAACTGATCATGTTATCATGGCCAGGATTTCCTGATGTGGAACTGATTACGTTTTCCTGGTCAGGATTTCCTGATGTGGAATTGATTATGTCTCCTGGAGAGGATTTCCTGATGTGGAACTGATTATGTCTTCCTCGCCAGGATTTCCTGATCTAGAACTAATACGATTCCCCTGATAAATACCTAGCGTTTTCAAAAACTTGATACAATTAAATGTAATAACAATGCTTTTATGTAAAATGGCACTTTTATTAATTGCATAATGAAATAAGATTTATTTGTAATACATAACCTACTAAAAAATTATACAAGGGGTTTTCTTAATGGAAGGACTGCGTTCTGTGTTGCAAAGTATATGTAGATGATAATTCCTTTAAAATAATTTTGTCCTTCAAAAGATTACCTAGATTACTATAGTTTTCGTTGCAATGACTATTACCTTTGTAAATGAATCAAAACTAAATAAGAATGCTTGGCGGGATCTTAAAATAAGGTATTAAATAGATGGGTAACGGTTTTTTGAACCTTTCGTATAACTAGCTATTCATATGAATTGCTAGTGAACAAAACTTCAGGTATATTTTAGAAAGGAAACAAGAGCGTTTGCGCTCTTTTGTGTAAATATGTACGTTAGTAACTTAAAACTCCTACATAGAGAAAACCAAGGAACCAGACCCGTTGCCTGCCCCTCCGACTCGAACGTTTATATTCGCAAATATATGCTAATCCGATTGAGGAATAGCTTAATTGGTCGTTTTGCGCTGGCTCGCTCTGAAAGATTAACTTCCTACTGATTATCTTTACCTAATTTACTAGTCTTGTTTTTTCTTAACTGATTCTAAATTCGTCTTCTTAACATAAATAGGCAAAGACTTTGCCATTCCTTATTCACAATTTAAACAAACACGAAAACAAAAGCCCCCTATATAGAAATGCAGTTTTAGAACTAAACATAGCATTCAGTATATCATACGTAGTATAAAATGGAGTTATATAAACTAGATTTAAAATCCAAGAAACTTCCACGTTCATAACAGAACAAACTAGAGCTAAAAATATTTCTCTATGAAAAGTTTCGAATAATTTATTACTTTGCAGACTTGTACAGGATTTTAAACATGTAAAGAATAGCCTTACAATATAGGCTTTCAAACAAAATAAATCGTATAAAGGTCGAAAGATTAGTTAATGATCTAATTAGTTACAGAACGAAATAAATACTTACAAACATACATACAGCATCATTTTGTCAAGGAATATTTTTATTTATATATTTGTTTCTATGCAAGTAAATACTGATTAAGTAATTAGGCAGATTTGAGTAGTATCGTATTTAAGTTTAAAGATAACAGTAAAGGATGAGATAAAAAGATCATAGCCTCATTCCTTACCGGTAACTGTAAGGTTAGCTATCTATTTATAAATAAATTAATGTGAAAAAAAGATTGACGCTGAAACTTTTAACGATCGTAAAATTACAAGTGAACTATTCGGCCGACTGATCAAAAATATAAATATTTTATTATAGTTTAGTAATTTTGCACCTGGATCAGAGAAAATAAGAGTTGGATTTATATGAGTTAGTGTGTAAGATAGGAAAAGAGTCAGTCAAACTAGGCCATCCAACTCGTTACCTTCTTTAAAGTAGGCGACTAATTCCCACTGTCACTGTATCTAGGGGATGGTGTGCAGTTTATGGACCCTGGAGAAATATCATCCGGAGCGACTTGCCTGCTTGCTGGCTTGGCTGCCTCCTCTTGACTAGTATTTACACTGCATCGAACATTTATGGGGGATCACTTGAAGTACTCCTTAAGAGCGACAAACTCACGACAAAACCGAGCCAGCTTTGAGAACAATGAAAGCAAACTCCGCGATAAACCGTTTCAAATTTGATTTAGACCTTACGGTAGGAAGGCATTCAAGTTGTACCTAAAACCGTACCTACGGAAATATACACTTAAATGAACAAGAAGGACATACTTATAATTTCGTAAAACTATTAAAAACAAAAAGAAGCAACTTTCCGATATTAAAATTGTTCTAACGGTTGATAGCAATTCTTAGAAAAAGAAGGACTTGGAAGATGAAACAAAAATAATAATGCAGTTAAGAATATAATATGATCAAAGTCTTACTTAAATTATGCAATTAAAAGTAGCATATATATATATATATATATATATATATATATATATATATATATATATGAGAAAAACGTAGTAGTTTTACATAGTAACATTGAAAGACAGTAAAAAGCTATCTCTTCTAGAAAGTCTAGAAATCAAAAAAGCTCTCTCACACAACCAAAATCTTCTGAACATATTCTGGTTAAATTATAGTTACTTAGTTAGTTAACTTCATAGTTAGAACTAATGATATCTATTTTTCTTTTCACCAATGGTTTCAGATCTGCTTAAAAAAAGTTTTTTTATTCGTTTCGTTTGTGGTCAAATAAAAGTACATAAAGATATGAGATCCGTATGTAATTTCTTAAAAGGGTTTCTTCATAGCTTATATATATAATTTGCTTTGATTGGCACATTTGATAACACAAACGTGTGTGGTATTTCCTAAATCTGATATAAACTTTCTTACACGATAGAAGGTGTATCTAATGGATATTAGGGTGTTTTTAAATTTCATTGCTTTTATTACTTTAAACTTTCTCAGAATGTTTTACCTTTAAAGCTCGGGAAATGTTTGCAAGGAAACCCTTCTGTTAGAGCTTATTGATAGACACCTTTTCAAGCGACTTACTAACCTGGTCTAGTCAAAAAGTGTTCTGATTGTAGATTCATATAGTTTAAAAATTGAAATAATAAAAAAAAAATCGAATCTATGATATAAGCAACTGACAGATCTATTTCGTTGAAAACTTTTCCCACGTAGCTAACTTCATTTCGCCGTAAAGTTTAGTTTGTCGTAAAATGTTATAAAGTCGGGTGTCATGAGGTCACTTTGATGTTGAAATTTACATGAGATTCGGTCCAGTCAGGCACAACATTTGTTGAATAAGTGTGTATGCTATACTGAGGGAATAGTTGGAATTTATAGTAACTTCAAGCAAACGTTTGACTTAAGACTTTGAAATATAAATGACATGGAGGCAGTTGACACACAATGCTACCTGGTAATGATTAATTAATGAAACATTTCAAGAATTTAAGTGTAATGATAGATAATATGTAGGTAATTCTGGAAGAGGGCTTATTTTTAGAGATGATAATAATAATAATAATAATAACGTCTTTATTGTAGGACAGATTATACAATATTCCAAACAAACACATAAAAAAAGGAGTATTCCTACAAACGACGAAGTCCAGCCACTTAAAAAAAATAAGGACTGCTCTACTGAACCGCAAAAACAAAAACAAAAATAATAATGCAGTTAAGAATATAATATGATCAAAGTCTTACTTAAATTATACAATTAAAAGTAGCATATATATATATATATATATATATATATATATATATATATATATATATATATATATATATATATATATATATATATATATATATGAGAAAAACGTAGTAGTTTTACATAGTAACATTGAAAGACAGTAAAAAGCTATCTCTTCTAGAAAGTCTAGAAATCAAAACAGCTCTCTCACATAACCAAATCTTCTGAACTTATTCTGGTTAAATTATAGTTACTTAGTTAGTTAACTTCATAGTTAGAACTAATGATATCTATTTTTCTTTTCACCAATGGTTTCAGATCTGCTTAAAAAAAGTTTTTTTATTCGTTTCGTTTGTGGTCAAATAAAAGTACATAAAGATATGAGATCCGTATGTAATTTCTTAAAAGGGTTTCTTCATAGCTTATATATATAATTTGCTTTGATTGGCACATTTGATAACACAAACGTGTGTGGTATTTCCTAAATCTGATATAAACTTTCTTACACGATAGAAGGTGTATCTAATGGGTATTAGGGTGTTTTTAAATTTCATTGCTTTTATTACTTTAAACTTTCTCAAAATGTTTTACCTTTAAAGCTCGGGAAATGTTTGCAAGAAAACTCTTCTGTTAGAGCTTATTGATAGACACCTTTTCAAGCGACTTACTAACCTGGTCTAGTCAAAAAGTGTTCTGATTGTAGATTCATATAGTTTAAAAATTGAAATAATAAAAAAAAATCGAATCTATGATATAAGCAACTGACAGATCTATTTCGTTGAAAACTTTTCCCACGTAGCTAACTTCATTTCGCCGTAAAGTTTAGTTTGTCGTAAAATGTTATAAAGTCGGGTGTCATGAGGTCACTTTGATGTTGAAATTTACATGAAATTCGGTCCAGTCAGGCACAACATTTGTTGAATAAGTGTGTATGCTATACTGAGGGAATAGTTGGAATTTATAGTAACTTCAAGCAAACGTTTGACTTAAGACTTTGAAATATAAATGACATGGAGACAGTTGACACACAATGCTACCTGGTAATGATTAATTAATGAAACATTTCAAGAATTTAAGTGTAATGATAGATAATATGTAGGTAATTCTGGAAGAGGGCTTATTTTTAGAGATGATAATAACAATAATAATAATAAAGTCTTTATTGTAGGACAGATTATACAATGTTCCAAACAAACACATAAAAAAAGGAGTATTCCTACAAACGACGAAGTCCAGCCACTTAAAAAAAATAAGGACTGCTCTACTGAACCGCAAAAACAAAAACAAAAATAATAAAAAACATATTTCTAAAAGAGAGAAAGAGTGCTACCACCATAGTAATCGCTTTCTTGGGGTTATTGAGTTACATAAGAGTTACAAGAGCTACTAAGCCATCGAAACAGAACTTAACATATAACCATCATTGAGCAGTGCATTTCTTAATACTACCTTAAAGTTAGATGTAGACAAACTTTTATAATCCAAATCTAATGCATTGTATAATTTTACAACATTGTAGGTGAATGATCGTTTGAAGAGAGAAGTTTTAAATGTAGATAGTGATAACAAATTTCTAAACCTTAGATTTAAATTATGTACATCTTTGAGAAAAGTAATTTTGTTATAGTATAAATATTAGGGCGTTTTACTACAAATGATTTCATGGTAAAAGAGGGCAGTGTGTAAATATCGTCTATCGTTCATATTCAATTTTTAATTTATTATTCTGAATCTTTATAATAAAAATTACTTCTTGCAGCGATGATTCGTGATTATCTTTTACAGTGAAATTAAAACTCTAAAGTAATACAAAAAGTACTGACAAATGCACATTGAACTCACCCCTATAATATAAAAACATAAGCCTTCATGGTCAGAATCCATAATGGAAGTAAGATCCGGGGTAGATGATGTCAGCCGCAGTTGCCGACGAAACGTCTGGACCTAATTCACCCCTATAATAATATAATTAAAATAATTTTCTAAAAGATTGTTGTACACCTTTTGCTAGTGATAATATGCCGAATAGATTTGGGCGTGTTTGATATCGTGCATTTAGCTGAATACATTTTCGTTTTATGACCATTTTCAGTTCCTCGTCGTAAAAATAAATAAAGTTTGCCAAGGTATATGATTGAAGCAATAAAACCTCTTTCAGATGTTGCTGACGTTCGATTTTTAGTAGCTTCCGTTTGGGTTAAAGTTGGTTTTGTCTAATGCTGTATTGGTTTGGAAAGTTTGTTTTGTACCCGCGCTTTTTTTGCCAGTAATGACCCATTGCGGTAAAAAGTGAACATCTAACTGCAGCAGTTTAATTACTCTGGCTAGATTGCGTGCTCTAGCAACTTACCGAATGGTCATTGTGCTAATGGCAAGGTGTATTTGATAACCTAGCCGAGATTAACTTTTTGATATGTGCATGTCCGCCATTTTACCGATCATGCCACCACTTTAAGCACGAAACCTTTTTCAATTCCACAATCAACAGCCACTTCAACACACAATTCATTTTTCTTACATCATTCCCATAATCGTTTCTTTTTTATCCCATGTAATAAAATAAACTTCAATGCTAAGTCTAGTGACTTAGGTTTACCATTTAAAAAGGAGTTACGTTAGTGTTGTACTCTAATGTGCTGCTTCGTAAAATTCTAACCCAACCTAACCCCAAAATACAGCACAACTCTTTTTTCCTATTGTTTCAAAAACGGCATTACTAAGTTGCTGGTGATTTCAATGCTTCTTTATTTTATATTGAATCTTCTCACTACAGTAAGGTGACCAACTATTTTTTGTTCAAAAAGAGTACACTTTGCAAGTATTTCATAGGTGAAAAAAAAGAAGAAAAAACGATAAAAACCTTATTTTCTTTTAAAAACATATTTTTCTTCGGAGTGGATTTTTTTGCTAAATGAGGATGTTCGTCTAATAATGAAGCCACATCCGAACAATATTCATTTTGCAGATTCAATTTGACTGTTAAGGCGGCAGATAATGTTTTTACAGAAAGTTGCGACTTCTCACTGCTCCAATAATCATTCCCTAGTGAAAATACCCTTTCAACAGCAGCATTAGTGCCTGAACAACATAAGGAAATTTCTATTTAAACTTTTAAATTTTCATGTAAGATATGTTCTACTCTGAAATGCCGAAAGGTTTCTACCCATTTTTTGTCAAGTTCTATTTTCTCATCGTTCCATTTCTTCAATTTTTCTTCATTTAAATATAAATTTACTCTTCGAATTTCTTCAAAGAGAAAATTGTCATTAATAACAATATCTTTTACTTCCTTCATTACAAATTCGACTGCTGAAGAAACTTCTTTCCATTCAATTTTACTATTTAGAAGGATCCATTTGAAACAATTTAATGCTCTAAAGTTCACTATCCATTCTTCGATATATTCATAGTAAATTTTATAAAAATTTTCAACTTCTTTTAAAAATTCATTTTAATTCAAATCACTGTCAAACTCGTGTCTGGTGTTTGCCCTGTGCTCTGACGTGCCGGAAACGACAAGCAATATGCGCGCGTGAAATTCAAATCACTGTCAAAATAATTTTAAATATTTAATTAATAAAATTGAAATAAAATAATCTAAAAAAACGTTTTAGAAATACAAATGACTATAAAATTATACAAATGAGTACTTTCAGAGTACAGGAATAAAAATAACATCGGCTGTGAAGCGTAATAACTTTTCTTATGTTTCGGTTTTGTTCGGAAAGATTTAGTTGCGAAGAATTTCATTGTAAATGGTTATAAAAATAGTTTAACATTTCGTTTATGTAGGGCAAGAAAGAAAAATAGCTAGTTAAAATTAATTCGTAGGAAGGGAAATCATTAAAAAACGATTAGGTCTTTTATTGACCCCTGTCTTAGGAATAATGAATGACGACCGAAGTGACTGGATCAAATCAAAAAAATTAATTCTGGGCTAAAGTAACTGTCTCGTAAAAGAAATGTGGATAATGTCTGACTGACGTGACTACTTTGGAGTTCCCTTCATATACACGCATTTACTGTCACGCGAAAATTAACATTGCGAAGAGTAAATTTTATCAGGTTTACATCCATTTCTGAAATGAATTAATACATGGCCATTATCGGTGAAATCAGAAACGCCTATCGACTACCCTCAATCGCTCTCGATTTCTTTAAAACGTCTAAGACACCCCGTCTACTTTTTCTTCCCTAATAACATGAACAATAAATGCTATATCTAAATACTTTATAATTATACAGTTATAATTGTTTTTTATTGATAATTAGTTTTACAGTTTTTCGTCAATTAAAGGGCTTAAGAGAGCTGAAGGGAGACGGTTATTGATTTGTGTATTTGTCTGTTAGTCACACTCAAATATTTAAATGGTCTATCGCGATTACAGGAGAATAAAATTGTATAAATATTTCTTGATACGTTCTTTAAAGTGCATGGCTGTTACTGTTTGATTTTTGTATAAATATTATAATTATAATAAATAAATGTATTGTGTTATTACGCATTGTTTAGCGGGGTTAAAAATTTTGGCTTACCATTATACAAAAACAAATTAAAAATCCCCTTACGAGTTCGAGAGATATAAAAACAAAACCAAGTAGCTGATCATTCTGAGCTCCGCAGAGTAAAAGATTAAAAGGATTAGTTGTTTATCTGAAACCGATTTAACTTTCGATCGTTTTGAAAATACCTAGAAAGTTAAAAGTTGAAGAAAACCATGGACTGTTGTTACAAATAGTTTAGTGCATTTGTGCCATAAAATGCTGTTATAAAGTTAACCTTTGACCTATATCCAACAAAATGAGAATTTGGTGAAAAAAACTACATTTGTTATTCAAAAGTGTTTCGGTTCTTTTATAACGAATATGATAGCTGCTACGTCAACATTCGTTTAATTTCAAGGGCATGAAGCGTTTGAATTACACAAAATAGAAAGAAATAGTAATCGATCCTGTTTCAATGATGAAATATTGAACAGATTCCACGCTCGTAATTTCAAAGCAGGAAGAATTTTATGGAAAATGAGCTATCCAGCGTTCGCGTTTTTAAAAGTCAGAAAATGCTTGTTGGCGAACATGAAAAGCTCTTTAATTGACGATTTAAATGACGACGGACGTTTTAAGTGATCCCGCATCATAACTCATTTTAAAGCTTGCGAACAAGATTAGATTCTAGCTCAACTCATCCTTAATGTGGTGGAAAAGGCAACAAATTAGCCGTCTCAGGAGTGAACAAACATTCATAATTATATTTAATGATAACAGCTAGGCTTCAATATAAATCTTTGATTTTAAACATTCCTAACCGTTATCTGAATAAAATAAAAACTATACGAGAATTCAAATTCGGTCTAAAGGGCCGTGGTCTATATGAAGGGCGAACAAATATTCACAATGATATTTAATGATAACAGCAATGAATGCTTCAATATTAATCTTTGATTTTAAACATTTCTAACCGTTATTAAAATAAAATAAAAACTGTAGTATCGTGGCCGCGCTTACCTGCTCGTCACAATATTTTACTAATTCTTATATTTGTATATATATTTCAATTATGTTATTATTACGTTACTGTCCTACTGTGTAAATATTTCAATGTATTATATTCAAATCTTATGTACTTAATCTATCGTGGGTGCATTCTTGGAGAAACATTTTAATAAGAAAAAGAAAAACACAAACAAATCTTTCTGCAGTTAAACTTTATTATACTAGACAATTGTTTCGAACCTAAACGGTCATTTTCAAGAGTACTACAAATGGTTACTAATCTTAAATTGGAAACAACAATGTTTATATAGGCACTTAAAATTAGGGGGTAGGGGGTTGTAAAGGGCAAGAATTAGAATTTAGAAATGACTAAAGGCGTGTTGTAATTTAAAATTTCTTTTTGATTATTTACCAAACTTTTACCTGCTTGAAGAACATTTTTTTATTTCTAGATTTTCTAGGAGAGTACGTTTTCTGCCTTTTGGTTGTGAATGTAATAATAAAATTTTGTCTATATTTATACTGTGATTAAGGTCTAGCCGATCATTGTGTCACCCATAATCACAGAAAATCTAGAAATAAAAAATGCTCTTCAAGCAGGTAAAAATTTGGTAAATAATCAAAAAGAAATTTTAAATTACAACACACCTTTAGTCATTTCTAAATTCTAATTCTTACCCTTTACAACCCCCTACCCCCTAATTTTAAGTGCCTTTATAAACATTGTTATTTCCAATTTAAGATTAGTAACCATTTGTAGTACTCTTGAAAATGACCGTTTAGGTTCGAAACAATTGTCTAATATAATAAAGTTTAACTGCAGAAACATTTGTTTGTGTTTTTCTTTTTCTCAAATCTTATGTTATTCTTCTATATAAATATCTGTCCTAATATTTAATCTTGAATCTTTTGTATCTGTATCCTGCTATTGTGTTCTGTTTAAATAACTTTGTTGCTTGTACTTTCCGATAATCCCTTTTAACATTTCAATTTCATGTACTAACGGTTTGACGGCAACAACTATTGTCCCTTCTTAATTGCTTTTTAATGATAGGTCTTCGGTAGTCAGGGTTAATGTTCTATCTATCTATTTCTTAGTATTTTGTATGTTCAGACTATCCAGATTTCTTTCTCTTCCAGTTGGCTCCCTACCTTAATCTAAATACTTCTAGCTCCGCCCTAATAGTCTTCGTAACATTTTCATTTTCAAAACACTAACACTTCCTAATTCAGTTTCCTACGATAAATTTCATCTTCTGCTAGTTTACTCTTCCTCATCAGAATTTTCTAACAGTTTGTAAATATATTTGTCAAGTGCTACTCTAATTATTATTTTTTTTATCTTGCTATCGCAAAAGTATGTAGGCTTTCACGACCGGCGTCAATCAAATTAAGATAATTTACCGGGTTTAGATGTTTTCGATATCGAAAGCTGCCAAAACTACCAAACCACAAACGCTTCTGAAGATGTCAACCGCAGCCGCTGATGAAACGTCAAGCAACCAAAAAACCTATAGACCACGGCCCAAAAGCCCGGTAAATTATCTGAAAATAAAAACTATACGAGAATTCAGATTCGGTCTAAAGGGCCGTGGTCTATATGAAGAGTTAGGTCCAGACGTTTCGTCACTGTTGTAGGTGACATTATCAGTGATATTAATGTGATAACTGAGAGTGAGACACAGTCACAGTTTCTACTAAGACAGAGGTATCGTTATCACCTTAATATCACTAATGATGTCTGCTGCAGCTGCCGACAAAACGTCTGGCCCTGACCGTTCAGTTAGACTACAGAACTTTACCCCTAATCTTAATTCTACGATACTACAGCCTATGTTCTTTAAATAAAAACTCTTTAACTTTTTTTGTTATGAACTTTAGTTTTATACTTAACAATCCCTTCGCCAACAAATAAAGTAAAAAGACACTACAATTATTGCTACGTATCCTACCTTTAAACTACAATTATAAATAAATAAATTATTACTTCGACGATAACTGTTATTACCATCCTTCAAAAAGAGCTCAATTTTTTACTTCTATCACGCGTGGAAACCATCACGCACACACTTTTTTTAAAAACTTGTTGTGATTCATTTTCAGTAGGTAAAATCGTTTTTGCGTGTATGGGAAAACAATTGGATTTGCTCATACGTCCATGTTTTTTGATCTGGATGAACTAATCGAAATATAAAAGAATTGCAAATATTCAAAGTTAATTGAAACACAACAGTTGTCTATTTTTGAAACGTGGCGGTTTCGATGACAAATGTTCAGTAATGAAAACATTAACGGACGGGGTTCTGCAGCAATTTTAAACTGGACCGACTTTATTATCCTTTGTTTTATGTAAGATCAAACTAAAACTCATTTAATATTTTAAATAACAATAATAGTAAGCCAAATAAATTAAAGGAAATCTACACGTCTATCAAAAATATCTAAAACGAATGGCATCATTCTAAAAGTCTTATTATAATATACAGTTTGTAAAATAAGATGAGTAGAAGAAAAACACTGGGTTTCATTACACTAAATGTTTATTAAAAAACTCGACAAATTTTTTTCCACCTTTTCAGGTCATTTTCAAGAGAGAAATTCTACTACTAAAATTAAAACTGTTTGCAATGATGTTTATATAGTGTTATTGGTATTATAAACTTGGGTATTATTAAGGGGTGGTTAGGTACTGGCAAAATTCGACAATAATAACGGTGAATTTACTGTTATTGTTAGCTATGTTATCTTTATTTTTAATTGCTTTCTTGATCTCTAAGGCTTCTAACAAATTTAATTTAAAACTTATCTGTACATTATGTAATAATTTTATTGAGTTAATGTCTAATACATGATTAAATTCTAAACAATGTTGAGCTATCCCTGTTGTATTTTTGTTGTTCCTTATTGAAAGTACGTGTTCATTTATTCTATGTTTAATAGCCCTACCTGATTGACTTAAGTAAAAAACAGGACAATCTTTACACGAAATTCTGTAAACCCCGCTTTTTTCCAGAAAATTTGATTTTCTTTTAATGTTAACTAAAAGAGTTCTTACGTTGATTTTATTCACTAAAATTAGAACAATATTCAATTTGAGGAGATAGTTATTAATTTTGTAGCCAATCTCTTTTACGTAATTAATAAAACTCTAATTGATTTTTGAAGAATTTATAACGGGGTAATCAGAGGTTTTGTAAAGATGTTCCGTAATTAATTTGCGTTTTTTATTTTTTTAAATTTTGTTTGCAATATTCGGATTAAAACCATTATTAAAAGCAATCTGTTTCATTATTTCCAATTCTTTATCAAACTTTTCTTTAGAAAGCGGGACCATAATTAGTCTATGAATTAGACTGTTGAAATATGCCATCTTTAGGTTGAACGATTGAATAACTAATAGTTTCAGCCTCAACTTTATGGAAATTGGGAATCATATTGTAATATTTTAAAAGATAAATTAAAACACTTTTAATTTAATTAAGAAGTATATAATTCTTCTGAAGATGCCCTGGTAGGGTGAAACGATCGTTAAGGCATTAAAGGTATAAAGTGGAAATTAAATATTACAATTTGAACGATTGATTTGAATCAAACGAAATGACTGCATCAGTGGCAGTGGGTTTTCTGTAGATTTCGTAAATAATTTCTTTGTCTTTTTTAATTAATGTTAGGTCTAAAAAATTTAGTTTATCTTCTATTTCTACGTCCATGGTAAATTCTCTAGACAGAAATATTCAATTTCAACGAATGCGATATACATTTAATCAATTTTATAATATACAGTTTGTTTGGGTGTAGTTTTATAAGACATAAAAATATGGATGTATGTAATATGAATGGATTTTCCTCTGAAACAACTGTAATTGATTTATTCGTAAATATGTAGCTTCTAATTTATTATTTATGGTGAGCATTATGCAATTGTTCATGAAAATTGCCGTTAAAGTCATGATAACCGCTTATATATTATTAAGAAAGCGGATTACGATGTTATTCCGCTTTCAAAGCAACCATGTGTTGATTTGATTACGAACTTGTGCTTCGCAAGGATCCAGACCGTAGCACATATAGGCATCTATATTCAGTTTAAGGGTAAGGATGTAAAGTAAAATATTATTTGGGCCTTTGTAATTGTTCTAGGTGTAACTTAAGAATGGATTTTCTTTCTCTACTTTGGTTAAAATTAATTAGTAATGTGTTAAGGGTTCCATATAAGTTTTCAGTTTTAATTTCGTTGTCATTTAGATGTTACGCTAACTAAAATATTCGGCATCTCTGCGGGCTCTTCGTTAATTCTAGTCGTCTTTAAAAGACAGAAGCTAATTTCGCAGATAAAGTGGCGACAGGCGGTGCAACTTGAGATAATTTGGTTAGGTTAGGTACGCTGAAATGTTAAGCTTTCGGTTTGATGTGCTAAAACGATTATAAAATCACGACTGTGAAGAGATTAGTTTCTCAACACTGCCACTGATAAACCTAACGACATTTCCAAGAAAATTTAGGGGATGCCTTTTTTTCATATTTCTACAAATCCATTCATATGGAAATTGAAGTTGTTCTCGTAAAATGCCCGTATTATTGTGGACAGTTTTTGTGTAAATCTTATACGGTAAAGCCTTAGAAAAGTAATACCGAAGCATTCTGTATTTTTGGCTCATTTTCAATTTTATAAATGAACAAGTTATCGATTGTTTTGCAAAAACCTACCTTACCTGTATATTCTTATGATATTGACATAATGTTTTTTAGTAGAAAAGGTCAATCCAATAAGATTTTCGTCTAGATTTGTATCATTTGCTTATACTTTAAAAAAAGAATCATTTCAATAATTAAATAAAATAATTTTACTGATTCAATTTCATCTAAATTGTGACTTTAACTATATAAATACAAAAATTTAATGTACTTATGAACGATCAACTGGAGGTAAATAAATAAATATCTAATAATCAGTATATAACGAATCCAATAATACTAAATTGTAAGTTAAAATATAATTTCTGAAGAAGCCACAAAGTATTTGTTAATAAACGTGGAAATTTCTGATAAATATGAATCAATAAAATAAATACTTTAAGTATATTTTGAAATTAGCTACAATAAGTGCTTGCCAGCTGTATGTTTGTAAGGTTTCGTAAAGAAGTTGCTTAAAAAAAATCTGAAAGATGTATGTTCCCAAAACATTGGTTTATTGGAAATCGGGCTATGAATAATTTGTGTCAATTTTTGTTACAAGCCTTGACTCAGAGTATTTCTGTAATTTTTTACCTTTTATATTGGAAAGTCGAAGGAAAGAAAGGCAGAAAGAATAATTGATCGAGGAGCAGCGAGAGAACTTATTTTTCGGTATTTTGTAGAAACGAAACAAAACTTTACTTTTTACTTTGAAAGAAGCATTTCTGTTCGCATCAATTTCAATAAAGCATAAATATTACTGAAACTTTCATTCAAAATAATCAGTTTTCAATCAAACTAAAGGTAAGCATTTGAAGTTATTCGTTTTACCTCAAATACGTATTCATATACATAAGTATTCATTTTACTATTACCGTAAATGTAAGTTTAAATAAAGTTACCTTTTTATGGCTAAAATTCTATTAAAACTGTAATTATTATGTTGATATGTATTTTAATGTCGGCTGTTCTATTCTATATTGAAATTTATCCAAAAGGATCTAATTTCGCTTCCCATTTCCAATTTAAGCTGAAGTAAATGTCATGTAAAATTGAAAATAACGGTATAGTTTCGAAATTTTCTATTGATAATCGATTTTTGTGGATTACTGTTATCCCTTTTCTGCTTTTTTAATTCACAATTCTTTTATTTTATAACACGTTTATAACATTTTGCCCAGGGCTGATAATTAAATTTCAAGCTTTTTATTTATTAAGCATAAAAGACGGATAAAAATGAGAAAATAATATTGTTTTTATGTGATAAAATTTGATTACTTTGTACAGCTATTACATTCAAAAACGATAGATTTTTGTATACGATTCTACAGTAATCGCTAGGAAAATTTTATTTAATATTTAACAATAAATTGACATACTGGAGGTAACGTTAATTTGTAATTTTGTATACTACGCCATATCAGTATGTGTAAGTTTACTCGCTTCTATAATACAGAAGTTTTTGAAACTTGATGCCTTGGAACTCGCCAGAAATTATTAACGAAGTCGAAATCGTAAAGGCGAAGACTCATGAGATACATTACGCTTTCGTCTATTGTATTTACCGTCGATTTTTCTTTATTGTTAAATATTTATGCACGATACATTAGAACACAACGAGAACTTCTAAAAACTTATAACACGTTCCTTAGAACTTTCTATTTAATTGCAATGACAAGAAACATGAAATTACACTCTTATTAATCAATTACTATTAATTTTTGATTTACCCTCTTGCTAGTTTTTGTATACCCCCTTAACAATTGTCTACCTCTAGATTTTTTCTTTTCGAATATCCTATTATTATTATATTCTGGTTCCAACAAGGGGCGAATATTCTTAAAGGCCAAACTGGTGGCGTTAAGCTAATTTTGCTCGCAATTTATAAATTCAATCAAGTTTTTTGTTGGGGTAGATTTTTAAAACTGGATCAAAATTTTTACTTACCTATAGGTTTATACGTTATGTCCATGAAATACTAATAAAAAAATATGCAAGCAATAACCTAAAAGGTTTATTGTGGTTTAGCATCCTCACATAAAGTCAAGTTTGTCGGAAATCAACTGATGTCGCCCAGCGTAATCTGATTAGACTTTGTATAATTTCATTGTTGAATTATTTATTTATTAGATTTTCCAGATTTGTCCGAATGGCCTTATGTTTAAAGAATGTTTGTGTACGATATCAACGAAGTCTAAAAAACAAACCATTCGTTTTTGTGAGCCAGTCGGAAAAAACGTTATACAGAAATCCAAATGTGGCAACAAAAATTCGTTTTGACGTGGCGGAACCACCTTGTTAAGAATTTTGTTCCATTTGTTTGATTACGTACTCGGATGTATCGTTCCAAGAAATAAATTTACAGGAGAACGCGGTACGCTGTGGTGGCAGAAAAATATTCAAACTGTAATGTGTTAGACGGAAGAGGCTCTAAATCTTTTTAAATTCACGTTTGTGAAATCAATTGCTTTATGAACCTACAAAGGAACGCTTCGAAAAAGAGAAAGCGGAAGTATGAAAGCAAAAAATGGAACGGGAAATATACTGAGAAATATAAATTGACCTAAATCATGGCGTTGGATCGCAAAAATAATATGAATCCTGTAAACAAAAAAAGGCGTAATACATGAACATTTCTGATTCAAGTCAGAAACGCACAAATAATTTCCAAATAGCATTTCACAAAAGAATAATAAACACCTTTTTGACCGTGTCTTGAATTCATTTAGTGGTCTATTCTTAGTTGGTGATCTTTTAGTAACACTCCTGGAGATTATAAGAACGTAGGCCTTCACGCCCAGAAAAAGGGCCGTTGTCCAAATGAATGGTTACGTCTATGAAGTCTGAGTTCTATTTTCTAAAGATGTCAAAGTTGTGCATTACCGAAATGTTAAAGAGCAATGATTAACAGAATGATTGTGTAAGAATGGCCGCAAGAGCCATCCCCAAATTATTCATGAGTGACTTGTTTTGATTCTCATGACTAACACAAAAATAATTCGTTGATATTATAATTCTGATGAAACGTCTCAGACGCGTTCTTGTAGGCAATTTACGAGGGTGTATCAAATATAAACGAGCCTTTTTAAATGCGCGCCGGATAGTTGTTCAAGGCGCATCCGGGCGTTAGAAACTAGAAGTAGGGATATTAGGTGCCATGGAAACGACGCGTCGTATTGCTGCGTTCGCTTGGTTGAGAAAGAGGTGCATAGCAGCGTTGCGCATCGAATTATTATTAAGTTTCTAACACGTGAAAACGTGAAACCAGCTGAAATTTTGGGCAGATTGCAAGCACAATTCGGAAATGAAATGCTTTCATGGCCACGCGTAAAATTTTGGTGTAAAGAATGTAACGATGGGCGTAACGTGTCGAAAATGCAAATCATCCTAGTCGTCTGCGCACCAGCATTTCGCCGGTTAACATTGCAGAAACTTTAGTGAAGGAGACCGCCACGTCACGCCACTGTGCTTCAGATATCTGATGAACTCGGCATCAGCTATGAGAGTGTCCACACAATCATAACGAAAAATTTGGGATTTCGAAAAATTTCAGCTCGTTGGGTTACAAAGTTGCTTTCACTCGATGTAGAGAGGAAGGTGAAAATTTTTTAAACTTGCTTATCGCTGAAAAAGGAGGACGAACCCATTCATGACGTGTTACTCTTGCACGATAACGCTAGGCCTCATACCGCAGCTTTAACACAGGCCCGAATAGGTGAAATGCACTGGACTCAGCTGGAACACCCTCCATATAGCCCAGACCTATCCCCTTATGATTTCTATATGTTTGGGCCCCCCAGAGATTCACTAGGAAGTGAGCAATTTCAGACCGATGAACTGGTGGAGGCGTTTGTGCGCAACTGGATAATCGACTTCTTCAAACAACTTTTCAAAATAAACGTTTTATGAACAAAGGTTCGTTTATATTTGATCCATCCTCGTATTAATAATTTTTTATTACTGAAGCTTTAAAAATTAGAGAGCTTTAAAATTAAAAAATAACAGCAGGTACCCACTTAATTTACCTTTGCATAAAGTGGATCGCAAGGACCCCATTACTCGATCTACTAATAGAGTTTGTAGTAATTTACACTCAGGCACTAAAATTTGGAGCAGAGTCTATAGGAAATTTCGAACAAAATTCCATTGAATTTATAAATTAATACGTTGGTGTTATATTGCGGACAAATTGTTTCCTTGCGCTTTAACAATTTTAGCTAACAGTAAATCAGTAAAGTATGAGGGTAAATCAAAGAGTTTATTTCTCCGTTGTGTTGCTACTTTTGAATAAGCTAATCAAAAACTCGGTACAAAGAGAGCTCAAATCTAATACGTTTCTCCTTTGGGCGTATAGCACACGGTCTATAAACCACCGCGAAACTTTGTCTCTATTAGACCTTATAATGGACTACAATAAACAAGTCTGAGATCAATTTTAATTCAATTCTCTGACGACCTCCAACAAACAATCTGCTAGTTTAACGCAAATTCCTCGCTTCAGAACAAAGCTTAAACGATTTTATTATTAAATTATTATACACAGGTTTGATACGTAATGACAATTTTGACTTTTTTAATGATAATATTATACGTACATTAAAGCGATATTAATTATTGAATTATTTTATACCCATTACAGATTACCTTATACATTGAGGGAACATTTTATTACTGTTGTCACGCCCGCATTGGCGCGTAAAGCCAAAGATCCCGGGTTTGAGTCCCGTGACAACAGTAACAAATTTTTCCCTCATCGTATGAGGGTATAAAATGATTCAATAATTATTATCACATTAATATATTTCAAAAATTTACCACTACTAAAAACAATTTAAAACAAAATCTTCAAATATTTCATTATAGATAATTTTATGTTATTTGGAGAGGTTGCGGTTGGGAACTTCTAAAACATTTTTAATATATTTAAAAACCAAAGACACTTGTTCAAAGGTTTTACAAACATTATTAAGAATACTTTTACAATCGTTTCGGCTTAATTAGGCCATTCTCAAAGAGTCAATTAGAAACTTACTAAAGATAAACAAATATAACTATTTATAACTTACATGTGGGTGAGGGAAGTGACCCCACATACAGTTTTTGGAAACATGCACAAAATATAGGGCTATTGTGCCCTTCACAGTGTTCATTTTTAATATTTTTATTAAAAAAAAGGCTTTTGGGATTTCTAATTTTTCTAACAAATTTAATCTTTTGTTTTTATTAAGCATATGTAAAATTCTGAAATTATTTTCTACGTTAAAATTATGACCGTTTTCAAAACAATGTTGGGAAAAAACCAGTACTACATTTTTATCATCAATTGACTTTTTGTGTTGTTTAAACCTAATTCTAAACGATATTCCTGTCTGCCCTATATACATAGCATCGCAGTCTCAACAATGAATTTCATACACCTCATATTTACATAGTTTGTCTTTGTAATTTTATTGTTAACTAATAATTTATTTTGTTTATCTTTAGTTAGTTTCTAATTGACTCTTTGAGAATGGCCTAATTAAGCCGAATCGATTGTAAAAGTATTCTTACTAAAGTTTGTAAAACCTTTGAACAAGTGTGTTTGTTTTTTTAATATAATAATTTTATGTTTATATAATGCCCATGATGACGATGAATGCCTCCTCTTTATATTTCTCCGTGAATTGGTACTATATAAATATTATTTGTATTGTATTTCAGTATGGGTTCCTAATAGTGTCTACCATTGGTACTCTACTATTGTGTTTCCCAGTGGTACTTCCAATACTCGACATATATGCACCCAGTAGTATCTTATGGAACAGCATTTTAAATGTTGCAACCTTTACGTCATTTATTCTAAGTAATGATAATTTTAGCGAAATTTTTAATTTAATAAATAATTTGAAATTCAGGGACACAATTATGTTCGTTGAGAAAAATTTAAAGCAACTGTGAAAAGTGGTGAAGAGTTTTGTGTTCTCGTATCCGAAGACAGTGACTGATGATAGAAACGATAATGTTGACTTTGCCCATCTCGAGTCGTATTATAAAGATCTGTTTTATTTTTAGTAATTTTCTATATCCACTTTTAGGATAATATTCTTCTGCTTGAAAAATTAGTAGCACGAAAAGCATATACAACAAAAACAAAATACTTTCTCGTCAGTTAACGCTGATTTATTATTATTTTCAGAAGTTACGATACATTTAACAAAGTTATTGTTTCTTTAGCTACTGTTAGAAAGCAGTGGAATAATCTTTTTTGTAAGGTAAATTTTAATCATTCACTTTTCACCTCTTCACCTTGTTTTCCGTAAAAAGTAAGAATCGTTTGAGCATTGGTGTACAATGGAATTAATCCAGAAAACGAGAAAACCCATTACTTATCAGAGTTCCCTTCTCTCATTTAGAGAGGAAGACGTTAGAGGTTGTTTATCATGCCATCCTGCACTATTGATTGCAGACAATATATAAAAGGCTTAAAGGGCGGCATGTGCTCTTCTACGAAACAGATTTGCTGTTTAGATGTCGAACTATAAATCAAAGTGGCTTTTAAATTAAACCAGCGGCCTCTTTCCTTCAATGGTACTCATCGAAAATACTATCGCCTTTTTAAAATTAATTGCACAATCGAACACATGAGAAGTAGGATGCTCCCTACTCCAAAAACACGGTTGGCATTGAGTTAGATGGTACCTTTCAGATGGGAGCGGTGTATGAGCGTTTGGCCCGTTCGCCTGACGGAGGTACCCACGTCGAACCGAGCGGCGTGGTCACCGGTTCGAACCCGGGTCCAGCTGCTCTGGAAAACATAATCAGTTCCACATGAAGATGTCCTGGCCAGGAGCACATAATCAGTTCCACATCAGGAAATCCTGGACAAGAAAAGATAACCAGTTCTACATTAGGAAATTTTGGCCAGGAAAACATAATCAGTTCCACATGAGGATGTCCTGGCCAGGAACACATAATCACTTCCACATCAGGAAATCCTGGACAAGAAAAGATTATCAGTTCCACATAAGGACAACCTGGCCATGATAACATAATCAGTTCAGGAAATCCTGGACAAGAAAAGATAATCAGTTACATTAGGAAATTTTGGTCAGGAAAACATAATCAGTTCTACATTAGGAAATCCTGACCAAGAAAACATAATCAGAACCACATCAGGAAATCCTAGCCAGGAAAACATAATCAGTTCCACATTAGGAAATCCTGGCCAGGAAAACATAATCAGTTCTACATAAGGACATCCTGACCAGGAAAACATAATCAGTTCTACATTAGAAAATCCTGGCCAGGAAAACATAATCAGAACCACATCAGGAAATCCTAGCCAGGAAAACATAATCAGTTCCACATAAGGACAACCTGGCCATGATAACATGATCAGTTCCACATCAGGAAATCCTGGACAAGAAAAGATAATCAGTTACATTAGGAAATTTTGGCCAGGAAAACATAATCAGTTCTACATTAGGAAATCCTGACCAAGAAAACATAATCAGAACCACATCAGGAAATCCTAGCCAGGAAAACATAATCAGTTCCACATTAGGAAATCCTGGCCAGGAAAACATAATCAGTTCCACATGAGGATGTCCTGGCCAGGAGCACATAATCAGTTACACATCAGGAAATCCTGGACAAGAAAAGATAATCACTTCTACATTAGGAAATTTTGGCCAGGAAAATATAATCAGTTCCACATGAGGATGTCCTGGCCAGGAACACATAATCAGTTCCACATCAGGAAATCCTGGACAAGAAAAGATAATCAGTTACATTAGGAAATTTTGGCCAGGAAAACATAATCAGTTCTACATTAGGAAATCAAGACCAAGAAAACATAATCAGAACCACATCAGGAAATCCTAGCCAGGAAAACATAATCAGTTCCACATTAGGAAATCCTGGCCAGGAAAACATAATCAGTTCTACATAAGGACATCCTGACCAGGAAAACATAATCAGTTCTACATTAGGAAATCGTGGCCAGGAAAACATAATCAGTTCCACATCAGGAAATCCTGACCAGAAAAACAAAATCAGTTCCACATTAGGAAATCCTGACCAGGAAAATATAATCAATTCCACATTAGGCATTCGTGACCAGTTCCTCAGTATGCATCTGCGTTACATACCTTATTTCATGCCTGATCAAATTCAGACAACATCGTACTACAAGCAGTATGTCGCCATCTTTTTATATTTACTGCTAGCTGTGGTATTTCATATGATTGACAAGGGCTTACAAAGATATCTACTTCAAAAACTGAGTTCACGATGCAGCTTAAATACGTGATAACCAAATTAATATAGAACATTAAATTCTTGGTCAGAAATTTAACAAAATTACACATTTTTCTGGTCGGTCACTTTTTTAGTATTTATCTTTTTCATATGATTGGCTTTTCTTCAAACGTGTACTCTACAAACTCATTATTTTATCACCAGCAATCATCTGTTATATTTATCCAACTCCATGAAATGATTTTTATCCTGAGATTAAAATTATCGAACGGCCTAACTTACTGACAGTTGCAATAAAATCTGAAATGATTTCGTATTGTTTTTATTCCGAGTTTTTACGGATACCGATTTCATTTATTGATTAGAATTCCCATCTACAGGTACTAATTAATTTTCTTGCTTCTTTCTTTGCACATTTCTAATTGAGGTCACGGCCGAACAGTTTTGTACACAGAAGGTGTAATCACAACAGGGGTCTTTGATATTTCTGCTACAAAATTTGTCACCAGCATTTCTATTTCCTCTCGAAATAAATTTTAACATTTCAACTTGCAAACATTAACAATTTAGAGCTAGGGTGTCCAAAACATTGATAAAAGATAATATAAATTTATTAATACACGTATATAAATAACATATTTATCTATTAGGTACAGGATACAAAACAGTGTAAGTATATTCAGGCAATAGCGGTTGATGATTGATTAAGGCATAAAAGAAATGCAATAGATGTCCTTTTACCTTGTTTTAGTACATTGGGGTTGACCAACTTTATCAAATTGTAAATCAGGAAAACAAATCAAGAAAATTAGATCATTATGTTGCATGGTTATTTGAGGGTGAAAACATGTAAAAAATTATAGAATTGCTATTATTATACTCGTTTATAAGTAGAAAATAAAATATAAGCTAACCCAGAGAATAGTAGAATAAATCTTTTCTATTAGTCAAGTCAATATTAACATTGTATGTTGTTGTAACATGAAGCTGTGCGAAAGATACGAGTAGAATATGTTCAGTATGACTTTGAATGGCTGGTCCATATGAAATTAATCAATAATGTTACTGTATTAACAACTAGCTAAGCAACGCTTCACAAATATTGTTATTTCGAAACTAAATTTTATTTTTATCAAAATACAATATATAACATTCCTTATTATATTTAGTTGAATAGACAGTAATATTTTTAAAAACCATTATACCGTAGGAAATAATACACAACTGTTTAAGAGTTTAACAAAAGATATTTAATAAATCACGACGAATCGTTTCACCTTACTAAGGCTTCATCAGGTGATAAATGTACAAAAGCAAGAATAAGTAACAACTATGTACACAACTCATTAAGTACGGGGGGGGGGGGAATATTTAATAGTGGTGAATTGTTAATATCAATTTGGATGATGATTAAATGTATTTATGTCAAAGGATTCGAGGAGATTTAATTTGTATCCCTTATTTACTTGGTGTAAAATTTGAAATTCAAAAATAGGTTGGTGCTGCTGTTCGATTAGGAGGTTGGCGTACGTCGATGTATTTTTATTCTTGGTGAAAGCATCTCAATGTTCCTTTATAACTTAGTAAACTTAATATCCAAACTGCATTCAAATCAAAAAATAATTTAGGAAATTTACTTAAAAATAATAAAGACCCAATTGATCAAACATCGGCTTCAGGAGTTTATTTGCTGAATTGTGGGAGTTGCCAAAAAGTGTATATAGGTCAAACAGGAAGGAAGTTTTCCGAAAGGATAAAGGAAAATTCAGATGCTTTCACCAAGAATAAAAATACATCTACGTATGCCAACCTCCTAATCGAAGAGCAACACCTACCTATTTTTGAATTTCAAATTTTACACCAAGTTAATAAGGGATACAAATTAAATCTCCTCGAATACTTTGAAATCAATAAATATAATCATCAAAAACTTATCCTTAACGACCAAATAGATATTAACAATTCACCACTATTAAATATTTCCCCCCACCCACTTAAGAATTGTATATATAGTTGTTACTTATTCTTGTTTTTGTACATTTATCACCTGAGGAAGCCTTAGTAAGGTGAAACGATTCGTCGTGATTTATTAAATATCTTTTGTTAAACTTTTAAACAGTTGTGTTTTATTTCCTACATTATCCCTTATTATGCAGGGATTGTTCAGATTTCTATTAGTCTGAGAATTTTTAGACTCAACAAGCAAATTTTAGATAATTTACGAACTAAGGCTAAGTTATTATATAATTTTATATTTCTTTTTTCTATCGACTCCCGTATATTTTATATCTGCGCTTCATTTCAAACGTCCATATTATCCTCTTGTCCTTAATTCCACGTTGCATCAAATTATTATACTATATACCTAAGGTATCCTTTTTCATTCACATGGCCTGTATACATTTTTATTCTACCTAACTCAATACTGATTTTATCTTTTGAAGTTTCCTCGTCTAAATTTTGCTGTTGTGTGCAACTTCATCTTCTCCAATCTTTGTCGGAGACACTTGACTAAATTAAAAAGAGTTTCCACTACGTTTTTTACTTTCTTTTTTTCTCTTTCCCTGCCTTACATTTTTTTCTTGTTTGCTTTATAATTTACGGTGTTAGCTTGATTTTTAAAAGTACAGAAATCATAAGCATAAATCAAAAACACGAATTTTATCTTTAGGTAAATTTTAATTAAATACACATAGTTTAAAATGAAGTAATGTGTAGAATCGATTATTTCTATTAATTTCAAAAATTTGTTGTTAAAGAGACATTTAATTAGATTAAACTAGGCTAGGTTAAGCTAGGATTAATTTAAAGGCATTACGTTGCTGCTATATGGATGAAGCGTTATTGATAATATTCCGTGGAAATTATTCAGGATGATATTGTGTAAAGCTTATTATTATTTTTTCTTTTTTAGTTTCTTTTGTTCGTCTAAATATATCTATCGGAAATACAAGAAATTTATGGGAACTAACAAGCTGATACATCTGGTTTTGTTCCGAATTTTCGTGGTTGATTCGGTAAACATCCCCAACTAAACTTTACCTGAACAAAACGCATTGCCTAGCTATTATAAATTAAGTAGCAGAGAGAGTTGGGTATGAACATTCGAGAATTCCATCGCTATAGAATGCCGTTCTGAATAGAACGTAGAGAACTTAAATTCTATTGTTTCCTAAGTATTCATTTCAGTACGTACTTATACCTATACCTGTAAAACATGTTTAAAATAACTTCAGAGGAAAAAATAGTTCCATTTGTAATGTTATAAAACACTACTGTCGCATGTATCATAAGCTATTAAAGACCCCCACATATACATACGAAAAGAAATTTACCACAAATATTTTCGTAATTCCTATTAAAATATATCCGGGTCCGGCTGCTCTGGTCCAAGTTTTCTATGGTTTTCTTGGATCACTTAGGCAAATGCTGGAGCAGTAATATTCCATAGATAATCAATCTATCACTTCTCTTCTGTCTTCATTTCGTCCGTCTCATCTTTCTCTCCCTAACCACACCACACACCACTCACCCATTCCCACGATACCTGAGATGGCCTTATGCCCTACCTTCCCGCTTTGCACTACATTGTAGGTCGGAGGGACTGCCTGCCCACCAACACGACTAGCTGGTGGGAATGAAATACAAAAAAGTTTTTTTTTCCTATTAATAACTAGGATATTTGAATAAAACGGCTGTGAGATACGGACACACACAAACATAGTAGATATTATCTTTGGAGAAACATAACTCCAAAAATTGATTAATGATATTATTTTTAATAAGAACATTGAATACGTATTAAAAGTTTGCTGTGACAAAATTATCATGCAAAGCGGAATACTTTGAGAATAATTCCGTTTAGATCGGAGCTTAGTTTGTAATGCATACAAACTCATACTGCGGTTGATTAAAATAAATTACTGTAATTTCGTCTAATGACATTTCATTTATCTAGTGGAAGAAAGGCAGCTGCTTCAAATTTGTTATTTAGTCAAACTTAAGTTTTGACAAAGTATCTAGACGTGATTCTAAAATGAGGAATATATTACAGACGCAATAAATTCCGAGATGACTCATTTAAAAATTCGATTAGGTAGATATGATACTGTCAGTAAGAATATACAGAACACAAAACTTAAACCATCCGATAAATTCTGAAAAAATACACTTATCAAGATCAGGCCGTAGACAATTAAAAGTAATAACACATTTTCGAATCTTGACAAAAATATCAAATATAAAACCGATAAACGGTTAATATCTGAATTCCATCAATAGTCTGCAACGAAATGTACTCTGGACAAACGAACAGACCATTTAATAAAAGTATACGCGAACATTACGGAAAGGATCGAACTGTATATATGAGAATCGTCTGCTTAATAGAAACATATGAATGTTTTAAATAATAATAATTGCTCTATTAAAAGTAAATGGGATCTAACACAAAAACAGTTATATTAATTTCAATATTTCGTTGCTATTAAATTTGTACATCTGAATTAATTCTTCCACATTATTTATTAACAGAATCAAATGTAGTGTTCATTCTTCTGTTGTATTGCAAATAAAATTCATGGATCATTTTTGGCAACAATGTGGCCCCATTGGATCATGCAAGAAATATTTTTATTTGTTTGCTGTAAGAAAACGGCAATCTTGTATTTCTTTTAGAAATAAGCTATGGCAAGTGATTCGAGGGAAATAGAATTTATTTAAAAGCGTGTAAAGAGGCGATTTGCAAATAAATGATGTTCAATTTTGTCTAACGTTATTATGAAAATGAAGGCAATCCGCAGTGGAGGCGCAATTTTAACAAGCACTTCAATTTAACGCATCATTAAATGCTTCTTGTGCATAGTCGACGTCAACTTACCTTCGTACGACTTCATTTCTATCTTAATGTAGATTTGACTGTTTACAATTCATATGTCTCTAATGGATTTTCAGGTCCCAATATAAAAACCACGATCGCTATCCTAAACTGCCTACTGGCGCGACAACTCTGCTTTGAGGATCCATCTTGTTCGGCTATCCTGGAAATTATTCCCCGAGTTTGTGGTCCAGAACTGGGTAAGTTAATTCAAGTTATTTCAACCGCGAAATGTAACTGTTCGCAAAAGACTTTTACATCTAACCAACTTTTGATTTTCAAACGAAAAATAACGTACAAACAACTTAAAGGGCAATTTTTCCTTTTAAAATTCCATAAATATCTTTCTATCCTCTTAAACATCTTCATTTTGTATCCAGGTCGTTCAAAACTTCTTTAAAAAAAATTCAACGACATGAAATTCAGACGAGCGAAGTTAATAAACTTTAACTTTTTAAGGGTTTTCGGTTTTTTAATATAATACGATATCAAGTACATTCAAGAAATTTTGTGTCATTAAATTAAATTTTCATCTCATAGTTAGTATAAAAATTTTAAATATGTTTCCCATTAAACACAAAAAGCATATTCAATTATCCATAAATTAATTATCAGCCTTTACCTAATACAAATAATATCAAAATTGTGGTTTTGTGGAAGGTATTTCATTTATTGCTTGTAATTGTTTGAGTTTGTTGTTTTTGATGATATAAATAAAATAATCGTTTTGAAATTCATACGGAAAATATTTCCAATTGACAAACCTATAGAATTTATACCAAGTCATGATGGTATAACAGATTTATAAATATATTCAAATGAAATAAATAGTAAGTTATTACAATATAAATATTGGACTAAACCATAACAACTATTAATTGATGAAAAATTATAAACAAAAATAGTAATTTTTCAATAAATGTTAGTATTTTGTCTTCTAGCTCAGAATAACACAGTTTTGGGGTTTTGTTTGAAAACATGTAAAATTATTATAACACACAAATGCCTTATTTCGTTTTATATGGATGTAGCAAACTTTGTTGTAAATTTTATCACATAAACGCTCATGAAACTAACTTTTTTTACTAATTATAATGAGGATCGTTAAATTTACTTTTCGACAATACGCAAATGAGAGTGTTTCCTTTCTCACAGAATGAGACATGTCTGAAAATGCTTTGCAAAGAAAGATGGCTTTTCACTAAAATATTCTAGAATAAAAAGTACTCCTAGACAGTAAAATATACTGATTTAGTGCCTGTCTGTTGTAAGTTGAAGGACATTGTTGAAATCTTTATGAACAAACACCGAAAATCTTTGCTTTCAAAGAAATTGTCTATTTTCTTACCTTTAAACTCAAGCAAAACTGTTTCCAGAAACGTTAAATAATAAATCATGCTTTTTTAGTACGTTACTAGTAGGGCTTCCGTATTGTTATATTGTCTTGTATCGAACAATAATGAAAATTCTAACTTTGTCTTGTTCTTGTATAGGTGGTCTTGTTTACGTGATAAGTTTCTCGACTTGATCATCTTGATTTTGTAACAATATCTCTTATGAGCATTTTGTTTTTAATATTGTCATGACTTTAAAAGATAGAAGCAATTATGTTTCAATTACACTAGAAAATAAGCAGCCTTGTTTTATTTTAATTTGGTTCTTCGTAATTATGAAATTTAATTAATGGAACTGATTCGCAGTTATTTTTCTTTCGAAATTTTAATTTCAGTTGAAAATAAAAAAAAAAAAGGTGATACGTTAATCATTGGAGAAACGAGAGGTAAAAGCTCTTCCGGCTTGATTCGGAACGGAAATCTCAGAACGCGACGGCAACTTGGCGCCGTTCTTGTCACCACGTTTCGTTGTAACGGAGGTTTGAATTCGTGATGTTTATCCGGCATTAAGTGACAATGTTGCAATTTAGAGATGCCGTATCCCTTCAAAGCTATGAATCCTGAGCTTTTGAGCTTACGTAAATTCGTCCAAGCGGGAAACTTCTTGAAAACATCTTGTTAGCACCATTAAGGGGATTTTTACTACTCCTCTAATATTATCAACCGCTTGTAAGTAAACCGTCTTTGCAACCACCATTTATCCGGTGTTTCTCAAAACAACTTTTACTTTGTTACGTGAAAGGAACTTACATTTTAACCCTCTGGTTTTCCATTAAATTTATACTATTTATTTAACCAGATATAACAAAAAGAAAACAAACGAAATAAAACTACACGAGTTAATTTCCACAAAATATATTAACACACTTAACAATTGTTTCGCTTTACTAAGGCTTCATCAGAAGTATACATGAAAAACTTAAACTTTATCCCACCAAAAGTAGTGATCAAAATAGTTATTAATCCAATTATTCGTAATGAAATGTTAGAATTACTATCTGTATGCATAAGTCAAAATTATTTCCAATTCAACAATAATATTTATAAATGTAACGAAGGTTCAATTATGGGAGATCCGTTAAGCCCGCTATTAGCGGAGCTGTTTATGTACCATTTGGAAAATACTATCATTAGCAAATTCCAACTATTCAATAAATGCTTGTATTATTATCGATATGTAGACGACATCATAGTGTGCTTCACAGGCACAGATGGACAATTGAAAAATTTCCTAAACCAAATAAATAATGTACACACTAATATTAAATTTATCGTAGAGACCGAATTAGATAATAAACTAAATTTCCTAGATCTTACAATCAAACGTTCTAATAATAGACATAATTTCGCTATTTTTCATAAACCAACACATACCGATATTTTAATCAAAAACCATTCTTGTCTTCCTTTTCAGCATAAAATGTCTGTTTTTTATAGCATGTTATATAGATTAATTAATATACCAATGAATGTTTTAGATTTTAATAAAGAACTTTGTATTATTAAACATTTAGCAGCTAAAAATAACTAGAATATTAATATAATAGATAACATACTAGCTAAACTACAGTATAAACAATTTATTTAAAATGCTTATGCGTCAAGAAAAACTGAAATTAATAATTATAAAACAATACCATTCATAGGTAGTGCCTCTAACGACTTAGAAAAATTATTTCGAAAAGACAATTTAAAGACAGCTTTTTATACGACAAATACCTTAAGTAAAAATATTAAAAATAATAAGGATAATACAGACAAAGGAAATCTATCAGGTGTCTACAACTTAAATTGTAAATCATGCAGTAAAATTTATATTGGACAGACCGGACGCAATTTTAAAGAACGAATAAACGAGCATAAAAAGTCATTCGAAAATAAGAAACTCGATTCTAACTATGCGAAACACCTTTTAGATGAAAATCACGATTTTAACGAAGACTTTGACGTGTTACATTTTGAAAACAAAAGTTACAAACTTACATTTTAGAAACAATGGAAATAAACAAATATAAAAATACTAACCTACTGCTAAATGATCAAATTGATATGAACAATTCACCATTACTAAAAATATTTATAAAACCACCACCACAACCCCCTCCCACACCTTGAAAACATATTTAAGTACCGTCTCCTAGTTTAAGTTTTTCATGTATACTTCTGATGAAACCTTAGTTTGTTAAGTGTGTTAATATATTTTGTGGAAATTAACTCGTGTAGTTTTATTTTATTTTGTGAACTATGAGTTTCCATCAAGCAAATTTAGATATGATTAATCATACAAAAAGAAAACTACCAGACTTTTTTTTCGAAATGGTTACGTGCCTACTACGTAGATAATAGCTATCCCATGGGTTCAGTTGAACAAGTCGATATCCTTCTGTGTAGTTTTAGTCAAGCTTATAAGGTTTTCATTTGCGTGAACTGTACAGAGGTGAATGAGTTCATGATTATGCTATCAAAGCAGTAAAAAAATATGAAGGACGCATTAAATAAAACGAATTAATTTACTCGCCTCCCGAAAATGACCTCAAAACTGAAGTGTGTTTTCACAAAACAGCCGCGATATAAACGTCGTAAGTCGTTGTTATTACTGATTTGTACGATAAAAGCTGCTGGTGGTGTACATAATGTTTCCAATTTACGAACACTGGGGAATCATGCGTCAATCTTATCGGTGAAATATAATCGTAGGAAAAGTTGTTTAAGGGGCAGCGAAAACTCTCAATATGTAAAACAAAACTTGTAACCTTTGAAACGAAGGAAATTAGACGTTAATGTAATCCGAACTTTTGTTCGATTATAACTCATTCGTGTGCACTTTTAAGACCACGCGCCATCACTAGTCAAAAATATAAGAAAGTTTCAGAATTTTTTTTCATTGTGTATTTAAAATTGTGATATTGCAATAGTATTTTGATGTTTAATATTCGATCATTGGATGTTTAAGCAAATAAGTGAGGAAATCCATCATCATTATAAATTAAGTTTTCTAGATTCATTATACCTACGCCGTTTGCGATATTTTGATTTTCTTTTACGATGGAAAGTTCCCATTAAAATAGCTCCAAGTTAAGAAAGTTGCGACCTAAGTGGTTTGGTTGATGAGAAGACTCTTTAAAATCGAAAAAGGAATATTCACGCTCTCATGAAGAACTTTAAAAGTTTTTGATGGAAGACTGGTTATTTCTTTTCCGATTTTAAAACTGAATTATATACTTAAATACATTACCTCCATTCGTTACTTACCCTTTCCACTATAATATAATGTTGCTAATGGCATACACCAGCCGTTGTCATGTAATTTTTTTCTCTTCTAATTAATTAACCAATAAATAAGCTTAAGGTAGCCGCATTACGTATTTTTAAGATACTCTCCTTTTTACCTCTAATAAATGTTATCCCTTTCTTAGACGATTAAATTATTACATTATTTTAAAAAGTAAATGAAACACAAAGTTTAATTTCCACAATATATTAAAACACTTGACATATGTTTCTCCTAATTTAGGCTTCTTCGGAAGTATAGTAAACATAAACTAATACAGATCGGACTTATAATTATACAGATATATAGCTAAGGCTAGGGATTTGTTCATTTAACAATTGTCCTGTATTTTCGTATTTGTTAATTTCCGTTGATTCTAGAAGAGACAACCTATAACATTTATTTACAACATGCACGATATCGTAGTCTACATTAAAAGAATGTTTTGTATCGATCAGGTGTTTAGCATAATTTGAGTCAAAGTCGTTTGTTTCAAAATATTTTTTATGTTCACTGATTCGTTTTTTAATATGCTTACTTAAAATATTAGTCGTATAGAAAGCTATATTTAAATTAAGATTTCCAAATAATTTTCCTACTTGGTTTGGACAAATGCCTAAAAATGGTATAGTTTTATAACTATTAATTGTATCGAAGAAGCCTAAGTTAGGCGAAACATTAATATATTGTGGAAATTAAACTTTGTGTTTCAATTATTTGTTAAAATGAGTTTCCATCAAGTAACTTAGATATGATAAATCATTATTTTTAAAATCTGAAATCGAATAAATAAGAAACTGCGTTGTTTTTATTCTTATTTTGCATATAACATCTGACCATCATTTTGTTATTTACTTTTACTCCATTCAGAACCAGATCGGTTAATAAGATACAAATATTATATCAAATCGTGGTTTATGATTGTTAAATAATCCATTTTATAATTCGTTTCATTGACCTGGTATTTTAGAGACTAATATTCATCTATTAATCATCGATAGCAATATGACCAAAATGACCAAATGTTTTTACAAATAAATACAAACAGCATAGTCAACGCCATCTGTAGATATTTGCTACCTATTGTAGAATTCAATAATATTCAGCGAGGTCCTTTTATAATAAGGATATCGACTTAAATTATAGGCAGTTAGTTTGTGTGGGAAAGGATGACATGAATTATATGGAATGGTTGTGTCCATGAATGTGGGTATTCTATAAATGTTAAAAATTATATCGTTTTGTGAGCGCTCCAATGTTAAATCTGAGAAGTTTATTTTACTATTGTTTTCTATTTCTAGGGTGAATTTTATATTTGGTTGAATTGTATTAGAAAATTGTCTAGTTGTCTTTTTCTCTCTATAAAACATATTATGATATCATCTACATATCTGTACCAGAATTGAATGTAATAATAATATAGAGGCAATTGTTGCCATCTAGTGGATTTTAGCTGCTACAGAAGATATTAAACTGGACAATGCCGCACTCAGGTATTTAAACTTTCCCTGTTGAATCAACAACGCAGCCTACATACGTGAATTCACGTAAAACTTATCAAAAACAATTATTATGTTTTTGGTCAGAAATTTATCGAAACCACCAGACACGGATCGCGATTTAGCTCTTATTAGAAGCTCATTTAAATACCTCAGTGAGGCCTTGTCCAGTTTAATATCTTCTGTAGTAGCAAAAATCCACTAGATAGCAACAATTGCCTCTATGTTACTATTATATTAACTGTTCTTTACGGAACATTACAGCTTGGTCAGTAATTTATCGAGACTGCCTATGGTACGCTGATGAGTTTCTAATAAGAGCGAAATCGCGATCCGTGTCTGGTGGTCTCGATAAATTTCTGACCAAAAACATAATAATTGTTTTTGATAAGCTTTACGTGAATTCACGTATGTAGGTTGCGTTGTTGATTCAACTGGACAAGTTTAAATACCTCAGTGAGGCCTTGTCCAGTTTAATATCTTCTGTAGCAGCTAAAATCCACTAGATGGCAACAATTGCCTCTATGTTATTGTTATATTAATTGTTCTTTACGGAACATTAAAACTTCGTCAGTAATTTATCGAGACTGCCTATGGCACACTGATGAGCTTCTAATAAGAGAGAAATCGCGAGCTGTGTCTGGTGGACTCGATAAATTTCTGACCAAAAACATAATAATTGTTTTTGAGAATCGAATGTGTTTTTTAGTGATATTTGTTTGCATAAGTTTGTTGTGTATGAAATGCGTGAATATGTCAGCTAGTAGAGGAATAATGGGGAACCCATAGCTTGAAAATGACAACCTTTGTCGGAACTAGTCGGATCCTATTTTTGTAAAAAAAAACAAGTAATAAAGTGATATAAAACAAAGTAAAGTGTTGTGTTTGTCTTCAATTCAAATGTAATATGTGTGCCCTGTACTTTCTTCTTTACGTTGTATACCCATGTTATTGAAATTGAACAAAAAAATACTAAATGTATTTTTTGACATTTTCGTAAAGTTGTTATCTTTTAAAGAAATCAAATTTAATGTGTTATAGTTGTAACAAACACTTAATCATGTTTACCGTCTGTTTAGAAGACAGATACGATACACTTTTAATAGAACCGAAAAAAGTTTTCAATACTTTTTGGCAAAGAGCTTTCATTTTTCACGGACAGCTTTTGCTAGAACACTAAGGGCGCTTTTCAAATGGTATGACAGAGGATATCGAAGCCGTTTACAAACACGTGTCGAAAATAAATATCTCCCTTTTCTCACTTTAAACATTCTCATCCTAAGGAATCGAACAAATTTGAAATGGTGGGACATTTGAAATGTCGTCAATACAACGGGCTCGTAAGAAATAGCTACGTGTAGGTAGGGTAAATTTGAGATCTTATAAACTCGATCGGTTAATTTTTAATGTGAAAAAATATATGGGTATAGCAAACAGCAACAAATAACTGCGTATCTGTACAATAATATAATTGTCTTGAGTTCTATAAATATCATTAGATATTCCTAGTAACTGTGATAAAAAACACGTATCTACACTTTTCAGTATTGACTACCCAGTTTTGATACATTTTTTTTTACATCTATAATATATTATAGATATAGGTAGACGTACAATTTTTCATTTTGCTATTTTTTTGCTCTATTAATTTAAACGGTATTAAAATGTGAACGCCATTTTCTGTTCTAAAATTTCTATCAATTTGTGTAATTGAATGCTAACGTTATTAAATAGCAATGAAAATGAGTATACACATTATGGAAAATTTACATTATCAAAAAGTTCGTTATTGAAAGTCTCGGTATCGGTATACGAACACACTACTTTGAATACTATTATCAATTATGCAAGTAATTAAAATCTATAGTGAATCCAATAACTACCATAATTAACGTTTTTACATTAATAATGCATATTTAGATTATATTTGCAATAAATATCAGTTTTAATATAATGTTTTTCAGTCCTTTTACATGGTAATAAAATATATTACACATTACCCATAACATATATTTTACAATTATTAACGATTTAATAATATTTATAGAAGAATTTTATACTTATAAAGTGAATAATTTCAAACAGTAAAGCACAAAGCAAATGCAGGTATCCAAAAATATTGTCGAATACGTATTTTAAAAACGTTTCTAATAACTAAAGCTATTCAGGAAAACTGTACAATGATTACCCTGGGTTTGGTAGTTTTTGAGAAATTCACAATAATACAAATAGAAATCAATAAAAAAGTATTAATCCCCTTAAGTAAATAAATAAATTATCTAATTTATACCACAAATGTTGTGAAAATACCTTCTATTCTCTTATGTCTGATATTCTCAGACCAACAAATCTAAAATAATTCACACAAATAGTGTTCTGTAAATATTACTGGGATTTAAAAAAAATTGTCGCTATATTTAATAATCTATTTATCAAAGTACGGTACCCTTATACTCGCATCTGTTCGGTATTACTAATTTTTTCGTAAAAAAAACATAAACTAACACAAAGCTACTTTTAAACCGATAGAGATGAAATAAATGTAGTGTATTTGAAAACTTTTGGCATTCGGAAAAGAATTATCGAGAAAATTGATGAACAATGATGAAATATTGAAAATGTAAATACACATTCTCTACGTATTTCCGACACGATTTCATCTAGCTGACACAATCATATTCTTCCTTTTTCAGAGAGAGAGAGAGGGAGAGAGAGAGAGATTTAAATTTGCATACAATGAGGAGATTTTTCTCGTTGGACAACTCTATATACATTCGTATAAGCGACTATATACGAGGGTGGCTTGATAAGTCCGTGACTTTTAAGGGAAAACATCAATTTTTCGGCAGAAAATAATTTTATTTTCCATCGTGTTTCTAATTTTTTTAGTCTATCACGATGATTTCTTCATTCGATCCAAATCTTTTATCGCCCAGTCATATCTTCAGGTTTGGAAACAGGAAATAGTCAGAGGGGGCTAAATCCGAAGAATAAGGTGGATGGCGTAGCAGTTCGTAGCCCAATTGATAAAATTTTGCGATGGTGACTACACACGTACAAGTATGCACCCGTGCATTGTCCTGATGGAACAACACATTCAATGTCAAATCTGTCCAACAGCTGCAACTCTCAATAATATTTGCTGTTGACCTTTTTCAAGGTAATCAATATCAATTACACCGCGTGTATCCCAGAAATGTACAAAACTGTGGCCATGATTTGTCATCCGATAGTCCCATCTTAGATCTGTTTCGATTGTTACTTGGTCTTTGGTCTCTGGTGTGACGTGATGGATCTATATCTCATCTACGTAACGAAACGGCGCAAAAACTTGTTTGGATAGCGGCTGTAGAGGCTGTACATCTCCAAACACTCCTTTGAACTTGTCACACGACAGCTTCTTCATGTCCAAACATTCATGCAAAATGTGCTTCCCTCGCTCTGTTGAGATGCCTACAGCCTTAGCCAACCACGCACTTTCAACCTTCGATCATCTAATATCATTCCATGGATTTTATTAACGATTTCTTTCAGGCGATCTGAACGTTCGGAGTCACCTGTACTGGTGTAGCCATAACGAAACTCAATAAACCACCTTTAAACCTTTGAAATCGACGGTGCAGCGGTGCAGAGTCCCCATAGTATTTATCAAGCCTGTCCTTAGTTTCTTTAACATATTTTTTGCGCAAAAGGTAATGCTTAATCAGCCAAAGAAATTCAATTTTTCCATTATTGTGGAAATTGACTGCTTTCAACGGCTGTCGAACATAAACTAAACGTCATAGCTTGCTCAAAAATTTACAGTAGTCTACCGATAGATGGCACTTAACGGAAATAATGTTGTGATTACAGTTACTGCGCAGAAAATTCAAAAAGTCTCGGACTTATCAAACCACCCTCGTATTTAATAGTTTTTTACACGAGGTATGATTTGTTAATTTGGCTGAATGGTTAAAATGTTACTATTATTCTCGGTGTGGTATGCGATAACGCATTCATAGTGTCGCAGTTGATATCAGATTTAATGTGTGTGTGTGTGTGTGTGTGTGTGTTTTAGTGATGGAGTGCAGATGTGCTTTGTTGGCTGGGTGAAAGATGCGACTTGATATCAGTAAATCGCAATTTGGTAAATCACTGTATCCTACATGAGCTCAAACGAGAACTGGGATACCATCAGTTGAATGTACTTAATCTTGCAACGAATTTATTTACAGAGCTTTCGACTATTCGCACTTAATTCAAAGCAACGACCTGCACTTAGAGCGAACTTTAAATATTGTAACTGTTTAGTAGAAATAGGGCAAAAAGCCTGCGGCGAACTCAAGCAAGCCGCAAAAAGAAACAACTCGACACAAAACCAGTTGGAGGGATTTTCCACGTGAAAAATGGAAAAATAAGTACGCCATTCATTATTTGGATGATTATTCTCCTTTTAACAGACGTAACTTGAGTATATTGCTCACATATTTTACTCCGGTAGTTGATTTACTTCCTGTAGGTACCATGAAGTTTCAACTTGGAAGATAATAAAACTAAATAAAGCTTACTTATAAACGAACAAACGAAAGCACGATTCCTTTCTTTTTCACAACAACGTGTCGTCTTGAAATTTACATTAAATGTAATATTAAATATTGACGATTTATTTACGCTGACATCTTTTTGAATTTATAAAAGTCTGCAGTAAGTGATTGAATCGTTTCAATCACCGTAGAGAAATAAACCTGACCAAGCTGACTTGATTTGTTGTTGGAACACAGAAAGCAATAATGTTATCTTCCAGACTTACGAATACACCTACTGCATACGTAAGCTGCCAATATAGATCAAACAACAAATTTTATGCATTGAAAGACCTTTTTCTGGCCAGGGCTATGGAAAAATCAATAGCTCGAAGTCATTTCTGAAGGCTCTCTCTTTTAAGGTATTGTAAAAAACAGGGCTACCTATTCTATAAACATTATAATAGTTATTACATAAAAATGAACTTTCTTTTATAAGCGTTATCGCTCACACAAAATAAAATTGGACGCAACATTTTTTCTATGTAAATTTTGTATTTCCTCAAGGCAATAAAAAAATAATAACACTTTAACACTACTTTCTAAAACATTGCCTATCAACTAAACAAAATTTTGAAACGTTGTAAATTTTTAGTACGAGCATATTTATCCTGTCAATTGGTTCACTAATGTTCAAAGATGTAACATATGCAATTTATAAATCAAGTTTAATTTATTTATCTGGATAATTTCAAAAAAGGACAATCGTTTATTTAGTTAGGCTAGTCAATATTTGAAGCATTGGCCTGGAGGCATTCATAAAGAAAATTACTTGTCGAAAATGTTCAGCTTTAGGTCAGGCTTCGGTCCGTAGTAATCGATTTACAACACTAAATGTAGTTGCTTTATGGATGAATTAAGAAGCAGCGTCCTTTATATACTTCGATTTTCGATAGTAGAGTACACTTGCCTACAAACTTTTCCTCAAATATTCACCGCTTTTCTACAAAACCTACTTTGACGAATAGCTACTTTACAAAGGAAAATACCACAGCTAAAGTCGCCAATGCTGACGACAAAAGAAATTTACATTTGGCCAAGAAAGCCGCCAGCAAATCGATTTCGATCGGACTTTGTGATAAGCAACGTTACTGCATGCTTTCTACCCCCCTAACGTAGTTTGCTAAAGGAATGCGCTTTCTTTACGTAATCTCAACAGAAAGCACAACCGTAAAAAGAAAATTTAATAACACTAGAAATTGTTACATACAGAAATTTTACACAGTGCACTTCGTTTTACCGATTACTTTATTTTTTATTTTCTTAAACACTGGTTCATCATCACAAATAGTGTGTACGTTCCCGTTAAAATAGGTAAAAAAGTATTGCATCGGTTTAGAATCGAACGCAGTACGCCCACGTAGCACGCAAATATCTCATATATTTAAGAAGCTGCCCAGGGCAGGACCGATCACATCCGAATACGTACGTACTGTTCCGATTGTAACAATTTTTTGTTTTTGATTGTTTTAAAGCGCCAAAAGTTAAAGTATAGGCGTGAAATGTATATTATTTTCATTTCCCAATAAAAAACACTTTAACCAATTAATTTATTAATATACTTACATAGTTAGATCTTACCCTTTGGCTAATCTTTTAATTAACTTCACCCTTTCATACTGTTTTACAATGGAAATTCGGTTTTCCTTCTTTGTGTAATTATGTACAAGTAACTAAAGATTGGTAATTAAATTTCTGAAAATACAATTTTATCCAATTCAATCTATATTTCGAACCTGTTTTGTAATTTTATTATTAATCCTGTAATACACATTTAATCTTTAGGTGTTGCTGCTATTCAATCGTGAAATGTCTGTTCTTCAATGTAAATCTAGGGAATTGAATTTCGTACTTATTTAAAATTATCGATCAATAGTTCGTTTATATTAATTCTTTTCTTCGCTTCGCTTAAGGCTGTTCTATAAATAGCTACAGAATAAATAATAAAAAACGAAGGTGATGAAAGTTCATTTTTGTCTTATTTCAAAACGAGAACATCCCTGATGGCCTCAGACGTTCTAAATCAGAGTAAAATTGCTCGAAAATCAGCAAAATGTATACCACAATAGGATTAACATTATTTTAAATCTTATCAAAAAAAAATTATTACTACCTAATGACGTGTTCTGTTTTATAATAAAAGCTTTAAACTCATTTGAGAACGATTTTTTTGTATATTTGTCGGATTTTTTAATATTTTTTAATATTGTACTGTGATCAGAACTGTCCACCTATGCAACAAATTTCAACGAGTTTTTAGAACCGAAAGTATTTCATTTTTAAATTGTAATGAACTAACCAAATAGATGTTAGCAAGAAATCTTCATAGCGACGAAATTATTAATTAATTAATACTAACGTTTACCTTTTGTCTAAAGCTAGGTACACAAATGAACTTTCCATGAATGATAAATAATTAAGTAATAAGATATATGGTGCATACACACAGTAAGTATAGTCCAAAAGACGAGCACGAGGTTAATATTATCACATTAATGAATTATACATATACAGCAGTTGAAAGGGGAAATTAATTTAATAAAACAGGCTGTAAGATGTACCAACTTTTATTCATTAAATTCGAGATTATAGGACCCTAAAACATCTTTGTATTATTTTAATAAAATATGATCCAAAATATATGAGTAGTCTTATTAGTTTTTTTTAATACGTACGTCTTGAAGACGCTGACCGCCCAGATATTTCATCAAGTGCAGGAACAAATGGCAGTCACTGGGCGCCAGATCAGGGCTGTACGGAGGATGATCTAGAGTTTCCCAGTGAAAAGATGTAATGAGATCCTTGGTCCGATTATCCACATGCGGACGGGTATTGTCATGCACACTTGTGCGGCCATCTTTAAATGCTCTCTCCCACTTCCTTACCATTCCATCACTCATAATGTTTTGTCCGTTAACTGCACAGATCTCACGATGAATATCAATCGGTTTTAGTCCTTTAACACTAAGGAATCGTATAAAAGCCTGGACTTCACAGTCGGCTGGATTCAGGCATCTTAAACACTCAGTAAACAACGTAAACAAGGGCGAATCAGACTTTAATGGCGTCAGTAGGTGAGAGATGCAGGTACTCAGTGCGCATGCGCGGTACGCTGACCGCACCGCTGTGGCGGTAGAATTTCAAAACGGTACTTACTTGGAAAACATGCCTCGTATGTTCAACGGGTACAATACTTAATGATGATGAAAATAGACCCACAGTACTAGTAGAACGTTATTAAGTTACTCTATCAGTAATAGTTTAAATTTAAAAAAACTGAGCGCCTCTAGTTACAGTTAGCATCTCTCCAACCGATTTTAATTTATTATTCTTTCATCTCTCCCTATTTATTTTTGAACTGTATGATGTTTTAGCTTTAGCGGCAAATTAATTACACTTCTCCGCGAGAGATACTTAACAGAGCGTTCGCTTACTTCACTCAAATATTTCGCAACTAATTTAATAAATTTACTTTCTGCATTAAACCAAATTTTAGAAAACAAACAAGAAAAGGCCGTGCTTCAAAAGCCTTTGTAAACGGCAATAGGTGTTTTGATATATTAAGTACTTAAGCGATTCTCTTCCCCATGTCTAAGTGCTACATATGATAAGCTATGAAATCTAACAAGTAAGCAGGCTGAGGTTGCGAACGCGGGTAATTATAATATGCCATGATTCTCGCTAGCGATATTGGTTTCATAAACACATTGTCAACTATCACATTAATTCGTACTTGTATCGCGTTTGCTTGAACTTCGACCAATCTGCTTCCATTTAATTGATTAAAGCGTTTTGAACGGGGAAATAAAAATAAAGTGCGTTTCACGCTTATAAGAAAGAATTAATTCAACTTTTGACTGATTGATAATTTTAAATAACTACGAAATTCATTTCCCTAGATTTACATTGAAGAACAGAAATTTCACGATTGAATGGCAGCAACGACTAAAGATTAAATGTGTATTACAAGATTAATATTAAAATTACAAAAACAGGTTCGAAATATAAATTGAATTGGACAAAATTGTTTTGTTAAAAATTTAATTACTAATCTTTAGTTACTTGTACATAATTACACAAAGAAGGAAAACCGAATTTCCATTGTAAAACAGTATGAAAGGGTGAAGTTAATTAAAAGGTTAGCCAGTGACTAAGATCTGACAATGTAAATATATTAATAAATACGAGGGTGGATCAAATATAAGCAAGCATATTTAAATCGCGCGGCGGACAGTTGTTCAAGGCGCATCCCAGCGTTAGGAAGTTGTAGTGGGGACATTAAGTGGCACGGAAACGACACGTCGTATTGCTGCGTTTGTTTGGTTAATAGCTATCACAATGAGTGAGAAAGAGGTGCATAGCAGCGTTGTACAACGAATTATTATTAAGTTTTTTACACGTGAAAACGTGAAACCAGCTGAAATTTTTGGCAAATTGCAAGCACAATTCGGAAATAAAACGCTTTCGTGGCCACGTGTAAAAGTTTTGTACAAAGAATTTAACGATGGGCGTAATCGTGTCGAAAATGTAAATCATCCTCGTCGTCCGCGCACCAGCATTTCGCCGGTTAACATTGCACGCGTTAGAAACTTTATTGAAGGAGACCGCCACGCCACGCCACTGTGCTTCAGATATCTGGTGAACTAGGTATCAGCTATGGGAGTGTTCACACAGTCATAACGAAAAACTTGGGATTCCGAAAAATCAGCTCGTTCGGTTCCAAAGTTGCTGAGTGAAGATCAAAAAGCTGCTCGAGTTCGCATCTATCAAGCGCTTCTCACTCGATTTAGAGAGGAAGGTGAAATTTTTTTGCACAAAATTGTAACCTGCGATGAGACGTGGGTACACCATTACACTTCAACATCAAAACAAGCAAGCATGGAGTGGCGGCGCAATGATGAATCAAACCCAGTGAATCCGAAAACACGTCTGTCTCCAGACAAAGTTTTAGCCACAATTTTTTGGGACTGAAGAGAGGTGTTGTTGGTCGATTTTTGCAAGAGCGAAGAACCTCTTAATGCAGCCTACTACTGTAACCTTCTCAGTCAGGTAAAACGTCCTTATCGCCGCAAACGGAGGACGTACCCCATTCGTGATTCGTGACGTGTTACTCTTGGACGATAATGCACTGGACCCAGCTGGAACACCCTACATATAGCCCAGACCTATCCCCTTGTGATTTCCGCATGTTTGAGCGATTTCAGACCGATTAACAGGTGGAAGCGTTTGTGTGCAACTGGATAGACACCCGCCCTGCTTCTTTTTATGAAAACGGTATAACAGAACTACCGATGCATTGGGAAAAATGTATAGACAAACAAGAGGGGTATGTCAACAAATAGAGAAATTTGTATTTTTGTGAAACTTTTCAAAATAAATGTTTTATGAACAAAGGCTCGTTTATATTTGATCCATCCTCGTACATTGGTTAAAGTGTAAAGTTATATTGGGAAATGAAAATAATATACATCTCACGCCTATACTTCAACTTTTAACGCTTTAAAAAAATCAGAAACAAAAAATTGTTACAATCGGAACAATACGTACGTATTCTGGTGTGTTCGGTCCTGCCCTGGGCAGCTTCTTAATATATAAGATGTTCACCTGCCACGCGGATGTCCTACGTTCGATTCCAAACCGATTCAGTACTTTTTTTACATACCTTAATAGAAACACACGACGTTCTCAGTACCTTTTGAATGATATAAACTTCTTTCCACTCCTTAACATATGACAAACTTCGACGTTCATCTATTAATATAATGATAATCAATTTTTCCGACATTAATCTATGCATTCTGAAACATAAATTTGATAAAATTGCTATGTGTATAACGGTAGAGCTCCGTCTGTTGGAGAATCATGTGATTTTTTTTCCTTTCGTAAATTAATTATAAGGGAGTTTTAGACCATAGAATTAATTGAGGAAAAATACTAAAGCGTTTTTTCACTTATTTTGGGTTCTTAATCGAATAAATACATCTAAAATCTGTTTTTAATGGAATCTCATTTCTTAAAAGTGATCGTAAATCACCGGAATGGTTTCTTAAAGCCACAAATTTCTTCTGAACGTACATAATGAGGAGGTCCTTAAGAACGCTCTTGAGAAAAATAGGTCCGAAGCCTTTTTTTGCAACATTTTATAGACCAAATTTTCCTGGATTATTTCAGTATTTATTTTCTTCAAGGATCCTTATTAAACAATTTTTCAATTTTATTAAGATTGGGGGTAATAAAATTTCTAAAAAGGATTTAAACATTTTTTATTTCTTCATAGAAATTATTTGATGTCAATATTTATTTTCGGAATTAAAGTCAGCAAAATGTTCAGGTAAAATCGGATAAGCAAGCAAGTATATTTATCTTGTATGAACAACCTCTGCTTTATTTTTACAAATGAACGAATTTTACATCAATCAAAAAACGTTAATAAGATTTTAAAATGTCAAAGAGAGGGGGATTCGTTGTAAAGGAATATATAGAGTAAAATAAATGTCTATTGCCAAACCGTAGTTTAGTTTTCTATATTTTACGTTCACTCTAGGTCGTGGATGATGGTCCTATTCTCCTATTGCAATTTTAAATCAATAATGCCCTTTATTTTCCTCACTAAATGTTGACTGACATTTTAACTCAATAAGCAAAAGACTAGAAGGTTGAGTTTGATGAAAATTAAATTCGTGGTTTTCGTAACTTACAAATTCAAACTCAATTAGATAGAATAGATAACCTTTTCCAATTGAGTTCTATTAATAAAAGACAGCAGGAAACTGTTAGACAAATACAAAACTGTTGCATTAAAAGCATAAAATAATGATGTTAAATAAATGTGCCACGATAGAAATCAATGTAGATAATAAATTTAAGCGGCGTAATATTTTTAAGCGATTTTATTTTGAGGCCGTTAACTTTCGAAGTTTAACGTAAAAACACTTGACAGCACAGTCTGCCGTAACCCTTGTTAAATTTTCATTAGAAGATATATATCTATTATTTAATACTCACAATATCCCTGTCAAACAATTTTAGCTACAACGTTTTACATTTCCAGGCATCACCCTAAGGGACAAACTGCTTTCTAATTAATAAATAAATAGTCTAATGGGTAACGTAGTAGCTCGTATTGCAGATTGTTACCTTAGTAACGAACACCACGAACGAAAAATTTGATGCTATTTAATTAACTACTAAAATATTACCCCGACATACTCTTTGATTTGCACTCGAAAATTTTATCATAATAACAGATAAATATTTCCTTTTCTCTTTGGTTTTCTTATATCGTGTTGCTTTTCGGATAAATAGGTTATTTTTGTCATATATAAATAAAGCACATAGATTCAATATATACAGGGTTATTCACGCTATACGGCACGGAATATTATAGCCAAAATACGAGACTTTCAAAAAGTTTAACTTTTCGGTTATATGGTTACTTTTTAAAATTATTTTCATATTATACAAGGTGTTCTAAATGTCCTAAAAGTATCAAAGTTATGTTTTTTTTATGGAACCCTCTGTATTTTTGGATTGTCCGATAACAATAAGGGGCTGTTTTTATAAGGTCTATAATAATACCTAAACCTTAAGGTTTTTTAAATAATTTGAATCTATCAAAATCTAACCTAATTTTCATGTTTCAAATACTTAAGAAGTATTTAAGTTATGTAAGCGAAATTTACAATAAAATGTAACAATAGATCATACTTTATATCCCAATTATAATAAACTCGTCATCTTATACAGGGTGTCCAAAAATTAATACTACTTAAATAAGAACTTTAAGGGGTTGTAACTTGATTAATTTAAACAATTATTTAGCGTTTCCTGTAAAAACGCGCAGTCTTAGCTTATGAACACTCTAATACCAACCGATAGGTAATTAAAAAATTCATTTCCTGGTATGTTAAAAAATAGGGCGTTCCATTTAAATTAATCAAGTTACAACCCCTTAAAGTTCTTACTTAAGTAGTATTAACAACAACAACACTGTTGAAGATGACGAGTTTATTATAATTGGGATATAAAATATGATCTATTGTTACATTTCATTGTGAATTTCGCTTACATAACTTAGATACTTCTTAAATATTTGAAACATGAAAATAAGGTTAGATTTTGATAGAATAACCCTGTATATATACGAGTATATATCTTTAATTCAAGAAAGGACTTTCTTCTATTTATAGTACGATTATTTGTTTCCCTTACGGTTTGTTGATAATTCAATTGAAAGCTTTGGATTTTAATTACCTTTAATGAAAGCAGGCGTAATATTAAAAGAGGTACATTTTAGGATCTGTATTCAGATTTCTAATTAACCGACTAGCAATCAAATTCTTAGTATGGCGATTTAAATTTATTTGTCTTACTACATAAATGAGTATCATGATCCCTTAGTTGTTAATTAGGTGCTTGAAGATTATTAGTATTTTTTCTACCGCTTATTAACAACAACATATTGGCAACGAAAATATTTTGCTTCGTTCGATAGAGCTCGCCAATCGGCTTGTTTAGGTAGCATCCCTCCCTAATTATCTTCGAATTCTCTTTGATGTTTTATTTCTGTTTGAATATTTGAGATCAGCAATTAGAATTGGCATGAATTTGATAAAAAGAAGTTTTACCTGCCATCGTGATTTGGTTTTTAAGCTTCATTAGTTCCCTTTACAATATATAAAATTGCTTACTGTAGCGCTGTAGCTTTACATTAACGATCACTATTGCAAAAAAGACATGTTTACCTGAACTTTTTTGCGAAAGCAGTAAGCAAATACCTAAATGGGGTTATCCATAAGACCACAGAGACCAGGGCACACACCCTTTTCTTCTGTTTTTTAAAAAAATTGAGATGAATCGTGTTTTATTGTAGATGCTTTTGATATTAGTAATTATCGATTTTTATTAGGAATGTTCTGATTCTAACATGCTAAGTAGTAAGTATACAGTTTTATGAGCTTGTTCATAAGGTCACAGAGACAAGAGAACACACCTTTTGCTGCTGTTTTTAAAAACAATTGAGGTGATTCGTGTATTACTGTAGATGCTTTTTATATTTTGCTGATCATCGATTTTATTAGGGATATTCTTCCTCTAACATGCTAAGTTATCCATGAATTTCAGCGTCGTATTGCTAGTAAATTGTCTCTGATACGTGACACTAAATAGTGAGACGATTGCGGTGTATAGCCGAAGGTAAGCATCACATGTTTAATGAAAAGCGACATGCGGGTCCTTGGAAACGTCTCTTTGCGAGATTCTGCAGATAGAGAAAGCATACAGACATCTTGTCTTTCTCATCACTCATAGCATGTGTATGAATTTTTTTTTAATTAAAAAATATATATCAATAATAAATAAATAAATAAATAAATAAATAAATAATTAAATAAAAATATTTCTTTTAATTTCAAATGTAAGATGCAAGTCGTGTATTTCCTATGATATAGAAGTTACCTCCGATGTACCCCAAGGTTCACATATTGGACCACTGCTGTTCCTGATTTTTATTAACGATTTGAAATTTGCATTATCATCAAATGTAAATTTATAATGAAATCAAAACCACTCCTGATTGTTACGATTTGCAAATGCCTAAATACACTATCCGTTTGGTGTGAATCTAACAAATTATTTTTGAATACAAATAAGTGTAAAGTCATGTGTTTTTCTAGGAGCCTATCTCAAATTCGGTACAGCTACTGTATAAATGGTGAAATTCTTCAAGTTATAAATGAGTTCAAAGATCTTGGAGTCTATTTTGATTTTAAACTCAAATTCGATTTTCATATTAACTACAAGTATATAGTAAATAAAGCTAACTAAACCCTTGGGTTTTTTCGCAGAACTACCTCCGAATTTAAAAATACCTTTACTATGAAATTGTTATACTTAACGCTGGTCAGACCCATACTCTTGCACGAATCACCAGTTTGGTCCCTCTACTATGATGTGCACATTAAAAAACTTCAATCGGTCAACACACTTTTTGCTACTTCGTAGCGTGGGTTCTGAAAATGTCATCATCAAGAATTTCACACGATTACGCCAGCATTGCTAAATTATTAAGCATCAACTCATTGCGATCTCAAAGACCATATAACGATCTTATAGTTTTTTATAAAATATTAAATAACGAAATAGTGTTCAGTTTTGTTTAATATGATACAATGGAAAGTCCCTCAACGTGATATTCGGATGTAAAATCGCGGCACCTTCGAAACGCCTTTTGCGAAAACTAATCTTGGTTTCAATGTTCCGATTATCATAATGTCGAGATTAGCGAACGAAAGCGAACTTGACTTAACATTTACGTCTCTCACTGCCTTTACAAATACTGTGAAAACTATGTTTCTTTATGATTACACATTATTGTTTATTACTTTGTTTTTTCCCTGTATCTCATGTTTTCTGTATATATTTTATATTTTGTATAATTGGGCGATTGCCTGTTCAAATAAATAAATAAATAATTTTAATTCTAGCATTCTGCATTCTGAAGTTAATGTTTTTAAATTTTTCGACGTATAAATTGATAGTTGTCCGTCTGTGAGTACATATTTAGATAAATTTAGCTATATCGTAACATGATGGCTATTAAGTATTTAATGGTGAAATTTTAACAAAGCAGTTTGTTTTGATAAATTTGCATGTTATTATCATATTTTCACAAAATTAAATGTAATTATATTCTATTGTCACCTCGTACTCTATACTTCCTGTCCTAAAGCTAGCTTGGTAATTACACAATAACGCTACTTATACAATGGATTAAATCAATAAATACACTATGATCCGCTTTTAGATACTATCATAAATATATGTATATGCAGCATTAATGGATTTTGTAATATTCTTACCCTAAAAATTTAATCATGTACCCATAATTTACTTTCATGTACAATGTACCACGGCGATTTGGTTATTTTTAGTATAAATTGCATAGTTGAAAATATGTTTTTACTTTCGCATCGGCGTGTAGTATTGTATCTACGTTTGCAACTGCAATAAAAACATAATATTGATTCGCGACTTTTTATGGCGGACTTTATGACGTTTCAGTGGTTGTTTTTCGCAGTTTATTTGCAATTAAAAGTAGAAAGTAACTTTAATGAACAGTTGTATAAGTTATTGGTGTACAAACCTCATTTACACAACGTTCTATCAACAAATGACCCGCTATAGTGCGGTAAATCTTCTTAGCTCACGCACCATAAAATAACGAATTACTTTCTAATCAAATTGATGAAGATTACAAAAAAGGGTCATTATTAAATAGCTACTCTTCCTTTCCAATCCTCCAAAAAAACTTTAAATTTGTTATTTATTTTCCTTTTTAACACTCCAAATTTGTTGATATCAATAAAGCACTACCTGATCGTTAAGTTTCAAAGAATTTAAACAGTTGCAATAAGTTTATCGTGTAGAAAAATACAACGTAAAAGTTTTCTTTTGATGTACACTTTGTTGTTTTGGTGTCATAACTTTATTCATTGTTAGGATATGGGGCTTTATGGCAAAATATTTTACGTACGTATACGTTTTGTGAAGGTAATGGTATGGGGGAAGAAAAAGTGTGCGTCTGTGAACGAGAAGTTCAGTTAAAAAGAAACAGAAGAAGAAAGGAAAGGAGCCCGTTAACTGACGATGGCACGTTCTTTTCCACCCCCATTTAAAAATTTCCAGATGAGGTGGCACTCCAAAGGGAACGCGAAGGAAGCAGAACAATCTCTTCAGAAAAGAGGGTCGGTAATTACGCGTATGGAACGCATGATTCTGAATTTGTTTCAATCGTGCATCGAGCTCGAGCCGACATGGAACTAAGGGCACTAAGAGGGTGACAAGAAGACTCGAAACTTATAATATATACGATCGTACGTAGAGGGTGATTCATTTTTGATATTTAACAAGCACCCTTATTGAATAAGCTGCGTACAGTAATAAAAAACTCTACTTCGGATTTGTTTGAAACGATCAGGATTAAGAAATGTCTGTCAGATTACGAGACGCCGGGCGGCGATGCCCATGTCGGCCCGGCTCGGCCGTTGAAGCACCAGAAAGGTAAATGTCCAAGTGGGAATAGGCATGTGCTCGAGTGCCAAGAACTCTACGTTGCTGTGAAGTACACCAGGTCGCTTTATAATTATTCAAGGTGCTGTATTGATCCGGGTTCCTTACTTTCCATCTCTCTTCCATGTGGACCTTCCTCTTATGTATTTACAACGGCCAAATGCTCTAGTTGTGCATAAGCTTGGCTGCTTCTTCGGCTTCTGCTAGTTCATGAAGCAAGTCAGTAATTATAATATGCACTTGAACCATTCCAGTCGATTCAATGTTTATCGCTATCATTATGTAAACGGAACAACAACAATACGATTTGTTATGCAAATACAATTTCAGAGAATTTTAAACGGGAGGTTGTTAGCAAGAAATGAATCGTGTAATATTCACCGAACTTCATTCTACTACGTCATTTCTTTTATAAACTCGACTCATTTTTTTAACTACATATCAAGAACCATTCAAAAATAATATTCAGTTGAGTTGAAATATTGTATATTAAACTATTCGAAAGATAGTAATGAAAAACCGTATAAAGGAAGGAAACAACTTTACTTTCAAAAGATATATATTTCAGTAACATAAACAGGAGTTCTTGTAAATACACTATACTGTATTATTTGAAATCATTATTAAATAGAACTGTTTGAGATTTAATTCATTGTCAAGTAGTACAATATAGGTAAGTAAAAGGATAGCTCTTTGATATACATTGTCTGGAATAAGACGTTCAAAAACTTTTCTTTTTATTTCCGTTTCCTGTCTTCTGTCTTCTTTGTAATTTCTACCTAAAAGAACATCAAAGTGATATTGAAACTCGACCGACAGCTTGAAATCTTTTAACGTTTGATTACATCTGTATTACTCAAAATTATATTAAGAATTCCATCTATTGTATGCCTACATATAGTTCAATATTGTCATGACAATAACAGAATATGAAAAAAAGAAAGCTAAAAGGATATAACTTCGCATATTCAAACATTTGAGTCACTTGATAGGAAAGAATTCGTTCATATCATATTGCACACGTAATAAGCACAAAGGGACGCTCATAGGGTAACCATCTCCTAATGTTTAGGGTAGAGTACCCCCAAAGTGTCTGCGGACCTCATAAACTCCCTACAATTATACAGTTATATCTCTTTACTTGTTTTGCATCCTTATTGGGGATAGAGGAACTTCTACAGGGTAACTACCTCCAAGTCTTATTGATTCACTTGAGTTATTTTGACCAACTGATAAAACTCAAGTGTTGTCGCCGTAGTTTGACGAACTTATTGCAATGTTTTGCTCACGAAAATTGTTCTAATAAATGACTCCACTCGGTCGTTTATATATGATATTTATTAAAAACTTAATTACCTTAAATATTAGTATGAATTGTCGCATTTTTTATATTTGCTCGCAGGTGGCCTCATGGCCTTTTGATGTATGCCGACCCTTTGTCAGCAAGTAATCACGGCGGCAACAATCATTGCGGGATGGTTGTCGTCGTCGGTAAATTACAAAGACTATTTCCAGCATCTCCTGTTTATCAGTCACCACTATAATATTAAATAAACAAATTTGAACAAAAGAGTATTAAGCCGCAACATCAAGTATAAAAATAAAAACTGGTCACAAATTTCACAAACAATTTATTTTTAAGTACAAATGCACATTTCGACTACCAAGTAGTCATCATCTGTGCTTTAGATGTAATGACAATTTACAAACATTACAAATTTCTCTATTTTTCGACATATCCCCCTTGTTTGTCTGTACATTTTCCCCAAAGAATTGGTAGTTTCTGCATCCCGTTTTCATAAAAAGAGCCAGGGCGGGTGTCTATCCAGTTGCGCACAATCGCTTCCACCTGTTAATCGGTCTGAAATCGCTCAAACATGCGGAAATCAGAAGGGGATAGGTCTGGGCTATACGGAGGGTGTTCCGACTGAGTACAGTGCATTTCACCGATTTGGGCCTGCGTTAAAGCTGCGGTATGAAGCCTAGCGTTATCATGCAAGAGTAACACGTCACGAATGGGGTGCATCCTCCGTTTTCAGCGATAAGGACTGAGAAGGTTACAGTAGTAGGCTGCATTAATGATTCTTCCCTCGTGCAAAAAATCGACTAACAACACCCCTCTTCAGTCCAAAAAAATTGTGGCTAAAACTTTGCTTGGAGACAGACATGTTTTCGGATTCACTGGGTTTGTTCATCTTTGCGCCGCCACTCCATGATTGCTTGTTTTGATGTTGGAGTGTAATGGTGTACCCACGTCTCATCGCAGGTTACAATTTTGTGCAAAAAAATTTCACCTTCCTCTCTAAATCGAGTGAGAAGCGCCTGATAGATGCGTACTCGAGCAGCTTTTTGATCTTCACTCAGCAACTTTGGAACCGAACGAGCTGAAATTATTCGGAATTCCAAGTTTTCGTTATGACTATGTGAACACTCCCATAGCTAATGCCGAGTTAACCAGATATCCGAAGCACAGTGGCGTAGTGTGGCGGTCCCCTTCAATAAAGTTTCGAACGCGTGCAATGTTTACCGGCGAAATGCTGGTGCGCGGACGACGAGGATGATTTACATTTTCGACACGATTACGCCCATCGTTAAATTCTTTGTACCAAACTTTTACACGTGGCCACGTGTAAGAAACAATAATAATTAGCAATAATTGCGCTACGCTGCTATGCACCTCTTTCTCACTCATTGTGATAGCTACTAACCAAGCGAACGCAGCAATACCACGCGTCGTTTCCATGCCACCATGCCTTTGAACAACTATAGGGCGCGCAATTTACAAAGGCTCGTTTATATTTGATCCACCCTCGTAGGAAGAAAGGTTTACAATTGTAGACACTTTTCCTTTGCGGGGAGTTTTTTGTTTGCAATTTATTGGTGATGACAGGCTTGGATAATATATACATAGTATTTAAACGAGTTGCTTCTTTATTAAGCGCAATATTTTATGATTTTAAGGAGAAAGCGACTTTAATATGCATAATAGAACATGTTAAATCCTGCTGTTCCCATATTGCTTCAGATGTTTCTGCGTTGAACTATAAATCCTTGCTTTACTCATAAATCCCGTTAAATCCGTGTCGGTTTGTCAAACGGCATTTCACTTTATAAGCTCTGGAATAGAGATGACTGTTTGTGTGACAGTCTCAGTTAAAACTTCCGCACATTTGCAAATATCAAACCGGCGGAAAGCTTTTACAGCGCACCTACACTTAGAGACAAACTTTGGTAATTCTTTGTATGTGGACCTCCTGGAATATAGCCCTGTCTGATGGTTCTTTTTATGGTAAAATAGTCTTAAATGTTGTATTTATTAATAGAACGAAGAAACAAATGGAAAACACCAATTATGTTCAATGTTGTTGTTAATGAGTTTGGGTAAGTCGTAAAGTTTGCTACTCCAAAAGGACAGCGCAAGTTTGGAGGTTTTCAAAGCAAACTATTAAGAAGGAGTGTTGTACCTATTAGTGATGAAAAATGACTCTACTCGTTAAGGAAATCGTAATCATAATAAACTGTTTTAATATCGACTTATCTTGAAATTACCGTCACAAACGATAGCGTTGTTTTAATACTCTCGCAAATAGTTAGAAATAGAAAGTGTAATGTATTTCAGCAGATTTCTAAAAACAAAAATATGAAACAGAAGATCATAAGTACTAAAGGTTGGAGTAAATTTCATACAGATTAAAGGCAAAAAATTGTTAACGCTTTTTTGGAGAGACTAGTGGCAAAAGTACACTAATTAAGTAGTAGTAGTGGTTTATGAGTTTTGAAGGTAATAAATGAGTTTTTTATCTTTTATTTTTTTTTTCGAGAATATGCCGTTTGCAGAGTTTAAAATAAATTAACGTAAGCACAGCATGTAACGCCCAATGTATGTGCGTGCTAAACATTGATAGGACCAGCTACTTTACATAAAAATACCCACACGATAACACAGTTTTCTGTTTTATATTCGACTATGTTATAATTTTATTTTGCATATTTTCCGTAAACTTTTCGTGTTAAAATACTAAGATGTTGTTTTTCGATTATAGAGGGCTGTAAAAGGCGTTCTGTTCAGAATTTATCCGTTTATTGCTGGCTTTGCTTTCTTATTACATGGACGGTAAAGATTGATCCATATAACCTAATTCTTTTGAACCAGAAAGTTTATGTTTTACTCACGCCCCCGACAGTTTTTAGAAATGTAATCGTCTAAATGGAACGACAAGATTTGATCGTTAACTTTTTATACCAAAAAAGCAATTTTACACGAATTCATGATTATTTTCTCTCTTTTCAAAACGGTTACCAATTTTGCCATTCCGCTTTACCGTATAACAAGATTCCAAAAAACCTCTTTGACTAATATGTCATTGGGAAGAGAAAAAATTAATCGATTTAAAAATAACACATGGGCTGAAAAGTCCCGGGCCTAACAAAGAAAACACGTTTTTTTTTGGTTCAAAATTGGCTTTATTCATCAAAGTAATCTCCATCAAGAACAACACAATCATTCCAGCGCCGCTCTAACATATCAATACCACTTTTGTAGAACAATTTATCTTTTGCCTCAAAATAGGCCTCAGCTTCGGCTTCGCTTTGATAATCTCTTTATTCGAGCGAAGTTTTTTGCCGGCGAGCACTTTATTGAGGTCTGCGAACAGCCGATAGTCGCTGGGAGCCATATCTGGTGAATACGGTGGATATGGGAGCAATTCGAAGTTCAATTCATGTAGTTTTGCCATTATTTTAATGACAAATGACTTGTGACACGGTGGGTTGTCTTGATGAAACTAAATTTTTTTGCAATTTCAATTTTACGGCCTTCAAACGCTCTAATAATTACTAGAATTCACTGATGATGTTATTTCCCTTTTCAAGATAGTCGATGAATATTACAGCACGCCACGCACATCCCAAAATACTGAGGCCATAACCTTTCCAGCCGATTGTTGTGCTTTCGACGAACTTTTGCGCTTTGGACGAGGTTCACCAGTTGCTGTCTACTTGTCCACTCAGATGACGATCGTTTTGATTCCGGAGTAAAGTGATGGATCCATGTTTCATCCATTGTTACATATGTTATCGACGCAAAAATCCCGGTTTTTTACATTTAAACCAAACATTGGCCAAACACTACTCAAAATCATCAACACGTTCCTTGCTCACAGTGAGCAAACGCGGCACCCACTTTGAACAGAGCTTTAGCTTTCTCATAGTCAAAAGCTCATGCAATATAACATAAAGCCAACACGTTCTTTTGATATCTTTACGATATCAGCTAACTCACGCAATTTTACTTTTCAATTACTCAAAACGATTTTGTGGATTTTTTTATGTTTTCTGGTGTTCCTGGTTCCGCCTCATCATCAGGGTCTCTATGTTACGACCACGTATGAAGTTAACAAACCAACGTTTTATTTTGTTTCCGTTGTTTCCAATGAAGCGGAGTCTCCATAACACTTTTCATTGCTTTGCCATTGCTTCGATTGAACGGTGGTATTTTTTCCCATCAAGAAACACGAAATTGTTTTTGATCCATTGTTTCGAAAATAACAGAAGTAGCGTCACTCTCTAGCGTCAGCACAATAACTCACAAACTATTGAATAGAATATCATGAAATTTTAAGAGCTGTCTTTTGAAGATTGTTATTAACTGAAAAAGAGGTGAATGCAATAAAACTAGCGCCATCTAAGTGTTAGGCCCGGGGACTTTTCAGCCCATGTGTTATGTGTACACTATTTGGTAATTATTATTTGATGACAACCAGCAACCTAATTATAATTTGGTTGTTCATTTTTCAATAGGTAGTGTAATAATAAAAGCTCTCTTAGTTTACGTAAATATGTGGATTGTATGAACACAATAGAGGCAATGGTAGAATGTATGCAGTATGTATACTATTGCGTCGGTTGGCAACATTCAGTAAGGCAAGGACTTGTGACAAATGTATTCGTTATTGTTTGTGCCAGAACTACTGAACACCACTCGAAATGTGCTTGTGTACCTTATCTACAGCAGTCTTGATAGCAGTGCCATTGTTGTTAGCTCGTTAACATTAGCTCAATATGACTAAATTTAACCATTTTTGTCCCAAATACAAGCCGGTTCCCATCATAAAGTTTCCATAATTAGAAGGTGTTTTTGCTATGTTGTTAATTATTAATAATAGAAGAAAAACCATTACAGTTCACTAAATTTGTTAGTTGAATACATTGATTACATATGTTTCACCCCACAGGGACATCTTCAGATCGACGTGAGTTTTAAACTAACTAATTTTTACATTCTACGATACTTATGTTATGTACTACTGTTGTGGGGGTAGGGATTGAAGGTATTTAATAATGGGGAGTTGTTAATATCGGTTTGTACATTTAGTAATTTTAATTTATCTTTATATTTGTATCTGTTGATATAGATTGCTTCTAGTAGGTTTAATTTATAACTTTGAATTTAACTCAAAAGAAATTTTACAACTACTACAAACATGCATCGAGCAAAATTACCTACAATTTGAAAATAATCTTTATGCTCCTAAAACACCACTCAGCCCTTTATTATCGGAAATAGTTATGAACAGCTTAGAAATAACCAGTCATGAATTACCGTTAGCAAAATAAGTTGTATATTAATCATTAATAATGAAATATCTGAAGAATTTTTAGTATGGGTAAATTTTAAATACATTAATGCGATATTAATTATTGAATTAATTTATACCCACTACAGATTACCTCATACAATGAGGAGTGGGTATAAATTAATTCAATAATTAATATCGCATTAATGTATTTAAAATTTACCCCTACTAATAATTCTTCAAATATTTAACTTGTATATTGGTATAGATACGTAGACGACATGATTAATCCATGGAAGGGTAACAAAAGACAGAAATATTTCATAAACAAATAAATAATTTATACGACAATATAAAATTCACATTTGAAACAAAAATTGATAACCATATTAATTTTCTACACCTAACTATATTAAAATTAAATATTAAAAATAAATTTAAAATCTACCACACACCCATACACACTGATACAACAATACATGACACATCACAACATCCCTACTCACAAAAGTTAGCTGAAAATCATAGCAAAAATCAACGATTATCAGGAAAATATAATAACCAATATACTAAGACAAAACAAAAACAGAATACCCTCAAATTAATATTTCCGATAAATAAAACGAAAAATTCTTCAAAAAAGATCGCAAAAATTTTGAGAAAGAAAGAAAAAACAATAGCTATCAAAACTAATGACACCTTAAAGAAAATCATAAGTAATAGTTAACAAAAACCAATAAACATGAAAAAACAGGAGTTTATAAGTTAGATTGTGGAAACTGCAATAGTACTGACATTGGACAAACAGGAAGAAACTTCGAGACAAGGATCAAAGAACACAAGAGAAGCTACAACCTAAAAAAGACTGATTCTACATACTCCAACCATTTGTCAGAAGAAAACCACAATTTTGCAGGAAATACAGAAATACTACATGTAGCACAAAAAAGTTATCAATTAAACCTACTAGAAGCAATCAAAATCAACAAATACAAATATAAAGATAATGTAAAATTACTAAATAAATAAACCGGTACTAACAACTCCCCATTATTAAATATCTTCAATCCCCACCCCCACAACAGTAGTACACAAGTATCGTAGAATGTAAAAAATAGTTAGATTAAAACCTGTGGGATGAAACATAAGTAATCAATGTATTCAACTAATAAATTTAGTAAATTGTAGTGGCTTTTCTTTAATAATAATTATAGAATAATAAACAATAAATTTATAATTTAAAGTTTTGCATATTGAAAGTGAATGTTATAAACATAATCTCTTGTTTGAAAGTATGGAAATCAACAAATATAAACACAAAAATCTACTCGTCAATGAACAAATAAAGTTAAGTTATTCTCCACTGTTTACCCTCCACCCCTTCCCCGACCAAAGATTGATATATATGTAGATAGAATCAAACTCCATTATGTTTAAAAACTTTTTTATCTTCTAAATGATATCAAACTGATAAATAGTGTAGAAATTAATAGTGTTCTATTTATACTGTGAAATGAATTTCCATCAACTACGGGTAGAATCAATTAATTATATAAAAAAAATCATTTTCATTATTCCTTTACTTCGACATTCTCCTCTTCTGCCATTTTAATTTCATTTAGCAACAAAAAGAAAAAATATTCGTAACTTAAGCAGAGTTCATGTTCGTATAAACGAAATACGTTTTTTAAATTTATAGACGTGAAGCCCTTTCTCTCTCTTTCTATTCTTTCCCTAAAAAAATCACGCCCGAATAAGGAAGGACGCTAAAAGATTAGGGTTGCAACTTTTTTCCTTCAGAATTAACAATGAAAGCAACCCCAGCACGAAAATGAAATAGTCAACCCCTACAATTCACATATATCGCAATGTTGCTTGATTCTAATCTTTGAAAAGTCATTTATATAATTCATTCTCATTTTTATTTAAACAGTTTATGATAGATTACAGTACTGTTAAAATATTCATTAAAGTCTTTTTATATACCTACACGTACAGTCTCTAATATAATGACAAGATAATTATTGTTTTGTCTTTCTAACATTGGATTGAATTTTGAAAAGTTAACCGACATAATTCATCTAGATTTCTATGTAGATAAAATACGAGGACGGTTCAATAAGAACCCGTGTTAGAAACGAAGACACCATGTTAGAGAACAAGAAGTCGCAGGGAGCCAGATCGGGTGAATACGGGGGTGCGGCAGCAATTCCTAACGCAATTCATACAGTTTGGTGGCGACAACTCCGGATGAATGTGCTGGTGCGTGCAATTTTTTGTCCAAGTGGTCCTATAACTCACTGTAGTATTGTCCAGTGATTGTTCTTCCTATTTCTAAAAAATCTATCAGGATGACGTTCTTCGCATCGCAAAAAATCGTCGCCATGACCTTTTTGGCCGATGAGACCGTCTTCGTCTTCTTTGGAGCCGATTCATCTCGAGAAATCCATTGTTTAGATTGTTGCTTGGTTTCTGATGTGTAGTGATGAATCCAGGTTTCATCAACGGTGACAACTCGACGCTTAAATTTCTCCAAACACTGCTTCGAAGTTAACAGCCGCATCCGCTTGTTGTCCACTGTAAGCAATCGCGGCACCCATCGGACCGACAATTTTTTCATCGCCAACTTATGTAAAATATTAATTGCCGTTCCGGTCAACACACTTTCGTTCGTCGAGCAGCGAAAATCATGTCGTAGACTTTTTCAATGATTTCTTCGGTAACCACGTCTGTCGGGCTTCCTGGTCGCTCCTCATCAAAAACGGATGTTCGCCCACGTTTAAATTCGTTGAGCCAATATCTAACTGTCCTCATAGATAGCGAAATGACCCCATAAACAGCATCCAACTTTGCTTTTAGCGAATTACCGAACGCTACTGCTCTTTTTCCATCTTAGAGAAAATCACGAAATACGTCTCACTCGAATGGCTGCTAAATCCAAACTAACCTATCAATCAGTCTGAAATTTGTTTTATAGATGGCAGCACACAATGATAACACCAACTTCCCTCAGGAGCGTCCTCTGTCTTTAAACACGGCTACTTATTGAACCGCCCTTGTAATAATATAGTCACAATATTGTGAAATTTTACCAAGTGTTATTTCTTATTATTCTATATATTAAAATGTTTTACCAAGTACCCTGCGAGAAATTTTATCGATTGTTAAATTGTAATAGTAAATGTAATTAAAAAAAATGTTATACCTAATACTGAAGTATGTAGATACAAGTGTTAAAGGGTGCGAATAAAATTCGTTAAAATTAGCCCAATCTGACCTAGATTTTGTCCGCTCATGCAATTCAGTAGTTACTGGCCATAACTGTTTGCAAATCACTAATTCATTTTTTATCTTTTTCCATTTATGCTATATAAATTTTAACGATAGAAAGTACATTTGCAAATATTAATAATAAATTTTTTAGAAAGCTTTCGAAATTCACATAGGTACGTACCTACATAAGTATTCTGTCTTAAAACTTTTTTATTATTTTACTTATTATTAATACCATGTTGTGGTAATATTTTATGTGTCTTAAGTGTGTGCTTGAAGAGGAAAGAAAGATGAAATGTAAAATACTTCAGTTTATTTACTGAATCTGCTTTGACTTGTTTTGAATTCAGTCAATGAGAATCATTTGCTTGCGCTGTAAAAATGAATCAGGCTTTGCTCCAGTTAAATTAGCATGAACTAAGTTTTTTAAGTAATGTTTTGTTCCTTTTTAAGAACGGACAGTAACCGTAGAAGTTTCAGTTATTTTGTCAGTACCGGTTGGATTTCAAGACTCTCAGATGCAGCGTAGCCATATATTTAATCATTACAAGGATATTTTTTCAAACAAATCCTCGATCGTCCTTGTACGAATATTTTACTTTTTATTCGTCTACAAATGAATTTCTGTGAATTTGTTCTTGTAATAAAGCCTCACTTCTTCGAAGAATTTAGAGCAGCATTTTTAAAGCTTCCCTATTACTTCCAAATAAAAGAAAACATAGCAATTTCTTAAATGGAAGATTATTTGAAACTTGAGCTTTGTTACTTATTGTATTAGAGCAAATATTTATCGGTGACTTTAAACTTTCTTATTTTCCTTTTCTACCCCTGACACCAAATAAACAGATATTGCACCTACATCTAACGCTTATGTTTGTATATGGATCTATCTGTTGCTTCATAGCTAATCGCATAATAAATCGACATTAAATTAATTTATTTGATTTGAATGTTTACTCTTGTGGTAAAGTTAAGTTTCTAGGTATATTGATGAAAATTTGTTCACCTATTGCGGTCATATTTGAAGTTCAATATGTTACCAACGTATAGGAATTGTTCGTTGCCGATAACAATGAACTTTTACTAATTAAATTTTAATAGTTTATAAGCTCTGTAATGATTTTTCATTAAAAGTACCTAAAGGTTGATAAGGGTATGTAAATCCGTCGTAAGGATTACTGCACCCCACTCTGGAATTTGTGCTTTTGCGCTTGTCTGTATTTTTAGCGACTAACTATATTGAGGCAAAAAAGCGCGACGGCTTAAGCAGGAAGAAAAATTTTCAGTCGTTCTGCATAAGGCTCGATAAGACCCTCGACATGCTTCTGATTGTTATCACCCTTTACTCAAAAGCCAACATGTCGAGTCACTTGTTTAGGGGCATGCGGGTGTGGAAAGACGATCGAATCGTTTCATGCATGCTCAACCGGCATCTAAGGGCATGGAACGCCTCGTAAAATTTATCGATTGACCCATGCATGTGTGCACCTCTGGCAATTTTTCTTTTTTTTTTCTTCTCCTCTTTATAACCGACAAGACGGACCAAACAGAAACGCTATACATTGCCTATGACGTGAGCAAAAGCATTAACAACGTGCAATTACCATTTTTAGCGTGTTTTAACTACAAGGTACCCCTGAAAACTACCCACAACCCAAACAACTAAAACCTAATCAATACCTGCCTCTTATACAAAAAACATACACGTTTAAAATACACTAGCCACAAAACTATTACGTAATTATTGGATAGCTACCTAAATATGTGTTACAATAATAGTACGTACAACTATGAATATAAATTGAATAATTTAACTTCCTAGCAGACAATTAAAGAGTTTTATAATTATTGGGGATCAGTCATTGTATAATAGCCAAGCTTACTTAATATTCACCAAATGAGTAGAGGCTTTTTTCAGACCACATTACCCTGTCATAGAAGTAACTGGATTCGTTATTACAATAGAAGTCACAACATGCCTTACTTTTCATGATTTACCTACTGAAAGCCGAGAATGGTTTGAAGTTAATATTTATCAAAACGTTATACTTACGAGGCATGTTTATTAAGTAAGTACCGTTTTGAAATTAATAAAAAACGTGCGAAGATATCTTAATAATTTTATTTTTACATGAAAGCCTGTACCTTAATATACTTTCCTACATAATTTCCTTCAATATTGAGGCAGTTGTCATAACGTTTGACCAGTGCCCAGTTATTGAATACCCTTCTCATAGAACTCTGCCTCTGTCGCCTGACTTGTTAACTGCTAATCACTGCATCACAACTGTTTTGACTTCGTCATCGTCTTGAAGACGCTGACTGCCAGATGTTTCTTCAAGTTAAAATAAAAATACGAATAGAGTTTACAAAATTGTTTATTGTTGGCGTATTTTTATTTTAATTTTAAATATGGAGTTACACTACTTAAAAGCTTCATCGATTCAGTTTCTTCAAGTGGTAGTCACTGGGCGCCAGATCAAGGCTGTACGGAGGATGATCTAGAGATTCCTAGTGAAAAGATATGATGAGATCTTTGGTCTGATTAGCCACATGCGGACGGGAATTGTCATGCAGCAAAACTGTGCCCTTGCTCAATTTACCACGTCTTTTGTTCCGAATTGTACTTCGCACATTACTTACCATTCCTTTAATCCTAATGGTTCGTCCGTAAACTGCACAGATATCAGGATGAATATCAATCGGTTTTAGTCCTTTAGCACTAAGGAATTGTATAACAGCCCGGACTTCGCAGTCGGCGGGACTCACGATTATCGGAGGTATCTTAGACACTCTACTTACTTAAAAAAACATGCCTCGTATATACTTACTAAAAAATTACCTTCTCAGTTAACATTTTTTGGGAGTTTAAATCCCTGATATTTAACATATAGTTACTAATATCTTGTAATATGGACTGCTCAACTTTTTACTATTACCTACTACAGATCTATTATTTTTTATTGAAGCCATACAGTTTACCTTAGACAAGTATAGGGCATAATTTAGAAGTGGTAATGTGGTATCATCTGTTTCCAGGAAAAGAAACAATTCTTAATACAGTTAATCAGAAACATCGTTTACTTGATTTCAAGCAAAATTTCTCCGTGTTTTTCTCATCGTTTCCTGAAATGAGAAATTCACCCTGTGGCGTCTTATTAGCTGGCATTGTTATTATAATTTTTTACCGTCTCATCATACTTTACATGATCAAGCTCCGAATTCAGATGGGTACTCTTAATAAGAAGATACTTTTTGCATATTTCCTTCTTTTATTAAATATGCTATTTGACTACATTTACCTAACCTACTTTAAACAACTACGGCTGTGCACTAATACTCAACATTTTCGAATAATATCCATTATGAAACGAATCATTGGATTAAAATTTTTTTTAATAATTTGAAATGTATGGAATTTCAAATATATTTACAATTTTTCGTAGATTAAATAAATCTTTTTCTCATCAAAAAAGTTTAAAGAGCTATAATTTTTCTTCTTTTCCACAACAACTGATCAATAACTAATTTTACCTTTGAATGACTACAAGGAAATTCATTTATTATTAAAGTATTTCATTATTTAGGAACATACATATATACCTATAGATAAGGTATGTATTGATTGCAGGAGTTTTATGAAACTACAGCCAATCATGTAAAAGGTTTGTCTCCCCCAAAATCTATAGATTCATTTCAGTACCACTAATAAATGTTTAAATTACGTCCAAATTTTCTACAGGTATATAGACTTAATTAATTAATTATTAGCGCTAGTAACGGTTCTATTTAATATAGGTGTATAAATAAGAATACTATTTGATTTTCTGTTTAGGAATTGTTGTTGTAGGAAAGCAAGTTACACTGGTGTTTCACGGTAAGTTTTTAATTTAAAAAACATGTTCGAAATATAGGAGAACATATAACCAAAACAGACCAGACACAGCTAGTTTCTGCGTTCTGAAACCGAAATAACAAAACATGAAAACGTGAATTTATGGAACTCCCTTAATTCAATTTCTTTTTATGTTTTCCAAGTGTAGTCGAATACTGGTTAAAGTGTTTATGAAAGTAGGCCATATTGACTTGATACGTCGTAATTTTGTGCAGCTATAATACCAAGTGTTTGCTCTTAGGACTTGAATAAATACCTATCGAAGCCGGTCGATATTACCAAGTCATATGAAGTTTACTCAAATTAAAAGCACCCAAGATTTCCGCGCTCGTAGATAATAATAATAATTAGTTATACTTCGTTTACAGTTTGAAAACAAAACAAAGTAAATATGAGTGAAACAACACCATCTTTGACTTATTACAGCTCCAAAACTTCTCTAATGAATATTTCTTTCTATATATACGTAACTTAAATCAGAGCATTTCAATGACGTTTAACACCAACTAAGTGCTAGCAAAGGTTACATCTATTTTATACTAATAAATTATTTCCTTGCCCCATATTTGAGACGAAAATGTGGTGGGTTGATGAGAAAGTGAGACAGAGACTCTACACCTAATGGAATAGCTGCACTTGAGATGAAGCATAACTTATAAATGCTAAAGTTTAATTATAATTAAAACCACAACACAGTAATTCGTTGCAAACAAGTATTTTCAAAGTTCTTGTCGGGGCAAAGTTGAACGATGTAGCAATTTAATTGTTTCCTGCTTGTTCTAATCTCTAATACCATCGAGTACCTTTTAATATTTCATTGAGTGGTTGGTTACATTCTATAAGATCTGCGAAATAATTCAAGATTTCCTCCATTTGTCTTTTGACCTCATGGAGGAATAGTATAAATAGATTCGTAGACTCTTAATCCAATTAAAAATCATTTTCAGGATTTATTACTCCTAAAACTCCTTTTGTCCGTAATGTTACTAACAAGAAAACTTTCTAGAAACAGGTCAAATAGCAAATACAGTGACCCCTTAATATGCACACTTGGTTGATATACGAGGTATGTTTTTTAAGTAACAGCACAAATGTGCATGATGAACAACGAAGATTTCTTAAGCCACATTGTTACGGGTGATGAAACATGGATGGCAATAAACAATCTGCGCCGTGCAATCCAGAACAAAAGACGTGGCAAGTTGAGCATTGGTATAGTTTTACTGCATGACAATGCCTGTCCGCATGTGGCTAATCGGACCAAAGATCTCATCACATCTTTTCACTGGGAAACTCTAGATCATCCTCCGTACAGCCCTGATCTGGCGCCCAGTGACTACCATTTGTTCCTGCACTTGAAGAAGCATCTGGGCGATCAGCGTCTTCAAGACGATGACGAAGTTAAAACAGTTGTGATGCAGTGGTTAACAGTTAACAAGTCAGGCATCAGAGTATGAGAAGGGTATTCAAAAACTGGTCACTGGTCAAACATTATGACAAGTGCTTCAATATTAAAGGTTATTATGTAGAAACGTATATTAAGGTACAGGCTTTCATGTAAAAATAAAATTATTAAGATCTTTGCACGTTTTCTATTAATTTCAAAACGGTACTTACTTAAAAAACATGCCTCGTACATAATCTCGCGTAATTTTCATGTAGAAATCAAAATAATCGTAGATAAGTGAAACCAATCTCAAATAAGTGAGCATCAATTACAGATAAGTGAAAAAGTAGAAGATAAGTGATATGTACAAACCGCTCACCGTGGATGGCTTGAGCTGCTCAACTACAGCCAACTGAAACAAGCAGCAGATAAGTAAAGCCAACAATAAATAAGTTCAATCAACTACAAATAAAATTTGAAAATCAAAGGATAAAGAAACACTTGGTATTAGAGTTTCACTAAAAGTTTTTATTAACTCTGACAATTGTTTCGACTATAAGGTCATTTTCAAAATTTGACATTTTAGATAAATCAGGCGTTTATAAATTATCGTTTAAAAATTGTAATTCCTTTTATATTGGGCAAACAGGCCGTGCCTTAAAAAAACGTTTGGATAAGCATGTAAAAAATATAGAAAATTGTAATAAATATACAGGAATTTCAGAACATTGCTTAGAAAATAAACATTCATTAGACCTTGATAATGTTAAATTACTCCACAGTTCCAATAAAAGTAAACACCTAAATATTTTGAAAATTTTAGAAATTAGTAAAGCCTCCCTGGGGTCTACCCATTGTCAACGAAATAACAGATTTTGCTATTTCTCCACTTATAAAAGTCGTTACCAATTCCCAATAGTATTTAAGTACCTTATTTGTAAAATTTAATTTAGTACAACACTGTTAATGTTCGAAAATGACTTTATAGTCGAAACAATTGTCAGAGTTAATAAAAACTTTTAGTGAAACTATAATCCCAGGTGTTTCTTTATCCTGTGATTTTCAAATTTTACAACATGTTTCACCAAGTGCTAAGCGACACAAGTATCAATTTTAATTACAAATAAGTGAAACCAAACACAGATAAGTAGCATCAATTACAGATACAGATAATTGAAACCAATCACAGATAAGTAGTAGCATCAATTACAGATGAGTGAAACAAGCAGCAGATAAGTAAAGCCAACAATAAATAAGTTCAATCAACTACAAATAAAATTTGAAAATCAAAGGATAAAGAAACACTTGGTATTAGAGTTTCACTAAAAGTTTTTATTAACTCTGACAATTGTTTTCATTTTCAAAATTTGACATTTTAGATAAATCAGGCGTTTATAAATTATCGTTTAAAAATTGTAATTCCTTTTATATTGGGCAAACAGGCCGTGCCTTAAAAAAACGTTTGGATAAGCATTGTAAAAATATAGAAAATTGTAATAAATGTACAGGAATTTCAGAACATTGCTTAGAAAATAAACATTCATTAGACCTTGATAATGTTAAATTACTCCACAGTTCCAATAAAAGTAAACACCTAAATATTTTGAAAATTTTAGAGATTAGTAAAGCCTCCCTGGGGGTCTACCCATTGTCAACGAAATAACAGATTTTGCTATTTCTCCACTTATAAAAGTCGTTACCAATTCCCAATAGTATTTAAGTACCTTATTTGTAAAATTTAATTTAGTACAACACTGTTAATGTTCGAAAATGACTTTATAGTCGAAACAATTGTCAGAGTTAATAAAAACTTTTAGTGAAACTATAATCCCAGGTGTTTCTTTATCCTGTGATTTTCAAATTTTACAACATGTTTCACCAAGTGCTAATTTTAATTACAAATAAGTGAAACCAAACACAGATAAGTAGCATCAATTACAGATACAGATAATTGAAACCATTCACAGATAAGTAGTAGAATCAATTACAGATGAGTGAAACAAGCAGCAGATAAGTAAAGCCAACAATAAATAAGTTCAATCAACTACAAATAAAATTTGAAAATCAAAGGATAAAGAAACACTTGGTATTAGAGTTTCACTAAAAGTTTTTATTAACTCTGACAATTGTTTTCATTTTCAAAATTTGACATTTTAGATAAATCAGGCGTTTATAAATTATCGTTTAAAAATTGTAATTCCTTTTATATTGGGCAAACAGGCCGTGCCTTAAAAAAACGTTTGGATAAGCATGTAAAAAATATAGAAAATTGTAATAAATATACAGGAATTTCAGAACATTGCTTAGAAAATAAACATTCATTAGACCTTGATAATGTTAAATTACTCCACAGTTCCAATAAAAGTAAACACCTAAATATTTTGAAAATTTTAGAAATTAGTAAAGCCTCCCTGGGGTCTACCCATTGTCAACGAAATAACAGATTTTGCTATTTCTCCACTTATAAAAGTCGTTACCAATTCCCAATAGTATTTAAGTACCTTATTTGTAAAATTTAATTTAGTACAACACTGTTAATGTTCGAAAATGACTTTATAGTCGAAACAATTGTCAGAGTTAATAAAAACTTTTAGTGAAACTATAATCCCAGGTGTTTCTTTATCCTGTGATTTTCAAATTTTACAACATGTTTCACCAAGTGCTAAGCGACACAAGTATCAATTTTAATTACAAATAAGTGAAACCAAACACAGATAAGTAGCATCAATTACAGATACAGATAATTGAAACCAATCACAGATAAGTAGTAGCATCAATTACAGATGAGTGAAACAAGCAGCAGATAAGTAAAGCCAACAATAAATAAGTTCAATCAACTACAAATAAAATTTGAAAATCAAAGGATAAAGAAACACTTGGTATTAGAGTTTCACTAAAAGTTTTTATTAACTCTGACAATTGTTTTCATTTTCAAAATTTGACATTTTAGATAAATCAGGCGTTTATAAATTATCGTTTAAAAATTGTAATTCCTTTTATATTGGGCAAACAGGCCGTGCCTTAAAAAAACGTTTGGATAAGCATTGTAAAAATATAGAAAATTGTAATAAATGTACAGGAATTTCAGAACATTGCTTAGAAAATAAACATTCATTAGACCTTGATAATGTTAAATTACTCCACAGTTCCAATAAAAGTAAACACCTAAATATTTTGAAAATTTTAGAGATTAGTAAAGCCTCCCTGGGGGTCTACCCATTGTCAACGAAATAACAGATTTTGCTATTTCTCCACTTATAAAAGTCGTTACCAATTCCCAATAGTATTTAAGTACCTTATTTGTAAAATTTAATTTAGTACAACACTGTTAATGTTCGAAAATGACTTTATAGTCGAAACAATTTTCAGAGTTAATAAAAACTTTTAGTGAAACTATAATCCCAGGTGTTTCTTTATCCTGTGATTTTCAAATTTTACAACATGTTTCACCAAGTGCTAATTTTAATTACAAATAAGTGAAACCAAACACAGATAAGTAGCATCAATTACAGATACAGATAATTGAAACCATTCACAGATAAGTAGTAGAATCAATTACAGATGAGTGAAACAAGCAGCAGATAAGTAAAGCCAACAATAAATAAGTTCAATCAACTACAAATAAAATTTGAAAATCAAAGGATAAAGAAACACTTGGTATTAGAGTTTCACTAAAAGTTTTTATTAACTCTGACAATTGTTTCGACTATAAGGTCATTTTCAAAATTTGACATTTTAGATAAATCAGGCGTTTATAAATTATCGTTTAAAAATTGTAATTCCTTTTATATTGGGCAAACAGGCCGTGCCTTAAAAAAACGTTTGGATAAGCATGTAAAAAATATAGAAAATTGTAATAAATATACAGGAATTTCAGAACATTGCTTAGAAAATAAACATTCATTAGACCTTGATAATGTTAAATTACTCCACAGTTCCAATAAAAGTAAACACCTAAATATTTTGAAAATTTTAGAAATTAGTAAAGCCTCCCTGGGGTCTACCCATTGTCAACGAAATAACAGATTTTGCTATTTCTCCACTTATAAAAGTCGTTACCAATTCCCAATAGTATTTAAGTACCTTATTTGTAAAATTTAATTTAGTACAACACTGTTAATGTTCGAAAATGACTTTATAGTCGAAACAATTGTCAGAGTTAATAAAAACTTTTAGTGAAACTATAATCCCAGGTGTTTCTTTATCCTGTGATTTTCAAATTTTACAACATGTTTCACCAAGTGCTAAGCGACACAAGTATCAATTTTAATTACAAATAAGTGAAACCAAACACAGATAAGTAGCATCAATTACAGATACAGATAATTGAAACCAATCACAGATAAGTAGTAGCATCAATTACAGATGAGTGAAACAAGCAGCAGATAAGTAAAGCCAACAATAAATAAGTTCAATCAACTACAAATAAAATTTGAAAATCAAAGGATAAAGAAACACTTGGTATTAGAGTTTCACTAAAAGTTTTTATTAACTCTGACAATTGTTTTCATTTTCAAAATTTGACATTTTAGATAAATCAGGCGTTTATAAATTATCGTTTAAAAATTGTAATTCCTTTTATATTGGGCAAACAGGCCGTGCCTTAAAAAAACGTTTGGATAAGCATTGTAAAAATATAGAAAATTGTAATAAATGTACAGGAATTTCAGAACATTGCTTAGAAAATAAACATTCATTAGACCTTGATAATGTTAAATTACTCCACAGTTCCAATAAAAGTAAACACCTAAATATTTTGAAAATTTTAGAGATTAGTAAAGCCTCCCTGGGGGTCTACCCATTGTCAACGAAATAACAGATTTTGCTATTTCTCCACTTATAAAAGTCGTTACCAATTCCCAATAGTATTTAAGTACCTTATTTGTAAAATTTAATTTAGTACAACACTGTTAATGTTCGAAAATGACTTTATAGTCGAAACAATTTTCAGAGTTAATAAAAACTTTTAGTGAAACTATAATCCCAGGTGTTTCTTTATCCTGTGATTTTCAAATTTTACAACATGTTTCACCAAGTGCTAATTTTAATTACAAATAAGTGAAACCAAACACAGATAAGTAGCATCAATTACAGATACAGATAATTGAAACCATTCACAGATAAGTAGTAGAATCAATTACAGATGAGTGAAACAAGCAGCAGATAAGTAAAGCCAACAATAAATAAGTTCAATCAACTACAAATAAAATTTGAAAATCAAAGGATAAAGAAACACTTGGTATTAGAGTTTCACTAAAAGTTTTTATTAACTCTGACAATTGTTTTCATTTTCAAAATTTGACATTTTAGATAAGTCAGGCGTTTATAAATTATCGTTTAAAAATTGTAATTCCTTTTATATTGGGCATACAGGCCGTGCCTTAAAAAAACGTTTGGATAAGCATTGTAAAAATATAGAAAATTGTAATAAATGTACAGGAATTTCAGAACATTGCTTAGAAAATAAACATTCATTAGACCTTGATAATGTTAAATTACTCCACAGTTCCAATAAAAGTAAACACCTAAATATTTTGAAAATTTTAGAGATTAGTAAAGCCTCCCTGGGGGTCTACCCATTGTCAACGAAATAACAGATTTTGCTATTTCTCCACTTATAAAAGTCGTTACCAATTCCCAATAGTATTTAAGTACCTTATTTGTAAAATTTAATTTAGTACAACACTGTTAATGTTCGAAAATGACTTTATAGTCGAAACAATTTTCAGAGTTAATAAAAACTTTTAGTGAAACTATAATCCCAGGTGTTTCTTTATCCTGTGATTTTCAAATTTTACAACATGTTTCACCAAGTGCTAATTTTAATTACAAATAAGTGAAACCAAACACAGATAAGTAGCATCAATTACAGATACAGATAATTGAAACCATTCACAGATAAGTAGTAGAATCAATTACAGATGAGTGAAACAAGCAGCAGATAAGTAAAGCCAACAATAAATAAGTTCAATCAACTACAAATAAAATTTGAAAATCAAAGGATAAAGAAACACTTGGTATTAGAGTTTCACTAAAAGTTTTTATTAACTCTGACAATTGTTTTCATTTTCAAAATTTGACATTTTAGATAAGTCAGGCGTTTATAAATTATCGTTTAAAAATTGTAATTCCTTTTATATTGGGCATACAGGCCGTGCCTTAAAAAAACGTTTGGATAAGCATTGTAAAAATATAGAAAATTGTAATAAATGTACAGGAATTTCAGAACATTGCTTAGAAAATAAACATTCATTAGACCTTGATAATGTTAAATTACTCCACAGTTCCAATAAAAGTAAACACCTAAATATTTTGAAAATTTTAGAGATTAGTAAAGCCTCCCTGGGGGTCTACCCATTGTCAACGAAATAACAGATTTTGCTATTTCTCCACTTATAAAAGTTGTTACCAATTCTCAATAGTATTTAAGTACCTTATTTGTAAAATTTAATTTAGTACAACACTGTTACTGTTCGAAAATGACCTTATAGTCGAAACAATTGTCAGAGTTAATAAAAACTTTTAGTGAAACTATAATCCCAGGTGTTTCTTTATCCTGTGATTTCCAAATTTTACAACATGTTTCACCAAGTGCTAAGCGACACAAGTATCAATTTTAATTACAAATAAGTGAAACCAAACACAGATAAGTAGCATCAATTACAGATACAGATAATTGAAACCATTCACAGATAAGTAGTAGAATCAATTACAGATGAATGAAACAAGCAGCAGATAAGTGATATGTACAATCAACAATCACTGTGAATAGCTTGAGCTGTTAAACTACAGCCAACTGAAATAAGCAAATAAGGAACTGCGTATCTGATATGGAGGTTCAAAAGTATGTAGGGCCATTAATCACTGTGGATCTTTTAAACTGTAGTTATTTATTTAATAATGTAATTAATCTGATTAATAATTAAAAATATTAGGCAATGTTGAAGTATGTGGCAATGTTGTTGAGTGTAGAACGTATTTTCGCTCTTAGGACTTGTTGGTAATGTGGATAGTTTGCTTTTAGCTCTTTTTTACAGCATCTGGAAGTATTCCATAATTAAATGAAATATCCGGTTGAAACATTAAACAAACAGAGTCTCTCATGCGAATTTGTCGGTGGAATTAGTGCGATATGCGCTCAGCACTTCTGTTTGCATTATGAACTTCAATCTTGAAAGCGATTCTGTTTTACAAATACTACCTATTTCGTTAAACAAGCACGAATTCGATACTACGTGGACATATTTTACAGTGTGATGGCGAATTACTTTTATTCCGTCTATCTGCAAAAAGATCAGCAGACGCGGTTGACGGTGCTGCTGATGGTGTTGATGCTACTGCTAATGCTGCTACTGATATAATTCACTAACGAGCACATCGAAACACAAACAGACTGATGTTATTGATTCTTAATTAATTAACTCGTTGCGGATGTTAAATAGAAATTGATATTTGCTGATAAATGCTTGTATTTAACTACACACAACACTCTCCAACAACCGCTTAAATCTACAATTCCATGTATTAACATTTAAGTTAAAAATTTAATACTAATTATAGTAATGAACTGTGATCTTTACCGAAACTGTTTTAACATAGGTACAAATAAATGAAAACAGAAATGGAAATTTTTGTTTCCATTTTTGCATTTGATTTAACTTTGAAACGATTATTTGTACTTACAACAAAAATTATTGTGCAAATCTCAGTAGTTTTTATGGTTTCGTAACCAAAAAAGGGAAAAATGATCTCTGAGTTAAAAGCGTTCTAAAAATGTTTTTATTTTCATTGCGAACCGTATCCAAAAGAGAGGTCTAAATATAAAGGAGACCACGGTTAAAAATATGAAAGAACTCTAAACAAGTTTACATGTTTTTTCTTATTTTATACATAACCAAAAATATATGAAAAAGTAACATCACCCCCGTATTTCTAAAATTCGAAGAAATCTAAATAACTCATTCAAATCGACAGTTTTGTAAGTATCACACGAATAATAAAGTGATACCTTTGACATTCGTAATAATTATGAAAAAATCAATCGAAAACTGTTATCACCTATTACTTCGTGCCAACTGCATGATATTACGGATTGAAAATCTTCGATAAATTCACATTAATTCGTATTTCCCAAATGAGTGGCTCAGTTATGTAAATAATTGTTATACTCGTTCACTTTCATTAAATCACGAAGTGTGGTTTCACGTTTCAAACGTCCTAATTTTTTTTTATTAGAACTTTCGAAACTTTAACGTTTTTGAATGAGAATGGCGTTGTAATGAATTTCATTTGTATTATTCATACAAACTGAGAACCATAGTTGCTTGATTCAACTTAATTTTAAGTAGATAGTTGAAGTTTTAAACTTCAGCTTTTCTTCTTATGATAACTTAAACGGTTGAATCGGATAATAACTCTCCTTTTAACACTGATGAAATTCTTCTCTTTGGCTTAGAATTATAAAGACGTTGTACTTTTTTTTAATAATACTATATAAATCAATTGATTCACAAATTAGTTCAACAAAATAAACTTATTGAACGAATAAAAATGTTTAGGAAATACGTCATAGTTTCTTTTATAGAACCACAAAGTTTCCCCTTTTGTTTCAAAGAAATCCAGAACTTTGATGAAAATCAACATTCATAAAAAGAGACGCAGTTTGCAATGTGAAATAACAAACATAATCATAAACACTGTTGTTAATGATATGAAGTGGATGTAGTTTAGGAATTTATTACAGCCATAACACGAATGGTAGACTATTTTGTAAGCTCGAATGTTATCATTTGTAAACTCTGTTTCCATTTAGACTGTTATTTACCCAAAAGTTTTCCCTTCGTTAGAAAATATCTATAGAAAGTATGACTTTAAATTCAAATTCAAAAATTTACTTATTCTAACTTCGCCTGTTTGAATGTCATTTTTGTCAAAGAAGAAAAGCAATTCCATTTTGGTAAGCAATATGATCTTTTTGTTTCTTTCACAATTTGTTTCCGCACCGTTTGCAGCCCATGCGTCAGCAAACTTTTGGGAATTCTTCCAAAGGTTTGCTACGAACTGCGATAAACACGAAACTTAGGCGAACTAGACAATGTATTATATATATTTTCAAATTTTGTGGAACGCTAAACATTATAAATATTTAAAGAGTCGCAAAACTTTTACAGTTGCATGTTCGACCGTCACCGTTACGAAATGCCAAGCTGCTCTTCGAACGCTACAAGCGTTTCCTTTCTTCAAGCCGACATGCCTTTGTAGGGAACCTCATGTCGACCCTGAGTGTAATTCCTTCAGAGACTTCCTCTTCGACCATCCCTGCGTCTTCGTATTGAAAAAGGGTAAGTTTTCTCTTTTTAAACTGTATTTAACGATCCCCCAACAGTTCGCCCTTTTTAAAATGTTCCTTGCTATTAATTAATAAAGCATAGTTAGGACACGAAAATCCCTTTAATTTAAATAGTTTCTAAACAATATTACTTGTTTATTATAAACTTTAGATGAATGGATTTTTATATCATTAGTTAGGTTAGCAATAATAGTCGATAATGAAGTTATATGTAAATATGAAAAATTTGAATTGGTTGATGTTTGCCTCGCTTTGAGTTGAACGCATTAAAAGTTTGATTTGCAATTGAGATTAATAAAGGTTGTCAAATTTTGATTCGCTAACTAAAGCGCATATCGAATTAAATTATAAACGCAAGTATTCCAATGCAATTCTATGTAATTTATATGCAGTTTACGTTTCATTTGTATAATGGAAGCGCATTCGCTATTTTTGCGGAATTTATAAGGGTTTAAACACTTATTCCCATGTAGGAAAAGTTTTGTTGCATTTAACAATTCGCAATAAATTAACTTTAATTTTTTAACAATTCAATTAACCCAACACGAAATTTCCTAAATTTACCGAACTAAAATATTAAATAAAAAGTTTTTGTGTTAACATACATGTACGGTTCAAATTTTCAACGGAATTATTCTTTATTCAGGATAATAAAAGTAAATGTAAAAAATAATGTGTACTTTAAAGAAACAAAATAACAAAATGCAGAACAAAAAAAAACTTTTGGGTGTTTCATTTCGACCAGATACTCATACTGATAGGCGGACAGTCTCTCCGAACTACGCTGTAGTGCAAAGCCGGAGGGTAGAGCGTAAGGCCCTCTTCAGCCTCCATGCTGAATGGTGGGAATGGGTGGGTGGTATGGTTAGGGAGAGAAAGATGAGACAAACGAATTGAAGACAGAGGAGAAATAAAAGATTATCTGTGGAATATTACTGCCTCAGCATTTGCCTAAATGATCCAAGGAAACCAAGACCCAGAATCGAACCGGAGTAATGATAATAGAAATATAGAACATAATCCATATATATAAATGATAAAAATACACATAGTTTTCTTTTACATCGTTTCTGGGGTACGATTTTTTTTATTTGAATCACCTTTTTAGGCGCAAATATATAGAATTATGAACACATAAATCTTTTTATTAGTTAGGTAGGTAAACCAAACACCCTGTGAATATTTATAACCGCCCTTCATATACGATTTCGAATTTTTAATATTCACAGTCTTTATTAATGAGGTAAAAGTCGAAACAACTGAAATTGTGAAATTTACCAAATGTATTTTTACCATTTATATTTTTAAAAAATCACCAATTACCTTGCGAAACATCCTTTTCGATTATAATAATTTTTATCCAAAAGAGGGATAAATTTCTACCAGAAATTCGGTATCCCATAAAGAACTATTTTAATTAAGAAGGTATTCAGACATTTTGATTAAAAGAACATACTTGCATAACACCCATAATAATTACAAATTTACATAAACAAACTTCGTTAAAATAAAAATGAATGGTACATAAAAGAAGTCTTTTGGGGCATGTGTGGCACTAAAAAATCTGTATATGAAATTGTTCATTGAATAAGATATGTTGAATATTTTAGTTTACCTACCTACCTAATAAAAAGACGTATTAGCGTCTAAAAAGGTGTTTCAAATAAAAAAAAAATCGTAGCCCAGAAACGGTGTAAACGAAAACTAGGTTATAAGTTCGAAAGAAACACTTTAAAAACCACCTGAATGGTACTGTATATAAGTGAGTAACTATTCGCATTTGCTAATAAGGACCCTTCAAAAATTCGAATTTTCACACGCTCGCTTAATACTAGAGCTGTAGAAACGCCAATCTCGTTCAGACTTTTACGTATACGTGCCTATTAGCAGAGGCACGTTAATACAAAAATTTAAAGGAATACGATTTAATGTTATAAGTATAAATCATAGTAGTAACTCTAATACAAAAGTATTGCAATGTTTTTCATATCGACTAGAACCACGAAAATCCAAATGTGAGTCTATTTCCTTTAATTAACATTCGAAGAATTTATTTTGTTTTTAAATTAATAACTTTACCACGTTAACCACTCAAATTTTTTAACCATTCATTTGCGGGGCCTAAAAGCTAAAATTAAAGAAGCTAAATGCTTATTTGTCTTTTCAATATTATACAATTGATTATTTTTTATATTTTTATCGTGTAAAGATAAACTACTACCACCTAGAAATAATATCTGTTGAGTAATAAAAAAAACTCCTATTTAGATAGAACTAACTCTGGAGATGTTATAAAAAATATATTGTTACGAACAAACGGGAATTGTAAAAGCTATTTCATTTCGGTTCTTCATTTCTTCCCGTTTCTAATTAGACTACTTAATACAACAGCCAGTAGACCATATTCAAAGGTGTAATAAAAAAAACTATCTTTATATACTTTAATTATCAGCAGACTGTGTATTTATATAGCATTTTTAAGTTATCTTGGCAATGATGTAGTATAAATCATTGCATAGCATTCGGAAAGTGTCCGGTTCGATTCCGGTTCTGTGGTTTCCTTGGTTCATTTAGCCAAATGTTGGGGCAGTAATATTCCACAGATAATCTTTCATTTCTCTTCTGTCTTCATTTCATCCGTCTTATCTTTCTTTCCCTAACCACCCCCCACCCACTCCACCGACTCCTAAAAGGAGGCTGAAGAGGGCCTTATGCTCTACCCTCCCGCTTTGCACTACAGCATTGGTCGAAGGGACTGACGCCCACCGGCATGAGTAATGGTCAAAATGAAACACCCTAAATGTTTTAAAGGGGGTTTAAGTTTAGTAGTAAGTACTCATGTTTGACGAAACATGTTTTATATAAATATTTTTTTTGTGAAAATCTACTTTTTCGTGGTTTTTCCTGGATTATGGATTTTCATCAAGTTAAGGTCGAAACTGTTTTATTTTATAGAGGAGTGGTCAGATACAAAATAATTTAATAACTTCCTTGAGTCCTAAACAGGGACCATCTCAAAATTCATAAATACGAAACCATAAAGTCATTAACCGTTGAGATTATTCAAATAGCTTATGTTCCATTTTAACGCTTATCTCCGGCTCTAAATGCTTTATTTGGCGATCGAGATGTTCTTACACGTAGATTGCTTTGGCGTTTAAAACCCATTTAGGTACCTCGTTAATTTTAATTGAGCGCAAACTACATCAAGACAGCAGTAGCGGACATCCTAGGTAAGGGGGTTAATAGTTCATTTATGATTTCTTCTCTAATACTCGCATATGTCTTATAAAACTTACAGGAAGTTCATTTCTCTGGGAAAGTAGGTTTTCGTGCATGATGTTTATAAAACAAATAAATTTTTCCTTTTTGTAGAGCATTATTTTCCTGACTGCTTCCCTTTTTCTAACACTGTGTATAATATCTTCCCTCATTCCTTCACATCACCAACAATACACCGAATGCTAATGGGGACGTAAGGTGATGTTGACAGTAATTTGAAATAACCCCATAAACGTCACTTCAACACGTCGCCTTCGCAAATTGATCCTACAAAGGAGTCAGGAAGGTACAACGAGAGGCGTAAACATCAAAACGCTTGATTTCCTTTGTGACAGAAAATATGATTAATTTATAAAGTCATTTGCCAATCATACATGGCGTTTATTGAAGTCTCATAATACTAAAATAATTTTGTAAATTAGTTAACACATCCTGATAATATGTTTGGACAGGATCTAATTGTTATTTTATTCCGTTTATTATAAAAATATATTGTATCATTTCTTAATGTAGGCTATATATACGTATTTACAATAGATACAACACCTAGTTCCACTTATTTTGGTTTTCGATCGAAAAAGCTTCATATTCATAGCAAAAAAGTTATTGTTTACGTTAAAACTAGTGTTTCGAACTGAACGCCAGACATAAAATTAATTCGCAGTGCGAAGCTTCATGTAGAAACTAGGAAATGACTTTTTAATCTCTTCTGCCGCAGATTTAAAGTTTTACACTGCATTAACAGTAGAAATTTATTAGCGACCCTTATTTGGGTTACATCAATTTATCACCCCTAGCTCTCTAAAACAGATTCCCTTTAAATTCTACCTGTATAGAGTTACTTGGGACACGAAATGTGTAACGATCGAAGATAAATTTCAGTTAACAAATTAATTATTCACTATACAAAATAGCACCTTCTAATTTTTCTTTTAACGTAATAAGTACCTCTACAAATTAAAATTTTTTAAAAATAGTCAGTTGAAAATTTATTTTAATCAGTAAACACTCCCTAAATTGTTAAAATTAAATTATAATCTTTTAAGTAATAATAAGAAAAATACGTGGTCCTTTAGGATAGAAGAATTTTCAATTAATTTCGCATAAAGTTTTCTGAACTAAGTTGTGTAACAAACTCGAAGGAATATTTTAATTTCCTTGAGTGCCATTTCATCGATAATTACGTCTGTCTTTCATGCACAGATTTAATTTTACGTTATGTACACAAAAATAGAAAAAAGTACAGCGTTAGAGTTAAAAAAAAATACGAAATTGCTTAGTAGGTATTATCAATTATACTTATTAAAATTTTAGTGTCTCGGTTGATACGAATGATGGAATATATTGTGGACTATAGAATGGCGTACTATGTTGCAAGAAAACGGTAATTGGCAATTAAATTAAAACTTTCTGACAGAGCGAATGCACTGAAATTCGTTCTGAGCGAAACAAAATTTCCGGTAACTTCGGTTCTCTTTTAAATTCAGCAGAGTATAAATAGGACGCATTTAAATTATTTACCTTTGAGAAATATTAACCAGCGGTTATCCATACATCTATACATCTATATATATAAATAACATTGGAGTGTCCGTTTGTAATATTAAAATAACATATAACCACTTTTTACTAAATGCATATGGATGTATACACGGTACATATACCAAAATAACATTTATTAAATTTTTTGTCTGTCTGTCTGTTTGTTTCGGTTAATTTCTGAAACGTCTGAACCGATTTTGACGAGACCTTTACTGACAGATAGCTAACAAAGAAAAAACTGAACTGTTAAAAAAGTGGGGTTTACCAAATATCTTGTAAAAATTGCCGAGCTATTTATATAGGACAGACTGGTAGAGTTCTAGGAGTTAGGATGAAAGAACATGTTAAATCAATTTCACAAAAAAATCTTTGTAGCGGCTTTGCAGAACATTGTATTGTAAATAATCTTACGTTAGGCCAGTGATTCTCAACCTTTTTTTTGTTGCGGCACATATTTAACGATTTCAAAATTTGGCGGCACACAAAGAAAAAGATAAAAATTATTTACTTACTACAACACACTGCATAAATAGTTTATGACAAAAATTTTAAATATACGAAATAAACTAATATATACTACAATAATAACTAAACGTTTATTAAGGGATTAATTACAAGCTAATAATAAAAATATTTTTAATGCGAAATTTGAGCTTGGTTTTTTGATAATTTCATTTATATTTGGTTGTAAAAATGACAATGCTACTCTCATATCGTCTTCTACATTTAACAATCTTGATCTTTTTTTAGTTTTAATGTTGGCTAATGCTGAAAATCCGAATTCACACAAATAAGATGTGGAAAATTGTAATAATATGTTTAAAGCTTTTTTGGCTATCATTGGATAATCGCATCTGATGTTAATCCAAAATGAATTAATTGATTCTTCTGAATGTTTTAAAATTAAATCTCGATTGTTGTAAAACAAGTACCGTGTAAATCGGGGGATAGGTGTACTGCAAAGTTAATAAGTTTACAAATTTATAAATTGACACTACATGCAAATAAATTAATATTAAACCGAATCACATACATTTGCCAATTTTAACGAAAGAAAAGGTGCAGTAACTACTATGCAACACCTTGTGAATCCCAACTATCACTAAAACAACACGTTTTGTACGCAGAAGTGGCAAGTGTGCGCCGACTTGAGACATATTCCTATTGCTATGCACGCCGCTTCATCATAATTTGGCACTAAGAAAAAACGCGTTGCAAAGCAAATAATAAAATAATTTATTTTTTTGTGGATTTAAATATATATTCATATTAAAAATATTTTTCTTTTTAAATGATTGTGAGAAAAACTAATTTGTAGGCACAATAAAACTCGTAATTTCAAAGTAACTTTTCTTTACTGACTGACCATAGTTAAAAACTCTACTATTCTCTATTACTCCTAGTCTTTCACATCCACAGAGTAGCAACGTCACTCCAATGTCGCCGACACCAAAGATTGCTCTTCGTAATCTCGATCTGTATAAAATGTTGCCAACATGATATAATTTTATTATATTAACATTATTATATATTTGCAAAATTTGGCGGCACACAAAAGTGCCGCGGCACAGTGATTGAGAATCACTGCGTTAGGCCAAGATAATATCAAATTAATTCATAACACACATAAGGGCAGATTGTTAAATTTACTAGAAATGGTCGAAATTAATAAAGCACTGTTTAATAACAAATTAGTAACAAATGACCAGACAGAATTCCATTTATCCCTACTTTTAAGAGCAAGTATTTAAAACCTAGATGTAGTAATTAATAGTTAGTATACTTTGGTACTTTTTTGAGAATGGTGTAACAACCGAAACGACTGTCGTCAAGGACTTAATTTGAATAAATATTATGAAACTACAGAGTGTTTTCTTTACCTTACTATTTTATTTTTAATTTTGTGTATTTGTACAGGGTTATCTCAGAAAATATTTAACAAATGGAACAAACTCCTTGCTCCTTACTACCCACCGTCCAAATGCCATCCTCTAAACATTCAAAAAATAAAATAATACAAACTTCTTGCAATTTAATAATTGTATAATTAACGTTAATACATGAAACAGATAAACTCACACAATGTCTATGGAAAGGGAGGTGTTATAGTATGTTTATATCTTTTGTCACCAGAAAAGGATCCTTATCCTGTTGACGCTCTTCCAACCTGCAACTACGCGTTGTCGGTGTGTCAGGAAGAACGAAAATGTATAAAACTTTTCGAAGACTTCAAACTTCACTGCAAAGTACGGGAAAACAAATGCCGAATGGATGACAGGTGAGCTTCGAAAAAAAGATAACAATAACAAAATAAAAACATATGATAAAAGAAAAGTTTTGAATTATAAAGTATTGCATGTTTACTGCAAACAAATGTAATGTCAAAATAATATTCTCTTTAGCTTGAAATATAACTAATCATTTCATCATAAGTTTTCTAAATGGTCTTTTCTTATCTTCTTTCAGGAAATTGTGTCAAGAAGCTTGGGCAAATCTTCACAGATCACCAATGTTTGGTTGCATCTGTCCAAATAACAATATGAAAAGAAAGTGTGATCGAATTTTCAGCCTTGTCAACCACAATCCCTGTATTGGTAAGCATTTAGTCAATTTAATAGCTTTGTAGTTGATGGAACACTGTTAACTGCGTCATGAAAGAGTTATGAATGCGACCTTCTACCCTACCTCGTTATCATTAATATAAATTCAGAAAGATAAACAGAATTGATTCACCTAAATGAATTTTAAATTAATAAATTTAAAACAAAAACGAAGCATTAATCAGAACATAGACTTTCACGGCCGAAGTCCATAATAGAATTAAGGTTCTGGTGATCAAATGAACGGTTAGGTCGAGACGTTTCGTCGACAACTGCGGCTGACATCGTCAATTGTACCACGTTAACAACGAGGTATAACGTTTGTCCACGTTGTTAACTCAGTACAACTGGACCACCTAACCATTGTTTAGCTCGAATCTTAGTTCTACTATGAAACAATAATCAGTTCGTTAAAATTAAACTGATTTTCATTAACCATCTTCAACATTCAAGAAATATGTTGTAGAAGCTGCTAGAATTTTGTAATTTTTGATTTATGAAGAAATTGTTTTTAAAATCGCATACAATAATTATGTCCAAATATATAATGTATAATTTTCTAATATATTATTGATAGGTGATGAAAAACATTGTTAATATTCGTCATTCTTCAATGATATAGTGAGAACACAGGTAAATGTAATAGGATTATAAATACCCTAATAAAATTTAGAAACGATGCTAGCTCTGAGATATCTAAATATAAGCCAATTAATTATTAAGGTATTTATAAAGAAATTACTATTACATATATGACTACAAGAGTATTTTATTATAACTTATAACATATTTTGTTTCCTCCCAATTCAATTCCCATTCCTATTTGCACGATAGCATGTCTGTTGCATCTGGAACACTTTTACGGACGAAATAGACCATTATGTGAACTCAAAAAATGAAAAATCTTCGCTGTACAAGAATCATATTTAATACAGAAATTCGTTGAATAACTTCTGTAATTTAATTTTCAGTTACAGTTCGAACGCCTTTTATAACGTCCTATTATTCATAACTGGGAGACAGTTTTGAATTGAATTTAAACTATTTACAGGTTTTAAATGGAATTACTTCTAAGGATGGGTGCATACAGAACACCTTAAATCGCGCGAATCGCGTTTTAAAAACGTTAATAGCTGAAATTAATTTAGTATAGGTAACATTGCATATTATCCAACGTAATTTACAAGAAAATAAACTATTACATGCCACAATTATATATAATAGGTACGTTATATATAAAAATATATAAATAACAGTTTAAGATGGAAGTAACATGGAGTAAATTGTGTTTTTTATTGATCACCCAGTATAGTAAATTTAGCCACTATTTTTTGAACTGATTGATTAGTGAATGCCCAGCCTAAACAACTGATTCTAAGAAATAAGAAATAAATAAATCTAGTAAATACAGGGGGTTGCTAGTTAATAAAGTCTATTACAAACATGAAAATTACGATAGATGTTAGAAACGTTACAGATATGTAATTACTTATAATATTATATTAAAAATATTTGCCCAGTTATGAATAAAAAAGAAAAAAATATATAAAATTAGCTGCATGACGAATATAAAATGAGCTTATTAGAATTAGAGTATGTATGTTGCAGAATATCTTCCGAATTCCTCTGTCTCAGAACTATCCCGTAATTCTAACAATTTCCACAAAATATTCTGGTCACCCCTACTATCCCTACGTCCGATGTTTTCGTTTCCCTCTTCAACAGCACAACTACCTTCGCACGGCACCGCTAAAGCCTCAGGCACTAAGCGCACACACTATCACCAGCACTCTGACTCCCAAACAACCGTAGAAGAAAAATTCGGCACTACTTTCCATATACCAGAGCTCGTCGTACAGGGTGAGAGCGCACTTTTTAGACCACTTATTTAATTTCTTTTATTCTTCTTTCTCTCTTGTTTAAATGACAAAGACATAGGTAAACGTTTCAATAAATAAATAAATAAATAAATAAATAAATAAATAAATAAATAAATAAATAAATAAATAAATAAACAAACAAACAAACAAACAAACAAACAAACAAACAAACAAACAAACAAACAAACAAACAAACAAACAAACAAACAAACAAACAAACAAACAAACAAACAAACAAACAAACAAACAAACAAACAAACAAACAAACAAACAAACAAATAAATAAACAAACAAACAAACAAACAAAAAACAAACAAACAAACAAACAAACAAACAAACAAACAAACAAAAAACAAACAAACAAAAAACAAACAAACAAACAAACAAACAAACAAACAAACAAACAAACAACCAAACAAACAAACAAATAAACAAATAAATAAATAAATAAATAAACAAATAACTGAATAGGAACCCAGGCGACACTAAATATTCTAAATGTTCTGTTCGTTCACTAAGGAAAATATTATTTTGTTGTACATTATCATTCAAAGCACATCTGCTCATAGTTTCATACAAATCATGAAGTTTAATAAAGTAGGTAAACGTATTATTCATTGAAATGGCAAAAGATTTACACATATTTTGGTTAAAATAATTGTTATTTTTAAAAATTGAAAAACACAAAAAGTTTCAAGATTTATATTTGTAAACTTAACACTTTGTGGGGTGCAACTGTTGTGAAACATACTTAATGAAGTAAAAAACAAACAAAAGGAAAGTTTCACCAAATTTTATTAGAAAAATCCTAACAAGTTTCGGTCAACGCGACCATTTTCAGAGGAGTAGAGTACAACAACTACTATCCCAACATTATAAGAGTTTTATAAATAAAAAACCGACTCGACTTATGCAGATCATTAATTACTAATGGCCATAATTTTAATCTAGAATTTAAAATTTTACATATTCATAATAAAGGTAAAAAATTGGATTTACTAGACGGTTTAGAAATTAATCGATATAATAAAGATAATAATATTTTGAACGACCAATTAGATGTAAAAGGTTCTCATTTACTAAATGTCAATCTCTAATTCCCCTATCATAATAATTAGTAGGTATATATAGGTAGTTACTAATCACAAGTTTTGTTATATCTTCATCTGAAGAAGCTTAAGTTAAGCGAAACAATTGTAGTGAATACAAATATAAAGCTTGAAACTTTTTATGTTTTTCAATTTTTAAAATTATGAACCAGTTTCAACAATAATTGTTACGTTGTCTGTACATTTTGTCATTCGTACTTTATATCGTATTCATTCAATTATAAATGTATATTTGTATTGGATATGACTTTGAATCGCAATTTCTGAAGGAGTCAACTTGAGCTACATCTACTAATTAAATCGATAACTACTTGATACAGCATTTACCACAGCGGTTAAATTCGATTGAGTACTTACTCAAAGACAGTTATTGCTGAAATAGCGAGTCTACGTTACGTTTCGAAGAACCTCTACTTGCACTTGAAAAAGCGAAACTGGAAGAAGAATCATCATCCTTGACTAAAATATTGAATTTCAAAAATTGCAGTAAAGCATAAATGAACTTGCGGCATTGTTATATCACTTCTTTAATATATAAAGAAACTTTTTCTTTTCTCGTCATAGATGAAACATAAAAAAGAAACGGTCTACATCATTATGAAACAAAAAATGTTTCCTAATCTCATTTGTTAATAATTACTAATTTATATAAATGTCTTTATATCCTGTTTTGACCATCGGCCCTTCTAACGAAGACTGCTAGATCCGCCCCTATCAATGTCATACATTTATAGAATTGGCTTATTAAATACGTAATTAATTGTTTTGTGTGTGAAGATCATCACAGCGTACTGGTAGGTCTTTGTATATAACATTTCGAGTTGATTGACAGTCAAAGTGTTAGAGGTAGCATGTACCAACTGGTCATATAATGGTAACTGTAGTGTGCTATTATTGTTTAATTAATACAAAATAGAGTATCGATGAATTGCCATTTAATTAGTTCTTTGACTTGTACTTGGAAGCTTGTCAATTTGCTTTCAGATCTAATTTTAAATTTAAAGATTTTTACCTCCACGTTTCGTAGTGACTTTCAGGAAATATTGAGTCTTCTAATTGTTTGTATGTTAAATACCGTCAAAATAAGTATAAATCATTAATTACATATGAAAAAAACTAATAATAATAATAATCTTTTGTAAGCTAAAGACTTTAGGAAGTAATTTTCTCGTCAATACTTTTTTACTGATTTTAATGATTTGCAAAAAAAGAGAATCAAATTTTGACCTGCACATTTTACTTATATTTACAAATATTACTCCAAAATCAGAAAATAACCGCAATAAAAACAAGGTAAGTTTGTATCTAACGTGAAATACATTCTAGTTTCATTTATAAACCAGCATGGAATATATAGGTACAGCATAATCTAAATAATATATTTTTTTTATTAAAAGTAATAAATAAATATTAACATTTTTTCTGAATAAATGGCGGCCACCCAAAATCTTATCAACTGTCTAACCTCTAACAAAAAATACTGATCGTAAAATAAATGATAAAAAATAAGGATATTGCAATTACACATAATAAATTCTTATTTCATTATGCCCAGTCTTGCACCAACAACATAAACCTTATTGGACTTGTTTTCTTCCTTTTTGTGTATTTCTTGTTAGAAATTTATATTGTTGACGTAATAATTTGCGTTCATTTTTTCACAAACGTAGTATATTATATTTTATAATTTTAGATATTATTGGCATGGTTTTCACGCTTGCTACTTCATCTATTTTCTTTTTTCTGGATACGTAGTATGGGCAAATGAAACCGATAAAAATAATATTAAGGGGTATATATCGTAATAAAAATAACGTAGGTAAACAACGATATAAATATACATAATTAATTGTAGTAGGCGTTATTGTTGAAACTTCATATTTCAATAGGAAGCAAATAAACGAAGAAAAGTTTCAAATTTAAAGAACACAACAATTATTTCACCAGTACATTGGCTTCTTCAGGTGAAGATGAGTCTAATAAACAGTTACAAATATCAGCTTATATATAAAAGGTAAAGACTAAATAAAATGGGAATAAAGTAGGGGCATTAAATTTTTGAAAATAAATTTTAACAATGGAGACCTATTGACTTCAATTTGGTCGTTAAGTACAACATTTAATTTATTATATTTATTAATATACAAACTTTCTGTTAGATTGAGCTTAATACTTTTGGGTAATTCTTTTAAAATTTTGAAATTATCATTGAAAGAGCAACAAATGTTCCGCGTAGGTAGAATCTTTTTCATTGGTGTAGCTACGTTTGTGTTCACGAATCCTATGCATGAAAGATCTTCCAGTTTGTCCTACGTAAACTTGGTTACAGTCACCACAGTCAAGCAAATAAACTCCAGATTTTGAAGATTTATCAGCATTATCTTTGTTATGTTTAATAAATTTAGATAAAGTATTACTGGTTTAATTTTAAATTGTTAAATTTGAAACTTTTCTTGGTTTATTTGCTTCCTATTGATATACCTATATAAGGACTCTACTTACAAATTTGCAAATTTTGTTTTATTTCATTTTATAACGAAAATATGCCAGAAATTAATATTTCAAAATAAGATTTCATAAACTGTTAACTCCTGTTGTTATTTGTCTTCGATGATTGTGGGCCAACCTAAAATTATATGATTTATTTTAATATATTATATTAAATAAAATGTAAATTTTCGAACACTTTGTTTGTTGTGCCCTACGTAATCCTCGGTAGGCGATTTATACTTACCTTTATCAGCTTCATTTTTATATGAATTTCAACTTATATTTCATAGAAATAAAGTTCGCATTTATTCACGAAAATTACGTAACTAAACATATGATTTGTTAAACGTAATTGTGGCTGTAGAAATTCCTTATAACGACTGAAATTAGTTCCCTGATGCAACTGCAACTTCAGCTTCCCGTTAGAATGGAAATCTTTAGAGTACGTGATTTCAAAGCCGCAGCAAAACAAGCTAAAATCTTCCAACCAAAATTATCTCTTAACTAGAACGAAATATATTACCTCGAAGCCACATACACCGAGTTACATCATATTTACCTCTGAATACTTCTACTCATATTAAATTTGTATATTTTATGTCAACCGAAATTTGAACTCTTCTGTTGTAAAATGAATATTTGAAGTAACATTTTTTATACAAATTATTGATTAACCATTGTTCTCAGGGAGAGAAGTTTCTAGAAATTACTGAATTGTTATTAAAAATGTGTAGCCTGGGTTATCCTTTAAAAAGTCATGTTTTCTTAATCAGATATTTAATTTTTGTGACCTGCGTTATATATAAAATATTTATTTTAGTTATCCAAAACTGAATAACATTATCCAACAATAAAATAATTTAATTTGATTAAAATAAATTCAGTAGTTTACATTCTAATTTTGGTGGTAGGCATTTACAATTTTATATTGTTATAGATATTGTAATTATACTAAATTGGATAAACATTAAACGCTCTGTATGTTTAATTAGTTTTATATTAATTTTATGTAAGATCAGTTTTTTATCAAAATATGTTTTTGGAAGACTATAAATTTAATACTTAACTATCTGTTCGAAAATATTTCAAATTTTATTATGAAATAAATGTGTATTATTGTTGTTTTATTTTCAAAAAAAAAAATTAACAAATACATTAACTTATATATTTGTTTAATAACGCCTGCGGATAATTTTTTGAGTAGATAAAGAGAAACGTACTACTAATATGTTGAAAAACTTTATTTCAATGTAATAATGATGCTAGTGCTAACAGAAAAAGGGCGTGGATTAAATATTTGGATAAATCTGTAAGTATTTTCACGTTGGCTTTTTTACGATTTATAAAAGGTAAATTGTGCAAATTAAGAGCTTATACTGAATACTTTTACAGCTGCTTCTTTTGAGTTATTTTGGTGTTATGATTAGAGTGCGTTACTTTAGTTAAAGTAATTTCAGCTTCGGAGAGTTCTTCAACTTCTTTGGGCTATGGTCTAGGAAACGCCGTATTAGAAAACCCGCTTGTTGACGCGGACAATGGTTTCGAAGCCCATACTAGCACGGATCATATTACTGAGACCGTTTTAAGCAACAAACCAAAGCACAACTTGGTCGCCATCAACTCGACCATCGAAGAAGATTTGGATAATAAACACTCTCCACACCATGCACACAGGAAATTCACAAGTAGGTATTTATAACTACAATCTGGATGTGCTATACAATTGTTCCAGACTTCTAGCAATTTACACGAAATTGTTATTATGAAAGGACCTGTGGCTGTCCAATAACAGCCAAAAGGACAACATCTTTCGTTATGTTCTTTCGAGAATAGCTTTATAAAATTTTTGGCCAACTTAAACCATTAAGAAAATTGTACAAAGTCATATCATTATCCATTAATCGATACCGACAACACCGAAACAATTAAAATAACATTTTAAGCTCTTATCATCGTATTGAAAATAAATAAATAAATAAATATCTATTTTCTGCCTAGGTCTCCCATATACTTTAAATATTTAAAAATTACAATTTTATTTCATAAAGCTTTCTGCGTGTTCACTTTCATCACTCGTAATTAAAATTCCAAATGAAGAAAATTTCACACATCCTAATAATGACTTCATAAACTTCAAATCATGATAATACGCTAATACCAACTTTATAATTTCGATGATCAAGAATAAGTATCTAATTAATAATAATTAATTTAATTCATTATTTTGATCTATCATATTCATTTATACGTAAGATACGTAGCCGTAGTTTCTTCACCGATTTATTAAATTTATTGGAGAATAAAATATTTCACTCTCATTGTAGTTGTTATAGGAATTCGAAATAAATGTTTTTTAATTTAACCTTCATAAATTGAATCGAACCAGGTATTGTAAGATTAGATTTAATTTTTCATAGAGAACGACAGCGAAGTCTGTGCATTGCTTGAATTTTTATCTCAACTTGCGCTATGTCCTATTTTCATTCAAATCGTTTATTATATTATATGAAGAAAACATAAAAAAATCGTTCATTATGTCTAGAAGTTGTTGATTGTATATCAAGAGTACGGTAAATTCTGAATTATTGATTTTTTGCTAATTATTTCTGCAATATGAAAATAAATTCGGAATTGTACAAAGGGCCCTCTCAATTATTATTTCATCTTTAAAATGGTGAATTTAATTTAAACTGAAATCACGAATGCTAATATAGATAGTCAGATTTATTTTAAGATGCATGCGACAAATATTTACCGATAGAGGTAGTAAATATGAATAGAATTTTTTTAGCACAGCACCTGTTTAAAGCACGTAGAAAAAATGCATGATTTTCCCGATGATTACCACACTTTTCATACTTCAACCCTTCCTCCACGAACCTTTAAATATCATGATAATGTATTTATTTTCAAAAACCAAAATTACATAGGCAGCATATTGCAGATTAAAAAGAAACGAAAGATAATTTTTCGTGTGGCCGTCACAGACGTTGATAGTGACTTCTAACCTGTAAGGTAATATTTGGGCAATAAAAAAGAAAACCATAAAACAGTTTGTATTTATTTTATGATATTTAATACAAAATATTGTTTTACCTGTTTCCCTACTCTTTCCTTTGTGATGTGTCTTTTAAAATTAATTTTATAAAAATATTTCCTTCGGCATTCGAAAATAATACTTCCAATAAAAAGTAGAATAAGGCGTCCCCTTTAATTGTAAAATAACAAAATGAATATAATCGAATACGGTCGAGCGGGAAAAATATTATTAACGGGAAAAGCCCTGGGGCCATAACATCAGAATTTTATCTATTGAAAACTTCTCGCAGAACTCCTGTTGAGAAATCACACATTTCGTTTAATGGTCGAATAGTTTCCAGTCTTCATTGAACTTAGTTTTTCTTATAGATAGCCTGATAAGGAAATTTATTTTTTTACATTTCCAAGTTACATTCAAATCTATAACATTGAAACGTAAAACGAATTATAAAGTAGATAATGTTCTAAGCCTCGAACTCAAAGGGGCGACCAACTCTATGAAGACAGTTTTAGAAACAGGATTTTCTTTATAATCAGATATTTTACAGTGTTTAATGAGTTGGTAAACATAAATATCCAGGGAGATTATGTACGTCATTGGATAATAAATGATAAAAACGTGAATATTTTTAACACTTTTTAATTTCCTGAGACGTGTTTTTACGACCTTTACGAATGTTTCGGATCGAGAATGTATTGTATGTAGTATCAGATTTCGAGAACACTATAAGAAATAGCAAACACCTTTAACTGAATACGATATAAATTGTTGTTTCATTTGGCACGTTTCGGACGATTATTGAAGCAATTTACGAAATGTCGTGGGTGGCTGTTATTTTCTCTCGAATAGGAAATAGCAAATTACTCAGAGATAACTTTTGATTTCTTCTTACACTAAATTGCCTCCAAACGATTTTATTTTACGAAAAGACTTTACAAGAATATTAAACATAAAATCAAATCAGTTTTTCCATTGTACTCAGAGACGTGATTATAAAATGGACCGAGCGTAAGCAATATTCTCTGTACTAGAAAATGATATACATTGGGTATGCAACCAACAATGCACATTCAGGGACACATTTAAGTTTCCCATGGGCTAAACGGAAATTTACGGCTTTTAAACATTGAAAATCATTTACAATAGCATTTAACATACAAACCAAATATATTGAAAACATAATTGAACTTCTTTAAAAAAAGAATAATACTGTTGTTTACAATAATATATGTGCTATAAGTGAAAATAAAGTTAATTAGTAACGCAAGTAGATTTCTCGTTGTGTGAATGATTGGTGTATGAAGTTGATAAAAAATATGTGATGACTGTGATTAAAATGATATATATTAACTGTACTACAGTACATAGTCTGATTTTATGGTTTAAATAATAGTTGGTAAATATTGTAAGTTTTTGTTAGTAAAAAATCTAAGGTATGTAAAGTCGTTCATTATGTGTACTCTGTTGGGAAATTTAGCAAAATAGTATGAAAATCATGAGAAGAAAAGAAGTATGAGAAGATGTAAGTTAGAGAAAGATATGCGAGAGGTGTCCATTGACATGGGTAGGTGGTTAGGTATAATAATCAAGGTGACGGATAGACAAGAAAAACGTTTTAAGCGATAAGATTGAACAAAAATTAAGTATAGATATATATTATATGTGAGAACCTAAAACATATATTTATGAATTATGTATCTAAATAAATCTGAACTACGACCAATAATACACAAAATTAATAAGCAACAAAAATAAACTTAAACCTTTACTAGAAATTTTTGAATACATCTAACATACAAAAATATAAATATTAATTAATAAAAATATCCACATTCAACTTGCGTGCTGCCTAGAGTTATGTAAAATTTTCAAAAAACATTAAAACGATATATAAGCGATAATAATAACGGTTAAAAACTAAATTAATAGGTAATTGAACGCATTACTGATTTTTAGCAAAATCACAATTTACCTTTCAGGATGTACTTTTGAAGTTGACGGGATTAACGGCAACTCCGTATTCATGGTACTATTTTAGAACAAAATTAAATTAACTCTTTATCTTAATATTACTCATTCAATACTCATACTTGCTTACTTTTGCTCCTGTGAAAAAATACTTCGTTTATTGCGTCGAGGTACTACTTCAAAAACGCTAGGTACAGCATTTTGCTTTAATTTTCTTTTTTCCCACGGATATTGATATTAAAAAGTCATTTTCTTCAAAATGTTTGCTGCAACAACACACAACTGGATATTTTGACGGTGTAAAACTTTCACGCCTTATTGCGTTCAACCATTTTTTCTTTAATTCAGGATCCTTAGGGAACCTTCGAAGAAATTACAAATGTATCAGTGTGTCTTATGTTTAAATTGTACTTAGACATGAAATGAAATGGAAGAACCTTCAGAACTCTTTTCACGGCAACCGTATGCACAACAATATGTAACCAAATTGTTCTCACATTAAAATAATTTTATATTACTTCATAAAAGTGTTCACAAAACCCTATGTACAAGAAAAATAGTGTCGCACATCATTTATTTGAAATAACTACTCTTGACACTTCAACTGCCTCAAACTTTCTGAGTGATGTTACGAACTTTCTTAATAATTCTCGCGTTTCTGTCCCCTAATTCGCAAAATGTGTTGCCTACCCAACTCGTATCACTTTATAAACGCAAGGCGCAGTCTAGTTATAGTCACGTCTCTGATTGTACTATATATAAAAATCAAATTTACCAGCAAACAGTTTACATAGTTTATCAGATTAAAAGGGCTGGATATTACGCAAAAACTATTTCAATTAGGATGAAACACTTTAATTTTAACACAGGAACATAACGAAAACTGAAACATACAAATCTTGCTGTACTAAAATTTGAATGATTTATTAATAAAATAACTTTTATTCCTGGTTTAGGTTAATAATAACTAACGTTAATATTGACAGACATTTAAACGTATACTCTTGCAAGTGTATTATATAATTTATTTTTACGGTTTTACAGGTTCTTCGAACGAAAACTTTTCAGAACCGGGTGATGTGATGAAAATAATTTATCAAAGTACTTGTCATTTAGCACTAGAGAGTTGCAAAAGTGATTACCAATGCCGTATGGCAATTCAGCCGATACTTACTCACTGTGACATCTCAAAGTGCAACAGATATTCCTGTATGGAAGCGTTGCAAGCATTTTATAGAAGGTCATCATTCCCATGGAACCTAGAAGTCGCATTTTGTTTATGCAAGTAAGGGTACAATCTGCATTGCATACGTTTCTTCCAAATTTTTACATATACAGAGTAATTTCCGGGTTGTTTCACCATAGTCTATAGATTTCTTCTTAGCTCATCACTAGTCCCAGCCACGTTACCTATGAAGACGATGTCAACTGGAATTCTATCAACCACGGTCGATCAACCCGGAAAGAACTAATTCCAATTTTGACCATTAAACTTAAGAAAATTTAAAACTACTTTATTTTGTTTCCTCTTCAGAAAAACTGATGATAAGCACGATGCATGCATGATTGCGCAACAGAAATTACATCCCCTTTGTGCGCAAAGGGTCGAAGGCTCGCCACAACCGACATGCTTATCTTTAGCCGAATCGTGCAGAGAAAATCGAGAATGCAGGTAATATTTTCGTGTTAAATGCACCGATTTTTATTTAAAGTAAAACACAAATATATATAGATATCATTACTTAATTAAAAAATACATTTTTTTATCTTTCAAGATCTCGATTGGAACAATACGAGCAGGCATGCGCAGTGGACAGTTCTACGAAAAAATGTGCTGGACCGCCATCAGAATGCAGAGCCGCCATGTTGGGCATATTGGGAACCGAGCTAAGAGCAACCTGCGCCTGTAAAGGTACTGACCTAACACAATTGTATGAATGCTTGGGTTGGCAGCGACTTCTATGGGTCAACCCATGTGTTGGTAAGTCTCAATAAACATTACTTCACTTAATTTCATAGGCATTCATGGATATCATTACCTGTAAATATTTTAAAGAATTTTTAGTAGAAATAAATTTTAAATACATCAATGCGATATTAATTATTGAATTAATTTATACCCACTACAGATTACCTCATACAATGAAAGAAAAATTTGTTACTGTTATTGAGGTAATCTGTAGTGGGTATAAATTAATTCAATAATTAATACCGCATTAATGATTTTCCACTTGGCCCGGTCAAAATCCAAAATTGGGAATTTTGGAAAGTGAACACTTTACCGTCCTATTTATATTTACATGTATTTATTTAAATGTTTCTAAAGTGCATCTGTAATAGTAGGTGATGTAATTAATAATCATTATGAGGTGGAGGTAATTGTTTATAATGTGTCGTGTGTTCCTGAATTTCTTGGTTATTACGGGTAATAAATTTTGTAATTTTAAAGACATCTAATTTTAAGGTTTTTATGTGTCAGCATACAATGTTGCTGTTTTAGCGAAGAAAAATTGAGGTAAAGTTCGTTTGAAAGTTAGCACGCAACCAAAGACTAATCATCAAAGATATATTTACGATAAAAATGTGTTTTATTTATGGGAAAGCATTGATGACCTTTCAACCATTCGATAAAGAAAAACGGACATAATTCTTGCTAATTTTTGTTAACATTAAATTATATAGCTATAGCAATATTAGCCACTTGTAATACGTATCAGCTTCATAGTTGATATATTAAAAGTGTTATGCATTTATTTTCTTCTACTAGTAGGTTCGTATGAAAGGTTGTGTGTGGAAAATTGTAAATATCATACAAAACCAACGACTGTACTAACTACCAAGAGTACTTAACCTATTTTGCTGTTTATTGATCTGCGGAATTTCCGTGGGTTAGGTTTTATTCTGGGTATTTTAAGAGATTTGGCGCATTCTGCTTCGAACATGTTAATAACGACAATAGATAAATTCCTTATTTTACAAATATTTTTTGACAAAACGTTCCTCGACGAGGTAACCGCTCAGAAACAAGAAAACCAAAAAAAGGCACATACCTAATCCTTTATTATTTATCACAGTTATGCATTTTTTTAAAGAAACATAAATTCGTTTAACGTAAGATTTGACGAAACGATGTAGGTCCTCCTAAGCAACATACGTGACTAATTTTGGAATGCATGTTTGCTCGTTATAAAGCACTTCGAACCATTTGATTGGTTCCTACTTACCGGGCTTATTTAATATCCAATTAGAAACGAAGTCCAGCCCTAGAGCAAATAACTCATGCATTTAGCGCCACTTAAGTTATCTTTTAAGTACAGCTGTATGACAATTTAAAAATAATATGTACAGATAACTGAGGCATTTATAAATTTTCAGAAATATTAATATAGAGTCATGAAGGACTCTTTTTATAACTTCAATAATCTTAATTTAAATTTCTAAAACATGTAGTATTTAAAAAAAAAAGTATGTCGAGTTTTATTTAAATCAGAATTAGAGGGATTTCCCTTGATACATTTATATTCTCAGTGGATTCTCAAAAAGACTACCACTTGAAGAAAGCAATAGAGAGAGGATTGTTGACTAGTACAACAGCTCCTCTAGTAACAACAACAGGAAGAATCAAGATGGAACCCCTTGATCATGTAACGGTAATAAGTGTAACTCAAGCATCTGTCCAAACAAAAATCCATACAACGATGGAAAATACGTTACCACCAGAAATCCCTACCACAACTGCTACAACAACTACTACTACTACAACTACTACTACTCACAGATCCACTACAACCACTCCAACAACTACTACAACAGAAGTTACAACCATTCCGCCCAGTAAGTATGTTTTGGTTTTGTATCCCTGGTTCGAAATGCTTGTGTTAACTATGCCATGAGTATTTTTATTTTTGAATTTTTTAAAAGTCACAGAATTACCTGCAATTTATTTTATCCGTTTCAAAAATAATGTAAACGCTTTGTGAAAATGATAATTGTGTCAGAAATGTGTTACACAAATACACTTTCCGTTCCAGGATATTGCGTATTCCAAAGGCATGATTTTCCAGATCAGTATATCAAAGAGGGGACGTCAAAGCGGGTAATTTCTGTTGCAAATTTCATTGTGAGCAGCCGTTGGGCAGAAAAAAACTTTTTATTGTAGATTTATCACGAAGATGAATCGGAGTGTTCGGAAATTTGTAAATGCGGCCGATCAGAAGAATTGGTTTGTAAAACGATGTGCATTGATAGAATGCCATGCCGGACAGAGTTTGCATTCTATAATCACGCGGCTCCTGCTTACCAAGCTTACCGAGGTCGTTGTCTTTGTTACTCGGGAAGGTTTATTTGCATGAAACCTGCCCCAGGAGATTACACATTACCTCAAGGCGTTTTCCTGTTCCTCGGATACAGTGAAGTTGACGAGCAAAAACTGAAAAACCACACTGAGATCGCCGTCAATGACGTCGTTCATGCTTTACAGGAGTTCATCACGAAAGAGGCGGTGAATGGGGTAAGTACCCGTAAAAGTTTTCTCATTACTATAATCAAATTATTTCACCGTTTATTACTTGCAATATTTTCCTACGATATTATCGACTTCTCAGCTACGATATAAACGGTGCAATATTCTATAATATTAACTCAAGCACGTGAGATATTCAACTTATTTTAATTGCAAGATCGATAAAAAAAAGTAAATTATTAAAATTATTTTTCCATGTATCTTTTAAGAATTTTTAGACATATCATTACATTAAATTGCAAACAAAATTATTTACTATCCTACATAAACCTTAATTAATACGTTTAAATTATCAGCCACTTCTGTTAATTTTGACCAATGTTCTCAATTATTAATAAATTTTCGATAATTAACATATTAATGATCAATGTTTTCTATTATCAGCATATTGTTGCTTAATTTCTTAGATTATTGCCATATTATTCTTTAATGCTTTATGTTACTAACGAATTATTACGCAGAATGATTCCTTTTTTTACCGTTTGTCTACAGAACCCTAAAATAATAGTATTTCTCCCTTGAATTATTTTCGAAAATCAAATCGAAAGTATGATAGAAAATGTGAATAGTGTACGGTAACATTTGGGCATAAAAATTTTATTATCCGACTCTTAAACTGTAGTTACAGCGTTTAAATTTCTAAGGGGGTGAATATATGTCTTTAAGCCATAAGCGAAAAACGTATTTCTCTCAATAAATCTAAAACACACGTAAACGGCAATTGATACCAGACTTTGATCTACAGCTTCGTAAATTTCAGTTAGTAGAAAATTCAATTCCACTTGGTATATGTAAAATGTAACAAATAATACACAGATAACTAGTTATCTATATACATTACTTTGAATTACAGTTGACTTTCACCCTGTAATTCTAATTTGAATAATTTAAATTTAATTTTAGCAACATTTCACTTTTTATGACGACAACTGTAAAGTTTCAACTAATGCAGCTAATTATTAAATTTAAACAATTTTTGTTCCAACTTTTAATCAGTAGACAATTTTCTATTCTGTTTTAATAAATTTATTTTTCATTGCTTGCTTCATTTTTCCCTGCGTTCATTTTTCTGTTTATTCACGTTTATTTTCCTAATGTTTGTTACCTAAAACTAGGCATTTGTTTGCAGACCCTCTGCTCTCTTCATCTGTACAACGTTACTCAGGAAAATGTTATAATCGCTGGAAAATTATCTCCTAAAGTGGATTATAATCTTCTCTCGCCAAAGGAGAGCTTAGCCAAAGAAAAGGTTTGTTTGTTTAATCACCAGGGTGCAAACTACAACAAAATGAGAGAATGTATGTGAAATTGAATGAAATGGAGTATGTATAATAATGTTGTCTTTCTCTTCAATTTTAAACTCATCAATTGATTTTACACATTTAATAACAATGAAATCTGTTATCCATGGTACTCCAGAAAAAATTTAGACCATGTATAGATTTCCATATGTGCTGTAAAGCATTTTGGAGACCAGATTCAATGTCGAAAAATATTTAGAAAACAATAAAATATCCAATAATCTGTTAAGTCAAGTCTTTTACCATGCGGGTTGCGATGATGGTGAAGGTTCGAAGGTATAACAATTTCAATTTTCAGGACGAATGTTCGGAACTAATGGAAACAATAACAGATCGTATAAACAACAAACATCCGGATTTTAGTTCTCACATTCTCCTATCAATTTTTAAAATGGCAGAAGTAGAACTGGTACAACTAGAACCAAGTTCCGCATGCTTTCCGCTACGTGTCCAGAGTAACATCTTACTATTAGTGGTCATCTTACAATTATTACTGTTTTCGTGACAAAAAAACTACCCACCTTTCACGTGAAGGAGATAATAAACGACAAATGATTAGTATTCAAACCATTTAACTGAAAAACGACACCTGTAAATAATAACCATGTCTGTGTTGACTGTTGTTAGAAAAGTTTATAGGTAACGATAATTAGATGCTTATAATGTAATTATTACAATTTCATGCACTCGCGTGAAATGTTTAACTGTTCCTGAATATCCTTACAATGAATTCTGGTTCATTGGAGAAAATGAAAATAATTTTAAGGGCACAGGCATTCGAAAAGGGCCGTCCATAAACCCTACAAATCCCACTCCTCCATGCCGCATTTAATTGAATTACCTTGTTTTAATTTTCCGAAATTAATATGATAATCAAACTTTTTCATTTTCCGCTTTTCTCACACACCCTTAATACGATCATTTTTTATGGACAGCCCCAAACATACGAGATCACATTGTCCAAAAAAAAAAACTTTGGCATATATATCAAACATATCATTACTTACATGTAAAAAAAATTAAAAACTATAAGCCTCCAAATGTTTGTATTTATAATTGTCATTCATTTATCACGTCATTAAATATATATATATATATATATATATACAGGGTGACTCATACTCATCAATAATGATAACGTCTTTATGTGCTTAATATTGTTAATTTATTTTAGTAAGTGCCAAATGTCAAAATATTATAGTTTAATTGAAAGATATTTTTCTTTTATTATCTAAGAAAATTTCGCAATTAATTTGACTTGAATAAAATTTCAACTTTAATTCAGATTTTTTTTGTTATATTCTGGACAATGTGAATCTTCTAAAATTTTCACTTTTCGTACTATACTGAATTAACAATTTTAGGTGGTGTACTTCTTATAAAAATTAATAGTAATTTTTGTAAGTAGATATTACACCTGTCACCAGAAATGATAAAATGTACTAATGCATATACTAAAGTTTAGAATAATTTCTTTTTTCTCGTTGATAATATTATATTATAATCATATCGTTTTGGGTTTATAACTACTCTGAGACGTATAATTTGAGTTGAAAAATTGGATGTACCGAATGAATAAGGTTTGATAACTAAAAACAAAATTCTTTTTAGGACAAAGGTAAGAAAGGCACCAGTGGATGTTTGGCTTATAGGTAATAAAAAAGATTATGTTACTTTTAAATATATCTTTATAATAATCTAAATCGCTCAGTTTAAAAAAAAATTAAATAACTAATAATAATAACTAGTTTCAGCTTTTTGATAAACTTTTTTGTATTCTTCTAATTATTTTTTCATTAAGTTTCAACTAATTAAAAAAAGAAAATTACTAGATAACATATTTTTGTCGAACAACGTTCAAAACTACATACGTAATAATTAGGTAATAAAACAGTTGAAAAAGAAAATGTTATTAAAATTAAAATGTTGATAATAGAGCTTAAAAATTGTTGGTATACGCTGTTTTCTTACTTTTGTGAACAATTTAATGAACAGTGTAAAAATTAAAATTTGAACATAATTAAACATATACTATAGTTTTAAAATGTGCCAATTGATCTAAAAAATAGATTTTTTTGTTTGAACTTTATCCTGTTCGAAGGTTTCTTCACGAAACAACTTAAAATATAAATTATTGCGGAATTTGCAAATTACGATAACAAGTACTGGTGTTCGTGGTATATATAATACATATCAACAAAAATTATCATGTACAATCCAAAACGTCTTCCCACGATAAAGACAAATTTACTTACATACATATATTTTAGGACAGAAATCCGATCAACTAATAAATATTTAAAAGAATATACTTACAAACACTAATGTTACTTGCGCCACGAGTCGAAATACAAATAAATAAACTACATAAGTAATAAGTTTAATTAATTAATTAATAATTTATTCGTATTTCGATTTGTGGCGACACTAAAAACCTATTTAAAATGCATATCATTTAGCTTTAAAATTGCTATTTGTTTCAACTAGATAAGGGTTATTTAAGCGCTGAGCGATTTTGTTGAATATTTTTATTAATAACGACTGAACCCTGATACATATCGTTTACTAACAATAAATAATAATAACTAATATATCGTTGAGACAATTGTAGCATAACTAGGTATTATATTGTAACTCTGTAAGAAGAAAACACAAAACCCAACTCGTCAAGGAAAAAAAATTAAAAAAAATCCTTAAATGTACAGTAGATTTAGCAAAAAAAAAAATACAGACGAACGTTAGAATTATAGAAAAGGTTTACGTACTTTTCCCAATCTACACAAAAGAAAAAACTGAGCTTCGTTAACATTAATACAAAAGAAAATATAAATGTAGCAAATGCGAAATAATATTACTATGTATACTGCTGATATCGTTGTAAATATTCCAATCAAATTAATCAAAGACACTTATCAAGTTAATCGTAACATGTGTGGTGTCTCCCAATGACCCCAATATACAGGGTTTCTCAAAGTTGACCCTTACGTTAAGTGCAAAACTTTCGAAAATTCACTGTAAATTATAAATGATTCGAGGAAGAAAATGAAACTGATAACAACAGGATGCGATATTGTAATTTAATTATTATTTAAAATATTTCATTCAAAATTACCTCTACAACAATATTTTAAATTACAAGTTTAAATTTAATGCCACAAAGTGATTGTATGGCTGAATTATAATATAAATATTCTGATTTGTTTGTGAGTAAAGGTCGAATTTTAGTTACCTTGTATCGAACATAACGTTCATATAGAAACATATAAGTACGTAAGTTACTAATCACCTAGAGCACTAATTAGGGATACAATTAGGCGTCACGTTGTTATGTATACACGATAAAAGAATTGTGCTTATAACTGTTGCTTTCTAGATTTTCAACGGAGTGTTATACTTCACAAGCATAACGGGCCTTAATACCAATTTTTAGTTAATTTAATTTGCTAATGTGAATATCAGTAATACACATAATTTCTTTGCTATATTTTAATGGCTTTAAACTGAAAAAAAAAAGTTTAACGAATTTTGTCTTTTAGTCCCGTGTGCCTGTAGGTAATTTCATCTGATACTAAACAATTAGGAAACTAAAGGTGCACAGGGTGTACCATTTAAGTCGATTGCGTTATTTAAAAAAGAAATACGTTTAATTACTTAACTCTAAAGAAATGTTCGCGAAATATTAAATTAATATTAATCTACTCATTCCCAAAATTTGGATTACCTGTGATAGATCAGCGAGCCTTTTTTCAAATTTATATTTCATAATAATGAAGTGAATTTGACAAAAGCTTTAAATGTTATTTACCTAATATTTTTTCGAATTCGAAAACCAGTTACTCATAAATAACGTGCGTTATTTGTAAAGCTTAGTACTAACAAATTCGAGCTCAACTGTTTCTTTTTATTATTTCATAACATGTATTACCTGCCTCCTCTGCAAGTAACAGATTAAATGGAACACTCTATTTTTAGCTAAATGCGTTTAATGTGAAACATTAGTTTAAAAGCAGGTTTTAATTTTTAAGTAGTGTATGAAATAATACTTTCTGTCATTGTAATTAAAGGATTATTTTGGAATTGTAGCTCTTGTAGAATAACACTTATACATATTTTTTATATGTTGCGTTTTATAAATACATTTTTTGTATTTGTAACGTTTTTTTTTTATACCCAAAGAGACTTAGTTTTAAAGTTATTCTCATTCCCCATTCAGTCTTTTCTGAATTAATATTAAATATTTTCACTTTATTAATCCAGACAATTAAGTCATATTTGCTTAATTTTGTTATAATAAGCCTAACAGCACAAAAATAGTTACATTTAAATTTTTCAAAAAATCTAATAAAACGACATCTATTAGTAATTTGGAGAATTCATAACAGAAAACCATCGCTTCAGAAGTATAATTTTTTAACGCTATTAGCGCTCAAAACGTTTTTCCACAGATAATATGTATACCCAATTCAATTATCAAAAAGTAAAATACTAATATATTTGTATTTTATGTCGTAATGATTTTATTAAACTAGAATTAATTATTCTAAAGTATTTAAGTGTCTCGACTTTTCTAAATAGATAACTAAATTTAATTTACTTGTTTTAAATTCATAGGGTATGTATACACCACCACTATTTTTATGTTTGTTTTCATTTTAACGTTTTTTAAAATGGCAGCATTAGTGTTGTAGGTGTCTACAGCGTTTTGATTTTATTTGATTCAGAAACATTGTTGAAACAAAAATAGTATGTACTGATAATATAGCCATTGTGTTTGTTTTTAAAGTGATTGTACCAAATAAGAAATTTCCTTGATTGCATTTGTGTATAATGAGTGCAGAAACTAGCGAAGGAATTGTGTAGTGCAGTATATACATATATAGTGCATATGCATGAATAATGAAGCAAAAAATAGCTTCATTTAGTATGATAAAAATTAAGAAGATATTGCAACTATTTTAAAAATGTAGAACTCCACTAAATAGCGAGTACTTAAACCAATTACAAATTCATGTAAAAAAAAACTGCACCTTTAGTCATAGTGTACAAATTATATTGAACACCCACTTGTTGTGTGGGATTTTAATAATGTTTTGTAAAACGTATATTCTTTAACTGTTTGTAGTTGTCATAAATATATATCATTTATACTCAAAATGAATTGCAGGCATGCAGCAGAGTTTATCAAGGGTATGTTGCTAACTGTATCAATGGTTTGTTTTACTTATTATTTCATTTAATTTCATTTTAGGTCGATTTTACTTTATTTCGCTCAGAAATGAAGAGATACCAAAGTCAAACCAATTCACCCATTATTTTTGTACTGATGAAGAGCTTGTTTATGAGAGCTTTTTCTGTGATTTTGGACCATTAAATTTGGCTATGCTTTATCATTATTGTAACAAAGTTAATAAGAAATTATTGTCTCCTGCTTTGCATAAGAAGCAGATAATGCATTATACCAGTTGCAATAAGCAAAAAAGAGTCAATGCATCATTTTTAGTAGCTTCATATGCTGTAAGTTTGTTTATAAAGATTTGTTTTTATTCAAGTTGATTTAAAGCAATTATTGGCCCTTTAAAATTTAATTTATGGTCAAAATCTAAAAACTGCTTTTAAAAGTTCATGCATTTCTATGTATATATTGTATACACTAACTTTTTTCAACACATTGTGAATTACCACACCTACCAGCTAACCAATTTTTTTCATTCACTAATTATTAAAGCCACTTTTCTAACCATTTTGTGTTAGTTTAGTTATTATGATCATATACTAAAAATTATCAATAACTATTCATATTGAACCAATAAAAGCACTTTTTTCATAGTTGCATTACAAAATGAATTTATAACTTAGTAATTTTTGACATCAGTGGACTAGTATTCTAATATAAAATGTTATCATTATTTCAGATTTTATATTTGCATTATACACCAAGGCAAGCTTTTGATCTTTTGCGTACAAATAACTGTGAACCATTTGTTGACTTCAGAGATGCATCACTTGGTGTTCCTTACTATATAAGCCTTTTGGATTGTTTAAATGCTGTAAAAAAAGCTTATGATGTGGGGTTCTTTAGTTTTGACAATTTTGATTATCTTGAATATGAACACTACGAGGTAAAACTCCTTATGTTATTCAAAACTATATTATTAACTATAATTTTCATTAGAGGGTAGAGAATGGTGATTTAAATTGGATAGTTCCAAACAAGTTTATAGGCTTTTGTGGACCACATAATAAATCAAAAATTGATAATGGTTATCCATTACATTCACCAGAAACATACTTCTCTTACTTTCGCCGTAACAACGTTTCTACAATTATTAGGCTTAACAAAAAAGTTTATGATGCAAATAAATTTATTAATGCAGGATTTGACCATAAAGATTTGTACTTCATTGATGGCAGTACTCCCAGTGATCGTATTGTGAGGCAATTTATTGAAATTTGTGAAAAAACTGATGGCGCAATAGCTGTACACTGCAAAGGTATAAGAAAAAAATGTACAAATAAGACCATTAAATTATATTAACGAAAAAATAATTTACAGCTGGGCTTGGCAGAACTGGGTCACTCATTGGTTGCTATATAATGAAACACTACAAATTTACGGCACGTGAAACCATTGCCTGGATTCGTCTATGTAGACCTGGATCAATTATTGGACATCAACAAGAGTGGCTTGAAAGGTATTTTACATTTATACCTATTGTACTGTAATTTTGTTATCCAAATTAATCAATGAAAACTCTTGATATTTATAGTAAACAAGAACAAATGTGGCGAGCAGGTGAAGAGTATCGCAGAAGTAAAAATTTGGAAGGTCCTAGAAGACACTTAGTTGGTGTATATAGCTTCATCAGCAAAAAAGTTATAGATTATAACCAGATCTCTTCAAGTGATAATGTATCAGGAATTTTGAAGAAAGTAGACACAATGAAGTTAAACGACCGAGAAGAAAATGTAGAAACAGAGAAAAATGGAGAAGGTTTAACTCAAGGTGATAGACTTAACAGGATTAAGGCTCAAAGAAGACAAACGCGTTCTTTTGCGACTGTCCTGTAAGTAATGTCTGTTTATATATATATATATATTTTTTTTTAATAGAAATCTCTTTATAAAATGGGCTGGTAAAGATAATCAGTTAATTATTTGTGGGCTTGTGCTGTACTTTTATTGTATAATAGCTTGTTTGTGGTTTTTGTTAAAAACAACAGAAATTACAATTTTATTTAACAAGAGCTATAAAAGCGAAATTAAATTAATCATAATTGCTTTAAAATAATTTTGAAAAATTATTTACCGAAACAATTACACCTTGCAGGAATAATGATCGTAAGTTATTCCAATCTCGTGTAATGGTAACAACCTTAGAACCTGCCTCAGTATTAAGAGCTGGTAAAATTTTAAACTCCAGAATTAAAGCTCCAACAACATCTGGAACAAAAGTTGTAGCTAAAAGGTTTGTTAGTTTGAAACAAATATAATTTGCATGGCTTTTATTGCTTTAATATCAAAATATTTACAATTATGCATTTTACCAATATTTTGAATGTGAATTTCTCTTGTGTGGAACTTTTTAAACTTACAAAGCTTACTATTTGCTAGTTATAGCAATAACGTATATTTTTACATATTTATTAATCTTTTTAGTAGAATAACATCATGTGTATAGCTTTTTCTGTGTATGTAAAGAGGCTGTTAATGTAATAATTTGTTTTTTCTCATTGAAGTACATTCGCAAACATTTTCTTCTATAGTTACAAACAAAAAAATCTTGCATTTTGTTATATATCTTCTTTAATAAATAGTACTGACTTGAAACAATGTTGATATATAAATTAATAGCTTTTTGTTTATACAGTAAAATTGTAGTTTCTATTGCATGCTTAGATTGACTTCTACAGTTTTCAGTAAATTATTGTGGATTCATTCATCAGATTACTTTATTCACATATGGTTAAATTAAAATTATAAGAAACATTAAAATATGTACAGTTATGTGTACTTTTTTATTTTAGGTGTTTAATTAACAATTGCAGTAACACAAGAATTTTGTCCTATTATTAATTATTTTAATCTTTAATCGATATATTAAAATTACACATTTCATATAATATCATAAAGCTTTTAAGTACTTGGAGGAGGTTTATTTAATAGATATAGTAGTAACCCTAATCCGTCACTTTTTTATTGCTTATAAATATAGTTTTTATTAAAAGGATGTACTTTATATATTTCTTTTAATAGCTCCTGATTAATAAGGAAAGAAAGACGGTTACTCGATGTAGTAGTTAGACTAAAATAATTCCCATAGCATTTTTACAATAAGTAACATGGATGAGTCCACAAGGTAGTCGTTGGCTGTCCTTTGTAGTTTGAATTTTGGGCGTGGTTACAGTGCACGGACAGCTTTAAGCAGGTGACAGTTAAAATCACACTTGCCAGCTATTCCTTATGTTAACAGAACAACAGTGACAAACGAAGCACAAATGGGAGTGTGTTGCAGGCGTTTAACTCAACGTAAAGTGACCATGGCTTCATCTCCACATATCAACGGTAACACATCCGACCTAACCAAATCTAATAACACAAAAGGTGCAACTAAAAAAGGCAAAAGTCCAGACTGGAATGTTGCCACAAATAACACTAACTTCACCGCTTCAAATAGTAATACAAGGGAAAGTAACACTGATAGAAAGTCCGAAACAAGAGTTATTAAACGAAGTAAAAGATCACTGAATCTCGAAAAAGACAAAATTAGTACTCGATCCATCAAAGTTCTCAGAAGATCGCATCCTTTGAATGCTAACGAGGCAAAAATTAAAAATTCCTTACAATTTGTTAACAAAACTAGTAAAACACCCTAACTGTTCTTTTTCGTTTCCTTTGTTTCTATACAATCATTTTATTTATATACTTGAGTATTTTTAGAAATAAATATCAAGTAAAGTAATTAAAGAATTATATTTTTGTTACATTTTACAACATGATTATTAATGGTTAATCAGTTGTTATACTAACTGAATGTAGATGCATTTTATTTTTCTTAAAAAATATCCATAAATTAGTGAAAAGGTCAATATTTAGTTACAATACTTGTTGTCTTTAAAAGTTTTGGGAACAAGTATTGTAATAAAAGTACTTATATTTCTGAGAAAATATACAACATATGTTGTACTTATATTTTTCGTGTCTAAATAATGGCATTTGTTTTTATTGTGAAGAACTGTTTTATTTTACTTTTTTCATTTATATATTACATAAGTGTTTGTTACTATTATTATTAAAGGAATAATGCTCTGTTAAAACATTGTTAAATGTTTCAATAATTCTGTCGTGTATTAATGTTATCTTTTTATATACTTACAAAGACAGTGAGGTGAACCAAACCTAATTAAGCAAACCTCGTAATATTTCCCAATTATTCTATTAAATATTTTAATAATTAAATGTTACAGTATTTTTAAATGTATTTTATTTTCACCTCCGTAAAACTTTATATATTTTATCTTATTTTACAAAAAAGTGCTTAATTTTAACAAATGTGGTTCACATTACTAAATATATTCTTATATTGTATTGTTGCCCAATAATCTAAATCAAATCTTGAAACTAAAAAAATGATGGAAAATTCTTTAACATTCATGTATTGTTTTTATGTGTAAATTAAAAAAAAATCTGTCAGCAGTACATTTGTTGGTCGTTTACTTTTATTGATGTACACTTCAAAACACAAAATAGTAATATACGTGTTTGTATATATATATATTATATTATATGAAAGTTTAATTAATATCACGTAGATATTGCAGTTTTTAAACTGCAATTTACGAAGTGCAAATCCGCTTTAAATTTTCATAAAATTGTTAGCTGTAATAAATGACAATGTAGGTTTCACTTTAATATTACTGCAAAAGTCATTATCATTTTTATCCTAACTGTTTATTAACTAAAATAACTATAATTAATAATATAATTTCTTGAATTGTTAAATGGATAGTTTTATTGAAAATTTACATTTGTGTCGTATTTTTATTATTAACTGATCTTAAATACTTAAGTTGAGAATATATACTTTATGTTGATATAACATCAATTTTTCTGCGTATTTTTATTAAAACCTGTGCCTCGATCATTGTAGTAGTCAATATGTGTACATATATGTGTAAATTTATTAAATTTCTAGAAATGTGGTACAAATTTTAGGTGTAATATATGTACATTAAAATAAGTTTATCAACAAAAAATATTTGTTGTGCTGAATAACATCCCTTAAAAAGCTCTGTGTGAACTGCAAAAATATATACAAACATGTTGATCATTAAAATTAAACTTAAACATGTAACAATATCTGAAATTGCTTTTTTGAATTTGTATTTTTTTATAACAGCAAATAAATATTTTAACAATTTTTAATGTTTTATTTAATAAATTAAATAAATAGTGAATTCGCCTATATTCATAATTATCAACTATAAGCATAAGTAAAAAAATCGTTTATAATGTTCTAAAAACTATATGTTTCACAAATAGTTATTAAAGATAATAAAATTAACTATTATATTTTAGAATTGTATAAAAAGTTTCGTGGAGGGGCCTGGCACCATAATTTTGGTGAATACGCTTGGCATGCAATGGCAAAATTATAATGATTACGAATTCGAAAATTTCAGCATTTTGTATTAGGAGAGCATAAATAGCAAAAGACCGTTCCGCGCCGACAAATTGGCTTTTTATCTACTTACCTTCATTAAGCCACTTTTATAGTTTACCAAAACTTGCAATTTCAATTTATATTACTGCCACAATACATTTCTACATAAGCCTGATAGAGAAATACTTGGTGTGTACTGTTAACTAATTGCGTTTATGATTACTTGCTTATTAATCATAGAAAGCAATTAAATTATTTTCTACCGTAGTATGTAGTCTATCCAGGTGAAAATGACTGGTTCAACCTTGTGGAATAGCCAGATGGGCCAGACATAACCTGCAAATAGTAGCGCTACAAACAAGTAGAATATATAAACTACATTTTTGCCCAAAAATTTTATTTTACAATATAATGGCTACATCAATGCCCATTAATCCAAAACCGTACCTTAATGGTTTAACTGGTAAAGCAATTTTAGTGAAACTTAAGTGGGGACATGAATATAAGGGCTACCTTGTGTCTGTTGATAGTTACATGAATTTACAATTGGCAAATACAGAAGAATTTATCAGTGGAAGTAGTACAGGAAATTTAGGCGAAGTTCTAATTCGTTGCAACAACATCCTTTACATAAAAGGTATGGAGGAAGATGATGAAGAAGGTGAAATGAGAGACTAATGAATTGTGTATCCCTTAAGACAATGAAGTGCGAAGTTATAATATTAACTTCACCTGCAGCACTTTATTAACACAAATATACTTTTTATGTTAAGTTAATTTAAACAAATTAGTAATAAAAATTTTGTATGCATTTCAGAATTAAAGATATATGACTGAAGACTTATATTATTAAATTTTTAAGTGAATGTCGTGGAAACAAATCTGATTTATACTTGAAGTAGTAGATACTCTAATTTACAATAGTAATAGTACTATTATTAAATAGTTAATCTACATTATATAAAACAAAAGTTAATAACAATTTTTTTAAGCAATAAAAGCGATGGTATTTGTAAATACAAAAGTGATGAAATGAAAATATATAATACAATGCCTTACCTTTTGTAACTATATTGCCGCTTGTCTTTCTACATGAGTAATATTATTCAGAGCATATAAAACACTTCAAATTCAACAAATACATTTCTCAGAAATGTGCAGAATACATCACTCATTTTAAACATGTTAGTACAAACACCAAGTTATTATCAGTTTGTTTGTCAGTTACATGAATTGCTTTTAGAATTTGAAGGCAGTTTTGTTAATCGTAAGGAATAATATTGTATTGTAACAACTGCCTTTACTTAGTAAAATTTTTAAGTTGCTGCTGTTTATGGGTTTCTAAGTTGTTAAATATCGTTAGATAAAGCAAGTGTTTAGAATTATTTCCTTACACATTAGAACGACAACGAATACAAAATTACCTTTACATTTAGGCCAGTATCTAACCATATATTTATCAGTTACCTTATTAAAAATGTACATAAAAAACAACATTTTTAAAAAATTAACATCATAAGAACTCCATATAAAATGATTTAATGTAATCTGATAAGTACAGAAATTAATTGATTTATAATACACCCTTCACGTAATTTTTATACAAGTCTCATCTGCTTTACATTTACTTTTAAGTAAAAACATTATACCTCTGGTCCAGCAGATGACTTAAACAGATCTCACATGAATAAAAAACAATATTAGAATTCAATTGGGCTTTCTTTAATTACCCAGGATATAGTTTTTTTTAAGAGCACCCTGCAAAATTAGCGTATAAGTAGCTTGTTTGTTTGAATAAAAATTAAAATAAAAGTTTACATTAAAATCAGGTCGCAGAGTGCAGTAAAAGCCTATAGAAGTACATTAATAAATTAAGTGGGGAGGCCTAAAGCTGGCCAACAATTAAGTTTTATTTAAGTATTTTTGAAGTTAATATCTATTGATACTTAAGAATTCATTAATGTCAATCTTTGCGTTAAGTGGCACCTCAGTTACTGAAAAGCAACTTTTTTGTCTCAAATTGCAGATAATTACCGATGTAATTTATCTCATCAAGTTCCTTCGCTTTCAATTTCAGTCTTCCTTTTATTTAAAATTAATTTAAAAGTGGCAGCTGAAGATATAGCTCTACTATGGTTTAAATTTAACAAGGGGTATATTTTTTGATGATAAGCATTTATCACATACCCATTCAGCATAAACTTCTGCTGTCAACAGCTGAAACGCTGCTTCCGTTAGTCCTGTACAACCTCTGAAAATGAAATTTTCTCATTTATATACCTGAAAACAACTGTTAAACAATGCCTTACAATAAAATAAATCATTTTTCATTTATGTATATTAGAGTGGTTCTTTTTCGGTTCCATTAATAATGTTTTAAAAATAGAATTAATGAAACTTTAAGGTAATGTAACTCCATATTTAAACATAAATAAAAAACACTTGAACTTTACAAATATTTAATGTTTCCACTACAATTTTAGTTCAGCACAGTGTGCCTTCTTGAGGTGGTGATATGATGATATGTTCACCACCTTAAGAAGGCACAGTAAGCTGAATTAACTATAGTGGAAACATTAAATATTTGTAAACTTCAAGTATGTTTTTTATTTTTACATAATTTTTTAATATTTTATCTTGAGAATATTCTCCTAAAATTTGAGCTACATACATCAAACCTGTGAACGACACAAACAGTTGGATTTTCATTCAATTAACATAAATAGAATAACTTTTGCACTCATTAATTAATTCAGTATGTTCGTTTAAATATTATATAAGAATTACACTTTGTATAATAAATTTCTCTACAAAATGGTGTCAAGAGAACTCCAAAAAGTTTTTTTACGATCTATTCGTGTTAATTAAATGGAAAACAAACTTTTGTTTGCATCCCTCATAGGTTTGATCCATGAAGCTCAAATTTTAGGAGAATATTTTCAAGATGAATGCTAAAACATTGGCTAATGGAACAGAAAAAAAACACCCTAATGTATATGTGCATAAAAAACAGAATTCATTTCCTGTAGAGTCAATATTACTATTTTCTGAGCCTTTTTCAAAAGAAGAAAATAATAAGAGTATAGACTTGATGAAAAAAATATATACTAATAATCATGTTTAAAGAAAATATTCTCTTTTTTAAAAGATGTCTTTCTCTTAAACAATACCTGTGAAACCAAAAATTACATCCACTTTCACAGAGTATAGCTTGATCGTTGTCATGAACTTCTTTATGACATACACCACAAGGATAGATTGGAGGGGCATTAGGGTTCTGGGAGTTGAATACCTACAATTATAATAAATATAAGACTTAGAATTAGTATATTTAGAAAATAAACATAATTACCATTGGCTGGTCAGCCGGATATACTTTACCAGCACTTGGAGGCATTGGTTTTGGATACATATTAGTCATTGGAGACATCATGAAATTGTTATTCATTGGAGGACCTAAAATTTATTTGGATTGAGGTTCGATGGTTCTTAAGCAATAATAAAATTAATTATTTACCTATGGGACCATTTGATACATTCATGTTCATGTTTCCTGACATAGGGCCATTCATACCTCCATGCATTGGTCCATTGCTCATTGGACCATTCATGGAGCCTGGTCCTGCCATGGGGCTACCTACAGGAACATTCATGGGTCCATTACCAACCCCTGACATGGATGTGGGCATACCTGATCCCATAGGACTATGCATAGGACCTACAAAATCACATTATTGGAAAAAATTCCTTGTTGTCTAAACAGATATTTGATTTTAATCTAAAATGTATATTGTTGTGCCATTTCTAACCTGCTATTGGATGTATAGGACCATTTGATGTGTTCATCATATGGGGACCCATTTGATTTCCAATTGAATTATTCATTCTAGGGCCATTCATCATCATATTACCTATCATAGGTGAATTTTGATGGGTATTAGGACTGTGCATCATGGAAGAACTATTTATATTCATCTGAGAACCTGCAAGCATATTTTTTTTTACATTATTTTATGACTTTTACAAAGTTTAGCGAATTTTATCTTACCAATTGGCCGACACATAGTCATATGGAGACCCATATTCATTCCAGGCCCCACTCCCATTGGAGGGCCACTTCGTACACTATTCATTGAATGAACAGTATTAGGACAATCATCAAAAGGATTTGATGCAACTATTGTGTCTCCATATCCTGACAAAGGAGGTGGTAACAAGTCCTGTACATTCGGGGGGGTCTGTATTGGTGTCTGTACATTTTTTCTTCGTTTTTTCGGGTTTGATACACTACTGGACAATTCATTAGACAAATTTGGTACATTTAGGCGGTATGGTGCCAAATGACTCATTTCTTCTCTCAGAAAAAATGCAATGGAAGTTTTATATGTATGCACTATTAAGAATGCCACATAATTTTACAGTCCTTTTTTCAATAATGAAGTCTCACAATTATTACACAAGTAAGTCACATAAATAACATGCCAAATATAAGTAACGTTCATTTTATAAAAATACTATATTAAGTCTCCGAATAAAATAATTAAGTAATTGTTTACCATCATACGGCAGACATAACTACAACATTCTTAACACCAACGTGGCTATGTTGCCAAATTTAATATACCCTGGTTCAATAGTTCGATTACCTGTTCTGATTAGAAAAAATTTAATGGGATTTACATTTATTAAACAAATTTAATTATTCGTTGCGTTTGAAATATATATTTCACATGTTTTTATCCTATAAATATGAAATAAAGGACCATGACTCTATTTATAAATATCAAAAGGAGCTCTTATAAAAGTTACTTTTAGTAATTTTTATCACATTTTTTGTAATTGATAATATCCGCAACTATTTAAGTAAATAATTAATTTATGCAGTGGCTAGTAAAGAAATAGTTAATAATTAAAATGATAATTCCATGGTAGATCTGACAACGTTCAAATTTTTATTCAGTCTGACCAATTCTAAGCAGGGTGGCAAAACTAACAATCCCAAAAGTAACAATATTTAAAAATATTTTTAATTTATATAGGACGAACTCTAATAGCTCAATTAAAAACATACAAAAACCTTATTATTATTTAATGATACAATTATATAAGTGAAAAATGAAAAACTTAACGTTGAAATTATTGTTTTTATTAATATTAATATCGAAAATACATACTTTATTTTAATTTAAGAAATAACACTTGATCTAAAAACTATTACAAGTGTTACTTTTTAAATTATTATGAATCAGTTTCAACAAGTAATATATTCCACAATAGACAGCTAATTTATTTATTTAAAAAGTTATTACAAGTCATCTTCTGATATAGGACAACAGTATAAAGTAATCACTGATATTAAACCCAAAAATGCGGTAATGCCGCAAACATATGCAAGAACACTGCTGTAAAAATCGGGGAAATTCTCAACTAACGAATTTTGCCTAAAATGCTTTATTTATTTATTTATTTATAATAATATTTTCGACTACTTACAAATGTTGAATTACAAATACTGCTAATCCAGACGCTAATTTATCAGTAAATGTAACAATTCCATAAACTGAACCTCCACCAAAACCATTATTTTTAACATATTTTGCTGTTAAACATAAACTAGTTACCAAAGTTGTGGATCCTCCTATTCCTTAAAAGACAAAAAGATAATTGTTCGCATTTAGTGTAACAAAAAAGTCGCTTGAGTTTTAAAACAATATCAAACCATACTACAACATACAATCAGTACCTATAAGAGTGGCTATAGTGTATATTTCTATTTTAGAAGTATTACTTCCAATTATTCCAATCCAGATGCTGGCTGACATTGAGAAGAGTGACCCGAATAGGTAAACAATCTTGAAATGTAGTAAGTCAATGTTTTCGTTATAAAATTAATTTATAAACATATATTATATTTACCATGTCACTCTGTTTCCGAAAATTTAGAATTAACGAAGTGAGAAAAGAAACGATATAAACAACAAACGGTACTGTAGCTACCGTGCTTCTAATTCCATCAATTGGTGATAACTTATCTGATTGCCTTTCGTCCAAATACAAAGGAATATAAATTAAATTTAAGGTTGTATATAATCTGGAAGCCATATAGCTAAAATATGGATGATTTTTAAATACGGTAAAAATAAATATTATCAATAAGAGCGCCATCTCTACAAATTTGCTATTTATTGTGGGTCCTACGAGATCTACGACGTAAAAAAAAACTTTTTTGTGTTTCATTCCCACCAGCTATTAGTGCTGGTGGGCGGGCAGCACTCCGACCAACACTGTAATGCAAAGCCGGGGGGTAGGGCGTAAGGTCCTCTTCAGTCCCCTTTCTGGAATTGTGGGAATGGGTGGGTGGTGTGGTTAGGGAGAGAAAAATGAGACGGACGAAATGAAGACAGAAGAGAAGTGAAAGATTATCTGTGAAATATGATTGCACCCCCATTTGTATAAATGACTCGGGAGGTCACTAGTTCGAATCCGGGTCCAGCTGCTCTAAACAAAGTTTTCTGTGGTTTCCTTGAATAACTTAGGCAAATGCTGAGGCAGTAATATATCACAGATAATATTTTAATTCTCTTCTGTCGTCTACGACGTGTTGATGGAAACTAAATAGGTTTGGTTACATGTTCATCACATAGATATCTACGCCACTCCTTGCTGAATATTGTTAAATCACACAATAAGTACCAAATTTCTGTAGATGGCGTTTAGACGCTATTTGCACTTATTCAGTGAACGCTAAGTAGATTGGTAAGCATTCTGTCGGAAATGTTAGACGTGGATCGCGATTTCGAACTGTTTGGTTCTCATCGGTACTATATTCTGTACATATCTCCGACAAAACGCCGACCGTTGATGATGAGAATCGAAGAGTTTGAATCGATCTGACAGATCTGACAGTTGTATGGTTTCTACAAAATGCTGACCAAAATCATATTTTTTTATAAATATAAATTTAAAAGTGCCTACAGCAATGAAACTTTATAAATGATGGACGATTTTAAAAAATTTCTTGGAAGTTTATCCTTATCCTCTTGATCTTCTTGTAACTGTTTATAACTTCGCAATATATTCCATTTATTTCGAAGGCCAACATAAAATAATATCGTTGCTGATATTCCTATGCCAGTGATAATAAACATAATTTTCTGAAAATATACCACGAAAGTGATTGGGTATATTATTCGAAATTTAATTATTTACACGAAATCTATAAAAGTCTGCCGGTCCAACGTTGTTTAGATTTGCATCATCTTTTAACACAGCCCATGTCGTCATATAAACTATAATTCCACAACTTACCGAAGCTGTGTATCTAAAAAGGCATATTTTGTAGTCAAACTATAGAGTTAATTGCATATATTGAGTATATACCTTACGGTGGTGAGAGTATTGCTTTGGTTGTTGTCTTTAGCTAAAGAAGGAATTATTGATAGATGGGATATTTGTACTAATGCCCATCCAATTTGAAATAAAATAATTAAACTGGTATATACCAAAACCGTCAAATAATTATTACCGGTATTGTTAACAGTAAACATTACAGAAAATCCAATCGTAACGCATAAAGTACCTGGAAAAGATGTGTATGATGGCGACATTTCATTAGGAATGCTATTCAAAAATCTTCTAGTAAAAATACCTATGATAGCACCGATTGGTATTCACTATTTCAGTTTTTTGATTCGATAAAAATTAAAATAATTAAGCAACCCTAGCGGATTGTGTGAAATAAAAAAAAAACTTTTTGGTGTTTCATTCCCACCAGCTACTCGGTCTGGTGAGTGGGCAGTCCGTCCGATCTACACTGCAGTGCAAAGCCGGAGGGTAGGGCGTAAGTAAGGCCCTCTTCAGCCTCCTCGCAGGAATCGTGGGAATGGGTGGATGGTGTGTGGTGTGGTTACGGAGAGAAGGATGAAACGGACGAAATAAAGACAGAAGAGAAGTGAAAGATTATCTGTTAAATATGATTGCACCCCCATTTGCCTAAATGATTCAAGGAAACCACATAAAACTTAGACCAGAGCAGTCGGACCCGGGTTCGAACCGGTGACCTCCCGAATGCTAAGCAATGATCTAGAGCACTAGACAAAGAACAAAATAACCAAGAGGATAGTTATTTTCGACTAATCTTTGATAACTGAACCAGAATATAGCTTCAAAATTTCCCCAGCACATCTACATTTATAAATATTTTAACTTCAATTGGGCTTGTTTGATTTTAAAATTACAAAATTTATAAATTTCAATGGGCTAGGGCAACTGTGGAGCCAGATTTGAGTTTACCATCTAAGAATACGTTAAAAATGATTACTTTCTTTTCTGATTTGTTCAGTTCTCCGTAGCAGTGGTCTAGAAATCGGAAGATTCCTCGAAAAATATATCACGACAATGTTGTGTTGGTTGATAAGAAAAAAGCACTTGTATATTTAAATTAAGATACTCCAAAATCTTAATGATCTTAATGTACTGAAGCAATTCAGAGAGAAAACTGTTCCTTAGAATAAAACGTAATATGCAAATATATGCATCCATACACTATTTGCAAAAGTTAATATAGTAAATCTGCTGTATTTCTTATAAATCTAATGACCAACGACTAATCGTTAAGTCAGCGGATATCAGAACTAGAAGTCGGTTGTAAAAAAAAATAAAATTGCACCTGCTGCATGCCACGCCCGACGAGTTCCGACTCTGTCGATTGTCCATCCTGCTACTGGAGTTGCAATTGCATCAGTAACTTGTCCTGAAATTTATAAAAAGTCCTAGTCACTATATACCTACTTCTTATCTTACCATCATCATACTCGGTCGTTAAGTTAAAAAAAAATTAGAACCAGCGTGGGTTTAACACTCTTTTCAATTAAATTATTCAATATACAGGATGCTCAAGGGTAACACAGGAAATAGCAATCGTTTTTTGGTCTTGGCAAATAAATATTTATACCTACCAAACATTTGTCATTTTCGAAAAACAAACAAAAAAATGACACGATAGTGGCTAATAATTTCTTATTTTAATTCATTCTCGATCTCAATAAAGTTACAGTCTGTAGTAGACTATTTGAAGGAAAGTAACATTTATTTTATTTTGTTTTAATGTACATATTTACGTTTAAAATAAAAGGGAAGGAAGTTTGGTGCTTTTGCAACCGTCGGAAAACTTGAAGCAAAAATATACTGCTTCAGTAATTGGTATTAGTTGAGACTAATTGGCAGTAAGAATAAGTAATTAACTTCCGCCTATGTGTGTATTTATTCATGCAGCTTATATTACGTATTTTACTTACAACCAGTTTGATTATATTTTAAATGTTATTTACTATCATTGTTATAAGAAAAAAATATATAATACCTTGGCAACGATTATATTTATTAAATAAATAATAATTAATGTCGAATCTATCGAAACAACGACAATATTATCTTGGTTTGATTCTGTAGTTGAGAGTTAGTGAAGGGTGGTTTGAAACAAGGCAACATATGTTTCATAAATTAGTTAGTGTTTTAAACTGTTGACTACTAAAATTTATGGTTCTTACAACTTGCCTTTGATAGATTTCTTTGGACAAAGAATACTTTATTATATATCACACAGGGCAATGGCGTCAAATGTACTTTTTTTCTATATCCTAGAAAGGATACTTTGTGAAGAAAACGAATAGATAGTGTCTGTTCTTTTTTCTTTGGTGTTAAAGGTAACATACGTCAGCTTTTTAATCATTATAAATTAGATCCTGTTTTTCTTTTAGGTACTATTAAGTGATTGTGTTATAAAATAATTACAAAATCTTCATAAAAAATAATCTAAACAACTTTTAACCGTTTGTATGTAATATTAGATACAATTAATTTGTTGTCCAAAAATAATAACATGTTGATGGTTTATCGGTACAGCGACAGATTGACAGACCTGCAGTGGGGCGTGTTAAGGAATAAGGAGTTTAAAATTTAGTTAAATTATTCACTAGCATTACATTATCTATCTCGACTCGTTAATATGTATAAGTAGGTATCAAAAACCTGTTTGAATCTTGTTTTGACGGAAGTTCTTAACATTATAGCTTATAGCACCAATATGTGTAGGCTAAGATACAAATTTTGCCTAAAAAGAAGCACCATGATTCACCTGAATTACTTGAATTACTGGCAACCTAATACCTTCTAACGGCTTTTTTAAATTTCAAAGAAAAATATGTTTTTATTAATGTAATGTAATGTAATGTAATGTAATGTAATAGTCGTATTTCGAGTATTTAATTGCGAGAGCTTTTTTCCCAATAACTTTGATAAATATCTCTCCCTCTACCTATCATTATCAGAAGTCCAGCAGTCGTTGATGGTATTTGCATGACAATTTGAAAATAGAAAAGTGTATAGGAAAACCAAACTGAAGCACACAAGTCGTTGTATACGTGACCGAGTCCAAAATAAATATTTTCCAGCCATGAACGTTTTAAAAAATTATTTGTTTCCACACGTAAATCCGATGATATCTGAAACAACAAATTCATTTGTCGATGACGATATAGCATGAAAAAAATTAAAACTACGAAATCATAAAATTTCCTAATTAAAACTAAAATAACATGCGTTGAGATTTATTATAATTTTCTAACAAATGGGAATAAATAAACAAACTAATAATAAATGCTGACAAAGAATTTGATTTGAACGATTTTTTTAAATATAAAATGAACCAGGCCAGGTCAACATTCGTTAAATTATTGTGCAATTGAAAAAACGTTTAATTCTCTTTCAGTTAATAAATAACTGAAATACCTAAACAAAGTATTAACTTATTGATACGATACCGATAAATTCCGATTGGATAATTAAGTCCCTGAGTGGTTTATGATATAAATATTAATTATTTTTTTAATAGATATAAAAATAGCGAGTAAAGTAGAAATTAAGTACAGTAATTAAAATCAAACAACTAAAATATGTTTAGCCAGATCATTATTTAAAAAAATGTTACTCCATAAAATTATTTCGTGCAAAGGGGAATTCGAAAATAAATTGTTCTTCCTGAAACTAAAAATATAAATAAATATAGAGCTAATAATGATTTTCCTCAAGTTTAAACATAAACTGTAGTGATTACCTTTTAAATTTTATACTTTTTGAGAAATGTATTTATTTATATATTTGTAATATGTATTGTTAATATCATGTATCTAAATGACAAATACTAAAACTAACCAAGTATGTTTAAAAGATTTTTTCACCATTTACTCTTTCTATGCTTTTTACTTTTTACGAGCATGTATTAAATTAATAAGGACGTCTCTACTTGAATACATATACATAATGTACCAAATTTATATGTGAGAATTATAAGTTCGACATGTTTTACAAGATATGCCCACTTTGATTTTGCGGTTTAAAAAAAGGATTAACAAACATCGTTCATCCAACAGGCGACCTAAGCGGTCGACGACATGTTTATATACATACTACACATAAGTACGGTTATTTACTATTCCAGTTGCAAATACATATATAATATGTATATATCTATCTAATGGTGTCATTTGTCGAATGCTGCCATCAACATATCCCGTCTTATTTATCGGCCACCACGCTGACCAAGTACAAAACCACTGTGGGTGTAGGAGGTTAAGCTTAAGGCTCTTTTAACTCTTTGTTAGCAAAGCTAAAAACGAAAGATTCTTAATGTTATTTAAACTAATTGCTTCCTTTTTCTACGCAAACGTAACTCTATAACAAAGACGGTTTTTAATTTTCGTTGATCATTTCGAGCATATGTAAAGAATGGAACTAGCGGTGGAACCTAAGTAGCACTAAAAATAAAAATCTATCTGCTACAAAATTGGGGTTTTAAAAGTAAACAACCAATCTTGCCACCAGAGAAAAGGGTGCTCACCTACCTGATGATGTACTGGTAAGGAGTGTGGTCCCTGTATTACGAAAACGATAAACACGTGTGAATCATTTCACTCAAAATTTAACGAATCTTTTTACACAGCTCATCCATCAATATAACATATATATTTGTCGAGAAGTTAAAAGAATTTCAAATTGACCCTTATGTCAAGATTCAAAGTTTAAAAACACCTTTCAAAATTAAGGATGCCTCCGCCTCCGTAAGAAATAAAGTGAAAACTATCATGGAATTGTGTGAAAAATATAAAAACAAAACAATATCGAACATCGACTATATAAAATGTGTATCATATTTACGTTGAAAAAATTATTGGTTGATATATGTATAAGTATGTATTTATAATGCTTTATTAATTACAGTTAAATAAATGCCATAAAATATCAATAAAGTATTTTCCTCTCTCATTAGAATAATTTTAAATTAGTTGTACCTTTTCAACTAGATACATAAATTGTTTTTCTTTACAGTTTTATCTATTTTTTATTATTTTAACAATAAATATTCACACACGACCAATGGATGGCGTAACACTATTGGATGTCCAAAATACAAAATCTATTTCGTTATAAACAAGCGTGTGAAAATCTATTAAATTCTTATTTTTCTTTCCTGATGCTATTCAAATACAAATACTGCTTCGGGTCAACTAAATTATGACTAACTGTTACGCCATTATTACTCTTACACTAGACAACCGATGAGTAAACAGGTAAATGAATGAATCATTTTTCAAATCATGTTAATTGATGCTTCTCACCTAGAAATGTTCAATGCATTCACAACAATTAAGAGGAAAACTCATACATACAGTACTTTAAAAACATTGTATATAAACTTTTTACAGGAATTAAAGTCAAAATGACTGAAAATTGTCTACAGTTGATTAGAAATTAACGGATTCTATATATATGTTATGTATGGCTAATACATAATTCGACCATTACATTCACAATTCCTTCTTCGATTACTATTACTTTAATTAATACACGTACGTTTTTCATTTGTAGAGAAAGCATAATCAATATAGGTACATGCACAGATTCTATACAAAGATTCTAAGATTTGCAAATGGCTCAGATAACACCCATGTATTTTTTCTTAAATTTGCTAACTGTTTTGGACAACATTCACTTGAAAATAAATTTATCAGTGTTTACTAAAATATAATGGTAAGCTCATGTATAAATAAATTTAGCGCAGGTATAGTTTTTCTGTAGTTCTGATATAAAATGTTCGTACTAGAATGCATCTTTTGTATTATGCTTATCTTATTTATTTATTTATTTATTTATTTATTATTGAATCAACTCTTAAGTATATATATCACTGAAGTCCTTGGAGAACTATGCTACTGTTAACACTCTCAAACTAAACATATGACCATGACCAGATGTAATTTATTATAATAATATAATTGTAGTTCTCGTCAATAACAAATATATTGAAATGTACCTACAATGCAAGATTGCGTTTAATTTAGTAGTTTGAATTGTAAGCCTTTAGCAAGTGCGACAAATTATTTAAAATTTATGTAACTAGATTATAGAACTCAGTTTTACTGCAAATAACAAGTCTCAGATCAGAAGTAGTAGTTACAGAAACAAATAATATACATTTATTTACATTAAAACTAGTAGACAAAAAAATTCAACGAAAAGCTACATTTGCCTGAGAAGTTCCTATACCCATCAGGAAAAACTATTATTATAACGATTTCTAAAGCACCCAAAAGTCATAAATACCTGTATAGTAAAGGAACAGGTTATTGCCGAAACGTGATGTACAATAAGTTGTTCAATAATATGAGATCTAAAAGACTATTATACCTACCAGGATCAATTCATCCATTTCTTCAATTTTCGAAACGTGACTTTTCGTCCTAATTACGGTTTAAAATTCCTTTCGTTTTCAGAAAATTATTTCCAAAGAATTCTTTCCCCTTTTGTGTTACGATTGCTCTAACTGTTAACATTTTTTTTACTTAAATAAAAAAATACAACGTTATACTAACTAAAACGTATATACTACTAGATTTTAATGGGAAAAAAGCAAAAGATGAATGACAAAATAATGAAAATGTATCAATTGTGCTGTAATTTACTTGACCTAATAAATTGTAGGAATTTACGATGATTAATACCTACTGTAGTTTGTGTTAAATATTAATTTATACCATTATCAAAACCCACTTCTAAAAAGAAATAAATAATATAAAAAATATTACGTCGAACAATAGCTATAAATCACATACAATAAATAATATAATTAGACGTAAAAAGCGCTTCCATATTCAAAATATGTTATAGAATAGAAGCAAAAATTTAAATAAAACTGCAAAGAATTACTGTTCAATTAATTATATAAGTAATTTAAGTAATAAAGTAAGCAATAAATTAACGAAATTAGGATTACAATGCATACAAATAAATATATTAAATCTACATAAATTATTAGTTAACACTAAATCTAAGGTTAATTGCATGGATAAAAGCTGGGTATACCAAATTACGTGTAATATGTGTGATGCAATATATATATATATATAGGCCAAAGAGGGAGAGAGATCAGAACAAGAGTGAAAGAACACATTTATACTATAGAGAAAAATAAAAAATCTACAGGTATATCTGAACATTGTTTAAAGTGTAAACACAACATCTCATATGATTCGGTCAAACTACTACACTATATTCCAAAAAGTAAAATGCTAAACCTTTTCGAAACATTAGAAATTAAAAATGTCAATAGAACAAAGTTAATCTAGTAAATAACTAAATAGGATTAAACACCAACAATTCACCCCTACTATTGTTCGAATTCCCTCATTACAAACCTAGTATAAATAGTTAAGCGAGAAATGTAAAAATCAGTACAAACATCTGTATCCTTCGATAATGCCCTAATAGCCGAAACGTACGTCAGGAAAGTTCAATAAAGTTTTGAGAAATATACCAAAAGGTGTTTTTGTACTCACTTCACCAATTAATTGTAAAAATGTTTCACAGTGAATGCACCACAAACAGCATTAATTACATTAGATATAAATCTTGTGGTTACTTTTATTGTGAGTCGACGTTTCGTAAGTTTTGCAGCTCAATTCATAAAGGCAAACCTGAACTATTCAACCGAAATTCGAAAGATCAATAGTAATACATATGTACCTACAATAAATTCTATAACAGTTTTTTGTTGATTTGTAATTCGTTTAGTCGATAATTCTTACAAACTTTTCAGAAAACAACAAACATATTAATTATATGTTGTTTTTGTTTTCTTATACACGTAATACGTAAGGTTTCGCAATGCATATCACCCGGTCTATATTCTACATAATTAAAAATTAAGATGGTTAATTAATTACATTACAATTTAGCAAACGATTATTTCCGTATGGGTTTCCCGTAACCAAATACAATAACAGCTTGTGCATTTGGAACGTACCTTGATGTTTCATGCAGACAATGAATTCGTGAGAGGGTACAGTTCTAGTGTATATGTAAGGTAGTATCTCATTGTTTATCGCAAAGGGGTGGTGGTGCTGGTGGTGCATGAGTAATTTTTTAGCAATACATAATTAAAAACACTGACTCACCGCCATTTGGAAAAGCAGGAGTTGTTTACAACGTCTGATACGAATGCCACTTACCTATGTACTACCTACAGGGTTTCGTAAATGAAATTCTATGCCGTCGATCTAATTAGTACGACGAGGATAGTGTGTTCACCTCTAAGAACTTGCCGCTATGTTGTCAATGTTCCTATGCAAATTCTTACAATGAACCAAACATGCAACATAATACATGCTTCGTATTACAAAGTACAGTCGGTACTTTTTATATACAGTGTCGTCAAGATTAATCCAGAAAATTCAATCTTAAAATAACAATCATTGATACTCATTAAATTATAATTCAGAATCCGCTAAAAACTTATATTATTAGAAATATACGTCGCTAGATGGCATTTACTTATTTGTTTACGATTATTGTTTAAACGTACTTACACCAAGATATTAAAAACTAATAGGCGAGGTCTAGTACTCTAGATCATTGCTTAGGTCACCGGTTCGAACCCAGGTCCGGCTGCTCTGGTCCAAGTTTCCTGTGGTTTCCTTGGATTATTTAGGCAAATACTGAGGCAGTAATATTCCACAGATAATCTTTCACTTCTCTTCTGTTTTCATTTCGTCCGTCTCACCTTTCTCTCCCTAACCACACCACCCACCCATTCCCACAATTCCTGGAAGGAGGCACTACAGTGTAGGTCGGAGGGACTGCCCGCTCACCAGCACGAGTAGCTGGTGGGAATGAAACACAAAAAAAGTGAAAGAGGGATACTCATGTCAAAAAAAGTATTTTTATAGAGCAAGTTGCTCTAAAGCCAAGCCTGAATTTTTCTGGTATTCCCGAGTAAACATGAAATACGGCATGCCCTAATATGATTCGGACCAGATCAGCCTCTAAAGGGAATGCCCTGTTACGAAATCCCTTAGCTATCCCAATCCGGCTCTGATTCCTTTACCTTATCGTATCTCTATTAGGGAATCTCTTATCTATTTTGGTCCGATCCTGACTTGATTACCGTTTTTTAACCCAATAAGCAACCCATGATGTATCTCAATTTGATTAGCTTATTGTAGCCCTTTTAGAAGATCCATTATTTATTAATTTTTATTTAAATCCTTTAATGGAATCATGTAGATTTCACAGCTAACCCTGACATTATTATTGTTTTTTAACTTCTTTTAGAGAACCTCTAACTTTTTCATATTCGATATTCGACGCTCGTGCATGTCTCTTGGAAATCCCTCATTAAATCGTTGAAACAAACTGTTTGTAAATATTTTTTTATTGGTTATTTTTATATAGGTAATTTTATTGGAAGAAAAACAAGAAATCTTGACACACACGTGGCGGAACTATATATATGTTATTTTTTAATGAATATTCTGTTGGTTCTTTCAATTCTCCCGTGGCGGGAAAATGTTAAAGATGGTTCCCTTCTACGCATGTAGGTTACCCCGACCAGCACCACACAGGGTACTTGATCTGGTTCTGTTCAGATTTTCTTTTGTAAGCCTTAATAGGGCAGCTCGAATACCGGGTCCAAACCCTACTTATTTTCTACTCGGGTTGTGAATGGGCACATGTCCTGCTGGAACATGTAGTCTCACCAGCAACAACTTTATCTATCCAGGGTTCCACAATTTTTTTAAAGACTTCAATGTCACCTTGGATATAAAAAAATAAGATACCATGAAAGCCCCATCATCGCTGCTCACGACCCATACCACCATAATTGATGTAGGAAATTTTCTGTGTATAACAGTAGGCACTTTTCTCCTTTTTATCAGCAACACGAAACATCTTGCAGATTTCGTAAGCTTCTGTAGTCAAACCATTCAATAATATTGATGTCTCAAGACCTTTCTTCATCAAAAAGTACACACACACTTGCATGAGTGACAAGTAATATATTAAATTCGCATGGTACCATTTTACGGATAGCCGTTTAGAAGTGACAGTGGTCAATGTTGGTAGATTTCACAGCTTTCCCAGAAGGTAATTTTTTTAACACTTATTGTGGCTCATTTATTTAAAAAGGTTTAAATCATTAAAAAAAGCAGATTTCAATGAAGAATGATTTTCTTAAAGTTTTAAACTAAAATTTCTAAATGAGTTAGTTATGAAGACAGAATTTACCTGTACTGACAAATTGATTAAGGCTTTCGCGGCCAGTTGATGAACTGATGTTGTCCTTGTTCGGGTATACAGGCCGTCGTCGGTTGGAATTGCTTCCTAACGTTTCGCTAGCACGAGTGGCGAGCTTCTTCAGAGGTCTATCCATTTTCGCTGTTGGTTGTAGACTCAGTCTACACACCCGAAGAAGGGCAACATCAGTTTACCTGTACTGTTTTCCTTTTTCAGTTTACTCACGAGTCACGCTGTTATAACTTCTATCAGATTCAGAACTGTGCTAGAAATTAACATATTTGGGTACATAGATTGTGTTAGGGCTTTTTGTGTTGCTAATTTTTGAAATAAATCAATTTTATTACTACCAGAGGGCTGATATTTATATGTAGAATGACTTCATAATAACTTTAAAACGTCTTTTCATATTATACACGGTTGACCTGATACAAACTTTATTTTATAAAAACAAGTTTTCCTAAATGTCATTCGCTGTAAACCGCAGACATGTGTATAATTGAAGTTAATTTCATTTTTTATTGAAATGACAACGTTTTCCTTACGTAATAATTATAAAACGATACCGCTAACAAACGATTAGTGTCCAGTTCAGAATATATTTTGGTTTTAATACGAAATAGGTTGTATAATTGCCAAATTCGGTTTTGGACCGCAGATTATCTTTTAATTCAAGTAAATAGCTTCTGATAATTATAGGTGTAAAACACTGTTATTTCGACAATACTTTAATTAATTAAATCAATAGGTTTAAAACACACTTTCTGCTTCCTCAGAAACTTGACATTATTTCAATTCATTAGTAAACAAAATCAATTAAAGGTTTCATACAACGTTTGTTAAGAGACAATTTACTTATTAAAACTATTTACCTACTAAATATCGAAGAGTGTTACGACACATTTTCTATTATTTTACCGGTTTCAGACAAAATGTTAATAATCGTAAATTTCTAACAACCGCTACATCCCGGGAGAAAGGTAAACTTATTTTACATTTCTGTATCTTTTTTCCTATATCAGCGTAACAACCTTTCTTAGCTTTTACAGTTTAGAATACCAGAAAGTTGGTATTGTTGGTATCCCATTCAAACAAGAAAACATAATGGTGCCATTATCTGGCATAAATTTCCATCCATCACAATATTTTTTTAGGAGTACGAAGGTACCTACCAACAACATGAATTTAATCGATAAGAAAACGTAGAAAATACGAGGCATGTTTTTTAAGTAAATACCGTATTGAGATTCTGCCGCCGCAGCGCATGCGCACTGAGTAGCTACATTTCTCACCTACGCACTGATGCCATTACAGTTTGATTCGCCCTTGTTTACGATGTTTACTGAGTGTTTAAGATGCCTCCGATAATCGTGAGTCCCGCCGACTGTGATGTCCGAGCTGTTATACGATTCCTTAGTGCTAAAGGACTAGAACCGATTGATATTCATTCTGAGATTTGTGCAGTTTACGGACAAACCATTAGGAGTGATTGAATGGTAAGGAATCTGCGCCGTGCAATCTGGAACAATAGACGTGGCAAGTTGAGCAAGGGCATTGTTTTGCTGCATGACAATGCCCATCCGCATGTGGCATCTTTCCGCTGGGAGACTCTAGATCATCCTCCATTCAGCCCTGATGTGGCGCCCAGTGACTACCATTTGTTCCTGCACTTGAAGAAACATCCGGGCGGTCAGCGTCTTCAAGACGATTACGAAGTCAAAACAGTTGTGATGCGAACGTCATGACAAGTGCTTCAATATTGAAGGAAATTATGTAGGAAAGTAGATTAAAGTACAGGCTTTCATGTAAAAATAAAATAATTAAGATATCTTTGCACGTTTTTTATTAATTTCAAAACGGTACTTACTTAAAAAACATGCCTCGTAAATAATTCTTTACTCACGTCTACAGCCTAACTTCACTTTAACAAAACTGTAGTTATATAAAATCTGTAAATTAACTACTGAATAAGAATTTTTAAATACTTAACTGAAATAAAATAAGGAAAAGAATGGGTAATATTTTTAGTGGCTGCAGTTGTGTTTTACCGGAAAACAAAGGAAAAACTAATTCTGTAAACCTGAAGTTTGTTGTACTACGTTATAACTTTCTGAAATTTTCATTAGCCAATATGTTAGACATTTGACAGAAGATAATGTTTTATGTTTGGCAATAAATCGGCAATAAATTCAGATAACTTCATTTCCTGCTATAAAGATATGTAGCAGTTTTTTTTATTGTATATTGCAATTTTATTTTCTGATTTAACGCTACGTTACCAATAATAGTTGGGCGCTGAAATTGATAGTCAATCGTATTGCTAACGATGTATTTTGTAATTATGTAGTTATTACCATTAAAAGCCACTAAAACTTCAACTTATTATGTTCTCAATATTACGGGCGTCGAAAATTTCTACAAGGTTTGTCTGCTATTTCAGTAAATAATTAGTCGAGAATAAAGCAGTAGCAATAAAAATTTTAAATGAAACAAACAAAAAAAAATGTTGTCCAGTTCACAGGATGCAGGAAAATAGTTTTGAAATATCTTCTATACATGTACAGCTACATTTTATTTCCTGTTTTTTCACAGAGTCCATTAAATTATGACCTGCATACAGTAAAATCATCGACTGTAAAAAAAAATATTTTGTGCAACATATAATGATGTTATTGTTAAATATTTTCAGTAAAAGTTTATCAAAACAACCACGCCATTGAACTGCCGCTATCAATTTTATTTACATATTTCATAGTTTGATAAACAATTTAAAAATTGAACATTAAATCGTGGCTGCCTGTTGTAAATAACCATTATTTTTTTGTTTAACGTAAATAAGCAACAACAGTAACTATTACAACCGGTAGGTAACGGAAATTGTTGAAAAGTTTTAAGTACAATATCCTCAAAATATCTGTGTCCAGCAAGAAAAGCGCAAGGCTTTGCCTGTTTCTAATTTCATACCTTGCTGGTCTCTACTTTTTTAATGTATTGGCTATTATAACGGACCACCGATCTAAACCATTATTGAAGCAAGAATACATCCAGTGGTGTACGTCATTCATACTTACTCCTCATCCTAATACATATTAAGATTGAGTCTTGAAAATATCTTATCGATAAGTACCTTTAATAATACGTAAGTACTTTTTTAGTGACTGTAATATAAAAAGATTAATATGCTAATGTAAATTACACTATCATTTCTGTTAATTTAAAATATGAAGGAAAATTTGTTGCTACGCTTCTGATATCGGTGCATTAATGTAGGTAACTATTATAAAAAAAATACTCAAAGTAGTATTGTAAGTGGTAGTATTACTCAGCGTTTTGAGTCAGCATAACAATTTGTTTTTAACTATTTTAAACATCAACCATTTACTTGTACTAATAGTCTATTTAACATCGGGCGCCAAAAACATCATTATAAAAGACTTAATAATACCTTGAAGGTAAGCGGTACGGAATTATAAACGATTTTATAAATCATTATTGAATTACTTACTAGTCACTCGATTTTCTTCTAAACCTAAAGGTTGAGCTTGTATTTTTCAGACAAATATATTGTACGAAATATGTTAAGCAATAATTTAGAAAAATCTTGAATTAAGGTTGAGAGAAACGTTGATAATCTATTACACTATTCAATGTATTAGCACTTACTTTTAAATAAGATGATTAAAGAAAAGTTTTTTAATGTTCCACAATTTTGTTCTTATTGTCCATAATGATTGTTTCGCTGCACTGCGGCTTCATCAGATGAATAAAATACAATAAATAAAATTACATTTTGCAAACCTTCAAATACTAGTTACTGAATTATAGTAAAGTTAGGAGATAATTATTCCTAATCTATTGTAATTACAAACTTTCTAAAAGATTTAACTTTTGACTTTTATTTGTTAAAAGTAAAATTTTAAAGTTGTCGTCAATGTTATGGTTAAAATTCATTAAATGTTCAGCATATGCTGAATTATATAATTTTTCAAATTCAAAACATTTGTAATGTTCATTAGTGCGTTCCTGGAACAATCGACCAGTCTGCCTTATGTATACAAAATTACAGTTGCCACATTTTATTTTATAAACTCCAGATTTAAGTTTCTTATCTACTTTATCTTTATAATTTCTAATAAATAAGCCTAAAGATTTGTTGATTTTAAATGAAATACAATGGTTGTATAAATTTTTACAAAATTTTGAGATAACATTTGTTAGATACATATGGAAAGAATTAAAGTATTGTTCAGATTTATATTTTATTGTGGGATATATTGAATTTAATGTTTTTCTGTAAATCTTTTTTATCATAAGTAACTGCATAATTATAGTTTTATTATATCCATTATTTTCTGTGATTTGAAAGGTTCTATTTAATTCTAAATCGACATTAACTTTCAAAGACGAACGAAAAATGGAAAAAAGATATTTTTTGTAAATGTGGATGATAAGAATTATTGTGTATTATTGTATCAGTGTGTGTTAGCTTGTGGTGTATCGCAAATTCATGTTTATTGTTTATTTGAGTGATTTTTAAATCTAAAATGTTTATAGGATTATTTATCTCGCTTCGAGGAAAAATTGTTTGGATGAACGTTATTAAGAAATGAGAAAACTGATTTAGTTGTCCATTAAAGCACATAATAATACCATCGACATAACGGAACCATTAGTGACATTTTTACATGTTTAAAATATATTGAAAAAAAGAATTATTTTCAGATGTGTTGTCGTAACATGCATTAAAAATATCTGTGATAGGTAACCTTAGTCATTATTAGACAGACTTTCTTTACTGTCCCTATATTTGATGTGATAGATAATTTTAACAGTTTTCAATTACTTTCCGGTTGACTGAATATGCTAGCCATTTTACAATAGAACGTACGTATTTCTATGTAATGTAAAAACTTCTAAACGTGCACTTTTCGCTCGCGGCCTAGTCTAATTGGAAATGTTCTTTGATATAAATCTCCGATAACCTCTCGTATGCCGATCACTTTTTTCACTATACATTTTACTGACTACTATTCCATTACACTCTTTGTCTAATTCGTAGCATATGTAATACTATTAATAATCTATACTTTCTTAAACAACAAAAAAACTCATATCGAAAGTTCGACTTATTACCTACCTATTACAAAATCAAAAAAAAAAAAAAAAATGATACGATATTTTCCATCACATGTAGATAGATGACCAGAAAAAGGGCATCTACAAATGTCCAACTTTTACAGGGTATAGGGCTTTGGTAGGTTACTTTATTCAGTAATTCTACTTACTATACGAAAAGAAATAATCAAACAAAAAAAAAAGTTATGTTGTAATTTGTCAGTAATGTTCGTGTAAATATTTAAAAGTTATGTGAAACAAAAATTTGTAAACAGTCGCTCCCACAAACGTAACACAACACTAAGGTGTATTATATAACATTTGCATATTCTGTTGCGTAAAATTATAAAAACTAGGCATTTGTTATAGTTATTTCAAGGTTATCTACAAGCTGTATCTTTGTGTTGATATTTATTATCACCATTGTTCAAAAAATGCATATGTTTATCTAAATGTTGCCACATAAAGTGGAGACAATATTTACACACTATGCAAGCTCTGTAGGGTACGGCTTATCAATTCTATTCTATCGATATTTACTTTCTCTCGACATTTTATTTTGATATTTTTCCAGATTTGTTTGGGGAGTTAAAGCACATACAGCAAGCAGAGAGTGGTTAATCTTCTAGAAGTACCTATACTTAAACTAAACTACACTAAACCACAAAATGTTTTTGTTTGAATTTCATTATATTTGACAATTATAATTTTTTATTTAGGGAAACTAGTAGAAACTCCCTCCAAAATTTTGAGATGTGGTGATATGTTGACGTAACATTTAAATTGGAAGTTTCTTAAGACAATTCAATAAAAATTATCACGAAATTTTTCGTGTATATATTTCGGCGAAATTGTCGACTTGTTAATTATATAATTTTCCTTTTAGTCGTAGCCTGTGAAAGGATTAGCTTGTTAGGTACCTGTTGGAGGTATTCCATATTATTTGTGATTAACCTGTTAGTTATTATGATAGGCAGTGTGCTAGAAAGATAAGTAAAAATATGAAACTTCCATGTTACTAACTAGTTACAGTATGTTACATACATAATATACCTAATTGTATAATGTGTATATATATTATATATATTGCCTCTCCTTCAAACTGTTCCCACTTGAAGCCCACGAATAAAATTTTAAATTAACATTTGCTGTTGTACACCTGTTGAATTGCCTCTGGCACTATTGCATAATTTCTTAAGTTAAAAACATCTCGCTAAATCGTAAAAGGAAGATACAGAGACACCAGTGGAGTTTTTATTTCAACTTATGTAATTATTACCGAGACATTTTCAATTTGTTATGGGTTTTTTTAAATACTATCTACACACATTTTAATTTACCGATACCATTGATTTGTATTTATTTTCCTACATTTACCGTTTCATTATTTCACTTACCAAACTAATTGCAATTAAAAATTTGACAACTTTGAACATTGTGTTCTGCTAACTATCCGAAAATACTATAATAAAAAATATCAAATGCATGATACAAAATCCTTAAGTCATCTAGATCAAATGATCCTGTGTAATTCCTCTAGCCTTTAGGATTTCTAACTGTTATGGATAAATTTGAGGTAGTTTTTTAACGTAATTCGCATAAAAACGCAGAACAGTGTCTTGCATCAGCAATTGACTGTATACTGTGTACTTGAAATAAAGTAGTTCTTGAAGAAATAAACGTCAATTAAAAATCACAGGTGTGCGGTGACACTGAAGAAATCTTACGTAAGCAGCCACAACATGTATCCCAACTATATGTTAGAATTTTTACATTTACTTACTGGTACAACAGAACAAAACGTAAATGTTATATATTAAGTAATAATATCTTTTTAAGAAAATCTCCTAATATGATAACTTTGTTGGGAGATTCTATTGATCGTAAAGAAACTAGGGAGATTTGGAAAGAAACTAAGGTAACATAACCCAACCCTAACCTTAACCTTACTTCTTTAAGTTACCTCGGTTTATTCTCCAATATTCGATTGTTCACCTCCATTCCCTACGTCTTCACTTCGCCGACTCATCGATCAACCCATATATAGTATTACCATATCAATTTTTGGTAGCCACCCCCTCTGCCAACACGTCTGACCGTTAACTTATTATAAAGGGGATGTAAATCTACTAAACCTCCATGGATAAGAGTGGTTTAGCGGTTTAGATCATTGCTTTGCATTCGGTAGGTCGCCGGTTCATCTAAGCAAATGCTGGAGCAGTAATATTCCACAGATAATATTTCACTTCTCTTCTGTCTTCATTTCGTCCGTCTCATCTTTCTCTGCCTAACCACACCACCCACCCATTCCCACAATTCCTTCAAGGAGGCTGAAAAGGACCTTACGCCCTACCCTCCAGCTTTGCACTATAGTATAGGTCGGAGGGACTGCCCGCCCACCAGCACGAGTAGCCGGTGGGAATGAAACACAAAAAAGTTCTTTTTTCTAAACCTCCATGGGTCGGGGTGGTTTAGCAGTTTAGATCATTGCTTAACATTCGGGAGGTCGCCGGTTCGATTCTGGGTTCGCCAGCTTTGGTCCAAGTTTTCTGAAGTTTCGTTGGAGCATTTAGGCAAATGTTGGAGCAGTAACATTCGGCAGATAATCTTTAATTTATTTTCTATCTTCTTTGCGTCCAATTCATCTGTCTCTCCCTAACCTCCATCCACCCACTCCGATTCCTAAAAGGAGGCTGAAGAGGGCCTTACGCCCTACCCTCCATCTTTGCACTACATGTAGCTCGGAGGGACTGTTCTCCCATCAGTGTGAGTAGCTGGTGGGAATGAAACACCCAAAAGTTCTTTTTTAGTTTTTACTAACCCTCTTTTATCATCTCTCGTAACCCAAACCCAGGAAAACTCCCTAAAAATTGCAATAGTTTTTTTTTGAAGAACTTTTTTTTGTATCAATTGTACTTCGATTAAATCATTACACAGTTGTTAGTTTGTTCAGATGGTGCATTTGTATCCAGAGGATAAGAATAACCTCATTGATTGCCTGTAACGATTGGAAAGAAACTATTACTAGGATGAATAATCAGAATGCATATGCGATTGTTTCAGATGTCCCCAGAGGAAATACCAAGTGTACATGGTAACATATATCATTAGTAAGCACAGGTGTACTTCATTACAAAATATTCCACTCTTATGTTATAAAAAAAGATATGCTGTAAAACATCAAAGGTGTTGCATCGCCGCACCCATTATGCTACTATTAATTAATAGGTTACTAATAAACATAAATTCTATCAATCAATGCGATGCAATAATTGACTACAAAATGAAAAAGGGAACAAAGAGTCACGTAATAAATTAATATTATTCTATAGCTATTATATTTAATAATTATCAGCAAAGATGATATTATAGTTTAGCGTCTATTGAAAATTGAATTGTTTTCGTTGGTTAAGTAATATGAATTGCAGGAAGTAAACAAATAACTTAATTCCTTCTATTATATGGTTTTCATCCTTTGATCCTGTTAACCGAGAATTCTAGTTATTAAAACAGTTGTACTTAATGTATCAGGATAATTCAATTACATTAATTAATTAATTAATTGATTTAATTTTAAATTTATTTTTGTTATCCTTTATATGAACGTATATGCTGTTAGTTCTGAAACCTATTAAGATTGGTCAAAAACGATTATGTATCACAATTATTTTTTGTAACGTTTTGTAAAATCAATTTCCTTACAATAAGCTGTTTTGTGTTTTACTAAAAAAGTGTTCATGTTTCGGTAAATTGGTTATTAATATATAACTGTAAAAATTATCGGAACAGTGGGCTTTTGACACCGAAAACCATCACCAGCTAGTTTAAAAATAAGCTACCATAATAACCATCCTTGTAGACCAGTTTATTTATTACTGCAAATGTATTTTAAATGTAGTGATCCTAATTATTTCGAAACGAGTGCCCTGTAGGTAGAAGTACACAATTTTTTTTAACGTAATACGTTCTTTTATTAGAAACTGATTAATATGCATTTATCCTGATATGTATACGGTTGCAAATGTTGTGCAAAAGCCGTCTATTAGTTCGCTTTGCTTTCTCTAGACACTGATACATTATTATGTTTTAATACAAAAATATATTCAGCAAAAGCTCAGTAAAACCGGTTGTTCAACTGCATGTATAGGTGGTACACACAAATAGTAGTCCACTTTGTTTCCTGAGCGTATTTACTGCCTCAGCCCAGACTCTCCAGTTGGTTGCCGATCAACCACTTCCGTAGGTTGGACTTGGAGAATTGACTCTTGTTCTCGAAATGGTAACGAAACAAATGCACCTATGAAATATTCAACTCAGGGATAAAGTTACTGAGAACTTTCTTCTTCTTGGTCCTTTTTTTAAATGCGATTCTCACATATACTTAATACATAAACCAGCTCTGTTGGCAATGGGCAATGCTGCTACTACAGTTTCATTTTATGGATTTCTTTTCAGTAATATTGGTCTAATTGATTTTGATATTTGATTAATAGTACTTCGTAGGTACTCATCATTTGATAAAGAAAAAGTTTAGCGTAACAGTTGCTATAAAATTTTGTTTTGTAACTAAATAAACTTAATGAAGATGGTTTTTTTTTGAGGGTCTATACGTGTTACGTGATTTTGACAAACCTTCATTCGATTCCTATTACTAGGCCAATTTGTAAAATAGGAATTTTGATGTTTTACTATCCTGTTTTTCCTTTTAATTTATTGTATAACAAATGTAAATTTTTTGTTAAGCCAGTGCATTTTATACATACCCAATAAGTTGTTGGGAAGTCATGAAGGGGAATATACAAACTGTTTTGCTCGAGTATTAACCAGGTACTTCAAAAGAAGAGGTCAATAGAACATAGGAAGTATCCCTTTTTTTCTTCCTTCGCAACAAGGATCGAGCTGACGCGTTATAGGGAAGCAGATCTGATGCATGTTTAATATTTTTTGTTTTATCAATAGATCAATACTTCTATGCAGGGTAAATTCGCTTTAAATTCATCTAATTTGAATAATTTTTGAAGAACAAGTTGAAGCAAGACACAGAAAATCGGATTTAGACTGAAAAGTTAGAAGATCCTTCGTCTGTCCTTGCAAATCCAGGACGGGTCACTAGTTTTTAACTTAATTAAAGAACTTAATGGTTATATAACTGTCATTGCATGATCAAAAAAGTCTTATTGTGTATATGGTTTCTACGAATGAGCATGAAGGTAGGTAAAGTTAGGAGTGGTTGGGAAAATATAGCCTCGATTTATATTTTGGGTGCTCTTATAATTTAGATGACGGTTTTCTTTATATTGATCAACAAACTTCGATTTTTCTATGTGTCTATTACGCTTAATTAAATTTCCACGGTCACAACTATTTTGGTTTATTTAGGAAAATTTGGCATAACTTCTATGCTTCTTTATACGAATCGTGCTTGTTGAATAGGCGTCTCTGTTGTTAGAAAACCGCACATTACCATTACAGAAACGATTAGCAATTATATAACTACGTCATCTTTTACGAGCTACGATATCTCAACAAGAGAAAAAACATAAAAGATAAAGCTTCTGATAGAGTAAAGCCACCACTTTCAATGTAATTGTGTAAGGAGTCCTTTATAGAAATCTTAATAAGAAATCTTCGAGATTTATTTGCTTCATCGACAATCGAGATTCTTTAGGAAATTACATGCTTCTGCTTGGCGGTGTTTTAAAACAAAACACGTAAGTACACGTAATATGAAATTACACAATCTAATAAATAAATATATAAATAAATAAATAAATAAATAAATAAATAAATAAATAAATAAATAAATAAGTGACAACTTGGAACAGAAAATTATTATTTAACTTAAACAAAATTTGCCAAGATTGAATAATGATTTTCGAAGTAAGTTTACTGATGAATGATTATCTCTCAAAAGCACTACATTAGAAATTAAAATCATCCAATTTTATTGACATTGTTTAGTGTACAGACATTTTATCTTCTCAAAATGTTAACTTTCACTATACAAAAAAATAGCCTTCCTTTATATTTTAGATAATACGAACAACGAATCAGAAGTTCAATTTTATTCGATGATTGATATTTCGTAAATGAGATTGAAGAACATATTGTAACTTTATTTGGAAGTTGTTAGTGTACCATTTACTGCTTCCTAACTAACTGAATTAATGGATCTTTATAGAAAAATATTAAGGTCAACAATTGAAACTAAATACTATCTACATCTACATATATATTGATCCATTTGACTATTGACTCACAAAATAGTTATAATTTAAAGGATTAAAAAACACTCGGTAAATCTTGTATTATTGATAATGGCTATTTACTCTGATGATACACAATATCATTTATTTATTTGTAATATCTTTTAAATTACCTTATTTTGAAACACAGTACCTACGCTATCACTACAAGAAGTTAAAGTTTAAGTGTTTAATGATAAAATGCATGAGTCTTAAAATAATTGAATTATTTATCACCAGACAAGTTGTGGAGCCGATTTTGTTCCGTTAGTTTAAATATTGCCCACCAATTACGGCGTCTAGGAAATATTCTATTATTTCACCCTCTAATAAAACCACCCTTGTTTCACGACCACCCCAATGTTTAATTTTACATGGCTCGTTCACGAATTACATGCGTACTTGAAAAATGGGATTATGCTTTACCATGAGTTCGTTCTTTTTTGTTAAAATTTGATACAAAAATACATTTAAATATTTGTGTTATTCTTCTTGTTTTATGCAATTTGTTCTGATGTCCACGTATATTGAGATTCTGGGCTTTGGCTCATCTACCTACGTATGTAGATATGAGTGAAGTTAGTGAGTATCAGTATATTTTTGTGTATGAAGCGCAGTAGTATTATTCTTGCCCTTGTTTTTTAAAACAACTCATGTTTATTTACAGCGTTTTTTTAACTAGTTTAAAATTATCTAGGTTGTATGGGTAGCGATTACCTGACAATTTTAGTGAAGCGAGGTGAACCGCTAGTTGAAATGAAATGGTAAACCCACTCTGAAGAAGAAGAAGCGGGCTGAGTAGAAGCTGCAAGTTATATTAAAATCAATGGCCATAATTTTTCATTTACTTATCAATCGAGTCCAACACAGGTAAAACAGGTAGAGAAGTTTTCAGGGCCAACAGGCTTCAAGCACATTACAAATCGAGAATGAGAAAGTCTTCCGAAAATACACGAGCTAAAACACGAGGCCAATCTAACAGTACTAACTTTACTCGCTTTTACTAGAGGTACTCGAAACTCGACTGGGGAGTTCGACTACGATATTTTCCTGCGGTTGTAACAGCGTTTTCGTAGTCGCTTGCGTGTAAAGTTTACAACTGTTCCGAACCTTTCGAAAGTTTTAAAGTATCATCATTCTTAAACTTCTACTTAAAGTGAACTTTCCAACTTTAAAAAAGGAACTTGTAAAGTTTTAGTTGACAATTTTACGAAGTGTTTTCGTTGTTATAAAGGTTTCTACCTGTATATGCACGTAATATAAAGAAGTGTTTTTCGGTGCTACGCTGGACCCAAGCAAGCTTTCGTTCGTTTATGTGCCAGACAACCGTACCTTCGTTTTGTTATGCGTTGCTGAACGACCGCAGAGGGACCTAAAAGCTTCTGAAAAGAAAAATGAAGCCTGTAAACTTTGGACGACCGAAGAAGGTAAACATTGTATTTAAAATAGCAGACAGTGATTTGAGTTTTATTTGCGGCAATTGAAACCAATCTCATTTAAATTTGCTAAACGAGTCAAAGGAGCTAATTTGGCATATAGCTAGAAATTCTTCACTTAAACTATACTACTGTACTTGCCGCCCACGATCAATTGTATAAGACCTAATTTTTTACTTTAAATATCACCACTATTACTTCACTCTTCAACTATGACATACATGGGTACTTTAGTTAAAACTGAATGCGCTTTGTTTATTCACATAATACGTATTTATTTCCTCAATTTTTGATGACCAATTAAAAATCCCATTTGTTTACATAGCGCACGCTTTTAATATATACTATATGTATATTTATAAAAATAAGTACATCATTTAAAAAAATAAATGTTGAGCACGATGCACCACTGCGTCTAGTAATGACATAAAGTAAACAAAAATATTTATTTACAATTAGAAAGTTTGAAATAATTATGTAATTGTTTTTGTTGTTGAATCCTAATTATTAATCAATCTAATTGCATTAAACTTTAACTAACACTATTTGTAGATAATAATGTATATATTATTGCCCAGAAGTCTTTAAATTTTATTAATTTTTATCAACTAACTACCTATATAGGTACCTATACCAACCTATAATGTTTATAAACCATCATGATTGGACAAAATACTAGTATACTTTTCTATTAAAAGGTTAACACTAATAACTTTTTTAAATGACTAGACATTATTTATTGTTAAATAGTTGTTTTCATTTAAAACACCTGCTTGTATATTAAAAGATGGCTGCTGACTGCTTTGTAATTGCGGTACAGTATATCAGCGTGTTGTTTACAATGCAAAAAATAATCATTTAAACAATAGTATGACAGTGTGACTTGGCTCTTTACGAGTTTCAATTCCGTAACTGTTAATAACACAATTGAAATATCTTTTTATACTTTCTCTATGCACATAAAATATTATTTTTACAACCTCTACCTATATTTTTAATCTAATTGGAAAATAAATTATTGATGAAAATACAAAAATAAATGTTTTATAAGAGAGGTGCTTTTATTTTTTTGTACCGTTGTATCTAGCAAAATAAAATCCGTTTATATGTGGGTGTTTATCAAAAAGTCAATTACAAGCGTAGGACATTGCATGCATGATACAATTGTTAATAATAAAAGTGTAATTTATGCTCGAACAGAGTTATAATTTTAAAAGTTGCACGAGCAAAACTGGTCACGTCTATGGTTTGGAAATTGCTCAGGTTTCTAAATAAGTTTTCTATAATAGGAAATCGTCTTATTACAAATTAAATTTTCACTCCAAAACCGCATTATTGTTATTAATTTGAATTAAAGAAACAGAAATAACTACCTATTGATAATAGTGCATAAAATTTTAAATTGACCATATTTTAGCGTAGAAAGTAAGTTTTCATCATAATTTTAAGAGAAATATGAAATTATTGGAAATATAAGTTTTGAAACTGAAAACAAAAAACAGTCGATTTCATTTTATACATCTGTAGTATTTAGAAAAGTTCATGTAAACTCAATTTAGAAAATTTAAGGTGTAAAGTATGGCGGACGAAAGAATACTGAACCCTCTGATACGTTTATCCCTTCAAAATCATATTATGAAGCTTGAAGCTTTAGAAGGTGTTAAATTAGTTTATTATTTAGTTACATTTGTCACGTAATTTTAAACAACAAACAACTAAATATATATACATAGTAAGTGTCAAGATTGTAAGATAAAAAATGGAGAAAATATGACCCACATTCTTTGATTTCTTTTTTAAAGATCCTGTATATTAATAGACAAAATGTCAGCAATTGTTCTTTTATCTGTACGTGTCACTTTAAACTGAAGACTAGCTTTTTATTAGCAGTAGGTATTGCGATAGGTATTACAAGCTATTATGATATTTCGCTTAGTTTTTGCTATCTAATTTAGTACATTCGGTGTGAGAGAATTTTGAAAATCTCAACGCGAACAATTCTGAGAACCAAAATAGATTATCTATCTTCCTCTCTTCCTTTGCGAATGTACATAATTAACAGACCAATGGGTTTTATAATTATGTTCCCAAGCAAGAGTTAACTTAACTAACTCATTCACTGTGGAGGTATTCCTTTTTTTCTAATCTTAACAACAGAATAAATAAATCTGGATACTAACACTCCACCTACAGAGTTTTTCGAAAAAAGGAGTAGATACTAAGTTATTCACACATGTATAAAGGACTAATTTGATATCTTAAATTTATTATCATTTGTCAGTTTATCGTAAAGTTTAACTGGTAGAGACAGACTGTGTCTCTTGTGTCTCTTTAGAGTATAATGAATCGTGCTGTATTCTACCTTTTAAAACATAGACCTTTTGATTCGTGATGTAGCATCTGCTGCCTAAGGCGATTGTCGACTTCTCCTCTTTAGCCACCAATATAATGGAATAAAAACCATTATGGTAAATGTCGTATGCCAATCTTCAGTTAAAATGAAAGGTATTCATTCATTTAGAAGGTTCCTAAAGCCGTAGGGATGTTGCTTAACAGACACGAATTGGATGATATCAAATTTTCGATTTACCAAACAACTTTTATTTAATATAACAAGTGATCTTTAATATTTAAAAATATTTAAATAGTAATATTGTGAAGAAATACAGTGTCTTAATATACCTACCTACATTTAATCGTTTTATTTTTTCTCTGGTTTACGTAGCGATAATATACCGACTAGTAGTGGTACCTATATACCTAGCGTTGACAATAATGTATTTATTAAAATGGTATTTTTACTTATTTCATCATAATAATGACATTATATTTAGGTATATCTAATTCATAATCTACTAACATAATACAAGGTTTTTTCTTAATCAAAGGATAATAATAATTTTATACTCCAAAGACTATATAGTTTTCGCCGCAATGCCTATTTAAAAGAATCAAAATTAAATAAGAAAGCTGTAGTTTTTATCGCTAAACAGAACTCCTAAAAACCGCAATATGAAGTATTGGCCAGTTAAAAAAGGCATTCAGAAAATAAGCAAAAAGGCTTAAAAAACGTTACCCAAGTCAATTATATCGCTTCCGACGTAAACTATCCAATCTTTTTGGCAATTTTTGAATTCTGCTACCCCAAATTAGTTTAGGAACAACTTTTTAACTAAGTCACGGAGCAAAAATCGTGATCCATGATTGTGCTGATGAAAAGTGGTAGGTAGACCAATTTGATATTTGACATAGAATTTTTTTATCATACTATTCAAAAATTGTAAAGAAATGATGGTATCACATTCCATTCTCATAAGGAAATAATAAACATTTTTTAAACAATGTATCTATCTAGTTAAAAATTGAAATAACAATCATCATATCATATTTCAAGGGCGATAAATTGCTTTACTTATAAATGGAATTGTTGTAGAAACAACAAAGACAAAACAACAATCTTGTTGCCTTAATAAGAAACCGGTAATTATACCTTTTATGGTACCTTACACGAAGGTAAACACTGTAAGTTTACCGAGGTTTGGCTTTTGTTATATACTAGATTGCAATATTGCATTTAAAATCCAAATTTATTCATTGTAGTAAAACAAATTTTATTCTTAGAACTGAATACTTATGTGATTCTAGAAATTTTAGAAATTAAAAATAGCAATATTCTAATAAACGAACAAATAGAATTAAATAGTTCCCCACTACTAAACCTTTTCCCTCAACTAGCATATAAGCCAATTTGTTGATAAATTAATTTAAGTTCAAATATAACTTCCGAAGAAGCCAAAGTTTGGTGAAACAATTGTCAAGTGATAATTAAATCTGTTGAAATTTATAAAACAGTGTTTTATTCAAAATTAGTACATTTTTGATACCTAAAAATTTTACTAATATTACTATTGAGCCAATTAGTTAGTGCATTTTCTAACAGAAATCATCGTTTTTTTTAGTGTTTTATTGTACTTCTCTAGCACATACAATATCGTATTTATTACGTTTGTACAAGTCGTTAATTCATTCGGATTTGTATGAGTTAATGCCATTGTATGGTTTTAATATTATCAGTACAAAAACAAATACCCGTATCAATTACATATTATTGCTTTGCACTGTAAATAGTTATTATATTATCGTACGGAAGTTGTTGTATACCTGTTCGAATACCAACTGTTTTATTAAATATGTTTCTTTTACATAAACATAATTTATAAGAAAAATTGACAACGCTCTCGTTATATAAGTACCTATCCAGAATTACTTTGTACTTTCTCTTATATATTACAGATCGTTGTATATATTTATTTATGTATGTGCAAAGGTATATGTTTGTAGGTTAAAGTTCGAATGTTATTTCCGTTTAAATAATCTCTCGAGAAATTCTAAAATTAACCGTCACGATAATTGAAAGTAGCAGTAGCTATGAAACTAATAATAAATGAGTCATGAAAACAACAATAATTACTGTGTGTTTTGCTTCTAGATAGATGTGTGGTAACTTTTGAAAAACCAAAATCAAACTCTATATTTCCATTTTCATTGTACCTACCTACCAAACAAAATTATTCCGTTTCATTGGTTTCAAATTAAAATTTACCAACAAATATACGATACCTTATCAAAGTAAGGGTTTTTTTTATGTTTATTTCTCATCTTGTAATAAATTACTTTATCAAAATTTAGAAATAAATCAAAAATCGCTTTCTCTTTTAATGATTAGTTAAGATTTACGATTTGATTGCACCATGTCCCAAATTGTCAGAGTCCTGTTTGCATTATTAATGATATAATTATATATTTACTGAAATAGAGATATACGATAAATTTTATACAATTATCATCTATAAATAGTTGTTAATTTATGGGAAACAAGATGGTGTCACAGTATAAAAAGACATGTTTATTATAATAATAAAAATAGGCCAACCATGTATAATAAAAAAAGTGCAAAGTCAACGAAAGGAATAAGTCGGACAGAAACAGGAAGGTGATAGATAATGACAGTAGTTGTGCAAGAATTTGTTTGGTCTTCCTTCCATGATGTAACATTAATTACAAGTGAACCGCCACAGTCAGCGGTTACATTTGTCTTTAAAGTTTACGGGAAGAATCCAATCAAACATAACGTTGCTCGTATAATAAATACACTGTTTCAGTTTACTAATTTTATGGTTGTGGTATAAGAAAGGTACTCACTCGGAATGCCTACCTAACAATTTCAAAGAAATAAAACCAATCTTACTTACCATTACAACATTTTCGTTGAGTACCTACATTGTAAACCAATTGTTTTTCGTAAAGCTAGTCATTGTATGTGGTTCATCTAAACATTATTATTAACCGAGGGTGTAGGGCATAAAAATGTGACCAAAAAAGGGGAACATACTAAAAATGAATCTTGATTTTTTCCAGGATATCGATTTCGCTACTATTACATCAATTTAATTCATTGGATGATAAACACTAACCAGTAATGCATTTATAAAACGAACGGAAATGGTAGCTAGTGATTTACAGAATTCCATAGTAAAATCTGAGTGGTGTATAAATTATAAAACTAGGTATAGTGTTTTTTTGGTGAATCATGTACTATGAATAACTCCCAACTATAAGGACAATCAATTGTTGAGCACAAAATAAAGAAATTTCTGAACTCTTCTATGTATTTCTATTTTAGTTAATATTTATTTATTTGTAGGTAAATAAAATCCTCAATATCATCGTATGATTTTATTAAATAAACTTTAAATATTTCGTACTTTGACCTTATTGGGTAAAAAAGTGGTTTGTTAATTACTGCTTTGCCAACGTTTAATGCAGTGATTAGTTACAGGTGTTTTTTTGTTTGATGAGTTCCGTTAACACATCACGTTCACCTGCGTCTTTATTTCTTTCACTGTTTCGTCTAGAGTTGACTTAGCGATTGCTTGTAGGTAAGCTGCTGTTTGGTTAGCAGTTATTACTGTTACTAGTTTTACATGTTTACTTTTACATCCACTAGATTTACCTTTTAATTAATATATAGCTAGCGATATATGTTTTAATAAGTTCTATGATAGATATTGTAGAATAAATCAAGAAAGTAAAAGATTTACATACCCTAAAACAAAACTATTGTAGTACCTCCGATCTACACAGTAGAGCAAAGCCGGAGCGTAGGACAGAAGACCTTCTTCAGTTTGCTTTTAGGAATCCCAGGAATGGGTGGGTGGTGTTTGGGGACAGAAAGATAAAATGGGCGAAATGAAGACAGAAGAGAAGTGAAAGATTAAAGATTATATGTGAAGTATGAATGCCCCTGCTAGATCGGTTTTTACTACCCTACTTCTTCTAAAAAAAACTCTTTTGAATGTACAATGTAAATTGGAAAATATGAAACAAGGATTTTGTGTGATTCTCTGTCCGGCTGTATTGAATACGATACAATAAGGAATTGTTACTTATTTATTTATAATGTTCAATTTTCACTCTACGTAGATATTTTATTGCCAGTATCTATATAAATATTGCATGATTTGAGCGTAAAGGTTGTGATATCTAGAATGATTTATTGAACTAAATAAATGAATTATTGTTTAATAAACACTGTGCATGCAATTTTCGCAGTATTTATGGTGCAAGCATTGATAGATAAATATTCAAGAATGCGCTTGATCTTATTAAAGTGTGTTTTTGAAAAACTAAAACTATTTAAAATATTAGTACATAATAATTGTAATTGTATTTTGGCTAATCACTTGGTGAAACATTTTTGAAAATTAATAAAAATAAAAAGTAGTACTTGGTTTTGTTTCACAATTTTATTTGTATTCTGAAACATGTGTATATATGTTGCAAAAGTTCCTTTAAATAGATGAAATTATAATGCTAGGTGGTAATGGTGTTATTTATGTTTCTCTTACTTGTGACCGCTTTTATCAAGCGGGGAACCCCAAAGTATATCTGGTCGTTCAATAAAAAAAAAAAAACTTTATTGTTGTTGTTCGCTTTGGTTATTTCTAAAATATCTAACATTTTTCCTTTATTCTAAATATGTAACAATTTAAAATTATTTGTCTCTAATTAATGCTTATTTTGTGTGAAATGTTTTACTGAAGTTGTAATTTTTGACTGTTGGATAATTGATTTTTGATGTTCAATTAAACGTGTTTTGATTGAACGACCAGTTTGACCCAAGTACATAGAATTACAATCTTTGCATTTCACTTCATATACACCGCTTTTTTGGTATTGTCTAATCTTTCTTTATTATTTATTATTCTTGTTGACTAATATGGGTGTGATATTGTATTTGTTTAATCTTAATTTAATTTTTGAATTTATTTTATGTAGATAGTTAACAAAGCAGAAATTATTGCCGTTTTTTCCTTTTGTTGTAGTAGGATACAATTGATTCAGTAATAGTTTTTTACGTTTTTTTATTTATCATTTGGTCAATCAAAGAGATACCATACCCATTTTTGCTTGGTATTTGTCTCAAAATGTTAATTTCTTTTTTAAAGTTTTTTTGAGATAAAGGTATTGAAAAAAGTCCTATTCTTATTAATTTTTAGTAAACAAGTAGAACAGGTTATATGTACCCTACCTTGTATGTAGCCTTGATTAAATGTTGAGTTACTAGAATAATTACAAAACCAAATAACTTTAGTTTTCCCGTTATCTAGTTTAAATAGCTAAAGACCAGCAAAACGGTATAAAATACTTGACAAACTAATCGTAAGATAGAAATAGAAATGGTTCAATTCATTTATTATTAATTTTCTCCAGGTACGATCTAGAGTGCGTCGTCGGGCCTCTGGTGTTAATGACCTTCTTTCTCTAAACTTCCAAGTCAGCCCGCTAATGTTTTTTAGCTCATTATTATTCAGTTTTTTGCAAGGAGATTGGATCGGCCATAGAAACTAACTGTTTTAGTGACGGGGTTTATACCAAAAGAAGAAAAAAAAAATGTTGAGAAATAATTTTGCACTTGACTTAACTAAAATTACCTTTTATTTACTTTTTTTATTACAGTCACTACGTTGTGAGTAAATAACTACTACTTTATTTTGCCTAGAGGCTTATCAGAGTTAAAGCAACTTAATTAAAAGTTTTTAGATAATTCAAACGGTACAATTTGTTTCTATCAGTGGTTTGTTTATTATAATTCACTAACGATAAGTAAGAGTCTAATTATGTATTATTACTATTATTTTTTTATGTTTTCAAAAAAACTTTAACAGCTCATGATTCTTACAGGAATTAAAATAATAAAATTGAATTGAAACAGCACCTACGCGTCTGTCTGTGTTATTTTTGGTAACATTGCAGTTGGTCTAGATTGGTGATAGCAACTGACGGGAGTTATTTTCGTTCTAGTATTGCTTTTACAAATCATAAAATTGCTGTTCAAGTTTGATTTTTTGAAAATAAACGTTTTAAGTTTACGCCTCTTGCGTCATAGTGAACGGTATTGCTAAGCAAACTTGCACTTATTTAATCGATTACCGTTTATTTAACGTTATATATATATATAACAGCTACTGGCTTTCAGCATTGAATGTTGAGCGCAATTCTGATTCGAATAAGTAAAAATTGTCATTTTTTTGTATGCTTTAACTAATACTTCGAAACACTTAAGCAATTGTTTTAATCCATTTCGACCGTTTCAGTAATAGACCGTTTTATTTCTCACGTTACTGAAAATCACGCACAGTAATTTCTAAAAATAATTACAAAGGGGGCCATTTGCTTATTCAGAATACAGTGAAATTCGCTTATAGTGGACCGAAATCGACAAAAATAAAAGAACGCTTATAATGAACTCTCAGTTTGTTGTTTTAACTCCTTCAGAGATGCCAAACTGTTTTCTATAGTGGACGCAATCTTCCACTATAGATGGAGTTTCTTACTTACAATAAATACATGTTGTACACAGTATAGTTGTACGGATTGAAATTAAATATAGGGCTCTTTATTACACGGTATAACCTACTTTTATGTAACACGTTCGATTCAAAAAGACCGTTGATGTAAAGTTTACTGAAGTGGTTATAGATAGTGGTTATTACAGACGATATGCAAAATCCGCTTGTAGAGAACTGAAATCGAGAAAAATAAAAGAACGCTTATAATGAACTCTCAGTTTGTTGTTTGATCTCCTTAAGAGATGCCAAACTCTTTTCTATAGTGGACGAAATCGTCCACTATAGATGGAGTTTCTTACTTACAATAAATACATGTTCTACACAGTATAGTTGTACGGATTGAAATTAAATATAGGGCTCTTTGTTACACGGTATAACCTACTTTTATGTAACACGTTCGATTCAAAAAGACCGTTGATGTAAAGTTTACTGAAGTGGTTATAGATAGTGGTTATTACAGGCGATATGCAAAATCCGCTTGTAGAGAACTGAAATCGAGAAAAATAAAAGAACGCTTATAATGAACTCTCAGTTTGTTGTTTGATCTCCTTAAGAGATGCCAAACTCTTTTCTATAGTGGACGAAATCGTCCACTATAGATGGAGTTTCTTACTTACAATAAATACATGTTCTACACAGTATAGTTGTACGGATTGAAATTAAATATAGGGCTCTTTGTTACACGGTATAACCTACTTTTATGTAACACGTTCGATTCAAAAAGACCGTTGATGTAAAGTTTACTGAAGTGGTTATAGATAGTGGTTATTACAGGCGATATGCAAAATCCGCTTGTAGAGAACTGAAATCGAGAAAAATAAAAGAACGCTTATAATGAACTCTCAGTTTGTTGTTTGATCTCCTTAAGAGATGCCAAACTCTTTTCTATAGTGGACGAAATCGTCCACTATAGATGGAGTTTCTTACTTACAATAAATACATGTTGTACACAGTATAGTTGTACGGATTGAAATTAAATATAGGGCTCTTTATTACACGGTATAACCTACTTTTATGTAACACGTTCGATTCAAAAAGACCGTTGATGTAAAGTTTATGCTGCAGTGGTTATAGATAATGGTTATTACAGGCGATATGCAATCCACGCATAAAAAGTGCACATTTCCTCCGAAATTTGACCCAGTAAACAAGAACAACTATTAGATAAAGTAAATAGTGTTACTTATTTTTAAATAACAATTATGTAGATTGGATGTGTTAGTTAGTTTGGTAGCAATAATATGTATAATTAAAAGAAAATATTAACATAATTTGCAAGTGTTGTTATTTAATGTTTGGTAATTAGCTATGGTTGTGAAAGTGTCACTGTTTCTTAATTTAATTTATAGAAACCTTGCACAAGTATCAACCAAATTTCTTGTAGTTATTGTCACGTTGTATTGATTGGAAATTTCAAAAGACTTTGAAGAACTGGTCACTTTTATTTTAGACAGTGACACGTTAGTTTTTATCAAAAATGCTCTACTAATCGACATGGAGTTACAACAATTTCTGTTTGAAATAACTGCATAATTAATTAGGTAGTTACAGTTAAAACTATTGCAATTTAAATTCTCTTTTTATTACTATATATTATCTAAACATAAAATATACAATACCGCCACTGAACCCTTAAATTGTCCTTTCTTCAACAAGTTAACATGATTATTTGCGTGATAAAGATGCACTTTTATTATAGGCTCTTATTCAGCATATGTTTATTTATAAATGATGATAAATATTAGATGTGTAATTACCTGTGTGCATTTTTTTTGCAAATGTAGACGTTGTTGCAAAAATATTGCTGATTGCCATATGACACAAATCACAATATGCAAGCTTCATAATCTTATTAAATATGAATCTAATGTAGTGTGGTGTGTAATTTTATTTTTTCAAGATTTTTTTTTGTGCTGACCTGTTGGCAGGTAAAAAAGTCTAACGCATAGGTAATGTTATTTTGGTAATAATTGTATGGTACAGGTCCGTTTTTTAACTAGCACGTATACTGAGTCTAATTGTTTTTTTTAAGTGACAATCTTGTTTAAATTTTGAAGAATTTCTAGTAGTAATAACAGAAATGCGTACGTCAAAAAGAAACAGTTATAAATTATTTAGAAGAACGTAAATATCCTTAAGAAATAAAATTCTGAAATTTCTTGTTTCTAGTTAAACCTTTTTCGCTATTACGCAAAATGTAAAGTGAATTAATTATTGATTATTAGTGCATCATTTTCCAGGGAATGCAATTACATAATCAGAACAATAAGTTTTTCCGGGTAAATGATGTATTTATATCTTGACACGTTTCTAGCTTGGTAATGGAATTAAAACCTGGTGAAAATGCCAAACCGTTCACGAAATGCCATTTTCTAAATGTCAATTTTGAAGTGTGAAATTCATTCCTTATTAAAAGAAATTATCAGTTTGGACAGTGAAAGTTGGATAATATTATAGGAATTTTAAATATTTCCTAACGATAATTATTGGTAATTTATTGTACCAATACCATTGTAGGCATATCGTAAGTTATTAAGAATTATAATAATTAAAAAATAACAAAGTCGAAAGTACTACGTACAAGAACATTATGTCAGCAACAACAAACGTACAATGATAAATGTATAAGAGAAAGCAAAGCAAAATATTATTGCAGCGTTTGTAAGTTAAATTTGTTTAGCTTTGCTCTTACTATATATATATATATATATATACATATATATATGTTTAGGTGGATACTTAGCGGTCCGATTACATTTACCGCAACGTGTATGAGTAAAAATATGTGCAAGTTTGAAGAAATTGATACCCAGTTAAAGTGACTGTCTTATTATGAATTCAATAACTGTTAATATCTACTACTGTTATAGTAGTTAGGTATATTATAAGAGCTTGCGTAACATGTGCCTTCCAACAGCCAAGTAAAAACTACTTACGCTCTAATGGTAGGTAGTTAATTAGTTTATGGAACTGTATTATTAAATAGATATCGACATTTTCTCACTTCAGTGGTATTGTTTACAATATAAAATAATATAATGGTAAATTTAGAATGCGCTACTTACTACTTATCTACGATTATTTGTTAGGTACTATGACTTTAGATTTTTGGTGTTGCATAAGATTTTAATATCAGGAATCAGTCGATTATGTCAAACTTCGTCTGCAATGATTTTTGATAAGCTGATTCAGCATTTCAAACGTATTTACCCAGGTATTCATTTCTTTAAGAAATAGAATATATATGTGTCCAAATTATCCGATGAATTTTAAATTGCTACGAATTTATTTCACTGGATTATTATTTTACACTTTAGAACAATCAAATTGTTAAATCTGACGCATTCTTTATCTCTTATATTTGGTGAGTATAACAGTGATTTTTCACCTGATTACTAGTAAACGAAAGAGTGAGCTTTTTACTTTTTACTAAATAAACCATCAATCATTTTTTCATATAATAAAAATCCGTTGAAATTAAAAGTAATTTGTAACAATACAAAATAGTGGGAATGATGGTTTATTTTTATTTGACGTGAATATTTAACCTCTATATAATAATTGTATTACTTTTATATGATTAGTAACCTGGTATAAAAATTGATTTTAAAGGAATGGGTAAAGGGACTTTTTGGAATAATAATAAAAGGTTCACTTCATTACATATTCTAACCTATTTTGCTAAAACCTCGATGTACATATATACGTATATACATATATATATATATATATATAAGTAATATAATAAATACACTTCAATAATGATCTTTATCTGACTTCCTAGATATCCAAAATCGACGACTTTTTCTAGTGTTTTGTGTCCAATTTTTATATTAGGTCTGTCCCTATTTTCACCTCATCCCTTAACATATCAATACTTTTGTTTAGTTTGCTCCATAAAAAATCCTTATGAAACGTTAAATAAATTAAATGTTGATATATTTTTTATTACTCGTTAAAAAGCTCGTTTATACACCCCCTTTAATTGTGTATATATTTGTATCAATTGACCAATATATATTTTCACAATAAGGGTACTTTAAAAGCGTTTAATAATATTCAGTTTATAGTTCTGGTAATAAAGAGACTTGGCCTCGGTTTCTCTCAATAGTCTGCAGCAAAACATTTTTATTCTACATGTACCTTCTTGAGTGTAACTAGCACCAGATGTTAAAGTAATCGTAACGTTACTAGCAATTGGTAATTAATTATAAAAATTACTTTTACATTATATAGACAAAGAGTGGTATCTGTTCAGGTAGTATGTAAAACAAGGTTTGGGTGTGTAGTTGTAATAATACACTGCGATTTTTTGTTTGTGTATCTGTATCTGCGTATGTGTATGAATATTATTGTCCATGCTCGAAGGAGAATTTTTACTTTCAAATGTGAATTATTGAGGCGTCAAGCTGTCACAGTATTGGGCGGAGACTCTAAAAGGAAAGGCACTATCCAGGGCCGCAGTTATGTAAAACTTGATTCTATGGCATCCATCAAATTACTGATAACCTCTGATTAATCAGACAAAAATCATACATATTATCTACTACCGCCATAGCAATAATCTTTTCTACTGACTTGTAGCGGAATTATTTTTACGTAAAACAAAAAATTGACGAGCCCGCAGGACATCATTAATCTGCCACGAAACTGAAGAAATATTCTTATAAATAAATTTAAAATGCTGACTGCAATTGTTACTATAACTACTGAATCCTTGAATTGAAATAAATTAACGAAGGTTTGTGTCTATTCGTGACATATATTGATGAGGCTTGTTAAATTGCTATTAATATTCCAAAATTTTCAACATCATGTCATTATTTTGTAAATAAAAACCTTTCTGTTGGTTATATACGGATTATTGTACTCAAGTTCTAAATTTAAAACTTTTGCGTATATATAAAACTTTGATCCAATTGGAAAGTTCATACTGTAGTTGTTCTTTTAACAGTTGATTGTTGTGACCAGATTTTGAAAGAATTCCTACCAGTGTCCTTTCTGAGATGATCAAAATATAAATATGAAATAAACACAAACAACTACTCCGAGGGCTGATACCTCTACTGGTATTGAATTACACTGTTGATTACAAAAGATTCTTAGACGAAGATAACATATCCAAAAAGGAAGGCATTAAAATCCTTGTTCGTCTAAACATTAAAGATCAAAGATCCCACATTTGGAACGCGTCCTACCAAGTAGGCACTACGAACCGAAAGCCAATTTTTAACAATTTTGTGTTGTTATATTTACTAACCAAATATCAGTATGTATGATTGTGCCATTGTTGAACTAATTATAACTACAACCTATTGTAGTTGTACTTTGTTCGTATTACGATAGGTAAGGACTATTAAAAATAATTGAACTGGTTGGGACGAAATTAATGTTGGATGGAATATGAGTAACAAGCTTATCGAATGGACTCGAAACTTAAACATCGAAGACATAATTATATGTGTCTAGACTGCATCGACAATTAATAATGATTGCGCCGGGTACCTAGGAGCTGCTATCATTTGTTAACGTTCTGTTTTTGTTGTTAGATTAAAGAAACCTTTAAATTCATTGACACAGAAACGTCTAACCGCTACCTTGGACTGTTCTGTTTTTCCTAAGTTAAAATAAAATGAATATGTTTTGAAATCTGGTTATAAAAATAGCTGAGACTGTGTCCAGTGTATCTTGTTACACGTATTCGACAGTTGCATACTTATACATATACATACATAAATAAAATAAGGAACATAATATAATAATAAAAAGATACTTCTTTTTGTTCAACTTCTAAGGCTATTAAGTATCTATTAGGTATGGTAAGTGCGACGCAAAATGTTACGAACTTTTTAATACTCATTCAATAAACATTACTGTACATTTCCTTGCAAGATCCTACATTAAGCTTTAATTCCAATTGGTATTGAATTATATATTTTTATATACATATAAATTTATATGATTGTTGTTATAAAAGTTATTAAGCAAGAACTTGACCTTTAAAAGTAGAATGTGAATATAGTCTACGAATGTCTCTTTTTGTTTGATATACATAATACTCGTATTGATTATAGCCTTGAAATAAGTAAATAAATAAGTTAATAATTTTGGTCTGCCCATACGTGTGATTTCCTAAATGATCCTCTAGTCCTCTAGACTGAAGTAACATTTTCATAATGTTAATGGTGTACTTGCTTATAGTGCGTCATTTAATATACCGATACGTTTGTTAAGGCTTTTTACGTCTTTGACTTTTCCGTATTAAAAAAATGAAGGTAAAGCAACTTACTATGTTAAACAGTGTTCGAAACATGCTTGTATAATAAGTAGATACATGGTCTACACATACATACTTGCACTGTAGGATCTGTACGTGCTCTGAAATTAATTTTACGAATTATTTATTCATTATCGGTACAATGTTTCTTTATACAGTCCACAACGAACGTAACGGAATCATAATTATTGTAAACTACTACAAAAATTATCATTACCAGTTATGTAAGGAATATTTTCTCGTATCGATGTGAAAATTTAAAATTATTTAAGATAAAGGATTGTAATTTTATTTGTATCTTTTTTTATACCCTCTGGCGGCACCCATGGGTGGCCAGTAATGCTCTTGCTTTGTAGCCTTAAGTAATGAGCCAAGTTTTTGTGACGTGCTTTAAAATATGCGACAAGTGTCTACCTACTGTATTTATTGAAAGTAACAGATCAACTCAACTAACTAGTGAGCTCTACAGCTTCTCTCTAATTAGAAATCAAGGTCTACTTTATTCAAGTAAGCGGGCATACAAAACCTTGATTGAAAACTTTGGTTTGAAACGTCATTTTCCTTTAATTAAAAAACAGACAATAAACTCTTTTGGAATAATATATATGTATAAGGTTAGTCAACACCTGGGGCATACATAAAATGCGCTGATATCCTTCCAATAGAAGCTCCAGTACAGTACTTATTAGCACATTTTGAATATTTATTTAAATAAAATTGTTTTGGGAACATTTGTTTATTTAATTTCGTGCAATGAATTAACAGTTTGAGATGAGTGAGTTGAAATATGTCTTATGTTGGCCTTCTCATTCATATTTCAAACATTATAAAACTTTAATTTGACTTGTTTTATTGTCTTTTTGGCTATCACAAACTTAAAGTAAATTTTGAACCAGTTCCTGTTATCGGAATAGGCTGAATTTTTGCAATAGTGCACATAATAAATAATATGTACAATAAAAGATATAAATGCTTTGTGATGAAGTCTTGCATTGTAAATAAGTAGTATTTTTTGAGTTTAAAAATAATGTTTTATATATTACCATTTTGTTTTCTATATCTATTACAAATTGGGTCATTGAGATTTAATTTTAAATTTAAAATGCTGTGCTTGCTTGCGTATTTCGCTAGTGTAATAGGGTCCGTAAGGCACTGTTGTAAAATGTATATATTGTCGATTTAGTACGTGATCGGTTTGAAAATTGAAGCGTTAAAAATTCTATAAGCATAGTTTTGTTTCTCTTTCCAAAGCAAATTTACGATAGTAGCGTATTAGTAAAGCTTCACGATATGTTGCAGAAAGCAAGCAGTTGAAACATTTTGGTTTTATTGTGTACGGTTTTCTCAAAGGACATTTCATTAAATGTTAATATGAGTAAATATAAATATGGAATCAACAGGAAACAACTACTAAGAGGGCTAATATCCCATTGAATTATACTGTTGATTCCGATGGATTATTAGACGATGATATAATATTTAAAAAAAAGAAGGCATTAAAATCCTTTTTCGTCTAAATTGTAAGGATCACAGATCCCACGTTTCGAACGCGTCATACACAGTAGGCACAGCGTACCGAAAGCCATATCCCAGGTCTCATCAGGTGGGCGCTGGCAGAAAGGAATTTACAGGCTATATGATTAATATAAATATAAATATGGAATCAACAGAAACAACTACTCTGAGGGTTAATACCCCCACCGGCATTGAATTACACTGTTGGTTCCGATGGATTCTTAGACGAAGATATAACATATTAAAAAAAAAATGAAGGCATTAAAATCCTTTTTCGTCCAAATTTTAAGGATCACAGATCCCACATTTCGAACGTGTGATTTGTGATCCTTAAAATTTGGACGAAAAAGGATTTTAATGCCTTCTTTTTTCTTTTTTTAATATGTTAATATGACTGTTGAAAAAAAAACTTAACTCTAATGTTGAGGTTTATCGTTTTGAAAATTTAGTTCGGTACGTATGCTAATTTTGACTTTTGGCATATCAAATGAAAGAAAAAGTATACCATCACCATTTAGACACTTAAGCAAATGAATAATGATTAGAAGAAGTAGTTTTATAGTGTAGTGGTTCTGTCGAAACAACTAGAGCATGTGTGGCTAACAGAAAGGTGTTTAGCACCTACGGATTGTTTAATTTGAACATCTAGTGGGATGTAGACGACATTTTCCCATATGGTAGCTTACACGGTATCTGTTGCATTTTTTTTCGCAAATTTCCTAATCACTTCTTTCGTTCTAATTAATCACGGCTTATCCTAGTGTCCAGTGGCGGCGTTAAACACCAGAAAATAAAAATAACAAACTAATCATTAATTACTGTTAACTTGACTTTTGTGTACTACATTCATACTAATGTAAATTCAAAAAAGCATCTTTGTCTACAAAAAAATCTGTTTCGTCGCTCTTATGTACTAACTGTTACTATAGCTAATAGTAGAGAAATTATTTTATTTATTATAGCAAACAGTAAGTAGATCATACATTGTTTTCAGCAACTGCTAATGTTCTTCTTACAAAAATAATTAGATTTACTAAAAACAGCTGACGAAATAGCTATTAAAAGTTTTTGTAAGAATATTGGTGCTGCTGTGAACAATAATTTTACATGGCTACATGGCTTCTGTCAACTTGGGCCCACCATATTACATTATATACGATTTATTTCAAGTTACTTTGAATTGTTAGAATTATATTATCGCTTTTACAAAAATTAATATCAAATGTTTGTTTTATTTTTGTCGTCATTTGGCTCTCATTTCTTAATCAATAAATTTTAATATAATTCTGTAAAATATAATGATAGAGCAAATATGTGCCTGCGAAGACCTCTATAAAAATAAATAGTAGTAATAAATACAATAATAAGTCTTTATATTATTTAATGCACCTATAACCTAATATGTATGTAACTCCGACAACATAAAACGTTTAATCGTATCAAGTGAAAGTTGCTACAAGGCTAAACCTGCTGTATATTTTGTTTAACAAAATATTTGGCGGTAGTAGCTACAATTTAACATTAGAAAACAGAATCAGAGGCGTGGCTACTTTCGTTAATTTAAATCTTGTGGTGGTATTGCGAAATAATGTGGCAAAATAATTATCCATTTTTATATAATTCTTGTAATTCCACTTCAATATTTTATTGGTGAATAAATAAAATAAAAAAGTAAATCTAAATATAAAACTATATTCAGTTTTGTTAAAGCTAATTCCGAGAATTTGAAATTACTGTTTGTCGTATTCTTCGGGATACCAGTCAACAGTGTTGCCTTACTATAAGCAAAATTTTCAGCGACTTTAAAGTTTCATCTTAAAGAAATAAACATCAAAACATATATACATACGTATGTAGGTATATAGTAGTGATGAAAAAGTAGTTAAAACAATCTACACAAGGGCAGTGTGTGGTTGAGAAAATGCTACATAAACATAACGTTTGTTTCTGTGGTTTAAAATTAGTCAGACTACGCTTGTTCAGCGTTCGTAGTTTTTAACGAATGTATCATTTGTATTCTCTCGGAAAAGAAAGAAATAGTTTAGAGTACGTAAGAACAAATATGAGAAGTTTGCATATAGTTGGTGAAGCTCGTCGTTGTGATTTACAAATATTTAGGGAAAAGATTATTTTTTAGTATTTAGCAATAACACGGTGGAGAATTTGTAAAACATTTATTATAATAATTACAATAAAATACTGTGTTCTAAAGTTTTACAAAATTTATTAGTAAGAATCTCTTATAATATTGTTGAGGCTTATAAGACCATTATCAAAGAGTTACATAGAAACAAAACTAAATCTAAAAGAATGTCACTATATATACTAATGTGGGGGCGGGACTAACAGACCAATTATGACTAAAGTATGCTAGATAAGAATATAGGACTGTTATATTCTTCACATTGTTCATTATTTTAGCATGAGACTTTTTAAATTTATAACTTTTCTAATAACATATTTAGTCTTCTACCCTTATCAATACAATGTAAAATTATACAATTTCTTTCATCAAAGTGATGACTGTTTACAACACAATGCTGGGAGAAACCTGTACAAAGTTTCTTATCTACAATAGATTTTTATGCTCTTTTAGTCTAGTTTTGATCGATTTCTCAGTCTGTCCAATATAAATAGTATCACAATCAGTGCAGTAAGCTTGTTAAATCTGGTGTATATGAACTTCACTGCACTGATTGATATACTATTTATATTGGACAGACTGAGATATCCATCAAAACTGGACTTAAACAGCATAAAAAATTCATTACAGTACAGAATTCTCCCAGCATTGTGTTGTAAATGAAAGAAATTGTATAATTTTACATTGTATTGATAAGGGTAGAAGACTAAATATGTTATTAGAAAAGTTATAAATTGAAAAAGTCTCATGCTAAATTAATGAACAATGTGAAGAATATAACAGTCCTATATTCTTATCTAGCATACTTTAGTTATAATTGGTCTGTTAGTCCCGCCCCCATATTAGTATATATAGTGACATTCTTTTAGATTTAGTTTTGTATCTATGTAACTCTTTGATAATGGTCTTATAAGCCGCAACAATATTATAAGAGATTCTTACTAATAAATTTTGTAAAACTTTAGAACACAGTGAGTGCTTTATTGTGATTATATTTTAGGTAAAATGATGTAAGCATAAGGCAGGATGATTTCGCCCACTTAAAACAGAAATAATTGGTTTATCTTGTTTGGCATTATATTATATTTCCTTTTCCGTAAAGCAAGAAGAATTTTTCATGTGCTTAATTTCGCAGTTGGTTGGTTGGTTGGTTGGTTGGTTGGTTGGTAGGTAAAATGTTAACTAGGTATGGGCATTCTAGAGCAGGAGAAGAAAAATGAGCGCAATGCTGTTATCAGATACTGCGCATAACTTCTTCAAGTGTTTACTACTAGGCTGCTTCATGGATGCCAAAATAAAAAGAGGTAATTTCAAACTTGCTCTGCTAACAACGACCACCTATAAATAAACCAGTTCGCAGCTGACATCAAAGGAAGCAATTTAGTCTTCTTTTGTGCTCTTAAAAACTGTAGATGACCAAATCGGTAATAAGGTAGGATACAGTCATGCAGATACCAGGTTTAACTTTAAACGACGACGTATAAAATGTGTATATTGTGTTTGAATAAAAATTCTATGAAATAAATGTTTTTACTGTCGTAATTTTAAACTAATATTGACCGGTTGTAATTTTCTCGAAGGACTGTATAAAACTTTTCAAAATTTACACTTACACTTTGTACTTATAATCAAAATGAGCTTTTAAAAGAACTCGAATATACCTATGTAATATTTAGAAGAATTAGAATAGGAATGTTTACCCAAATTAAAACTTATTTTGGCCAAATGGGCCAAACAGAAACGTAGTATTTCTAGGTACCTACAAATGGAATAAATATACAATTAATTCGATTGTAAGGCAGGTAGTTTGGAAATTGTGCCGTCCACTTTACGTGACAGTACAAAGGGGATAATAGTTTTGCCTGCCTTTATGATGGTCTCGACCAGGTCAGTTTTTAAATAGACTTATGAATACAGAAATTCTTAAAATTAAATAAACAGATAAAATACCATATTTACAATGAAAGGAAATATATAGAAGTGTGCAAATATATATGTACATATCTTGGATACGGAACAATAAATAAACAGTGTTATTTCCGATTATTACCCGTGAACTTCTATTTTCTCATTGCAAATTCTTGTAAATCCTTAATTACACTTTATGGTACATACTTCCTTCTCAACGATTCATCACCGTAAACCATTAGACACATTTATAAATTACCTCTCATTAACATGAATTGTAGGATCTTTTTTGATCGCATTACCGCTACATCAACCAATAGTTAAATCGCCACCTTGTATCATTTTCTTTTGAGACGATTTGTACCTACTAACTAAGGTATCTAAGAGAAAATTTTAATGAAATTGAATCCTGGCTTGGTTCTTGGTGAAACATGTTAAATAATTAGAAAAAACAAACACTTTGTATAGTTCCACAAATTTTATTAAAATCTGACAATATTGTTTCGGCTGTTATGCCATTATCAAAGTGAATAATAATATAAAATTTTGGGTGTATTTATGTAACTCCTACATACTTGAAATATACACGTACCTATCCACATAAAATAATATTTTATGAATATATTTTAAAAATTTTATTATTAAAAATAAAATCAAAATAGAAAAAGGTAACAAATTTTATATTATTATTCACATTGATGATGGCATAACAACCGAAACAATATTGTCAGATTTTAATAAAATTTGTGGGACTATACAAAGTGTTTGTTTTTTCTGATTAAGAGAAAATTGTTTTACAAGTTCCCAAATATTATCGTCTGCATAATACCATCATCGTTCGCATGTAATAGCAAACATCTGGGTTTAAAAGTGTTTCGTTTTAAATATTTCATTAATGGCCTGTTGAAGTGGTGTGGCAAAACTAGGCTAGAGAATCAGTAAAATTGGTAGGTATATTTTTAAACCCATAACTCATAGTCGGGATATAACGGCATGACAGATGTGAGAACTGGGAACAACCTTTCACGCACCCCCCATCGCTCTGCGACGAAAATAATATGGGGTTGTTTTAAATAACACACCATCATGGCCATAATGTGAAATATTCTTACTTATGCTTCTTTTAACCAACAACAATAAAAGAAGCGGTATATGAGTCTGGTTGTGAGTTCATAACCAAAAACCCAGCAGAAATATTTTGATTTAATTTGTTCTATTTAAAAGTCTATATTCGAGTGAGTGTTTTTAGGTATGTTTAAACAAAATCAGCACTGCTGTTCCTAAAATATTTATGATGGTCTACAAGTCTTACAATATTCAATAGTAATAATAGATAATAATAATAATGGCGGTCATAATAAAACATACATTATGATTGGCGGTCATAATAATACATATTTTATAATATATATCTTCTTTTTTATTCATGATTTCATTAGTTTTGCTCCCTTTGACCAATGACGCCAAACGCAGCGGTGTATGTACCTGGTTGTGAGTTCATAACCAAAAACCCAGCAGAAATATTTTGATTTAATTTGTTCTATTTAAAAGTCTATATTCGAGTGAGTGTTTTTAGGTATGTTTAAACAAAATCAGCACTGCTGTTCCTAAAATATTTATGATGGTCTACAAGTCTTACAATATTCGATAGTAATAATAGATAATAATAATAATGGTATATTTCTTTTATTTATGATATATACTTATAATTCAAGTTCATCCAAATCAAGCTGGTGTAGTGTAACGCTGTTAAACTTCTGTTATCATTTAAATGTTATAAAATATCTGATGGCTATAAAAAGATATTGATTTAGTTTAACAGACGCTAACAGAATAAATTCCATCTAACGTATGTTTATAATTAATAATCTTTGTTATTTATTGTTTTGATTTCTAAAAGTATAAGAATTAGAAGATGAAGATGAAGAAACAGTTACATTAACCATCTGTTTTATTTCTCTTTAAGCGTAAGAGTACCTTTAAATAGTGTTTACAATACATACGTTCGTTGTCCTCTAAAAGGAAACATTAATAATTACCACTTCGTCTTTAACGAATTACTATCGAGCAGAATTATTCACTTCATGACAAGTACCTATTATACTAGCGTAAGTCTATTTTATATGCCTCCACCTAACAAATAACAGGAAATTATCCAAATGATAATAAGAGAACAATAGTAAATTTGTAATTTTTAGTTTTATAGTTATTTACAAACATACCACGCAATAAATTAATTTAGTTATTGTATATTACAATTTTATTATATATGTATTTCTTACTAATTTTGTTGACTGTCCAGGATGATAAGTTAAGTTTTAGGACTCCCCGTGTGAAAGTTTAAAAAAATTATATAAAATATGTATGTAGTTAATTAATAAGAGTTTAAAATTAATTGTAGTACGAAAATCTTTGAACTTGACCAGTTTTTATCTGGTTATCTCAAATAGATATTGTAAGTTTCTGATTAACTTGTGAGAAATAGAGGGGTCGAGGGGCATAACTCTCAGGATCCGCACTGTATAGGTAGGTACGTGTCTTTTATTGGTTTAATGTAGTTTTTCGAAAATACACATAAATTTATTACATTCCTTTTGTGTAAGTAAATAAATTAAATGAAACAGCAATTAAGGTAAAAATCCTTACGGATAATAAAGTTAGTTCAAAGGTATTTTCGGTGAAAACAAACACAATTACAAACGACATGATTACCTATCGCAATTACTAATGGTAAGAGTATTAATTAACAGTAGCAATTTCGATTTGGATCAAATAAAATAATGTCGTGTTATGTACGTTGTTGTTTTAATAATAAAATATTCTGTTAACATAGCAGTATCAACACGCGCTCCAAGTTTTGTATAAATAAGGTGTGTCTGGATTTAACAATGGCAACGTGACTTACATTTATGTGATTGTATGTGTCTACTGAACATATTAAATATACCTACCTGTGTTCAGAATCAACTATAAACCATTAAATTTATCTACACGAACGTATAAAAAATTTTACTTCAATTTTAATCAGACTGGAAGTATTCTTAACCACACCGTCCATGCGTGCTTTGCGAAAATTGATGCATAACACGATTATTGAATTGTTAATGATTATCAATTTTCAAATCGTTCACTTTAGAAGTTGATTTCCCTTCAAACCGAGTTTAAACTTATTTATAACGTAATTATCAAATCAAAATATACACACGAATTCATATATGCAGAGCATTTTAATTTCAATCTCGCATTCGTCAAACTTTTTAAAATTTTCTTGACGTGTGTCAAATTGACAATATAAATAACAAGTTTCCATCTATTAAATAATATTACTCATAAGGAATGATACATCAAGGTCAGCAATTGTTTTTGAATGGAATGACGTGTTTCTTTGCATTTATATATAGTTATGGCTCATCTTTGGCATAATTCCTTATCAATATGTTACAACATTATAAAGGCCTTGACCCTTTAAATGTAATAAAGTAGTAAAATATACAATATCTCACAACAACACACACATTTACAACTTCCGGTACTACAATGTTTGTAAAACGGATCATGACATTACTAATAGTTTTACAATTATTTTTAAACTTTTGTGCACTTTCAATTACATACAGTAAGAGCAACGTTATACAGAACTCTGTTTTATAACCGTTCCCCATAACTTTTTATTCGTGTTTAACTGTGGATTTTGTGAAATAAAATTATATTTCTTTAGTGTTAAATTTTTAATGAAACCCTGTATTAACGTTTTTTTTTTAATACTAAGGTTTGCTTAGAATAGGTGACCTTTGACATTAGAACGCGTAGTTTAATGCGTCGTAGATAGAAATAAAGCAAGAAATTTATTGTCCTCTGAAAAATGTTATTCACATTAAAATAAAATTATTGCATTGATAAGATAATTAAGTTCAATGTGCTAACAAATCGTTTGAAACTTTGCAATGTACACTTGAAATTCATAAAGTACCTAACTAGTAATTATTATAACAAGCAATTAAACATGTAAAAAGTGGTGATAAACATTTAATTGCAGAATACGTGTGTAGTACGTAACGATTGATAATAATAATTAAATAGCGACGAAAATAACATAGCATAGCATTATTAATTTAATTTTTGTGTTACAGATTCGCATCTAAAAAGGACGAAAGTTAAAGCAACCATAAGAAATAATGAATGTCTTTGGTAAAGATTTATGAGCAAATGGGCTCGTCATGCCTGTTTCAAAGAGTTGTATTTTTACATGCAAAATTGAGGCAGCTCTACTGTTTTTGGTGTTTCACAAATTAATTGGTTTTTTCACTGTCTGTCATGCGTGGCTGCCGGATTCATCCTCAAAAATCATTAATGAGATAGGACAAGTCAATAGTATTCAATTTGTTGGAAACTATTCACGGCCAAATCATTTTACAATACTTAACATCGATCATGATTCAGTATTGATCGGTGGACGAAATGCTATATACAACTTGAGTGTTTATGATCTATCAGAGAGGAAAAGTCGACGAATAATATGGCATTCATCAGAGGCAGATTCTCAGTTGTGTATTTTAAAAGGAAAAACAGATGATGACTGTCAAAATTATATCAGAATATTGTTTCAAGTTGATAACGGCGTCACTCTTATTTGTGGAACTAATTCCTACAAGCCCCTTTGCAGGCATTACAAACATAACGTAAGTAAATGTTGTTTCTCTTAGCTTCTAAAGCACAGCTATTTCATTTTTAAACCTTTTTTTAGAATGGAGTTTTCATGGTGAGAAATGAAATCGATGGGAAAGGAAAATGTCCTTTCGATCCTAATGACAACAGTACGGCTATTTTTAGTAAAGGACATTTGTATACTGCAACTGTAGCTGACTTTAGTGCTGCTGATCCCCTCATTTACAGGGAACCACAACGTACCGAAACATCTGATCTCAAACAACTTAATGGTAATATAAAAACAACAGCAACATGTTTTAGGCAACATTTTTTAATTGTGTATGTACATTTTAGCCCCCGATTTTATTAGTTCAATTAGTTACGAAAACTTCGTATTTTTCTTCTTTCGGGAAACCGCTGTTGAATACATCAATTGTGGAAAGGTAGGGTATGAATAAAAGGATAAAAGAATTATTTTCAATGCATTGTGAATTGTAGATTCGGTATTCAAGAGTTGCTCGAGTTTGTGAAAATGACAAGGGCGGTCCCGGTCCTCGTCAGTTTCGTGAAAAGTGGACGTCTTTTTTGAAAGCTCGTATGAATTGTTCAGTACCGGGTGAATATCCCTTCTATTTCGACGAAATTCGTAAGTAAATTAGACGCAATGTCGTCTATATTCCTTGTTCAACTTTTGTTTTATTTCAATATAGAGTCTGCTAGCGACGTGGTTTCGGGCAAATATGGGAAAAGCTCCGAGAGTTCCATTATTTATGGAGTATTTACGACCCCTAGCAATGCAATCGGAGGGTCGGCTATATGTGCCTACAACATGCGAGACATAATGGCTGCTTTCGAGGGAAGTTTTAAAGACCAAGAAAAATTAAACTCCAATTGGCTACCCATACCCGAGAGTAGGGTAAGTTGAATATTAAATTTCAATGTATTTGCCCTTTTTATTATTCATAAAATGTTATCGCTTCATTTTTTTTTTCTTTTTTTAATTTTAAATACAAAGGTTCCATTACCAAGACCAGGACAATGCGTTAACGACAGCAGACTGTTATCAGGAAATGTGGCAATGTTTGCCAGAACTCATTCGCTAATGGAAAGTGCAGTTCCAGCTATCCACGGAAAGCCATTGTTGATTAGAGTCAGTCTTCAATATCGTTTTACCGCAATAAATGTTGATGCTCAAGTCCGCACAGTAAACGATGAAACGTTTGATATCCTGTACATTGGTACAGGTAAGTCTTTATATATATTTTATTCCATTCATTATAATCACCATTCCTTCCTTTAGATGATGGACGAATTCTAAAGGTAGTTAATGTACCTCATACTGACTCGTTTAAAGGTGTTGTAATTTCCGAAAATACTGTTTTTTCAAACGGATCTCCCGTAAAGCAGATAAAAACCGCTCCAGGATATGGAAACGTAATAGCTGTTACCAAAGACCAAGTTAGATTAGTGAATCTAAATCATTGCTCAAAAGTAACAGATTGCAGGTAGGACATCATTGTGAAAGTCCAAACATTTTTAACTTACTTATTTATTTTCTAATTCCAGGAAATGCGTAGAGTTGCAAGATCCTCATTGCGCGTGGGATACTAAAAAATTCCAGTGTGTAACTGTAGAAGGCACGTCAAATAATAGAAGAAACTACTTAATCCAAAACATAATGCGTGGAATGGACAGAAGGTGTTGGGCACCAGCAGGTAATTAGTTTTGTTGTTTATTTCCTTAATGATCTCTTTTCAATGAATATTTAATTTAAGACGAAAAATTGTCTGAAGAAAAGGAGTCTGAAGATGACGATATAAAGAATGAAATAACCGATGATTACAAAGATGGTCGTAATTCTGTGTTCACAAACAGTAAAGAGAATGAGCGTGATTATGAAGATGTATTGGCTGATAAAAGTATTAGTGGTTGTACAGTTCGACAAAGGCTGCACATAGTTATTATTGGTTCTTCATTAGTAAGTTTATTCTTAGGATTTATTGGTGGTTACATATTCTCGAAAAAATTTCACCACCAACCGCAGTATCCAGAAGCACCATTCATCGAACAGCACAACCATTTAGAAAGGTAATTAAAATAAAAACTACTAATTATCGGACATGTTTTAAAAAATACTTTTTAATTTTCAGACTGAGTAATCCCCCGAACAGTTTTTTGGCTCCGAAAGCAAATAAAACGGTAAATTTAGTAGTGAATGGACCACAAAATTCTCAACCCCTTAAAAAAGATAATTTAGAAACGAATAAAGATTTAAATATAGCCAGTGATGGGACACTTCAAAAAATTAAAAAGACTTACATTTAAGCTAGAAGTGGACGGTGAAAAAAGTTAAGTGAATATATATCAGCGGATGTACCTGTGTTTTTGAAAAGGACCAGTAGCCTTTAATTGTTATGACTCGAATTATTTTAAGCTAATATTACTGTCGTATGTCTGTAGATTATTTTTTTAACGCTGTTGACATTTATACATATTAATTTCGTTTGATTAATTTTTTTGGCTTTAAACGTGGACGTATCTATAAAATTCGACAAAAAAAAAACAAAAATTTATGCCCTTGCAATCACAACCGTTATAGGAGTAGATTATTGCCTGTAAGTGCTAAATGAGGCTAATTGTGATAAGAATGATAGTACCATTTGATTTTTATCTTAAATAGATAAGAAGATAATAATATCTTTGTGTTTCTGTACTAAAACTGACAATTATTTTTAATTTTATAGCAGGTACTTTATTTTTTGTTTTCGAAAGGTTTCGTGCCAGATGAAATTTACGCTACCATAATTTTTTTTTCAAAAATTCTGGTAGCTATCTTATTTGATGATAACAGATCTTTTTTTATTTGTTTGATAATGAACTTGTGAAAATGTTAGTCTACGCCATGACAAAGTTAATAATCGTCCAATGTCTGATGTGATTTTTGTAGACTAAGATAGATAACATTATTTCGTATAAATACATTTCTATAAAAATCAATTTTTATGAAATATTTGCAGAGTTTTATTTTTAAAATAGTATTTTTAATGCTTAGCTAAAAGATTATTGTCTTGTACAAAGTTTTTCATTTTCTTTTTTCTTCCATTTAATAAATTTTGGCTGTGAGCTGTTTATTTTATCAAGATTTATTAATTTCATTATATATTTACTGTATGGGCCTTTTTTATGTGTCTTTTACATATAATAATAATAATAATCAGGGTCATTTAGGAATGAACTTTTTTATTAGACGTTATTTCAGTCTTGAATTTGTAGCAGATTAAAAAAACAGTAAAATATTTAATAATAAGTGAAAGTATAGACAAACGTATTAATTACATTTACGTAAATAAAATGTATTTTCGGACCTTGTATTTTTTCACAGTTTTAATCGCATAGACATGTACAAACACTTCTACTAGGCAGTATAAACATTCCACATAAGAGTAATAATTTAAGTTGTAAATAAATTCTACTTGTAAACTGATTAGAATTATATGTTTTCTGTGAAGAAAATATACTCGTTAAGTACTAGCAGTTCTTATTTTTTTTTCCATTTTACTTCTTTAGATTCAAGATGTCGGCGATTCTCTATAACGTAAGTAGACCCAGTCTGTTTTACAATTTCAACAAATTTTTGCGATGTTTTTGTTGTAATTTAAACAATAAAAATAGATATTTGAACAAAGGACATATACATTTTATATTTAAAGCTTTAATAAAAAATTAAAATCGGAACTTTTAAAATTATTCTATGGTAATAAACGTTCGAATTTTTTTTTCTTTCTGGTCCACAATGAGTGTTTTTTCTGAGTCAGCCAAATCCTTGTTGCGAATTTTTCTTATTGAAATTTTACTGGGTGCTGTGTAAGTGTCAGTCACAGAATCATACGTTTTTGAAGAGAACATATCATTTAAAACCCCAGGAACGCCATAACTAGTAGCAGGGGGCTCGAAAGATGACGGTTTTGGAGAAAATTCAGAATTAAAATACGGTACGTCATAGCTGCTTGGCTTCCTCGGGGAAAATAAGTCGTAGCTTGGCAAGGGTGCTGAAATTTCATATCTAGAGGAAGCAGAAGGTGCACTATAAGTAGAGGTTGGAGGAGCACCATATCCAGAATAGGGCGGAGAAGGAGCACCGTAATTTGAAGAGGGTAGGGGCGCTCCGTAATTAGATACGGGAGCAGCTGGTGCGGGTGCGTTATAACCAGAAGATGACATTGGAGAGGGAGCTCCATAGTTGGAAGATGGTGCGGGTGCACCATAATTAGAAGCAGGTGGGGATGCAGGCGCTCCATAGCTAGAGGAAGGGGCAGGTGCGCCGTAACTAGGGGCTGGCGCAGGCGCTCCATAAGTAGGAGATGGTGCAGGTGATCCATAGCTAGGGGAAGGGTCGGGTGCCGCGTAACTAGGAGCTGGCGCAGGAGCACCATAACTAGGAGATGGCGCAGGAGCTCCGTAACTAGGAGATGGTGCAGGTGCTCCATAACTAGGGGAAGGGGCAGGTGCTCCGTAACCAGAGGCTGGCGCAGGAGCTCCATAACTAGGGGATGGAGCAGGAGCTCCATAACTAGCAGATGGTGCGGGTGCTCCATAACTAGGGGAAGAGGCAGGTGCTCCGTAACTAGAGGCTGGCGCAGGTGCTCCATAATTAGAAGACGGTGCAGGAGCTCCGTAACCACTTGAAGGTACCGAAGGGGCTGGTGTTTCATATGTTATTATTGGTACAGGTACGCCATAATCAGATGGCGGTTCTGGTGCTCCATAATCCGATGAAGGTTCTGGAGCCCCATAATTAGGTTCTGGTGATGGTGCTCCATAACTTGATGACGGTGAGTCGTAACTAGAAACAGGTGGTCCGTACGAGGGAGAAGGAGGACCGTATGATGTCGATGGAGGACCATAAGAGGGTGATGGTGGTGGTCCATAAACCGGCTTAGGAGGTCCATATACTGGTTTTGGAGGACCATAAACAGGTTTTGGTGGACCATACGAAGGTTTTGGGGGTCCGTATTTTGGCTTGGGCGGACCATACACGGGTTTTTTGATTTTCTTTATAATTTTAATCACCTTAATTTTTTTAAATACTGGGGCGTCTCTTTTTACTCTATAATTGCGATCCTTAATTGTTATTTCTGTTGACTCGGAGAATACTAGCAAAAACGTAGCAATCTATAAAAAAGATTTTTTATTTTGTTAACAATGTAGATAAAGTTTTATTAATAATTGGACGTAATAATAGTATATATAATTTTGATCTACTTATATATCTAATAATTTTTGTTATATTATAAATTTCACGGAAACTGTAGGTTTTAATAAAATAAAAATAATTACCACCACAAGCGGTACTAGAATCCTTGGAAAACCCATCCTAATGTATAAAGCACCTACGTAAAAATGAACAAAGTTTTTAGAAGAACAAACACTCGACTGAGAGCACCGCGAACTGAGTGAAAACTATACTGAAAAAAGATGCACCTGCATAAAGGGAAGTAAAGTAAGTGTATTGAAATAATTATTTCTCCCACACAACTTTCTTTGATATCCACAATGGAATCTTCTTGTACCGTTGTTCAATTCAATCGCTTTAAAGAAAAGAAAACCAGGGGTACTTTCAATAAATGAACCATACCATAAGGAAAAATAAACTTTTTGTTTTCCTTCTTAATTTTAATTGTAATCTTATTATGATTTCGTTACAAAATAATACTTGAACAAAAACATGTTTTCAAAATTGAGAATTAGTTTACAGATAAATCATATTAATATCATCTTTGTTATTATTATTATTTTTTTTTCGTAAAATTATACATTATTTTTTTATGATAACATTATTTTAATGTCAGCGGGTGTTGTAATGCCCACCACTTTGTGTCATGCCGGTGGATACATGAAAGTTGAAAGTAAATTTAATTGTGCGTTTCTTTTCGCTCCTAATCTTTGTTAATAGTTGGCTACGTTTGACGGTTGAGGATAACAACCATTATTCTGACATGTTATTTTCATTCTTTTATTATCGTTTCTATACATAGTATAAACGTGAAAAGTGATCTTGCGAATGTGCAGACTTCCCCTTATTATTATCTTGTTTTTCATAACGAACGAAAGTATGTCATGAGGTAATTCTAACATATTAACGATCTTATAATACCTACATATAAGGAAAATATTTCGTACAATTAATTTCCAATAAACTATATACTCGCGTGACCCAGAAACTAATTACCGATAATAAAGTTTTTGAATTAGTTATGTTATGTAAATGAAGTTTATTAATTTGTTAATGGAAAAATAAACAAAAACACATTAAAATACCAAAAAAAAATATATTGTTTATAATTTTTTGAACATTTCATTTAAAATTTAAACCCAACAAAATATTAAAACTAATAGTATGGTTGTTGTTGAAATAACAGTTCACTTTCCTTTTCGAATTTGGCTTTAGAGAAGTAAGGGTTTTTGTAGGGGTCCAAGTTTAATCTGAAAAATTATTCATTTTATAAAATGAAATATAATTTAAAAGTAATAGTGACCTGTATAAAGCTGGAGAATCGTGACATTTGACATTGTACCACCAATCGCAAGTAAATTCTGCTTGATTAAATACTGTCCCGTTTGTACAGAGAAACGAAGCACCTTGATTCCCTTCTCTACCATCATGACAAACGTGATAAGCCTAAAAAGACACCAAAATCGTCAAATCCAAAAACGAGAGACTATTTCAAAATTACTAAGTATTTATGCAGATTTTTTTTAAATTTTATGTAACTATATCTAATCCTCAAAAACGTTCGTTGCTTATTTAATGTTAAATAACGTTAAAAAGCATCAAAAAGCAAACGTCATCCAGCCAAATTAATTTTGTAAACATCATTTTCTAATTTCTATTAAACAGTATTGTCTTGTATACCAGAAAAGAAAGTATTTTCTTTGCAGTTTCTCTTTGATTGTTGGAGTAAAGAGTAAAAAAACATTTCATGAGTTTGCATTAATCTTCCTGTTTTCTATTTACGTATAGGTACATATCCTTAGTTTATTTACGAACGTTTAGTTTAACATATTTTTCTACTAAATATTAGACCATTATGTTACAGAACAATTAAAAACCTTCAACTTTTTTAAATTATTTAAATTAGTTTTTAAAACTCGTCGAGATCCAACAAGTCTGTTTAGTGAAACTATAAATAACCAAGTGTTTCATTTTACTTTAATTTTATATTTTAATATGATTCATTGAATGCCAACTCAACATATTCCATTTGTATTATTTTGTTACCTATACAAATTAGAAATTAAATTACTGTAACACAATAGCTCTTGATAATGACCCGGAAGGGTTGAAACAATATTGTAGAGAAGAATAAATAATTTTTTTCGTAAAACGTAACTCAGTGTTTGTTGGTTACTCAAAATACCCATATTCAATTTTATTAAATTACTGTAGGTGTAAGGTTTGTAAGAATACCTGACATCCTGTTTCTACGTTAGCATAAATTCCTGGAACGGCAGGAACATTGCGACATGAAAATCGGGTTTCAGGTATACTATGGTACACAGGATAATCGACTCCTGGTACACCTGGAATTTTACTAAAGTCTTGTCGTTGTTCTTTTTCTGATTGTCTTAGTTTCAAAGCCGTTGCAAATGCATTACCATAATCACCATGTTGGTACTGAAAAAATCATTAAACTGGTTACTAATGAAGGCGAGGCACTTTCTATAAATGTTGAAAATTGTAACTACGTAGAAATATGTAATTAATTATGTATTTATTAAGTACCTTAAAAAATGCGTGTACTTTTTTTTTGCGAGTTCGGGACAAAATTCAGAAAAAGATTATACCCAAATTGTGTAATATAAACACAAATAGCTTATTAAAAAAAATAAATAAATTTAACAGTTTTGCAAGTTACAATTAGTAAAAACATATGCATGAATGTAAAATTAATTAAAAAAAGTGGTATTGTTTGTTACCAAAAAGTTTTCTTCGTCCTATATAAAATTTTACTTGTTTATATTTTGATAACAATTGGTAATACGGTTATAATTATTTTTTATAATTTATGAACGTCCTTTTTCAAAATAAAATATTTAATTTAGTTTGCTAGTTCAATTATTACCTCAAAAGCTTTGAATTGTAATTTTGAATTGAAAACTCAAGTTTGTAATAAAATTGATTAAAACTTACCAAAGTTACTGAATATGAAACGATAACGCAGGTTAACAAAATTATGCCGCTTAAAAATTGTTTCAAATGGGCCATTTTGACCAATTCTATTCGAAGTCTTAGGAACGAATGATATAACTTTTAATACCAGTGCCCATTTGGTTGACTTTTACCTTGGAGATTTTTACGCTTGATCACTTTCTCTGTGTAGTTTTGCTTAAAGCAGAAAATAAGTTATAAAACTTCATGTGCATGGGTATTCGAATTCCGGTAGCAAAAAGTTGGTATTGTGAACAAAACATAAAATTTAGAAGCTTAGTAAATTGAAAAATCCCTTTTTGTTGACTTCGTGATATGTATAACAGTTTTTTATTTAATTTTCAAATTGTATTAGGCGTATAAATCTGGTATAAGAACTTGTATTTTATGCCTAAGGCCCCTACAAACGTGAAAGACAATATTGCATAATGCTGGTAGTAAATGTTGTTCTGCTGGCACATGTAGGCATATATCTCTGCTCTACTTTAAAGAAAAACGATTGTTAATACGTGATAAATAAAGTAGCTAACAGCTATTACAAAAATTTCGTAATATAAAATCTAGGAATGTACTTAGACCTTTAGAATAGAATAATGCATTTTTGTTACCATTAATATTTAAGCAAATAAATTAAAGAAAAAACAACTTGTCGTGCCAAATAAGGTACACAACTAATAATTATATATTTAAAAAATTAGTAAACAATATCATTATTCATGTTGCGTACTTTAAAAAAAGTATTTTATAGAGAAAACACGGAGCAATGTTTATTTAAATATTGAATATACATAGACAAATGGTACTATATTTTAAGTCCGTTTTACAATTATTTGCGAGAAGCCTTATCCATTTCGTCAGCTAAACTGCCAAATATTATGCAATACATATTTAAAAAAAAGAACTATATAAGCATGTGCTAATATATTATCCTGCAGTGCGCTTTTTGGAGGTAGTATATTAAAAAAAAGTTTTTAGATGAATAATCTTTTATAATGTTTACACATTTATAATTAAATGTCGGAAATACAATTAAAAAATAACTAATTAATAATAATAATATATACATATTTAAATTAATTTAAAAGTAGTGTTAGTGGCGACCTCTATGCGTGATATTGAAAAGTTTTCGTCAATTTTTCTAAGATGGCTGCCGAATTTTAATGTTGACTGTGAATCACAGGGGGTGCTAAAGATCAACAAACGCGCACGATGAATATGGCGATGTGGTGTAAACTTATAAACTGTTATGGTATAGCTACATATAAATAATTTTAAACAAATTAGAATGGTTCGTAACCATTAAAACCAAAAACAAAATGGGTCGATCAAAGTTTCCAGGCAAACCTTCGAAGCATGTTAATCGAACTCGAGTAAATGTTTTGCCGCCTCTGACCAGTACAACAGTTGGTGAAAATAAACTTGTTTTGAACTCCGAAAATGAGGCTGAAGACCAACATGTAAGACTATTCTAGTAACTTAATTAGACTTAACGTTAATCCGTTTTAAATTTTAGAAAGAAATTGGTGTAAATGATGACAATGAAAGTGAACCAAGTACATCTCAGGTTGACACTTCTGTGTCTTTAAGAACCAACACTTTGTCTAGGGCAAAACGAAAATGTATAACAGCCAGATCGAATTCCGTTACTAAATCTAGATTATGCAGAGAAAACATAGGTATTAAGCGGAATAAAGTATCTGTAAAGAATTTAAGTGAAATGTCTCTACCTAAAAGAGGTGTTAGAAGAGCTGTGCAAGGTTTTAGTAGCTTAAGGAGATTAAATAGATCAAATTCCTTGAAGGAAAACAGTAATTTAGTCGGTAAGTTTGTTTTACCAAGCAGGAGTGTCCATTCATCTCGTGTGATAAAACCAAACAAGCGCTTCATAAATGTAGAGTCTGTTAATAGGATTGAGGTTAGATCGTTGAAAAAACGTGCTGTAAACAGGCGAAGTAATGTAAAACAAAATGAAGAAAGGAAACTTAAAACTAAACTTGGTGATCAAAGCAATCAAGTGATTACAAGTAATCAAAATAGTAGCAGTATGCCTTGTGCAAATCGAAGAATTATTTTACGTCAAGCTCGCCTTCAGTTAAATAATTCTACTCCATCAGGTACAGAAGGACCATTCTCCAGTCATTCATCGTCAGGAAGCCCTCCAGGAACTATAACATGTGGTGTTTGTGGTGCAGTGCGATTTTATAGATTTATCAAACAAGCTCGAAAGTTTAACATTTATAGCTGTGAGTCTTGTAGAAAATTTATATCAAAGATAATCAAAAGACAGACTTGTAGTAAAAATTCCAGTATTTCAACATTAGTTTGTCATAAGGGACAAGGTAAATGTCATGTTCCTCCAATAGTACGTAGTCAGCAGTGGAACTTGATACACTGTGCATACAGAGCCCGGTGTCCTGCATGCTGGCTTAAAATGTGTTTGCGTTCATTTCAAATGCCACAAAATTTAAAAAATAGCCTTTACAAACTTTTACCAGTGAATATGAGAAGGCCAGATACTAATCTTTTCAACAACTCTGTTTCTTTGTTTTCTTGGCAAAATAGTTGTGGAAATGATATAAAAACATTAAACCCTGTTGATATTTCCCAGAATGTAGTTAAACAACGTCCACTTCGTATAAAACAACCAAAACCTGAAGTTAACAGTACCACTATTCCTAGTTCTGATATCAAGAGACAAAAAATTGACCTCAAAGGTCCCCGAGTTAAACATGTATGTCGTAGTGCTTCCATTGTTCTTGGCCAGCCCATTGCTACTTTTCAGTCTGAAGCTGATAAAAATGATACAGAAATATCAGATAGTCAGAACAAGTTACAAATTGAAACTGATTCCCAAGTTTTTAAAAAGGACAGTACTAGCGCCAAAACGTCGTTAGGGTTAGAAAAAGTCATTGAAGAGGCAAAAGTAAATGATGCAGAACAACTTCCAGTAGTAAAAAGTGTATCTAGCAAGCCCGAGACTTCAACAACTAGCAGAAAAGAAAAGAGTAAAAGTACAAGTCAAACATCATGTAACATTCAATTAGAGGTATATAAAATGATTAAGAGAACTTATATTAAGTATTTAAATTGAAATATAATACCTGAACTTTCCTATTACATTTTTATAATCTAGAAATTATTAATTATAATTTATGTCTTTGTAGTCAAAAATGCCTCCAATAACTAAGAAAAGTTTATTGGAAGGTTCTACTGGTGGTATATGCATCGATTTTTGGGAAAGCTATGATCCAGAAGAAGTTTGCAGAAATGGTTTCAATTTGATTGCATCAGAGCCGTTTCCTATGCAGTCCATATGTTTTTTATGTGGTAGTGCAGGACGTGAGCCCCTTTTATATTGCTCATTATGCTGCGAGCCTTACCACTCCTTCTGTCTCGAACAAGATCCGCAGCTTTTGGGCGGTTCCATCCAGTACAATTGGTTGTGTCCCCGTTGTACGACATGCCATGCTTGTGGACAACCTGATAAACAAAAAGTGAATTGCCAAAAGTGCCACAAAACATACCATCCGGAATGTTTTAATAGTAAATGGATCACGGATGATAAACCAACGGTGACTAAGTTATAACTTTTAATGTAAAACAAAACTAATATTTCCCAATAAACTTTCAGGTTTGTTTATCGTGTCTGCGATGTAAAAGTTGCGGAACAAATAATATTACAAAGTTTATTGGAAATTTACCATTATGCGTCATGTGTTTTAAATTAAGAAAAAAAGGGAATTATTGTCCTCTATGTCAAAAATGCTATGATGACAATGATTTTGATACAAAGGTATTTATATGTATATATGTTAAAAAAACTATGAAAGAAAATTAGTTTTTAATAGGTTGCTAATATTATGTATGTTTTCTTTAGATGATGGAATGTGCGAAATGTAATAAATGGGTGCATGCGAAATGTGAAGGTTTGTCTGACGAAAACTATCAAATTCTTAGCCTTTTGCCCGAATCAGTGGAATTTTTATGTAAAATATGTTCAAATAATACTATTCCTTACTGGCGGAAAGCCGTCGAATCTGAACTCCGCACAAGTTTTAATAACGTCTTAAGACTGTTAAGTAAAAATCGAGTAGCAAGAGAAATGCTAAAATGGAGTCCTTTATGCAGTAACATTTTTAATACGAAAACAGCATCAGCAGCAAGAAAATTACAGTTTTCTGACGATGACGGAGAAGACGATAGCAACGATCACGATAATTTTAGTGATAAGTCTGACAAAAGCACGTCTTATTCAGAAACAGGAAGTTTTATTGAAGATGAAATTTCTAAAACTGGACAAAGAAGAAAACAAAGCCAAAAAGAAATTGAGACAATTCCTTTACGAATGGACCAAGTTAGTAATAGAGCTCCCCACACACCCTCTATGACCGACATTAAAAATAAGCTGAATTCAAATGAGATTTATTCTATAAGCGAATTCAACAAAAAAATGAACGAAGTATTAAATGTAGCTAATTCAGGAAAATTAGTTGAAATTTATCGGTCAATTTTAAAAACAATTTTTCCTTGGTATGATCCTGAAATGTTTGGTATAGAGGAATCTAGTACAACGGTCCAGGAAGAGCCAGTCGTAGAAATTCCGAAATCTGAGAATATTTTGCAAATGTGGCCCAAGGAAAAGCTGAATATTAAACAAAATTTTGATTCAGAGAAATTTGACACAAGATCTTGTGCATTTTGTAAAGGAGTAGGTGATGGTTTAAGTCACCAAGAAGCTCGTTTGTTGTATTGTGGACAAAACGAATGGGTTCACGCAAATTGTGCCCTATGGTCTTCAGAAGTCTATGAAGAAATAGATGGATCATTACAAAATGTTCATAGTGCTTTATCAAGAGGTCGCTCTATTAGATGCACTTACTGTAAGTTAAAAGGTGCAAGTATTGGATGTTGTGCTAAAGGTTGTTATGAAACCTTCCATTTCTCTTGTGCTCGAACCATGAAGTGCAATTTTATGCATGATAAGACTGTATATTGTCCTTCTCATGACCTTCCAGTTAATAGTACCGTAATCTCATCTTTAGCCGATTTTGATATTCGACGATCTGTGTATATAGAATTAGATAAAAAGAAGAAAAAACTAGTAGATCCTGAAAAGGTTCATACAATTGTGGGATCTCTCACTATCACTAGCTTAGGCAAAATTATACCTGTGCTGTCAGACACTTCCGACGCCATTATTCCAACAGGATTTGTATGCTCACGTCTATTTTGGTCAACAGTGGAACCGTGGAAACTTGTACCGTATGTTATTACGACGTCCGTGCTGAATTCACAAATAAATAGCATTGTTGTTGATAAAAACTTTACCGTCAATCATTCGTTATCTAAATCTGTTGTTGAGAAAAAATTAAAAGAGATTTTAGTTTGGCAAAAAGACTTGGAAAAAGAAAAAATTGATGCAGTCGACTTGGAAGATGAAGATGAACCTCAGAATGCAACTGATATTCTTTCACCTGAACTCACTGATGCCATTTTAGAGGAGTTGCCCCGAGATATTTTAGACGGTATATCAATGCAAGATATATTTCCCAAATTTGTGTCATATGAGGAATTCGTTAATGTGGACTTCAAAAATCCTGATACACAAAATAGCAATGACGATATTAAAATAGATACTGTTAATAATTTGAATGACTCTTTCAAAAAAAATTCTGACATTGATGAAAAAGAACAACTACATGATGACTTTTGTGACTTGAAAAACCGAGAACTAAAGCGTAGTAAGTCTGAAGTTTTCTCTCAACTTGGAGTAGAAAAAGTATCGAAATCAAGAAGTCAACAACGATCTTGTAGTTTAACATGGAGTTGTAAGTTAGATACGTCTCTTTCTCCTTTAGTAAAGAAACGTAAAATGGTTCCTCGGGACAAAAATGTATTTTTCCAATTATTACAAGTAGATGGTGCTTATGATTCTAGTAGTGCAAGCGAATGTGGTTCACCACGTCGTGAAACTGAAGATTTGTGGTCTCCAAACATTTGCGATGAACCTGTCAAATGTCAGAGATGTCAATGTACATACAGAACACAAGCTAGTTACAAGAGACACCTCGAAAGTTGTGAAATAATGTCGACAAGCGACAGTGATTCAGAAACGGTTCACGAACAAGATTTTAATTCGTCTGAACAATCAATTCAAGCAGTAGTCGATACTGTTGCATCAATTACAGATGTAACAATAAATAACGATACTGACGTCGAATTTAAGGTTGGTGAAGTCTCGAGAACTTATGGAATGAATTCGTATGAAGAATTTAGTGCCTATCCGCTAAACGAAAGTAATGAATGTAAAAACCAATCTACACTTGTTGCAGCATTGTCTTCTACATCTAATCACGCCGAGATATTATTTCCAAACGTTCTTCAGTCTACTGCAGTTCAAGAGAAATCAGTTCAAAATTTTTATACCGTTCCAACTCAAAATTTTAATCCAATTGTTTCTACACCTCAGACTCAAACTTCAAATACGTCTTTTTTTGATGGGCATCAAACTGTATCTATTAATAGTAACCATAATTCCAGCATCACACAAGCCAGTACAATTCCTCTTAATCAAATCACTACTTTACCGTTGACTACTCAAACTACACCAATTTGTATCAATCAATCTAATACCGTTCCACTTTGTTTAAACCAGACGGCAGGTTCTATTTCAGTTGTTCAGTCTTCACCCATAGCAGTAAATCAACCTGGTGTAATATCTATCGGACAGCAGTCAATTCCTCTAAACAGCAATCCAAATTCTATACAAATCAATCCACCTATTGAAATTCAGCCACAGCAAGTCACAATTCAGTCTGTACCAATGAATCAAGAAGTAAATCAAGTACTCAATATTTCCCAACAAAATCCAATAACTATTGACACAAAGATGTTAGCTGCATCTTCTGTAGTGAATCCTGGAATTGTACCTAGCCAGTGGATGAAGACAATACCTAAAACTGTTCCAGTTCCAAAACCTATTAGAGCAAAGTGTCGCCCAAGAACGTTAGCAGCTAAAAGAACTAAAATACCACCTGGCAGTACAATAGTTCTTCCTCAAACCAATTCTGGACCACAAGTAATTGTGCAACACATTCCATCTCCTAATATGATGCCCACATTTTTAGAAACATTTCAACATCAGACAGGACAAAATCTACAATATGTAGCTACTATTAGTCCTCAAATTACTCAGGCTGTTAATTCACAGCCACAGATAGTTCAGTTGCAGTCTGACAATAATATTGTAGGTTTGGTACCTGGCCTGCAACAACCCACTATGATAATTCAACAACCAAGAGTGGTTGCAGATCAACTTATCATTGATCAAAATGGTTCAGTTATGTGGGCATCTCAACCAGTTCAACCGGTTTATTATGGGTTTGAAACTATTGTACAGAACACCGTTATGCAATCTCAACAGTTCCTTCCAACTACAGTACCTGGTATTTTAACAGCAAACAGCAGTTATTCATCAACAACCCAAGTGTTTCAAACTAGCAAATTGGAGCCGATATTGGACGTATCTTCTGGGAGCTTTGTGGTGTTAAATCCAAATACGGTAATTAATAATGGACAATCTTTGCCAGTGGCACAAATACCTCAAGCACCTCCTCCACAACCAATTCAGAATAATATACAAAGCCAACAAGTATCAATTCGACCACCTATTCCTTCAGAGATTAAGATCAATATTGCAAAACCTGTTGAAGTTACTACCCAAGCTGTACCAGTTACTACTCTCAAATCAACCGTTACTACCACTACAACTACAATAACTACCGCAACAAACGCACATTCTACATCAAACAATACCTATAATAGCATCACATTGCCTGTCGCACCATTTGTGCCCGAACAAAGAATTCCTACAAATATTGTTACACCTACTCCTAAAGTTTCTACATCTAATCAAAATCGACCTATGAGTAGAGTTCTTCCGATGCAGACCACGTCGGTTCGTGACACTAAAAAGCTTGTAAATCCGGCAGATAAATCGCACGAAATAACAATAAAAACTGAACAACCTATTAATATTTCAGAGGAAATATTGAAGGTAAAGAAGAGTATAATTGTAGAAGAGGAATTGATAAAGCCAAAAACAAAAGAAATCATGATTCAGACAGTGGAGACTCTGAACAAAAATGAAGGGATTCCTTTACCTATAAAACCGACTCTTGAAAAGTCGAAAGAAGAACTACAGCAGAGAAAAGTAACTGAATGTACGAATCAAAAGAATTATTCAGTTCAAATTATTTCTCTTAAGCCAATGAAACCGAAGACAGCATCACAATCTCCATCCTTATCATCCATATCAACATCAATTTTACCCACTAAACCAATTACCGCTTTCGCTGAGACTCCGTTTACATCGACAAAAGATATACGAGATACCGCGATACCTAAAAGCAACGTTAATAAACAGCCAGTAGTTGTTAAGTCTGAACCAAAAGTGCACAATGAGAAAGTAGAAACTAGCTCTAATCCAGGAATATTATATACGGTAGAAACTAGAGATGGTTTTCGTTATTCTTCGAATTCGGTTTCAGATCTTTGGTCAAAAGTTTTTGAAGCGGTTCAGGCTGCTAGAATCGCCCATAATATGGCTCCTTTACCATCGAATGGGTTAAACTTGATAAACAATTTACAATTGCTTGGTTTAAAAGCCAACAGCCTACGCTATCTTTTAGAGCAACTTCCGGGGGCATCAAAATGTGTAAAATATAAACCTAATTTTAATTTTAATACAGTTCATAGTTCTGTCGATGATGATATACTCATAGGACAATCTTATGGGGCCATTAGATGTGCTCCTTACAATAAAAGGCACGAAATAAATGACATGTTTGGATGGTTAGCATCAAAACATAGAAAATTAGAAGATCACACTACATTAAACGAAATTCAACCTAGGTATGTTATTTAAAAAACATATTTTTAGTATATTTAAAAAAAATATTCATTAAATTATTTTTACTTTTTATATTGCATTATGATAATTAAAGTTCAGTTAAATTTACATTTTTATTAATTTTATTTGTATTTAATTTACATATTTTCGTTCGTTTAATAAAGTAATTATGTTTCTAATACCTTACAGTAGCATTTTATTTAGGAGAAGCTCAGTCACGAATCTTCCTATGGCAATGAGATTCAGGCAACTCCGATTATCTTCAAAAGTTTCTGTTGGCGTCTATAGATCAAGTATACACCGAAGAGGACTTTTTTGCTTAAGAGACATCGAAAGTGGAGAGATGGTGATTGAATATGCTGGAGAGGTAAGTTAACTTTTTTCCTTTACAAACAATATTGTTACAAGAAACAAAACTTCATAAAAGTGTGAACAAAATAGTAATTCTTTTTATTTTTCTTTAGGTAATTAGATCTGTGCTTACTGACAAGAGAGAAAAACACTACAATTCAAAGGGGATTGGATGCTACATGTTCAGAATTGATGATAATTTGGTTGTTGATGCAACAATGAAGGGAAATGCTGCCAGATTTATAAACCATTCATGTGATGTAAGTAAAGTTATTTTTATACTATATTGTAATTAATGAAGAATATGGTTAATATTTAAATCACTTAATAAGGTTGTCGTAACGATAGTCGGTCAAATTGTTAAATTCGTATGTATAATATCCCAGATAAATTAACACAAATGCAGTATTGATAATAAATAAAGGCCTTCCGTAAAAAATGGTACGATTATTAAATAAATTTAATTTTTCTTTTAGCCTAATTGTTATTCCAAAGTGGTAGAAATATTAGGCCACAAGCACATAATTATTTTTGCTCTCAGGAAAATATTTTGTGGCGAAGAATTGACTTATGATTATAAATTTCCTTTCGAAGAAGATAAAATACCATGTACATGTGGCGCACGAAGGTGCCGTAAATTTCTTAACTGATACTGTAGAATTGCCCCCGTTTTGTATTTGTTTGTATGTATATTGATTCACGAAATTTTTTATATTGTATATAACGAACTTGTAGCACATATTGTAGTCAAAACCAATGGAATACTAGAAGGAAATGCATTAATTATAGCGCGTAAGTTTTGTATAATAACAGTATTCGGGAAAAATTGTCAATTTGGCTGTGAGAAACGCATTTGTGCCATTGGCTCAATAGGTGCTACACCGTGTAAAAATATAAAATTTTAATATAAAACTTCTTGTGATACTTTTAATGTTATAATTTTGCTAGTTTTTTAAATAAATGTGTTTGTATGAGGTCTGTAATTATAAATATTTATATGTAGATTGAAATGTATTTTTTGCAAAATTTATATAAGTATCGATTTAAATACATACATTACATAGACTGTGTTATTATACATACAATATACATCACATAACATATGTAATTCTCGTATTATTATAAATTGATCCATCGAATTTTATTGAACATAGCCAAGTCTAATTAGGAATTTGCATTTGAGAGACAACGATTTATTGTTGTTTTTATTGTAACTGTAATTATTATTATTTTTATGATTATATTCTTATCTTTAGAAACATTTTACTTATCGTATATATTTATATATATATAAAATGAACCAGCATTCAAGGCACTCACACAGGTAAAACATTAATAACTGGCTTTACATTTTGAACTGCATGTAAATAATTTTATTTTGTAAATATGTAAATAAAATTAACAGAATGTAATCAAATTCCTAATTGCACATGAATGTGTGCGTGGGCATGTGTATATGTGTGTGAGGGTGTGTGTGTGTCTACACGCGCGCGTGTCCTAATTGAAATTGTGTATTTGTGATTTAAGCTTTATTGTATAATGAGATGACAATATGAACATATCACTAAACCAAGAAAAATTATACAGGTTTATGAGTGATAAAGGGCCTTGATGGAAAATTATTAGTAAAAAAAAAACAAAGAATAACATGTGTCTTATAGTTTTAGATTCATTCGTAATTCATGAAGACGTTTGGTGCTTGTCTATGCCTAATTGTAACTAATTTTTGCTGCAGATAATGTGTGTTGTCATATGAATTAATAAAGATGTTTCATCTTTGATATTATTTAATTATTTACCGTTTGGAAACCTATTTTATTAAGCCTTATTATGTGATTCTTATTTTTAATAGAGCACCCTGTATATGATTTTATACAGAAGTTTACTTAGTGATTATTTCACTTTAAAACTTAAAACACCCTGTAGATGTAATTATTCTTCATTATTTTTTTTTAATTATCTTTTAAATATTGATTTTTTTAAATAATATATTCTACATGAAATCATATAATTTGCATTAAGTATTTAAAAAACTATTAAAAGATTAATTTTCAATAAATTTTACTTGAAACATAAACGGTAGTCGCCTAAAATTTCGATTAATAGCTTTTGTCAATAAGGCTAGAGATGGCGTATGAAAGTTATCTGTACTTTAGCTACTATTTTAGTTACGATTATATCACGAATCGACAGATGTCGCCTTGTGGTACTTATTAACTTTAGAAAGAATTAATTTAAAAACATTTAACATTCTTTTCTAATTCATTAATTATTGAAAAGACACATAAACGATTACTATTTATTCAAAAATTTTTGTTAGAATAATTTTTTCAATACAAATAATAATATAATAAAAATATATAATTATAATGATAGTTAATTCCGTCGATGTGCTATAACTGCTGGAAATATTTTGATCAAATTTCTTCAGTTATATTCCTTAGACAATTGGTCTTTATATCCAATTAAAATTATTGCGATATTACTATTTAATACCAAGTAATTAAATATTTCATACTCGTAAACAACAACGGTTGCAACTATGCGTGTTTTGTTACAACTAGTAAGGCGGAGCAAGTTTTGCCCCTAATAAAGCGACAGCCGCGCATCGTCTGTGTGAGCAACTTGTTGCTAAAAGAAGTACACTTATCTGTAGTATTACACCTTTATTGAAAAATTTACAATTATTGATTACTATTATTTTCAGAAGTAAATACATTTATAAAGGCGAATTAAAAGGGGCTGTGGTATTCTAGAGCTAGACAATAAATTCTGCATTCTGCTATTGCAACAATTACTACAATAAGTACATTTATGCTAGTTTAACATTAATAGAAACAAATATCTTAAACAATTAACAAGTAGAGGACTTCACATTTTAAAATCAATATTATAAGATACATATTCGCTCATAAAAACAAAAAAAAATACATTATCAAGATATGTATTTTTTTTAATGTTATTTAAGTAAGACAATATTTCTGACGTGGTCACAGTTTTATATGGTATATGTATAATTAATTGTGAAACAAAATTGATTTTTCTAATGAAATTTGGAATGAGTACGTTTTCTATATTTTCACAGCCAATTGATTTTGAAAGTTGGCTTTTTCCAGAAGTTTTAACGTCACAAGAAAAAACTACAAAAACGTTTCAATGATTCTTTAGTAAATTGTTTGTTCCTTTACAATTTTGTAAATTTTAACATCGATTGAATATTTTCATTATTTCAACTTGACCAATCTGTTTCGTATTTCTGTCTTTTGTTTCCATTTTGCATCAAAAAAAGTGACGGTAGGATACAAAGAATTTATACGCTATTTCCAGCCTTTAAAATGGCGTAAAGTGCCGCTATTTTCCCTTTGATTTTCTAAGCGGCTGGGTATATTTTCAAGTAAACGCTGCATTATTGGAATTTTATTCAATTTGATTAGGTATGCTTTATCCAAATAATGCTTTGTGCTTTAAAATTTAATTAAATGGCTTCAACGACCAATAACGTCTGTGTTTCGTCGTTACATCGTTTTGATCAACATAAGAATTGTGGACAAAAATTATTTATCAGTTTTGTATTTTACATTATCAGATTATGCGAAACGATTTTACGTTCAGCCAATTTTCTAGATTATAAAAAGCAATACTTATAGTTTTCTTTATAGGAACGTTCTCATGTCTTTTGGGCATTTAGGAAAATTATTATGGTACATACTTATAGCTAGGTACACGCAATAGCGGTGGTGACAGAATGTATATTAGCTGAGCTATACTAAAAGTTGACCCCCATTTCGTTTAGTTATCCTCTGCATAAGTGTTATAGCACGACCGTTAAGCAACTTTGAGGGAATTCATATCGTAAACGTGCTAAAATCTGGGTTCATAAAATTCGTTCACCGAAATAAGTTAAGGAACAAAATTTATTTTCCTTAGGGGACGTTGGAAACCATAGACAAGTCCAGAAAATTTCGTATAAACTGAACTTGTAAATCACATTTAATCTGCAGCTTTTAGGCTGCTATTAGATCGTGAGACATATAATATTTTTATTATTTTATATTGTAAAATTAGTTGCTTTTATTTTTAAAGTAAACATCTGACCGCGAAACTCCTGGAAAAGACCAATTTTTCGGTTATTATGGGTGTATGCCCCCGTACGATTTCTCATATTTATTTAGTTCTAACGCGAGTGGTAGCAGACAAGTATTTTCAATAAAGGAAAAATTTACTTACGAATGTGTTTTGTTGATAAAAACATATTCCTTCGTTGTTGCTTTTTTCTTTTTGTGGCTCTTTCCCATTTTTTTTGAATAAATTTAAATACTTACGCCGTTGATTTTTAGAAAATAGTTAAGATTATTTTCCTTAGAGTCAGGGCTGATCTGCGTTTCAATGGAACTGCTTCACAATTTTCAGACGTTGCTCGATCCTTTTGTTTCAAGGGTGTAATGACCCGTTTAGTAAGTTACAATTGGTTCTGTCTTTATTTATTTTTGAAAATTAAACAACTTGTCAGTTATAATTAGTTCATTATAAAATAAGACGAGTAGAAGAAAAACACTGGGTTTCCTTGCAGTAAATATTTATTAATAAACTCGACAAATTTGTTTCCACCTTTTCAGATCATTCTCAAGAGAGAAATTCTACTACTAAAATTAAAACTGTTTATATAGTGTTATTTTGTTATTATGTTTTTTTTTCTACTTATCTTATTTTATAATTTATAAAATGTTGCACAACGAAATGCGATATACATTCAATCAATTTTATGATAATTAGTACGTTGTCAAAGTAGTCAACGTCAGTCAGGGAATAGAAAATTGTACCGATAATTAAAAGAAAAAAACTCGATTAAAGTATGCTATCATTTATAGCGATATAAGATTGAGTTCTTTTATTTTATTTCGTGACTCATCACATTTTTAAAATAAAAAGGGGATGTAAGAGGCGTTGCTCATCAAAATGCTGATGTTGAAAATTCGGTTGAGAAGGAAAAAGAAAGCGTCCTTAAAAATTGTTAGCCCTTACATAAGTGGTTGTTATAATTCAGGAATAATTCAAAACTTAGTCCTTTTTAGGGATTTACTTACATTTAGTAACTGTAACTACAATGAAACGGTTTATTTAGATGTAAATTATCTATGTTCAATTTTTTTTTAAGTCTTCCAGTTTATTCCAACGGTTCTATGCACAATCGCCTTTAACTTATTTTCTTCACTCTATACATCTTTAGAATATTTCACATATTTACGAATTGTTTTACTAAACGACAATCAACAATTCGGAAATTATATATATTCAATACCTAATATAGTATCTAAAATTCATCAGTGAGGTACAAATCTTGCCATAAGACATTATTTTTGACCTCTAAAAAATAACGGTATCTTTACTGCTTTGGATTGCCTAAATATTAGGGAAGGATCGGTTACATAGTTTGAATGGTGGGGTATGTTCATTTTTAGGGTGCAAATGAACGATTTTTGCATTTGACTGAACAACAAACACGGTACCTAGTTGAAATTGAAATTCTCATTTGGGAGAGACGTAAATTCATGAAAACATTTATAAATGTACACATTAACGAATTCGTTGTGAAAGATGAAAGGGTTTTCATTGAAAGTTGACTAACATCAATGATTAGTTGATTAGTTTTATACACTGACTTCTTCAGTAAATCTCGATTTGTCGTCTAAATTAATAACAATCGAATGTGTTTTTGCATGTCCGGATTTTATTAGTTTGTTTTCTACTGACAAACCTTCATCCCCTGATTTTATCGAGATTACTTCGTCACTGTCATTCTCCACAATAGTTTTGGTAATCAAAGTAATTGGTGAATTGTTACTCTGTTCTTCTTCATCAATTGTATCCACAAATGATATGCTTGTATGTTTGGTATGTTTAATGTGATCTTTCGACAATTGGCTTTCAGCTACAGTATCATAAATTTCTCTTTGAATATTCGTTCCTTCGAATCGACTGGCCGCTTCTTGCATTGCAGCAATTTTCAGAACTAAATGTCTGTTTCCTAATCTCATGTTTCTTTCCCTTAGCATTTCTAGCTGGATATAAAGGCGTTGGAATTCGTTTTTTATTTCTTCTTCGTTTATTTCATTCAGTTCGGCGTTTGCACCAGATGAATTCGTGCTGGTATACAATGAATTGGAAATGCGAGCTCTGCCAATAAATTTACTTGTATGAGATTTAGAGATCATTGCGCCAGAACTTTCGTCAGTTTTATCATGACCTTTGAAAACCATATAAGCCTAGAAAATAGACTTAAATGTACTAACCTTTAGAAAAGCATAAACTTTTTTAGAACTGCCGGATGAAACGGTCTATTTCAAATACATACCTTACTTCCGAATATTAATCCTAGAAGGAGGGTAACTGTCAACTGCGTATGACAAAAGAATATGATGTAAAGCAGGTCTGGATTTGCAGGCTTTTGAAGGAATAACCTGGAAAATTAAAATCAGGGATTTTCAGAGCTATACAACTGCTTTTCCGTACTAATAAACTCTTATAAAAAAAAACCTTCAGCCCTTCAACTGTCTAAATAAAATTGTACAAAATCTAGCGAAACAATCATAACTAAACGTAAATAAACATAAAGCTGAATTACTGGCTTATAAATGTCAGAAGAACTACAATAAAAGGCAGTAAATAAACTATACATTATTTCCAAAAAAGAAGGCATTAAATTCCTTGTTCGTTAAAATATTAAGGATCAAAGATTCTATATTTGGAATGCGTTCCATCAAGTAGGCACTACGAACCCAAAGCAAAATCCCACAACCGGTTTCGATCTATTGGATCTCATCAGGTCTCACCATTCCTTGACATTTAGACGAATAAGGATTTTAATGCCTTCTTTTTTTTGGATATGTTATCTTCATTTAAGAATCTTTCGGAATCAACAATGTAATCCAATGCCAGTAAAGGTATTAACCCTCGGAGTAATTACTTCTGTTGATTCTATACATTATTATTTTGTTGATCGTTCATTTTTAGGGCGCCTTTATTTTCTTTTAGCCATTTTTAAATTGGCATTTGGAAACGAATTTCCTGTGGTAAAATGGTAATGCGTGTTGTGTTGTTTATCTAGATGTACTTTTCTTACACAAACATCTTTAATAATTATTATTTGTTCAAGTACAAGGCAAACACTATTAGCATATTATAAGTTGCTTATATGGTGCACGCATTACCTGCATTTAACATGTCACACAAGCACCAATTGCCTATGTTCTCAAGGATTTATACAATTAAGTTAACATTACGGCTTTCGAAATTTCAATTTGCTATTAATCGTTAAATGTAGTATGGTATTTCCCTAATTATAACCCAACAATGAAATTGCTAGACGGTAAATCAAAAGTTTGCGTGAACGGGCCTGCAAAATTGCAGTTGTTTGTATGCGAAATAAATCTTTTCGAGAACAAAACAGCTCAGATGACTGGCTTCTATTTGTTTCTTTGTACGAATGTCGCTTGTTTTGTTTTGATGTATTGGGCCCGTATTAAACGTTCTGGACTTTGAAACATAAATAATGTTTGAAAAATAAAGCATCTTCCTTGTCTTGTACAGACTTTACGCTGCATTAGACACTATTTTAAACGACCGAAACTTGTTAAAATGAATCGGCGAATGACAAATTACTGTTTGTCCATTCGTAAAAGCGTTAGGTATAATTAATGTACAGAAATGAATCATTATCTATTGAAAAATGAATATGACTTTTGACCTTCTGTACCAAGTATTTATTCCATCAGTAGGAAAATCTTTGATAGTTATGAACCCGTTGATGCGTAAGAAAATAATTTGTTTCTATTTTCCGTAGTATCGCATTTTTCTTGTTCTTATCGTTAGAGGTGAAGAAAGAAAACAATAACAAATAGTATTTTCATTGTAATGTTAAGGTTTATATTAAGTTGTGCCAATGTAGCAGAAATCTCTCATTTAGAAATTTCATTTTGCTCATTAAATAAACGTGAAAAATGAAACGTTGCTATTAACGCCATGGGCTAGTGTGAATTTGTATCGTTTATGGCAAACAAAACTTTAGACTGTTAATTATGATTTATTGTTTGCGTTACGATTTGGCGAAATTTACCGTTAGACTTACAATCGTGTTTGTTGCATTTATTTTCCATGCAACTCTTTAATAATAGAACAATGGAAATCGCAAACTAATATTTAGTTCTATCGGATTGACAATTTGAGTCAAAATATGGTAATAAAGAATTTTCATTATTTATTACAAACTGTCTTTGAAGAACCTTAAATTTGTTCCGAAACACTATTTTTGAGATTAATAAATATTTATGATAATTTGAAATGCAATTGTACTGGAAGTGTGGAAGTACATAAGACTAAAGACAATGCCACAAGAAGGCAAGCACGAAAAGGAAAGAAAACAAAGTTTTGTTTCATTAAATTTTCAGATGTAAACTGCACAGTGCCTTAATAGAAACCGGCTTCTATTCTGTCTTTTGTATTACAATTTAAATTTCCATAACTATATATTGTTCCTTCTTGATGTTAGGCACTGTCAATGTATCGTGTTACTAAGCTTGTTGTTTTTATAGCGTTTTCCTATATATTCTTGTTTAATTAATGATGAAAATACCACTGTCTGATGCTAAAGTAAATTGGCATAAGATACTGTTTAGGGTCTGTTGAAAAATACTAAACAAGATTTTAATTGAACGAACTTATGTTGTTTTTTCCTGTTATTGAAGAATGATTATTTGTGGTGTAAATAATTTTGTGATATCATTGTTTTAAAACTCACTATTGACGTGTTCTGATGAAACATAGTTCAGTATGAATATAGAAAAACAATGTCAATGTTTCAACCAATTATATTAACAAGACCTCAATAATCGTTTCGACTAAGCAGTCATTACCAAGAGTATATATAATAAGGCAATATTGAAGTAAAAATGTACGAGGCATGTTTTTTAAGTAAGTGCCGTTTTGAAAATCTGCCGCCCTAGTGTTGCAGTCAGCGTATCGCGCATGCGCACTGAGTACCTACATCTTTCACCTACGCACTGCCGCCATTCCAGTCTGATTCGCCCTTGTTTACGTTGTTTACTGAGTGTTTAAGATGCTTCTGATAATCGTGAGTCCCGCCAACTGTGAAGAGAGAGCATTTAAAGATGGCCGCACAAAAGTGAATGACAATGCCCGTCCGCATGTGGCTAATCGGATCAAATATCTCATCACATCTTTCCACTGGGAAACTCTAGATCATCCTCCGTACAGACCTGATCTGGCGCCCAGTGACTACCATTTGTTCCTGCACGTTTTTTATTAATATCAAAACGGTACTTACTTAAAAAACATGCCTCGTACATGGAAACCTAATTAACGCAAATCGAATACAATATGTATAATGAGAAAAATTCCCAATTATTATATATTTAACAAAAGTGGCGTGTTATGACATACAATTCTAATTGATTGCTTACAATATTTTTACGATGTTTCAATGCATTCTTAATTTTTAAAAATTCTAACAAATTTAATTTTTTGCTTTTATGCTGGTTATTTAATAGTTTAATGTTATAATTTATAGTGTGGTTTTCGTTAAAACAATGTTCTGCAAGTCCAGTGCTACGTGTTTTATGTATCTTTTTATGCTCGCTAAGTGCTCTTTTAGGCGAATGTCTAAAGAACGACCACTTTGACCCACATATATCGCATCGCAATTGTTGCAATTGAGTTCATAGACGCCAGTTTTTCTTTTGTTTTTGTTAATAAAATTGGTTCAAACATTTACATTATTTTTTTATATTCATATCATTGTTTAGTGTAATTAGATTACTTTTTTGATAGCTATTATACTTTTATTACAATTTTCCATAAGTGGTACAATTCCGTGGTTGGTTATAATAAAAATGCTATAAAATGCCGGTACAGTAGAAAGAACCTTATGCTTACTACAAATCTATAAACTCGATTTACTCAGCCCGAAAGAGAGAGAAATCCGTAGCAGAAATTCGATTGACTATATAAATCCAGATCTGAGGTACCTTTTGCTGTGGAGATACCGTTTATTGTAGTAGTGAACTGTAACGATTTTTTCATTTACTTAAAAATGTTAAAATTCAGAGGGTTATTATTTAAAAGAAGACCAAATTTTATTAATGTAAAAACTACAAACAACCTTAAAATCAGACAGTAAAGTAACATTAACTTGCGATTAACGTAGCGTTGTTATTATTTTCTAGTCAAGGACGCGAGTAACCAATCAGCTGATTTCTATGTTAACAAGTGATTCTTCTACGTCCATTAACGCGAGAGGAAGTTTGACCGTGCAAAATGTGTTAAAGTTTTATTTTTCGGAATATACCGATACTATAAGACTATCCATTATCACATGAAGATAAAATAAAAGTACATAGGTAGACTAATTGATCATAAGGAATACAAGTTTTATCTACTTAACAGGTATCTGTTTATTGAAAGCTTTAATAAAAATTGATGTTGGTGCCACTGAATAAGTTCGTGAAGTGTTTGCTATCGTGTTGACCGAATTTACGAAAGATAAGTTCATTGACTAATTGTGGTGTGATAAATAATTAAACATTTGCAAGATGTTGATGTCAATACGGTGAGTTTATTAATTTTATACATTAATTGTTAGCAGAACTCATATTATCATTTGTCATTATTTACCATTGCCTTTAGTTGTAGATCAACTTTAAAATTTACTCCTTGTTATTAAAGCAGAGTGATAGTAATTTTCATCCTTTTTGTAACATCTTAACAATCTACCAGATAAATCTGGTTCATGATAAGGGCATCAAACGTCTCTGTGTTCGACATCTATACCATTACATTATCAGCCTCCCAATAATAGGTACGTTCTGCTTAATGGGGCGTAGAAATCTTTGATGGTTGCTCAAATTACACCGTTGTTATCAGTTTACTGAAGACTATTGTTATTAAGAAGGCTATTACTATGTCTATGTACTGTGTCGTTTTATAAATGAGCAAGTATATTAAATTTCGTTCTCTAGGCCATCTTATGTCATTTATTTTACTTAGTTTCTGCTTTGTCTATATCAGTTAAAACCACAACATCTACTTTTTCTTTTCTAAAGGGATATTTTACACCTTTACATTTTAAAGACATAAAGAAATTGTAAATATAGCAGTTATTATAACCTATGTAACATTTGATTGCTTTTGCCATTTAGAAATTAATTTATTTAATTGTTTATGTAGTTTCTATTACAACGGTTTTGCTGGTTTTAAATTAAATGGAGATTAAATTCGGGAAAACAACTGGGTTGTAATTATTTATAAATCCAAAATATTACATTACATTACATTATTTGTAATAATTAATTGTTTGAGAAAAATGAGTTGCTTTTATTATTGTGACACGGTACGAAATTAATTATTTATATTATGTGGTTCAGTCTGATGTTGCTCATTCTATGCACAACATTTAAATTTGCATTTTAACACAAAGGGCTGTGATATACTAGACGTTAAATTATTTTTCGCAATAATGTTTAATTAAAATGTAACCTAATTGAATTTTGGAAATAGTTAATTATCTATTGCACCTACAGTATCTATTTGCCCGTAAACGTTTTGTATAACAAACATAATGTAATGGAATATCTAAAACAATATTGAATTTCATTGTATGTAGAGTACAGTCCAGTAAATAACGGTCCAGACGAAAACTGATTAGTGATTACAGACAGTATCTACAGGTTGTAAGCTGTTCTCGCAAAGTATCTTCAAAGGTTGTGAGACTTTGTTTTCTCAAATTTGTACGCAAATTTGACTCGATGACTCGACATTATGTAGGTACTCTAAAGATGCAAAACTGTTCTCGAAGATTCGGAAATGGGACAAATAATTCAATATAATTTTGCTAATCAAATTTTTAATGGCTAATCAATCAAAAATCGATCATGTTTTTGTGTGTATCTAATTAATGTGAGTGTTAATACGAAATCTGAGTGGGTTGTGGCGATATTAATAATAATCGTTCAAGTAATTTAGTGGCACTGGTGGTTTATACGAATTAACATGCCATTCTGTAACTATTTACGTTTTATCGTATAAATCGGTTTGGAAAATATATTTTTCACACGCAGGTTTATTACAGAACACGCGAACTGATACAAGCCTCAAGATTATTATTATTTTTTGAATATATATGTAAATTAGGTATCTTTATTGACGATGGGATATTGAATTAGATAACAACATACAATTTTTAATAACTCATCTAAAACAAAATAAAAATATTAACGTTCCAATGGTTGAATACATAGAGGTTCGGTTCAGGTTATACTTTTCTGTCTGAAAAATATAAAAGACAAGTTAATTAAAAAGAGGTCTGTAAAAAGGGTCTCTCGAAGTTTGTAGTAGTAGGTAACGTTTCGTGTGAAAAGTACAAATTTAATCTAGAATGAATTTTCTTTACCACGAAGGCAGTCTCTTTTTCTAATAGATCAATTCTGTTTATCTCCGGACTTCGAACACAGCTTCTGTTCGAACGAAAACAGATTAGGGAGATGCTTTTGAAAGGGAAAGGGTGGAAAGGAGGATCGAATTCCATTGACATAAATCAGGGTTTATCGTGCAGATTCAGTTAAGTGATATGAACCTGTATGTTGCCTTATGGATACTAAACATAACTATCTACAGCTAAACAGATAAATATTCAACTTAAAATAAAGAATAGTCTTTAGTTTCTTTTTATCACAACGAATATTTACAGGAAATATTCGTAAACCTTCTTTTTATTGTACTGCGCGGACACAAAGTAATTCTTAACCTCATCCAATTAAATCTTTGATTAATTAAAAAACAGAACTTTTCAGAATAACGTTTTAATTAATAATTAAGTTAATTCCGCTATTCTTGCATATAATCTAAACGAATTAATTTTTAATTTAATCGACAAAAAGTGACAACCCATACCAATTTATTTCAAGACATTTAGAAACACCAAGTTAAAACTAGCATGATAAGAACAGTTAATTTAAAGGAGACGAAAACCGTAAATAACGTGGAAAATGTTTGTGTGACGGAATTTAATTTAGTGAAGAGTTATGTATCAAAAGGATTAGCATAAAATGGAAATGAGCTTTAAGCCAAATTCAAAACTGAAAGGGTAGATCATGTGTTACAACGTGCGATAGGTAGGTGTTTAATTAGTAGAGAGTAACATTTACTAAAAAAAGCTATCTAGGATAGTTGATATAGGTATTTGTAATGTAAATGTATTTAATATTCGGTTCGGACGATTGCGTACCCCTCGAGCGAGAGTGTTGTGTGGGCGACAACGGCTGAACGGCTGGACATGCGCCAGTTGCATTATATTTTTGCGCGAACGAAACTTCCACCACGTATTTTTAATCTGCTGATATATCACGGTGTATGCTTTGTATGTTTTAACGTTAACTGCTACTAAAATACCCAATTTGTGTAACAAAGCTGTTGCCATACCTTCTCTATGTTTTAGGTAATTTACAATGCTTGTATGTGTATATATAGTTGTTTTAGCAACCAAATTCTATTACATTTAACGTAAGGGAGGTAGGAGGAGCTTAATTATTTGTTTTATCAGCTGTTTATGGCCGGTCATCAGAATGTTTCAAAATTATATGAAGAAAAACAGTTTTAAGAAGCACCAGCGATCCGGCTACTGGCACAAGAGTTAATTGTAGTGATATTCAAATTCTTCTATTGTGAAGTTCAAAGGGCCTCTTTAAATTAAACCAGCAATTAAGCCCTTTTGCCTTTGACAAGAAGTTACTCTAGTTTCTCTTTTTAATTAAGCACGTAATTATAATATCGGGTTTCCTTTTTCCAAACGATTTCAAATTGAATGAAAACAATTGACAACGTCAAGTAATCAAGTAAAAGCGTTTCTTTGGGTTTCTTCTTTGTACAAATAAAAAACAGCAAAGCAAGAATAATAATTAAGGAGATTGTGGCAAGGATTTCTTTAAAATCTCAAAGGTGTTTCGTCCACTTTAAGGGTGGGCAATTTTAATGATAGATATATGCTCTATAGATATAGGTGAAACATTAAGTAATTAGAATGGCGTAAATTTGAATATTGGGTCGATTATACGTTATTGTAATTCGATATTAGAGATCGTATATTGATAAAGCAATTCCGTTTGATTGCATGTAGATTCTGCAGTACTGACGGTGAATGCATTAGATTTCGAAATTAATTACATATTAGATTGTGAAACCGATACACAATGTGTTTGCACCCTCCGACAATTCGTAAGGCTCGCACGTATGACAACCCTTGTGCTGGTAAATAAATTAGAATAGCGGGCTTCGATTTGCATTATTCGAATTGCTGACCTACATTAATATACACAATAATTATTAAAATAATAGAAAGACAAAAAGACGCATTCTAAAAAACATATAATTAATATATATATATATATATATATATATATATACTCAGTATAGTTTGTAGTAAGTCTTTGATAATGACCTATGCTTAGGTCGAAACGTATATGTCAGAAGTGATTTTAAATTAGTGAAATTTATACCAAGTGTTTTATTTATTTAATTAATTATTAGCAATGTTTCACAATAACTGCACAAAACACACTATTGAATTTATTTATTTTTGTGTTAGTTTTGTTGTTACGCCTGAGGAAGTTAAAGCTATTAGTTATTAATTAAAATTAATGCAGTATTTCTGTAAAGTTCCAGTCTAACTAATTAACTAACCTTGAAAAAAAGCTCTTCCCATAGAATTTTGTTGAATAGATAGTATGATTTAATTTGTTAATTAGGAAGGAAGTTTGCAAATAAAAATCTGAAAATCCTTAATTACCGAAAACAAAAATGTAGTTTGTAAAGAAAATTATAGTTATGCACTTACATGGAAATATTCAGGAAGACAGAAAGTAAAAATTCATTGTATATTGCCATGGAAATAAAGCGGCTCTCGTTGAATTCTGATGGTGCTTTTCTTACTACAATGCATAACCGTATTCCCCAAACCAAGAAGGCAACTTCAACTAAAAAAGAATCAATAAAATTGTAAAATTAAACAAATGAACTTCAACAATATATTGTAACGGTACACTTGTTTCGGCTAAGTAGCCATTAACTAAAATACAACTATACTAAGTCAAAATGTGCAACATATCCTATTAAAATAACATTTATTATATATATTTAACACATACAGTTCTTTTTGGTTATTGACAATATTTTTCTTTTTCGTTAAGGCTTTTATTTCCAGGAACTCTAGTAGAGTTAGTTTTCTGCTTTTAGGTTGGCAATGAAGTAATTTACAATTATTTATATCTATATTATGTTGATTTTTTAAGCAATGTTCAGTGAGACCTGTAGTGGATTTTTTATTCTTTATACTGGTTAAATGTTCTTTTAATCACACTTCTAAGGATTGGCCAGTTTGTCCTATGTATAAGGCATCGCAGTCCTGACAATTTAGTTGATAAACCGCACTTTTTTGTTTGTAATCTACTTTTTTCTTGTTGTTAATTAACGCAGAACCTAAATTAAGTTTATTTATTTCTGTAGTGGTTATATTGAATTTATTTAGCAACTTTTTGATTTTGTGGCTTGAGTTTTTAATGTAATTTATTGAACAGAAAAGTTTATCAGAATTAGTGGAGCTTTTTTCTATTTTAAATAAGGTATTTTGGACTTTTTTGCGAATTTTTTTGGTTAGCATTTTTTTCTATTGTTTTTATACTGTAGCCATTATTTTGAGCGATATGTTTTATTATGTTTATTTCCGAAAGATAGTCCTGTTCTTCGAGTGGAATGTTTATTATTCTATGTAAAAGACTGTGAAAAGAGGCAAGTTTAATATTTAGTGATTGGTATGAACTTGAAGGTATTACTAAATCTGTCGTGGTAGGTTTTCTAAATATTTTATAACCCAACTTATTGTCTTTACGGTATGTGGTTAAATTTAGAAAATTTAGCTGTTTATCTTCTTCTATTTCTGTTGTAAAAGCAATCTTATTGTTTAATGAATTTAAAATATTTACGAATTTATTTAGTTGTCTACGGGTTCCTGACCAAATACAAAAAATGTCATCGACATACCTACACGAAAAATTAATATATTTCGTATATTGAGAAAATTTACTGTCATCAAACAAGTTACATTCTAACTAGTTCATGAAAACATCGGAAAGTACTGGAGAAAATGGGGACTCCATAGGGAGACCCTCTTGTTGAATGTAATATTTTCCGTCGTATTTAAAATAGGCTTGGGTTAAAAAAAATTCAATAATTTCTGATTTTAGTAGGTACCTTAATTTAATGTAAACTATCATGCATTTTATATATAATATGTTTTACGTTGCTAGTTACAGTTTACTTGGATAATTTTCTTATACATTTTATGTTTGTTCTTCTAGTTTGACTGAAAGTCAAACGAGTTCTATTGGCCCCAGTGGAATCAAATGAAAGTTTCTAGATAATAAAATTTACTTTAACTTTTTAAAAACTTTTTTTGAATAGTATAAGTGCTAGACGGAGTTGTATTAAATTTTCAGTCTTTTTTTAAACAAAATTGAAAAGAAACTTTTAAACCGACGACTATATTTTTTGTAGTTATCAATATTTTTTTGTCAAATGAAACAAAAAAATTGAAGATATTTTGTCATTTTAGACTTCAGTGTTCTCAATATTAATTGTATTGTGCTGGGTGTTAAATTTCCATGAAAAATTGTGCAGTTACGAAAGTAATTTATCATTCAGGGGAAATCCACGTCCATTTGAATTGTATCGAAAATTTGGAGAGTGAGATTAAAAATGTAAAAAGTGAGACATTTATTGGATAATATTCAATCGTTTTCATTTTAAAAACAATTTATCTTCGTACTCGCAGCATCACTTTTTTAATATTAGCAGAAACTAAAATTACTTTTATCTTCAACTGTATGTTATTAGTTATTTTAGTGTTAATAAAAAGATAGGTATTCAACATACGTGCTGTAAACGAGTGATCCCACCAGTCGGTTCGGCACAGATAAGCTTTTAAATTGTCAGCTGTTCGTCTTACCACAACTACGGGAGGTGCTACAAGAGATCTGATTACAAGGAACACGCTAAAAATGGCCACAATCACTCCTAGTCTCTTTAACAGATTTGTATCCGTTATTTTTACTGCTTTGGCTGAACGCACTCGGAATATCACGGATATTCTGAAACAAAGAACGAAAATGGAGTAGACTGAAAACTTTTTCTGTTTCTTTCTTCTTTGTCTCTCCTTAACTGCCACGCACCTACTCCCACGATTCCTAAAAGGACATTTCCGTCATACTCTCCGGATTTGTACTACAGTGTAGATCGGGCACAATATCCAATACATTCACTCAAGACATCTGACATCTGTTATCCTATCTTCTAATATATCTATTTTAAAGTTTTGTTCTAATCCTACTGTTGTTTCTGTGTTTAAATAAAAACAGTGCAACTCTGCAACCCATTATAATCTTAATACAGATCGAGTAAAGCGTGAATTTTTATATTAAATTAAACAAAGCTTTTCATTTCGTAAATGTACGTTTGTGTTAAATGAGGCATGTGATTAAAATAATAGTTCTACTTTAACAGATATAAATAAAAAGTTTTATGTTTTGTGGCTGTGGTTCCTCGGTGTGCGGCATTAGGCATACATGACGTGTCCCCACCAGTCTCATCCACTTCTGGTGCAGTTAATACGAGACAACCTCTGTTACGTACGAATCTAGGGTTTTAATGATGACGCAAAACCGGAAGTGTTTTGTTCACTCTGCAATATTTATTCCGTACGCGATGTTTCATACCGAATTTAATGTCTGTTTGGATTATTGTAAACGACAACGTAAAGTTCTACTTGTATTTGTAAAAATACTTTTCACACTGTGCATCTACTTCATTCCATCAACATGCACATTAAATGCTTTATCTAAGTTAAAATAATACTTTTTGACACAAACTTTAGCAAAATGTATTTCTTTATTTATTTACTGTAAAATTATTGAGAAAAGGGTTTATCGTCAATAAAAGTTTTAAATAAAATTCAAACGTTTTTTCATTCAATGAAAGGTTGATGTAAACGTATTAAAGAAGTTGAGTCTATAGTGCTTTTTCCGAATGTTTATTTTGCTTTAGCATCTGAATAAAAAGAAGCAAAGTATTTCAAAAGCGATCCTGTTCCGTCCGGACCTTTCGAAACGACAATGCCTAAAAGTCTTTCGCGATTCTGTCTTTCTTTGTATTATATTCCCGAAGAGTATGTTGTGCTCCCTGAGATACGGCATCCATTCTATTCCCTGTGAAATATCCTCTGTTTTTGTTTCCTTTTTTTTACAAAGGTAGTAACAAATTGTATCATTAGACTAAACAATACAATGTTATGTTTATATGTTTTTGAAACATGGTACTTTTACGTCCTTAAATAACGGTGCGTCAAGAAATGCGAAGATAACTAATGATATTTCTCTAATGCTTTAAGAAGATTTCATTTTTTCATATGATTTTCATGGAAAAATAACTATTTTTTGTCCTTTTTATCAGTGCCAAAAAATTACACTTTTCCGGTGTTTTATTAATAATTCGTTACCGAAAGGAAATATAAAGTAAGAAGTTATTGAAAGATCTATTTTCTAAACTAGTTAGCTATTCGGAATGTGGAATATTTTTAGTTGATGGTGGAAACCGATACACATTGAAACTTGATAATCATGTTCAAAATTTAAATAAACACTTACTTTCAAATAAGTTTTTATTTTGTGACCCTACGATATTGTTTCACCAATCATTGGCTTCGTCAGGTTACCATTTGACAAACTTCAAGAATCTGCCTATGGTGTGCTGATGAGATCTAATAAGATCGAAATCGCGATCCACGTCTGGTAGCATCGATAAATTACTTGACCAAGAACTTAATTTTGTTTTTATTAATTTGCTTTACGTGTCCTGTCACGTATGTAAGCTGTGCTGCCGATTTAGTTAGACAAGATAATACCCTAACGGTATGAAATACGGCAATAGCAGCAGAAGAAGGTAGATGGCGACGTACTGATATATCAACGTCTTATTTAAATCCGCTTTACACCGAGTTCCAGCGATTTGGTCAGTAATTTAACCGAGCGGCGTAGGCTAGTGCTCTTGATCATTGCTTAGCATTCGGAAGGTCACCGGTTCAAGCCTGGGTCCGGCTGCTCTGGTCTAAGATTTCTGTGGTTTCCTTGGATCATTTAGGCAAATGCTGGAGCAGTACTATTCCACAGATAATCTTTCCCTTCTCTTCTGTCTTTATTTCGTCCGTCTCATCTTTCTCTCCCTAGCCACACCACGCACCACCCACCCATTCCCATGATTCCTGAAAGGAGGCTGAAGAGGGTCTTACGCCCTACCCTTCGGCTTTGCACTACAGTGTAAGTCGGAGGGACTGCCCGCCCACCAGCACGAGTAGCTGGTGGGAATGAAATACAAAAAAGTTTTTTTTTTCAGTAATTTATCGAATTCGCCTATGGCGTGCTGATGAAATCTAATGAGATCGAAATTGCGATCCACGTCTGGTAGCTTCGATAAATTACTTGACCAAGAACTTAATTTTGTTCTTATTAAACTTCAAAAATATTACAAGCAATTTATAGTTCTTACGAGTCCACACACTAAATAACGTTCCTCTATACTTTGATAATTATTATTTAGAACTGAATAGAATATATACAATATCATAAAATAGTAGTTACTCACATACAAATGTTGATAATATTTTAAACAAAATAATACAACAAAAAACTCTACGTAAAATTTATCCATTTGTTAAAAATAAAACTGAAAGTACAATACCATCACTTATTTAGGTAATGTCCCTTCAACTATTGGAAAAGGTATTAGTCAACTTGTGTAGTCATTATTCGGGTCTAAACGCCGTCATTGGTTGGAATTCCTTCCTAACGTTTCGCTAGCTGGAGTGGCGATCTTCTTCAGAGGTCCTTCCATCTCCGATGCTGGAAGCAATTTCAACCAACGACGGCCTTTGGACTCGAATAAGGACTACACCAGTTCATCAAATGGCCGCGAAAGCCTTAGTCAAATTAATAATAGTAAAATAGCATTTAGAGCTAACAACTCTTTAGGTAAATTAATAATGTAAAACTCCTAAAGAACTGAACTCAGGAGTTTATTATTTAAATTGTTTAGATTGTAATAAAGTTCATTTAGGTCAAACCGGTAGGTCTTTCAAAACCCGAATTAAAGAACATTGGTCTAGCTTTATTAATAAAAAAATGGACTCCACATATACAGAACATTTAATTAACTAAAATCATAATTTTAATCTGGGCTATAAAATTTTGCATTTACAAAACAAAAGTATAAAATTAAATCCTTTACAATTTTTAGAAATCAATAGTTATTATAAGTAGGGATTAGTTTTAAATGACCAAATTGATCGTAAAAGCTCTCCATTACTATATGTCTTCAATACTAAGACCCTAAGAGTTATAAATTGCTTGTAATACTTTTGAAGTAGTCAAATCGTCACCTGACGAAGCCAATATTTGGCGAAACAATATTTTAGTGTCTACAAAATAAAAAGTTATTTGAAATTGAGTGTTTATTTAAAATTTCAACGTGGCATTATTCTAGTGGTCATATTTTCCGGAAGCAGGTGTTTAATTGAAACGGTTAAACTTAAAGTTAAAGTTTTATGAATTTCTGATATGTATGGACGTCATTGCCTACGTTAAGAGAGCATTGAGTAAAACGGTTGGTTAACTTCTGTGACCTATTAAAGTATTTGTATTTATGTAAACTTACCTCCAGGTCTTTAGCATTAATGCACCGTATGTCAGAGAAAATCCAATTTCTCGAAGCCAAATTCTGATTGTGCACGTGTAAATGTTTGGTCTTGGATACATCACAACTGTCTGCAACAGAAATTACAATTTGCCATAACTGAAACTTCGGTCAACTGATTTCATAAATCTATAAATCTTAGTTTTGCTATAACACAAGATTTAATTAGTTAAAACATTCTGGCGGTGATTTAACATAAATCAATGCACTATTTACTTGACTTGTCTAATTAACGGAATATTACATCAAAAGTAACAGTTTAATTAGATATCTATGAATAAGAAAAATACTGTCGCACAACATTTATTTGAAATAACTACACTTAACACTTCAACTGCCTCAAACTTTCTGAATGTTGTTACGAGCGTTCTTTGAGCGGGATTTTTCTACTGTACATATCGTCAAAAAGCAATTAAAATTATAACGACAAAGTTCTTTATTGCTTAATTATTTGTTTTAAAACTAATTTCTGGAAGCAAGTTTATTGGATTGAAAATAAGAAAGAAATATTCCAATCACGATGAACGCATACCGAAGGGAAAACAGTTCTATAAATCGGGGAATCTCCTGACCTGAGACGTGATTATAATTAGACTGCACCTTGCGTTTATAAAGGGATACCATTTGGGTAGGCAACACATTTTGCAAATTATGGGACAGAAACGCGAGAATTATTAAGAACGCTCGTAACAACATTCAGAAAGTTTGAGGCAGTTGAAGTGTTAAGTGTAGTTATTTCAAATAAATGTTGTGCGACAGTATTTTTCTTGTACATGGGGTTTTGTGAACACTTTTATGAAGTATTTTTTGTTAATGTAATATAAAACTGGTTTAATATTAGAACAATATTGTTACATATTGTTGTGCATACGGTTGCCGTGAAAAGATTTCTAAAGGCTCTTCCATTTCATTTCATGTGTAAAAAAACTTCATACACCCTTCATTCACACAACGAGAAATCTATTTGCGTTAGTAATTATCTTTATTTTCACTTATAGCACAGTATTATTCTTTTTTTAAAGAAGTATAATTATGTTTTCAATATATTTGGTTTGTATGTTAAATGCTATTGTAAATGATTTTCAATCTTTAAAGTACATAAATTTCCGTTTAGCGCATGGGAAACTTAAATATGTGTCCCCGAATGTGCATTGATGGTTGCATAACCACAGTACATCATTTTCTAGTACAGAGAATGTTGCTTACGCTCTGTCCATATTATAATCACGTTTCTGCTCCTGATGAAGAAAAGAAAGAACAATGACATATAATTGGAATTGTCCGAAATGAGTTTAAAACAAAATTTTTACAATTTTCATTGGTACTTTAAAAAAAATACAGAAAAAGTTCGTGAACAAACCGAATTATGTGTATTTGTTTGTAACTACGATAAATAAAGTACTGTAATTATTTGTTTTATTTCGTTTACTAATGTTCATCAGATACGTTCCCGCTTATTTTCCGTAGATAGAATACGTGCCGTGTGTCCTTGTACAATTGGTCCAATGTAATCTCTCAATTATATTATCATATATACTTTGTTGAAAAGATTAGGGGCTACACAAGCAAGATTATACATCTAAGAATCGGTTCTTGTTATATTGCACTGCATAGCTCCGTTTATTCTTTCATATTATGGCTGTCATTTTACGAGCAATAAAATGGTTATGTTTGGGTTGGATACCTGTAATCATGGTTATTATTAGCACTTGTTTATGTTTCGAGTTTTTATTGTGATTGTCAAATTAATCCCCGTACGACACAGACAGAATCTATATCGTTTACATCGTGTCTATCGCGTCATATTACGTACAACAAAACCATTTATCTTTAAATCTTTAGAACGTTTCTACAATGCGACGAGACGAAGTATTTTGTAACAAAACATACCTATTGTTAGATATTTTCATCAACTATTGAATTATAACGATTGGGAAAGATTTGTGTGCTGTAGACATAGAAGATAATATTTTATTAGATAATGGTATATTTGTAATTCTTTAATTTCTCTTTCTGAGTTTGATTCATTAATAATTTCGAAAATTTTGCCAATCGATTCTTTTGATAGCGAAAATTAAAATTTATTTCAGGTAACTGGAAATATATCGGCATCTATGTATAGATTAGGTGTGTATGTTTTATAAGAAAATTTTATTGTTCTAGGTGAATTACACCCCTGCATAAAAATCTTTCCCAATCAGCATATATATATATATATCATTTACTTACCGTACAATATATGAAAAATGCTCCCAGCGTTATGACCCTTAGAAGAACTGGGCTAGCTGCTCTCACAACCTGGAACAAGAAGAAATACTTATTGGTTATTTTATCTCTTTAAATATAGAATAATTCTGGAAGGTGTGTCGCAAACTTATATACGAGGCATTTTTTTTAAGTAAGTACCGTTTTGAAATTCTGCGGTCAGCATTCCACGCATGCGCACTGAGTACCTGCATCTCTCACCTACGAATTAACGCTATTATAGTCTGATGCCTCCGATAATCGTGAGTCTCGCCAATTGTGAAGTCCGGGCTGTTATACGATTCCTTAGTGCTAAAGGACTAAAACCGATTGATATTCACCGTGAGATCTGTGCAGTTTACGAATAAAACATTATGAGTAATGGAATGGTAAGGAAGTGGGTGAGAGCATTTAAAGATGGCCGCACAAATGTGCATTACAATACCCGTCCGCATGTGGCTAATCGGACCAAAGATCGCATCTTTTCACTGGGAAACTCTAGATCATCCTCCGTATAGCCCTGATCTGGCGCCCAGTAACTACCATTTGTTCCTGCATTTGAAGAAACATCTGGACGGTCAGCGTCTTCAAGACGATGACGAAGTCAAAATAGTTGTGATGCAGTGGGTAACAGTAGTTAACAAGTCAGGCGGTATTCAAAAACTGGTCACTGGTCAAACGTTATGACAAGTGCCTCAATATTGAAGGAAATTATGTAGAAAAGTAGATTAAGGTACTGGCTTTCATGTAAAAATAAAATTATTAAGATATCTTTGGACGTTTTTTTATTAATTACGAAACGGTACTTAAAAAAACATGCCTCGTAACTTCCTTTTTTTGTATTAAACAGTAAGGCGCTATATCTTGTTGAAATGTGATTTGCTTGCTTTCAATTTATTAATAAACTTGTGGATTCCAATTACAATGGATTGGATTATATTTCGAAATTGCACAGCGTTTATTATTTACCCTAGTTATATCAACGGTATTAATTCGTATGCGGTGAATGTAAAATGATGTTTGTTTTGATGAGCAGAAATTTTAAATTGCCATTATGTTCAGCTGATTATTCCTTCATTAATGATTTACAAAAATTAAATTAGATTTTGGTAAAACTATATTCATATTTTGACATGATTAGTTACCAAAGCGGGATTGATCTTTTTGCAAAAAATTTGTATTCGATTTCGTTAAAAAATATCGCAGTACCGCAGTAATAAAATGGTTTGTTTAATAAATAAATTAAGCTGTGTCAAAAAATAAGTTTCGGAAAAGAAAAATTAGGAGAAACATAATTAGTTGTTTCGGAAGTTATTTCTTTTTGAATTTGATGTTGAACCTCAGTTCTATTTTCGTCGAAGAAAAAGATTTCATTTTCTAGCTTCTTTTTTTCATTTTCTCTTTCGTTGTGGTTGAGGAGTGTAGCGATTTGTGCTAAACATCAACGATCTTTACCTACTACTAACTGACTTGATTGTTAGCGGAAGTCCAATTTCCGTTCGAGGACATTTCGGAGTATTGACATCCATCGTTACGATGGAGTAGGTTGCCACGATGGCGTCATCGTGCTCTGCAACGATACTTTTGATAAAGTGACATCCCCATCTGGTTTAGATGACATTTGAACGGCCTGTTGTCGCTGCATGACGTTCTCAAGACTTGCTGAGTTCTCACATTGCCCGCAATACATTCGTCGATGAAATAAAGTTTAATCGAATTGAAAATCTATGATTGAATCCGATTTTATAACGCTCCATCTGATCGCTCTCGCATCATAATTATTTGCGCTTGTGTCCGCAAAAGGGAATGTAACGATGTTTAAAAAGATCCTGGCCCTTTTCAATGTCTAAAGTAATACACAGGGGATTTTTACTTTACTGACTTATTAATCTACCCTTTTCAAACTTCAATTTCGAACGTGAACTATATATTATAATAATCTTTATGGTACTACCTTAGTTGATAACCTGTTACATAAAAAGTATTAAGAAAGGTCGCCCTTTATTTTTTTTCATGTCACTTTGTACATATAAATCGAAAAAGTAAAATTTTCACAATATATAACAGGTGGGCTGAAAAGTTCGTAGACTAACATAGAAAAAATATATTTTTTTTGATAGAATTTCATATTATTATTGAAAATAGCTCCCTTCGAGGGCGATACAACGATTACAGCGGTCATACAATTTTTTCGATACCATTTTTATAATACGATTTGTCTTTAGCGTCAAAATAGGCTTCAGTTTCGGCGATTACCTCCTTCATCGGCGCGAACTTTCTGTCCAGTGAGCACCCTCTTGAGGTCTGAAAACAGAAAAAAGTCGCTGGGAGCCATATCTGGAGAGTACGGTGGATGCGGAAGCAATTCGAAGCCCAATTCATGGAATTTTGCCATCCATTTCATTGATTTTTGACACGGTGCATTGTTTTGATGAAATAGAAATTTCTTTTTCTTCAAATGACGCCGTTTTTCCGCGATTTAGTGTTTTAAACGCTCCAATAACGCTGTGTAATAGTCGCTATTTATCGTTCTCTCCTTTTTAAGATAGTCAATGAATATTATACCATGAGCATTCCAGAATACTGATGCCATAACCTTGCCAGCCGACTTTTGCACTTTGTACAGAGCTTTCGAGTATCCAAATATTCATTCACCATATGACCATGACCAACACGTTCCGTTGATATCTTTAGGGTCGAGTCTCGGCTATCTCAATTGATTGATGTTTTCGTCGGTAAGCTGTTACCTCGGTGCTTATTTCGCCGCGTTCAAATTTAGCAAACCACTTTTCTACGGTTGATTTTCCTGGTGGAACGTCCGAATAATGTTTATCAAGCTAAGCCTTGGTTTCAACAGTATTTTTTTTCGCCAAAAATGCTTTATTAACACACGAAATGCTTGTTTATCCATTTTTTCAAAGTAACAAATGTTCTTTCACTAAAAATGCTATAACTCAAGATACTAATAGTTCAACAGCTGTCAAATTCATACACGCGTCTTTTGAAGGTTAGGGCTAACTAAAAATCATATGGATTTGATACTAGTAGCGCCACCTATGGGTCAACCTATGAACTTTCATTCCACGACAATTGTTTCGTTATGCAGTAAGTTTTTCAAGTGGATTGTTACCTTGATAAGCATACTGAAGCTTCATTCAAAAGTATACTTATCCCCGAACGGTTTAGATAATTGCTTGGCATTCGGGAGTTCACCGGGTCCGGCTGCTCTGGTCGAAGTTTTTGTGGTTTTCTTGGATCACAGGCAAATGCTGGGGCAGTAATATTCCACAGATAAGCATTCACTCCTCTTCTGTCTTCATTTCGTCTGTCTCATCTGTGTCTCCCTAACCACCCCCACCCACTCCCAACGAAAGGAGGCTGAAGAGGCTCTTACGCCCTATCCTCCGGCTTTGCATTACAGTGTAGGTCGGTGGGACTATCCGCCTATCAGTATGAGTAGCTGGTAGGAACGAAGTACCCAACAGTTTCTTTTTGTCGAGGCGGAGTGGTTGAAACGAATTCGTCCAGTTCCACGTTGAAACGTTTTATCTTGTGTTTTATTTGCTAATATGTTTCAACTAACATGCTCCGTTAACTCTCTTTCGACTTTTATTAAAAATTTAGTATTTATTTTAAAGTGTAATTACCGAAATGCATCTAGTAGTTTTAGTTAGAAGTTCTATATTTATTATTTTAACATTTTCGGAGTAGTTTGTAAAAATATTCTTGCAGGAAAAGTGCTTACAAGTAGTTCGTATTAAAAGGGATAAAAAAGTTATTTTATATTTGTGTTCTACAACTTTATGTACTCGTTGCGGTGCCATCTGCTCCTCTCATATTACAATTTTATTGTGCTTTCAAATTTAACGATAAATGTGTCTTTGATTTTATTACACAGTCATAAATAATTTCGTTTAGGTGGAATAAGATCAAAAAAAGTCTATAATACTACATTTTATCTTCTTCATCCCTGACAAAATTATACTTTTGCCAACGTTTGATTTGAAGTCAGCAAAGGGTAACAATATACGAGAAAATAGGTCAATAAAATATTAAATTTATATTATCTCCAAACAAAACTGCATCCCTTTATACATTATTTTAATCTAGTTAATTATAATTAAAAAAAAAAAGATTTAGCAAAGTAACTTTTATTGAAAACTACGAGGAAGAGGGATTTTTTTTAAATTTTTTTTTGGGAAAAGTACATTTGCCAAATTGAGTGCCCATTGTCTGCGATAAAAACTATTTGATGGAAGTTCAGTAGAATTTCTGCGAGGTATTTATTAAATTCTTTCTTGGTGAGGGTTGTAGTAGTTTTGCTACTCAAATGGAATTCGTGTCGGTATTTTCATTTTGTCAAAATCATGATTTCGGGTGCATATAACTTATTGTAGAGAAAGTTTCGGCATGTGAAATATTTGTAGGGAAAATCCTCTATTTGGCACAATTAGGGTAATTACAATAAAATTAATGAGCTGTTTAATGTAGTTTGAATTTCAATAGTTACTATTGCGGTTGTGTTGTAGTATTAATCAGTGCCATATTCAGTTACCGCATAACCTTAACGCTCTCCTTAAGAACCCCACCCCTCGACCCCTAACCCTAACTTAGGTATAATTAATGAACAATAGCTTATTATGGCGAAAAGTTCTTCATAGGCATGGTTCTGGTGGTTGAAGGTATATATAAATATTTTACCGTATTATATACAAACGATTACAAATTGTAACCCAACAACAATCTTCATTCTGCAATTTTTCACGTTATAATTCTGTTTGAAAATATGACTGATAGTTTATTGTGAGAGCGCGTCTCGTTGGGTAATAGATTTATCATTATCATGTCCTATAATCGAATATAATATAGTATACAAATGAATTGTAGGTACTTTATTTCTTTCATAAAACTAAAATCGAGATTTTGTAGGAAAACGTTTCAATAGATCCAAGAAGTTGCAGGAATAGTAAATGTGAGAAACGCTCATATAACAGATAAATAGTCTTTTCAACTCTATAATAAAGTAGACACTTAAAACCCATATCGCAGCTTTTCACGCCATTTGAAAGAACTGTTCGAGAATCGCTGCTTTAAAATTATTTCATTCGGCATCAAATATGTTCGTACCGTTTCGTATCTATTCAGAAAAAATAACCCTATGTAAATTGGTAAAATTCGAAGGTTAGAGAATTATAGAATTCTTTACAAAATTGTTTAGACTGTTAAGTCATTTTCAAAAGATACATGAAATTGTGTTAAAGTTAAATAAAGTTACCAAGCTATCTATAGAAGTATATACTTATTTGATAATACCTACAATTGAGAGGGGGGTATTACTACTGAGAAGTTCAGTTTGGTTGTTAACCAAGGGTAAATTTTGATGTACAGCCTTTTTAAAGTCTAGAGTTTCTAATAAATTTAATTTTCGGCTTTTGTTGGCTGAATGCAATTTAAACACTTATTGCTCTTTAAATTATATAAAAAATGTTAGCAACCGCGTCAAAAAAGAACATTATAAATTAAATTTTTTAACTATTGAAATTAATAAAAAGAATCATCATTCTATCTTGGTCAACAACAAAACCAAAATTAACCCCTTAGAAAAAACGGAGTTTATCAAGTTTTTTGCAAAGACTGTAATGCTTTTTATATTGGCTAGTTTGGTAGATCTGTAAATTGTCGTATTATTGAACATGTTAATAGTATTAAAAAATTTAAAACAACTACAGGGAGTGCTGAACATTGTATCATTAACAAACATAATATCAATACAGACTCTGTTAATAAATTGCTTTCATCCAACAAAAGCCGAAAATTAAATTTATTAGAAAATCTAGAGATTAAGAAGGCTGTACATCAAAATTTAATATTGGTTAACAACCAAACTGAACTTCTCAGTAATAATACCCCCCCTCTTAATTGTAGGTATTACCAAATAAGTATATACTTCTATAAATAGCTTGGTAACTTTATTTAACTTTAATACAATTTCATGTATCTTTTGAAAATGACTTAACAGTCTAAACAATTTTGTAAAGAATTCTATAATAAATTAAGTGAAACTTGTCCAACATTGTTTTTGTACTCACCTTCGAATTTTTCTGATTTAATAAAATGTTTCACAACGAGTACACCACAAACATAGTTTCACTATGTAAAGTTTTTAAAATGTAGGTACCAATTTATTAAACATTATTGCATATAGTTTTAAATGAATGGTAAGTGGTATAGAAAATTATGATTTATATCTACAGAATAGCTATTAAAATATTGAGCAATTTTTTCCTTTTTATTGATATTGCAAGACATTATATGAAAGATCTTTTTAATAAGATCTCTTCTAATTTATTATCGGAAAAGTCCTGTTACAGCGAACAGAAAATTACGTAGATAATTCAAAGATATGACATCTTCAGTTCTATGATCAAAAATATTTTGCCAATACATATTTTCAAATTGGAACGGATGAATCAAATTGCGTGTCTTCACGGGATGCCTGAGAAATTGGGTGATACAAAAAGAAACGTTGTATGATATACTTCTTCAGAATGTATTGCTTCTCTTCTTTCTATCAAAATAAACAAAATTGAATGTTCAATTTGTACGCGAATTCTTGATAATAGTTGCATAATTTCACAAAAAATTGCCACAATAGCGTTTAGGGTAGTAGCTGATATATTTTATAAAATAAAACCCAAAACCTGCCAAGCAAATTATATTGCATTCATCAGGTGATGAATGTAGTGGACCAAATTGGCAATAAAAAACTAAAATTAAATATGTTCAAGCTTTCGCGGCCATCGTTGATACAGTTTTTGGCTTTCGGGCTGTCTGGCCGACGTCCAATGAGATATTTTCTTTTCAACGTTTCGTCGACTCGCGTGGACGTCATCTTCAGGAGATCTTGTTCCCAGGATGGTCAGTAGAAATCTGAGTCGACGAAACGTTGAGAAGAAAATATCTCATTCGACAACGGCCAGACAGCCCGAATGCCAAAAACTGTAAAATTAAATATTTTAAATAAAATTGATTTAAATGTTTTTCTTACTATGGAGATATGTATTTAAAAGTACGCTATATTACGAGAAATTCTAACAAGTTTTATTAGATTTAGACCAACAATACGTTAGGTAGTTGTATAATCAACAATAAATGTAAAATTCGTAAATATTTATGTTCAGAAGTTTATTTATTAAATTGTAAAGACTGTCCTAAAGGATACATAGGGCAGACAGGCAGAAAATTCGAGACTCGCATGAACACCTGTTAGAAAAAAATCATAACTTCTATTCAAATCACAAAATTTTACATAGACGACATAAAAGTTTCAAATTAAATTTACTTGGAATGTTAAAAATAGATAGATATTGTAAAAGAGAGGAGTGATATTAAATGATCAATTAAAAGGTAACAATTCCCCATTATTTAATATATCTAGTATTTGTTTCATTAATTTTGTTCGCTGAGCTTTTAAAACACATTAAATAAATATCGTAAATGCAAAAACACATTTTGATTTAAGTAGCTGCTAAACAGGCGTTAAACTGTAAAAACTTACTTCGTAAGTTGAAAAGAATTTATTATCTCGGGGCGATTTTCAACCATCTGATTTCCACTTTCTTTCTAAATTTATGAAGACGCTAATTCTATGCACTTACGAGTACAGCTTGTGCAGTGCTTCCATTTTTACGACTGAAACTCCCATTTAATTTTGCAAATGAAAAATACATAGTATCTTACATTTAACAGAAAGAAAGCCACATTATGTTAACTTAAAGCAAACATTCTTTTGTCTAGAGAACAATAAAACTTTAAACTATTGTAGGTTTCCGGGCTTTGTGGCCCTGGTCTATAGGCTGGATTGTTGCCTAACGTTTCGCCGACTTCTGACCACGGCCACAAAGCCCGGAAACCTACAATAGTTTAATTGACGCCGGCCGTGAAAGCCTACACAACTTTAATAAAACTTTAGTTAATAAAATTGATTGGAAAATATTATACCAAAAAAGAAGTCGAACAGATTGTTTTTTAACAGTGGTGTTATAAATATCATTGTTTTGTAATACATTTTCTAGAGACTAGATAAAGAGAAATACACCAATACTTTTTAAGATGTCATAGATTTTCCCAGTTAGTTGGAAGGAAATATTATAAAATCCGTACGTGTCAGGCAAGATTTAAATCACCTCAAAACGAAACAATTGACATTAAACGTTGTGTCACTTTAGTTTTAATGTAAAATTTTGTGTTGTTTGAGGCGACTGAATTTACTTTAATAAAAACGTTAGGAACGAAAAATGCTTTCTTTTTAGTATGTATCATTGAATTTTATAGCGCTTAGATGTGTTTTATAATGCATGCACTTTCTTTTGTGGACTAGTGCAACCAGTCAACAGCTTTTTTGTGATAGAAACTTTCAGCTGAAGAAGTTTACTACCCTTCTGCTTGGAAATTGCTTCAACTTGATTTTCTGTCATGCAACGTGGTTGTAAACCACAACAACTACAAGAGAGAAACCATGATTAAAAGATTGGGGTGATGTCTATCGTGGCACTTGGATTTTCGTCAAATTGTCTAAATGGTATACTGCCAATATTACTTTAGACTTTATTAAAAACTTGAGAGTTTTAATAAAGAGCAGAACCATTTTCGTTTTAATAAAACTTGATGAAATTTATTTGACATGTAATAAACAGAAATGGAAATTCTACACTCCCTGGGGAGTTTTTCTGAATTATCCTCTGTATGAGTATTATTTTCCAATGAAAATTAGTTCAGTTTAATTTAAATTTGTTTTTTGGATCGTAGCTTTGGAGAAACCTTGCCTAATGTAGAAGTATTTCAAAAGACATTGTCACCTACTTTCAACCTTTTAGAAATAAAAACTAATGGATTTCTAAGTGTTAAGCTCTTTAGCCATTACGATTCCGTGTATTAGATCTCCTAAGCTTAAACTTGCACTAGCAACATTTTGTTAGATGTTTGTAAGTAAAAGAAAACAAACATAAATATCGCAGTTTGCATGCCAGAGACGTGATTATAACTAGAATGCGCCTTGCGTTTATAAAGTGATACCATTTGGGTAGGCAACACATTTTGCGAATTATGGGACACAAACGCGAGAATTATTAATAACGCTCGTAACATCACTCAGAAAGTTTGAGGCAGTTAAAGTGTTAAGTGTTGTTATTTCAAATAAATGTTGTGCGACACTATTTTTCTTGTACGTAGGGTTTTGTGAACACTTTTATGAAGTATTTTTTGTTAAAGTAATATAAAACTAGTTTAATATTAGAATAATATTGTTACATATTGTTGTGCGTACGGTTGCCGTGAAAAGAGTTCTAAAGGTTCTTCCATTTCATTTCATGTGCAAGTACAATTTAAACATAAGACACACTGATACATTTGTAATTTCTTCGAAGTTCCCTAAGGATCTTGAAGAAAAAATAGTTGAACGCAATAAGGCGTGAAAGTTTTACACCGTCAAAATATTCAGTTATGTGTTGTTTGCAGCAAACATTTTGAAGAAAATAACTTTTTAATATCCGTGGGAAAAAAAACCTATCCTTTTTGATTTTCCTCAGCATTTAATTAAAAAAGTAGTACCTCGACGCAACAAACGAAGTATCTGCTCACAGCAGCAAAAGTAAGCAAGTAATTGAATGAGTAATATTAAGATAAAGAGTTAATTTAATTTTGTTCTAAAATGGTACCATAAATACAAAGTTGCCGTCAATCTCGTCAACTTCAAAAGTACATCCTGAAAGGTAAATTCTGATTTTGTAATGCGTTCATTTACCTATTAATTTAGTTTTTAACCGTTATTATTATCGCTTAGGGTTTAATGTACTATATTTTTAAATTTTTACATAACTCTAGGCAGCATGCAAGTTGAATGTAGATATTTTTATTAATGAATATTTATATTTTGGTATGTTAGATATATTTCTAAATTTCTACTAGGTTCTAAAGGTTTAAGTATATTTTTGTTGCTTATTATATTTTGTGTATTATCAAATTCAATATTACCAACTATTATTTAAACTATAAAACCAGACTTTGTAAAATACATGTAAATAGTAGTAGCAGTGCAGTTAATATACATCATTTTAAACACAGTAATCACATCTTTTTTATCAACTTCATACACCAATCATTCACACAACGAGAAATCTACTTGCGTTACTAATTATCTTTATTTTCACTTATAGCACATATATTATTGTAAACAACAGTATTATTCTTTTTTAAAGAAGTTTGATTATGTTTTTAATATATTTGGTTTGTATGTTAAATGCTATTGTAAATGATTTTGAATCTTTAAAGTCCGCAAATTTTCGTTTAGCGCATGAGAAACTTAAATATGTGTCCCAGAAAGTGCATTGATGGTTGCATATCCAAAGTACATCATTTTCTAGTACAGAGAATATTGCTTACGCTCGGTCCATATTATAATCACGTCTCTGTTGCATGCTCCTTCCTTATCCGATATTTATGTATTTACTTTTGTTTAACATCCAAGCACACTTTCAGTTATATAGCAAACTACTTATATATTGTTTTCGTGTTTCTTTTCTTTTTTTATTTTTGTTTCGGTTTGTTATGTTATGTACCACATATTTATGTATAGTCCGTTAATTTTATTTTAGAAAGCTGTTGTTCTATTTTTAAACTTTGTAGATATTTACCGCAGTAGAAGTTGCAAAATTTAATACGAGTCGAATTAATTTTAATGATACTTTTTATTTTTTTTTATTGCACGAACGTTTATTATGCCGTTTCATATCACATTTACGAACGTTGTGTAGCTTACGAGGCTTTTCAAACTCATTGGACCTGTTGTAAATTATCTGTAAAAATTTATTGCCATTGAGAACAGTTCGCAACATTACTTTTGAATTTTCTATAGAACAATGGACAATAAAAATCAGTCTACTGTGAGTACAACATAAATATACTTGAAATACAAACGTAAAGAACAGTATGGTATAGATCTATTTGGACCTTCGAGTATTTAGACTTAATTTGATTTAGTTGGATTAATTATTATGTATCTATCACAACAATTTTCTTATTAAAAAACACGATTACAGTTTCGGTACGAAAGTACCATTATTAAATTTCCCTTTTTGGGTTTTACCATTTTATTATTATTCTTTGTAATATGTATAAATAGCACCCCTCCATGTTTTTATGTATCATTATGTCAGAATCACTTCATAATGGTACGTGTTATATCGAAACTATTGTCGTGACTTTTAATAATAAAGTTGTTGTGATAGAAACAATGGTTTTGTTCTATGTATTTCATCAGTATTAAATATCACGAAGTAACGGCTTCATCAGTTCAGTTCAGTTTATGAAAAATAGCTTTAGGATAAAGTAATTGTTTTGAAATTTTATCTGCTACTGTCGCAGGTCATTTGTTTACTCGAAAAATCGAGTAAAATTAATTGTAGAAGATATAAAAGTTTATCCCAAAAGAGTGAAAAGAATATTTAGCTTTTTAAAACTATCTAAAAATATTTTCACGGTTTTAACAATTCGGATAGACAGTCCCTTTAATTGGATCGTGGATATTCAGGTTAATTTAGAGATAAAGTTTTAAAAGAATGTTGAAGAGTGAAGCATGTTTAAAGTGCTGCCAAGATTTAAGAGAATTAGTAAAAACTGGTAGACATGTGACAGATGTGGTAAACGATCTACATTCTACATGTATTAGCAATTAAAACTACATTAGAATTTCTCGATTCTCATTAAAAGTAGTAGAAGATGCTATTAAATATGTACATAAAATAGTAGTATCAACAGAAATAGAATTCGATTATATGTAGGTAACTGATTTTCTGATTTCTTTTAATTAGATTAGGAAAAAATACATTATTTACTTATTTATTTATTCTGGTTTTATTTTTGTAAATTAGCTATTACACTAACTTGGAAAGTAGTTTCCGAATATATAATGAGCAGAAATTAAGACGGTGGTAATGAGCATTTGGAAGCTACAGAACTTGAATTAAATGCAGTTACTACAATATATGAAACTTTGACTATTGTAGACTAAAGTTATAGTTTTCATTTGGTAGTTTATAGAAATTTTAAATCATATCATAGCAACTTGATCTAAACATCTACAACGCAATAAAGGTGGGACGGTTGAAATAGTTAGACCCCACATCAGCCAGTGAGAATATTACTATAAATGAGCGGCGTGATCTAGTGCTCTAAATCATTGTTTGGCATTCGGGATGTTACCGGTTCGAATCCAGGTCCGGCTGCTCTAGTCTAAGTTTTCTGTGACTTCTGTGGATCATTTAGACAAATGCTGGGGCAGTAATATTCCACAGATAAATCTTTAACTTCCCTTCTGTCTTCATTTCGTCGTTTCATCTTTCTCTCCCTGACCACAGCGCCCACCCATTCCCACGATTCCTGAAGAGAGCATTACGCCCTACCCTCCGGCTTTGCACTACAGTATAGGTTAGAGCACAAGTAGATGATGGGAATGAAAGACCCAAAAAGTTTAAGTTTAGTGGCGTGCGCAGTTATTAATAGATGATAACCGCTTTTAGAAATAGCAAAGGATGCCATCGTTCAAGATATTTTTATCACTTTCAATAGGTAGGATAATCTACGTAATTCGTTATAATGTCTTCTGAAGATGCCCATGTTGAGTGAAACAATTGTTAAGTTGTTAAATAAATCAGTGGAAAATTGAACCTCGAATTTTACTAAATTTATACTTACCTAAATATTGCTTGACCTTTTCGGACGGTCAAGATGATCTAGGGGCACTCAAAAGCCAATAACGTTAAATAGACGTTGTACAAGGGTTCTTTAGGCTTATTGCTTTTCTGTCACGTTAAAGCTATTTGATTCTTAAACTTTTTTGGTTAAAAACCAAAAGAAAAAAAGCGTAATAACTAACAATAGGCATACAAAGGCAAATTCCACCTATGTTCAATAACCGCGACCACGATGTGTCTCGTATACCTTTTAACTGATTAAAATTGGAAAACTGAATGTTTAACATACGATAATGTTGAAGGGATAACATCTTTCTGGTAGGCGAATCCGGGCGTTTTAGCAGCTCTATTTTTAGTAAAGGTGCTAAATGACTCGCTTAAAGGAATTAGTTATTAGAAAGTAGAAAGCGGCACAGTTTTAGCCTGATTGAATCGTAAACAGAGATAAATCGAATCGTAATTCTTACGATTATATATACTATACGGTTTATTCGATAAAACGGAGTAGGTATTTTCCGAAGGGAGAACTGGAATTTACTCCGCATCTATGTTTATTTTCAACTTTTGTGTATTCATTATATTTTGTTTGTATTACTATCTATTAGAGATTTCCCTTAAGGGACATAATTCATAATAATTCTTGCCTAAAATGGAAAGGAACTAAGCGAGACTAGCCCATTAGTACTTTTCTTCTAAGAATGGCTTGTGATGATACCTTAACAAGAAGAAACGGCCATAAGCTTTACAACGAAATAAGGAGAAAGCTGGGTTGCCATCCCTGTTATCAGTTTTAAAAAATTGTTCTCCATAATCATTAAACATTCCTTAAAGAAAGACAAATGCAAAAGTACATGACTTTTAGTAACCATAAATGTTCATAATATTAAAATTTATCGCTATAAATATTTTCTATCCAAGAATGAATCAAAGTAAATGCTGCGTTGAATCCATAGGATAAAAAAATAAAGCCAGCACGTGTCCAAAACTGTAAATGTTTGTCAAAGGGAGGACAATATAAACAACAATCACAACAAAGCGCGGTTGGCCATTGGGAGACCTAACTTTTCCAGTTAATGCCAGAGCCCCAACTTAGAAAAACTTCTGAAAGACTTCTTTATATCTACATTCACTAAAAGCGTTCGTTGGAAATCTCAAGTGACCTTTTCTGTAATTTTATTTTACTCTGTCGAAAGTGCTTAAACCTAATTAATTAAAAAATATATTCTTTAAAGGCGTCACAAAATAAATTTTACATTACAATTATTAATATAAATAACAATAAAATAAACAAATAGATACGTTTCACAATTTATTCGAAAACTCGACATATGTTTCGGCCGATACGGCCATTTACAAGAGTACATACAAAAGATTACTAAAATCTAAAACCTTAAGGATACTATTTATAAAGACTAATTCTATTTGAACAGGAGGAGGGGAGAATTGTAAGTGGACAATTCTAATTGATTATTAACAAAATTTTTATTATTCTGAACTGCTTTTTTAATCTCTAATGATTCTAATAAAGAAAGTATTCTACTTTTAGGTACATTTGAATGTAGAACTTTAATGTTGTCCATATCTAACGTGTGGTTACGGTTTAAACAGTGTTCAACCATGCCAGTCGAAGGAAGGTTTTTGTTCTTAATAGCTGCTAAATGCTCCGAAACTCGTTTCTTAATAGCTCTACCGGACTGACCGATGTAAATTGCATCGCAGTTAACACATTGTATTTGGTAAATACCACAACATCGGTCAGTCCGGTAGAACTATTAAGAAACGAGTTTCGGAGCATTTAGCAGCTATTAAGAACAAAAACCTTCCTTCGACTGGCATGGTTGAACACTGTTTAAACCGTAACCACACGATAGATATGGACAACATTAAAGTTCTACATTCAAATGTACCTAAAAGTAGAAAACTTTCTTTATTAGAATCATTAGAGATTAAAAAAGCAGTTCAGAATAATAAAAATCTTGTTAATAATCAATTAGAATTGTCCACTTACAATTCTCCCCTCCTCCTGTTCAAATAGAAATAGTCTTTATAAATAGTATCCTTAAGGTTTAAGATTTTAGTAATCTTTTGTATGTACTCTTGTAAATGGCCGTATCGGCCAAAACATATGTCGAGTTTTCGAATAAATTGTGAAACGTATCTATTTGTTTATTTTGTTGTTATTTATATTGAAATGCAGTTTTACAAAAGTTGCACCATTGACAGTTTAAATTTTATTACAATTATTGTAGAATAGTGTAGATACAAATGTGATTTAATGGAATTTTGCCACCAAATGTGTTTTCTATTATGTATACCTGCAAGTAGGTTATTTCAAAAGTGTGTATTTAAAATATGACTTATAACCGGGTGAATTAACTAATTCAGTAATTATTTTAAAGTGGCCCGATTGTATTATGATATTGGTAACGAAAATTACAATTTTAAAAATGTCGCAATTTTCAAAAGTTTTAAGTGGCCAGTTGTAAGGAGAACTCTAAATTAAATACGAATTGTAGAACTTGTACTGGTAATTTAGAACTATTGGGTAATTGTATTCATTATTCATTAAGTTAACCTAAAAGTTTCCAACTCCGACAAGTTAAATAAATTTAATATTTAAAGGATTTATTGTAACTTTTTTAACGTTCATCGTTCTTCTCAATTAAAAAAGTTAGACTTAACTTTACACGACTTAGAGACGTAAGAGATAAAAACAGACAGCGTGCTATTACGACATTCAACTTTAATTAGGGGCAAATTTAAGAGAAATTTGTGGCAGAAGGTGATTAAAATCGAGTGAATGTAGAAACTGCTTAAGTTCAAAATGTGGCGAAGGCGTCTCATATATGTTGACGACATTTTATATTTCGTATTTGAAAATTACACCAAACAGCTCAACTTCCTAAATCAATGGAAAAAAATACAACATGAATAGGTTTCGTAATATCTATGCAGGCATAAATTCAGTGGTATCGAAAATGATGAGAATATCTTAGGAATGTTATTTTTTATAATTCCTGTAAGTATAAATATGGAATCAACAGAAACAATTACTCAGAGGGCTAATACCCTTACCGGCATTTAATTACACTGTTGATTCCGAACGATTATTAGACGAAGATAACAATCCAAAAAAAGAAAGTAATAAAATCCTTTTTCGTCTAATTATAAAGGATCACAGATCCCACGTTTGGGGCGCGTCCTACACAGTAGGCACGGCGCACCGAAAGCCATATCTCACGACCGGTTTCGACCTATCGGGTGTCATCAGGTAGGCGCTGGCAGAAAGACTTTTACAAGCTATATAATAAATATAAATATGGAATCAACAGAAACAACTACTCCGAGGGTTAATACCCCTACCGGCATTGAATTAAATTACACTGTTATTTCCAAAATACTCTTAGATGAAGGTAAAATATCCAAAAAAAGAAGGCATCCTTGTTCGTCTAAATGTGGGATCTTTCATCCTTAATATTTAGATAATAATAATGAGAATGGGTTTAACTAAGTTCTCCTGTGATTTCTCATTAAGCACTTGTGTTTGTGATAAGGGATGAAACGAAATGCGTTTTGCAATATACGTGTAGGTAAGCAGTCGCCTAGATCACTGTCAAAGGGCTCTTTGAGTACGCTTGATATCTTCAGATTTCGTACTTAATTTGTATTACTGTTAATTAAATTGTATTATAAGAGTTCCTCATTGAATTTCAACCGAAATATTAATTTCTTTTGAGTTTAAAAGTAAATTTTCTTTTAAATTTTGTATAGTGTTTATTTTTACTATGATTTAGTCGATTAATAGTAACATGATAAATTTCTACAAGGCAGTAATATGTAGTTCAGGTTGAGAGTTGGCTTTTGTAGGTGAATTAAATTTTGCTGCGAGACGTCAGACATACCTATTGGCATAGGCTGTTAAATATGTATCAGATGCTACAATCGAGCCGCCAAGAATTTTAATGATAGACGAAAAGGTGTAGAAGCCAGGCATTCCCGACAAATTGCCCAGCCTTTGCATGTAATTAGCATCAATTGTTTCTAATTAATTCACAAAATGAGAAACATTCAAGGATCTATTTTGAATATCAACTCACGCAGTTCACATTTAATATCAATTAGCATAAATATGTCTCAACAATCCATAACCAGATAACCACTAGAAGTGTTTGTATAACCAACGATTTTTTAAATATAAGATAATCGCAAATACTTTACTAATTGAAAATGGGATAACAAGCTTACATTGTTTACGAAAACAAGCAAGAATCTTAAAATTAAATTGAAATATCTAACATTTTACCTAGAAAATTTTTCTTTTCGATTTTCTAAAGACTCTGTATCCAGGGTAATTTTAATTTCTAGGTAGTTTCTTTATTTTAAACTACCCCTTTACAACAGAAAGGAATTATTCCCGTATTGAGAAAATCTTAGACGTTTCCTACGACATTTTGCAAAATATCATTTTACCGTCACATTTTCTAAGAATTACTGTTAATAATTCAAGCTGTTTTATGTTTACTACATTTATGAACGAATAAAAATTTAATCTTACCTTTACATTTCCGTATTTCCAAGTAAATATAACCACCACAGGCAAACAGCATATAACAACACAAGACAGTATTAGTATAGCAGTACGCATCATCCAATTGAGAGCTACAATGCAAGGATGGTCATCTTCGCAAGTTTCGCACCCTTCGGCACAAGGAAGGCATTCAAAAGTACCTGCGGTCGCATATTTGCTTTCCTGGCCCTATAAATAAATACAAAATGAATTTCAAAGTGTTTTACATTTTATATCTATGTACCAGAATAAAGTAAGGAGCTTTGGGAATAAAGATAATTCAATCAGATACCTATCTGTATCAAAATACATATATTATTCAATTCTTGCGGATGCTTTTGTGTAATACGATACCTAACGATGGCACATTAAACATATATAAAGTAAAATATACAAAATGTATACAATACAATACTTGGGAAAGCTTATAAGCTATATAAAAGTAGATTCCATACTTTAACGTGTTACTTTTAAAATAAAATTGATTCACGATGGAGGTGTTAGATTTCCCTTTGATCGAATAATACGAAGTATAGGGTTTTGTTTTAAAGGGGGTGAAGCCAAGAGGATGGTTTGATAAGCCAACATTGTTTCCGTTAAGTGTAAAATTTTGAGCAAGCTGCGATGTTTAGTTTATGTTTGATAGCCATTGAAAGCAGCTAACTTCGTTAATTTCAACAATAATAAAAACAGTGAACTTCGTATGCCGATTAAGCATTGCTTTTTACGCAAAAACTCCGTCAAAGAAATCAAGGAGAGGCTTGATAAATATTACGAGGACTCTGTACCGTTGATTCAATGGTTAAAGAGTGGTTTACTGAGTTTTGTTGTGATTGCACCAGTACAAGTGATGCCGAACGTTTAGGTTGGTAAGAGTCCAAATGAAGTCGTTAGAGACCAAAGACCAAGCAACAATCGAAACGGGTAAACGTGCACTGAAGAAGGCTAAGACCTAATAATTTCCTTTAAAAGTTACGGATTTATCAAACCACCCTCGTAGTTCAACTGTAGTTTTTATACATTAATTTGATTTATCTATACAATTAACTAATTGATTCTACCGTTACTTTATGGAAAAGCATGTTAATGTGTAATAAATAAATAATTAATACACAAGAGAACTCTTCCACTATTTAATTCAAAATCTTTGCTGACAATTACTGTCAGTCAAACATATACGCTATTATTTCTTTTATTAATTTTTTTCTGTGATCTAGAATTGTAGTAGGCATTAATTTTAGAAGAAATAATGAGCAGAGGTGTGTTGGATTTTTGGTGGGGTTTTGTTTGTTAGGAAAAGTCACTTGAGCTATTGATTTTTCTCAGTCGACATTCGCTTTAAAGTCACTCATATTTCAACACGAAACTTTTTTCTATATCTGCAATAAGTCCAAATTGAAAATACCACAGTGGAAAATTCCAGCTGTTGCTGATGGTTGAACGCCTAACGAAAAATGCACTGTAACATGGAATGATAAATTTGACAGCTGAGAAGTAAATTTCCTTTTTGAATCTTTCATTTTATTAAGGTGGTGAACGAAATGATCGAAACTCTCTTTACGTAGAATCTGAAGTATATAAAATACTCAATTTAAATAAATTACCATTACGTATCGTTGAATTCAGTCGTATGCGTCTCATGAGATAATAAAGTTACCAAGAAACCAATAGGTTTAGTCTAAACCTTGCAAGCTTCTGATATGTCGTCGGCTACTTTAGACCTTAAATATTTCTTTCATCCTCACCAATACCACATGTTTTTCGAAATACAAGTGATGCAGTAAGTCAGAGTGGAAAACCAAAGCAGCTATGACGAAAGTTTCATTTATTTCTTGTCGAGACACCAGGTGGAATTACAAAACAAATAAAAATGTTGAAAATTTATAGTTACAAAGTTTCGTTGCTATTGAAATATCTGGTAATAATTTATGTTGAGTTGTTGCACTTTGCTTAACTATTTTTGAAGCAAGTCTTATTGTTTTCCTATTTACTTACAATAAACAGAAGTTCTGCACTTTTTGATACTACAAGAAACTTGGAAAGGCTTGCGAAGTTTGAAAATTAATTTCAGTTTTCTGAAATGGCCAGGAACGTCTACCTTTGAAACTCCTAACAAACGGTAGTTCTAGAGAGTTTCTATCTATGCATATAATGAATCCAAATCTGTAACCAGGCGTTTCATTTAAAATTAAATACCTGGCTTTAAAATCTGTTCTGAGGAACCTCGACACATTGGCTGGATAAGTGAAATGCTGTGTATAAAATTTTCCGTGGTATTTTCACATAAGGCTAAAGTAGTAGTTGATACAAAATGTTCCTTTTTTGAAAAGAATAATATGGGAAAGGTAGGGATGGTGGGCGAACGGACTGGGTACTCGGGAAGAATTCAAGCAAGCGAGAAGTTTAATCGTTTTGTTTGTAAGTAACAAAAGGATGGAACACAACAGTATAACAAAGGTATTGTTACTACTTAGAGTATGAAACTTGCTGCGGAAACTGTAACGTTTAAGAATGAACAATTTACTTCATGAAACTCCATACATATATACATATATATTATTAAGTGGTGAGGTATGAATAGTATTTTAAAAATACATTTTCATGTAAAAATTTTAAATTGGGCGCCAGACACTTGTAATTTTGGTGTCGAAATCATTGGTTCAACTGAATAAAAAAATACTTCCATTAAGACAAAGAATTAGTTAAAAAAAATTAAATACCTTTAAATTAATATATATATAATTATATTATTATTATTATTATTATTATTATTATTATTATTATATATATTTATTAAATTATAAACAAATTTTAGAACATGAAACAATTATCTCAGAAGTAGGTTGTATAAAATTTCGTTACCTTAAGGAAATTTGCATAAATTAAAAAAATAATAATAATTTAGAATAGAAATGAGCAATATATTACAGATTTTTTTTTTAATCGGGATCAAATTTTACCTAATATAACATCTTTTAATTTGAAATTTTACAAAATTTAAATATTAGAAAGAAATACTATTACAATTCGAACAATTATTGTAGAATAATTTTGTCATTGGTTAAATAAACTTATTTGTAAAAATAAAAAAATTGTATTAAATCAGTTTTTTTAAATTTTCTCACAAGATATCAATTTTAGATGCATAGTGTCTTATACTTTTTTATTGAAGATGAAGCGGTTGATGTAACTGTATAACAAAAAATATGTGCTGCTATTTAAAAAAACAAGAGTTTTTCTATTTCTAGTTTATGATATTTAACACATGTTTTGGCTCCATGTTTGATTTTTTTTTTTAAATTTTTTTGGACGAATTAATACCTTACTAAAACATTAAGAACATGTCGACAAATCATTAAATACCATCAAGTACTTTTGAAAATAACCGCGATAAAAGTAAATGCGGCAAACGGAATAATTAAAAAGAAAATGGAATAACTCAAAAATCGTTTAGAATAAATGTAGGGTTGTATTATCAAATGTACCCTTATTTCTGATGGGAAATCCAGAAATGTAAAACAAATAGGGGGGTTCCATTTAAAATAACAAAGTTGAAGTCAACCTCCGATATAACCGGAAGTGATAGAAATTCGAAAATATCTTAAAATGGTAGGCCTTCTGTAAAAACTCATTCAACCAAAATTTTAAAACGATATTCCAATTCAGTCCGAAGATAGTCTAGAGGTCAGGTACTCCCTGTATATAGAGAATTTTTTTTTAATTTGGTACTTAAATACTTATTGTGCTTGATAAGTAAAATATCTGGAGACACATTATACAATTTATTTTTAATTTTAAAGACACTTTCTTATAATTCTTTGAAAAATGGGAGTCTTCATCAGTAACAGATTTAGCCTTCCATTTCTTATTCTATTCTTCATATTACTTAATATTTAATGTAGCAGACTGTATCACTTTTGTATTAAATTGGTTTCAGAAATATGCCTGTTTTCATTCGTTTATAAATTATTGAAGATTGAATTTGCTTTAGAAAATATCGAACAGTTTTGAGGGTGACATATCGGAAAACACATAAAAAAAACATGTTACGTATTTTACATTCCAATTTGAGGGATCGAAATCAGAGTTTCAAATACTGTTTACATTTATTGGTTATTGCTAACAACCAATTAGGTAATATTGACTTTTTTGCTTCGAGTATTTTCTTATTTCAGGTTTCCTTTTCTTATTGAGAACTACTGAGTTTTGTCTTGAAAGATTTATGCGAAAGACTATTTATTATATCTTTGATCAAGTGTAGTTAAGTATCCGTTTGTTGGTGTCTCTTGAAAGACGACAAATAAGAAAATTATCTTTTCAGTCGGAATATGAAAATATTAGTGTTTTTATTTGTTAAAGCTTGGGAAAGATGTTTCTAGTATAAAAGGAAAATGTAAAAGATATGAAAACATTAAGTTACTATTATTTAACCTGCGCCTTAGATTCAGTTTTACAAGTATATATATTATATATCTTTTACAAAGATCTTTGTAAACATTATGAAATTTTACAATTAGCAGCAAATATCTCACAGATTGCGCTAGTTTTGTGACATTTAAATAAATAACTAAACAACATTATTTGCTGGAAGTGGTTTTAAAATTCTTAGACGGCTCCGCAAAAAACACTTTACTTAATTATATTTACAAAAACCTAATGTTATTTCTTAAAAGCTTTCTGGTATTTCCAAGCACGTACGCAAGGGATGGGGTCATACAAAGGGTTACTAGAAATCTTGAGAAAATCTGAAAGTTATTTATTTAAGGTTCTTATTCAGATAAAAACTGACTTAAGTTAAGTGACTATAAATAAATTTTCAGTTATTTGAATTTATTCTGAACTATTGTCAACTTTTATTATATTTCCTGTGTCTGTTCACTGGCGTAGCCACAGAAGGGACTAATGGGGTTAAATTAGGTAGAGATAGCCCTGTAGGAAAAACAAGCAATATGATGCAAAATTTATTGTACGACATTTTAATTTGTGTTTTAAAAATTTAACAGACTTCATTCTAAATATTACAAGCAGACAAATAGGTATGTAATAACCCCGCCATATTTAATTCAATTTTAAGAGTAAATAAAAACATTAATCAGTAATAATGAAATATTTGAATAATTTTCTTAGTAGGGGTAAATTTTAAATACACTAAATGCGATATTAAATATTGAATTAATTTGTAACCACAACAGATTACCTCATACAATGAGGAAAAATTTGTTACTGTTGGCACGCCCTCGCCGGGACTCGAACCCGGGGTCTTTGGTTTTACGTGCCAACTCTTGCCACTAAGCTACGAGAGGTGATGACAATAACAACGACGAACGTACTTACCAAGTCATAGAACGTCGAAATCAATGTATATTATTATTAATCATTAATAATGAAATATTTGAAGATTTCTTTTGTAAGGGTAATTTTTAAATGTTCGTACGTTCGTCGTTGTTATTGTTGTCACCTCTCGTACAAATTAATTCAATATTTAATATCGCATTTAATATATTTAAATAAAAACAACCTATACGCATTTTTATATTATTCTATTACAGCGAAGTTGTTGTTTTATTTTAAATAATTAGGTTTTCAGCAGTTTTGACTTTCTAATGAAAAAAGGATTTGTAAAGTTAGATTTATAATTTCGTAAATTATTTCGGACAAGGAAAATAACATTTACTGTTTTATACTATATTATCGCAGTGTTGGCTGATAATATAATCATAGCAGAGAGAGAATAAAACTATTATTTTTGTATCAAGGTCAGTCTTCTCCTTCCAATGTGATGAACCTGTTTCATATCAGTTGTTGTTAATACCTAGTAAATCGCGGTTGCGTTTTCCGTAGAATTGGATTCTTTTGGTTGTGTGTTTGTTAAAGTAAATTTTACGATTAACAATTAAATAAAAATTACAGTGTTGCTTCGGGGACGTTTTCGAAATTTGTTGTCACATACGTGACGGCCGTGTCATACGGTGCTAATGTTAAACATGCAAATTAGTTAGTGAAGATTTACATGAATACATTAAACATCAGGTAAATAAACAGCTTTTAATTAATTTAATTTATGTTTATCATTGTTAAAAGCATGCTTGTCCGTTTCATTATTGGTATATTTTGCGAGATAGAATACACAAATGGACATCTATTTATTTTTCCATTAGTTTCACTCCAAAGTAGAATAATTAAACATATTGTTACAAATACGTACCCCATGTAGATACCCGCTTTGTTAATTATTTAAACATGAAATTATAAACGGGATAATGAGAAAAATATTATTAATATCTGTGTAATTTAGAAGAGTCTCTTATAGTACAGAATTTTCATCCTCAACACGCATTTCAAAATCTTTATCGGACGACTTCGGGGTGATGCTTGACACTGAAACGTGGTGGTATAATATATAAGAACCAAAGGGCAGTCAGTCTGACTTCAAAACAGGCTAACTATTTCCAAAGTAGTTTTTATTGCTGCATTATTATAGAATCCAGCCTCAGAATTGCCCCAGCGTATCAAGATTTTGATGTAATATGTATATTGCATTGAGACAAGCATATCTCGCAAATTGAATGTGTTGCAAAGGAGTATGAAATTAAATTAAACACTGGAGGCTTTCACTTTTTAGGGACTTTATTTCTCAACAATATTGTTTCGGCCAATCGGCCATTCTCGAGAGAGAGTACAAAGATTACTAAATTTTAAAATATCTAACACTAAATTATAATAATTTAAGGGTAAATGGTGGGGTAGGTTACAATGTATGGAGGATGAGCGGGAAGTTGTAGGTACAGAGTTCTTTCTGGTTGTTTACTATATTGATATTTTTATGAATGGCTTTCTTAATCTCTAGATAATTTCCTACTCCGTTGCAAACAAAACATGCCGTCTTTAATTGTTGGATACATAGATTATGTAACATCCCTCTGTCGCCAAAAGAATTCAACAAAGAACTTGATATTATAAAATATATAGCTTCAAAAAATGGTTATACACACAAATTAATAGATAAGATTTTGAACAAAAAATTTAAAAAGAAAATTATAGAACGATACAGTAACAACGATACTCAGAATCATAAATTTGCAAGCATTCTCTTTATTGATAAATTAAGCGCGAAAGTTAAATATAAAATACATAAATGATCTGAATATAAAATTATTGAGAGACAAGTGGGATTTATCAAGTGTTCTGTGATACCTGCGATGCAACTTACATAGTTGTGTAGTCAAAGTGGCCGTTCTATTAAAAAACGTTTCAATGAACATATTGTAACGAGCCTGTATGTGTGTGTACAAGAGCGGCGGCGAGTTCCGGAAACAGATAAGACGGGTTCCTCGAATACGGTCGCCGGTCGGCGCTTTGATAGAAATACGTAAACAAAAACATAATAGGAGTTCGAGAAAATACTAGAAGATCGTTCCTGATTACTCCAGAACCTTCGATACCTCTATAAATATTATGTTGTCGACGGTTAAGAACAGTTTAGTTTTTAGTTTAGTACAGTATAGTTAGAGACACAGTTTAGTTTAGTACACCGTCACGGTTTATAGTTTACAGTTGATAGTAGAATGGTAATATAAATACGATATACCAAGTGATATAAATACGTGGTAATATAAATACGATATACTGAGTGATATAAATAACACATTTACCTTGTCATATAAATAAGTTGTTGCATTAGTGCTTAAGTGTTTTAAGTAGTGTGTAAGTGTAAAATAAATAATTGTTTAAATAAATAAGTTGAGCTAGAAAATTCGTTACAATATATATTCTATAAACAAAAAAGACTGCAAAACAGGTATAGCAGAATACTGCACCTTAAATAACCATAATATTAATATAAATTCAACAAAAATATTACATAGGAATATAGAAAAAAGTAGGAAATTATCGCCATTAGAAAACCTAGAGATTAAGAAAGCCATTCATAAAAATATCAATATAGTAAACAACCAGAAAGAACTCTGTACCTACAACTTCCCGCTCATCCTCCATACATTGTAACCTATTTGATATTTTAAAATTTAGTAATCTTTGTACTCTCTCTTGAGAATGGCCGATTGGCCGAAACAATATTGTTGAGAAATAAAGTCCCTAAAAAGTGAAACCCTCCAGTGTTTAATTTAATTTTATACTCCTTTAGAAGAATGTTTCACAAAAAGTGCAACGAACAAAGTTTAAATAGTGAATGTATTACGGTAATTCTGGAGATACATTCGAATTCGTCTTCGAAAAATACACAGAAAATGATTACCCTCCTCGTGTTTTTCCTTTTCAACCCCAGAAAGGAAAATAATTATTTTCGATGTTTCTTATAAGGCAAATTCGAATCTGGCCCCAGAGTTGCTCTAGTGCAATTTCTTGATTTTGAAAAAAATCAGGAGATAAACACTTCACAATTAAATTAAATGGCTTTAACAAGATTGCCTCTATTATTTTTTAGGGCAGGGTGGTTTGTATAGGAAAAGTTTGTTTATTTTAGTAATCTAGTTAGTTTATTGCCTTTAAATAGAGCACCAATTTAAACCACCTAAAATTGGTTAAATTAATATTATATGGAGTAAGTTTTCAGGATAATTCATCATTCTGTTTTTGAGGTAATTTCTGAAGATGCTCAGAATTTAGTATCTACGCCAAACTACACCCCGCTTTCTTACGATGAGAGTGGTTCAATAGCTTTTAGAAACTGTGTATCGTTGAATGAATCTATATTTAGTATATAACATATTTTTCAATAAACCGAACATAAAATAGCTGCTCTTACGTAAAGTAGCCAAAGTACTTTTTCTTCCTCTTCAAACAGTTCCTTCTATGTGTGTGCTTCTTTAATACGGTAACCCTTTTAGACTTCCCTGTTCATTTTTAATTTCAATCGCAGCAGGGAGCAAACGTTGTAGCGGAAAATTATTTTCCAAGTGTACATGGTAAGAAATATGATAATAATTATTTTATAATGTACCGAGTGCAAGCATCTCATTACTATATGTAAAATGAGCTTATTTTAATGATGCAACCAGATATTTAGTTCGTTTAGTTGAAACTTTAACAAGTCTCGATTCGGGCTTATCGTCAGTCATCTACTTGATTGTCTCATTTATTGAGTTATTAAATAAGTAAATTGTACTTACCAGCATTAATTTTTCATATTCTTCTTCTACAACCGTCCCGTTGTAATATCGTCGTTCGGCATTTACATCTGGGAAATAAAATCCTGGCTTGCAAACACATTTGTAGCTGCCTCTACGAAATCCAAGCCCAGACACAGGAACACACTGAAATTTAATAGATTTACTGTACATAGTAATCCAGCGTTCGTTGGTGAAGTTTATGTTAAACTTGTGTAATTAATGGCCTTCATATAATTTTCCCAACAAAGCACGTTTATCCTACAGGTTCTGAAAATAAACTTCCTTAAAATATTTTAATGTACTAGTAGTTCTAAAGCATAAAGGTACAAATCTTGTATTCAAGTTCGGGTTTGGATCCCTCTTCTACTAGTAGGTTATTGTCCTTATTGCATATTTGGTTAAAAGTAAGTATCAATAAAGTTAATTAGTAAATACGTAATTGAGTAAATGCTATAAACCTAGCTCTTGGTTCGATTAAAGCAGATGGTCTGTTCAAATCTCTAGACGGTGATACAAATGTTGTGTTATTTTCTTTAAAAATTGGTTCTGTTCTGACAAGTAAATGTAACAGAATTAAATATACAAAGTCTTCCACTAATATATTAACTACACCTAGCTTTACCTTCACAAAATAAGAGACATTAGTTTTGAATTATGTAAAAACATTTTTTTCCATCTTCTTCAGTCGGGATAGTTCTTTGAAACCCTTGTTTTGTTATTTCTGTTTATATTATTTTTGTTATTATTGCATAATTGAATATGACAGACCCCAGATCGTAATGTGGAAGACGGGACCTTAAAGATTCAATACACACTTTCCTTTTTCTTCTGATTTTTTATAATTAAATTACAAATAAACGGAAATACTTGTATGTTGGTGTTACTGTAAGACATATATATTTTTTTTGAATTAAGTAAATAATGTAGAAACCGTTCGACTTTGCAAATTGTTATTTTAACATGACTTGATGTTTGTCAGTTTTAGGGAACACCGTACTCCGAATTTTCCCAAGAGAGACAAAGTCCAGTGGCGCATATCTGTCTGTCGCTTATCTATTTTATCTCTTTAAGATTTTGAGAGAATATGGAAATTAAATTTAATTATTGAATAGTACGAGTATGAAAAGTGAGTGTGTAGCTATATAAGCAATTTCAAAACGTTACTGTAATAATTCCTTGTTTGTGAATAATTTCACTTTAAGCTGATTTCATATGAATAGTCTTGAACCGAGTTCTTGAATACGTTTAACAATTTACCATTTGATTTATGCTGTGCTCTGGGCACGGGCAAGCTAAAATGTGAAGGCTGAAAAAACCGTTACCCATTTTTTTTACAAACATGTAACTAGGAACTTCTCGAAATTTGTGTCATTATTTCTTTGACGCAGACGTGCTTGTTATATGTTAAGCATGTTGTTAGGGATCCATGTATCTATAAAGTTCTCTATTTTCTACCTATGCATTTTTCTCTAGTATAGTCCTTGTTTGTCTATGTTTTTGGTAGGCGATCAATAATAGAACGATATGAACTTTATCAGTCAAGCGTTTCTGAAGTTTTGATATTAATGAAATGAATTTTCTTTGGTAGGAAAAGTTCCTTTTTGGGTTTCTTCGTTGTTCAAGTAATTGGGACGGCTGGAGTGTTGACAAGTTATTATTTTCATTTTTCTTGGGAGTGGATTTATGCAAAATGAAAGATATAAATTGGCAACAGCATTAATATTGTTTGAATATTGTTTCTCAGTCTGGCGAGGTTAATAAACAGTTTCCATTTTCTCAAACATGAAATTTTAAAAAAGTGTACTAAAAATATTTGTTTTAAACCACACAATTTTATGTTTGGCTTAAATATTTCGTTCAACTTATCAATTTAAGAAATTTCTACTTAATGAAAGGGTTACACAGACAATGGGGCTAGTTGGAAACTAAAATTGTTTTTAATGGTTTCTATCGGCGATAAAGTTGACGATGAAGTGAAATTAATTAAGCTGTAAAAAAATGAACACGTCTAAATTAAGTTCTAAGTTTAGACAAACTTTTGGGATTCGTTCAATTAAACCGCAACATTCATTGTTTTCATTCATTGATTTATACTCAAATTAATGTGGCAACCTTGGCTTTGATATCGTCTCAAACGACAAAGTGACTAACAAAGGGCACCATTTCATTATTGTAATGCAAACAAACCTAATTAGCAGCCGCGATGTTACCATTTCCAGGGAGGCAACGATAAAAGAGTTCCATTGCCCACATGGGGATTTCTCGTTCCCCCGTTTCAAAACGAACGTTGAACAAATAAGAGCAAAATTTTGCACGTGTTCACTTTATGCTAAAAGACATTTGAACGAAAAATTTTTCAGAGGAAACAATTTACTTATGACTCATTTCCAAATAGAATGTGACAAACATTTCTAAAGCACTCAACGAAAAAAAAAAGAAAAGAAAGTTTACTGTTAAACTTTAATATAATTTAAACTTAACCTTTACACTGTTTAATATTTTATTATTGTTCATTATAAATTGTTTATAAAAGTAAAATTGGCAGTCTTCGCTTCCGTTTACAAATATTCAGTTTCGCTACATTGTACCTTTATTAGCTTACATTTAATTGTAGAAACCATTCTTGGATATGTGATATTTTACTGCTTCTAGTTTTACGAATTTAATAACTAATATGCCCGTGTAGTTTCGTGTATCTTTATTGCAAATTTCCCTCGCTTTCTTGTTTCTGTTCCTGTAATTGCTTTGTTATTATCTATTGTTCGAGTATGTATGGAGATTAGGCACCATTTAACCGGCAGAACCTATCACGCTATTATTTTAGGCTAAAGTTCGTGTAATTGGGGAATTGCTGTTATGAAACTATAGAAGCACAATTTTATTATATAAATAAAAGGAATATTACAGAAATTTAATTTATTTTTTAGAGTAAATAAAAACATTAATTATTAATAATGGAATATTTGAAGAATTTTTTTAGTAGGGGTAAATTTTTAACACATTAAATGCTATATTAAATATTGAATTAATTTGTACCTACTACAGGTTATCTCATATTAATGAAGAAAAATTTGTTACTGCGGTCACGCCCTCTCCGAGACTCGAAACCGGGATCTTTGGTTTTACACGCCAATGCTTTTGCCACTAAGCTACGAATGGCGACTACAGTAACAACGACGAACGTACTTACTAAGTCACAGAACGTCAAAATCAATGTATATTATTATTAATCATGAATAATGAAATATTTGAAGATTTTTTTGTAAGGGTGAATTTTAAATGTGACTTAGTAAGTACATACAAAAATTTCCTCATTCTATGAGGTAATCTGTAGTGGGTACAAATTAATTCAATATTTAATATCGCATTAATGTATTTAAATAAAAACAACCTATACGCATTTTATATTATTCTATTACAGCGAAGTTGTTGTTTTATTTTAAATAATTAGGTTTTCAGCAGTTTTGACTTTCTAATGAAAAAAGGATTTGTAAAGTTAGATTTATAATTTCGTAAATTATTTCGGACAAGGAAAATAACATTTACTGTTTTATACTATATTATCGCAGTGTTGGCTGATAATATAATCATAGCAGAGAGAGAATAAAACTATTATTTTTGTATCAAGGTCAGTCTTCTCCTTCCAATGTGATGAACCTGTTTCATATCAGTTGTTGTTAATACCTAGTAAATCGCGGTTGCGTTTTCCGTAGAATTGGATTCTTTTGGTTGTGTGTTTGTTAAAGTGAATTTTACGATTAACAATTAAATAAAAATTACAGTGTTGCTTCGGGGACGTTTTCGAAATTTGTTGTCACATACGTGACGGCCGTGTCATACGGTGCTAATGTTAAACATGAAAATTAGTTAGTGAAGATGTATGCAACTAAAAATATGAAATTTACATAAATGTAAATAAATGGAATATTATAGAAACTAACAAGTAACGGTCTCGATTTCAAGCCCCTCTATTTTTGTAAGTACTGGTCCTGATCTATGTTTTGACTTTTATTAGAAGTAATGTTAAAACAGGTAAATGTTTATTCACTTATCTCTTATTAGCTTTGAAATTTTTGTATCTTTTAAATTACCATCATTTGTTCTGGATAATGGTATGCTCTTTCAAAGTATATCACATCACCTTTTTTTATAAGAACAGTGTCAGTAATTTATCGAAACCGCGATTTCGATCTTGTTATATCTTGTCAGCACGCTATAGTCAGTCTCGACAAATCAGTGATCCCCAGCGGCAGATATTAGTAGACGATGATTACTGCCATAAACAGAAATTATATCTTATTTCGTTTCCTTTCAATTTCTTTACGAATGTCTGATCTTAAAATGACGAATACAAGCCGCTTGCGTTAGCATAATTATTGATTATTGATTTTGTAAATAAAATTTCACTTGTATTGAGTTAGCGGATACTTGATGGATGTTTAACATATTAAAAACAAAAATACAAAATCGTAATTTCCACAATTCATTTAAATTACTCGTATTGTGTTGGATGTTTCATTCCCCAGCCTCTCCGCCCACCAGCTTTCCGTGCTGATGGGCGGACAGTCCGTCCGATCTACACTGTAGTGCAAAGCCGGAGGGTAGGGCGTAAGGCCCTCTTCAGTCTCCTTTCAGGAATCGTGGGAATGGGTGGGTGGTGTATGGTGTGGTTAGGGAGAGAAAGATAAGACGGACGAAATGAAGACAGAAGAGAAGTGAAAGATTATCTGTGGAATATTACTGTTCCAGCATTTGCCTAAAAGATCGAAGGAATCCTCAGACAACTTGGACCAGGGCAGGCTGACTCGAAATCGAACCGGTGACCTCCCAAATTATAAGCTATGATCGAAACCAGTAGATCATGTCGCTCGGTAAAAAATTACCTAAGATTAATTGACTATTAGATTTAAATCACTTGTTACTATTAAACCTTTCCCCTCGTCCGATACACCATTCACCACCTCAAGAAGACTTTATAGTCAATTAATCTAAGGTAGTTTTAAGAATAAATTATACTTTTGAAGTAGCCACAGTGTGGTAAAACTCCTGTTAAGTAATTTAAACAAATTGTGGAAGTTACAACTTTGTGTTATTGTTATCAGTAAATACATAAAATTTATTTAGCGATGACTTTTGAGTTTCTGGGTCTTGTTTAAAGCAGGAAGTCCCCAGATTTATAATAAGGGCAGTGATGTGTGTATCAAATGGGGGTAGTAAAATGCTTTCAAATGTTAGTGACCTCTGATTTATAATTTTAATTAAAACATTTTCAATGTTAATCCTTGAAAAGACCGACCAGTTTTAGCGTGCAGGCTTTTGTGATTTGTTTAAGCATTTCGTTAAATAAAAATAAATGGTGGAATTCATAATTCCCTTTTGTTCTAAAAAGTTTTACTTTACCTACTATGAACACAAATTTTGTATTTAAAAAACATTCTATTATATGTACATACCTATTACGTTCCCGATTTTTGAGGATGTAGCATTAAATTATTTCTATACGTCCTTGTGGTGCATTTAAAATGGTTACATTTCTTTGCTCTTCTTGGTTAAAATAATAAATTGCTTGAACATTTTTCACCTATTAGGTACATTTTTTATCGTATTGCAAGAATTAACGTTTAGCGTGGGTAGGTAATGGGGTTTTTTGAATTTTTATCGTGCGAAGTTCCCATTAAAAAATTACATCAGATTGCAGCATTTGCCTGCATTATTATTTCGAGGATTTTTAACGGGGCTATTAAAATTCTAAGCTTGAAATTTGGCACTGGTTTTCATCACGGAAAGTTCTCTTATTTTTAGAAGAATTAGAGGACGAGAGATATGGCGAAAGATTTCAAAAAATTAATTTCAAATAAAAATAGTAATTTTTACACAACACATGTAGATATAAGTGGTCTATAAAATTGGTTTATATAGCTGAAAATATTTGTATTTATATTTATAGGCTGACCGTTTGATTCGGGAACTAACCCCAATACGGAGATAGGATATAGTTTGCGGATATAAATTTTATCAAATTTATGTTTCGACAGTATTTACATTTATTGATTTAGTAGTACTTGCATTCGTGACAGTTGCCTCGATATATAAGATAAATTTGCTTGGTTCGAGGGTGAAATAGTAGATTACGTAGGTACTACTACAGTAGCAGTGTAAGACCAGGCATTAAATAAATAAAATTAAAATTATTGTCTCTATCCCATAAATAAATATAAGATGAACTAAAAATTTAAACAAAATTTGAAATACGTTTGGAAATTTCCACAATCAATTTTCTTACAAAATCTAGAGAAGAGATGATGATCTTAAAAGAAGATTTTTAGGTGTAATTTATTGTTTTAATGAACCTTCATGAACCTTCTCTTAAGATCTAATTATTTAATAAGTAAACGGTTTAAACAGTAGTAGTATTTATAGATTTTTGTGATGTTGCAATGCAGTTTACATTGGACAGTCTTGTACGGCCGTAAAAAATGGATTAAAAAAAACATTTAAATAATTTATCTTCGAGTAATGATTATGCTGGAATTACAACAAGATGTATCCATTTATCCCATAGCGGTCATTTCAGGAGTACCCCGGGCGTCATAGTATTATAGTAACTCGAATGACAGATATCGCAGCGTTGTACGTACGCTTACGAGCTAAGATGAACAATTGCTCGAGAACTATAAATCTGGGTTCGTTCTGATGTGTTAACGAAATTGTGTCGTAAATAACAAAAATCGTGCATAAACATTAAAATTGTTCATATTCATGAAAAATCCGAAAAACATTCGTTATAACAAAACGTAGAAATAATGAAGGCATTTTTTCACAATTTGCAGTAACTCCTGTCGAAACAAATTTTCGGTAACATAATTTTTGTCTTTTTGATTTTCTTGGCAATATGTTCCTTTACGGATAGTGTACCAATTTGAATCTTTCTTCGAAGTAAAAGACTATGTAAATTGTAGAAATAAAATATGTGATACCAATTTTCTGATAAGCCCTTTATTTATTGTCTGTTGGTTTCTTGTATAGGAGGGCCGCAGCATTAGATTTATGTTCATTGCTCGGAGGAGATCAAAATAAGTACTCCTAATGCTCGGATTGTCTAATTTGCATACAAATTAAGAAAGTTCCCATAAAAGTCATCCAAATTATGTACGTTAAAAGACAAAGAGATCTGATAATTTGAGATGCTTTTACATAGAACGCGAGAGGCAATTTCGTTTATACGATGGCCTTTATGGTTTTCCGTTTGTATGAAAATGCCGCTAGCAAACAAGCAGAATCAAAAATTTGATTAATGGAATGCCCTGTCTGAGAAGCCATTAAGAGAAGAATGTGTCGTCATGTTACCGACACAATTTTTTTTGTCATTTATGGTATTCAAACAATTTTAAAGTGCAATTTTTCTCTTTCCTGATAACAACATTGCTTCGAAATTCTATTTTTTCTTTTAACATTTATCACTTGCGGTTATCAAAAATATTATCAGACTTGATAATTTTAGAAATAGAAAAATGCTTTAGATGCGACCATTAGATGATTTGGGTTGTTGTGAAAATCTTATTACATTACGTAAACTGTTTATCTAAATATTAAAATTGTAGTTTAATATGGAATTTTGTTGAGGAATCCTGCACTCAAATTAATTAAATTGCCTGGAATATTGTCATGATTTTACTATACACCTTTACGTACCTTAAATCCTGCACGAATATTGGATTTGTATTCTATCTTAAGAAATTGTGTGTATTTAAGGAACTTTCAGAGATTTAAATACAAATAAATCAAAGCTGAAAGCTTTGCTATTATACTAATGTTATATTGTACCTACCGAAAATGCTCCTTATGGCTGCTTACTTACACTTATTTCATCTCGTAGCTTGTTATATAATTTCGGAAAAGATTTTTTTGAAAGGTATTAAAAAACATTGTATCTATTCAATTCTCTTGTAATAGTATTTGCATGAACATTGGTATAGAAGAACCTAGAAACTGTTAAAATTGCCAAATGAGATTAACATTGAAATAGAAAATTACCTGTTGAATTTTTAACACGTAATATTAAATTTATAGTTTTGCGTTGACAATTCAACGTCAAACAAAACCAACCAGCATTAGGCAAAGAAATAGACGTATTCATTTGGACACTGGCCAACGGACTCCGACATCGTGTTTGTTACTCGATGACTTATTAGTTAAAATTTTACAGTTTTAACCTTACTCTTCGTTTTTGGAACCTTTCTGCTTTCATTTTCAACTAATAAAACAATTGAAATCTTTTCGTCTTACCTCAAAAGCTTACCAAAATACACTACTGGAAACAGGAAGAAAATGGAATTTTAATCCTTTTTGTATTGCAATTAGATTCTGTAATTTATAGGACTTATTATTCGTAAGATTAAGGAAATTAGTAGTAAATTTAATTATGACGTAAACAATGAACCCTTCGTCTGCATTATGTAGCATAAATTAGCGTGTGCAGAGGTCAGAAATGAAGATTCATTACTATGCTTAGTCCAGAATATATTGACGTTTAACATGGCACGATTTTGCTGGATCGATGTATTTATACTACAATATGCCTTACTACATCGCCTTTTGAGTATATATGCCTTTCAAACATACAGGAATCAAATCACTGTTCATAGTTAGTCGAACCTCGATAAATAAACTTTTTTATGCTACTGTCGCGTTTCTAGTTTATCAATTCTCCAGGAATATCTTATTATTTAATATTAACGAAATTAAATTCTGGTATCGTTCTTAGTGGAACACATTTAATATTAAGGAAAAACAAAACACTTGTTAAAAGTGAAGATAGGACACCGTGGTAAAAGAATAATTAAATAAAGAAAGACTCACCCTAATTACCACTAATTAAATTTTATATGAGCGGAGACGTGTTTCGCCCACTTCACACGTGGGCATTATCAGTTTCGCGTTGATAATGCCCACGTGTGAAGTGGGCGAAAAACGTGTCTGCTCATATAAAATTTAGTTGGTGGTAATTAGGGTGAGTCTTTCTTCATTTAATTAAAACACTTGTTATACAAAAAAGAAAGCATTAAAATCTGTGTTTGTCTAAATATTAAGGATCAAAGATCCCTAATTTGGAACGCGTCCCACCCAGCTTGGTGTTATGTTATCTTAGTCTAAAAATCTTTCAGAATCAACAGAGTAGTTCAATGCCGGTAGGGGTATTAGCCCCCGGAATGGTTGTTTTTATTGATTTCATGTTTATATTTAAAACACTTGGTATATGTTTCACAATTTTTGTTAAATACTGACGATATTGTTTCGACTGCTATGCCATTATCACGTATTGTCAGTAGTGAATAAAAATTGTGGAACTTATACCAAGTGTTTTGGTTTTTCGTAATTACTAGTTAAGCTTTTACAAGAAGATTCAATTATCAGATTGTCTCTAATGTGCATACATGATATCAGAGACGTGATTATAACTAGACTGCGCCTTGCGTTTGTAAAGGGATACCATTTGGGTAGGCAACACATTTTGCGAATTATGGGACAGAAACGCGAGAATTATTAAGAACGCTCGTAACATCACTCAGAAAGTTTGAGGCAGTTGAAGTGTTAACTGTAGTTATTTCAAATAAATGTTGTGCGACACTTTTTCTTGTACATAGGGTTTTGTGAACACTTTTATGAACTATCTTTTGTTAAAGTAATATAAAACTAGTTTAATATTAGAACAATAATGTTACATATTGTTGTGCATACGGTTGCCGTGAAAAGAGTTCTAAAGGTTCCTTCCATTTCATTTCATGTGTAAGTACAATTTAAACATAAGACACACTGATACATTTGTAATTTCTTCGAAGGTTCCCTATGGATCCTGAATTAAAGAAAAAAAAAATGCTGGAACGCAATAAGGCGTGAAAGTTTTACACCGTCACAATATTCAGTTGTGTGTTGTTTGCAGCAAAAATTTCGATGAAAATTACTTTTTAATATCCGTGGGAAAAAGAAAATTAAAGCAAATTGCTGTACCCAGCGTTTTTGATTTTCCTCAGCATTTTATTAAAAAAGTAGTACCTCGACGCAACAAACGAAATATTTTGTCACAGGAGCAAAAGTAAGCAAGTAATTAAATGAGTAATATTAAGATAAAGAGTTAATTTAATTTTGTTTTAAAATAGTACCATAAATACGAAGTTACCGTCAATCCCATCAACTTCAAAAGTACATCCTGAAAGGTAAATTCTGATTTTATAAAAAATCAGTAATGCGTTCATTTACCTATTAATTAAGTTTTTAACCGTTTATTATCGCTTAGGTTTTAATGTATTTTGAAATTTTTACTTAACTCTAGGCAGCACGCGAGTCGAATGTAGATATTTCTATTAATTAATATTTATACCTTTGTATGATAGATATATTCAAAAATTTCTACTAAAGGTTTATGTTTATTTTTGTTGCTTATTATATTTTGTGTGTTATTAGTCATAGTTCATATTTACTTACAATTAGATACATAATTCATAAACATATGTTTTAGGTTCTAACATATAACATATATCTATACTTAATTTTTGTTCAATCTTATCGCTTAAAACGTTTTTCTTGTCTATCCGTCACCTTGATTATTATACCTAACCACCTACCCATGTCAATTGAGACCTCTCGCATATCTTTCTCTAACATACATCTTCTCATACTTCTTTTCTTCTCATGATTTTCATACTATTTTGCTAACTTTCCCAACAGAGTACACATAATGAACGACTTTACATACCTTAGATTTTTTACTAACAAAAACTTACGAAACATATTTTATCAAATTTAATATTTACCAGCTATTATTTAAACCATAAAATCAGACTATGTACTGTAGTACAGTTAATATATATCATTTTAATCACAGTCATCACATATTTTTTATAAACTTCATACACCAATAATTCACACAACGAGAAATCTACTTGCGTTACTAATTAACTTTATTTTCACTTATAGCACATATATTATTGTAAACAACAGTATTATTCTTTTTTTAAAGAAGTTTAATTATGTTTTTAATATATTTGGTTTGTATGTTAAATGCTATTGTAAATGATTTTCAATCTTTAAAGTCCGTAAATTTTCGTTTAGCGCATGAGAAACTTAAATATGTGTCCCAGAAAGTGCATTGTTGGTTGCATATCCAAAGTACATCATTTTCTAGTACAGAGAATATTGCTTACGCTCGGTCCATATTATAATCACGTCTCTGTATGACATGTACAAGTGGGAATTAATGCTTTAGGGCTTGTTTGCGAATCCATTTTGTCTCTTAGAATCAGCTATGTGTCAGGACTAGATCGGTGCGTCTCCTTCGTATGCCCATGTTAATATTAAACTACATTTAATTAAATTGAAACTTTGTACCTGTTAGAAAATTAGAAATTAATTAATGCCGCCATTAGTTTAGAATATTCTCGGTCACTTTTCAAGTAGAATATATTTTATTATTCATTACAACCACAAGAAACTAGTACAATAAATTAAATGTGAGGACTAGTGTGAGATGTGCTTTTAGTGGTGTGTCTTTTGCCTTCTTGAACCACTGACTGTTACCCTTTACTTACGCAAATGCTATATAATGGAGCAAAACTGAAAGTTTGAAACTTACCCAAGTTGTTTTCTTCTTGCATTTGTCGGAGGCAGCGAATATATTGAGCTGCTTACTGCCTTTCGGTAGAGGACATTGATCAATGTCGACTCTTCTCAGGTCAATGTCTATTCCACTCGTACCTCTGAAATAAAAAAAAAAACGACCTCAGCTGGTTTCAAGGCTTTCTCATTATTCTTGGGCAACTATACGAAATGAAGGGGTTGTTCTTTTGAGATTATTAATTTGTACAAAGCCCACGTTAATATTTTATTAAATTGTAAAATAAACTTGGAACTTCTTTCTAATTTATTTAAAGAAGAACAAAAAATATTGTTAGATTAGACACGGTGCTCGGAGATACTAGTAAAAATGTTTTCTTCAATAACTTGTCCATGTTCTTTGGTTTTTACCATGATATCTGGACCACTATGTGCAACGTATATAAATACAGAAATGGAACATGTATAAATATAAATATGGAATTAACAGAAACAACTACTCCGAGGGCTAATACCCCTACCGACATTGAATACTTTCTTTTTTTTAAATTTAATTTTAATACCTTCATTTTTTGGATTGTTATCTTCGTCTAAGAATCGTTCGGAAAATCAACAGTGAAATTTAATACCGGTAGGGGTTGATTCCATATTTATATTTATTAAATAGTTTGTAAAAGCCTTTCTGACAGCGCCCACCTGATGAGACCTGATAGGTCGAAACCGGTCGTGGGATATGGCCTTTGGTGCGCTGTGCCTACTGTGTAGGACGCATTCCAAATGTGGGATCTGTGATCCTTTATAATTAGACGAAAAAGGATTTTAATACCTTCTTTTTTTGGAACATGTATAATTTAACATAGTTACCAACTGGATTTATTTTAAAAATGAGCGTCTAGTGTTAATTAAAATTAAATTAATTTTTTGAAAGTATCTATCTTGTTATTATTAATGAGTAATTCATTCAGCCTTTACTTTACGGAAATCCATATTAAGAGATAGAAAAACTACAGAGCTATTGTGATCTCCACTTTTTATGTTAAAAGACGTTTTACAGTTGTTTCATCATACAAGGGCATCTTCAGAAGATAATATTGTCTATTATTAATAAGTATCCTTCATAAACCATTCAATTTCAGTAAAAAATGTTTGATTTTCGAGAGAACATTCATTACTCAACATTTCAAATTATAAATGATGTCTGTTAGTTTTGTATGTCGATTTTCTCTGAACGTGATAATTCTGGTTACCATTATCGTAACTACGAACAGTCAATTTAACTTTATTAGATGCTGAAACTACATATATTCGCGACATAATCAGTAGTGAAGTTTCTAATTTCCTATCTATTTGTCATGCAGAATGTAAGCATGCAAGTTGTACATTGGAATTGCTTCTTTATTTGTTCTATTATATATTTGAACGCCCACAGAGAAATTTCCAATGTTCCTTTATTAACAACCATCAATCACTCTTACCAATGGGAATATCGCTTTAATTAACAAATCGAATGCCATGTAGATTTTGCCTTTTTTAGAGCAATATTTGAAAGCTTAATATTGAGGATTTTTGTTGAGAGTTGGGATTTTTAAAAAAGGGCAATTTTTTTAGCGTTGTTCTAATAACGACGTTTTTTATTTAGATTGCGTTGAAGATTTCTTTTCTCCGACGTTAATCAATGAAGGTAAATATTGTTTTTCTTCTTTTGCAAACTTTCTTAACTAGTAGACTTTAAATCAACTTGATTTTATTAGATATGCATCAGAATCAGTACCTTGGGGAAATTGTAAACGCTGTAGATTCCAATTCAATTTATTAAAGCTTATCGCGTCAATTGCTAGATAATGTTGTAAAAGCCCTCGCAATTGATTATGAAATATTGTTGCCATTAAAAGGGTCAACTATACTAAAACTATTGTTTTGTATCTTATAAAGATATAATCATAGTGAGAGACCTGATATAAGAAGATAGATACAATAATTAAATCTGTATTAACGGCGGTGGTTTCAATAAGATCGCATAAGTAATTTCTAATGAAAATAAATGAAATAAACTAATTTGTCATGAATCAGTCATGTGAAGCTTGGTAGCATGAATTACAATAATTTTGTTATACGAGACAAACCGGTACAGTCTAGACGTCAGTAGTTGCGCAGTAGTCTAAAAATCCCTTAAGGACATCAATGATTTAGGAATCCAGTAAAGTTTGGCACTAATTATGTGGATAGTGCTGTGAGAACATTATCAGTAATAAATTACAGTGTATTTGGCCCTTGAGGTCGACACAGGTAATTATGTCAATAAGTTCGTATTTTGTCGGCAGTTGCTGAGTTGTTTAATGACTTTTAGTTTTGTTCACAACTATTATTTAAAAAATGTATTTTTTTTTCAGTTTTAGAGTACCTATTGAGAACCCTTGGTACACAAACTGACTAGAACTTACTAGTTTATTGCTAAGTTACGATAGAACTTTTGCTGATTCTATTTACCTAATAGATTCATTTAATTATATTATAATTGTAACTTTACAATTTATAAAAGGTAATGATTGTAAATGAGTTTTTTTTTCTCTGTAAAATTCTTCCAATTTGGACTGCGAGAGAAGTTCGCTATTTCTGAGATTCTTTTGCTAAGAATCTAATTAAAACAGGATTGTGTGATCGTTCGGTGGTTTTACTCCCAAATGCACTATCTTGTTATTTATATCAACGAATTCCAGTGGTACTATTTTTAGATTAAATATACATACAAAATACCCAATTAGAAAGCAGATTTATTTTTTTGCAAAGTAGGTACTTTTTTCTGAAGTTTCTTTTAGAGTTTTTTACAATATTTATAAATAGTTAAATATATTTTTGTCTCTATCTTATGGAAATTCATGATAATGAAAAGTAAAATAAAAAAATTATTTCTACTGTATATTTTAAATTCGTAACAACTGTTTCGCCCTACTAGGGCATCTTCAGAAGACATACTAATATGCTACCACTTATAAGTTGACTTATATACTATTTTATATTGCTAGTGAGGTATGCTATGAGGGTGTTTTTTTTAAATTTATTATCCGGGTCTGGCTGCTCTGGTCCAAGATTTCTGTGGTTTCCCTACCCTCCGGCTTTGCACTACAGTGTAGGTCGGAGAGACTGACCCAAAAGTTTTGGTAGCATATAAGTATGCCTTCTGTAGATGCCATAGTAGGGTGAAACAATTGTTAGGAATTTAAAATATAAAGTGGAAATTATTTTGTTTGTTTTACTTTTCAGTTAAATATATATTTTTTAGGGAATTTTATAGCTTTTCTCTCCTTAAAATTTATTATAACAAAAAAGTACAGTATTTTTAGTAGAGATTACCCACGGCTTAATTTATCATGCCTTATCTTCTAGCTTATTTACCCTTGCGTGAGGTAACATCATTTCATTTAATTCATAAGGGGTAGATTTTTCTAATACATGTTTTGCAGACACTAAGCCTACTGTGTTTATAAATGGCCCCACTTAATCTAAATCTCAACCGCTTGTTTAACAAAGTTTGTTTTATAATTGTTTCAATCTTTTCTGACTTTGCTTTTATTTCTTCAGTAGGTAAACATTTAACTGTAATATTGTCTGTACTCTTTAAGATTTTCAGTTTACAATTTCGCAGAGTTTTCCGATTTTCTCAGGTGTTTGTTTTATTAAGTGACGTCACTGCTAAAGATCCTTGTTTCGCTTGCCTACATCACCCCTTCGAGATATTTTCAGACAATTTAATACCGAGGTATTAAACGATATTTGTTGCTAGGCAGGCTCTACCATCCACATTTAATTTACGTCAAGATGGTTCAATTTACATTGTCAAGCATCTTATTTTATAAGTAATAAAATATGATATTACTTACCTAGTACCTTGTTATGGTGATCACCAATAATACTGCCTAAATATTTGAATATTTGCCTTTTGTAAAAAATAAAATAAGAATTGGCCTCTATTAATAATAATTTAATTTAATTAAAAAACAATAGGAGTCTATGTTAAAATGTTTCGACTGTAATGCCTTTTACCTAGGTCAGACAGGGCGCTCATTTAGAATCTGCTTAATGAACATTTCAGATCATTTAATCTTAATAAAACTAATTCAAATTTCGCTAATCACTTTTTAGATACAATCACCACTTTCTAACTATTGATAACTGAGAAATATTAAATGTAGCAAGTAAAGGTTTTAAACTAAATATTTTAGAATCATTAGAGGTTTTTAAGCCAAAAACTGTATCAGAAATATATTTACTAAGTGACAAATACATATTTTTTACACCTGTTCCATACATTTAAATGGGTGTTATCTGCAATACTATCCTTAATCGTAAAGTATATTTACTTGTTATTGGTATTCATTTTGAAAATAACAAACTTTTTGCCGAAACTATAGTAGCAATTCGTTGTTGGAAAATAAAGTGATATTGAAAAAAGCAAAATAATGATAGAAATCAAACAAACACTGTTGTAAGGTTTTACAAAATTTTTAATAAGAATTCTGTTTCGGCTTATCAGGTAATTATCAAAGAGTTGAGTAGAAACTAACTTAATCTAAAGAAATGTCACTATATATACATATTTAAGTAAGTGGGGGTAAAAACAAATCGTATTATTGAACCCGGGCTATAAATACAGGACTTTTATGTCCTTCATGTAGATATTTTTAGCCCGGTTTCAATAATATGATTTGTTTTTATCCCCACTTACTTAAATATGTATTTATAGTGACGTTTCTTTAGATTAAGTTAGTTTCTACTCAACTCTTTGATAATTACCTGATAAGCCGAAACAGAAGTCTTATTAAAAATTTTGTAAAACCTTACAACAGTGCTTATTTGATTTCTATCATTATTAACATGTTTTACAATTTTCCAACTGCATCCTCCCTAAATCTTATTAACAAGTAAAGCCGATAAAGGAAACACCACCGTTATTCTTAGCATAAAAGATTATAATGATAAAGTGAATCAACTGATAAACAACAAAGATTTTGAAAAACTTAGTATTGATCCCACCAACAAATTTCAAAAAGACGTTATAACAGCAATTAAAAATAACAACTTGATATTTTCTGAAAATAATCTATATCAACTAAAGACAATGAATCCTACAGCCCTATAATTTTATGGGCTACCTAAAATTCATAAGGCAGATATACCAATAAAACCAATCGTATCATATATAAATGCCCCATCGTATAAATTATGCAAAGAATTAACTAAAATTATTGAAAACAAAATCAATTTTAAACTCAAATATTCGATTAAAAATTCATATGAATTCATAAATAACATAAAACATTTAATTATACCAAATAATGCAAAGCTTATTTTGTTTGATGTTTGTATTTTATTCACATTAACAATTACAAAATTCAGCTAATTAACGTAATAAAAACTTGTCTTAAACAAAATTATGTCTGTTTTAATGATAATTACTATAATTGGACTACCAATGGGATCACCTATTTCAACACTTCTTTCGGATATTTTCATGTCTGATTTTGAAAACAAGTTACTAAACAGCAATAATAGTTTAACTAGCAATATTTTACACTGGGCCCACTCGGGAAACGTCGATGATATTTTCTGTATTTGGACAGGTACGGAAAGACAACTTAATTAATTTCTAAATTACCTTAATAAACTAAATCACAAGATTAAATTCACCATGGAAGTCTAAGATACTAATCAGGGTTTAAATTTTTTAGACATAACATTAAAATTAAAATCACCAAATTAGAGTATAATATTTATAGAAAAACCACAAGTACTGACGTTATCATACATGAAAAATCAAAACAGTCATGGCAGATAAAACTATCAATCTTCCACAGCTTGATTCACAGGTTGCTAAATTTTCCACTAAACAAAACAAACTATCAAAAAGAACTTGACTGCTTGGAAAATGGTCATAAAATTGACAAAAACAACTTAGACGTTCTACATGTAGAAAACAAAGGTCAACCTTTGGATATTTTAGAGCAGTTTGAAATTAAAAAAGCTTTTAGAAATAATTGTAATATAACAAATGACAAGTCCGAGTTGAAAGACACACTTGTGATTGACGAATATTTAAAGAGCTGCAATCTAATTGAGGGTTTTCCCTAAATACCTGCACCTTACCTTTTATGTACCTGCGCCTCCAACAATGTCAAATGCATTACCTATAAATATCATCAAATTACAATCTATATTCAGTACAATATTACTCTTGAAGAAGACTTCAGAGGTCGAAACATATGTAGAGTGTGTTAATAAACATAATTGAAACATCTAAAAGCAGTTTGTTTAACTTTATCTCAATAATTTTAAACGATGTTTAACAAATTTTCTACCGCGGAATCCATTGAAATTAATAAAAGTAAAGTGTTGTTTGTTTGATGATACTGTAATCAAATATCACAAAATAACTGCCAAATTCATCTACCTATTTCATAATTTTATTTTAAATTTTATCTTGTGTGGGGTAAGTACCATTTGTAACCATACCATAAATATTATAAGGTAACACTTCACCATTACTGTTATTAGAGCGATACAGAGTAGGTGAAAAATGGCAAAAAGGGAACGAAATGTTAGAAATAACAAATTTTATTTGTCGCGGTGAATTTATGAGGGTCAATATGAAGCCAGATCTTTCTCTTTGCGAAGAACAGAAAGACAATAAGAAAAAAAAAATAAGGGAAGTAATGTGATTATCTGTATGTAATAGAATTTGGTATATGTTATAAATCTATATACGTCAGTACAAAAAATGGGTATCTAAAAAATAACAGGCGGGCTGATAAGTTCGTAGGCTGACCCATAGATGGCGCTATTAGTATCAAATCCATATGATTTTTAGTTAGCTCTAACCTTCAAAAGACGCGTGTATAAATTTGACAGCTGTTGCACTATTGGTATCTGAGTTATAGCATTTTTAGTGAAAGAACATTTGTTACTTTGAAAAAATGCATAAAAAGGAATTTCGTGTGTTAATAAAGCATTGCTTTTTGGTAAAAAAAATATTGTGACTTTGGACTTTGCACCAGAAAAATCATCCGTCGAAAAGTGGTTTGCTAAATTTTAACGAGGCGAAATGAGCACCGAGGACGATGCACGCAGTGGCCGCCCCAAAAAGGCTGTCACCGACGAAATCATCAAAATAATTTTTGATAACCGTAAAGTGAAGTTGATTGAGATAGCTGAGACCCGACCCTAAAGATATCAGAGGAACGTGTTGGTCATGGTCATATCGTGAATGAATATTTGTATATGCGAAAGCTCTGTACAAAGTGGGTGCCGTGCGAGCCGCGAGCTCACAATCGACCAAAAACAACAACGGATCGAATCGATGATTCTAAGCAGTATTTGGAGCTGTTCATTCGTAATAAATCCGAATTTTTGCGTTTGGGTCGATATGTGACGATGGATGAAACATGGCTCCATCATTTCACACCGGAGTCCAATCGACAGATCGACAGTCAGCCGAGTGGACTGCACCTGCACGTGATGAACCGACTCCAAAGCGTGGAAAGACGCAAAAGGCGGCTGGCAAGATTATGGCATCAGCATTCTGTATTCTGGGGTGCTCATGGTATAATATTCGTTGAATATCGTCTATCTTATAACATAGCGTTATTAGAGCGTTTATAAGACGAAACCGCGGAAAAATGGCCTCATTTGAAGAAAAAGAAAGTGCTGTTTCTTCAATACAATGCACCGTGTCACAAATCAATGAAATCGATGGCAAAATTTCATGAATTGGACTTCGAATTGCTTCCGCATCAACCGTACTCTCCAGATCTGGTCCCCAGCGACTTTTTTCTGTTCTGAGACCTCAAGAGGTTGCTCGCTGGACAGAAATTTCGCGCCGAGGAAGTGGTAATCGTAATCGCCGAAACTGAATCCTATTTTGAGGCTAAAGACAAATCGTATTATAAAAATGGTATCGGAAAATTATATGACCGCTATAATCGTTGTATCGCCCTCGAAGGGAACTGTATTGAATAGTAAAATCAAATTATATTAAAAAAAAAGTTTCTATGCTAGCCTACGAACTTTTCAGCCAGGCTGTTAACTAACAGTAATGTTGAAATATTTGAATAATTTTTAGTAGGGGTAAATTTTAAATACATTAATGCGATATTAATTATTGAATTAATTTATACCCACTACAGATTACCTTATTATATGAGGGATAAATTTTGTTACTGTGGTCACACCCCTGCTGGGACAGTAACAGTAATGTTGTAATTAAATTATTCTACATTAATGGATGTTTTCTAGAACTTCAGTTTTTAAATAATAGAATAGTAAAATTAATAACAATTAAATAAAAGTGTCACAATAATTATCGAACTCATTAATTGGTTTTCCTGTCTATCTATTGCACATTTGTTTTTTTGAGAATTATGATTTCTACTTTTGTGTTGAAAACGTTTTTACAATTCTCCGTTTTTTTAAATAGATTTCCTTTCCTTGAAATCTAATTAATTTTGCTCAACTTCGAAAAGTAGATAAATTAAAAGCAAACAAGAAAATAGTAATTCAATTTGTGGAGGGCTTAGGACAGTAAATAACTTGGGAATTCTGCAAAAAATGTATTCAATAAATGTTCCTTTATAAGGTAGTCCTTTTTTATAGTAACCGCAAAAACTGTAGGTAGATTATATCTAAAATTTCTTTCCACTTTAGACAATAGCCACACCAATGGGGAATTAGGAGCAGTTTTAGCAGTAGTACAATTCAAATTATTGATGAGCTCGAATGGTGTTACGTTTATAAATACCAATGCATTTAGATAATAACACATTTGACTAGGTAGAGTTCATTGAATATAATTTAAACTAAAGTTGTAATCCGAAAGCTACGAAGTTTCGAATGGATCATGTTATTAGCATTCAGTATGGAAGTTTTACAATTCATTTTGTTTGGTTTAACTCCGTATACTACATACTTCAGTCTGGTTCTTGAAGTACAACGTTGAGTAGGGTAGCTTATCGTTAGTAAATCGACCAGATTGAGTATCTCTCCTAAAAATTCTTTATAACCTGGTTACATATCGCATTCAACTGAAAATATTTTATTCGTTCTGTACTGCATTACTTTCTATTCATTCTTTATGGAAAGATATTGATGCATGTAAATTTGAAGTCGGTAGATAAGACATAAATTCAAAAATCAACTGAATTGAATACTGAATTTTATAATTTAAGTTAATGCGTATCTTGAAATTGAAAAGTCATTTATTATGTATAACCTGTATATTTGATATTTGGGCTTGATGGTCGTGGTCTAGGATTGTATTATCCAATTTTTTGTTGCTTCCTTGTTGAAATTTTTAAAGAATGGGACAAGGGCATAGAATTCTTGACTGCGGTTTTACTGACGTAGGACTTAGAGTTAGAAATTGGTAGTTAAAGCAATATTTGATTTTAATTTAATTGTTTGCATAAAATGTTAATTATTGAGTTATTTCTGGGTTCAAAGGCAGAAATGAACATTGTGGTAAATTATATACTGATATGTGTGTGAAAAATCTAGCAAATGAAATGAAACAAAAGCTCACGATGCAAATATTTTTATAGTTTTGTGTGTTCCAATTACGTGCCCACTATGTTGACTGGGTACTGCTGTAGAAGGCTCCATTAATTATAAAGCAATATACAAGAAATGGGGAAAACAGGCCTAAATACACTCCCAAAATGAAACTGCAAACACGCTCCAGTGTACTAATATACGAAATGGGATGTGAAAGCAATTTTCCTGTCTACACTAGCACACAAAGAACAGATTGCTATGTTATGAATAATTATCTGGAAGAATCAGTTTTAATTTATGTTTTTCTGTGCAAAATTACCTGAGCTTGTGTATATAACTTGGCGAACTCGTCCAACATATGAGTTTGTTACCTACAGTTTTATAATGAAGAAAACAATTGAATAAAAATGAATGAAAGAAAAAATAACATTCAAATGCCACTAAAACTACCATGGACCCACAATGTATGAATAAAATTACATATTTCCAACTCGTACCTACAAGTGTTTAAGAAAAACCTAACGAAATGTATTTTTTGTTGGTCTGAAGTTCAGGTAGTTTTAGTTATAGATAGGTTAGTTCTATATCTTTATATTCAATCGGCGAACCTTTTTAATTAATATTCGTTCTTTTACAAACATTTGCTGGAATAATACCAGGGCTCATCAATCTTTCTTTTCATTTTGATATCTTACTTTCGAACTTTAGGTTTTCATTCAAATATTAGTTGAAACTCCCCAATGTTTTCGTAATAAATATGAGAACTGATTGTTGTGTGCGTAAATGGTTTTAACTTTTTGTAGCATTAACATTTCTTATTTTGGAATTAAGTTTCGGGTTTAAGGGCTATGGTTTAAATGACCGGTTATTTTCAGGCGGTTCATCTAACTTTAGACCAAATGTAAACATGCATTCATATACTTGTACGTAGATATATACGTAGATATTCTAATTTTCATTTAACACATTTGTCTGTTTTCTTCATGGTGCACAAATATACTCAAAACATTCCTAGTGTAGCTATTCTGTTTATAAATTTGCATACTGAGTGAAACAACTGATCTACAGAAAAATATTCATAGTATTTTCTATGTATAACTACATGTTGAAATACTGTATTTATAAAGTGTACGCGCGCGTATAGAATTTTAATATTCTACGAGGGTGAATCAAATATAAACGGTAATTTTGTAAAATAAATTTATTGATTAATGGTACACACAAACTAAACATTTAACATATCTCAATGTAGTCACCTCCGTGCTCTACACACCTTTGCCATCGATACCGATTTGGAAGCTTGAATATTCCTTCTTCATAAAAAGTTAATTGAGCACATACTACTCTACTTCTTTATTGCTTCCAAATCTTTTGCCTCCAAGTGATTCTTTCAAGGGCGCGAATAAAAAATAATCACAGGGTGACAAGTCAGGGGTATAATAATGATAGAATGATGCTAGAGGGTTTCTCAGCCCATTTCATTCAATTTATTCCTTGTCAAAACTGCGGTGTGTGGCCTGACGTGTGGCATTATCATGAAGGAGGATGACGTCCCGGATGCTCGAAGGGACATACCCCGTCGTTTGCTTCGATACGCGATTTTTGGCGACTGTAACAACTCAGAATGGTAAGCCGCATTCACTGATCATTGTTCGTTGATCGTAAAGAAAATCAATGAGTAAAACTCTCCTTGAGTCAAAGTCGCAAGCATTTTTCCGGCTGAGGGACGGGTTTTGGTTTTGGCGTTGACAGGGCAGCCTTTATCCTTTCTTGGCCACTCCTTACTCGCCATTTTTGATTCGGGATTGTAGTGGTGGACCCACATCTCATCACAGGTGACCATACGCTTCTAAAACTCTCCAATTCTTGTCGAAATCGATTCAGAAGTCTTTCACTGATCTCCAACCTTACCTGTTTTTGATTTTTGACCAACAACCTTGGAAGCCAGCGAGCGCTAAAGCCAAGTTCATCAGTGATGATTGACTAAACACTCCCATAGCTGATACCCACTTCTGACGAAATTTGTTCAAGCTCTCGAACAGCACGTACGTTGTGTCATGTCATTTGTGAGACTTGTTCTCATGTTCTCGCTCATCCCTGAATTCTCTGTTCTCTGACCCACGTATACACTCCATTCTGAGACAGTGTAGCAGTGTAGCATCCCCAAACTGTACCTTCAAACGAGTGAAAATTTCCGATGGTTTAACCAGCGTTGCCTTCATTGGTTAAAAACATTAAGATGATGCGCATTGTGATTGTGCAACAGACGAAGGTATCTTGCGCTCAGTCTCAGTCATGGCTGTACTGCAGACAGAACCGAGCGCAGCCGGTTTCTCCCTCCTCATAAACTAAACAACACTCGAGCATCGAATCCTCTAGATCGGAATTACTTGTTAAGCAAAATAGAAAAAATATCGTTTATATTTGATTTACCCTCGTATGTGTGTATTAAGTAATGCATGTGCTGCAGTTTGAAGTCGAAGCTAAATTAATTGGGTGCAAAACTTTGTCTAGGACCATTAAGCGTCATTAACTATTGTACCGAATATAAGTTGTGTCATAACGCAAGTTAATAGATATCTCCTTCAATCTCAATATCGTCAAAGTTAATTATTACTTTTTTTTAATGACGGATAGTTAAAATGATCTTTGGTAGTTGTTGTTCTAAGCTAATTTAAAATTCTTCTCATAGCTGAAATGGATCGTTTTCAAGTTGCTGACTAAATAGGTAAAATATATTAGAAACTTGTTATTTCTTTTGCTTTCAGTTTAAATTACTTTTCCATTTATACGCCTGTGTTTTATAGTAAAAAGTTTAATTTATTTAGGGGGTGCTAACTTTTATTATAGCATTCCCCTATAGTTGTATGTATGATTGATTGTTTAATGAAATAGTTTGTTATTTTCTTGTTTAAAACATGTTTCATTACAATATATCTTCAGTTAGTTAGGGCAATGGAAAGGTCTACACGAAAATAATGGGAATCATGGGGCAAAGAAATGTACAGTGGAACCAGGCTAACAAAAGCTCTAGCTCTGTTACGCCTATAGATGCGTTGTGGACAGCAGATACCTCCTACCCCCACAAATTAGTCACAAAATCGGCCCTATCGTGTCATCCTTTTCCCTATATCTCTATTTATTTCAGTGCCGGTTTTGCATTATGGCCAGAGCTTTTCTTAAACTTGTCCCACTGTAAAGTTGTATGTAGGTGTTACTTTGAAATAATGCCGGTTCGTAATGAATTTCGCGAAATGTATGTTAATAAGTGAATTACATATATTACTAACGTTAACGTGGGCTAAACCAACATGTACGTATCCTAATAGGTTGGAACGTGTTGCTTCAAATCACTTTTAGTAAATGCGCCCGCATAGAATCTGGACGAGGTTGCCTTTGAAGTGTAGAGCAACTAAGTTTGGTTGGTTGTAACTTTATAAAATGATGAGATCTTCCCAGATAAATGTTCATGTTGAAACGTACGTGCAAGTTAGATTTTATGGTACTAATTTGTGTGGTGGGAAGGTGTTGCTCTGATCTAGTATAGAACGCGAATTTCTTGTTGCAGTTCTAAATCGTCTGTTCTCCATATAATATGTTAGAGGCATTAACGCATCTGTGACTGTCAGAACAATAGAACAATATGCACGGTTTGTTCAACATATAGCTCTAGGTATGTAGGTGAATTCAAAGTAAAGTTTCTAAGTGTAACTAATACATGACGCGGGTGTCTTCAGGTAGTTATATCTAATAATAAATGAAAAATACTTCGCGGAGTTCATACAAACTAAGAAAAGCAAATGGGACGATAATATTATGTTTGAAAGTATAATGTCCTTTCCCCAGGTCGACACCTTAAAAATTTCTCTCCGAAATGGTTGCAAATAACAGGCGGGCTGAAAAGTTCGCAGGCTAGCATAGACAAAATATGTTTTTTTCATAGAATTTGATTTTATTATTCAATATAGTTCCCTTGGAGGGCGATACAACAATTATAGCGGTCATATAATTTTTCGATACTATTTTTATAATACCCAAAATAGGCTACAGTTTCTGCGATTACTTCTTCATTGCCGCGAAATTTCTGTCCAGGGAGCATCCTCTTGAGGTCTAAGAACAGAAAAATGTCGCTGGGAGCCAGATCTGGGGAGTACGGTGGATGCCAATTCATGGAATTTTACCATCGATTTCATTGATTTATGACACGGTGCATTGTCTTGATGAAACAGAACTTTCTTTTTCTTCAAATGAGGCCGCTTTTCTGCGATTTCGTCTTTTAAATGATTCAATAACGCTACGTAATAGTCGCTCTTTATGGTTTCCTCTTTTTAAGATACTCAATGAATGTTATACCATGAGCATTCCAGATCCCAGAATACTGATGCCATAACCTTGCCAGCCGACTTTTGCGTCTTTTCATGCTTTGGAGTCGGTTCATCACGTGCAGTACATTCGACTCGACTGACTGTCGATTGGACTCCGGTGTGAAAAGATGGAGCCATGTTTCATCCATAGTCACATGGCGACGCAAAATTTCGGATTTATTACGATTGAATAGCTCGAAACACCGCTTAGAATCATCGAACCGTTGTTGTTTTTGGTAGATTGTGAGCTCGTGCGGCACCCACTTTGTACAGCGCTTTCGCATATCCAAATATTCATTCACATTCACGATATGACCAACACGTTCCTTTGATATCTTTAGGGTCTCAGCTATCTCAATCAACTTCAGTTTACTTTTATCAAAAATTATTTTGTGGACTTTTTTGATGTTTTCGTCGGTAACAACCAACAGCCTCTTTGGGGCGTCCACTGCGTGCATCGTCCTCGATGTTCATTTCGCCTCGTTTGAATTTAGCAAACCACTTTTCTACAGTTGATTTTCCTGGCGCAAATTCTGAGGTCCGAATAATGTTTATCAAGCCAAGCCTTGGTTTCAACAGTATTGTTTTTCGCCAAAAAGCAATGCTTTATTAACACACGAAATTCCTTTTTATCCATTTTTTTAAAGTGACAAAAGTTTTTTTACTAAAAATGCTATAACTCAGATACCAATAGTGCAACAGCTGTCAAATTTATACACGAGTCTTTTGAAGGTTAGTGCTAACTAAAAATCATATGAATTTGATACTAGTAGCGCCATCTATGGCTCAGCCTACGAACGTTCCGCCCATCTATTAAATGTTCTTATTTTTTTAATCAATCGTTGGGATTGTAGCGAAGATACCTCCTTAAGGTATCGTAGATTGGGGGTCGTTTGATCAACAAAACAACGATTTATCCTTTTCGATAATGTATATTTGTAAACAACTACTTAACTAAATAACTAAACCAAATATTTAAATTAAACTAAATAAAGTATTGAAGATCATTAGGGAAGAGTCATATTAGGAGATTAAGTCCAATCTGGTTTTGTCTGCGGCTTGATGGACTATATCCATCTCTGGAAATTCGGGATAAGGTTTCACCCAATACCAGTACTCCCCGTACACGAAGATTTCCCTTGGACCTCCTCTTCACGCAGACTTCTTCACGGCTTCGCAAATTTACTTAATCTTCACGATAATTATTTACTCTGGCTCTTAATAGGACACCACACAGTGCTTATTTGCATTTTTAACAACTAGAACTTGGTCATGACCCAGATTCATTGTGGTTTTGTGCAACGCAAATTCTGCTGAATTTATAACAATAAATATGAGGACATTTAGAATAACGTTTCCGTGATTATTCGTAAAATAATTCGAATTAATTTTTGAATAAATGAAAAAAATAATATAATTTTCTAAACTATAAGTTGAATGTGACATTATTAGATAAGTGTTTACATAAAAATTAAAGTTCTTTACATAGGTTGATTTAAAAACGAATATTTTTGTCTTAGTATTTAAGCTACGCTGGTGCAGATCCCCAAGCTAGTCCCTGTCATCCCCCTCATTAATTTGACACCTTAAAAGGTATATTTAAAAGTCTCCGGTGAACGTTGTCGTTACCTTAGGTACTTAATTAAAACTAAGATGATAGTTTATGATTCTGCAATAAATCTTCGCAATGCAGTATATACGTAACTAAGACGTTGTATGACGGAGCTGTTATCTACGAGTTTACAGGACTTTGAACATGTTCTTGGCCCTCTCTAATACAATCCTTTTTCCAAAGCCCCTTTCATTATATTTGTTAACTCGACCTTATAGAAGAGAATTTAATAATTAATATTAAAAAACAGTTTTGAGTTAACTGTTTCGTTTTTATTACAAAATTAGACTGTGTCCTCTTTGTAATCTCTAATAAGCATTGGTTTCAGTTTGGCCTTCAATAAAAACATTTTTTTTTTTTTTAATTAAAAGAAGTTCAAAGAAAGAGAAATAAATGTTATTCACAACGTTGCTCAATCTTTTCGGAATTCAGTAGTAAAAAAATTTTTGAAATATTAAAGAATAACCTAACATACTGTTCGTAATTGAATTTTCTTGTTTAATTTTTCATTTCTGATGCACAAACGAACTGACAATAGCACTATAAAATGCTGCAATTTTCTATTAATTTAAAGAGTGAATTTTTCATTTACATCGTCAAATCGTTAACCAATCTCTGCTCTTGTCATTGCATTGTTATTTTCCGAACGATATCCAAGGGTGTTTTCTTTGTGCATCGTGTGCTCGTTCATTTAAAAGATTGAACATTTTAACGTTAGTTTTTCTATTCTTTTAATCTCAAAAAATGTTGCCGTTATTGAATCTCGAGGGTGTCGTTTTCTAGTTTGAAAAGTTCATTTTAATGAAAGCCCTCCTTTGCTTGCTCGTCGGTTTGATCTAACAACTACAACTTTCGTAGTAACCATACACTGTTCGCATATAAAGCATGTCTAAAAGTTATCCAAAATTCAATTTTGTTCTTTGGTAGTCACCGTTCTATTGATGAGATACGTTTTTCGTTCAAAAGAATTACTTCTTACGTTAGATTTGGTCCTTTGAAAGAACTTGGTTTGCTACAAATAATTAGTTTATAACCTTAAAGCCAGTGGTGACTTGTAAGTATTGTATTCGACTACGCACAATTCGAACACAAATACCTATTAAAGCTTTCAGCATTGGTTTTCTAACGTTCAAATTGGGTGATGAGCTACGTATTGTCACATAATGCTTATAATTTAGAAAAAAATATATATATATATATATATATATATATATATATATATATATAACACATGGGTTGAAAAGTCCCGGGCCTAACAAAGAAAACACGTTTTTTTTTGTTCAAAATTGGCTTTATTCATTAATATAATGTCCATCAAGAGTAACACAGTGTCACTTTAACATTTCAATACCACTTTTGTAGAACAATTTATCTTTTTTCTCAAAATAGTAAATAATAATAGTCACTGTGAGCCAAATATGGAGAATACGGTGGATGTGGGAGCAATTAGAAGTTCAATTCATGTAGGTTTGCCATTGTTTTGATGAAAAACGACTTGCGGTGCGTTGTCTTTGCGGCCTTTAAACCCACCAATAACGCTATATAATTACTAAAATTCACTGTTGGTGGTGTTTCCCTTCTCAAGATATATGAATCGATGAATATTACACCACACACATCCCAAAATATCGAGGCCATTGTGCTTTCAGGCGCTTGCACGAGGTTTCAGCGTTGGATCAGTTGCTGTCTGCTCAGATGACGATCGTTTTGATTCCGGAGTGTGTTTCATTCATTGTCGACATCGACATATCGACGTAAAAATAATTATCAAAATCTTGACAATTATTTCGACAATTACTCTGCTATTTTCAAAGAGTAACAGTAAGACTGTACCTAGTCTCTTCTTCTTTTATTAGGTCCGTTTATACATGTTGCACCGTGGAATCGTTAAATTCAATTTCTTGCAATTAATTGCATTGCCTTGCGAAAAATTAAACCACCCTAACAAGAAGGTAACCGAACTATTCCAGTTTAATTGACTGAAATTTATTGTTGCCTATATCTATTCAATCAAGAAATAATGAAATGAGGAATATGCATATGTTCGTTCATGTAGAAGTTTCCGGTTTTCATCCGGATACGCATCGGAACCAGAGGTTTATTATTAATATCTAAATAATATTAGTTTTGCAATTATAAAGATATATGTATATTTGGTAATTTGTTCGTCTTATGTAAAGAGCTTTAATGAGTATATATATAGTAACTTGGTCAAATTTTATTAGGGGATTAAATTCAATTCTGGTTCCCAGAGTAAGTTTGATCCCTTTAAAACGCCACATATTTATACTATATACTGTATGCTATATAAACATTAGACTAGGTAGTTATATTGCAAATAAACCTTACAACATACATTAAGGTCACAACGTTCTATACAAGTTAAATATAACTATTCCTAGGGCTAATACCTCTACTGGCATTGAATTACAACTGTTGGTTCCGATGGATTTTTAGACCAAGATATAATATATTCAAAAAAGAAGGCATTAAAATCGGTTTTTGTCTAAATTTCAAGGATCACATTTCGAACGCGTCCTACACAGTAGACACAGCGTACGGAAAGCCATATCCCATGACCGGTTTCGACCTATCGGGTCTCATCAGGTGGGCGCTGGCAGAAAGGCCCTTGCAGGCTACTACTGTAGTTGTTTCTGTTGATTCCATATTTATATTTATATTTATTATATAGCCTGTAAAGACCTTTTTGCCAACGCCCACATGATGAGACCTGATAGGTCGAAACCGGTCGTGGAATACGGCTTTCCGTAAGCTGTGCTTTGAAATTTAGACGAATATATTGTATACAAGTGTAATAGCTCATTTAATATTGTTGTACCATTTTTTTCTGGTACGTATGAAGGCGAAAATTGAGAATACTTTATCCTTTTATTCTACGAACTTTCAATCCAACTGAGTCTTTTAAAGCAGTTAGACATTTTGAAAACTTCAACTCATATAGGCTTCTCAGATTTTGTATGCTTGAAATGTAATTTGTAAATTGACTTTTGAAGTACGAATGCACATGCTGGGAAACATAAGTTGGTAACTTACACTTGAATGCCTGCCATTCATGATATGAACTAACATCATAGTAATATAGTAACTGGAATTATATTGTTATCTACAGATTTTCACTGGTAGATACAACAAATTACTGACTATGAATTTGATGTTATTTATTTAGGATGAAATTGGTTTTCTTGTTTCTGATAATATTACTCACATTGTTTGCTCGCAATCGGTACCTATTCTTTAGGTAGTCTGGTTTTCCATTTTCTCTTTGAAATAGAAAATTCGTAGTGGACACAAAATCTATCTGTTACGTTCGGGAGATTGTAGCAGAGTCTTAAGGAGCTACAAAATAAATTCACACCGTTCGAATATGATTTATTGCTTTTTTTCGGAGCTTTAGAACGAATTGGTAAGTTCCTTTGGTATGCGGAATAAGGATTTACGGCAGGCTGCAAAACATTCAACAATTGTGTACTTTGTGTGCTTTCCATTGCAAGAATTTATTGAAGAAAAGTGGATAGTTCTGTAAGAATATAAGTACAAAATTGCTTCTGTCTGTTAGTTCCTTTGGTAATAGGAAAATCAGCTTAAGAGGAGATATAACAGGCGGGCTGAAAAGTTCGTAGGCTACCATAGAAAAAATTATTTTTTTTGAGAGAATTTCATTTTATTATTCAATATAGTTCTCTTCGACGACGATACAACGATTATAGTGTTCATACAATTTTTCGATACCATTTTTATAATACGCAAATAGGCTTCAGTTTCGGCGATTACCTATTCATTGCGCGAAATTTCTGTCCAGCGAACATCCTCTTGATGTCTGAGAACAGAAAAAGGTCGCTGGGGGCCAGATCTGGATAGTACGGTGGATGCGGAAGCAATTCGAAGCCCAATTTATGGAATTTTGCCATCGATTTCATTGATTTTTGACACGGTGCATTGTCTTGATGAAATAGCGCTTTCTTTTTCTTCAAATGAGGTCGCTCTTCCGCGATTTTGTCTTTTAAACGCTCCAATAACGCTACGTAATAGTAGCTGTTTATGGTTTTCCCCTTTTTAAGATAGTCAATGAATATTATACAATGAACATGAGCATCCTAGAATACTGATGCCATAAACTTGCCAGCCGACTTTTGCGTCTTTCCACGCTTTGGAGTCGGTTCATCACGTGCAGTCCACTCCGCTGACTGTCGATCTGTCGATGTGAAATTATGGAGCCATGTTTCATCCATCGTCACATATCGACGCAAAAATTCGGATTTATTACGATTGAGCAGCTCCAAACACAGCTTAGAATCATCGATCCGTTGTTGTTTTTGGTCGATTGTCGATTGTGAGCTCGTGCGGCATCCACTTTGTACAGAGCTTTCGCATATCCAAACATTCATTCACTATATGACCAACATGTTACTTTGATATTTTTAGGGTCGGGTCTTAGCCATCTCATCAACTTCAGTTTACGGTTATCAAAAGTGGTTTTGTGGACTTTTTTGATGTTTTCGTCGGTAACAGCCTCTTTGGGGCGTCCACTGCGTGCATCGTCCTCGGTGTTCATTTCGCCTCGTTTAGATATAGCAAACCACTTTTCTACGGTTGATTTTCCTGGTGCAAAGTCCGAATAATGTTAATCGAGCCAAGCCTTGGCTTCAACAGTATTTTTTTTCGCCAAAAAGCAATGCTTTATTAACACACGAAATTCCTTTTTATTCGTTTTTTCAAAGTAACAAAAGTTCTTTCACTAAAAATGCCATAACTCAGATACTAATAGTGCAACAGCTGTCATATTTATACACGCGTCTTTTGAAGGTTATGGCTAACTAAAAATCATATAGATTGTATACTAGTAGCGCCATCTATGTGTCAGCCCACGAACTTTCCAGTCGGCCTGTCATAAAGATCTGATCAAAACGTAAAATATTCAGAATGGAGAAATTCTTTTTTTATCCGTTTTGCATTTTTAAGTTGCAAGTTAGACCAGGTTTTTGCGGTCCTTGTATAAATTAAGAGACTTCGACTCGAAGACTTTTATCTTTGAAGCAACTAGTGTGCTTTTCTGTTCTGTTTGTTTTCTCCACTTTACAAAAACCGTTGGCTGCAATTGATCGAGTCTAACAACTTTACTCCGAGTAGAATGCATTTACGATACGGACAAACAGGAATTATCAGTCAATCATCCATTTGAAGGAAAGAGGAAGATCACGGATGGGAACTTTCTTATCCCACATGATATAAGTCAATTTTCTCCGCGAAAATTACGATTACAACATTAAATTACTTTACTATATATAGCTATTATAACAATTAGTCTTTGTAAATTCTCACTTTATATTTGCAGCAGTAGATTCACAGTTACTGAACTTTTTTGTCGTTAAAGATTGATTTGTGCAATGACTGAATGATGACGGCATTAATCATTTTGGTAGTTAATAAAATATGTTACATTGTTTTCCAAACTGTTGAAAAGGAACAAGAAATCTAACTGACTGGCGATAAAAATCTATATAAATGATGACTTTGGTTGAATAACAGAATGTGAGTTGCGTAGCGGTTTTGGCAACAAACCAAAAACTATGCTTTCGTGTGACAAGATATTAGAAAGCGACTTTATAATTTATCATTATTATTCTTGTACTGTACTGTTCGAAGTTTCTTTGTAAACAAGAGAGCGTTTCTGATTTTACAGTTCCGAGCTTTAACTTACTTGAAGAAGTATGTATTGTTCTTGTATCCGAAGAACGGAACAGTATATGTCAACATCCAAATATTTCCACCTCCGCAGTCGTAATATGGTTTCGACCATTTGCCATCTTCATATTGAACAGAAAGTATTTCATCAGCAATCCTTTCTGTATGAGCTGTCTCGTTGTAGGTGAATGTGTGATACCCTGAAATTAAAAAATAAAATAATAATAATTAAACATGAAAACTAGCCTTTACAATGCAGGGTGTAATGAGACGTAGGGTAACTGAAGATTGATTAACACATATTGATTAACCACGTTGGACTGAACCACATAAATATCTATCTTTTAGTTGAAATTGAGGTTTCGCTGAGCACTTGGTGAAACATAATGAATAATTAATAAAATAAAACACACAGTATATTTCACAAATGTATTAGACTATCTCTGACATATGTTTCGGTTTTTACACTATTTTCAAAGAGCTATATATAACTGAGGTACATTATTTCCTTACAAACTACTTATACGTAGAATACAATGGATTTTAATAACGGGGAAACCCCAAAATCGGTCTGGTCATTGGTAATAGGTAGACCGTTTGCGATGGCCTAGTTTATTTCGACTAATAAATAGATAATAAGAATATAAAAATAATACATAGAGAAAGTAAAGTAGAAGAGTGAATTTCTTAGAAATAGTCGAAATAAACCAGGCCATTGCAAACAGACCAGACCGATTTTGGGGTTTCCCCGTTATTAAAATCCATTGTATTCTAGGTAGAAGTAGTTTGTAAGGAAATAATGTACCTCAGTTATCTATAGCTCTTTGAAAATGGTGTTAAAACCGAAACATATGTCAGAAATAGTCTAATACATTTGTGAAATATACCGTGTGTTTTATTTTATTAATTATCTATCTTTATCTATTTTAACGTTTGGAATTTATAGTCTTGCTCTATGTGAACTACCCTCTATACATTTAAATTAGAGGAAAAAAGAAGTAATTGCGTTAATTATAATTTTTGATTGAATTAGGAAAAAGCAAAGAAAATAAACAAATATAAGAGTTAGCAGGTAAATTTCAGAAGATTTTGTATCATTATTACATAAAAATTGAAGGACCCTGTTAAAATTTCAATTTCGTTTAGGTCTCGACATTGTAATATTCTGCATTTACGTTTCTTTTGTTTGATCTTACAATTCTTATTTTCGTAAGGCACGTAAAAAGACTTTATTTGTTTGTAAAGAAAGGGAATGTATATACATAAGATTTTTATTAGATGTTGTCTTTCGCATTTTATTAGAGAAACAGGTACAAGAAGCAACTAAACACCGAGATATTATATTTGTTATAAATAATGTCTTATTAAGAAAAAATACGAATTGTATTATGACGGCGGCCAATGTACAAAGAAAATTTCCCTCATCAACATCCTTCATTCAATACACCCTTCCTCCGTATGTTGAAACTGTTCGTAACATTATTTAAATTCCAAACATATGGCACCTAAAACTTTGACGGGAACTTTAGTCTACAAGGGGTGACCGAAAATGTTTCTTAACAGAGAAAGTTTGTAGTTTGCTTGTCTACCCTTAGGATCAATAAAATTAAAGACACACAAACACACAGACAACTATTTAACTATTATAAGAAGAGTGTAAAAGTAAATGATTTTTGGCGTTTTGTAGCTTGAAAAGAAAAAACAACACTCACTTTGTCAAGACCTTTACCCTTAGGAACTGTTAGAGGAATCGAGTAAGAATTTTTATCAAACACTACATCTATAGGGCCCTACAAATTATATTTTTATACTGACAAACTATTTTTCAAAGCACTAGTAAGGAAAATATTCAAAAATCATTAATTTAACTTAATTTGAAGGTTCTTTCATACATTATTCGGTTGGTATTCACGAATGTTTCTTGTTTTTTTATATAGCGTTGTTTAGTAACCATTTCCAAGAAAGTCTGATGCATTGTTCGGCAACTAGTATTCGGAGGCTATAACTAATATCCAAAAGGATATCTTTGATTTATAAGACAAAGTTTTTTCCTCACAGGATTTCCATTTCTCGAGTTTGATTTGAAAAGGGGCAGGTTTAGAAATTTCAAATAGCTGGTCTTCAAAGAACATGATGAAAGTGATATTGGATCAAAAAGAAACTTTGACCTATCATCTCACTTTGTTTTAAAGAAATATAAAACGGAAAAGAAAAGAAAAATTTTCTACAGAAATGGATCAATAACTTTTGAAACCGTTAAACAATTTCTGTTAAAAAATTGTCGACCATTTTAATTTCAAAATAGTACTATTTGAATAGATTCGACCTATACTTGATGAAAATCCAACATAATAAATAAAACGAAGGTATTGATTTTCACAATTTTATTCACATACGTGATGATCGTTTCGCTAATAATATTACCTTCTTCAGATAGGGAGTATTTACTACTAAAGATATTTAACAATAAAAGTACTTATATACGAAGATGGTCTTTATAATAAATTTAAGAGGGGGGATTTATTGCATTCTGTTTGGTCGTTCATTAAAATATCTAGTTTTTTATTAATTTCCAAACCTTCTAATAGTGTTAATTTAATTCTCTTACTTTCAATATGTAAAATGTCCAATTTATCATAATTGGTGTCCAACTATAGTGACATGGTTGGAATAAGTAGAGTCTGTGTTATTTTTTGTATAACTATTCTCATGTTCAGGCAAACGATTTTTGAATATTTGGTTTTTTAACATCTGTCTGAAGAACAACATTTTCCTAAATTACATGAATTTGAAGACAAACAATAAGAGTCGTCCAACAACAAGAGGAAGAACAGCAGGAATGGTGAAATGGCTTTAAGAAGAACGAAGAAATTTGTACCGTAGAAGAGGCACCTACAACATCTATTGTAAGGTAATACACATAGAATTAACGTATAACTCCACAATTTAGAATTTGATAATTTAGATTTGAATATAAAAGATAACCAATCAGGAGTTTATAAGTTAACATGTGGGTCTTGGCAAAAATAATACATACGACAAACAGGGAGAAGCTTCAGAAAACGTTTGTCTGAACATAAAAATAGTTATACAAAAAATAACACAGATTCGACTTATGCCAACCATGTCACTATAGAGGGACATCAATTTAATGATAAATTGGACATTTTACATATAGAAAGTAAGGGAATTAAATTAACACTATTAGAAGTTTTGGAAATTAATAATTACAAAAACTAGATATTTTAATGAACGACTAAACAGAATGCAATAAATCCCCCTCTTAAATTTATTTATATATTTATTATTGTAAAATATCTTTAGTAGTAAATACTCCCTATTTGAAGAAGCTAATATTATTAGCGAAACGATCATCACGTGTGTGAATAAAATTGTGAAAATCAATACCTTCGTTTTATTTATTATAGTACTATTTAAGTAATTTAGCATACCTAACTAAAAAATTGTTTCATTTTGAAAACTAAAAACATTTTGGCCCTTTTGATTTCTGTATCAGTTATTGCAAATACCACCGAGTAATCAGTGAAAATGCCTGCTTTGATTGGTAAGATTATTCGCCGCAATCAAGCAGTGTATCATCTATTTTGATAACGACACATTTGGAACGATTTGATAATTAAGGAATCCAATTGTTAATGTCGTCTAGAGAACCGCAGAAGCAACTGTTTCTGTGCAACAGATTGAAAACTATCGTAACATCTCATTATACCAGAGATACTTGATAATTTGACTATTATTCTACTCAATAATTTCTCTGATACGCTTGATATCCTTAATCGAATGGGACCTTGTCAAACATTGATGAACTTACAATTAGTAGCAAAGTGTTGGAAACAGTAATGACCAAAAACTAATTTGTTCTGGACGGTTTAGATAAATGAGCAATTTATTTTTATATATAAAGTAAACGAAAATGAAAAATTACTTAAGTAAAAATAATGTATTTTGAAAGAATTTGGCAATTGACAAAAAGATGGATAGTGAATGCAATAAGTGGTTGTTTATTCGTTTAGGCTTTTTTTATATATAGGTCAATGGGGTATTGCTTCGTTCACAAATTGATTACATTGCTTCCACACAAGCTCATGAGATTTATTGTTATCATGTATAGCGGAGTGAAACAAATTGACGCAAACGCTAAGATACAAAATGCCCGTAAAAAGAAAAAGTAGTACCCATTTTTTCCTCAAGTCCGATATACTGTTTATCAAGCCTTAGAAACGGCAATTTTATCGAAAATTCGCTTCAACTGCTGGTAATCAACATTCAAAGAAATGTTTAAAGCGTATATTGCGGGACTTTGTTATTATATATTCCCATTTTTGTTTTGTCTCCTGTAGCGTGTGTTAAACCGTCCATGATGTTACATTTGGCGGAAACAATTTTCATCTTTACAACGCAAAACAAATTCCACCAGACCGATAAATTCATATATTTATAGAAACACTTAGGACTAAGCTACAGCGTTTACTGTATGTATATATATTTTTTGTATTTCTTTTTGAATTCACAATATCAAATAAATTGTATACCTAATTTAAATAAATTGTGTCTCCATTTAATAAAACAAATTTTCCGTTCTACTTTCTTAACAATACGTATCTTAGTGTATAATAAATCGTTTCCAGATTGAGAAAAAAACTTGTAGGTTCTGAATGTAAATTGAAGATATATAGCATATCTGTACTATTTTTTCTAACGTTTCTGATGAAATATTGCTAACACCTTCTACACTTATGGTAATCGTACATATTTTATTAAGTGAATACTGAAAAAACTGAACTTTTTTCGAAGCTGGCAACTGAATAGTTTTGTAAACAAAATTTTAATAACATCATCCTAGTTCTGCCGAAAAAAAGCGCCCTCAGGTTTATAAAAATTTAATAAGTGCGTCATTAGAGGACAACTGGAACATATTACATTAGGAGAAGTCAACAATTGTTGCTTAATAAACTGTTTGTATGTGTGTATGCGTGTACTCATGTGTGGGGGTAAGTTATTTCTCATGATTGCTTTAATGAAAATTTATTACTTTTTTTATTGACGCAATTCCTCTTCGCTTTCCTCTTTGTACACAAAATTCTACCTACCTGTCAGTAATGGGTAATGAAAAACGTGTCTACTTTCTACTACTTTTTTTACTTGTTCACTAAAATAAAACTTTTATTAAAAATAACGCGTTAGACAATCTTACTAATCAGTATTTTGGAAGCAGATGCTAAATTTCAATCTTGAAAAACAGAAGTAGGTGGGTACTTTACAAGTATACTTATTATAAGTGTTCTAAAATAATTCAAGTAATAGGATGTCAAATGCAGAAACGAGAGGTCAGAAGTTTGGCGTAACCAAGTTCTGAGATTTTTCACGTTCAATCGAAAAGCTGGAGAGATATAATCACGTTTGCAAACCACGAAATTGGAGTCGCTGCTGTTTAATTAGTGGCCGAGGTATTAGCCTATGTATATCGGGTCTCCAATAATAAAATTGCGGTACAGTCTACATCCCGCAAATCCAAATGATTAACTATGTAAATTTTATAATTTTCGATTGTGAGACGCAAGGCAGTCAAATATTGATACAGTGATAATTGAAATATAATCTTATGAGCAGTCGTACTAAGAACCGAGCGGCGTGGTCTAGTGATCTAGATCATTGCTTAACATTCGGGAGGTCATCGGTTCGAACCCAAGTCCGGCTGGTCTGGTCCAAGTTTTCTGTGGTTTCCTTGGATCACTTAAGCAAATTCTGGGGTAGTAATATTCCACATATAATCTTTCACTTCTCTTCTGTCTTCATTTCGCTCGTCTCATCTTTCTCTCCATAACCACACCACCCACCCATTCCCACGATTCCTGCAATGAGGCTAAAGAAGGTCTTACACTCTACCCTCCGGCTTTGTACTACAGTGTAGGTCGGAGGGACTGCCCGCCCAGCAGCACGAGTAGCTGGTGGATATGAAACACAAAAAAAGTTTTTTCGTGCTAAGAATTGAAGATCGACAGTATTACACAAGGCACAAGCCATATTTGACTTCGGAATGGAATTAGAAAATGGAAAAGCTACCTATATTTTCTATTTATTTAATTTTTCTAGATGCTAAGTATGGACGATTTGCTGCGCCGTCTTGATTGAAGTGAATCATTTCTTCAGGGTAATGCAATTTTACGTAACTTTATGAACTTTGAGCAAAACTAGAACGACATAAATAAATAGTTAGAATAAATAATTATTTACACCAACTATAACATAATTTCAAGGTAACTAATTCATCTAGTTGACTTCGGCCCAAATGTTGCTAGATTATGATTCTGCACTATATACTATACAACTATTTAGACCGCGCCCAACACCTTGAATTCAATATGGAAAATGTAATATTAATATAATGTCTAGTTATGAAAATACAATGCCTAAAAAATAATTTCCTTTTATGCTTTTAAAGAGTGCAATTTCTGGTGTTTGCGTTCAGAGTGTTTCGAATTTAGTATTATTTTTGTTATAAACATCTGAAGGTTATTGAGAAAAGGCGGTCTGAATGCATTGCACAGAAAATAAACTCTATAAAAAAAATTTACAATGTACATATATTAAAGGTAAAGTACGTTTTCAGTGCCTGTATTTACATAGCTGGGGTGGATTTTGAATGCATGCTACAAGTATATGTATTATATACGTAACTTAAAAATTTGGAAACAATGTTATAAATAATTTATAATACATGTAAATGAAAATACTGAGTTTAATTTTCACAAAGTTTTTATTAGAAGACTAACAATTGTTTCGATTTTTCAATCGTTTTCGAAGAGATCATACACGAACTAAATTGAAAGTAAAGATATTCATTATTTATACCCTAAGTTAACTATATAGTATACATATATATATATATATATATATATATATATATATATATATATATATATAAACATTAGTACATACATTATCTAGTAAGTGGAAACGATGCTCTAAATATTGGGCTGGAAAAAGCCTCAATTTGGTCAATATTTTGATTATAATCTAATATTTAGAGCATCATTTCCACTTACTAGATAATAAGGAATTTAATGTATTTGTGTATGTATGTACTAATGTTTATATATATGTATACTGTATAGTTAACTTAGGGTATAAATAATGAATATCTTCGAAAACCATTGAAAAATCGGAACAATTGTTAGAGTCTTCTAATAAAAACTTTGTGAAAATTAAACCCAGTGTTTTTATTTACATTTATTATAATGTTTTTTCACAATCATCCTACCGCATCATCTATAAACCTAAATAATTTATTATGAAACGCTGAGTTCTAAAACTAAAAGCAATTATCTCGTATAGAATATAGAACAGCTTTTAATAAGTCTGTAACCCAATTGTTTAATTTTTTAATTCTGTATTCTAATTAAATCAGTTAGTCTTTTAATCAATTGTAATTATTAAGAATTTCATAAACATTATAACCTTTAAATTTTCCAATTAGTTTAATGAACGTGATGATTGATTCTGTTTGATAGAACCTTGTGTATCCAACGTTGTCGGGTTGCAATTAAAGAGGACAATTTATAAAGGCGAAAGACAGAAGAAATTCACAATCAGCCTCTCAGATAATGTCCCTGGGACATTAATTTTAGGGAGACAAAAAGACAAGAAAGAAGCAGCGGAATGTAAGTAATGTAACATCGTAAATTTTTTGGTCTAAACTGTGCGAGACATGTTAGAATTGTACATAATGAAAATCTGCTTTCTGATAAAATTATATTAACAATACAACCCATTCATATATTCAAAAATAAATCTTCTCTTGCTGAAGAGGAAATGGAGTTTGGAAAGGGTTTAAAATTATCAACTCTTCTTTTAGAAATAGAATAGTGAAGGAGACAGTGGTAGAATAAATAGAATAAAATTAAAGAGACTCGCCCTTGTAACATATACCACAAACTTTTTCACCCATTTCTCGCGTAGATAATCCACAATAGAAGTGGGCGAAAAACGTGTCCGTATTTTTAAAACAGTTTGTGGTATACAAGGGTAAGTCTCTTTCATTTTATTCTTGTTTTAGGATTGGGTACCTATTTATATATATATATATTTGGCAACAAAATAATTAAATTTATTTTTGAACTTTGCGCTTAAGGTGAAAATTTATTGCGTACTGAGTCCTATTTCAGAGGATTGAATAAGTGATTAATTATGTCCGCCTCTACTTTATGGAAATTTAAATACATATTGACATTTTAAATTAATAAAACACAATCTCCACTATAATTTTATTTTTTCTCTAATTGTTTCACCCTACTAGGGCTAAAAAGAGAAATTTCTACTATTTTGTCTAAAATTATTGAATTGTGGATATTTTCAATTTTTGTGTTTTATTCCTTTTTATTAATTAAAATGAATGTGTTATCAATCTGCATATACAAAAGTTATTAAAACACCCTATAACCACAAACCAATAGTATATTTAGGACATACTTCAAATACAATAGCAAATAAAATAAAAAAGAACAATAAGTTTTCAATATCATTTAAAACAAATAATAATCTATCGAAATATATAATTAACGATAAGGACAAAACAGAAAAAATGAAAATGGTGTGGAGTATACAAGTTAAATTGTAACACTTGTAATGCGCTATATATGGGCCAGATAGGGAGACCGTTCAAAGAAAGAACTCAAGAACATATTAAGAACTACAATAAAAAATCAACATTTATGAACCACATTGAAGACAACAAACATAAATTTAATTTAGAACAAAATTTCTATATTGTACACAAACTTAATAAAAGTAAAAAATTAGACACTTTAGAAACTTTAGAAATTAAAAAACAGATTAAAAATAACACAAGAATTCTTAATAAAATTGAAAATATCCACAATTCAATAATTTTAGACAAAATAGACTAAGATAGTAGTAATACATATAAGGCAAAAATTGTAACATTCGATGTAAATACTTCTCCCGAAGATGCCCTGTAGAGAAAAATAAAATTATAGTTTTATTAATTTACAATTTCAATTGAATAAGTGGTTTAAAACAGTTAAAACTGCCACCATAACCTAGATAAATTTCTTAATATCGATAAAATGTGTTATTTTTAAATAATTTAGTAGTTTTAGTTTGTCGTAAATATTGCCACATTACTATTAATGTATTTAATACCATTTGGAGAACGACGAAGGTTTTAGTCTATATAACGATTTCCTGTGTCAGTTTTATTGGTATGATTATACGAGTAAAGGGTGTAAAATCAAACTGAATAATAACACGTTTAAAATGATAAGATAATTAAGAAGTACAATTAATAGTGTCATCTAGAAAACCGTCGAAGCAACTGTTTCTGTGCAACACATTGAAAACTAATTCAGCACCTCGTTATACCATTAGAAAAAAGCGATTCTGCTTTGATAACATCGTATTCGTATTGGATGTAGCCCTTCTATTTACCTGCTTCAGGCAAATGTTCGGGTGGCTCTGATTCATCTCAATAATTTGTTCTCGATGGTTTAGCTAAATGAGCAACTTCTGTTTAGGAAAGCTCCGTACCATTTTCAAATGAACTCATTTTGTTCAGCTTCAGTGTATTTTATCGTATGAACGCTGTGCTGTGTTCATTTTGTGCAAGATCTTAATTTTGTTTAACAATATTTAATTAAATAAAGCGAAGGAATTGAAATGACTTAAATCTAGAGCGAAATAAGTGAACTGCTGTGTAGATTGTTTTTGTTAAATCTAGGACAAAGTCAGCACCAAAGTGATTAAATTTACTATAACGTTTTAGTTTTTTGACAGTAGAGCTTTTAAAAAAGTAAAATATTTGTTAAAATGAATTAATCCTTTGACCATGTTTTTCATGAATAATTATCCTAAATAGAGTTGAAGGAAAGGAACCTAAAATATTTAAATGAGATGTTATACCCGTGGAAATAGGTTAACAACTGACATGCGTTTTATTTTGTGTTTACACTGTTTCTGGTATTGGTTTCAAAGTCAGCGTACTGTTACAGTCAATTTACTAATTAAAGGAACGATGCGGCGGTTCAATAAGTACCCGTGTTAGAAATGAAGACAGTATTAAATTTTTTTTTTAAATATAGTCCCCTTTTAAAAAGATACACTTCTCCCATCCGCTTGTTGTCCACCGTGAGCAATCGGGACACCAATCGGGTCGACAATTTTTTCATCACCAACTTATCATGTAAAATATTAATTGCCGTTTCAGTCGACACACCTACGATTAGCGAGAATCATGTCGTGGACTTTTTCAAGGATTTCCTAGGTAACCACGTCTGCCGGGCATCCTGGTCGCTCCTCATCCAAAACGATTGTTCGTCCACGTTTAAATTCATTGAACCAATATCTAACTGTGGTCATAGATGGCGAAGTGTCCCCTTAAACAGCATCCAACTTTGCTTTTATCTCCTCGCATTTTTTCTCATCCACAGCAAAAAGCGAATTACAGAACGATCTTTGTCTACTCTTTTTGCATCTTAGCGAACATCACGAAATACGTCTCACTAAAATGGCTGCCAAATCCAAACTAACCTATTAATCAGTCTGGAATTTGTTTTGGCGTCGTTCGATAGATGCCAGCACACGAGTACTTATTGAACCGCCCTTGTAGATGGTAAGTTCAAATAGGTATTATTAAAAATATAAGGGATACGTTACCGTAACTGCAAAAACGCGATAGTTTTATACCATGAAATTCCTACAATGTTGGGGCCATTTACATAAAAATTTCATTTAAATGGGATGTTGGTGAAACACTCGACGCCAGTGTCTACGTTATCAATAAGAACAGAATTCCATACGTATAAAACACTTATATACGTTTACATTTAATACATTCATGACATCATGATTATTGTATCATTATTTCATAAGTTATGCTCTTAAGGATAACAACATCTATTTTTAGTTTTTATATATATATGTATATTTTATGGGGGTGTAAAGCTTCATTTTGCAAGAGAACTTTAGAATTATAAAACTACTTTTAGTGTCTTGTTTTTAGTATGTATAAAAACTATTAATTATTAACGAACATTCAACACTGATTAACTCATAAACACTTTTATATCTTTTAGAGCATATTAACTTCGCACTTTACAGTGACAGTAGGTTTTTATGGTTACTCTTACCATTTATACATTCAGGAAATTTTATGTTTTGTATTAAATAACAACTTTAACTTAAAATGGTTAGAAACTACACAATTTTAAACTAAAAACTTTTGGGTTTATATGAAAAATTATTAACCAGTTTAAAAGTTATGGTTAGATGTTTTGCTTATCCACTTATAACTTTGATATATTAACTCCTTTTGTTGAACTTAAACAGATTTACTTGTTTATCTAAACAAAACTTTTGGATCTACTTCGAAATGATTTATGGTCCTATGACAAAAAATAATTTTGTTAGCGACCCGAATATCATATGGAAACTGTAGAGAAAAATTAAGTGAGAGGCATTTTTAAGTTATCATTAGGGGGCGTATTGTGGGGCCAATTTATAGATATAATAAAATAAAAGTGATTGAATTTATTTTTGGTTGTCTCCCGCGTTGCATAAATAATAAATCGCGTGCGGAAAATGTCAACACCCGATCACTAAAGCCCCTACTTATGAAGGGGATGTACGAACCGATTTTGGTAATCGTGAAAGCTTACAGGATGAAAAGCGGACGTCTCATCAATTTCGTCACCAGGTGGTCGGATCATATTTTATCCGTTTAATAAGATTTGGTGGTTGCACAAAGCATTTCATCACATTAACCTGCTTTCGACTTGTTGGAGGTTTTAGTCGAAAAATGAGATTAACTTTGTTTTACCTTTTTTGTCGTAATTTGTCCTCACAAAAAAAAATTGTGTTTCATTCCCACCAGCTACTCGTGCTGGTGGACAGGCAGTTCTCCCGACCTACACTGTAGTGCAAAGCCGGAGGGTAGGGCGTAAGGCCCTCTTAAGTCTCCTTGCGGGAATCATGAATGGCTTAGAGAGAGAAAGATTGTCTGTGGAATATTACTGCCCCAGCATTTGCCTAAGTCGGTGCACTTGAATTAAGCACAAAAACGATTAATAAGTATGAACTGAGCACAAACGGAAGCCTGAAAAGAGCACAAAGATTTTCTTACCTGCATGTGTTTAAATAAACACCCGAATTGAGAACAAGCCATGTTGCCAGCTTTCTTTTAAAATATCTGTAGGGGTTTGAGTTCTTTTTGAAGCAGTAGGTAGGTAAACAAGTAAATTTTCTAATGGAATATTGTAACAAAAAATAATATTTACTTTGAATTATTTTGTTTATTTGTTACAAGTACTTATAGGATTAATATTTCAACTTTATCTTAGATACATAATATTATCTTAACTAATGATATTTTTGTAAGAAATACATTTTACATAGTAGTATCATCATCATTTAGTTGCTTGATTTTTTGATCAATAAAATTGATTTTTAACAGTATTTTTCGTCTTAATTTTTTTTCAATTTTTTTAAGTTAGGTTAGGTTATAACCTAACCGGTTTTTCTAATAAATTTTCAGTTGCTTTTATTTTTATAGAATTGCTTATTTTTTGTCTGTTGATAGCCATTTCAGATTATGTGTATTACACTTTCGCAAAAATACCAAATCGGAACAACTATTTTTAGCATACTTCCACATTATTTCACCAGTTGTCTTTAAAACACGGAATTCTTTGAACTTATAATTTTCAAAAATTAATAGAGTTTTACCTCGTTCACTGAACATGTTATTTATTGTACAAGACAATGATAACTATAATTGCATAAGGGTAGTCCCTTGTTTTTATTGATTTCTGCTGCCCCTTACAAACCAGTTATATTTGGCAACATTACAACGTTAATGTTGTTCTTATCATCGGTATTTTTATTTGCTACATGTATGATCCCTGTGCTCAATTCCTTTCTTGATAAACAAACCCTCGATGATTACTTGTTTACCTGCTTCCGCTCTGTGCTCAATTCGAGTGTGATCGCCTAAGTGATCCAAGGAAAACACAGAAAATTTGAACCAGAGCAGCCGGACCCGGGTTCGAACCGGTGACCTCCCGAATGCTGAGCAATGATCTAGAGCATTAGACCACGCCGCTCGGTGTCCTCACCAATTAGTTTTTAATATTTTGGTGTAAGTAAGTTTAAACAATAATCGTAAACAAATAAGTAAATGCCATCTAGCGATGTATATTTCTAATAATACAAGTTTTTAGTGGATTTTGAATTATAATTTAATTTGTTAAAATTCACTGACTGATGGAAAGCTTTGGGTGCGATATATAGGAGAGTTTAGGGATAGATGTGATTTATAGTCATGCAAAACAGTGTAGAAGCGAGTTTGTATTAAATGTTGTTGTGTTAATGTTATTTCCTTTATTTATCTTAGGATTTTGTTGCCTTAAAGTTTGGGATTTCGTTTTCTGTTTCAACGTTTCACGGCATTGCTTTTAAATGACTTACTTACGTTAGATTTTGTTTCTTTAATATAAAAATATACCACCTTGAATTTTTCTTTTGTATTATTATATTGTAATCAAAGCTCGAGGGAAATTAAGACAGAAAAAATGGCGGTGAATCTTATCGATATTCTTCTTTCATTCAATTTAAATTGTCAGATAGGTGAGAAAAAGATACATATGTTAAAAAAACACCACTTAGAAGATGAAATTGGTATTCGATTTTTTATGTATTGATTAGAGAGATGTTTCTTGGAATTTAATTTGAATTGAGGTCAGCAGATTTGTAACGACAAACAAGAAAACGAAGTCAAAACAAAATCCGTTTTACTAAACGTAAAACCCAAACAGGAAGAGATATGGATAACTCCCCTGTGGTGGCACTCATATAGTTTCAAACAAAAATCGGAAAAGAATTCGAGATATTTGTAGGTAATTGAAATGAAGACAAATAGCTAAATTCTGACCATATTTCTTTTTTGAAACTTTACCTTTCTCCTAATGTAATGTAATGTTTAATAAACCCGTTGAATAACAATGTTACAAAATACATCTTAAGGAAAGCTAATTGACATGTGCAAATCTTACATCTAGACGGCGTAATGTGATTATAGCTTTGCAAAGGGCTTTAGAATCCGTTACGATCTCTGCAATTTGACGCCCAAAAAAACGATTAAGATTAAGATTTTATCCTGACCAATGAGAAAGATTACATTATTCTAATACTATCTAAAAATTTAATGGTGCAATTATTGTGAAAAGATACGATTAAATCAAGAAAATATACGAGGCATGTTTTTTAAGTAAGTACCGTTTTGAAATTCTGGCGCCGTAGAGCTGCGGTCAGCGTTCCGCGCATGCGCACTGAATACGTACATCTCTCACCTGCGCACTGATGCCGTTACAGTCTGGTTCGCCGTTGTTTACGTTGTTTACTGAGTGTTTAAGATACCTCCGATAATCGTGAGTCCCGCCGACTGTGAAGTCCGGGCTGTTACACGATTCCTTAGCGCTAAAGGACTAAAACCGATTGATATTCATCGTAAGATCGTGAGATCTGTGCAGTTTACGGACAAAACATTATGAGTGACGGAATGGTAAGGAATCTGCGCCGTGCAATCCAGAACAAAAGACGTTGAGCATGGGCATCGTTTTGCTGCATGACAATGCCCGTCCGCTTGTGGCAATCGGACCAAAGATCTCATCACATCTTTTCACTGGGAAACTGTAGATCATCCTCCGTACAGCTCTGATATGGCGCCCAGTGACTACCATTTGTTCCTGCACTTGAAGAAACATCTGGGCGGTCAGCGTCTTCAAACAGTTGTGATGCAGGGGTTAACAGTTAACAAGTCAGGCAGCAGAGTTCTATGAGAAGGGTATTCAAAAATTGGTCACTGGTCAGACGTTATGACAGGTGCCTCAGTATTGAAGGAAATTATGTACAAAAGTAGATTAAGGTACAGGCCTTCATGTAAAAATAAAATTATTAAGATATCTTTACACGGTTTTTATTAAATTCAAAACTGTACTTACTTAAAAAACGTGCCTCGTATATTAATAAAACACTTTTCACTAATTTATTGATAAACTCGACGATTGTTTAGACAGTAACCTTACATTATTAAGAGTCAGAATGTTTACTGTTTTATATGTGTTTATTTATATATTGTTTTGGTTTTATTCGAATCTATTTAAAATTTTAGCTTTACTAAGAGCATTACTAGAGAAATTCAAAGTATATGCATGCTTTATGGAAAGAATAGAGAATACACTTAACCACGATAAATGATTAATAAATTTCCAGAGAAGGAAAGAAAATAAAATATATAAGACGCCCGGTCGCCAAAATTTAATAACCTGGTTGATGGCATACTAAAACTAGTTTCCCCTATCCATTTCACTTGGCCAATTCGCCTTCTAAATGTGTTTTAGACCTTATTTAGGGGCAACGGCTTTTCCTCGTTTAGAAACGAGACCCGCACGAAATTATATACGCGCCTTGCATAACCTTTATATTATCGTTTAGAAACCGCAAAGCTGTCCGAAAAGGCATTTAATAAATTAAGTTAATAACCCTATAACCAATCATAAACGATTTGAGATGAAAAACTTGTTCAATCGAAAAATGCATCTAGTCAGGAACCCGTAGACAACTAAATAAATTCGTAAATATTTTAAATTCATTAAACAATGTGATTGCTTTTACAACAGAAATAGAAGAAGATAAACAACTAAATTTTCTAGATTTAACCACATACCGTAAAGACAATAAATTGGGTTATAAAATATTTAGAAAACCTATCACGACAGATTTAGTAATACCTTCAAGTTCATACCAATCACTAAATATTAAACTTGCCTCTATTCACAGTCTTTTACATTTAATAATAAACATTCCACTCGAAGAACAGGACTATCTTTCGGAAATAAACATAATAAAACATATCGCTCAAAATAATGGCTACAGTATAAAAACAATAGAAAAAATGCTAACCAAAAAAATTCGCAAAAAAGTCCAAAATACCTTATTTAAAATAGAAAAAAGCTCCACTAATTCTGATAAACTTTTCTGTTCAATAAATTACATTAAAAACTTAAGCCACAAAATCAAAAACTTGCTAAATAAATTCAATATAACCACTACAGAAATAAATAAACTTAATTTAGGTTCTGCGTTAATTAACAACAAGAAAAAAGTAGATTACAAACAAAAAAGTGCGGTTTATCAACTAAATTGTCAGGACTGCGATGCCTTATACATAGGACAAACTGGCCGATCCTTAGAAGTACGATTAAAAGAACATATAACCAGTATAAAGAATAACTGAACATTGCTTAAAAAAATCAACATAATATAGATATAAATAATTGTAAATTACTTTATTCCCAACCTAAAAGCAGAAAACTGGCTCTACTAGAGTTCCTGGAAATAAAAAGAGCCTTAACGAAAAAGAAAAATATTATCAATAACCAAAAAGAACTGTATGTGTTAAATACCCCATTCCTCATAGATTTATAATGACTACATAATTTAAGTATACCTATATATATATAGGATATGTTGCACATTTTGACTTAGTATAGTGGTACTCTAGTTGATGGCTACTTAGCCGAAACAATTGTCGAGTGTATTGTTACAATAAATTGTTGAAGTTTATTTGTTGAAAAATAGGAAACAATTCCATTACAGTTTTCGTTAATAAGGGTCGTAAGCTTGGCGAGTACCTGATTGATTCTTATTTAGGGTTTTTAGTAAATTGTGAGTTCAGGTAATGTACTTTTGTTGTTCTTTCGCTAGTTTACCGCCCCAACATAGGGAAAATAAAACTGTTGTTTTCGCAATCAACACTTGTGCTAAACAGTTCAACCCTGACTGGACTCACTAAAGCTGTGTGAGTGTTTTCTTCAATACCGTTTTTGCAGCTTTTGTTCTACGATTACCTTTATTTACCAGCCTTCTACCCAATTAGAAATGTGGTTGTATAGTTTGGATTGGGAATTAAGCATTTAAAATAGTTGAAATATACGGGAGCATAATTTAATCTTTTCAGGTCGTTGTTGTAAAAAAAACTCATTATCAAGTTTACTTGATTGTCGTTGCTTCGATTTTACAAGAAATTAATTTTTTAGGTGTAACGATTGTAAAAACCTTTTTCGTGTTATCAGAACTTTCTCCGGCAAATATTTTTAAATTGCTGATGATTATAAATTAATGAGGGAAAAGTTGTTTTGTAATTGTGCCAAGTTTATTTCTACATTTTATTTTTTTTTTGGACTGGTTTCGTTTTTTATCTGGGGAACCCTATTTTGTATTTAAATTAATTAGTTGTTAAATAAAAGAAGAGAACTGTAGAATTTTGTGTGATTAATGGACTATTATTAAGTTGCCGTAGGGTGGCTTGTGTTTTTTAACGCAGGCTTTAGTGAAAAATTTTTGTCTATGCTAGTTTAACGCCGATAAAGTTGTATTCAGATTAGGTCACGTTTTACGTTTGTGTGAAATTACGAAGAGGCTGACGTAAATTAGATTTGGAGCCCAAAATGAAAAACTAAAATTCGTAGCTTCTTGATAAAAGTGCTACTTTTTTCCAAATTTATTATTCATAACCGTCTCTCCTCAAATGTTTCGTAACGCCTCAAACACTTTCTTTTACCGTTATAATATAAATTATTTAATTTAAGAATTAACATCAAATAGTCAACATCAGTTGAATGTCAATATCTACGTTAGTTTAAGACCAATATTTTCGACCAGATATTTCTTGGAGAAATGAATTTAATTTACTGTAGAGAATATTAATAAGTTCTCACCGTATTTGGGATAATTCTCTATGGAATGGAGGGTTAATGTTTACCCTTAATATCTATTGCTTCAACGCTACAGATATCTCACCAAAAGGCGTTAAAATTTATCAGCGGTTTGGATGTGGAAAACAGTCAATCAACAGTAAGCGGGTAAGAGACGTTTAAATATAGAAGGGATTTTAGCGCAAACAATATTTGAAAATATCCCTTTAAAATAAAGCGAACAGTATAGTTTTTTAGTTAGATCTTTAAAAGCAAATTGATATGATATTTAGTTATGGTGTTACTACCGTAATAATATTGAAACCGTGATCCACATCTGATAGTTGGCACTACTGCTCTAATTAGATATCATATCAATTTGCTTTTAAAAAGCTCTTTCGGTAGCAGAAATCAGATGGCGATATATTGCCATGGCTAGATAGCCACTAAATTGAGATAAGTAATTTATAATAATTAGTAAAGTTTTTTGTATATTCTTTTTCGATTTTTAAATAGTATGGAACCTTCGGAGCATATAGGATTCGTTGACTCGACTTGACCAGTTACTTTTTTGTGTGCTAACACAAATTACGAGAGCTTTGCGGCTTCTAAAACATACCACAAGACAACAATAAATAATAAGCATGTAGTAACATATGTGTATCGGTGTGCTATATAGTTTGGTATCAACAAAAAACTTAATGAATGTGTTCCCTAGGCGAGAAATATTATACACGAACATCAACAAAACATGTCTCTTGAAAAAACTTCCTAATTAGGGCTGAATGCATTGACGATAATTAAAATTTTCTATAACGTATTCCCATATGGATTAATACAATATTTTATCCTGTATTCTTTTATTTAAAACAAGTCAACCTATGTATTAGATATATGAGTGCACGTAGACATGCGTAAAGCTGTGGACATTGTTTTCTGACAGACTAATCTCGAGAAGTAAAATGAAATTTTGTTCGCTTACATTGTTTTCTTTAAATTAGATGTCAATGTCAGTATCAATACAACCAGCATGTAGGTAGATAACAATATTTTCGTAGCATTTTTCCATTTCATTTTATTTTGAAGCGGAATACATAGGTATAAGTACCCATTATTATTTTAAATAATAATTTAAAATTGTATCACAGATTTAAGCCACGTAGATTATGTAATATTTCTACTGCGTTTTTATTAGGCTATAAGTTAAAAAAAGGTACGTGATTCATTGTAGATATTTTTCTTTTTTATTTGTTCAGTTGTTGAGGAAGGCACTTAAGCTGTCTACCGCACAAACAAGTTTAGAAACTTTTTTATTCTGCAAAATTGGAGTTTTATCAGTTTATTTTTTTTTAATACAGCTACAAATTTTTCTTGTGAGCCATATGCTAATATTCGCTTTTGTAGGACCAAAATAAAACCTGAACTTATATTTTGTGGCAAGAATATTACGTAAATCCAACATTGTACCAGCCTTTTCACACTATTCTTATTAAAATTTTTATAAATTAAACAGCATCATATCGCTGTAAGGGTCTTACTTTCATAGAGTTGATGTAGTTTGTTAAAGTTTGGTAGCTATTCGAATAGTGACTTGCACTCGATGACTTGGTTTCAGGTTTCAAAGTGTGTGTTGATTCTAAAGTTAATAATTACCTGGTTTGAGTGATTGATTCCTTTTTGTACGAGGATTTCATTCACAAAATATACCTTGATAAAATAATAAAATACGTAACTAACTTTTCTACTGTTTATTCAATTTCTTTAAAATTGTTTCACCCAACATAGGCATCTTCAGAAGACATATGACTAAAATTAAGTACAAAGTTCTTATATATATACGTTTGTAAAATTAATCTAAGGTGTTGTGGAGGGGGGTCGAACATTTTACAATTTCATTTAAAATAATTGATTCATAAGTGTTTTCTATTTCATTTAATGTTACAATATTATTTTGTTGAATATGTTTTTTAATTTCTAGTGATTCTACAATGTCATGTTTTTTACCTTTATCTAAACAGTGTAGGATTTTAAAATTAGTTGTTTAATCAAATTCGTGTTTTTTGCTCTTAATATGGTTCATAACAGTAGATTTCCCTGCGTAGTGTTTTAAATGTTCATCGAGTCTTTCTTCGAAAGTTCTCCCTGTTTGTCCTATGTATGTTGCTTTGCATGTATTACAATTTAGTTTGTATATACCACATTTATCCATTTTTTCCATTTTGTCTTTGTTGTTAATTAAGTATTTTGATAATTTGTTGTTTGTTTCAAACGCTATTTTGAATTTATTGTTTTTAAGTTTATATGCAATTTTGTTTGATATATTGGCTATATATATATAATACTGATTTATAGTTCTTGTCAATTTTTGTACTTATATCATAGTTTGTGTAGACAGATATATTTATGATTTTTCTATTTTTTTTTTGTTCACCAAATCGTCAATTAGTTTTGGCGTATATCCATTGTTGGCTGCTATTTGTTTTATAGTTTTTAGTTCTAAGTTGTAGTTTGAATCTGATAGGGGTAAATTTAGTAACCTATGTAGAATATATTAACAAATTACATAGCAGAATTAAATTCACATTAGATTTAGCTTTAACTAAAAATAAGGAAAATATAGAAGTCACAATATATAGAAAACCTTCATGAACAGACACAATAATACATAAAACATCTTGCCACCCAATACAACAAAAACTGGCAGTCTTTCACAGTATGGTCAATGGGTTACTAAATTTACCCCTATCAGATTCAAACTACAACTTAGAACTAAAAACTATAAAACAAATAGCAGCCAACAATGGATATACGCCAAAACTAATTGACGATTTGGTGAACAAAAAAAAAAAAGAAAAATTATGTGTTATCTGTCTACACAAAGTATGATATAAGTACAAAAATTGACAAGAACTATAAATCAATATTATATATATATATATATATAGCCAATATATCAAACAAAATTGCATATAAACTTAAAAACAATAAATTCAAAATAGCGTTTGAAACAAACAACAAATTATCAAAATACTTAATCAACAACAAAGACAAAATGGAAAAAATGAATAAATGTGGTATATACAAACTAAATTGTAATACATGCAAAGCAACATACATAGGATAAACGGGGAGAACTTTCAAAGAAAGACTCAATGAACATTTAAAAAACTACGCATGGAAATCTAGTTTTATGAACCATATTAAGAGCAAAAAACACGAATTCGATTAAACAAATAATTTTAAAATCCTATACTGTTTAGATAGAGGTAAAAAACATGACATTGCAGAATCACTAGAAATTAAAAAACATATTCAACAAAATAATATTGTAACATTAAATTTTTATTTTAAATAAAATTATAAAATGTTCAACCCTCCTCCACAACACCTTAGATTAATTTTACAAATGTGTATATAAATTACATATATTATATATGCCTTCTGAAGATGCCCATGTTGGGCTAAACAATTGTAAAGAATTTGAATTGTGGAAAAGTTAGTTACGTATTTTATTATTTTATCAAGTGTTAATTATGTTTTCCCATAAAGTAACGGCAGAAACAATCAATTTTTTAAAATATACCTAACAACTGAGTCTTAAAAGTCTGGGATATATGAAATTGGTTGTAAAGACTGTAATAAGAAAAATGTTGTACAAACTGGAGGCTCTATTCAAGTTAGGTTCAAGGAACATTTGGCTCATGCCTCTGGATTTTTTTATATGATATTACCAGGGCACATCGAAAAATAAAATTCACGTTAGAAATAGAAAATGAATAAATTTACTAGACTTAATTATTAAAAAATGTTTCTGCTTTTAAAAATGTAAATAATGTTCACAAATTTGCAATATTTCATAAAGAAACCCAAACAGATGCAAAAGTCCATTCAAAAGGTTTTCATCCCCTAGTACATAAATTAACCTTCTTTCATTCAAGCCTACATAGACTTACGAAACCGAATTAAACAGAATTTATCTTATCGTGCAGAACAACTTCTAAAATATTGATCTAGTTTCAAATCTATCAAAGAAAAAATTAAACAAACATGTCTAAAATAGTATATCCACATACTAAAAACAACACAAATTCAATAACAACATAGAGGCAATTGCTGCCATTTAGTGGGTTTTAGCCGCTACAGAAGTTATCAAACTAGACAAGGCCTCACGGAAGTATTTAAACCAAATTAGCCAAATCAACATTCACGTATGTAAGCTAAGTTGTTGATTTCGCTGGAGAAGTTTAAATACCTCCGTGAGGCCTTGTCTAGTTTGATATCTTCTGTAGCGGCTAAAATCCACTAGATGGCAGCAATTGCCTGTGTGTTGTTATTATATTAACCGTTCTTTACGGAACATTTCGAGTTGGTCAGTAATTTATCGAGACTGCCTATAACACGCTGATGAGCTTCTAACAAGAGCGAAATCGCGATCCGTGTCTGGTAGTTTCGATAAATTTCTGACCAAAAGCATAATAATTGTTAACACAAATTCACACAATTCATTAAAATTCATAGGAAATATTTTAAACGTAATTGTAAAATATATTTCAAAATTTACAGATACCAAAGTATCTTTCATAACTAATGATTCCTTTGTAAATTTTATAAAAAGTAAGAAAGATAAATCAAATAGATATTCAAAATCAGGGGGTTAGTTATTATAGTATGGTAAATCCATTGTCTCCTTTTTTAGCTAATTTATTGTTAAGTTTTTATGAAATCAACAATACCTATAAATATTTTCCAAAATTATGAGACAGATATATGGACGATGTGTTTGCAATAGTAAAAAAAAATTTTGATGTAAAAAATGTGTAAATCACATAAATTCCTTTTATGAGTCTATTAAATTCACATATGAAGAAGAGTCACAGATGTCACTTCCATTTTTAGATCTAAAAATAACTAGAAGTAATAAGAAATTATTATTTAATATATTTAGAAAACCTACTCACACAAATAGATACATTTTAAACAGTTCCTACACAGAAAAAAGACATAAACTAGCAGCTTTTAATAGGATTTTTAGATTATTTAATATCTCTGTGAGCCAAGAAAATAACTATATTTAGAATACTGCACTTCAATATAACTTTACAATAAATGAAATTAATAAAATCTTTTCAAAACAACAAAAATAAAAATTTTTGAAAGACAACACAACTCTAGATAAACCAAGAGAGAACAAAATAAGACGCTAATTCAATAATCATACTGATTTTAGTAGACATATAAAAGGACTTTGTAATACATTAGAAATAGAATCAAAAAATAAAATTAGGCAGTGTCCTTGGAAACCCAAAAGATAGAGATAATGAAACTTCAAAGTCAGGTATCTATAAAATTAATTGTTTAGAGTGTGACAAAGTTTACATAAGAGAAATCTGGTTATACGTCTAAAACAACACTTGTAACCTCTAAAAAAGAATAATGCGGAAAAATCAGCAGTTGCATATCATGCCTTAAACACGGGACATGCTGTAGACCCTAATATTGAATTATTAAAACCCTATCACAATTACATCGACCTAAAAGTTTACGAGTGTATTTACATTCATAAATTCAGGGATTTCCTGATGAATTTTGATTCTCTTTCATTAAAAAATTCGTTTTCGGTAGTCTTCAATAAGTCACAGGTAGTTTTTAGATATATATAGGCATAATCTTTTCTTTATTTTAGTTCACTGTTTACCAACTACATCTGCTAACAGCACATTGTGGTCGAAATGTATACATTTGGTTGATATCAGTGAAAATTGTTTGGAGTATACATATGTTACTAACTATATATAAAACGTCTGTCCAAATTCAGATTTGCATATCTCACTTTTTATACGGACTGAGTTCGAGTTCGAGTCGTTCCTGGAAAGCTTACAACTAGCTCGTTTTTGTTCAGTACGTTTTGCAGCCTGTCGTGGAATCCTGTCGCAAGAAATAGCCTCCGGCTATATTATCGATTATCCTTACCGTAAAATGGCTTTTCTGTCTTCAATACAACTTCCAAGTACCTAACAATTATTAAGTTATATATATGTACACTAACGTAATTCTCCTGCTCTGATTGTACGTAATTGAAACTCGCATTTCGATCTTTTTCACGTCGAGAAATCTTCAATTTAATTAATTTACATACCGTATTTGAATTTATTTCCGTTGTAAATCTGAAATTGAGGTATTCATTACATTGTAAACATTACTTATTGTCTCATAGGAAAATGATTCTTTGGAAATGTGATATACCGGTTATAGCATTCCTATATTGGATTTTTGGTGCGTATATAACGTGCGCTCTACCGTAAGAAGTGCTGTACGGGGCGCTCTACCTGAGTACATGGTTTGTCTTGGATTATGAAACTACTAATTATTTACATATTATAATAATGTAGATACTATAATACAATACAAACAACAATTATGAATAACATGATAAATTATAACAATAATTAGGCTTTATATACGATTAATAATAGTTAGGTGTGAAGTATATTCCCCAGCCATCTCATTTGTAGTGCGACATAAAATTTTAGGTTAGGTTAGGTTAGGTTAGGTTAGATTAGGTTAGGCTAGGTACCTTAATTCATTAAAAGAGAAGTGGAAGCTGAATCACATATACATTCAGATGATGGCCAGCATACGAGTCACTCAATGAAATTGTGATTGTGCACAAGACTGTGAAACATCAAAGAAATTATGTAGATCCTAGATCTGGAGCATATACTCATAGAATAGAAAGGAAGTGGTTAGATGCAAAAGTAAAAATTATGAAAAAAAAAAATGCGAGGCGTGCCTTTACAACATTTACAAAGTCGTTTGGACTTTGTTTCATGGGAAAATTTAAGAAATGATGTTGACTGTAAATTTCTAGCATTTTTGAAAGACATTAAAACTGGCTATAATGTTATTCTTAAACTTAAATACGTTGTTTTTTTAACTGTACGAGTATGTATATTACACAATAAATTACTTTATTGACAATAAATTTGTATCATTCGAATTGTGTATAAATCTTGTTCCTCCAATGTTAGCGAGCCGGTAGAACACACGGTACAATGGTAGCAAGTCGGTAAAGCACACACTACCATAGTAACAAGTAGGTAGAGCGCACGCTATACCGGCACCTGATTTTTTTGTATTAAATGTTATCAAAAAATTGAATGATTCGTATCGTTAGTTTGTGCCAGGAGAGTTATTTTTGCAGTCATACCAAAGCGAGTTTATTGTAGCTTTATTACCCTTAAATAGTGAACGTCGTCTGTAGATATTTACTAATTATTTGTAGGATTCAATAATGTTAAAAAAGGTCCTTTTTTAATAAGGATATCTACTTGTTAAACTGAGCCCACGATGTAACTAACTACGTGGCAGGCACGTAACCAGACCGAACAAAAGTAAAATACGCTGACCAAGAGCATACTTTTATCGTGGCATTTTTAAGCAAATAACCAGAAGATACTGTAGAGAAGCATGCAACATTCTGAAACGTCCGAAATAATTTTCAATGGTTGCATGCATTGGATCGAGCCTTTTAGTATGAGATGAAGCAGGGTGATTGTGTTATTGTTTAAACTAGGATGGTGTTGTTGTACTGTTTTGATGCCTATGTGCGTAAGATTTCAAGGTTGTATTACAATTTGTTTAAGCGTTACAAAGTGTAAGAGGGTTTTTAGCAAGCGAAATGTGTGTAAAGCTCTAAAATCGATGGGGTAATTACTGTTCTCTCGACCAACCTTTTTTTTTCCGCGCAACACGTAATATAATAGGTGTCCTTGTTTAAAACTTGGAGACATAAAACCTCTCCTTACAACGATCCATTCCAGTTGTTGAAGCTATTGTACTTACAAAAAGGGAATCGTGAGTGGTTCGAAATCTATTGTAATGACGACGAATGGTATTTTCAATCTTTTCTTATCTAGCGTTTCTTCATAATGTGAATGTACCTATGTTATTCATTAATTTTCATAAATAACGTTTTCAAAGTAGATTAAAAATAATGCCAAATTAAATTTCCTTTTTTAAATAAATTCTCAGGTTCTGAAGAGAACTAAAAACTAAAGACAGTGTAACCAATATAAATACTGGTTAACGTCATGGTCCAGTGGACATGGCTTAGTCTATGCTTAATTACGATATTCAATGGACTTTACGAAACAGTACACAACAAATTAAGTTAGACTTAATAGCGGAGAACTAGGTATATGAAGTTATCATTGTTAAGAAAGGCTAAGCCATTTGTATAAATATACATACTTCCAAAACTATCAAGTAAGTAATTATTTCTAACTTCATTAACTAATTCAATATTGTCAATATTAATCCTATGATCTTCAGAAGAACGTGTTGGGCAACACTCGATTCTTCTGTTTTACCAAACCTAACGTGAGCCAAATGCTCCTTGAATCTAATCTGAATAGAGCGTCTAGTTTGTCCCACATATTTCTTATTACAACCAATTTCATATATCCCCGACTTTTCAAGAAAAGGAATTTTATCCATAACCAACTGTTTGAAGAGAGTTCAAATTGGAACTGTAGGCTGTTCGAAAACCAAGTTTACTAAAAATACCATTGAGTCCTCGAGTAAATCTTGGTGCGTATGGTATAGTAATAAACTTAGTTTTACTGGTGTCTATTTAAAGAGGTGAGGATATTGAGAGTTTTAAATTTAATCCTATTAACTAATGTATCAATTATATTACAATTATAACCATTGTCTTTGGCAATATTTCTAATGGTACAATGTTCTCTGAAACACAGCCAGCAACACCTACATATATATTGACGAATATTGTTTGTATAATATTAAAATTTAATAAATCTAATTTAGTAGCACGAGCTGGCCGTTTTGTTTTTGATACGAAAAGTATAATAAATACAATGTAGATAACATTAATTGTATAAAAGTGGGATAAAGGAAGGTAAAGGGGTTCAGATTAGATTGGCTTATGTAAATTCCACGTCAGGTTGAAAATTCCGAAAGTGTGTTAGCTATATTTACATGAAAATGTTCACAAACTATAGCAAGAGAGAATTAATATTACTTAATTAGTCAGGTATTTGGAGCAGTACCTTTTTCAAGAAATTGGATTGTTTTTGCTTTTGTATATGAATTTTAATAAGAAGACTGCTTTCCATTTAAAATTGACACAATGCAAACCAACCCTTTGCTTTTATATATTTTGAATATGAAATTTTGTTTCTCTTTGATGGACAGCATTATTTATTTGTTGCAAAGCGTGATAAACTTATAAAGGAAAATGAAAGCACTAATTTGGTGTCTTTGTTTGTCTGTTTTACATAACTTATCTAATTTTATATAAACAAATATTTTAAACAGATCATATCTACAAATTTCGTTAGTTCAAAATAAAAATCAAAAACTTTTGCATAACAATGGCCTCAGCATTAACTGTATAGGCAATAAACAATATGCATCTTTACATTTCATTAAATATATTAATTGTAAATATAAAAACAGAAACTAGGTTAGGTTAGAATAGAAAACAATAATGTCACTTTAAAACACGCATTAATCAATAACAAAAAGAAAATGAAGCCACTAGATAAAAGTGGTATATACCAATTATATTGCAAAAAATGTAATACCATTTATATAGGTCAGTCTGGAAGATCTACAAATACTAGATTAAAAGAGCATGTCTTTGATATAAGTAAAAATATCCGAGCATTGTACCTTGTTTAAACATAAAATTAATTTGGAAAATGTTAAAATATTACACACAAACATCGCTAAAAGTAAAAACTTAACCATGCTCGAAAATTTAGAAATTAAAAAAGCTATTAACATCCAATAAAACATTGTTAATAACCAATTAGAGTTAGGACAGACTTAATCCTCCCTACTGTTAAGTGACTTATCGTAGTATATATAGTTCCTTACTTTGTGTATAACTTCAGTATTTGTACTCTTGATAATGGGGTAACACCCGAAACATATGTCGAGTCATTTAATAAATTGGTGAACATTTTATCTTGTGTTTGATTTTCTATTAGATCATATCTGTATAATCACGAGTCTTTATTACATTGAGAAACCTTTCAAAACAAAATATAGTTTATTTAATTACTGGTTACTAATAATAAGGTTTAATAGAGTAGAAGTAAAATGAATTTAAGCTTGCAACTGTTCTCATCAAATCTCTTGGTAATCATATTGAACTAGTGTAGACATTTCTCAGCTTTCAGACAATTCGTTTCAGCACGAACTCTGTAATTTAATTATTAGAAACTGCAAAATCGTTTGGCTGTTTGAAATTGAGGCAAAAAACATTTGTAGACATGAGACATGACAGGAAGATTTAGGAATTTACCATATTTAAATTTAGATGAACTTTCCAACTAATTCGATAACTGTTAATACGTATTTCTATGTTCGTTTAGTTGTAAGTATTTTTTATATGTAAAATGTGTATGTATCTATCTATGTATCATATAACATATCGCGCTAATTTTTTTCGTTTGGCTTTTTTCAATTTTACACACTTCGTTCTGCAATTCATCATTTAGATTGCTTTTTTAATGGACAGCGATTAGTTTAACCATTGATTTGACACATTTTGTCGGGTGGCGTTCATTAGTCATAATTTCTGAAATAAAGAATGTATCGGCTAAAAAAATGTAATCTATACTACTGCTTTGCCGTTAAAATAGACGATTTTTCATTGCATATAACGGACAGCTCAGGTAAACAGGATTATCACATTTTCTTAATATCTAGTTACACACATACGAACTCATGTACTTATCGAAGCTTTCCAGAATACTAAAAGCCATTTTGACTGTTACAAGATTTTATTTATTTATAAGAAGTGAATACGAGGATGGTTTGATAAGTCTGTTACTTTTAAAGGAGAACATCAGTTTTTCGGCAAAAAATCATTTTATTTTTCTACATAGTCTCCTCTACTAGCTCGATACATTCAGTCCATCGTGTTTCTAATTTGTTTATTTCTTTTAAATAATAAAATTTCTCAAGACCCTCAAAACAAGCGTTTGTTTCCACAATAACCTCTACATTTGACCCAAATCTTTTACCGCCCAGCCATTTATTCAGGTTTGAAAAGAGGAAACAGCCAGAGGGGGCTAAATCCGGAGAATAAGGTGGATGGCATAGCAGTTCGTAGATCAATTGATGAAAATTTTCCATGGTGACTACACACGTACAAAAATGAACCCGTGCATTGTCCTGACGGAACAACTAACTGGCTAAATGCGATCGTTTCTGCTTTAAAACAGCGTTAAATCTGTCCAGTAGCTCTGAATAATATTTTCTGTTGATCGTTTTATCTTTTCCAAGGTAATCAATATACATTACACCGCGTGAAACCCTGAAAACTTTGGTTTATGGTTTATTATTATTTGTTAGCTGCACGTTCACCCGTAGAGACCTACTGTTTCGATTGTTGCTTTTTGAGCCACCCTGTGTAAAAGGTATTGGAGGGTTAGCTTCAAATTGGAAAGTATTAAAGAATAATCTTGATTACTGGTTTACAATTAATTGGAAGTAGTAAACAGAAATTTATGTAACGTCTTTAATGATTCTGTATAATAAAAACCATTTGCGAACATTTTAAGTTACATTTATGTCCTGAGAAAAAAGAAAAGAAATAACGCAGCCTTTTCTGTTGAAAATGTCAATCAGCCTACTCTGAGCATGTTAAAATATAAAATACATAGAAAACAGAGCTAGGTATTCCGTTAGAATACTGTTTTTTGCTAACTCCCAATTCTTTTCATTATTTTGTTCTCGAGCGTTTGTTTGCCTTGGAGCTATTAAAAAATATATCTTCTTGTATCACCCCCATTTTTCTTACGAACGAAGTTTGGTAGTGCCAAAGTAATAAATTTTCCGTCCGCTAGAAAATGTCCATGACAGATTTTTGAGTTTAGCTTAGTATTACTCGACTGTGCTGTTTTTGCTGATTATATTTTATTGATTCACAGAACCAAAAATTAAAATTCAAATAAGAACATTTAAAAAATGGTTTTTGTATGAATGAGCAACCAAAAAATAAGTTTTTCTTTTCTCTTTTAAATAGACGAGAGTAAAATATTTTGAAGTAATTTTGTACATTAGCTCAGGGAATATTTTACACTAAAGTGCAGATATATCTTTGCTACTGCAGCTATTTATTTTGATTAGATGTGTGCTGTACGAAACACCATTTACTCAATCTTTGGAAATACAGGGAAAATATGCAGTTGGAATATACAATGTCGATCAATAAGTGCACAAAATTACTTATGTAAGTGCTTACTTTTTGGACATGTTTTGGAAATAAAGCGTTTGAACATTTTCACACACGAATATAATAATTTGGAAATGCTTTTTTTAGTGTTCCGTACCCAAAGGGTAAATCGGGACCCTATTACTAAGACTCCGTGTCCGTCTGTCCGTGTATCACCAAGCTGTATATCATGAACCGTGATAGTTAGACAGTTGAAATTTTCACAGATGGTGTATTTATATTTTTTATTTTATTTTATATTTGTTTCGGAAAAGCACAAAAATAAATTGTATAGTAGGTTCGTATAACTTTTACGTGTGGTAGTTACCTGTTATCAGTTTTGTGGTATCGGTAAGCGTGTGTATAGAGTTCTTTTTGTATGTAGACTTGTTACTGTAGTAGCTTTTATGATTAAGATTGTATGTATTTGTATTGTTATTGTAACGGTACTGATGCTCCGACAAACACTTTGTCGGCGAGAGCGGTACCCTTCAGGAGCAGCAGGTGCGGGGTTGCTGAGGGGTCGGCAAAAAGAAAAGAGCGGCAGTCGAAGGTTGTCTGAGCATCGGTCGGTACATGCATTCTCTCTAATTTGTAAATAATTTGTAAATAAAGAAAAAATACATTCAGGGATCTCGACTTTTCTTCACGTTCACTATAACTACTACATATTTTGGGGGCTCAACCGGGATATAGTGCAACGTGAGGTCGCGAACGTGAGTGTATAGTAAAGATTATTATCGATTGTGTATCACGAGTGGTTAAAAAGAGTTAAGAGTTTTAAAAGAAGCAGTTATATTAAGCTATACGAAATAAACCATGAGTGAAAATCAATGCGATGTAATGAAAATGAAGCTGGCTCAGTTGCGAGAAAAACTGGAGGAATTAGGGCTTTCGGCAGAGGGAAGCAAGACGATACTACAACAGCGACTTCGAACAGTATACGACCACGAAGTAAATGACGATGACGACGATGATGACGATGATAAAGAAGACGTTTCTGAAGATGTTAACGAAGTTCCTGAAGCAGTGAAGACGTGTTGCCGACGTAATCAAAGAAGAAGCGAAGTAGCACTAACTTTTCGAGATGTAGAAGAATCGCTAGAAAAGTTCAGTGGTGATAAGAAGCTGAGTGTCACCAGGTGGCTGACAGATTTTGAGGAAATGGCAGAATTGTGTCAGTGGTCCGACATTCAAAAGGTAGCGTACGCAAAACGGCTTCTTACGGGGTCTGCCAAGCTGTTTGTTCGATACGAAAAGTGCGGTAAAACGTGGCCGAACTTAAAATTCGCTTTAAAAGAAGAATTCGAAGAAACCGTGGACAGTTACCAAGTTCATCGTGAATTGTCAAAGAGAAAGAAAAGAGCGGATGAAACATACCAGGAATACATTTATAAAATGCTGGAAATAGCTAGCCAGGTGGAATTAGAACCCAGAACTGTTATAAAGTACATTATCGAGGGAATTCCTGAAGATCCGGTGAACAAGACGATGTTGTATGGGGCAAAAACTATCCGTCAGCTAAAAGAGAGGTTTTCACAGTACGAAGACATGAAAAACGAAATGAAGATCAGAGGAAAAAACCAAGGCAACAGAGAAGACGGCTCGAAACACATGATAGCAGGTGATAGAAACAGATCGGCGCCTCAAAGTGCATCCAAAGTGCAACGGTGTTATAATTGTGGTGATAAAAGTCATTTAAAATTAGAGTGTCCAGCCAAACAAAAGGGCTTAAAGTGCTTCAAGTGCAACGAGTACGGCCACATTGCGATAAAGTGCACCAGTTCTACACCGAAAACAGCGATCAAGGAGACCAACAGCGTTTCTCAGAACCGTACGACAAAACACGTGAAGGAAATTTCTATAAAGGACGTTGAGCTCACCGCACTGATAGACACAGGTAGTGATCTCACATTAATTAGAACAGACGAATATGTTAGAATAGGAGCGCCGAAATTATTTAAGTCTAGTATTAAGTTTGATGGTATTGGGTGGACAGGAAATGAAACTTTGGGTGAATTTATTAGCGAGGTAGTGATAGATGATATAGTACATAGTATTAAATTTCACGTAGTACCAGGTACAATTTTAAAGTTGGGAGTTCTTATAGGGACGGACTTTCTTAACAAGGTGAATTTGAATATTAAGGCAGGAAAAGTTGAAATATCAAAGATAGAAGTCGAGCATTCATATGATTTTAATAAACCAGAGATTTTTCATATAAATGCTATTCAGAATCAGGATGAATTAGATTTATCGAATGTAACTGATAGTGATAATCGCGCGCAGATAGAAAATTTAGTTCAAAATTATAAACCTGAGAAATCTCGAGAAGTAGGTATAAAAATGAAAATAATATTAAAAGACGACATCCCAGTTTATGCGCGCCCACGACTTTTATCTCCGCCCGAACGCAGAGAGGTAGAAGAAATTGTTAATTCGTGGATCGAAGAAGGAATCGTTCGTTCTTCGGACTCAGAATACGCGAGTCCTGTAGTATTAGTAAAAAAGAAAGATGGTTCAACCCGTATTTGCATTGACTACAGAGCTCTCAATAAAAAGATTATTAAAGACAGGTATCCTTTACCGCTGATAGAAGACCAGTTGGATCTTCTTCATGACGCAAAAGTATTCAGTACAATTGATCTCAAAAACGGTTTTTTCCATGTGTCTGTTGATGAGGAAAGTAGAAAATTTACGTCATTTGTCACTCCAAACGGCCAATACGAATTTTTAAAGGTTCCCTTCGGTTTGTGCAATTCTCCATCTGTTTTTCAGAAATTCATCAATGCGGTTTTTAAAGACTTGATAGCTAAGAGAGTAGTTTTAACTTACATGGACGATTTAATTGTACTGGCTATAAATCACGAAGAGGCGTTGTTAAGGTTAAAGTCAGTTTTAGATGTTGCAGGTCAGTTTGGCCTTGGCACGTTCAACAAAAAACGTAAGAAGGCAGTTGTGTATACAGAAGGCGATTTGGTTGCAATAAAGCGAACACAATTTGGTCCGGGTCTTAAACTACAGCCAAAGTATTTTGGTCCGTACCGAATTAAAAGAGTATTACGTAACGATCGTTACATAGTAGAAAAAATTGGTAATCATGAAGGGCCACGCCAAACATCTACATCAGCTGATTACTTAAAACCCTGGATTCAAAGTAGTGGAAACGATGTTTCAGAAATCAGGTCAGTTGATTATCTAAAATTATATAGTACTGACGACTCTGATATTGATCATGACATCTGAGGGCAGATGTCTCACAGGATGGCCGAATGTGGTATCGGTAAGCGTGTGTATAGAGTTCTTTTTGTATGTAGACTTGTTACTGTAGTAGCTTTTATGATTAAGATTGTATGTATTTGTATTGTTATTGTAACGGTACTGATGCTCCGACAAACACTTTGTCGGCGAGAGCGGTACCCTTCAGGAGCAGCAGGTGCGGGGTTGCTGAGGGGTCGGCAAAAAGAAAAGAGCGGCAGTCGAAGGTTGTCTGAGCATCGGTCGGTACATGCATTCTCTCTAATTTGTAAATAATTTGTAAATAAAGAAAAAATACATTCAGGGATCTCGACTTTTCTTCACGTTCACTATAACTACTACAGTTTTTTGTTTGAAATTAAATGGAACATGAAATATTTGTACTTAAAATATTGTTCTGGTATATATTCTTTGTAAAACGTCTTTTAAAATATTAAATATTCCAGGAAAGAAGCAAACAAAATGGGAATGAACTAATTGTTCCACTATTTGAATATTATACTTCTTTTCGTGGATGGAACCGTTTCTTGAACAAATTGAATTTAAAGAGGAAGAGTAAAGCACAGAATATGAATGAAAACAGAAAAACTGAGATCCCGAGACGTTTCCTTGCATGTCTGATTTAATAGATAGGTTTGAATACCAAATAAGGGCAGTATTCCCACGCGATAACAACTACAGCAGTACGATATAGTCCAAGTGTTTATCGTTATCACCTGATAAATTTTATTCTGCATTGCGACTGCTAAAGGCCTTTTGTCTAACATTAAATCATTTACATAGCGTATTAAATAAAACCTGTTTTAAAGAACAAAGAATATAATTAAATTAACTTTAAGCATAATGAATTATAAAAATAAAAAAAATTGAGGGTAGTGCAAGTAAGTGCACCCCCCGTAGCATTAAGTAGTTTTAAGTGTCGTAATGTAATAAAAGGTAACAATTTTAAATTTTCAAGTGATAATTAACAATCATAAGAAGTAGGTATCAAAAAGAGCTTATTGACAATTAATATGATTAATTACTTGTGCTTGTTTCTTTGATATTTTCAGGAGTTATTTAATTTTTAGTTTGTAGTTATAAAATTCCTGAAGAAGGAATACAAATATCGTATAATTTCATAAAGGATATGTTATTCTAGTATACGATTGCAGTTTTTCCTTTAAATTGTAATGTATCTGACATTTTTAATCTGAAAAGTGGAACAGAAGTGGCTGTTCTGTGCTTAAATATTATTAAATTGAAGAGACAGCGGTTTTTAAATAGAATTTATAAGTTCTTCTGCTTCATCTTTTTGTAGACATCATGATTTTGGTTGTAAATATAAAATTACAAATGTTACATCCTTACAACGTATTTGAAGCACTTAAAGAACATTTCTGTCACATCGATCATTCTTTACGGCAGCAATCGCCGATCTTCCTAAAATTGAACAACTTAAAAGAATTTACTGAATGTCAGAGGTACCTTTTGAATATAGAACCGCAAATATATTCACGTTTTTTTCTTTCATGCTTTTTATAATACACCAACCTTCCTGGCAAATATAAGAATTTCCTTCAAAAAACTTTTTTTATGTACTTTTCACGCACATCATTATTTATTTTGTAGTTCTAAAGCAAACATGATATTGTATAGGCCAGTCTGTAGAGAAAGCTCTACATTTATTTCAAATATTATTTTTAACAAAAAGATAACGCAAGGTACGGTTTTTAAACGTTTTTATGTAGAATTTTTGGCTTTTAATGTTTTATTTAGTTCAGTTCCGCAGGGTAAATCTGATTGTCTTATATTTTTCATTTAAGCTAAATGCAATATTAGATAGCTTATGTTAGTTGAGGAAGCATATAACAGGCGGGCTGAAAAGTTCGTAGGCTGGCCCATAGATGGCGCTACTAGTATCAAATCAATATGATTTTTAGTTAGCCCTAACCTTAAAAAGACGCGTATATAAATTTAACAGCTGTTGCGCTATTAGTATCTGGGTTATAGCATTATAGTGAAAGAACTTTTGTTACTTTGAAAAAAATGGATAAAAAAGGAATTTCGTGTGTTAATAAAGCATTGCTTTTCGGCGAAAAAGAAAATACTGTTGAAACCAAGGCTTGGCTTGATAAACATTATTCGGACTTCGGACTTTGCACCAGAAAAATCAACCGTAGTAAAGTGGTTTGCTAAATTTAAACGAGGCAAATGGCGAAATGAGCACCGAGGACGATGCCCCAAAGAGGCTGTTACTGCCAAAAACATCAAAAAAGTTCGCAAAATAATTTTTGAAAACGTAAGGTGAAGTTGATTGAGATAGCTGAAATCCTAAAGATATAAAAGGAACGTGTTGATCATATCGTGAATGTGAATGAATATTTGGATATGCGAAAGTTTTGTACAAAGTGGGTGTCGCGCGAGCGCGAGCTCACAATCGACCAAAAACAACAACGGATTGATGATTCTAAGCAGTGTTTGGAGCTGTTCAATCGTAATAAATCCGAATTTTTGCGTTTGCATCGATATGTGACGATGGATGAAACATGGCTCCATCATTTCACATCGGAGTCCACTCGACAGTCAGCCGAGTGGATTGTACGTGATGAACCGACTCTAAAGCGTGGAAAGACGCAAAAGTCGGCTGGCAAGGTTATGGCATCGGCATCAGTATTCTGGGATGCTCATATATGTTATAATGGTATGTTATAATATTCAATGACTATCTTAAAAATGGGAAAACCATAAACAGCGACTATTGCGTAGCGTTATTAGAGTGTTTAAAAGACAAAATCGCGGAAAAGCGGTCTCATTTGAAGAAAAAGAAAGTGCTGTTTAATCAAGACAATGCACTGTGTCACAAATCAATGAAATTGATGGCAAAATTCCATGAACTGGACTTCAAATTGCTTTCACATCCACCGTACTCTCCAGATCTGGCCCCCAGCGACTTTTTTCTGTTCTCAGATTTCAAGAGGATGCTCTTTTTTCTATGCTAGCTTACGAACTTTTTAGCCCGCCTGTTAGGTAATACAGTAGGATAAAGGTTTTCTAATCAGATAAGTGGTTTTTGAGATTTGCGTCTACAGACTACAAATTAGAAAATTGAGCTCATAAACAGAATATCATTTGAGTGATCATATCTCAGAAACCCTACTTTCCATGGATTTCACTATTACACTCTTTCGACCCTTAATGTCTAGGCTAATTTATGCAGATTTTTTTCAAATTTTTCTTGTGCGCCAAGTGCGACCGCAGGTGGCTTATAATAATGATACCCGCGGAAGAGCGGGTCTCCCACTGGTGAAAAACGTTTTCCCAAAGGACTTTCCGAGCTACTGGCTAACAGACAGTCAAATTAAAATAGGCAAGCTTACAAACAGGATCCCGCTTGAAAATTCATATCTCCAAAACGCGACTAACCAGGGCTCGTTCGAAGCCCAAGGGAAGTTTTAACGAAAAAATTTCTGAAACGGGACGGTTCGGGACTGCACTGCAAGCGATTTAGTCACGCCTTTTATTGTTATTCTTATTATGGTTCACAAAATTATTAGATTACTTAGTGCAACCAAAAATGATGTACTGGCCCTTTAAATATACCTTTGAAATCTCTCTTCTTTTATTCATCTCCAATATCTTATGTAGTTATTGATGTATTACAAATATTATTTGGTCCAAAAATTAATTAAGAAATTGCGGTCTTTCAAATAGACTTCTTCTGTTGTCACGTTCTCTTATTAGAATTGTTCAGTCTTCTTGTCGTGTACACCATGTAGGACGTTTCATGTTTTTAATTATCTTGTAAGGATATTTAGAGGATAAGTAAAATGTAATACGAGATATTAATATGTACGAGAAACATGTGGACAGATTAAACAAATAAAATTTCCGTTATTTTCCAGATATAATTAGACCTGACAGTTTTTAACTTAACATTATTTTGCGTTTTGACACGAGGTAATAACCGAAAGCATAATTTCAATAATCATCATGTTATGGTTCTGAAATTAATTTTGGAAATTTGCTTCAAAACGATATTCATGTTGTGCTACCCTTTGCCTCATTTGTAATTATTCATTCTTTATACCTCCAAGTTCGGCACAGTCAAAACTCCGTTTTATTTCATAAATAATTAATGACTGAAAGTCTTCTGTTGTATATAAAATAATTGAAACTGGTTTAAATTAGCCAAAACATTCTGAAAACGTTCCGTATTTATTTGTGCATTATTGGATTTGTGTCAGTAAGTATAATAGGATATATAAATGAATTATTGATGATTGAAAAGAATGAATCTAAGTAATATGAATCAAACATTTGGCTTATTCTTGAGAAACAAACAAAACAGTGTATTGCAAAGACTATAACTTTTTTTATTCTTCTTTTCATTCGGAAATTTAAGTACATCTCTATTCCTTATGACATGACATGATTTTTGAGAATTGACTTGGAAATTTCCTGTGAACGTGTCTTCATTTCATGCATCGCGGTTTACATATTGAAAAATGAGATATTTATATGCCTGAGCGCATATCACAAACGACACCCGGAGATACATTCAAACATCGAGGACAACAATAATAGACTTTAAACGTTCACATTTACGTTCTAAAGAAAATAAAATGTATCTCTGGTATTTATCACGTTAATTTTCAACTAATCTTTGCATACAGATGACATTATAATAGAAAATAATTATTTAATAGTTAGTAAGAAATAAAACACTAGAATTTTCCACAAAATTTGTTTAATGAATTTAACAATTATTTCGCCTGACTTAGGCTTCTTCAGAAGTAATACATTCAAACTAAACTAAGCTAAGCTACTTATATGTAATTTAAGAATTAAGGCGGGGGATGAATAAAGAGGTTAAGTAGTGGTGAATTACTGAGATCAATTTGATCCTTCAGAAGAATATTGGCATTTTTAAACTTATTAATTTCTAGAGATTCTAATAAGGATAGTCTCAGATTTTTATTTTCCACACGTAAGATTTCAAAATTATCATTAAAAATATGTTCCTCTTCATTTGGCGTAGTTTGAGTTCATTTTTTATTATTATTATAGGATTTTTGGTATTCATTTATTCGGTTTTTGAATGATCTTCCCGTTTGACCGATGTATATATAGTTACAAGAGTTACAAGTTAATTTATACACCCTTGACTTATCCCCTTTATTAATTTTATCTTTGTCATTTTTGATATATTTGCCCAAGGTATTTTGTGCTTGATATGCTACATTAACATTATTTTTCATCAAGTAATTTCCTAAAAACTCAGAGGGGTAATAGTTTTATAAACAGTTTTTTGGTTGGTGTTACAATGGGAGTATACATTTTTTATAAATTCCTCATATTCTAATTTAGTAAGTCGATTATCGATTATATCAGTTTTATAGTTATTACAAAAGGCAATTTGTTTGATTATATTTAATTTTTTTTACCTGAAGAAGTCTTAGTTAGGCGAAACAATTATTATTGTTAAGTTTATTAAACAAATTTTGTTGAAGTTCTAGTGTTTTATTTCTTACTAAGTATTAAATTTCTTTATTTTGTGCACAATAATTGATTGTCCTTATAGTTGGAGTTATTTATAGCACATGATTCACCAAAAAAACTATACCTAGTTTTATAATTTATATACCCCTCGGATTTAATTCTTAAACTGTATATAAGTAGTTTAGTTTAGTTTAGTTTAAATATATTACTTCTGAAGAAGCCTAAGTTAGGCGAAACAATTGTTAAGTTCATTAAACAAATTTTGTGGAAATTTCTAGTGTTTTATTCCTTACTAAGTATTAAAATGAGTTTCCATCAAGTGAATGTAGAAAGCATTAATCATATTAAACAACTATTTATTTATTTTGCCATTGAAAATGTCCGGAATAATCCTGTATGGATCGATTTTTTACTTTTGAGTTAGTACATACATCCTAAATAGAAGCTGTTCTTAGGAAATAGCTTTTATTCGTTCGTACCTTCCTGACTGCCGAGAAGAAAGCTACTGGCAACTCCTTTTGAACTTGGCCTTGAAGATAAATCTTTCACAGAACGTGATATCGTCTTATCAATTTATTCTTAAACGAAAATTGCCAATATACAGTTTATCTGTATTTATACGTTGATCGTGCTCTGTTATCATTACATAATATTGTACTGTTCAAAAATATTATTACCGATTAAGTTTAAAGTAAGTCCTAAAACTAAAACTGACTCTTCTAGAAATTTTAGAAATTAATAAATTTAAAAATAGCGATATTCTAATAAATGAACAAATAGAATTAAGTAATTCAACACTACTAAGTAATTTCCCTCTACCCCTCCCCTCAACTAGCATATAAGCCAATTTTTTGTTAAATTAATTTAAGTTCAAATATAACCTTTGAAGAAGCCAAAGTTTGGCGAAACAATTGTCAAGTGATACTTAAATCTGTTGAAATTTATAAAACAGTGTTCTATTCAAAATTAGTAAAAAATATTACTTTACTAAAAAAGCTGTATACTGGTAAAACGCTGCCGATGTAATTAAAAAAATATATTTTTTGAAATTTATGGCAGGATGCTATAATCACACGTTTTTTTCATTAAAAAGAACATGCGTGATCTCTTATATACTCGACATATAATTACTGTGGTTTTTACAACCCCACTAATCCTTCTCAATCACCATCAATGACTATAATCTAGAAATGTATATAGGTATAAATTAACCGGTTAATATTAGATGCCTACGTGTTTTATACTCATCTCGCATGTTCATAAAATTGACAGAAAAACCGTTGAAGGACAGATACTTCTCAAATAATTTTTTTTTGCAAAAGAAATACCTACAAACGTACATACCGTAATTAAGATTGATGTTCATAAACCCATTAGTCGAAACATCTATTACAGCTACTCCGGAAAAGTTTTTTATGCTTTCGTTTATTTTCATGATAGAGAGTAATTTTCTTGATACCATTTACTTCCGATTTCATTCTGGAATTTTGCTTAGCGTGCGTTATCTTTTGAACGAAGAAGATCTAAATAACTCGGATTTAAACGGTGAAAAGCGTTTTGTAGATTGATGTGTAAATAGCTATGAAAACGAATGAAGAAAAGGGGTCAAAAGGTGCTCATTCTTCCAACAGAGTTGATAGGATCATTGCCGATTTGAATTGTTAATTGCTCACATTCGTTAAACGCTTTAACAAGCTATCTAACGTTTACTTCGAGCTTACGTTAAGTTATTTTTACTTTTTATATATTAGAAGTGGGGCTATTTTAATTCGCGTGCAAAAGTGTAAATGTATCTATTGGAATAATTATCACTAATTTACGGCCTTATATTCTAATCACGACGAAATTAAACACAAAGTTTATGTTACAAAACGATTATTGCATAACCACAATGATCATTTCATCACACTGTGGCTTCATCAAGTGGCGAAATGATCATTGTGGTTATACCATAAACTTTTTGTAACTTAAAATAGACAACAAATTATCCACTGGTCTGTCACAACATCGTATTATATTGAAATACTCTATTAATAATTCACTTAGAAAGTAAATTTTACAAATTAAACTATTTGGAAAAACCTGAAATTCAAAAAACGCTAAATTCAAACTTAAATATCACAAATGATTTAACAGAAGGGCTAAATAGTCCTATAATCAAATATACCATAGATATTAGCTAATTAAGATAAATAGACCTTATTAGTTTCTTTGTAACTCTCAGATGATGACCTAATCAGTCGAAACAATTGTTAGAGTAGTTCTAATAAAATAGTGTAAAGCAAAAGCTTGTGTGGGTTTTTGCTTTATTAAAATTTGTGTTTAATTTCGCCGTGATTATGGAGTTACAAGAATTAAAAGCTTCCTATTTTCAATGTTTTTTATATTCTAATGCTTTAAGGTTTATATAATACTTAGTATAATCGGTCCGTGTGAAATTCCTTTTGTAAGTTCAATAATTGATATTCCTCTCCAGCTACCTCTTCTATTATTATGGTAATGTCATCGAACAATATGAAAATGGAAATCAAAAGGCATCAAATACGGTGATTATGTATTATAATTATAAATACGTCAGCAATTTCAAATCGCATTAACGAATTCCATTCATTAATTGTTCGCTCATGTAAATTTGTTCGTAAATTCAATTGAACTATGTGTTTGGTTTTTAATTTTTCGTTAATTCATTACCGTTGAATAAACAATAGATCGAGTCTAACCAAAAGCTGTTGTTGTATTTATATCGGTGTCGAGATTAGAGACCATTTTCCTAAAAACAAACCACAACAAATTCTGAATGCTTACCAATTTGTCCTGCTTTCCCGATCTACGTTCATTAAACGACACTTAACCTAATGACTTGCTATAAATGTATAATGGGGCTGGGTTAGTAGTAGAAACGGCCGATTATAAAATATCCTTAAATTCCTATTTAGGATGGATGGTATTTATTTTTCGTTAGTCATTCTGTAATTGAATATGGTCAAATTGAAATTAGAAATATGTGGGATGTATATTTTGATAAAATAAAGTAAAAGCCAAAAATAAATAAAAAACACTCTTGGAGTTCTTAGGCTTTCACGGTCGGCGTCTATCGATGTGGTTTTGTATTCCGGGCTTTTTGGCCGTGGTCCGTGGAATTTGAAACTGATCAGTTACGACTTAGCACAGTCACCACTGAAGATGCCGTCAGCGAAGTTCGGCGAAACGTTTGGAACAATCAAATTCCACGGACCACGGCCAAAAAGGCCGGAATACAAAACCACATCAACACACTTGGAGTTTACAAATACTTAATCTTTCCACTATAATTATTTCCGCACAATGTGCCTTCGGTGGTGATGATATAATCTTCATATCTTCTTATAATATGATGAACAATTAGTAAAAATAAAACACACTAAACACTTTCACTTAATTTTTATTGTAATCTTTACAAATTTGTTTCAACCCACAGGGTCATCTTTAGAAGAAGAAATTATGAAATTAGAATAAAAATTAAGTGAAAGTGTTTAGTGTGTTTTATTTTTACTAATTCTTCATCACGTTGATCAACTTTCACATGGTAAAGGCCAACTCAATCAATTATTTCAAATTCTTATAATACAATATCTTATAATATAATCTTCATATCGTCACCACCTGAAGAAGGCACAGTGTGCTGAAATAATAATATTGGAAATATTAAATATTTGTAAACTCCAAGTTTGTTTTTTATTTATTCTTAAATATCGAGTTACATTACATGAAAGCTTCATCAATTCTATTTGAAAAAGCCAAAAAAAGTATTAAGCTTTTAATATGTAATGTTAAGTGGTTGATAAAAATACTGTGGTTAGAAATAAAACGTGTTATGATACATGAAGGACTAGTTGGGGATGATAATATAAAGAGATACATTTTAATGCTCGAATCCATCAAAAGAGCATGAAGAGTATTGATTCTAACATTTAGATTGTATTAATAGGCGCAAAATGTATCGTCCATTTTCGCGGTTTATTTTGTTATAGTTAATTCACACTGGTTTAATATTTGAATAATTACATAGTGCGATCTACAAATCAACATAAAGGCCTCTATTAAAATTTCATAATACAATGGAATATAGTACAAGTAATAGCTAATTTACGGCGCAATGCTCTCGTTACCTAGACTACATGTATACAGGGTTTTTCAAGTTGATGGGCTATTAGAAGTCTATGAATTAGTAGAACGAATTCAATTTTGAAACTTGGGCTCCTTTGGTTATTGTTTATTGCGCTTCTTTTAAAAATATTTTCAAGTTCGATTTATATCCGGTTATACCAGAAGTAGATATTAACTTTGTTATTTTAAATAGAATGACATACTTTTTTTACATTTTCCGATAAAAAATCTGAATTCACGCATATTTTGTAGGAGGAATTATCCCGTTAACATTTAAAAAACCGTAATTCCATTAATTTTTGAGATTTTGCTTTATAACTCGTAAAAATTATTTATAACTATTCACATTATCGAAAAAATATGTGGTGTTTAACTAAAATGTACAGGGTGTTCAAATTTTGTGGTCAAAGTTGGTCAACTTCAAAGGGGCATAAGTCAATTTTTTTTAAATGGAATGACCCATTTTTGACTGCATATTCGAATTCCTCATTGGATTTGGCGTCTACTGATATGGGACTATCGTATACCTTTGTTTATACTTTTTGAGAAAATTTACAATTTATGAAAATGTTGCTTTTTTGCACTGCATGCGTATAATGTTAATGAAAGCAGTGTGCTGTGATTTCGAAACAATTGAACAATCAATTGTTGTTAAGTGTCAGAAAACGTATGCCGTCATTCAGACCCACAATTTTGAATTGTTGCAAAAACCCTGTATGTGTACTATTGTCGTATCATTATATTTATTTTACGAACATTTTTGTCGCCTTTAAACCGTAAAAAGCAGTTTATGTTTCAATCAGACATTACTTTAACGTTCCATCTCATACAATAATTAATTTTAAGGTACAAAGAAGACGGTAGATCATATTGAAGACTAAGATTTTGTGAATTTAAAGAGGACTCGTAATGAAGTTTATCAGAAAAATCATATACCTTATCGTAACTCTAATACATTATTATTAACTATAAAGGGACTATATGATTACTTCAAGTGGTTGAAAAGGTCATTGGTTAAATAATGTGATGTCTCATAATACGTGATAGGCGATGCTTAATTTCATTAGGTGAACGTTAACTTCGATATTACATTATTGGCTCTCCCTCAAGATGTTCTGCATTAGCACACTTCGATCATCATGAAGTGGCAACAATAAAAGTCTCAAAATTAATTTATAACCTGCTACGTTGCTCATTTAGAGTTTCAGCTTGTAGGTATCTCTATATCTGTTCTATTGTAGATTGATACCTAGTCTAGCGGAATACTCTGTCAAGTACATGGTTTGACAAAGTAATTAATTATCTACGCGTGATACGACTACGAAGGTAATCCACAACCTATAACAGTATAGTATATTTAATATCATCAACCTACAATAGTTTTCGTTACATAGATATTGCGAACACACTGTGTAGGACGCGTTCTAGATGTGGGATCTGTGATCCTTTATAATTAGACGAAAAAAGATTTTAATACCTTCTTTTTTTTGGATTGTTATCTTCGTCTAATATTCGTATGGAATCAACAGTGTAATTCCATGCCGGTAGGGGTATTAGCCCTCGGAGTAGTTGTTTCTGTTGATTCCATAGTTATATTTATCATTTAGCCTGTAAAGACCTTTCTATCAGCACCCACCTGATGAGACCCTATAGGTCGAAACCGGTTAGGGATTTGGCTTTCGGTTCGCAGTGCCTACTGTGTAGGATGTGTTGCAAATGTGGGATCTGTGATCCTTTATAATTAGACGAAAAAAGATTTTAATACCTTCTTTTTTTTGGATTGTTATCTTCGTCTAATATTCGTTTGGAATCGACAGTGTAATTCCATGCCGGTAGGGGTATTAGCCCTCGGAGTAGTTGTTTCTGTTGATTCCATAGTTATATTTATCATTTAGCCTGTAAAGACCTTTCTATCAGCACCCACCTGATGAGACCCTATAGGTCGAAACCGGTTAGGGATTTGGCTTTCGGTTCGCAGTGCCTACTGTGTAGGATGTGTTCCAAATGTGGGATCTGTGACCCTTAATATTTAGACGAAAAAGGATTTTAATACATTCTATTTTGAATCAGTTTTCGTTACGTTCTATTTTTAATTAGGAAGGGATAATAAGTGTAAAGAAGATAATAGGTAAGAAGATTAAGGTACATCAGGAGAGAATCATATCAGTATTAATAAAAGAAGAAATAAAACATGGAAAATTTCACACAATTTAATAATTATTCGAAACATTAAATTCATTAATCATTTTAGCTGTAATATCAAATTTTTATTTCAAAAAAATATTCGATTGCCACATCATTAAGAGTGGCTCTAAAAATCTTAAAAACATATTATGCAATCATAATGATGGTTTTTCTCATTTTGGTAGTTATGTAATTCATGTGATCTTAGCTACATTGGACAGTCTGGTAGGGCTATATCTATACGTGTAGGGCAGGCATGGCGAACCTTTACGTACCAACGTGTCATTTTTCTAAAGAAATGTTTAATACGCGTAATTGCAGATTAGATGACCAATAACACATGTTAGGGTTGTAAGATGTTACTTTTAGCAGAATGCATCCTGAACTGAATTTATTTGTCAAACGGTTTCTAACCAAGTCTTTAATGTTATTCATCTATGAAAATAATGACTCGCCGGCATAATGAATTTTGTGACCAGTGACGTGTTCAAAATATTGTGTCGCGTGCCATTAATGGACATGCCATTGGTCCGCTATCTGTAGCGTAGGGGAACATCTGTCTGCGATAAAAAATAGAAAAAGCAATTCCAGTGGGTTTGCTGAACATAAATTTAAATAATTATTTTACCCCTAATAATGTATAGATTTTACACACCAGCATAGCTAAGACTAGAAAACTATCACTTCTAGAAAACCTAGAAATTAAAAAAAGCCTTAACAAATAAATATAATTTAGTAAATGACCAAACAGGTTTATCAACTTATAACTCCTCGCTACTATTGTATAAAGATTAGATTATATAAATAGTATTAAGCAGGCTTAAGCTTCAGTAATCTTTTATACTTAAATGGCCGCATTGGCCTAAAAATAAAATTTGTCGATTGATTACTACATTGTGTGAAATTTCCCGTTTTCTTTCTTTTTTGATACTAAATGATTGAAAGCATACATTTACACTAAAATATTTATTCTCTTAACAATTGTTTCACCCTACAAGGGCATCTTCAGAAGAAGTTAGATCAAATTTTGTTTCATTATTATTCGATATTTAATTCATTCATTATGAATCCCAATTATTATCAAGAAATTACATTGGTTTAGATTTTGTACGAAATAACGAGATTGTCCATTTAAATGTAACTATACTGAATATGCAATTTTTGTTTTATAACCAACAGTTTATACGAGGCATGTTTTTTAAGTAAGTACCGTTTTGAAATTAATAAAAAACGTGTAAAGATATCTTAATAATTTTATTTTTACATGAAAGCCTGTACCTTAATCTACTTTTCTACATAATTTCCTTCAATACTGAGGCACTTGTTAGTTGTCAGTGACCAGTTTTTGAATACCCTTCTCATAGAACTCTGCCGCCTGATTTGTTAACTGTTAACCACTGCATCACAGATGTTTCTTCAAGTGCAGGAATAAATGATAGTCACTGGGCGCCAGATCAGGGCTGTACGGAGGATGATCTACAGTTTCCCAGTGAAAAGATGTGATGATATCTTTGGTTCGATTAACAACATGCGGACGGGCATTGTCATGCACATTTGTGAGTCCATCTTTAAATGCTCTCACCCACTTCCTTGCCATTCCAGCACTTATAATGTTTCACACTTCACAGACGGCGGGACTCACGATTATGGAAGGCATCTTAAATACTCAGTGAACAACGTAAACAAGGACGAATCAGACTTTAATGGCGTCAGTGCGTAGGTGAGAGATGCAGGTACCCAGTGCGCATGCGCGGAGCGCTGACCGCAGCGCTGCGGCGGCAGAATTTCAAAACGGTACTTACTTAAAAAACATGCCTCGTATTTGCCAGACTGCGGAAATATTTAATATTAAGTATGATAAAATTTTGTATGGAAAAATGAGATAATAAGCGGAAAACCAGGAAAAACGGAGATATTTTAGCGCTTCTGATTATCAGGGCATGTTGTGTTCTTATTCATAATCATATAAAAGCGGATTTGAAAGTATGCATTCATATTAAATAAATTTATGGAAGGAAAATAGACGTTGAGATAAAAATTCTGTTGATATGCAAAATAGGAAATGTAATATTTGAAATGACTATTTCACGACAATGAAGATTTCTCGTGGGAAACATTTAAAAAATATTTGGGAATTTCTTGCAACGGTTTCTGATAAATGTAGTCAATTTATTCGAAACGAGGTCAGTCAATATGTTCTATCTAAGAAGATAGGTATACCTAATAGTTGATTAAAATAACTTTGGGGAAAACTATAGGTATTGTGTAACATTACTCACGTTGATCGACTACATTAATTCAAAGTATTATTATTTCCTTTGGGGTCGCCAAAATAATCACCTGTCATCAGATAAATTTTGTTAAAATCGGAGTTCACCTTCTGAAACTGACTGGATCATGTCAGTAAGAGCTTTCTACATTTAGTTCTTTTGTTTCAGATCATTATTGCTCTGAGGATGTCGCATGTGATCGAGGACGAAAACTGCTGATATAATGCAGGTAGGTAAGTACAAAATTTTAAATTAATATTCTATTATCATTGATTATTAGCAACATGAATTCCCTTTCTGGTTTACGATCTTTTGGAGCTTGGGTTAGATGTGAACGCATTCCATATTTTTGTTGATTTACCCGATTTATTTACAAACTTGAGTGGTTATAATATGTAATGTAAGCATATATATATGCATATAGTGAAACGAGTCTAGTCATGAAAAGGTTAATAAAGATTAATGCGTCTGGCTTTAAAAGTTTTACATGATAATGTAAATGTTTGCACAAACGAAATGAAATGGCTTCAAATAAACTCATGTTACATCTGATAAAAGGTGGAATGAAAATTTTGATGTAGAGCTTATTGTAAAGGGTGCATTTGTCAACGTCTCTAAAGCGTTTGTGTGTTAACGGAGATAAGAATTGTAATTGTCTCATCTTATATGTGGGGGTGCGAAAATTTTTAAAATCTCATCGTGTCGTGGTTGTTCGTAAAGGTGTAACGTGTATGAATGGGTAACATTTTAGGGCAGGAAAGTTCTTGGATAGACTATAAAGATTTTTATAGTATAATTTATTTATAAAAAATCGTTATTTACTTCAGTAATTACAATTAGAAAAGTCGTCTGTAGCAAACCAGCAGCACAATGTCTCCCGGGGGTTAAAACTCGAAATGTTTGTTTTTCAAATTAAATAAGGCAATTAAATTCTATCAATAACAGTATTAAATTCACAATTGAATTAGAAACAAATGGCTCCTTAATTTTTTTTTGATCTTACAGTATTCAGAACCCAAAACAAAACTAACAACCACCGACACGATTATCCCAGCTAACGCGTATCAATCTGCTCAAATCAAACACTCAGTTTTTCATAGTCTGTTACATAGATTAATCAACATACCACTCTCAATTTCAAATTTTCATACAGAACTCTCTATAATGAAACAAATAGCTACCAATAACGGATACAAAGTTGAATTAATTGACAATTTACTAATAAAGAAGCAAATAAGAAAAATTCGTTCTATATTATTTAAAACTCCTGTAGAACACACTCAGCAAACTTTTTCTGAAATAAATTATATAAAAAGCAGTAGCTACAAAATTAAAAATCGCCTGAACAAATACAACTTAAAAATCATCGAAGTAAACAAAAAGAACCTTAAGTTCCTTCTAGTTAACAACAAGCAAAAACAAATAAACTCTCACAAAAAGGCATATACGAAATAAATGTAATAGTTGCGATGCTATTGATATAAGGCAGACTCGCCGGGCCCTAAAAAACAGATTAGACGACCATAAAGGTTCAATTAAATACAATATAATGTCGACTGGGTTTTCGGAGCACTGCATAACCAATAATCACTATCTAGATGATAAAAATGTAAAACTGCTACACAATTGTGTAAAATGTAAGAAACTAAGCCTTCTCAAAAATTTGTAAATTAAAACAAAACGCCGAATAACAATAAGTTAATAGTTAATAACCACACTGAAATAGAGAATTATAGAATTGTAACTGGTTTTACCAGAGTAGGTCCTGGATCTAGGAATTTTCGTATTATGCCTTTATATTGATCGGCTGCATTTCTTTAATTTTAGTAACAAGTCTGGCCTGTTGGCCAAAACAATTGTAAGAGTTTAATAAACCTTATTGTTGAACCTTTCTTTGTGTTTTATTAAAGTACAGAAAATAGTTCCATAGTAATCGTAAGGAATACCTAAATGTAACGTGAAATAGTTGGATGAGTCGCCTTCATAAGCTGTTAAAACTGGCAACTAACTTTACATATTAAACAACAGCAATGTGGAGGTTTTATAGGTATCTACATGTGTGGATGTAAATTCTAAATTCTGTTTCCGAATGTATATCTTCAGGTTTATGTCTCTCCCATTTTTTCTTATTTTTTTTTCTTTAATAAATATTACTGAAGTTCAGTAATTTAAACTGGATAATAATAAAAAGGCAAAAATTAAGCGTTGCGGTTTTGATATTAAAGACAAAACAGCTCATCGTTAGCAAAGCACTTAAGAAAATTGAGTTCATCTTTCTAAAGATAAAATTGTAATGAAAGATGCTGGTAATTATAGAACAGGAAGGTACACCTGATAAAAATTAGTTCATTTATTTCTTGGTGAGGGTAGCTAATCAGTTTTTTAACAAGTATATACTGTTTATTTTTGTTTATGTTATCTAGAGTGCATTTATATGTAGGTACTAACAACTAATAAAGTAATTGTAGTTTTATTGAGAACTGGAGGGAATAGGTAACAAGACGTTTAACGGAGAAATAAATTAAGTCCATGAAATTCACTTAAATCTCAGGAGAACTATAAAAGTTACTTGAAAAATGTACAGAGACAAAGTTGTAAAGCATTTATTTTTCTATCGCAAACCGTTAGACAGTTCCGAAGTTACAGGCTTTGGTTAACTTTTTGTTCGCCTCCGGATATTAAGGCACTATGTACTTCAGAATTCGATTCCGCTGTTAGGATTAGTGAAAATTGGTACATTTTAACACAAGTTACCTACAATATCACAAGCAGACACATTCTGAAACAAACCAACTGCTTCTATCATTTTAAATACTATTAATAATATTTGAGAAATCAAAAAACGAACAGTAGATGTTTCAACAAGATTTTTTATTATTTACTCGACAATTGTTTTAACTAACAAGTCATTTTCAAGAGTACATTGGCAATACCAAAGTTACATTATAACGAGATTCTATTTAAATACCTATTCTAAACCTATTCTAAAAGCGAAAACCTAATTAACGTACATACGTTAATAGGTTTAATAAGAGAGGTGTATTCTGAACAAACAATTCTGTGCGATTATTAACGATGTTTTTAGTTAGTTTCTGGGCATCCTTAATTTCAAGAAATTATAATAAATTTAATTTCTCACCCTTATGTTGAGTGTGTATTAACTTAATATTGACATTTATATTATGGTTTTCATTAAAACAATGTTCTGAGAGACCTGTATTACATGTTTTCTTCTTTATGTTATTTATATGTTCTTTTAAAACGGGCGTTCAAAGAATGACTAGTTTGGCCTAAGTGTATAGCATTACAATCGTTGCAATTTATTTGGTAAACGCCACTTTTTTGGCCGTTATGTTTGTTATTTATTAGAAAAGTTCCTAAATTGCTTTTATTGATCTCTATGCATTAATATTGAATTTTTACCATTTTAGAACTAGATTGTATCGTATATAATTAATAAAACAAAAACTGACATTATTTTTATTATTAGAGGAATAATCACTAAATAAATATTGTAATAGTTTATTTCTCAGTTTTTTATTCAAAAGATTACTAACTAAAGTATCATTGTAACCGTTTTTTATTGTTATATATTTTATAATATTTAATTCTGTTTGATAGTTTTGTTCATCTAGAGAAATATTAATTAATCTATGTAATAGACTATGAAATGTTGATAATTTGATTCTGAATGATTAGTTAGAGCAAGCCGGAATAATGGTGTTGTTGGCTTACTGTAAATATTGTATTTTAACTTGTTATTATTACAAGAGATATTTAAGTCCAGGAAATTTAATAGGCTATTATCTTCAATTTCTTTCGTAAATAAGATTTGGCTATTGATAGAATATAAATAATTACGAATATTAGAAATGATTTTGTGTGATTGAGCATGATTTCCTTGTTTCGTTTAACTGTTTGAATAATTCTTAGTGATGTTCTGACATATTTATAGAGTTCATACAAATAATGTAACAATTTCAAATGTACAGACGGTATGTTTCTTTCCCACAGCGAACCATTACATCCCTGGATATGAATCGTGACAGTTATTGAATGATTGCCAACTTTTGCCGGTCATTGCAGTTTTATATAGAGTACTCGTATATAATTTCACATTTATCTAATAAAATTGTAATCAAAACAAACTTTTTAAAATGATTAAGTCTAGCAAACCGGAATAACTCTTTTTTGAGATCGCAATTATGGTTAAAAAAGGGCCTTCGTAATTGTAATGTAAACGTCAAAGGTAAATAAAAAAAGTGTTTCCAATATAAGTGGTACAATCAACTGAATAAAACTTTACACGTAGTACGTTATGGTACAATAATAATAATAATAATAATAATACACATGTATGCTCATTTAAAAGTATTTACATTTTGCTCCCAATTTACATTTATTGCACTTATCTTAATTTCTAATCTATTCTATATTAACAATAACCTTCATTCTCTATAATTTTTGTCTCAGTTACTCTTATATATTCACATATTTCCTCGCATACCTCCCCTTTTAATATCTGTACAATCAACACATCCATGTCATTCTCCAGTCTATCACCCTTCCATTCCATCACAATTTGCCTTACTTTATTTGCCTGCTTTGCATGACTATTCTACAACAGAACAGGTGAGATAATGTTTCCTCAATCCCTCCACATAGTCTACATTCCCAATCTCTAAATCCTTTCTTATACCCTCTCCCAATATTACCATATCTGATTCTAACCCATATTTACTTATTCTCTTTTTTATTATGGTACAATATTATGAGGTTTAAAAATTCAGTTCGTATTTTATCTTCACGAAGCAATTGCATGTATTTTTTTAAAGACTTTCGTTTAAGGTTCTCCGAAAGATATAGGATTTAACATTTACTTTGTAAGCTTCGGTTTGACCAAGTTGAAGACCATTAATATTATAGTAACTTTCAACATTTATTCTGATAATTAACATCACTATTTCTTAAGGATGAGCATTTACATTTATTAATAAATGCAATCAAAAATTTAAAAAGATTTTGAAGATGGTACTTCATAATCAACTAATGCGAAAAATAGTAGCCGACAGTGCATTTTTATAAACAATATAGGAATAACATATATTAATAAGTGAAATGAATAATGTAAATTATTGTTTTGTTGGTAATGTTGTTTATTAGAAATACTTTATAAGTTTAAATCAAAATAAAATAAAACACAATTGAAACAGTAACAGCTTTAATTAAAACGGAATGTTTAATGTAGAGCGAGTAAATAGGAAGTGAAGTGATTTCGAAAAGAAAATATTAAGAAAACATATTCAAAAAAGAAGGAATTAAAATCCTTATTCGTCTAAATATTAAGATCAAAGATAAGGATTTTAATTCCTTCTTTTTTGAATATGCTATATCTTCGTCTAAGAATCCATCGGAATCAACAGTGTAATTCAATGCCGATAGGGGTATTAGCCCTCGGAGTGGTTGTTTTAGTTGATTCCATATTTTTATATTTATATTTATTAAGAAAACTATTAGGGAGGAGCTAGATTAATTTTGATTTGAGAAGGCAGCCAATCAGAAGGGATGAGATTTGAATAGAATATATTCACGAAATTGTATGAAAGTTTAAAGACCTTTAGATGCTAAACAAATCTAACATTAAAATGCAATTAAGAAGGAACAGGGACCATAGATGTCATGTTGTTAGTAAACTAAATCTGAATGTTAAAGGATTATAGGAAAGGACAAGTTATAAAGGAATTTAGACAGATTATAATAGAAAGGTATAGACACAAAAGACTTCGAACAGAAGTATTTGAATAGATGTTTGCATAGTAGCAATAAAATAGTATAGAAGAATAGTATTTAGAATTATATTTACATACAAAAATACCAAATAATATCATAATACAACATAATAAGTAAATACATATTTACAAAAATGTCTGGCGAGTAAGAAAAAACCGTCAGAACTTCCTTCATTTTTTTTTTCATTATTAGCTTATGTAACGTTCTAAACTTGAGATTCATCATGCATATTATTGTAATAAAGTTTAGGTTGTTGGTGGGTGTACCTACATCGTTCCCTTTTATGCGTTTTTGAACTATATATCGTAGAATAGTATATAGTTAATAGTTTATTAAGTCATCAAGGTAAGTAAGAATTGTTTGGAATTTATTGACTCCAATAATGGCATTCTTACTGCACTCCTGATGATGTCGTTAGATTATGCATTGGAAACCATTACATTTCTGCCAACTCTGTGATGGAGTGTTAATGGAAAGATTAAACTTTTAACTTTAAATGGAAAGCTGACGATAACATAATTCGTTTCATGGACTGACTTCATTACTGTACTGGATCTAGGAGCTATTGATAACAAACCAGAACTGGAAAAGGCCACTTATATATTTTTACAAAACAAACTCGTAACTTTTTAGAACCAATAGTGTTGCATTGAAAACTGTTAATGTTGGTGACAAAACGCCCCGAACGTCGTTATCGTATTGAACTTTGCCATTTTCCCACATTTAATGTTTTAATCTAAATATCGTTAGTTCTTGAAAAGTTCCACTCTTTTTGTAGGCCTCAAATAACTCGAAATGGTTCTTGTAATATACATATATATATATGATGTATGTATGCCAGTGCCACAATCTTTCTTTTCCGAACTTGAGCTGACATACTTCGTGTCTAGATTATCAGAATATATCGATTGTGTTTTTCATGGGGTAGTTTGGATGACTGGCCTCAAAGAGACTGGAATGGAATTTTGTCAGTGGTTTCAACATCAACGCATTAAACAGATTTTCATTTTTATCGAAATTTTCGAAGTATTTGGGATAGCAAATTCCTATAAACGAATTGTTGAGATTGTGCCACCAAAATCCTTTTTGATAATACTTTCTAGGTAGTGTCGAGTAAATGGAAATTTATAGATCCATTACTGGTGGTTTAATTGGCTTTATATCGGCATTAGGGTGCATAATTAATCGTTTTGATTTAATTTCAGTGGTACTCAAATATATATATCATGGCAGGTCTGTGCGGGCGTGTAGGTAGGTGGCTTTTTAGCTGTCAATATATGTAATACTCTTTCGTAATAAATATTTTTTTATTTAGAAAAAGAAACAAACAAGATAGCTTAGAGGCTATTTTTTTTAGTATAGATGAAATATAAAGCTTCACGAAATTTGTGACAGATTTCTTACATCGTTCGCAGACCTACGAAGGATTATTTTTCCTGTTAGGTTTTCTTTTTTTGCGTATTTCGTTGGCAGTCAAAATAAGATTAAAATTTACACATGTCGGATCTGCTAAACGGAAATAAAAATGTCTAGCGATCTAAAGAAATGAAATTCCAGGAAAATGGGAAATTTAAAGTAGTCTGTGGAAACAGGTATTTAATATTCACCCTGTCTCAATTGACAATATTTCTTCTACCAAAAATTATTACTTTCTATAGTTTTGATCGGCAAGGCTGCGAGAATGTCGTCAACGTATTTGGTTTTCGTCGCGAAGAACTTGACTTTTCCTTTAAGAGGAATTTTTGAAAAGTTTGGTATTAAAACAGCTTAACGAATTTCCAATTGCTGTCGCTCCTTCTTTTAGACATTTAGTTCAGAAGATAGTTCGAGAAGTTTCAGGTGAGTTCAAGATAAATCCTCGCATTACCCATTATTGTTTAGAAAACTAAAATCTTTGAGTCTGTTAATTGGATTATTCAAAAAATAAATACTCCCAAATGTAAGAAAGCTCTGTTTTGAAACCTTTGCTGCACTTCAATTTAATGGCTTGCTTATATGTATGAATGTTTGACATTCTTCAATTCAGTAATTCATAGCGTTTTGAACTAATACAGTAAATAATGAATATAAGCCTTTAGACTGCTTAGCAGCTGGAAATTTCGTTTTTATTAATTTTTTTTAAATATAGTGACGGTCTGCGTGACAATTTCCTAAGTTCCACGTTATAATTAAAATATAACCCGGTTTGTCGGACTTCTCAGTTTGCTAATTAGTTTTGCTCTAGTCTCGGATTTATGCATGTTTACAATTTCATTAATTATTTAGTTTGTTCTCTTCCTTTGACGAACAAAGTTTAACCAAAACATTTGCATCAGTAATGGAATTTAAAAATTAGTTTTTGCAATTAGTTACGTAATTTGTACGTACCCATACTGATTCGTGTTTTATTAATTATTCAGTTTCATCATTTTGTTGTTTATTTAGGTTAATTTTTAAATCTATACACCGTTGTCCGGTCCTGATAAATAGAGACGGACAGGTTTAAATCATTAACTAACGTTACAATTTTAATTGAAAATCAGTGACATTATGGTCAGTAATTCAGGTGTTTTAATGTTAAATATATATCCGCCAAAGTCCATGTTAAACATGGTTTAGAAAATCAGTATTGGGATTAGCTTTTAGTGAAAGTAAATAAAACCGAATCAACTTTGGCGCTTTAGTTTAAATTGTATGTATTTTTCCACTAAGCGCTTAGCGTTTAATGCCGTTATGTTGACTTTCGTTACGTTAGGTTTTTGTTGGAAAATTTTATTATGGATCAATTAGGGAAATTCTTTTCCCAGTTCTTTTACATATTTTTTCGGTGGCGGCCCATTATAAGGGCATGTACCCATTATTACCTTTTCGTTTTGTGTAAACCGTTCACATGGATGCTACATCTCCCCTATGAATCAATGGTTTGTTACCATAAATGAACGCATTGGGGAAAATATACAATTTGACTGTTCGTAAAAAATAAAAGTTGAACGATTTACCAGATTTGAATACATTGTAAATGTTGATGATTTAGTATTTTTTTTTTATTTACTCACAAGCTGCCACTCCATTTTTTATTAGTTGTTTGTGACATTAGCTTATGCCTTTAGTAATAGTTTTCTTCTCCTAAAGACCAGGAATGTTTGACTTGACAGAGTTTGCATACACGTGTAGAAGGTATCTGCTCGCAAGTTAACTAAATTAAGCCATCTTAATCTGCACCTGACGAAATAACAAAGTTATTATTAAATTCTCATGCCTGTGCCTTTGTACGGGAACTGTTTATACAGCAACTATTGAACTATATGTAAACAATGTTGCAAACTTGGCCAAACAATGTTTTACAGATACCATGAGGATTATTGAAGAGTAAACACAGCTTCTAGACAAATAATAAAGTAAATAATGTATGAGTAATGTGAATTTGTATAATGGGTACTTTGTTTTTCTAGCGTTAATGTGAATAAGAGTGGTATTGTAAACGTTTGTTACGAACTGACTTTCGTTGGTTTAGTTCTTCCCGACGGCATGGCACGGCGACTTACGCGAAACTTTTCTATTCTTCCAATTTGCATTTTAAAAGAAAATACCTTATTATTTCGGGGAAATGTTCTTTCCTGAGGCGACTTACTATGTTGCCTCCAACTGTCATATTTATTACTGAGTTACCAATAGGTAAAAGAAATTTTAATAACGTTAGATCATCTTTACGTGAACTTACACTTTAGTACGAGAGTGTATCAAATATAAACGGGATTGGTTTTGTAAAAAACTATTTTTAATTAGACTTCGATACATATACTATTTTTTACAGAGTCTCCCGCCCTAGAAATACATTTTTCTCATTGGATTGATAGCTTTTCTATGTCATCATCGTAGAAACTTATCGGACGTTCTTGTAACCATTAGAGCACAAATATTTCCACTGCGCCTTTCTCTCAGGGGCCCAAAAAGATTAAAATCACAAGGAGATATAACGGATACTTCAGCTTTTTCCAGCCTAATGATTCCAATTTTTGCCTTGTAACATTGACCGTATGAGGACTGGCGTTGTCATGCTAAAGAATGACACTTCTGACCGATTGCTTCTTCCTTTTCCTTCGATAGATCACAATTATATTGTGCATTAATGGTGTGTCGATCATGGAGAAAGTTAACGTGAAAAGGACCTTGCCGATTAAAAAACACTGTTGCCATTACCTTTTCGGTCGACAAGCGCGTCTTTGCTTTCATTGGTTCCATATCGCCGCTTTTTCTCCACTCCCACATGAACCCAAGTTTCGTCACAAGTGTCGCTGCGAAATCACCAATCGATGTTGTTTGTGATCCTCCGATAACTTCGAGGAACCCGAACCCATCTAGCGAATTCTTTGCGCATTTTCAAGTCACCTATCACGATGCTGTGGACATTTCCGTAAATTCATCAACGATTTCCCAGAGAGTTATGCTTCGATTTCGATGAGATTTCGAATCGCCTCAATGTTAGCAAAATTTCGGTTGTATTCACCCCCTCCTTGGCCAAAAACTTAATTATATTCCGATGTTCAACGGAGACGTACTAGCGGCTCGGTCATTGTTTCATTTCTTACTAAAGCGACTCGAGCGAATTGGAGTTGGTTCTCTCCAGTACTACCAGGTTACTGACCTCTTCGTAATAAGAAAATCAGTCCCGTTTATATTTTATGCGCCCTCGTAGATGATCTTCCATCAGTTACAGTATTTTAAAATCAATTTAGTCTGTGAAGTCGAAGTTGTTTCCATTATAACTATTGCAAAAAGTAAATTGCTGCGTCTCTAATACAGATGTCACAATGTCAAGAGTCCAATTTTGGTAAAGTACATAGATTATGGCTTAACATCATCTTTATTACACGGTTAAAAAAAAAGGTTATCTTAATTTGTCCTAATGCTCAGTTCATTTCGATGGACAAAGCAAAGGGTCTAATCTTCGTTTCTTCTTATTACACTCAGTTAATCCTCATGACGCGTGAGGAAAGAAGTTTTCAATTCAATAAAGTTAATGAGATATATTTCTCATTCTTGGATAGAAGACTTAAGAATAAATATATCAGAGCTGGAAATATTTAAACCTAGCATTTTTTTGGTCTTCCCCAAATTACTATTTGGCTGTGATTTATGTGCTTGGTATAAGAAAGGGAACGAAATAAATTCCTCAAAGCCTTATCGATGTAATTGTTTCGTGCACAATGTACAGGTCATTATTTAGGTACTTATATGAGGTGTAATATTAAAATGAACTTTTCAGGATATAAAGTCGTTGCATTACAAAAAAAAGACGGTTATTAATGAATGCTACCTATACACGATCAGAGCAAAAAACTGCATGAAACTCGTACTTGACATGTTCCTTTATAAATTTCCTTTTTAAATTATAACATGCATGCATACGTTTTAACTAATTACGAAAAGTTTAAAAAGTAACTGTCGTAGTGTTTGAAAAGGCCTTACGAAGGTATGTACTTGCCAAACCAAATCTCAGACTCAGATACATTTTTGCTTTACGAAAATGAAATTAATTTTGTCTAATATATGTATCTGTGTCAATGAATGATTTAATTGGTCGATTGTGACATAATAACAGTACTCAGATATATTTCGGTGATTCTTAAATAAGTTGTTAGCTAATTTAGGCGGAACTATTGAGGATCTGCGAAGGATTTATGAACAACCATTGGTAGGGATTAATTTGTAATCTTAACGAGATCAGGGTTGTAGACAGTGACCTAATAATGTCGTCGTGTAAGCTGAATATTGTTAATTTGTCGTATTTTGAACTAATTGCTGATGATTCTGAATTGCGAAAGGTAATTTGATACGTAGTTATTAATGAAAGTACGCCTATCAATGTTCAAAAGACTATTTAACATCAATGATTAACTTTATATGATCTTGTATTTTTTTTCGCAAGATCGAGTAGATTTTAACGAAAAGAAAAGAACTTCTGTGCTCGCGATCAGTTAATTTAGAAACTTGAAAAAACTTTTTAGGATAGTATCTAATACTTATTAAAACATATCAATAATATTTTACTTAATAGATCACAAAAACTTTCAAGAAAATTGTATTGTAGTTACAACAATATTGTTTTACCACATAGTAGGTGATAAGTAGACAAAGATGACTTAATTGTGACTATTTATATAATTTATGTGGGTGAGGTAATTTTAATGACCAGGACAGTTCCCAATTATGTAATATTAATGTAAAAATTACCCCTAAATAATATTAATGGTCACAAAACAGTCATGTTTGTACCGAGCGATGTGGTCTAGTGATTTAGATCATTGCTTAGCATTCGAGAGGTCACCGGTTCGATTTCGGGTCCGTCAGCTCTGTTTCAAGTTCACTGTGGTTTCCTTGGATCATTTAGGCAAATGCTGGGGCACTAATATTCCACATATAATCTTTCACTTCTCTTCTGTCTTCATTTCGTCCGCCTCATCTTGCTCTTCTTAACCACACCACTCACCCATTCCGACTATTCCTGAATGGAGGCTGAAGAGGGCCTTACGCCCTGTCCTCCGGCTTTGCACTACAGTGTAGGTCTGCCCACCGATATGAGGGGCTGGCGGGAATGAAACGCTCAAATGTTTTTTTTGCAATATTGTAGGAAATATTAACAACAGTTTTATTAGCTTTAAACCAACAATACGTTAGGTAGTCATATAATCAACAATAAATGTAAAACTCCTAAACATTTTCGTTCAGGAGTTTATTTATTAAATTGTAAAGACTGTCCTAAAGTATACGTAGGACAGACAGGCAGACAATTCGAGACTCACATGAATGAGCATTTCAAATGTTTCAATAATAAAAAGGTAGATTCCAGTTACGCAGGACACTAGTTGATAATGTCACTGTGTGGTAAAACAAGATTGTTGAGAGTACAAAATAATTTTTTTGAGACTTTCTGTGCTTTATTTAGTTAAATATTATCAAAAAAGATTACTAATAGTGTATGTTTGGAGTACGGCTTTCTATGGATGCGAAACACGAGGACGGTGGGAGCGGAGGAAAAGATAAAGTTTGAAGCGTTTGAAGTGTAGTGTTGTAGGTGGGTGATGAAAGTACCGTTGATAGAAAATGCTGGAAAATAGGTTGGTATTGGAAAGAGTAAGGTAATAAAGGGTGCCGTGGAAAACAACAAGGAATAGGAGAGATACGACGGCGGATCAAATATAAACGAGCCTTCTTAAATTGCGCGCCGGATAGTTGTTCAAGGCGCATCCGGGCGTTAAGAACTTGAAGTGAGAATATTAGGTGGCACGGAAACAACGCCTCGTATTGCTGCGTTCGCTTGGTTAATTGGTTAAAAGCTATCACAATGAGTGAGAAAGATTTGCATATCAGCGTTGCGCAACGAATTATTATCAAGTTTCATACACGTGAAAAGGTGAAACCAGCTGAAATTTTGCGCAGATTGCAAGCACGATTCGGAAATGAAACGGTTTCGTGGCCACGTGTAAAAGTTTGGTGCAAAGAATTTAACGATGGGCGTAATGGTAATCGTGTCGAAAATGTAAAACATTCTCGTCGTCCGTGCGCCAGTATTTCGCCGGTTAAAACTGCACGCGTTAGAAGGCTTATTGAAGGGTACTGCCACGCCACGCCACTGTCCTTTAGATATCTGGTGAAGTCCACATCAGCTAATCAACTATGGCAGTGTCCACACAGTCATAAGGAAAAACTTGGGATTCCGAAAAATTTCAGCTCGTTCGATTCGAAAGTTGTTGAGTGAAGATCAAAAAGCTGCTCGAGTTCGCATCTCTCACTCGATTTTTTGTACGAGCGAAGAACCATTAATGCAGCCTACTTCTATAACCTTCTCAGTCACCCCATTCGTGACGTGTTACTCTTGCACGATAACGCTAGGCCTCATACCGCAGCTTTAACGCAGCCCCAAATCGGTGAAATGCACTGGACTCAGCTGGAACACCCTCCATATAGCCCAGACTTATCCCCTTGTGATTTCCACATGTTTGGGCCCCTCAAATAATCACTAGGAGGCGAACGATTTCAGACCGATAAACAGGTGGAGGCTTTTATGCATAGACACCCGCCACTTCTTTTTATGAAAACGGGATGAAAAAAATCTCAATGCATTGGAAAAAATGTAGACAAAATAGCGAAATTTGTGTTTTTGCGAAACTTTTCAAAATAAATGTTTTATGAACAAAGGCTCGTTTATATTTGATCTCGTAGTATGGTAGACACCGTTTGAGACTTGAAGGGCTAGATAATCAAGTAATAGAGGTAGAGGAAGATGCAGATTAGATTTAGGTTACATTTAGCAAGTAGTTAAAGTCAAAGGATGTGGGACGTTCTAGCTTTAGGGAAATTCGAAGATTGGCTCATGATAAGAAGGAATGGAGGTGCGAGCCCAACCAGTTTTCGGACTGATGACTGTATGCTGATGATGTTATTAATATATTTACATAATATTTGGGGTTCGAGTTGCTTTTCGTCGTTTTATTATTTCTTAAGCTATAAGGAACGTAACTAAGTTCATTTAAGTTTCCGGTTGATTAAATCAAAGAATTTCGATTTACCTAACAGCAGTTTTGTGTTGTTTTTGTGAATTTAGAAGTGGCAGCCGAAAGGATTTATTGTCTTCGTTTTACATTCCGCGTCCAAGGTATTGATTCTGAGCGTTATTTTACTTATCAATTTAATTGCTACGCTTCTACTCGACTTCATCCAATAAAACTTTTATGCTTTTACCACTTACAACATCAACTTCCAGATTCAACTCAGCCTTGTAAGTCTAACGATTTCCTGTGTATTTTATTCTCCTTTTTATATAATAACCTCTTTAGACAAAGAAAATTTAAAATATTGGTATTCAAGAAACATATAAGAAGGTAAAAAGTCAACAAAACGAAAGAAGAAGAAGTAGAAGCATTCGAATTTCTGGCTAGATATTTCAAATGATCAATTCTTTTTACATTATTGTAAAATTTGATCTTCAAATTCATACGCATGTTTTTTGTTGGTTCAATAATTATGTTCTGGATTAAAGATCAGTTAATAGTTTAAATTATATTAGAAATACAATGGGTGGTGCAATCGTCATGAAACATTTTAATAAATCATGAATAAAAGAGGATTTGGAAGTTTCAACTATTTATTTATTAACACTCTAACATTTGTTTCGGCTTGGCGGTCATTAACGAAGAGTAGTTACATATATCGAAATTAAAAATAAGTTTGAACCCTTAAATACCAGGTATTCCGTGACGTCATGGGAATGCCCAAATTATACCTATAAGTTCGGTTTTCACAAGACATTTGAACAACCCACTTTTTGTGCAATTAAACATATAATAATGTAAGGGTATAGTTAAAAATAGACTGCATAAACTAAAACTTAATATAATTGAAATAAACAAAAATAATAGAGGCTCATTCTTTGTAATAACAAGCAGCAATCAGAGAAAACCGATAAATGTGGCAAATACCAATTGCACTGTAGAAACTTTACTAAAGCTGTAAAAATCGTCTTGGTGAACACATATACAGCCTAAAAACTGAAACACTGGATAGGTTACAAGAACATAAGCTTTCACGGTCGGAATTCATAGTAGAATGATGGTTCCGGCTCAGTCGCTGCCGAAACTTCGAGGTTAATCTTCGCCCACATAATCAACACAGCACCCACTGAAGATGTCAGCCACAGTTGTTGACGAAACGTCTGGACGAAACCGTTCAAATCGATCACGGCCTACAAGCCCGAACCGCCATTCTACTGGATATGTTTCTCAGAACACTCATGAAATGGACGCAATCAATGTAAAAGTGCTGCATACAGAAAATAAAAACCATACTTTAACGTAACATTTTGGAAATCAGGAAGGTATATAAGTACGCCAGGTCGAAATAATTGTCAGAGAGTTGATAAATAAATAGTTGAAACTTCCAAATTTATTAAAATGTTTTTATTAAATTGGATTGCGTAAAAATTAAATTTTTGTTAACAGAACTTGTTAGGGGTACCTAATCAGTTGTAATTTTGAAATTCAATTTATAGCGAGTTTGCAAATTAGAGAGGAAAAGAATGTTAATTTTGCATAAAGTATCATTTGCCGCCATTATGCCTGGGAAATCGGTTGGAAACAAAAAAGTTCAAGCATACTCTTTACTTTACGTTACTTCCTAAAATTAGGTTTGCAATTACACTTCAAGTAAACGAAGGAAGGAGCTAACTTTGAAAGTTTTTACGATTCAGTCATTATGTGTGTAAAAAAACAGACAAAGATTGAACTAGAATATTAAACGACATTCGTGCTCAGTTTAAATTATCAATGCAATAAAAATACATATATACGTCTACAAGCAGTCTAAAATGTAAAATTAGTGCCCACCTATAAGAAATGAGTTTTAAAAATGAATATTTTATTAAGTTATCTCAGGTATAAAACGGGGAGAAAATTTTTGTTTTCTTTTTCTTCAAGAAAATAAAAAACAAAACTCCCTCGAGGCTTTACAACGCGAAGGATAAGGTTTTTGTAAAACTTCATTAATCTTCATTAAAGTTTTGTTATCATATTATACTTACGTAAAATTCTAGGTTAACTTGATTAAATGTTTTGTAAAATACTTGAAACAGTTGAAAAGTTTAAACGGATTAAATGAGAAATCATAAGTTTATGTCTCTTTTTAATTCTAATTTGAGTAACAATGTTTTAATCAATTAATTTAATATTTTCCATTTAACAATTAATCTTGGATGAATTTGTCACGTTCTGAACGTACGTATATGAATTACTTAAAGGATTTCTGGAATCAGAAGTTTAACTATTTAAGTGATATATTTGTCTACTGATAAATATTATTGTTTTTATATTTATGTATGTATGCAGATTATGAGGAAGACCCCAAATTGGTTGGTTTATTACCTTGTTCTTTTGAACAGTAATTCTAGCAACAAGTTCGGCTTGATAGTTTTAATTGAATTAGAACGAATAAACGAAATACAATTAAAATGGAATGAATGTCTGCCTTTATATTAATTCATAAACGTTGCTTTAATAGAGGACGGTAATTTTTTAATAAAAGGAAGACAGCTAATTTAGTTCTCGGCCTCAAATGGCCTGGGTAGTACTCCGAACGATACCACCACACGTACACATTCGACCCTTCCCTTTCTAAAACAAGTCTGCGAATATTAAAACTAATTAACAGCAAAATTATGACGTGCCATAGCTCTTTCTAACAAAACGATTCCTCCTTGTAATCTCCCTTTTCGGTTACAAGTACGACATTCTTTATCGAGCAGAAATTTAATAAAATTTAAGTTTGGTTGGAAGAAAATGTTATTAATCCACAAGTTAAAGGCGAAAGTATCCCAATTTATATTTTAATATTAATAAGAAAGCCTCGGGGAGGGTTTAAGTGCGGCTATCTAAAACTCATAAAATACCAATGTCCAGGAAAATCTGATACCTGCGATTTGGATTAGAAAATTTCAATTTTGAAACATGTCACGACAATATTTTATGTTCTTTTCTTGCTCTTACTTTGTTCTGTTTTCGTTTTGAAAACGGTGTAAAATTCCCTGTTCTTATCTCTATTTCTACGGACTATTCGATCGACCATTTAGACAGACTAGCAAACGGTGATAAACGAACTTCGGAGTTCTTTGAGTGTTAGGTTTTTGTTATCGCCTTAAGTGAATTGATTAATTGTCCAGTCTCAGTTTTATCGGATATAAATCGATAGCCCAAATTGCCGTGACGAGAACAAAATAAAACCGGATAAATATTTACTAACGAATTAATTACATTACAATAATCACGAGCAAAGTATTTTGATTAAGTTATCGAATAAAAAATTTTATTTAATATTAGTTTAGTTAGCAAATAGAAGGAATGAAATTTTGTGAGAATCATTTCGCATTTCCAATCAAAGTAAAACAAATTAAAAAGTCCATTTAATTTTCAAGTAACAGAGATTAAAGGAGCAGTATTGAAGTCCATTTTTTCCTTTTTTCTTAAAGTGAATGTCTCCATGGTTTTTACATTTTACAATAATCAAAATAACAATTTTCATTTCGGTTTTCTATTATGGAATTTTAGAAGACATTTACTAATTTCCTGATAACAATCTTTTAATTATTATTTGGAACTTAACCACCTTTAAAGTCACTAACTATAAGGTAAACAGGTAGGTTGATTGATCAGTTGGTAACACATGGACTAAAAAGTCCCGATGGTAACAAAAAAACGCGTTTTTTTGTTCAAAATTGGCTTTATTCATCAACGTAATCTCCACCAAGAGCAACACAATCATTCCAACGCCGTTCTAACATTTCAATACCACTTTTGTAGAATAATTTATCTTTTGCCTCAAAATAGGCTTCAACATCAGCGATAACCTCTTCATTCGAGAGACATTTCTTGCTGGCGAGCATCCTTTTGAAGTCTGCGAACAGCCAGTAGTCGTGGTGGATAGTGACGATGGATGTGGGAACAATTCGGAGTTCAATTCATGTAGTTTTGCTATTGTTTTGACAATTTTTTTTTCTTTGATATGTGTGGTTGTTTCATTGTAATTTCAATTTTGCGGCCTTCAAACGCTCCAATAACGCTACATAATATTCACTGTTTCCCTTTTTCACTTCTCAAGATAGTCGATGAATATTACACCGCGCACATCACATCGGGCGCTTTGGACGACGTTCCAGGTTTGGACCAGTTGCTGTCCGATTGATATTGCTGTCAGATGACGATTATTTTGATTCCGGAGTGAAGTGAAGGATTCATATTTCATCCATTCGACATATATCACATGTCGACGTAATAATCCCGGTTTGTTACGTTTAAACATGGCCAAACATCGTTGAGAATCAACACATCAACAGTGAGCAAACGCGGCACCCACTTTGATAGTCATAGTCTCATATTCTCATACTCAAATGCTCATACAATATAAAGCACAATAAAAATACATTCTTTTGATATCTTTACGATGTCAGCTAACTTATGCAATTTCACTTTTCAATCATTCAAAACGATTTTGTGGATTGTTTTGATGTTTTCTGCTGTTACCGCCTCATTTGGACGTTCACTGCGTTCTGTATCACCAGTGTCTCTGCGACCGACCATGTTTGAAGTCAACAAACGAACGTTTTATTGTTGTTTCCGATGAAGCGGAGTCTCCATAACATTTTTCCACTTTTCAAGCCATTGCTCATTGCTTCGCTTGAACGGTATTTTTCCCATCAAGAAGCAGTGTAAAATTAAAACACGAAATTGTTTTTGATCCATTATTTTGAAAATAACAAAAGTAGCGTCACTCTCTAGCGTCAGTACAATAACTCACAAACTAATGAATAGAATATCATGAAGTTTTAACGGCTGTCTTTTGAAGGTTAGTACTAACTGAAAAAGAGGTTAATGCAATAAAACTAGCGCCATCTATGTGTTAGGCCCGGGACTTTTCAGTCCATGTGTTATGTAATCGAGGTGAGAAAAACCAGAGGACGTCTATTTTTTGTTATCTGGAGAGACATAAAAAAGGATATCGTAGGGTCAAGTTGCTTTTAATAAAACTTGGGAACGATTAATTTTGAAATTATGCAAAGTGCATCTTTTGGAGCACGACTCTCACGTGGGCACTATGGATGTCAATAAGGAGTAGGAGAGATAGGATGGTAAGACACCTTCAGAGACATATTAGAAGTAGGAATTAGTTTTAGGAAAATGGGAGGATCACATGTACATTGTACATATTAATATTATTGCAAAGTTAGATAGTTCAAAATTAAGCACTCTTTGTCACAAAACTTTGATACTGAAATAATAAGTTCAATAAATTTTTATTACCTTAAAATCTACGTACGTATAGTGTGTTGTAATTGAAGGAATTTGTACATGGCAATATAGGTAAGTCTTTAAGATTAAATTACTACTCTTTAGCTGTTCTGTATCACTGGATATTTAATTAAATTTTTACTGTGGAGTGGTTGCACGGTTCATTGTAATGCCTCAATAAGTTAATTGGAAATTCACACAGCTGCGGCTTTTTCTACAACTTGTTATCGGTTTATGTCAAACATGATAACATAATTTTGATTCTGTTAAAATACAGACATACACTATTTAAAACTTGTGAATTGTTTTATATATAAGAAGATGCAACTTCTAGTACAATTTCTAAACTGCTTAAATACAGACAGATAAAGAATTTAAAACGAACCGAACGAATGGAAGTAGAAATAAAAGATAATAGTGTAGATAACATAATAAATAATATTCGTTTGATGACGTCTGTCCTTCAGTATTTACCAATTAGTTTATCTTTGACGTTTTCCGCTTGTCTTGTATTAATCTGTTTTATTAACAAATTGAAATTCGTTAAATGAAACAAAAGAAAAAAACATTTTTTAGAGAGCGTTTCAGGTATTTCATTATTTGGTTTGAAATGCGTGGGTATTTTTATTTGTAAAGAAACGTTAATTCTGATTTTTAAAAATTCAATTAAAAAAATACGTAAAAAGAGTTGTCATTCTAAAAAGTGGCTTCATAATTAGAATCTATTGGAGGTATTGAAACGTATTATGAGCAAATTTACGTGCGATTCTAATAAACTTCTGTTATCGGTTGAATTTTGTGAAATAATCGATAGCATTCTAGGGTTTGTAGACGTAAAAGCTATTCAACTGTTAAGTTTTTATTGCTGTATGTCTGTAATTTAAATTGTTCTCACTATTTTGAAAATAGTTTTTTAGTGGCACTGCTGGTGGGCTATATTATAATTGTCGATTTCCTCCTTGCAGTATTAAATAGGCAACTTAACTTAAACTTTGAAAAGTCCACTTTTTGTGAAACATATCAAAACAAGAAGAAGAAGAAAACAAATAAGTGTTCACGAAAGTTTTAATTGCCTCGACAATATTGCGATCATTATCTAGAGTAATCTTCTGTATCCTCTAGATAATGGTTACACAGATCGAAACAATATTGTCGAGACAATTAAGATCTTTCGTGAAACTTATTTGTTTTCTGTCTTCTCCTTATGTTGAACATTGTTTAAAAATATAGACACGAAACTTTTTAAACAGGGTAGTAAATAAAAAATATTGAAAGTTTTGTTTAATGAAGAAAATATTCTGGAAAACATACATTGTCGTTTTAGATATATCTGCTTTAATAAAATTTCTAAAATCTTTAGACAAAGATCACACTCTAAAAGGTAGCAAAAATACTTTTTCGTTGGATCCTTTATAGAGAAATGGGAATCTAATTCCCTTTCGTGAGCCTTAGCGTGATCGGAGTGTCTTTAGAAAGTTCTTCGCAAAAGAATCAGGATTTTTCATTTTGAATCCTTACTTCCGTAATATTATGCTTTCCACCAGTTTGTAAAAATTTGGCACGAAATCTTATAGGTAAACTTTGCTGAGTACATATACTCGTTTTCGAGCAGTAATTGATAAACAGTTATGGAAGTCTTTAGTGTGCCAAAATAGAAGGTAACCGCGAAACGGAAATATTGCATATTGGAAATCTTACCTCTCCTGAATTGGTTGTAGTTTCTGATGACATTTTCGGCATTTTTTCGGGCAATATAGAACCATTCTGAAGTATTGCTTAAATATTTGTATTCGACAGCCAGATCCTTTGCCAGAATGGGGCCTTCCGGTAATCTGTATGCGTAGGGGCAAAATAGCCAATAATCTCTGTATTGATAACGGTCGTAACAATTTCCAGCGGCAAAGATATCATCATCAAACTCTATCATTGAAAATAGGGATGCGTGCAAGAAGTATTCTGAAGTAACAACTTCAGGAGCCGCATATTTCCATAATCGTGTGAGCATATTAGCTCGATTTACTGCTACTTCAGCTTCAACACGAAACCTTTCCTGAGCATATCTATCAACAACACCTTCACCTAAATTTAAATCTGTTCCAGCGGAACAGTTTTCACCTAACAAGTGTTGAGATTCTACAATTCTCAAGAACCTGGTTACTATATCGACATGTTCATTTTTTACTGCTGGGACCACTGACGGTAATTCTTCTTGTGGACTATCCATGAATGAGGATTTGTCGTCCCATTCTCCTGTTTCGTTACGATTGGAATAGGCATTATCAGGGTCAGAAACATTTCTATTTTTATCGTAAAATATTTTTTGTAGGATCGGTTCATGGTCGGTTAAAAATTCAGTGAGTTCGTAAGCTTTAAATTGGTCAGTAATATTTTTAAAAATCTGAGCACCAGAATCGTGGTTTTGGAACGTAAATTTGTTTTTCTCTTCAGACAAATTATCTTCGTGATGTGTGCCACGTAAAAAGTTTGTTCTGGAACGCCCGTGTCGGATGTTTTGTTGGAGCACTTGATTGTCACTTTCGCAAATAAATTGGTCGAAAACTAATTGAAAAATAATAATTATTGCCAGTAAGTGATTGGCCATCATCGGAAAACGAATGAAAATCCACTCATTTTGATTATGATCAAGAATTCATAGTTTTACTAGATGGTGACTTTGCGCGTAAAAGTTTATGATTGACGCGCGCTTTAGGGTGACACACCACTTGTACACCAGCAACAACCGGCGCAAAACTGAAGCAGAAAACAGAAGCTATGAATGCTACTGGTTAAGTCGGCATCGTGGGCTGTAGGAACGCATGATTGCGCCACCTGGGTAGATGGAAGACGGTATTTCTCTTTTGCTAAAGCGCACGCAGGACCTGGACCTTCTCTTACACTAATTCTTCCAAGGACCTGTTGATATTTCACTTCTTCTCAAAACAATATGAATTTTATAGAAATTTTCAATTGTCCTACAACCAAATATCAACTTTTCATACGTACAATTCAAATATTCTTTCCTGTATAAATTTTTAAACGTATTCTTTAATTCTATAATTAAGTTATATATATATATATATATTTATTTATCAAAGTAAAATATGTTAATTATTATTAGAAATTAAGAATATTTTTTAACATCCTTGAAAGTTAATATTATAAATTAATCTGATTTAATTTACCTTTATGAAACTTGGGCATGTAAAATTATGATTAGTAATAATTAAATTGTGTATATAATTGTTAAAAATTTCGCATTAAATTTTGCGGTGTATTTTAAAGTTGCACTTTAATAAATGGAGAATGACTTCATCAAGTTCTTTCAATATTTCTGTGAAATACCGATTTTATGAGGACATTATCCTGGAACGACATAAACTTCGTACGATTATTTTATAGGCTTCAAACCGTTTGTATGTTACTTTTTAATGTTTTGAGTTAACGGGGGTTAATAAACAAGCGCATTGTAGTTATAATGCATGCATTTTGAAAACTGTATAACTGTATTGCGTTGGAGCTTGTCTAAATAATGTTTGTAATACTCGAAATACTTGAAACCAGATTTTCCTACCGAACATCTGTTTTATTTTTATTTCTTTCGAAATCGATTTTCATTAGCAGTGATCAACTTTCAGTAGCTATGAAGGAAGTCTGATTTGCTATATGCAGATGCAGTATAATAAAGGGTTTTCACAGCTTTTCCAGGCTTTTTCTTACGCTGCAGACCCCTGCTGGTTAAAGGACGAAAATTAAGTTGTTTGAATTTTCCATGATGTAGGAATCATCCCAAGAAATTATTTTAAAGTTGTCTGGTATACGAAAAGTAAAAAATCAATCATTTGGAACAGGAGCTTTCCTTCACTGTTTGTTTGTCCATTCAGCCAGTAGATGGTGCTAGAAGTCACAGGGTAAAGTTGACTCAACTTGAACAGTCGGTTCTATAAGGGTATGATTTATAGTAGTGCGCAAAGTTTGTTACAGATGGTGCTGGAAGTTGGAAATATCAAAAAACAACTCTTTTTGTATACCGTGTGTTCCAAAAAATCCGTAATTTCACTTTATCAGAAAGGAATTAAAAATACAAACGCTATTTATATTAGGAAATTTTATATATTTTTGTTTTATTAGATTAGATATATTTTTAATCATAAAATACAAATTGTTTCTGTACTTCCTCAACTAAATGTTTATTAATCGTATATAGTTTATTAGCTTCTATATGTACGATTTTGCAATAACTTATTGGTTTTCGAAAGTAGTAATAAAAGTTTGGAATTTTTAATTTCTTTCCAGAAATAAAAACTTCAAGGAGCACAGATGATATTTTATCGATTTATGAAAGAATTAGAAACTGCCTGAACGTCTTCCCTTGTTAATTTTTTTTCCTTTTTCGTTCTTGATATCTTAAGGTAAAAACTTCTTCAATATAACCGCTGCAGTGTTAGTAGAGGTTCAGTTCCTCAAGAGGTTAATTGAATTCTTATGTTGGTGTTTATTGATTAAATTCAATAAATAAATGTAGGGCTTTGAGCGTGGTTTTACATAAAGTATGATGTCCTTAAATTATCCTGTGACCTGTCATTTGTTTAGCGCAGACCTATAAATCCAACCATAAAAGTTGTGCGCAAGTTTTTGCCAAAGACACGCAAAAATTACGCCGAAAGTGACGATTACTTTTCTCTCTGTACAAAAAATTAGCTAAAGTTATAATAAATCATGGTTTAACTTTCCAAGTACGAAATAATGCAGAAACAATGTTATGGGTACATTTAATTGACACGTCATTAATAACAGCTTATTCAGAGGTTGACGCATACAGTTTCAAAAATAATATTTTAACCCTCGTAGAACAATAGGTTCTCTTGTAAATAAACTTAATCGGGTCAATTCTCTTCTTCTTTATTGTCATTAATTATCATTGGCTGTAGTACGATATAAAGTTGTATTTCCTATTATTTATTCATCTCAATAGTTATTGCTATTAACTAATAGTTTCAGCCTCAACTTTATGGAAATTGGGAATCATATTGTAATATTTAAAAAGATAAAATAAAACACTTTTAATTTCCACTTTATACCTTCAATGCGTCTTAACGATCGTTTCACCCTACCTGGGCATCTTCTGAAGAAATAAGATATTTAAATAAGATATTTAATTAACAGTAAAGATAAAAGTGCAAAATTAGATTCAAATGGGGTGTACAAATTAAATTGCAATAATTGCAGTGCAATATATATATATATATAGGACAAACTGGAAGAGCGTTCAAAGAAAGAATTAAGGAACATTTGAATTTATGAATCAAAAAGAGAATAAACATAATTTCATTTTAGAAGAAAACTTCAAAATTTTACATAAAGAGGAAAAAGGAAAAAAATTAGACATGTTGGAAACTTTGGAAATAAACAAAAAAAACATATGAAAAATACTACAATAACATAAATTTATTAAATGACATAGAAAATGTGTATAGTTCTATAATAAATAAATAAATTAGTAGATATAACCCCACCACAATAGTAAGAGTAGGTATATAAGAGATGTTGTAATAATAGTTTGTACAAATACTTCTTCAGAAGATTCCCTAGTAGGGTGAAACGATCGTTAAGACGCATTAAAGGTATAAAGTGGAAATTAAAAGTGTTTTATTTTATTTTTTTAAATATTACAAAATGTTGTTGCTGTTCATTTACTATTTAAATCACCTCAGAAGTAGAACTTAATAATAGCTTAAACTTTTTACATTTGAAAATTTCACATTAAAATAACAGTATTTGTTTCGATATTATATATATGTTATTGCTCATTTCTTTTCAATATTAAATTTTTTTCTTGCTATAGATTTATGTAAATTTCCTTAAAATAACAAAATTTTTATAAAACCGACTTCAGAGGTAATTGTTTTATGTTCTTAAACTTGTTCGTATCTTTATAACTAGATATAAGAGGTTTTTTTTACTTTTTAAAAGTATTTAAAATTTGTTTGAACTAATTTTTTTGTCTTGATATAAGTATCTTTAAAATTTATATCATGTTTATTATTTTTTTTTTTTAATTCAGTTAAACAGAGGATTTTGACACTAATTTTAGAAGTGTCCTGCGCCCAGACAATTTTTAAACAGTTATTAAATTAAAAAAAAAAAAAAAAAACATTCCTTCGTTCATACGATACACTATATAATATTTAAAAAATTTCCATCAAAACGTGGGGTTTTAAAATACGATACATCCCTCACCACATATATATATATATATATATTATCCGTGGAAATAGTTATTTCTGTTGATTCCATATATATATTTGACAAAAATTTATTTTATTAAAAACCTCTAAATAAACGATGAAATTGACTGCTCAATGCCGTAATGTCAGTTTTAAATATAAAAATATTTAATATTATTAATAAAAGATTTAATATATAATATATAAATATAATTCAGTCAAAAACGGATCCTTTTCAATAGAGTGGACTTTATCAATTTTTTTGTAATGATTCTGATGCAACTAATATAAGAAAAAGTGGAAGAGCTCTAACAACAAGAATTAACGAACACATATACTCCATCATTAAAAAAAAAACAGGTTTCTCGGGACACTGCATAGATAACAATCACAATATAGATCCCAACAGAACAAAAATCTTACACAATAATATAAAAATTAGCAAAAACTTTCTCCATTCGAAAATCATGAAATTAAAAAATCACCTCATCAAAAACAATTAATAGTCAGCAATTGAATAGAAACCTGCTCTGATTCAACCCCACTTCTCTTATATAGGTAAAGTACTCTTGATAATGGTCTTTGAAGCCGAAACAATATTTTAGAGTCTAAATAAGTTAACTATCCAAATTGCATTTTCTGACTGAATTTAATGGCTATTATTAATTAAAGGAAACATATATGTAAGTAGATAAGCGCCGGCACACATGTAAAAGTGTTTGATCAGTTGATGTTTACGTTATTTTTTAATCAGTCATTTGACATGATAAAGAAGTGAAATAAGTGCATTATAAAGTAGTAATGTTTAAATTAAATGTGTGCATTTATTTGTGAAAAAATAAAGCAGCCATGTCCAGTGTAAAATACAAAATATTACCTCCAGATGGGCGTTGGGGCTGGTGTGTTGTTATTGGTGGTGCTATTGTTAATGTATGTGTACTTCTTTTTGTTTAAAACAGACATTTGTTTTTTAATTGTATTTGTGTTTTGAAACTAGATGGTGACTTTGTCCCTTTCCAGTCAGTATGGTTTAATTTTTGGGCAAAAAATGGAAGAAATGGGATATCGAACCGTTGGAGTCGGTTTAGTAATGAATGTAAACACCATGCTTCTAAATATATCAGGACTTATAATAGGGCCATTGTTAAAAATTTACCCGAAACGAAACATTGCGATTTTGGGGGTTTTATTTTCTTCAGCAGGAATGATAATCTGCAGCATGGCTAGTAATATATATTTTCTTCTATTCAGTTATGGTTTTCTAGTAGGTTCGTATCTAATATCTTTTTTTTTTCTTAATACAAAATGCATGCAAGATGTTTCACTTAAGAAACAGCTTATGTTAGGTTATTAAGGGTATGCATTTATAAATAAGGAAGATGAAAGTGAAAATGGTTAATTCATCCAATTTGAGTCACTTTTGCCACTCAACTTGTTGATAATTTCGATGTAATGAGAGGTGTAAAATAGGCTTTGCAGCGTCCTTTGAAAATCAAACAGCAGAAAATGAGGTTGAAACTCAATGCGCCGTTTTAATGAAGAAATTAGCGAAAATAAGGGACGATGTTATCCATTAGCACTATATGGCAACTTGTTGTTAATTTATACAATTCATTAGTGAAAGTAGGATGGCTAGTATTCAGTCAAACAGCTTTGAATTTGCTTAAAATTTCATACGATACCGTCAAGGGAATCATCAGAGGAGGCGTTATATAAAGACTCCACTGCTACAAGTAAAGTCAAGGTTCATAAAGCAAGCGAATGCTTTAAAGGATGATATTATAATATAAAATTTATTCTCTGTTGTTTTGACGATGATAATCGTATTAAAAGAACTAAATTTATACAGCACATAGGTACGTTACAAAGGGAACGAAATTTTCTTCTAATCCATAAGAAAACGCTTCTTTCATTTAGATGAAATAAAATAGAAATTCAAAAAAGAAGGAATTAAAATCCTTATTCGTCTAAATTTTAAGATCAAAGATCTCACATTTTGAACGCGTCCTACCAAGTAGGCACAACGAACCGAAAGCCACATCCCACGACCGGTTTCGACCTATCGGATCTCATCAGGTGGGCGCTGGCAGAAAGGCTTTTACAGGCTATATTATAAATATAAATATAAATATAAATATGGAATCAACAATACCTACCCCTACCGGTATTAGCCCTCGGAGTAGCTGTTTCTGTTGATTCCATATTTATATTTAAAATAGAAATTGTTTCAACACACACACACACACATATATATATATATTTTCTCGACGAATCGTTTCGACCAAGACGGTCATTATCAAGAGTACTTGTTATACCAACAATAATTAATCGTATTTTTGTTAGTGGTAGGATTACTAACATAAATGGAAGACCTGGTTTTTGGTTTCAGTTTTTTATCAAGTAGATTGGTAACTATAGATGGATCGAAACCGTTGTTCACAGCTATATGTATATCGTGTTTAATTCTGAGTAATTATAGACTTACTAATATGCCACTCTCAGAAACTGATTATTACTCAGAATTAAACACGATAAAACATATAGCTGTGAACAATGGTTTCGATTTATCTGTAGTTACCAATATACCTAATAAAAAGCTGAAAACAAAAACCAGGTATTCTATTTATATTAATAATCCTACCATTAACAAAAATACGATTAATTATTGTTCTATTAATTTAGTTAAGACTGCTACGAACAAAATAGTAACACGTTTGAAGAAACTTGATCTTCATCCAGTGGTAACCAATAAAAACAATTTGGGTCGTTTATTGGTTAATAACAAACAAAAAATTGAAATAATAAAAAGAAACGGAGTTTATCAAATCAACTACAAAAATTGCAACGCTATTTATATCGACTAGAGTGGCCGTGCCTTTAATGTTAGACTGAAAGAACATGTAAGTAACATTAAGAAAAAACCATGTACAACAGGCTTGTCAGAACATTGTGTAGGTGTAAAACCATGAAATTGATACGGATAACGTAAAAATATTACATATTCGACCCAAAAGTAAAAAGGTGAATTTATAAATCAAAAAAGTATTATTTTCAAAGTCAAATTTAATAAATAACCGAATTGAATTATCAACAAGCAATACACCTTTGTTGTTAAGCAACTTATAACTTCATGGTTTTCACCCCCCTTCTCCTTTTTCTCTCCTCGAGAGGATCCAGTTGTAATTATATATATGTTATACCTATTAGACTTTCTTATTGTTAGTATAACAAGTACTCTTATAATGACCGTCTTTGTCGAAACGATTCATCGAGAAAATATATCTATATATGTTGAAACAATTTTTATTTTATTTCTTCTATATTAATTTGTTTCATCTACCGATCACCACCAACAACATTCATTCTTCTTTAACTATAACTATATTAAGCAATAAACTGCTTCATTTAGAACTTTGTCCATTTGGGAATGTTTTAGGAGTTGGCCGTGGTATTTTGATTCCTACAATATTTGTTACTATAACTGATTATTTTGATAAAAAGAAATCTTATGCAATTGGATGGTCCCTCGTAGGGACAAGCATTGGCCAGCTTGTGATGCCTCTTCTCGTTGAATATTTGCTAAGAGAATTTGGTTATAAAGGAACAGTTTTAGTTTTAGGAGCCATTTCTTTAAATGCTCTACCTGGAACTTTGCTTTTTCACGTATGTTATGTTATTGTTTACACTGCACATAAAATTATATCTAATTATTAAATATAAATTTAGCCAGTTTCATGGCATTTGAAAAAAGAATGCGACAAAGGCGAAGAAGGTCTGCTACTACTGGAGGGGAACTCAACTGTAAAATACGCTATATATAATTCAAGTTCAGAAGAAGAATTGCAGAGATCTCAGCAAAAGTTCAGAGGTTAATAAATAATTAATTAGACATTAATAATTCATTATAGGCTTTTCATTTAATTTTTAATGTTTTAAGACCAAGAAATTTCAAAATGGACAAAATTTGTGAATCATTTCGATTTAAACCTTCTTATGGATTTTAAATTTATTCATATTATATTTGGTACGTCGGTGACCAATACTTGTAACTTGACCTTTGGTATGCTTCTGCCGTTTATTTTAATGAACGATAAGGGTCTGCTGATAAGAGAAGTAGCAATGTGTATGTCTCTTCAAGCGGCAGCTGATATTGTTGGAAGAATAACGATTCCTTTACTCACAAAACGAATAGGAATAAGGGTTTCTTTTTTATTGGGAATGGTTTTAATTGCCTTCTCACGATCAGGTAAAAAGACAAAATAAATGACGTAAGTGTCGGAATTTTTATTTTATTTTAGCTTTAATAGAACAAAGTAATTATAAAATTATTATTGGGGTGATAATGTTGAGTGGATATATGAGGGCTATAACAGTTTTGAATCAGAATCTCATATTAGTAGAACATTTGCAAAACCAAAAGCGGTTGCCTTCTGCCATCGGATTATCGATGCTATCGAAAGGAATATCCATTTTATTGCTTGGAGAAGGAATTGGTAATTTTAGTTGCTCAATCATTTGTTGTTATACTTAGATAAATGATTATTTATCATTTTATCTTCTTTGTAGGCTTTTTCCGAGATTATTTTCAAAGTTATAGGATGTGCATTCATATGCAAAGCTTAGTTTTAATAACGATTGCTTTATCGTGGACCATAGAATTATTGACTGGAAGATAGCAAGTAAATATTGAAGAAAATAATGCTAATAATAATTGTAATATCAGCCGAATAGCTAAGTAAATATTTATCTATATTTCTAATAAATCAGTTGCGACTTTGAATTGATTTCTACGCTTTACATCATAGTTTTTAGAAAACCATCAGCAGTCGCCAATTCACGAATTTAATTCCCACTGGTTAAATTTTCATTACATACTTCATACTTAATATATTGTTGTAATCATCTTGTTCATTAGAACCATTATATTAGCTTATGTGAACTACGAAGTTTAAATTGAAAAACCACATCTATGAACAAACAGGAAATTCGCAGAAACAATATACTGAGGACAATCAAGAACAAAACCAAACAGATATGTAAACTTTACAACAGAGAACCCGCAAGCATTGATGCGAACAGGTCAATAATATAGAAAGGACAGTGAATAATGAAAAATAATAAGACTATGAAGAAAATAAGATTTCGAAATATGGAGAGAAATAGATAAACACAGAAACCACAACTCTATTTCCACCTCATATTATATTATATTGATTATATTTACATATAAATAAATAAATGGTAGAACGTTGTATGTGTTTTTCTTTAAAATTGTTTTTTGCTTTTCATAGATCAAATCTGATTTAGAACATCGGTATAAAAAAGTCCCGGTCCTAACAAAAAAACACTTTTTTTTTGTTCAAGATTGGCTTTATTCATCAACGTAATCTCAATCAAGAGCAACATAATCATTCCAGCGCCGCTCTAACATATCAATACTACTTTTGTAGAATAATTTATCTTTTGCCTCAAAATAGGCCTTAGCTTCAGCGATAAACCGATAACCTCTTCATTCGAGCGAATTTTCTTGCCGGCGAGCATTTCTTTTGAGGTCTGCTGGTAGTAGTCTCCAAATCTGGAGAATACGGTGGATGCTGGAGCAATTCGAAGTTCAGTTCATTTAGTTTTGCCATTGTTTTGATTGATTTGTGACACAGTGTGTTGTCTTGATGAAACAAAAATTTTTCTCTTTGCCACATGCGGTCGTTTTTTTAAATTTCGGCCTTAAAAAGCTTCAATAACGCTATATAATTACTACAATTCACTGTTGATGCTATTTCCCTTTTCAAGTTAGTCTATGAATATTACACCACGCACATCCCAAAATACTGAGGCCATAACCTTTCCAGCCGATTGTTGTGCTTTCGGGCGCTTTGAACGAAGTTCACTAGTTCAGATGACGATCGTTTTGATTCCGGAGTGAAGTGATGGATAATGGATCCATGTTTCATCCATTGTCATATGTTATCGACGCAAAAATTCCGGTTTGTTACGTTTAAACCAAACACTGGCCAAACACAGTTCAGAATCATCAACACGTTCTTGTTTTTGGTCAGTGAGCAAACAGTGAGCAAACGCGGCACCCACTTTGACAGTCATAGTCTCATATTTTCATAGTCAAATGCTCATGCAATATAAAGCACAATAAGAACTCGTTCTTTTGATATCTTTACGATGTTAGCTAACTCACGCAATTTCTCTTTTCGATCATTCAAAACGATTTTGTGGATTTTTTCTGATTGGATGTTTTTTGGTGTTACCGCCTCATTTGGACGTTTACTGGGTTCTGCATCATCAGTGTCTCTGTCTCTACGACTACGTTTGAAGTCAGCAAACCAACGTTTTAAGCCATTGCTTCGCTTGAACGGTATTTTTTCTCATTGTTTTGAAAATAACAAAGGTAGATAGATAATGCCACTCTTAGCACAATAACTCACAAACTTATGAATATGTTAGAATATCATGAAATTTTAACAGCTGTCTTTTGAAGGTTAGTACTAACTGAAAAGGAGATGAATGCAATAAAACTAACGCCATCTGTGTGTTTGGCTCGGATGTTTTCAGCATATGTGTTTTAATAGACATTGTTAATGAATTTAGTTGTTTTCTTTAAATGTGTTTTTTTTGTTTTTTAGTCATCGTATTTTCGTATTATTTGAAATTTATTAGAAAATTTTCGTTATTCTTTGCGTACTAGTTAGAATCCAATTGTTGGTAGATGAGGAAATAGTGTTAATAAGACGTCGTCGTTTGTCCCCAGAGATACCTAATGATAATGCAATTTTTATAACAGAAGGGTATATAATATTATTATTGAGTCGAAAGCAGAATAGATTCGGGGCCTAGAGATTAAGTTAAATCTACTAGTTTTCAACAAAGGAAGATGGTTAAAGGAAATCGGTTTTATTAGAACAAATAACGCTAATTTTGTTTACGATCTTCGAAGTAAAGCCGGTCGATGTGTATTTCACAAGAATGCAGCAGTTGTTCGCGTTGCATACTAAGCAGGCATGGCGACACGACGATCGGGTTCATTTCGTATAGAAGTTACAATTTTTCTTTCGTTAATTCCCAAGTTTGTATTCTCCAACTAAATTCTACTACTCGGCTGATACTTTACAAAGCTTGCTGGTGCCGCCAGAGAAACCCTCACATTCTACACCCTCTTATACTATATACGCATTCAATTCCAACCCAATCCTTTGTTTAGCATAACAAACTAATCTTAGTAGTACTTCTATTACTTTTTTTATCTAATGCATTAAACATGACGCTTGTCCGATCTGCAAAATTTTTTTCAACACTAAAACTATTTTGAATCTTTTCAACCTTGATGTATATACTATAATAAAAGATACTTAAGCGCATTTATAATTTTGCATGTAAGTATATAATGTGAAAAATCGTTAAGATATCGGAAGGGATGTCTTGTGTTTTATCGTGGCTTATAACAAAAGTTACTTCTTTGAATTGAAACCGACTAGAATGGCGTAATCTTAATAGTCCCCTTTGCGAAACGCGTAATCGTTGTATATACCCTTGTCTTTATAGCAGATATTTCCCACAAAACAACCCTAAACGGCCCGATACCCTGAACAATTGGTTTTGATCCTGACACGTTACTGGGAATAGTTAAGTTAAGATATCAATACAATTTAATGTCCATGTCATCCATTATCAGATCTTTGTTTGTGCTATAAATAATTATTAGCCAATAAAACACAAGATTGCCGATGATAGAGATACTCAAAAAATTCTATCTATTATCTACATTACTTTTCTACCATGAAGCTTATTAATACTCTACACTGTACATTTTGTTGATTATGTTTAGAATTTGTCTATTTCAAACGCAGCTAAAAAATATCAATGAGTAAAATTAATTTTATCAGGATTAGTTGAAGACATTTTACAAAGAAGGAATTGGAAGTCAGTGCTGCGTAATATGCCACTACCTATTCAAATTATCTTTGAGGTGGTTCATTTAATCATTTTGTCAAATACTTTAGGACTCGTCGGAAAATGAAAATAATATTAGTAAATGAAATCTTTTGAATTTGTCCGATGTAAAGAAGTAATTTAATGTTAACAGATACACCTCTATTCATACAATTTTCACGTTTCTTTCAGAAAGATATTACATTGAGAGGGAAATAGAACCGAAGCTAATCATCCCGTAAGATTTGATGGAAAAATTACTTGTTAAATTTTCAGTAGATGTGCATTGGAATTTGATTAAATTACAACAATTTAAATGTTAACGTATTATGTAAAATAATAGAGATAATTGATAAAGACCACAGTGAACGCGATAACGCAGAAGTTCTCAAAAAACTTTGATTACTTTTTGAAACTGAAAATCTTTCCCAGAATTTTTAACAGGCACCAGTTGTCGGTATTAGCATTTTATTAATAAAATCTAATAAAGATGGAAATTGATCTCATCATCAGGTTCCCCTCAAAACGAAATTATTAAGTGCCGAATTTCAGCTGTAACTTCGAACAATCTTGGAATTGAACATTTATTTCATTCGTTTGCTTTGAATGCTCTAGAGACGCTTTCTTATATTTTCTTCTTGATTTTACATCGTTAGAATACCACCACATTCAAAAGATATTTAAGAAATGTTGATATTTATTCTTTCACTTTAATTTAACTGAATTATGGTAGATACCAGTCAAAAGTAACCAAAATTAACACAGTTTTCGGCAAATTCTACTCGATTTATCATTTAAGGCCAACAAAACAAATAAATATAAATGTTGAGTTGGTGTTTTGTTTTTCCATTTTACGAATATTGTTGTTGACATTCTAATGACCACTTTTGGTGCGAAATTCGCAGCGCGAGGTAGTTTTAGTACAAATTAAGGTTATAACTAAATACAATTCAAACAAATTCTTTTTTATCGAAATAAATACGATTAATTTTTAATTGTATGGTTGAAGTGAACAGAACAAAATTGAGTTCGAACAGTAAGTAAGAATTTATACGAATTATGTTTTATGCGTATCGTTAACTAAAGATAGCGTCTAATATTCTGGTCCAATGTCAAAGTGTGGTAGCGTTTATTTGAAACACTGATAACACTTTTGGTTAATGGATATTTAAATAAAAACGTTATGATAGCGTCTTAAAGTTAATTCCGTTAATTTTTGAGGTATAATAGCTATTGGTATTTGTGGGATTACGACGGAAACAATATTTAAAGTAAAAACCTATTTCTTCTTTATTTCTGAAACTATTTTCTGCGGAATTGTTAATCTTCTTCGTGGTTGTCAAAATTAAAGTTTTTTCCAAAGAGAAGAAATACCATTTTTAATCTCGTCTAGCTGGATAGTAATAACGCAATATGAGGTAAAGGATTGACTTTTTTTAATAAATGTTAAAATGAAGGAAATATATATAAAATGTCTCGGAAAAGGTATTTCTTATTTCGTAATATAGCGGCCATGCTTAGAGAATCAAAGCTATATCATAATAAGAACAAGAATAAGTTCTTGGTCAAGTAATTTATAGAAGCTATTAGAGGTAGATCGCGATTTCATATTTATTAGATCTCATCAGCATGCCATAGGCATATTCGATAAATTGATGAAAATTGATGAGATCTAATAAGATCGAAATCGCAATCCACGTCTGGCAGCTTCGATCAATATTGCGGAGTCGATGTGGAACAAAAATCCACGGTACGGAGCCTTCGGCGTGCAAATCAAGATAACGACTGGCCGCTTTTATTTTTGTTCATTAAATTAGGGAGATATATATAATTAAAACGGGAACAAGTGCACTTGGACAATTGCAAAGGGGCGTTTAGTGGCGATGGGTTAAGTAGGAAAATTAAAAGGGAAAATTTCCAAGGATTCGGACGAGATAAGAATATCCGTGGAGCGTGCATAATGCGGTGTATATCAAGATGACACTTCCCGCCTTTCTGAACGCCATATTTAATAGCAGTTTATTCAGTGACGCAGAAAAGCCGTGACAAAGAGCCGTGTCTCCCAATACATTAATCGTTAATCGGCAAAACTGAACAATGGCCCAGTGGTCCTAAAGATGAACCGTTCTTTACCAATTTCTCAGCTACATTTACTCTGAAATGTAAAATGAATAGACGTCGAATCGCTGCCTTTTCGCTTTCCCTTAACTCCTTGGCTTCATGCCCCGCTGTCTGGCCTTTATCCAGATAACACCTGTTAAGCCATCTAAAAGTATTTTTACCTCGCGCCACAAATATCACCGGCTGTCTCCATTCCAGATAATCACCCGAAACCAAACATATTTATGCAAGAAGAATTTCCTAATCCACCACATGAAATCTATTCACACAAAACTAAAACAACGAAAACCCAAACATTTTTTAAAAACTTCGTGTAATGTAATGTAGCTATGAGCTGTATCAGCCAATACTAAGGCGAAATTTTTCATATACGCCTGTAATATAATCGCACTTACGTTATATCCTTACACGGTGTGAAATTTCACATGTGAATTGTAAACTGGACATCATAAATGTCAGATTTGAGAATCATTCCCTATCTTGTTGACTATTTTAACATACTTTATGTCAAAATGGATAGACAGATCTCACTAGAGTAATAGTTACCCCTTCAGTAGATAATTAAACTTCGTTGAATTTTGTTAAGAATGATGATAATCGGTTTTTCACATTCAGATATGCATAACATACCTATATACGTACATATTACAATTGAAATTACCAAATACATGTTTTGTATGAGCTGAATTATGGACTGCATTGATTAGTAGTAATTATTTACAAACTTTTAATCTATCATAAGAATGATTTTCCAGGTTTTATAGCCGTGGTCTAAAGGCTTGTTTGCTATCTGACGTTTCGTCAGCGACTGCGGCTGACATCTTCTCGGCGGCCCGCTATTGGGAGAGAACTTCGAGACAGAAAGCTACTTCGACGACCTCAATACCTCTGAAGATGTCAGCCGCAGTCGCTGACGAAACGCCAGGCAAAAAACAAGCGTTTACACCACGGCTATCAAACCCGGAAAATCATTCTTATAATAACGCCGGCCGTGAAAGCCTACACACATTTTAATCTATCGTTTATTCGTTAGTAATAATATGTAAAAATAACTATTATTTATTATAAATTCTAAATTTATGTATTACTGCATAAAATTTTATACTTATTTAACTATAGATACTTACCTTTTCTGTTCACTAACGACTCTTCTGATCAGGTTGGCTTTTCACCTAACTCCATTGAAATTGCACTTTTAGCTTTTTATGTAATTATTTCATGATTAATGTAGTTTTGTTGGGGATTATTTAAATAAAACATCAAATGACATAAAATGATTTATTCTAAGGATAGAGGTAACATGTAAATCTTAACAGTGATTTGCATGCTGGATGTAATTCCAAAAGCGTTTTTGCATAAATAATTAAGAAGCAAGTCTTGATCCCTCTTTCTACCTCTTTAATTGAACACTTAGATACTTGAAAGTACGATATGGTAGCAAATAGAAAATGAACTGGCAACATTACTGTAAATATACAATTTGACTCCTTCTGAATTTACGATATTTTTATTCCGAATAACTTTAAGGCAACAAATTCAAAGGCCCATTTAATAAATCGGTTCAGTTTTTCAAAATTCCAATTTTTTTTCCATTTTTGCTTCCATTTCTTCAAAAAACAAAAAAACACCAACAGTTCGAGAGAAATTACAGGAAATACGAGAAATACAGAGTAGTTGTTATTCATTTTGGGTTTTTCTTGTTTAATGTTATAGTTGAATTACGTCAGTGTTATTGTCACTGTACAATAAACATCTAACATTCAAAAATGTTTAAGGAATGAAGTAGAAAATGAAAGATAGGTGTAAGAATAGGTTATAAACATTTGGGAAAATTTGCTGCCCACTGCTTTCGGAAAGTGGTTCCTTTGGATAATGAATTTTTTTTGCATCGTCATCGCTGATTGTATTGCCCACTTTTGCCGGACGTAATAGTTTTACTGGTTTTCCAGGCTTTTTAGCAACATTAGCAATAGCACGACCTTTGTTTTGCCGGTTAGATGATCTTTCATCTGTTATTTCTAACAATTAAAAATTAACAATGTATTTTCCTTCACCTAACTGAATCCATCCCAATATTTAACTTAATTCTTACCGTAAACTCGGATTTGACTGGATACTTCTCCCATAGTATTCTTGCATGCGCAGCTATAACTTCCAAAGTCGTCTTTAGTGAGATTTCTAATTTTCAAAGTCATATTGAGTTCAAAATCGGATACTTCCTTTATATCGGCTTCGAATTTCTTATTAAGAACAATTAGGTTACCTGTAATAAAATGTTACAAGAAAAATTGTAGGCAAAATTAGATTTCTGCAGTACCTATATTGTACACATATTTTAGGTCCAGTTCCATGCTATACTTGAACCAAACTGTGTAAAAGCAAAAAAAATTAATTAAAGATCAAGCAAAATTAAAAAAACATTTTTTTTTATTTATTTCACCTAAATTGCAATTTTTAAAGAGATCCGCTTTTGTGAATTTAATTTTTGTTGATGGTATTGAAGTAGTGTATTGTTTTTATTCTATCCAAGGTATAATAAGTAATAACGTAGAGGCAATTGTTGCCATCAAGTGGATTTTAGCTGCTACAGAAGATATTAAACTGGACAAGGTCTCGCTGAGGTATTTAAACTTGTCCAGTTGAATCAACAATGCAGCCTACATACGTGAATTCACGTAAAGCTTATCAAAAACAATTATTATGTTTTGGTCAGAAATTTATCGAGACCACCAGACACGGATCGCGATTTCGCACTTATTAGAAGCTCATCAGCGTGCCATAGGCAGTCTCGATAAATTACTGACCAAGCTGTAATGTTAAATACCTCAGTGAGGCCTTGTCCAATTTAATATGTTCTGTAGCAGCTAAAATCCGCTAGATAGCAACAATTTCCTCTACGTTATTATTTTATTAACTGTTCTTTATGGAACATTACAGCTTGGTCAGTAATTTATCGAGACTGCCTATGGCACGCTGATGAGCTTCCAGTAAGAGCGAAATCGCGATCCGTGTCTGGTGGTTTCGATAAATTTCTGACCAAAAACATAATAATTGTTTTTGTATAATAAGTACCATAAATAGTTTTAAAATATCAATAGTTGTTTTAGAAATAATATTAGACAATTAATTTATTTTTAAGGCATACTGTAGAGTGGTCTGTTATGGCAAGAAGGAAAACGTGTGCAAGCGGTTCGCTGGAATTTTTAACCCAAAGCATCAGGAAATTTATGGATCAAAATTACTTTTTAAATGAGCCTCTTCGCGTATATAGTAGGAATGTATATTCCTTGATATTAAAAAAATATAGAAGAGAGTATGTTAAAATTTACTTTGCAACAATATTTTTCCAGAAATATTACATTTTGCGGTTGGTCTACTAAAAGAATAGAAAAATAGATATTAAACAAAAACCCTTACCTTGTTGCGTTTTAATTATCCATATGTACTATATATATTTGAAGGCATTTTAGTTGATTTGTTTGACATAATTGTCGAGTAAATTATATTGGATAATACATAATGTAGTATTGGATTGTTTGGTTATGTAAATGTAAGAGATTATTTGATAGGTGTTGGTACTGGTTTCTTATCCGTTGATGGGCCGTATTAGTGTTAGTTATCGTTACTGTCAATGTCGACAATTAGGGTTAATTTGTAAAAGCGATAAGGGGTTTGCTCATCGTCATCATGAACGAGTTTGAAGCAGTAGAAGGAGTGGTAGTGGCAACCACCACCTCTACCAACTGATTGTGATGCGATATGAACTCTACCACTTCCTCTGAACATGATTAATGAAAGCTACTTAATTCTATCCTACTAATTCTTAACGCGTCACGTCCTGACTCTGTGCACTGCGAGACTGTTGGTTCACCCTCAAGAGTTTTATATTAAACGACTATAATCGATGCGAAATTGAATTCGATTGGCAGGATTTATAAATTTCGTTCGCGCAGAACTTCCTCGAGCAAATCCTCAACTCTTAAAGGAATCGCGAAGTGAAAAAGACAGACGAGCTTTTAATTTCATCCCATTAAAACCATATCTTATTTAAATACGAGTGAGGATTATTCCCTCTTTTATCCGTTTGCATTCAACGATCGTTGATCGTCCTTATATTGGTTGTAAATCAATCGACGATGGATTCGTCATTTTTAAATACTTACTTACTCTTCTCATCGATTACTACATTAGTACATTTACAGGAAACGAAATTACTTCTAATGATGAAAATATTCTACATCATGAAAAGATGAGGGCTCGGAATACGCTTCTTTCAACTAACAGTAAAAAAACAGAGTTCCACCATTATGCTAAAAAGAACCTTATGGGTCTTCTCTCTTTCTATAGGTACAAAAGCTGAAAATGTCTGTTTTGATTAAGTTGGTATCGCGTATCGCGTATCGTACTTACAATCAACAGAAATTATTTACCTACGATGGTACTTCTTTTCTCTAGATAATTTTCTAATTTGAAAGTTTATTATAGTACCTTTTCCGTCTTTTCCCCAGTAGTTTATGGATCTGGGAAACACTTCAGTTAAGCACACCAGGGTAATATCGGTTCCTAATGGAGCTCCCACCAATTGATTGGGTACCTGGATCATTGGATGAACTGAAACAATATTTACCAAAACTAGGTTCCTTTCCACTTATTGTTTAAAGAACCATTTCATTTTCAAACAGTTTGGCAATATTTGCACAAGATGCTTCAGGTCGATTACAATTTATTTTTAATGCATTGGTTTAATACATGGGGATAATATTAACACAATATCTGGTAAAATCTGATAAAAACCACAAAATTGTAAATTTCAACTAAAATTTTTAACTTGCTTGAAAATTGTTTCGCCACACTGTGGCTTTTTCGGAACCTGAAAAATGTTATACTTGGATTTCAATAAAGTAAAACTGGACACCATTTTACATATTTGATCCTAATAAGATTGAATAAAACAAATATTTATTGGCCACTCTCAAAGAATAAAGAAGAGCTAAGTAAATGAAGACTGAATTAGAACCATAGAATTTTGAATTTAAATAATTTAAGAAGATAATTAAGGTGGAGCTAAGGGTTATAGATAAAAGAAGGTAACCGATGGTAAGAGAATGTGATTTGGAAATGCTGAAGATGGAATTTATAGAATTAAGAAGTTGAACCGAAATCACCCAAGAAACCCACTATTAAAAAGTAATTAAGACAGGTACAGAATCACAGGTGTTATGCATTTAGTAAATAGAAGAGAATTATTGCAAGGGATTATAGGAAAGTACAGAAGTAATTAAGTTATTGTTAAGAGAAGAATAGATACAGCACGGATAAAGAGCAAGTATAGAAACAGAATTGCAAGAAAGAAATATTTACAGCAATATAGATACAAATAGAAATTTTATTTACTTTTTTAATAAAAAATATGTCAAACCGCCACACGTAAATACAAAAACTGTAAATTTAGTTTTTGGTTTAAAGATAGAATGTTAGATAACGTGTATTACACCTTGTAACACATTCGATATGTTAGCCTGTCATAGTAACTGTCAGAGGCAGAATACAAGTGACCTAAACAATAACTGCTATTGTACACATTTTAAATGGTTTTGAAGTACGGTTATATGAAAATGAAAAAATTTACCTAATTAGTAATTAATATTAAACCATAAGGTTGTTCTCCACTAATTTATTTAACAACTTAACAATTGTTTCACCCCTTCCACAACCCCCTAATCAAACGAAGCATGTATATATAGGTAGGATAATATACGTAATTTGTTATTATATCTTCTGAAGATGCCTATGTTGGGTGAAACAATTGTGAAGTTGTTAAATAGATCAGTGGAAAATTGAACCTCGAATTTTATTTTATTTTTGTTTGAATCATGATTTTCCATACTGTAATGGCTGAATCAATTAATTAGATGTTAGAGTTTTATTTATCGTTAAAAAATTTGTTTACTTTGCTTTTTCCGAACTGGAACGTCATGGAATTAAAACCTCTGCTTAGTCACGAAGAAACTCTACTTTATTAAAAAAATATGTTTATACTTATATATTATGTGGGGCACAACACTAAAAGAGAAAAAATTAATTCGACTTTTCTTATACGTTAAATGTGTATTAAGATATCTTCAGAAGGATTAGTACACAAAATCATCTGCTGATATTATTGCATCTTCCAGAACATAAATGGTAAGGTAGATTTGAAGATAAACTGATAATTTCCTGTCTGACACTAATTGTGAGTTTGTTCAATTCCACAGCGTTTTCATAGGAAATAATGTGTCTATCAAATTACCCTGGTTTTGCTAATATGTTGGATTGCCACAAGACGTCATAATAAAATCGTAAATGAATAATCAAGTTTCTAGATAAGACGAAAGCAAGTTTTTATCTTATCGAGAACCTTCTATTCACATCTGCTCTTTTTCTTTGGTGCCAGTATGCGTGATATTGTGTTAACCTCTAAACCGTACGTACGAGTCTGGCTGGTCCTTAAAACTGTTATCTTCAACCAATAGATCTACTTGTTTTTCAGTTTTATGTACAACAAACAATCAAACCAAACCAATTTTGCTTCAGAATGAGGCAGCTTCATTTCAATTACAAATTAAACATGGTAATATGACCCCTACATAATTAAAAATAGTATTTATTTTGGTCTGTAGTTTATCGAAACTATCAGATGAGGATCCCGATTTAGAGCTTTTTTTATTGAACAACGAAAATACATCAACTATTAATATTTAGAAGTACATTCATCACTCTCATTATCGTTATTTCCTATGCATATATTGGGATACTATTGATCATAGAAATGATGGAAACATAAAACATTTAATGAAGCTCACATTTTTTCATTTACAATTTTTTTTTCCAATTATCACAGAAACTCATAAATCATTTACACTAACAAAAATTTCTGCTGGTCAACCAGTTTCATTTCAAATCAAGCATACTCAATCATTGTAGTGAATTTTTGCAAGCTTAATTGGTGTAATATGAGAGAATGTACCTTTATGATGTCTTCTCTTATTTCTAGCTCCGTTCCTGCATGAAGTACGGCACAAACATTTTCAAATATCTGTTCTTTACAAAAAATTTTACATACCGGAAAAAATACACATCAAATAGTGAGTGACGAATGGGTGTGAATTTCCATGTTATTATTTTTATTGGAATCGTAGCCTTTTTCTCTCATTTTAAAAAAATGTTATTTCTGTTTGACTGTTCTCAGGATGAGGATGCGTACTTACTGTTCTTTAGTGAGTTTCCGAATTTTAATATGTTCTACGTGTATGTACCAAATTGGTTCCCGAAAACACAGAAATACTTACTGATGTAGTAATTTTCGTCAAGCTGGAAGAGTATATTGTGTGGTATGTACATATAATATTATATCAAAAAATGCTGGAAACTTTGGCGGAGTTGTAGAACAAACTGGATAGCTCAAACCATAACGGCAAAACACGACACAAAATGTCCGAAGCACTTTTCGGTAACAAATTTACCTTCTTCAGGGACTTAAGAGAACTAAAAATTTTTTTAGTGTTTTGGCGTTGGGGTTTAAGCTATCCAGTTTGTTCTACAACTCCGCAACAACAGAACTGAACACTGATCACTATCCAGCTTGTTCTATAATATAATATAATTAAAAACAAGTGTGTTATACCATTGGTGTACCTGCAGAATGTTATATAAAATGCCACACAATGGAGGTTTCCGATGGGTATATTCTTGTAGGGTAGTATTGAAAATTGGTAATTTTGTATATGTATAAATTGACAACTGGCTTTATCAATTGTTCACTTGTAAAATAGTTTAAATTAAGTATATAGTTAAAAGTGGTGTAGCCTCTCGTTGTATCCTGAACATGTTAAATGGAAAAATTTAATAAATTACAGAGATAGAAGGAAAATGATTAATTATCAGATCTTAGTACTTTATTCTTAAAATTAATCACCTAAACACTTTTTTATGTAAAAAAATAACCAAATTTTTCTCTAATGAATACATAATTTTATCGTTACATATACAGAGCGTTTCTCGTGAAGAATATGACTCCGTTTTTATAAAAGTTTTCAAAAATATCTGCAGATAATGAATAGAAACACAAAACTACTTGAATTGTTTCTTTTTTTATAGGATCTGTTTGATACGTTGTGGATATTTCATTAATTAAAATGTAATAGAAATAGACGATTGGTTCATTAAAGAAGGTCATAAATTTTGCACATCTCCGTCTGGTAACTCATAGAACTTGCAAATTTGCTACCCCTGTTTATCGAACAATCGTAAACTCCATTTGCTGAGTTCACTGTGCTGAATGTTTTAAAGTTAATTAAACATTTCGACACTAAACTGTAGTCTAATTTTTGTTTCTTTAGGGAAACCACTGTCTGTCTTTCTGCAATTAATTATTAACAACTAAGATTTTTTTCAAGTAAGTTTCATTTATATTTATGGAATGTTGGAATATCAAGTTTTATATTCAGTTAAATTTTGGATGAAATAGGAATTGGATTGTAGTTTTTCAAGTAAAATACTTAAGGAATGCACAATGACGATTTCCTAGAAACATGCACATTAATCTTAATTTCATTTTAATAAAACCGCATGATACTTCGGAAGACTTACGAACTTTGGCGGATGTTCGCCATAAAACTGAGTGGTCCTCTCTCGAATTCAACCTTACAAATTTCTCTACTTAAATGGCGAAAAAAGGGAAATTATCTTTCTAATTAGTTCGAAGCAACGGCATCGTTAGAAGCGAGAAGGCCTTCTGGCGCAGTTTTTGGCATTCTCATTCTAATAACTCGAGAAGAACTCATCTGTGCTCGAAAATGCTATTCATTGTTTTCAAAATATAAAACTTAAACCAATTTTCCGTTCCCTAATATGAAAAACGGTACTTTTATAGTTTTATAGAAAAAAAAACGAAACTATTTAACATAATTATTGTCAATAGTACAAATTTTCGATATTTTCAGATAATATCACCATGAAATAATAAAAAGCCATATTAATAACATAGAGGCAATTGTTGCCATATAGTTGATTTTAGCTGCTACAGAAGATATTAAACTGGACAAGGCCTCACTGAGGTATTCAAACTTGTCCAGTTGAATTCACGTAAAGCTTATCAACAACAAAATAGGTCGAAACCGGTCGTGGGATGTGGCATTCGGTTAGTTGTGCCTACTTGGTGGGACGCGTTCAAAATGTGAGATCTTTGATCTTAAAATTTAGACGAATAAGGATTTTAATTCCTTCTTTTTTGAACAATTATTATGTTTTTGGTCAAAAATTTATCGAGACCACCACACACGATCGCCTATGGCACGCTGATGAGCTTCTGATAAGAGCGAAATCGCGATCCGTGTCTGGTGGTCTCGATAAATTTCTGACCAAAAACATAATAATTGTTTTTAATAAGCTTTACGTGAATTCACGTATGTAGGCTACGTTGCTGATTCAACTGGACAAGTTTAAATACCTCAGTGAGGCCTTGTCCAGTTTAATATTTTCTGTAGCAGCTAAAATCAATTATATGGCAACAATTGCCTCTATGTTATTATTATATTAACTGTTTTTTATGGAACATTAGAGCTTGGTGAGTAATTTATCGAGACTGCTTATGTCACGCTGATGAGCTTCTGATAAGAGCGAAATCGCGACCCGTGTCTGGTGGTCTCGATAAATTTCTGACCAAAAACAATAATTGTTTTTTAATAAAAAACCACACAAATTTGAAATTTAATAATTTGTCTTTTGTATTTCTAGAAACCTGTTGAAATTGTGAAAACATGCAAATTTTAATTGGGATAGGTAATAATCAGGATTACTTACAACGGACTGTAACTCGAATGTTTTTGATTATCGTAGGTGGTATCGCATTAGAAGCAATACACATGTAATTCCCCATATCAGATCGCATCACTTTCGGTAGATCAAGTACTTCACCAACATAATTAACAACTGAAACAAAAAAACACGCTGTAGATGTCTAATTGTTATAAATACTTAAACAATAAGAAATACCCTAAATTGTATTAACTAGTAATTATGTTATAATAGCATAGATAAGAGATCGAATAATAAATATTATTTATTGATTAATTTGTTTTGTAAGCAGATGTTTATTGAATTCACAATAGTAATTAAATTCCTGTAGCAGACTAGTTGTTGCAAATATTATTTGTTCACTTTATTTACCGTATTGGTTAAGTTTCGTTTGAACAATTCAATTTTAATTTTATTTAATTTAATATTACGTTCGATAGAATATGAACTGTACTTTTTGTAGTATAATCGTGTTAAATCATCATCTGCTGCATTTCATTAAAAATGAGCTATACGAATGTTCAATATTCTATTTAACCTGAACTGAATCGTACTGGTATTACAGAATTGCGTTTGTTTGAACGTCTCTTATATTTGTTCTGTCTTGTATTTCATTTGGATAGATTGAGTGTTTTATAATTTGGTGACGGTGTACGGAAATGAAATATGTGCTTCACGTATAAATAATGTTTTACAGTAACACATGCGAAATGACGGCAGTTTTGTAATCAGCTTAAGAGAGCTTTATTGCATCCCATTAAACCATAACAAGGAGTTGTAACTTTTAAATACTCTTACAATTTTACTACGAAATTCGCGGTAGATTTACTAGCGGAAACTAATTTCGGTACTGAAGATGAAATCATCAAATAAATGACTTCCTCTAGGGCTCAAAATGATTCACGCGTAAATTAAGTTTTATATAAATATTATTTGCAATATTAATATAAACAACCCTCATCAATATCATTTACTATTAAAATAATAAGTAACTTTGTTTTTGATGTTTCAATATATTTGGGTATAACTCTACAATTATCTCGGCTTTTGAGGCCTTTGCCAAGAATAATAAGATACTAAAATTAACCAAAAAAGAAGGCATTAAAATCTTTGTTCGTTTAAATATTAAGAATCAAAGATCCCACATTTACCTTTCGGTTGTTGGGACGCGTTTTTGATCCTTATTATTTAGACGAACAAAGATTTTAATGCCTTATTTTTTGGATATGTTGTTTACGTATGAGAATCTTTTAGAATCAATAGTGTAATTTAATGCCGGTAGGGGTATTAGCTCTCGGAGTAGTTGTTTATGTTGATTCCATATTTATATTTACTAAAATTATTTTTACCTATTTTACTTAAATAGGCAAGGGAAAATATTTAAACCTTTTGAACAGTTAGAGATTAAAAAAGCCTTAAAATCTAATAAAAATATAACCAACGAGAATTAAACATTCCAAAGTACAATCATGATAGATATATCCATAAATAATTACCCCATAATCTGTGCAGCAGACAAATAATAGTCAAAATTCCCGAATCGATGCCTTTCCAGGTAGTCATCTACATCCTTAAGTAAAAATAGCTTAGAATAATTTTAGTAATTTATTACTCTTGACAAAAGTCTCAAAATCCGAAACAATCGTGGAGTTATACTCAAATATATTGAAACATTAAAAAGCAAAAAGTTGTTTATTATTTTTAATATCATTTACTTTTGGATATGACCAATCAAACGCAACCGTTGGTTTCTTACTCAATTAGAGGATTTCAGTTATTTAGTTTTTTTTCTTGTATTGTGAGGGAGTTTTCATATGAATTGGGTTGCTTTTACCTGTAACGCATAAGGTGGGAGAAATAAAAAAGTGTTGCATGTAAGTACATAGTGCCGGAATCTTATATGACTTATTCTCGGTGAAGTTCAATTTTCTTTGTCATAAAGTGACTTTGGTATTTGCAGCTACGGAAAAGTCTGTTTCGTTTGAGTGACTCCCTACGGGTTTGAAATACAAACGTCGACCGAACGAAAAAAGTCGTATTCGTTTCGTAAGTGGATCGAACCTACATGTAGAATAAAACCACAACCAGATAAAGAAACAGAAGCATCGCGAGCATGATACTACTGCCACTGCAACTACCGCTTCAGAAGAAAAATATCCATTGTCGAACTACTCGCTAAGAAAAGAAAAACAATGCTGTTTGTATTACCCGAAAGATTCTTTGACAACACTATAAATCTGACGAATATTTCACCCAATTCTCTTAACGATATCTTACAAGCATCAACCTCCAATCGATAAAATCAAATCATCAATATTTAATCATATTCGAGTGAACTTACTCTAGTTGCACTTCTTAGTAGATTGAGCTCCACAAACAGAATAAATTTCGAGCACTAAGGCCACATTTAAGAGGCTTTTTTATTACGCCTACTTATTATCGATTTTTAATAATTGTAACATTAACAAAAGTTTAGGTCACAAAAAGTATAACAGATTACGATATACGATTCTTGAAAAAATTGACTGAATTGGTATCTATCGTTTGAAAGTTGATTATTTTGAGAATATGTAATAAAATACTTAAAATAACTTTCACCTATTTATTGTAATTCTTAACAAATTTGTTTCAACCTAGTAGGTCATCTTCAAAAGGAGGAGTCTTAAGACTTAAGTAATTTTAAGTGGTTTATTAAATTTTCTCAAGATATACGTGATGATTTTTGATTTTTTCTTTTGCATTCCGTTATGTTTCATTTAAATTATCATAAAAATTGATTGAATGTTGACATAAATATTTTGGTTTTGAACTTAAAAGAAACTAAAGTAGTAAATAGTAAATAGTAAAAAAAACAGCTCACCTTTCACCTTGTTGCCTTCAGAGTCTCTTGTATTTATTAGCGTTTTATTTTCACGGTGCCATGTTATTGCAGGGTTAGGACGACCGTGCGCTTTACATTTCAATTTCAATGGGTATCCCTCTTGAACTTCTATGGAAGATGACGTTTCCGTCGTATCAAATTCAGGGGGATGTAGAATGTCAAGAAATGCCGTCTGAAACGAAGAAACATGTGCGATAAAGATGGCCTTTCTGATAATTTTCTTTGATTTCTTTTACATATTTCTGTCTTATTTCGGTATAAAGTATTTTGATCCTTTAATTTTTGAAATCGTTTGATATATTCCAGCAAATATAACTCAATAACAGTTCCATTAAAGCACGTAATAAAGTAGAATTTGCCTCTTTTCGAATTTAAATGTTGAAATGTAGAGAACTTTGTTATGGGGTGTAGAACGATTTTTAACAATTATTTCCCCAGGGATCACATTTTATTCACAATACACCTGTTTGATATAGACCGTTAGAGCGGAAGGGAGTGATTATAAGTGAACGATGTATTTTGAAGTAAATAGAAATCTTATCTGGCCTTTTAGCTACTTACATATATTATTTGTTTCATAAAAGACATGACCGGTTTATTACAGATAAAACTTTTTAAATTAACTGAAAATATGATTAAAATAATGAATGAATGTTAACGAGCTTGTTGATACACTTTAGTTTGCAATTTTCTTTTTACTTTAACTTTACGTTTCAATTTGAAAATTCCTTCCATTTAACTCTTATTTTAATGACTTCTATTGACTACCATTTAATCTTTGCAATTCATCTGACAAATGAGATGTTCTGAGTTTGCTCTATTCATCTATTCAATCAAGAGTGATGTATAAATAACTTTAGTATCTAGATTATCCGCTTACTTTTAAATTAAAATCATAATCCTTAAACGTTAAGTACGTTTATAAAATTTTATGTACCCTAAATAAATTATACCTACTTGGGATATCATTGGATCTGTATTCACTTGACACATATATACGCCCCTGTCAGATTCTTCGACCTTCTTAATGACCAGGTACCATGTAGCATGGTCTGTATTGAATACTGATACGCGCGGATTGTGTGTGACTACATGCTGATGGATAGCTTGAATTTCCTTTGTGTCAGTTTTGACCCATCCCACCTGAAAAGAAACTTCAATTAGTTAGTTAAAAATCTTCACTTTTCTACTAAACTTTTAACAAAACCGAAATCACATTTCAGCTCTCCGCTGTCTTTTAGGTGTAGTACGATGTGTTAAGAATTTTTACAAGAAAATGATCGAATGTATCACACAAAGTTATATGTTTCAACAGATTTTCCTCTTAAATGAATACATAATAATTTGTATGGGTTTGGTAAATGGTCCCTAAGTTAAAACGTTTGTTCTCTATTGTACAAGAGGTTTCTGTTTCTGTAATTTACAATTAATGTCGCTGTACAATGGTCCCTTGAAAGAGAAACATATAAAATTTATACGCTATATTCCACAATAGTCTTAAAACACTTATTATGCACCGCCCTTTCCAATAGGGCTGCCGCAAGACGAGACAATACGATATTCGACATTTTTGAAAATAATTTGAATTTCTCTTACTCTTGTATCATATTTGTATACCTATTATCTTGATTTATTTTTAGTCTTACCTCAAGAAATCTTCGCCTTGTCTTTGAATATCCAAAGTATAAATATTTTAATGTACTGGCACTGGCATAAGTTTTTCGATTTGTTTATATTAATATTGTAATAAAACTCGTATGAGCATGTTGCGTTAATATTGTGTATGTTTTCAAAACAAGACAACAAAAGACAGATAAATATATTACTGACTCTTGCTGCAGCTAAACTTCCTAGTGGTTATTGGAAGTTCGTGCACAGAAAACTGGGGTTTTGAGTATTTTCGGTTCGATTCACAATTTCACGAATCAGATGTCATAATTGTTTTCCTGGACAGAATTTTCTGATGTGGAACTGCTTATGTTTTCTTGAAGAGGATTTGCTGATTTAAAACTGATTATGTTTTTTTGACAAGGATTTCCTGATGTGAAACTTGTTATGTTTTTTTGACATGGATTTCCTGATGTGAAACTGATTATGTTTCCTTGACGAAGATTTCCTGATGTGGAACTGATTATGTTTTCCTGGCCAGGATTTCCTAATGTGAAACTAATTGTGTAATCCTGGTCAGGATTTCCTGATGTGAAACTGATTATGTTTCCTTGACGAAGATTTCCTGATGTGGAACTGATTATGTGTTCCTGGTCAGGATTTCCTGATGTGAAACTGGTTATGTTTTCCTGGCCAGGATTTCCTAATGTGGAACTAATTATAGTTTCCTGGCCAGGATTTCCTGATTTAGAACTAGTAAAATTCTCCTGATAAATACCAGCATTTCCAAAAACATGATAAAATCAAAATAATAATATTGCGTTTATACAAAATCTGACCAAGCTGTTTTATTTATCACATAATTAAATGAGATTTATATTAAATATATAACATACCAACGTACTTAAGGGGGTTTGTCTTAATCGAAGGACTCTGGTCGGTTCAATCTTTTTACGTTTCAAAGCATATGCAGTTGAAACTGTTTTTACTGAAAAATTGTTTCTAGACGAATTTGGGGACGTAAAATAAAAAACAAGAAACAGGTTGTCTATGTCGGAAGTGAGATATTTGACTATCTTTATCGTTATCCATTTTACAAAGGTTCGGAAAAATATTCATAGAATCTGAACCATTTAAAATAGAGCATTGCGATTTGGAGTGACCGTTCATAATAATCAGTCTATAACTTCTAGAATGCGAAATACAAATGCCTGGCCGGATCTTAAATTATGGCATTCATAATATGGGTAAGAGTTTTTTGAGCTTTAAACTTATCGTAACAACCGTAGATAATAACGTATTATTTAGCCACCTTCTTAACAATAAATCATTGCTGTTTATGCAGGGGGTGATAATAAGTTTAATAGTAATTAGTGTAAGGTGGTTAATTTACCATTGTGCGTGTATATATATTTATGCTGTTTGCATCCCGGGAATTAATATTGTACAAACGGGTCAGTCTGCACATCTGTTGGATGATACGTTTATGTCCAACTGTCCGAGTAAAACCAAACGATCGAGGCGACTTGATAAAGAGCACGTGTGCGCTACGCAACTTGGGAGAAGGATGTAATAATAGTGTAAATTTGACAAATGGCCGAAAAGCGCCGCAAACTTGAAATCATTTATAATACACACAGCTGGTTAGTGAAGGTTGTCGATTTTGTAATAGTGCACGAACAGAATACACCGACCTATACACATATTTGACTTGTATTTACTTTGTACGTCTTGTGTGAACAGATACTAAGATCTATAAGCAACGTATAATAGTCCTGTTTAGCTAAATAAATACTTTAATATAATGTCACTCTTTGGGTAAATATTTTCAGTTTCATTAAAAAAATATACAAGTAAATCGCAAGACCTTTGGTTTTGTCGTTTGAATATCTTCACTTTATTAGAAGGGATGAAGTTTGACATTTCGTAAAGAGCTTTCCGATCTCTAAGCTCTCCTTTTAAACATAAGATTCGAATGTCACCTGAAAATTATTCTTTAAATTGAGAACCAATGGATTATTTGTGACATTATTATCTGCTTGCTTTTATTGTCTAAAAGTTTAGAGAAAGTATAGGAGTGCATTGATGAAGGCTTTAATATTTCATTGTTTAGCCGCTTGTCAATCTTCTTACTAATTTAAAAAACTTATTACGTTACTGTCGTAGTTTTAAAGTTATTTATTTACCTTATATCCTCCTAAATGATCGACACAGCATTTGAAACGAGCGTCTCTACCCCGTATTATTGAAAGATCATCGAGTTGTGCACTGAACACAGGCTCTAGGATTCCTGTAAAAGAAGGAAATTGTGTTAGAAATACAACATAGGCTATAACAGTTCTTATACGAGGGTAAATCAAATATAAACGGTAATTTTACTATTTAACTTAGCACATAATTCCTATGTAGAGGATTCGATGCTCGAGTGTTGCTTAGTTTATGAGGTGGGGGAAACCGGATTAGGTAGCAGCTGCGCTCGGTTCTATCCGCAGTACAGCCCATGACAGAACGCAAGGTATCTCCGTCTGTTGCACAATCACAATGCGCATCATCATAATGTTTTTAATCAATGAAGGCGGTTAAGTTAGACCATCGGAAATTTTCACTCGTTTGAAGGCACAGTTTGGGGATGATATACTGTCTCAGGATCGAGGGTATACTTGGGTCAGAGAAATCAGGGCGAGAGATGGGCGAGAACGTGTCGGAAATGAAAGTCATGATCGAATGATCGACGCCCAAGAACAAGTCGCACAAATAACATGACACAACATACATGCTGTTCGAGAGCTTGTTGAAGTTGATCGCAGGTTAACTACTGACTATTAAACAAATCTCATCAGAAGTGAGTAAAGTGGGTACCAGCTATGGGAGTGTTCAATCCATCATCACAGATGAAGTTGGCTTTAGAAAAATTAGTGTTCGCTGGGTTCCAAGGATGTTGACCGAAAATTAAAAACAGGTCAGGTCGAAGATCAGTGAAAGACTTCTGAATCAAGATAAGACAATACGGGGAGTTGTTTTTGAGACTTGTCACTTGTGATGAGACGTGGGTCCACCACTACACTCCCGAATCAAAAATGGTTAGTAAGGAGTGGCGAAGAAAGGACGAAGGCTGCCCTGCCCCTATCAAAGCCAAAACCCGTCTCTCAGCCGGAAAAGTGCCTGAAATTGTTTTCTTTGACTCAAGGTGAGTTTTACTCATTGAGTTTTTCTTCACGATGAACGAACAGAGAATGCGGCTTACTATTCTGAGTTGTTACAGTCGTAGCCAACAATAATCGCGTATCGAAGCAAACGACGAGGTATGCAGGTATGCCTATTCGAGACGTCATCCTCCTTCATGACAACGCCAGGTCACACACCGCAGTTTTGCAGTTTTGACAAGGAATAAATTGGAAGAAATGGGCTGGGAAACCCTCGAGTCTTTATAATCCTCTTTATTATTATTATTTTTTGTTCACGCCCTTGAAGAAATCACTTGGAGGCAAAAGATTTGAAAGCAAGAAAGAAGTAGAGGAGTATGTGCGCAATTGGCTGACAACTCGCCCTCAAACTTTTTATAAAGAAGGAATATTCAAGCTTCCAAATGTGTGGCAAAAGTGTGTAGAGCACGGAGATGAATACAATGAAAAATGTTAAATGTTTAGTGTATGTGTACCATTCATCAATAAATTTACTTTACAAAATTACCGTTTATATTTGATTTACCCTCGTATTTACAAATACAACACTAATAACGCATATATTTATACTGCCTCATATTCATAATAGGCAAATAAACTGAAGCGTATGTTTTGCAAGAGACAAACTTGGTTATGAATCATTTACGTTCATCCTACTTAAGGACTACAATTCTCAGATGTAGTTTATAATGAATTTTGTATACTACGAGTATGTTCAATTTACTGTTGCCATTACATTTTGGATTGGTTCTTACAGACTATCTCGGCGACGTAAATGCAATATCTTAATAGTATTTCAGTATCCGATTTTGTTTTTCTTTGTTGTTTACATAAACATTATGTGTTTGAGTCATTGATTAGTCTCTTTTATTTGGAACTCCATTTGATTTTCTCAGATTCCAGTAATTAGCATTATGTCTCGCTAAGAAGGTTGTTAGAAATCTATGAACAAGGAAGATAAAATAATTGCTCGTTGATTAAATAGTTTATACCCGAGTAGTACGGCATGCCCTTTTTCATTTCTATTCGGATAGTTGTAGGGTACCTTTAGTATACGTGCGTTTACATTATTCAGTTTGTTTCTGTTTCTTGTGTAGTAGTTTATATATATATATATTTTTGTAAAATGTCTTGTTTATTTTGAAACTGTTCTAGCACGTTGCCTTAGATGTTGTAGTGTTGCTGCCTTCCCACGAGCCTTAGTTTTCTCCCAAAGTTCAAGTTTGCGTTGGGTTTAACCCTACTAGTTGGCCAGTTGTTTGACTATGTATTTTATAACGGAAGGAATTGTTAAAGAGTTGCAAGTTTCAACTGTATTTATATTTTATACGTATATTTCTGTTTGTTTACTTGCAATTTTGGATGGTATCGTTGGATGCAAACGAAACGGGGCAATCTTCATTTATAAGGATTAGAAAGAGTTACGTTTGAGAGTTCCTCTATTGTAATACGCGCAGCTTCCTTAAATCCGATTAATTTAGTGTAATTCTCGGATTACTATGTGAAGCACAAAGATATCATTTTGCAGTCAAGGAGTTTAAGGGCTCTTTTAAAATTCAATTATTATACAGCTTCATGCAAAATATAATTGAACATCCTAAATTTTTATGCATTTTTCATTAACTATGCATACAACCTGTCTTTTGCCATATTATACGTACTTATGTAAATCCTTCATTTTTTCAACTTTTATTCACTGGTGCTAGTGCAGGTAGGTTTATAAAGCAACTTGGTGAAACTGTTTTGTCTGAAGATTCACTATTTTGCAAATAGTAGGCATTATAAACCTTTACCCGAGTAGAAATGAAATAGGGCATGCCCTAATATTATCCGGACCGGATCAGGCTCTAATAGAGAATGTTGTAATACGGTATTTAACACATGGACTAAAAAATCCTGGGGCTAACAAATAAACTACTTTTTTTTAGTTCAAAATTGGCTTTATTCGTCAATGTAATCTCCATCAAAAGCAACAACCGCTCTAACATTTCAATTCCACTTTTGTAGAACAATTTATCTTTTACCTCAAAATAGGCCTCAACCTCAGCCAGCGAGCATTCTTTTGAGGTCTGTAGAAAGCCAGTAGTCGCTGGTAGTAGTCTCCAAATCTGGAGAATACGGTGGATGTGGGAGAAACTCGAAATTCAATTCATGTAGTTTTGCCATTCTGCAATTGTTTTGATTGACTTGTGACACGGTGGGTTGTCTTGATGAAACAATTTTTTTTTCTTTGCCATATGAGGTCGTATCTTTGCAATTTCAATTTTGCATCCATTGTCGACGTTGACATATCGACGTAAAAATTCCGGTTTGTTACTTTTAAACATGGCCAAACACTGCTCAGAAACAACACATCAAGACGTTCTTGTTTTTGGTCAATAGTGAGCAAATGCGGCACCCACTTTGAACAGAGCTTTAGCTTTCTCATAGTCAAATGCTCACGCAATATAAAGTCAACACGTTCTTTTGATATGATTATCTTTACGATGTCAATTAACTCACGTAACTTCACTTCACTGCGTTCTTCATCATCAGTGTCCCTATGACCACGTTTGAAGTCAACAAACCAATAAATCAACGTTTCATTTTGTTGCGGTTGTTTCCGATGGAGCGGAGTCTCCATAACACTTTTCCACTTTTCAAGCCATTGCTTCGTTTGAACAGTATTTTTCCCATCAAGAAGCAGTGTACGATTAAAAAACGAAATTGTTTTTGATCCATTGTTTTGAAAATAACAAAAGTAGATAGATAAAGTCACTCTTAGCACAATAACTCACAAACTAAAGAATAGAATGTAATGAAATATTAGCAGATGTCTTTTGAAGGTTAGTACTAACTGAAAAAGAGTTGAATGCAATAAAACTAGCGCCATCTATATGTGAGATCCGTGTCAGGTACTAAGAGGGAATGCCCTCTTACGAAATCCCTTACTTATTCCAAACCGGCCCTGATTTGATTACCTGATCGTATCCCTGTTACGAAACTCCATATCTATCTTGGACTTGACTGCCATATTTTCACCAAATAAGGAACCCCTGACGTATTCCAATCAGCCTCTGACTTGATTATCTTATCGTAGACTTTTTAGAGAACCCCTTATCTACACCAGTCGGGTCCTGATATTATTTTTTATTTAAATACTCTAACGGAATCCCTTAGATTTGTCAGGTAATACATGTCTTTTCGAGACAATCTATATTCTGATAGTTCTTTTAATTCTCATGTGGCGCGAAAATGTCACAGGTGGTTTCCTTCTACGCGTGTAGATTAACCTGATCCGGATTCGAAACGGAGGATTTCAGGAGTTACATACCTGATCAGATTTTCCTTTCTAAGCCCTAATAGGGCAGTTGGGATGGCGGATCCGGTCCGGGTCTGAAACCTACTAATTTTCTACTCGGATAATTGCGGGATGATACTAACTAAAGCGCTACTCTCGATATCTAGGATGTTGTTGTTTAATCGGATTCTTTAATTACAAATCGCGAATTATTGACTTGGCGGGCGAGTTTAAATGTCAATATCCAGTCATGGTTATTATAGATAGGCTGTGATTAAACGCCCACCATGTCTATCTAATTTTGTACGGGTTTAACTAGTAGGTATGTTATTATTAAAAACAATTATTATGGTTTTGGTGAGAAATTTATCGAGACCACCAGCCACGGATCGCGATTTCGCTCTTATTAGAAGCCCATCAGCGTTCCATAGGCAGGCTCGATAAATTACTGATCAAGGTGTAATGTTTCATAAAGAACAGTTTATATTGTAGTTCTTAGGCTTTCACGGCCGGCGTCTATCGATGTTTTTTTTTTGTATTTCGGGCTTTTTGGCCGTGGTCCGTGGAATTTGATTGTTCCAAACGTTTCGCCGAACTTCGCTGACGGCATCTTCAGTGGTGACTATGCTGAGTCGTAACTGATGCAGTTTGGGAACGGGTTACCATTCTTATACTGGAGTCGTTACGTTGACTGCGTCCATGTTATTTTGTTGATCCGGTCTTTTTCGGTTGGTGGCACTTTGTTTATTATTCAGAGTGGGTCTCCAAGCTTTGCTGATGTAGAACCCTTCATCTCTGTTTATGTTATTAGGATGTTGTTCTATTTCCAAAGCTTCACGTCTAGCTAGATTGTAGAATCCTGAAGTTCTAACCAGGACAGTAGTATCTTTGAATTGTATGGTGTGGCCCTCCTCAAGCGCGTGTTGAGCTAATGCCGATTTCTCGGGTTGAAGTAATCTGATGGCTCGTTCGTGTTCTTTCCTCCTTGTCAATATGCTGCGCTGTGTCATCCCAATGTAATCTTTACCACATTCGCAGGGTATACGGTAAACTCCCGGTGTTAATGGTGGATCTAGAGGGTCCTTAGCTGATCGTAGTTCATCTCGAATTTTGCGGGTGGGTAAAAATGTAGCTTTTATTCCCTTTTTTCTGAGAATCTTAGCTATCCTATCCGTGATGTTTTGAATATAAGGAAGACAAGTTGCGATTTTTTCTTCTTCTTCGGTCGATGTGTTATTCCCGATGTGGTGACTTCTCTTATGTATTATTTTCTGGATTTCACTGTAGCTGTAACCATTTGTTTGTAGAGCCATCTGAAGGTGGTCTAATTCTGGCTGCAGATGTTCCTTGTCCACGATAAGTTTTGCCCTGTTTACCAATGTCTTGATGATAGCTCTTTTTTGGGCAGGATGGTGGTTGGAAGCGGCGTTCAGGTATCTATCTGTGTGTGTGGTTTTTCTGTAGACACCGTGAGCAAGTTGGCCTGTGGTAGTTCTTTTTACCATTACGTCTAGGAATGCAATCATCCCATCTCTTTCTTGTTCTTTCGTGAAGCGTATGTTCTGATGTTGGCTGTTCAGGTGGTCTAAGAATTTGTTCAACTCATCCTCTCCATGTGGCCAAACGACGAAAGTATCATCCACATATCGATACCAGTGGGTCGGTTTATATTTGGCTGTCTCTATGGCTGTCTTCTCAAAAAATTCCATGTAGAAATTTGCGATAGGCGGACTAAGTGGGCTACCCATTGCTACCCCGTCGATTTGTTTGTAGAAGCATTGGTCCCATAGGAAATAGCTGGACGTCAAACAGTGTTCGAATAGTGCGACTTCTTCATCCGGAAACCGCGTCCGTAGTAGTTCCAAAGTATCCTTCAGTGGTACCTTCGTGAATAACGATTCCACATCGAAGCTGACTAGGATGTCAGAGTCTTTTAATCTGATGTTTTTCAGTTTCTCGATAAAGTCTTTTGAGTTTTGAATATGATGTTCGGAGATTCCCACGTGTGGAGCCAACAAAGTGGTCAAATGTTTAGCCAAGTTGTAAGTTGGTGAACCAATGGTATTCACGATTGGGCGTAGTAGCACTTCTGGTTTGTGTATTTTTGGTAATCCATACAGCCTTGGCGGGCGACTGTCGGAAGGTTGTAGCTGCTTGATGATTTTCTCGTCCCATTTTGTTTTCTTCAATAATTTGGTGGTGTTTCTTTCAATTCCTGATGTTGGATTTCGTTGTAATATCTTATATGTGTCTGGAGTTAGTAAGCTCCTCAGTTAATATAATAATAACATAGAGGCAATTGTTGCCATCTAGTGGATTTTACCTGTTAACAGAAGATATTAAATTGGACAAGGCTTCACTGAGATATTTAAATGAGCTTCTAATAAGAGCGAAATCGCGATCCGTGTCTGGTAGTCTCGATAAATTTCTGACCAAAAACATAATAATTGTTATTATTAAGCTTTACGTGAATTCACGTCTATAGGTTGCGTTGTTGATTCAACTGGACAAGTTTAAATACCTCAGTGAGTCCTTGTCCAGTTTAATATCTTCTGTAGTAGCAAAAATCCACTAGATAGCAACAATTGCCTCTATGTTACTATTATATTAACTGTTCTTTACGGAACATTACAGCTTGGTCAGTAATTTATCGACATTGCCTATGGTACGCTGATGAGTTTCTAATAAGAGCGAAATCGCGATCCGTGTCTGGTGGTCTCGATAAATTTCTGACCAAAAACATAATAATTGTTTTTGATAAGGTTTACGTGAATTCACGTATGTAGGCTGCGTTGTTGATTCAACTGGATAAGTCTAAATACCTCAGTGAGGCCTTGTCCAGTTTAATATCTTCTGTTAACAGGTAAAATTCACTAGATGGCAACAATTTCCTCTACGTTATTATTATAGTAGGTATATCTATAATATCGACAAGTTCGTTTAATATAGTTCAATCAAAGCGCTTGAAGTTTGACAAGTATAGCACTCATGCATGTGGTAATTGCGAACATTATTAAGGAACTTTATTGGGAATGATGTTCCTTTCCGTAGATGTGACATATATGTTAAATAAGATATCCGAATTTAATTTCAATTATTTCGTTCGAAGGAAAATGGCAGCTTGTAATTTGGGTATATTAATGTTTTATTGAGTTGCACTTAATTTGAGAAAGGCGTACGGTTTGAATTCCGTACCCACGTATCTTTATTATATATAATGGGGACCCTCACACCTGCCACTGTCAGAGTTATAATAAATGACAAAAATGGCTTAAAAGGGCGATTATTCATATTTATTAACGTATTTTATTATTATTTCAGATTTGAAAACTACGCCCTACTTTTTTTGTCCCTTTAATTTTTGTAAGCTTATTAAAATTTGAAGTGGTTTTGTTAAGCTGTTGTCATATTTAGAAAATTAAACGTTTTGGATGTTTGAAATGAAAACAGGTGGTAACAAGTAGAAAAGAGAAATGAATAAGCTCGAGAGATGGTGGCAGTAATATGTGTAACCAGGTGTGCGCTTTAAATTGCAATTACTTGCTTGGTGTGAGTCCGAATATGTAAGAATATAACGTTCACATGTTGCCACTGATGCTATTGGTTGTTCCTTCCTATACTTACTGCTTGTTGCTGCTTCCAAGTGCTTCGTGTTCCAAGTTAAGTGACTATAGCGGTATTTGTTTGTCATAATACCGAAGAGCGCGGCGGATTTTATTGAATCCACAAATTCTTGCTACTGTTCTACTGATGTTGCTTCGACTTTTGCGTTCATGTGGACTGAATACCAACTGCCTCTTTAGACACAAACAGCGAAACCATCTTGTATCTTACTCACTTTATTATTTGTATTATTTGTATTACAAAGTGACACAATACCGGTGCAACTGTGTCGTACTTGATTCGATTTACTGTATTAACGCAATAAAATAATAAAACACGATACCGTGTCTCTACTTAATATACCTAAAATCTAATAAATTGAAGGTATTTACCATTGTCACTTGGTGAAACATATTATATTCAAAATTAAAATAAAAATTAAAATTAAAATTAAAACACAACACTTGGAAATTTCACTTAATTGATTTTTGACCCAATACGCATTTCGCCTTCTTAGGGCATCATCAGAGTTTCATACAGTTTAACTCAGTAACTGAAAAGTAAATTAAATGAAATTTCCAAGTGTTGTGTTTTAATTTTTATTTTTATTTTAAATAAAATCTAAATTAAAATCGTTTTTGAAACAACCATCCTACAACAAAAATACGGAAATACTACGGAACGTTCTTACAAGATATCTGTTTTTGAACCTTCACATCCTGTACTTATAAGTAGACAACTATTAGTTACATTTAGTAAGCAAATTACTATTGAAAAAGATCTAATGGGTCGTAACATATGTGGAATGTTTTAATAAAACTGATTGAGACATCTAAAAGCATTTTTGTGTTTAATTTCCTTAAAATTTAATTTTCCGACCACAAATTCTATTGAAAATAAAATCTGCATATAAAATGAAGAAACACAGTTAAGGTTTTCTTATTCAACTATTTAATTTCTAACTTGACAAGTTATCACTGAGTAATTTTAATAGAATTGGTTGCTACAAGAATGAATAACTTGTTCAAAATTCAGCTTTCAGTTATTTAAAGAATTATCGTTCAAATGCAGTTGATCGAAGCGAATTCCGTTCCGAAGTAATTGGAGGTTAAACTTTATAAAACTTGGAAATAAGTTTATTCAATAATAATCTGTAGTGTTGGACAGATGAACTTGTATGATAAGTTAATCTAAACTGAATTAAATACTTCTTGAATCGTTCAATACTATTACGTTAAAAGAATACTCTTTACTTTTGCTTTTCTGGTACAATTTCTTGGATAGGTGTTCGCATGTGCATATAACACATTGGCTGAAAAGTCCCGGGCCTAATAAAGAAAACACGTTTTTTTTTGTTCAAAATTGGTTTTATTCATCAACGTAATCTCTATCAAGAGCAACACATCATTTCAGCGCCGCTCTAACATTTCAATACCACTTTTGTAGAACAATTTATCTATTGCCTGAAAATAACATAGGCCTCAGCTTCAGCGATAATCTTTTTATTCGAGATAAATTTCTTGCCGGCGAGCATTTTTTTTGAGGTCTGCGAATAGCGGGTAGTCGCTGGCAGTAGCCTCCAAATCTGGAGAATACGGTGGATGTGGGAGCAATTCGAAGTTCAACTCATGTAGTCATGTAGTTTTGCCATTGTTTTTATGACAAATGACTTGTGACACGGTGCCTTGTCTTGATGAAACAATTTTTTTTTGCCATATGAGGTCGTTTCATTGCAATTTCAACTTTGCGGCCTTCAAATGCTCTATTAACGTTAATAACGCTATATAATTACTACAATTCACTGTTGATGGTATTTTCATTCTCAAGATAGGGGATGAATATTACGTCACGATTACACCACGCACATCCCAAAATACCGAGGCCATAACCTTTCTAGCCGATTGTTGTGCTTTCGACGAGCTTTTGCGCTTTGGACGAGATTCACCAGTTGCTCAGATGACGATCCACTCAGATGACGATCGTTTTGATTCTGGAGTGAAGTGATGATGATGATGATCCTTGTTTCATCCATTGTCCACATCGACATATCGACACAAAAATTCCGGTTTACGTTACGTTTACGTTTAAACATGGCCAAACACTGCTCAGAATCAACACATCAACACGTTCTTATTTTTGGTCAACAGTGAACAAACACGGCACCCACTTTGAACAGAGCTTTCTCTTAATTAAATTCTCATGCAATATAAAGCCAATATGTTCTTTTGATATGATATCTTTAAGATGTCATTTAACTCATGCAACTTCACTTTTCGATCATTTACTCATTCGTCATTCCATTTTATTGATTTTTTTATGTTTTCTGGTGTTACCGCCTCATTTGGACGTCCACTGCGTTCTGCATCATCAGTATCTGTACGACCACGTTTGAAGTCAATAAACCAACGTTTTATTTTGCTTTGCTTGAACGGTATTTTTTCCATCAAGAAGCAGTGTAAAATTAAAACACGAAATTGGTTTTTATCTATTGTTTTGAAAATAACAAAAGTATATAGATAATGTCACTCTTAGCACAATAACTCACAAACTAATGAATAGAAAATCATGAAATTTTAACAGCTGTCTTTTGAAGGTTAGGTTAGGTTAGTAATAACTGAAAAAGAGGCGAATGCAATAAAACTATCTACATGTGAGGTTCGGGATCATTCAGACCATGTATTACATAGTTGTGTTTTAGTTAATAAGTAATGCGCAAAACAATACATGCATAGATATTAATATTTTAAATTTTGACCTTTAATTTGTTGTGGTCGAATGGTTTCCTCTTGCAGGGGGAATGACGAGTAGTGTGTGTTTGCAACCCTGGTCTTTCGTCGGCGAATACGTTCAGGTCTTGGCGTGGTATCTGCATCAACTCTAACTAAAAATTCAATTGAAATTCAATTTTTTGAAACTGCAGTTATAAACAATTTTGTCGCCTACCTATTTTCGAATAAAAATATCTGGGAAGGTTATCGGAATAATACGTGCCTTCCCAAGGATCAATGTGCGTCTTCTTCGAATGATTTTTGTCAACGCCTGGAACAAGAGAGATCTGAATTTAGTACTCACATAGTTAGATATTAAAAGAATCGTTTTACATTAAGTTTAAAGTAATCAGATTAAACGCAAACAGTGTGGAAAAGGCCAACAAAAAGAAAATTATGTTATAATACTTAGTCAGTTAGCTATTTGTGCTTGATGTTGGAGCATAATTGAATTTTCGATAAAGCAATTAGTATAATTAATTTTGCACAAAACGATACTCCATGGAATCGCTTATTTTGTATCGTATTGCTATTGTGTTTGTGTCGTTTTTGTTTATTAAAGAAATTGGATAATTAACTATGAACAATTAAATCCATTGGAGTGCATAGGGATAATCGTATTAAACATATAAAGGCAAAATGTTTTAAAAATTATTGTCATCTATTGGTGGATTGGCAAAAACAGTTGCAGAATCGCTCCACAAACAAAACCATTAAAAATTAAATTTTTAATTGTTGACTCATTTACTTGTCGAAACTTCATGATATAATAAAGACGACGAAAATTACACAAATAAGTTTCGAAACAAAATTTATTTCATCACTACGATCGTTTCACCACACTGTGGCTTCATCAGGTGAAGACATACAATAATAACGACAATAAGAATATTCCTATATATGCACAAATTTAAAGAAGGGTAACAATGGCGAACTACTAGTTTCAATTTGATCATTTAAAATTACATTTTTCTTAAAATAACGATTAATTTTTAATGGCTCCAATAGATTTAATTTTTGTCCTTTGTTTTCTATATGCAAAATTTTATATTCATTATTAAAATTATGATTTCTATTAATTAGATGCTCAGTATAAGTCGAGGTGCACTTTTTTAACTTAAAACTATTAAAATGTTCTTTAATCCTATTCGAAAACGTCCTCCCCGTTTGGCCTATGTAAACCTTTTTACAATCGCCACATGTTAACATATATATTCCAGAATTACAGTTTTTATCATTTTTATCTTTACAAGTGTTTATTTTTTTGCCTAAAGAATTATTAGTTATAAATGATACAACTAAGTCTCTATGTAAATTATTTAAATTATTCAAATATTTACAAAGTTTTTCTAAAATATTCTCTAGATATGTTAAGCTTACATTTTTAGATGTTTTTTGTTTTGCTGGTTTAGGGTAAATTGAAAATAATAATTCCTTTTTGTTTTATTTATAAAAAGATTATCTATCATTATTTTTGGATATAGATATACATATACCATTGTTTTTTGCAATGCTGTAAATTTTATCTAGTTCTAGCTTGTAATTTAATTCATTTAAAGGGTTTTTATCAATCTATGTAATGTATCGTGGCATAAAAAGCAGAAAGTTTTTGAGATAATGGATGGAAAGGGTGTGCATTGATTACTGTGTCGTTATGTGATGGTTTATGATAAATAGCAAATTCATGTTTCGAGTTATTGTTTTTTGTCAATATTTTTAGAAATAATAGGTGTAGCCAATTAAGTAAACTAAATCAATATATAAATAAAAACAGGCAGCATAGTGAACGCCATCTGTAGATATTTATTCTATCTACTTATTCAGTAATGTTCAACAAGGACCTTTTATAAAAAGGATATGTAACTCTCTATGGCGTGCTGATGTGGACCAATGAGTTCGAAATCGCGATACATGTCTGGCAGTTTCGGCAGAATGCTAACCAAAAGCATTTTTTTTTTAATCAATACGCATTTCCTTTTTTATAATAAGAGAATTATAAATAAATGGAATTGATAAAGCTCATTATGAAAAGCTTAGAAACGCGTAAGCAAATCAGTAAATCACATTGTTTCTACGTCGGTTGCTAACTCTAGCAAAAATATAGTAAAAACGTTCTTGCTGGTGTCAGTAAGATGTAAAATTGGTAAAATCCATTAACTCATAACGCGTTCAGGAATTGTGCAGACTATAAATCTATTAACAAAATGAAACCAGCAAAGTCTGCAAAATTGGAAGCCGCCACCACCACCAATGCGAAAACACTTATCATTATATATACGGAAAAATTATAAGTTCTGCTGAAATAGAAAGAATAGTCAAGAAATAAGGCATTTAATTTTGGAATGAGAATTTCTGAATTCTGTAAAAGTGTAGTAATAATAATAATAATAGATAATTGACAGGAAATATTTGGAATATGATAAAATAACACAATAAGCACACCCCTTGGATGAGCGGAGATTTCCCGTTTGTTCCATTTTTAGTATCTATGATAATTTAATTAACCTATTTTCAATAGAGTTTGTGGTCGGAAAATTGTGAAACATCTTTTAAATATTACGTATTTAAACACATAAACAAACACTTGTAAATGTTACAAATAAGTTTTATTAGAAACACTAGATACGTTTCGACCTTTGAAGTCATTGTCAAGTATAATTTACTTTAATATGTAATTGATTTATCTATCCTAACTTAGCCTGACCAATTACCTATATTAATTAAATTTGTTTTATTTTTGATACATCTTGATACTTATATTACACTTTTTAATTATAAACCGTTGGGTTTAGCTTAGGGTAATAGTTGCAATAGTTTAAGCTAGAAGGGGAGTGAGTCCCTTTATGCGAAGAGCAATTCCCTCAACTCTGAACAAGGTTGATCTCCGCTTAGTTTATAACTCTTGAGACCGATACAATCAAATATTCTATACACAATGTTGCACTTAGTCTACAACTGTGTACTTCCTAAATGAACACTGAAGCTTATCCTACAACTAAAAGATGATATTCAAAAGAATTACTCTTCAATTGCATACGTAAAACCTTTTATTTTATGCACTAATTGATTATTTGTATTGTTTTGTAGAATCGAATGAAATTATCGCCGCAATCTGCTACTACAATGTAGTATTAAGGTACAATCATATGGTAAATATGCTAGTAGCCAAACCCTTACGTAGATTTTAATTATTTTATTAAGGGTATGCCATACAAACATTGCAATGTGGTAAATAAAACAAAAATTAGAATGTTTCAACAATTATTTATTGTGCTCGACAATATTATTTGTGGTTATTATCAAGAGCAAACAAGTTACTAAAAGAAAATTGCAGATTTTTATATATATGTATGTACGTAAAAAGTAGGGATGCATAAATGAAAATTGTTTCAAAAGTGGTTAATAATATCGGAGTGTTAGGTGTAGCTAATTCTATTGGTTTATTCGTTATGTTTTTATTTAAAATTACAGCTTTCTTAATTTCTAAGGATTCCAAAAGGTGTAATTTTTTATTTTTTGAAGCTGAATGTAGAAATTTGGCCTTATCTAATTTATGATTGTTGAATATACAATGTTCCACCATATCTGTACCTGGTGTTTTATTGTTTATGTAGTAGGTCTAATTTAGGTTTGTCATTTATTATGAAGGACATACTGCTATTTTGATTGGATGAAATTGCCTAAATATTAAATTTTTTGAAAAAATGACCATTTTGTGGTTTATTTTACTATAAATTAAGTTAAAAGAACAAAATATTTGGTCAGGTTTGGAGGTTGTTCTGTTTTCACAATAAGCGTGTTAAATTTAAGTTTCTAGTTCTAGTGTTGCAATTAGTTATGGCATGTACAATATTTAAGTCTTTTATACAAACTGATCCAAACGAGTCAATATTTGTTCTTTCGTATTTCTAGTACATTTTGTTTGGAAGTGTCAGTCATATCTATTTTAATTTATATTAAGCTTTGTTCATTTAATGGTTTGTAATTTACGAAATTTTGATTCGTTCCGTCTTCCAGATTTGTAACTTTTTGTGTGAATGCTAGTGGAGAGAAATTTATTGTTTAATTAGGGTACAGCTCTTTTAAGTACGAGAGCCATATCGTATCTGTTGTTCCATGGTACATTGTTATTATGAAGGGTTGGTCACTTTCTTGGGTAAATTGCTTTTCCTAAAATTTATTGTCATTACTATAGTTTCGTGTCAGTTTGTATTAAGTAAAAATTTAAATATACCAATTGGAAATTGACCGCACCCTCACAGAATGTTATAAAATTAGGAGGTAGATACGACGAGATTCTGACTCTGAACTTCGTTGTAATAAGGGATTTAATCATTTGATAGTTAATTAAAATTTTATAGTCACACGTTTCTTTGTCAAATTTGTACATAATTATTAATATTCTAAATAAATAGTTGAAAAGTGCAGTTTTCGATTCCAACAAACAACAAAACTACAATCGTTCGCCATTAATTTAGCGTGCGACTTGAGGATACCAGAAATATATCTTTCAAAACCTTAGATACACTTTTTCTCAAGAAACAGGGGTAGAAGTATTAAAGAACATTGATCTAGATTTATTGTAAATTTTCTTATTCAATAAAGTAGTTGTTAGTGAAGTTTTATATCCGTTATTTAAACTTATGTGGTTTATTATATTTAATTCTTTTTCGAAATCACCTTTTTTGAGGTAGTATGTTGTCTAGTCTAGGCTGTAAAATACTATGAGTTTTGATTTGTATGGATGATTCCGAATTATCCTAATTTAATTGATTGATTAATTGGTAATTGATAGTGTTGGAATATTTCTCATTATAGTTGATTTTTCTTTTCAAAGACTTTGAAAAATGGAAAGGGATGACGTTGTGGCTAAGGGTGAAGAAGGCGGTATTGGACTTGCATGTACAGAAGTGCTCGAATTTTGAAGTGAAATTGACGGATAATAGAATTAGACGGTTTACAGTAATAGTAATAAAGTTTACCGGAATTTATGGAGGGTATTTAGGGAAATGCAATTAGAAAGGGATTTGTGGAACTGCTAAAATCTACAAAAAAACGGAAACGTCTTTCAATATATACCTAAAAATGAGATGTGGACGTTTTAGCCTGAGAAAAAATTGGCCATCTATGTTAATAAAATGATGTGGGTGAATATCGTTCGGTTTAATGTAGAATAAGTGAGCATGTTTCAACTTTTTTGTGGTTTGCATGCTACATACATCTAGTAGTCAAACAGGGTCGTTAAGAATTTATTTTAATACCAAAAGTCGTAATCTGAATAAAACCTTTTAATAAACAGACACAGTTTTATCTGTAATATTTTGTGTACAGTAAATGTGAAATCAAAAACTGTTTTCTTAGGGTAATAAATTTCGAACTGGACGAAACAAAAGACGTCGACAGCTGTAAATTGAAATATTTTATGGGTCGTTCTAGTAACGAACACTGATGCAACTTACAACTATAAGTGTTTGGCGATATGACGCATTTCTGGTAGGGGGCGCTCTAACTACATCCATTCCGGGCTTTTCTCATAAAGATAACGAGTGTCATTTGTGAAACGAATAGCTGGGGACTCTTCAGTAATGTAGTCATCATTCCGCTGGGTTAAAGTCATCTTTTAATCAATTCACGTGCAGAGAAATTTTAGTCTTACATTATCGAAGTATTTCCTTAGGCCCGTGAAAAAACAATTTTATAATTTTTATTTTACCCAATAACTGCAGATAGCTTAGTAAACGCAGTATGTGGAGATATGCTACTAATTATGGGTCCATTAATCTTAAAAACGGTCGTATTTAATTAAGGATGCTGATTTGTTCTAAAATAATAGCTATAACTGCCTCATCAGGCTGATATAGCGTTTATTACGCTTAATCTTGTTAACCAGCAGCAGCTTAGGTTGCTCGGTGTTCTGTTGAGAGTGTCGATGGTGTTATTTTATTACAGACAAACCCTAATAAGCCATGGTACTTATGTTACGTGACACATCTCCTTTTGCAATTGCAACTACATACTGACTAAGGTTCATGTTTCTAGTTAGACCATTTGTTATCTCAAATTCACCCCGTTCGGTTTAGTAAATCACCTTGTTGTTGTTATTTCACTGATGAGATTACCAAACACGGGGGTGGACTACCAGATGGGGGGGGGGCTCTGATAAAATATCAAAATGATATTTATCCATTCTTAAAACAAATTATCACGTAAATTATTTATTTATTAGTTGTTAAGAATATATCAGGACTTCAATTGCTTAGGGGTAATTAATTTAAAATAGACTAAAAGATGTTTAAAGCAGAAAATAGGAGATTGTGGTAAAATAATAAATAAATAAAGAAAGACTAACCCTAATTATCACTAGCTAAACTTTATATTAGCGGACACGTGTTTGGCACACTTCACACGAGACTCAGTCTCGCGTTGGGGCGAAACACGTGTCCGCTTATATTAAATTTAGTTAGTGATAATTAGGGTGAGTTTTTCTTTATTTAATTAGTTCGGTGTTTGTATATAGTGCGATTTATTTTGTGGGGTTGATTGAAGATTTTATAGGCTGACTAGGTGGTTGCATTTGGGAGATAAGTTGTAGATTGTTTTTAGCGTGGACTAGTGCCCTGATAGCGTCCCTTTTATAGCTCTATTCAGCAAGATCGCTCTAAGAATATATGTATCGACGCTGGGAAATTGGACATATACACAAAAGACTTCATTACCCAGGTTGGTGGCGCTAGAAGCGCGACGTGTACAACGGCCCTTCTACCTATTGGCGCTCCGGCTCTCCAGCGCTCCGCGCCGCGACACCCTTAACGATGTCGGCACAGAGGCCGACGCCGCCACATTACTCGCATTAGTGACGAGAACACTTGAACTTGGGCAAAAAAATGCTTTACACGGCGCTAACAGCTGTTATAAGCCCTTGTGCAAGAAGTTTCTATTACTCTATGTGGTTGTTTTGATGTTTTTGTTACAATGAATTGATAAACCGACATCGTCCCTCATCGTCCTTTACCAACCGACGTTACCCTACTTTTATCCTTCATCTTCTATCATTAATTTCTTTTTGTTTCTCCCGTTTGTTTTTGTTTTTTACTGGTTTTTCATGCATTTAGTTGTCCAATAACGAAAACAAGTACTAAAAATCTAATCAATTCATACATGATGGTTTTTGATTGTTCGTAAGTTTTTAAGTATAATCTTACGTTAGATAATTAAAGACACCGGAATTTAATTAAAGAAAAGAGGTTGCTCATTCGAATTCATTACTTGTATGTTAACAGGAAATGTTGGAATTTAAAAGTGTAACAATTGTTCTAAAGTATACATTGTACCATGAATCGATACATATTCGTATACATTTCTTTTTTCTGTTTCAGATTTATAAAGAACCGTTAGCCTCAAAAATGCTGCCAGTGCAACTAACAGCAGGTAAGATGAATTAATTATAAGAAAATTATAATTCAAAAGCAATTAAGATTTATAGAATTTAACATCGTTTTTGTTGTTTTAATAAAAAAACAAACTGAAATGGTTCAATCAAATGTCGATGTTTCAATTGGAAAAGTTATAGGTGTTATTTCTCGTTGTCGTATATATATCCGAGGGGCGCAAAAGTATATCGGGGGGCGGTATATGACGATTTTACCCTACTTGCGATATAATTTTTGCTCGCACATTTACAAGAAACGTGGTCGACTTGTCTTTTTATAATGACTCCCAGGCAGGGTGTGGAATAAGATAAGGGTTTAATTTGCTCTCACGCTACCACGACCGTACAATTTACACTTAGAGATTGAGTTTTTAAATTTAATTCGAAAAGCAATTTCAGTTTGCTTTTACGTTAATCGTATATACTCTGATTGAATTTTTATGTTATTAACTTAGTACCTACGTATTTGTTTTCAGCAGAATTGTTACGGAATAGCATCGGTTTTTATTTTATAAGTACACCTCAATCTTTCGAAAGATTTTAGAATTATTTGCTTTCGGACGCAAGATATGTCCTTGATATCCTAAGATGTTAATACTGCAATTACTATTAGTTAATTTAAACTTAAAATTGTTTATGAGCATCAAAAGGGGATTCTAAATTATTGACTCTTAATACATGCATCAAAGTTTGAACAAGTCCTTGTCTTATGAAGTGTAATTCTAGTTCGTTTAAACTCCATCCTGAAACTTGAAAACTTTGAACTGTCATCGTGTTGTCAAAATCTCGAGTAAGTTTCTAGTATATAAAGCGATTTCTATGCACTTGAATCTACTGATCTTATCTACTTCTGTATTATTACAACCATCACAAGCCGCAGTTTCCTACGGCATTCTTGTACGTATATTAGTTTAGAGTTATTAAAAAGTGCCAGCAAAATTGGCATTTTTCATGGCAGATGCAGAAATATGCAAAATATTAAGCAAATTAATCGAATTTATTAACAAACGTGTTCCTGATACGATTGGTTTTTAAATTAAATATGCGAATTCATTTTGTAATTAAATTAAAAACGACATAGAGATGAATATAAGAATCGTGTGTTTAAGAATCTCGTAATGTGCAAAGGGTGCGATCTTTATTTTGTGCAGGTAAAACAACTTGCGAAATGTAAATAGACCGGTCGTTACTCTAGTTTACGTTCGACAAAAAGCATTTCGACGCACGTAATAGTCCAGGCAGCTGCTTCCCCAAGTCTGCATATTCACTTTCTTGGGGCACGAAAATCATATTACTAGAGATAAGATGTAAAGGCAGGAGATAACTTACGTTTATGAGGGAAACGGCGTACCGCGGAAATGTTCGTGATGAAAACCCAAGCTGGAAGAATAATCTTTGCATAAGGAAAGAGAAAACGCCAGGAATTTGAATTCCAAATATATTTAAATGCATCATCTTTCCACTAAATTCCTAGTGACAATCCTTTATCCCGTCAGGATTCGTTGAGTTGATTGATAAAAAATAACGCTCATTTATTTTATTTACTTCACAATCATTTACCACCTATCCACCCTCTGTAAGTTTTTATCAGTGAATGGCGCAATGTATAAAAACGGTCCTTTTAGATTCATACCTAATCCTGTACATATATTTAAATAATAATGCAGCTTTTAATATAGGAAAGGCTGTTCATGGTGCAGTCTTAATGAAACATGTTAAATAAATAAAATAACGACGAAAAATTCGTTTTGTTTCAACTGGCTCTCCCGGACTGACCAATATATGTGGCATTACAATTTTTACAGAATAGTTTATAAATCCCACTTTTTGAAAATGTATCTACTCTTTCTTTATTATTGACTAACAGAATGATTTGATTTTTTAATTGATTTTTAATTCTGTAGGTTTTTCCATATCAGGTAGTCGTAAGGTAGATTAGGTATATATACTCGTGTAATAACTTCTAATCTTAGCATTTCTGCTTAAAAGTGTCTCTTTCATAATGATTTGTTGATCGAAACAATTGTAAGACTTTCTTATAATAAACAGTCGAAACAAAACAAATTTTTCGTCGTTATTTTATTCATAATGCAGATGTCATATTCAACATTATATAATAAATAAAAGGTTAATTTGACTGTCATACTACATAGACTTAAATGAAAAAATGCAAGTTTGTTTAATGAGTTGACTACCGCACATTTATCATTATTTATTTACCAAATGATGTGTTATCAAGTTGATGTTGTTTTTACAATCGACATTAATTAATAGTATATATTAATTATTATGATTGAATGTATGGACAAAATTTTGACATTTAGCCTTTTATTGTAAGTGGGTATTGGTTAATTTTCATGTTTCAAAGTTGAAAGGTGTTGCAATAATACAAAGAAAAACTACTTTTTTTTCTATCTCTAGTTATTGAATGGCTTACTAAAAATGAAAAATTTACAGCTTGTTATTTATAGAAAAAGCCTTGTTAGGTTTCAGACAACAACACATTTAATTTTTAATGTTGGTGAATTGATAAATATTTCAGTGGGTTACGTTCAAATGTTTCTACAAACAAAAGAGTCTTTGAGTGCATGGAGAGAAGCGTTGTGAAAATGATGAAAATGCCTGTTGGGTTCATTACTTAGTTAAAATTTCGAAATCTAAGAAAAACAAATGTGACCAGTTTGGTCCATGCAGTTTTACAAGAAATAAATTCTTTATTTTAGTTGCCATTAAAGAAACGCGTACGATCGAGGATTGGTGAACACCTTCAGGCAGTTCGGTTGAAATTCTGGAATCCACAGAGTAGCTCATGTAAATACAGAGTATCTGCATTAAAAAACACTAAAAGTTTTGCAACTCGAACTGGCGAAGCTTTACCGCTAACTTTGGGAAATTCCATTTAAACCCTAAGTTGTGTTCTGCTTTTCAACAAAGAAATTAATAAAATTTTAAGGATGAGAAAACACCCTATCCGAAATATTCCGCTTCAATAATTTTAGATAAATCCTGATATCTGTATTTACGATTCTTGCAAAGCTTTCAGCAATCTCATTGTATCTTTATTATTTAACTGACAATGACAGGTTTTTGCGTTCCCAAATATGGCTTAAAAGCAGTCAATATTTAGAAAAACCGAAAAATGATATGTACCTATTATTTTACTAAATTGATCATTGTACTTGTGATCGATATTTGCGCTATGTTTTTTTCTTTTCCTCTTTCTAAAATTTTAAGTACCTACTACAATGTTAAAAATACTAGTTTTGTCTAAAAAATAGTTAATAACTAATTAGATTAACAAATAAAACACATGTACACCTTTTGTTTCACAATTTTTGTTTAGAACACTAACAATTATTTCGGCTGCTAAGCCATTATCAAAGAGAATAATTTTACAAAAGTAACAATGATCCTATATACCTATATAAGGGTTAGATGAACAAATTTAAGAGTGGGGAGGTCCAAAATTTAATTTGGTTGTTTAGTACGTTATCTTGATGTTTGCAAGATTTGCCTTTATTTAAATTATGTAACAATTTACAATTTTTTGTATCAATAAAATGATCGTTTGTAATGCAGTGTTCGGCTAATCCAGTGCATTCTTTATTTTGGACGATAGACTTTGTATGTTCTTCTAAATGGGTTTTTAGAGAACAACCTGTGTGTCCAATATAAAAGGCGGAGCAATGTAGACAGTTCAACTGGTAAACACCATTTTTTTCAAGAGTGTTTTGTTTACTATGAAAGAACCTAGATTATTTTTGTTTTCACATATCAGGATGATGTTAGTTGTCTTTATGTTATTACAAATTTTACTAGACACTGAAGGTACAAAATTAATAAAAGCATATTGTTTATTTTTGTTATTTTCAAAGTCAAGAGACACAAAAAAGTTAGACATTAGCAACTTTTTTCTTTTTTTATTGATCAAAGAATCTATCAATTTACTGTCGTAGCCGTTATTTACTGCTAATAATTTTATAGTATTGACTTCTCTTTCAAAATTTGTAGCATTTAAGCATTTTGGACCTCCCCGCTCTTAAATTTGTTCATCTAACCCAGTAATTCTCAACCTTTTTTTTGTTGCGGCACATATTTAACGATTTCAAAATTTAGCGGCACACAAAGAAAAAGACAAAAATTATTTACTTACTACAACGCACTGCATAAATAGTTTATGACAAAAATTTTAAATATACGAAATAAACTAATATATACTACAATAATAACTAAACGTTTATTAAGGGATTAATTACAAGCTAATAATAAAAATATTTTTAATGCGAAATTTGAGCTTGATGTTTTTTGATAATTTCATTTATATTTGGTCGTAAAAATGACAATTCTACTCTCATATCGTCTTCTACATTTAACAATCTTGATCTTATTTTAGTTTTAATGTTGGCTAATGCTGAAAATCCGAATTCACACAAATAAGATGTGGAAAATTGTAATAATATGTTTAAAGCTTTTTTGGCTATCATTAGATAATCGCATCTGATGTTAATCCAAAATGAATTAATTGATTCTTCTGAATGTTTTAAAATTAAATCTCGATTATTGGAAAGCAAAATGAGTTCTTCCTCTTCATTCAAAGTTAAGCCAAATACAGAAATATCCGTTATGAGAAATGGATTACGAACCCAATAAAATTTCTTAATATCTAATTTTGGGAAATAATGAATAATTCTCTCCTCTAATGTTGTCAAATGATCAACAACAACTAATTTAATGGTTTTATAACTGTCTTTAGGGACTGACACAAACTTTTCTAAAATATTTTTCTTTTTAAATGATTGTGAGAAAAACTAATTTGTAGGCACAATAAAACTCGTAATTTCAAAGTAACTTTTCTTTACTGACTGACCATAGTTAAAAACTCTACTATTCTCTATTACTCCTAGTCTTTCACATCCACAGAGTAGCAACGTCACTCCAATGTCGCCGACACCAAAGATTGCTCTTCGTAATCTCGATCTGTATAAAATGTTGCCAACATGATATAATTTAATAATATTAACATTATTATATATTTGCAAAATTTGGCGGCACACAAAAGTGTCGCGGCACAGTGGTTGAGAATCACTGATCTAACCCCTACATAGGTTTATAAGATCGTTGTTACTTTTGTAAAATTATTCTCTTTGATAATGGCTTAGCAGCCGAAACTATTGTTAGAGTGTTCTAAATAAATATTGTGAAACAAAAGTGTTTTATTTCTTAATCTTATTAAATATGTTTCACCAAGTGTCTAGCCAAGATTCAATTTCTTATATAATAACTAATTGTAGGAGGCACATTTGTACAATTTAATTTAGTGAATTTGTTAAATATTAGCAATGGAAACAAACAGATCCAAACATGAGAAAAAATCTCATTTTTTAAAACAGTCAAACAACGCACTCTAGAAACTGCGAAAAATAATTTTTAATCTAGGTTATTACTAACTTTTAACAGCTTTATTAAACGAGAGTTTGCAGATTCTGTTGTTTTTTTCGTTTAAAACTGTTTTCTAACAGTGTTATTTCGGAATTTCCCGAAAATTTTATGTTGCAGTACATATGAAGTTGTGTTAAAGCTTCTCTCTGTTTGTTTTTCGAAATTTTAAAAGCATGAACAGGTATTGATCAGTTTAGTAAAATAACAGTATGTTTCAATATAAGTATGACAAAGTAAAGTCATAATAGAAAAATACAAAATATATTATGGTTATAGCTCTATTTGCTTTGGAAGATATTTGCTTAAATTCCTCTTATCTTCTCTTTTCTTTTGTCACATACTTAATCTAAAAAGATTCACGTTTCTGCTTCTCGTTGAAACGATTTATGTATAAAAGAGTATTGGAATTTCTGGTGTACTGAACGAAAGACTCTAACCCTATATTAACGATATCAGTTCATATTTTTCCTACATACTCGTAGATACATAAGTTATAGTACATGTAACATTATTCTCTTACATCACATGTGTTTGTATGTAATGTTATCATCCATAAGAAATAAAATCAAACAACAAAGGATGTCATGTCTTTTATTTACTCATTGCTTTGACCGTTACTATCAACGATTCATGAAAATGATGAAAGTGTTTTCTTTGTTATGGTAACTTGATGGCAGATTCTGAAACGGAAATAGCAATCTTCTGTCTTACTCTTCGAACGTCTTTGATATATGCTTGACTACACAGTGAAATTTATTTTGTCCTTCAATAAACTAGATGTTTACAAAATCGAAAACCGATTTGCAGCTATGTACAATGATCCATGCTTTTACATTGTAATGTAAATAATACTAAATATGCATTTATGTATAACTGATCTTCAATGCTAGGTACGAGGGTGGTTTAATAAGTCCGTGACTTTTTGAATTTCCCGTAACTGTAAGTATAATGGTAACAATCTTTGCGTTAAGTGCCATCTATCGGTAGACTGCTGTAAAATTTTGAGCAAGCTGCGACGTTTAGTTTGTTTTTAATAGCCATTTAAAGCAGCAATAATGGAAAAAAGTGAATTTCGTGTGCTGATTAAGCATTACATTTTGCGCAAAAAATCTGTTAAAGAAATCATAAAGAGGTTTGATAAATACTATGGGAACTCTGCACCGCTGCACCGTCGATTTTAATGGTTAAAAAATGGTTTACTAAGTTTCGTTGTGGCCGCACCAGTACAAGTGACGCCGAACGTTCAGATCGGAAAGAGTTCAAAACAAGTCGTTACACCAGAAATCGTTGACAAAACCCATAGAATTATATTGGATTATCGAAGGTTGATAGTGCGTGATCGACTGAACGACTGCATCACACTAACATTAATGGACATGAAAAAGCTGTCGGCGCGATAGGTACTGGGTGCTGCGATTGCTCACGATCGACCAGAAACACCACCGTTTGACCAGTTCAAAGGAGTGTTTGGAGATGTATAGCCGCTATGCAAACGAGTTTTTGCGCTATTTCGTTACCGCAGATGACCAAGCAACAATCGAAACAGTGGATGTCTACGGGTGAACATGCACCGAAGAAGCTAAGATGGTTTTATCGGCTAACAACGTCAAAGTTTTCTGGGATTTATGCGGTGTAATTCATATTTATTAAAAAAAAAAGTAAAAAGAAAAAACGATCAACGCCAAATATTATTCAGAGCTGCTGCTGCTTGACAGATTTGACACTGTTTTGAAACAGAAACGACGACATTTAGCCAAGAAAAAAGTGTTGTTCCATCAGGAAAATGCACGGGCACATACCCGTACGTGTGTGGTCACCATGGCAAAATTTCATCAATTGAACTACGAACTACTATGCCGTCAACCTTATTCTCCGGATTTAGTCTCCTTCGACTGTTTCCTGTTTCCAAATCTGAAGAAATGGCACAGAAACGAACGATTATTTTGAGAGACTTGAGAAATATTATTATTTAGAAGAAATGGAAAATTAGAAACAAAATGGACTAAATGTTTCGAGCTAAAAGGAAATAATATAGAAAAATAAAATGATCTTTTGCCGAAAAACTGATGTTTTCCTTTAAAAGTCACGGACTTATCAAACCACACTCGTATATATATTGATCTATTGTATCTCGTTATACAAATTTTATTTAGTTACATTTAAGTCTGCATTGCTGCTATTTAACTGTAGAGGATTTTAATCTTGAATGAATGAATGAATGAACCTTATTTTTAAAATGAATACACTTTTTCGAATTTTCGTCTGCAAATGTACATATAGGTATTATTATAAAAGAGTTTATAATGTATCGTACACATGCTTTTTCAAGTTAATGGGCTATTAGAAGTATACGAATTAGTAGAATTAATTCAATTTTGAAACTTGGCTTGGGCTCATTTGGTTATTATTATTGTGTATGCCGCTTCTTTTAAGAATAACGTTGAAAATGCAAAATTTAATGTCATTATAAATGTTTAGTAATAATTAAAAACATTACATAAAATAATTTAAAAAATATCTTGATTGTTGTAGTTTTGAACTAAATTATACATTGTGGATGCTTTATTGCAACAATTCAAAATTGTGGGTCTGGAAGACGGTATACTCTTCCTGACACTTAACAACAATTAATTGTTCAATTGTTTCGAAATCACAGCAGACTGCTTTCATTAACATTATACGTATGTAGTGCAAAAAATCAAAGTCTTCACAAATTGTAAATTTTCTCAAAAAGTATAAACAAAGATATACGATAGTCTCATATCAATAGATGCCAAATTCAATGAGGAATTCGAATATGTAGTCAAAAATGGGTCATTCCATTTAAAAAAATTGACTTATGCCTCTTTGAAGATGACCAACTTTGGCCAAAAAATTTGAACACCTTGTACATTTTAATTAAAAACCACATTTTTTTAGATAATGTGAATAGTTATATATATTGTTACCAGTTATAAAGCACAATCTCAAAAATTTATTGAATTACGGTTTTTTAAATGTTAACGTGCAAATGTCAAAAATTCTGAAAAAAATTAAATAACTCAAAATATATCAATATTTTCGGGATAATGCTTCCTACAAAATATGCACGAATTCAAATTTTCTATCGGAAAATGTAAAAAACTGTATTTCATTCCATTTAAAATAAGAAAGTTAACATCTACTTCCGGTATAACCGGATGTAAATCGAACTTGAAGATATTTTTAAAAGAAGCGGCATAAACAATAACAATAACTAAATGAGCCCAAGCCAAGTTTCAGAATTATATTCATTCTACTAATTCATATACTTCTAATAGCCCATCAACTTGAAAAACCCTGTATAGTGTCAGAATTATTATACAGTTATATATATTTAGTAAGAAATACACAAATTTATTATTATATTATTTATTATAAGCTACATGAGTATATTTTTAATGAAATTAACAGAAAATTTTTGTAGGATTTTGATAGCCAATCTCAATTAGTAATAGTAAAAAAAAATTAAAATAAAATTTAAATTTCCTACGTGGTTTAGAGACGATGTTTGTACATTAAAATAATTGGAGCCTACATTTACAGATTGTATTGTAATTTAAAATATGATATAGTGTTTCTCTTGACATAGAAGTTGTCGAAAACGTTTTCCGTACAGAAATGACGTGAACCATCAAATTATTGTACACTTTATTTTATCAAAGGATACATATTACTTTGAAATGATAAGCAAGAGAACAAATGTGTTTTAAAAGATCAAAAAACTACGGTTCTTACCGCAAACAATATTTTCACTCAAAAAATATTACGTTTGCTTGCCTAGAATGATCATAAGTATTGAAACTTTAAATGTTAGATTTATGCCAAAATTATATACTTTCTGAAATGAATACTTAAATACTTTAAAATATGAGTATTATGTATTAGTAGAGATATGTATAAAAGGAAGTATTTATATTTTAAGCTGATTATATTTCAATTTAGTATTGGGTATTTGAACAACTTAACCAATAAACTGAAAGACTTCTTTATTTGTGTGCATTTACTTCTTGGTACGTCTGCGTATATATTAGCTTGAAATGTGAAAATTAGAAAGCATAATTTATTAGAGAGGTTATTTACGAGCATTTGGAAATTGGGCCTGAGTTAGCGACATGGGGCGACTGTCTCAACCATGGTCCCCTTCTAAGAATATCCTTCTGACTGCTCAACGATTTAAACAACCGCAGACTGTGTGTAACAGTTTTTGTCCAGTTCCACAACAAAAGGAAATGAGCATTATATTCTGTAGTAGTTCCCATTTTCAGTTAGTTATATTTTCGGACTGAAATTATTACCCCCAATGAACAAGAGATTACGCGGGTCGCACAAGAAAATTAAAGTGCATCACTTCATAGTATTTCAGTTACAATTTGCTGTAATAAATAAATTTTGTCTAATAACAGAGGCTTTTTCTATGAAATCACATGTAACGTAAGTATTTGACGGGATTATGTTCTTTATTAAATTAGAGTGAACATTATATATATATATATATATATATACAGGGTCATTCAAACTGAGTGGTACATTAGACGTTTTTGGGAAACAGCATGTTACAGATTTGAAAATTTGGGAGTTGGGAGTAGGGGTTATCAAGGATGATCTATTTAACTAAAATAATTATTATACCGGTTATAAGGTGACTTTGATAACCAACTTGTATACCCATTATGCGATGAATAGTTTCTGAGGTAATTTAATTTATTGAAAAAACATTGCACCGCAACCCAAACTATGAGAAATCATAACTTCCATTGAAGATGTCTTAGAAATGTTGAAATTTTTAATTAATATAGCCACGTCATACGGCTAACGTCATGCCAAAACTAAGATTTATAATTTGTACAAGGCTTTCTGAACAAAAATCCAAAATTTAAAAATTTCAACACGAATACTTCATTTTTTCAAATGACACCTAACATATTTTATTTTGTCATTAGATTCTTTTTTTGTAGCCTTTTTCGATAAATTGTATTTTTATTAAAAAAGAATCCAAAATTATTCAAAAATTTTCAAATAAAACAGTAGTTAATATCCAGATGGATTGAAAGATGATAAAAATGGAATCGAATGACAAAATAAAATATGCTAGGTGCCATTTGAAAAAATGAAGTTATTCGTTTTCGAAGTTTTTAAACTTTGCATTTTTTGAACGACCTGTACAAATTATAAAGCTTAGTTTTGGCATGACGTTAGCCTTATGACTTGGCTATAACCAGTAAAAACTTCAACATTCTAAGTCATTTTCTATGGAAGTTGTGATTTTTTATAGCTTGAATAGTATACGCAGTTGTTTTTTTGTGAAACATTTTATAAATAAAGAAAAAAATAAATAATACTGCTTATTTGTTTCACACTTGAAATTTTATTATTCTATAATTATATTTTTTATAGTTTGGGTTGCGGTGCAATCTTTTTTCCAATAAATTAAATTATCTCACAAACTATTCATCGTAGACATACAAGTTTGTTATCAAAGTCACCTTAAAATTTTATCTTTCATACGAATTCATCGTAAAAAATATACCATTCCATTTAAAATAAGAATGTTGACCTCAACTTCCGATATAACCGGAAGTGCCGGACAGTTGAAACTATTTTAGTTAAATAGATCATCTTTGATAACCACTATTCCTAACTCCCAAATTTTCAAATCTCTAACATGCTTAGTTTCCCTAAAACGTCTAATGTACCACTCAGTTTGAATGACCATATATATATATATATATATATATATATATATATATATATATATATATATATATAACATATGTATATATATATATATATATATATAACAATTGATGGCGCAAACAAGTATTCTTGAAAAAAATAACAGTTTATGATAAGTTATATTAACACACTTTATTTATTATTTGCTAACATCTAATTCTCTTTACATGGTTAAAAAAATCAAAATGGGGTAAAAATTTGTTTATTATAGGATACTAACAACTGACGATTCGCCCTTAATGACAGTGCTCTATCAAGGTAGGTCAGATTGGGTTAAAAAATTTAAAATAAGTTATTTTTAACTCAATGTAGTTTTCATATATTGGATTAGATTTTTAAATCGTAATATATATATTACGGGTCAAACCTGATTTCAGGACAAACTAGTTTTGCCTAGGCTAAACTAGTTCTTCCTATACGCGATAGGATTAACTAGTATAGCCTAGTCCAAACTAATTTCTCCTAAGCCCGATAGGATAAACCAGTTTAGGCTAGTCCAAACTGATTTGTCCTGATATTAATAGGTTAGGTTATGATAGATAGGTTTTGTGAGATGGAGCTGCAAAAAAAACTGTTCCACAAACAGATGCCAGTGCAAGAAGGCAAAGATACTCTGCAATTCTAATTGCCACCAAAGCACTCCATGTAAAATAAATAACAATTTTAATAATTGAGATATGATTATTGCTTCTATTAAAAAAACACTTATTATTTGTTATAGTATGATTGTTTGTATTACCAATTATCCATAACTTTTAACGACGAATAATCATGGTTTTAATAAAAATGTTTATTTTTCCAATTACGGAGTATTTTATTCAGTTTATCTAGATATACTATAATGTTTACAATAGGCCACACCAGTTTATCTTAGAGTGTGCGTATTTATATTAGGACAAATTAGTTTGGACTAGCCTAAACTGGTTTATCCTATCGAGCTTAGGAGAAATTAGTTTGGACTAGCTATACTAGTTAATCCTATCGCGCATAGGAAGAACTAGTTTAGCCTAGGCAAAACAAGTTTGTCCTGAAATCGGGTTTGGGCGGTAACATATACATTATAATAGTGTATATGTACGTACCAAAATTGTTTATAAATGAATAAAGAATTCCTTTTACGGGTTCAGAAGAGGCAAATGTTCTTCCAAATCTACTCCTCTTAAAATTAAAAGTATTCCGGTTACTTATATGCAGCAAATGAGTATGATATTCGCTGTTTATTGCTCTTTGAGCTAATCGTAAGTAGTAATGTATAACAAAGAAAATGCACTTCAATTTCACCGATTTGTCCTCTTAATCCGGAATGTTAGAGTCTTTATGTACATTCAATGTGAGGATATTTAGCTCATAAGCAGGGGAAATCACAAAGAAAGCTGAATGTACACAATATTACATCTCGATTTCATTTCAATAGAACTGTTTACTGGGCCTTAAGTAGAGCGGTCTGTGTCAATACTATTAACAGTAGGATGTAGACACTAGCTGACTCGACAAATAAGACCAGATATGAAAGAGTTTTATTTCCCGCTTACAATATACAGAAACTTTTCGGAACTACCACGACGGATCTGTCGGGTATTTTATTACTGTCACTCGACAACTAATTTAGTTGAAATAATAATCTTCTTACCATCGCATACTTTCAGTAATCTTTTCAAAATAAAGCAATTTCATTACCTAAGACCTACGTCTGGTAAACTACGTCCGAAAATTATTTCAATAGGGTGAGCATAAGTCATGGCTAGCTTTAAATGCTACATAATCTACGTTCCAATTTATTTGGTCGTTGCATTATGAACCGGTACATGCCGTATGAAAAATTGGTCCACACCCAATCTTTCACTGATGTTACAGTAGGGTGCAGTCGGGAAGAAGTAGAAGAATAAATAGATAGACACAGCGTAGTGTAGATATTTCCTACTTATTTGTGCGATTCAGTAATGTTAAACAAGGTCCTTTTCTAATAAGGATTATCGATTTGTTAAACTGAACTGAGTGTTTAAGATGCATCGGATAATTGTCAGTCCCGCCGACTGTGAAGTCCGGGTTGTTATACGATTCCTTAGTGTTAAAGGACTAAAACCGATTGATATTCATCGTGAGATTTGTATAGTTTACGGACAAAACATTATGAGTGATGGAATCGTAAGGTGGTAAGGAAGTGGGTGAGAGCATTTAATGATGGCCGCACAAATGTGGGCGTCCTTCGGTTGTTAATGAAGATTTGGTTCAGAAAGTGGACGAAAAGGTGCCATAAAACAGACGCTTTCCGATTTCCTGCTTGTGTGATGACTTTCCTCAAGTTTCTCTCAGTGTTTTGTATGGCATTGTGATCGAGAACTTGAATTACCGAAAATTGTGCGCACAACTGGGTACCGAAAATGTTGACAAATGACATGTGCACAAAACCAAACGTTTAGGCAGTGCATTGATTTTCCTTGAGTGGTACCACAACGAAGGTGATGATTTCTTAAGCCAAATTGTTACGGAAGATCAAATATGGAATGGCGGCATTCAGATTCACCCAGACAAGTGAAGTTTAAGCAAACAATTTCTGCCCGGAAAATCATGTTCATAGTTTTTTGGGACAGAAAAGGAGTATTTTATACGGAGTTTCTGGCTCGTAAGGAGACAATCAATGCGGCAGCTTATTATGAGATAATGAACAATCTGCGCCGTTCAATCCAGAACAAAAGACGTAGCAAGTTCAGCAAGGGCATCGTTTTGCTGCAAGATAATGCCAGTCCACATGTGGCTAATCGGACCATAGATCTCATTGCATCTCTTCACTGGGAAATTCTAGATCATCCTCCGTACAGCCTTGATCTGGCGCCCAGTGACTACCATTTGTTCCTGCACTTGAAGAAACATCTGGGCGGTCAGCGTCTTCAAGACGATAACAAATTCAAAATAGTTGTGATGCAAGTCAGGCGGCAGAGTTCTATGAGAAGGGTATTCAAAAACTGGTCACTGGTCAAACGTTATGACAAGTGCCTCAATATTGAAGGAAATTATGTAGAAAAGTAGATTAAGGTACAGGCTTTCATGTAAAAATAAAATTATTAGGACATCTGTGCACGTTTTTTATTAATTTCAAAACGGTACTTACTTAAAAAACATGCCTCGTAAGTAACAAATATCTACACTACACTGTCTGTATTTATTTATCAATCGCTGTTTATAGAACCAATAAGCTTATTGTTGACAATCTTGTTGTTTTTTTTAATGATTTTGAAATTCTCATCTTTTTTTACGATCTAACAGTCACTTGCAGTTACTTGAGGTAAAAGCTCTTTTCTGTTGCTCCTTGTTCAAAATGACGAAACGTGACTTAACTTTAGTTGCCACAAGAGGATACATTAATTTTCAGCAGACGTCGCATACTTTTACACAATTTCCTTTAACGTCTCGCTTTCTACAAAAAGACATAATTCGCCACAGAAAAACATTATTTGATACCGGCTTGAGAACTTTTTATGAAATTATTACCCAGAGTTCTTAAAGTTTTGGCCTCGAACAAATCTAACCTTAAGCATGTAGGTACACACCTTCACATTGTTACATAAAATTTAATGCAACATTATGAAGAAGTTTATGTATATCATACGGAATTTACATTATAAACGTATTTTTGAAAGAGTTTTCTCCATATGCACATGCCCCAAATAAAAAGGACTGTTTCAATAAATCAAGAATTGGCTTCAGTCATTCCAGTAAGTCTTAACTAAATATCTACCTGTCCCTGATGGACATTGGATTTATACGTATGCCGAAACGTCGCTTGGATATATTTCCTTTTGAAAACGTTCACCTTTTAGAAGATAAGGCTTATCTGCAATATACCGTAAACATTTTATAGCTTGAGGTAAGATAAAAAGCTCCGAAAAAGTTATCTGACAAAAGGAAGTACTTCGACATTTTTATTTACTTCGAAAATACTTTTCTATGGTAAAACGTAGTTGATTCACTCAACAAAAAATTACCCGCCTGATGCATCTGAAAAACGTCGTTAAATTTAACCATGATGACATCAAATTATTTATTTGTACCCACTTATATCCACCGCTTCAGTATATTCAGCTAATTTTAATTACATTACATTTATCGCAGAAACACCAAGAATCTGTAAAGTTGTGTAATTAAGAGAATAACTTTTTGCTACATAATATACCGTAAGTTTAAGTCAGAGTAAACCCTGGTTTGTATTGTATTAAAATGAATTCTATGATAATATATTTGAAGTTTCAATTATACTCAGACAACGAAAAATGTAAAAACTGCATTAGAAATTACAAGCAAAATCAGTTATGTTTAGTTATGTGTAAAACATTCAGTAAATATTATATTAAATGAAAAGTAGCTCTGATCTCAGAAAACATCAATTTAATGTAGAACTTATTCGAGTAGGTATGATTATTGTCGTTTTAAGAATCTTATTTCAAACGTGCTCTTATTAATATTGTAAATTTCAATGAAACACTGAATAACGTTTAAAGTGTTTTACTGGTTTGTAATTATCTCTTACAATTGTTTCGGTCTCAGTCTCTGTTAATAACTCTTTGAGAATGGTCGACAGACCGAAACAATTGTAAGAGATAATTACAAACCAGTAAAACAATTTAAACGTTATTCAGTGTTTCATTGAAATCTACAATATTATTAAGAATGTTTTACCTATTTCCATCCGCAAATACAGTATCCAATATTAGTTATTAAGCTAAAATGTTTTAAAATCTATAGAAATGTTGAAGTAAGATTAACTGCGAATGAACTAAAATGAAACGAGTGCACTTTGTATGTTTGGATTTCTCGAGTTGTAGTCGAAATTAATTGTAGGCGGGTTAGAATCGACGAAGCGCTGCGTAAGTATTTTCTAGTCGTCTCCGAGTCGGGGTGGCGTTCTGAAAGTCATTTGATAATTTGGTTGAAGTTCAATTACTCAAGTCGCATGAAATTAATGCTAATGATAATTCGATCTGAATCTGTCTGGTTGGGTGGGGCAAATTAAGCCGCATCCGCTTTTCGGGCGACAATAGATGTCTTTTCGAATTTCTCCAGCTAGCTAGATCTGCACTTGCGAGGAAAGGAGCCAAATCTTGCCGTTTCAGCTCGTCTTGTCTTCTATTATTTTTAGCATTCAAACTTTATTAGCTGACTACTACTCATATAATTATTGAATGCACCGTTCCACATGTATATATCACCTTCCACTTTAATTAGGTTACCTTACTTAATTAATTCCAATCGAATGTATTAAATTAATCGGTAGAAGATCAGAGGCGACGAATCAAATATAATTTACATTCATTCAGCGTAGTTATTGTTTCAACTTATTGTTCTTTCGTATCACGGCCTTCTACTCAAGTCTTCAAACTCCAATCCGGCTTCAGTAATCGAAGGCGAAGTGATAATTTCAGACGCCTCTATCGTCGCGTCGCGTCGCGTCGGCACAACTGTTGCAAGGGCTAGGATTGGAAATTAAATCAGTAGGTGGCATAATCCATGTCATCGTGTTGCTTAATTAGTTCTTGATTTTAACTTACGATTTATTCTTATTAAATATCTAAATTCTGATAGATTATTTATGCATATTTTAAACGCAAACACAACAGCTTTGAATAAATTTAAAGTAATTCTGATTGAAAACGATCAATTTAATTTGAAATATTTCTTATGTAAATTTAAATCAATCAACAGTAGACAAATTAGAAAAAAGTGGGATTTATAGAATTAAGTGCAATACTTGTGATGCCGTTTATTGGGCAGAGTAGTAGAGTTGTAAACATAAGAATAAAAGAACACGTATATTGTTTTAGTAAAAAATATTAAAAAACAGCTTCTTGGATCATTGTACCTCTTTTAACCACAATTTAGATGAGGAAAATATAGTAGTTTTAAATAGTAACATTAAAATAAAGAAAGTAAAACGCTATCTCTTCTAGAAAGTCTGGAAATAAGAACGTCTCTCACGTAATTAAAATCTTGTAAACAACCAGCTAGAGTTCAGTTTAATCGACTCCCTATTTATTCTAGCTAAATTATAGTAATACGAGGCATGTTTTTTAAGTAAGTACCGTTTTGAAATTAATAAAAAACGTATAAAGATATATTAATAATTTTATTTTTACATAAAAGCCTGTACCTTAATCTACTTTTCTACATAATTTCCTTCAATATTGAAGCACTTGTCATAACGTTTGACCAGTGACCCGTTTTTGAATACCCTTCTCATAGAACTTGCATCACTACCACTGCATCACAACTATTTTGAATTCGTCATCGTCTTGAAGACGCTGACCGCCCAGATGTTTCTTCAAGTGCAGGAACAAATGGTAGTCACTGGGCGCCAGATCAAGGCTGTACGGAGGATGATCTAGTGTTTCCTAGTGAAAAGATGTGACCAAAGAGATCTTTTTTCCGATTAGCCACATGGGGACGGGCATTGTCATACACATTTGTGCGGCCATCTTTAAATGCTTACCACCTTACGATTCCATCACTCATTATGTTTTGTCCATATACTGCACAGATCTTAGATCTCACGATGAATATCAATCGGTTTTAGTCCTTTAGCACTGAGGAATCGTATAACAGCCCGGACTCCGAACTTCACAGTCAGCGGGACTCACGATTATCGGAGGCATCTTAAACACTCAGTAAACAACGTAAACAAGGACAAATCAGACTGTAATGGCGTCATTGCGTAATTGGGAGACGTAGTTACTTAGTGCGCATGCGCGGAACGCTGACCGTAGCGATGCTACGACAGAATTTAAAAACGGTACTTACTTAAAAAACATGCCTCGTATATACAGCTGTGTTATATTTAGTACTTTAGTATATGATTTAGTCTATTTCTTTGAAAATTGTTGCTGTTCTATATGGGAAAACTTGTTAGGATTTTTCTAATAAAATTTGGTAAAAATTTCCATAGTGTTTGTTTTTGTTTTTACTTCAATGGTATTTATCTTTCAGGGTAAAAGTGGCAATTTGCAGACGTAACGTCTGAATTTTAAATGTGCATCACAATCAGTTACTTAAGGGGAACATCACAACTTCAAGTGTGCGACAGAATAGTTGAAATGGTGCATTTAAAATAATTACGCTATTCAGCCTTTTCAATGTATGTATTGAACCAAGGGAATCTCTTTGTGGCACTGAGACAAGTATTGCGATAGTTTCAAAGTAATTCGTGTTTCATCTTCTGAATCTTATTTCACATCAGCATGTTATTTCCTTTATCCATTAAAGATAATATTTACTATGCAACAATCACTATACTTATTGTAGATTACAAACTGATTAATTGATTATGTGTACCTAATACAATCGATTTACGCTACATATAACTATATCCGAAAATGTGTACTTTATTTGCATAGAACAGTAAAATAACAGACGGGCTGAAAAGTTCGTAGGCTGACCCATAGATGGACCTACTAGTATCAAATCCATATAATTTTTAGTTAGCCCCAACCTTCAAAAGACGCGTGTATAAATTTAACAGCTGTTGCACTATTAGTATCTGAGTTATAGCATTTTCAGTAAAAGAACTTTTGTTACTTTGAAAAAATGTATAAAAAGGAATTAGGCATCAGTATTCTGGGATGCTCATGGTATAATATTCATTGAATATCTTAAAAAGGGGAAAACCATAAACAGCGACGATTACGTAGCGTTATTGGAGCGTTTAAAAGACGAAATCGCGGAAAAGCGATCTCATTTGTAGAAAAAGAAAGTGCTGTTTCATCAAGACAATGCACCGTGTCACAAATCAATTAAATCGATGGCACAATTACATGAATTGGGCTTCGAATTGCTTCCGCATCCACCGTACTCTCCAGATCTGGCCCCCAACGACTTTTTTCTGTTCTCAGACCTCAAGAGGGTGCTCGCTGGACAGAAATTTCGCGCCGATGAAGAGGTAATCGTAATCACCGAAACTGAAGCCTATTTTGAGGCTAAAGACAAATCGTATTATAAAAATGGTATCGAAAAATTGTATGACCGCTATAATCGTTGTATCGTGCTCGAAGGGAACTATATTGAATAATAAAATCAAATTTTTTTTCTATGCTAGCCTACGAACTTTTCAGCCCGTCTGTTATATATAGGTACTTAAAAATTAATAATAACACCTAGCCAAAATTTTCAATAACGATTACTCAGAAACGGCATATTGTGGGAATGCGCCTCTAGACTTGTATCAATCCGAGGTATCTCTACAAAATTTTGATTGCACCCCTATTCAAATCGGACCGTCTAGTTTGAAATTATCGATAAATTTGTGGACAGATCAAAACAGCAATCTCCCTTTTGTTAGGGTAAATAGGGTGACTTGGGTCGGGTAGTCCGGCTTCAGTTTCGTTGTGGAGCTATGAATTTTCAAGTGAGGATCCTGCTTAAAAATACTTCACTTCTCACATGGGATTTTTTCTCCGATGCGAGGGTCGTCCCATAGAGAATGTTATAGGCTATCCACAGTCGAATTTGGTGTAAATAAAAAATTATTTTTTTTTTTGAAATTTTAGGATTTTTTTCTTTAAAAGTAACTCTATGTCGTTCAAGAATATACATACAGGCCGACTGCTGGTGAAATATTTTTGCGTTACATCTAATACCTAGCTGCAGATACTCTCCAAAACGTTTAGTTCTTTTAGTGAATTATAACCAAAACTTTCAATAGCGATCACTGCGGAACGATCTGTCGTGGTCCGGCGGGTTTTGGATTGAATAAATCTTAGGTATCTCTAGATAATATTGATGACACACCTATCTGCATCACAGGGTCCAATCCGAAATTATCGGTCATATTGCAGAGTTACAAAAACCGTGAATGGTAGTAAAGGCAAACAGTACGGCTTCAGAACTGTTTTCGTCAAAAATATGCTACTTGGGTTACAAGCAAGCGCTGCATAGTGCGTATACGACGTTCTTATCTCTTCTGTTTTGACTATCGATTAGCCAATAGCTCGGAAATTGTAGGTTATTTGCGAATAACTTTTCATCACTTAAAGTACTGAACCAGAGTCAAGTATACACAAAAATGTGCCTTCAGGAATGGGTGTATATACCTATTTGGAGACAAATATATGAGGGGTGCTATTCATATTGTGAGCCTTGGCAATACTAAGTGTTTACAGGCACCACCTGACGTTTCTAATTGAAAGTTTAGACTTTTTAACCATAACCTTCTTCAGTACCTTCTCTAATTTGAGCACAACTTGTGTTGTTTACAATTACACGCAGACTTCTTCATGGCTTCGCTGACTTACTTAATCACCTTGATAATAATTTAACCATACACTTTATAAAATCCCACATAGTGTTTATTTGCATTTTCAACAACTAGAACATGGTTACGACCCACATTCGTTGGAGTTCCTTGCACGCAAATTGCGTTGAATGCACAACAGTAAATATAATGAAATTTTGAATAACGTTTCCGAGTTTCATAAATTTATGAAATGAAAGAATAATATAATTTTATAAATTATAAGCACTATGGTATGTTATATGTATTAGATTGAGATGTAAATGTTCGAGTTCATTACAGACAGTAACAAGAAGAAGGTAATTGCCGGCGTTAAAGAGATGAGAGAGGCAAGTAATGTACAAAAATGGATGGGCCGTTTAACTAGTGCTGCAAGCGGTCACACATCAGAGCTCAAGGTGTTAATGCTTTTAATTAATGATGCAAGTGCTCTAAACACATACACTCATAATTAGTACTCGGAGATTAATAGCTCGTAATTTGTATCAGGGTAGCGAGGTCGGCCGGAGTTTACCCCCATAATAACTTCACTTCCGAGCACACCACTGCTGCGATATTTATGTTATAGGGCGCGACATCGCATTTGTCTTGGATGCTGTGAGATGGTTACGAACGATACGAAAAGATAGGGACCGATACCATAAGATAGAAAACGATATTCACTTTTATTTAGTCCTGTACACTTATCATCATTAGATCTTACTGAATACTCATAAAGCGGAGGCAGAAGTTCCAATTTGTGAGCAGCAGCAGGATCAGGAACAAGAGCAGGAGCAGGTTTAACTAAAAATAGTTTTGAACGCTGAACTAATTATTAAAAAGTAATTGTTATACGTAACGATTTAAACGTTGTAATTTGCCTTGTATAAATCCCAATAAAAAACTCTAATGAAGTTAGGAATTTCATCGAAAAATATTTTCTCAACTTTTTTAATACATATACTTGAATATGTGTTTTCCGTCCTGGTAAAAGTTGTTTTACAAAAAATAACTTCAGTTTTAATTATGTACGTTGCTGCGGTTGTTGTGTGAGGAAATAACTTCAACTTACCAGTAAAAAATTTAAAAATAAATGTTTTATACGTGCATTATTCTATTCCTTGGGTTAATTAAATTTTTAATTTGGTAAGTCAGTCAACTCTGAGTTCATGCAGTAATATTAACAATGCAGCAAGGTTTAAGACACTCTAAACTATCTGACAGTTGAACAAATATGTGTCAAGCACAAGTTATGTTTAACAGTTCCTTTCGCGACAGCAGAAATAGTTAATACTTAGTAAAATCAATATCACACAGCTTTCTACACCTTGTACGGTTCATTTTAGAACTATGTTGTCAATAATGGAGTCTATTGTATAGTTCGAGAATAGTTTTAATTTTTAAAAATGAAATTGAATGCATCCAAGTTCATAGTATCTATCAATTGAATAATATGACTAACAGTCCCCAAAAGTCATAATTTCACTTTTCTTGTTTCATTTTAAGATGAACATAAACTTTTCAAAAATTCTAACGGAAACGTCTACAAAAGTCGCAATTTTGAGAAAATTAAACACGTAGTAAATTACTAATTAATTTATTAAATTGTCGATGTAGAGAGTTCGTGTAAAATAATATAAATAATAATTTTTTAAGAATGCCCTTTGTTTAATATAAATTCTTCTTGGGAGCTCTGTTTACCACTTTGTCCTGCTAGATCCTTGGGACGTTTCCTTAAGGATCTCATAAACTTATTTGAATATGTTGCCCTTAGCATACATTTAATTAAAAATATACTTGTGTAGACGGGTGTTCTGTGCATACGAGAATTAATGATCATTCACATATTATCTATAAGCACTATTAGGTTTTAATAGACAAATAACCTGCTAATATTATTAGTTTGTAACCAAATATGCCGTAATTGGAAACGAAGTTGGGTAATAATTACTTCAATGATAACCACACCGGTTTAACTAAGCGTTTATATTATAATTAACAATATTTTGTAATTAAATTATCTCGGTACGTAGTTTAGTGGATTATTATTCGTAGATATAATTAAACTTAATTTTGTAAAAGGTCAGCCTTTGTTTGATTTTATTCACTATTGTTTCACGAATTTGTTTTTATGGCTTACTTCCTCTATCATAAGAATCCACTTAAGTTATCTTTTGACTCCTTTACAGTTAGTTCTACTGCAGTTTCATATAAAGAAAAATGAAAACAATAGAGGTATATAGTTATACTGCACAATCAATTGTTTCGGTTTTATTTATAGTTTACCGAATTATTTGATCTTCCTTGAAAAACAATCAAGTTATCTAATTTTTAGTTCTTCTTTCTTTAGTTGAGAAAGCGTGAAGGGTTTTCAATTAAACTTAAGAAGGCGAAAATGTCAAGTACCTCATTATTGTTGATTTTGAAAATCTCAAACGATGCTAAGAAATCATCGTTTCAGGAAATGTTATAATAAGGAATAACAGAAAATTACTTAATGATACTTGACTAACTACCAATGCCCGTTTGTAAAATTTTATTAACAAAAGAGTCTCTATTTTGTAAAATATTAACTCCGACAAATATTTTTTTTCAACTAAGCAACTGGACCAAAATCATAAGAAAATACATCCGTCTAGCAATCCTGAGAATTGAATGCAATATCTCCCTTTTACATCAATTTTTAAAATGAAAATCGTAGCTGTAATTGTAAACTATAACACATTATATTTCAGTTGCATGTGTCTGCGTTTTCTGTTGCCATTTATTACGAGGAGGAAATGTATATTTGTTTATTTTTAAGGGTGACTGCCAATTTAAAGTAAATATGTATATTGGTGTGTTGTGATAAGAGCCTTTCTACTTTATAATAGAGGGTTAGTGAGTTGGATGTATTTAAAAGACCAAATATGATATGATAGAGATATTTGAGGGTGGAAAGCATTTGCTTGCGTAAGGTATATAATATATATTCTCTTATCTTTTTACGTACTTTTAACCCCAAGAATAGGTGTTTGGTGAGGATTTGTCTTCCTACCCTGTTTCTATATCTCGTTTGCAATTTAAAGTAAATTAGGGTATAATTCGAGGAATGCTGATGGTTTTGCCGGGAATTAGAGTCTCTCTAACGTACAAGAAAAATAAATGGCTCACAACATTACGTCTTTTCCAACTAATCATTATTCCTTTCCTAATTCCAGTTTTAGCCTTTGATATATTCATAGAAATGTTTGAATTGCTTAGTTCCGTTTACTTATTTGTAACAACTTACCATATAATTCAACTTCCTTAATAAACAGAATGAGCAGTAGCATTCCTCTCAAAATGCACCTCCACTTCACTCTTTGTTTACATGACCCGCCTGAAAAGAAAACATAAATAACGTCACATTTTAATACCAACGATAGCGTAAACATTCACAGTTAAAGCGTGCATTCCTGATAAGCAAAATATCTTAAAGTCTACTTATGGTTGCACTGATTAAATAAATAAAATGTTGTCTACTGATACTTGATTGAGATTCATGATAATGAAGTGGAAACACACTATGTTAACTCTCAATATACTATTTATTCACGTGACAGCTGTTTCGTCACCTTGTGACTTCTTCGGAAGTATACAAATTACTTAAAATTATTACAAAATGTTTTCTTAAAGTAGTAGCTTAGGGGGAGAGGGTAGGAACGGGGAAGATGTTTATTTAATAGAGGGGAATAGCCTACATCTATTTGTTCGTTAATCAACAGGTTATTTTTAAATTTGTTTATTGTTAATTTTTCTAACATTGATATTTTATACGATTTATATTCAATGTACAATTTCAAAATCTTCATTGAAGTTGTGATTTTCATTATTTAAGTGATTTGCATAATTTGAGTCAGTTTTCTTGTTAACGTAAGAATGTTTATGCTCTTTAATTCTAGTTTTAAAATTTCTGTAGGTTTTCCCTATATAAAACATGTTACAAGATTTACAATTGATTTACATCACAACTTCAATGAAGATTTTGAAATAGTTCATTATGGAAATAAATTGTATAAAATATCAATGTTAGAAAAATTAACAATAAACAAATTTAAATATAATAACCTGTTAATAAACGAACAAATAGATGCAGGCTATTCCCCTCTATTAAATAAACATCTTCTCCGTTCCTACCCCCTCCCCGTAAGCTAGTACTTAAAACATTTTGTAATAATTTTAAGTAATTTGTATACTTCCGAAGAAGTCACAAGGTGACGAAACAAATGTCACGTGAATAAATAGTATATTGAGAGTTAACATAGTGTGTTTTGATTTCATCATTGATTATATAAAACTAACAAGCCTCTGTGTCCTTTAATAATTTATAATACTTTCTAATACGATACAAAGGGGGTGGTGTTAGTAGTGTGTTATTTCCATAATTGGTTTGGTCGTTTGTTAATAACAATCTCTTGTATAGGACTTTTAATTTCCAATTTATATAACAAAAAGTAAAAATAAACAAATAAATATTTTTTTGGAAACCAACACGTGCAAAAATCAGTAAGTTGTGATGGTATAACTTATACCAATAAATATTATAAATATTGAATTATTTCTGCCGTTACTTTGTGATAATTCATCTTAACAATTCAAATTGAATCGCTCGTTTGAAAATGATAGTATAACCTGTCTAAACTATAATTACAATTATTATAAATAAAAGTAAAAATAAACAAATAAATATTTTTTCGGAAACTAACACGTGCAAAAATCAGTAAGTTATGATGAACATGCCCTTTGTTAAGATTGACCAATCGTATTAGATGAAAGATTGAAAATATTTTTAAAAAGTAAAGCAATCCAGAGCATTTAAAGTTAAATTAAAATGCCAGTTAAAATAAACCAATTCTGTGCAGAAGAAAAGTAATTCTGAAATAAAATGCGTTTAAACCGTTTAGCTAGTGATCGAGTTTACATTGTTGTGTTATCAGCTGAATACTACCAATATCCGAATCTAACGGTGGATTATTCTAGGTTTTCTATTTTGCAATAAGCTTTCGTGTTACAATAAAACAATATAAACGATAACAATAAATAGTGCGTGTCGATATGTGTCTATAATTATGTCAATTTTACGAATTCTGGAATAAAATTGGCAGATAGTAGAGTTTAACAGTTTTACAATGAAACAAAGCTAGTTTTAAAAACCGACTTAAGCTTTAGGTTTTCAGATAAATTAGTACTGTTTGTGTTCGATTCGTTTAGATGAACTGTATAACACCTATTAACTAACAATTCATTACATTTATTGTATTTAATTAACCGAATTGTTTGGAATTAATTGGTTGAAATTTCAAGGAGAACAGTTCCCATTTAGTCGAACATTCACGCACCAGTGACGTGAACAAAAGGAGCAAAATTCGAGGCTTAAGGAAAATCTTGGAATATATATTATCTCTATTCTAATCTAGTCGTATTTACATTTATTGAATGTTCAATTCAGATCGCTTAATCTAATTTATGAACTATTCGTAGATTAAATACGAATTTGTCCACAAAAACAGATTCAAGGCATAAGAATTATTTAAGGAATTGTAGGTAACATTGTTTACCTACAGTAAATTTCAGAAAATGTTTGGAAAAGTTTAAATGATTATGTGGTTAGGTTTATTGGCCATGGTCGCTGTTAAAACATGGTGAGAGCGGCAAGTTAGACTAAACTTGGTTCATTCTTCGGTTCATTGCTCGTTCTTTTGCTGCGGCGATATCAACAGCGAAGACGATGGCAGAAAGATATAAATTATTGTCCTTGCGCTAGCTGTGCGCATCCTTGGGCTAATAGCAGCCAGCGGGAGTGAGCAACACAGTAGCTTCGCGAATCCTGCTGGATTGTCGTTAGCGGCCAGACGTAGTACTTCCGCATCTTTCCTTTCTTCCTACGTACGACATACCATTTTATTTTGCCAACAGGCAACATCTTTAACTATCTTCACCCGAAAAATACTTTCTTGTCCTTTTTAAATTCGTTACGATACATTTCTCCACCGATATTGACTTTAATCGCAGAAAACTGACATTAAACTATTGACAGAAATATAATATACCGTTATTTATATTCGCAGATAGAAACGCAACTTATTCTGTCACCAATTAGAATTTTTTTGTTTACTGTACCCAGGTAGTAGACAAATGCCAGTTGAGGCCCAGAGCGATTTATCTCTTTGGGCCTACTTTTAACTAATATTATTGAATCAGAAGAAAATTATACCAGTTTTTATTTTTAATGGAATAAACCAACACAAATAAAGCATATACTAGAAATTTACAGTTAACTCTTTCTAAATTGAAATCACTTTAGCAATCCTAAACAGTCCGAATTTTAATGAATTTATTTTGAAATGTTTACATCAATGTATATAGTAACTTTTGTTATGTTGTCTAAAACATAAGCCAGAATAGGCTGTCAAGTTTATAACAGGCGGGCTAGTATCAAATCCATATGATTTTTAGTTAGCCCTAACTTTCAAAAGACGTGTGTATACATTTGACAGCTGTTGCACTATTAGTACCTGAGTTGTAACATTTTTAGTGAAAGAACTTTTGTTACTTTGAAAAAAATGGATAAAAAGGAATTTCGTGTGTTAATAAAGCAATGCTTTTTGGCGAAAAAAAAATACTGTTGGAACCAAAGCTTGGCTTGATAAACATTATTCGGACTTTGCACCAGAAAAGTGGTTTGCTAAATTTAAACGAGGCGGAATGAGCACCGAGGGCGATGCACACAGTGGACGCCCCAAAGAGGCTGTTACCGACGAAAACTTAAAAAAGTCCACAAAATAATTTTTGATAACCGTAAAGTGAAGTTGGTTGAGATAGCTGAGACCCGACCCTAAAGATATCAAAGAAACGTGTTGGTCATATTGTGAATCTGAATGAATATTTGGATATGCGAAAACTCTGTGCGAAGTGGGTGCCGCGCGAGCTCACAATCGACAATTGACCAATAACAACAACGGATCGATGATTCTAAGCAGTGTTTGGAGCTGTTCAATCGTAATAAATCCGAATTTTTGCGTTTGCGTCGATATGTGACGATGGATGAAACATGGCTCCATCATTTCACACCGGAATCCAATCGACAGATCGACAGTCAGCCGAGTGGACTGCACGTGATGAACCGACTCCAAAGCGTGGGAAGACGCAAAAGTCGGCTGCCAAGATTATGGTATCAGTATTCTGGGATGCTTATGGTATAATATTCATTGACTATCTCAAAAAGGGAAAAACCATAGCGACCAACAGCGACTATTACGTAGCGTTATTGGAGCGTTTCAAAGACGAAATCGCGGAAAAGCGGCCTCATTTAAAGAAAAAGAAAATGCTGTTTCATCAAGGCAATGCACTGTGTCACAAATCAATGAAATCGATGGCAAAATTCCATGAATTGGGCTTCGAATTGCTTACGCATCCACCGTACTCTCCAGATCTGGCCGCCAGCGACTTTTTTCTGTTCTCAGACCTCAAGAGGATGCTCGCTGGACAGAAATTTCACGCCGATGAAGAGGTAATCGTAATAATACGAATTATTCAGCCCGCCTGTTACAAATCGTTGTAATACTAGTTGAACACGTCCAAATTTGAACGGGCGCTTAGTCACAACCACTATGACTACTATGACCGAATATTGACATTTAAACTTGCCTGAGACATTAAATAGTCAGCTAATTGCAAATTATTATATTTTTGGATGAGGTAGTGCCACCGATTTCCTTTATATATCTACCCACGCTACCACATTAGAAATTAGCACATTATTATACAGTGATATTTTTAATCAAATATTGGTTTGCCTTAAATAACCGCCGATTATTAAAATATATATTATCTTTATTATAAATTTTAGTCAGTTTTACGTTTTATAATCGGTTAAAAAGTAACGCAGACAGTTTTAGAGAGTATAAGGGAGTGCAGGAGTCGGGTGAGAAAGGCAGTATTGGACGCATTAGGGCAAAAGCTGGTGGTGTCATGCTGCTGCTAACTAGATATGCTGGAATTATGCCACAAGCAGAGATCATCAGTACAGCTGTGCTCGCAAATGCCCAACCACTCTTAATGACCAATGAATTAAGGAAGTATTCGAGTTTAGAAGCGGGATAATAGCGTTGCGATGCCTTGAAATAATTTGTCATTGTCTCGAATCGGTCGACACTAAAGGGAAGCCATTCGGAAAAGATCTCCCCGAACTACTTCCGATTCAACCAATAATATACCATTAATGAAATTTTTATCCCCATGAATTTAATTTGTGGACGATTTCTTTTTGCTTTGTCCTAAAGATACAATTACTTTAAGCATTTTCTCTAATGATAATTAGATAATTGATTGTATAGTTAAATGCATGAGATTCGTACCAAGAAGTTTCGAAACCTTTAAATTACCAGGCCATATCACAAATACAAAGGACAATTAGTAATTATTCGTATTAAATATTTAAAATTGCAAAAAGTTAAAGAACTAATCACTATATTCCAAAAACGAAAAGAACTTCCTTCATGTTAATAACAATCCGTCATGTTTCTGTCCTATATTCTCTAAGGTAAACCACCACCAGCCTATGTACCATTGCATAGAAAACAGCCTTTCGGTATGGATCAATACTGATCCGAGTGACAGTTTCACATGCAGAACTACGTAAGCTTTGCTAGAAAGATATCTTACGGCACCCTTAGTGAACATGTCATAGTGTTTGCACCCTTTATTGACAATAAGTTCAACGGATGCATGGATAACTACAAATCTTGTAATATTACCTAATATTTTTCGCTCCTTGATCTATCCCATTTCAATCTCTGAATCAATAAGGAATTTAGAAAAATTCTCTAATTTGTTTAAATTTTATTAAAAATACAATAAAATTCTCGTATATCCAAAAAATTGTAAAAAGAAAATATTTTTTTATGTTGATCATTGTCAAAAGTTCAAACTAGGGCATAACGTTATCGAAGCATTGAACTATTACTATTAAAATATTAATAACATTTACAAGAACAACCACAGCTCCCTTTTTTGTTTTTTAATAATTTTATCTTGCAGTTACTAATGCATGCCTGTAATTGTTTTCGGAAAACAATAAGCAAAATTTGCATAAACAGTAAATAGGCAAAACGTTTATAATTTCCTGGCCCTCTTGTCCGATTTAAAATAGAATTGAATGTGAATTTTCGAAAACAGTGATTTGCTTTCAAATGTGTATTGTTCGATTGGCTCGGTGTTTTACAGAGGGTTTGGTTGAGGTGGTCTCCCTGTTATCGAGGTACATAGAGCATGGACGCAACGTGTGAATAATGTTATCCTCGTCTCTGCTTCGGTGCTACTAACAAATATAACACAGCATCGGCATCTAAGAGATAAGACTTGTCAGCATCCAAAGCTCATTGCTAACGGAAATGGGAATTAGAATGAAGAACCATTCTTGCTCCAGCTTTCGCCACGCAGATTGAAAGATCTTCTCTCAATCCCTATATACATATGTGTCTATGTGTATATACTGAGGTATATGTATGTATTACAAACTGATCTGTAAACACGCGTATCTGCTAGAAAAAAAGTGAGCTTTTTGTATTTCCGTTTTTGGAGTAATTTTTCCTTCATATGATAGGAGGAAATTTAAGTTTTGAAGATACCAGATTCTTGCTTTTTACACATTTTTAAATAGTTGTGGATTTATGTGAAAAGGTGACAATTTCGAGAGAAAAAGAGTAAGCATTCGCTACACTATTTTTACGGAATGCTTGCTTTGCATCAAATTTTATTTTATGGCACAGAATGCGCTTATCGGTGACATAAGCGCGATCTACACACAAGACCCCATTGCATTTAGTTGAGTTACGAATTTTTAAACAAATTATAGTTTTATTAGATCATGCAAAATAAATTTTTAGTTTCCCTTTAGGTGAAGCTTATTTTTTTCTGCTCACCTTTTGCTACTGTAATTGCCACTTTACTAAGATTCTGTAAATTTCTTACTAGAAAAATCCGTTTGCAACATTTCATTAGTTATTTTTAAGATCGTTTTCAAATGCAAGCACGAAATTCATCAGCTCGATATTGCGATTTCTTTGGTCAGTACAAATTAAAAGTCCATTCTGGCAATAGTTAGGTACCTGTTCAAATATAACAACGTTTTGAAAAGGCATCCCATTCTGTGCCTGCCGACTGTTATAGGATGGCAATAACAATTCTTCTTGTTTCTCTGTAAATTATATGTTAGCTGAAAACGAATAACCTTTTAGCAAATATTTACTTTGTCGGAAGGACCTTATTATGATCCAAAGATAGCTTATATACGTACGTTATTCGTGAATACAAAGCATTGGGAAATTGAATTTTCGAATTTCGCAAAATTTTTTCAATTGGAAATTTTATTTGGTACCGTTTTAATTGATTTCGTTTCAAATAAACATTTTTGACCTTAAGCTTTCATTATGAACAGGATTACAAAGGCAGCTTAAAGGTGGTATATCGTTGTCTAAATGTAAATCCGTAAGAGTTACATACTCAAGAAGTTAACGAGAACTTCCAGAAAGTTCGCGTAAGTAGCTGCTGGTGAAACAACTAACCTTAGACCTGACACCTTCAACATCATCGGATTACTTACTTTAGATATCAAATTCTTGTAGCCACTACTATTTAGTAGTAATAGCAAATGGTACATTTACGAAATTTTTGTTTCATAGCGTAATGTATATTGTATATATATAAATCTCATGTAAAACAAAATTTAGTAAAAGTGTATATTATTGTATTTAGGCTAATTTCTAGGTGAACGATTTTCTTAGTCATTAGACTTTTGTTGTTACCGTTAACCCTGAATTGCTTTAACAAAGAAGTTAACATTTTGAAACAAATAGCAAATAACAATGGTTGTAGTATTTCTCTATTTGATATAATGATAAATAAAAAATGAGAAAACTACAAATGAATAATTTCTACCCATAGATACCTATAAAGAACGACAAGAAACTTTGTTTCATTAATTAACTAATAAGCTTAAAAATTACAAATAGAATACAAAAATATAATATCACTCCAATAGTAGTAAAAAAAGAATCTGGGTTCTCTATTGGCAAACAATAAAGAAATACAAGAATACATAGAAAACAGCAGGGTATATGAGATTAAATGTAACAATTGTATCTCCATATCTTTGGGACAAACTGGTCGTGCAATTAAAAAACGTTTAGTTGAGCATCTAAAGTCAATCACCTAGTATGCAAAAAATACCACTTCCGTAAATTATTTTGTACAAAATGAACATATTTTGGATACTGGTAACTTCAAATTATTGCACTAGATCTGCCAGAAATACTGGAAACTATCAGATTACACAATAACAATAAAATATAGAATTCAAACTTAGGACAGTGCATGGATGATGAAGCATGTTTAATAATTTAATTAAATCAAAACACTTCAATAGGTATATTTCAATAATCCTCAACAATTGTTTCGGCTAAACAGCCATTATCTAGAGTAATAAACTATACTAATTTTAAAATGTAAAAATTACAGCTTATATAGGTACATTATAGGTTAAGAAGGAGTGGGGTGTTTAGCATGTACAATCCTTTTTGATTATTTACAATACTCTTGTTATTTGTCAATGCCTTTTTAATTTCTAAAAACTCCAATAAGGTTAATTTCCTACTTTTAGATTGACAATGGAGCAATTTCAAATTGTCGATGTTTAATTGATGGTTATTTTGTAGACAGTGTTCTGTCAGACCCGTTACAAGTTTTTTATTCTTGATACTCGCTAGGTGTTCTTTCAAACCAACTTCTAAAGACCGATCAGTTTGCCAATGTATACAGCATTGCAATATTGGCAATTTAGTTAGTAAAGACCGCTTTTTTGTTTGTTATCTAATTTTCTTTTGTTGTTGATTAGGAAGGAGCCTAAATTGAATTTTTGATTTCTGTTGTAGTTATGTTGAATTTGCTCATACGGTTTTTAATTTTGTAGCTGGAATTTTTGATATAATTTATAGAGCAAAAGATATCTGAATTGGCAGTCTTTTTATCGATTTTATAAAATATAATTGAACGACGAAATAGACTTTGGGGTTTCTTCCTTATTAAAAGCAGCCGCAAGTACAACACAAAAATAAATAGTGTTACCTACTACCACCTTGGTCATCTGTATATCTATTTAAAAGAATTTTGTCTTCATTAGTTAGTTAGTATAGTTCACTCTTTGATAATGGCTTCGTATCCGAAACATGCCAGTCTTGTCTCAAATAAGAAATTGAAACAATATCAAGCATTGAAGGGTGTAGGCTTTCATGGCCGGCGTCTAATTCTGATAAACGGTTTTCCGAGCTGATGGGCCGTGGTCTGTTTGGATTTTCTCCTAACGTTTCATCTGCAACTGCGGCAGACATCTTCAGAGGCAGTGTAGTAGTCGTCGTAGTGTTCGGTGTGGTGGTTCTGCGTTGAGTGTGAACGCAAAACGCAGATCGCAGATGGAACGTTAGGAGAAAATCCTAACAGACCACGGCCCATTAGCCCGGAGAACCGTTTATCAGAATATCAAGCATCTTTTTAATTTACTATTTATATTTTAGTAAAAGTGTTTGGTAGACTTTGCTAAACAAAAGCTTACCTCTGATGCCTTAAAATGAAAAATAACAAGCAGCATATTATAGGAAGTACCTCCTTTTGCTATGTGTATACCCAATTTACATTTTTCTACTTCATCATTCGTGTACTTTTCATATTTATGGTTTTCACAAAAGGAATTCCTTTGTTGCTCGCTGTTTTTTTAGCAGCTAATTTAACGTTTCGGGACGTACCAAAACGATGTATTTATTTCCTCTTTGGAGGGCAATAAATTCCTCAGTTATTTATATTTAAAAAAGGTTATAAGTTTCGTTTGTTGTCTTCTCACAGGGCTATCGACAATTTCCATTTTCATTATTTATTAATATGCGATTGCTCCAGAAAAAGGATGGGTCCCGAAAAACCGTTTTGGGAAATTAAATGCCCGATATTCTTTCACTCTGCCACCTACCAATATACGCTACCTGCTGAGACACCATTGCAACGAGATTAAACGAATTTTTTTGTAAGCTTTCGAATAGAAAAACAGGATCATCTCTCGCAAAGATCTTTTTCAAAATTAATCGTTACCCCCGGACCTCGAAAATAATTAATTTCACCTAAACCGCTTATACCCATGCAATTATATATAATCCTGTAAGTTATGTAACTATCCATTTTAATATCCCTGAGGAATAAATACACTTAAATATGTTAAAATATTTCTGGATAAATTTTCACAAAGAAAGTATTAAAGTATTTTGATGGCAGTACAGAAGCGATAAGTGTTTTGTTTTATTTTTGTCCACTGCAGATTGCCACAATAAAAATCATCAATGATGAAATATTTGAAGAATTTTTAGTAGGGGTAAATTTTAAATACATCAATGCGATATTAATTATTGAATTAATTTGTACCTACTACAGATTATCACAAATTAATGAGGAAAAAACATTTTTTTTTTGTTACTGCTGTCACCTCTCGTAACTTAGTGGTAAAAGCATTGGCGCATAAAGCCAAAGATCCCCGGTTCGTGTTCTGGCGAGGGCGTAACAATAGCAACATAAAAGAAAAGAACCCTCATTGGTTTCAGGTAATCTGTAGTGAGCACAAAGTAATTCAATAATTAATATCGCATTGATATATTTAAAATTATCAATTACTTTTCCTCGAATGCAACTTAACGGTTCGTTATTCTAAATGTAAGGAATTTGGTGAAAATTTGCACGATTGGAAGTTAAAATTATAAGAATTTTCATTTGGAATCATGAACTAATTCAAAATAAACACAGCGATAAAGTTTTTGTTTTTCGTGGAACATAAAAAGGATAGCTTCTAAAATATGCTGTTTTTAAAATTTTATTCAATCGAAATTAAATAAAAGATAATGAAAATTTTAAAGAATTCCTTATAGTATTTTACAAAATATTGTATTATGGTTTTAGTTAACTGATAGCCATTAACTTGTCTTCGAGGTTAGAAGTTAAACTAAACTACAAGTTTTCATAATGTGGCGAGTCGTGGTTGTTTAATGCAAATCAGTTTTCAAATCAACCATTAAGATAAGAATTAGTTTACTTCCGCTTGAATAAAGTTAACCTATTATGATCTAAGTTTACCTTTAACCTCATCAATTGATGCATACACTTATACACATATAACAAATGCAAATTTACAAGAGCTGCAAACGAAATTTATTTATCTGATGAGATTAAATTGAGAATATCCAGAAAATTTTAAAACTTAAATCAAAGTAAACAAAAACAAAATAACAAACTTTCCTAATTGATCTTTTTGTAAGTAAAATTACTATGATAGAAATTCTTATTATTAATCGTTCTGTAGTTTAATATCCAATAGTTTAAGTTATAAAATAGAATTTAATTTGTCTGTCAATTTCAGATCATGCTACTTTTCAGTAACAATACTTTTGTAAAACAGTTTTAGTTGTTTCACACGGTTTTGTAAAATTTCAGATAAAAAATTGTTTATTATACAAACAATAATAATAAGAATAAAAAACTGTGCCATGAATTAGTGTTTAAACAGTCCTTTATTTTATTTTTATGAAAGCTTTACAAACTTTCCAAGAATACATTTTGTTCAATTTTCACTAAAAAAAGTACTTGTAATTGTATAAGCACTTTCATTGAAACACGTTTTTTTATTAATAAAACTTTTTATGGATGATAAGAGCAAATGTGGAATTACAGAAGTCGAACTTAAACATCGCAAATAGGTAAAAGGTCTATATATATATATATATTTAATTTCTAGTAAATATTACTCTGAAATAATAATTTGTAAAGAGTTTCTTACCCTCGGAAATTCAGTTGTACGTTGCGAGATTAAAATTAACTAAAATACATTTAATTGCTTAATGTACCTTTTTGGGCATACAGGCAACTAAAACAATTTAAATAACAAGTGCTACAACAATTAATAAAGGTGGTGGTTGGATTATATATAACTGGTGAAAAATGCCAATGGATGTTCATTTATAAATGTTTTAACAATTTCACAAGTAAAATTCTTTTTCAAGTGGTATCTAAAATTTATTTAGTATGTAATCTTAAAGTAACTTAACTTACTTCGTGAAGTGTAAAACTTACGCTAAACAATTTGTCTTTGAAAGGTATTAAAGTGTATCAAATATATAACAAAGTTGTGTGAAAGTTTTTTTGACTAATAGGATAACTTAAAGCAGTCAGCGTAGATTGCCGACGAAAGAAGTTTTATTTTGTAATTGACGACATGCAAAGTTAAAGCAAGTAAATGTCACTTACGCGGTATTAGTTTTCGGTTGGAATGATGCTTCGGCATCGGTTGAATGTTTTTACTTTCTTATTCTTTAAAGAAACTTATTGTACGCGACGGACAAAGTCTTCTTTTCGGATAGATGTTGACTACTGGTTTGAATGGTTGGCGCGTCGGAGGATGATTGGCACAGAAGAGAAAACGATCCTGATAAAAGTTTTCTGAATGAAAGCGCGCGCAACCTTATGAACTGATGTTGATAAATCCGGACGCTTGCAGAGTGTCTGCCGAATTCAACAAGAGAAGCGAATTTTGGAAGTAAGCAAGCGCCTGCGTCAGTCTCTTCTTGGTATTACAAATCCTCACCTTATGAATAGTCAGTAATTGCGGTTAAGACATTTCTTCCGCCACTCGCATGGTAAGTGTTAAAGCGAGTGTTAATCAGGTGATAAGCGAATCCCAAGAATCCCAAGTGCTCCGCTCCTATTTCTATACACCGTCCTTATTTACACTTCAACTGTCGTTTCTTCCAAAACAGTTGTCTTCCTCACTTCTACTTTTTTTAACCATTATTATTAGGCACTAAATATTGCTGAAATAAAAATATAATACACACGTATACAGGTTGAACCAAAATATATTAAATTAATTTAGTTGTTATAATGCAATCACAAAATTTTGATTACAAGTTCATAGATTACACTCTAATTATCTTACCATATAGTGGCTTCCAAATTTAACCTGAAATGTATCAGTTTCTAGACTATTCAAAGACTATATAAAGTAAACAGTTATGAAATTTATCCAAATATATACAAAGCCTTCGCGTTAAGTACCCAATATGGCTTTGTTTCTTTAGTTTTAAACTTCATTTCTCATAAAAATCAAAACACTTTCAAAATTCTTTTACCTGCAAAAGAAATTCAATTACTGAAGATTGGGATTTTAGCACCATAAAGATTCCTTTTAATCTGTAAGAAATGGTCGATACTTCTAAGAGAATACGAATAAGTAAACACATTTAGAAGTTCACAACTTTCTTATTTGTAACATAACATATGTTTCGCTGTAACATTGGCTTCTTCATCTGTCTGAAGAAGCCAATGTTATGAGTTTTCATCAAGTAAAGGTCGAAATAATTCAATGTTTCTATGGGAATTGTGGTTTTTGTAAAAACAAAAACAAGAAATAATTTTATATAAGGCTACGAATAATTTAAAAAAAGAATACAGCAACTATAATAATATTAGTTTATTTATTGTATAAGTAATTTTTCTGTAGCTAATTTTACAAGATTAGTAGATTTTCATGAAGTTTTTTATATCTTTGAGAAATGTATTTCCTATTTACACAAATTCATCAAATATCTCTCGCTAAGCTGGTTAGCAAAACCCATAGAGAGATTAAAAGATTTCCTGAAAATATTTCCTACATCTTGCAGATGCATTTTCAATTCCGATTTATATACCTACTTCTTAGTAACCATATTACGTGAGTATATCGTAACAGCTTAAAAGAATGACTGTCAAAGCGTTTATCTTCTGGAAACCAAGATACAGTGAATTTATCAAACATCGAAGCGTACAGAGATGTTTCAACTTTTATTAGATTTACTAAGAAGAAATCACAAGTTGGAAAGTTTCACCAATCTATTTATTGTGACTCGAAAATATTGTTTTAAACAAAACAAAAACCAAAATTTTACACAACAATATTAAAATAAAAAAAATTTAATTATTTGAAAATCTATAAATTCAAAAATCACTACATAAAAAGCAATTTTTAGTAAACAATCAAATTGAAATGTACAATAACTCAACCCCACTCATCCTCTGTAGATTATAGGTATAAATAATCATAATGTTAATCTTAATTTTAGTACACTTTATTATCTTGATAATGGTTCCTACTGGACCGAAACAATATTGTCGAGTCACAATAAATAAATTGGTGAAACTTTCCAACTTGTGATTTCTTATTAGTGAATTTACAGCATGTTTCACAACCAGTGCACGAATGTCTTAATAGCATTTCTATTAGATTTGTTTCTTTTATCTTTAGTAGTATTATAGGATTTGATAGAGTTGGACAAACATTGTTCTAAACTATCTCTATTTTTTTGAATACATTAATGGGATATTAATTGTTGAATTAATTTATACCCACTACAGATTACCTCATACAATCTGTAGTGGGTATAAATTAATTCAATAATTAATATCGCATTAATGTATTTAAAATTTACCCCTACAAAAAAAACTTATATTTTAGTTCGTACAATTGCTGTCGAAGAAACAGATTATTCAACCAGATTTCCTATGAAATTAATTGTATGTAAGTGATCCAGAGATCTCTTGGGAAATAAAAGATTTATTAAGTTGATACGGTTTGCATTTTTGAAATTGAACTAAATCCTAAGGGAGATCTCAATGTAAAATTTGTAATGAACGAGCAGTGATATATAAACATATTTAAAATTCTTCTTTCTAATATTAATATATTATTTAGTTTGAATTTAAAGAATATTTATTAGTTAAATCGAATTGCCTCGGTTCATTATAAAATCTCTGCATTAAAATAATTACTGTTCCTAGGTGATTAGATGACTTGTGAGCTTTCGCCTCTCTCCCAGAGAGCTAATCTACTTTTCGAAGGTTAAGTGCGGAAAGTAACAACAGAATGAACTGTCAGACGAGAAACCCTTGCTTCAGTTACTTGAACATGATTTCATTCCTTCATAAAGAGAATTATTATCATTATTATTAAAGGGCTTGCTCATAAGTATTTTCTGTTGTTGATAATTTTACTGTTATACAAGCAGTATTGTCTCATCTATTTATTCAGTCGAAATGATTTGATGAGAACAAGACTATGGTATATTTCATTTTATAAGTAGTAGGGCAGTTCTAGCCTTTATTCGTAAAATTGATTTAAAACTGTAGAGTATTTAAGAATAAATTCGTTTTACAAAATCAAGGATTGTCTTGCCCTTATAAAGAACTATTGGTATGTCAATTTAGTAAGGTCGTTTTTCCTTTTGGTTTTGTTCAGGCATTTGTTGGTATGTGAGCTTTCCAATCATGGTTTTGCTTTGAAAAGAAATCCTTACTGTCGTATACTTCGCTATCAATTTTAACAAGTCAGATCTCATTATTGGAATTCGCACCTGAGCCATTGTAAACATAATCGTGCTTTTCTAAAGCACGCTTAATATTGATACGATATTGATTTAGTCAATAATATGTTTGTTTAGGTTTTTGTTGTGGGTATTATTGACACTTGGGTCTTTGTAAAGTTGATCATGTTTTTGTAAAGTATGCCTGAGCATGGTTTGATATTAATTTAACCAATAATAAGAGTGTTTTAGGTCTCGTTGATGGCATTTTTAGCACCTAGGTCTTTTTAATGTTGATTTTGTCTTTGTATAGAACACGTTAGTATAAAATGGTGCCAATTTAACCAACTATGAGTGTATTTTAGGTCTTGTTGATGGCGTTATTAGCATTTAGGTATTTGTAAACTTCATTTTATTGTTGCAAAGTTTACGTTAGGGTAGAATGGTGTTAATTTTTTTAGGTCTTGTTGATGGCATTATTAGCACTTAGGTCTTTGTAAATTTGATTTTAGTTTTGTAAAGTATGCGTTAGGAAAACATCGTGCTAATGTAACCAACAATAAGTGTGTTTTGGATCTCATTGTTTTGGCATTATTAACACTTGAATCTTTACAAACCTGATTTTGCTTTATATATATAAGTATACCTATGCGTAAAATGATGTCAATTTAATTAATATAACTGAGTCTTACACCTTCCTTTGTCATTATTGATATTTAATCTTTCCTATATAATACCTTCTCTTTTAATTTAGGGTGTAATTCATGAATAATAGGCGATTTATTTTTAAAATAGAATTGGGAAATAAAATCAATTGCTGTGTAATACCTAATTATCCACTTAGTCGATTTGTTACCATTAATTGTCCATCTCAAACGGTGTTTCAGTTATTGACTTAATGTGGTCTATAGGCACAAGTGCTTTATTAATCATGCAGTTCATTAATCCAAATGCGTATTTGTTCTATTTCAATTGCAATCTAACCAGGAGTGGGTAATTTGAAAACGGTTTATTTGTTCTAAATGACAGACAACAATTATTATTTTACATCACTGAGGAATATGTCACAGATTATTATTAAACTAAATATCACCGTTTTAAATATTTGCTGTAATATGCATATAATTTTGTGTCAAATTGTAAATTACCTATGCCAATGTACGGTTTGATGACTAAAGAAGAATAACAAAAATAAAAATATGTTCCTGGTCAGTATATTATTATCTAGAAACTGTTAAGGTTTATCGCACGATGTACACAGCTCCGGCAGAACACCGACAACCTATCTGCTGCCTTTAAACAGCATTCGGTGAATAAATAATAATAAATAATAAATAATAAATAATAAATAATAGACAACATACAACACATATATCATGCTTAATTTTTCCACAATTGAATCTGTTAAAATCATACTACATGAACACGAACCCATGTAAGTAAAACGTCTACAAGAAACTATAATAAATTCGAAATTGAGTTTCGCAAGACAAGCTTTGGAACACATGAAAATAATAATAATAATAATTACATTAATACTAGGTACTCATGTTACTGATATTTTTAATACGTAACTATTAATTCTGATTGAAACTCCGTCAAATTCCTTTCCAATTTAAAAAAATATTTCTGCTGGGCAGTCTTCTGCCTGGATACAGATTTGCATTTTGGTGAATTGTATCATTTACGTTACTCATACAATTTAAATAAAGGAATAACATATCTACTCTTCTCATTAGAGAACTTCATTGAATTGAAAAATTATTTAGACTTTAAAAAAACAATCCTGAAGATGAATATTTTACATCGACACGTCAAAAATATGATCATATGGGGTATCGTTGTAAAGGCAATAAAATACGCTTTCAAAATTTTGAAAAAATAACCAAGTCCGTATTTAAATAAACTTACTAGTTGTATCTCGAAAACCGCACACGTTACAAAAAAAAAACAAATAAATGTATCTTATAGACGACCGTATATTGACCAGTTTTTGCTGAAAAAGTTTCCTTCTATCTTGTTCTGTTTTGAAGTTATTTTAATTTTAAATTTTAGGCAAATTTTAGAGAAACCCCTGTACATCAGAAACTAAATAAAATTTGGTAATATTGTAAACAAATTAGTAATGGCCCTTAAAAACTGCCCATTTTGTCAAGAAACTTATCTTGTCTGCTTAGAGAGAATCAGAGAGCGCTTGTGAGATGGCCACATTCACTTGTTATACGTCAAAAATTCTACTTTTTGAAAATAATTAACAAGAACATTGATAATGTATCTTCAAATTAATTAAAACAAAGATGAAATTGAATCGGTTTTTACTTGGTGAAAGTTACTCATCATCGAAAATAAAATCACAAAACGATTATATATCTTTTTTCAAATAATTTTTAAATATTAACTAGGTATTTTTAAAGGCAGGTTCCTATTACTGACTTATTTGGGAATAGGTCAAGCACAATATGGTTTAATTAAAATTTACTGATTATCATATATTTTGTTCTTATGTTGTTTTAAATATGAGGTAAATGCTCAGCAATTTCCGGAAACTAAATAAATGGAAGGATGTTTGTTAAGTACCAGAGGTTACTTATATATTGTAACGTTCGGGGGTTCAACAATCAAAACTCGAAGACTTTTAAACAGGAACAACAATTTATTTATACTAATATTAATTAACTTTACTTTACTACCACCGATTACACTATTTATTTATGTACAGTTTCTTCTCACTTTTCTATTTATATCTACACTCTTCACGACCATCAATTTATATCTGAACTCTGAATTTCTGAACTCTGAACTAAACTGAACTGAACTGTCCTCGGCGATCGTCTTTCCGCTTATATACTGTTCCGTTAAATTTCCGGAACACTCCCGAGAAACATAGAAAAGTCGGGACCATTTTATTTTTCGCCAAATATCGAACAAGTTTCCGCGAAACAAAAATACACTAACATATCCTCATTTATTACGCACACACTTGCAGTTACGATATACACGTCGCGGCTCGGCTGCGACCGGCTCGCTCACATACATGGGTACTCGAACGCACACAAGCAAACACGCACTCGTTACAATATCTAAAGTTGGACTTTATGTTCTTATAGAGTATCGTATAAATTATAATTTCTAATGAAATACACAACGGTGGAACATTATACTTCATAAGACTTCAATAACTACTTTACTTTGAATATAATTCCTTTGATGCTTTTAAAGATGCACCTATTTATAATTAATTATATCGTTAATAATGTTATTCAATGTAGTACGTGCAGGGCTGCTGCAATAGTCGGAAATAAATCGATCTTGTCTTTTTTGTCATTTGTGAACAAAAACAGTATCAAAAACAAGATGCTCAAACAAAGTCAAAATGAATAAGTCAAGAAACTTATCCTGTGTGCTTAGAGAGAATCAGAGAGCGCTTGTGAGATGGCCACATTCACTTGTTAAACGTCAAAAATTCTAGTTTTTGAAAATAATTAACAACAACATTGATAATGTATCTTCAAATTAATTAAAACAAAGATGAAGTTGAATCGGCTTTTACTTGTTGAAAGTTACTCATCATCAAAAATAAAATCACAAAACGATACTTTCACAAAATTTATTTGACAACAATTGTATATATATATATAGTAGAATGATGGTTCGGGCTTGTACGCCGTGGTCGATTTGAACTGACTGGCGTCAGTCGCTGCCGAGACTTCGAGCCTACAAGCCCGAACCATCATTCTACTATGAATTCCGGCCGTGAAAGCTTATGTTCTTACAAAACTATATGTTTAAAAAAGCATTAAAAATAAAAAATCTTAAGTAACAACCAATTCGATTCTGGAAATAATCCCCTTCTAAACCCTGATTTGTCTAAGTGGGGCTTACTCAGTTTTTAAAGTATTTTCATAAAATCTTTATTTAATATTAATAGCTTTCTCCTGATGATGCCCTAATAATTCAAACTTTACATAGAGCATTAATTAAAATTGTGAAACTCAGAAGGTTAGTGGAAAAAGAAATGGATATAGGGAAGTTTTATCTACGAGAAAACTAGGTTTAAAAGAAAACTTTTACCTCTATGTGGTGATTCTGTGCGTTTGTCATCAATTAATTAAATAAAACTTGACGTTTTCTGTTGGTTAAGAAATTGGTTGAATCGCAAACTTTTTTAATGTGAACTGAAAAATCTGAATCATAAGAACAGTATCCTGCAACTGAAAATTTTCTTTGAAATCTCCTTATTTGAAGCGACAGTTTTAATTTTTTTCTTTCATGTTTTTTTAAACAGGTGTGGCTTAAATTTATTCCGTTTTACTTAGAATTCAAATTACTTTCTTTTCTTCTGCAAGTTTGGATTGTTCCTCTTCAATTTCTAGTTTTGTCAATCACGTTATTTGGCATTCTATTGGAATTCTTTAACTTTATCCATGCAAGCCTCATAGCATAGTTTTGATGAATGTTATCGGTTGATAACACGTCGCTAACATTTAGTTTTTTAGTTTTTCTATTACCGAGATGTTGGGAATGGGTTTAGTTTCTTGTTGTAGTTGAACTATTTTATTAAACTTATCTTAGTACTGACTGAGTCTTACTTTTAAAGAAAGTATTGATCTTCTGAAGATAACGTAAACGCGTTAAACTTTTTTCCTTCGTGCACTAGTTTGAGGAATAAAAAGGAATATTTTAGAGGTTAGTGCAAACAGGCTAAAAAGGGCTATGATATTATGTGTAAAAACTGAACTAAAACGGGAAAGATCGTTTAAAAAATTAGGGAATGAAAAAACAGTTTGAAATTTTAAGTTCATCATGGTAGGTAGGTGTATGGGGTATCGTGGTTTGCAACAATATTAGTATGCAACGGTTGAGATGTCGTAGAAAAGCGATTTCAACTCATTATACCGAGCACGACAACATAAAACTCAGTTAAAGCATGAAAACTCCATTACACTAAAACCATACTCGTAAATTCACATATTGTCTGTCTCTTCAGTGTTATTAAGAGTGACTGTATGTTTTTTTTCCGATGAAAATTTAGTCGCATTTAAACACTTGAAGTTTTCTATTTACCTACCAACATAGATTGAAATAAAACTTAAACTATTTTTAATACAACTTTTATGAAACTGCACGATATCAGACATTCAAAAACAAACAAACTGGAAGTTTCACTCAATTTTATTAATCGAGTCGACAAATTTGTTTCGAACGATGCGGCCATTGAAAAGAGTATATAAAAGACTACTAAAGTTAAAACCTACCTAATGCTATTTATATTTACAGTTTATGTAAAAATAGTGCGGAATTGTAAGTCGATAACTCTGTTTGGTTATTAACTAAATTGTCTTTATTTACCAATACTTTTTTATTTCAATATTTTCTAGAAGAGATAGTTTTCTAGATACTACTAAATACTACATAATAATATACCGAAATCTAGTTTATTTTTGAATGTCTGATAACATAGATTGACCTGTATTTTAAATAATCCAAATAGAGCAGAATTATTTTAGAATTATTTCAAGATACTTATTTTGTGTTTGCTATATCTGCTTTTAAATTATTTATTTAGATTGAGACTGTTGAATTTTCAGTAAAATCTTCTCGTCTTATATTTCCTATTTGTAAAAAACAAATGTTAAACAAATTAGTCCGAAACAGCGTAAAATGTAGAACATCCGTGGGCGGAGAATGCTCGGTGAAAATGAAGAGGAAGTCTTACTTACTTACATTTCTTATAATTACCTTAGTTTCTTTGTACATTTTTGCACTAATTTGTTTATTTCAATGTTATTTTATATAGAAAAGTCCCCATTAGTTTAAGTAAAGGATGATAGGGTTGAAGTTCCGCTAAAGGGGTGGCACATGGTAAGGATAGGAAGTTAATTAAAATGCACTAATTTCGAATAAAACCCGGTGAACTTTGTAAAATGCAGTAAATTGTAACGAGGGTTAAATATTTTTTTGTTTTTATGATATACGTAGTACCAAATGTAGAAGAGACAATTTATAAATGCGGTTGAGTGAGGTGTGGACTGCATAATTTTGGGGTACAATCTCTGACCGGCGTGTGTTTGGCAGATTTATTTTACGGCGTCACGACCATCGTAGTTATATGACTAAGTTTGGCTCTTACCCTTTGATTTACACATTTCTAGCAAAAGCCAGTTCCTCTACTACTTCTTCTAGTTTTAACTGCCATCTAAATATACTTAAATATTTACAAGTATTTCCTGCAAAATATAAATACGGAATAAACACAACCCCCAACTTATTTCAATAAACACATGTACTTAAAAATTTGATAGTTTCGACCTTTACTTGATGAAAATCCATCTTAATTAGAAAAAACAAAACTAAAGATTTTCACACACTTTATTTACTATTCTGTTAGGATGTGATAAAACCGAAAACCCGAGCGGATAAATAATATAAGTTGATATCAATCCAACAAACATAAATTGAACAATGTAATATTCACTTGAATATATAAATAACAAATGTTCACTTACTCAATCAATAGATGTCAATCACTATGATGATCACTCGCTAGATATTCCTTTTATCTTCCAGCACCTTTATTAAAATACAAAAAGAAATATGTGTGAGCACTTAAGCATACAATTACTTAGCTTTTATTATGCATCGAACTCTAAATAAGGCCTTATTGCAATATAAATAAGTATGAAAGAAATACATTGACCGCAGCCAATCATTACTACAATCATCTACTTTACATTTATGATGCTGTAATCCTACTCTTGGGAAAGGGTAAGTACCCTGCTCCCGCACTACCTCTGCAAGACAGATTTCTCTGCCCAAAAACTGGACTGAGGTCATTAATGAGTTAAATAACTGCACAACCGCAGCCTACAATTCTCATTGCACCGCAGCGCCCTGAAACCTCAGCCCCTAATAATAATAATGACTGTGTCACCGCAGCTAACAGTCTAGGTAGCGTCCCTGTATATATTTTCATTAATTACTTTTGAATCAATATAAATTATCAATCAGCATCATTTCATAAATCAAGCAGTTAAATAATTATTAAAAATTAAAATGCTTGAAGTACTCAGTGAACAACTCACTTGAAACCAATAATTTCATGTTTTTGGAATAACACACTTAAACAATAAAAAAGTAACGACGACACATCCAGAAAACAGAATCGTCACACACCGAATAATAATTTAACGAATGAAATTGTGCTATTGGGAATCCCCGACTAAATATAATTCACAATGGTATCGTTGTTACTGTAAAGAAATTCACGTTCGAACTCGCGTCGATCCAAACGTGTTTTTATTTATAATACAAACAAACAGATCTCGGCAAACTCGCTACTGATTAAAATATGCACCTTACAATTCGTAACATATGTTTCGTCAAACTTGGGCTTCCTCAGACGTGAGTACTTACTACAGTAGTAAGGCAAAACATATGTTACGAATAGTAAATAATGTGTGAAAATCGCTCTACTATACTGTTCAAACAAACAGTATTAGTACCAATAAAACTATTTCTACTTTAACTGTAAAATTATTATTTACGTCATCGATATAGTTTGCTTGAATCAGAACAAAATCCACTTGCAACAGAAAATCCTACATCAGCAGCTACACAGTAAACATAAAGCTAGGTCAAATACTTTTGTGGCGTTTGGGCCACCTGGTATTTATAACACTGGAAAATCTTAAAATCAAATCTTGGAAAAGGTTCATTCGTCCAAAGTCTATTTAACCTGATTTTAAATATTGCAAATTTTTTCGAAGTATAAATAAAGATTAGTGAAACTGGGAGTGTTAATGTTGGGATTGAAAATAACAAAATAATAAAAATAATGTAATGTTCATTGATTCTGATTTTAAAGTTTATAGCTGTTTTACACATATAGAATTTATCATAATCAGAATCAATGAACATTACAGATCTTATAATAACAATAAAGCAGATTCCAATTAAGCAAAACACTTAAACGATAATAAACATACGTTTAATAAAGATTTTAGAATAATACATGCACAAAATAATTCATATAGACTAAAATTAATAGAAGAATTAGAAATAAATAAAAACAAATACACCCCTAACATTATTAATGAACAAACTGAAGTCAACAATTCTCCATTACTAAATTTATTTCATTTCCCACCCCCTCCTGGAACGGTTAGAATATAAGCGAATAATATTTGTAATAGAACAAGTTTAGATATAACTTCCGAAGAAGCTACAGTGTAGCGAAACAATATTGTCAAGTGTTAAACAATAAACTGTGAAATTCGAAAAAGTGCTTTTTATTCATTATGAATATAACTTGTGTTGTTTTAGATGTGCGAGAACAAGTCCCAAAGTTAAATAAACAAGCTGATGTACAAATGTAAAGTAATAATCTATAACCTTTTCGATAATAGAATAACTAACACTGGTACAATTTTGAAGAAACAATGAATAAAAAACACAGTCACTTTTTTGTTTCAACGTATATTTAGGAAAACTCTTACAATTGTTTCAACCAACAGGACATTATCAAATAATAATAATAATACTATTATATTTTCTTAAATATACGTTGAAACAAAAGTGACTTTGTGTTTTTTATAACCTTTTCATTCAAATAAACATTAATCAATTGTAAGATTTGTCGTTTAAAATTTTAGATAAACATACCGGCAAATACCTAGACTAAACAGGGAGATTGAATTTATTAAATGTGTTTAAAAGAAAGCGATAAGTGTTGATGTAGAATATGATTCTCGTAGAGCGATATTAGGTGGAAAGGTGTTAGATGGCATCAGGCAGATTCCAGTGGGCATTTGTACATATCGCTGGCTGAGAGTGATTACATTTAAGGCCCAACGCGGCCCTGCTTCCTCCATTTACTTATTGATGTCGGCAACTAGCGCGAATCACATCATGAATGTTGAATTTCCCTAGCGGGCAATAGCTCTGATGGACTGTGAGTTTGCCGTTATATTGTTCCAGTCGAGACCACAAACTCCTGACTGACACCAAACCAACCAGCCAACCTAGAGACCAGCGATAACTACGTTGAACCTCTCTTGTGAATGATTACGCCACATTATCTCTCATCTCGGTTTTTATCATCTACCTTCCTGATTAAATTTACCTAACGTAACCAATAGACAATATAAGAAATATTAAATGGATATAGAAAACACGACCAATAAATTAACAACGTTTTGACCATTTCTCGTTTTCCCTTCTTAACATCTTATAACAATAAAATAATTTCTTTGTTTCAACCTTTATCATTTTTTTTTGTTTAAACTGCTTTAAACATCTTTCAGTTGGAAGAATAATGAAAACAAAATTTAAAATATGTTTGTATATTTCAGTTTGAATTATCAATGCTAAAAACGGTAGCGAAGGATTAGGAAATACTCCAACTAATGTTTTATAGTTTTCTGTTTATGAAACAAGTCCCCATCAGGGTGAAATTTGTTCTATTTCAGAAGAAAACTATGAGAATAACAGAATTTGCAGTTTTCATTTTCCTCTAAATAATTAATTTATTGATCGAGTTGAATTCTTCTGCCATCTCTTGGCGAAGGACTTTTTCGAGCATTGAAGGTAACTAACTGATCCTGATCAAGGATTATATTGATTTTCGCGTCATGTTTGCCCTAGTATGTTAGAGGGCATACATTATAAGTGGTGAGAAATGCATCTGCTGACAGCGGAAATGGAAAGTGAGAATACTTAATGAAATGATATTACTATTCCACTTAATTTGTTTTGAGGACAAAATATAAAAATTATTTGGTCTTCTAAATAAAGAAAAATATAATTTATTGTAAAATCCCTCCTCTGTAGGTATATAATAAATATAAATATTTAATTGACAAATGCTTAATTCTCATCGATTTCAATTAGAGGAAACATATAGCCTCAATTTTGATAGAAGTACATAAAGCTTTAGGATTTAATATTAGCATTAATTTGCAGCCAATAGATGAACAGTTACATGTCATATGTCAATATATTTAACAAAAGCATGTGATAGATTGCTTTGAAATTGCCGCCTGTGCCTCAACAAAACCAAATATCAACTGATTGTGTGGGAAAATCTGAAAAATGTAGTATGAAGTGCGGGTATATTATTGTAGGGTTTTTCCATTACTGAAACGAATTAGCTGTGGTCACGAACAACCACAGTTGCTGTCGGAAGAAATGTAAAAGTATGAGAAAATCGCGCATGTGTTTTTAATTTTTATATTTATATATCACATATAATAGACATAAAGAACGAGTAAAAATGTAATATTTTTGAGGCTCAACTAGGATAGAAAGAAGTCTGATTGGATAGTTTGGAAATAGACTGGTTAGACGAAGTTAAACTGGATAGAAAAGAATTTGAGTTGACAGAAAGAGAGACACTGTGACGTGACAGATAAAGAAAATTTTGTATATGATGAAATCGAACCCTGCGAGAAACGCTTCAAAGGAAGAGCAAAAGAACAATGGGCAAACTTAAATCCTACGAAACTGGTCATTCAAAAAACGATGAGAGTCCTACTGATGACTATGTTGATGAAGATATAATTGGAAAATGGAATAATGATGTCGAAAAAGGAGACGTTAATGAAGTCATTGGAAGTAGAGATAACATAGAAACTTGACTGGTGATATTGCGTATTACTGACGGTGTGTTGAATATATGAAATCTGCGAAAGTGAATCTGAGTCCGATTCGTGTTCAGGATGGCCGAATGGAGGGAAACTTGTCTACTACTGAAACGAGTGACCTATGGTTGCGAACACCGGCAGTTGCTATTGGGGGTCAAGGCGAGAAATAGAACGAATTTATGAAAGAGCTTTAAAAATATCAGACGTTGTGCTTGTGTTCTTATATTTTCATATTTATGCACATTAAATGGACGTAGGCAACGAGTAAGGAGCCTACGTTTTACTAAGGTATAATTATATATTATATATTCTCCCAGTTTCGATTAAGAACAAACCAATAAAATGTTTTTGAAGTCGATTGTCTTTGTTTTGTAAATTATTCGAAAATTTGGTTTTCTTTGAATAATTTAAAAAGTTTCTCCAGAAAAGAAGGTATTAAATCCTTTCTCGTCTAGATCTCACATTTGAAACCCATCCTACACAGTAGGCACAGCACACCGAAGGCCATATCCCACGACCGGTTTCGACCTATCGAGTCTCATCAGGTGGGCGCTGGCAGAATGAATGAAAATGCCGATAGGGGTTAGTTTTTGACTCAAATCTTTTTATCGATTTTTCATTAATTTATCAATTACAATTACGAACATTTCTTATATAATATCGAAGTTTATTCCGATACTTACCGTTTAAAAGCTTTCGACGATAATAATCTAAAAGAAACATATTTAGCCTTTTTTTATGAAACATTTTTTTATTTTACATTTAATATTACTCCTTTTTGTAATTTCATAACGGAATTATCTCATATTTCGAAAAAACAGATAAGATCAAGGTTTATATTATTTAAAACTATATTCCGATATTTTTAAACTTAATAATAATAATAAAAAACTGAAACATTGTCACTGAAATGTTTAACGCTTTCTATTCGAAAAATCTCAAATGTGCTACGAATTATTCAAAAATCTTAACTATTCACATATTCCAGCTTGTAATCGATAACGGTTGCGTTGCAATTTTCCCGATAATTGACTTTAGGCATTAGGTAGATAAAGTTGTTTTAGGAAAACAACCGAAATGTCTGCACATGTTCAAGTCTTCGTATACTTCGGCGCTATATGACATTCCGCACCGGGTGGTATTTTGGAACTATGCCTCAAGTTACATCGAAAGGAATTCCAAAACTACCAAATGCCCTACTGTACTAACATTCGTTGCACCAAGATTATCCGAAATATTCTCCAGTTTTATCTCAGTCAAATTCTTGACTGCTATATATGTATGAACCACCTATACCATTCAAACTAAATGCGAAACATTGTAATTATTCGCTTTCACGCTTTCTTCCATCCACATATCACGATATTATTATACCAGTATTGAAAACGAACATTTGACTTTCTTTTGCGATTTTTCACATATCTAATAGTAGAAAGTTATTGTGCTACGGTAGAATATGAATGACATACTCCCATATAATTATGAAGGAAAAGATATAATCACAAATTTGTTTAAAAAACTACTATTAGCTGACAACAAAGACATGCTATAGTTTCAACTTCAGTTAAAACCCATGCACTATCCATTAAATGGTAGTTTTGTCAATTCTATCTTGCAAGAAAATATGAAAGTGTTTTTATTGTGTTTTGTTCTCCGTATCATCCCCCTTGTCACTAGTGACAGTGCTGTTGAAATTGATAACAAAAATGATATTCTTCCTAAAAACAAAAGCATTGAAGACGAAGTGCATATTATAACAGTATGGCTTATTATTTTTTATTAATTTTTGTGAAAGGTTTAATGTATTTTCAACTATACATTTTGTTACAGAATGCATCCGATATCGTTACAAATAAAGCTGATAATTTTCGATGGATTTTGGTGAATTATTTGCAAAGCAACGTCAAAAACATGGCTGAAGCATGGGCTTGGGTAAGTCATTTAATTGTTTCTCATTATCTGTGAATAAAAACCAAGTAAAAGAGTAAAAGTATCGGATAGTAACTAACTAACGGATAAATTTGTCGAAGTGAATCGTGTGAAACTTTTGGGTAGGTTACACTTGTCCAGTTGTTAGTACTTACTTTAGAGTCCCAATCAATGACGGTTAGCAGGTTGGAAGAAGGATGGAGATCTGGGGTCATTAAATAATAATCTGACAAACTTCATTTGACCGTTAATAGCAGGCAGAAACCATGAATTTCCTCCTTAATCGACAAAACTTGAACACGCTTCTAGCATGTTGTTGACGTACTTTCAAATTTACCGGCAATTAATGCGCTGGAAAGGTCGATATTAAACCGGTAATTGATAGATACTAAATGAAAAGGATCCTTGTCCAACACTTTGAACCAAATTCCCATGCAATCTACGGAATTATCAACAAAACAAACCATTAATTCCAAACCAAATAAATAAAAACATATATATCACTTTGTGGGGTGCAACTGTTGTGAAACATACTTAATGAAGTAAAAAAACAAACAAAAGGAAAGTTTCACCAAATTTTATTAGAAAAATCCTAACAAGTTTCGGTTAACGCGACCATTTTCAAAGGAGTAGAGTACAACAAATACTAAGATTCTTAGATTTGAATATTTCTAAATGTGGTAACAAATTAACTTTCAAAAGTTATAGAAAACCCACTTGTACTGATACAATTATTCAGGTTGATTCAAACCATCTGAAACAGACCAAACTTGCCGTATTCCATTCTTTTTTAAACAGGCTTTTAAATATTTCATTATCTGATTTTAATTTCAAAAAAAACTTAATATTATTAAACATGTTGCAGTAAATAATGGTTTCGAACCCCTTATTGTTGATAAACTTTTGCGCTCCAAACAAAGAAAAATCGCTAGTAGGCTTTTATATAACCCTTGTACTGATGTAACTTCAACAAAAAACAAAATTTACTCGTCTGTGAAATTTATCAACAATGTTAGTTACAAATTCAAACATAGGTTAAATAAATTGAATGTAATTCTGATTGAAAACAATCAGTGCAATTTGAAATTTCTACTATCTAAAATTAAACCTGTAGTTGATAAATTAGAAAAAAGTGGAATTTACAGAATTAAGTGTAATAATTGTAATGCCCTTTACATTGGGCAGAGCGGGATAGCTATAAACATAAGAATAAAAGAACATATTTATAGTATTACTAAAAAAGACAATAAAACCGGCTTCTCAGAGCATTGCACCTCCTTTAACCACACTTTAAACGAGGAAAATGTAGTAGTTTTACATAGTAATAGTAACAAAAGTAGAAATCTATCTCATCTAGAAAGCTTGGAAATCAAAAAAGTTCTCTCGCACAACCAAAATATTGTAAATAACCAATTAGGGTTAAGTTACATTGACTCCCCACTTATTTTGGCTAATCTCTAGTTATATATAGAGCTGTTTTAGTTTTAAGACTTTAGTATTTGTTGTACTCTACATCTTTGAAAATGGTCGCGTTGACCGAAATTTGTTAGGATTTTTCTAATAAAAATTGGTAAAACCTTCCAATTGTTTGTTTTTTACTTCATACATATATCAGTATACTTTGTTTAATAGCTGTCTGTAATGGAATTATCGAGTGATATAATTGTGAAACATTTTTTAAAACTATATCCTTTTGAGTTTATTGAGAGATAATTCTTAAATGTGTGTTTATTTTATAAATTTGTCGCGATTTAGATCTCATTAGATTCATCAGAGCACCGTAACAGTCTCGATAAATCACTGACCAAATCCAAAAAGTTATCTAAAAACAAGTTTATATAATATCTAGTTAAGGCATAGGTATATCGTAATCTGCTGATGTTAGCTGCTAACTAAAGTATTTTATATATTACACAAGGGCCCTACTACCTATACTTAGGTATCTGCCTATGCAACTGAATCGACGTTGCAGCTTATGTAGGTACAAGACTGGTACGTAAATCAAATTAAATTTGTAGAGATTGTAATGAATATACTTCTTAAAACTACAATATTTATATTATATGTATCAGTATGTATTACATTTAATATGTAACGGTTTTCACAATTGTCAGAACAATATAAGTTTTTGGTCAGAAATTTACCGATACTACTAGACGTCAATCGCTATTTCGATCTTATCAGGTCTCATCAGCACGCCATTTGGTTTACGTTTTTATCGCGTATATAAGGTGTGTCGTCGATTCAGTTGAACAAGTAGATACCCTAGTAAGGCTCTCGGCTAACACATGAAATAGTTCAATAATTAATAAATAAAAGAGTATTTGGAAGTTTCAAGGATTTATTTATCAACACCCTGAGAATAGTTTCGACCTAACGGTCATTAACGAAGAGCAATTACAAATACTGCAGTATGACAGCCAGGTCAAAACAATTGTCAGAGTGTTGATAAATAAATCGTTGAAACTTCCAAATACTCTTTTAATTATTAATTATTAAAAATGTTTCATCAAGATTGCACCGGCAAAAGTATTTCTAATATGAAATAGTTCAGTTAACTAGAAATTATAATATATTAGTATTCGCATTGCTTGCTTGCCTGTCACGTTTGTCAACTTTGTGATTTTTATGATGAGATTTAAAAGCTACTTGTATTTAACGTTGCGCTCACTGTGGCGTAAAACGATTGAGATAAATGAGAAAATGCGTGTGTAATAAATAGACAGCTTCTTTAGATTTTTGATAATGTGGAAAAGATAAAGTAATAAATGTTTGAGATAATGAATAAGAGGGCTTATGTGTACGATGAACCTTACAATGAACGATTGTTGTGGTGTCCATATCGTTAAAAGCTTAAAGTTGGTAGTTATTTCGAGACCTTTCAGCCGTCGTTGCCAAAGCAATGTGCTTCTGACAAGCCATTCTTGTCAAAGTCCCTGGTTCTTAATTGCTTGTTTATTCGAGCAAGAAAAGAAGGAGTTCTTTTTCTTCCAAGTTTTGTTAGTTTGCGAGAAGTAAAGCGATTCAGTAACTTTTGCTTTGTCCATTAATGTATCCGGCCGCAAATTCAAGTAACGCACCAGTTGGTGGCAATCACCAAAACAAGATGAAATAGATACACGAATTTAATATATATATATATATATTTATATTATTAAATTTTTCTTAAACAAGATTATGCATTCTCCTGTCTGCATAATTTGTCGAGCATCCCTCTAAAAACGGTAATAAGTTTGCCTTGTTTTATTGTACTGTTCTTCTTTATTCGGACTGTATTTAATTGCTGCAGCAGTAACTGTAATTATTGTAGTTAAATTTAATCGAAGTCCATATGCTTAAAGAGGGCGCAATAAAGTCTTAATTAACTAAGAGAAGTGCAGCAGTAATTGCTCCCTTCGTTCGCCAGTATAAGCTCTTTCTGTAAAGAAGATAAAAAATAAATTTGTTTTCTCTAGGTTATTCTAGTCACGCTCTATTTACGAAAGACCCCGGCTCTACCTTTTGCCTTCTTTTAATTGGATAGAGTGGTAGACATTGAGAAATAGTAGCTGTTTTTACACTTGCTTTTGACGATATGCTTTTCTAAACGATTCCTGAAAGAGGTTTATACGTACATAGATTCTGTTCTAAGGCTCGTCAAATGATGTAACCCTACATGGTTCAATTCACCGAAATACTTTTTATACTCATAGCAGTTCAAAGATTCAGTTTTAATTTACCTTTTCAATTGAACAGATCAGCAATTATTTTCAGATTTTCTCAGAATCATCTCCAACGAGTGACAAGTTTTACAAGACAAGTATCTACCTTTTTCAACAAACAATCAATCCTATAAAGTTTTAATAAATAAAATGAACAAAATTCAAATTTTGTAATTTCCATTTTATTATTTTAATTGTTTTTACAATTGTTTCGCCCTACAAGGGCATCTTCAAAAGACGTATTACTGAATAAACTTTAAGATTTCTTATACATATATATATATACAATAGGTAACCTAGTCTAAAAGTGGTGTGGTAGGGGTGATGTTTACAAGTTTATTTAATATTGAAACGTTCGGGGGTTCAACAATCAAAACTCAAAGACTTTTAAACAAGAAACAGCAATTTATTTATACTAATCTTAATTAACTTTACTTTACTACCACCGATTACACAATTTATTTATGTACAGTTTCTTCTCACTTTTCTATTTATATCTACACTCTTCACGACCATCAATTTATATCTGAACTCTGAACTTCTGAACTCTGAACTAAACTGAACTGAACTGTCCTCGGCGATCATCTTTCCGCTTATATACTGTTCCGTTAAATTTCCGGAACACTCCCGAGAAACATAAAAAAGTCGGGGCCATTTTATTTTTCGCCGAAATATCGAACAAGTTTCCGTGAAACACAAATACACTAACATGTCCTCATTTATTACGCACACACTTGCAGTTCCGATATACACGTCGCGGCTCGGCTGCGACCGGCTCGCTCACATACATGGGCACTCGAACTCACACAAGCAAACAGCACTCGTTACAATATTGTTGATTGGTATACATTTTCTATTTCATTCAAAATAATTTTACTGTTTTGTTTATTGTGTTTTTTAATTTCGTACGATTCTAAAATATCTAGTTTTTTACTTTTTTCTAAACAATGCAAAATATTAAAATTATCTTCTATATTAAATTCATGGTTTTCATTTTTAATATGATTCACAAATGTTGATTTTCCTGCGTAATTTTTGATATGTTCGTTAACTCTCTCTTTAAAAGTCCTCCCTGTCTGTCATATATATATAGTCCTGTACGAAATTAAAAAACACAATAAACAAAACAGTAAAATTATTTTGAATGAAATAGAAAATGTATACCAATCAACAATATTGTAACGAGTGCTGTTTGCTTGTGTGAGTTCGAGTGCCCATGTATGTGAGCGAGCCGGTCGCAGCCGAGCCGCGACGTGTATATCGGAACTGCAAGTGTGTGCGTAATAAATGAGGACATGTTAGTGTATTTGTATTTCGCGGAAACTTGTTCGATATTTCGGCGAAAAATAAAATGGCCCCGACTTTTTTATGTTTCTCGGGAGTGTTCCGGAAATTTAACGGAACAGTATATAAGCGGAAAGACGATCGCCGAGGACAGTTCAGTTCAGTTTAGTTCAGAGTTCAGAAGTTCAGAGTTCAGATATAAATTGATGGTCGTGAAGAGTGTAGATATAAATAGAAAAGTGAGAAGAAACTGTACATAAATAAATAGTGTAATCGGTGGTAGTAAAGTAAAGTTAATTAAGATTAGTATAAATAAATTGCTGTTTCTTGTTTAAAAGTCTTTGAGTTTTGATTGTTGAACCCCCGAACGTTTCAATATTAAATAAACTTGTAAACATCACCCCTACCACACCACTTTTAGACTAGGTTACCTATTGTATATATATATATATATATATATATATATGTATAAGAAATCTTAAAGTTTATTCAGTAATACGTCTTTTGAAGATGCCCTTGTAGGGCGAAACAATTGTAAAGCCAATTAAAATAATAAAGTGGAAATTACAAAATTTGAATTTTTTTCATTTTATTTATTAAAAATGAATTTCCATAAAGTAACGGCGGATACAATCAACTATAAAGTTTTATTCCTCATAAGTCCGTTTTACATTATTCAGTTTTTATTAAATTTCCTCTAGTTTTCCGGAAATGCGAGTCTTTGGACTGACGACATTTTAATAATGTAATTCATAGTGTTGGAGGTTCAAACACTGTGAAACATTTTAATAATTTGGTATTACGTATACAAAAATACACCGGGATTATCTCACAAATTTTAATGTTTCAGATTTTAAAAGATAAAATTTTTTAAATAAAAACTAAATAAAGCACTTGGTAACTTTTTCACAGATTTATTGACGAACTCGACAATTGTTTCGGTAGGGGTCTGTCATAATCAAGAGTAAGCAGAATTACTGTGAAAAGTTACTAATTGCTTTATTTCGTCTTTATTTTAAAATGTATTTTCACAATATTTGTATAGAATCTTTGAACTCTCATAAAAAACTCTTCTTATTTTTGACAATTACAGAAAACCAACACATAGATATAATACCACATTAAAATTTAAAACAATCACTGAATATAAAACTTAGCTCTTTTCGATACTTTTATTTCAAAATTCCTTTAGTAAAGAAGTTAAATCCTGAAACAAATGGCAAATAACAATGGTTACAATATTTCCTGATCGATCGATTGATAAACAAAAAACAAAAACACTATTACTGAATAAGTTCTATGCCAACATACCTATAAAAACTGACAACAAATTTTGTTTGATTAATTACTTACCAAATTATAGCTTAAAAATTACAAATAATATAAAAAAATACATTATCACTCCAATGGTAAACAATAAAGAAAGAAAGACAAAAAAACACAGAAAAAAGCTCTATATATTTAGATCAACCGGGCCATTCAATTAAAAAACGTTTATCTGAGCATCAAAAATCAATACCCCACCATTTAAAAAATATAATTCTCGTAAACTATTTTGTACAAAATAAACATAATTTAGATACTGAAAACTTCAAATTGTTGCATATTCAAAACAAAGGTAAGAGACTAGATCTTCTAGAAATATTTGAAATAGCTAAAGCCCACAATAGCAATAAAATATTATTGAACGACCAAATAGATTTTGGGGTTTCCCCAAATAATATAACATTCTACCATTTTATTCAGCTCTGCACCTAATTAAAAGAAATTTGTCTTTATCTCGTTTGTATGTTTAACTCTTTGATAATAGCTTCATAGCCAACATGTCAGTCTTCTCTCAAATAACAAAGTGAAACAATACCAACTGTTTTTTCTGTTAACTTATTATTTGGGTCTGTAAGTTGGGGTAGTGTACTAGAAGGAGAGATGAGTCGTTAGAATTAAGCTAGCTCTATTTGGTTATTTACTAGATTAACGTTGTCTTTTTGGCATTTCCTGATTTCTAACGTTTCGTATAAGTTTAATTTTTTACTTTTAGGTATATTATTCAATAATATTGTTGAATCTTCATGTTGTGGACTAGTGCAATGCTCAAATATGCCTTACATGTTATTTTATAAACACCCCTCTTGTCTAATTGATTGAACTTGTATTTACTGTAAATTTAATTTTTTTTATTTGTATGCATATTAAACCTAAATTAATTAGTTTATTGCTTATTCTATTATTTATGTTACGAATATAATTAATTGAGCAATATGCATTATTTAAATTATTATTCTAATTACTAATTGTATTTAATAACATCTTTTGGATTTGAAAGCTCTTTTTACGTCTAATGATGTTGTTAATTACTTCTACTTTCCTACTAGCCATTGTTTAACGCTAACCTTTCTATGTTATTGATTTTTGTCTGCAAATCATTTATTGAAAGGGATATGTTAACTGCTCTATGTACTATACTATAGTATAGAAAGCAGCTATTTAGAATTAGAATAGAATTTGTAATGACGAGACAGTTATTTTGTTGTATCTATTCGTTTCGAGATGCCGCGTTTGAAATATACTTTAGAGAATATTGTATATTATTGAAGTTTGTGTATAGGTTCATTAGAATTTAGTTAGAACGTCAATAAATAATTGATAGGAAATATTTTCTGTAACTGATACTATAGGCTTCCACAACTGCTATTAATAACGCAAGAGTTATTGGTCCTGTACCTTAACTGTAATAGAGAATCAGACGGTTGAACAATAAAATCGCTACGAATTTATCTGCAGCTTCTATTGTTCATTACGTTTGGAATGTAAAATATTGTGCAGGTGCGATAAGAAATAGATTTAAATGTACGTCTCGTAGGTTACTTTAACAAAATAACTATTTCTGAAATTGTTTATCTACAACACCGGTAGCTTAACGTTCTATTTTTAAAATTATTTGTTTCAATCAGGATAAGTCTTAATTGAATTCACCCTATTTTGGAACTTCAATCCATTTGTATAACGATTTAAAGCAATAAACCAGGTAGAAGTGCAGAGTTGGAGTTATCGATTTTATAAAGATGAAACTCTACTTTGGCTAACCCATTTAATAACTCATTATAATACTAAACTTCGTATACTGCCCGTGCATTAAAACTTGTGTTTAGTCGTATTTTCCATTTTTATAGCTTAGGGGACCAACTGAAGCAGCTTTTACGCTTTCACAGTTTCTATTTAACTTTTCAATGACGATTACTACAAATTTAGGATTCGTTAGGCAAAGATAAACATTTATAGGAGTTTAAACATTTCTAGTCTAATTTGAAGAGGTTGGGATAGGGTGAATTGAAATAACACATGGGCTGAAAAGTCCCGGGTCTAACACATAGATAGCGCTAGTTTTATTGCATTCACCTCTTTTTCAGTTAGACAGCAGTTAAAATTTCATGATATTCTATTCATTAGTTTGTAAGTGATTGTGCTAAAGGTAAATGCTAAGAACTTTTGTTATAAAAAAAAAAAAAACGAGAGGAAAGTTTCAAAAATATTATTAATTGTTCACAACAATTGTTTCACCTGAAGAAACCAATGATTTGGTGAAACATTTGTTGTGAACAATTAAAAATATTTTTGAAACTTTCCTTTCGTTTTCATTATTGGACATGGAGTTTCAACAATTAAAGCCTACTACCATTATTTACTTTTGTTATTTTCAAAACAATGGATCAATAACAATTTCGTGTTTTAATTTTACACTGCTTCTTAATGGGAAAAAAATACGAAAATACGAAAAAGCGAAGCAATGGCTTGAAAAGTGTTATGGAGATTCTGCTCCATCGGAAACAACAGAAACAAAATAAAACGTTGGTTTTCTGACTTCAAACGTGGTCATAACATAGAGACACTAATGATGCAAAGCACAGTGGACGTCCAAATGAGGCGGTAACACCAGAAAACCACCATCGTCAAAAAAATCCACAAAATCGTTTTGAATGATCAAAAAGTAAAATTGCGTGAGTTAGCTGATATCAAAATAACGTATTTTTATTGTGCTTTATATTGCATGAGCACTTAACTATGAGAAAGCTAAAGCTCTGTTCAAAGTGGGTGCCGCGCTTGCACACTGTTGACAAGAAACCAAAAACAAAAACGTGTTAATGTGCTTATTCTGAACAGTGTTTGGCCATGTTTAAATGTAGCAAACTGGAATTTTTGCGTCGATATGTGACAATGGATGAAACTTGGATCCATCACTTCACTCCGGAATCAAAACGATCGTCATCTGAGTGGACAAGTGGACAGTAACTGGTGAACCTCGTCCAAAGCGCAAAAGTTCGTCGAAAGCACAACAATCGGCTGGAAAGGTTATGGCCTCGGTATTTTGGGATGTGCGTGATGTAATATTCATCGACCATCTTGAGAAGGGAAATACCGTCAACAGTGAATTGTAGTAATTATATAGCGTAATTAGTGTTACTGGAGCGTTTGAAGGTTGCAAAATTAAAATAGCAAAGGAACGACCGCATATGGCAAATAAAAAAAAATTGTTTCATTAAGACAACGCACCGTGTCACAAGTCATTTGTCATCAAAATGGTGGCAAAACTACATGAATTGAACTTCGAATTGCTCCTACATCCACCGTATTCTCCAGATTTGGAGACTACTACCAGCGACTACTGGCTGTTCACAGACCTCGGCAAGAAATTTCGCTCGAATTAGGAGGTTATTGCTGAAGCTGAGACCTATTTTGAGGAAAAAGCAAAAGTTAAATTGTTCTACAAAAGTGGTACCTATTGAAATGTTAGAGCGGCGCTGAAATGATTGTGTTGCTCATGGTGGGGATAAGCCAATTTAAAAAAAAAACGTATTTTCTTTGTTAAGCCTGGGACTTTTCAGCCCATGTATTAGTACGGGTTCAACTAAATTATATTACGAACGACTGGGTTACGTGGGATAGAAGTTGGAAAGGGTTGGGTTATCAATTATAGGGAGTTTTGGTTAAATTATTATTGATTTCTGTAGAATTTCAAGTGTTGTTACGTTTTAATATTTACTAAGTTCTGGGTTATGTTAATTTGGATAGAAGTTACAAAAGGTTTGGTTGTTAGTTTTCGTGAGTTTTATTGGGTTCCTACTGATTTCTGTAAGATTTTAGGTGTTGTTATATTGTAATATATATTAAAGTAAATATCATAGGTTAGGTTGGATTGGGTGAGGTTATGCCAGTAAAGGGAGGGGTTGGGTTAGGTTCTTACTGCTTTCTGTAGTATTCTAAGTTTTGTTACTATTGAAACAGGTACTTATTTATAAAGTATCATTTTCAAGAACTGGGTGATTCAATATGTAATACAGAACGATATATTTTTTCAATTGAGACGTAAAATAAAGCAATAAATCCTTGAACAAAGGTATAGGTACGTTGGAGATATATATATATATAGCTGAGAGTAGAATCCGTGATAAGGATTGAAAATTACGTAACAGCGAATGCGCTTGTCGGAGATGGGCATTGCAGTCACGACTTTCAGGTTGAATAAGACACTAAATCAAAATCTAGGGACAGAATCTGAAAAGAGAATTAAGTTAAAAGAAGTTTTTACCTTTGGAAAATTCAATTCGTGTTATACTTGGGGAATTTTTCACGATCGAATAAACCGAACATATATTCCTAGAAAAGAGCTTCGTCCGCCTTATGTGCTACATATAAACGAACAAAAGCTAAATAACAACCTGTTTAGAATTTAGTCGAGGACGCTTCTACTACATAAGTTAAGAGGTAGAAACTCCACTTAGTTGGGCAAGTTCATAACTTCGTTATCTGACATTTTCTTGTTTGCAGCCTTGTTTATAACAGCTTTTGGTACAACAATAATTTCGGTGTAGTAAACATTTGTTCACAATTTTGTGTCTAGGTACATATTTACAATTAACGTACAATGTATGCATTTATATTCGTCGACAAACATAAATGAACTATACAGCAGCTATAATTTAAACTTAGAAACTGTCAAAGGAATGAATTTTCTCATTCAACATTTGAGAATTTTGACAACTCAATGGACCAATTAAATGTTTGGCCTTCTGTTCATTACGAAACCGACAACCAGGTGTTTTCGGAACAAAGCAATTAAAACAAAGTACATTTTTCACATTCGGTGACAAGTCATTTTTCTTTTTCTCTACAATTAGATTGCTGCTTTTGAAACGAAAACTTATTATCATAACGACTTTTAAATTATCAGAAACCGATACTCTCCCCAAAATGGTTGAAAGTAAAGTACTTTTTAAGAGATTTATAAAATTTTCGAGTGTGTATCTATGAAATAGGTTTTTACTTCCCTTTTTCAAGGCTAGTAGCCTTTAAATTTATGATAAGAACTCGCTTCAATAAAAAAGATGTTCCATGTGAAACGAGGAAGTGGACTTATACTTCCGAAACCCTTGAAAAGAATCGGAAATAGAAAAATTTTGATCACAACGGCCGTATCCGAAAAATTCAACATAAAAGTTCCAGTACGCTTTTCAAATTGTTTCATATATAGACATATTCAACAACTGATAGAAGGAAAATATGGACCACGATTTTTTTTTTTTTTTAATAGTAAATTAACCGAAATGTTTGATATTAAGGTAGGATATTTTTTAATTAGAAATTTCTATTTTGCTAATTAATAGAAAGATGAGAGAGAACGGAGAATACCTGTAAGATTAAGAGTAGGCATCTCTTTTGTTTGTGAATGAAGCAAGGATTGCTCTAATTAAGCTGGTCGATGTCATTACCAGCGTTAGTTCCACATGACAAGTGGTTGGCATAGTGGAGGATGTTCTTGGATGATTGATGACGCTGGTAAAGCCATGGGCAGCATCGATATGCTGACCAAGATTTACCTATGCATATTAACTTGTACGTACTTTTGCCAGTCAATATTTGTTGAGTAGATTCAGTTTACATTACATACATATTGCCGAAAATGGCAACGTAGCCGTCACAAAAAAAGACATGGACCTTCTAAAATTTTAGGAAACAACCATGTTTATCGACTTGGATAATTTATAAACGGCGTTTCTTTTAAATGTGTTAAATTTTGACATGTTTACAAACCTTAATATTGACCTATTTTTATATCGCTGGTTTCCCTTTTTGTTTGTATAGGATTTATATTTAAACAAAAACTTTAGAGTATCGATTAGTTCCGAAATTATCTGAATGTGAAATTGAAACTGACCCTCTGCATAGGGTTTACGCGAACTGAAATTACTAATTCGATACAGATTTAATTTATGCCCGGCTTTAATTTATTGCTTTATAAAATTTAGCCTCGGGGTGAACCGTACGTGATTTATTTCAATACCTCTTCTAAGCCTAACAATTACAGGGCCCTTTCATATGCCAATCGTGTAACAAGCAATTTTTTGACGAAGGCGTACCAACCTTTCCCTTCCTGCATATCGAATAAACATGAATTAAACTTACAAAATTGAAATATAGGTACCTACCTGTTTTACAATCAAAATCGCGATTTCATCTGAGCGCCACAGGCTATAGATGATCTCGATAAATCGCTGACCAAATCAAATCGAAGGGGCTCTCTAAAAGCTAGTTGAAATAATATCTGGCTATGACAGTATATTGCCATCTACTGATATTAGCTGCCAACTCAAGTATTGCGTATGTTAAACAAGAGTCATAATAAGGTATCTACATGCTCAACTGAATGGACGATGCAGCATATGTACATGATGGACATCATCGATTTAGTAGAATAATAGGATTTTTAGTCCTAACCTTCAAAAAACACGTTTATAAATTTGACAGCTGTTGCACTATTAGTATCTGAGTTATAGCATTTTTAGTGAAAGAAATTTTGTTACTTTAAAAGAATGGATAAAAAGAAATATCATGTGTTAATAAAGCATTGTTTTTTGGCAAAAAAATACTGTTGAAACCAAGGCTTGGTTTGATAAACATTATGCGGACTTCGGACTTTGCACCAGGAAAATCCACCGTAGAAAAGTGATTTGCTAAATTTAAACGAGGCGAAATGAGCACCGAGGACGATGCACGCAGCGGACGCCCCAAAGAGGCTGTTACTGGCGAAAACATCAAAAAAGTCCACAAAATAATTTTTGATAACCATAAAGTGAAGTTGATTGAGATATGTTAACTGAGACCCTAAAGATATCAGAGGAACATGTTGTTCATATCGTGAATGAATATTTAGATATGCGAAAGCTCTGTACAAAGTGGGTGCCGCGCGAGCTCACAATCGACCAAAAACAACAACGGATCGATGATTCTAAGCAGTGTTTGGACAGTCAGCTGAGTGGACTGCACGTGATGAACCGACTCCAAAGCGTGGAAAGACGTCAAAGTCGTCTGGCAAGGTTATGGTATCAGTATTCTGGGATCTGGGATGCTCATGTTATAATTACTTACTAAAACTATCTTAAAAAGGGGAAAACCATAAACAGCGACTATTATGTAGCGTTATTGGAGCGTTTAAACAAAGAAATCGCGTAAAAGCGGCCTCGTTTAAAGAAAAAGAAAGTGCTGTTTCATCAAGACAATGCACTGTGTCACAAATCAATGAAATCGATGGCAAAATTCCATGAATTGGGCTTCAAATTGTTTCCGCATCCACCGTACTATTCAGATCTTGCCTCCAGCGACTTTTTTCTGTTCTCAGTCTTCAAGAGGATCCTCGCTGGACAGAAATTTCTCGACGATGAAGAGATAATCGCCGAAACTGAAGCCTATGTTGAGGCTAAAAACAAATCGTATTATAAAAATGGTATCGAAAAATTGTATGAAAGCTATAATCGTTGTATCGCCATCGAAGGGAACTACATTGAATAATAAAATCAAATTCTATAAAAAAAATATTTTTTTCTATGCTAGCCTACGAACTTTTCAGCTCACCTGTTAAGTATATAGTAAGACTCTTGCCTAACATTTCAAATGCTTATTTATAGATAAGGAATAGGTCACATATACCTTAACTTGATTGAAATCCACATAAACCAGAATAAACACAATCTTTATTAACATGTAACGTATCCTTCGCCAAATAATTCTACGAGAGTAATTCTTTTGGGAATATAATAAATGTTTGTAATAATTTTTTTTTATCAAATAGATTCGAAAGTAAGGATTTGATATTCACGTGCACGGTGAAAAGGCGGATGGTTCCAAGGAGTTGTTAATGTATTTGAAAGTAACGAACTAATGCGTATTTGTGTTTAAAAAGTGGAAAAGTAATTACAGATAAATAGCCTTCTTAAACTTGAAGCTTTTATTGGAACAGTCTGTAAAGGAAGTGTCAAGTGTTAACGAAGACAAGACACGGAATTACATAGCGTTAAAACGTTTCATTAGTTCCGACCGATTGACGTTTTCTATATATTTTTTTGTTTTTAATAAAGTAATACTAATTCAATTGCAATTGTAATAAAATAGTTTAATGAAATATTCAAAAGTTAATATTTCAGATTATCACGTTCAAGAAAATAAAATGAATCAGATTATAATTAATTTTTAGCAGTTTCCAATGTTATTTATTGATGGAAGATATTGATTTTGCAATATTACTGAGAACAAAAACTAGCTTTTATATGTTTCAAAAAAATTTATTATTAACTCTACAATTGTTTCGGCATATGATGCCTTTATCAAGAGTACTACTATAACGCTGAAGTTCTACAAAAAAAAACTTTTTTGTGTTTCATTCCTACAAGCTACTCGTGCTGGTGAGAGGGCAGTCCCTCCGACTTACACTGTAGTGCAAAGCCGGAGGGTAGGGCGTAAGGCCCTCTTCAGCCTCCTTGCAGGAATCGTGGGAATGGGTGGGTGGTGTGGTTAGGGAGAGAAAGATAAGACGGACGAAATGAAGACAGAAGAGAAGTGAAAGATTATCTGTGGAATATTACTGCTTCAGCATTTGCCTAAATGATCCAAGGAAACCACAGAAATCTTGGACCATAGTAGCCGGACCCGCGTTCGAACCGGTGTCCTTCTGAATGCTAAGCAATGATATAGAGTACTAGACCACGCCGCTCGGTGAAGTTCGACAGTGCGTAACCGTCTTAAATAGTGTCAAATTTTGTTTACAACTACAAATATATGAATTTTTAGAAAGAACCAAATATTTAGATATTCCTAATAATGCAAAACTAGTTTTCTTCGACGTAAGTAGTCCATTTACTACTATTCCTATAAATTAATTACGTGACATTATTATTGCACATCTCAATAATTCTGATAGTCCAGTTTTATGGAAAAACCAGTTATTAAATGTTCTGGATACATGTCTTAACCAAAATGTTTTAACTTCAATAACAACATCCTCTATTTCACCATTGTTAACAGACATCTTTATGTCTAATTTTGAAAATAATTTATTCAACAAATTTAATACGCTTTCAGATAAAATTATGTTTTATGCAAGATATGTCGATGATATTTTTTAAAAAACTTTGAACAGTAAAATACAGTAGAATAAAATTCACGAAGGAATTAAATTAAATTAAATTTCTTAGATTTGAACATAAGAATTATCAAAAATAAATGAGAGTAAATTAAGTATGGACACCATAATAAACTACAATTCTAACCAGTCACAGCAAGTGAAAATGTCAGTATTTCACAGCTATTATTATAGACTACTGAATGACCCCCTATCATCAAACTTATTGCAACAAATAACGGTTATAATCCCAAGATCGTAGATAAGCCTATTATAAAAATAAAGAGGAAATTGGTAACCAGAAAACCATATACAGCCTTCTCTGAAGAGAAGAGTAAATTTAATTGTATTAACTTTGTACCTAAGTATAGCTATAAAATTTATAAAACATTAAACCAGTTAGGGCAAAAAACAATGTCGGTTAATAAAGGTAATCTAGGAAAACTTCTAATTAACAATAAACAAATACACCTATCAATAATAAAAGTGGGGCATATAAATTAAATTGTTTAGATTGTAGTGCTTACTATATAGGTCAGACTAGTAGAAAATTAGTTGTAAGATTTGAAGAACATGTATAAGACGTAGCAGAATGTAAAAAATCAACAGGTTTAAGTGCTCATTGTGTTGAAAATCATCATAAAGTTGATGCGGATAATATTAAATTGTTACATTCAGATAAAAAAGAGTAAACGTCTCAATCTTTTAGAGGAATTAGAAATAAAACTAGCTTTTGTAAAAAAAGATAACATCACCAATTTACAGTCAGATCTTCAGAACAACTTATTGATAGACACCTATTTAGGCTTTACCATTATTAATAATTCCTTAGAACAATAAGTTCAGCTATATATTTACATTTTAATTATGTATTGTACTGTATTAATATATATATATGTAGTTGTAAACAAAATTTGTCACTATTTAAGACGGTTACACACTGTCGAACTTCAATATTATAGTAGTACCTTTGATAAAGGCATCGTGTGCCGAAACAATTGTAGAGTTAATAATTAACTTTTTTGAAATTTATAAATGCTACTTTTTGTTGTCAGTATTATTATTTTGCAATATTGATCATAAATTCGTGAAAAAACACCCGAATAGAAAAATTTGTCTGAATATGCTTAGGACTTTGTCAGTCATACCTCGTATGCCCAATCCGACTGAAGTAAATCATGTAATACTGAGGAACTAGTCAGGAATGCCTGAAAGAACTGATAATGTTCTTCTGGTCAGGATTTCCTGATTTGGAACTACTAAGGTTCACCTAATAAAAGTTAGCGTTTTCAAAAACCTGACACATTTAATAAAAATTAATGCGTTTATATAGAATGGCATTTTTATTTGTTACATAATGAAATAATATTTATACATAATACAGACCCTTTCTTGTATATTTTATTACGAACATATCATGTATTATTTTTTCTTAATGTCTGGCCATCCTAATTTTTTGCGTTGCAAAGTATATGATCATGATACTATTATAAAGTTTTTAAAATAATTTTGTCCTTCAAAGAATTATATAGTTTGCTATTTAGTTTTCGCCATAATGCCTCTGTAAAATAATCAGAATTAAGTAAGAATTCTTACTCGGATTTCGTAAATTGAATAACGGTTTATTAAGCCTTTCTATGCATATTTTCTGAATTCCGCATTTTAAGGATTGGCCAATGTTTCATAGTCCGTCTTGTAGGAGCTATAGACTACTGATATCTGGTGAAGATTCACTCCAAACTGCTCTATTCTAAATGGTTTATATTTTATGAATAATTTTCGAACCTCCGCAAAATGAACAATGATTAAAAACTTAAAGTCTAATATCTCGCTCCCGACGTCGGGACACAAACTCGGGATCTTTGGCTTTATACGCCAATCTTTTACCACTAAGCTATGAGAGGTGACAACAGCAAAAAAAATTATTTTCCCTCATTGTATGAGGTAATCTGTTGTGGGTATAAATTGATTTAATTATTAATATCGCATTAATGTATTTAAAATTTACCGATATTGAAAATTTTTCAAATTTTTCATTATTAATAAATTCATTCAAACACAGTTAGTGTAGTAGCTTACAAGTAATTTTGTAAAAACCAAAAATAAAAATAAAATAGATAAATTTCTTCTTATGTTTCCAATCGTTTAATGCAGAAAGAAGTTACTATATACCACATCAATTCTGATGCTGATGCAATTCAATATTGCTTTAATGTGTTTAAAATATATCCCTACTAAAGATTCTTCAAATATTTCATTATTAATAAGTAATAATAATATATAATAATAACGTAGAGGCAGTTCTTGCCATCTAGTGGATTTTAGCTGCTACAGAAGATATTAAACTGGATAAGGCATCACTCAGGTATTTAAACTTGTCCAGTTGAATCAGCAACGCAGCCTACATACGTGAATTCACGTAAAGCTTATCAAAAACAATTAATATGTTTTTGGTCAGAAATTTATCGAGACCACCAGACACGGATCACGATTTCGCTCTTATTAGAAACTCATCAGCGTACCATACGCAGTCTCGATAAATTACTGACCATGCTGTAATGTTCCGTAAAGAACAGTTAATATAATAGTAACATAGAGGCAATTGTTGCCATCTAGTGGATTTTTGCTACTACAGAAGATATTAAACTGGACAAGGCATCACTGAGGTATTTAAACTTGTCCAGTTGAATCAGCAACGCAGCCTACATACGTGAATTCACGTAAAGCTTATCAAAAGCAATTATTATGTTTTTGGTCAGAAATTTATCGAGACCACCAGACACGGATCGCGATTTCGCTCTTATTAGAAACTCATCAGCGTACCATAGGCAGTCTCGATAAATTACTGACCATATTACTGAAGATATTAACATTACAGCTTGATCAGTAATTTATCGAGACTGCCTATGGCACGCTGATGAGCTTCTAATAAGAGCGAAATCGCGATCCGTGTCTGGTGGTCTCGATATATTTCTGACCAAAAACATAATGATTGTTTTGAATAATAATATACATTGATTCCGATATTCAGTGACTTAGTAAGTACGTTCGTCGCAGTTATTTCTGTCACCTCTCGAAGCTTAGTGGCAAAAGCATTCGCGCGTAAAGCCAAAGATCCCGGGTTCGTGTCCCGGCGAAAAAGTGACAACATTGTATGAGGTAATCTGCAGTGAGTATAAATTAATTCAATAATTAATATCGCATTAATGTATTTAATGAATTTATTATGTATATAACATTGAAATATACTGAGTGAAATATAAAAAATACAGACAATCATTTATAAAAGGGGTAAAGTATTTGTACTTAAATGATTTGTAAATAGCGGTTATATTGATTGAAAGAATTTAGGAAATATCGGTTCTTCGAAGTGAAAGTCGGTGATAATGATTTATGTGTGGGTGTAAAATAGCGCAAAATCAGTCAGTCCGTTGTGTATGCATACATTCATATGCTTACATGGTCCGCCGCGTTGAATTTCGATCTCAAAAATTTCTTGTTGAGAGAATGTGCTAGCAGATTTATTGACTCGAATGATTCGAATTGAATTTATCAAGCTGCTCGCCTCTTTGAAGAAGAACGTACAGATAAATGTGTGTCTATACACTTGGATGAAAATTTAATTTGATTTTAATATCACTTTATTTTTCGTAGGGAGGCAACATTTCAAATATCTAAAAAAGCTGCTAAATATACGTGAGGTAATGTAGACCACCGATCTGAAAAAAGGGAAGTTCTTTGTATACACAGGGTTTTTCAAGTTGATGGACTATTAGAAGTATATGAATTAGTAGAATAAAATTCAATTCTGAAACTTGGGCTCATTTGGTTATTGTTTATGCCTCTTCTTTTAAAAATATTGTCAAGTTGGATTTAAATCCGGTTATACACCAAGATCTCTTTCAGCAGCTGGAATTAAACTTCTTGGTAAAGTGTGAAAATAGGCAAGAACAATTATCTCATTATCTTCTCTGTCTACAATTGGTTTCATGTGATTGTTTTGTTTTCCGATACCATTTTTTAGAAATTTTGATTCAATTCTATTAATTTTTTAAATTATTATTATATTATGAAAGACGACATACGCTTTCTGACACATAACGATAATTGGTTGTTCAATTATTTCGAAATCACAGCACACTGCTTTCATTAACATTATACATATGCAGTGCAGCAAAGCAACATCTTCACAAATTGTAAATTTTCTCAAAAAGTCTAAACAAAGGTATCCGATAGTCCCATATCAATAGACGCCAAATTGAATGAGAAATTCGAATATGCAGTCAAAGATGGGTCATTCCATTTAATAAAATTGACTTATGCCCCTTTGAAGTTAATCAATTTTGACCACAAAATTTGAACACCCTGTGCATTTTAGTTAAAAACCACATTTTTTTTTCGATAATGTGAATAATTACAAACACTTGGTACGAATTATAAAGCAAAATTTCGAAAATTAATTGAATTACGGTTTTTCAAACGTTAATGTGCAAATATCAAAAATTAAAAAAAAAATAAATAACTCAAAATTGATAGTGCTTCCTATAAAATATGCATGAATTCAGATTTTCTATTGGAAAATGTAGAAAAACGTATGTCAGTTCATTTAAAATAAGAAAGTTAACATCTACTTCCGGTATAACCGGATGTAAATCGAACTTGAAAATATTTTTAAAAGAAGCGGCATAAACAATAACAATAACCAAATGAGCCCAAGTCAAGTTTCAGAATTGAATTCATATACTTCTAAGAGCCCCTCAACTTGAAAAACCCTAAACGCTGTATATTGAATCTCCGACTCATTACGTCGAAATTAGTTTTAGGAATTCTTTTGGAATATTTACCATTTCTCAACGATTTAAAGGAACAAAATTCATTATCTTTGAATCATCAGTTCATCCCTTGCTATTTGCGAACAGTAATCTAATCTAGGTGTTCCTCTGTAACTAGCCATTCATATATCAAAAGGTGTGCTACCAATCTATCTCTCCATTTCCTTATTGACATCCATTGCGCCCTATGTTCTCCTACTCTATCTAATATCTCATCATTTCAAACCTTTTCAATCCATGGTGTTTTCAACAAGCGCCTATAATACCACATCTCAAACGCTTTTAACGTTTTCTTTTTCACCCGGCCCACATTCTACCTGTCGTGTTCCAAACATAAACTTTTAATAAAAAATTTTGAGTCCCTAATTTAAGCGATCGCGAGTACTCAACCGCGCGCAAATTGAATTTAAAAATAAATAAATACGTAAATGTTATTTTAATGGATATAATAATGTTCGTGTTTTAGGGTCTATGGTAGCAACGTTTGTTAACCGTAGTTTATTTTGGTATGAAACCAAGAGTGAGGTAAAGTTTATCAAAGTGTCTGTGGTGCGAAAGGGTGTACTTAATCTTGCGGAGAAATGTCTGAAACGACTTGCAGTGAAAATTTTTAACTTAATTTTGTGAACGTCAAAGCAAAAACGCTTCTGGAACTTTTAACTTTTTATTAAGCAGTCTCGCCAATGTTGTCCCATTTGCTTTTCTTTAACTTCGGACAAATTTAACCTACAAGAAAGTTTCAAAAGTTACCTTAAGGCTTTTTTCGTTTGGCAGCTATCCCTGTTTTGAAAAAGCTTTGATATTTTAGCGCCTAATAAGTCAGACCAACCGTTGCGTACGAATTAAGCGCAATTGTTAATTCTATAAAGTTGCATACATAATAATTGTGGTTAAATCAGTCGTTATCATAATTTTTAATACTATATGAATCATTTTTAGGTAATCTCTAGTTTAATTTTATTCCGAAAAGTTGTAGCATTTTTTAAGGGAGAAACTTTATGACAGCGCTCGTCGTAAATTTCAATCTGACCTGTTTTTAAATCTATGGTATTAGTTTCTCAAAGAGATGGTTCAGCAGTTGGTTTCTAACCCTTATTTATTGTTTTTTAAAGAACAATTTCGAAAACAAATTTCACTAAATCAAAGATTTCATATACCTACTTGCTACAGTAGAACAAAGGACGAAAACAAACTATTCAAAGTTTAGCAGTTGAACTAATAAGGAAAAGAAGGATTACCAGTAATCACATACAAAAAGATATTTGTTTAAATATCTATTTACAATAAAAAGTTGTCATAACTTTTCTCTTACGTAAATAGTTAGTCTACTGTACTAACTGTATCCTATTTTTATTTCAACGGTGATGCCAGGCAGACCATGATGACTTATTTTAGAATATTGCGTTGGAAAATAATTATCGACATTCTTGTTTGAAATTGTTAATTCTGTCAGTAAAGCGAATTTCAATAAAATCCATCAGCTTAATCCCTTATTCTAAAAATTCCTATTTCCAGATGATTTCCAAATGATACTAAGGGACATTGTTATCCTTCTTGTTCATGGTAGAACTGTTATTTATAATATTATGAACTGTTAATGCTAATGACTGATTGATATAAGCCATTATGGGGGTTGCAAAGTACGCGAATTCTCTTGTGTATTGTTTGTCATTTTGATTAGAATATTTAATAAGACTGCCAGATCAAATCCTTTGAAGCAAAGGCTTTCTAGAAATTGTGGATTTATCAAATTGGAATGCGGAGCGCAATATGTATACTCGGATGAAGTTTTGCTACAGACCACAAAGCTGTAGAGTTTATAGTCGGTTACTGGTGGCTTTGCCATAGGCTACATGGATTTTATTTTTCCAACACATACCTCGCATTGTTGATGTTTAAACCACAAGTGCCGAAATATCGAAACGCCACCCTTTATACTACCTTCAACGCTCTTTGGAAGTAGCAAAGAGCAAATATCTAACTCTCGCAGGGTGGTTTCAGTGCGTTCGTTGTCTGTATTTGCAATCGGAGAATTTCCTTGCAGGGCATACTACAAGCAACAGGAGGCGGGTTGGAGGGACAGAATGGCGCACGCTTGGTGCTTTTAGCACGCGACCGACTCTACGGTAGCCCTATTGTGGGCTATAACCGACGGCGACGTCTAGCGTCGTAACACATTCATTTCGTGGCGGTTGTGAGAAGTGGGTGCTTATCAAACCACGTACGCGCTTACGTGCAATCTTACATTATTTTTCGGTCATGTCGTTTGCACACTTTTACTTAAGATGAACGACACTTTTTTATCGCAACAACGTTTATCTGGTAAGTGCCTCAATTTTTTCTTTTAACTTCAGTTTTTGTCCAAACTTTTGCGTGTATTATTTACAATTAGCACACGCACGTTTTCAAATCAAAATTCTTTTCGACTCCGTCAAACATCCGCAACAAGAAATAATTAATAAAAACGAATTCTGTTTGTGACAAAATGTAAAAAGTAAGAAATACAGCACTATGTCGTATACTTTGTTTAAAGATTATTGTTTTACGTTTCCTTAAAATTTCCATTTCCAGATTTTCTAAGGGTGAAGATTGTTTAAAAGTTTTACTATAAACTTTAGATCAATTCAAATCAAACTGCGCTTTTCTGAAAAGTTCTTGTGTAGGCATCGATGAAAGGCACGTTGAAGTCTTCAGTAGAAGTTCTACAGCATTCCGACGCAAATTTTTTTGCAAGACTTACTTACTTAGATTTCAATAAAAAAGGTTAATAACTACTACAGCTTTGATCTTTAAACATTGAATCATATATCCGTATCTACCATAATAAAATGCGTTACATGGTTTAGTATCTGTTACTGACGCTTCTGGATATCCCGAATCAGATAACAGAATTTATTAGAGGCTACATGTTTGATTTGAAATTATTTATCTTTAGACACCTTCAGATTATTTATTAGTAATTTTTCAATGTTAAAGTTACAGCTACTTCAATATCTGTTTTTTTTTCGATGGTGTTAATTTAACATTTGGACTGACATTTGACAGGCGAATCGGCTATGGAGATCAATGCTTTCCGTTCGTTTTGTGAAAATATTACAGTAATGTGCTTTCTACTATATGGCTTTTAAAAGAACCGTAACGATTTTTATACTTCCTCTGGCTTCTGAACACTGAAAATTACTCTGCAACTGTAAAGGCTATATTTCATGGAAACGGTTAAAATTTACTCCCGAAATCATTCCATTTTCCTGCCCTGCTTCGACCTCGATAGCTAAAATGAAATTTTCTACTTGCTAAGGTTTCTACAAATTAGCAAAAGAATGGACAAGAAAGCAATTATTTTCTCGCCAATCAATTAAGAAAAAAAAAAAAAAAACGTATTATCTTCTAACGTATTAAAGTAACATTCGTCTCGCTGTCTGAAAATTTGTAACCGTCGAAATTCCAACATGATGATACTAATATTAGTCCAGGGAGGCTATTTTATAAAACATTATACAAAGGTTTATTAAACTAGTTTTGGTGCATATTTTATGAAACATAATAAATAATAAAAATGATATGAAAAGTTTCAACAATGTATTTAAAGAAAAACTAGTTTGTTTACCTACTCTTTGATAATGACGGTCTCGTCGAAACAATTGTAAATAGATTGTTGAAATTTTTCATATTATTTTTATTATTTATACAAAGGATTTTATAAATAACATAGAAGTAACGTTATATTAGAAAGTAGATGGCCACGTGCTGTGTGTAATATCAAATTAAATCAACTTCAAAAAACAAACACACTTGTTCAAAGGTTTTACAAACTTTATTAACATAACTCTTACAATCGTTTCGGCTTAATTAGGCCATTCTCAAAGAATCAATTAAAAACTAACTAAAGATAAACAAACATAACTATTTATAACTTGCACGAAATATAGGGCTATTGTGCTATATTTTTATTTAGAAAAAAGGCTTTTTGGATTTATAATTTTTCTAACAAATTTAATGTTTTGCTTTTATTAAGGATATGTAAAATTCTAATATTATTTTCTACGTTAAAATTAAGACCATTTTCAAAACAATGTTGGGAGAAACCAGTACTACATTTTTTAACATCAATTGACTTTTTAAAGAAAACAAAAGCCTCTCTAAATATTATTAAATCTACTTCTTTTTACGGAACAGCTGATGAGCTCTAACAAGATCAAAATCGCGATCCACATCTCGTAGTTTCGTTAAATGTTTGACTAAGAACTAAATAATAGGAGAATAAGAGACTTACCCCTAATATCACAAACAATTTTGACACGTATTTCGCACACTTTAAATGTCAGCGATATTACGTTGGTAATACTCAAATTTAAACAGTCTTACGTTGATAATGCCGACATTTAATGTGGGAAAAACACGTGTCTGTTTTTTGAAATTGTTTGTGGTATTAGGAGTAAGTTTGTTCAATTTTATCAAGAACTAAATGTTCTTTCTTTATATAGTTTATTGATATGGAAGAACTTAGTTATTGAAAATCCATTTTTCGTGAGCACAAAGATGTAGGTCTATAAGTTGGATCGTGAACTTGCAATGTTTTGTTCGTTCGTAAGGGAGTAAATGGGTGGTAGTACTGTTTTGGCAAATTTCATTACGCCGTCAAGTCGACATGGTACTTCAGTTCAGATGTGAGCAATAGGCCGATCTCAGTCGTAGCCGCCTGTTGCCGTAATTTATTGATAGCCTAATAAAAGTATGCTTTAGCAGACGGCAGCTTCCTTTTACCCTACCACTTTCCCTCTTCCTTTTCACATTTTTTTATCCGAACGAGGACAAGGAGGTTAACAAAACAACTGGAACCTTCTACTACCGTGAAACAGTTGTAGCGTTTATTGGCAAAGATGTTGAACTACTTGGAAAGGCTGATACGCAAAGTTTTCATTTACTTTTGTTGTAATTGTTGTTGAATATTTATCATTTTTACAAACATTTTATCGCAAATATTTTCGAGAAGAAAAGTCCATTTATCATAGTAAACAATATAGAGAAAAATATGTTGTTTTTACGCTCCTTTTTTATAACAATAACGATTACCCAAACTTTTTCGTTTCTATAAAAGTTGTAAATCGATTTCGGTTTGAAAGCATCACTTAATTATTTGTAGACGGCAAAACCCCGGAGTGATTTATTACCAATTTAGTGTCATTTATATTGTGTGAAGTATGAACAGTGGTGAACTAATGTCGATAACTTGCAGGACATATTTTTCGTGGTTCTTTTGAACGGATGAAGTTAATTAAAAGTAAATGTTGCTTTTTCTCAACGCAAAAAGAAGCAGTTCCAAATGGAACGTATTTTTCTCATTATCCTTTTCTTTGTTTGTCCTACAGACAAATGTATCTTTTATAAGGAACTTGTGTACGCAATCGGGTAATCAATCGATGAAAAACCGAAAAATATAGATTACTTTTACGAAACCAATGCATCAAAAACAAATTTCAATTTTCCTGTCGTAAAACAAAAAGGAAAAATAATTAGTATGGGTAAAATGATGCCGATTGGCTTCTAAACAGCTCTTTGTGAGTAGTAGCGATTTTTTGCGACGATATTCTCTAATGATTTCTTTCTTTTTTTTTTTTTTTTGTTTTTCGAAATACAAACCGGTATCCATGCATGAGAATTATGTAGCTACGTATCGAACGGTATTCCGATAAGGTTTTTCTTTTTTGAATATTTGTAAGTTATATTCGGCCAGTTGAATAGCCGGAATGGAATTTGGTAACGTTGGCTTTTAATAAAAAGTACTTTATGCAGAGTTTCATCCAACAGCGTTTACCCTGTGAAGCGTTTTCACCCCGAAGTACGCGCGGCAACAATTAAAAACCGTCGTTAATTGCACACTGAAGACTGAGACGATGAAATGTGCATATGGAATTTCCGAGCCGCTGAATCGGGAATGCACAAGCATTTAATTCGACGGATATTTCAGATCTGAGCAAAGAGAGTACATTTTTATGGCGTAAGGTATAAGAGCTTAAAGCCTCGAGAAGCAGTTCTTCATTATGCGATAAGGACGAATGGACTACCACTGTCTCCGAAACGGTTATCATCCCTAAAACGTCCTGGGATCTGGCTGATTTTTTTGCAACCCTTCCCCATTCGTAACGCCAACAACTAAACGGTAAAGTTAAAGAGGCGCTTGCTAGCGACATAAAGAAGCGTTACGATTTAGAAGTGCATTTCAAATACAATGCTCACCTCATGCCAGCCTTTTTACTTGTTAATTTTGCGTTAAGTGTAGTTGTCAACCTTTTAATGCTTTTGATTTGTGAGTACATTCGCTATTACATCTCATACATTTCTTCTTCCACTTTTCCTTAAATATTCGCACCAGTCTGGAGAACAATTTATCTGATATATCACTTCATCATTCTTTCATTTGCCATACAGAAGCCATTACGTCACTATATACGCTGAAAATACTTCATCACAACCTTTTTCCCTACAGCAAACATTCAATACATGCTCCAATATTTTTTACTTTGATTATTATACGAAGGTCGTTCAACATGTACATTCAAAATAAAAATAAAACCAAAGTATATGTATATAAAAAAGTAATGGTGGTCCTTTTTAGCATGAACCTACCAATTTTTCCTTAACAATCTGAAAATGATGGTATAACTATAACTACTTTACCAGACTATATTTTGACCTTTTAGACCCTGATATGAATTTTGGTGTATACAGCATCATTCTACTACTTAGAACTGTTCAGGTACTAAATTTTGAAAAACATTCCATACACCATAAAATAAAACTAATACAAATTGAATCGACGAGACTTTAATTTTTTGTAACTCCATAATAATGAAAAAAACACACACGTTATGTTTAAGTTACAAAACTTTATTGTAAAAACCATAATAATTATTTCGCCGACACAGCGGCTTCTTCAGGTGGAAGAATAATATAATTTAAAACTAGGATACAAAGAGACATATACTAAAATAAAATAGATAAGAGTAGGGGTATAAGTTTAAGGGAAGATACTAAAAATTAAATTAAAAACAAAAAAATCTACTTTTTAGATCTAACTATCAAAAATGTTCTTAATAAACAGACTTTCTCAATATATAATCAAACAACTCACACCGATACCACTATACATTCAAATTCCTGCCACCCAATTTCCCACAAACTGGCATTTTTCCACTCCAGTTTTCATAGACTTTTAACTATTCCAATGTCACCAGATGATTTTAATATAGAATTGACCAGAATTTACCAGATTGCTCACAACAGTGGAAACAGTCAATCATATGTAAAAAAAACTTTTAAACAATAAATTAAATAAACAAACATCAAATTCCATTTACCCAATTCTTAAGAAAAACAAAAACACAAATTACAATAGTATTTAAAAAAAATTAGTACAAAACTAAAAAAGAATTAAAATCTGGCGTTTATTTATTTCAATGTGGTAATTGTGACAAGGCATACATTGGTCAGACAGGCAGAACACATCGGGAAAGAATAAAAGAACACAAAAAAGGTTATGAAAACCGAAACACAAATTCAACATCTGCTGAACACTTAATAACTAACAAACATAATTTTAACGACGATTATAAAATCTTACATGTTGAAAACAAAGATCGGAAAGTAAATATTTTAGAAAGCATAGGAATAAATAGATTAAACAAGAAAGGCACTATATTAAATGATCAATTACAATTAAATAAATCACCGCTATTAAACACTAATTTTTAGTATCTTCTCTTAAACTTATACCACTAGTCTTTTATTTTAGTATATAAGTCTGTTTGTATCCTATTTTTAAGTTATATTATTCTTCCACCTGAAAAAGTCGCTGTGTAGGCGAAATAATTATTGTGGTTTTTTACACTAAAGTTTTGCAACTTAAACATTACGTGTGTGTTTTTTTTTTCAAAATACGGTTTTAGTTTCTGTAATATCGGAAATTCGATGATTACTCAGGAATATATCAGTCGGGTCATGTTTCTTTAAATGTATTTAGTAATTAGTGGTAAAGAAGGATACTCCTACGACTGGTAATAATACCTGTACCTGCTATTTGGATGCCTAATATGTGTTACAACCAAACAATTAGGTACAGCAAAATTGTAATCTAGCGTTTATAGTATTTATTGAACGTGATATGAGGAGAAAACTAATTAACTATACCTTTGACGTATATGGATCTATTTCGTTTTGTATTAAATTTCAAACTATGAGATTATCAAACATCATATATGTTTAAATCTGTACAAAACACTAGAATTCCATGGTTAAAACATGACGTCATATTACAGAAACTACAAAGTTAATATTAATAAAATATATGTATAAAAAACACAAAATCAAGTTTTTTAAAATCTAATAAGTTTTCCCTACGGTTTTCTTTATCCTGTAAGTCAAAAAACTCTAAGTACTTTGTCTAAGTTTTATTCAGTATTAAAGTTTCATGTCTCAGGACTTTCGACTATAAACTTGTTGCCAATTCTCTGTTTGCCCTTTAATTAATAATAAAATTTTATGGCTACTCCTAAAAATGTATGAGATACTGACATAAATTTCACCTGTCAACCTTAAAATACTATTTTGATACTCTTGTTGCCATTAAAACGGACAGAAAGTAAGTTATACTTACCTGAATTTTTATGCAACCTAAGTACTAGCTAGCAAAAGGTATTTCAATAGTCTTTATCGTGAAATACTTGAATGTGTGTACTCTAAGAAAATTTATGCGACCCTTTATTAAATGGTATAGGCATTTTATTACGTTTATTCAATAAAGGAAGTCGTACAGTATGGTGAGAGGGTACGAATTTAGGGTACTTTAATTGCATTTGAAACTTTTACAACCGAATTAAGAAAATTTTACTGCAGGGTCTGATGGTTCATACGATTATAGTATTTTACAAACAACGTTAGATTACAAAATTGAATTTGTCAAGTATCGAATGTGATTATTTTTAAATAAAACTAATCCTGTTTATTTAACTTAATGATAATTATAATTTAACTTCATGTTTTCTGTCGGTTCAAATCCCGATAAATTGACTTGCTTCCTACATATATAAACGTGTAAATGAGATTAAATTAGAATTGGTATTCGCAAATAAATTCCGTTAGTTGGCATTGGTAGCGAGAAACTTATTCGTCTAGAAATCATAAGAATCTGAGGGGCATCTTTTTCTTCAAAGATCCAAAAACAAATTGATACAGTTTTATAAGATAAATAGTTTTTCGTTTGTTTTACAACTTTGCTTTGCTTATTTCCAACAGGAGAATAGAATATTGCCTTCAATAGAAATGTTTACTGCTAAAAGTAATATATATACAATAGTGTTTGGCAAGTTCTTACGACAATATCTTGTTGCCAAACCGAATGTGCGGCGTAGTTTATATTCCGATTTGGCTATCTGACTATATAATAACATTAAGTTATTGGCCAGAAATTTATCGAAATCACCAGACGCGTGGATCGCGATTTCAAACGTATAAGTTCTCAGTAAACAACATTTAGTTCTTGTTCAGAAGTTTATCGAAACCACCAGATGTGTGGATCGCGATTTCAAACATATTATTTCTCAATAAAGAATATTTTGTTCGTAGTCAGCAATTTATCGAAACCACTAGACGTGTGGATCGTGATTTCCAACTTATTAATTCTCACTAAGCAACATTTAGTTCTTGGTCAGAAGTTTATCGAAACCATCAAATGTGTGGGTCGCGTTTTTAAACTCATTAGTTCTCATTAATGAACATTGTGTTTTGGTTAGAAGTTTATCGAAACCAAGCGATTTCAAACCTGTTTGTCTTAAATAAATAACATTTAGTTCTTGATTAGTAATTTATCGAATCCACCAGACGTGTGGATCGCGATTTAAAACTCATTAGTTCTCGATAATGAACATTTGGTTCTTGGTCAGAAGTTTATCGAAACCACCAGACATGTGGATCTCAATTTGAAACGTATTAGTTCTTAATAAGAACATTTAGTTCTTAGTCAGCAATTTCTCGAAACCGCCAGACATGTAGATCGCGATTTCAAACTTATTACTTCACAATAAAGAATATTTTGTTCATGGTCAGAAGTTTATCGAAACTACCAGAAAGGTAGATCGCGATTTCATACTTGTTAAACTTTAATAAATAGCACTTAGTTCTTGATTAGTAATTTATCGAATCCACCAGACGTGTGGATCGCGATTTAAAACTCATTAGTTCTCGATAAAAAACATTTGATTCTTGGTCAGAAGTTTATCAAAACCACCATACGTTTGGATCGTGATTTCCAAGTTATTAATTCTCAATAAACAACATTTAGTTCTTGGTCGGAAATTTAGCGAAACCACCAGAAGTGTGGATCGCGATTTCAAACTTATTACTTCTCAATAAAGAATATTTTGTTCTTGTTCAGAAGTTTATCGAAACCATCAGATGTGTGGATCGCGTTTTTAAACTTATTAGTTTTCATTAATGAACAATATGTCTTGGTCAGATGTTTATCTAAACCACCAGACATGCAGATCGCAATTTCATACTTGTTAAACTTTAATAAATAGCACTTAGTTCTTGATTAGTAATTTATCGAATCCACCAGACGTGTGGATCGCGATTTAAAACTCATTAGTTCTCTATAAAAAACATTTGATTCTTGGTCAGAAGTTTATCAAAACCACCAGATGTTTGGATCGTGATTTCCAAGTTATTAATTCTCAATAAACAACATTTAATTCTTGGTCGGAAATTTAGCGAAACCACCAGAAGTGTGGATCGCGATTTCAAACTTATTACTTCTCAATAAAGAATATTTTGTTCTTGTTCAGAAGTTTATCGAAACCATCAGATGTGTGGATCGCGTTTTTAAACTTATTAGTTTTCATTAATGAACAATATGTCTTGGTCAGATGTTTATCGAAACCACCAGACATGTGGATCACGATTTCAAACTTGTTAGTCTTTAATAAATAACATTTAGTTCTTGATCAGTAATTTATCGAATCCACCAGACGTGTGGATCTCAACTTGAAACGTATTAGTTCTTAATAAGAACATTGAGTTGTTGGTCAGCAATTTGTCGAAACCGCCAGACGTGTAGATCGCGATTTTAAACTTATTAGTTTTTAATAAATATCATTTGGTCAGTAATTTATCGAAACCACAGCATATTACAGTTAACATCGATAAATTACTGACCATGAGTTTCGAATTATTAGCAGTTGAAAAATATTTACATTATTATTGTTATTATATAATAGTTTTTTATGAATTTTCCAACACTGTGTAACGTAGAAAAACGGGGCATCGTGAAGTTGTTATTGAATAGAGACCATCAATCAGCGTGTGTACCACTTCATTGATTGGAGCGTGCAGCAATGTCACCTGGGACCATATCGCCTTTGGATTGGCACACGATACTTGGTTTGCGGTTTGCTATACGCTCATGAATATGCATGCTTCGGTCCACCACATTGACGCGTACTGGTGATGATGTATCTCCTATTACCAGAGGATACTGACTGTTCTTGTCATTAATTATTAACCTTGATGAGCATGAAACAGAAACTTATGCGTTGCTTTTATAATTTATACCCCACACATCTCCTTTCAAACGTAGTGACCAACTGGACGTAATTCGATATGATATTGTTACATCATCACTAAATAGGTCACTTATTTTCAAACCGTCACAGGTTTGCCGTAGCATTCCCTCATTAAACATGAGAATATTAAATTAGGATTTTTAACTTTATGTAACTTAATTTAACTTAACTTTATTTTTGTGCTTGTACTTTTTAATTAAATATTTGATACGTAATATGAATAATGGTCAAAATTTTGTATTTTGGCAGTTTCTGATGTTACCCTGTATGTTGTAGATTCAATTCCTATTTCCATATTAATTGGTAGAGGCGCCTGGCATATTCATGTGGGTAAAATAACTAATTTAAATTTTATGATTACTAGAAGAAAATTAGAAACAACACTAAATTCAATCTCTACATAAATTGAGCTTAATTTTCTGTTTAAATTTATTATTTGAATACAACTAATTAGGTGTTAGGTTTGTATGTAATATTTATTCGTGTCTTTTAATTTTGTATTAAAAAGATGAAATCTTAGAAACTGTTCAACTGATGGTGAACTTACGATTGCTTATAATAAAATTTCTACTTGTTATAATTTACATATCATTAGATTATCTTCTGAAATTGAATTCGAAAACGTGCATGAAATGATAATATGTCATTTATAGTCGCTTGAATGGAGAACACAACCTTATTTGATGTTCTGAAACTATTTAGTTGTTCGTGCAAGATATTAAAGCATGAGCTTCAAGTGGGAAACACGCAAGTCTTCATGTTCGAGACCTCCGTCTTATACGATTACATGAAACTGTTTTACCGCTAGCTTGCAGAATTTACCTCATTGGACCTTTCACTTAACAATAACAAATCTAGCTGAAGCTGCTGCCTAGATACCACATTTATTTTATTCAGTTTCATTTCTTAGTTTATTGTTCATAATAGTAATAATAACAAGAATTGACAATATAGAATTGTAATTAACGAAAGAGAATCTAATTAAAGAATTGTGCAGTTTTTATCGCTTGCTGTACCACTTAAGTAATTCGTTTCAATATAATTAGTGCTTAAAGATGTTCCAGATTTTCTGTTTTAATGTTTAGTGTTGGTTTCTTTGGAAACGCGAATTAGAATATTTGAAATAATCAACGTTTATTATTTAAGATTTACGAGTAGTCGTTTGAAACGGATTTTAGTATCAGAGGCTTCGTTTCTCATGTGTAGCGGCAAAATAATTGTCTGTGAGCTTCTGGATATCGCGGAACAGTGAATAGCTATTTTCTCTTATATGGTGGATCTACCCTTAACTCTGTGGAGGTTGGGTTGTTTTACGGCTGAGAAATGGTAGAACATTTTTTAAACTACACGGAAAGAGGATAGACTACTGCAGAGGTGTTATCAGGGCCAGTAAACCGATCAGTAAATTTCATTTGTGCACAGGATAAGGAACGGCTGGATCGAGGGGACGACGGACGGTGGCAGAATGGGGTGGTGGTAGTGGTGGTGGTAACGGTCCGTTCTCTAACCGGTCATGTGGCCATAGCCAACGCTGTTCTCATCAATTTCGGTTCAAGCGTGTTCTATCACGATGCCATCTCCAGACAACAGTCAGCATTACACCACAAAAACAATCCAATATGTAGCTCTTAAATTAATGATCCCAAAAATTGCATTTACTGCCTTCTCGTTTACGTTTCTCAGAAACGGTCGCGATAGCTGCAATAGAAAGGATTTTATTCTATTCTCCCTTATTTACAAGGGAAATGACTCATCCAAAACTAAACCGGAAAAATCGCAGATAACGGGACTTAGATAAAACCTTGTGATTTCGTTGCCTTTGAACACACTACTCACTCTACCTTCTACTTACTTCATTGTTCCAGTTTCGTGTCTTAAATTAATACGATTAACTTCACTGTAATCATTAAATGCATGTTTTATTAAGAATTCTTGCACCCCCAATTAACAGTTAATATGATCCAATGAAAATTATTGAACGACAGATTTTGATCCGTGTTTAAGCAGATATACTATGAACGTTTTTGAAGACGTCTTGTGATAACTGGTTAAATTCTCACGCTTACAAAATTTCCATAATGGCTCTTCTAGTTCTAGCAAATGCGTTAAGAAACACCTTCGGGTTATCTGGAAAGTAGTTTCGTTCCACTTTACGTCAGTAGAATTGAATTCTGGGTAAAACATTTTAATGCAATACCCCAGAAGAATCGGGGTGGAACATTTGGCAAATTGTAATGTCTCAGCCCTTACGTGTCATTTCCGCAGTATCAAGTTTCATCATACGTAAACCAGAAACAGTAGCTGTAACTATATTATTGAAAAATATTCTCGAATATATGACAGGAATATTTGGCATATCCGACCACATACAACTAGAGTAGATTTAAAAGAATAATGTACAGTATGATTCACGTATATCAGAAATAGAAATTTTAATAAACAATTCATTAGGAGTGCCTTTTGGACGTAAATATTCCATCGAAAACTAAAAATTTCCAAAACGATTTTAACACTTGACTAAATATACAATTGATATACGAACTGAAATGTAATATGTATAAAGTGGTTAAAAGACTACGGGTGTATGTGACAATCTATAGTTGGATATTCTTTAAGAAAATAAGAGATCTGAAACATAATGTAAGGAAACTTTTTCTAAAGAGTTCTCAACTGTAAAGGAAAAAGGTGGGGAGCATATAAAGGACTGAAATTGATTTTAGAAGAATGAAGGAAGTTTTACTACCTAACAGTAAGTAGCACTAGGGCCTTACAGCTTTCGTTATAAATTTCTTTTTTACATTCCCTCTTTCGAGATTCTCCAACCTCATTGAAAGTATTGTATTTAGATCAGTTTCTTTAGAAAACGATTAGAGATGCATATTTACGCCAATACAAATTCTACGCACGTCTCGTTAATTGAACAAGTTTGTGATCATACCAAAAGGAATTCGAATAATTTCCAGATAGATATATATCTTTGTGATATTCTATTAATTCTATTTATACAGAATTTCTTATTTGCTTCTTGCTTTTTCATCCATTTATCACACACTTCAGTGAACTTTTCCATTATAAGTTCGTCATCAAGTGGAAAATTTGAGAATGTAAAGTAACTTCCAAGCCGTGAGATCAGGAGTTCCTTATAACCAGTGCAATTTATTACTAATGAGACAGCAATAAACGGAAAATAAATTTAATATCCTTTCAATCAGCTGCCTGCACATTTATCGATACCAAAACATCTTACTACTATACGAACTCTACAAACAATTGTAACTGAACTATATAAAATAATTAGTTTTCTCTTCATTAGGTTTTATTTATGGTGTAGTACAAAAGACCCAAAGCTTACTATCACTGAAACATCGTAAAAGAAACGCAACCATCGTTTGGATATTCCAATAGTGCCATGGAAGGAAGAAAATATTATTGAAAGCTAAAATCATCTAGTACCAAAAAAGGTACCATTGGATGCCAGAATCAAGGACTGTATGAGATTACATCTAGGACTCTATAGATAAAATATGCAGATCCTTATATTTTAAAGTTGTCCATTACGGCTTCCTTGGCTTAATAAGTAACCATTTAAATAAATAAATAACGCTTGTTGTAGGTTTCACAAATGTATTATCATTCCTGACATATCTGTTTCGATCTATGGTTGGGTCCTCGTCATATCTAAGAGTACAAACTATACTTAAACTAAATGGTTACAACTACCTGTTTTTAAAGGGTGAGGTATTAAAAGGAAAACTATATACTATAAATTACTAATAATAAGTGGAGATTTCATTGTGGCTAATTCCGTATGAATTTGTTTTGGTCTATTGCCTTTATAATTTCTAAATTTTTGAATAAGTTTAATTTCTTACCTTTGCTTATGAACATAAATATTTTGACGTTATCTGTGTCTCTGTTGTGATTATATTTATTGTTTTGTATAAAATATAGAAGCTATTTTAACGTAGTTTTTACGGTTCGTCGTGATTGTCCTATGTACGAGGATGGATCAAATATAAACGAGCCTTTGTTCATCGAATATTTATTTTGAAAAGTTTCACAAAAATACAAATCTCTCTATTTTTCGACATATCCGTCTTGTTTGTCTATACATTTTTCCCAACGCATTGGTAGTTTTTCCATCCCGTTTTCATAAAAAAAAAGCAAGGAGGGTGTCTATCCATTGTGCACAAACGCCTCCACCTGTTCATCGGTCTGAAATCGCTAACCGCTTGCCTCCTAGTGATTCTTCGAGGGGCCTAAACATGTGGAAATCATAAGGGGATACGTCTGGACTATATGGAGGGTGTTCCAGCTGAGTTCAGTGAATTTCACTGATTTGGGCCTGCGTTAAACCTGGGATATGAGGCCTAGTGTTATCGTGCAAGAGTAACATATCACGAATGGGGTGCGTCCTCCTTTTTTTCGGCGATAAGCAAGTTTTACCTGACTGAGAAGTCAATAGTACAGACAATACTAGGCTGCATTAGTAGTTCTTCCCTCGTGCAAAAAATTGACCAACAGCACCCTCCCTAGTCCCAAAAAACCGTGGCTAAAACTTTTCTTGCAGACAGACATGTTTTCGGCTTCACTAGGTATGATTCATCTTTGCGCCGCCACTCCATGCTCGTTCGTTTTGATGTTGGAGTGTAATGGTGTACCCACATCTCATCGCAAAAAAAATCACCTTCCTTTCTTAATCGGGTGAGAAGCGCCTGATAGATGCGAACTCGAGCAGGTTTTTAATCTTCACTCAGCAACTTTGGAACCGAACGAGCTGAAATTTTTCGGAATCCCAAGTTTTTCGTTATTGTGTAGACACTCCCATAGCTGATGTCGACTTCACCAGATATCTGAAGCACAGTGGCGTGGCTTGGAGGTCCCCTTCAATAAGATTTTTAATGCGTGCAATATTAACCAGCGAAATGCTGGTGCACGGACGACGAGGATGATTTACATTTTCGACACGATTACGATTACGTCCATCGTTAAATTCTCTGCACTAAACTTTTACACGTGGCCACGAAATTATGCTTGCAATCTGCCCAAAATTTCAGCTGGTTTCACGTTTTCACGTGTAAGAAACTTAATAATAATTCGTTGTGCAACGCTGCTATGCACCTCTTTCTCACTCATTGTGATAGTTATTAACCAAACTAACGCAGCAATACGATACGTCGTTTCCGTGTCATCTAATATCCCCACTTCAAGTTCCTAATGCTCGGATGCGCCTTGAACAACTATCCGGCGCGCAATTTATAAAGGCTCGTTTATATTTGATCCACCCTCGTATATAGCTTGAAAATGTATACAGTCGAACACCACTATTATATTTTTTTCGGTTTTTGTGTTACTATTCACTAATGGGTTACTTAAATTGCGTAAATTAAAACCTATCTTCTTATCATCTTTCGATGAGTATGACCTTTCTAATCCACCCTCGTGGACAAAATAACGAAAGCTGGAATAAATGAATTCCGTTCTTTCTGCAATTAATGTTTGCAGTGATTGCTCCATCCATAGGAGTAAAAGCATTTATTAGCATGTCCTGGCAAAAATTCTCGGTTGTTCATCATGAGTCATGTCGAGCTCAACGAATTAAATCGTAGAGTTTGTGTAGCATTCGCTGGTAACGCCGCAAGATATTTTTCATTGCAGCTCCATGAAAGACTTGCGATAACGACCTAGTCGCCATTATTTATAAACAAATGCTCTTAAGGATCGCCTAGTTTTCTAATTAAAAACACAAAAGCTTAATTTACAATTTCATGTACGTCTTAAAATTAAGCAAATACCATTACTCAAATTTCACTACCACATTCTACAATAGAAAATGTTTAAATATTTTATTCATTTCAAATATTTTACACCGTCTTATTGACGTTTCGATGGTCAACATCTTCAAGGAAAAATTAAAAAATTTTGATAAATTTTAAATATTACGTTTTTTTATTTTATAAGATGATCAATAATTTGTTCGAGTACATTTTTGTAATTGATTTTTTTCGAATTTTAGATTGTTGTTGACGTCCATAATTATCAAATTGCAATTCCCCGCAAATTCGGGATATCATATTATATCGTTACAGTGAACCATATCTGTCATTTTGCTTAACGTGTCTAAATTTTATTTATTATGCATCATCAGCAGACCAGGCTGTAGTTTTGAGTGCACCAGTCTCGTCATTCCTGTCTGGTATAATTTTGCATTTGATGTTAATTCTAATTTAATTTGCATTACATAACACATACTCGCTAAAACGATCCTGACAAATTATCTTACAGAATTCTCGAACTTATGAAATTGTTTGTGGACTGTTATTATAGACACTAACGTTAGGAATGTGACGTCCTTTATTTAATAAAACTGGACAGAACATGCAAATTCTGTATTTAACGTTACATAAAACATGCCAATATATTGATGACTATTCCCTTGAAGCATTCTTTTTTATTCTAATGATAATTAAGGAACTCAAAACACAATTTTACTTCAAACAATATTTTCAAAAATTACTCTACAATTGTTTCGGCTAAGAAGCCATTTATCTAGAGTACTGACTATAAAGTATATAGAAGTAAAATTGTGTTTTGAGTTCCTTAATTGCTAAAACATGCTTTTTCATCCGTGCACTATGCAAAGTCTATATTTTAATAATGTGAAAATATTTAATAATCACTTGTTTGTCTTTTTCATTTATCCAGGATAATATCGTAACAGGTAATCGTAGTCATTCAACTTTTCTGTTGGTATTGTGTCTAAAATTCCTTTCGCATCGCCATATAAGGCACAAACCAACTCAAGTGCCTTATTTTCCGGTGTCCATACATTAGACTTCGCGGCCGTCTCAAATTTCTTGAGGAAGGTAGTCCATGATGACTTACCATTGAACTTGGTTTTGTGTGTACCTTTGGTAAAACAGCATGTGCAGACTCCTGCTTTATGATTTCTTCGGAATTGGTTAAGCTATCTCTCTTTTCTGGAAACTTATTGATTTCACCCGTTATATTCGTGTTTAATAATCTTTCCCGTATTTCTCCAATTATCAATTCCAGCTCATGTTTTGATTCGGATAATTTCTCATTTAATTCATTTAGCTGTAGCAATTTCTCTTCAAATTTCTCTAAATTTTCATTAAACTTTTCTTTCAAGTTGTCTTCAAATTTCTTTAAATTTTCTTTAAGTTCTTGTGTCAAGTTTTCTTTCAATAATTTTTTCAATTCCTTTGAATTTCCTTTTGATTTTTCTTCCAATTCTTTTGAATTTTTTTTTCGAATTCATCTTCAAATTCATACGTGACGGGATCGAAACCTTCCCCTATCAATTCCTCCTCGAGCCTCCTTTGTAGGTTGGTTTTATTCCCAGAGCTATCTTCTTCTCGTTCCTCTAGCTCGCCTTTCAGTTTGGCGACTTTTAATTCTAACAACATTTTGGGCATTTTGTTGATTTATTATTTCCTTCTTTTACTAGAAAATTCTCTTCTCTGTGGTTTCCTCAAACCCCACACCTGACACCAATTGTAACGAATTTTCTAGTTCACTTATTTATTTAACAATTATTTATTTACAACTTTTTATTTAATCTCTACTAACAAACTTAATCGTACTTATTTGTGTGACAAACAATAATGCACTTTATTCATATCACTTTGTAGCTCGCCGTTGAATATTTATATTACGCGTCCGGAAATCAACTGTCTCGCTGATCCAGAGACGAGTGTATATATTTACCGAAAGAAATTACTAGAAAACACCCGAATACATTTCGACCGCTTTCCAAAGAAAACAACCTGTTATGACAACAGAATATTCTCGAGCGTTTATTGTCCGGCATTGATCGATCGAGACCAAACGTGCCGCTTTCGAAGTTCGTCAGCAATAATCGATACACCGTACATACGTACACGTTCGTTACAATATCTAATAGTCTAGAAAAGTATCTTCTAGTAATGATTAATGGCGTGCAACGAACAGATCATATTTCTTGTCGTGATTAGTTAAGTAAGTGGTTAGAATTCATCTCAAGATTACCAACTGTCTACAATGTTCTTCTGACAATTCGTAATATATGCACATGCATTTCCATCGCCCAAATGTGCAAGAGCAATCAGTAAATTATGAACAATATTCGACGACATATAAATGCTTCATTGCTGCGGAATTGTCTATTGCAGAGCAAGTCATAAATTGATGCGCCAATGTAAGTTTCTCCCAATAGTTACGCTCAGACGCTGTTAGAACACACCATTTCACATTACAATTAAATCTTAGGCGCAAGTTCGAATTCCAAAGACATTCCGGAGGCAATGCAGCAAGCAAAAAATTAATTAGTTCTTGTCTTTAGACATTACTGATGATTAATCAATCAAACAAACAGTCTTGTTAAATACGACTGATAGAAGAGACACGTTCTAAATCTAAAATAAACCGTGAGTAAAAGAACAATAAATTAAATATTTAAACAACTTTAACTTCTTGGACGGTAATTTATGGAAACTACCAGATGTGGATCGCGATTTTAAATACATAAATAGATTCAATGATTCATCGTATTGGTATATCGTCATCATATTTACTGCTATTGTAGTATTTAACAATGCGTTGTAAGGTCTTACAAGGATATCTACTTGTCAAACTGAATCTACGAGTCATTGCTGATTGAGAAGTTACTGCATCTTATTTAAAGCTACATCTTAGAGAGGAGCAAGAATGATGATTACACTATAAATTCTTCATTCGTTTACTTGCTTAAGAAATACAATACGTCTCAGTAAGTTTCCGGAAACGGGAATTACCAAAGTACATATGCGAGCAGAGAAGATACTTTGTCCTTAAATGGAAAATAATGGACGTAGGAAAGTAAATAGCGTCAAGTTACGATCAAATGCTGCTTAAGGACTTCTCCAGATAAATATTTTTGATGAGAACTATGGAGACAATAAGTTCATATACTCAAACCGTTCTAGACTATCATTGCCTCTTCGTAAAGGAAAACGGAGATCGAATCCTTCAAAACCATTAAACACTTAACAGAGTATTCATGTGACAGAAAAGTTGTTCAAATTATTAAATATTTTCAAAAACTTATGTAGATTACTGTAAATACTTAACCTAACTACTGATCAATGTAACAAATTTTGACAATAGTTTAATTGTCGTAAACAAAATTTTGGAAAATACTTTGATTGGGCTCAGTATTGATGACAAATCATGTAATGTTTTAATACTAAAAACGGGCGCACATAAACTCCCGGCCAAATAATTGATATACCTTTTTCGCCGCATGTGGTACAATCCCCTGTATTAACTCCCGTCCAAGCAAAATAACAAAACCTTCGCAAAATTACTTTATTACTCTAAAAAAGTACATTTACGGACATATACAGCACGACTTAAAAACATTCCCTAACCTCTTTATCGTCGGAAGAATTTGGGGATGTAATCGCTACAGAATTTGCAGCAGAACTACCGAACGTGATACAATTGTTTGACTATCTCGTAGGAACGTATATTGAGTAAACCCTACTTTTCCTCCTACCATATGGGCCTCTAATACTGCATATTTAGCGCGCACAACAAACACATGCGAATCTTTTCACGCGAAGTTTAACGCATACGTCAGAACCCCTCACCCAAATATTGTTACATTTCTGAAGGCTTTAAAATATATGCAAATGGACACATACATGAAAATCAAAAGTGTTCAAGAACAGAGAAAAAGATGAACTTCCAGGAAAGAAGTTGAAAGGTTGTTTAAATTTATTTCAGGGAAAATTAAAGAATACTCGGAAAATAAAATAAATACGTATTTTAATATCTGTTTGTAAAAAAACGCCATGTATGTTAACAAAATCAATAAATTTTTGCATTTTATTTAGTCGTTTAATTATTTAGACGGGAGTTAATGTGTTTTCAAATTCTTTATTAGCAGTTAAGAAATTTTGGACGGGAATTAATGTTTGTCATTAACGGACTACCTGACTTGGACGGGAGTTAATGTGCACCCCTAAAAACTTAATAGTTCTCTAGTAGGTATAAGTCTGAATGGCGAACCATACGAGCGAAGCCTTAGACAAAAAGTTAATTTCTACAATATTCAGTTTCAAATCCATATCGCATGATATAATTTTCATGGACAGTTTTAGTAGGAAAAGTAGTACTCATTGCCATTATATACGTATTACATAAGAGCGTACGTTTTGTGTAATTGGACCGTCTGCGCCACTAGGTAATACCCTTTGGAAAGTTCTCACGGATGGAGTTTTGGTTAGTATTCTCGACTGGAAAGCTTCCCTAGGCGTTTCGTTGTTAATTGGAGTTGGAAGCGGTAGATTTTAATTTCTCTATCTTGAAAAAACACAACGTTAAAGGGTCGTTAGCAGCTTTTTTTGTCATTGAGAATACTACTTTCACTATAACAATTCTGCAATTTCTTTTTCTGTCCTAACGTATGGCTCCAGCATTAACTTGTTTTTTATTTCACGATGGCAAATACAAAATATATTTTAACAAAATATAGGTAAACCTAAAAAAAATATATTACCCACGTATTAATTACGTACTATTTGTCTATCTGTAGCCCTGTCCATATTACGTTGTGAGAAGTTCGTTTAGTGTTTCTATTTTTTATGCCATTTCATTCTACTCTTTTTTCGGGCGAACAACAAAAGATAGCTGAAATAACAATGTATTATTCCCAGCAGCTACCATCAACAGATTATATGTAAGATTTCCTTTGAGTTTATAGCATACATATTAATTGTTGCTCTGAGAATGAATGAAAGAATGTATTACTGACTTGGCTTCGGGCGATTTAAAATCAGCGCGGAGAAACAAAACAATATAATAGCTCGTCCTCGCCTACGTTTGGCTGAATGACGCTGTTAGACACTCTAACATTTTTAATTCGAAAAATTGTTGTTAAAGAGAGACTGATTTTCACGCATCGGGTGTTGCGTTAGGTCACATGCCCATTTCTAACATTCTTAAAATGAACAAAAAAAACAGGATTTAACATTTCAAGCACGATCAGAAAATAATTGTTAAACATCGTGTAAAGCTCCTTATGTAACAAAGGCTGTTATTTTCAATAGTCCTATCGAAATTTATATTGGACTCAAAATAAAATTGGCACGGCCCTGGAAAGTGACCTCTGTTTTTTCGAAATCGTAGGAAACATGTTTTACACGTGCATTTCAAGCACGATTAGAAAATAATTTTCAATCATCAACTAAATTATCCTATGCAGTAAATGCTACTCTTTTCAATGGTTTAAGGCGAATTTATATAGGGCTCTAAATAAGATTGGTACGGCCCTGTAAAGTGGCCTCTGTTTCTGCGAAATCGTTGGAAACATCAATTCGTGAATGTGCATTTCATTCACGATCACAAAATAATTTTCAATCAACCATAAAGGCATCCTATGCAGAAAAGGGTGCTCTTTTAGATGGATCAATCGAAATTTATATTACGCTCAAAATACAATTGGTAAGGCCCTGCAAAGGTACCTCTGTTTTTAAAGGATCGTTGAAATATCAATCTTACGCGTGCATTTCAAGCATGACTTGAAAATAATTTTCAACCATCGATAAGGGCATCCCATGCAGTAAGGCCTGATATTTTTGGTGATACCATTCAAATTTCTATATGTTAATTACTAATAGGTCACCCCGTATAATAGTGGATATTATTATATAGGTATGAGATTCTAACAGTGGAAGCAGTGTTAGTAGAATAAGATACGTTTACGGGAACGGTGGATTTAGAAAAATCTACCGTCGGTTTAAAGAACTTGACTCATCTCAAAGAAACAAAAATATTCCTGTAAGACCTTTGACTGTAAGAAATCTCGCACTTGAGGAGATCGCTCTCTAAGAAATCGATAAATATCCGAAGAGATGCCGTTACACCTTTATCAAATGCACTGAGTGAATGAACGGGAGAAAGCTCTATTTCTATTCTTCGGAACCGTAATTTAGAAAAGGAATAGCTACATAAAACGAAATTGTTTAGAGTACTTTACTTAACAATCGATCTAATATTCAAATTGGAAGACTCTGAGACTCAATAGGGATCGTCAATTTATAAGAAAGGACACCACTAAATACATCTAATATATACACTCAGTGAAAGTGGGGGTTGCTTTAAAATAGTTTTAATAGTGGTGAAGGATTAAGTTCTAATTGATCATTTAATAATAATTCTGAATTTTTGTTTTTAATTTTAATTATTTCTAACGACTATAAAGTGTTTAGTTTTTCCCTTTAATATATGAATGTAAAATTTTGTAGTTATTGGTGAACTTGTAATTTTCCGACTGTAAATGATTTGAATAATTAGAATTTTGTTCATTGTCTTCATAACTTTTAAAGTGTCCTCTAATTCTAGTCTTAAATGATCTATCTGTTTGCCCTATATAACATTTTTCTCAGGAAACTCATGTCAATTTCTATATGCCTGATTTATTAGCTTTTTATATCTTACCTTTGTTATTTTTTATAATTTTACTTGATTTATTTGTTGTCTTAAATGAGGCAATAAGGTTTTTCTTTTTCCAAAAGGATGAAATACGAGCAGTGGAGTTTATGTTATTCGCTCCATTTTGAAAACACAATCTTCTTAGAAATAAAATCTAGTGATAAAATATTAAGTAGAAGAACTATTTGTTACTCTGAATCTACATATGCTCGTTATTATTAACGTTTTAAAAAAATATAGGCAATTGGAGTTAGAAGTTATGATATGTACATAATTTCTATTTTTAGATCATAACTTTCTATTTGAGGGGACACTAACGTTTACTTAAGAAAACTTTTCTGATTTTGATAAATTAAAATTATATTACTTTCACTTCTTCAGCTGGTTTGGGATTAGGATCGTTCCAAACATTACTCTCGCTATCATTTTCAGTTGGCTGGTTCTCTTTAAATTATAATGAAGCTTTTATAACGTTGTTTTAGCATTGTTAAATAAACATATAATCCACCGTTGATCAGGGTATCAAACAGTTTTCTGGACCAATATTTATTTAATCTATACATAGTTTATGTACATTGAAAAAATAACGATTTTTTAATAGTAACATTGCTTACGAGCCAATTTTATTTAACGATATACGGAACGTATTCTCTCTTTCGTATTGTCTCATATTGTCATCTTATGGGCATCCTATGGGCAAGTAAGATTGAACCTATATGTTATATCCAGCAGTATACAAGGTTAGTTATGACCACACTTAATATGATGTAAGCTGCACTTATCTGGCGTAGCTTAGGTATATCGCATTTTCCACTTTTTTCGATTGATTCGTAGATTACACATGAGCTGAAAAATCCCGGACCTAATACATAGATGGCGCTAGTTTTGTTGCATTCAACTCTTTTTCAGTTAGAACTAACCTTCAAAAGGCAGTAGTATGAAGGCTTTCACGACCGGCATCAATAGAATTATGATAACTTACCGGGCCTTTGGGTCGTGGTCCATACGCTTTTTTGTTACCTGATGTTTCGTCAGTGTCTGCGGATGACATCTTCAGAAGCTTTTTTGGTAAGGTCGTTGCAGCTTTCGATCTCGAAATTAGACGTTTTTTTATAACAAAAAAGCCTACGGACCACGACCCAAAGGCCCAGTAAGTTATCATAATTCTTCAAAAGACAGCTGTAAAATTTCATGATATGCTATTCATTAGTTTGTGAATTATTGTGCTAAGAGTAAGTGCTAAGAACTTTTGTTGTGGATGTCCAAATGAGGCGGTAACACCAGAAAACCACCATCATCAAAAAAATCCGCAAAATCGTTTTGAATGATCAAAAAGTAAAATTGTGTGAGTTAGCTGATATCAAAAGAACGTATTTTTATTGTGCTTTATATTGCATGAGCACTTAACTATGAGAAAGCTAAAGCTCTGTTCAAAGTGGGTGCCGCGCTTGCACACTGTTGACAAGAAACCAAAAACAAGAACATGTTAATGTGCTTATTCTGAACAGTGTTTGGCCATGTTTAAATGTAGCAAACTGGAATTTTTGCGTCGATATGTGACAATGGATGAAACTTGGATCCATCACTTCACTCCGGAATCAAAACGATCGTCATCTGAGTGGTTCGTCATCTGAGCAACTGGTGAATCTCGTCCAAAGCGCAAAAGCTCGTCGAAAGCACAACAATCGGCTAGAAATGTTATGGCCTCGGTATTTTGGGATGTGCGTGGTGTAATATTCATCGACTATCTTGAGAAGGTAAATACCATCAACTAACAATTATTGGAGCGTTTGGCCGCAAACTTCAAATTGCAAAGAAACGATCCCATATGGTATATAAAAAAAAATGTTTCATCAAGACAACGCACCGTGTCACAAGTCATTTGTCATCAAAGCAATGGAAAAACTACATGAATTAAAATTCGAATTGCTCCCACAACCACCGTATTCTCCAGATTTGGCTCCCAGCGACTACTGGCTGTTCGCAGACCTCAAAAAAGTACTCGCCGGCAAGAAATTTCTCTCGATTGAGGGGTCCTATTTTGAGGCAAAAGATGAATTGTTCTACAAAAGTAGTATTGAAATGTTAAAGCGGCGCTGGAATGATTGTGTTGCTCTTGATGAATAAAGCCAATTTTGAATTAAAAAAAACGTGTTTTCTTTGTTAGGCCCGGGACTTTTGGCCCATGTGTTACTAAGTCGATGAGGTAAACGAATCTTTCAATAATTTTATAGTGTATATTTTATTAAACAAATAATAATGTCGAAAGTCGCGTAATATGTATTAGTTAGTTTTTTCTTTTTCTCGTTCAGAGTTTCTTAATCGCAAGTCATAATTTGGAAGAAACGCTTTAACTTAGAACAAGTTTCAATATTGTTTACATCCACTAAACCATTTTACTGAATTATTGTACATAGACTGTGCAAAGTTTGAGTAACTTTATCCTTGGATAAATCATAGTTTATCGCGAACAGTATAGGCATACAGAAAAGTAAAATGGCATTTAGCTAGCGCCGTAAATTCCAATGTTTCGTGCAAAATGTGTAGTTCATAAACGCCAGGGGCTGTAAAATAATCGTAACTTCTAATACGTTTGCAAATTTATGATAGCACCAAATTCAAACGTGTTGGTTTTGATAATTGACCGACACTTCACGGAAGCTTAAATCATTATATTTGAATAGCACATCGCCGTGCCTTCGGCACTTCTATATATCACAATTTAAGTTTACATATATACACACAGAATGTAGTAGGTATATAGTGACTATATATAAGTAAATAATTATATATACGTGTACATTTGACAAATTAAGACGCCTTATCCGGGCATAGAATTACTAGAGACATCTGAAACGGAATCGAATTTATCTTTACACACCTGAGCCCTTCTACAGATAGATAATAGAAATTTATACTCCATACTGCTCCGAAGTACAATTTACGGGAAAATACCATCGTGCATTTACATTATTTTTCTGGCCAGTACATACACGACAACAGAAAAAACATTAAAGGGTGCCGTTCTTTTTCGCAATTTCCACCACAGAAAAATTTGTTCTTTTGCATGAATATATTAAACAGCGACTGTTTATTAACACCTATGATGATTTTCAGAGGGGAAAATAACCAAAAGGGATATACAACCCTTTTTTCGTTATTCGCCCCCAAAAATATGCTTTTTGCAATAAATAATTGTTTATTGATAGTATAATAAAAGTCAAAATGAATTTAACCGGATTTTCTTTGCTTACCACTATACTACGAGGGTAAATCAAATGTAAACGATAATTTTGTAAAATAAATGTATTGATTAATGGTACACACAAAGTACACATTTAAGATTGTCAATATAGTCACCTCCGTGCTCTACACACTATTGCCATAGATTTGGAAGCTTGAATATTCCTTCTTCATAAAAAGTTTGAGGGCGAGTTGTAAGTCAATTTCGCATATACTCTTCTACTTCTTCATTGCTTTCAGATATTTTCACCGATCACTGTTCGTTGATCGTGAAGAAAATCAAAAAGTAAAACTCCCCTTGAGTTAAAGAAAACAGTGCAAGCACTTTTTCGGCTGAGAGACGGGTTTTGGTTTTGACTTTGACAGGGCAGCTTTCATCCATTCTTCGCCACTCCTTACTCACCATTTTTGATTCGGGAGTTAAGTGGTAGACCCACGTCTCATCACAAGTGACGATACGCCATACGCCTCAAAAAAACATCGCATTCTTGTCGAAATTGATTCAGAAGTCTTTCACTGATTTCCGACCTAACCTGTTTTTGATTTTCGGTCAACAACCTTGGAACCCAGCGAGCACTAATTTTTCTGAAGCCAGGTTCATCAGTGATAATAGATTGGACATTTGTACACTCCCATAGCTGATACCCACATTCCCACTTTTGATGAAATTTGTTAAAAACAGTTAACAGTTAACCGGCGATCACCTTCAACAAGCTCTCGAACACCACGGATATTGTCATTTGTGAGACTTGTTCTTGGGCGTCGATCATGACTTTCATTTTCGACACGTTCTCGCCCATCCCTGAATTTTCTGTTCTCTGACCCACGTATACACTCGATTCTTAGACAGTGTAGTATCCCCAAACTGTACCTTCAAACGAGCGAAAATTTTCGATGCTTTAACACCTTCATTGGTTAAAAGCTTTATGATAAGGCGTTGTGCAACAGACGAAGTAGTAGGTACCTTGCGCTCAGCTGCTACCTAAGCCGGTTTCCCCCTCCTTATAAACCAAACAACAGTCGAGTATCGAATCTTCTAGATCGGAATTACGTGCTAAGCGAAATAGTAAAATTACCGTTTATATTTGATTTACCCTCGTATTAATAAACAATTATTTAATGCAAAAACGACGTGATTGTTTTGGTGGTGGAATTCCGAATAACTACCAATTAATTAAATTGTGCTTTATCATCTGATGAAGCTTCTCTGTAGCGAGACAACTGTAAGGGTGGTTAGTAATTAAAAAATTACCTTATTATACGTCAATTTTGTTTTAATTCTGAAAATGGACTGATGAAAATACAAAATTTACCTCTGACGCCCCTACAAAAAACCAATCCCTTCAGATTAAAATGCAACAGTACTTTAAGATAAAATTAAAGCTTGTTTCATGTTTTGTATGAAAATTATAGGAGGTTTAGGAGGTTCTGATTCTTATCATGTTATATTTGTATTTTATTATTATTTTTGTTCGTTTCAGGTTCCAGACTGGTGGAGATCAATGAGAAAATGGTCCGTGACAGCAGTAGAGGATTTTCGTAAAAAGTGTGATACATTTCAGAAACTTGAAATGCAGGGGAACACAGCCAGAATCCTTTTGTGTGCAATTTTACAACATGTCACTGCAACAGGTATATTATTAAAATTGTATTTATGCCAACAAAACATACATGTAAGGTTATGTGCACGACTACATTTTAACTTGAATTCGAAAATATTAACTGAGTATGTTTAAAGAGGAATGTGTTTCGCTTTTTATAGCAAAATCCTTAATTTTTAAGGGCATTTTTTTTTTGGAAATGTTCCGGTAGATTACCTTCTTCTTTTCAACTAAAAGTCTTTTATTTTAAGATAAAGTACTACGGAATTTGAGCAAAACTGTCAATATTAGGGAGAGAATTGGCTGCAAAAGAGACACAAGGAACTGTCACTGTAAATAAGCGAAACTCAAAACGAGTTCATCCCCAAATAACTTTAAATTCTATAAAAAGCAACAGCGCTATAAAAAAATGTTGCGCGCATTTTTAAAAAGAAATATATACATATATATCACATTTAATAAAACACAGATGAGTTACAAAAAGTTTTTATTGATACCACAATAATATTCTTTCGACATACAATGTCTTCTTCAGGTGGTGAAGTAATCTAAACTTAAACTAACTATAAGTCGACTTAAATACTAAATTGTAAGGGTGGGGGTGAAAAGTTTAAATGTTTAGTAGAGGAGAATTGTTCAAATCTGTTTGGTCATTTAAAATTAATCCTAATTTATTTAATGACACGATAATCCATGCGAAATCATTTCACCCTTTACAGCATAAACTGGCTTTCTTTCAATCCAGTTTCCATAGACTGTTAAATATACCTATGTCACAAGAAGACTACGACACTGAATTAAATAGAATATATATTATTGCAATCAACAACGGCTGCACAACTTCAATGGTCACAAACTTACCGAATAAAAAAATTAATAAAAAAACCCTTAACTTAGTTTACCCCTTCCCCCCACAGTAAAAAATAAATCACTTTTTAACTCGTTAACATATCAAGGTAATATTTCCCTTTTCTAGGCAAACATATTGCAAAATTTACAGACTCCTTCGTATCATTCAAAACAGATAATTCTTTAGGCAAATTTATTAAAAATAACAAAGACACCACCAAAAAAGAAAATAAATCTGGAATTTATAAGTTAGATTGCGGTAGTTGCAACAAATCTTACATTGGACAGACTGGAAGAGCTTTTACAGATCGTATAAAAGAACATAATAAATGTTTTGAAAACACAAATGATCAGTCTACTTATGCTAATCGTCTAGTTTCTAACTCACACAACTTTAATGATAACTTTAAAATACTACATACCGAAGCTAAATATATTAAATTGAACTTACTAGAAACTATGGAAGAATTAAAATAAATTAATTAAATTAGGATTAATTTTAAATTACCAAACAGATTTGAACAAGTCTCCTCTACTAAACATTTAAACTTTTCACCCCCACCCTTATAATCTAGTATTTAAGTCGACTTATAGTTAGTTTAAGTTTAGATTACTTCACCACCTGAAGACGACATTGTATGTCGAAAGAATATTATTGTGGTATCAATAAAAACTTTTTGTAACTCATCTGTGTTTTATTAAATGTGATTATGGAGTTACAATATTTGAAGGCATCATCAATTCAATACATATATATGATATGGACTATTGGAAAATTTTAAGAACATGTAAAATTGAACATACTCTCATCCAATGTTCTGGTTTTTATTTTTAAAAACTAAACTTGTGGAATAAATAGAATAATAGATACTAAAAAGGAAATGTGACGCATCAAATTAAATTTTTAAAATGTATCTACATTGTATGTAAAAGAAAAGGATTCGTTTAGCAGAACAGCATTTAGAAATAAGGGTTGTGGAATTTGTTTAACATGTATTTTATTTGAATATGAAATAAACAATTAGCCGTTTGAATAGCGTAGTTGAAATGCTTATGAATTTAACAACAAGGGAAAAACGCTTAGCGCTTAAAACGGTTGAAATAAAAGGAATGCCGGACGGTAAAAGCAAATTATAAAGACATGCAAACATAGTAGGTATAGAATCGTATCTACCTATTTGAATACGCTACGTCCGTCAGTTAGAAAAGCTTTAACGCTTAATTTCTGTATTACCGGCTTACTTACAGAGCCAAGCGCAATAATTTATAATCTTCAATAGGACGATCTTTTTAGCCATATTTTACCCTTGTTAGTAGGGTAAGGCATTAATTTGAACCGAGCGCGTGGTATACACCTACCGCTATCCGTAACCTCACAGACATCGTATAAATTCATTCTGTTCCTACACCTGAACGGTTATATTTTGTTTGACTAACGTGAAATTCCTCATCTCAAAACGATTTATTAATGGTTCTCTCTGAAGCTCTCCAGCCCCTTTATCTCTCAAATTCGTCCCAGACTTCACGAACCTCGTCAGACAGCCCTCGATGGCTACTAATTAATACTTATCACCTTTTTTAATTAATGTCACATCTTATACGCCTTCATGTAATTAGAAAAACTCCCAGACCGATTCTAACAATTACCAACCCATACCATACCATTGTATCTCTAGCACTTTTAAGGAAAAACACGGAGCAGTGCGCCATTTCAAATGTCAACCAATTCAAATCAACGACATAATTTATTCTGGGGCTCTTAAATAATGTTTTCTTTTAAATACATTTAAAGCTAAGGGTATGTGTAGATAGTCGTCGTGTCACTAGATTTGAAGTGCGGTATGAAATTAAGACGGGGCATACAACATAACAACTTTAATGAAAACCGTGCACGTAGATTTTAAGGATCCTATACGATTATTTTTAAACATCATAATTACTAACAACATATAGATTCTTGTATCAATTTAAAATGCGTTTAATACTAATAACACTAAATTACAATTAATGTTAATTTTTGGAATCTTATAATAGTTTCTTGGAAAGGCGATCTTAAAATAAAGGCAAGCAGTTACGAATGTTTTCCTTTGTGAGTGAAATAATGGATGAAAGATTGTGTTATAATTATCTGACAGACTTTAGGTCTGAATTTATATATTAAACAATTACGCTGAAGTCCTTAAACGTCGAAGAATATATTAAAATATGTTATGCCTAATGGCTGACGCTAACAACAACAAAAAAAGTGTAATGGCCGACAACGGCAACAATCCGGTAACCATGAAGAAATGAATATGGCCGACAACAGCAACAATACGGTAACCATGGAGACAAATTAATAGCCGACAACAGCAACAATGCGGTAACCATGGGAACACACTAATGGCCGACAATAACAACAATGAGGAACAAAAATGGCCGACTGTTAATAAGCAGGATAAACATAGACCTAATTTCATGGGCATAATCCAGATATGTAGTTAAAATATAGCCAAGACAATAAAATAGTTTAGGGCTAAACGATATAATAACAAAACGGGGATCCAGGAGTAATGATGCGTAAAAATATATGTAAAATTTCGTCGGCCATTAGATATTGAGATAGTAAAAGAGTATGAATAAACGATTAGAACTGTTTAGGGGTGACAATGATAATAAAGCAAAACCTAGGATTTCATACTGCACTGAAAATTTGTTACATATTCAACTGCTTTTGAAATTGTGTATTCACACAACGTTTTATGAATCGGAATGAATGTAATGGTTCGTTGCTGAAAGCGGTTTTTGCCATTTTAAATAATCCTCAGTATTTTTCATTTAAAATTTTCCAAAGTAGATACCGTTAAAGAGTAAAGAGCAGAGCAGGTCTTGGTCAAATAACTCAGTGTCGCCGTAGCGAAATCAACAAATTAGTATTGCAGCTAACACCGACATTGTTAATCTAGGATTAGCCACAGCTTTAACTGCAGCCGCAGCAATGGCGGCCGATCACATTCTGTTTCCTGTCCCAGAATGATTTGGGCTTTGCCAGGAAATGCGTACCACGTCCCGGGTACTTTTTTGTTCTATCTCCGTTAACTCCGTTACAACTCCCAATGAATGACAACGAGATAAGTTTGAAAAAGTGGAATAGAATGAATAAATAAATTGCAAAGCAACCTAAATATTCTCATTAAACCTTATTTTTTATGTTACAGAAAAACAACTGTAACAATTTTTTATCTATAAAACTGCGAAATCAAAATTTTGTAAAACGATTGCTGTGATATACATTTTGAAACAAAAGAAATAAGTAAAGAACAATAACAATTATTATGCTTTTGGTCAGAAATTTATCGAAACTACCAGACACGGATCGCGATTTCGGTCTTGTTAGAAGATCATCAGCGTGCCATAGGCAGTCTCAATAAATTACTGACCAAGTCGAAATGTTCCGTAAAGAACAGTTAATATAATAACAACATGGAGGCAATTGCTCCCATCTAGTGGATTTTAGCCGCTACAGAAGATATGAAACTAGACAAGGCCTCACAAAGGTATTTTAACTTGTCCAGCTAAATTAACAACGCAGCCTACATACGTGAATTCACGTAAAGCTTAACAATAACAATTATGATGCTTTTGGTCAGAAATTTATCGAAATTACCAGACATGAATCGCGATTTCGCTCTTGTTAGAAGCTCATCAGCGCGCCATAGGCACTCTCGATAAATTATTAGCCAAGCCGTAATGTTCCGTAAAGAACAGTTAATACAATAACAACATAGTGGCAATTGTTGCCATCTAGTGGGTTTTAGCTGCTACAGAAGATATTACACACTGATGAGCGAAATCGAGATCAGTGTCTGGTAGTTTCGATAAATTTCTGACCAAAAGCATCATAATTGTTATTGTTAAGCTTTACGTGAATTCACGTATGTAGGCTGCGTTGTTAATTTAGCTGGACAAATTTAAAATTCAGGTTTTGGTCAGAAAAAAAGCAGATGTGGACTGTGATTTCGATCTTTATGTAGCTTCGATCTTTGATATCATATCGTGTGATCTAATTCTGTGATATACTGGTAATTTCGATACTTTTCTGGCCATGAACTAATGTTATTTATTTATTTATTTGATTTGCGAGTTTATAACGTGCTATAAGCTGTGTCGCAGCTTCAGTTTATCAAGTAGATACCTTCGTAAGACCTACGTCAAACAAAAAATGTTCCAAAGGGGGGGGGAGGTATTTGTTTCGATTTTGGAATAAAATGTTGAAAATAAAAGCAAAAATACAAAGAATTTTCAAAAAAATATTCCAAAGGGGTGGGGATATTTCGCTAGATTTTGGAAAAGATGTTCCAAAGGGTGTGGGGGTATTTGATTCGATTTTGGAACAAAATGTTGAAAACAAAAGTAAAAATACAAAGAATTTTCAAAAAAATATTCCAAAGGAGTGGGGGTATTTCGCTAGATTTTAAAAAAGATGTTCCAAAGGGGGTGGGGGATATTTGGTTCGATTTTGGAACAAAATGTTGAAAATAATAGCAAAAGTACAAAGAATTTTCAAAAAAACATTCCAAAGGGGTGGGGGTATTTAGCTAGATTTTTGAAAAAATATTCCAAAGGGGGGTGGGGCATTTGGTTCGATTTTGGAACAAAATGTTGAAAACAAAAGTAAAAATACAAAGAATTTTCGAAAACATATTCCAAAGGGGTGGGGGTATTTCGCTAGATTTTTGAAAAAATGTTCCAAAGGGGAGGGAGATATTTGGTTCGATTTTGGAACAATATGTTGAAAATAATAGCAAAAATACAAAGAATTTTCAAAAAAATATTCCAAAGGGGTGGGGGTATTTCGCTAGATTTTTGAAAGAATATTCCAAAGGGGGGTTGGGCATTTGGTTCAATTTTGGAACAAAATGTTGAAAACAAAAGTAAAAATACAAGGAATTTTCGAAAAAGTATTCCAAAGAGGTGGGGTATTTCACTAGATTTTGGAAAAGATGTTCCAAAAGGGGTGGGGTATTTGGTTCGATTTTGGAACAAAATGTTGAAAATAATAGCAAAAATACAAAGAATTTTCAAAAAAATATTCCAAAGGGGAGGGAGATATTTGGTTCGATTTTGGAACAATATGTTGAAAATAATAGCAAAAATACAAAGAATTTTCAAAAAAATATTCCAAAGGGGTGGGGGTATTTCGCTAGATTTTTGAAAGAATATTCCAAAGGGGGGTTGGGCATTTGGTTCGATTTTGGAACAAAATGTTGAAAACAAAAGTAAAAATACAAGGAATTTTCGAAAAAGTATTCCAAAGAGGTGGGGTATTTCACTAGATTTTGGAAAAGATGTTCCAAAAGGGGTGGGGTATTTGGTTCGATTTTGGAACAAAATGTTGAAAATAATAGCAAAAATACAAAGAATTTTCAAAAAAATATTCCAAAGGGGGTGGGGCAAGTTCGCTAGATTTTTGAAAAATGTTCCAAAGGGGGGGGGAGGTATTTGTTTCGATTTTGGAACAAAATGTTGAAAATAAAAGCAAAAATAGCAGATGTCAATATACTGCCTGTAATATGATATCATATCGACTTTCCTTTCACGAAACAAATAAACTTCAGTTTAGTTTAGTTTTTACTATAGATCAAGTTAATCAAGACTAAATTAAGCTGATTTAAAACAAAACACTTTTTATTATAATGCTAGTCCGATCCCTCATATTGGATTGTTAAAAAGGGGAATGCTTATGCACATGAAATGACTCGGCTTTTTTTTAACATAAATTGGTACATTTAACTTGGTAACATAAGCGTAAAATTAAATTACTTTCGTTTTGCACACAGAATGCAGCTCCACTAAAGATACTAAATGTATGTATTGTTTGCTCGTGCACTGTCCTATCTCCCTGTACACACTCTGTTCGTTAATTTAACATAGTGTCGCTGATCTACGAGGCACTGACACGAATATAAGTACAATTACGATTGTTTTTGCAATATGCTGCTGCTTTACTAAATCCCCCAATTTCTAGTCCCATTGATTTCACTACATCACATTTATACCTGCGGTAAGTGCGATGTCCAAATTCAACAAAAAAATACTGAACTCTGAAACTGTAAATAAGTACTAATGCATTACATATTTAATACAAACGTATTTAATTGAATAGGCACTGATATGTTTAAACTCCATAAATAAAATTCGAAATAAAACACAAGTGTTTAAGAGTTTAACAAAAAAAATATTTAATAGGGGACAATTGTTGATGTCTAACTGATCATTAAGAATAAGTTTAGAATGGTTATATTTATTAGTTTCGAAAGATTCGAGAAGATTTAATTTATAACCTTTATTTTGTTTGTGTAAAATCTTGAATTCAAAATTGGGTTAATGTTTTTCTTCGAATAGGTGATTGGCATAAGTGGAAGTATTTCTACTTTTAGTAAAGGCATCTTCATGTTCTTTTATCCTTTCGCAAAACTTCCTTCCTGTCTGACCAATATAGACTTTCTGGCAACTCCCACAGTTAAGTAAATAAACCCCTGAATCCGATATCTTATCACTAGTATCCTTGTTATTTTTAGGTAAGTTTCCCAAAGTATTATTAGATTTAAAGGCGGTTTGGATGTTAAGTTTCTTAAGTTTTTTTGAAATTTCTTCTGTAAGTTTACCAAAATATGTAAAACTAGAATAATTCTGTGTCTCTTTTTGTATAGGGTATATTGATCCTAAGATATTTTTCTTTAATTTATTTTTTAAGGTGAAACGATTCGTCGTGGTATATTAAAAGTTTTTTGTTAAACTCTTAAACACTGGTTTTTTATTTCGAATTTAGTACAAACGTTCAGGGTGAAATATTATGTAATAAATTCATTGTTAGCAATCTATTATGTACTAATTGTGACAGATATCTATCGACAATACTTCTGATAAATAATAAAAATAATATGAAAAGTTTCAACAATGTGTTTAAAGAAAAACTCTTACAATTGTTTCGACGAGACCGTCATTATCAAAGAGTAAAGTTGAGTTGAAACAAACTAAATTAAAAGTTAAAATTAACCGGTTAAATACCTATTGACAAGATGTACAAATATACATACATAAACGTATTTGTAACAACTAATTAGCCTATATGGAATTTTCGAACATCATAATATCAACTCACAATAAAGCTATTGTATTCTAGGTAACAGTAAGGGTGTATTATTTGAGCACAATTCTTTCTGGTTATTTACTACATTTTTTCCATCCGATAAAGCTTTTTTAATTTTAAGGTTTTCGAGTAAATTTTATCTTTTGCTTTTTTGTCCGACGTGAATTAATTTAATGCTATCTAAGTTTAATGTATGTCCGTTGATATTACAATGTTCGGAAAAGCCCGTAGATTTTACATGTATTTTTATGCTATTTACATGTTCTCTTATTCTATGTTTTAAGGCTTTGCCACATTGGCCTATGTATATAGCATCGCACTGGTTACAATTTAATTCGTAGACACCACTTTTACAATTAAAGTCTGTTTTATCTTTATTGTGTACTTTGTCAATAGTTATTTAACCGGTTAATTTTAACTTTTAATTTAGTTTGTTTACCTACTCTTTGATAATGACGGTCACGTCGAAACAATTGTAATACATTGTTGAAACTTTTCATATTATTTTAATTATGTACCATGTTTCATCAAATATGCACCAAAACTAGTTTAATAGATACTTCTGATAAACGTTGTACTTAATTAAATAAATTTCAATTTTAGTGAACCGTGCTGAGATTGATTGATGTGAATATTTTTGTACTTATTGCATATTTTTTAATAAATATCTAGTTATATTCAGTTAATTATTTAGATACCTGAATTGTTTTCAGTCCAATTCGCTCTAGTTAGTGAATATAATATAACCGTTTATTCTTGTGGCGCTTTTGATTAAACGACGGATATGAGAGAGTGAATGTAGAATTAGTATTTTTGTTGAGTAGTTAAATTTGTCGATGATGTAGACAAGGGTTGCTATTTACTCGAGTTGTGTTTTGTTATAAGCTGTCAGTTTTCGGGATGTATGTTTATATGCGATGCATACTAAAATGTCACAAGTCACACCTATGTAGTACATATTCAGATATCTAGTAGTTCACAGTTGACGGCATTTTGCACCAGAAGGTTGTTTAAGTTAGGCGTAGTGTTATCAGCTTCGTATATCGGTAGAGACTGAACTTAACCGAGAGACTCAATTTACTGGCGGATTAAGACACTCGCAGATATATTCACTAACCCTCTTTGAACAGCAACCGGCGTTACCGTTGTTCTTAATAAACAAAAGCCATGTCGTTTTCTCGCGCCATTAAATACAAACTGCTTGATACAGAGACTACGGGCCATCTAACAAACTTACGAGGTATGGTCCAAATAAAATGAGGATGATTTAAAAAAAATACCTATATTATAAATTTATACAATTAAAAAGAGGGTAGGGCGGGGCTAGTTGAGCAATTTTTCACTTGAGCGGATATAGCTCTTCAATAATAAGTCTCAATGAGTTGTTATGCGACCTGATCGATTAGTAATTTATCACGTAGCAAAAGTGCCCATAGTAATTTATTGTTAATAAGTCAGATTTAAGAGCTACAGCTGTTTATGTCCAGAAAGTAACACATGCTCAACGTACCCCATAGGTGAGGTAAGTTGAGCAGGGGTATGAAGCAAGTTGAGCACTAAGAATGTCTAGCTAAACCATGAGTTCAATGTTTACTAGAGATGAAATAAAATATCTATTTGACAATCAGCACTTTATTTATAGTCTTTTAGTGACATTCAATGATGTTTCCCTACCAAGGCTGGTCGTTTTAAAAACATCATAAGCCATTCTTTCCCAGCCATCTTAGTTGCAGTCCAACTGGGTGGAATTTCAATGCCAAATTTAGTAGCACACTCATAGGCAAGGCGACGGACGTCTTTTGGAGAATATCCATAGAAGATTGATGCCATTTGTAGCAAGTATTTTTTCAAAGAATCCTCCTGTGTGGGAGTAAATACTTGTCTCAGTGTTGCATAGCCCATGGATGAATCACCACCTTCATTTAATTTCTTCAAAAATCTTGTCAAAGTCACCACCAATTCTTTGGCGTTGACAGCCTTTGCAGCATTATTTAAGTCTTCAGCAGTGTAAGAACATCTTGTAGTCTTCCACTTGTAAGTTTGCATTCTAAAAAAAATAAAACATTCATTACATTAGTTGTTTGAGTCGTGGGGTAAGTTAAGCAACTATAGCTCGACTAACCCCAACCTGAAATTTTAAAACAAAAGTGACGTTATAAAACAACCATAAGAATTATACCCAGAACCTCTCTACATATCAAAAGTACAATAATTTTACGGAAAATTAACACTTACCTGATTAAAAACAGATAACATTCGACTAATAAAGACGAAACCTTGCGATAAACGATTTTATAAATGTTTGGTCACAAAATAAACAAAACGCACGGGCACTTCACTCGTTCGTCTCGATGCCTATGCCTACGGTGAATAGTTTGCGAGATATTTCGATTGCCCAATTTGGCCCTATGCTCAACTAACCCCGCTCTATCCTAATATCCTTCGCAAAAACTTAATTTACTTATTTACTCTAACGAGACCTTCGCTAATTATAACAATTCTGGAAAAAAATATAAGCTAATGTATTTAGTTTCAATCTGAAAGATAAAAATCGCAGGAGCCCAAATCGGGACTGTAGGATGGAGGTACGTAAAGGGTTGGAATATTTTCTTCTGTCCATAAACCGATAACTTCCTGGCGAGATTTTAAAACTCAGCTCACAATGCTAAGATCAGCCTTCCAAAATCAACAAACGTTAAAAAAGACACCCTTATAATTTTCGGAACAAACCTCGTAGACTTGTTTTGAATTAACTGTCAATGTTCTAAAAGTATGTCGTACCAACTGGATTTTTGGGCCATCGTTGAATTCCTTGCACAAACCGTTTTCTTGCAGAAATTAAATGCATTAACTTCCGGTCAGTCACTTCCGCTGAGATTCCATCACATAGAAGCGGCAACTCTATAAAATATTCATTGAACGACGACATATTAGAATTAAAAATAAAAACAGGGCGTAGGTACATCGCGGCAATGTGAAAAACATTACAAACAATACAATGTTAAAGAAAAAATAATTCAACATTTTAAAATTTTCTTAACTATTAGTCTGCGCTAATTACGATCGTAAAAATCTTACAATTTTCGTGTTGGGTCGACTGGTAAAATCATTTTGCAACAGAATCTGTAGTTTCTAAGTTATTAGTAAACAAACAACCAAATCAGAAAAAACGAGCTGAATTCTACTTGAAAATTCATAATTCTACAACGCCACGTTCCACACACACCTACCTTAGCTCATTCGAATTCCAAAGGAAGTGGCAAAAAGTGTTATTAAATCAAACAGTCCGACCCTGCGCAACAGCCAACCCAATTCACGGCATTTCCCCTCACCTTCGTTTTGGTTTTTTCCTTAGTCCATAGTATTACCGATAATTTCTGACGGAAAGGTCCGAAAATTTTCTGGAGACATTCGACATCGAAACGGTTCCAGAATCGTCTTTCCACGGTGTACCCTTTCGGAGTTATCGCTATTGGAACTTTTCGCGGGGTGCAATAATTTAAATAATGACTTGAACGTCTAGGATAGCATATCTCGCGAACCAATAAAGATAACGCAAAAGTTCTTGAACCAACAGTTGCGCAACACGTTTTCGAACAAGATAGAGTTGATTTTGAATAAAAATAAAATCCAAATTTTTTGAAAATTTTGAATTTTTCAACTATGCCAAAACCAACCGCAGATACGCTATAGCACCCGCCAGGCGATGGGCCACCCACTGATTGATGAAAATTGATATCAGACACATAGTTTTCGAGTTATTCGCTCACAATCAGACTTTTCTGGAGGTGCGATCACACGAGCAGGACCGCATTTGAAAATTCATACCTTTACAACGCTACGTTCCACACGCGTCTACCTTGGCTCATTCGAATCCGAAAGGAAGTGTCAAGGTTTTCGATTAAAAGAGTTATTTAATCAAACAGTTCGACCCTGCGCAACATCCAACCCAATTCGCGGCAATTCCCCTCACATTCGTTTTGGTTTTTTCCTAAGTTCTCAATATTACCGATAATTTCAGACTGGAGAGTCCGATTCGGATTAGAGCTCATTAGAATGTTCTAAATACATCTGGGCTTGAAACAAGTCCAGTCTCGTCTCCCAAAGATGTACTATTTTGGAAAATCTAAGAAGGTATGTCTTGGCTGGCGAGGTATTATGGACTTAGTTCCGGTCGTGACTTCACCATCGCAATGTTCCGATATTATAATATCTTGGAAAAGATTATGACAAGACTTTGAAATTTTTCTCTCAATTCATGTCAAAATCTTGATAGATTCCTATTTACTTTTTGGAAATGGGGCTGGTAAATGAATGTTTGAATGTAAATTGAAAAGTATATTGAAAGAGCTTTTATTCCTTTTACTGATATGAAAAGCAGTTGCTTTGCTTGTAAATGTGCTATTCTTTCATTCATTCTTTGTGTCGTTTTAAACCTTTGAGACCTAAGTGAAGTAATGCTTTTTGAAGCCACTGTGTATGATACTTCGTGAGAGATAATGTAAAGGTGCGTAAAGCACATATTTACATAAAAAAACTGGAAAACTAGTTAGGCAATTATTTTATACTAACGCACCCGTCACATCAGTTATTTATAAAATTATTTAATAATAAATATAAAAATTTACTTTCTTTTTTCTTTCCTTTATTTTCATGTGTTAATATTTGTTCAGTGGTAGTACATTTACTTGTAGGACAACAACGAAATATTCATGTAACTATTTAATGTATTTTACAAATTTAGAATATCTTTTCACTAAAGTTTCATGCTTACCAAAATTATCAATTCAAAAAATGTTTTAGGGGAAAACTGTTGCATATTCTAATTTGGATTAGCTCATCTCATTGGAATTTAAAATATCAGTCAACGTTCGAGAAATGCCCTAAAATTACTTTCTGGCATTTTAGAGATTCGTCCTTATTTTTTTGTCTTTCGGATTGAAATAAAAACTGAGTTACCTACCTATCATACAACTTTACTACTAGAACACAATTTATCGAGATTTCTGAATTTGGTAATTTTTTGGCTCAACTGTAAATAACATTATTGCATACAACATTGTTTTGTGGAATGAAGAATCGCAAGTTTATAATTCAGTTTTAATTTGACAGTAGCATCCGCGCGCTTAGAATTGATCACCGTTCGCTTGCTACGTGTATCTTTGAACCGAATAGCTTTCAGTCTAGTTTAGTTTAGACGGTTAATAAATGGTCGTCTGTATAGGGAAATGTTTGGCGAATGCAGTGGAGTGAAATTGAATGTCCTATGTAATGCAATATTCTTTAAAGAACTGATTTTATTCAACAGCCAATTGAAAACTGTCTAGTGAAACGTACTACAACGACATACTACGCAACTCAAAACTCATAAATAACTTGTATAATAAAAAACATTAAGTTCTTGTTTAGAAATTCATCGAAACTATCAGATGTACATTGTGATTTCCAACTTATTAGTTTTTATCATCACACCATAGGTTGCTTTGATTAATCACCGACCAAACCTAACTTGAAACAAAAACAAAAACAAAAACAAACTCTATCTGTTGCGTCCCTTGGATCATCAACGGATTTATTATCAATTCAAGATGCATAACGTCTTCACGCTGATTTTTAAATTTTGATTTTTAGCTCTTTTGTTCATTTATTACCAGTTCCTTTCCTTTGTCAATTTGGTTTCGAATCCTTTCCTAATTGCACTACCATAAATCGCCCATAAATTCCGATAATTATTCTAGCTGTAACTGTCAACCCCCTAATCCTAACGTCCGTCAATTTGTATCATATTTCTGTCACATTTATAACCATAAACCAATATGCTACAACAAGTTTCAAAACCCACCTTCCTCACTTGTAACACCCATCATCATTGTTCTCATCAAATTTAACCACACCTCCATCCCTTTCCAACTTAATCTATAATCCATATATAACCTTTTTCTAAAAAGAGTTCAAGAGATCAAAAGTATAAGCAATATCAATTCACATCAAACTATCTAATTATCAGCTATATTCAACTTATATCAACAACAACAAATCTAATCAATTAATTAATATTCAAACGACAACTCAATCGTGACCCAACGCTTGCCGGTAGTTGCTACCAGTATTATCCGTGTATAAAGTGTAAATATATGTATAAAAAAACCTGCTTAAAGACTTTAATTCAAACGACTTCCTTCAATCCAAAAATTCAACACAATCTTTTGTGTCCTCAATTGTAAATACGTTTTCAAAATTCCAAAAATTGACTTTGACCCCTTTATGACACCCCTTGTAAATACTTTATGCATCGATCGTCAGTCTTAAGAACACCACCACCGGTTTTATAAATTGCGGTTGGGGGTGTTTAGCTTCAAGAGGGGGATATTTTTCACTTTGGGGCGTTGTCTATTTTTCAGGCTATTTAAGAAGAGATAAGCGAAATTACATTGGATTCCATTTTTACATTCTATCCAATTACATTATATTCTATTTTATTCGACTCATACATCCAAACTCATACTCAATATAACCAAATCAAATCAAACAAACAAAAAATCAAAATAAGTGTAAATCGTGAAAAATGAAGTGTATATAAAAGAAAAGCAGTCCATTTTATCATAAGATAACCAAAAAAACCTTCGGTGGGATACCGCTGCACAGCGAACAATCTAATGAATAAATCAGCTCATATACTAAAGTACTACAACAACTTTCGGGTGTTTCATTCCCACCAGCTACTCATACTTGGGGGATGGGCAGTCCCTCCGACCTTCACTGTAGTGTAAAGCCGGAGGGTAGGGCGTAAGGCCCTCTTCAGCCTCCTTTCAGAAATGGTGAGAGTGGGTGTGTGGTGTGGTTGGGGAGAGAAATATGAGACGGACGAAATGAAGACAGAAGAGAAGTTAATGTTTATCAGGGGAATATTACTGCCCCAGCATTTGCCTAAATGATCCAAGGAAACCACAGAAAACTTGGTCAGGGCAAGGTATTAAAAATAACACAGCTCTATATCTAACTAGAATTTAGCCAGAATAAAAGGTGATTCGATGAAACTTATCTCTAGCTGGTTATTTACGAGACTTTGGTTAGGTGAGACAGCTTCTTTGATTTCTAGGCTTTCTAGAAGAGATAGCTTTTTACCTTTATTAACATTACTATGTAAAGCTACTACATTTTCTTCATCTAAATTGTGGTTTAAACAGGTACAATGATCCGAGAAGCCCTTTTCTTTTTAATCTTTTTTGCTAATACTGTATATGTGTTCATTTATTCTTATGTTTATAACTCTCTCACTGTGTCCAATATAAAAGCCATCACATATATTCTACTTAATTCTATAAATCCCACTTTTTTCTAATTGCCAGTTCTGATAGAGATACACACGAGACAACTCATTAAAATGGATAGAGATCCCTTCTCAAAACTCATCAAAAATAATAAGCGAGAAAGTAAATAAGTCTATTGCAGAGCGTTTATAGTTTGGTTATTTCATTTACAAGAAAGAAATAATACAATAAAATAAATTCTAACGTTCAGAACTAAAAGAAAAAGAAAAACAACTATACACGTATCAGCGTTGTTCTTTTGAGAAGTGGTATTAAGAATATCGGTTGCTAGATCTTAATGTTATATTTACTTTCGAGAATACGTCCAGCACTTTTTCACTTCATACAAAAACCCATGCAGACGGCTATAATTCACCGTTTATGAACGTTATTATTCTGCAGATCCGTTAAAAGCCTCGTATGTCATACGGTATAAAAAAATTATTTGTAAGAACAATAAAACCACTCACATTGTGAACATTAAAAGAACTACCACCAAAGTGGCTTTCCCACAGGTCAATAAAGCACATGGTAAACCTGGAAAATTATCCTATATAACCCAATCTACAGCAAACTCATTTTAGAATAAACAAATTCGTTATATGAATTATGAGCAAACATGAAAGTTAAAGGTAAATATTTTAGTTATTTTTATGTACTTTTGCTTTTGCTTTGTCCATATGGCCCACAAAATTCTTTATGTTACTTTAGCATAACACATTTTTATTTAAATAAAGGTAACTCTATAATCAGCTAGTAAAAGGACAAGTTAGTTTAACTTTTGGTTTGATACGAACACAAAAGCGCTTGAAATGCATCTTTTGTCAATGGCGCTTTGTTTTGGAAACCTGCATGTTGAGGATATTCATCCATGTACGGAAAACATTTTCAGTACTTAAAATACTCGCATATTAAGGGTGAACCTCAGATCAATGAAGCTATTTAACATGTATTCATACCAACATTTGCACTTCAAAGAATTTTTCAGTAGTATATTTTTGTTTTCAAAATTTAATTGCCTCCGTTCTCTTAAGCTTGTTATATGTACCTACAGGATAATTCGTTTGGGTTTTTAAAGCTTCAACAGATTGCTAAAGTAATTGCAAATTTTAAGAATTCGTTAATCGATAAAGTAAATTTATTTTGGTTTTTGGCTAATTAAACGTGGTTGCTTATGAACGAACGAAACGATTATAAACATTTTCCTCTCCCTACAAGTATCGATCTAATATCCGAAATTCCTCAAATAAGTCATTCTCAAAAGCGAGTAGCGAAAAAGGAATTCAAAGTGGTTAAGGTAATGTTTTAAAGCGCTTTAATAAACTCAGTCAGAAAATTTCAAAAACTTCAAACATTACGATAAACCTCCCGACTAGCAACTAACGTAATTATTACTTAAAGTTTATAGACTTTATTGAAAATTAATTTTATTTAATCTTGCTATTTATGTAACAACGTCTTATAATGGCTTCCCATCTTAGGGCTGAGTGAGATTTTTTCTCCATTATTTTTATACTACTAAGATCGATCAAGATAAAAAGTACCTCCTCTTATAGGGTTACGGACTAAAATGGATGGATTTTGTTACTGAGACATGAGTAAACCTTGCAGCCTGTGACTGGCTTTCTCCCTTTTTTTATCCTTTACTTGAATACGTAGCAAAAAAAGTATAATTTTTCGGACAACAGTCTGGTTGTGTCTTCCGAAAACTTTTCGTTTTTTTAGTTATACGTAACGAATTACCTAATTCAATTGCTATCTTTTTAATGAACCATCCTATCCTTTAAGCAACTTTGGTTTCCATAATTACCCAGTATCCGACTTCGCAACCTCTTGTCTAGCAGGTAATAAGGATACGAGTATAACCAGTGATTGTCGTGTTCAAATTAAAACGGAAGGGTCAGAATAACTCTCTGGTTATTATTCAAAAGGACCTAATATAGAAAACGGTGTTTAATATTATAACGCACTGAAATATATAATTTTCATGAGCGTTATGAAAGAGACCAGGAAATTGTTGTACAATTAACAATTCTCTTGAAATAGATAAATAAATAAATTGATATCATGTCATCCGAACCAACATAAACTAGCAGCATTTCATAGTATGATTAACAGACTATTAAGTTTACCTCTTTCAGAAAAAAATTACAAAATAGAATTAAATACAATAAAACAAATAGCAATTAATAACGGTTACACGTCAAAACTTATAGATGATTTAATTAATTCAAAAAGAAAAACAATATGTTACGGATTAGAATACACAAATAATTCTAAAAAATCTAATACTAACTACAAAACAATATCATATATTGGAAACATTCAAACAACTTCAAAACAGCTTTTAAAACGGAAAATAAATTATCACAATTTTTAATTAACAATAAGGAAAAAACAGAAAAAAGGAATAAAATTGGAATGTAATACTTGCAAGACTACATATATATAGGACAGACAGGGAGGACTTTTAAAGAGAGAGTTAACGAACATATCAAAAATTACGCAAGAAAATCAACATTTATGAATCATATTAAAAATGAAAACCATGAATTTAATATAGAAGATAATTTTAATATTTTACATTGTTTAGAAAAAAGTAAAAAACTAGACATTTTAGAATCGTACGAAACTAAAAAACACAATAAACAAAACAGTGAAATTATTTTGAACGAAATAGAAAATGTATACCAATCAATAATATTAAATAAACTTGTAAACATCACCCCTACCACACCACTTTTAGACTAAGTTACCTATTGTACATATATATAAGAACATCTTAAAGTTTATTCAGTAATACGTCTTCTGAAGATGCCCTTGTAGGGCGAAACAATTGTAAAGGCAATTAAAATAATAAAGTGGAAATTACAAAATTTGAATTTTGTTCATTTTATTTATTAAAAATGAATATCCATAAAGTAACGGCGGATACAATCAAATAATAACTCTATGTCACTTTATAATTTACTAATGAAGACAATTACATTTCTAACTAAAATTTAATGATAATTTAATTTCAATTAGTATTTTCAAAAAAGAAGGAATTAAAATCCTTATTCGTCTAAATATTAAGATCAAAGATCTCACATTTGGAACGCGTCCTACCAAGTAAGCACAACGAACCAAAAGCTATATCCCACGACCGGTTAATATTTAGACGAATAATGATTTTAATTCCTTCTTTTTTGAATATGTTATATCTTCGTCTAAGAATCCATCGGAATCAACAGTGTAATTCAATGCGGGTAGGAGTATTATCCCTTGGAGTAGTTGTTTCTGTTGATTCCATATTTATATTTATATTTCAATTAGTAGGTTAATTTAATACTTTTGTAGTTTGGTCTGGTGTTATTTAGCGAGATGGTCATGTTAATGCAAATTGAATCTTGGTGTACTACGAAGACCTGTTCTAAAAAATTGCTGCCCCTTATTTCCCTTATTCTCCTTATTAAGTAACAATTTTATAAGAATAAAAATAAAAAAGAAAAACCAGGAAAATGTAACCGCCAATTGAAGATAGTCGGTTAGAAACAGTGAGAAAGTGTCAGGTTAAATATTTAATATACAGCATTCCAATGTAAATCGTTTCTACCGTGCGGTGGCGGCGTTTGGTGGCTAGAAGGGGTGAAAGGATGGTGTGAGGGGTCGGAAAAAGGGGTGGCGACGAGGGGGTGTTAGAAGCGACAGAGTTGACGACATTCCCAGTATTTGAATTCTCTTGTCGACCGTTTTGCAGGCGGTGCACGTTCGTGGCTTGCTTTCATCGAAATATCCTCTCGCCTATATCTTTAGTTTCACTCCACTTATTCCTTCAGCAAGCATACATCTGCACTTATCTTTTCTTGTTGCAGGTCAGGTAGACAAGCCTCCTCCGGAGTTCTTGGAGCCTTTGGAAAACCACACTGTGACCCAAGGCAGAGATATTTACTTCACTTGCGTTGTCAATCATTTGGCTGATTACAAAGTACGTAAATATATTTTGAATATTCCTTATAGATTCATTTCTCAATTCAACGAATCGAAACACTCGTTTAATCCCGAACGTCGAACCGACAGCGATATTTGGGCTAATACCTAGAGGTATTACAAGTTTAGGCTACCTCCATACAGCCCATTATGTTTCATGGATAAGGGTAATTAAAAAAGTACGAATATTGAACCAAAAAAATGAGACAATCTTTATTAAAATATTAACTCAGTTTTCAGCTACCCTCATGGATTATTGTTCGGTTGTTGTCTGTTTTATTCGTAATTTAATTTTATTCCCCAAATAGTGTGATACAACAAGCGCATTTTGTTATAGCTATGTAAATATGAATGACAATGAATATCTTCTTTGATATGTGTAGCGCATGTCAAGTCTTTAATTAATCCTGCTCTATCATTTAATATCTCTTAGCTAATTATGAAATTTCATTTCACAGACAGTTGCAAAATATGATGTCATTTCAAACAAAGGTTGAAAAAGGAGTACCTAAAGTACTGCAATATACAAGAAATTAAACTTTTAATTTAATTGGTACACTTTCTCATTAACATGCTTCAAAAAGGCTTTTTATACTTGTAATATTAAAATTAAAATAAATAAAAATACAAAAATTGTGCTAGATATGAAATAATAAAATTAAACTTTTCATAACAACATTATTAACACTCCATTAAGAGTTCAAAGTTTATTCAAAAACTTAATCGTACTCGAATAGAAAAATTTAATCAGGATGATCGAAAGCATGTAATGCAGATAAATACTAAGGAACTAATTAGGAATGTCTACTGCCTGATGTGGAACTGATTATGTTTTCCTGGCCAGGATTTCCTGATGTGGAACTGATTATGTTTTTCTGGCCAGGATTTTTTAATGTGGAACTGATTATGTTTTCCTACGTAGGATAACCTGATGTGTAATTGATTATATTTTCCTGGCTAGAATTTCCTGAAATGGAACTGATTATGTTTTCCTGACCAGGATTTCCTGATGTGGAACTGATTATACTTTTCTTGCCAGGATTTCCTGAAGTGGAACTGATTTTGTTTTCCTGGCCAGGATTTTCTAATGTGGAACTGATTATGTTTCCTTAGGTAGGATTTCCTAATGTGTAATTGATTATATTTTCCTGGCTAGAATTTCCTGAAATGAAACTGATTATGTTTCCCTGAACAGGATTTCCTGATGTGGAACTGATTATGTATTTCTGGCCAGGATTTCCTGATGTAGAACTGATTATGTTTTCCTGGCCAGGATTTCCTGATGTGGAACTGATTTTGTTTTCCTGGTCAGGATTTTCTAATGTGGAACTGATTATGTTTTCCTAGGTAGAATTTCCTGATGTGTAATTGATTATATTTTCCTGGCTAGAATTTCCTGAAATGAAACTGATTATCTTTTCCTGACCAGGATTTCCTGATGTGGAACTGATTATGTTTTTCTGTCCAGGATTTCCTGACGTAGAACTGATTATGTTTTCCTGGCCAGGATTTCCTGATGTGGAATTGATTTTGTTTTCCTGGCAAGTATTTTCTAATGTGGAACTGATTATGTTTTCCTACGTAGGATTTCCTGATGTGTAATTGAGTATATTTTCCTGGCTATAATTTCCTAAAATGGAACTGATTATGTTTTCCTGACCAGGATTGCCTGATGTGGAACTGATTATGTTTTTCCGGCCAGGATTTCCTGATGTAGAACTGATTATGATTTTCTGGCCAGGATTTCCTGATGTAGAACTGATTATGTTTTCCTGGCCAGGATTTCCTTATGTGGAACTGATTTTGTTTTCCTGGCCAGGATTTTCTAATGTGGAACTGATTATGTTTTCCTAGGTAGGATTTCCTGATGTGTAATTGGTTATATTTTCCTGTCTAGAATTTCCTGGAATGGAACTGATTATGTTTTCTTGACCAGGATTTCCTGATGTGGAACTGATTGTGTTTTTCTGGCCAGGATTTCCTGATGTAGAACTGGTTATGTTTTCCTGGCAAGGATTTTCTAATGTGGAACTGATTATGTTTTCCTAGGTAGGATTTCCAGATGTGTAATTAATTATATTTTCCTGGCTATAATTTCCTGAAAAGGAACTGATTATGTTTTTCTCACCAGGATTGCCTGATGTGGAACTGATTATGTTTTTCTGGCCAGGATTTCCTGATGTAGAACTGATTATGTTTTTCTGGCAAGGATTTCCTGATGTAGAACTGATTATGTTTTCCTGGCCAGGATTTCCTGATGTGGAACTGATTTTGTTTTCCTGGCCAGGATTTTCTAACGTGGAACTGATTATGTTTTCCTAGGTAGGATTTCCTGATGTGTAATTGATTATATTTTCCTGGCCAGGATTTCCTGATGTGGAACTGATTTTGTTTTCCTGGCCAGGATTTTCTAACGTGGAACTGATTATGTTTCCTAGGTAGGATTTCCTGATGTAGAACTGATTATGTTTTCCTGGCCAGGATTTCCTGATGTGGAATTGATTATGTTTTCCTGGCCAAGATTTCCTGATGTGGAACTGATTATGTTTCCCTGGTTACATAATAAAATGAGATTTATATATAATACATAACATACTAACATATTGTGTAAGGTTTTTCTTAATCGAAGCACTCTGGCCTTCCCAATCTTTGCGTGGCAAAGTAAATGAATATGATAATGTTATGATGCCTTTTATAATTTTCTCCTCCAAAGGATTATCTAGTTTTTACCACATTGTCTCTGTAAAGGAATCAAAATTAAATAAGAATGCTTGACCGAATACAGCATTTACCAAACGGGTAACGGTTTTTTGAGCCATTTCGACATATCTTCTGAATGCCGAATTTTAACTATTGGCCAGTGTTTCATGTTGCGCTTTGTAGAAGTTATAGACTGATATTTAGTGCAGATTCACTCCACACCACAACGCTGTATTATAAATGCTTTAGATTTTATGGAAATTTTTCTAAACCTCTGTAAAATGAATAACGATAAAAAAGTCTAAATCTCGCTTCCAACATAAACGACCTATTGTTTTTTTGTAATTTTTTAATTCTACGACCCCAAATTAGTTTAGGAACAGCTTTTTAACAAATTCATGTCAAAAAATCGTGAAAAAAATCATTTATCCCCGATTTTTCTGAAAAGTTGTTTCTAAATTAATATTGGAGTAGTAAGAACCAAAAATAACAAAAAAATAGGTCATTTATGTCGAAAGCGAGATATTTGAGGTTTTTAAAACTATCCATTGCACAAAGTTTCGGACTAAACATCATTAAATCTAAACCGTCTAAAATAGAGCATTGCGGTTTGGAGTGAGCCTTCATAAGACATCAGTATATAACTCCTAGGATGCGAAATAAGAATAATTGGCTGGATCTTAAAATACGGCATTCACAAAGTGGGTAACGCTTCCCTCCAATTCTTAACATTATTCTGTGGTTACCTGTTTATTATTCTGTAGCCATCACTTCGGTAGGCTTTTACAACACAAAAGGCTTAATGTAGGACTGATGGGCTATTTGCATTTTTTAGGTTTGCAAATAAAGCTGTAAAACACTTCACTACCGACCACAAGGCAACTGCTACAACGAATTAAAAAGGATTAAAGCAGAAATGGCTTTGTATAAAAAGGAAATCTTACTAATGTATAATAAAACTCAGTCTTCAAAATGTTATGAAATTTTGTTCTACAATGGTAGACATGTAGAGAATTGATTGAAAGAAGGGTGGAGAAGTTCCTATTCCTTTTTAACTAATCCCTACAAGTTTTAAGTGTTAGCAAAGGATGGTCATACGTGTGTAAAAAAAACAAAAATCTTTTTTTAGTGACAACTCAATGGTTAAGATCAATATTATACACATTAAATCTATCTCGGTTCCCGACGCGCGTGTTACACTGTTAGTTTCATAAATATGTATGAGGGCGAAATTCAACTTTGCTATTCCTTTTTTTTTAGTCAGGGAAATATTCGTTCACATATTGTTTGTGCAAAGTCGGCAAATACAGCTGCAAATCTAGATAAATGTTAAAGAACACGAGTGCAGCCGCTGTAGTGTGGAAATAAAAATGGAAAATTCTACAATTACATTTGCTCACATGATAGAAAACTACCCTGCTCTCAACTAAATCTTTTTGCTCTAAGATACTTACGTAACTGAGCATTATATTACATATCTATTGTTTGATGTCTTTCAAAAACGTTCCATTCTTCTGAATTATTTTCCTCTAACATATTATATTGTAAAATCCAAAAGCTCGTAACTATTTACGTACAATTATGTATTGATCTTAGATATGCGTAAAGCTTTGCAGTATTACTGAAAGTAAGGCAATAAGTTTATACAACATGGTTCCTCTAATCTAACTAAGAGGGTATTTAACAAAGTAATGACTAAATTATCAAGAGTTGACTTCGTGGTTTCAAGAAATTTCACTGGTTATTAATCATTTTTACATTTTAAAGTAGTGTACATATATATATGTAAAAAGATCATTTTATAGATTGTAATTTTATCTATTGAAAATAGTATATATGTAGAGTGTAAAATGTAGTATTTTTGGAAGAGTAATATAAAACGGTTGAGTTAAACTTCCTGACGCAATCGTAGGGGTTTATGAAGAGTTTTTGTTGGGAGTAGATATCAAAGGAATAGTAGTAGTCGGGGTAAAGCGAGCGCGCTGCGATTATTGAAGGCTGAGTCAGGAAAGACTTCGCTAGTTTTTATAGTAATGAACACAGGAAAATCTGGAAACAACGACAGCTTGGACGCCCTTAACATCCTTTACTTAATATATTATAACAGAAAAAACTGGTGGTTAGTTAACTTCAAAATATAAGTGACAAACCCTGTTAAATATTGCCATTCAGAAAAGAAAAATGACTCAAAAAATGTTTACTCGATTTTTGTCTAGTACAAAAACACTAAAGTAATTTCAATCTTCTGGTTTATAATCTAATAATTTAGAAGAGTTAATAGTGAAAGAAAAAACTCAAACTTCAACAAATATATTGCTAAAATTCAGTATAATTCAAGATTAGTCTTCACCCAAAGAAGCTAAGGTTTAGCGAAACAAATTGTAGTAAATGTTATCAATATATTTCTTGAAACTTAATTAAAGTAATTTTATTATTGTTTTCATCGTGTATAAGGTTTCACAATTGAAAGTTTTTAAAGAAGCTAATAAGTTCGACAAAATAATTCAGGCTTTAGTTTACTATTGTTACTTGAAAATCCAAACTATTGCTGTCGAGGGTTAATTTACTTTCGAGTAAATTGTGTTCAAACTTATTTAGCGAAGATTTTTGTAAGACTGCTTTGTGGAATCGTATAATAAATGATAAAGGTTGAACAGGGACACTCGATCATTTTTATGTCTTTTTCTTCTGTTATAAAATGATGATTTCGATTAATATTCATTTTTACGAGAATTGGAACATTAGTAGGTATTTTGTTCGATAGAATATAATAAAAGGCTCAATCAAAACCAGGAACGTTCTTATTCAATTTGCTTCCGACTTCATCGGAATCAGCTCAGCATTGGTAATAAAATCAGACTTGAACCACTGATAGGTCTTATCTTTCTCTCTCTAACATTTCTTTTTCTTCTGAACCCACGTCCACATTTCCTCCAACAAATAGTAGGTAATAAAAATAGAATCAGTGACACTTTTACTTTTTACAAAAAGAAAGGCGTATTGAAATATTGCCGACACTTGGTTATTTACTTTTTTTCTGTTCACCTTAAAATAAAGCTTATGTAGTATTTTCATCATTAGAAGTGAGTTCAATGTGCGGTTATTATTTTTTTACATTGCTTCATAGAGTACCAAAATACTCCTTATAATTCTCTTATTACAATATTCCTCAGACTGTACGAGTATTAAATTATGACCGCAAAGATTATTCCTCCCGATTCTGGTCTTCTAGCTATTCAAGACCGACTTTATTATTAGGAATTAATGGAGAAATAAATTGGAATTTTACCGATTACTTTCAAAGGCCTTTTTGGGAGAATATTACTTACTAGGTTAGGTTATAATAGATAGGTTTTATGAGATGCAGCTGCAAAAAAAAGCTGTTCCACAAACAGATGCCAGTGCAAGAAGGCAATGAATAATACTCTGCAATTCTAAGTGCCACCAAAGCACTCCATGTAAAAATAAATAACAATTTTAATAATTGAGATATGATTATTGCTTCTATTATTTGTTTTAGTCTATTGTTTGTATTACCAATTATCCATAACTTTTAACGACGAATCATTATAGTTTTAATAGAAATGTTAATTTTTCCAATTACGGAGTATTTTATTCAGTTTATCTAGATATACTATAATGATTACACTAGGCCACACCAGTTTATCCTAGAGTGTGCGTATTTATATCAGGACAAATCAATTTGAAGTAGCCTAAGCTGGTTTATCCTATCGGGCTTAGGACAAATTAGTTTGGACTAGGCTATACTAGTTAATCCTATCGCGTATAGGAAGAACTAGTTTAGCCTAGGCAAAACTAGTTTGTCCTGAAATCGGGTTTGGCCAGAAATATATATACTAAAAGTCTTAAAAGGAGGACCCATACATGACAGATGGGAAATACTAGATATCAATAAAGCTATACACAACAACAAACAATTAATGAATGACCACGTAGATTTTGGGAACAACCCACTGTTAATATCGAATTTGATTTCAATAAATAAGTTGAACCAACACAAATACTACAGTTTTGTATAACTCGTTATGATGACCTCACAAGCCGATATGTATACATAGAGTAAATTAATAAAAAATTAGTGATTTTCCCAAGTGTTTAATATATCTTTTTTACACCAAAATTGAAAAATATGAATCACCAAGTTCTTACGGCAGAAACCTTCGAAAATATATTTTTTAATAGTAGTGTATCCATATTTGCTAAAATAAAAGCAAAAACATTAATTAAAATTTACAGCTTTATTGCTGATATGTTCTACATCAAGTTGTGTATGTAATACGATCGGTCAAATGTTTTCATCGATAAATAATTAATTGTTTTCGATTTGAAGTTATTCTCTGATGTGGTGGTTTTCAAACAGCAGCAGATACAATAAAGTTTATATTGAAATTTGGTTTGCCTCTAGCCTTCATTCTCCATTATTACACGCAACAGTTGCTTCCCAGACAAATGAAACTTTAAAGTTACAGTAGAATAGATTGGTCAGAAGCTTTTCTGTAAAAAAAGTTTGCTTTTTAAGGCCTAACATTTGTTTGAACACGAATATATAACGTGTAATATTTACCGATCTAGACTAAGGTTTTCTGACATTGCAACATTGCGTTTTAGTAGTAGTAAGTTGTTTTCAAAATGTGTCGGTTTGTTGTTACTTAAAAGGCCTTTAGGCTACCGCAAATACGTGTTTCTCAACGAACTTCTATTTTTCTATTTCAGGTTGCCTGGATAAAGTCGGATAGTAAAGCAATTTTAGCAATTCATACTCGAATGGTGTCCCAGAATACTAGACTCTCTGTAACTCATAATGGTCACAACACTTGGATGCTTCACATATCCAACGTTCAAAAGAATGACTCTGGAACATATATGTGCCAAATAAATACCAATCCTATGCGTAGCCAGGTATTCTCCCCATTGCCTAATACCAATGATTTTCCCCCTTTCTGTTAGCATTCTTTTAAAATTGTATGGGAATAATCAACATGTCTCTATACTTCGGATAATATCGTACATAAATGTGTCTGTCTTAAAAATAGAAAAAGCAAATAAATTGAATAGAAACATAGTTTTGAACAGTTCTAAAGCTTTAATAAAAATTAATGCAACCTTTACCGTAGTTTATTTTTGTTGATTTTTATATCCAACATATTTCTTTTAAAGTAAAGTAAAATTTTACTTTACTTTATTGATTGTACAACGTCTCCTTTGTTCTATTTAAATATTTCTTTCGATTATCAGATGGGTCATTTAGAAGTAGTTATTCCGCCGGATATTATAAACGACGCTGACTCATCAGAAAGTGATTCTGTGGCAATGGAGGGTGGCACCATCAAACTAAAATGTAAAGCTACCGGAGTTCCTGAACCTAGTCTCGTATGGAGAAGAGAAGATAACAGAAACATCACTTTGAGACATGAAAATAGAGAAAAACAGGGTAAGTGTTATTTTAGTTATTATTAACCAACCAGCTGATTGAAAGCAGTTCTATAGAATGTTATTAGGTTGGTTCAAGTTGACTTTCAGACAGCGACAATATAATTGTTGGTTACCAGGTCAAACAAAGAACTTATTCAATGAATACAACGTAGAAAAATAAAATAAAATAAAATTAAGCCACTAATCCACAAAAACATTTATTTAAATAGAAATGTATATATTTATACCACTATGTGGTCATCATCAGTGTAACAAAATTATAACAACAATTTTTCTTAAATATAAGGTTGATGGAGCAGGGGTAATAACGGGTTATTTAGTGGTGACAGGTCGAAAGGATATCCCGGCCGCCTTCAACAGCCTAGTTTTTAGATTACGTAACGTACCACTAAACAAACAAAATTTTAACAAAGAACTAAAACATATTTTAAACATATCTTCAGAACACTGTTTCAAAAAAGAGGAAATATTCAAGATTATTAAAAATCACAAAAAGAAAAAACTAATTAAAGATAGTACAACCTTAACTAATATTAAAAACAAAAATCATATTCACTAATAACAACAATTTAGCCAACCTTTTAGGAAATCCAAATGACAAAATAGATAAAAAATGTATGTCAGGCATTTATAAAATAAATTGTAACGATTGTGACCAAGTCTATGTAGGAATGACCAAAAGGAATTTAGAGACACGTTTTAAAGAACATTGTTACCATATAAAAAATCAGAACAAAGATAAATCAGCTGTAGCTTGTCATATTGTAGAAACTGGCCATTCTATAAATAGTAATAACATAGAACTTTTAAAGCAAGTAAACAAATATTCGAAATTGTCGCCAACCGAGACTGTATACATGTACAAATATCGGGATTTCCTTATGAATTTCGACCTGTCAACACTAAATAACCCGTTATTACCCCTGCTCCGTCAACCTTATATTTAAGAAAAATTGTTGTTATAACTTTGTTACACTGATGATGACCACTTAGTGGTAGAAATGTATACATTTGTATTTAAATAAATGTTTTTGTGGATTGGTGGCTTCATTTTATTTTATATTATTTTTCTACGTTGTATTAATTACTCCACAACACTCTCGTTTTATTAAATTATTCAATGAAATTAAGTAATTGCTGCCATTTTATGTACAAACAGGGGAGGTATTATGCATTAGTTAAATAAACCACTTGAAAGTAATCGAATTTTTGGAGTTGGTTTGGACGTTATGATACCAGAACCTCTATCGTTTAATCACGAACTGCTCAGATTAAACAATTGTGTAATTTTACCCCATATTGAAAGTGCTATTTTACAAACAATACAAGAAATAGCCCAAAGTTACTGCGAAGAACGCTATAGCGGCTTTTAAGGATAAACGAACGCCTAGTGAATAAATAATTGATTGCTAATTACATTTATATAATCGAACTTTATTCATAATAATTTTTGTTTAGTAATTATTGAGTTTAGTAAGTGTCTTTTTTATTTGTTGAATTTTGAATTATACCATAACTTTTATTATGAATTGTTTGAAATTAGACTTGATGTTGCCAGATCTGTTATTTGAGGTCTTGCTTACCTTATGGAGCTCCATATTATGGACACTTTTTCATTTACATCACATCTAACATGGATCTATTGTATCGTTTTAGAGATAATATATTTGACACTTTCATGTTGAAAATTTGTAGGAACGATTTTTTAAGTCGGATCTTGCAACATCTCAAATTGATTTAGATTCTTCAAGATACGTTGGACAGCCCTGTCAAAAACCCGTACCTGAAAGATACTTAACATTCTAAACCTGAATTACCTTCTTACTGTAACAATAAGAGATTATAATGTTACACTGTTCCATTCTTTTTCTTTCAATTTCTAAGCACTTCCTACTAACTTTATCAAATTTACAGGAAGGTTTTGAGACTTCGCACTTTGCAACACAGAAATATAAATAAAGAAAGGAAACAAATAATACTGCTTTTCTGTTTCACACTTGAAATTTTCTCAGGAGAGTAAGATGTTACACTAAGTCGAAACAATTGTCTAGATTTAATTTAAAAGCAGTCTTATTTATTTCCTTCCTTTATTTATAAAATGTTTCACAAAAAAACAACTGCGAATACTATGCAATCTATCAGAAATATAAAATTACGTAAGTCGATATCTGCATATATTTACTGTAGACTGCACTATACAAACCCTTACAATTTAACAAGTAGGGCCTTGTCAAATAAATGTAAATTCACATCTAATAGATGGATATATACCGCAGCTACTTTATATTATTTATATATATATATATAATTATTTTGCGTACATCGGTTTGGGTAATGGTATTCTGGTAAGGAACATTAAGATAAAAACCGTATTGCATGATTGTTAGTTTTGATATAACGCTAACCAAGAATTTAATTCTTCAATATTGAACTTCTTAAGGCCATCTTCAAAAGAAGGATTAATTATTTAATCATTAATCCTTCTTCTGAAGATGGCCTTATAGGTCGAAACTTGTTAAGAAATTCCTTACAAATATAAACAATAGTATATTATAATAACAACATAGAGGCAATTGTTGCCATCTAGTGGATTTTAGCTGCTACAGAAGATATTAAACTGGACAAGGCCTCGCTGAGGTATTTACACTTGTTAGAAATTGTAATATCTTCTGTAGCAGCTAAAATCCACTAAATGGCAACAATTGCCTCTATTTTACTATTATATTAACTGTTCTTTACGGAACATTACAGCTTGGTCAGTAATTTATCGAGACTGCCTATGGTACGCTGATGAGTTTCTAATAAGAGCGAAATCGCGATCCGTGTCTGGTGGTCTCGATAAATTTCTGACCAAAAACATAATAATTGTTTTTGATAAGCTTTACGTGAATTCACGTATGTAGGCTGCGTTGTTGATTCAACTGGACAAGTTTGAATACCTCAGTGAGGCCTTGTCCAGTTTAATATCTTCTGTAGTAACAAAAATCCACTAGATAGCAACAATTGCCTCTATGTTACTATTATATTAACTGTTCTTTACGGAAAATTACGGCTTGTCAGTAATTTATCGAAACTACCTATGGTATGCTGATGAACTTCTAACAAGGGCAAAATCGCGATCCGTGTCTGGTAGTTTCGATAAATTTCTGACCAAAAATATAATAAATTTTTTTTAAACAATTTTATATACCATACAGTTGTAATTATGAATTTATATTATAATATAATACTTTTAAATTAAATTTTATCTTAAAGTTTTTCTATTACATATGTTGGGCCCCACTTTGAAAGCCACAAACTGGTGAAAATCCAAATACTTTCTACATAAGGCTATTTATAAAGAACATTATCTGCGTCATTTTAACTTTTCAATGCAAACACAAAACCACTTCAGTTCATGTTAAAATATGACTTTACCTGAATTAATTTGATTAATATGAATTCGTCTACATCTGTATCTAAATCACCTTGAATTTTTTGGACGCAGAATGTCGCAGCTACTGTTACAGAATAATTTAATCTTTGTGTGAAAATAAAAACTCCAACTGATGGGGTTGCTGTGCACTTATAACTTGAGTTGCAAACGGATTTGATGATTTTAATTAAAATTGTTACACATATGTATGAGACGCAGCGCAGTCCCGATGAAATCTCGCTTAGGTAAATGTTCAATTCTAGAAAGAGCTTACAGACGGATTTTACTTTGGATACAAACTAATCAATGAATACGGTTCCTATCGTTCGTGACCATTAGTTCTATTTTTTTAGTTGAATCTCAAAGCATCTTTATTGTAGCGTGAATTCGAAATTTGAAATTCCGAAAATCGAATAAATAAGAACATTGTTTGGTGATTGTTTATAGTAGGTAATTTTTTTCTGTTACAACTACATTTGTAGTTCTTTTGTTGTAGTTGAAAGTTGTGCACAATATGTTCTGCTAGTGAAATTTTCGAGTGTATAGGTCGGTAAGGTAGACATTTGCTTTGTGGGTTGAAAATTTATCTGAAAGGAAAATTGGATTTTCCCTGTTCCTGCGTGGTAGTTAAGTGTTTGTTGTCTCCACACGTCGATATCGATACGCCTGTAAGAAAACAATTTATTTAGATTCCCAAAATAATATCTCATCGAGGTGGAAGCCAGCTGTGCTACCCCTGTTACCTAACCCTACTCTCTTTCCGAATACCCATTTGCATTCTAGTGTTGGTGAACATGTGCAATGAAAAATTCAGATTGTGCTTTCTCGCAATACTGACAACCCTTTTACTAGTACGTTCTGCTCTCGATAAATCTTACTTCATCTAAAATTCAAATCCGTTATTATCTTTAGACCGAAAGAAATGATCTCACAGCGTTATCGGTTCAGCACGTGTTCAAGTACAAAAATTTTCACTAGAAACCAAACCAATTTAAACAAACACCTCATTTTATACCATAGTATGTCGTGATATGCGAAGGTATTAATTCATTCATTAAAAACGACAATAACGTCTCCTAGTATGTTATAACAGATAAATAATAGACAATAAATAAAATATAAAAGTAAGTTTCAACAATAAATTTATTCGAGTTGACAATTGTTTCAACTTATACACAATTATTAAATTCATATGTATATATATATAGGTAAGGTATTGGGTGGGGGTTAACAAATTAAAACTTAGATATTAAATGTGGTGTACTGTAAGTTGCAATTCCTTTTTGGTTGTTACCCGTTTCAAGAGCATTTTTGCTTTCCAGAAATTCTAGAATAGTTAGTCTTTTACTTTTCGGTTGTATATGTAATATATATAATAATGACTAGCCAAACCTATAGGACATTTCTGTTCTTTTTACACTATATGTATGTTCTTTTAAGCATGCGTTAAATTAACGTCCACTTTGGCCAATATAAATGGCATAGCATTGAGTATAATTTAATTTATATATTCCACTTCTTATTAGTACGTTTTATCGTATCGAATAACTAAAGGGTATCTGCCTTATCACTTGGTGATAAAATTTTAAATAAAAAATTAAAACTATTTAGTAATAATATTAGTTTCCCGTTACAAAAATCTGTTAATAAGAATAATACATGGCAAAAAAATCCATATTATAGTATCATTAGCGAAAAGTTAGGCACGACACTTAGGCAGTTTAATATTAATGCAGCTTATATTAATAACTTTACTGTAGGTAAATTTTTGGTTAACACTAATATAACTGGAGAACCCGACACCCTTCATAAAAGTGGTATATATAAAATCAATTGTTCTGATTGCCCGGCTATTTACATTGGAAAAACCAAAAGAGATATTCTAACCAGATACAACGAACACGTTAACTATTCGGGAGGTCAATGGTTCGAATCCGGGTTAGGCTGCTCTGGTCCATGTTTTCTGTGGTTTCCTTAGATCACTTGGGTAAATGCTGGGGCAGTAATATTCCACAGATAAACATTAACTTCTCTTCTGTCTTCATTTCGTCCGTCTCATCTTTCTCTCCCTAACCACACCACCCACCCATTCCCACGATTCCTGAAAGGAGGCTGAAGAGGACCTTACGCCCTATTCTTCGGCTTTGCACTACAGTGTAGGTCGGAGGGATTGCCCGCCCACCAGTACGATAGCCGGTGGGAATGAAACACGCTAAGATTTTGGTTTGTTACTTAATATAATCTTGTTACTCCTGAAGATATCCTTGCAATATTTAATTTAGTATCGAAAAAATTTATTGTTGAAGCTTACTATTTTAATTTATTTATTAAAAATGTTTCTTCGAGAACACGCCAAGGAAAGTTTAAAATGATAGATAGTTAGTTAGAAAGGTAGTCGAATGTAAGAAGAAAATACATAGGAGGAAATGGTCGAGTGGGTCGTTGTTGGACATTAGAACATTTGCGTACAACCGAACAGTACAATATTAAGGGTGACATTTATATCTGTCACATGCGGCTTTAAACATTTGTCTTTATTCTTCCGATTGGGTTAGCAGTTTCGGGAGGCAACGTCCCCGTAGCTCGGTACCTAATAGTCGTCTGCAGTGGTTGGATTCGTAGCCGATACTACTTCCTGGCATTTTGAAATATGGCCATATTGTGTGCAAGCCTTAGCTACCGTTTTATTATAAACGTATATAAGACTGTACAGAAGTGCTCCTGACAACTTTATATATTTATCTCCACTTTTATGTAGTAAATTCCCTGGACGTACACCACATAATAACAGAATGCACTTGTTATGATGACGTAGCAGACGCTTAAAAGCATTCCGACTTCGAGAAAACGTATCAATTTCTTATACCATTAGAGAACATTGGATAATATCTTCCAACATTGGTGAAAAGTTAAACACTATTGATACCAACTCATTGTTAACTTATTTCGTTTACATCATGTAAAAATAAAATCTATTAAAATGTAGAAACTGGATCGAATTGTACACTAGACAAATGGCAGATCGTTGACTCAAAAGATTCATGAACGTACCCATATAAATTTAACTTTAATTACTGCTTTATAATCTTCAATATTTTAAATAAAATAAATAATTAAATCTAACAGAATGTACGTTACGTTCATTAATAAATATATCCATAATAAACAAATTGAACCAATAGCATTCCGTCAATTTCAAATATTAGCTTGTTAAAACTCCAATAACCCATTTCTAAAATCTTTCTCTACCTAACTATGAGGGTGGTTTGATAAGTCTGTGATTTTTACAGGAAAACATCAGTTTTTCGGCTAAAAATAATTTAATTGTTTTACATAATCTCCTTTTAACTGGATACATTTAATCCATCGTGTTTCTAATTATTTTTTCTTAAAATAAGCGCTTATTTCCACGATGACTTCTTCATTCGACCCACTTCTTTAGATTTGGAAACGAGAATTAGTCGGAGGGGGCTAAATCTGGCGAATAAGGTAAATGGCGTAGCAGTTCGTAGCCCAATTGGTAAAATCTTGGCATGATGAATACACGCGTTCGATTATGCACCTGTACAACACTTTTTTCTTGGCTAAATGCGGTCTTTTCTGCTTCAAAACAATGTCAAATCTGTCCAGCCGCTCTGAATAATATTTGCCGTTGATCGTATTACATTTTTAAATATAAATTACACCGCGTCAATTTCAGAAAACTGTGGCCATGATTTTGACTTTGTTAGTCTTCTTTGGTGCATGTTCAGCCGTAGAAACCCACTGTTTCGATTATTGCTTGCTCTCTGGTCTCCAGTGTGGCGTGATGGATCCATGTCTCATCTACGGTAACGACACAGAGCAAAAACTCGTTTGGATTGCGGCCGTACATCTCCAAACACTCCTTTGAACTTCTTATATGGTGGTGTTTATGGTCGATCGTGCGCAATCGCGGCACCCATCGTGCCGGCAGCTTTTTTATGTACAAATATTCACGCAAAATGTGATGCACTTGCTCAGTTGAGATGCCTATAGCCTCAGCAAACTCACGCACTTTTAACTTTAGATCATCTAATTTCATTCCATAGATTTTGTCAACAATTACGACTTCTTTTGGGCGACCTGAACGTTCGGCGTCAGTTGTACTGGTGCGACCACAACGAACCTCAGTAAACTACTTTTTAACTATTGAAATCAACGATTCAGATTCCCCATAGTATTTATCAAGTCTCTCCTTAGTTTCTTTAATGGATTTTTGCACGAAAAGTAATGCTTAATCAGCACACGAAATTCACTTTTTAACAAGTTTAGCTGATATCAATGACTATCAAACATAAACTAAACGTCGCAGTTCGTTCAAAATTTTACAGTAGTCTACCGATAGATGGCACTTAACAGAAACAGTGTTGCCATTACAGTTACTGCTGGGGAAATTCAAAAAGTCATGGACTTGTAAAACACAGTATAATAAACTATAAGAAGAAAGCAACTGTAATACTAAAAATATAATATACTTTCGTTACAGTTATTAAGACCTTCGAAGGTGACACACTGATTCTTCACAATGTTCAACGTACCGATATGGGAGTTTATCTCTGTATTGCTAGCAATGGGATTCCTCCAACAGTCAGCAAACGTTACATAGTGAAAGTTCGATGTAAGTAACATTTACACCCTGTATATATATTTATCACGTTTATTTATTTATGTTGCATTTATTTTAAATATAAACTTAAAAGTTTAAACTTACAGGCTAATTGACGTCTCATCTGTTTTTCGGGGTAAAAGTATTTTCTAAAGGAAGCAGTCATTTCGAATAACTGTCAAGTTTACTCTTTAAATTCGCTTGTTACAAAATAACAAAGTATCCGCTGGTGGTTTCTATTCTCGCCAAGAAACTTTCTTTATTAAAGCAAAATTTCATATTCGAGCTTAGAAAAGTTTTATTTCCGTCTTGGAAGCCAGTGGATTTTAATAGACCTCTGGATTCTTTACATCTTAGAATCCCAAGTCGAGAATTATTGACGGACAATTTAACAAATCCAAGACAAAAATTATTTTTACACACAGCATTGCCATTTATCGCTCAGAACGCTTTTTTGAATAATTCGCTGCATAAAAACTTTTAAAGTAATGCAAACGACCCCAGTGATAGAAATCTAGTCGAATATTATTATTCTCAGAGTTTAGATGGAAGATATGCATTTCTTTATATAAAACTGTACTTAAACTAATAAAATAACGTAACTCTATAACAATAAAAGAAGTTGATAATAAATTGTCTTAGTCACCTAGAAAATTTAAAAATTTTGTGTCATCATAAATTGATTTTTTTTAATTATTTTAACACAAAAGTCGTTATATTCTATTCAAAATAGTGATAAACGAACTTTTCCAAAAAGTCTAATACGGGGAAATAACTAGAATTAACCGTAATAATAGAGAAATTCAGGAAAGGACACAACGGTAAATTTCGACTGTTTATTTCTTCACAAGTTTACTATGCAACGGGACGAGTTTAACCCTGTTATAACCCTACATGTCTTGATTAAATTTAGGAAAAACCGCAACTCAATCGTAACATCCAGTCAAAACTTATTACCGACCAAGTGCACAAACTGAATACACAAAACAAAGGAGAGGGTGAATTTCGTTCACTGTTGTCCTATAATAATAACTAAGGGTTAAACTAATTGGTTTGAAGATACTTTCAATCAAAAATTGGCTTAGACATTTGGGGTTAAAGGGTCTAATGCATACCAATCCCTAGGGTGTTGCGTTTCAGAGGTGTAACCTTCCAAATGATATACTCTTTATGAGCTCACTGTTTTTAGTTTATCTGTCTGTGCAAGGTAATCTCAAAAATTAATCATTCAATAAATAAAATACTTTGTAAACGCATTTGCCGGACTCAAAAAGTTAATTTCTTTTTTCACTTTCTTCACAAAATCAAAATACAGAAATGGTCTCTTAACTTGTTTTGTGACTTTTAAGGTTTGTTTCAGTAGTTTAGTTTTGGAGGATTATAATCCAATTGCAAGTGCAAAATTGATCTCGTATAATAATTTTAATTTAATCGAGAATAAAAACTAATAAACATAAAATTAATAGTTAGATATATAGCTATACATTTTAATATCTCGTACTATACGAATGTGATTTTACTTGACTGTTTGAATTGTAAATTTATGAATAATGAAACGTTTACAACCAGCGATGTAATTAATTATAATAAGGCCTTCCTATTTAAAACCATTTACTAAAGTTTTAAATACATAATACTTATAACATTAAAGAAAAATTACGTAATAAGAATAATAATAAATAAGCTCTTATAAAACGTTTTCTACGTTAGTTCTTTTAAGAACGACACATGTCTGCTTTCTTAAAAGATGACTGAAAGATAAATGTGGGACACCCTGTACAAAAGAAAGTAATTTTTGTTATCGAGGCGTTGATAGAAAATATGAAATTGCGCGGCGGTGCGAATGGGCTGAACCATTGTTGAAGGCTCTAAAAGTAATTCAATTTTCAGTTCCCCCGTTGATAAAAGTGACGAACCAGCTTGTTGCTGCGCCATTGGCCAGTGATGTCCTAGTGCAGTGTTACGTCGAAGCTTCGCCTAGAGCCATGAACCAGTGGATCCGGGATGGAATTGGTAAGCATGTTTCCCTCGAGAGGGACTTAACTTTATTCCCAAGTGTCTCCCTGTTGCAATGTTTGCTGCTACTCCTGATCCTAAACATGTCTTAAATTACTGCGGAATTAATCTCCAGAAACTTCAATCCTTGAAGCTCACCAATTTTTTACCGTATAATAATATAACATACTTGATTCAAATATATTTATCTTGATTTACTTCCGTCAACAAAAGAAAACATTATAACTACGTCTTAAACTATAAATGTTGAATCCAATGACATTTTTAAAATATCGATTCTTTTTTTTTGGCCCAGCAAGGTGCATAGCTTCTTAAAAATAGTAAGCTATTGTCTGTAATAAATTAAATCTCTGGTCAATTAGTGCATCCAACAATAAAAGTTAATCGAACAAAAGTACGAACTGGCATCTAATTCCTCTGGGAAAAAATTCCAAAGTCTCTTCTTTTTTATCAGATGATAAAAAAGAGAATATGAGGTGATGGGTTAGAGGTTATACAATAGTACGATATTGCAAAATGGATGGCATCACATGCATATTTAATGTTAGTTTAGAAAAATTTCAAAAGTAGAACAACGCGCTGTACGTAAAGTTTGGAAACATTCTGTTAAAATGACCAGTGTAAAACACCGGTCGGACCTTTGAGTTCTTCTCAGCTTATTCAGCGTTTTAACAGGAGGAATGCGGCACGTACAAAACGTTGGCATCTAGCCAGCGACCACTGCAACAGATACCTGTTTTTATTAAAATACCTGCAATTCCTCAAACAATATTCAAAGGTCATTTTATCCTCTTTACTAAAAAATATTATTTTAAGTAGGAACGTTTCAAAATAGTTTTCAATGATCGGTCTATCTTGTAATGAACCTCCATTTCATTCAAAAGATATTCTTCTTCTAAACATTTATTACATAAATAAGTAAATAGATAAAATAATTGTTAAATATTGGTAGGGTGCAGTTTATCTCATTGAAGAACCACCCTACTGCGTGAATACATTTTACACTTGTGTATTTAATATGATGTGTACAATTAGGTAGAAAATGGAAATGTGGAAACTAACATCAACATAGCAGCAAACATCATAAAGTAGGAAATTATTTAACTGTAAATATTACGCATACTAGCCAACTGTCAATATCCATTATGTACCATATGTGCGTCGCTGTATACTTTGATAAAGAAAAACAGCCATTTATGACACACATGTATTATTAAACGGAAGTCGAATGAGGCCAATATAGATGTGTGAAACTGCTTGCTGGAATTATTGCTGAAAATTAAAATACGAACCAACCTCAATCAGCGACTTTTTATCAACCCATTGAAATTATATTTGACTATTCACTTTTAATTAACAGTAATGGTACTCAAAGTAAACACAGTTTATAAACCGAATAAAATTGAACTTTGGTTTGTACCACAATTCCTTTTTTGAACATTAGTGTTTTCTTTTTGAATTTCCTTTTATATTATTATTACAGAATTCCTTCAAACTGGGAAGGATGATCATTAAAGTCCTCCTTTTAAAACCCAGCTTTACCTGTAGTACTCGACAATACTTGTTTTCAATAATACTCTCTTGATCGACCATTTTTGAAATTCAGTCTTACCTCAGATACTCGACTATTCCTGTTATCAGCAGTACCCTCGCGATTGATTATTTCTATAACCTACTATTACATCTAATACTCTCAGCAGTACCCTCTTGATCGGCCATTTTTGAAATCCAGTCTTACCTCAGTACTCGACAATTCCTGTTATCAATGCTCTCACAATATCATCAGATTTTTAGTCAAATATTACCTCTCATACTCAACGATTCTTGTTCTCAATTATATCCTCTTGATCGATCATTTTTGAAACCCAATACTCGACAATTCTTGTTCTCTATAATACTCTTTCGATTGAACAATTTTGGAATTCGATGTTATTTGTGATACTCGACGATTCATATTCTCAACAGTATCGTCGTGATTAGCGATCTTTTAAACCTAGTATTACCTCTAGTACGCGATGATTTCTTTATTTTCAGTAGTTATTCTAGTAATCGACAATTTTTTGGAGCCCAGTGGTATCTCTGACACTCGACCATTCTGGTTATCGACAATATTGATTTTTGAAATACATTTTGACCCAAAAGTATGTCTGTTACTTCACGATTCTAATTCTCAATAGTACTTTCATTAGTACTCAACAATTCTTTCAATTGTGAAAGCGTTTACATGTTGAAACATATACATGATAAAAAAATAAATTAAAATACTCAAGTTTCGAGAAATATATTGATAACATTTACTACAATTTGTTTCGTTAAACCTTAGCTTCTTTAAGTGAAAATTAATCTTGAATTGTACTGCATGTTATCAATATATTTCTTGAAACTGGAGTACATTTATTTATTTTTTCTCAACAATTCTAGTTTCTTAGAATCCCTATGGTATACGACCTTTCCTGAAACAAATTGTAGCACTAACAAGACAAACTACAGTCGTTATAGTTTCAGATATTGCAAACTGTACCCGTGAGATAATATTGTATAGGAATGACAATTCAATTTTATAAATTTCAAGCAGTACACGACAACAAGATACGTGCATTGTACATACCGTTACTTTTCAGATATTATAACAGAAATATGAATGAACGAATAAGTTATAACTTTAATTGCCTTTCATCTTTCGGTGACTGTACATTCTGAATTAATCTCAGTAAGTAATTGAATTATCATCCTGGGCAATAAAATACTTACAAAGATAATGTCCCAAATGTTATACCAACCGAAATAATTAAGTTACAAAGCTCAAACGATTAAATGCTTGTCTCTTTTGAAGTGATTTTTGCAGTTGAGAATTTTTCGACTATTTCAAATTTCTCCACCACAGAAACTAAAGTCTTGACAAATAATTTTGCAAAAGGATATGCCATTTATTGAATGATTTTTAAAGTTCTTTTATTATATATATATATATATATATGTATAAATGTGCAGCACAGATAAATTTTGTTTGTCCTGCATTATAATAATCCTTGTAACACTCATGAATTAACGTGTTTGTTTATGTATCAAGCTCAATTCCAACACGAATATGTAATCAGTGGCTTATCCATTTAACACGTTTAACACTGAAAAGCTCTTTCGTCTACAAAATTTCTAGTGCCAGTTGTACTGAATCTACAAGTGTAATCTTCTTTATTCTAACACTGTAACTAATACAAACTTACATTTAAATTTAGAGACGACGGTAACAGAACACAAATTATAGACTATTTTCTGTTTTACTTTCATATTACTGAAGAGCAGATATGTTGTAACGCCAACAAAGAACGTTTAAGGTTTTTTTAAACGTACAAACACTTTGTAGAACCTTTAAAAAAATTAAAATTCTATGTATAATTTAATCAATTGTGACTTTTGATTCTGGGTAAATTTTAATTATAACTCGTGAAATAGATTTTTTTTCATTTTACGTCCCTCTTTTATAACTCGATATTTTTAAAGGAGAAGTTTTACGGCTTTATAGACAGATTAAAGTAATTTACCACTGCTAACTGTCTTCCCTAACTCCACACTCAAATTTGTTAATGTAGATTATGTTTCATATAAGTTTTGTAACCAAATTGGTTTTTATATTAATTTATAATTTAAATTATCAAATAAATATAGATTGAATTACCTAGACACAAAAATATTAAAAACAATTATTATGTGGTTGGTCAGAAATTTATCGAGACCACAAGACACGGATCGCGATTTCGCTCTTATTAGAAGCCCATCAGCGTTCCATAGGCAGTCTCGATAAATTACTGATGAAGCTGTAATGTTAATATCTTCTGTAGCAGCTAAAATCCACTAGATAGCAACAATTGCCTCTATGTTACTATTATATTAACTGTTCTTTACGGAACATTACAGCTTGGTCAGTAATTTATCGAGACTGCCTATGGTACGCTGATGAGTTTCTAATAAGAGCGAAATCGCGATCCGTGTCTGGTGGTCTCGATAAATTTCTGACCAAAAACATAATAATTGTTTTTGATAAGCTTTACGTGAATTCACGTATGTAGGCTGCGTTGTTGATTCAACTGGACAAGTTTAAATACCTCAGTGAGGCCTTGTCCAGTTTAATGTCTTCTGTAGTAGCAAAAATCCACTAGATACTAACAATTGCCTCTATGTTACTATTATATTAACTGTTCTTTACGGAACATTACAGCTTGGTCAGTAGTTTATCGAGACTGCCTATGGTACGCTGATGAGTTTCTAATAAGAGCGAAATCGCGATCCGTGTCTGGTGGTCTCGATAAATTTCTGACCAAAAACATAATAATTGTTTTTGATAAGCTTTACATGAATTCACGTATGTAGGCTGCGTTGTTGATTCAACTGGACAAGTTTAAATACCTCAGTGAGGCCTTGTCCAGTTTAATGTCTTCTGTAGTAGCAAAAATCCACTAGATACTAACAATTGCCTCTATGTTACTATTATATTAACTGTTCTTTACGGAACATTACAGCTTGGTCAGTAGTTTATCGAGACTGCCTATGGTACGCTGATGAGTTTCTAATAAGAGCGAAATCGCGATCCGTGTCTGGTGGTCTCGATAAATTTCTGACCAAAAACATAATAATTGTTTTTGATAAGGTTTACGTGAATTCACGTATGTAGGCTGCGTTGTTGATTCAACTGGACAAGTTTAAATACCTCAGTGAGGCCTTGTCCAGTTTAATGTCTTCTGTAGTAGCAAAAATCCACTAGATACTAACAATTGCCTCTATGTTACTATTATATTAACTGTTCTTTACGGAACATTACAGCTTGGTCAGTAGTTTATCGAGACTGCCTATGGTACGCTGATGAGTTTCTAATAAGAGCGAAATCGCGATCCGTGTCTGGTGGTCTCGATAAATTTCTGACCAAAAACATAATAATTGTTTTTGATAAGCTTTACGTGAATTCACGTATGTAGGCTGCGTTGTTGATTCAACTGGACAAGTTTAAATACCTCAGTGAGGCCTTGTCGAGTTTAATGTCTTCTGTAGTAGCAAAAATCCACTAGATACTAACAATTGCCTCTATGTTACTATTATATTAACTGTTCTTTACGGAACATTACAGCTTGGTCAGTAATTTATCGAGACTGCCTATGGTACGCTGATGAGTTTCTAATAAGAGCGAAATCGCGATCCGTGTCTGGTGGTCTCGATAAATTTCTGACCAAAAACATAATAATTGTTTTTGATAAGCTTTACGTGAATTCACGTATGTAGGCTGCGTTGTTGATTCAACTGGACAAGTTTAAATACCTCAGTGAGGCCTTGTCGAGTTTAATGTCTTCTGTAGTAGCAAAAATCCACTAGATACTAACAATTGCCTCTATGTTACTATTATATTAACTGTTCTTTACGGAACATTACAGCTTGGTCAGTAATTTATCGAGACTGCCTATGGTACGCTGATGAGTTTCTAATAAGAGCGAAATCGCGATCCGTGTCTGGTGGTCTCGATAAATTTCTGACCAAAAACATAATAATTGTTTTTGATAAGGTTTACGTGAATTCACGTATGTAGGCTGCGTTGTTGATTCAACTGGACAAGTTTAAATACCTCAGTGAGGCCTTGTCCAGTTTAATGTCTTCTGTAGTAGCAAAAATCCACTAGATACTAACAATTGCCTCTATGTTACTATTATATTAACTGTTCTTTACGGAACATTACAGCTTGGTCAGTAGTTTATCGAGACTGCCTATGGTACGCTGATGAGTTTCTAATAAGAGCGAAATCGCGATCCGTGTCTGGTGGTCTCGATAAATTTCTGACCAAAAACATAATAATTGTTTTTGATAAGGTTTACGTGAATTCACGTATGTAGGCTGCGTTGTTGATTCAACTGGACAAGTTTAAATACCTCAGTGAGGCCTTGTCCAGTTTAATGTCTTCTGTAGTAGCAAAAATCCACTAGATACTAACAATTGCCTCTATGTTACTATTATATTAACTGTTCTTTACGGAACATTACAGCTTGGTCAGTAGTTTATCGAGACTGCCTATGGTACGCTGATGAGTTTCTAATAAGAGCGAAATCGCGATCCGTGTCTGGTGGTCTCGATAAATTTCTGACCAAAAACATAATAATTGTTTTTGATAAGGTTTACGTGAATTCACGTATGTAGGCTGCGTTGTTGATTCAACTGGACAAGTTTAAATACCTCAGTGAGGCCTTGTCCAGTTTAATGTCTTCTGTAGTAGCAAAAATCCACTAGATACTAACAATTGCCTCTATGTTACTATTATATTAACTGTTCTTTACGGAACATTACAGCTTGGTCAGTAGTTTATCGAGACTGCCTATGGTACGCTGATGAGTTTCTAATAAGAGCGAAATCGCGATCCGTGTCTGGTGGTCTCGATAAATTTCTGACCAAAAACATAATAATTGTTTTTGATAAGGTTTACGTGAATTCACGTATGTAGGCTGCGTTGTTGATTCAACTGGACAAGTTTAAATACCTCAGTGAGGCCTTGTCCAGTTTAATGTCTTCTGTAGTAGCAAAAATCCACTAGATACTAACAATTGCCTCTATGTTACTATTATATTAACTGTTCTTTACGGAACATTACAGCTTGGTCAGTAGTTTATCGAGACTGCCTATGGTACGCTGATGAGTTTCTAATAAGAGCGAAATCGCGATCCGTGTCTGGTGGTCTCGATAAATTTCTGACCAAAAACATAATAATTGTTTTTGATAAGCTTTACGTGAATTCACGTATGTAGGCTGCGTTGTTGATTCAACTGGACAAGTTTAAATACCTCAGTGAGGCCTTGTCCAGTTTAATGTCTTCTGTAGTAGCAAAAATCCACTAGATACTAACAATTGCCTCTATGTTACTATTATATTAACTGTTCTTTACGGAACATTACAGCTTGGTCAGTAGTTTATCGAGACTGCCTATGGTACGCTGATGAGTTTCTAATAAGAGCGAAATCGCGATCCGTGTCTGGTGGTCTCGATAAATTTCTGACCAAAAACATAATAATTGTTTTTGATAAGCTTTACGTGAATTCACGTATGTAGGCTGCGTTGTTGATTCAACTGGACAAGTTTAAATACCTCAGTGAGGCCTTGTCCAGTTTAATGTCTTCTGTAGTAGCAAAAATCCACTAGATACTAACAATTGCCTCTATGTTACTATTATATTAACTGTTCTTTACGGAACATTACAGCTTGGTCAGTAGTTTATCGAGACTGCCTATGGTACGCTGATGAGTTTCTAATAAGAGCGAAATCGCGATCCGTGTCTGGTGGTCTCGATAAATTTCTGACCAAAAACATAATAATTGTTTTTGATAAGGTTTACGTGAATTCACGTATGTAGGCTGCGTTGTTGATTCAACTGGACAAGTTTAAATACCTCAGTGAGGCCTTGTCCAGTTTAATGTCTTCTGTAGTAGCAAAAATCCACTAGATACTAACAATTGCCTCTATGTTACTATTATATTAACTGTTCTTTACGGAACATTACAGCTTGGTCAGTAGTTTATCGAGACTGCCTATGGTACGCTGATGAGTTTCTAATAAGAGCGAAATCGCGATCCGTGTCTGGTGGTCTCGATAAATTTCTGACCAAAAACATAATAATTGTTTTTGATAAGGTTTACGTGAATTCACGTATGTAGGCTGCGTTGTTGATTCAACTGGACAAGTTTAAATACCTCAGTGAGGCCTTGTCCAGTTTAATGTCTTCTGTAGTAGCAAAAATCCACTAGATACTAACAATTGCCTCTATGTTACTATTATATTAACTGTTCTTTACGGAACATTACAGCTTGGTCAGTAGTTTATCGAGACTGCCTATGGTACGCTGATGAGTTTCTAATAAGAGCGAAATCGCGATCCGTGTCTGGTGGTCTCGATAAATTTCTGACCAAAAACATAATAATTGTTTTTGATAAGCTTTACGTGAATTCACGTATGTAGGCTGCGTTGTTGATTCAACTGGACAAGTTTAAATACCTCAGTGAGGCCTTGTCCAGTTTAATGTCTTCTGTAGTAGCAAAAATCCACTAGATACTAACAATTGCCTCTATGTTACTATTATATTAACTGTTCTTTACGGAACATTACAGCTTGGTCAGTAGTTTATCGAGACTGCCTATGGTACGCTGATGAGTTTCTAATAAGAGCGAAATCGCGATCCGTGTCTGGTGGTCTCGATAAATTTCTGACCAAAAACATAATAATTGTTTTTGATAAGCTTTACGTGAATTCACGTATGTAGGCTGCGTTGTTGATTCAACTGGACAAGTTTAAATACCTCAGTGAGGCCTTGTCCAGTTTAATGTCTTCTGTAGTAGCAAAAATCCACTAGATACTAACAATTGCCTCTATGTTACTATTATATTAACTGTTCTTTACGGAACATTACAGCTTGGTCAGTAGTTTATCGAGACTGCCTATGGTACGCTGATGAGTTTCTAATAAGAGCGAAATCGCGATCCGTGTCTGGTGGTCTCGATAAATTTCTGACCAAAAACATAATAATTGTTTTTGATAAGCTTTACGTGAATTCACGTATGTAGGCTGCGTTGTTGATTCAACTGGACAAGTTTAAATACCTCAGTGAGGCCTTGTCCAGTTTAATGTCTTCTGTAGTAGCAAAAATCCACTAGATACTAACAATTGCCTCTATGTTACTATTATATTAACTGTTCTTTACGGAACATTACAGCTTGGTCAGTAGTTTATCGAGACTGCCTATGGTACGCTGATGAGTTTCTAATAAGAGCGAAATCGCGATCCGTGTCTGGTGGTCTCGATAAATTTCTGACCAAAAACATAATAATTGTTTTTGATAAGGTTTACGTGAATTCACGTATGTAGGCTGCGTTGTTGATTCAACTGGACAAGTTTAAATACCTCAGTGAGGCCTTGTCCAGTTTAATGTCTTCTGTAGTAGCAAAAATCCACTAGATACTAACAATTGCCTCTATGTTACTATTATATTAACTGTTCTTTACGGAACATTACAGCTTGGTCAGTAGTTTATCGAGACTGCCTATGGTACGCTGATGAGTTTCTAATAAGAGCGAAATCGCGATCCGTGTCTGGTGGTCTCGATAAATTTCTGACCAAAAACATAATAATTGTTTTTGATAAGCTTTACGTGAATTCACGTATGTAGGCTGCGTTGTTGATTCAACTGGACAAGTTTAAATACCTCAGTGAGGCCTTGTCCAGTTTAATGTCTTCTGTAGTAGCAAAAATCCACTAGATACTAACAATTGCCTCTATGTTACTATTATATTAACTGTTCTTTACGGAACATTACAGCTTGGTCAGTAGTTTATCGAGACTGCCTATGGTACGCTGATGAGTTTCTAATAAGAGCGAAATCGCGATCCGTGTCTGGTGGTCTCGATAAATTTCTGACCAAAAACATAATAATTGTTTTTGATAAGGTTTACGTGAATTCACGTATGTAGGCTGCGTTGTTGATTCAACTGGACAAGTTTAAATACCTCAGTGAGGCCTTGTCCAGTTTAATGTCTTCTGTAGTAGCAAAAATCCACTAGATACTAACAATTGCCTCTATGTTACTATTATATTAACTGTTCTTTACGGAACATTACAGCTTGGTCAGTAGTTTATCGAGACTGCCTATGGTACGCTGATGAGTTTCTAATAAGAGCGAAATCGCGATCCGTGTCTGGTGGTCTCGATAAATTTCTGACCAAAAACATAATAATTGTTTTTGATAAGGTTTACGTGAATTCACGTATGTAGGCTGCGTTGTTGATTCAACTGGACAAGTTTAAATACCTCAGTGAGGCCTTGTCCAGTTTAATGTCTTCTGTAGTAGCAAAAATCCACTAGATACTAACAATTGCCTCTATGTTACTATTATATTAACTGTTCTTTACGGAACATTACAGCTTGGTCAGTAGTTTATCGAGACTGCCTATGGTACGCTGATGAGTTTCTAATAAGAGCGAAATCGCGATCCGTGTCTGGTGGTCTCGATAAATTTCTGACCAAAAACATAATAATTGTTTTTGATAAGGTTTACGTGAATTCACGTATGTAGGCTGCGTTGTTGATTCAACTGGACAAGTTTAAATACCTCAGTGAGGCCTTGTCCAGTTTAATGTCTTCTGTAGTAGCAAAAATCCACTAGATACTAACAATTGCCTCTATGTTACTATTATATTAACTGTTCTTTACGGAACATTACAGCTTGGTCAGTAGTTTATCGAGACTGCCTATGGTACGCTGATGAGTTTCTAATAAGAGCGAAATCGCGATCCGTGTCTGGTGGTCTCGATAAATTTCTGACCAAAAACATAATAATTGTTTTTGATAAGCTTTACGTGAATTCACGTATGTAGGCTGCGTTGTTGATTCAACTGGACAAGTTTAAATACCTCAGTGAGGCCTTGTCGAGTTTAATGTCTTCTGTAGTAGCAAAAATCCACTAGATACTAACAATTGCCTCTATGTTACTATTATATTAACTGTTCTTTACGGAACATTACAGCTTGGTCAGTAGTTTATCGAGACTGCCTATGGTACGCTGATGAGTTTCTAATAAGAGCGAAATCGCGATCCGTGTCTGGTGGTCTCGATAAATTTCTGACCAAAAACATAATAATTGTTTTTGATAAGGTTTACGTGAATTCACGTATGTAGGCTGCGTTGTTGATTCAACTGGACAAGTTTAAATACCTCAGTGAGGCCTTGTCCAGTTTAATGTCTTCTGTAGTAGCAAAAATCCACTAGATACTAACAATTGCCTCTATGTTACTATTATATTAACTGTTCTTTACGGAACATTACAGCTTGGTCAGTAGTTTATCGAGACTGCCTATGGTACGCTGATGAGTTTCTAATAAGAGCGAAATCGCGATCCGTGTCTGGTGGTCTCGATAAATTTCTGACCAAAAACATAATAATTGTTTTTGATAAGGTTTACGTGAATTCACGTATGTAGGCTGCGTTGTTGATTCAACTGGACAAGTTTAAATACCTCAGTGAGGCCTTGTCCAGTTTAATGTCTTCTGTAGTAGCAAAAATCCACTAGATACTAACAATTGCCTCTATGTTACTATTATATTAACTGTTCTTTACGGAACATTACAGCTTGGTCAGTAGTTTATCGAGACTGCCTATGGTACGCTGATGAGTTTCTAATAAGAGCGAAATCGCGATCCGTGTCTGGTGGTCTCGATAAATTTCTGACCAAAAACATAATAATTGTTTTTGATAAGGTTTACGTGAATTCACGTATGTAGGCTGCGTTGTTGATTCAACTGGACAAGTTTAAATACCTCAGTGAGGCCTTGTCCAGTTTAATGTCTTCTGCAGTAGCAAAAATCCACTAGATACTAACAATTGCCTCTATGTTACTATTATATTAACTGTTCTTTACGGAACATTACAGCTTGGTCAGTAGTTTATCGAGACTGCCTATGGTACGCTGATGAGTTTCTAATAAGAGCGAAATCGCGATCCGTGTCTGGTGGTCTCGATAAATTTCTGACCAAAAACATAATAATTGTTTTTGATAAGCTTTACGTGAATTCACGTATGTAGGCTGCGTTGTTGATTCAACTGGACAAGTTTAAATACCTCAGTGAGGCCTTGTCGAGTTTAATGTCTTCTATAGTAGCAAAAATCCACTAGATACTAACAATTGCCTCTATGTTACTATTATATTAACTGTTCTTTACGGAACATTACAGCTTGGTCAGTAATTTATCGAGACTGCCTATGGTACGCTGATGAGTTTCTAATAAGAGCGAAATCGCGATCCGTGTCTGGTGGTCTCGATAAATTTCTGACCAAAAACGTAATAATTGTTTTTGATAAGCTTTACGTGAATTCACGTATGTAGGCTGCGTTGTTGATTCAACTGGACAAGTTTAAATACCTCAGTGAGGCCTTGTCCAGTTTAATGTCTTCTGTAGTAGCAAAAATCCACTAGATACTAACAATTGCCTCTATGTTACTATTATATTAACTGTTCTTTACGGAACATTACAGCTTGGTCAGTAGTTTATCGAGACTGCCTATGGTACGCTGATGAGTTTCTAATAAGAGCGAAATCGCGATCCGTGTCTGGTGGTCTCGATAAATTTCTGACCAAAAACATAATAATTGTTTTTGATAAGGTTTACGTGAATTCACGTATGTAGGCTGCGTTGTTGATTCAACTGGACAAGTTTAAATACCTCAGTGAGGCCTTGTCCAGTTTAATGTCTTCTGTAGTAGCAAAAATCCACTAGATACTAACAATTGCCTCTATGTTACTATTATATTAACTGTTCTTTACGGAACATTACAGCTTGGTCAGTAGTTTATCGAGACTGCCTATGGTACGCTGATGAGTTTCTAATAAGAGCGAAATCGCGATCCGTGTCTGGTGGTCTCGATAAATTTCTGACCAAAAACATAATAATTGTTTTTGATAAGGTTTACGTGAATTCACGTATGTAGGCTGCGTTGTTGATTCAACTGGACAAGTTTAAATACCTCAGTGAGGCCTTGTCCAGTTTAATGTCTTCTGTAGTAGCAAAAATCCACTAGATACTAACAATTGCCTCTATGTTACTATTATATTAACTGTTCTTTACGGAACATTACAGCTTGGTCAGTAGTTTATCGAGACTGCCTATGGTACGCTGATGAGTTTCTAATAAGAGCGAAATCGCGATCCGTGTCTGGTGGTCTCGATAAATTTCTGACCAAAAACATAATAATTGTTTTTGATAAGGTTTACGTGAATTCACGTATGTAGGCTGCGTTGTTGATTCAACTGGACAAGTTTAAATACCTCAGTGAGGCCTTGTCCAGTTTAATGTCTTCTGTAGTAGCAAAAATCCACTAGATACTAACAATTGCCTCTATGTTACTATTATATTAACTGTTCTTTACGGAACATTACAGCCTGGTCAGTAATTTATCGAGACTGCCTATGGTACGCTGATGAGTTTCTAATAAGAGCGAAATCGCGATCCGTGTCTGGTGGTCTCGATAAATTTCTGACCAAAAACATAATAATTGTTTTTGATAAGCTTTACGTGAATTCACGTATGTAGGCTGCGTTGTTGATTCAACTGGACAAGTTTAAATACCTCAGTGAGGCCTTGTCGAGTTTAATGTCTTCTGTAGTAGCAAAAATCCACTAGATACTAACAATTGCCTCTATGTTACTATTATATTAACTGTTCTTTACGGAACATTACAGCTTGGTCAGTAGTTTATCGAGACTGCCTATGGTACGCTGATGAGTTTCTAATAAGAGCGAAATCGCGATCCGTGTCTGGTGGTCTCGATAAATTTCTGACCAAAAACATAATAATTGTTTTTGATAAGCTTTACATGAATTCACGTATGTAGGCTGCGTTGTTGATTCAACTGGACAAGTTTAAATACCTCAGTGAGGCCTTGTCCAGTTTAATGTCTTCTGTAGTAGCAAAAATCCACTAGATACTAACAATTGCCTCTATGTTACTATTATATTAACTGTTCTTTACGGAACATTACAGCTTGGTCAGTAGTTTATCGAGACTGCCTATGGTACGCTGATGAGTTTCTAATAAGAGCGAAATCGCGATCCGTGTCTGGTGGTCTCGATAAATTTCTGACCAAAAACATAATAATTGTTTTTGATAAGCTTTACGTGAATTCACGTATGTAGGCTGCGTTGTTGATTCAACTGGACAAGTTTAAATACCTCAGTGAGGCCTTGTCCAGTTTAATATCTTCTGTAGTAGCAAAAATCCACTAGATACTAACAATTGCCTCTATGTTACTATTATATTAACTGTTCTTTACGGAACATTACAGCTTGGTCAGTAGTTTATCGAGACTGCCTATGGTACGCTGATGAGTTTCTAATAAGAGCGAAATCGCGATCCGTGTCTGGTGGTCTCGATAAATTTCTGACCAAAAACATAATAATTGTTTTTGATAAGGTTTACGTGAATTCACGTATGTAGGCTGCGTTGTTGATTCAACTGGACAAGTTTAAATACCTCAGTGAGGCCTTGTCCAGTTTAATGTCTTCTGTAGTAGCAAAAATCCACTAGATACTAACAATTGCCTCTATGTTACTATTATATTAACTGTTCTTTACGGAACATTACAGCTTGGTCAGTAGTTTATCGAGACTGCCTATGGTACGCTGATGAGTTTCTAATAAGAGCGAAATCGCGATCCGTGTCTGGTGGTCTCGATAAATTTCTGACCAAAAACATAATAATTGTTTTTGATAAGGTTTACGTGAATTCACGTATGTAGGCTGCGTTTTTGATTCAACTGGACAAGTATAAATACCTCAGTGAGGCCTTGTCCAGTTTAATATCTTCTGTAGCAGAAAAAATCCACTAGATGGCAACAATTGCCTCTATGTTACTATTACAAAGATATTAATTAGAATATTCTGTTTCAGGGGAGAAACTTTTGCCTAGCGAAAAATATATTATAACGGAGACAATATTAAACGAATATTCGTATTTTATGAATCTGACAATAAAATCATTGAAGAAGCGGGATTTTGGTGATTACATGTGTTCATCTACAAATATTGTTGGCAGAAGTGAAGGAACTATCCGATTGCAGGGTATGAATAAATTAAAAAAATTCTTTCTAATGTTTTACAAATAAAGACATGGCTTTTTGTTATTGTCAGAACTACATCTACAAGTAAAGACAACGACCACTCAGAGCACTCCAAAACATGTTGAGATGACGAAACCGCGAAAACCTGTTGTAAAAGAAAATCCGAAGAAACCGAAGAAAAAGTCAAAATCGAAGAAAGGTTCGGAAGAAGACAACGTAAGCGACGATTATGCGATCACAACCGTTACATTTCCACAATTTTCTTGGACCCTTGCTCCACCAAAGGCTTTTCCAATCCCAAGCACCAAAAAAACACCAACTTGGGTCCATCACTCAAGTTCTGCTTGTAAAACTCCTGTCAGAATTGCTCCTATTTTTATTTTTATCTGCTGGTTACTAATATCAAGACTGGTTAACAAATGAAGAAATTATTGTTGTTATTATCTTTTGCATTTGAGCATTATGGTCGTCTTCCTTTGCTGTTGCTTCCCTCACCCACCCTAAATAACATTTACAGAAAAAAATTCAAACCAATCAATTTTTCCTAGCGATATTGTTTTCTAATACCAATATGTATTAATATTTCTTGAACGTGCATACTATACTAATTATGATACAAAGACTATATTTGTTAGATGTATTGCAGTAAACTTTTTACATAGACGAATTGAAATACTCAAACGTCAAGTCGACTAACTTTTTAATTACATTCTGTATTTGTTTTTATCATAATGCGATAAATACTATTAATCGTTTGAAAAAAAGTACCCATTATATTACATCGAGAAAGAAAAACTATCTTCATATCTATCACCCAGCAGCATATCATCTACTGTTATGTGTCTTCCTCAAGATCATCTACGCTAACTGTTTACTATAAATAAATAAACAAATAAATAAATAATGAATTAAAAGGAACAGTTAACGTTTCTACCTATGTATGTGTATCTTACAACGATGTTAGGTTACAATAACATAAACAACATTTTATACATAAAAACCTATGTCTTCCGAAGTTAAATTAACAATAATGAACAAGAAAAAATAATTTTTAATAGAATTCTGATGCATTTGACTTTATGTGTTACTTTTCTATGCCACAGTATGAGTCGATTGTCTAATAATTATTCGATTCGTGTGTTTGCTCACGATACAGGGTTGTAATTTTTAAAATTGTAGTCTAATATAGTAGAAGGTAATCATTAAACTATTAGTATAGTCTAAAAGTAGACGATTTACCAAAGAGTACCTTCTACGAATTATTATCTAATAAATAATTGTAATTAGAATTTATTACTATGACATGTTGTTGAAATATAAGAAAAATTTCAGACATTAAAAGGACAGTGCGTTGTCTCATACTGTGGATCATTTTCCATTTGTAGTTGTACATACATAATATATGAAATATTCTAAAAAAGTGAACCATTGTAATCAATATATTTTGTATGGACTTGATTAAGAAACCTTTTTACATTTACTTGTAACTGTCTGTTTTAAAAGGAGTTGCACCACTAAATGCACAAATAAGAGTATAGGAAATTTTACAAAAAAAATTTTTTTAAAAGATTTAGAAACTAATATAATATTTCAAACTGTTTTTAGAAAATATAAATATCATTTTATTGCCACTGCAAGAGGTCAAATATCTAATAATAGATATATAGATAAAATAAGTTCTTATTTATGAATTAAGCTTTCTAAATCTGATTAAAATAATTGGGTTTTTGATTAAAAATCGTTTAGAATCTCCTGCGAAATTTTACTGCCGAATTTATTGGTATTATATCATTCACAATTTTTAGATTCTTATCAAAATAAAATAATATTATTAATAGGGTACAAAACTTCAGTTGAAAGGACCATTTTTAACTTACCATAGACTTGTTATTTAAAAAATAAAAGGATCTGATCTGATCTTGTCAGACCTTCCAGCTTTGTTTAATTGTTCTTTAGTTTGATTATAAAATATGAGATAAATATAAAAAGATGTGGTAACTCCTTAACTATTTTTTTATGTGGTTTTGAAACCAAGTCTGTTGTAACTCAAATATTGAAGTTATGAATGAATTACCTAAGGGAAACAATCAGGATATGGGTCGCTTAGTATAATAAACGTAGCAAAAGTAACTTAATTGTTACACAACTGTTTGTTAATTATATGTATAATAATAACAATAATTGATGTGATGTATAACTTATACATACCATCAGCAAAGTGTTTATTGCAACACGTGACAATAAAGTTCAATAATATATTTATAAATATTTATTGATGTGTTTTATTCTACACACGAGAAAAATCTCTTCATCTTATTTTTGATTAAAGTTATATTTGTTTTAAGCATTATATTATTTAAAATTTTATTAGTAGTATTTATTTTTTTGTGAGAGAATGGTTCACGGGTTTTTCATTTAAATAAGCTTGCAATTATTAATATTTTTAATTCATAAATTTTTCTTTTATTTCTTTCATAACTTCACTGTGTAAATTTTCTTTATTGATACCCCTCGTATACAGTTCGTTCTGCTAAAACTCATGTCCTTCAGCAAGGACGCATGTGCTGTGTTACAATAGATAAAGACACATGTTCACCTCTCAACTGTCCTTCTCCAGATTTAGTGAAAATGTACGTTTCATAACCAACACGAGTAAATTATCAGTAAATATTTTTGCAGCATTTGCTCTTTGAGGTAAGATTCTACCTTTTTGTCCATTCGATTTGTGTATTTGACAATAACATAAATATTATTCGTAAATATACATTATGTTTACGTCTCTTTGTCTTGCATAAGAGAAATCGATATCAAACAGAAATGTATTGATGGTTTGGTAAAATACTTGTTTTCTTTAAATTAAATTTTAAATTAGGAACATATTAAATTTTATTTGATTCAATATGCTTTAACATCGACACTTTTCATTTCATAAAAACAGACAATTGATGATATTGTCAATTTGTAATCACTGTCTAACCGTTTATTAAACTTTTTATTTTTTACAAATACATTTTAATTTTGATGATTCATCGTTTCTATTATTATTATATTATTGTTATTTCTTTTACAGCCTCAGAAGCAAAGGTGATAGAGTTAAAATTCATTTACAAATTAAATAAACATATGCAAGCAATTATAAGGTCCTTTATACACTGTTTAAAATGCATTGATGGAAATTAAACACATATGTATATAAAATAATGAAAGGTAAATAATTAATAATTATCTTTCACTAACTTATTGAATTAAAGGAGCTCCTTAATAAACTACAAATTTTTAAAAATCAACATCGTAGTTTCTAAAAATTTATAACTATATTCTTATTACAGCTTTAAATATTTTAAGTAATAGATACAACATAATTTTTTCACAATAAGTTTCTTTTCAAATACATTTGTTGTACATTTTTATTTATGTTTTCCATTATGTACTCAGTACTCAGTTTATCTAGTAAAATTTTCAACAGTTTTGTGTTTTTTTCCAATTAGGTATACTGAAATTGAAAATTGATTTTCGTACAAAATATGTTTTCAATTTCTATTTCATTTCATTTATCTAATTAATAATCTCTATTATTAGGTAGAAACTTCTCAATGATAGAATACAGTACAAGGACACTAGAAATTCACTAGAATCGATCAAGTTGATCTTCGCACCAGCCGAATCCTCATGATTTGCTAAGGTAATTTTACTAATTTAGTACTTTACATACCTCACTAAATCTTTAACATATACAACAAAAAAGGAAGAAATTGTTGAAGCAATTGATTGAGAATTAAAAGTACATATAAATAAAAAATAAATGATAAATAGTTAACAATTACCATAAAAATATTTCTTCCAATTCTTGAATTATATGAGTCAGTATCACAGTTTCTGAAAATTTATGAATAGTTTTCGCAATGTTCAATATTTTGAGAAACAGATCTTTGTTTTAAATTACTTTTCAAATACATCTGTTAGACTATATTATTTATGTTTTCCTTTATGTTTTCAGTGCTATTGGATTTATATAGTAAAATTTTCAAATTTCAGGAACAGTTTTGTGTTTTCTTTCCAATTAGGTATATTGAAATTGAAAATTGATTTTCGTACAAAATGTTTCTTCAATTTTTTATTACATTTCATTTATTTAATTAATAACCTCTATTTTCAGGTACAAAGTTATCAATCTTCAAGATTTTCATTCTGGGGCGATACCTACCAAATCTCAAACTTCAATGGCTCAATAAATCTTCGATGCACAGAACAGGTGAAACAAACTATTCAAGAAGACCCTGCTACATACCGTACCAAGATCAAAGATAATAAATGCAGCACCGAAGAAGTAATTTTCTACGTTTCTTTTCTATTTTAATGAACAAGATCAATCTACCCGAGGAACTCTGAACAATCCAACATAACACAGGCAGCTGAGGGAAAGTTTTTATGTGCTTGAAAACTATTTCTCAAAACTTGAATTTTATTAATGTGAATATTTTATAACTTTAAAAAACAATTAATTAATTTTTAGTATTAATAACATAATTAATTTAATTATTTATTCAAAATAAAAAAGCAAAGGCTTCATTAGAATGTGAATACAAATATTTAAAACAATAAAAAACCAACATAAAGGTTAATTTCCAAACATTTTTTAACATATATTTATGACTTAGTAAAATAAGGAATTTTGTAATCTGTTGGTGAAGAACAGAATACAGGATTTTTTCGCCATCATAGAATGTATAAAACTAACGTTTATAATCTTTTGTTTTTGTTAACATGTACCTTTCTGCTTTAATAACAAAATATTAAATAGTCAACTACATATTTGTCTTTACTCATCTGTTATGTTATTTATATAAGAAATAATAATGTGAACTTCATACTTTATTTTTAGGTTTTTGATATAATGAATGAATATAAAAACATATATTTTGTATAATCTGTAAATATTTATATCTAAATAAGCTTCTAAATAAAACAAACAAAGCTGTATATATATATATTAACCAAATTGTTAATATTCCTGATATTATTGTACTGCCTCTATTTCAATATTTTATTAATATAACACGTTATATAGAAAATAAAGTCTTTTCCTTGAATTCCTTCTAATAAAACAAAAACTAAAATTAAACAGTTGCAATTGCGCCGGTCTGGTATTTGTAAATTTCCTATTTTTATATTAGGAGAGCATAAGTGTAATAAGAAATATGGCGGGAACATAAGATCGACAATGAGACTGACTCTTCGAAATTTCCAACGTTTGTATTAGGAGAGCATAAGTGTAATGAGAAATATGGCGGGAACGTAAAATCCACATAAAGACTAACTTTTCGAAATTTCCAACTTTTGTATTAGGAGAGCATAAGTGTAATGAAAAATATGGCGGGAACATACAAAATCAGTGAAAAAACAAGATTGAAATTAAACTAACTTCTCGAAAATTCCAAATTTCGTATTAGGATAACATAAGTACAATGAGAAATGTAGCGATATGTTGATGACGAAATATACCCGATCCCATGTGGCAAATTCTGAGACCAAACTATAGTCTGTTTAATAAATTTTTATTTAGCAAGAAAATTGTGGTTTATCTTCAAATTTGTAAACGTAATAGATTGAATTAATTTTTAATTACATAAATTAATGAAAACAATTTTATAGATGTATAATTAATGCGAGTTTTGGTTATTTATTTTCTGAATATAGTTCGAAATAGCGATCTCACAAACTATACATTAGATCGCTTTGGGTTAGTGTCTTATCAGTTTTAACATATCGCTAGAAAAACACTTATCGAATGGTGCCAGAATAACACAAATGCTGGCCCAAAATAAGTTTTAATAATTAAAACTAACTAACAATAAGATTAACTAATTTCTCCATAAACATATTTAAACCAAATATGATTGCATTAAACAGCTATCTAATTTTCAATTTTTAAGGGAAAATACTTAGCTTAAATTTGAACAGACATAAATTCGCAAATGAAATTACAAAAAAAACTAAATGCAATTGTAGTAAATTCCTTGCGTCTTACATACTAACATAATTTACATATGTAAAGCAACATAAGATACCTGTTGTAGTTTTTTGTCATTTGTCAGTGAAGGATTCAATATTGCTAAAAAACACATTTCTATCAAAAATAGGAAAAAATAAACAATAACACTTAAAAACAGTTAGGCTCTATTTAGCAATCAGTAAAATTAATTAATTTATTACAGAATAATTTATTTAAAAAATCTAAGGCTGACTTATATTTTATTTGCCTGAGCAGAGTAGCTTTTAGCTCAAAATTTACAAATTTCGTATTAGGAGAACATAATGCCAAGGAGAAAACTGCCAGTATATTGGTGAAAAGTGATGATGACGAAATGTACCGGACCGAATGTGGCAATTTTGAAAGAACTATAGTCTGTTTAATGGATTTTAATTTAACAACAAAACTATTTTTTTATAATCAAACCTATAAACGTAGCATATTGAATTGATTAATGGTCATACGAATTAGTGAAGATTATTTAATAGATTTCAAATTAATGCGAATTTTGATTATTTATTGCGAATAAACCCTTGATAATAACCGTCGCACAGACTATACATTATAGCTCGCGTTGAAGGAACATTTTATCAGCTTGAACTTATCTCTAGTAAAGAAAGGTATAAAATTTTGCCAGATAAACATGTTTACATAAAACAAATTCTTGCTAGCGTGCAACTGGTTTATTATTAATTTTGTTCACTATTTTGAATATGACAAAATTATTTAATTAGTCAATTGTTACGTAAATATACTTACAGCAAATCTGTGTTGATTTTTTTAATAAATAAAGATAATTATAAAATTGTCTAATTTTGATTTTACTAATTGAACATAGGGAAAAACATATATGTGTTAATGTTTTTTAGTCAATTAAGTGATGTATTCAATATTTATTATTGCTAAACCAAAACTAAACAATTAAAGTAAAACTAACGAAGATTAATTAATAAATAATTAATCAAGAAACTTATTAATTAAAAAGTATTAACATTAAAATTTATTTGCTTTTGGACTGCGCACGTTAGCTTGGCAAGTCTCTTAAAATTTTCAAATATTGTATTAGGGGAACATAATACTAAAGAGAAAACTGCCAGTACATAGTGAAAAAGCAGCGATGAAGAAATATACCGGACCCAATGCGGCAATTCTGAGAGCTAACTACAGTCTGTTTGATAGATTTTGCATTAAACAGCAAAATTATGTTTTATTTCGAAATCTACAAACTTAGTAGATAGAAATAGTTGTAATTACACGAATTAGAAAAGATTAACTAGCAGATACAAAATTTGTGCGATTTTTAGTTATTTATTACCCACATAAACTTCAAAATAGCGATTTCACAGACTATATGTTGTCGGTCGTCTGGAAAGTGTCTGTCTTACCAGTTATCTTATCGACTTAAACCGATCTCTAACAAAAACGATCTAAAATAGTGCGATAATAATAAACACACATATGCTGGCATAAAACTAACTTTGTTAATATTGCAAGTGGTATATTAATTTTGTGCAGTATTTTCAAAATTACCAAAATAATTTATAAATATTGCTAGGTGAATTATTTTATAGAAAATCTATGATTGAATTAAACGAATCAAAAAACCAATAAAACAGTGTTTATAATTATAGTTTTGGTTGTCGAAAGTTTTAATTTAAATAGGTGAATATAGGTATATATTCTGGCAATTTTTAGTTTTCTTATACTGCAGAAATTGAAAAAACCAAGTGCAATCTTGGACCCTTGTGTTTAGCAAATTCAGTAGCATAATTTATACATAAAAGACATGTTGTGTTGTAGTTTTTTTTGTCAATTAAGTGAAAGATTACAATATGCAATATTGCTAAAACACATTTTGAAACTAATTACTGAAGTAACAAAAAACAAAGATCTATTTACTGTATTAGTACAATAATGTTATTAAACAAATAATAATTCTAAAAAACTTTACGGTCGCCATGTAAAATTGATTCGGGCTCTTAAGGTTTTAAATTTCGTATTAGGAGAACATAATACCAAGGAGAAAACTACCAGTATATTGGTGAAAAGTAATAATGACGAAATATACCGGACCGAATGTGGCAATTCTGAGCAAACTATAGTCTGTTTAATGGATTTTAGTTCATCAGCAAAACAGTGTTTTATTTTCAAATCTATAAATATAGTAGATTGAATTGATAAATAGTTATACGAATTAGTGAAGATTAGTTATTAGATTTCAAATTGATACGAATATTGATTAGTTATTGCCAATAAATTGTTGTTAATAACTATCGCACAGACTATACATTGTAGTTTGCCTTGAAAGAATATCTTATCAGCTTGAACTAATATCTAGCAAATAAACGGTATAAAACGATGCCAGAATAACACAAATCTGGCATAAAACAAGAATTTACAAGTACAGCAAACTTTGGTTTATAGAATAACCGATATCAGAATGACTTAAAATTAATTCTCTATTAAAATAACAAGGAAATGGTAGATTCCCTTAATACTGACAAAAGTGAATAAAACCACCTCTGATTTCTATGATACATGTTTGTAGTAATAATTATTTTTTTCCTAGAAACTATAATAAGAAGCAGTAAGTTAACGACACTAATAAATAAAGCACAGCCTCTTTGAGAGGTACAAAAAGAATGAAACAGAAACATAAACGTGGCATTTGGTACGTTCTTTGATATCGACTTTATATTTTATATCCAATCAAATTGGTTCGCAAAGTTAAAAGTAAGTTTGTATTCAATATCATCACATCAAATATAATTTATAAATTATTAAAACTTGTCATGCTATAAATTAAATACAAAAATATTTAATAATACAAAAGTTTTCATGGAACGTGGTTCTTTTACACATTTATGTCTTTGTTCAGATACTCAATTTCAAACTTTCAACATAATTATAATTATAAGCTATTATTTATCCTTTTTTATTAACAAATATTTTATACTGACGGTGAACTATATGCTCTAATACTTGTTTACAACATGAGCAGACAGATGTTTATCGCAAGACGTTCGACAAAAAATGTTCGAGATAACGGAGCTAGATGAATTGACGGTAAATTTCAACGGTTAAAAATGTTTTCGTCAGTAATACTACAAACGTGGTAAAAAGTTCAAAGCTTTGTTTGCAGTATTTGTAAAGGACTATGCTTCTTTGTATTCCACAACAAAGTATAACATACAGTTGCTATTTTTTCCACTGATTTAATATTTTAATGTTTTAATCCTCGATGGTAAATTAATTAAATATTGGTGTAATTTTAATTCTTAAATTAATGATTTCTTATTACATATACCTACATTTGTTAGCATTCATTCGTAGCTATTTATGATATATTCATTTCGACTGTAATGAATAATTAAGGCAAATTTAATTAAAGAGTAAGAGGTATTTGAGGCAACTCATTGTATAACATAGTATAGTTATTAAATTTAATTTCCCTTTTTATTTATTCGGTGTTTATGCCAAGGGATTAAATTAGATTGCGCGAACTCGTTGTCTGTGGTAGGTTATTGGTTTTTATATAATCTCATCTCAGTGTGGGGTGTTGTTGTTTTATATAAATAATGGTAGTAGTGAGAAATGTTAATAATACAAGTTCAGGTTAAATAGATAATAGCTTTAGAGAAATTCATGGAATATGTAGTCGTGCAAGGAATAGAAATTCAGATTCAGAGTTGCTGGGCTGTAACCCAGATGGGACAATAGCTGTAAAATTGAAATTTAATGAGCCGTGAGCAGATGAAATTGATATTTAAAAGACTAAGATAATCTTAATTTGTAGAGCAATCAGATTTAAGAAACATTTTGTTTTATAAAACAGAGCAACTGGTATATCTTGTTATTCAAACCAATGATCCGTCAAATTGTTGTGCTGACACAGCAGAAGCTGCTTACAACTTAACGACAACTGCTCTTTCTACAACAAATTTAAATTTCTTCAAAGTTATTAAAACAAAGTTTACCAAACAAAACACTACCTACTTTAGCTTCCGGCCCTAAGCCCCGCTATTTGTTTTACAAACTTGTTACTATCATCATACTTATAAGAACGAATATTAGGTACTTCCTATGTCTCAGTGATTATAATTATAATATGTATAAACAATTGTAGAGCTTTCATTATTTTTAAAGACTTAATGTTCAGCTAAAGTTGACATCTCCTAAGAAATATCACTTCAATTAATGCTAAAGCGTTACAATTTGTAATACATACTTGCATGATATTATACTAGTTTCTGTCTTCAAATCATCTAAATTTTAATACGTAGATAATTAATTACATATTTTCCTTTGAAGCAGTCGTTATTAAAAAAAAGCCTAAAATATTTTTGTCTTAAAACCTATTTAATTAAAGGACAATTTAAAATTCACTTGTGTTACTGAAAAGAGCAATGTGTATTTACCATGTAACTTGTTCTTACACTATTTGTATTTCCAGGCTTTTATCGACCATATGTCCAAAACATTATGTCCATTCCCTGCAATTTTATTTCGTACATATTAGAAATCAATTTCGAGACAATAAAAATAGTAATAAAATGTTAGAGTAGCCGTGGCAGTATATTGAAGATAAATTAATGAAATACTTTTTTTATCAACGTATAAATACGAAAAGTGAATCAAGAAAATATAAGTACAAAAAAGGTTGAAATTTTACAAAACGTTCTGGAATTTTAGAGGGTTTGAAAATGCAGAAAGTTCTTCATCAATTGTAAAGTAGGTGAGTATAAGAAACAATACAGGTAAATAACAAGAATTCCTGTTCAAGATAGAATGGAAGGAACAAAAGTCTATATCACCTACCTAAATAAGTACAATAAAAAGATAAACGATATTCGTTAGTAAGATGTAAAGCCTCACACGTTTATTTAGCTATAAAGCTTGCTAGGACTCGCTGACAGCAGCTATGGCTGGAATGCGGATAATGTTTATTAAATTCAAAAACAAGACTTGAGAAGTTTCTCAGCCGTTGCTTTAGCGGAGTTTGTTAATAAGTAGATCGAAATCATAAAGAATTTAAAGCTGTAAAGGCTTCGCGAATAGCAATAGCTGGAACGGCGCTTTATTAAAGCCAGGAAAAGTGGACAAAAATTAGTTTATACTGCACTTGCATTTGTCCATTGAAATAATAAACGTTCTATAAATATACGTCTCTGCTAACGCTAAAAAAAGCTTCAAAAATATTTTTCAATACTTATCGTTTTTAAGTATTTTACTATTTAAGATCGTTAATTAATTCTTGTATCCTTCGAAGAACAAAACATTGAAGAAATATTCTTGAAAAGGCAGGGTCACGCAATATCTATTCCGAAAATTAAAAAATCTACTCTTTCACTAATCTATTATTTAATTTTAATGAAATTTTTACGTCTGAAAGCTGAATGCAAATAGCATTATTTACTTCGCAATAAATATGAAGTTTGTTCACATTCATTCTTATGAAAGAGTAGCTTGCATGTGAAGAGAATGTTTACAACAAACACTGAAAGAGAAATATATATATATACTGTTATTTTTCTTAGTAATATCTTATCTGAATTATCCTTCTTCCTTGTAATAAATATACATATAAAACAACGTAGAAAAATTAAAACAAAAACGGAAAATGCTGATATATAGGGTTCTATGAATAAATAATTTCAGTTTAAATGTTTAAACAACATCTTTTTTATTGTACTCTTACCCAGTGTAATTTAGTGATATATTAATTAAGTAGCTGTGCTCGCGACTTCGTCCGCGTGGAATTTAACAAAAAGGTTATTTTTAAAATTTTAAACGAAGTCGTTGAGACACAACCGTAAGCAATAGCCTTCTTGTGCGTTCTGAGCACGCGCGACAGGCAGCCTTTGTGATATTAAGTGGCAGTAGCGGCTTTTACAATTTTTGTCTGTCTGTCTGTCTGTTTGTTCCGGATAATCTCTGAAACGGCTGGACCAATTATGACGGGATTTTCACTGACCGATAGCTAATTTAATAAGGAGTAACTTAGGCTACTTTTACTTTAAAAATGAATAATTTATTTTAGAAATTAATGACTATTAATAATAATAATTAATTTCTAAAATAAAAGTAGCCTAAGTTATTCGCTATTACATTAGCTATCTGCCAGTGAAAGTATCGTCTAAATCGGTCCAGCCGTTTCAGAGATTAACCGAAACAAACAGACATACACACAAAAAAACTTTTAATGTTATTTTGGTATATGTACCGTGTATACATTCATATGCATTTAGTAAAAAGCTTTTAAGTAATGTAACTCCATATTTAAAATTAAAATAAAAATACGAATAGAGTTTACAAAATTGTTTATTGTTGCCACAATAATTATTTCGACACACTGTGCCTTCTTCAGGTGGAGAATTTATATAAACTAAAAGCTATTACATTTCGCTTAAATACTAACTAAATAATGAACTAAGAGGAAGCGGAAATTACAGAACAATCTTAAAATTAAATGTTTAGTAAGGGAGAGTTTACAATGTCAATTTGGTCATTAAGAATTAAGCATAATTTATTTAATTTGTTAATTTCCATAGATTCAAGAAGATTTAGTTTCATACATTTTTTCTCTATATGTAAAATTTTAAAATCATTATTAAAAGTTATTATATTCATTAAAAATAATAAAGATCCCACAAAAAAAGATCTTAAATCAGGTATATATCAGCTTAATTGCGGAACATGCAACAAAGCATACATTGGTCAGACAGGCAGGAGTTTTAAGGAGAGAATAAACGAACATGTAAAATGTTTTGAAAATAAAAAAGGAAACTCAACCTATTCTGAACATTTACTCCAAAATAACCATAGTTTTAATAATGATTTTAAAATTTTACATATAGAGAAAAAAGGTATGAAACTAAATCTTCTTGAATCTATGGAAATTAACAAATTAAATAAATTAGGCTTAATTCTTAATGACCAAATTGACATTGTAAACTCTCCCTTACTAAACATTTAATTTCAAGATTTTTCTGCAATTTCCCCTTCCTCTTTGTTCATTATTAGGTTTTAGTTTATATAAATTCTCCACCTGAAGAAGGCACAGTGTGTCGAAATAATTATTGTGGCAACAATAAACAATTTTGTAAACTCTATTCGTATTTTATTTTAATTTCACTCTAATTTTATTTATCTGTATAGATGATTTGAGGCTTTAACAAATTATTTGAGCCTGTACCAAATATAAAAATTGTTTTAGATTGTATGCATGTGTAATATTTGAAATTTGTGATAGTATTTCAATATTTGTTTCGGAAAATTCCATTGTATGTAAAGAAAATGGACCATCGACGTCGTGAGTAAGGAGAACAGGGTACGAATTGAAGCAGAAGTATTAGCTCGGTCGGCTAGTCACCTCGAGATTTATTAGTTCGTATATAAGTTGTGGAAGGAATGGAAATGCTTCAATAGGAATAGCGAAGGGCTTGCAGACTAATATCACGTAAAATCCTTTAAATGTTTTACAGCTTTCTATCACGGTACGCGTGCAGAACCATCCAGCGTTTATTCTCACACATATGTATATGGGAGAAACGGTTTATCAATGTCCGAATCGTGGGATAGTAGACATAGCGGACGACGGCAAAAGGAGAAGGACGACATGGGGAAGAGATTGGATAGATGGAGTAAATGTGGAATGGGATTGTGATGAACGGGTACTTACACGAGACACTCGACAGGGAAAAACATCTGGAATACATAAGACGCCATTCAAAAATTCTTATCGATACACTAAAGATAATATTTGAATGGTAACACAACATATAACATATAACATATAAAAAATGCTCCTTATCTCTACTAACACCGCCTTAAACTTTAATATACCCCTCTGATCAAATCATCACTTTTGAAAAAATTGTTACTGTCCACCCATAAAATTTTAATTTATTCTGTTAGAAATAAATAAAAAATTGTAAAAATTACATTTAAAATTCACAAACGACTTTGCTTGAGAAAAAATTTCCATGTTGTACATAAAAAAGCTGAATTAACCTTCTTCGGACTAATGATAAAATAATTTATACAATTGAGAAATGTTACTAACTGTAGGACAACGTCGATTAATTATTAATTAATAAATGTCACTTACCTGGGAAGAGTGGTGCTGCTTTTCGTATCTTTGCCTGTTCGCTGCTCAAATGATTAACACTTGTTTGTAAAAAAAATACAGAAATTGATTTGTGATAACAATAAAGGCTGATGTTTTCTTTTTATTATCGTTATAACGCAAATTAATTTATAAAAATTTTAATAAATCCAACATTTGTTCGAGTTGTAACGTTAATTAAAATTTCAAAAATAAAAAAAATGTATAATTGATTAAAAAAAAAAGATAAAGCCAACGAACGATAAATTAATATTACTTCTATTTATATGTACGTATATAGTGATGCCGATTTCTAATGCAACAACATCAAAGCCTATACATTAATTTATGTTACAGAGCTGTCTTCACTCCGAACACATTTGTTGAGTAGCGAAGCACAGGTAATTTGGCACATATCACTCCCATTTGTTCACATACACTAGATTTTGTCAGAGAAAGAAAAGCAGCAGAAACAGCTGACTGCACCAGAACATAGCAATTACCCCTAAACTTCCTTTTGGAGCCTTGTTACCCTCAGGCCGTATACTGCTGTCACTTGATTCCGTTAGCGAGCCCTGGAACCCATGGTTTATATGACTTTCAGACGATTCTTTTCCTTCAATATCATTCTCCGAGCTTTTCTCCATTACACTCATGTCTCCTGTCTCAACTTTATTGAATGCCTCTAATTCTGCAACAAAATTCAGATGCCCGAATCTATTTGTTTTACTACCAAAATTAAAATATGAACTGTAAAAACTGTAAGAACATTACTAAACATTTTAATTATAGTAACTGAATTTGAGACTTTGATTTAATTGTACCGTGTAGAAAACAATTCTCATTGAAAAAAATATTTTGGAACAACTTTCGATAAAAAATAACGATAATAAAAAAGTATTCGTGAAGTTGTTCGGAAGACCTTTAATTTAATTTAAGTCACCAGAATTCTAGCAGTACACCCGTTACCATTCAAGTTTGAAAGTAGTAAATCAGAAAGCAATTTTAGGAGAGCTTACCATAGAGACGTATACTCCCTTCAGCATCTCCAATCGAATTCTTTGAAATGCATTTATATCCCCCTAAGTCGGACTTTTGGAAACGGTGAATGACTAGCTTTATCTGCATACTGTATGACGATACATTGATTTCAGACATTGAATATTTATCGTTCGAGATGATCATCTCTCCTACGTAAAAACAATAAACAAAAAAAAAACGTTAACATTCACAACTTTTGTTGCAGTTTCAAAACATCACAAAAGGAAATAATACCCACTCTGTAAATTTCAACGAACTTTTTACTGCACTTGTGGAGCTTCTTCAGAAACTCAGGTTTAATTGTATTATTTCCGAACTAGCTGGTAGTGTCTAATAAAAGTTAATTATAAATTTCAATCAAGGAACCGTAACTTTCAAATGCCTACACATAAAAGTGATAACATTCTAAGAGAATTAGATTATTTTTAATTGAATCATAACAATTGTCTGTAATTTATTTTAAAAATAAATAGTCAATACGGTCCTGTATATTTATGTAATACTAATTACCAGACGGATTTACATAAAATGTGTATATCTATATAAATCAATATTAATCAATAGGAAATATTGAATCAAGTAAACCAGCTAATGTCAGTAATCTGTTATCATAACAATCCGTTATCCTTACCGTAAAGCCTGTGAAATTGAAATAATTCATGGCCGCGTGCAATATCCAATCGAAGGGTGCTGAAACTATTAGAGGCTATAAATTATGCATACCTACCATTCTCCCTAGTCCAGTAGTTGATAGCTTTCGGTGAAGCTTCAACGTGGCATTGAAGAGTTACATCTGTATTTGCTGGAGCACCCACCAATTGATTTGGAACTTGAATAAGAGGATGGACTGAAAGAGGAAATATATCTAACACATTTTTGTACTCCTATCAATGTTCTACCAATTAACAGCAGGAAAACAGTATAAATTTATATGATCGAGTCTACCGATGCTTGGTTGAAATTCATTATCACTTTGGAAAATAAAATACTAGTTATAAATTTCAACAGATATTTAACAATAGCCTCCAATTGTTTCGACAAACGTTGGCTTCACCAGAACATTTATGACAACTTAAATCTAAAGTAAATTACAAATTCCTTAAATTCAATTTGTGATGGTGAAAATTGGAAATATATTGAGCAAAGGAGATTGACTTAATTCTATCGGTTCATTAATTAGTAGATTATTATTTTTAAATTTGTTGATTTCTTATACGTGGCATGTTTTTTAAGTAAGTGCCGTTTTGAAATTAATAAAAGACGTAGAAAGATATCTTAATAATTTTATTTTTACATGAAAGCCTGTACCTTAATCTACTTTTGAACATAATTTCCTTCATTTCTAAGGCACGCACTTTTCATAACGTTTGACCAGTTTTTGAATACCCTTCTCATAGAACTCTGCCGCCTGACCACTGCATCACAACTGTTTTGAAAACGCTGACCGCCCAGATGTTTCGTCAAGTGCAGGAACAAATGGTAGTCACTGGGCGCCAGATCATGGCTGTACGGAGGATGATCTAGAGTTTCCCAGTGAAAAGATGTGATGAGATCTTTGGTCCGATTAGCCACATGTGGACGGGCATTGTCATGCACTTTTCTGCGGCCATATTTAAATGCTCTCACCCACTTCCTTACCATTCCATCACTCATAATGTTTTGTCCGTAAACTGCACAGATCTCAGATCTCACGATGAATATCAATCGGTTTTAGTCCTTTAGTACTAAGGAATCGTATAACAGCCCGGACTGCGGGCTTCACAGTCGGCGGGACTCACGATTATCCGAGGCATCTTAAACACTCAGTAAACAACATAAACAAGGGCGAAATCATGGCGTCAGTGCGTAGTGAGAGATGCAGGTACTTATTGCGCATGCACGGAACGCTGACTGCAGCGCTGCGCCGGCAGAATTTCAAAACGGTACTTACTTAAAAAACATGCCTCGCACTTCTAGAAATGATAATTTGTACCAATTGTTTTCTACTTGTCATATGCCAAATTCATCATTAAATTCTTGTTTTTTGTGGTAAGGTGTTTGACGTAATTTGAATCAATTTTGTTATGACAATATGATCTTTTATGTTTATTTATTCTGGTTTTAAAATTTCTTCTAGTATTACCCACATAAAATATTACTAATTAATGAACAAACATAATTAAGTCAATCCTCTTTGCTCAATATATTTCCAATTTTCACCATCACAAATAGTATTTAAGGAATTTGTAATTTACTTTAGATTTAAGTTGTCATAAAAGTTCTGGTGAAACCAATGTTTGGCGAAACAATTGTAAAGTTATTATTAAAAATCTGTTAAAATTTATAATTAGTGTTTTATTTTCGCAAACAACACAAATTAGTAAGTTATTCTACCCTTTAATTTTATTGTTTATGTCTTTTTCGAAGCAATTAATATTAAATAATTAAATTCATCAGTTTAAATGTTCAATTTTTATCTACTATATAAGACAAGGTAATTAAATTAATAGCGAATTATATAATAAACAAGTTCGTAGTTTACCAAGTAATTAGCAAGAAATTAAATTGAATAATAATCAATTGCATGAATATATTCACTTAACATGTACTTATTTAACTATTTTGAAAAATTGGTATCAATTTTAGTGATAGATACACATATTCGATGGTCGAATCCATGACCAAGGAAGAAAGCGAGGTCGCGATAAAAGTTTGAAGCATGATCAAATTATTCAGACAGTTCGCTTGGCGTACCGGCTCTGATAAGGGCAAGTAGACCAAAATGATTGACTGACTTTGCCGTTTTAAAAAAGGGAAATTGAAATTGTTTTAAAAGTTACTTCAGAATTTGAACTGGGCGGGCTCGCTCGCTGTCTTACGCGAGGACAAAACCGATCTTTCACAGACGCAAATGAATCAGATTGAAAGCGGAAAGAAAAGTACGTATATATATATATATATATGGAAGCACTTATGATACTTTTCCGAACCGAATTTTTAATTTTTATAAATAATATTTTTTTGCTTACAATGTACGTGAAGCATCATTCGCTTGCTTACTGTTGGGGGTACACCATTGGCTGCAATGCAAAGGTACGCGCCCATTTCCGATCTCGTAACCTTTGTGAGAGACAAAACGTCACCTTCAACATAATAAAGCTTGGTTCTTCCATTGGGTCCCTCTCTTGCTATTATTTCTGCTCCATCTTCTCTTTTCCACGTAATATTCGGTTGAGGGTGACCTCTTGCTTTGCACACCAACTTTGCTGATCCTCCTTCAGGAACCATCACATCGCCAGACGTTTCTTCGTTAATAATGTCCGGAGGAATCACCACTTCTAAGAATGCCGTCTGAAAAGAAAATTGTCTTTGTTACTGAAAATCATATAATTAAAGGCTATATTTGAAATATTTTTCTCGTGGGCAAATAGTTGACCAGCTTCCGAGTTATTTATTTAGAGCTCAATTTTCCTTTGTAGTCATCTTCAATGACTTTCGAAGGAAGGCCATGAAGTGGCGATTGAAAAGTCAAGTAGCTGAAGTAACGAATCTAAGGATAATTATTAGATAGCCGTAAGATTTCATAAGCACCTTAAGTGTAACTCGGACAGCACAATTAAATAAATTTTTGCAATATGAAAATGTTGGGATATTAAAAAAACTATCTTACGCTTTTGTACGTTTAAAAAAAATCGGCATGCTTACTTAAAATAATTTATTTTCCTTAAAGTATAAAATAACCAAAATTGCATAAAATCTAAGCAAAATATTCCGATAGCGTCCTCACAATTTCTATTGATTTTCCTTAAGAATACGTGTTTTTCATTCGTAAAATAAAATTTCCTTTAGGCGACTTCCTAATGCTTTTTTTATTTGGCTGTATACATTGCGCTACCTATTCAACTGTAATTATTTACTCAATTTTATTCACAACACAACACGAGAAGAAATAGAAAGAAATTGTGAACACAACAATTCAATACCTATACATGAATTCAAACTTCTATATTGGGGTGTTCGACTCAATGAATATGTATTCACACTTTTTAAAAAATAACCTAAATATTCACCTACATTTCACACGGTTTTATTAAGTACCAAGAATACAATGACGTAGAGTTGATGTAAAATAACTACTAAAAGAGTTCAGTGCTACATTTTTAAGAATATTTCTTTATGATAATTATTGATACCTTACCTGCATTTTCATTGGATCGGTATTTACTTGACACATGTACTTTCCTCTATCTTCTCGTTTAACATTCTTTATATTTAAAGTCCAAGTGTTATAATCGTTATGTGTCACTGACAGACGGGCGTTGTTGGTTATGACATGTTCGTGGATAGCCAGAATTGCTTTTGTGTCCGCTTTGATCCAAGCTACCTGTGCGATACATAAATGTGAAACAAAACAGTTGCAGTTAATCAGAAAAGGGAAATTAAGTTATTAGATATAGGAAATATTTGAAATTCTCATTATCTATCTACTGAATGGTAATTAATAAACTATTTAAATAAATTCTAAAAGTTTCTTCTTAAATACTGTTTCTATGAATAAAAGTTAATCGGGATAGAAGTAGGAAGATTATAAAACAACATATAGGACATTATAAGAAAATCATAACGCTTTATAATGTTATATTATTTAGTAATCTGAGAGTTAAAAAGATAATGAAATACTAAAGAAATTACATCAATCTCAGCCCCCTTGGGGATAAAAAATTCATGCAATATGTCTTAATACCATGCTGTTTACAAAATATAATCAAATTAAATAAAGGACGACTGACAAATTTAAATGACAACGTAATTGTCAGAACCATGTGCCTCAATTCCAAAACGTAGACCACTGACAGTTTAAAAATAAATGCAAGTTATGTACATCAATGATGTACTGAAATATACTGATATTTACTCATTAATAAAAAATGTATCAAATATTTAAAGTCTTGAAAACAACAGCTGATTATAAAATGAATAATAGGAATGAATATCATCAATAAACAAAATTCATGCACAAACCATCCCCAAAACTTCTTCATACAATTTTACAAAAGAAACACAAACTTTTGTGTCCAACAATTTTACCCCTGAACGTAATAAAAAACTTGACTTGTCAACTATAATCTACATAATAAACGACTAAATTTGAACTTTCATTTAATAACTACTATTCGTACAATAATCGATTTCAGAATTTGAATTATGAAAATAGATAGATATCCATATTCTTTTGTAAGTCCACAAGAGAAAGTGTTTCTAAAATTAAATTTTAATGCGTATACAGCTGTATAAATATGTAGGTATATACCTATTCTTGTCAATGTGTTTATATAATATTGAATTAACTAACTGATTGTAAATGAAGTTCTACTGATAAGAAAAAATTGACATTAATAAAAAGAAAATGACATCCTCTTTTCTAACGTTTCGACTGATCTTTATCAAATAATAAGATTCACTTTATTCGAACAAATATGCAAGCAGTTGAGAGTTATGATAAGAACTTTATGTCAAATACACCCGACTTATTATACGGAAATGTATTTCAATACAAATTTCAACTTTGGAAATTGTACCAAAAACAACCATATTTTCAATACTATCATCTCAAGCATATCCAGTCTGTAATCAAGGTTTATTGTTTGTGTTATTTTTTACAACACGTTATGCTAACAAAAATTATTTAAACTATTACGTATTGTATGAAGTGTAAAAATGCATGTAGAATTTGTTATACCGGTGCAAGCGCAATTTGAAAAAAAGACTGGACCTAATTAATTCACTAGGTATATATGTATATTTTAGGGATGAATGTAGAATGTTATAATATGAATGGATTTGAAGTGTGGTTCGAAATAAAGAAAGTGTTTAATTATTTAACATTTATTTTTTGAATTTAAGTCCTGATTGATCTGTTCAATATAACAAAGCTTAACTCCATAGACGTAAAATTCTCAACTTTTAGCAACAATAAAAAGTGTAATGGCCGACAACGGCAACAATACAGTAACCATGGAGAAACATTAATGGCCGACAACGGCAACAATAAGGTAATAATGGAGACACATACGGTAACTATCTAGACACATTAATGGCCGACAACAGCAACAATGAGGAACAAAAATGGCCGACTGTATGTAGAATAAACGTAGACTTTTACAATTTCGTGTGATTAAACAGAAGATATAATTTTTAAAAAATAAGACAATTGAAAAATCTAAAAATGAACGATAAAATAACTGAAATTTCCGAAATAAAATGAGGACCAAGAAGCAATTATATATAAAAATGAATGTAGAACCTTGTTATTCCGCCAGATTTACCGTCAAGAAATTGTTAAATAAAAAGTACACATGTAAACCTTGGGGACGTTGAGAAATTATTTTTGAGGATTTTAAAAGAAACAGATATGTAAAAAATAGGTGTAACTATTACACGCATTTAACACTCATGTTTTTGTTTTCGTGGTTGCAATGAATCCGAAATTATAATTTCTATTATCTTTTCCAATACTATCCCATTTAAAATGTCCGTTTTAACAATACATTATGTGTCTGTCTCTAACTTCCGGTTGGATCAAACTCAATTTTCAGAATTCATATTTGGGATAGCGACAGCAGAATTCGGAATTGAAATTTGAATTTACTATTCGAAATATAACGCATCGTATCTTTGTATGCACACTGAATTACCATATCGTATATTTATCGCAAACATATAGAAAAATTAGGCATTTTATAAAACACCGAAGCTATTTTAATGTTTATAAATTTTATAGTGACATTTGAGTGTCTAAAATCATCCACTTTGAACCTACTTGTGCAGCCGTTAAAGACTAGTATTTTCATTTGTAACAGTTTTTTTAGTAAGATTTTCGTTTGTTAAGGTCGTATTTTGTGATAATGTAAATTTCACTATTACGTATAGATGAGGTCAGTTTATTGTATGACCCTACATTTCGCCGCTCTTTACTCTCACCATTAACAATAAATTTATTCAAACGTTCGTCAATATTCTATAAAACGTCTATCGGTTTAACTGATAATATGTAGCAATATTTTAGTGTTACGGTGTTGCGATGACGAAGCAGGCCGTGTGTTACAATGGGTTGATATAAATATTAGGTAAATGAAATAGACCATGTGATATTATTAGTGCCGTTGAAATAACTGGCGTATATTAATTTTTGTTTATTAATAGACGGGGTAAACAATTTAATCTGCAAACACAGATTAAATTAAACACGCATAAAAGTAGGTTCTGTAATATCAAAGTAAACTTTGTCACAATCGATTATATACGTTTCGTTCACTTTAAATAAACAAAATCGAACTGAAAAACTACATAGAGGTATATTGGAGAGTGTGAAAAACAACTTTACTCATCACAATTCGACAATGATCGAATTGTATCAAAAAATTAATGTATTTTCAAAAATTAGCTTAATTCAACGATTAAGATGGATGTATGCAGTTCAATTTTAAGGTTTTCGAAAAGAATATACAATGAAATAAATAGTTCAATATTAATAGTGACCATTTGTGGTCGATGTGAACGGTTTCGTCGGTAACTGCGGCTGACATCTTCAGTAGGTGCTGTGTTGACTACGTGGGCGAAGATTATACCTCGAAGTCTGACTAACTGAGTCAGTCGCTGCCGAGACTTCGAGGTATAATCTTCGCCCACGTAGTCAACACAGCACCTACTGAAGATGTCAGCCGCAGTTACCGACGAAACGTCTGGACGAAACCGTTCACATCGACCACGGCCTACAAGCCCGAATCATCATTCTACCATATTTTAATAAATGTAATAAATAAAACACAAGTTTTTGGATGTTTCAACAATAATTTAATGTACTCAAAAATATTAAATTTAACGATAATGTGTATTTACAAAATGAAGGTCTCCCTATGGGTTCTGCCCTATCGCCTATTCTAGCAGAATTATATATGGCTTTTTTTGAAAAGAAACTTTTTAGTACTCCCAACCCCCTAATCAAACATATTCACTATTGTATAGATATGTGGACGACGTGATTTGTATTTGGTTAGGTACGGCCAGACAATTAGTTAATTGTTTGAACCTTTTAAACAGTTTTAACAAAAACATACAATTTACGAAAGAAATACAATCAGATAGGTCTTTAAACTTTCTGAATTTAACTGTCTCACATTATGATAGAAAATTACAATATAACATATATAGGAAACCTATCACGACGGATACTGTTATACCAGCTAATTCAAATCGTCCTTACAAGTCAAAGCTTGCAGTGTTTCACAGCTTTCATTACAGATTAATAAATATACCTCTCAAAATTGATGATTTCGAAAAGGAATTAAATGTAATAAACCACATAGCTTCAAATAACGGTTATAAAACTTCACTAATATCCACTTTACTAAAAAAGAAAATTCACAATCAATCCAGATCTTTACTTTTCATATATATTGATCTTTTAACTTCATTAATAGTAAAATTAACCACAAAATAGATTGTTTTCTTAAAGAAATCAATATCCAAGTAATTTCCTCCAATCAAAACAACATTAAATCCTTTATACTAAACAACAAACCCAAATTAGAACCACTACAAAAAAGTGGATGTTCGATTGTTATTAGGCTAAAAGAACATTTATACTCAATAAAGAATAAAATACTAAGCACAGGAATGGCAGAACATTGTGTAGTCAACAACCATAAATTAGATAAAGCCAAATTATTACATTCAGCTTCAAAAAGGAAAAAATTTAACCTTTTGGAATCTCTAGAAATTAAAAAAGCTGTAAATTTAAATAAAAACATAACAAATTACCAAATAGAATTAGCTATATATATATAGACACTTTGCAATTTTAATTTTAGTGATTGTTTACTCTTGATAATGACTACATGTGGGTCGAAACAATATTGTCGAGTACATTAAATTATTGTTGAAACATCCAAAAACTTGTGTTTTATTTCTTACATTTATGAAAAAAATTATTTTCAAGTTATAAAACTGTCACACAATTTTATATCTCAGAAATTATTAAATAAATACAATAATAAATTATGGTTTAGGGTCTTTTTCGAGTACTCATTAGTTTAATTTTTCTTAATTTTTGACCAAAACTTAAAAGGATATCAAAATTTATGCAGATCTTAAATTTAATAATGTTCTTTCAAAATGATCTCTAATAGTACAATTTCGATGAAGTAAGAAAGACAATGTACTTCAATGAATCAATAAACAACTCTTTTTCATTATTATTTATGATTTGAATATACTTACAGAACAAATTGTGTTTTTTTTCGCACACCCTTTGAATTAAATACAATATTTTCTACCTAACTGTTGTTGAGAATTTCTAATTTTTAAAATGGTTTTATTTTATTAGTAGTAAGTATTTTTGGTTATCAGCAAATTCCAAGAAAGGCCTTCGGTCGAGTAAGGGTGGTAAAACTTACCCTCGGTCAACGAGCCCCTCTTTACCTAATATTAGGTACCAGATGAAGTTTTAAAATTGTAAGAAACAAGATTTTATGTATCAGTGTAGTAAGAGATTCTATTCGAAACGTTAACAAGAAAACGTTTATAACATAATCATTATCAACGAATTTCAAATCAAGTTTTATAATACAATCGAAGATGAAATACTTTTCGCTATTGTTAAGTTATATGTGTATATAGTTAATAAAATAAAAAAATAAAAACAAAAAGTGTGTTTTTTTATATATATAACAGATGGGCTGAATAGTTCGTAGGCTAGCATAGAAAAAAATTATTATTTTTTTATAGAATTTGATTTTATTATTCAATACAATTTTTCGATACCATTTTTATAATACGATTTGTCTTTAACCTCAAAATAGACTTCAGTTTCAGCGATTACCTCTTCATCGGCGTGAAATTTCTATCCAGCGAGTATCCTCTTGAGGTCTAAGAACAGAAAAAAGTCGCTGGGGGCCAGATCTGGAGAGTACGGTGGATACGGAAGCAATTCGAAGCCCAATTCATGGAATTTTTCCATCGATTCCATAGATTTGTGACACGGTGCATTGCCGTAATGAAACAGCACTTTCTTTTTCTACAAATGAGGCCGCTTTTCCGCGATATCGACGCAAAAATTCAGATTTATTACCATTTAACAGCTCCAAACACTGCTTAGAATCATCGTTCGATCTGTTGTTGTTTTTGGTCGATTGTGAGCTCGCGCGGCACCCTGGCACCCACTTTATACAGAACTTTCGCATTTCCAAATATTCATTCATATTCACGATATGACCAAACGTTACTTTGATATTTTTAGGGTCTCAGCTATCTCAATCAACTTCACTTTACAGTTATCAAAAATTATTTTGTGGACTTTTTTGATGAACAGCCTCTTTGGGGCTTCCACTGCTTGCATCGTCCTCGGTGCTCATTTCGCCTCGTTTAAATTAAGCAAACCACTTTTCTACGGTTGATTTTTCTGTTGCAAAGTCCGAATAAAGTTTATCAAGCCAAGCCTTGGTTTCAACAGTATTTTTTTTCGCCAAAATGCCAAAAAGCAATGCTTTATTAACACACGAAATTCCTTTTTATACATTTTTTCAAAGTAACGAAAGTTGCTCCACTAATAGTGCAACAGCTGTCAAATTTACACACGCGTCTTTTGAAGGTTAGGACTAATTAAAAATCATATGCATTTGATACTAGTAGCGCCATGTATGGGTCAGCCTACGAACTTTTCAGCCCGCCTGTTATAAATATATATAAACACTGGTCCTTCGAATCGTCTCATGTGGTACTTAGTACTACTAACTGAAAAAACAACTGTAGCGAATTTTCGATGAAGCAAATAAGAGTTCATTAGAACGTACCATGCTATTATGAGTTAAGTTTTTACTCAATTTAATCCTTGATATAATTACAAAACCCTCCCATATTCTCTTACGCTTTACCATCAGTTACCCTTTGCTGATAAACGGTGCAAATGAAGGTGCAAGAGGTGCAAGTAGTGCAAGTGCTCGGTGCAGAGAATGTGAATAGACTTAAAGTGCAGTCTGACTGTTAGCCATTAGGGCAACTGTCAAACTACTGAAGCCTATTGTTGCTAAATTCCATTCCAAATAATGAAAATTGTACACACCCGAGCAGTGGAGGACTCCCCACTCACCCTGTATCCACCCAAATTGTTGACGACGCAGGTAAATGTTGCGTCTCTCCCCTGAGGAATTGTCACATTTTCTAGTGGAAACAGAAAGTCCGGCTCGAATCCTGATGCTGGACCTATAAATTATAAAAAAGTTGTAAATTAATTAAATCTTAAGTTCATAAGACCTTGTACGTCCCCTGCACAAGGTAAATAATTTTTAAAAAGCAAATTAACTCCTATAAATTCGTAAGATTTTCACAAGAAAGATGTAATCTACATTTACATTAAACCTGTCGTAGCAGTTAAAGAATTTTGTTAAAAGAACAAAGGTCCCCTTACCTAATTTCCGAACCCCACCAGAATATGTAAATGAAGGGCTTTATTAAGGCAATTATACATGCAGCTATCGTCTCTATTAGGGTTCTTATCTGCGGCAAGGAATAATCAATTAATTACCCCTGTTTACATATACCGGTAACGTTATCAGTTAATCGCTGTATTCTGTATTGTCATATTCGGCTTACATTTAATTCTTTACCAGTTATAGCGGGCAAAAGTGAGACATAAATAATACATAAAATGTTCAACAGCACAACGCCAACATTAAGTGAAAAATGGGATCAAAAGTCAATCAAAAAACATAAATATACTACTAAAATTGAATATCGGTATTTTGAGTAACAAACAAACACTGGGTTACGTTTCACGAAAAATTTTATTTATTCTTCTCTACAATATTGTTTTATTATCAAGAGCTATGGTGTTACAGCGGAGAATTCAAAGTGAACATTTCAATTTGATTATTTACAATATTTTGCTTATTATTAATGGCTTTCTTAATTTCCAAAGATTCGAGGAAACTCAATTTACGACCTTTTTGTACAGAATGTAAATGTTCAATCGAATTAGTGTCTAAATTATGTTTTAAATGTAAGCACAGTTGAGCTATTCCTGTATTATTCTTTTTATTCCGTATGGAAAGCACATGTTCTTTAAACCGAGTTTTTATGACTCTACCTGTCTGTCCAAGGTAAAAGGCTGTGTAATCTTTACAGTACAATTTGTAAACGCTGCATTTATCTATTGCGTTTGTTTTATTTTTGTTGTTAACTAACAGACTTTATAAATTAATTTTAATTAATTAATTAATTCCAGTTAATAAACTAATCAAAATTTTAGAAAACAAAATAGATGATAATCTAAAACTAAACCATATGGAGAAATTTGAACTACTAAACTTCTTAAAAACTTGCATAGACAAAAATTATTTCAAATTTGAGGACAATTATTTGAAGCAATGGATTACCTATGGGTTCTCTTTTATCGCCCCTCCTTGAAGAAATTTTTATGGCCTCTTTTGAAAATTCACTTTTTAAACTTAACTAGGAATTTATCAAGCTTGTTACCCTTTGGAGACGTTATGTTGACGACGTTTTTTGTATTTGGAAGGGAAGTTTAAGACAATTAGACAACTTTCTCAAATTATTAAATTCGATAGATTCGAACATTCAATTTATGATGGAAATTGAAACAGATAATAAGTTAAACTTTTTGGATCTTACTTTAATCAAAAATAACAAATAAATTATGCTTGAAATTTATAGGAAACCTACGACCACTGATACGGTAATTCCCTTTGACTCCAACCAAACTTTTAACATTAAAATGGCAGCTTTTAATAGTTTTTTTTACACAGGTTAATAATGTTACCCCTTTCTAAAACCAACTTTGAAAAATAATTGAAAATTATAAAACAGATTTCCATCAATAACGGATATAATCCCAACCTAATTGACAAAATAAACAACTTAAACTCATTGAAATTAAACTGTACAACAGTCTCCTTCATGAGAAAGAAAATAAGAAATATGCCTTTATTAACTATGTAAAAGAAGTCAGATACAAAATTAAACACCTTCTACTCAAGTTGCATATTACACCAATTTTAGTAAACAAAATTAATTTATAAAGTCTGTTAGTTAACAACAAAAATAAAACAAATGCAATAGATAAATGCAGCGTTTACAAATTGTACTGTAAAGATTGCACAGCCTTTTACCTAGGACAGACAGGTAGAGCCATAAAAACTCGGTTTAAAGAACATATGCTTTCCATACGGAATAAAAAGAATAATACAGGCATAGCTCAACATTGCTTATATTTCAAACATAATTTAGACACTAATTTGATTGAACTTTTACATTCTGCACAAAAAGGTCGTAAACTCCTTTTTTCCTCGAATCTTTGGAAATTAAGAAAGCCATTAATAATAAACAAAATATTGTAAATAATCAAATTGAAATGTTCGCTTTGGATTCTCCGCTGTTATTGGACCTTCTAAATAGATAACCACTACCTGCAGTTAATTTGTCCCATTGCTTATTGTCATCCGTTTATATAAGTCTGTTACATTATTTACATCTTTAGTAACGCCATAGCTCTTGATAATGACCCGCAAGGGTTGAAACAATATTGTAGAGAAGAATAAATACATTTTTTCGTGAAACGTAACCCAGTGTTTGTTTGTTACTCAAAATACCCACATTCAATTTTATTTAAAATGTTTCACAAAGAAATACTACACTACTACAAATAACCGTAAACCAGAAAGTTAAGTTAGAAAATAATTTAACAGTTAGACAAGCAGGTAGAGGTAAGTAAATTTATAGTAATATATATAACTGAGTATGAGTATTATTCCAAGGCATTAATTTTTGCTTACATTGTTTCCGTGGTGATTTGTAGATGAAGCTTCGGAAAATTAATGGTGTTGAATTTGAATTATATAAGTATAAGAAGGCGAAGGTAGAAGGTATATGTACATACGAAGGAAATCGAAGGAATATAAAAAAAATACGATCGAAAGAAAGTTGTGCCATCTCGAAGTTCAATATTGGTAGAAGATAGGGAAGTAACTCGCTTCAAGGACAAACATAAAATAAGCTGTTTCAAGAGTCAAAATGTTTGCATTACTAACACGATGCACACAACTAAATGTTTACTTATACTTTCGGTAATAGAAAAATTGAGCGAGTCTTGTTGTTGCAAGAATGGAGTGGGCTTCCAGACCTGTACAGTTTATCCATCTCTCTAACACGATTATAACAACCACTTTTCGCCCCTGCTACTCTGATGTTTTCCACACGTGTCGACAAGCATCCACTAACGCTTCTCATTTCTACTATTTCGCACTTTCTCATTTTGTTCACTTGTAACCAGACCTTACACACATTTCACAATTTTCCATTTAACGCTACATAAAAACAGGGAGAGTACCTTCATTTTCCTGCTAAACCAATCGCCATCCAAAAAAAAAATGCTACAGTACGGAAGATAATCAGAACAAAATCCTCACTCTCATCCTCGTTCATAACATCTAATGGTATCTAATCCCCAAATGGACTACATTATGACAAGTTTCCAAATATTTACTCATAATCTTGTGGTTGGTTATCTTTTGTTTTTTGTTTATTGTAAGTTGTGCATCTTTGTCAACAGAGCATGAAAAATTTCGGTTAATATTATCCATAAAACATAACGCGAAAGAAGATTTTATTGTACAAGAAAATATTATTTATCGTTGAGATTAAAACAACATCTAAGTATTAGAAACGATTCGAGTAATTTATGTAGTACCACCCTCACCGGTCTTCTCATAAATCTTGTTTCAGAGAAAAGTATATCTTAAATTTTTAAGGGTATGGGGACAGAAAAAAATTGTGACATACAATACAAATACTTATTCTGCTCTATTTAAAAAATAAAACTTAAATTAAATATATATGTAAGATAATATTAGCTGTCATGGTTAAGCTTCCAAAAGTAGAAGTTGTTTAAAGTTCTTCACGACTGTGTACAATCGAATTCAAATTTTTGATGATTAAGTTGCTTTTCTTTGAACCCAAAAAGGGAGGCTTTTATTAAAATTTTCTCGTTAGGTGAAAGAAAATGCAGTTCAATGTATGAGTAAACAACACCTAGAGACTCGAAGGAAGTAGTCTTGACATGTTCGAAAAGGATTTGTCTTGGCACATAAATCACTGCAGCTTTTGTCTGGAAATGCCCGAACTTCAGTTTTAAGTAAGTTTTGAATAAAATGCGTTCCTTAAGGAACTTTTGCAAGTTTTCAACGACTACCACGAAGGTGGAACCATATTTATACCTATTACGAATATGTCAAGAAATGATTCCCGTATAAATGTGAAATGAATTAAATTCGTTCACTAGATAAAGTCCAAGTTGATCGAAATATAAATTTCTATGTTTGTACCCCTAAGGCTATTTTTACTGTAACAATGACAACCTACACAAAACAATTGTCCTGTAAGTGATCTTCAAAACAGAAAAGAGTACAGGAGCACTTTAATAACTTTAAAACTGTTCCAATAAGTAAATGTGTATACACAGAATTTTTGTGTAACAGCATTACCTTATTCTTCGTATTTATTTTAATGTTTGTTATGTACCTACCCATTTTAAAAGTATATATCGGAAGCAGATGTAATCGAGCTCCGGTACAGCTTCTTACTTTCAAAACGTCAGAGTCAGTTATTAAAGACGTAAAACATATAACCATTAAAACTTATATCGATATTCTCTCCAACTTTTACTACATTATATGGATGGGTATGTGCAATGAATGTTCGATATAATTCCTACTGAAGTAGGTAATGATAAACAGAATTTTCCACTAGACAACGCGCCAATGTGCTTCGCAAAAGCCGTTGATTTAACTAATGATGCCATTTTACAAACCCTCCATTTTTAAACAATTTTCGTATGATTTAACACTGAAGAGCAATGAACAGAAAGGGGTAACTTGGGAAAATGAAAAGTTACAGAAACTTTCAAAATGTTTACCGCATATTCGGTATCAATATGAAAACTGATTAGGGACCGAAGAAATGTCAAAACTGAGAACTTTCTGTTTGGTTATTAAAAGAAAGATAATAAAGCTTGATATCCAAATAATCCAAAAGTGTACCTAACTTTTCTAAGCTGCGATAGTAATTGTTTTTAAAGTTTAATGTGATTTGCAGTTTAATTTGTTTATATGTGTGTTTGTGGTGGTTGTTGAATAAAAACACATTTTTTTTTCGAAAAGTTTTCTGCTCCATTGCTTGTAGTTGGCATCTTAGCATCCTGTTGCTGAAGACGGAAAAGTTTTGTTTCAGTTTGTTAAGTTTGACGTTAAGCTTGCTTCTTCCTGTCACTTTCAAGCTGCCTTGTGGAAGTTCACATCTGTTTTTAAGAACCTTACTAAGCCTGGTTACATTTATTATACCATTCTATTCGATATTTATAAGTGTCGTAATAGCGTCTCTCAAACTAGCTAACAACAAAATTATTAACTGATTGTGATGAGTTTTTTCAGACATTACGTATTTCTATGGAAATTCCACATTTAAACTAAAAAAGAAGTAGTTTATTCAATTCTAAAATAATTGTTTTGATGTATGAGAAAATATTTTTATTGAAAGATGTCTTTCTTGGATTCCCACAGTTACACGCCAAAATTAATTGATTGAAGATTGGTTTTAAATATTTAATAACAACACTTACACTATTTATATTTATAACAAGGTAACTAACTTAACACAAATCTAAGAAAGTAAGCTCTTTTACTTGTGTGACTACTGAATAATTGTACGTATGAAATTTGAATAATACAAAGAATCTCTTTTTGAATGACTTTAAGAATGTTCTTAAGAATCTGGCAATTAATCTCTTGTTTTCAGCTTAAATAAACTATAATGAAGTGGGGGTTGACGAAAGCTATTGCTAGCCAAATGGCACAGTATGGAAAAACGACCATAGCAACAACCCCACAAGTCATTGCACTCCTTCAGGTAAACACCCTGGTTAATTTTATAATTTTACTAATACTTTAAACGTGAACATAATAATATGATAATAAAATAAAATGACAAATTGATTAAGGCTTTCGCGGCCAGTTGATAAACTGGTGTTGTTCTTCTTCAGTCTACAACCAACAGCGAAAATGGATAGACCTCTGAAGAAACTCGCCACTCGTTCTAGCGAAACATTAGGAAGCAATTCTAACCGACGACGGCCTGTACACCCCAAGAAGGACAACACTAGTTCAAAATAAAATGATTTTGAAAATATTGAATGCCAGTTTACGCTTAAAGGAAATAAATATAATAAATAGTTGTTTGCACTAAAACCGAAATTTGGAGAATTAATATAACAATAAGATAATAAAAGTGAATGTAATTTTGAAGATATTTACGTTTAACAAATGAAATGAATATATTGCAAAATAAAATAAACACGAGTTCGTAGCAAATCTTTATCATATTCGCATTCTACATGAATCGTTTCAGTGTATCAGACAAACCAGCGGTGCATGTAGTTATTTTTTATTGTGTGTTATAATTTTGTGGCTGCGTTGTGCGCTTATGATATTGCTAACGAAGACTATAAGATATTAGGGTTACATTTATTTGGTGAAATAATCTTTTCAGAGTATTAATCTAGAAGGGCAGGATTTTAGTTAATTTTCTTACGTCCACAGCTACAGTCCAAAATCGTGTTGCACGTCTCGATATACTACACGAGAAGAAGCCTCGGGATAAATGGCAAAGATTATGTTTTTTTGCGAAGAGTTTCTTATTAGAACTAACGATATTAGACCAAAGCCCTTGCGTGATAAATGACTGCCCTAGCAATTTTACTGTGATTTCTCCACGTCACCAACTTGTGTTGCTCTGCACTGGAAACGAATGCTAACTCAAACATTATTTACTTCATTTTCTCAATTTTATCTCTTAACGGTTTTGCCAACAAGGTACGAAAGGAACCATATCTATAAAACTCTCAAATTTTTGAGAACAACTTCTATTCGTTTTTAATTGGGTAACTCTTTCTCATTCATAAGTGGATTCCAGTCTACGAGCGTCGGTTCCTTCCCCACCGATTTGTAAATAAAAAATTAAGTAGAAGCAAGAAAGTCCTTTTTCAAAATAAAAATACTTGACTTACAGAATAAATAATTTTTCATACGATTAATAAGCATTTGAAACGGTGGACAAGCAAATGTTATTACAAAAGTTAGAGGGGTATGGAATTCAAGGCACTTGCCTAGCATGGTTTCATAGATACCTCACAAATAGAAAACAAAGAACTAAGTGCAATAATAGTTATTCAAACGAAATCAACTCTGACATAGGTGTACCACAAGGAAGTATACTGGGACCCCTCCTTTTTCTACTATATGTTAATAATATAACTGTAAACTGTAATATAACTAAATATCACCTATTCGCAGACGATGCAATTTTTTACATACAGAGAAATAATATCACAGATTTAATTAGTATACTAAATGAGGAAATGAGAAATATTAGTAATTGGTTAAAAATAAATATGCTTAAATTAAATATTGATAAGTGTAAAGCAGTGGTTATTGGGACAAAAAGTGCTAGAGAAAAGATTAAAGGGTATACGTGTGATATTATTATTGATAATAGTCTTATTGAAGTAGTAAATAATGTTAAATATTTAGGAGTAATAATAACTAGTGAACTAAAATGGTCTGAGCATGCAAACTACATATGCAAAAAAAATTCAAATAAAGTTGGAATAATTAGTAGACTAAGAAATTTGTTATCAATAAATACAAAAAAGACTATTTATAATGCAATGGTTCTCCCACATTTCAATTATGTATCAATAATATTATATATGTGCGATTCCAAAGAAATCAACAGAATTCAGGTTATTCAAAATAGGGAAATGAAGGCAATATTAAATTGTAATAAATACACACCAATTATGATATATATATATATATATATATATATATATATATATATATATATATATATAATGAATTAAATATAATATTTTTGTTGTTATTCATAAAGTAATGATAAGAATGATGCCGCAATACTTTAATGAATTCATAAAAATAAATGCAGACGTTCACTCGTATGACACTAGGATTAAGAATAATATACATTTAGAAAAGCATAATAAAACTTTCACACAAAACTCCACCTTTTACAAGGGGGTGAAGGATTACAACAATCTTCCAGAATATATAAAATCTAGGGATCTAAAGCTATTTAAAAAAGAAATAAAGATACCGTTATATGAAAATGAATAGTTTACGAAAATCAGAATTAGTCAAGTAAGCCAAATAGTAGTAGTAAGATTAATTATTATTTTATTGTAAAACACTAGCAAAAGCTACAATATAGGTATTATTATATTATTATATTATAAATTACAACAAAAAGGAGAACCAGCATGTTCTCAACTTTTGAAGTTTAATTCACAAAAGATTATTAATAATTGTAATTGTATTTTGGCTAATCACTTGGTGAAACATTTTTAAAATTAATAAGGATAAAAAGTAGCACTTGGTTTTGTTTCACAATTTTATTTGTATTCTGACATATGTTTCATTTATGATGCCATTATCAAGGAGTTATAGGTAAGTAACTGAATATATATTTACAAAAGTTCCTTTAAATAGATGAAATTATTATACTAAGTAGTAGAGGTGTTGTATATGTTTCTCTTACTTGTGACCGCTTTTATCAAGGGGGAAACCTCAAAGTCTATCTGGTCCTTCAATAAAACTTTATTGTTGTTGTTCGCTCTGGTTATTTCTAAAATATCTAATACTTTTCCTTTATTCTAAATATGTAACAATTTAAAATTATCTGTATCTAATGAATGATTATTTTGTGTGAAATCTTTTACTAAAGTTTGTATTTTTTGACTATTGGGTAATTGATTTTTGGTGTTCAATTAAACGTGTTTTGATTGAACGACTAGTTTGACCCATGTATATAGAATTACAATCTTTGCATTTCACTTCATATACACCGCTTTTTTGGTATTGTCTAATCTTTCTTTATTATTTACTAATAGAGAGCCTAAATTCTTCTTGTTGACTAATATGGGTGTGAAATTGTGTTTGTTTAATCTGTATTTAATTTTTGAACTTATTTTAGGTAGATAGTTAACAAAGCAAAATTATTGTCGTTTTTATCTTTTGTTGTAGTAAAATAGAATTGATTGATTAATAGTTTCTAACGTTTTTTTATTTACCATTTGGTCAATCAAAGAGATATTATACCTATTATTGCTTGCTATTTGTATCAAAATGTTAATTTCTTTTCTAAAACTTTCTTGGGATAAAGGTATTGAAAATAGTCTATGAATAAACGAGTTTTAAAGGAGTTTAATTAATTTTTTGAAATAATGAATTTGTATTTGCCTAAATTTTCAAACTATCAACACCTTGTTAACATAACGTGACGTACCTGATTTTATGAAAGTGAAACATATGTTTTATACCTAAAAGTTAAGTGGTAGTATATAATACGTAGCCAAGTAGTCTGTGCCATTCAAACAGTACATCGTTTAACACGTTCACCTATCAGTGAAGTGCATTGTTACAACAATGTAAACTTCCTTCACCCGGAAGTGGAAGGAATAATCTTACATAATCTACTTACTCTTACAGGTGTAGTCGGTATTATAAATGAAATTTTCAGTGAAAAGTCCAAAAACATTTTGTGTTTTTTCTACTCTAACTAACTGTAATGACTTCAGTTCCTTACTATTTGTTTCAGAATAGATTGCGGTATGTTTCACAGAAGTTTTTGAAAACACTATAAAATGTTTCGATTGAACTTTATTTGAGCTGATTGAAGACAACAATTTAAAAAGTACCAGGTGTAATTTCTTACTTTTTAAGTTGAAACTCAAAGGTCTTGATCAAGGATAGCCCAATTATTTCGTGTTAATATGAGGTTGTCTGAGGATATTTAATTTAGTTATAATTAGTTAAATAAAACACTAACACTAAAAACCCAACTTCATTATTTTTCTAGACAATACTGTTTCGAGCTACGTGCTTATTATCAAGAGTAATCTTACATGCTAATTTATAATGTTTTAAGGGTGTATGTTAAATGGAATTACTGAATATGTATATCCTTTGGAGAACACACTGCATTTGAAGCTTTGGTAATCGAGGATGCAATAATTTAAAGAACATCTAGCGAGTATCAAGAATAAAAAACGGGTCTGACAAAGCACTGTCTACAAAATAATCATCGACAATTTGAAATTGCTGCATTGTCAATTAAAAAGTAGGAAATTAACCTTATTGGAGTTTTTAGAAATTAAAAAGGCTTTGACAAATAACAAGAACATTGAAAATAATCAAAAAGAATTGTACATGCTAAACACCCCACTCCTTCTTAACCTATAATGTACCTATATAAGCTGCAATTTTCACATTTTAAAATTAGTATAGTTTATTACTCTAGATAATGGCTATTTAGCCGAAACAATTGTCGAGAATTATTGAAATATACCTGTTGAAGTTCGTTTGTGTTTTGATTTAATTAAATTATTAAACATGCTTCATCATCCATGCACCGTCCTAAGATTAAAAGCAAAATAATAGTTTCGACAAAGGTACGATTTTCCTGCTTGGATATCTGGGCAATACCAAGCTGCTTAGCAATTCTTCGTAGGAGTGGTATCAACAGACCAATAGATAGATCCGGAAACGCGTATGGACAAGTTTCCGGATTGGAAAAGAAGATCGATGCAATCGGAGTATAGATCTAGTTGTTGTTAGTCGTGACGATAAGTTTGTGTTGTCGGTGAAGTGAGGAATATGGTTGAAGCGGAATAAAATAGAAGATGGTTGTTACAACGAACGCTAGCAATGCGAATGCCGGCGGCGACGGCTATAATCGACTAGCCGTTGGCATTGGAAGGTGTTTTTCTGCAACCACGAGATTTGCACGATCCCTGGTGACAAGAAAAGTTGGAGATCTGTGCCGAGCAATAACAGTCGATCGTATGTTTCCCTTGGGCCTTAACGGACGTCTCTCCGACCGACCAGTCGAATAGTAACGCTACGCTCCTTTACTACGTATAGGTACTATAAGTTACGTTGACTTAAAGGGAAGATCGAAAAAATGTGTCGGTCTTAGAAATTGCTACAGCTGTATTATAATCCCAGAGGACCCGTCCAACTTTTGCATTAAGCCCAGTTCCGCCAGTGTTCAGGGTCATAGTAGCTTCCTCGCCCTTGTTAACGGAGTCAGCCACACTTTTCGTATGGGGCATTTATCAGGCAAGTTCGGACAAAATTGCCGGTCAAGTGTGGCCTGTCGTAGTCGATACGTCATCACAACAATCACACCCCAAGCGCCAATCATTCTCACCGTTCGAAATTGAAAAAGCGCGAGTCACGTTGGCAATAAACCGGGGACTGTTCGCCCGTCCATCGCGACGACGGCGTCGGTCGATCCGTACGATGTTCTGCGTCACATCGTGCACTTTGTTCGATCACCCCGATCACCCTCTCTTGTAACAAACACTACACAAGTAAGTTACATATGTTACATTGCCAAACACATACCAGCACCTACCTACATACATTTATTGGAACGTGTTCGTTTACGTTCTGAACAAGAAAACACGATTGACTATGGACGAAGAGACAACAGAAAAACTACAAATAAAAACCCACCCAAATCCGGTTCACAACATATTGAGAAGGTAAAATAAAATGTCACAAACTAAAATGAAAATCTAAGACGCGTTTCAGTACTAAAGAAAATCCATTCAATTTATAGTATTTCAGTGTATTAATTTTGAACATTAGCTAACAACCTTGTTCAGTGTGTACGGTGTACCGTATTGACTCCACACACTTTTTGTTATTGGTGCCAAAAAAATACACTTCAATTTTGTTATCTTTTCGTTTTCAAATGCTCTTCAGAACCGTTCGTATACATACATGCATGTACTCTGCTCTATAATTGAAAAAACATGAGTGAAAAAAGCCAACATTTACACTCCACTGGGCCAGACTCGAACCATGCAAAATTAAATTCTCCTATTGAAAATAAAATTCGAAATTATTAAAAGTTGAATAGTAAAAGATTCATTCGGGTTACCTCTATTTTGTCGAGACTATGTTATACCCTACACAAAATTACTAGAAGTTGTAAGCCATTCACATAAATAAATTCAATAGGCGATGAAACCATTAATTTGGTTCGAAAGAACGGCCTTCTTTAGAAACTAAATTAGCTTAAATATTCGGAAAGCACTTTAGTTAAAAATACACCCAGTTAAGATAAAAACCTGATTAATGGTAGGTATTCGAAATTCTCTTACCGCAACTTCACTCACTGAAATCGGAAGTATCGGTTTTCATTTGAGTTTTTCTCAAAAAATTATTCTTTGTAGATGAAGTTTTATGTACCAATTTAAAACAAAACTTCAGAAAATATAGTATAAACATTTTTAGAATCAAACAATTTAATAGTAACCAACAGGGTAATTACCCCAATGTGTTTTCTATTAAGATAAATTAGTTTTGTTAACAATAATGTATAAACAAAGTTTCATTCGGGGAAAAGGTATTTTTATATATTTTTATACATTGAAGAATATCTTTCAACATTGCTTATATGTTAAGTTAAACAGTTCTGATAAAAATTGATTTCTAATTAACATATGTAGATAAAACCTATAAAGGATCAAAATGTTAAACAGCATCAGAATAATCCTAATAATATATCCTTGTTGGAGTTATTAAAATTAATTTTACACGTTGCAATTTGTGATATTATTGTGGTTTGTGAACCATTCCAACGCCACCTGCTTTTAATTTCTTGACTCCGGAAAAAGATTATTTGAACGTAGCCATTAATGAACGAAATATAGTGGTTTGAGAACTCAATATCTTGTTCACAAGGCGATAGCAGCTGCAAAAAACTAAGGACATAAAGTTACAGTTGGTAGCAAATGGGACATAGGAGTAGAGCACATGATGTATCAATTTCTTCGGTGAATTACAAAAAGAGTATAGCTGGAGAGTTCCAGAACCGATTGGATTATGAGGATATCAAAATTGCTACGCGTGAGTAGACCGAGTTATTACACTTCTTATTTTCTCACACCCCATTACTGATGGCTCTTACGATTTACCAATTCTTTTTTAGATTTTTTGTCGCAAAAATGATAAACCGTTCAACCGGGTGTTACAATATTAGCGCAAAATATGTGTTTTGGATGGTCCAGAGCCAAACTAAATGTATTCTGTTCCATCCCTGAGATACACGTGCTTGACAAAAAAATCTCAGATTATTCACATTTCACAATGAATAAACTTACTGAACCGTGAATATATTCCTTTTAAACACTTCACGGGAATTTTACGTTTCCGGTGCAGGGTCTGCTTTAGACGATCCCCTTTGAAATTTTACCACCTTCAGCTAATTTACTGGGAGAGAAATTAGTTTAATAGCTTTTCTGAAGTAAACGGAACAAAACAAAATCGCTTTGGATTCTTAGGGAACGTTATGAGATGTTCTTTCCACTTTATATTCCATTAAAATCTTTCAATTTTATAATCTTAAAGGTCTAAAAGTAAACATTAACTTTGCACAAGATACCATGTGGTATCAACAAGAATTAATACAATTTACCTGTTTCAAGTAGAACGTCTTTTTATAATATACATTGTAGAAGAATGAATTATAACTATACCATTTATATGTATGTCGAATATCCCGCTTTAGACATAAGCCATCTATACTGTTTTCTTTTTTTTTTGGACTCGAATCGAAGTTAGTTTAACGACGACCTGAAAGATTTCGAAATTTCGAAGTTACAAAATAATTTTTTTGTTCTATAACTTTACTAAAAAGTTGTTTCTAGATTAATTTGGGGTCGTAAAAACCAAAAATGACAAAAAATATATATAGTTTTTATATCGCAAGCGAGGTATTTGACTATGTATATTCTTAAAATCAAAACCGTCTGAAATAGAGCATTGTCTACAACTTCCAAGATGCGAAATAAGAGTACTTGGACGGATCTGAAAATGGGTAACCGGTTTTGTGAGCCTTTTTTTGAAAATCATCTGCATGCAGTATATTACGAACTGGCAAATGTTTCATATTAGGCTTCTTAGGAGTTATAGAGTGATATCTAGTGAAGACCCATTCCAAGCCTAGGCTAAACTAGTTCTTCCTATACGTGATAGGATTAACTAGTATAGCTAGTCCAAACTAATTTGTCCTAAGCCTGATAGGATAAACCAGTTTAGGCTAGTCCAAACTGATTTGTCCTGATATAAATACGCACACTCCAGAATAAACTGGTGTGGCCTAGCGTAAACATTATGGTATATCTAGATAAACTGAATAAAATACTCCGTAATTGGAAAAATAATCAGTTTTATTAAAACCATAATGATTCGTCGTTAAAAGTAATGGATAATTGGTAATACAAACAATCATACTATAACAAATAATAAGTGTTTTTTAAATGGAAGCAATAATCATATCTCAATTATTAACATTGTTAGGTATTAGGTTAAGGTATTTTATTCATATTAAAACTAAACATGGACGTGTTTTGATGAAACATGTTTTCAATAAAAGTTAAAAAGCAGTAGGATGTTTCAACAAAATTTATTGATTACTCAACATATGTTTCGACTGGGCAGTCATTATCAAGAGTACAAAAACATACTGACATACTTGATAATGACTGCCCAGTCAAAACATATGTTGAGTAATCAATAAATTTTGTTGAAACATCCTACTGCTTTTTAACTTTTATTTTATTCAGTTTATCTATTTATTTTGACTTTCTAGATATTCTAGATAGTGTTTTATTCAGTTTATCTAGATATACTATAATGTTTACACTAGGCCACACCAGCTTATCCTAGAGTGTGCGTATTTATATCAGGACAAATCAGTTTGGAGTAGCCTAAACTGGTTTATCCTATCGGGCTTAGGACAAATTAGTTTGGATTAGGCTATACTAGTTAATCCTATCGCGTATAGGAAGAACTAATTTAGCCTAGCCTAACTGGTTTGGCCGGTAACATATATAATTTATTTTACTATGATAAACTAAATCATTCAAATGAATGAAAATATTGAAACATATTATGGCGGATATACAAGCAGAATAAGAAATAGATTGTGAGATACAGAGAGTAAGAGAGAGGGAGAGAGAGAGAAAGGGATTAATTGGGGGGTAAATATTAAAAATGCGGTTTACAGACAAGCACGAGGATGTCCGTGATGCCGTTTGCAAATGCAGATTTAGTGGCTGGTCCCGTCGAGTCCAGAAACGGCTACATGCACTACTCACTTCCAATAATAATAAGGGCTGCAGTTAAGGACTTGTCGTTTTCACATGACAAGTACAGGCGCCGATTTGCATGTACAATATCATCAGAACGCGGTCGACTACGACGGCAAACGGCAACAGTAACAATCGCCGCTACGGTCCTCGACGATCCTTCAACGGTAATCAACGTAAAGCGTCACTATTTTATAAACAACTATGGAAAAAAATCATATCTACACGCCATCTTCATCTGTTTATAAGAAATTATACATTAATTAATTTTTATTGTATAATTTTAGCCTAAGTATTCTCTGTTCCATTAATACTGAATAAGGTTTGTAAGGGGTTTCAAGTGTGTCAAAATTATTTGGAACATGTTTTTACATAAGGGCGAATGTAGCATCTGAGAAAGACTAGTTTGTAGGTAGTTTCTGTATGTCTGACGTAAGATTATTTGAATATTTAATGTTGAATATTAATAGTTGTACCTATTCTACTGATTGGAATGGTTAATTATATAATATATGTGTATTTTGATTGAATATCATGATAATTTTCATAAGGGTATACGTGCGGTAATCGAAGTAATACAGGGTAGTGGTTGAAACAAGGGTAAAAGCGTGGGGAGACGCACGTGTGTTGTATTTAAATAGTTAGTGTATATTTGTATCACCACGAGATCCCCGCCATAATTTAAACGCGCGTACAATTTTGTCGTGTCATAGCAACCGCATTTAGTTTGAATGCGGCAGAAACGGAATTTAATTATTGTGTAATACATTTTCCTACCAGATCGGGCAGCAAATACAAGCCGCGGCAAAACTTTTCGACGGAAAGTGTATTTACTGTAACCGGAACTTAGACAAACTTTGAACAAACTGTACTTTTCAAAGTGAACAAATTATTTTTATAAAGACTTTCTTTTGGAGCTATCTAAAGGCAAATAGCTGTATTATAATTTGTATATTAATTATTTTAAATAAAAGGGAATAATTGTGCTTTTTTGAGTTTTTCTAGTAATCACACTTTGTCAAACTACCCCTAGTGTGTGAATTTAATTGAAATTGTTAGAGTCAGTTTTGAGAAGCGATGCACAAATAAAAGATCACATTTTATTGAAAGCTATGTTTATTAACTTAAAATAAAGAAACAAGACTTGGTAAAGTTTCACTAGAATAATTTATTGTCTCGACAATATTGTTTCGAACTATGTGCTCATCTTCAAGAGTATACTTATACTAAACTTAAATAATACACAAATCATAATTTATAGGCTACTTAAAATTAGGGGGGAGGAAAAAGTTTATAATTCTAACTGGTTGTTCATTAAATTTTCTGCGAACGGTTATTTACTTCGACTACCAAATTGGATAAACAAGTCACCAAATTATTGTATAATGATAATCTTCACACTACGTCAACCAACAATATCTTTTGTAGATTACACTATGTCAATAATGTTAGCGTTAAATTCAAAAACTACCTTAAAAAGCTAGGAATTACAGCAGTCGATGTAAATAACCGTTCGCTATGAAATTTGATAGTAAACAGTAAACCAAAAACTAACATCAGACAAAAAAGTAGAGTTTATAAGATAGCCTGTAAAAATTATGATGCCTATTATATAGACCAAATTGGTAGGACTATAGACATTAGAATCAATAAGCATGTTAACAGTATCAAAAAACTTGATAAAAAAACTAGTTGTTCTGACCATTGTATCTCTCTAGGCCATTCTTTAGATTTAGAAAATATAAAAATCTTACATATTAACGTAAGTAAAAGAAAGAAACTATCTCTACTTGAATCACTTGAAATTAACAAAGCTTTATATAAAGCATAAAATTTAATGAACAACCAGTTTTATAAACCAGAATTATAAACTTTTTCCTCCCCCCTAATTTTAAGTAGCCTATAAATTATTATTTGTGTATTATTTAAGTTTAGTATAAGTATATTCTTGAAAATGAGCACATAGCTCGAAACAATATTGTCGAGACAATAAATTATTCTAGTGAAACTTTACCAAGTCTTGTTTCTTTATTTTAAGTTAATAAACATGTTTCACAAAAAGTGCACCCACCAAAGTTTAAAGTCATATTTATGTTTACTGTTTTCCCAAAAATACTTCCTAACATATTATATTGTTTGAATATATGGGGAAATATTGTGATTAAGGAAGTAAACAAACAGTAAAATTGATATTTTTCCTTTTATCACCGTGGAAATACTTACTGTGATCTACTAAACGAGTTTGGCCAGTTATTGTGTAATGACGACTGTAGCAAATAGGAAGGTGGAAGTGTTGATCTGACCCGTTGTTGAAGTGATCACAGAAGCAAACCCTATCGCAATCTAACCTCATTAATTAGGTAGAGGGAAGTTTGCGCGGTCGCGATTCTGAACACGTCGCCGAATTGTGATTCTAAGGTAGTTTGTTAATTATACACTCCTGCAAGCAAAAGCACTCAACAGTTTAAAGTGAACGGCAAATTAAAACAAATAATTTACGTAGCTTGTATGGCTGAATGTGAAAAATTAATTGTTTTATACAAACCCGGCTATGTACTATTTAGGTCCTAAAAAAATCGTGTATAACTAATTTACAAAACTAAAAAAAAACGCTTATCTTCCAAATGTAATAATACAAATTTAACAGCCAATATTTTAAGGTACATAAAGTTATTAAAATTCAATCATTTGCAGTTATTGACGGCAAACTTTAGAATGCACTACTTCGCCCATTTTTATATTAAATCGTTTCTAAGGGTGAGTTTTAACTAGAATAAATCTCCCTATCGATACACGGAAGTTGAATGAGAAATGCAACAAGCACAAAACTTTTAAAATTCAATTTTCTGCACCTATTTGAATGTGATTAAAATTTAGTTACAGAGAAATTTCCAACAAAATTCGTTCTCAATTGTTTCAAATTTTGCTATAAATCTCCATCAACACATTTTACCAATATCGGAAACAGTAGTATAGATGAGGCTTTCACTTTTTGTAACTGCATATTGAATAAAGTAAAACAACACTGAAGGGTTACTTTTTTATTGTAAATCCACAATAATTATTTCGCCACACTGTGATCTCTTCAGGTGGAAGAAATATTTCTTTCTTTCTTATTGTGGTTTACAATAAAAAAGTTTTGTAACCGTTTACTCTTGTTTTACTTTATTTAAAAGGAAACAGTGATGACCAAAATCTGTTTTCGAAATACAATAGTTTTATTTTTGCTAACCACTAAAGATAAAAATTTTGCTGCTTAGTCTATACAACAAAAAAAAATCATTGATATGAACTTTGGATTCTAGGTTTGTTGTATTTGAAAACAGATAAACACCTACACTGGTTAACGAAATAATTTTCAAAGGGACGATTGGAAATTTTCGTTGTCATGTCTCGCCACCTAATTATAGAAATACACCACATTTAACCCACGCCAAGGTTTGATTATAAATGTATAAGCTCGTCTGAAGTATTCGTTTCGTCCTTTTGCATTTGAACTCATTACAAATAGATAAGTTTAGAGTAATTATAAACAGAGACAAGGCATTTAAAAATACTACAATTATACGAAATTGAAACAGACAGATGCATATTTTATAACAACAAAGGCTTTCACGGCCGGAATCCATAGTAGAATAAAGATTCGGGCTGTAGGGCCGTGGTCTAAGTGAACTATTAAGTCCAGACGTTTCGTCGGCTACTGCGGCTGAAATCATTAGTAGTTCACGTTGTCAACGCAGCACTACTACTGAGGATATCAACCGCAGTATCCGACGAAACGACTAAAGTTAATAATTCACTTAGACCACGGCCCTACAGATGCAAATGTTATCTATCAATTTAAAGAGATATTACAGTTTTTTTATTATTTAAAAAATAACAGTAGCTTACCCAGATAGTAGACAATGGGGAATAAGCAAAACCAAAGAGATCTCCCGATTCTTCTATTGAACTCGGTGGTTTCCATAATAAATGTTCAATCTTCATTACCGCATTGCCTAAGATGCATTTTCCTGGAATGAAAACCACAAATGTACTTATACATGTTTCCATTAAAATAATTAACTATTCAATATATTCGTATACATTTCGTATATAAGTAGATGGTCTATGTAGATAAATCTGTATAGATTAATAGATTTTGGAGAAGGACTTGTACGTAATAAGTAGCAGGAAGTTTCGATTAGTTTTGAGATAATGTTATTAAGAAAAACCTTTTTAAACAATTGTATTTCTTGTGTTATATTTGCATAGATAGTAGTAAAAAGAAAATACGGTTATGTATTAGATATGGATATGGTCAGTTACGAATTTGGTGGTAAAAATGTAAAAATGTTTTAAACAATTTGTGGGGTTTTCGCTAATGTAAAATACATCTAGTCCGAGCCTGGTTTATTTTCGTATGCAGACAAACCTCTTACGTTATCGCTAGCCTCAAACAGAATAAAGAATTCCGCCGCTTTCAATGTATTATATATATCAGCTTGCGAACCGGGAGATATCCCGCTAAAAATGAACCTCTTTTTAAAATATGTGTGTATAATAAATCAAATGTATTCGGGGGCACTCTGACTTTCTAAAAGGTACCAAAGTAGAGACGACAGAAAACGCTTCACGTCTGTTACTTTTACACTTTTGCTTTCACATCGTGTTCGACATCTGTAATTAACCACCGCGTTCCAGAAATTCGCCCCCTCGCCCCCTCCCGTCTGCTACCTGTGATGGAAATACTTTTCACTCTTTAATGAACTGAGTCCCTCGGCACCAAAAAACACCCTTAAGAACGTCATTCAAATAGCATACTTGCTACCTTTTTTGCTCGCTCCAGTGTCAGCTTTGTTCCTCTCTTCTCAGATCATTTCCTTCCCTCGCACCCTTACTTCCTTACTTATTACTCTTTACCACTGTTACGCTTCAAATCACGCCACTTACAACCTTCCAAAGGAAAAACACTGGCTAGACCAAAAGCTAATTACTTATAAAAAATATATAAACCCAACTATAACTTATCTTACAACAATATTGTAATTTATGTATTTTTTAGTGAACAAAACATTGACAATGCGTTCCCATAGGCATCTAACAGAAAAACCTTTTAGATGTTGAAACATACCCTTTTACTGCTGAAAACCATAGTAGAACGATGGATTGTGGTCAAAATGAATGATTAGGTTCAAAAGTTTCGTCCAATTAGTCCAATTTTTAATTCTACTAGTTTTCTTATTAAAATGATGTGATACAGATGATATTGTGAGAAGAATCCAATACATTTTCGTTTCATTTTTCAGATTCTTTTGGTTTGAGAGCTTTGTGAAGAATCGATTTATCAAAGAGAAGTAAAAGATCAAAAAATTCCGGGCGTATTAAATTTTAAAGGCGATTAGTTGTGTCAGATGAAGTGTGAGAGGCAAAGTAAATGTAAGAAAAGTTAAGTACCAGCACCCTAATCGATTAGTTTGAAAGCAAAGGAATTTAATTTGTTGACAACAAAAACTGGGTAAAAGGAATTTACTTGAGAATCGGGAAATATTTCCGGAAGAAAAATAACTTTGTCGTAGTGTTGACTTTTAGCTGATAAATTGGACCAACAAACTGAGAATAACGTTTTAAAGAAATCGGAGAATCTATACCATAAAATTGTTAGGCTCACAGGACGAAAGTGCCCGTCCCTAAGTGGTCCTTGATCCTTACAGCACAAAACGCGTGAATTTTTACGGTTCTCCTTATGTACCCGTGGACCGTTCTACTCTTAGAAAATTTCCGCGTTTAGCCATTATCGTCACAAATGGTGATCTCGAATTTTCTGTCCTGAACAGCTTAAAATTTTTTATCGCAAGATGCTATCACCTAAGTACTACTGATAATCTTACTCTTTCGGTAATAATGCTCTTTAATCAGAAAAAAAAATCACTTTTCTCCCAATTCTATTATATACTGAACCAGATAGTTCATTATCCGATAGTGTATGTCATAATTATGAACGAATTATGTTAACACCATTAATAACGTATGTTTTCACTGATCATTAAATCTCTTAATTTTACTATTCTCAAGATTACGCACACATAGTGAAAATTGTATAGATGAAAAACATATGTAGGACAAAACTGGTAGGTCATTTAAAGATATAATAAAAGAACATGCAGGAGAAACTGGTAGATCATTTAAAGATAGAGTTAAACAAAATAACTTAAAATAAACATATGGAGAAACCTTACAGGAACATAAACATTACTTCAATAAAAATTTCAAAATACTTCACTTAGAAAATAAAGGACTAAAACTCAATTTATTAGAAAGAATGGAAATAAAGAAATTAAAGAAAAAAGTTATGGCCTTAAATGACCTTATAGAAGTATATAATTCCCCTCTACATAATATCTTGTTTATTAAAGTAAATTTATAAGAATAATTTCTCCTTCCAAACTCTTAAACAATAAATTAGTAAACAAATACAGACAGCGTAGTGAACGCCATCTGTAGATATCTTCTACTTATTTATGGGATTCAGCAATATTAACCAAAGTCCTTTATAATAATGATATCGACTTGTTCAACTGAACCCACTTGTTGAATAAATTAGTATATAAGGATGTTGTACAAGTTGTTAGTTCATTAAGCTTCCACCTGAAGAGACACTGTGGTGTTGAAATAATTATTGTGTTAATTAAATTATTTGTAATTAAAAAACTTTTTGTTTGATTTATTCATATATAGTAACATGATTGTTGGATTGCAAGTGTCCTAATTAGTCAGAGACATACGTTTTTTATTTCGAACTGCCTCATACCACAACGAGAATATAACCAATATACATGTTAGCTAATTTTACACAAGTAACATTAGTTACAAAGATGTTTACTCTAGGTACCACAATGTACATTTAGCTACACAGTGGCTTCTTCAGGTGGAAGAAGTAATTCGAAATGTATATTGTGGTACAATAAACATCTTTGTAACTTTTGTTTGTGTTTTTGTTTTCTACATTAAAATGGAGTTACAATATCTAACAGCTTCATCAATTCAAACAAGTAACATTGTCTAATGAAGCTATTATTTAGGATATTAAAATAGTCTGTTCTTGCTTTTAAAGTAGAAAGAAACAATTTCGAATTTCCTAAACATTAGTTACTTCTGCTCCAGAAAGATATATAATATCAAACTGGATAGTGCCTACTCTATACATCTAGTTGTCTTACCTGTCGGAATCGGTAAACGTGAACCTGTTGGCTATTGTTTAAAACAATATAATTATCGTTGCTAACAATACCCACTGAAAGTAACCCCGTCCAGACTAAATAGGTCACAGGATATGTCTCTCTGAATAATATGTCCACAACAGCATGACCATTGAATACAACTACTAATATATAATTGTGCCATATTCGCTCTAAAGTAGACGTTTGCATATATGATAATCAACATAACACATTAACATTACATCAAACCGAACTCGTACATCAACTAAAACTTTTATAGCCTATAAAATAAAATGGCAATTTTGTTGGTTTATCATTTTCGAATAGTGCTAACAATTATTACAAACGTTTCAAAAGTACAATTCAAATTTCTACCATTAATTAGTATTTAGGAATTACATTTTTCGTTTAGGTAAATAACTTAAGTTGTTTATATAAATTCTCATTTTGTAAAACATCTGATGCTTGGATTTGCCCCTTGTCGACAAACTGTTTGTTCAAAAAACTTCATGCTGACCTCTTGGCGTAACTTATACTTCAGACTTCCATAAGTATTTCTTGGAATTCAGCTTCATTATAGAGGCCAAAGGAGCCCTAATTGGCAATATTACTCTAGTGGTTATTTAATTAAATTCAATAGTTAGAAGTCTACTCAAAATTGATGATTCCGTCAATTTTGAATAACAAAGTTTCTTAATCGTTTACAACCGATCGATAAGAAAGGGTTTGTACTCAAATAAAAGTGTAGTTTAGATCAACAAAAGAATGGGCGGAAGCCAATTTAGAATTACACACTTTTGTTCCTTTATCGAGCGAAATTATTAAATTCGCCAGGTATTATACACAAACATATAAAAGAATAAATAGTTTTTCTTATTTGTTGAAAGGTGTTATCGCATTCGCTGTTTATACAGCTTTTACGGCTTTGACAAATATTCAATTGTGAAATGAAGACAGTAAAACAAAAGGGGTTAGTGTTCAAAGAACAGTTTCACAAGAATTCCAATTCTATTTGATAACAGTTGGTATTACAACAACCAAAGTGTCTAAACTACTAAAATGTCAAACACAAGAAAGTGTAACATATTCAAAAAAAGAAGGCATTAATATCCCTTTTCGTCTAAATTTTAAGGATCACAGATCCCATACTTCAAACGCGTCCTACACAGTAGGCACAGTGTACTGAAAGCCATATTCCACTACCGGTTTCGACCTATAGGGTCTCATCAGGTGGGCGCTGGCAGAACGGCTTTTACAAGCTATATAATAAATATAAATATGGAATCAACAGAAACAACTACTCCGAGGGCTAATACCCCTACCGGCATTGGATTACACTGCTGACCCCGATGGATTATTAGACGAAGATATTCCATATTTATACTTATATTTATCATATAGCCTGTAAAGGCTTTCTGGTCTGGTCGAAACCGGTCGTGGGATATGGCTTTCGGTACGCTGTGCCTACTGTATATGACCCGTTTGAAATGTGGGATCTGTGATCCTTAAAATTTAGACGAAAAAAGATTTTAATGCCTTCTTTTTTTGAATATGTTATATCTTCGTCTAATAATCCATCAGAATCAACAGTTGTAATTCAATGCCGGTAGAAGTATTAGCCCTCGGAATAGTTGTTTCTGTTGATTCCATATTTATATTTATATTTTACAAGAAAGTGTGTAAAACAACATATCGGATGTTGTTCTTATTTTATAAATATTGTCACCTTTTTCACACATGCAATGTGTTTGCATTGGTCTACGGAAGAATCGGTTAAAAGGTTGTCCAGACGTTGTGATCTAAGAAGAAAAAAACACTGCAGGTTGATAAATTCTTAATTCGACACGTAATCTAAGTAACGAACAACCAATGCAAACACTTTAAAAGACATTTAATCCTGAAATCCGTGTTTACCGGATCAGTTTAATTACTACATAAATATTTACAGTATGTAGTGCACGTAAATGAGTTCTGTTAAAATAGTGGATGTTATACACCACATATAGAATGGTTTATGGTCTCATTTTAAGCTACATACATTCGCAAAAGCGTTTAAGCACAAAGTCCCGTAGAATTTTTATTTTAAACTACATTATTAATATGCATATACAGATACTTAAGTAAATGATAACGCTTAACAATTCTAAATAAACACTAATAATAAAGTCTTCAATTTCAAACCAAAACAACTTAAACTCATAAAACGTAATTAATAACTGTCAAGAGGCGCCCTAAAATAATACAATGTTCAATAACAATTCCATTTTCCGAACATTTATTAGAGAATTGTAATTGACAATTTTTAAAGAAAGTGAAGTTGATTCCTTGTCGAACATTACATTGCAATAGAAAGATGTTATTGTCTAAGGCATGTTTGTTTTCTATGCAATGTGCCGAAATACCAATACTTTTAACTTTCTTTTCTATTGATCTAATGTGTTCCTTTAACCTAAAGAATGCGCTTCTGCCAGTTTGGCCAATATATGTGGCATCACAATCATTACAGTTAATTTTGTAACGGACACTTTCCCTAAATTGTTTTTATTAACTGAAATAGTCCTGGGACCTAACGCGTTAAGATATTTACATATGATATTACTGGTATCGTAATTGATCAGTAGTATTCATAACATCACGCTCAGTTACCTGTAAATGTTACACGTATTACTTTTTAAAGTGATAATTTATATAAAGAAAACGACTAATATCCGTTTAAGTAGCTGTGAATAAGTAGAAGTTACATTATAAACCGTTTGAGCCAATTTTGCTGGGTATAAAGTAAGCCGAGACAATTTTCCGGCAACAACTGCCTGTCTATAGTACCGAAATTAAACGTCAACGGCTTCTAGACACATTGGTTTGAAAGCTAGTCGCCGAGTATAAAGCGACTACGGTACTAAAATGTACGTGTTTAGTTATTGAATATTGACTACCCTGTAGATAAATTGGTTCGTTAATATACAACTGAACACTTTGTAGCTATAGTATATATAAGTACGCTAATCACAAAAAAACGCTTTTAAATGTTTCAATTAGTTTATCTAAACACCCGACATATGTTTCGACTTATTGGGTCTTTTTCAAGAGTAATTTGCTTACTAAAGTTGAGGTATAATAATCTTACATTTACAGGTAAAGGTAACGCAGGTACACGCAGGTACAAATACATGTATTTTGGAAAAACCTTCTATTAGATTGTGTTCCTTAAATATGGATCAATAATTGGGTCTCAAACAGACAGAAATTTTGGTATACGGTTAACTGAACATGAAAAAGACATAAAAAATAAATAAAAAAACATCAACAAAATAATAATAAAATATAGGAAACAGAAAAAGAAAAGAAATGTTTCAACAAAACTGTTTATTTCTCGACAATTGGTTCGACCTATAAAAGGTCATCTTCAAGAGTACAATAGTAACTAAAGCTAAGATGTTAAACATGGGATTTTATACATAAATATATTATAAAGTGGGGGTAAAAAAAACAATTAGCGTTGTGATGAATATATTCATGATGATTCCACTGTGCGGTGAAACAATATTGTAGTGAAGCAATACAATTTTCGTGAAACTTGTTTGTTGTTTTATTTTTGTAAAGGTATTTTTTGTTTTTTATGTTATCCAAATGTTACCATAACATAGATGCTAGTAACGTAAAACTACTACATACTCAATCAAAAGGTAAAAAAGTCACGCTGCTAGAAAATCTGGAAATACAAAATGTCATCCTGAATTGTAAAAATTCAGTTAATAATCAAAAATAAATAAATATATACAACACACCATTAATAATCACACAACATTAATTGTCTTTGTTCACCCCCACTTTATAATTTATTTATGTATAAAAGCCTTTGTTACTATTGTACTCCTGAAAATGACCTTTTATTTATTAATTTATTTAATTGTCGAGAAATAAACAGTTTTGTTGGAACAATTATTTTCTTTTTCTGTCTCCCTTATTAAAAATGTTTCATCGAGAATACACCGGTGAAAGTTTAAATCATAAAATAGACAAAGACAATTTTAATATTCTCCATACCGAAAATAAAGGCCGACGATTATACATTTTAGAACAATTTGAACTATTTAAAATTTTTAAATAATTTCAACATAACTAATGATAAATCTGAATTAAAAGAGACACCATTATTGACCAGTATTTAAGGAACACAATCTAGAAGGTTTTTCCAAATTACATGTATTTGTACCTGCGTGTACTTGCGTTACCTTTACTTATAAATGTAAGATTATTATACCTCAACTTTAGTAAGCAAATTACTCTTGAAAAAGACCCAATAAGTCGAAATATATGTCGGGTGTTTAAATAAATTAATTGAAACATTTAAAAGCGTTTTTTTTGTGATTAGCATATTTAAAAGATGTTTCAAAAATTTCCAACTGCAAATTCTATTGATAGTATATATAAGTACATTTAGAATTTATAAATAAATCTAAACTTAAATTTTTGAAAGAAACGTCAAAAGATTGAAGTTACTTAAATTAAATAGCAGCTGTACGTGGCAGCAAACGGTATGTAAGCAATACCGTTGAAACTATTTACAACAAACCACGCTTTAGAAGTCACTTAGGTTGTTAATTTTATTTAATTTAACTTTCAAAGCGAAACAACCTTTTAACTAGCTCGATTTTTTTGTACCGTTGAATCCGCTTGAATACGACAGTTAAACAGTAAAAAATAAAAATAAACTAGAAAGCAATCGTTGCACCATTGGTAGACACTTTCTTTCAAATATTCCGATGTATGCATTAGCAAAAAAAAACGAAGAATTTAAACAATTTGGAACTGATAAGGATTAATGTTGAATGTATTTATCAAGGAAAATAAAATTTCTTTACTTCTGTCCTAAGTAGATGTCTGTATAAGATGTAAATTAAATGGGAAATTTCTACAAATCTTCTCCTCGGAGCAGAGGAAATTTTTTCATTTCTTTACAGGTATGAAAAGAACTCCACATGTAATTAGTTTCTATTCAAGCGGCATACGGACATCGGCGTGGAATGAAATCAAACTAAAATGACAAGGAAGAAAATATTGAAACGAAGAGAAAATCATAAGGGGAAGACGGAGAAGAAGAAAGAACAGTTTTCGAGAGGGCTGAAATTGTTGAATAGACGAGTAGAATATACTGCAGTTGATAAAGAAGAAGTCCCGCCTGTCACTCACCCTTTGCTATTACAATACTTTCTCAATTTCCGTGAAGGTGATGTGACATTCCATCACGATGTCACGGTAAAGTAAATTAACAAAGAGCTGTCTCGACTTAAATGACGCCATCTTTGTAGCGCGAAGCTGCCACTTTTGGAACGTTCCAAAGCCGTTTTGTTTGTCGCTCTTCGTTCTTCATCCTGGTTCTGAATCATTAGCTGTTAAGTTGCAACTGATGCCTTCTCTGTTGCACCGCAAATTTCGTTGCACTTCCTTTATTCCATCCACTCTGCGTTGAAACCGTTTTTAACTTTAACATGGCTTTCATGTTTATCCCTTACAAACACTTACAAACATCAGCGCTCTTAGTGTTGGCAAAGATGGAAGAATTATTGTTCACGAGCTAAATTACTTTACTCCAAAACAAGAACAACATCCACTGACCATTAAACCCGAGGTCGCAAAACTTTTGCTTAAAAGTATTTAATCGCTAAAAGGTATCCGAATATAACCTTTTCGTTTAAGTTTGCGAATAAAATTTCAAGAATCTAAATACAATGTACAACGTGCCTTTTTCGCATTGAAAAGGATTCATTTTGGATTTGGATGGACTGAAATTTTATCAACTTATGTTATCTGGATCTTAGGAAAGGTTTGCATGCTTGTGTAAAGGAATGAGATATAGCAGTAAATAAAGACAGAATGTGTTCCTCTGTTTAGTATGCCGTACCCTACACTGAGGCCTCGGCTTTTCCTTTCTTATGTCAATGTTGGCTGTGAAGTCGTTTACGCGCCCAATATTGGATATCGACATTTGAAAGTAATAAATTCAAAATAGAGCATTAGCCGAAAAAAAATCGCTTCTAACCGAAAAATTAACCAAATATACAACAGTTATATATTAAAATTTCTTTTTTTTTACATTCGTTGTGTTTTAGATTAATGAGAAAGTTTCAATTTTATTCGTGACCTGGCAGTAAAAGAAGAAGACACTGTTAAAATGTATTAAGAGTATCCTGTGAAATTCAAAGTGTCACTGTCATTGGATAGCAAGTTAAAAATACGAATTCTGTACATCAATCGAGATTAAAGTTAATCGAGTATAAAATCGAGTATAAAATCTGAACCTGTTTCAATAACGCCGATCTTTCGCCATAAAATTGAAAATAAGGAACATGGGGAAGAACAAGTAGGTAAGAAACAATAGTAGTGACAATAAATGTTGTTTCTTCTATACCGATTTTGTCGAATCGGCAATTTTAAATGTTGCAATGTGTTTCCACTGTGCAGAGAAAACCTATAAGTTATCAAAATTAAGACACCAAGTTTCAAGAAAATTATCTATTATGACACACAACAATTGTTTCACCACACAGTGCCTTCATTAGATGATAATTTACAAACAACTTATTTAGATTTATTCTAGTCGCAAAGCAGAGGGGAGGAAATGATGTAAAAATAAACTAGAATATATATCAATAACGGCGAATTGTTATAATCAATTTGCTCATTTATTAATAAATTTTGTTTAAAGTATCTGTTTATTTCTAGATTTTCTAAAATATTATATTTAGTGTTATACCATTATCGCAAATATATAAAATTTTAAAATCTAAATGAAATGAAATTATGTCTCTCAGTATTTAAATGTTCAGCGCAAGCTGAATCTAATTTTTTATTACTAAAATTATGGTAATGTTTAACCAACATAGACCTTGTTACATTCCAAACAACTCAAACCATACACTCCTGATTTTTGTTCTTTTGATGTTTTATATTAATTATTAAGTATAACTTTTACTTTAACTTTTTTTTCTGTTTCGTTCCCATCAGCTACTCGTGCTGGTGGGCGGGCGGTTCCTCCTACCTACACTGTAGTGCAAAGCCGAAGGGTAAGGCGTAAGGCCCTCTTCAGCCGCCTTTCAAGAATCGTGGGAATGGGTGGGTGGTGTCGTTAGGGAGAGAAAAATGAGACGGACGAAATGAAGACAGAAGAGAATTGAAAGATTATCTGTGGAATATTACTGCCCAGCATTTTACCCAGATGATCCCAGGAAACCACAGAAGACTTGAACCAGAGCAGCCGGACCCGGGTGACCTCTCAAATGCTAAGCAATGATCAAGAGTACTAGACCACGCTGCTCAGTCAATTGTTTTGAAAGAAATCAAACCATTATTAATTATTTTAATGTTACGGCCTATTACTGTTATGATATTGTAAAACTATTGAACTTTTCTAATGTTAAATACATTAATGCGATATTAATTATTGAATTAATTTATACCCACTACAGATTTACCTCATACAATGAGGGAAAAAATTTTGTTACTGTTGTCACACTCGGTGAAAATATTCCATAAATTTATGGAACATTTTCCCTAAGTGTTTTTATCTTTTGACCTATTAAATATGTTCCGACACAGTCCTCCGTTAATATTAACGTAAATTGATTATAAATACCTTATGTACCTGTAGTCCTAAACTCTTGGGTAATGGTGTAGCTACCGAAACACGTGTCAGAGATTTTCTAATATATGTTGTGAAACCTATCATGTGTGTTTTATTTTAATCATTTGATTATTTAAATATGTTTCACCAAGTGCCCAGCGAAATATCATTCACTACATTATAATTCTAGTAGAATTTTACGCTTGATAATGGACTATGTCTGAAACATATGTCGAGTACATAACAAATTTAGTGAAACATCTGATATTGTGTTTTATTTTTATTGTTTGATATTACTCAACTTTTTGTTTAAAGTATTTTTCATTACCGAAGATGAATAACCATTATTATGCCTTATGGTGTGAATTATTTTTAATTCTAAAGAGTAATCTTCTGTATTTAAAGGTAAATAAATTAATCTTTGGGTAAACGCGTAAAAGCTGCTAATTTGTGATATCGAATGAAAGAATTGGCATGTATGATGGAGTCTGAATGTGTTGGTTTGTGGAATATGTTAAATGCATGTTTTGGACCAAAACCTAATGCGTTTATCCATAGATTAATTTATTTACCTTTAAATGCATTTTGCTCCCCTATATTTTGCGACTAGGATCAATATAAATAGCTTGTAAACATTTTAAGTTTGTAAAACATCGCCTGATGAAGGCATTGTGTGGTGAAACAATTGTTGTGTGTCTCAATAAATAATTTTCTTGAAACTTAGTGTTTTAATTTTGGTAAATTATGGAGAAGTTCCAACAAGTATCAGCTTGCACCCTTAATAATAAAACCCATAAGCTTTCCAACATTGAAATAGGCTCTGACCGAAAACATATTTGCAATGTATTTTGGGCATCACTTAGGCGTTCATTTACATGAGATATCATCTGATCTACATAGACGTTAAGTTAAGTTTTACCGATATTGTTGCAATGGATTTGTCTGTCCAGTTGAAGGGTTTTGAAATGGAGTTTTATTTGGGTCACTGAACAAGTGTGACAACTGCATTTAACTAATAGTGCTTGCTGAACATTCATTAGAGTAACGTGTTGTTAAGATTTACAGTAGGTTGCTTCGAAGAATTTATTGTGTCTAGTGAACAAAAACCCATCGGTTTTGTTCAATTCGAAATAGTAGTTTTTCGTATCGACGAAAACAAAAATAAATACAAACGTTTCTACAAAGTACATGTACAACGTATCGAGGATATTGTTAACATTAACAACAATGGAACGGCATTGAAACTGTTTCGTTATGTTTCCCATCAAAAATTCGTGTATTAATCTGTGAAAGTGCGTGCGTTAATTTAAAACCGGCTGAGTTAACAGGATCGATATCAATCAGCATTCAGGTAACTCCGCTTGAAACATAGATTTCCATTTCGTTTGAGACCGTGTGCATCAGAGTAATTAGGAGGAGATACAGGTCTGCTCCCCATTAAATGATTAAAGCATTCTCACTTGAAGCCATAAAACTTTCAACTATACCTTCTCTCTTGGTTTGCTTTTAAACTAAACTTTAGTGGTTCTCACGACCCCCAGCACATTACGAAGTAAGATCCAAAAGTTTTCAGTTACGGTAAGTCAAAATCCAACAAACAGGTAAACTAGTATACTGATTTTGGGGTTGTCAAAATGGCCGTATACTTCTTCACTATGACTTCAAGTTTCAACTCAAAATGGACTCGGGGATTCCAACCAAAACTGCTTTAAAATTCCATGAGTCAAGTAAAAGGCGAAGGAAAGCAATATTGCCCCATAGTTAGTTTCCGTAATAAACTACTGGAGTTTTCTTTGTCTTCCACCTGAAGATTGTGTTAACGAACGGATCTCTTAAGAAATCCATCGTCTCCTTTTGTGTTAAACAAATATTTTCTCAATAAATGTTTTTACACCAGAATGGACAGGGTCTATTTCTACATTGAATTGAACTATAACAAATATCGAATGTTTCCACTATTTAGAAGTAACCGCTAGTTTCATCGATCGTAAGTAAACTCAAGACAGCTGAAAGCCTCTAGTGTCAGATAGCACATAATATTATCTAAATATGTAGGTAGTTCCGCATTACGAACTTTATAAAAGAAAAGTACACAAAGGTAATATGTGAAATTTCTTCATTATTAGGTTAAATAATATGATAGCAATCTGCAACAATCATCGTTTAATAATGTAGTAAAATAACAATTATAAATATGCAGTAATTGTATGTATATTACTAATAGTTAGACAGTGTAAGTTCCTAATCAGTAATTTATCGAAACTACTAGACGTGGATCGCGATTTCGATCTTATTAGACCTCAACAATATGCCACACCAAAGGTAATCTCGACAAATCAATGACCAAATCGAAGAATATTCTTAAAAGCATGTTGATACGAGGTATGCTTTTTAAGTAAGTACCGTTTTGAAATTCTATCGCCATAGCGCTGCGGTCAGCGTTCCGCGCATGCGCACTAAGTACCTACATCTCTCACCTACTCACTGACTCCATTACAGTCTGCTTCGCCCTTGTTTACGTTGTTTATTGAGTGTTTAAGTCGCCTCCGATAATCGGGATTCCCGCCGACTAAACGACTAAAACCGATTGACATTTATCGTGAGATCTGAGATCTGTGCAGTTTATGGACAAAATATTATGAGTGATGGAATGGTAAGGAAGTGGGTGAGAGCATTTAAAGATATGGCTAATCGGACCAATGATCTCATCACATCTTTTCACTGGGAAACTCTAGATCATCCTCCGTACAGCCTTGATCTGGTGCCCAGTGGCTACCATTTGTTCCTGCACTTGAAGAAACATCTGGCGGACAGCTTCTTCAAGACGATGACGAAGTCAAAGCAGTTGTGATGCAGTGGTTAACAATTAACAAGTCTGGCGGCAGAGTTCTATGAGAAGGGTATTCAAAAACTGGTCAAACGTTATGACAAGTGCTTCAATATTGAAGGAAATTATGTAGAAAAGTAGAATAAGGTACAGGCTTTCATGTAAAAATAAAATTATTGAGATATCTTTGTACGTTTTTTATAAATTTCAAAACGGTACTTAATAAAAAACATGCCTTGCATAATATCTAATTACGGCAGTATATTGCTATTTACTAATACTGCAGTATTTAATCGTATCTACTTGCCAAAGTACCTATGGTGTACTGACATCGATAAATTGCAGACTAAAGACTGCATCAATAATGGTAGAGTAAATAAATCATATTGAAACTGGCTTAGTAATTATTAAGTATGTTTGATACAACTCTTTTAATATTAATTTATCGATTATGTGAAATAGTAAAATACTGGGACATTATTTGATTATTTGATTACCTACGGTTGCTTAGGGACAATTTGGGAATTCCTAACTGTTCGAAACATTAGTAATTTGATAAGAAAAATAGTAGGGAAGGTAATTAGGTTTTGGTAATGTGAATGCTCACCACATATCAACCGTAGCTGATAATTAACATCGACAGTAACTGGCTGGAACTAAATTCATTTTTAAAAAGCAATCAGCTAAGCACATTTGTCATTCCTACTAACAGACATATTGATGATCTAAAACGTTTTCCATCAAAGCGTAACTCAAGCACTTATTGTGAAACTTTTACCGAACACTCGACATACCCGCACTCCAACATACACACATTTCCATACATACATGTGTATATGTATATATACGCACAATGCACGGCGTAACTGTTTGGAAAATGTTTGAAGTTTAATTGCTGTCTACAAAAATGCCGCAACAATGTGTTTCATTATGCCGTTCTGATATTCATTTACAAACGATTAGTTCTAATTCCCTTTCATGAATATACGTATTTATTATCAAGGATGGTTCACAAATAAGGGCAAATACGACAAATACAGACACAAAGCACCAAAATAAGATTTAATTCGATTTAGTCAACAGAGCAAATTTTATTAAACGTCTTCAATATGTAGCCAAAAAATAAGACATTAATTCGACACTCAGTCATTTTTGATCGTTTTTTATTACAGAATCCAATTTTTCACAAATAGCGTCAATAAAGTCACAAAATAACATCGACAAGAAAACAAATTTTAAGGGAAAAAGTTGTTAGACATCAAAACAAACTAGAACTTTCATATTACACTAAAGCTTTCATTAATAGATATGTGATGCTTATTATAAAATGGGTGCACCTAGTGATTTTCAAAATTAACATGAAATGAATTCTGAAAATTTACCATTCAAACTACCTACGTTCCTACGTACCTTTTTTTGACGATTTGCTTGACAGCACAAGCTGAAGTTTTTTAATTACCCATCTTCTGGAGCGGATTCTAATTACTAAAGTCGTGAAACGTTTTTGACTAGAGCAGCGAAAGAACTTATTTAATTTTGTTTTAATGTACCATTATAGATTTTCAAATGTTTAACGATAAATAAATTAACATATGTAAATCTAATATCTGCCATATAAAAATGGCAACGAAGGTTTAAAGAACCTTCAGGTTTTAATACTCACACAAAATAAAAATGCGAGTCGAAACGTTAAATAATCAAATAAAAATATGTTGTGTCATTGTAATCAGGGAAACATTTAGGTGATTGTTTTGTACGGTGGTGGTTCGCGTGTTGTTCTGTGGTGAGAGGTTAAGAACGCACCGGTACAAACGGAGTGAAGGGAACGTTATCAAACATCGCTGCTTATTTCACCTGTACGTGATTTCATTTGTGTTGCGTGATTAATAAAAGATGTGGTAGTGCAAGAATAAACCACAATAGACTTCGTTTTCCTGTTCTGCTCCGTTCTTTCTTCGCTACACATACATTAGAACATCTTTTATCACACCACCCGTCAATGCAAGACACTACAGGGTGTTCATTGTTCATTACTAATAAAATCACTAGGCAGTATCATCTTCGAAAACATTACCCTACATAACCCTACATAACCCTCTTGCTTCAGTAGTAATGTGTCAGGAAAACGACGAACAAAAAGTAAACCAACGTTGAAGAGATAAAAAGACAGAGAGATAATGATACAGGGTCATAACGGGCTTCTCGTACTTTTGAGTATTTTTTTTGTGTAACAATATTTGCGTTCGACAAAACGTTACGGCAGAGAGCTCTTATTAAATTTCAAAGACCACAACGCAAAGTTGGAAAGTATTTGTTCTGTTATTGCGATTGTTCGGAAAATTGATGATTCGGCTACGAATGGCGCCCTGTTATTTGAACTGTTGTAATCATGGAGTGTTTAACACGAACGGGAAATGCTACGAGATCAGCGGGACGGACGTCAGGGAGGAATCCATACCCAACTGCCAAGGTACCAGCTCTGAAGCTAACCAAATATACTAATCGTAGACAAATTTATTTCCATTTACCCTGCACCAAAAAAAGGAAATTTCTCCGGTTAAATACCAGACATATTGAATACCCTCAGTGGCCCTCAACCGAAAATACAGTCACAGTTTAAAACAAAAATACACGTTTTTTAGTTGCAAAAAAATTTTTTTATTGTCTCCACAATAATTATTTCAGCACACAGTGCCTTCTTCAAATGGAAGAATTTTACAAACTAAATTACAATCAGAACTCTTATATATGTATACCAACTTACAATCTGAAGGGTAGGGGTAAAATGTTTTTTAAATATTTAATAAAGGTGAAGTACAAAATTCCAGCTGGTCGTTCAAGACATTTCCATCTTTATACAATTTATTTATTTCTATTTTTTCTAAAAAAATAAGTTTTATTCCAACCGTATTTTTTAGAAAAATTAGAAATAAATAAATTGTATAAAAATGGAAATATCTTGAATGACTAACTGGAATTTTGTAATTCACCTTTATTAAATATTTAAAAAACATTTTACCCCTACCCTTCAGATTGTAAGTTTGTATACATATATAAGAGTTCTGATTGTAATTTAGTTTGTAAAAGAAGTAGGCACTGTGTGCTGAAATAATTATTGTGGAGACAATAAAAAAATTTTTGTAAGCAAAAAACGTGTGTTTTTGTTATAAACTGTGATTATCATGGAGTTGCAAGAGCTGAAGGCCTCATCTATACAATTTTTAGGAAAATACAGTCCCGGCAACAAAAATTGATAAGACACTAAATATATTCTGTGTAAATGTAGGTATTTATAACTACAAACAAAAATAAATATGTCCCTGTGTATAAACAAAAACCAGTTTTTTAAATGAAAACATACAGAGATACACGTATTCTGTTATATCCTTGAATTGCTTCAAAAATGGCTTCACCATAAAAATACCATTAAATAAGCAGATAGAATCGGAAATTCGTTTCAAAATAAGTAATTAATATTATATATGTATAGTAATCTATATGGCGTAATGAGCAAAATTGCAAATAAAAAGATTACTTATTATATAACACTGAAACTACCTAACGTAACTCAAGATTTTAATTAGTTATTAGAATTTCACATAGATTTTTATGGGTAATTTAATAATGGCTATATTCAAGAAAGAAGGAATTAAAATCCTTATTCGTCTAAATATTAAGATCAAAGATCTCACATTTGGAACGTGTCCTACTAAGTAGGCACAACGAACCGAAAGCCATATCCCACGACCGGTTTCAACCTATCGGGTCTCATCAGGTGGGCGCTGGCAGAAAGGCCTTTACAGGCTATATTATAAATATAAATATGGAATCAACAGAAACAACTACTCCGAGGGCCGGTAGGGGTATTAGCCCTCGGAGTAGTTGTTTCTGTTGATTCCATATTCATATATAATGGCTATGTTCTCAATTCAAAAATAAAACAGTTTTTGTTCTAACTTTACGGCATATACATATAAAAATAGTTGTATTTAATAACTCATGAACTCATGAAAATAGTTATAGTTAATAACATATAGAGTGAAATTATTTGAGTTGTATTAGGAATTATGATTGAGTTTGGTGTTAAGTTACGATTTTCTCATCAGGGGTATTTCGATGGTACGCCGTGTCGGCAGAAGCAGAAGCCCCTAACAGATAATGCACAGTCATACTTATCGACAAGGGCTCGCCGGTCTCACATTTATCAATCAGGTGTAGTTATTGACCCGATATGTTGTGGCCGGTCAAATATTTTCACTGCTCGTTCCTTACTTTTTGTTGATGTGATCTCACCCATTTTTCACACAAACCAGACGCTTTCGGTGTTAAATTATTTCAGCAAAATCAGGTCCGATATTGACCGAAAGTTACGCTCCTTTCCTCGAAACCGACAAGAAATAAATATCACAGTTTTCCCAACAATATAAGCGGACAAGAATAGAAGACGGACCCGTAAAGAATCAGGAAAGCATAGCCAACTAACTATCCACCTCATTTCTTGTTCTAGACCAACACCGAGCTTACTTAACTAAAAGACTTTCAATTCGAGTATTACAGATTGAATAAGCCGAACGAAGACTTCCGTAGCTACTATCATTAGATGAAAGCCGAGCTTAATCACTAAACGTCGCTGACAACAAATCAAAGAAATTTTAGGTCATTTTACTAGAGTATTTCTATTATAATTATCTATTTAAATAATTTTATAAAGTTATATAAGGTGTACGATGTAGGTTGTAGCGTGGCTTGTTTTAAAGGATTTCAATTGTGTAAAATGCATGACTTAGTTTTGTTTCTCAGTTTCGTTATATTTCTTCAGAAGGGACAAAGTGTAATAGGTCGGTTTTCGGAATTGAAAGTTGGAATTTTTCTCGTTTAAAATCAAAACACGTATGACTGTAATACGAAAGATTAATAGTGACTGATAAAAGTCTCCTTTCGTATCCGTTTGTACCAGTGTGTTCATACTGTTTTAAAGGAAGAAGAACACGCGAACCATTATCTATCCAGTTGTTTTAATGTAGCTACAAGGAGTGAGAAATTTCTAATTGGAATTCTTGAACCACCAGTCTCTGAACTCACTTACTTCGTTACGGAATTCGGTTGCTTATGCGTCTCAAACAATTTTAATTGGCTCCAGACTACGATCAACTTTCGACAGAATTTTTCGTAAAACTGCCAATTCTTTCATAACATTCACCTGCACCAAAAATTAGTTGAACAACTCTCGTTTCATAACAAAAATAAAACTATCCCAAAATATCATTTATTTGTATACATATCTATCCATCACTTTATCTAAATTAAATAAACAATAATCACATAGTTTTGTTTCAGTGATTTTACAAAACAAACATTATACTCTATTATTTTAGCTAAATGTGCTAATAAACTTGAAAATTTCTTTCTTAATATCAAACTAAATTCTCTATCAGGTTTAGCTATCCCTTTTTGTCTTTCGTCTAAAATATTCACATTGCTGGCTACAGTTTGTAAATTGTAATTAGGGTCAATGCAAGTTTCTGCTCAACCTGTGCTTTTGTTTGAAATATTACATATTAAAATGCTCGGTTGCGCTATCATAATACAAGGCATGATTTTTAAGTAAGTACCGTTTTGAAATTAATAAAAAACGTACAAAGGTATCTTAATAATTTTATTTTTAAATGCAAGCATATAACTTAATGTAATTTTATACATAATTTCTTTCAATATTGAGGTACTTGTCATAACGTTGGACCAGTTTTTGAATACCCTTCTCATAGCAACTTGTTCGACTTCGTCATCGTCTTGAAGATGCTGACCACGCAGATGTTTCTTCAAGTGCAGGAACAAATGGTAGTCACTGGGCACCAGATCAAGGCTGTACGGAGGATGAACTAGAGTTTCCCAGTGAAAAGATGTGATGAGATCATTGGTCCGATTAGCCATATCTTTAAATGCTCTCACCCACTTCCTTACCATTCCATCACTCATAATGTTTTGTCCATAAACTACACAGATCTCAGGTCTCACGATATATGTCAATCGGTTTTAGTCGTTTAGTCGGCGGGACTCCCGATTATCGGAGGCAACTTAAACACTCAATAAACAACGTAAACAAGGGCGAAGCAGACTGTAGTGGAGTCAGTGAGTAGGTGAGAGATGTAGGTACTTAGTGCGCATGCGCGGAACGCTGACCGCAGCGCTATGGCGATAGAATTTCAAAACGGTACTTACTTAAAAAGCATACCTCGTATCAACATACTTTTAAGGATATTCTTCGATTTGGTCATTGATTTGTCGAGATTACCTTTGGTGTGGCATATTGTTGAGGTCTAATAAGATCGAAATCGCGATCCACGTCTAGTAGTTTCCATAAATTACTGATTAGGAACTTACACTGTCTAACTATTAGTAACATACATACAATTACTGCATATTTATAATTGTTATTTTAGTACATTATTAAACGATGATTGTTGCAGATTGCTATCATATTATTTAACCTAATAATGAAGAAATATCACATATTACCTTTGTGTACTTTTCTTTTATAAAGTTCGTAAAGCGGAACTACCTACATATTTATATAATATTATGTGCTATCTGACACGAGAGGCTTTCAGGTAGTCAGTGGGCGCCAGATCAGGGCTGTACGGAGGATGATCTAGAGTTTCCCAATGAAAAGATATGATGAGATCTTTGGTCCGATTAGCCACATGCGGGCGGGCACTGTCATGCAGCAAAACGATGCCCTTGCTCAACTTGCCACGTCTTTTGTTCTGGATTGCGCGGCGCAGATTCCTTACCATTCCATAACTCATAATGTTTTGTCCGTAAACTGATTTCACGATAAATATCAATCAGTTTTAGTCCTTTAGCACTAAGGAATCATATAACAGCCCGGACTCCGGACTTCACAGTCGGCGGGACTCACTATTATCGGAGGCACGTTAAACACTCAGTAAACAACGTAAACAAGAGCGAATCAGACTGTAATGGCGTCAGTGCGTAGGTGAGAGATGTAGGTACTCAGTGCGCATGCACGGAACGCTGACCGCAGGGCTGGGGCGGCAGAATTACAAAACGGTACTTAAAAAATATGCCTCGTATTTTTCAATAAATTCACTAGTGTTTTCGTTACTTACCAACGACTGTTAAGATGCAGTTAATTTAATATTAGAACCTGTAAAGCTAGAGTGTTTTATGTTATTTAATGTTAACAGAAAAAAAGTTATATATATTCGTATTTTCCCGGATTTGAATGATGTAAACATTTCAACGAAAATATATTTTACATACTGAGTAATATTTCAGAGAAAGCTGACAATGTTAGTCGAATGTAATGAATTCAAAATTCAGAAATAACATACACAAGCTTGTGAATGAATAAACATAAATGTAAATGGAAGTAAGTACAAGGTAAGAATTTCAAGAAGATGAGCTGCTGCGCCTAATATCATCCCCATCGTTTCAGCCATTTCATCGGAAGATAACATTTTGATAGAACGAGCACCTTTACGTAGAAGCACAAAATTATCGGTGTACGACTTCATTAATTGTTTCGCTGTACTACACTTAAAATAGATAGAAATTTTAGTTTAATAATTTCCGACAAAATATTTGAATGGAGCAAATGAAGAGGATAAGTCACTCACATCTGCTTCATTATTCATTAACCAAGTTTGTTCAATTTAAAGAAAGTGTACTTTACAATATTTAATTTTTCTTTAAAGGAACCGAACGGTAATGTAAACGCTTTAGAAGTATAATATATATATAATAATATTCGTTCTTAAAGAAAACATTTCCAATTACTGCACTTCTATCAGGTATTATATAAATACTAAATAATTTTTATAATTACTTTCACCAAACCCCTGAAATCAGATGGCAAAACTGAGTTATCAAAATTATTATTAGATTGTGATGGACAGCCCTGTTATCAACGTTGACACATTCAAATAAATTCTTCGCAACGCTTGCTATTCTTACAGACATTTAATTTAAACTTGTCCCTTATAATTATTTTTAAAGCTAATTACTGTTTATGAAACTCTTACCACCACGAGTTCAAAACTACAAAGAAAGAATTCAACGGAACCGCTAAATAAAACTTATTAAAACAACCAAGAAGAAACAGATTTTAGAAACGCAAATTCGACAAAATGGTTATAAAAGAGAAAATGGGATTGAACTACTTTTGATATTATTTTATAAAATAGAGACAAAGCAAAGGTAATAAGCACTAACAATCATATATAATATGAAGCAGTATTGGCAAATTTTTATTATTCACATTCGAAACTATCTTCGTATTGACAACAAAATTTATAGATTAAGGAACAAAAAAGTAAAAAATTGAATTAAATTTAAACTATCGAGGGTACATTTCTTGCGAAACATAATGCGAATAATTGAAAGAAAACAAATTGGAAAGTTTCACCAAATTTTATTGTTCTCGACAATATTGTATCGAGCTACGTGCTCATTATCAAGAGTAACATAATACTGAAGTTACAAATCTTACATGTCAATTTATAGGTAACTTAGTATAAGAGGGTATGAAAATTTTCCTAGTTCTATCTGGTTGTTTACAATATTATCTGAATTTCTTAAAGCCTTATTTAAAGTTACCTATAAATTGACATGTAAGATTTGTAATTTCAGTATTATGTTACTCTTGATAATGAGCACGTAGCTCAAAACGATATTGTCGAGAACAATAAAATTTGATGAAACTTTCCAATTTGTTTTCTTTTAAAAAATTGAATAATGAATAGTACGCTCTTCGTCAGCGATTTATCGAAACCACCACATGTACATCTCCATTTCGAACTTATTACTTTTCATTAGCACACCATAGGTAGTTTCGACAAATTATCGACCAAATTGAAGTTGTTCCGTGTTAGAAAGTTGATTAATACAATGTAGTATTTAATAAGATATCTACTTGTCAATGTTCTCTTACAATTACATGTCTACATTTATTTCAATCGCTCATGATAATTAAATTTTATTTTTCAGCATTAAAAATAAGATGAAAGGCCCATGTCACAACGTTTTCCAGCAACAATTCAGTAAAACGAAAAAATCTTTCAAAATCAATAATTTTGTATTTTTTATCGTCAGATATTCTCACTATTGTACTAAATTTAACAATTTCCCTTAAAGTAAATAGTATATTTTTGCAAATATTGCCCAGTTTAATAAAACAAGAGTAAAATTTTCACTAATAATACTAAGAAATAATCAAAACATTTTTTTTGACGCCACGTTTTTGAGAAATAGTGAGGATTAGTTGTCCAATTCCTACTTTAGCATAGACTGTCCATATATACATTATGAAAAATACACGATTTTATTGCTTATTTGAAGTTTTTAAACTCAATTACAACATATTTCATTTAATCTGTATTTATAGGATTCAATGACTTCTGTTATTATTTCAATGAGAAACCACGTGCTTTTTATAGTACTATAGTAGTAAACATTAAATGAAAACGTAAACTATTTTATTCGTATAAAGGTTGAAGAGTCAGAACATTAACCCTACTTTTTGATTTTGGCCAGTTTTACCATTTAATATCGATTTTAGACTAAACTACTTTAATAGGGGGTTGTAATTGTATGGAAACTAAAAGTTTAAATCGCTTTTAAGCTTTAAATATAATAACAATGCCCAAATAATACACTAAATAACCAAAATATCGCAATAAAAGCTCACTTTTAGCAGCGATTCCTAGAACATCGAGTGCTAAGTTTACATTTATTTCATTTATATTTGGTTAAATAAAGTTGTAATCAGTTTGTTATGTTACATTATTAACCATATCATGCGATATCAATTGTTTTAAACTGATTAAATTACAAAAATAAATGGTACCTATTAACTAACACCGAAATTTCCAAGTTGAAATCATTATTCTCTGTCCACTTGCATAAGATTTTAGACCTATATGGTTTAATACATTCTTTTATATATCGTTTTGTTTAATGTGTTGAGTCATTAGTGATTAGTGTTGTTAATTAACTGTATTTGAATAATTTCAATCTAATTTGATTGCTATTGCACTGCTGTTCTGGGTTTATGATTATTGCTTTTGACAGACTTCTTGTATGAAATTCATAATTATGTTACATAAGATGACTGATTGGCAGTATCATCATCTACAGATATTTGCTGCTAACCGTAGTGGTGTTTTATAAGGAACTTACCAAGGTATTACTCCAAGATGGGTTGTAAATTCAGTTAGCAAGTAAATCTTTTTGTAAAGTTCTTATCCAACAACATGAATGTGTAAACGGCAGAGACGTGATTATAGTATGGCCCGAGTGTAAGCAATATTCTCTGTACTGGAAAATGATGTACTTTGGGTATGCAACCAACAATGAACATTCGGGGACACATATTTAAGTTTCCTATGCGCTAAACGGAAATTTACGGACTTTAAAGATTGAAAATCATTTAGAATAGCATTTAACATACAAACCAAATATATTGAAAACATAATTAAACGTCTTTAAAAAAAAGAATAATGCTGTTGTTTACAATAATAAATGTGATATAAGTGAAAATAAAGTTAATTAGTAACGCAAGTACATTTCTGGTTGTGTGGATGATTGGTATATGAAGTTGGTAAGAAAGATGTGATGACTGTGATTAAAATGAAGTATATTAACGGTACTACTACTACTATTTACATGTATTTTACAAAGTCTAATTTTATCGTTTAAATAATAGTTGGCAAATATTGAATTTGATAAAATATGTTTCGTAAGTTTCTGTCCCCTAATTCGCAAAATGTGTTGCCTATCCAAATGGTATCACTTTATAAACGCAAGGCGCAGTCTAGTTATAATCACGTCTCTGGTAAACGGTAATATACATCCAGTTACTGGACAAATACTCAGTTGTTTTATTATTGTGATTACTATTACACATCAATTCAATTAGGACTCGTAACACAAAGTGTTAACATTAGAATTTGAGAAACTTAAAGAAGAACTAAAAATATCGATATGTTTAGCGATTGTCTGATCACTAAATATAAATGAAAATTCTTTGGCGTATCATTTTAAGGGATCATAAAATGCGTAGCGAGATTAAATTAGATGTGATGGATTACACCCTAGTGATAATTCAAGGTAAATGGGTTTATTAAATTTGCGCGAACAATCGGCTATAAAACTGAAACGTACTATCGTATATTATATATATATGTGTGTACATGTGTGTGTGTGTGTGTATATATATATGGGTGTGTGTACGTCTGTATAAGAAGCGGGGCTCTACTTTGGGACAGCGGCAGTCTAATAAGTGGAGCAACGGCGACGACGGGCCAGGATGGAAGTAGTGTTGAACGTTCCTATTTTCATCCTTCCTCAATTTGCAGCAGTTTCGAAAGCTGCGAGGTCGATTAAAGTCACAGGGGAAGAGAAATAGGGGACAAATGGCCGTATACATCCTAGTTTTCGAGCAACGTTCTGTCCGATCTAAATAGTTAGTTCTCTTTCGTAAGACGGAGAAATCCACACGCAATTCAAGACGTTGCGTGCCTATACTAGGTGACACTAACGACCAACTCTCCCCCTAAAAGAACCCTTCCTCTAACCCCCACCCCACTCCCATACCCATTCACTTTCAACCGAAATTTTGGATCGTGCCGGTTTGTTCTGTTTCGGATATTCCATACTATTTATGGTAATTCGCCGGGATTTATGACTAGTGTGGTGGCTGCAACGCTTGCTAAATTCACCCTTGCCGGAAGAAAATTTATTAAGCACTTCTAATTTCACCCACATTTAACTTAAAACATCACCGCAATCATTCATCTATTTCATTTAATTATCGCATAATTCACTAAGCACTATCTATACTCCGAGTTACAATACAAATAAATACGAATATCTCTTTGGACTGATAGCTAGACTATATGACAAAATGTCTGTATTATATATGATATAATATATGTTACATGCGTTCAAATTGTACATAGGGTCGATTCATTGGTGACTAAGAAAGTAAGTAAGTAAAAGAAAAGGATTTAAAGAGGTTTATATTTATGGAAAATGTAGGTATTTTAGAAAGTGTAATGCAGTTCACGGAAATGTAGTAGGTAGCTTCTCGAAAAGAAACAAAAGAGCAAAAGAGTCGGTCCCTTGGGCCGGTTTGATGAGCGCCTCCCCAAAGCTTTTAAGCACTCGAAATCTCATTCCGCAGGTTACTCCTGGTTAACAATACACTCCTGCCTTATAAATGTCACAAAAAGGGTGTGCAAATTCTCAACTACGAAAAGGGAATTAATTTTAGTCGTCTATTCGAAAATTTGTCGATACTATTTGCGATTTACTTGCCGTTCCCGTAAATGACTCTGAAACGAATACAAATTACTGCTATCATTTTCACGAGGCTGCACTTCAATTCACTACCGATTTTATTAACTTTGCTTTTTTCCACCTAAAGCGAAATTAGAGGGAAATTATGGACCAACTTTCACTTTTACTGATTTTTTCCACTTTTATTTCAAGTCCCGCTATTAAATTCCTGTTTCCCTCAATTTTTACTTTTAAGTAAAAAGTTGGGCGAATAACTTTTACAACACAACAGATTTAAAGAAAACGTTAAGCTACAGTAATTATAAAACGCAACTTAATTTCTATCTTTACAACAAATTAACTGACAATACAAACAAATACTAATGAATTATAACCGCACATATATCCATGCACAACAAAAAAGGTAATTGAATCTGAAAAAGTATTTCCCTATTCCTGTGATAGTTAGGTATACATTTTTACAATCCTTTACATTTATTTCTTTTAAACTTTCGCACCTGCGGCTGCTTTGACCACAAGATTGCCTTTGCTCCTCGATGCCTCAAAGGGCACATGAATTTGTAAAGGGAATATGACAAGTTTAGTCGAAGTCCCTTCAGACATTGCGTCAAAGCTGAATCGCTACGAAAAATGCTATTTATAATGATTAATTTTTGAACTCATTCACACCAAATTGTACCACTTCAATTTATTATCCAATTAATAGAACATAATTTTATTTCTACCATAATTAAAATCAAAATAATAAAGTGATTAACATGAACTTCGCCTGTTCATACATTTTGAATGATCCACACTAGGTAATCATTGATATTGTATTGTATTGTATTGATACGTATGTTATATAGTTGGAGTGTTGATGAAAAAGAAAAGTGATTAATTTTCTTTCTTTCATCAGCAGGATTAGTAGATAAAGGTACACGTGAAAAGGGTTTGCAATACCACCAGGAAACAAAATCTCTTTCATCTAGCAGAACAAATAAAGCCATTTAAGCAAAATATGTGTATTACAATCGATAAACAATTGCTGTTGACATATGGCAAAGAGGTTATTTTCATTCTGTAGTAAAGCTAAATTCATTGTTTACGTACTGGGAGGGAAAATTGAATGCAAAGGGATGAAACAAAAAAAATCTATTATATCCGATGAGGAATTGGTTGCATATATATAATACCCAAGCATTCGAAGATAAGTAGGTACTAAAATAATAAATGATACTTCTGTAAATTTATTAAGGGTGGTTTTTTATCAGTAGTGGCCTGATTGATGTAGTGGAAATGCAGAGGAACAAAAGAGGACATGTTCCAAGCCTGTAAAACAGAGACGTTATTATAATATGGACAGAGCGTAAGCAATGTTCTCTGTACTAAAAAATGATGTAATTTGGGTATGCAACCAACAAAGCACATTCAGGGACACGTATTTAAGTTTCCCATGCGCTAAACGGCAATTTGCGGACTTTAATGACCGAAAATAATTTACAATAGCGACAAGATTGAACAAAAATTAAGTCGACGTATAAATGTGAGAACTTAAAACTTATGTTTATGAATTATAGTCAATCTAAGTAAATCTGAACTATGACTAATAATACACAAAATATAATAAGCAATAAAAACAAACTTAAACCTTTAGTAGAAATTTTTGAATATATCTAACATACAAAAATATAAATTTTAATTAATGAAAATATCTACATTCAACATGCGTGCCGCCTAGAGTTATGTTAAAATTTCAAAATACATTAGAACCTAAGCGATAATAATAATGGTTAAAAACTAAAATAATCAGAATTTATCTTTCAGGATGTACTTTTGAAGATGACGGGATTGACAGCAACTCCGTATTTATGGCACTATTTTAGAACAACATTAAATTAACTATTTATCTTAATATTACTCATTCAATTACTTGATTACTTTTGTTCCTGTGACAAAATACTTCGTTTGTTGCGTCGAGGTACTACTTTTTTAATTAAATGCTGAGGAAAATCAAAAACGCTAGGTACAGCATTTTGCTTTAATTTTCTTTTTCCTACGTATATTAAAGTATTTTCTTCAAAATTTTTGCTGCAAACAACACACAACTGAATATTTTGACGGTGTAAAACTTTCATGCCTTATTGCGTTCAATCATTTTTTCTTTAATTCAGGATTCTTAGCGAACCTTCGAGAAATTATAAATGTATCAGTGTGTCTTATGTTTAAATTGTACTTACACATAAAATGAAATGGAAAAACCTTTAGAACTCATTTCACGGTAACCGTATGCACAACAATATGTAACAATATTGTTCTAATATTAAACTAGTTTTATATTACTTTAACAAAAAATACTTCATAGAAGTGTTCACAGAACCCTATGTACAAGATAAATAGTGTCGCACAACATTTATTTGAAATAACTACACTCAACACTTCAACTGCCTCAAACTTTCTGAGTGAAGTTACGAGCGCTCTTAATAATTCTCGCATTTCTGTCCCTTAATTCGCAAAATGTGTTGCCTACCCAAATGGTATCACTTTATAAACGCAAGGCGCAGTCTAGTTATAATCACGTTTCTGCTTTAAAACGATACGTAGATAATTTGTAAATGACTTTGAAAATGAAAGTGCCTTCCGCTAAAATGGATTGGTACTTTTTACAATAATTGAAACACCATTTTTTATCAGGTTTTCCTCAAAAGAACTTATCAGGAAAAAGGATTGACTGTTGAGTTAAAGTAACTCCAGCCCCTGCTCTCATTCAGCTTTAAATTCATGCTGCTTCTTTGTAAAACCTACAAAACCCACGTTTCCCTGTTATAAATCAAATAAGAAATTGGAACACTAGTACATACTTTCAGCTCGCTTTTTGGACGGTTTTTCCACACCGTATTGACAGAGTAATAGAAAACATATGTCACAACTGCTGCACATTATCTACTTTCCTAAGGGTAACTTTCCTCTCCAATTTTAACTGATGCGCACTTAAAAAATGATAAAAGAAATGCAAAAAAAGCGTTCACGTTTCAACAAATCTAATGAAGTTTCTTAAAACCTTTAACTCTCAAATAAAATTCGCTTCCGATCAGAATTCTGGGTAACAATTAAGATGAAATAAATTGATCTGTTTTAATAATATAATAGAATGAAATGTTTTTAAAGGCTTTGGGAACCGTATTCAGTCCGTTTTTTATTCGGCCCCACTTTGTTTGGAAATTACATTATAATAAATGGTTTAATTACACCAACGTTTGATTTACGGCGAAAACTTAATGTTGTGGTTATGTGGACGACAGCGTTTTATTAAAATTAAAATTACTTTGCCAGGTTTTCATCAAATTTTTATTAAAGCAGCAAACTATAAAATGCAGGTATGCGATTCCCCTTCACTTTTCAAACAAGTTCCTCTCCTGGGTATCCGATGCCTTTATTAATTTTTTTTTCAGAAAGTAGCATTCTGAAAACAAATTTTACTTTCCTGACTTTCAGCCTACCATGATGCTATTATGCTACGGCCACTACAACGTTTACCAAAAACCTTAAAACAGATTTATAACAATTTTTTTGTATTAAATTTCCCATTTCCTGCAGTTTTTATAACATTATTTAACAACTACTGTGACTGTAGTTGCAATACAGAGTGTTACTATCAAACAGTCCAATAATAATTCAAAAATACAAACTGCTTTATACTTCGACCTATTATATTATATAGAATCACTGCTTAAATATTAAATATCTATAAGTACATTTATATTTCGTCATTTAATTTCAGAAAGATTTGTAATATTCTAAGTTCTAAACGTTTTAAAAATAAAATAAAACAAATAACATTTCACCAAATTTATAATACTCGACTAAAGTTTCGATCGATAGCGATCATTATCAAGAGTGTACTTAAACTAAAATTAAGAACTAATGCTACCAATTTATATACAAATTACAAATTACGAAGGAGTAGTGGGGAGTTTGATGTATTTAATTTGGTTTGAAAATTGACTAAGTTTAATTTTTTACTTATGGCGTTTTTGATTTCTATATTCTCTAGCATGGTTAATTTCCGATTATTATTAATATTCGAGTGTAAAATTTTTGTATTTTCAATTTTGATCCAATGATTAGATTTGATGCTATGCTACGCGAGACCTTTTTTATTAAGTTCTTTATTTATTGAATAATAATGTTCTTTAAATCTGGTTGCAATGGCACTCCCACTTTTTCCAATGTAATTTGCATCATAATCATTGCAATTAATGTTGTAAATATCACTTTTTGCTTCGGGTGGTTGAAATAGTTTATTTTTATTCGTTTCTATTGCTTTGAGATTAATTTTTGATAATTTATTTTTGAACTTATAGCTAACATTGTGTATGAATTTAATGGAACAAAAATAATCCGAGATTGGTGAAATGACAAACGTTGCACTATCGAAAGTATTAATCCAAACGTTTCTTAAAAAATGCATTAAAAATTGTACATCCTGTTGTTTTATTTAACATTAATTTTTTAGTCTCTAGTCAGACATACAGATTGCTTTTCCGTGGACAGTGTAGAAGCAATGATAGGTTTTATTAATTATATTTCTAGTGGCGTTCATGAGTAATATTTTTCAAAGGACAACTCCTGTCGACAAGTTCCAAATTAGGCTGATTACGATGAGATGGAACGAGAATATTCCATTTCACTCGTTTGCTAACTAATTCCCAACCCGTTACTTTTACAACTAGTTGCCAAGACAATGTAATTAAATGGCATCCATTTGTAATTTCGAACGTCATTCTGAACGGACTGTAGACTGCAAACATGGATAAGGTGTAACTATCCAGCCCATCGGTAGGCCACTAAAAACAACACTGGGGCACTATGGGCTGGATAAGATCCTTACTTGCCACCAAATATATTTATGTACGCACGAATGTTTACCATTTGTAACCCCAAGTAATTACCAAATAGGACCTTTGGTTCTTAAACCGGGAACGCTTCTTGACAATTAAAGTTTAACCAGAAAAAATACCAACTTGCTGCTATCACCTAATGTTGGACAAATAAACAATTAAAAAATTTGTGAATATTACATCTTCCACTAGTAACATAACAGTTTTTGCGGATTATAAAGTAATATTCATGTTGTGAGATATTTTGTAACGTCCTTATAATACAATGCGGTACTACAAAGTTGCATCTTATTATAAAATATATTTTCGAGTCGGATAAATTGTTTCCAAAATCTAGTTGCTCGTTGGTAATATTTTTATTTTATTTTTTAACTTTTTCAATTTCTAAAATTTCATACTACCAATACTAGACAGGTATGAAAGTTTAGAAATAGAAAAAGCTAAAAAAGAAAATAAAAATATCACCAACGAGCAACTAGATTTTGGAAACAATCCCGTATTGGAGCAAAACATTGTTCACCCCCCACCCTCTTAGGATGTACTATAAATTAATTTATTTGCTATTTGTTACTTAGTACATTTACGTATCGAGTTTTTAATAGTTATAAGTGAAATTCCCAAGTTTGTTTGATTTAAATTTTAAATTATTAATTTTGAATCATGTTTCACCAAGTGATAACGGCAGATACCCTTAAACTACATTACTTATTTTATAATGGAAGAAGAAAATATCATTCAATATTTTCCGCATTTAAAATCTCTTAACTATGAATGACGCAATTGGGGTGGCTCAAAGACATCGCTCTCTTGTATTCAAATCTAATTGACCCCGACTCATATAAATGAGCTGCAAAACTGTCAGCCGCAACGGTCTGTCATCAGCTTATCTAACTAGGGAGATTTGAATTCGTAAGTTAAAAAAGTCTTCATTAGCACTTGCAAAATGATTCCTGTCACCCGCATTGTGCCTCGGAGGCAGTCAATCATTTCATCATTAACATTCGGGTCAAAGCAAAAACAATAATTAGTTAATCTAAATATAAGCCATTTCCGACGGATATAAAAAGAACTTGAACCGGCGGTGAAGTTTTATATAATTACTCTTTTTACAATTTATCTCGACATGTACCTTTCCCCGAGAATAAATATGACAACCAGTAGCGGCCCCTGAACATTAACAAATACATGAGATAAACTCACACAATACTATCATTATTTTCCAGAATTTTAATTGCACCAAGTGCTTTTTAAATTAGGTTCAGACATTTAATTATGTAGCTAATGAATATTCTTTTCTCATTACATAAACAAGCTGTTGTCTTTTGCAAATACATCGGCTAGACTCATTTACCCCGAGATGCAATTGTACTGTCGGTATGCCAAATTAGTTTATGTGCTATAAAAAATTATACATAAAAATACTTACAGAATATTAAGCTCTAACCATGATGAATAAAATTAGGTAAACTACTGCTAGTATATCGTTATATACCTATAGATATGTAATGCTAATTGTAGTATTTCATAGTATTTAACGACGGTTTTAGTATGAAATCTAACAGGCGGACTGAAAGGTTCGTAGGCTGACCCATAGATGGCGCTAATAGTATCAAATCCATATGATTTTTAGTTACCGCTAACCTTCATAGGTCATAGTCATATCGTGTATGAATATTTGTATATGCGAAAGCTCTGTACAAAGTGGGTGCCAGGGTACCTCGCGAGCTCACAATCGACCAAAAACAACAACGGATCAAATCGATGATTCTAAGCAGTGTTTGGAGCTGTTCAATTGTATTAAATCCGAATTTTTGCGTTTGCGTCGGTATGTGACGATGGATGAAACATAGCTCCATCATTTCACACCGGAGTCCAATCGACAGATCGACAGTCAGCCGAGTGGACTGCATGTGATGAACCGACTCCAAAGCGTGGAAAGACGCAAAAGTCGGCTAGCAAGGTTGTGGCATCAGGCATCAGTATTCTGGGATGCTCATGGTATGTTATAATATTCATTGACTATCTTAAAAAGAGGAAAACCATAAACAGCGACTATTACGTAGCGTTATTAGAGCGCTTAAAAGACGAAATCGCGGAAAAGCGGCCTCATTTGAAGAAAATTAAAGTGCTGTTTCATCAAGACAATGCACCATGTCACAAATCAATGAAATCGATAGCAAAATTCTATGAATTGGGCTTCAAATTGCTTCCGCATCCACCGTACTATCCAGATCTTGCCCCCAGTAACTTTTCTCTGTTCTCAGACCTCAAGAGGATGCTCGCTGTACAGAAATTTCGCGCCGATGAAAAGATAATCGCCGAAACTGAAGTCTATTTTGAGGCTAAAGACAAACTTTCCAGCCCACCTGTTACTTGTCAAATTGAATCTAAAATGTAACCTATAATAGATACTTTAGAAACGCCCTTATCAAAGACTATAAATTACTAGAATTAGCAACAACAACTCACTGTCTATTCGCTATAAGTTTTGTAGCTACATTAAGAAGCATTTTTTTTACTGTGAGAACTAATTTTTAGTTATGAGTTTCATATGTTCTAATGAGAAAGAACAAATAAGTTTTTACGTCAATTTTCGGCAGAATTCTTGGATGGTTTTAAGTTGTGGTAATCCTCTGACTTCTGAAAATATCACCTCCTATTTACTCTTATAATACTCGAAATCGTCCTTACTAATCCTATAAAAGTGCGATTCGGCTAAGAAATTACGGAGGAATCTACCCAATGTCTAACTTTTTGTTCATAAGGCTGAATTCTAACACACATTTTTCTCATTATTACAGACAGATATAATACCAATCCTCACGTGAGAATTACTAAACTGTCGTCTTCCTTTTTATACGCCAATTTAGAAGTAACCAACACTATTTCAAATTTATACACTACTAAGTCTTGCACGTAATTAATTTACCTCAGAAATCATAAATACCAATAGATAATATTTTTCCTTTTAATATAGAGATTAATACTATTAGAAACAGGAAACCTATGCTAGTTCAGAAAACATTCCACGATGGTAGCAATACAAATATTATTATTTATTTAAACTGTAATTAGTTATTAAAGTACTTCATTGGCCTCGTTAGGCATTTCTCGAATTTTCTCACCCTTTCCATTTAGCCAAAGGAAATAGGGCTTTAATATCATTACACCAATCGAGGATACAAATTATCAATATTTAATTTATTCTCTGGCTCGAACTATTTACGTCAATACGTTAAAAGAAATTGTTAATAGGCCCGAAATGTTATATAAATATTTAACAACCTATGTCAATGAAATGAGTATAATTTTAGAAATCTAAATAGAATTCTGTGAAATAGCTAACTGATTTATTTTGTAATCCAATTTTACGATTCTACCACTGAATTTCAGTCGTAACTCTTCTTTTTTCAAAGCACACAGGCTTCTATGTCGTTTCCTTTCTTGATTTTGATTTATCAAAACACATTATCAGTTCATAATTAAAACGATTTCACTGATTGGTTTAAAATATACAATGTGCTTTCAGCAATCAGCCTGCAGTAGAGGTAATTAACTAATTACGTCGAAGCAGCATATACTTCCCGCAAAAATGTACATTTAAGCCAATCAGTATTCCAAATACTTATTTGACTATTGACAAATTTGCTCGTCGCGAGGCGCCCATTCTGTTTATATTTATTTTGAAACTATTTTCAGTAACCCAAACTACAAAGGAAATCATTCTGTTTGTTAAAAGTAGTTTAAATTGAAACGGTTAATAGTATTGAATATTTTTGTCATCTACCAGTGCTACTATGTATGTATTACGTCGGCAGGACCCCGAGCGTATTGGTACTATTGTAACTCCGACCACAGATATCGTATAAATGAAATTGTATCATAAATAAAAATAGGGTATCAAAAGTCGTTTGACTAAAAGCATTGATTAAAAAAAAACATACACTGAATAAGCTGCCAATGCTGTTGTGTGAAAAAATTGTTGTTTCAACTAAGACGAGCAAGAATCTTGTGTGTAACTGTATCGTGTAACGGAGTAAGTGTATTAAATGTAGAAAGAGGCTTGAACATTTGAAATCTGCTTGCTGGTGCCTGTGCTTGGGAGCATTCAAAAGGCATAAGTGTACCTAGAAACGTAGCAAAGACTACAACGTGGAGTCCAAAGCAAGTAGTAAGATTATCTTCTTGGAAATGACAGTCTCCCTAAATTGTTTATGTGATATTTAAGTGCTACGAGGCAAAATTCCAACAGACGTGCCACGATTTCAAATTTCCACCAAAGTACTTACTCCAATGACTTCTATTCATTATTTTACCCGTCCGTTAAAACTAGTACTTAAATGAAAACGACAAGTAAAAATCAATATTTAATAAGTTTTACGCTTAAATTTGTTCTATTGCATGCGCTCGATGTTTAAAGCAGATTCATAAATTATTATTAAAAACACAGGTTCTAAAATACAAAGGTATAAAATCAAAGCCAAAAATCCCTTCAAAGCAGAAAATATATATTGACGTATTGACACGATAGTGCTCGTCTATTTTTTTGTTTATATGAAAATACTACCATACGACACATAGCTAATGGTACTGTTTCAACTACAAAGCTATATTAATCCTTTCACCAAAAGCTTTTCAAAGTTCACAGTATTTTAATTACGTGTCAACTCTCTATAATTGTGTCTTATAAGCCATTAACAAATACATAATTGAATTTTTGGATAATTTCATAATATGAAAATGAAAAAGAAAGTTATTATTAAAACTTATTGTTCGTGTGTGTTTCAAATGTTTATGTATCAGTTTTTCGTTAATTAATTAACGTATTCGGTTTTAATACAGTACAATTTCCTAAATACTAAATGAGTGGTTCAAAAAGATAACACATTTATGCTTTTAACTGTGAATTAACGAAAAGGGCGGAGTAACAGCATAGCTCTTGAGAATGGCCCACAAAGGTTGAAACAATATTGTAGAGAAGAATAAATATATTTTTTCGTAAAACGTAACCCAGTGTTTGTTTGTTACTCAAAATACCCGCAAGGGTTGAAACAATATTGTAGAGAAGAATAAATAATTTTTTTCGTGAAACGTAACCCAGTGTTTGTGTGTTACTCAAAATACCCGGAAGGGTTGAAACAATATTGTAGAGAAGATTAAATAATTTTTTTCGTGAAACATAACCCAGTGTTTGTTGTTACTCAAAATACCCGTAAGGGTTGAAACAATATTGTAGAGAAGAATAAATAAGTTTTTTCGTGAAACGTAACCCAGTGTTTGTGTGTTACTCAAAATACCCGGAAGGGTTGAAACAATATTGTAGAGAAGAATAAATAAGTTTTTTCGTGAAACGTAACCCAGTGTTCGTGTGTTATTCAAAATACCCGCAAGGGTTGAAACAATATTGTAGAGAAGAATAAATAAGTTTTTTCGTGATACGTAACCCAGTGTTTTTGTATTACTCAAAATACCCGTAAGGTTGGAAACAATATTGTAGAGAAGATTAAATAATTTTTTTCGTGAAACATAACCCAGTGTTTGTTGTTACTCAAAATACCCGTAAGGGTTGAAACAATATTGTAGAGAAGAATAAATAAGTTTTTTCGTGAAACATAACCCAGTGTTTGTGTGTTACTCAAAATACCCGTAAGGGTTGAAACAATATTGTAGAGAAGAATAAATAATATTTTTCGTGAAACATAACCCAGTGTTTGTTGTTACTCAAAATACCCGTAAGGGTTGAAACAATATTGTAGAGAAGAATAAATAAGTTTTTTCGTGAAACGTAACCCAGTGTTTGTTGTTACTCAAAATACCCGTAAGGGTTGAAACAATATTGTAGAGAAGAATAAATAAGTTTTTTTCGTGAAACGTAACCCAGCGTTTGTTTGCTACTCAAAATACCCGTAAGGGTTGAAACAATATTGTAGAGAAGAATAAATAATATTTTTCGTGAAACATAACCCAGTGTTTGTTGTTACTCAAAATACCCGTAAGGGTTGAAACAATATTGTAGAGAAGAATAAATAAGTTTTTTTCGTGAAACGTAACCCAGCGTTTGTTTGCTACTCAAAATACCCGTAAGGGTTGAAACAAAATTGTAAAGAAGATTAAATAATTTTTTTCGTGAAACATAACCCAGCGTTTGTTGTTACTCAAAATACCCGTAAGGGTTGAAACAATATTGTAGAGAAGAATAAATAATATTTTTCGTGAAACATAACCCAGTGTTTGTTGTTACTCAAAATACCCGTAAGGGTTGAAACAATATTGTAGAGAAGAATAAATAAGTTTTTTTCGTGAAACGTAACCCAGCGTTTGTTTGCTACTCAAAATACCCGTAAGGGTTGAAACAATATTGTAGAGAAGAATAAATAAGTTTTTTCGTGAAACGTAACCCAGTGTTTGTGTGTTACTCAAAATACCCGTAAGGGTTGAAACAATATTGTAGAGAAGAATAAATAATATTTTTCGTGAAACATAACCCAGTGTTTGTTGTTACTCAAAATACCCGTAAGGGTTAAAACAATATTGTAGAGAAGAATAAATAAGTTTTTTCGTGAAACGTAACCCAGTGTTTGTGTGTTACTCAAAATACCCGTAAGGGTTGAAACAATATTGTAGAGAAGAATAAATAATATTTTTCGTGAAACATAACCCAGTGTTTGTTGTTACTCAAAATACCCGTAAGGGTTGAAACAATATTGTAGAGAAGAATAAATAAGTTTTTTCGTGAAACGTAACCCAGTGTTTGTGTGTTACTCAAAATACCCGTAAGGGTTGAAACAATATTGTAGAGAAGAATAAATAATATTTTTCGTGAAACATAACCCAGTGTTTGTTGTTACTCAAAATACCCGTAAGGGTTGAAACAATATTGTAGAGAAGAATAAATAAGTTTTTTTCGTGAAACGTAACCCAGCGTTTGTTTGCTACTCAAAATACCCGTAAGGGTTGAAACAATATTGTAGAGAAAAATAAATAATATTTTTCGTGAAACATAACCCAGTGTTTGTTGTTACTCAAAATACCCGTAAGGGTTGAAACAATATTGTAGAGAAGAATAAATAAGTTTTTTTCGTGAAACGTAACCCAGCGTTTGTTTGCTACTCAAAATACCCGTAAGGGTTGAAACAAAATTGTAGAGAAGATTAAATAATTTTTTTCGTGAAACATAACCCAGCGTTTGTTGTTACTCAAAATACCCGTAAGGGTTGAAACAATATTGTAGAGAAGAATAAATAATATTTTTCGTGAAACATAACTCAGTGTTTGTTGTTACTCAAAATACCCGTAAGGGTTGAAACAATATTGTAGAGAAGAATAAATAAGTTTTTTTCGTGAAACGTAACCCAGCGTTTGTTTGCTACTCAAAATACCCGTAAGGGTTGAAACAATATTGTAGAGAAGAATAAATAAGTTTTTTCGTGAAACGTAACCCAGTGTTCGTGTGTTACTCAAAATACCCGTAAGGGTTGAAACAATATTGTAGAGAAGAATAAATAAGTTTTTTCGTGAAACGTAACCCAGTGTTCGTGTGTTATTCAAAATACCCGCAAGGGTTGAAGCAATATTGTAGAGAAGAATAAATAAGTTTTTTCGTGAAACGTAACCCAGTGTTTTTGTATTACTCAAAATACCCGTAAGGGTTGAAACAATATTGTAGAGAAGAATAAATAAGTTTTTTTCGTGAAACGTAACCCAGCGTTTGTTTGCTACTCAAAATACCCATATTTATTTTTGACTATTTATACTATAAGGTAAGGGTGGGGTGTTACAAATCGTAGATAAAAAAGTAACCCTTAAAAGTGGAGAATTAATTACACTATTTTCTTCAATTAACCTGTAAAAGCGACAGTTGACAAGAAAAATAATTTATATGAATAGTAAACCGTTAGAGTACTATAAATAGGTCGTTATTTCAAGCAGCAGCTATTTCAAATTCTAATTAAGGAGCATATTCCGTGAAAAAATTACAGAGATTTAATGATGAATTATGCTTTAATTATGCATTCGCCGGGTCCAAGAGAATTTAAGGAAAAAATTTGTGATTAGCAGTCATCTTCTTCAGGGTGTAAATCAACATTTTTATCGCAACGGCTTTTATTAAAGCCATTAGTTTTAGACCGTAGCTTGATGTGTGCAAAATTACAACGGCGTCACGGACCTACTACCGGCATCTTTCGATGCAATCTACCACTACAAAATTCCACTCATTGTCCTCACATAGTCTTATACCAGAAACTTGCAATATCCTTTCATGATTCATTCAACTTTTATTAATTTCGAAATTAAGATAACTTTGATGCAACTACGAAAATTAAACAATATTGCGTTTTTGTTTCATTTATATGATAGTATATATCATACAACGACTTACATACTTATATTGTATTAAAAAATAACATAATAAGTAAAATAATACTTAATATGGGTCACCTGGTACTTTTATCGAAGTTAGGAGTATGGTACGATTCCAGATAGATAGATGAGCATGAGTTATATGAGGGAATTGTACCGTTCAGGTGGTGCCTTTTCAAGTGCAGTGCTGTGGCAAATGACAAATGCACCCCGTACCATTTTAAATAAGAAACCCCTTTCGCTACTTTTAACAGTTATAAAACTCGTCTCGATCTCGGTACTGAGAGAGGTCTCTACTTCACCGGCAATCAACACGTTTCATCTTATCGTCTGTAACGTATTCCATTATACTTCAACTGTAAGTGTTAAATTGATTTCTTCAAATGCCTCCTGCAGAGAGGAAAGGAAAAATCTTTGCCATCATCTCGAAGTGAACGTGGAGAATACCAGCATTTCTTGCGGTCCTTGCGTCTCAATCAGAAACTACGGCACCCATATTATCACTAACCGCGAAACACAAAAGAAATGACTCAAGCATGTAAACAAACTCATATACGAAAGTAACGAGCTACAAGCAACATTAAGAGACTTCTATTTCCATTACTCAGTTTCTGTCAAGATGCTCATCTAATTCAAAAGGATATACGTATATACAACTCCTGGAATATACATGGAATGAAAACTAAACGCCAAGCCTGACCTTTTTTACTATCCATACCTGCGCATATTGAAACATCCACATAACTTATCAGAAATATCTCATTACTTATCTGTTCTACACAATACCTACAATATTATGTAACAACACATTTAGCTTGAGTTGTGCGGAAGAATGACTGGCTCCTCAACTTCTGTGAATGAATCAAAGAAGTCTAACGTCAAAAATTCAAGATGGCCTAAAAGAATCGATTCACTATCGAACAAATTGTATAATGTATAGTTTGCTTGCTTGCTTGCTTGCTTGCTTGATTTGGTCGGTGATTTATCGAGACTGCATGTAATGTGCTAATGAGGTCTAATAAAATCGAAATTACGATCAACGTCTGGTAATTTCGAAAGATTACTGACCAAGACCTGACACTCTTTTTATAAAAAAAAATATAACTGACACTGTATTAAATCATAAACATATGATTTTAATGTTTATTAGGTAAGTCTTTTATTTTATCAATCATAATCCAAATATATTTTCATACAAATAGAAGCTAGAAGAAAATATTATTGAGTGAACTGCAAGCTTTTGTAGAAAGGACACAACAAGTCGCTGAAAGATTTGTCGTCTTTTATTAACAATATGGCAATATTAGTATTCATCTAATATTGATTAAAAAAAATATTGTGCATAATTACGGCAAAATTGGTTGTAAGTGAGGAATTGGAAATTTTGAACAGGTGGGAGGAGGTTGAAGGGTCAACAAAAGATATCCTTTCTAAAACAGTCTGCAACAGTATGAGTAGTTAATGCATCTACATGTTTGAAATCAGCATATATATATGTTACGTATGCACATTTATGAAAGAGTGCAATAAAACCAAAAGGAATATGGTCGACGAGCACCCTACTTTGGCGAGCTGTTTAATATTCCCCTCTTAGTTCTACACAGAGACCCTACGAAATAAATACGTAGCTTCCGGAATAATTATTTTTATTTGCACTTATGCAAATTGCACTAAGTTCAATAGATGGTCAGCGAGTTCCACTGGAAGATAAACACAAAAGGAATACTCGCAGGATGCGTTATTTATAATGATTTGTGAAAACCAAAAACAAAACCGTTGGTTCTAACTAATATAAGTTGGTACTAGTATGAATTCTTGCCTGACACAATAATTTACAAATACATCGAAACACCTTTTAGAGCATTGCAACACCTTCTGCTTCCAAATTAATTATGTCCCCAGCTTCGTGGCAAAATGGTAAAAGGGGTTGATGAAATATTTTTTACTGTATATTCACAAAACAACAAACTTCTTTGAAAGTAGTATAAATTGAAAATTTATCGACAGTTCCTCAGAATTCTAAACCAAACAAACCATTCAATAAATATCTTGAATTTCGTGGTTTTATTTTGATTAAAATATTTTCGACAATAAAAGAACGAGGATGAAAAAAACAAGAATGTTACATACACATTTGTATCGAAGAAGTAATACAAAAACTGTCAGAAGCGTTTAATGTTTCAATTCGAGAAAAAGAAACATTTGTTTTTCTTCCAAGAGTAAAGCCACTTAGGTAATTCTATTAACATCCATAATAACACCATTTTCTCTTCTATAAGTAACTCTTTATGGGATGTTAAGAGGAAAAAATAACAAAATATTACGCAATGAAACCTACCAAGTAAAAGTTATTTCAGCAAAAATTGCCGCAGACGAAACATAAAAAAATAAACAAAAGTCATGTAATAACTCTGATCTTCCGCGGGATGAATCATTACCCCTATCAATAATAATAATAATAATAATAATAATAATAATGTCTTTATTGTAGGACAGATTATACAATATTTCAGAGTATTCCTACAAACGAAGAAGTCCAGCCACTTAAAAAAAAAATAAGGACTGCTCTACTTAACCGCAAGAACAAAAAGAAATAATAAAAAACATATTTCTAAAGGAGAGAAATAGTGCTACCACCTTAGTAATCACTTTCTTGGGGTTATTGAGTTACAAAAGAGTTACAAGAGCTACTAAGCCATCGAGACAGAACTTAACATATAACCATCTATTGAGCAGTGCATTTCTTAATACTACCTTAAACTTAGATGTAGACAAACTTTTATAATCCAAATCTAAGGCATTGTATAATTTTACAACATTGTAAGTGAATGATGTTTGAAGAGAGAAGTTTTAAATGTAGATGGTGGTAACAAATTTTTAAACCTTAGATTTAAATTATGTACGTCTGTGCGAAAAGTAATTTTGTTATATAAGTATGAGGGCTTTTTAGTACAAATGATTTTATGGTAAAAAGCATTTTGACCACAACCAAAAACATCTTCTGAAAATCTCAAATCCTCATTTATGACCCCTAAGTTTTTTACTTTTTTTTGTAGTTCGAGTTTTTGTCCATCTACTTTTATACTTACACGTTCTTTATAACATAATCTAGCTTTTGTTTTCCCAAATAGTATAGCAGATGATTTAGGAGTATTTAAACACAAATAATGCCTAGTTGACATTTCTAGCAAGCATGATAGATCCTTATTAATTTTATTGCAGGCTTCATTTATTTGGTCTGGATGAGAGGAAATGTATAATTGCGTGTCATCAGCGTAGAAATGAGGTACCGAATATTTTATGATTGTAGGTAGATTGAAAGTATAAATAGCAAAAAGCGAAGGCCCTAAAATTGAACCTTGCGGTACACCATGAATTACTGGCAAGGCTGATGAGATTAGTCCTTCAACACAAACAGATTGACGACGATTAGAAACAAAACTTTGTAGTGAACTTATTGCATTTATGGAGAAACCTATGTAATGAAGTATGGATATTAAGAGATTATCATGTATTGTATCGAATGCTTTGATGTAGTCAAGTAGCACTAGGATTGTTAAATATCCTTTATCAGAAGCTCTGAGTATATCATCAACTATTTTAATGAGTGGTGTAGTACAGCTATGGTTTGGCCTGAATCCTGACTGGAGTTCAGGTAAAATTTTATAGTTATAAATTCCCGCAACTGAAATTCAATGAATTTTTCCAAAATTTTATATAAACAAGGCAATATGCTGATTGGGCGTAAATCATTCAAACTTTGAGAGTTAAGTATCTTAGGAATTAATTTAATTATGGCATATTTCCACATTTAATTAATAACATGTAGTAAAAAAGGTAAAATGAAAGGACAACACAAATGTATGATCCTAATATTAATACCGTCATGACCAACGGCTTTTGTTTTAATTGAAAATATAATATTTGCAAGTTATTCTTCTGTAATAGGTCAAAATTTGAGTTCATCTTTTGTTGCCTTTTATATTTTTAGAAAAGTATTCAGCCAAGTTTTTGTCGGCTGAAGTAGCTGTGTTGCTATTAGGAAAATGATTATTTATCATTTCTGGATCTAGTAGATTAAGAGGAAGAAAATTACATCCGTTTTTTTTGTTGCAAACATCAATTTCTTTCAAATACTTCCATACATTTTTATTTACTTACATTTGACTTTGGAAATATTTTTTATAACCATTACAAGCTTGTGTAGTTAAATTTCTCAACTGTTTGTAATATTCCCAAGATTGCTGTTTTCTGTTCCTTTTAAATTTTTGAATTACCGAGAACATTGAAATAAATCACAAAATAAAATAAAACTACACGAGTTAAATTCCACAAAATATTTTAACACACTTAACAATTGTTTCGCCTTACTAAGGCTTCATCAGAAGTATACATGAAAAACTTAAACTAGGAGACGGTACTTAAATATGTTTTCAAAGTATGGGAGAGAGTTGTGGTGGTGGTTTTATAAATATGTTTAGTAATGGTGAATTATTGATATCAATTTGATCATTTAGCAGTAGGTTAATATTTTTATATTTGTTTATTTCCATTGTTTCTAAAAGTGTAAGTTTGTAACTTTTGTTTTCCAAATGTAACACGTTAAAGTCTTCGTTAAAATCGTGCTTTTCATCTAAAAGGTGTTTCGCATAGTTCGAATCGAGTTTATTATTTTCGAATGACCTTTTATGCTCGCTTATTCGTTTTTTTAAATTGCGACCGGTCTGTCTAATATAATTTTTTTTACTGCATGATTTACAATTTAATTTGTAGACACCTAATAGATTTCCTTTGTCTGTATTATCCTTATTATTTTTAATATTTTTACTTAAGGTATTTGTCGTATAAAAAGCTGTTTTTAAATTGTCTTTTCGAAATAATTTTTCTAGGTCGGTAGAGGCACTACCTATGAATGGTATTGTTTTATAATTATTAATTTCAGTTTTTCTTAACGCATAATCATTTTAAATAAATTGTTTATACTGTAGTTTAGCTAGTGTGTATATATTTTGTGAAAATTAACTCGTGTAGTTTTATTTTATTTTGTGAACTATGAGTTTCCATCAAGCAAATTTAGATATGATTAATCATATTGAAATAAATCTTGACAGATGGCAAGACGGTGATAATAATGGTTACTTTTATTTATACGAAATGAATTTATATAATAGTACTGTACATAAAGGGCATTATGTGAAAATATAGGCAAATAAAATTCCTGCTTACCCTGCTACTAATACTAAATTCTTTGAATGACATGGGTTTATTTCGTATTAAATATTCTTTATTTTTACATCTTGTAAGTCCTTTGAGACTAAGCGCAATCAATTTTGAATGTCTGCTATTTTCAACTGACCCTGTTCCCTTATGGTGAATTTCGAAAATTAAAAAAGAAACGTTTATACCTAAGAGGTAGTTTGAGAAGCAATCTCAGTGAGTTACCGTAGTACGTCATTCACAAATGAAATTTCCAAAAAACTGGTTTACAAAAATTACATTATCATCCTTATACACAATTAAATAAATATATGGGCCCCATATCTATCTACTTTTAACATCAAAGGTTATCCAATGAAAGAAGGAACGTTACATCTAATTATTTTCAAGGATGCTAGAGGCATCTGCCAACCTCCAGTTTATTCTGTTATAACATGAAGGATCTGTTATTTCTGTGTTTACAACATTTTGTGGTGCAATTACGAAAATTGATTATAAACTTTAGAAAAGCACTTGTGGAGTCAAGAAGCTAAAACAGTAGGCGGTATATAATTAAAAGCACTAGTCACAATAGTTTTATATTCTGTTTCTCAATTTCATTTTAAATAAATTAGTTAATAATACCGGAAATCCATAGCAAATATTTTAATTTTGGAACCATTGAATTATCAAAAATTTAATCAAAAATAAACATTAGAGGATATAACAATACACAAAACATTTTTTATCCGTTTTGAAAAGGTGCAACATGGGGGAGTGCATGGTACAGTCCACCGTTATAAAAAAGTTGCGAACGTTACAGTTATGAACGGTCAATAGAAAAGGAGACGAAAGCAGAATTCATTTGCTTTTCAAACAAAAGAATTACTTACACCAATTAGCAGCACGACTCATGTGCAAAATTCATTTGTCGGACCATTAAATTCGAAATTTGTTTGGTCCTCCATTAGCGCGTTACATTTCAAATAAAACAAATCTAAATGCTGTTATGATTATAATTATTACTAGGTACCATCCGTATCTTTCATTTTTATTAGTTAACGTGATTTAGTAGAAATATGTGAAAATTCTTCAATTAATTTATACCGAAGAAAACTTTAATCGTAAATATTTAGTAATGCGCTTCGGTAGTTTGAAACAATTCGTTTACTCTCTACTCTTCTGTAATTAATTTGCAGAATACGAGATTGCAATTAAAGTTTTTCTAAAGTATACTACGAAATGTAAACTTACAAATAACTTTTAAGTAATCGATGGAAATAGATTGTTTATGAATGTTTATTATGTGGTTACAAAAAAGGGTATAATTAATTAATAAGTACTTTTACGTAGTACAATCGATACAATTGTTATAAATATTGTTTAGCGAAGCGCATCAGAAAATTCTTGCCAATAGAATAAAGTAATAAAAGAATGTTATAAAGGTTTGTTTTGAGTTGATAAAAATGAAAATTTCACCCTACCTTTAGAAGAAAAATGTAAGTTTGAAGGGAGTGAACTGACTAAGGGCGCGTGTTGGTTTCGGTGATATTGCCGCGTGTTCTGTCGCTTATAACATTCATACAGTTTAATGCCACTGAGGCAAGCACCGGGTTCGGACTAAAGCTGAAGAGCATCGAGAGCGTCGAGAGCGCCGAGAGCGTCGTGAGCATGAAGGCATCGAAAGGGCGCTGAAAACCGGCGCCGAAGCCATGGGAAGGCGTCCTCAGCACCACGCCTCCCATAGCTGAAACAAATACAGGAAGAGCAAGTAACTGTTGATCTTGCACATCTGGTAGCCCGAATCTAAAGGATGTACTCTTACGGAAGTATGCACTGGAATGCAATTTCATCAGGACCGTATAAACGCTAACGGTCTGACGTGGTGTGTGGAACGGTGCGGAGAAGCAGACTCGACGGTTCGACCACACGGAAAAGTTATAAGGTCGCGGTTTTGCCATTTATGTATATATGTTACACTTCGTCTAACAGGACCAGAAACATGCTCTACAACGCCAACGTATCTATACAACTCTTTTTAACTTTACCATTCAACTAACATTACGTCATCCCTAAAGACATGTATGCCCTCACATCATAACCCATTTTAATCTTATCTTTCATTTTTATTATTACAAGATACCATCTAATCACCATCAATTTCCATCTCAACCACAATTGTTTAAAACATCGATTTTTTTCTTTCTTTTTTTGCTAACAACTGATTGAAGGAAAAGTTGTGTAAGGCTACTTAGGCTACTGGAACTACAAACAATATAAATATAAATGTATAATCAACAGAAACAACTACTCCGAGGGCTAATACTCCTACCAGCATTAAATTACACTGTTGATTCCGATGGATTCTTAACATATTAAAAAAAGAAAGAAGGCATTAAAATCCTTTTTCGTCTAAGTTTTAAGGATCACAGATCCCACATTTCGAATGTCAATGCCGGTAGGGGTATTAGCCCTCGGAGTAGTTGTTTTTGTTGATTTCACATTTATATTTATTATACAGCCTATAAAAGCCTTACTGCCAGCGCCTACCTGATGAGACCCGATAGGTCGAAACCGGTCGTAAGTATGGCTTTCCGTACGCTGGTCCTACTGTGTAGGACGCGTTCGAAATGTGGGATCTGTGATCCTTAAAATTTAGACGAAAAAGGATTTTAATGCCTTCTTTCTTTTTTGAATACAAACAATATGTTAAAATATTACTATTTTTCTTGTTGTCCCCTAAAACCCAATACGTTTCAGTAGAATATCTGGTTGTCCTTAGGAAGACGGAGATGCTGCATTTAGGTGTTCCTGTATTTGGAAGCATGGAGACGGAGGATATTAATTTTGAGATTATTCTACGTATGCATCGAACAGTTGTAGTCCAAACACTTGCATCTTCGATAATTTGCTACAATTACTAAACCAACCCGTGCAAATGGACCAGACTAATTAATAATGGACGAGAATTTAAACTAAGGACGATTCTGTCGGCTCTATCTTACAACTAATACTACGTTAATAAATAGCAACAACACAAGGAGAGATAGCCGACAACAATGCGGTCGTAAGAAATGCTTAATATACTGCATCTCGAGTAATGAACTTAAGATGAAACAGAAACAACGATAAACGTCCTTAACACCTCGTGATGAATGGCTTAAACGTAATATACTCGAGACGAAATATTGTGAAACCCTCTCCAATTTTCGACGAAGGGAAACTACGAGTATATACGTACACCTATCATTAAACAAACATTAACTTTTTCTATTATTAAATGAACAATAATAGAATAATGAATGATGATATTGCATATGATTCATAATTAAAACATAAATAAGATAAATAACATAATCACTGCAATACAATGACAAAAATTGGTTATCAGATCAGGATTTCGAAATCTTAACTTATAAAAGCGAAAAAGCTGTCAACTTTGTGTAAAACCGTATATGACAAGAGAAATTCTATACTTCAAAAAGAATAGAGGAATCAGCTGTAGCAGCAACTAAAGAATCTAATCCCATGATTTAAAACTGTAGTTACAAAACCCTGATTTAACTTTCTTGCATTCTAGGAACCTATAACACCAGGATTATGGATATTGCATGCACCATTTAGAATTTTTGTTCTCTGAAATCGGACTTCCTTCCATGAATGAAAAAGTTAAACTGAGATTTCGGTGTTTTGAGTGTAACGATTTCGTGATAACAGATATAGATTAGCTTTGATAACTGGTTTCTATATTTGATTTTGTTTACAGAATTTATCTATTACTCCTAGTAACTTAGTTATCCAAACCCAAATAGGTTTATCCCAAAAACCTGATACAAAAGTATATTTTTGTTCTATGAATTGTATTCAGCCTATCGAGTTGTATTTAGAACAATAATAATGATATATTATCGACACATGGAAATAAGTAATTGTATTGAATTTTATATTGAAAACTGAGAACACAGTTCAGCTCTAGTTTAGGTAAATGTTGTTTGCGTGGACTTTTCCCCGTAAGAACCATAATTCAACGGCTTTCCATCGTTCTAGCCGACCGCCTAATCTTCTCGCTGCGCACCCTGCATTTCCCACTTGTAAATAATTTGTAAGGTAATATTCGGGATCGATAACATTTATATACAATTGCACAACAACCAAATGATAAATCAAAATAATGAAACGGCCAAAGCTTTTATGAAATTAGAACAAAAAAAGACCTACCTCCTGATGTAATATTAGACGAGGTTTAAGGGTTGCTAAATGTGACAGGGGTGAAAACTGGATAGAGTTCAAAGCCAGTCGAAAAAAAAGAAGATCTCTAGGGATTACAAACGGTCGTAGATTAAGTTTTGATTGATATTTAGGTACTTAATAAATTATGAGTTTCTTTTTAACCCTCTAATAATATACCAACGATAATACACAATGTAATAAAGAAACAACATGTCTTTTAATTACTATTAATGAATACATACAAGGACAATGCCATTTGTGACATTTAAAGGTCACAATGCAGGAGACGCCGCCACGTCTCCATCCTGAGACCATTATCATAAAGAAATGAACTTAAATGAACCCAGCTAATGATCTTTTGCACCTGACATTCGCCAAGTTCTAATGAGTCTGGATTCATTTCATAGTATTTCACCAAATGGTTCTTACACTATATAAAAGAAGAATTTGTGTCAAAAAAAGAACGATTGTGTATATTAATTCAAATTTCTGAGTTTTCTCAGTCAGTATCTATCATCTTTCGCATTTGAAGGGTAGTTTTCGGCTACAAATGAAAGCAATGAGTAATCGAAGGTAGAACTATTAGTTGTAAGAACTAAAAGCGGTGCAATTTCAAACGTAGGCAGAGTGTGTAAAGTGTAAGTGGGAAATTATTTTAGCACATGCGCCATATTTCTGTGGTGAGAAGCGTAGCTAACTTAGGAGCACGAGGGGCCTAACGAGGTTCTGTGGTAGTGCAAATTCATCACCAGCTTCGCTCCTTAATTTAAGCAAATTTAGCAACAAATCATCGACGGCTTCAGTGGCAGGTAATCTCCGCACTCTATCCAGCTTGTTCACATATGGTTGGTTTACAGCTATTGCTGACTTATGTATACTATCGGCACACCCGATAGCTTAATTATCTATCGCCATGGACTACGTGGCCCATTCTGCCACCATCAAGACGCTGACCTCTACAGACGCCCTCAATACGCCAACTAAACAAAAGTTAATTTACAACAACTTAAAACTCCTGCATATTTCCTTTGGTTTTCTATGAATCAAACAAACAAGAGAAAATAAAAGAATAAACAAGGAAATAATTATTTTTCATTAACCAATTATTTTCACTGTAAGCAAATCTTTGAATTTTTTATGATTAATGATTCATCATCATCAAGATATTAGTTGGACCACAAATCGATAGAAAATTCGTTGATCCTCGAACGTAATAAAAATATATAAATACTAACATTACATTTGTGTAATAAGTATTATTGAGGAAGGTACATAAGTGGGTAAAAGAAAACAAATTCGGTCGACATTCCTTCCCCTGTTGATGTTTATTCGACCCCGTTGCCGATACCGTTGGGCTAACCGACTAGAGAAGTCACGATTTCCATTACGGGCTGTATACACTAGCGTCAACACATCCGTGATCCGGCATCTGTATGGGACGCTTCGTGAATGTGTGAATGTATACCTATATATACATCACAAAGATACACGTATACATATAATATATATGTATGTGTATGTTTATATATATATATTAGGGACGCCAGAGCAGGCTACTATGGAAGAACTGCTGTCATCATATTTCCGCCCGTTTGACGGTTAGCTGGTGCCGTTTTATGGTCTTACATACAACGAAGAATAAAACGGCTTTAAAAGAAGGAAATTGTTATTTTATGGGGAAATCGTTTGTAATTTATATGCATACCCATAGCATCAGACACCAGCACGTAGCCATCAGCTATCTGCAATCGCGCCGGCAATATTCCACTCTTGCGGCATGCAAGTTTGATTTTCTCCTCTACAATATCACTCACGTATTTTATAACAAACTGTGTACCGCTAGTACGTAAATAAATATTGTAATTTTTAACCCCAAAATACCCACTTTTTTTTTCCTTACACTACCTATTTCAATAGTCTGAAAACTAAAGAAACACAAGTCAACTACGTACATAACCATCGTATCAATAAAATCGTTCACGTTAAAAACTAAGAAAAATGGTTAAAAACATTTTGTTTATATTTTAAATACAATGATCATTCACAATTTATTGCATTAATTCTCTCAGTACTCAAGAAGATAAAAAATCGCACCCATTAAAAATATGCAATACCTATAGAATTGTTGGAAGAATCAGATTGATATCTGTTGATCTTTTATCTTAAGGAAAGAATTCTGTTTTGGGAATCCGCATTAAACAAACTGAAATTCTTCGGTTATTTGCTTAATTGCCTACCGAGGAATATTCGACAAATTGTTTTTTCCTCACCAAGGCGTAAAAGAAAATTTAGAAGAAGTAGAATGACAGGGCGTCTGTTCGACAACTGCGTTGCTCTTACAGAATACTGATGAAAAGGTGTGGGGAAAGCCTCCTGCCTCTTTTATACCCTTGTAAAATGCTGTCCACTCTTTAAAAAGGGTCGAATTCTGTACATTCCTAAGAAAGTTTTATACTCCTACACTCTTGCCAGGAATAGGAACTGTCTAATCCCCATTCCAATTTAATGTGCAACATATTGGAATTAAAACTGACAAGAAAATTCATTTAAAGCTCCATAAATGTGGACAAACAATGGAATCGGTAATATATTTTAAAAACAGCGTCAACAATTGATTAATATTACCTAAATTGTTTGCATTATAGTAATACAATTATATTGCTCTGTTTCGCATATATTCAAATTTTTACTTTTTCTGTTTGTAATATATTAGCCTTATTAGTCATGCATTTTTTACATCTCGGATTTTTGTAATTTTTGTATTGTCATGTGCATTGACTGTCTGTTCCTTTCTTTTGCAATTTATGGTTTTAGTATGTGTCATACTTTTTCCTTTCTTGGTATTACCGTTTAGCCCTATTGTATTATATATTTTTTGTTTCCAAATGTTCTTTTAGATTTAAGTAAGTCGATAGATTTATTGGGGGTAATTTTTGACCCATCGGTTCATTTACAGGACGTAGATGATGCACCGACACATAGATTGCAATGGTGCATTTTTGTATGTTTACGTTTCCCTTCCTCTTTTTTTGTTGTTTCAAGTGTCGGTGCATCGGAACCACCCCCTCCTCTGGGGGGCGGTTCTTAAATTGTTGTTAAAATAAGCATTTTTTACATTCAATTGGAGAATCAATTCATCATTCAATCATATTAGATTCAAACCATTCAAACATCAAACATTTTTAGCATACGTCATTTTAGTACATTAACATATAGCACCAATCACATCAAGATCTCTCTAAACATATAGTTTCATATAATAAATCATAATCTATAGTCATTTAGTATTTTCATAAAAATAAGTAGCAATGACGGCGTACAATAAAATTGGTGTGTATATAGTTGTAAATAGTTTGGGTGTAATAAACTTTTAAAAATACAAAGTCCGTTTATTGCATCGATTCCCCATAGGAATCAAAAGGAGTGGCACATCTGTGCACCGGTGAAATAATCTTATTTCATCAACTAATAAACAGCTCAATAAATACAAACAGACAACAGAAAATATCATTAAGATTTCAAAAAAAATTGTTTTACTATTACAATATTTCCTTATATAAATTCTGTTTTCACTTTAATGCAGTTCTGAGATGTCTTGAAATTGAAATTGACCCTTCGCAATTCCCAAATAATAATAAAAATAGAACGTCCGTTTTCCAAAACTTTTCACGTTAACCTTCGTTCTTTCTGTAGTTATTTACAGAAGTAGCGTATTCCTTCCACTTTATATAAGACAAGTGTGACTAACTGCTTCTTACAATACACAAAATTTCCATTGCATGCTTTATACAAACTCAGGAACTTCATCTTCTCGTAATATAACGATACAAAACATTATAATAAACAAAGGAACAAATTTTAGAAGCACTGAAGATAATAGTAATTGAAAATTTATTATATGTTCTCTTCTACGATAATGACTACAAACAAATTTCAAACTGATGTATTCACTCACGTTTCGATACCCTTTTCATCGTCAATCTGCAATTACTGACAACCTCTTCTATCAAGAAAGCCAAAAACAGTATATCAATTGGTATCAGGTGTGCTAACCTATGTAATTTATACGCAGTGGTTTACTAGAAGTGTTTGAATACAGCTTATACACATATAATTCTGCATCAATTTTGGATTATCATCATTGAATATAAGAAGGATAGATAGTGTGGTTAGATTTCAAGAAACAGAATCCGATAAAATAAAAATATAAACTCGAAGAAGAGCATTAAACAATAAAGACAAAAAGAAAGTTAAAACAAATTTGGGAAAAAGAATAAGAAATGTGTAGGTTGTACATGGGAAATGTCGAAACGTTGGAACATCCGGCGTGTGAGAAAAACGAATTCTGAATTACTAAAAAACACCAGCAGTGGAACAGGATGGATCAACAAAGAAACTTGAAAAGGAGAGCAAGTGAATATGAAATAATACGACACAGTTGAAAAAGAAGAAAACAGTTGTTCAATTATAATAAAGTTGCTTTATAAGAGCCGAAAGGCATACATAATAAACGGATTGCTACTACTTTTAATTAAATTCAATTTTATTAAGCATGAAGCTTTTAATTTAGACACTTTATGAAATGATAAAGAAAATAATTAGAATAACAAAACACTTGGTATAGTTCCACAAATTTTATTAAAATCTGACAATATTGTTTCGGCTGTTATGCTATTATCAAAGTGAATAATATTATGAATTTAGGGTGTTTAAGTAGGCAATGTTAAAAAGTAACGCCCACAAACTTGAAATATACACGTACCTAAAATTTCTAACAGATTTAGACATTTCGCTTTATTGCAATTATGTAAAAGTTTTAAACTATTAATATCTATCTAATAAATGATTATCTTCTGTACAGTGATCAACTAAAGCTGTATCCTTTTTACAATTTAAATTTGATTTTTTATGTTCGTTAACACGTATCTTTAAAGAGCGACCTGTTTGACCTAAATAGATAGCTGGACACTTAAGACATTGTATTTGATAGACTCCATTTTTGTCTAGCATATCTTTTTTATCTAATTTATTATTAATTAATAAAGAACCTAAACTAGTCTTGTTTACCGAAATGGGGCGATTTATAATTTATTTAGTTTATGGGGAATGTAGTTGGAATATTATGTACATAATTTAGAATGGCGAAAGATTTTTGTTCAGCAGTGTCATCTATTAACGAAATGTCGTAACCGTTATTTTTTGCTAAGAGTTTTATCATTAATACTTTTTTATTGAATTTTTTATACCAAGCGTTTTGTTTTTCTAATTATTTAACTTGTTCTACCAAGAGCCAAGCCAGGATTCAATTTCATTGATAAAGAAAAATTCTAAAAAACGCAAACAGAACTTAATTTTACTAAATTTATATCGACGCTGACAGCATTTGAAGCTTAAATAACAACAGTCATAAGAAAAATTTTATTTGTAAAATATTTAGTAAATGAAAATGTCCTAATTGTTGCATTTCATTATGCTGTCACATTAATAATGAAATGTGTATAAAATTTATTTCATTTCAAACCGTGTTGTCCAAAAAAATTAACACAGATCAAGTAAAACAAAAAAAAAATACAAAAATATTCTTAAAACACCTATGATTCCTAATTTATTTTCACTTTCCATTCAATCAATTCTGGTCAATCTAAAATCACAAAAATATATAATATTGAATCTATATATACATGTACATAAAGAATATTAGGAAGGAAATTTCGCTATATTTTCAATGAACTGAAAATATACATACGTGGTACCATACTTTCCAATTTAGTTAAATCAAAAGTTGGACGTATTTGTAACTTTTTTGTTTCAAATTATTGAAAAGTTTACTTTATGGACATGTGTGTAAATATATAATAGAAAACTAGAAAATGCCGAAGACCGTTATCGAAAAAGACAGCTTCAAACACAGTTAGTCATTTTATGTTTACTTATTTTTACGAAGTTACACAAATCACATTCAGCGTTTTCCAAACAGATACCAACGAGTAAGTTTACCAACAAAATATCTCTTGTGATTTATCATAAGAAAGGAAATTTATATTTTCTTTACAAATGCTACACTTTATCATATAAAGGGAAAACTTATTATTAAAAAAAAATACAAACCCTAATTCAGGGACATAAACATTTCAGTTCTGAAATGAATATACGATAATATCAAATTATTATAAAATGTAAAATGATGGTCTCGGCAGCGACTTCGAGGTATAATCTTCGCCCGCGTTGTCAACGCAGCACCCACTGAGGATGTCAGCCGCAGTTGCTGACGAAACGTCTGGTCGTAGTCGTTCAAATCAACCATGGCCTACAAGCCCGAACCATCATTCTACTATGAATTCTGGCCGTGAAAGCTTATGTTCTTATATTATATATATAAAACGGTATAAACAAAACAATAAATACACTGAGTACGGGTGAAATTATATAATATTTCTATTCTGAATTAAAAGTGTGACTTATAGTTTAAAATATCAACTGCTATCACACCATCATTTATTAATTAAACGTTTCCAATGATAATATGAGAATAAAATATGCAAATCGTTTAAAACGCATTTAGTGAAAAGTTAGAAATTAAAATTCTAGTTCGTCAATTATATTAGGTAGGTATTCATTATGTAATTGCACTAATTATTTATTAAGTAAACAGTACTATTTATACATTAGGAAAAGTTGTGGTCACTGTTTCATTCGGTTCAGATTTCAATTGTTTTTATCTTGACAAAGTAGACCAAATAAATTCAATTTTTCAGATCTAACTAATTTTAATTTCAAGTAGAAAAGAATAAATTAAAATACGAAATTTTGCAATTTGTAAAAATTAGAATATTTTCAAAACATTGATAAGTTGATGAAACGAATATTAAATAAAACATTTAATTGAAATTAATGGAAATAGAAAAAATATCCACTATTTTTTCTATAGTGCTCTTTTTTGCACCACCAAACATTAATATTATTTATACATAGATGTATGGGGCCTTTAACAATAATAATTCTTTATTATAAATTAACGCGCAATATATTGACATCTGCTGGTATTTATTACTAGTTAGTGATTATTTTATACTCTAGGCGTCCATCTGCCGAACGGAGGTGGAACTTCATCAATCTCTGAAGTGAATAGAGAATACTATATCGCATTTTCATACTTTTCGCGCCTTAAACTTATTTAAATTTCATCTCGTCTTTATTTAGGAGAACACTTACACGGATCACGTTATCTTAAGTGCTTCACAGTTTGATTAACTAATTAAAACCCCAATTTTATCGATTTCGCATTTTCTTTTTAATTCGAAAAAATAAATTTTAATAAAATTTTCACAAAAATTATAATTAATAAATAAGTACCTACATAAATAATTTTTGTGATTTTATTAATTAAACGTAAAAAAAGAGAACATGGTTAGTTATAAGGTGAGTTCAATGATGGGCATGGACACTTGGAAACAGTAGACGTGAACCATGGTCGACAAGTCTATAGGTACGGGTCCCCCACGCTGCCCCACACCTGGTACCTGCTCGAAAGAGCGAAAGTGACGAAGGTAGAATACGATGAAACAGTACATGTAGTGAAATCACTTAAGTGTTGTCAACCAAATGACATAAACTACTAAAAATAAGATTTGTGTGAAAGAACTATGCCACGAAAACTACTAAAATTCCTGATTCTATTTGACAATACGTCATTGTTATATTTTCCTGGACAGTTTTTGTCAGGAAGAGTTCTCATTGAACTTCAAGATGACACACCCGCACTCGGTAAGTCTATATCAACATTTAACATCGTAGAAACGAAATCCGAAAACAAAATACCGTTATTCTCATCGTTTAGCTATTGAATAATCAATATTAATTGTAGACTACATTCCGTTAATACTATTTTCCATAATCAACATAACCAGTAATCGTTTAACTGCCTTATATGGATAAAGTGAAATTTATTTTTAATTTCAATACACTAAGTTTATTTCTATCATGCTCATCAACCGAACGACTGTTGATTCCCTTACATAAATTACTCGATTACAGTTGTAATTGTAGATGCCTTAGAAATAATATATTATTATTTGTTTACAAAACACCTCATAAATTTTTAATAAGTTTAAACTTCCTAACTATTAAATACCTACTCTACTTTATAATTATTATTGCAACAGTTCCAAAGAAGCAATCGGGTGCCCATATCTACAAATATGTGTACTACCCACTGTAATCCTTGAACCCACTTATGCATTAAAAAATAGTTGTACATACTTAGTAGATACCACGAAATGTAAATTTAAAAATATTTCAAATATATAATGAAAAAGATATTTTGCAACTATTTAGCAGGTAACAGATTTAATTGCAAAATATTTATTAGTAACTGTTTCAATACAAAAAGATTACGAGATCTCTTAAGTCCTCGAAACAGAGGTGAATAATATTCTTTTTCCACAATAAAAATCTTTTTAGGTCTTCACTTTCATGTAGTTGGAGAAGGTGTAGTAAGGGTGAGAACGTCAAGGCAAGAACGATTATATGATAAAGAAAATTACATTGATTTCAAAATGAGACTTCTTGGAGAACCAGGTAAATTATTACTAATACTACTTGATGATGTTTTAATAAAACTAATGAAAGTTTGTATAAGTAAATAACAGTATCGTTTTAAAGGCAATATGTCGCCATCTCTATTGATATTTGGTCAGTAATTTATCGATGGTGTGCTGATGAGGTCTAGAAAGATCAAAATCGCAATCCACATCTGATAATTTCGATAAATTTCTGACCAAGAAATAAACGTTCATTATTAAAATAACCATGCTATATTTCACTTTTAATTGTTATTAATAAAGAAGACTGAAGAAGGTAACTTTTTTATGGAAAAGTGCTTCGGACGTTTAGTGTCGTGGTTTGGCATTGGGGTTTGAGCAATTTACTGTATTCTAATTGTTAATTATTTATAATTATAAAATTATTTTATTGTAGGAGAAGGCCCAACAGTTCTGTCACCAGGAATCCACAGTTTTCCTTTCAAGCTAGGTCTGCCTTTAGGTTTACCGTCCACCTTTATAGGTAAACATGGGTGGGTTCAATATTTTTGTAAAACTGCACTCAGTGAACCCAACGGTTTGACCCATAAAAATCAGCAAGTTTTCATAGTTATGAATCCGATTGATTTAAATTTAGAACCGTCAGTTCTTGCAGTAAGTATAAATAAATACATATTAAAGATTAATACCTAACAAAATAAAACACATCGAGAGCATCGCTATTCCGTTTTAAATAAAGGCTATTATTAAATTATCATTAGATCTTTTTAGCAACCTTTTCGATGTGAAATAGAGCACAAATTGGGAGTTAGTTGTGTTGGAGCCGGTCCTGTTATATGCAAAGTAACACTTGATAAAGGTGGCTACGTGCCAGGTGAAAGCATAGGTAATAAAAAAAAATCAAACTCAAATATATTTATACATTTTAATGGGCTGAGGACTGATTATATTACAGGTATTTCTGCAAGTGTTTATAATCGTAGTAATGTAACGATTAAAAGTACTAGAGCAGCTCTAACTGAAACTGTGGAATATTTGTCGAGAGGGAAGGTAATACAATCCGAAAGAAGGGAACTGTCTTCAATAAATCGGGGAAAAATAAAACCAGGAGAAGTTGACGAATGGGAAAACGAGCAATTATACGTTCCACCACTCCCACCTACTAACCTCAGGGGTTGTCATTTAATAAAAATTAATTACGATGTTTATGTGAGTATAAAATCAATCAAAATCTACGAGTATAAAATTTTTCCTTTTTTTCGTATTTTTAGTTCATTATTGAACCAAAAAGTTTAGAAAAGGAAGTTAAACTTCAGTTACCAATTATGATTGCAACGTACCCCTTTAGATCAGATGGGAACGATTCTACATACAAATCTGGAACACACTACCCTTCAACATTACCAGTTTTTAGACCGTGGTTAGAAGATAAACCTGTGATAGAATAATAGATCTTCTTAAAATATTATATTATATATATTATTGTACGTAATTGTTTTATTTCTCCGCTTTTCGGGGAAATACCGCCATAATGTAGTTAAATAGCGTGATGAGTGATGACATTATCGTGTACATAATATACATAGACTTTTTACATTACTACTAATATTAACTTTTACATTCTAAATTTCTGAAATGTTATAAAAGTAACAAAATTGATAATATAATTATAACAAATGAAAAAGAAACTTTTTGTACCGCTAACTTTACGTAAGTCGCTATTAAAAAGATAAAATAATGATACTCATTTCATTCTCAATCCTAAAAAACAACGACCAACATTTTAAGACGCGCCAAACAATATTATTTTCATGTAAACTTACCAATTTATTTTCAACCCTTTGTAGATTCGTTTAGGTAACACACATTGTCATAAAAACGCCGTATCAAAACATTAAAACAACAAAGAAATTATAACACACTTTTAGATTTGTTTTCAGTCAAAACGCGCCACGATCGCAGTGATAATTACATTATTTTAGAAACACATAACGTTCATTCAAGAACATCATCATCTTCCCGTCCACGTTGTCTTTAACAAAGACCAGAACTAAATGGAGCCGTACTGTTGCTGAATGCTTTATAGAAGTTGTAAACAACTAATAAAAAGAAATCTGAACAATCTTATCAACCCATCACTTGCCTGAGTATGACCTTCGCAATAAGGCAGACATACATTCACACAACAGCAAATGCTCTGTATAGTAAAAATAATTGTATTGAAGACCACAGGATATTTTTGATAGTCTTCTAATAGCTTGTATTTCACAAGTATTATAATTGGAAACTTCTGATTTTGAATAAGTACAGTTTGTTTCGATAAAATATAAAATTAAAGATTGATTTGAAAAAATATATATTTTTTCCCATCATTATTACTTAACAGGATCAAAAGAAGAAAATAAAAAACTGGAAGAAAACTAATTTTTCATTACTACCTGACCAAAAGTCATCTATTGGGATTTTCATTAATAGTTAATATTTTTCAGATCTTCTCGTGGGTAAAACCATCTTTCATTACACTTATTGGTATTCATTAGGATGTTATTATAAATAAATGGCAAAGATAAGTGGTCGTTATAAATGATAAAATTTTCAACTCAAAACAAATTAGAAAATAGTTATTTGAAGATAGAAAATATTTTGGAATATAAGTAATAAAAATATTACGTTACAAATTTGAATTCCGGTTTATTTTATATACAAATATATAACACTACCTACCTTATTTGTCGTAAATAGATAAAGAAAGTTGAACTTTGACATGTAACAACTAACTGCTTAATACATTCAATTGACTAAACATTTTATTATCGTTGTAGCTGCTTGCGTGGTGTATGTGGTTTATTAAATCCCACGAACAATGGACAATCTTTTAATTTATTCATTTATTTATATTTTAATTTTGTGCCCCACCAGTATTAATTCAGGTATACCTTTAATTACCAAATATTCGATAATAATTATTTACTTATGCGGTATGTTTTAGATGCTATTTCAGATAGCAAAGCAATTGCAAAAGTTGAGAAGAAGTTAAGCGAGTATGTTTTAACAATATTGGAGCATTTCAAGCAGAAAGATCCCGTAGGACTTCCAGGAGCTCCGATACCCGATCCCATGGACATACCTCCCATGACCCATTCATTTTCTGTGGGACGGATGAATTTTAAGAATGTAAAGCTGTACGGATTGAAAAAATTCCGAATTGATCATATGGTAGTCGATTTAGCGGCAATGCAGGTAGAAGTTGCACTAAACCTTAAAAAGCTTCACGTTTTTGGAAATTATACCTTAAGCACGTGGCTTTCGTCATCAAATGGACCTTTTACAGTAAACCTTACCAATGTTTTTGTGAATGGCGTTGCTCGTTTAGAAGTTGAAAGAGGAGGTAATTTGGAAGCCCAAGAAATGAATATGGATATACATTTCAAAGACATATCAATGAATTTTGAAAGATTAGGATTCTTTGCAAGCGTGTTCCAAGGAGTTATGAATTCTGTTGGCACCTTCGTATTTGACTCAATAAAACCCTTTCTGTTAACTGAAGTAAATACAAACGTCAGAAAAGACGTAAACAAAGAAGTGCAAAAAATCCCGCAAAAATTCCCCAATTCTATTTCCCCTTTAGATCAATTAATGGCGGAAGCAAGGAGGAAAGTCAGGAACATGGGATACGATCCTTACAAAGTAGACGATTACAATCAAACAGTTGGATTGTGTACAATTTTCATGACCCACACCTGGATCACAGGGTTATCCTCATTCCATAGGGTTGGAAATATCACAATTGAATTACAAAATAGCACAATCTTTATTAATATGGAAGTTGGAACCCAAAGATTAGAAGGAACCAGTCATTGGGAGGTTTCCTTAATTGGTATGCTATCTAGAGCTGGTAAGATTAAGTTCACAGTTGAATATTTAACGGTAAGAAGCAATATAAAAACCTCTTTTAGTATTTTATTTACTTGTCGCATAATTGTATTAAAGGTACTTGTCCTTGTTCAGCAAAGTGTAGACGTAAGAAAAGGTCCAATACTAGACGACATCCAAATTGAACTTGGAAACATTCAAGTTAGATTTGATGGTGCTGGAACGGTGGATTATTTGATAGAGTTTGGAGTCAACATACTTCCTAATCTTCTAAGGTATCAGATAATGGACGCATTAGAATCTCCAATTAAATCCAGAATCCAAGAAACATTAGACAGGGTAAATATGGAACAAGTTATACACGAAAATCTGCCAAAACTTGACGAACAACAAGCCAAAGGATTTCAAGGGTTTTTATAAAGGTTTATAATAAAACAATATTTATTTAATTGTCGCCCATTAACTTTTAATACGTTACCTATATAATATGTTATATAAATAATAATTTAAGGGAATTAGAAATAAGACAAAGATTCACTAATAAATTTATATTGTCAACTCGAAATAGACTTGTGATATTATTAGGTTTGACAACATTTTGTATTTGTTTTTTATTACCAATTAGTGCCAGGGATTAATTCTTCAACTAGTTCATTGCAACCAATCGTTTCTCATTGTGTCTACGTATTTTTAAAGTGAAAGTTCTACATTTATATACACGTCAAGAAATTTGCACCCTTGCACCCTAATGAACCGCAAAGATGACAGATAGACTCTAAAGAAACTACAAAAAAGGCAATGTTGTTATAATAAATGGGCAACATTTTACACGTCACTAGAGCAATATATAACAATAAATATTTAACACCTCATTACATTCTCTTTTAGAAAAGTTTAACAACATTTTAAGAACGTTACTTTAATATAACAAGTTAATTTGCACAACCGTTACCATGTACTTTTAATAATTCTAGATATGCACAATATCTATTTTCGATTCTATTTTGGTAATTTTAGTTTTCAAACCTCTAAAAACTGATTTAATACTTTTCAGTTTACTTGCCATATATAATTATCAATATTTTATTTCTAAATTAAAAACACACAAGAAATTTTAATATCAATTGGTCCTTTCATACTACTGTACTTTCCAATAAGAACAAACAATGTTATTATGATTTTTTTGTTTTCTAATGTCGTAAATTATTGTTTACTAATGCCTTACTGCCACAAAAATATAGAAAATGGTTTTTGAATTTAATGAACATAAATATGTAGTTTATTGACTTTTTTGTCTACACTCTTTTTTCTGTTCGTCTATTCATTATCTTTAATGCAGTGGGTAGACAACGAAACGTAAAATCACTGCATATTGTCGATATACTTTTTGTTATTATGATATAACTGTACTCGATGAGGCACCATTATGAATAACGAAACCCTATACTACAGTAAATCCGAATATTATATAAATTAATTATTAATTATTGCAACAATAAACGTAACACATATTTATGTTACTTATTAAGGAACGTCTTTGTAGTTAAAACTACTACCCTAAATGAAATCAAAACAAAAAAACCACGAAAACCTTGTAATACCAATTTCTTCTTTGTTTATTTGTCTTGATTTATTGTGATTATGACATATTTTAAAAGTTTGTACCTTTATAGTTCCTTTTAGGTTTAAATGAAGTTAACAAATGATTTTAATAATAAATATGAATATGTACCTAAAAAGACTTATAATATATTATAAAAAGGTCACTATTACGAAGATATTTAAAAATTTAATAAAAGCAATTGTATTTTATTTGTTAACGATTACTTAATTGATGAGGAAAACTGTTCGAAATAAAATCCATTTCGAAAACAATGTATAAAAAAGGTTGGTTTGTTGACTTGAGAGTCCAAATGAGTTGTGCAGAATTGTTTTTCTATTTTGGTTGAATTTTATTTTTATTTTCAAGTCTAATGTTCTGTAATAATTTCCCTATAATTACCTACCTACTAAATAAGTTCTAGCACGTAATCAGACTTGGTCAAATACTAATAACGGAATCTTGAAAGGCAATAGTGTTCGTATTGTGCTAAAAAACACACGTCAATCATGGTGTCGTTTTTCACTGAACCATCGAAAGAAAAGTTGGATCTACAGATGCCACCTTAGCAGTCAGAAAAGCATGCATACAGAACAACAAACTCTGTAATATAGCACAGTCTAATTCCTGTAATGAAAATCGAAACAAATAAATAAATAATACAGATACTTAATTATTACCTTTGTCTCTATAACACGGGTTTCAGAGTCTTGAAAATGGAGCTTGAGTTTGGATTTTCCATCGTCAGAAGAACCACGAAGTTGCGAAAATTTGTACTGCCATGCTGGGCTCTTAGCATCAGCTTCATGTAACGAAAAGCCTGTGTTCCAGTCTAAAGTTAAACCGGATGTTTTACCATTATAATTAACAGTAAACGTTTTGCTCTACAAAAAACAACACAATAAATAATTATCATCTGATTAATAGTAATAGAAGTTTTACCCCTAACGTCATAACAGCTTTGCAAACAGAACAATGCCAAGCATTTTCAATTCTCAACAATTCCTGTCTTGTTTCAACATTTAAATATTTCGATTCCTGTCCTGAAGTTTGCACTAGGAAACAGTGTTGCCTCTCGTCTACGTTCTCGGATTCTTTTACCACTCTAAACATGGTTTGATATACCTTATAGGTTTCGAGACATTTACTCCAATCTATTACGTTTAACTAAAATAGAAAAGAAGTTGTTTTTGTTGTTTTTTAGTAATTAATGTTAGCATGTTCGTGAAATACCGGTGGTGTGTCAAACAGCATTAAGTCAGCACCCTTGAGGGCAAAAAACTTTGGTTTGTAACTTTGCCAAGGGTGGTTGTTATTCACAATCCCTTCGTTAACCCAACCCATGTACTCAATTCTATCTGTTATACTGAAATTACGATTGTAAAGTTTCATCTAGAAAAAAAAAGCGAAATAGGAAGAAGATCGTACAATTAAAATAACGAAGAAGAAGTTAACCTGTAGGTGTGTTAGTCCAATTATATTATCGGTGATATATTTGAGCCATTGAGACAATACTGCAGAGTCATCACAATGTATTATTCCGGTGCTCATTCCATTAAGGCCTCTAACTTCGAAAGAGTTTGGTCTCAATTTATCAGTTCCAAATATATACCTAGTTACGTACGCCATCATAAGAGGTAATGTTATCAAATCAATCCATCTAGTTTGAACGTTAGTCTCTGATTCACATTCAGAATATAATGAACTTGGTCTGCTGCTTGAGCTATTGGTGTTGGCAATTTTTAAACTTTCCTCTGAGTTTTCCTTATCGTCCATGTTACTGTCTGAGTTCTGATTTTCTTTTCTCTCTTTTTCTTCTACGGTTTTTCACAGATGAACATTTGAATTTTAATGAAAAAGCTAACTATGATGAAATATGTACAAACAGTATATAAAACAGTGGATTGTTAGTCAGTCAAATTACTGAACAATTGTTTCATTATCGATTTCAGTGAAATACGATCTATTACTCTATATTTTTTCAAATAATAAACAGAATTTACCTTGTTTCTGAAGAAAGGGGGTTGCAGCGGGATAATGTTTAACAGTAAGGACTACTATGTCTCCTGCATTACGAAGAATATTTACAGCATCGTCATGTGGGCATGCTGTTATATATTCTCCATTAACTATATACGTATAAAAAATATATATAAAACAATGTAAGTATATATAATTATTTTTAGGTCAACCTTTAATAATAGCATCTCCTACAAACAGTTCTCCTGTTTCATGAGCAGCCTGATCCTTGTAGATTTTCGAAATTAAAATAGGCAGTTTGTGCTCTGCGCCCCCTTTTATACTTAAACCAAGTCCGCCCACCCTGTGTCTTCTAATTTGAACCATTCTTTCCTATGGTGATTGACTTATTATCAATTAGTAAATATATAAAATATAAAATCTTACTTTTCCATTTATTGGTTTCGGTTCAGATGGAACAATTTGTTCTTTCCGTAATCGTAATATTTCCATTGACAAGTGCAGCTGTACAGGTACAGGACAACTTTTACCATCGCTGACTGTAACCATTCCGGTTCGCACTTTCAACTTCTGGTCTACCTTCTCTTCTATAGGAGTTGACATCCTTAATGTGTTTATCTTCATTATGAAGTAAATTCAGTTCACCGTTTGTACGGCCTAAATACTTTTATTACATAAAATCAGCGAAATAAATACGAAAGGATAATCTGACGGAGGACTTACCTGTTACGTTTATTTCCTGAATTAGAAATGTGATAATAAACATTTAAAGCACTATAAAACAGTACGTAAACCATAATTATATTAAGATAAAATTTATAAAATTCTCTAACGAATCTCTGACAGTCTAAAATTTAATCCGTGTTATGTTAACCCAGAAACCTCCCCTTTACTAAATGAGGGTTGGCAACTGAATATTTATTGATGAATTTGGTGTGTAACCCTACTAACATTGTTCTGTTTCGTAGACAGATTACTGCATCGTCAAGTCGTTCACAAAAAATCAATAACTGCTCCTTTCAAATAATTTAAAAATGTATGTAAAAACAACAAAGGTAGTGCGCTATAATACAATAATACCTCTATTATCAACCAACTAATCAATCAATTAAACAATTTTTGTTTATTTTAAAAAAAATACATGAAAATACAAGGATACTATTCTTCGTTAAAATTGGTTTAGTTAATAAATAACGAATAATATAAAAATAATAGTATTACAAAATTTATTTTAAATCACGATTATTTTTATACAATGCTTGATTAGCCTTCGATTGGGTTGGTTTTCCTATAATGTTGGAAATAAAATTTCCACAATGTACAAGTTCATCCAAATTAATACCAGTTTTTAATCCCATACCATGTAACATATAAACCACATCTTCAGTGGCAACATTACCAGTAGCTCCTTTAGCAAAGGGACATCCTCCTAAGCCTGATACAGCCGAATCCACTACGTTTATCCCTTTCTAAAAGTTTTTATTTAATCAAAAAAAGTTTTGGTCAATTAAAACACACTTATGCGCACCTCTAAACCAACAATTATATTCACTAGACCTTGTCCATAAGTATCGTGACAATGTACTGCTAGTTTTTCCGGGGAAGTAACTTCTAAAACTTCTTTTAACATATTACTCATGCTATTTATTGTTCCAACCCCTATTGTATCTCCTAATGATATTTCATAGCAACCAAAACTTAACAATTGTTCTGTTACTTTAGCAACCGATTTAGGAGAAATTTGTCCATCGTATGAGCATCCTACCACACATGAGACGTAAGCCCTTACTTTAATATTTTTTTCTAACGAAATTGTTGTCACTTCTTTTATTCTATCTAAAACTTCTTGTATAGATCCGTTGGTGTTTTTCTTCGCAAATCCTTCCGAAGCAGACGCAAATACTGCTACTTCTTTAACCCCTACTTCTAACTAAAAATTGTAACATTTTCTATATGGTTTGAATACTAATATTTCCCTTTTTGTGTATAAATTATGTACCGCATCATAAAGGCCTTTTGCGTTTGGAATAAGAACTGGATAGTCTATGTTTGATTTTTTCTCTATTTTACTAAACACTTCTTTATTGTCTGACATCTGTTTGACCCATTTTGGATTAACGAAACTGAAATAATGATTTTTAAAAGATAATTATAATCCGTCATCGGTAAATTTTAAACTATTGATTGTTGTACTAGTTACTTGTTAAAACTTATGCATAATAAAAATAAAAATAGAAGCATAAAAAGTTTCAAGAAAATGTTTATTTGTATCTAAGAAATCTTCACCTGAAGAAGCTATATTATAGCGAAACGGCTGTAGTGATACAAATAGAGTTTTTCTTGAAACTTTTCACGGTAAATTTTAAATTACCTTGTGACTTCAACAGAACGCAGACCAGTTTGAGAAAGTTTATTAATAAAATCAATTTTTTTATCGGTTGGTATAAACATGTTTTCGTTTTGCAAGCCATCTCTGGGACCGACTTCTACTATTTTTACAAAGTCTGTCTAAAAATTAACTTTTAATTTTCGATATCACAAAAACTTCACAAACTCACCGTTGTGTGAATGTCAATTTTACGTAAAATTTGACTTGATTTTTGTATCAAAATTCTACAGACGTTCATTTCTCAAATTACTAGTACAATTTACTAACTTTATGAATATGACTGTTGTAAATCGAGTAAGTAAATAAATTGTCTTCAGGGCCGTAGTTAACAAATATACATTTTCAAAATTAATCTGTACTTATTTATACAGTCAGCGATAATAAGAAGCAATATATATTTAATTAATTAAAATTATGTTATATAACAAGAACGCTGTGGATTATATACAAATAATAAATACTATTTTATACATAGTGATGACTAGTGATGATTTAGAATACATAATACGCTCCTGGATTATACTCTTATCAGTTAATGAAGAATAAAATCAGAAAAATATTTATCCATGGATGTTTGCGACATTATATACATAATTAGATAAAAACAAATACTAGTACACAGAAATCAGTTCAGTACAACACAATTATACTAATGTGTTTTGTTCCTTCACAATGTCAGTATTAATTAAGTAAATGTAGAAACGAAAACACTTTTATTTTGTACAAACGATTTAACGACCTACGACTTCCTTCGGCCTTCAAGAGATGTCGCCCTTACCCTCATTTAGAGCTGCTTTTATATTTTAAATCATATAAAACGATGTAATTATGATGTCCAATTAGCATCATTTGTTCATTTTATTTAATACTCCAGTTCTCCGAAAAAAAAAATAATAAAACTAAGAGGAGGAAGGTGTTGGTGAACCCTCCGGGTACCAATTTCGATATTTGAAATAACAAAAGGCTAGAAATAAATAGAGATGTGAATTGGAATATCTTTTATTATTGAGTAGCTAATTAACATGCTAAGTAGAAAGTAGAAAGTAGAAATGTCTGTTACAGAACTAGTTTCTGGACTTGCAATTTATAAACTATTTAGCAAAAGTGTAGTCCAGACATTTGGTTCTATGTATGTCTAAAACAAATATAACAACTTATAATAAATTAGTTTGGTAACGTTTTCTAAATACCTATTATACATAGTTTGATCCGAAAAGTAAGTGATAAAAGTTACACTAATTATCTATAAATTGAGTTAATAAACTACCTCTTTTCAATACACAAATTTGTCTTTCGTGTGCCTATAATTTATTATTTTAATCTAAGTTACTGCAAATTATATGTATATATTTTTTAATTTGAATTAAACGATTTCAGCAAAAATGTATTTTTTGTTCTATATTTATTTTGAATGCTTTTTCACATAAATAAATAAATAAAGAAACACTAGTTTTGCGGCCTACCTTTAAAATATAGTTTTGAGCAATATGCACAACTAGTGTTTAGTGTTTCTATTAATTAACTGTTCTATAATTCTTTTGAAGGCACTTAGCATTGGTTTGGACGGATTGTGTATTAACTCGAAAATCTAAACAATTGTTGACTAGATATAATCATATAGCATAGGATTTAATGTACGATATACATACATATATATTTATATATAAGAATAATTAATTATTATTATATTCATTAGTCATATATATAAATATATATTTACAGATAAATTAGATGTAATATCACATCAATGAATTGAACTAGTTCGTTTAACAAGTTAATTAATTAATTAAGTATACATAAAATTATGTCATATTATTAAAAACAAGTCGACGTAGACAAGTTGTAGGTACGGTCAATAGCTAGCCCGTGCTAGACTTTATTTGGTTTTTACCGTAATAAATATTTAACTTTATTGCATAAATAAATTATTATTACATATTATATAACATCTAAGAGACATATTCACTAATACAATAGACTTGACAGTCAATTCATCATCAACAGACTAAGAGTGAGACTAGACCACTTATTCAGTAACTTAATTTAACCTAACGTATTAAGTACCTAATTAAACAGACGAACTAATACGCAGAAAATAAAAAAATAATATTTTTATTTGCATATTTAAACTTCTTCGTATTGTATTTGTAAACTTGTTGATTTCAGGCGAGATAAAATTAATTAAAAAAAAATGATGAAAACTTTTCTGCGTATTTTTTGGTATTTATATATCTATTCGTAACTAAGGATACGACGAGTTGGTAGAGAGAAGATTGATAAATATTTCAGGTCCATTTGCAACTCAAACCTAATCTCGTAACTACTGTAATCGTGTTTCCTGTAAGCTCTGTGCTTGTGCAGCTGCGGCAGTCTGGTATGGAAGACCTGGAAAAGCACCTGCCGTTGCTGCCGCTGGTAGACTAGGAGTCTGAGGCAAAGTTGCATAAGTGTACGGCATATATCCTGCAGCCCCTAGAAAAAGGGATCGGTTACAATACCTGTGTCGATTTTAGCTAAAGAAACAACTGCACTTCCGAAAACTACCTATCCCTAATTAGTTTTACAGGTTCCATATAACACTCGAGTGTGATAGTGAGATATACAACACATAAATGCAGCGCAACATAAGTGAGTTGAATTCGAATGTGATAAATTACAGTTGAAGGTGGTAGAATACGCTTAAGTGTAGTACAAATCATTTAAATGTGTTTTATTACACTTAAATATCATGAAACACGCTTGAATGTAGTACAAGACACTTGAACGTGGTACAACACACTTGAGTATGCTACACGGCAGTTCAATGTGGTACAAAGCACTTCATTGCCGTACAAGACGCTTGAATGTCATACAACACACTTGAATATACTACACAGCACCTAAATGTGGTGCAAACCACTTAAATGCGGTATAAGATACTTGAATGTGGTATAACACACTTGAATAAGCTACATAGCACTTAAATATGATGCAACCCACTTAAATGCGGTATAAGACACTTGAATGTGGTACAGCACACTTGAGTATGCTACACGGCACTTGAATGTGGTGCAAACAACTTAACTGTATGTGGTACAAGGCACTTGATATGATACAAATAACTTAAATGTGGTACAAAATACTTGAAAGTGACGCATAGTACACACAACAAGCAACTTCCTAAACCATAACATTCATAAGGTGGTGCATACCACTTATACAACTGCTTGATCCCTAAATCGTCGCCTTTAATGCTCCCTTTACATATCTACATTGAGATATTATAGAACCTGTACAATGTTTGGATAAATGTTGCATTGGGTGTTTCCAGAAGTGCATCCAAAAAAAACATTATAATCGCAACAGCAAGTGTTACAACATTACCTGCTGCAGAGTATGGTGTGTATGCATCAAATCCGTTAGCGTATTGTCCTGTTGCAGCGGCATAAGGTGCTGCTGCCGCAGCAGCTGCAACGGCTGCATTTTGATATTCATAAAATTGTGATGTTGCGGCTGCAACTGCGGCTGCGTGACTTAACTGAGTAGCCGGTAAAGGTACTAAGCTTCCAGGTGTAGTAGCAGTCAAGTAAGGTGATTGGTAGACATAACTGGGTGGTACTCTGAAAGAGAGCCACTTGTTAGGTAAAAAGGAGATTTCCCTAGTGTCGTTTCACGCAACATCAGAGAAAAATACATATTATGTAGTAATTTTGCTAAAAATTTTTCGTAATTTCTCCATACAAATATTCCAATCCGAAATTTATGCACAGAGAAATTACAATGTTAACACTCCTGTAATAGTACTGGAGAAATGCAAAAAAGAAAACATCTATAGCGTGCCATTATATTTCTCTGATAGCTACTAACCCATCATGCATTTGTGCTGTTAATCTAAACAGTGCACTTCAAGCTAATTTACGATCAGGAACCACACTTTAAAAAGCAAATCGCGCCAACAACATCGGTTCTAATCACCGTAACGATTCTAACATCTCACTTGACGAAACGATTACACCAATAACTTCCTTGTACAACACTAGAGGAAATGAATAAAGGAAATCTACGATTACTTTAATAACGTCGATATTTCGCAACGTAAATTGATTTACTGGACCGATTTACGAAAATATCCTTTGACAAACCTTACGAAAAAGAAACGAAAATTAACTGAGAATAAGACAAAATAAGAATAATTACCGAACAAGAATAACTACTAAAGAAGAAGTGGACAGATCTATAACAGAACTTAAATAAAATGAGAGAAAATGAGAGAAATGTAATAGTTTGAATAAAATAAGCTTGAAAAAAAAATTAAAAGGTAGACAAAAGAAAAGAACAGTCGAATACTTCTGATTTATCTATGTTAGATATAGTAGAGTGCTAAAAATTGTATTTCATATTTTCCGATGTGTATAAACTATAAAGTGAACTTATTGATATTTAAACTAAATGTAACAAACTTTACTACTACCAATGATTATGAGCATGACGTGGAAAAGCGTCGGGTATCTTTTGAAAACATCTATCAGGTTGACTGGTGTCATTAGTATACATTATTGATGTCCAATGGCATGCATATGTACGAAATGGTCGTTTTTCTTTTATGTTGTATGAGTCTGTCAATATTGTGGAGGCCGCAGTAATTTAGAAAATGGTACGTTTACTAAATAGAACAAGAAAATCCTTTTATTTTATTTGAATGCCAACGAAATTGATTTTCCTGTACGCCAATAGTCACTTAATAGCAAAAAGTTAGGGACAGAAAACGGATTACTGTCATTATTAACCAATCGATTCTGTCTATAATTTTAAGTCGCCTTTGCGATCATTTTTGGTTTAAGATATTAAAAATAAGTAAACTGGTGATTCTGATAAAAACGATGTTTCACTGATTGATTGAGAAGAAGTAACAGGACCAAACTGTCGGTGAGTTTAATGCAAGGATCCTGTAATCTTCCGGGCCCGGAGTCAGATTTGTGGCGCAAGCCGACCTGGATTTGTGGAAGATTATCCAATGGCAAAGTGTTAGCCACTTGTGCCCGCCTCTTCTTATAATTCTGCCACACATTTCCAGCTTTTCGCGAGAAATTGGCCAGTTTCATCGATTCTATTATAAAACAAATGATGGAATTTACACAACCTATATACCTACCCAACAACATAAAATTATTATCCATAATCTTTTGTTGAATGTTAATATTTTACTTATCCTGGACAAAACTGGGATGATACAATAAATCATTTTGAGAAAACAGAACATGACTAATGACTGTGAGAAAAGAACATATTAAAAAATTAAGTTTCTCTTTGTTTATTGAAAGCGTTCAATAATACCATGTAAACATTTCCTTTGTGAAGAGAAATTGTTTAAAATCTACACCAACTAAAACATTTTTCGTAACTCCTAAACATTAAAAATTATAGAGTTGATGACGACTTCGTTCGGAAAACTTTTAGAAAACGAAATATGTATAGATTAACGTAAGTTTGAAAGAGAATAAATGATGTCGTAGTTGAACATCGAAATATGTTTTTGGGTGTCAAAAAAAATATCTACTGCTATGTTTGTTGGCACTTGTGGAGTTGTGGAGGCGGTAAGGATCCATCCAAATGTCGCTAATGACAAGGCAAAGAATGTCTAACAGCTGCCTCTGATCCCATCTAGTAAATATAGAATAAGGACCCCGTGATCAAGAAGTTTATTTTAAAATTCACAACGTACATAAAAAGAATATAAGTTGCAATACGTAGCAAGTATATTACGTAGATACTATAATAGATACCGACATATACTCACTAAATAAAAAAAAATAAAAAATGTTTTACGCCATATTATTTATTATCAATAAAGTGTATATAGATATACGTGTATTTTACCACTGACTGCAATATTTGTGTGTCAAAATAATTAATTATTTTGGTTGATTTTGGCAATTCTATACGTTCTTTCAACAGATACGTAGGCATATAAAATGATCTGTATCTGTATCTGTACGAACCAAGTAAATGAAAATCACTGCTTTATTTATGTAGCTATTGCCCATAAAATTACCAGGTATTTATCTACCAGCAGTTGAAATAAACTGGCAAGAAATAGAGGTAAACTTCAATGACATAGAATGAATATTAGATTTGCGTCTATTTATTGTGCATTTGTTTTATCATATACTTTACTAAGTAATACATCTAACGAAATAATTAACCAATCTGATCATTTCAAATTTTTGTGTGCTTTTGTAGTGAGCTCGTTCAAAACGACAAATATACGAATTCACTATAATTTTAACAATAAGTAAACCACAATACTTACCCTTACTTTCAACTGAGTGTAAGAATTCTCCCAAAGAATATAAACAAGTAATACTTTTCATTTACAATTAAACGTCATTAAAAATAAATTTATAATGTGTATCGAATTTTGTAAAATAAATAAAACTTTTGGAACGTACCCCGGTACCCCGTGTTTTTGTAACGCACATTTGAAAAGAACTCTAAACTACAAAGAAAAAGCACAACAGTAAAACATTATCAGTGGCGTATTTAAAACTGTTTAGTTTTATATCACGTTAATGTAATTTCATTTAAAACTATTAGTGAAAACATCTATTTGAATTAGAGTTTAATAATGTGTTTAATGTAATCAATTAGTGGTAATTGTAGCGGACAATAAATAGTAAAAGGTTTGAAAGTTTTCCATTACATGGTGATATGTACCTATTTCTATTTCATATTTTAAGAGATATCTTCATACAAGTATAAATTATTTTGTAATAAAAATACGCCTCTGATCTGTCCACTAACGACAAATTTTAGCATTTTTAACGCAGTAAGGACTCGCATAGCATCGCATAAAGTCGCGACTTGTCACGAAGCCACATACACCCTGTCAACACGCTCTCTACATTATAATAACCAATATTCGGAAATATTAATATTGTGCTTTCAACCTTAACCAAACAACTACATATTTTTAAAAAATAACCTTCTTAAAACTGTATAATTGAAAGAGAAGACAGAACTGTAAACATATGCCACTAATAGAATATATAATTTAGCAATTTGACAAAACTTGACGTACATAATCGTTTAGTTTTATAATATAGTAAATTAGAACAACAACAAGTAATAAACTAACACAGATTTAAGTTTCAAAACGAATTTTTTATTTTCATTACGATTGTTTTACGACACTGTGGCTTCTTCATGTGAAAAGATTACAATAAGAATTAACAAATGCAATCTTATATATTATATATATATATATATATATATATATATATATATATATACGTTCGCAGTACAGAACTAAAGGGTGGGGGGAATTTTTTTTTTTTAATTTAAATTTAACAAAAAAAAGTGAATTGTTTGTTTCTATCTGGTCATTTAATATTACTTTAATATTATTATGTTTTTTATAATATCGCTTTATTTATATTCCAGGAGATTTAATTTCGGTCCTTTGTTTTCTATATGTAATATTTTAAATTTATTGTCAAAGTTGTGATTACAACTAATTAGATGTTCTGCATAAGTCGAAGTACACTTTTTTAACTTGAAACTATTAAAATGTTCCTTAACTCTATCCAAGAAGGTTGTACCAGTTTGTCCTATGTACACCTTGTCACAGTCTCCGCAAGTTAACATATATACTCCAGAATTTAAATTTTTATCAGTTTTATCTTTGCAGTTTTTTATTACATTTCCTAAACAATTATTAGTTCTAAAGGCTATAACTAAGTCTGTTTATATTTTTTAAGTATTTACTAATTTTTTCGGAGATGTTACCTAATTAAAAAAAACAACAACATATAGAAAACAAAGGACCAAAATTAAATCTTCCGGAATCGTTGGAAATAAACCAATATTATAAAAAACATAATCATATTATAGTAATATTTAAAAAAAACAATTCACCTTTGTTAAATTTAAATTTAAAAAAACAATTCCCCCCCCCTACCCTTTAGTTCTATTCTACGCATGTATATATATATATATATATATATATATATATATATATATATGTATATATATAAGATTGTGTTTGTTAATTATTATTGTAATTTATTCATCTGAAGAAGCCACTATATGGCGAAACGATCGTAGTAAAAATTAAAAATTCATTTTTAAACTTAAATTTGTGATAGTGTATTAAAATGACGTTTCAACAACTAGATGTCCCAACAATAATGTTTTTAACAACAAGTAAAACTGTCACTTCTAAAGAAGCCCCAACGTGCCGAAATAATGATATTATAATAAGCAGAATTTTTAATTTCTTTTAAATATTGCAGAATGAACTCAAACTGATATGAATTCTTCTAATGCAAATATTAAATTGAATTTGTGAATATGACCATTACTAAAAATCCATTTTAAAATAATAGGAGTATTTTTCATTGAAAACTGAGAATAAAACATCAATCAAAAACATTATTGAACAATACTATTCAATAGTACGTGAAAGCAGCTGTGGCTAATGTCTCAGTAATGAAGTTCCTCTTCAATAATTTTTTTTTTTTTTGTAAGATGGAAAGCACAATTTAAGAATTTGACGAAAAAAAATGAACACCGCCACCATCGGCTGCATTGTAACACCCCCAAAAGTTATTAATACAACCAAGCACATCGACAATATCAAGTTAGTTACGCGTTAGTGTTACATTGCAGTCGTCAGTTACAAAAAAAAACGAACATCAAAGATATTATGATAATCAGCACTAAAATAAAACGAAAAATCTCACAGCAAACATCAAAATACGGGCGTCCGCCACCACTTTGACTTGGGGCGGAATTCCCGAATTAGGGCGCTAGCGGGTAAATATATCATTTATGGTATAAAAAAGCTAATAATCTTAAAATTATTATAAGTAAACTTTTAAAGTTTTTTGCTCGTTTCACGCAATTTGTCTTTAACTGAAATTGGCCTTTGTTTGTGCATAGGGAACTATGAAAATTGTACACAATTTCCATAATATGGATAATGTGGCCACCTTATACTACTTTAACTAAAAGTCGACTAAAACAACAGTAAAATTAAGTAAATTTACATTAGCATTCAGTTCTAGATCTGTCCACAATGGCTACCGCGTATCTGTAGGTAATAAATGAAAAAATTGAGATTCTTTAAAAAGCGAAATAAAAAAGTTTTCTTCAACAACCAAACCACTTTGTGCGAAATGAAAAAAAGAGTAAAATAAAATAAATAAGTCAACAATGAAACACTTGGATGTTTCACTTAATTTTACTTTCTCTATACGTATTTCGCCTTTTTGGAGCATCTTCAGGAGTTTACAGAGTTTACACGTAAACTAAATCTAAAAATACAATGTGTCTTACTTATATCATACAGAATTAAACTATGTTTCGGTTAAGGAGGGGGTTGTTTTCGAAGCTTGTTTGGTCATTTGCTAGATCTTTCTTCTGATTTAAGGCTCTTTTGATTTCTATTATTTCGTATTTGTCCAATATTCAACCTCCTTTTAGATAAAGATGGATGGATATGGGATTTTACGCCAATTAATATTATTGCTTACTGTATCCCATATTATGGTAATACAAGCATTCAGGCAGGTAAAATTTAAAGAAAGAATAATATCAACCCGACGTACTTCAATGATAATACTTCAGGAAAGATCTTAGTGAACAATAAACTGACAACGAACAGTAATATTCTTGAAAAAAACGGAGTTTATTAAATAAAATGTACAGTTTGTAATACCATATATATATATATAGGTAAATAAATAAAATATATATCACCCGATTTAATGAGAATAAACAAAATGCAAAATACAAAAAACATAGTTCATGATTAGCCACACTTGATTGAAAGATGATAGAAAAAGAGATGGGAAAATTATTACAGAATCTAAAAAGAGGTTAATATTGGAGAAATACGAAACAATAAAAATCAAAAAACCTTAAATCAGAAGAAATATCTAGCAAATGACCAAACGAGCTTCGAAAACAACCCCCTCCTTAACCGAAACATAGTTTAATTCTGTACGATATAAGTAAGACACATTATATTTTTAGATTTAGTTTATGTGTAAACTCTGTAAACTCCTGAAGATGCCCTAAAAAAGCGAAATAAGTATAGAGAAAGTAAAAATTAAGTGAAACTTCCAAGTGTTTTATTGTTGACTTATTTATTTTATAATTAAACATGTTTCACCAAGTGATAACGGTAAATACTTTCAACATAGAAAAAAATAATTATTAATGCGCAAAGGGGTACCTTATATGCATATGCATGCGCGTGGTTACATAAGTACTGATAATGTTTAAAACTAATCATCTGGAAAAATAGTTAAACCAACTCAAAAGAAAAACGTTAATTTTGAATAAATCTGTAAACCTAACAAAAGTTTCAAAAACCTACAAAAACTGTAAGTTGAAATGATGATGCTTTTAAATATTGTAACTCCATTTTAATGTAGAAAATAAAAAACACAAACACAAGTTACAAAGATGTTTATTGCACCACAATGTACATTTCGCCACACAGTGGCTTCTTCAGGTGGAAGAAGTAATACACTTAAACATAATTACAAAATCCTTATATACTAAATTATTGTAGTGGGGATTTAAACTAAAGCTAACATTAAAAGCTACTATACATTTAAAAGTGGAGAGAAATTATGTCTATTTGATCATTAATAACTAATCCTAATTTATTTAATTTATTGATCTCTAGACTTTCCAATAGGTTTAACATTGGTTACGATACTTCGCTTGTAACCAACTTATTTAACAAAAAACTATATAGAAAAACTTTAAATTTAGTATACCCTTCTGTGCCTAATAAAAATTTTCGTTTCAATTCTATTACTTACCTAGGTAATTTTTCAATTAAAATAGGAAATTTTTTATCAAAAAAATTTTTTATCAAAATTTACTAACTCAACAATTTCATTTAAAACAAACAATAAGCTAGGAAAATCTATAAAAAACAACAAAAACATTACACAGAAATATAATAAATCAGGAGTGTATAAACTTAATTGTGGTACCTGCAATCAATCATATATAGAGCAAACAGGTAGAAGTTTTAATGAACGCATTAAGGAACATAAAAAAAGCTTTGAAAATAACAACTCAAACTCGACTTATGCGCTTCATTTGAAAGATAATAATCACAGTTTTGATGACAATTACAAAATTTTACATTTTGAAAATAAAGGACTAAAGTTAAACCCATTGGAAAGTCTAGAGATCAATAAATTAATAAATTAGTATTAGTTATTAATGATCAAATAGACATAAATTTCTCTCCACTTTTAAATGTATAGTAGCTTTTAATGTTAGCTTTAGTTTAGAACCACACTACAATAATTTAGTATATAAGGATTTTGTAATTAAGTTTAAGTGTATTACTTCTTCCACCTGAAGAAGCCACTGTGTAGTGAAATGTACATTGTGGTACAATAAATATCTTTGAAACTTGCGTTTGTGTTTTTTATTTTCTACATTAAAACTGTAAGTATTAGATCACTCTTTTTTTTCGCCTAATATAATTATGAAAATTAAGTTTCTATTATTTTTGTTAATTTGTACTTATATATATTCTATATATATGTAATATTTATATAAAATTTTAATCCAACTCAAATAGGACTGTTCTATTAAAGGAGTTGAACTTCAATTAAATACCAAATAGTAGTATAAATAAAAAATATTCACGAGAAGAGATCGATTGATTGTTACCCATCTCGTTGGATTTTAAATCGGTGATCAGCACTGAACATGTGTAATAAAACTGAAGAAATACTAGTACTCCATCAAAAATTGATCATTACTCCAATCACGACAATGTGGTTCGACTTATAGAATTGAGTCTATCGTTACTAGTTGAAATTCTTATTAACCTTGAAGAATAAAAACAAACACAGGTTAAAATTTCAACAGATTTAATTATTATCACTTAATAATTGTTTCGGCAAACTTTGGCTTGAGTTATTTATAAACCTCTGATGAACCCAAAGTTTAACGAAACAATTGTTAAATTATAATAATTAAATCTTTTGAAATTTTATCATGTGTTTGTTCTTCCCAGGAACATTATCCATGAAAGAGAAACCTTCCAATCAAGGAATATTGTTTTTACCCGCAAAAAGAAAACTCCTAAATACCAGTCAGAGTAGTGCATTTGTATAAGAAGGACTGGTAAGTGAATTAATTTGCTTAAAACAAACAGTTCGTGAGTATATTCCTTCACATTTTACTGATGTAAGTAAACCTAATGGTTTTGTTAAAATTTTGAGTTGGTCTTGCTAACATTCCAGAGTTGTTTATTAACTAGTTTAGAAGGTAATGGAAAACATTATATTTGAGTCAAGTCAAGAAAGGTAATGAAAGGCCCGCTAACGCCTCTTAAAATAAATAATATGGAGCTCAATAACTAACCAAAAAAACCACACGCACACACACACTCACAAACACTCATCGATGTGAATTCGGGGCGGGTAACATCTCAGCCAATTTCAAATCTGGAAATCATATAGAATTAACGTAACCATTTGTTCTGAATTTTTGTGATTGAAAATATACATTATGTATCACTAAGCCGCAGAAGTATTTCGGTCAGGAAATTCGATTTTCATTAAAATTTCAACAAGGAAAACAAACTGAAGCCTTCGAAATAATTGAAGGCGACGTGGTGGATAAATAAGACAAAAAAAGTACACGCCACCAACTTTGCTGTGCTATACTTTGCCATTGCATTGAAAGGCTATTGATGAAAAACTAACTTGTTAAAAAAAATAATCAATAGGCATAGAAAATCGGTCAATATTATTAACCATATATATAATACAAAACGTAACCATTTAAAGTTCGATTTCGATTTTCCTGACAAAAATCTTTCTGTGGAAATTCAGTGATCAATAATTTTCGTTTTGATAGAGTCGGATGTTTGGACCACGTCACCATATTTTGCGGAGACATTTTTAAATTAGCTTAGTGTATAGAATTATAGTAGTTGTAGAAAAGAGATAAGAGTAATTAATCTTACTTACCCGTACTGGCCAGGGAGGAGTGTTGGATAGCCAGCTCGTACACTAGCAAATGGGAATCCTGAAAAAATAAAAGGAACATTATGTACCTTTTACCTTTGTTTACCGATACGTTCGCCCTTCGCGTGATAATCTATTTGCATGCAAAGACAACAAGTTATATTACCTACATTACCAGAAAAGTTCCTTCTTAATAATTATTCGATTAACAAAATTGATTATTCTAATTTTATCGTTAGTAAAGTATTGATTTATTGTGAATGAAAAGAAAAAAAGAAACTCGTTAGATCTAGAGAAAGCACTGGGTATTAAAGAGGTTTAAGATCAAATATCATGAGAAAATAGCTCCCCTTGTAAGCTATTTTAAAAGAAACCGGTTAATTGCTAGGATACAGGATAACACAACAATGGATAATCCTTTAAAAGGACGACAAATAGTTTATTCGACGTAATCGTACAGAAATTTACTAGCAATACGTATAAAATATTTCAAATATGACGATATGATTTAGTGTGAAATGAAAAATATTTATTTTCTATGTAAGTAACTCGAATCAGTTGACAGCTTTCAGTCATATGTGCTTTGAGCAGGACTACTAGGGCAATATTTCCCCCATATACTCTCACCCTCCGCCTAACTGAATTATTATTATAAAGGGTCTTCTGAACAGTTAGTAATAGTAACGCATTCAGCTGTTCTTTCAAATACTACTACGTAAATTACACGTAGGTGCCTCACTCATGTACATACGTATATAAATACATGGCGGTGGTACCGTTACCATATTATAAACACACCACATGTTTCATAAATCCCGGGTGCGTGGGTACGACAACGAAACATACAAAACTCACATACAATAATCTAAATAATCTACTACTTTCTTTGTAATTATCATATAGGTACTATCTCTCAAAAACCTTCCAGTTTATTGTTTTCTTATCAAAGGTGCCGTTAAACGGTAACTCTCGAACTTGTCTAACAAAAAATATGGAAAACTGATGACTAAATGTTTCAACGAAATTTATTCGAAACAGTTGTAGAGTTGAATAAATTTCGTTGAAACATTTTAAAGCCTTTTGTTTACATTCATTATTTATTAAAAAATGTTTCAAAAAATCATCACCAAAGATTCTATTATGAAAATATTGTGAAACATGATGTAACGTTGTTGACAAAAAAATATTTTAAAAGTCTGTTTTATTTTGGTTAGAATAAAAATCCCCTTTTAAGCTTGACATTATTGTAATTAGGCCAGGTAGTAGAAAATCGCCACACGACGTATGTGTTAGTCTTTATGGTTTCCGGGTTCACCGGAAGTTTAGGAAGTAATCGACGCATGGCTACCTGGGCACGATAACAAAAGAAGTGTTTTATCATAGTAGGATGCCGATTGCCTCAATATATTCGACATACGATATCATTTCGTTCACATACGTAATAAAACGAGTCACATGGTAATTTTGAATGTTCGCTAGTAATGTAAAAAAAGACATTACTACCAAAAACTTTTTTGAGATATGCCGTAAGTATAAATATTTTATTAATTTTGGTAGGTAATATAGAAAAGGCAACTCTCAACATATCCAAGTTCCACGTACCATTTTGATGATACAGCATAATAAATTACATGTATGTATATGTTAAACTAATCACAAAAGCTATAAAACAATGCATTATTTACGTTTTTCGGTTTTATTACTTTTGCTATTTTCGTCAAAAATTTGTTTTCCTGAATCTAGCTCATTTGGAAACAAAGTGTGAAATGATACAAGTCTTTCGCTATGAAAACGGCGCATCAAAACTGTGAATAATGATTAATGCTATGTTATGTCCACTGGATTCTTAAAGAAGTTGACACAACATATTATTGTGTATTTTCCATTTCCGAAATGACATTACTAATTGTATTATAATGAACTGTTACAAGTGAAATAAACTATTTATAAAACGAACTGAAAGTAAATGTAGCTTCTTTAATCCTCTTTTTAACAGGAAATGTTTTTTTTCCCGGATGAGACATAAGAATATTGAATTTTAGTACGGGACGTCCAAAATAGAATACACACACATTAGTTGAACGACCAAGAAGTTAAATTACAGAAACAAACTTGGAAGATCCATCGTAAAAATAGTACAAATGATATTTTTGTTTTCCAAAAATATAATAAAATAGGCATCATTGCCTCTTTAAGTACCTACTAAAATATTTTCTCAGAAACATCCGATGAACTTGGACAAATCAAAAATATAAAGTGAAATTATTTATTTTTTGAAAATACCATTAAAAACATGCGTCACAAAAATTCAACATACCAGTTTGTACATTGCCTCGTGGTTTTGCTCCTAATATGGCTAGATTTACATTTGCTTTACGTCCATCTATTATAGGATTTGGTTCTTTGCAAGCCCTTTCGGCAGCTGCACGATCTCCCATTATCACCTGAAAATAAATAGAAAATCAGCTCCCAAGTCAAGTTTAGTTTAGAAATTTAGTAGAATAGGAAGGTATGGTGTGTATTAAATAATTGTAAAATTAAGAAATACAAATGGGTCTACTTACGAATCCATATCCCCTGCTCTTTCCAGTTTGACGATCTGTAATCACAACGGCTTCCTCAATATCTCCATAAATAGCAAAATGTTCGCGTAATGATTTATCACTAGTATGATAAGGTAGACCTCCTACGAAAAGTTTGGTCCACGTGGTGTCCTTATTTTGCACACCAGTACCATTCAAAGCACTAGCTCCAAGGACTCCTAAACCAAGACCACCGACCAAACTGTCGGCTTCATTCGTCGAACCTAAACCAGCACCGGGCATCAACATTTTCGGACTACTTTTTTTTAGTGACTTAGAACTTGAATTTACTATGAAAAACAACTATTTCTTTCAACCTTTCAGTTCACAACACTTTTGGAAACTTTCACTGTTAGGCGCGAAAATCTGCAACTGGAGATTTAAATGAAGAACGGTAATGAAAGAACGCGAGAGAGTATGCGGTGCAAGTTGTTGCGTGAATAGAAAAGAGCTTATAAAGACACCCCAGGAAGCGGTAGGTAGTCCATATGGCCCCAGCACGTGCAATGTGTGACTGACTGCGAATTCAAACTTGGCTGTGGCTGCCTGCGCAATCACTAGGTACTAAATTTAACTTTGCAGCTGTCAGCCGAGTTTCCACAATATCAGAGCAAAAAGACACAAGTCGCTTCAGCTGTGATGCCGTGGATAATGGAAGGTGACTTCAGAGTTCGGAGATTTGTTTTAATACGTATGATAAAGCCGACCACTGTCAGTGCACGTACATCCATACATGCATGGGACGTTGGCTTGTACCAACATTTGTACGAAGCGCCTCCTGGATAGCTCAGGAGGGGGAACTACACATACATTCCAAGCACAATACTGGGGCCAATAATTGTCCGAAGCATTTTTTGTCCCTTTCTACTCATCCCAACCGCATGGACGTCTGAAGGAGCCAAAATAGTCGAAGCTTTTCGACGCCTTACGGCGTCGTCGCCGTCGACGTCGACGTCGTTGCCGCCGCCGCTAAAAACTGACAATAAAAATAATCTACCGCTCTTCCATTCGTTTTTACTCATTTCATATTAAACTAGTTTGTAGTAACCTCCATCCATCAGTTTTCAATTTCAATCCCTAAAATTTTCATCCTTTATCCTCACAATAAATTTCTACTAAGGATGCGTGAGAGGACGGCTCAAAAACATAATTCTGTGTATACAGAGGCATTATGTATAAAAGTTCATTCTCATTCTCACCAAAACTATATGTTATATAAATATATGTATATACATTTATACATATATGTGTAATGTTCGTACATCTGCGCGTGCTTAGTTACTGCTACCCCTTTGTCGATGCATTGAACACCTGGACTGGGTCTGTGCCCCCATCGAAGGGGCGAAATTATGCATAGATCTAACAGACACTCTGCTACCACCGTTCTTCGGTCTTTGCACTCATAGGTTCATATGTACATTGTTCTCTCAAATAACCACCAATTACCATACCCTTAGAATTTAGTTTTTGTGGAAATCCAACAACATTGTTATTATTAAATTAAAGGTATTTTCCGTTGTCACTTGGTGAAACATATTATATTTAAAATTAAAATAAAAAATAAAAAATCATAACACAACACTTGGAAATTTAACTTAATTTATTTTTGACCCAATACGAATTTCGCCTTCTTAGGGCATCATCAGGGAACTTTTTTTTTACTTTAAACTGTATAAACCCCTGATGATGCCCTAAGAAGGCAAAATGCATAATGGGTCAAAAATAAATTAAATTAAATTTCCAAGTGTTGTGTTTTTATTTTAAATATTGTTATTATTATTATTAAGAATCTTATATAATAATAAATCTTATCAATGTAGTAAAACTTCAAAAAGGATTGGGAAAAATTAATCTCTCGAAAAGTACCAACTAGTTAATTATTGTATACGTTTTCACAAATGATTGTTAGGATTTTTTTAATTCTATCTATTCTATTCCAGTATCACTCTGTTTATCCATTCTAAGAGTAGTAGTAGTAATTTGCATGTGTTAAGACTCTTATTATTTAACATAGTTACTGAAATGGAACTTAGATAGCAAGTCTAAATAATAAATAATCTTAATAATTAAAACAATATTAACGTTGTAGCTGTTGATTATAATAGATATTATTTTGTGAACAATGGAGTTAAGGATTTTTTGAATATGCTAGTCAGTCATTAACACTGCGAACGTCTTCTGAGTGTCGGGTTACATTTGATGAAGTTGTGGCGATCACATATGGTGTCACAACCACACATTTACGTTTGATTCTTTTTAATGTAACGAAGACCAACATACTGAACTTGTACCATATGTTTTAAAAATACAATCAAGTTAAAACAATTTTGAACAGAGTGTGATGCTTCTATATAAATTGCTAATTCACCTACATATCTCGATTTGAATGGAACAATATTTCAGTTTATGTTTCGAAGTTTTAATTTTACATGACAAAATTATTTGCTACTGTTATTTTATTGTTTCAAGTAACGTTGATTAAAATTAAAATTAAAATTAAAATTAAAATTAAAATTAAAATTAAAATTAAAATTAAAATTAAAATTAAAATTAAAATTAAAATTCCGCACACACTTCCACTATTTATTGTTATTCACAAATCTCTTTTTTAAATATTAATGCATTTAGTTAGTGGTTGAACCTTGAGATGATGAGATTTCTCCTCCGATTCAAAAGTCAGTGGTATTCGATTCAATAAATCGACTAGTTTATATTATCACAAGCAATAATATATTAATTACTATAAAAAATCTGATGCGAAAGTTTAATCAATATTATGAACTTAGAAGTTTTAAAAAGTTAGTTGACTGGAGTTTCGGAGATAATATAGAGTGTACTTTTGTGAAATCTGTACAGAGGAAGTATCACATATTGTGGCGGAAGGTAAGGGAATTTATAGCTAAAGAATTTTAGGGCAACATAATAGTACTTGGATAAACAATACCTATAATACAAAAGGGTGTCAAGCGATCGTCAGTACTGGGGTTGACAAAAAGTGAAACTTGCTCGTTCTTCCATAAACCGGCCTGATATCTACCACGAACACCAGCGGCAGCATTTTGTGATAATTTACAGTAAAACAATTAATGTATTAGTAATTTAAATTGTGAAATCGTATAAATTTAATCTGTTGGGGCTTGAAATCATGTTTATTTGAACATTTTCGACGTTATAACCGAGAGGCTTTCAAGCGGAAAATGTTTGGATCTCAAATTACAAAATAAACATAATAAAAAGATTGGTATTTTTAATTAAATTTTAAATTAAGTATCATGAAGATGAAGGTATATCTGTAAAGGTTTCTAATGAATATTAGCGGAGTTAATAAGACGTAAATTTCTAGCGCATTCACGCAAGATAAGATTTAGTATGTAAAGAAAAGTAGTGTTTTCTTGTTGGTAATATCCTGCAAACGTGGCTTCTAAAAATAATGAGGACGCTATTCCTGCCCGTAATAAATACAAAATAATGAGTCCGGAAGGATTTTAAAACGTGTTAAATCGAATGTATCACTCAGTAGGCTTGTCTAATATTTTGTGTTGAATGTTTATTTTGGATCTCACTGCATATAAACACATAAAAATCCGTTCGTTACTGAAAATTTTCATCGCGTTCTCAATACTGATCGAAACTAACATTACGTTACGTTGTACAGCACAATTTATTACGTGTCTACATGTCTACTATTACGTATGGACAAGACATAATAAAAAAATATATTTTGCAATATTTTGAAATAGATGGATTCATGTTTTCCTTTAATTGTTGTGAAAAGGTTTGGGTATATTCCAGGAAAAGTGCCTAACTGTTATTAAAAAACATTCATTCAAAGTCAGTTTTCCAAATAATGCACTGAATAAAGTAAAAACATTTGTTTTTGTCGTAAGAAAACGCTACAAACTGTGGGCAATTTTCTCCACAAAATGACAGGTTTATAGCATTTTATTTTGAGAAGGCCGTTACAAACGTTCGACTTTGTATATAAAAACTGTTTCGACTTTTCAATCTTTTTGCATTATTTTAAAGCATATTTTTAGTTACCAACACTAATTATTATTTCGTTGTTTATAGATAAGCAACTATATCGGGAAATCGAATCAAAAAATTTCTCTTATTCAAAAACGTCGTTTTTATTTAAATAAGAAAGGTATAATTTTACAACTGTTTTCCTGGTTATATTTTTATGGTTACAGTTGTTCGACCCGTGTTACTTGTTGTTAAATAAATTTCGTTTAACTTTTGTAAATGATCCAGGAAAATATTTTTAATCTCTGGGGCCATGAGCGTCACGCTGTTTTTTTTGCGTCTATTTTAAGTAGCGCTTAAGGTTTTGAACGTCTACCAGAAAGAAATATTACTGTCTTCGAGTTATCCACGTCGCAATACGACGACGCAGCGTTACTAAACAAAGATGAAAAGGGTTTGGAAAAGGACGAAAACGTCTCACAACCTACGTAGAACGACCAACAACTTTTCATATTTACGTTAAGCATCCTAGATATTTTGTCTCTACACTAAAATTATGCAAAGTTCTAGCCAATTTTCGATATATTCGAATAGTTGCATTTTCTTTCGAATTATAACATATACCTACTACCTACAACATCATACTTAGTAATAAACATTATGTTTGTCCCACTCAATAACAAATTGGTGCAAATATATCTATATAAAGAACAAAGGAACCTTTCCTCATTCAGTTTAACTAAATTTGTAACCTCTGCAGGAGCTACAAGTTAACAATAATAACACTAATTTTTATATTTTACTAGACCGTTTATTATCAAAAGTAATGTAAATAAATACTAATGATAAACTAGTTTAAACGGTGCTTAAATACCTAGGTAACATATTTTTTACATACTCATATGGATGGGAAACCATGAGATTAAATATTGGGCTGTAGCGAGGATTTGTTGCTTCCATCATCATGTTCTTTTAATATACATTAAAACGGTCGACCACTCTGTCCTATATACCTATATAAATTGTATTGCAATTTTTACAGTTACAATTGATAAACCCATTAAACACATTGTTTGAGGTAATAATTATAATAAACAAAGGTGTTAGAACAGTCATCTATTTCTTCACACTTGTCGAAATTTTCCTGAATTGTCCTAGTGTTAATTTACAAATAAATGATGTGGAGATTTTCAAATACTATTCTTTCTTTAATACGCATGTTAAAAATTCAACAAATGCTTTGTTGTAAAGGTTGCAGTGTCTGTTCTAAATTTACCAAGAACGCACTTGTGACATTACCGACTTCTTTTTTTTCGGTGCGAATACTGCTTGCCAATATAAAGTTCTATTTTAGAACTCAAAAACAGAACATCCTTTACTTTTTTTGTGATTTACAGAACCTTCTACTTCTTAGATGTCTATTAGAAAGTTTCTAGTTGCGCTATGTTTTAAACGAGCTGCCTTAATAATTAATAAAAATGTATATGATTTAGATTCTGGTAAGCTGCTGCTTTTATTAAGTAAATAGATATTTTAGTTGAACATTAGGCAATAGAGTTGTAAAATCTAAAATAAATTAATATTACGTTCAGGAAATGTATAAATCATACGGTTATTTTCAAAATATTCATGTTTTCAATCAATATCCTGCTCGTTGAAACTATCGAAGTGTTTATATTTTGGCAATGTAAATGATTATAAACTTACAAAGAAAAGTGTTTACTATGTTTTAAAAGAAACTACGCGTAAACAAAAATGGTACCAAGAATATTATATATTCGTATATATACATACGTAAATAATGGCAAGGCTACGACCATTTAATTTCATTTACAACTGATAATTAGATTGTACTAATAATAGTAAGTTACTTATTTTTACGTGTTTTCACTCTAAGCGCTCAAAGAAAGTTTTTTTAATGTTTTTGGAAAATATCTTACGAAATCATTGTGTTATGAACTGAATATTTATGAGCACCTTTTTCTACCTCTTAGTTACATCCCTGTTTATCAGCTCTAGTGAATTATTCAGTAATGCATTCATTATAATATTGGTTGAAATTATGCTTTACTCGATTACAATTTGCAAGAGGTTTTCTCTATCGTACTTTTATTGAAATTGATAAATCATTAAGTAATTCTTGTATTCCAACTTGCAATGAAAATAGATCTTCATTATTATTTTCCTCTTACATTTTATTGTATTTTTTGCCAAAATCGCCCAATGCAAAAGTTATTTTACACATTACAATTTTACGAACGTCCTTTTTTCTACTCTGAAATGTATAGCTTCAACATATTTATTGTAATATCGATTTAGGATTATCTTTACTATGACATATTTTTAGCCATACAAGAATGAATTAACTTTGAGGTGTTGGAAAAGGGAAGATGATAAAATAGACCATACAGTAAACCCTAAAGTAATAGTAAGAATGGTATCAGTGGTGGGGTGATATTTCCAAAAAGAAGTTAATTTAATCAAAACTATCGCAACTAATAATGGATACCAGAGAACAATAGTGGATAATAATTAATATAAAAAAGAAAACAAAGTTTTAAAACTATTTACTGTAAAGAAAATATAAACAAAGACTGCACATGAATAAATATTTTATCAAAAGATCAAAATTATGTTATACATTTAAAAAACTTGACATTCATACAATATGTACAAACATAACTAACATAGGACAAACAGGTAGGAGCTTTCATATAAGAATGAAAGAACATAAAAGATATATCGAATTAACCGGATATTCACAAGATTGTATTTTCAGTTCCCATTCGTTCATTGAAAAAAAATTCAACATTTTAAAATGCTTAAATAAAAGTAAAAAATTATATTTATTAGGAAAACTGGAAATAGAAAAATCTAAAACCAAAAACAAAAATATCACTAATGAACAAACTAATGGATAGCATACATATGTATGTTAACAATATGTAAAACCCACCTCTTTGTCTCTTCCCTAATGTTATGTATATAACAGTACAATTATCATTTTTAATTTAGTTTCGAATAGATATCCCTTTGAGAACTTTAAAACAATATTGTAAAAGAAATCTTTAATAAATTTAGTAAAACATTTAAAGCTGTATTTATTTATTCAACCTAAAGTAATAATTTACTTCAATGAAAAAAAATTGATTTCTTAATTGATTTCAACATAACAAAAGCATAAATAGATGACCTATCCATATTATATAGAACGGTCACTTTTAACGACTGCTATATCAATTTAAAAATGTGTAGATAATAAAGCAAAAGACAATAAATTATCTCTTGGTTCGTCCCATATTTTTATTTTTGCACGTTGATCCATTTCTTGGCACGGTTTTGTTGCTGCAGCAACAGTTGTAGGTAGAATTAGCAACCGTCTAAACTATAAACAGAGCGAACAACTTTGAATGTATAGTATTGTTGCTTAAAATTACTAATGGGTCCGGCCTCGATTTTCAAACAGCTTTCAGTATACATATCTGTCGTTGAACTGCGTACAAAATTTTACATCATTATTAAAAAAGGAACATATAATAATGTTAGCACCTTATTTCTTAAAAATATGTTTTATTTATTCTGTTTTACTTTAAAATATCGCATCTAATGAAAGAGATAATAAATTCCAAATACAATTCCAATAAACTTGCAATAGTATCACTCCTCAAACACGCAATGCTCGCATAGTTTTTATCGTCCAGGGTATATATAATCTAGATAGCGATTTTTTAATGATGTTTTCAAAGGACAACGGAAACCAGATAAATCTACACGCAAGAATTTACACCTTCATGTCTAGTATATGTGTAGTTATGTAAGAAAGAATTTGTTTACATTTATTGAGTTTTTAATTCAGTTTTATAATGAATAATTAATTAAATATACCTATAGCGAGATAACTCAACAAGACCTTTGTATTAAAGTATTTTTTTGTTTTATATACCCATTAAAATTTATTGTATAATTTGTAACAATTAATTGTCATTTACAATTTAATTAAATGGATTATTATAAACCAAAATTCAACTTAAAACGTTTAAAAGTCTAATACGCGTTTCGACACTTAAGGTATGTGCCATCCTCACATTGAGACATTATTAGCTTTATAAACGTTTTAAAATTTTAAAGTGTATTCATACCATTATAGTTACATATTAATAATTAATCTACAATCCCACAATTGACTTAACACTATCCTTTATACGAATTAAAAACTATATTTCATCCAACTGTCTCTTTAACTTTTGCCACAACTTGTTCGGTTGCTGATCGGGAAAAAATATCATGGTCACTTGATTGCAATCCAAATTTATTGGGATTTGAGTATGACACTATACTATAATAATCATTTTCTGGCGACCCTGGGTGCGCATAATCAAAATGTCCATTATTCTCTTGACGTATGGGAAAAACAGTTGTGAAACTCACATTTTCATTACCATTACTTGGTCCATAACCGTACCCAGTGACATTACTGGTTGTTGTTGTAGAAACTGTTGTAGTCGACATTTCTGTTGATGTACTGCTTGGTTCTGTAGACGTTGTAAAAGAGTCCATAGATTCAGTTGTTTCATCAGAATTGGATTCTGAACTTGCTTGTTGCTTAGCTGGTCTTGGATTTCCGTTTCGGTTAAAATTATCCACGTAATCGTAATAGTCTTCTTCTAATTCAGAGTTATAAGGTGAAGGATCCCTATAACGGAATCTGTTATATCGAAATGGTAACGAATTGTAATAATCGTAATCGAAATATGGCCTCCTTTTTATGGATTGTAACTGTTGATACCTACACAGTTCATCGAATTCGCAAAAGCGATTTCGACTTTTGTAAAGCTGTTTATTATTGTTACCGAGTTTTCTTTTTGAATTATTAGAAGTTGTTTTTCTTCTTTGCTTTGGAGATGAGGACTTTTTTGCTTTTGAACTGTTTTTCTTTTTTTTGTTAGCGTTATTCCTCTTCGCATTTTTGGTGCGGTTTTTCTTATTATTGGTTGATTTGGTTTTGAAATTTGGCTGGTTTCTTTTAACTTTTTTTACGGTAACAGTGTTATCTCCGGGCATAGAATCGTTGTCATAGTCGAACCCTGTCGTGGTAATGTGAGTAATCATATCTTGTATAACGTTACCATTGCTATCATGGTAACTCTCCTTTGCTGTTAATGTTGTTGGCACAGAGTCGTGAATTATAATTTGCTGCTGGTTAACGTGATGGTGATCCTTTTCGTGATCATGGTCGTATTCAAAATGGTGTTCATCTGAGGGAGGTGCTCCATAATTATACATCCAGTCTGACGGATGCCACCCTGAAGATGGATAACGATTCCATTCTGGAACATAAGCAGGAAATCCATAAACACTATTTTGAATTAATATTATGGATGAAAATAACTTCAGGATCCAAATCATCATTTTTCACAATACACAAGTTTCTCTTCGAATAATAACTAAATGTATCTGCAACAATTTGTATTATTTATGCCTTTTATTTGAGAAAGTATTGCAAGATGCGGGTAGTTTCCAATTTCTCTTTTTGTGCGGGTACTTCGACCTAATTTTGCATGACGCTGCCATCTGTTATATTGCATAAGTACGAAGAAGCTATTGATTTTATAAGTTACTTCGTTTTTGTAAACCAATTCTTAATAAATAATATTGGAATAACAATTTTCAGTTTGTTTTATTGCTATTTTATTGTTAAAACGTGTAAGTTTCCTAATACTTGCTTATGTACCGGTGGACAAAAGTAGCAGAAACCGTATGTAGCTGCCATCTACAGCTATTCAGTGAAACCTTACATTACACGGGAAAAGTTTTAAAAACTTTCATGTTGAATACTACGTTTCCTTATGTAGTATTTGTACGGATTATATTAGAGACTAATTTAAAAATTGAATTTATCTATTTCTGATACAAGTTTGTTAAATATAATTCGTTAATAAGTATACAAAAGTTGTTTATTCTACCAGAATGTAATACCTTTATCTTTGGTATCGTTCTACTCGCCTAAAAACATGACTCACGTGGCGTTATCTCTAATACTAACATATCACTGTGTACCTACTTTCATTGATAGCAAATGAGCAAAGAATTAAATAATTTGTACATGATAGTGTAAAAATGTCTGTTCGCTCAATAATAACAATTAATTAGTGTATATAATTTCTGTAAAATGGTTCATCCTAGAGACCTTTTAAGGAGTAACTCTAACGATAGGGCAAGTCAGTTTTCGGCACCTATTGAAAGTTTATCAACAAATCCTGTTGACTGTGGCTTAGCAGTTTTTCCTTGCCTAAATCGATGGATCAATTTAGAAAGGTTTGCCAAAATTGGAGTTCTTCTTTACATATTAGTACATATTGGTGTGATACAAGGTGCACTATTTTCTTACTTTCAAGGAACTTCAACCATTTGGAAACGACAGTATGGACTGTCCGATAATTCTCTTGGTAAGCCACAAAATTCCATAGGTTTTCTAACTGCATTCATGTAAATTACTTTGTCAATATTTAACAAACACCTCCATTTTGCTAAACATTGTTTTTTTTTTCAGAATTATTACTTAAATTAGATGGAGTTCTTTGTAGTATATTAGCTTTGACAGTATCTTACTGGGCAAACAGAATTCACAGGGCATCATGGATCGGAGGTCTTACAATTTTTCAATCAATTGTAGGCCTCTTGCTTATAGTCCCTGAAGTATTATATCCCTTTGAAGGGGAAGTATTTTCGAAAGGTCAAGCAACTTTTGGATCGCAATAAAACATCCTTTACTTCAGTCCTTCTTTTTTAGATGAAGATAATCTATGTTTACTGACATCCAATGCTACTTCATTAAACGAGACTGAAAGAGCTACCAACGAAGTTGTAGTTGGTGTTCTCTTAGTTTATCAAATGTTTTCTGGTTTGGGAGTTATAGCACTTTACACCCTTTCTGTTTCATACATAGATGATAGCGTTGAATTGAAAAACAGTCCAATTTTTGTAGGTAAGCGACGAATGAATTGCAAGAGAAAATACAATGGATAATTTAGAAATAAATTCAATAAATACATTCTATATTGCAGCTGTCGTACTAGCTTCCAAGGAGCTGGGAAAGCAAATGGGTATGAACTTGTCATGGACAGTGGTATCTAAAGATTCCGCTGATGTATTTTTGGCACCAGGTAATAACAAATTATGAAATACACGTCATGCGTTATGATACTAACGATTGTTTTTTCAGCGTTCCTTGTAATGTCAATTGGTCTGTTTATCTCTGGTACTTTAATCGCTATGTTTCCTAAAAACTTACCTAGTGTGCTATTAAAGAAAGCTGTTGCATCAATTTTAGATATAGCGAATGGTGTCGAACCGGCAGAAGAAAAGGAATTAGACAATGGTATATTGAAACACCCGACGATAACTAATTTAAAAGGCATAAGGTTTATTTTATTTCAGGTTTCTTCAAAACCATATGGAGAATACTCAGAAATAAAATATTGATCGTCAACATTCTTACGTCTGCTCTCATATTTTCTGTCATAATCAATTATGAGTTGATGCGACCATTATTTTACCAATCGCATTTCTATCTTCCTTCAAAAGATTTTGATCTTTCCGGCTATAACGACCCGTGGCTATCGCAGATAACAACCAATTTGATAAAACAACCTTTTATGGCACTTGCAATTATATTAACTGGTTTCTTCGTATCAAAAGTCAAACCACGAGCAAAACCATTGGTATTATGGAACGTGAAAGCGATCTCTTTTGCCATAATCACATTCGCAACATTGGCTTTTTACAATTGCGACAAAACACTTCAAACTGAACTTAATGATAAAATAACAACACCATTTTGTAGCAGCAGATGTATATGTTCTGAAGAAATTTTATTTTCACCAGTTTGTACCGAGCTTAGCCAAACCACGTATTTTTCAGCATGCCATGCTGGTTGCACCTATGTTGAAGATGTCAATGGTATAAAGGTACGTGTCATGAAGGAAAAGATCAAAGACTGTAGTGATTTTTTTGCCTTCTTTTAAGTTAGATATTTGGAAATTGCACCTGTGGTAGTAACATCTACGAATCAGTGATTACTAGGGCAACTTTAGGATCTTGCAACAAAAGCTGCCAAACTTTTTGGGGTGCTGCTCAAGCAAATGGTATTATAGCAGCTGGATTCCTAGCATCTACTGTCCTTATTTCGTTTATGATAAGCTTGAGATGTGTGAATCCAATTGATAAATGTGTTGCACTAGGATTTCATATCACTTTAATTGAAATCATGCCATATGTGCCATTCCGAATCGTGTATTTGATTGTGACTGGTATGTATGCCAAATAATTCAAAACTAATATTATACGAAGGTGGATCAAATATAAACGAGCCTTTTTAAATTACGCACCGGATAGTTGTTCAAGGCATTAGGAACTTGAAGTGGGGATATTAGGTGGCACGGAAACGACGCGTCCTTTTACTGCGTTCACTTGGTTAATAGCTATCACAATGAGTGAAAAAGAGGAGCATAGCAGTGTTGCGCAACGAATTATTATTAAGTTTCTCACACGTGAAAACGTGAAACCAGCTGAAATTTTGCGCAGATTGCAAGCACAATTCCGAAATTAAACGCTTTCGTGGCCACGTGTAAAAGTTTGGTACAAAGAATTTAACGATGGGTTTACGCCCATTACTCGTGTTAAAGATGTAAATCATCCTCGTCGTCCGCGAACCAGCATTTCGCCGGTTAACATTGCGTTAGAAACCTTATTGAAAGGGACCGCCAAGCCACGCCACTGTGCTTCACATTTCTGGTTCACTCGGCATCAGCTATGGGAGTGTCTACACAATCATAACGAAAAACTTGAGATTCCAAAAAATTTCAGCTCGATGAGTTCCAAAGTTGCTAAGTGCAAATCAAAAAGCTGCTCGAGATCGTTTCTCTCAGGTGCTTCTCACTCGATTGAGAGAGGAAGGTAAAATTTTTATGCACAAAATTGTAACCTGCGATGAGATGTGGGTACACCATTACACTCCAACATCAAAACGAGCAAACATGGAGTGGCGGCGTAAAGATGAATCAAACCCAGTGAAGCCGAAAACTCGTCTGTCATAAGGCAAAGTTTTAGCCGCGGTTTTTTGGAATTGGAGAGGGGTGCTGTTGGTCGATTTTTGCACGAACGAAGAACCATTAATGCAGCCTACTGCTGTCTGTACTACTGACTTCTCAGTCAGGTAAAACTTGCTTATCGCCGAAAAAGGAGGACGCACCCCATTCATGACGTGTTACTCTTGTACGATCTTGTACTCTTGTGCGTAACTGGATAGACACCCGCCCTGCTTCTTTTTATGAAAACGGGATAAAAGAACTACCAATGCGTTGGGGAAAATGTATAGACAAACTAGGGGGATATGTCGAAAAATAGAGAACTTTGTGTTTTTGCGAAACTTTTCAAAATAAATGTTTTATGAACAAAGGCTCGTTTATATTTGATCCATCCTCGTAATATTGAACGGATCATGGTTTATTCATAGTGAAATTCTATAGAATAATTTACTGATTGTACTATTTAAACAACTCAAAAAATATGGTGTAATTTAATTAGTTATAGATTATTTATTTCAAGATATAAATATTTCGAATTATTTTCAGATTTATTCTGTCAGTACAGAACATCTAATGGTACTTGTAGATTACATTCCCAAGGACTTGGCATATTTTTGACTATAACAACTGTTGTTTTATTGATTATCGCAATTTTACTAAGCATATTGTTGTGCTTTTTTGTGAAAAATTTAGAACTCTACAAAGAAATTAAAGATAATAAAGACAATAACAAAGTAGATGACGAGGAATTAGAAGAATTAGAAAGCAGAAGGGATAACCATGGCAGCGATAATTTATTCAGAACATCCTCACCCTCAACTAACGGCAATCAGGATGTACGTTTAAAGGATTTTAGTCCAGAATCATCAGCCATCCCCGAAGATGAAATAGTAAACAATAATAATAGGAGTAACAATCATGAAATTAACCCATTAATTCCTACTGAATCTGAACGTTTACACTTTTTACATACAAAAGGACCTCCACTATTAAAGAGTAACAATATTGAGGCAGAAATACACTCAAGCGCTCAAGACAGCGATGCCGATAGTTTCGAAACAACAACAGATAATATCGCAACAAAGAAAAATGACAGTAAAACAAATTCTGTTTTAGAGTCCAACTTGTAGTATATCCTTATTTAATATGTAAATATGTAATTAAATAAATTATTATAATATATGTTATCTTATACTTCGAAAGTCTATTAGGAAGTAATAGATAGTAGCTAATAAAGGGCTTTGGTTTATATGAACAGTGAGGTCCAATCGTTTCGTTGGCAACTACAGCTGACAACTGACATCATCAGTAGTATTGCGGTTTCCACCTGTGCGAAAGGTACACCTCGAAGTCTTGGCAGTGACTGAATCAATCAAATAACCTTCACCCATGTTGTCAGTGCAGTTGCCGATGAAACGTCTGGATCTAGCCCTTCATTCGTCTAGACCATGGCTCTTTAGCCCGAATCTTAATTCTACTATGGATTAAGACCATGAAGAAATAAAGTAACTAAATTTACTGCTTTTAGAACACACTTTATTTTCAATAAAATCTACGGATTACAAAAAGTTTGTACTGTTCAACGAGGATCCTCGTTAATATCTTTAAGCTCTATTTCGACTTCGTCGTCAAAAATTTTCAAATCTTTCACAAAGTACCAAACACCCAAATCAAATACAGTTCCAATGGTAACAAAACTAGCAGCAGTAAAGTTCATTCTGTATCTCAATATTTCGCCGTTATACAACCAACAATTACCTGTTCCTCTACATGTCTTCCCCCAAACCAAACATGCTTTATCTATAAACAGAATTGATTTCAATTCAAGAACATGTATATACAATGGAGTCGGCTGATGCTTGATTGAGATTCATAATAACGAAAAATTGAAAAAACAATTTTGTAAATCTCAATAAATGTTCTTATTATTCTTAACAATTGTTTCGTCACACTGTGACTTCTTCGGAAGAAAATAAAAATACTTGTGGATCATATTGTTTTACCTAGAATATATCCAAATAATATTGGAGACGGGATAAACGCACAAAGGCTCGTTACCATTACTCCAAAACCCATTGCTACTGGTTTGTCTCGTTCTTCCACGCATCTGCAATTTCAAATAGTTTAGAAACTTATTATTAAACAAAACTCAGTATTTTCTTTACCTTACTGTAACAAGAAAATTTGAGGCTCGTCCTGTGGCCCCACTGAATTTCAAAATGCACACAACAACAAGAAATGCATAAAATTTGTTAAGACAATCAATGGGACAATTGCCTTGAAACGCTTTACCACCATGAGACTCCTTTGGGTCAAAGAGACTGTTTGGTAGCGCCAGAGAAACGTTTGAGCTCATGGGGGAGATGCAAGCGCAATTTGAATAAATAAAGGAACCGTTAAATTTTCGTTTTTCCGTGCAGCCTGCGTGACATGCAGATATAAAAGTTGTTTTACCATCTTCAGAACATACTGGATTAAATTTTACGTAATCGCAATGACATTTTTGATTACAAGGAAACTTAGGATTTAATCTGAAATAATAACGAACATGAAATAAAAATCCTTACAAGTTTATTTATTAATACGTACTCCCCAGAAGGAGTCAAAGGGTTTTTGTTCTTTAATTCCATACATCCGAGGAAAGCATAAGAAACAATTCCAATTACAGAAACGACGCCAACTATTACATTCCATGCGGCTAAATTACGAGCTCTTGGTTTACATTTGGAAATGATAACACCAGAAAGTAAAACACCTATTGCCGAAAAAACCAAACTAACTGTACCAGTAATCAAGCTTGATGCGGAAGCAGACTGGTGGTAAATAGATTCAATATATTTCGGCAGAAAGATCCAATAGGGCATGTATCCCAAGAAGTAGAAAACGGCAGCAAAATTATTTAACATCAACGTTGGATTGTTAAGAAGCCGCTTGAACGTTTTTAGCATATCTTAAACGAAAAGCCTCATGACATAAACACGTTTTGCCGTACTATACAAGCTTAGTAGATGTGAGCAATAATGAACGAATCGTTCATTTAAACGACTCTTAAAAAAGAATCTCATGAATCGATTCACTGTTTATAGTGTAACTCGTTCAAATAAATAGCACAAGCTCCTCAAGCCATCGTCGTTCAAATTAACGAATCGTGAAAATCAATTCCTTTCATGACATTGAATCGTTTGAATTGATTCACCAGAATGAATCGTATTACCCACATCTACAGCTTAGCCGTCACTGAGGATGTTGTCAGCCACGAGCAGTGAAACGTTTGCCATAGCAAAACGTTGTAATTTGATAATTTGATCTACAAAGTACTGATTCCAGTTGTTAAAAACAACAAATTTATGTTATCTATAGAAAAGCAAATTTAATGTATGATAATGTACGTAATTGAAAAGTGTATAACTGTTTAAATTAACCTTTAAATGAAGTAGTCATTTCAGCATCGTCTTCTAACGTTTTATTAGAAATTTTGGAGCTCATTTGTCTTGTCAGTCTTCTAGCAGCTGCTCTTGGCAATGATTTCGGAAAGAGGGCCAATATAGAAGAAAGTGCAAATATTGGCAGTGCGAGAATTATCCACCCCAACCACCACGCTCCAAGCCACCTTTGATCTTGATTCGTAATTGTAGGGGTCAACGTTGGAGATATGTAAATTCTAAGACAAAAAGATGCCAATGTGTACCCAATCATCGGACCCAACATCTTTAAAAAAAATGATATACCTGCAAGTCAAATAGCGATAATGATTTTAGAAGTGAAATTAAATAATTTTCTATAGCGATTAAGCATTATTTGATAAGGAATATTTACTTATAACTGCAGGTGTTTTTGATTTTTTAATATTATCGTCCATATATGAGACTCCTAATGAATAATATAGAGAGCCAACTCCAGAAATGAACTGTCCAATAAAAAAAATAATTTGAGGGGTTGATGATCCTTTATTCATGAAGCATTCTGTTGTAACATTGCTCGTTCTGCAAACGGACCTTTTCGAACTGATATCTATCAAATTAGTTAAGTTACTTTTAAGAATGGGTCCATATTCTTTTGTTAACAACAGAGCATCTTCTCCAGGTCCAAAAAAGAAGTGTGGAGATGCTGACAGAAGACAGAATAAGACAACCGAATACATGCCCAGAGCCATCCATCTTGGTTTGTGTCGTCTTCCAGCATAATAACTTAAAGCTGCTGCCACCAATAACTGACTCAGATCATTCCCAACAGTTATTATGCCTAAAAGATGAAATTTCGAAAATAATAACGTAAAAGATATGTCATGGGCATATGTATAGCAAAATTAGGCTTTTATAAAACGACGAAGCTTTTAAAAAATGACTTGGCAAAATGTAAACGTACAAATAGGTAGCAAATTTTACATGCTTAGGATGGCTTATACCTGTGGTTCTACTAGTAATTTTAAATCGTTTTTCAAGAGTCGTAATAGTTCCATTAAAATAAGCAAATGTTGAACCATATAGACATCCTAATATTCCATACAGTATAATGAAAGCTTTTTTATTTGCAAATTTCTGAAGAAATCGTCCTTTAAAAATCCAAATGCCGCACAACGTTTCGTCGTTGACTAATTGAAATTCGTTAACATTTTCCGTAAAATTTCTAATCATAGGTCGAATTTCCGTTTCATGTTCTTTTTCATTATTTTTTAACAAATCGCCTTCTTTTGCCACACAATTCGATGACATCTTTTATTGTCAACTCTGCACCATTTTACTAAAACACTAGGAAAATCGTCCAAACATAATAAAACTTTTTAATCACCGCGTAAAATTTAACACAAGTACCTATCCCACTGAAATCAAAAATAGAAATTAATACACATATGTATTACTATTTCTGAAAATACAGCGCAATTCTGTTATCTCAAAAAAGTCAACATCAACGCCATTGTGAAAACGCAAGGTAAATAATGATGTACAAATATAAAACGAAAAGGCCCATAAATTTTTTTCTATCAGCAATCAACTTGAAAAATATAACGACTGATTTTGTACATTTCAAAATCTTCAACGAATTACGAAAAACAATAATAAAATCGATAAGACATTTACTTGTTCTAACTCCATTTTCAAAAACACAATCAAACACTAAAGTTCCAAAAACTATTTATTGAAATATCCACAATAATTGGTGGTTTCTTCAGGGCGAAGAATGAAATAATCTTCTCCCTGAAGAAGCCAATAAAAACACCAAACGTTGTCATAAAAAGACTAACAAACAGGGACCGCGGAAACCGGTGTATTTGTAATAAATTAACTAAATAAATATCGAAATTCATACGTGGAGTAGTACAGAAAGATAATAAAACATAATTTTTGAAAAATGAGAGATCCTTAACTTACCTAACAAAAATAACTTGTAAATATTTCGGTAAGCACTATTTATTTAGTTGTTCACGTCTTTGTAAAAAAAAATGATTTAAATTACATATGTACTTGGTCTTGTTGATAATGATCGTTTATTTATAAAATGTTCAAACTGTACACGTCGTTGCAGATACATCAGAAGAGAATAGCAAATTGTAGGTTGTAATAGTAAGTGTGTTAGTAGAACTCGTTCATTTAATGATAGCACTCATCAGTTTAATTTCAGTATAACACAGGCAGACCCATAAGCGAATATGTACAAGAAAAATACTGCAAGAGGACAATAATCATACAATTAATCTTTACTTACACCGGAAACTGTCACCAAGTACTACACATCTCTTGAAGCATCATTTATTGACTTAATGAAAACTAGTATTTCAGATGAACTGTTTCGAGTATATAAATTGTTAATTTTCAATTCGAATTTGAAAAACTTTATACAATTCGGAATCAAAAATTCGTACAGTTTTTTTAAATTTAATACCAATAGGTATAAAAATGTATAAGTTTTTTATCAATTTTTCCTTATCTCTTCCTGTGTAAAATATCTCGGTCTGTATTACATATCCATACAAATATATTCAACATACATATCATACCATTCATTTGTGAAACAATTAGTCGTTCAGAGACTGTTTTCAGAACAAAATGAACTTCACTGTTGGATTAATCGTTCGGTAAAAAGTGTTATTTTTTAACTAAAATTAAATGATAACTTTATAACCGAAATCATTTTACTCAAAACTATTGGGCGTGGCAAATTTTAATTTAAGTAACTACTAGATTAAAGGGAGCGGTTGTTAGGAAAAGTTATCTACATTAATCAAACTGTGCCAGGGTTGTAAATTAAATTGTCAATTTTGTATATTCTGTAAATATGTCTTTTTGAATATTCCAGGTCTAATTTCGTTATTCATTTTTATTTAGCGTGTCTAATACTTCACATTTCTATTTCTTGAATTTATAGCTTCTATTTTTTGTACTCATCGTTGAAATGTTATTTAAATTAATCAAACTATTGCATAGATGAATTAATTCTAACGCATCATGTAAAATAAACAATTATATTAATGTACGATTTTATTGTAGAACATTCTTGTAAATTTTAAATAATTTGTATATATGCTGATGATACCACAATGCTTTTGAGGGTATATATTGTTATTTATATTTTGAGCCTAATAATGAAAAGACAGAAATTTATCATCGAACATGACTTTATTCTTTTTCGAAGTATTCTTCTTAATGATCAATACACTTTTTTATATGCTCGAACCAATTTTCGTAACACTTTTTCCATTCCGATTGAGGTACCTCCAAAACATGTTTTTTGAATGCATCAACGGCTGCTTCAGGTGCCGAAAAACGTTGGCCATGCTATTTATTCTTGATATGCGGGAGTAAGAAGAAGTCATTTGGTGACAAATCGGGACTGTACGGAACATGACCCATCAATTCAACGTTTTGACCATTCAAACAGGTGGTTGCTTCAGCTGATGTGGGAGAGCTGACATTGTCCTAATGATTCTTTTTTCGTATTTGACCAAGCGTTTCTGACAAACAAATGGTACCATTCAAAAATCATCGTTCTACGTTGCTTTAACGACACGGTTGCCACATGTTTAGTTATTCCAAAGAAACTGGCGATCATTGGTTTCGTCTTGGAAGATCCATACAGTGGATTGCTGTTTTGTTTCAGGCTCATATGCATAGATCCAAGATTCGTCACCTGTGTAGATGTTATATACAGCTTTTGATGCACCGCGATTGTATTTCTTCAGTATTTTTGTGCACCAATTGACACGAACATACGAACATACACGAGCACTCATCATACTAATGCCCAAGGATAACTCAATCTCACGTTAAGTCAAATGCCGATCTTGCAATATCAGTTCGCGCACAGCATCAATGTTTTCTGGCACAACATCCAACAACTGATTTAGGACAACCTTCACGACTTTCGTCCCAGAGCGAACTGCGGCCACGATTAAATTTGTTATACCAACGTTTCACAGTAGCTAAGGATGTGGCTTCATTTCCAAAAGTCGAAGTAAGTTGATCGATGCGCTCCTATCTTGATAATCCACTTCGAAAGTCGAAAAAAATCATCGCATAAAAATGTTCACGAATTAATTGCATTTTTTTTTCAAGTCACTGTAAACACGCAAGTTGTGCTCAAATGACAAAAAGTTTTGAAAAAGGTTATGGTTAAAAAGTTCAAACTATCAATTAGAAACGTTAGATGGCGCCTGTAAACACTTGTATTGTCAAGTCTCAAAATATAAATAGCAAGCCTCGTAATTTAAAGTTAAATAGATTTGGTAGATAATATTGGTTATTATAATTTTACAATAACAAAGTAGGTAAGTAATTCGTTTGTGCGGCGGTAAAATAGGTATTAGCATAAAAAGTTAGTGGTGAATGGGATAGTGATCTTTTGAAAGCGTTTGGTAGCATCTTCCTTAGCTACAATTTCTTTTTAAGCAGTTCCTAACGAACATGCAATTTTTCATTACGTGCAAAGATTAAGTACGTGATCAGATTGCAACAAGAGGAAGTTGGCGGTGTCCACGGGCACCTTCCACCCACCCAACCACCCACCCACCAAACCTCCGCCCTGACCCCCTTCTTATTCGCCTTCTTCTCATCATACTTTTTAAGCCCCGGTCATGCTCATAATGTCGACACCGAATCGCGCCTAAAGCACGTATTAATGGCGGAACAGATGAACAAGAAGAAAAAAAAGTTATTCAAATTAAAAATGTAATTTCAGGCCTAAGAAAGTTATTACATTTTAATCCTCGACCCCTGATACTCGGGCGACTTGAAAGCTGGCTGTTAAAAATTTAAGCGCGTCGAAAAGACAAAGCAAGGAGAATAAGGGCTTCGGTTCTCCATTTCTACCACCTCCGGCGTACAGTGTACGTAGTACTGCTCTTTCTTCTTCTCTTCTTTCTCGCCGAACCAGCCACCGAATACATTAGGCGATCGGAGAAAGAGTTGAATCCTGGGCGAAGAATTACGGAACCATTATACGAGGATTACGAGGAAATCACGAGCTCGACCTTCTTACCCTCCCCTCGCGCTTGTGACTGTGATGACGCAAAGTAAAACAGGCGACACCACCCGATGCGATGCGGCTTCGCATTGTCTTGGACCGTCTCGTTTGGAAAAACCAGTAAATATTCCAGAGATACTTGTCCTGACGACTAATTCCGCACGATACGCCCTAAGACCATTAAAACTCTAAACGCAATACCAGTCGGGCTTTCATTATTTGTAATCTTGCCGGTCTTACGGAAAAAGTTTCCATTTATTTTTAATTCCTTCTATTTCGCTCTTTTATTGAAAGATTATTGCTCCTACAATAAACGACATTGCTATTAAACTCCACAAACTCGACGGTTTCTTGCAACATTACGTTAAAACCCAAAACAACCACTTCAACACAATAAAATAACAACAACAAAACACTTATTTATGTTTAAGTACCAAGTGTCACCAAAATAATAGTAACTTTACAGGTTCCAGTTTGTCAGGATGTATCAATACAAATATAGCCATCTCGACAAGAAAAATTTGTCTGAATAATGATCAGGAACTGATCAGGCCCGATCAGGATTTATCTACTGAAATTATTGTAGAATTCAATTTTGTAAAAAAAATAATAATAAAGGGTAAACAACAACAGACTTTTCTAATGTCATGTTGTAGTTGAGCTTTTACTTTTCGGACGAAAATGCATTAGGCGCAGGTATTTCCAAGTAATGAGAAAGCAGGAAAAACTTTCCATACAAACCAAAACCAAGAGTAATTGAATTGACGTCAGTTAATCACATTAACTGGAAGATTAAACGAATTTTCCGACGCGATCGCCACCCCTTATTTTGGCCGCTTTGGTAACGGATGTGACCAATTAGGTGAGTAACTGTATATACATGATCGGCCGTGGATATATGGGTACAGCTTTGAACCGTTTAAAAGACGAATTTTTGCGGAGATGTCGATGTTGCGGAGAAGAGAGCACTTAATATCATTTACTTGGAGCAACCATCCTCGTACAAATTTATAACCCCATACTGAATGTTCATAAATCGTTCGACACAAAACACCGCACACCAAAAAAAAAAACAACAAAAAGACGCTCACCATAAACAATTTTGAGATGTGTTTTCTTCCATATCTCGAATTTCTTCTTCTTTTCTCACGACAGCTGTTTCGCCTTTTGGTATGTTCAGGCTTGTGTATGTTCTGTTTTGTTGTTATATGGCGTCTGACTGATTGTTAATCTGTATATTTATGATATGGTTTTTATATATTTCCATGTTTTCTAATTTGTTTAGTTTCCTACTTTTTGGTGCTGAATGTGTTATTTTTAGGGTTTCGTCTATTAGTCGTGGTTGGTGGTTGTTTTCTGTTAGAATATGTGTGTAATTCGAGTCTGTTTCCCCTTTTTTATATTAGTTGATGTGTTCAGTGTATCGTTGTTTTATTTATCGGCCTGTTTGTCCGATGTATACTTACAAAATAAAAACAAAAACATTCACGAACCAGGACCAATAGAAAAAACCCTAAAATAATACATTCACCACCAAAAAGCAGAAAACTATATAAAAAAGAAAACATAGAAATATATAAAAACAAAATCATAAATATACAGATTAACAATCAGTCAGACGCCATATTCTCCCCACTACAACACGTTCCAGGCATATAAATACGCAATAACAAAACACAGCATACACAAGCCTGAAGATGCCGGAAGGCGAAACAGCTGTCGCGAGAAAGAAAGATGAAATTCGAAACTTGGAAGAAAACACATCTCAAAGTTCAACGACGAATTTGGAAACATCACACACAAAATAAACAATTTTGTCAAGAAAATGAAAAACGCCTCGGTAAATTTTTCCAAAGGAATCGTCAATAATGGACGAATAGTTTTTTTATGTTAATCCTGGATAATTAACAATAATTTGTTGGTCAAAATTCTATCGAAACTACCGGATTTGGAACTTGTAAGCTCTCATTTCATCTACTACTTCTGCTAATGGTTAACAATGAGATTAATAAATATATCACAGCAAACGCAACGTCTTCCTATCACTACGAACGTATTAATCGAATAATTAAATGTTGGAAAGTACCATTGAGAAGGTTTATTTTTAAGAACACCCTGTAAAACGTCCGATTATATCAACAGCACTTACTCTACATAGTAAAGTAAATATTAGTTGAACTCCAGTACAACTTTATTAGGGAAATTAACGTGATGCAGGATGCCGAGAACCAGTCCAACCCTAACTCGCTTAACTACTGATGCTATCCGCCACTGTCAACGGACTCGACAGTTCCTACACTTTTAGCCCATGGCTGTTTCATAAGGTAACTCTAACATTTCTGTTACCCCTGTCTCTTTAAAAAGCCACAAATCATTATCAACAACTAAGTGGCTAACGATTCGCTCGTTATCAAAATGGAATTAATGATTGGGACGCAATTAACGAGCAGAAAAAATTCATCGGTAAGAGTCGGAGGGTTGTTTACTAGGTTGTATGGATCGAGCGGTCGTGTAATTTGCGGTGAAACGTAAAAATTGTAGATTGAGCGGTCACTTTTTAAATATGTCGATTAAATTCGAATGCCAATAAAACACAACTAACATCATGGAGCTTATTTTGTCAATATTTATTTATAAAAATATACATATATAAATACATTGTTATAAGAAATATAAGAAAAATAAAGAAGTATACATTAAACACGTGAAACGCTTTTATAAATACATTATTATTCTTAATCTACTCTAATAATATAAGACATTTTCTTTAGAAATAATAATAAATTTTCTTCTTTTGAACCGTTGTCATCATCTTCATACCACTTTGTCACCTTTTCAATCCTCTCATCCAGGTGGATGTATTTCCTTTTCGCTTTTTTTCATCTAAATTTAATTCCAACCTCATTATTTTTTGATCAGCTCCTTCGGCTACTTCCATAAGTGTTTGAAGAATGGTTTTAAATCTCGGATTTGTTCTTCCGATTTTGGAGTATATTTCGTGATTTACACCTTCAGCTAAGATCTGGAACACATGTGTGAGCACTGATTTTTTTTACAGCACCGTCCAAAGTAATTAAACGTCCTTTGCATTTAGCACTTTTTTCTCGTAAACAAACCCACGTTAGTTCTTTTTTTCTATTATCACGATAATAACGGTATGAACAGCCGTCATGTAGAGCACAATGTTTCCCTTTTCCAGTTTGAATTACTTCAATTATATTATTATCCATTTTATATTAATATATGTGGAAAAATCGTTTTTTGTAGATGTAAATTGTATAACACTTATAAATCTTACTTAGTTAACACTTGAAAGAATAATGAGATCAACAGGTTTCAAACTTAATTATTTATACCTCTATCCCACCCTTACTTAGTAAATAAGAGGGTTGTTATTCGATAATAAGCAGACCAATAATTAATTTAAGTAGCCATTTAGATAATAAAAACAAAATTAGTGCAAGTAGGTATTATCTCATTATATATAAACTTAAAAACAACAAGAATAGTACTAATGACAGCAAATATCTGATAATTAATATTTATTAAGAGCAAATGAGAAAAATCATAACATCACAAATAACCAATTTGTTTTTAAAAATAAAGGTGTATACATTATACACGTGAAACGCTTTTTTGACCGCAAAATCGACAGGTAAATTTTACCCTTCCTCCATTTTTACATTCAAGAAAGATTTGACCGAAAAATCCACTGACCGCTCGATGGACTGACCGACCGTAAATAGGACGACACCGTTTACTACGGAAAGCCATAAAAATATATATACTTAGTTTTATCAACTTATATATAATTGTCAAATTTCAAATCTTTGTTTTAATTTTTTTGATTAATTTTGAGAGGACTTTACTAGATATATGTATATATATGTGCATGTACCTATGTAACATATGTAAGGTTTCTGCCAAAGAATTACTTAGTATAACTAGTAACGACGGTGAGGATGTATGGTGCGAAGATAACGTAGTCTATTTCAGCGTCTTTCGGGGCTTCATCGAATGTGTTTTCGGATATTAAGCATAATACGATGCTGATCCGAATTAATTCTCGATTCCGTAGCAGCAAAGCAGAGCAACGGTATTAGCAACTACCATACTTGCACCTACAAGGGCCGTTTCATCCTCTTCAAGTTCAAGAGACACCGCAAGAAGATTATTACCAACGATGTAGATCTAATGGTTAACCACAATCTATTGCTGTCTCATCCTTCATCCATACATTCTATTACGTACCTATTCCCCTTTCCTTACTATTTAGTCACTGATATTGATTTATATATACTTAGTTAATTGCTTTCCGCTTTTTTGACTCGGCATAGATACGTAATAAATTCGCCGTTTACTTGGTGAAAATTAATAATAAAATCAATTTGTATAAATAAAACAAATTCAGAATTATTATTAAATGATCAATTAGAACTCAATTCTTCACCACTTTTAAATCTATTTTAAAGCAACCCCCACTGTAATTGTATCTAACATATATGTATAAGACGTAATTTTATATATTGGTCAGTGTAACACTCCACTTGAAAAAGGTACTGTGTACCGAAACAATTGTCATAGAAACAAAGATAATTTGTGAAAATCCTCAATATTCTGTATTTTATTTATACAAAATCGATACAGATATATACTTAAAAATTAAATGAGTAGATGAATAACATTGGCCTTTATTGCATTAAATTATTTATTAAAACTCGACAATTTTTTTTCCACCTTTTCAGCTCATTGTAAAGAGGGAAATTCTGCTACTAAAATTAAAATAATTTATAGTGGTATTTATATAATATTATTGGCAATATAAAGTAATAGCAGTATCCAGTAATACCAGAGGTAAATTTACTGTGCACATTTCAACTTATCATTATTCTTAATGGCGTTCATCATTTTTAAAGCTTCTAACAAATTTAATTTAAAACTTTTGTGTACATTTTATTGAGTTAGTATCTACTTGAAACATATTTACTAATTAGTTGAAAGAAAGACTTGGTATAAATTTCATAAAATTTTATTTAAAAAAACCTTAACAATTATTTCGGTTACGACGTCGTTTCCAGAAGGATAAGTAAACGATAATTACTAAGGGTTGAAAGTTGTTTGTCCTATTTATAAGACTGATTTTAATACGGGGGAAATCCCAAATTCCAGTTGGTTGTTACATGTTTGTTGGTTCAGGTACTGGGCTCTGCTTATCCCTAATATTTCAAGTTTGTTTAGCCATTGACATTTATTGACATTGTATAATAATTTTATATTTTCTGCAATTCCTGTACATTTTTTTGTTATTTTCGATAGATTTTACATGCTCATCAATACGATTTTTTAAGGCTCAACCAGACTAAAAGAGTCAACAATAAAGAAAAAATAGATGTATTTTAAAAAAATGGTGTATATGAAGTCAAATATAAAAATTGCAATGTGTTTTATATTGATCAGACTGGTCGAGCCTTAAAAAATCGTATTGATGAGCATGTAAAATCTATTGAAAATAACAAAAAATGTACAGGAATTTCTGAAAATTGTATAGCGAACAAGGATTCAGCTTCGATTCAGAAAATGTAAAATTATTATACAATGTCAATAAAAGCCAACGGCTAAACAAACTTGAAATATTAGCGATAAGCAGAGCCCAGTACCTCAACCAACAAATATGTAACGACCAACTGGAATTTGGGATTTCCCCCGTATTAAAATCAGTCTTATAAATAGGACAAACAACTTTTATCCCTTATCGTTTAATCATCCTTTTGAAAACGACGTCATAGTCGAAACAATTGTTAAGGTTCTTTAAAAAAAAATTGTATGAAATTTATACCAAGTGTTTCTTTCAACTAATTATATGATTAAATTCAAACATTGGTGGACTATTCCTGTCGCATTGTTCTTGTTTTTTATCGAATGTAGGTGTCCATTTAGTTTGTATTTAATACTTGATTGACCTATGTAAAAAACGGGACAATCTTTGCACGAAATTTTATAAACCCCACATTTGTTTAGAAAATTTGATTTTGTATTAATATTAACTAAAAGACTTGCAGGTTGATTTTATTTACTAAAATAAAAACAAAACTATATTTTTTTTAAATCTATGTTAAAATTTCAAAATTTAACATATTCATAATAAAAGTAAAAATTTAGATTTACTAGAAGGTTCAGAAATTAATCGACACAATAAAGATAATAAAATATTAAACGACCAATTAGACGTTAGTTCTCCATTATTAAATGTTAATATTTGATTCCCCCACCATAATATGTAGGTATATATAGGTATTAACTAACCATAAATTTTGTTATATATTTACCTGAAGAAGCTTAAGTTAAGCGAAACAATTGTAGTGAATTTAAATAAACATCTTGGAACTTTTTGTGTGTTTTCATTTTTTAAATTATGAATCAGTTTCAACAAGTAAAGGCTTCCACAATAAACAATTGATTTCTTTGTCTTCTTTAATTAAAGTTATATCTAAAAGGTTTAATTTGTCTTCTATTTCTATTTCTATGGTAAATTGAATATTCCTGTCTAGAGAATTTAAAACATTCAGGTACTTAACTATAAAGTTGTCTGTAAATACCTTTCCAATATTTAACAAACGTTAAATTGCAAAAAATAATGGTAATTTAAACGTTTCGGATAGCCCGTTGCAAGATATATATATATGTATGTATATGTATATGTATATATAGTTGGGGGAATTGGTGTTTGGTTTGGTTGGTTAAAGAGAAAGATTTTTTCCGGAATTAATGTAGGAGAAAATATGCTGTCTTAAGAGGAAGTAATCCAGGATATTGCGGAAGAAGGAAGGGTGTTCGGTGTAAGCGCAGTACAAAAAGAGAAAAACAAGTAAATTAGAAATTAACATTTCTTATAAAAAGACGGTGACTCTTAATAGTCAGATTGTTCTCCTCTACGGACGTTGTCTTTATTTCTGAAAAGGCGGGCTTAAATATGGCAGCAATTATTCTAAATACGGCATTAAAGCCTTCTAGATAGCTATTCTTTCCAGACCACGGCTCTGTAATGTATCTGGTACCGTGGAAAATAGAGAAATAACAAAAGATTGGCTTAAGTCTGTCGCTACCGCAAAAGAAGTCTCTTGATGAGGATGAACGATAAAGGCTTGCCGTTGAACAGGTGGTAATTCGGGCGACTTCCTATTTTGCATAACAATCGCCCTTTAAGTAGCCTATATCATCAGCTCATTTTCCTTTTACCATTATTTACGGGGGAAATATTTGAGACGACTCGCTCGTTCAGTTTCTCAAGATTCTGCCAACCAAATCCTTCACCGACCAAATAAATCACTTTTAAAACCTTCTTTTCTCTTTCATTATTCAATTCTATTCTTCTACATTTATATGCCAAACGATTAAGCAAAAGTCTTCAATTATTCTCAACACAAGTCATTCAACTTTTCCACACATCAAAGTCAACACCTATTACAATTTCTCATGTCATCTACATCGTAACCCAAAACAATTTTAATATTTTTTAAACGACGAAATTCAAACTCCATTAAATTTACACATTTTTTGGATCCAGTTACATCTTTCGAAGACGCATTTTCTTAACCAAAAACGTATTTACTATTAATTACCATTTGTGTCTCGAAAGTAGAAACTGATGAAAATGTTGATAGTTTAGCATTTTCCTTAAAGATCCTATCTTGTGGTAGCTAATCCTTATTGGCAACGATTAAGCAAAAGTATTCAATTATTATTAACACAAGTCATTCAACTTTTCCACACATCAAAGTCAACACCTATTACAATTTCTCATGTCATCTACATCGTAACCCAAAACAATTTTAATATTTTTTAAACGACGAAATTCAAACTCCATTAAATTTACACATTTTTTGGATCCAGTTACATTTTTCGAAGACGCATTTTCTTAACCAAAAACGTATTTACTATTAATTACCATTTGTGTCTCGAAAGTAGAAACTCTTGAAAATGTTGATGGTTTAGCATTTTCCTTAAAGATCCTACCTTTCGAAGACGCATTTTCTTAACCAAAAACGTATTTACTATTAATTACCATTTGTGTCTCGAAAGTAGAAACTGATGAAAATGTTGATAGTTTAGCATTTTCCTTAAAGATCCTATCTTGTGGTAGCTAATCCTTATTGGCAACGATTAAGCAAAAGTATTCAATTATTACTAACACAAGTCATTCAACTTTTCCACACATCAAAGTCAACACCTATTACAATTTCTCATGTCATCAACATCGTAACCCAAAACAATTTTAATATTTTTTAAACGACGAAATTCAAACTCCATTAAATTTACACATTTTTTGGATCCAGTTACATCTTTCGAAGACGCATTTTCTTAACCAAAAACGTATTTACTATTAATTACCATTTGTGTCTCGAAAGTAGAAACTGATGAAAATGTTGATAGTTTAGCATTTTCCTTAAAGATCCTACCTTTCGAAGACGCATTTTCTTAACCAAAAACGTATTTACTATTAATTACCATTTGTGTCTCGAAAGGAGAAACTGATGAAAATGTTGATAGTTTAGCATTTTCCTTAAAGATCCTATCTTGTGGTAGCTAATCCTTATTGGCAACGATTAAGCAAAAGTATTCAATTATTATTAACACAAGTCATTCAACTTTGCGACACATCAAAGTCAACACCTATTACAATTTTTCATGTCATCAACATCGTAACCCAAAACAATTTTAATATTTTTTAAAATGACCATTAAAATTACACATGTTTTGGGTCCAGTTACATCTTTCGAAGTCAGATTTTGTAAATCAAAAATGTATTTATTACAAACCCTTTGCGTCCCAAAAACAGAAACTGATGGAAATGGGAGTAGTTGAACATTTTCCTTTAAAATCCTATCATTACCTCATTTGCATTGTATCTACTAAGTTTTTTAATTTATTTGCTAATCGTTTATAATGAACAGTTGATTTGACAACCATCAGAAACTACGTGCTATAGAAATTGCCTAAGCCAAACTTAGTATACAGTTGATTTAAACATTTTAATGAAATAAACTACGGTAAACATTTTGGTGTGGTTTATTATGTGACACATATTTCTTTTAAAATTTATAAGATCTTTCGCGTTGAGTGGAAGATTTAAGAACACTGATATTCAAATATATATGACTATTTTATTTACTAGGAAGAAGATTAGCTCACCAGACTCTTGGCTTCAAGATTTATCGGCGCCTAGAAGTGAATTATTAACTTTATCATTCCGAAACCGAATGGCCATATCCATACCAAGTAGAAAACTTTCAAGACCCTCCCTCAAAATAATTCTTGATCATTTACATAAGCACAAATACTAACCGTACAAAATTATTTATCTAACAACGCAGGAAGCAAAATTTTTAAATTTACAAAAAAAAAAAATAATGTATTAATTTTGTTAAATATTTAATAACGATCAGCCTTTGATAATGTCGTTCTTACATTTCGTGTTTTTGATTTCAAAGAATTAGTGATTAAAATACGAAACATCAACTGAGAAAATGATGCTTCAGAAGCCTTAAATACAAAGAATTCCGCGAATCTTCCCAAGGGTATTTCGAGATACTTAAGAGGAAAAGAAATGTCACGATTAAAAACTTGTACCATCGAGGAAAGCGGATTGAATGGTGATGAATAACAAATTTTAGATGATAAGGTGCAATGAGCTGAAATCGACGCAATTAGTCCTTTGAGTATTTGTACGTTCACGCTTTTATGCTCCTAAAAAACTTTTGTAAAGACCTCTTTTTATCAATAATAACTTCAGATGTTTTAAATTGGGAAAATTACTTCGCAAAATTCACAACTACCTACTTCATTATACATAAGCGTTTGGAATCTAATTATATTTTAAATATTTACAAAAGACATTTTAATTATTTGTCTATTTGATGAAGAATGTTCAAATTTAGTACTCCAAAATAATTACATAAATTTTTTAGACAATACAACGTTGTAATATGTAACTTAACATAATAATAATAAAGTAAATCAAAAAGTTGCTTTTTTATGTTTCAAAAAGGTTTATTGTGAAAATGTAGAGTTTCACAATAAACTTTCTGAAAACATAAAAAACCAACTTCTTGATTTATTTTATTATTGTTATAGAATAGATTTAGAATTTCATTTGAAAAGGGCTAATTATCAACAACAAATAGGGCAATTTTGTTTTATCGAATAATTACACTATTCATTGGACAGACAGGTAGATCGTTTAAAGAAAGCACAGGAACACATAGAAAAACTACGATGATAAATCAACATTAATGAATGATATTAAAGACAATAAACGTGATTTTAATTTAAATAACAATATCAAAATTTTACACAGACAAGAAAAGGGACAAATATGCTAGAATATTTAAAAATTAAAAATCAACACGGTAATTCAATATATATACAGTTCAATAATTTTAGATAAGGTAATTGAAATCTCCCCACCCTTAGAGTAAATGTTAATACATTATCTGAAGATGCCCTGGTAGGGTGAAACAATTGACAATTGTAAAGAGAAAAATAAAATTGCAGTGGAAATTTGTATTATTACTATTTAATACATTTGTTTTATCTATCAAACACAAGCAAAATTTTGTGTCCACAAGGTTTCAACTTTCCCTTTTGTTTCAGTCATAGTTTTCTGGCGATAATGCGTTTCGGAATTCCTGTGAACTGTTTCCTTTACAAGAGTTCGTTCCGTAAGTTCTTCTGGCCCTAATAGTTCATATTAACTCACAAGTCGAGTACCGTTTCGTCTATCAATCTCCAAGGAAATATTAGCATGTTAATATTTGCAAAGTAACTAAGGAACCTTCCTTTACTGCTACTCTATCGACGGCAAAGCTGTTGAATAATCCCTTCAAACATCATCTCAAGGGAGTTACCAACAATAGGTATACAGTTAGATATAGTATATAATATCATGGAAGTATATTGTCAATAACATATCAACTATTATACGTGTTATAATTAATATTTATAAAGTAATAATTAACCGGTAATGTATTTGTTATAAATAATCGTTTTTAACAATGAGTTGTAAAGGTAGCAATAAATATATTTTCGTTCAACTTCATTTTGTATTATACTAATTAGTTTATGTAGCTACAAAGTTTAAATCATAGAAACTACAGATTCCAACAGTTTTGTGAAAAGTTTAAACCTGTACAAAACGATCATTAATATAATTTTCTAACAACAAATTCAGTAAAGCCAAACTATTTGAATCAAGGTTTTTCGTTTGGAAAATATAAGATCCTTTTTAATTATTGAAACATCCTTAGAAATAATTTTATCTTTCCTGTATCATTCAGTTATTTATTTCGATGAAACCAGGAATAAATATATTTATAAACGAATAATTATAAGCCAATGTAAGTACAATATTAAACAATATTAATAAAATCTGTGGAAAATGGGAAAAATTTACGCAGTGTCTTTTATTAATAAATATCTCCAAATATGATATAATATACAATATATATGTGTATTTCGATCCCTTAGCATGCGTTTCGAGTGAGTTTATTACCAGAGCAAATTGCTTTGTACGACTGTTGTAATTCGCATATACACGCTAGATTTAAGCGAGCTACCACCATAAAACCGCCACCCTAATATATTTAAATTGAAAATTGAAATGCTTCTGTTATGAATTTCTAAACTGCTTCGATAAAGTCGACAGTTTTCTTAATTTATTTCACACTCCTAAGACATCGTAAGTACAAAATATAGACCTGTCTATATACCCACCAGCCGAATATAGTGAAAAATTGATAATATTCCAATAGTACATAAAGGTCCTGTTACAACACGTATCAACCCTTATAAAATACGATTAAGTACATTTTCAAGAATACTAAATTTAAAGTGAGTTTATATCATCGTTTCTCAAACTTCTCAGTGTTGTGACACCAAAATTGACTAAATTATAACTCACAACCCTCTACCTATTATTAGTATCTACCAGAGACGTGATTATAATATGGACCGAGCGTAAGCAATATTCTCTGTAGTAGAAAATGATGTACTTTGGGTATGCAACCAAAAATGCACATTCGGGGACACATTTAAGCTTCCCACGCCCTAAACGGAAATTTACGTACTTTAAAGATTGAAAATCATTTACAATAGCATTTAACATACAAACCAAATATATTGAAAACATAATTAAACTTCTTTAAAAAAAGAATGATACTGGTATTTACAATAATATATGTGCTATAAGTGAAAATAAAATTAATTAGTAACGCAAGTAGATTTCTCGTTGTGTGAATGACTGGTGTATGAAGTTGATAAAAAAAGATGTGATGACTGTGTTTAAAATGATGTATATTAACGGTACTACTATGTACATGTATTTTGTAAAGTCTAATTTTATGGTTTAAATAATAGTTGGTAATATTGAATTTGATAAAATATATTTCGTAGGTTTTTGTTAGTAAAAAAATCTAAGGTATGTGAAGTCGTTCATTATGTGTACTCTGTTGGGAAAGTTAGAAAAATAGTATGTTAATCATGAGAAGAAAAGAAGTATGTATTTTAGAACAAAATTAAATTAACTGTTTATCTTAATATTACTCATTCAATTACTTGCTTACTTTTGCTCCTGTGACAAAATACTTCGTTTGTTGCGTCGAGGTACTACTTTTTTAATTAAATAATGAAGAAAATCAAAAACGCTAGGTACAGCATGTTGCTTTAATTTTCTTTTTACCACGTATATTAAAAAGTCATTTTCTTCAAAATGTTTGCTGCAAACAACACACAACTGAACATTTTGACGGTGTAAAACTTTCATGCCTTATTGTGTTCAACTATTTTTTCTTTAATTCAGGATCCTTAGGGAACCTTCGAAGAAATTACAAATGTATCAGTGTGTCTTATGTTTAAATTGTACTTACACATGAAATGAAATGGAAGAACCTCTAGAACTCTTTTCACGGTAACCGTATGCACAACAATATGTAACCATATTATTCTAATTTTAAACTTGTTTTATATTACTTTAATAAAAAATAGTTCATAAAAGTGTTCACAAAACCCTATGTACAAGAGAAATAGTGTCGCACAAGATTTATTTGAAATAACTACACTTAACACTTCAACTGCCTAAAACTTTCTGAGTGATGTTACGAGCGTTCTTAATAATTCTCGCGTTTCTGTCCCCTAATTCGCAAAATGTGTTGCCTACCCAAATGGTATCACTTTATAAACGCAAGGCGCAGTCTAGTTATAATCACGTCTCTGGTATCTACCTAATGACACTTTAACTTGTTTATAATTAAAAACTCAACTATTCAATTCAGTTAAGTTCATTAAACAATAAATAGAAAGTTTCATTCTAACTAACTAAAAAGCGTTGATTTAAGTAATAGAGAGAGAGATTTTAAATTTTAAAAAGATTTTTAAAAGTATGTCCAGCTTCCATCTCTTGCTTTATGGGTATAGATGAACCGTGTTCCTCGAAACTATGTTTACGAATTGAAACTAAATTTAACAACTCTCCATCACTATACAACTTCTATCGCAAAGCAGCACAGCAAGGGCAAGTAATCTTCAAGATCCTCGAAAGTTTTCAGACTGTATAAGAAGGTAACTTCATATTAGAACTTTTCGATACAAAACTTATTAATCACAGAAAAACAAATTAAATTTCGAAAAGGTAAAGTATGACAAAGTAGCAGCGAAATTTCTTTAGAAACAAATTGTTATAATTTCAATACAGAATAAACTATTAGGTCTTCGTTAAATTCAATTGCCTTTCATCGTAAATATTGTCTACCAGAGGTTCTATTATCGATGACGGAGACGACAGAACTTAAGTAGATATTAATTTAAGGATTCATCGATTAAAATATTAAAAATATGTAAGAGAAAGATGCTGCGAACCCTTCTTAAAATCCATTAGTCTTTAATAATAATGTCCGAAGTCTCACAAAGAGCTGTTGAAGCCACCTAAGAGCCCAAGCGGGTCTTATTATTGCTGTATGCTTCGAACAATTAGTAAAGCTAAGTATATTACTTACTACTTACCTTTAGGGCTAGAACTGGAACTCAATTTGCGACTCCTTCTGTTATGATATAACCCTTTTTAATCAATATACAGCTAAGGCAAATCTACTAATGTTTAAATGCTTTTACACCAATCGATCCCTCCACGACACCTAATAGCTATCTATCTTCATTCTATTCATCATTTATCGCAATTACTTCAAATAATATTACTACCATTACATTCCATATCCTAATTTTTCAACTAATTTATTTTAGTATACATATTGCAACACGATTATACTATATACCTATATACTCCATTTCCATCATGTTAATAATCAATAATTAATAAAATAAAACACACGGTATATTTCACAAATGTATTAGACTATCTCTGACATATGTTTCGGTTTTTACACCATTTTCAAAGAGCTATAGATAACTGAGGTACATTATTTCCTTACTAACTACTTATACCTAGAATACAATGGATTTTAATAACGGGGAAACCCCAAAATGGGTCTGGTCATTGATAATAGGTAGACCGTTTGCGATGGCCTGTTTTATTTCGACTATTTCTAAGAAATTCAGTCTCCTCCCTTGACTTTCTGTAAGTATTATTTCTATATTCTTATTATCTGTTTCATGATTTTGGAAAATGCAATGGTCCGCTATACCAGTACATTTGTTGCCATTTTTATGGATTTTACGTGTTCGTCTAGACGTTTTTTAAGGGCCCGCCCCGTCTGTCCAATGTAAAACGCTTCACAGTTCTTGCAATTTATTTGATAAACACCGCTTTTATTTAATTCATTAATTTTTAGTGTATTATTATTATAGCTCTTTGAAAATGGTGTAAAAACCGAAACATATGTCAGAGTCTAATACATTTGTGAAATATACCGTGTGTTTTATTTTATTAATTATTCATTATATTTCACCAAGTGATCAGCGAAACCTCAATTTCAACTATTAATAAACAATTACCAAAAACTCTCCTAATATTATAAATAGAATATAAATTTTATATATCAATCTTTTAACTGGGTAATCCAATTTATCAGAATTATAGTTATAAATGGGAAACTTTGAGCAAGTGATTCAGAAACAATTATACTGATAAGTTTTAGATAATCCAAGTGTTATGTTGTACCAGTTTGATGTAGATCTCACGTTGAAAAATGATTAATAACACTGATTGAAACTCAAAATAATATATTATACAAGTACTTTTATAATTTAAAGCTACTAATACCTTAACAAAAAGAAATCTCTATGTGGAATCTCTCTCTAATTTCCAAAAACAGTGTATTTATAGTAATTGGTAGTACAGCTGTTGATGTTGGTGATGTTTAACTTTATGTTTAACAGTTTAATAAAAAATTTACATGAATGATTGAGCTTTGACATTAATTATACGTTTAAACTAAATACATTGGAAAGAAAACATTCGGGAAGAGAATTTAGTACCTTAAAGAAAAAATGATATGAGTTCCGTATGTTCAAAGGTAATAATACTTATTAAAAGATTACATTTAGTTGTTGAGTTTCCCATGGTAGAGAAATAACAGAGTATTTAATGTAGGATGTGTATTTTAGTTAGGATGATAGATTAAGTTAAGGTAATAGAGAATTCGAATCATATGTCGCATGAATTGACAAAATACACGGTACCTGGATGTTAACTATAAATGTCTAAACATTTAAACAGATTTAAATAATAGGTGTTTATGTTTTTAATAAGTCTAAAGTACCTACATAAATGTACAGGTGGATCATAACACAAGAAAAGTTTAATCTTTCGAAAACAACATTTTTTTATCCTTTGCTTTATTCAAGATTAAATGCGATTCGAAAATACTTTTTTTTGTATGATAAGGCACTCCACCACTGTGGCGCCATATATTTTAAGCAAATAAATATTATATTATAATATATTACGAAGCCTAAAATCTACTACATGAGCAAACCTCTCAAATTAAAGCCCATATTATTATACCTATAAAAAAAAAGCAAAATAACGATAAACAAAAAAATTGTTTACTTCGTAAAAAGGAAAATAACTGTCTCGTGTTGTAAAACCTGAATCAAATTAAATTATAACTTTAATAGTAGCTAGCTAATGATAAGTAATTTAGAAGAGGCTTAATTAATAATTAGCAATTTTACATGAATTAGATATAAGCCAACCAGTTTCGTCCAATTAACTGTCATAAAAGATGCAGAAAAATTCCTCTATTCTATTCACTTTATAGAATTGTCATTTAATTTGATTTGTCGTAGGAAATGAAAAGTGTAATTTAAATTTATATTAAATAATATACGTCTCCCGAATTGATTGAACCCAACAATCCATTATCAATTCCTTATTTATATTTATATTTATATTTACGCATTTAAATGCGATATATTGGTATCATAGATATAGCTTAGTAGCTTATTATTGAGTGCCGGTAAAATCAAAAGATTATTCACATAAGCACATTTGTTTGTATACGTATCTATTGATACAACGTACTTATCTTGTACTGTTTGATTAAACTAATCTAAAATCACGGCAGATATCAATATATTTTCACACAAGGATATGCAAAGATTAAAACGTGTAGATACATAAAAAAAATTAAAAACCATAAACGTGTAGGCAGCTCATTGGCGTACAATGCGATATAATTAAATTATGAAACATGTTGAGTTTCTCAGAACGCAATGAAGATGCCACCAGCTAACCATTTCGAAACGTCTGCGATTAAAAAAAGGAAAAACTTGACATGTTTCATCTACCACCAGCCGTGAAAGCTTCGGAGATATTGTAATTAAATTTTATTTACACACGTTTAGATAATAACAAACACAAGTGAATATTTAAATTAAAAACGGGTGGACTTACTTAATTGATAGGAAAAATTGCGATATTTGGACGCTTTTATATAAAAGAAAAATATTATAATGAGTTTTAATTAAATTTCTAAGAAAGATTTACTTAAAAAGATAAGCAGAAAACGACTTGAAAAATATTTTGTTGATTAAGTTCTCTTTTTTTAAAAGATTGAAAGAAACTTTTTATCAAATGTTTTTACAAGGTAAAAAGTATACGAATGAAATGTCAAAATGGTCCTGCTTTCTTCGTGACTTGACTTCTTGACAACGTGCCTTGAATTTGTAACGAAACTTTTTCATTAATTAATTAACTAACAATCTCGCCAAGAAGTTTTGTTTTATTTTTTCGTTAATCAAAAATATGTATTAACTAGCAGATTATTTTAAGTAGCTGTCTAAAACTTTAACTGTCATAAACTGGGTTAAGTAAAAGATAAATAATAAATCAAGTGGTAATAATAAAACTAAATCGATAACTTTGTGCGTTTATTTTTCCGAAACAATTGTAATTAAAGAAAAAACTTCCAACAGAAATTTCTATAACTGCGTATAATAACAAAGTTTCCCAATGACAGAAATATTTGAAATTATCACATTGTTTACGTTTACTAATTAAAAACAAATGTATATTTCACTTCAGTACTTTACCTGTAATTTTATTGACAAGTATGAAGTTTATAGATTTATTTTTAATCACAGAATTTTCATTATGATGACGGGTTAAACCTTAAGTACAGATGGTAATGGCAATTATCTTTCTATAAATTAAATCTATTCCAACAATATTTTAGAGTTTTGCATTATAGTTTTAGAATAGGTAATCTTGTTGAGATCGCTGTTGATTGTTGTATCTTATTTTCATTTAATTAGTAATAAGTAGATACCTAATTATTGAAAACATTAATTATAAAATTAGTGTTGTAGTGTTTAAGCAGTCAGTTATAATTTCCACATTTCGTTACGTTTAAAATATTTACAATGTTGGTTGGAAAATCGATGCTTAACTGCCTCAGGTGAATTCTAAATCGATAAAGTTCAGCACAACAACTTTTTTGTACTTCATAAAAGAGCATTAATCAGAATTTGAAATTTTCTGGGTGGCACAGTACTGAGAATCAATTAACTGCTAAGTTTGTATCTAACAAGCAACATCTGCAGGTGTGCCTATTACAAGTCAATATTTCTGGAAAATTGACCTTTTTTTGTATGTATCCATAAATCATTACTTAAATTATAGCATTACTCCTGGAAAACGAAATGTGTTTGCAATATTGGTACTTGTAAATATAAGTTTGAAAGGCAGATTGCCATTTTTATTAGAACCACTCAGGATATGCAGAGGTAATAAAAAATTGAAGAACCAACCTAAATTAAAAAATGTTAATCAAAGTAACAATATGCGTGTGTGTCAAAAAAATTATCGTTTATGGAAGAGGTAAAGACAGGTGAAACGGCCCTATTTTATTTTGATATTGTCTTGCACCGGAAAAGTGTAGATATGCACTGGTAGAAAATAGATGTTGTGAGATGTACTTTTTTGTTGAAAAACTGAACGTGGAAATATTTGAAAATGATATTAATTTGCATCGATGGTGTGGGCTATTGGTAGGGTGGAAATATAGTACAAACAATATTCAAACGGAATCTTGAAGCAATAAAATTCGAATAGTCGTAGAGGGTAATAAAGACGCGGAGAATGGTTTTCAAGATCGGAAAAATGCCTTCACATATGGGTCCCGATTCTAAGCAGTTCATTTTACGAGAATCTGTAAATTTTATTTTAAACGGAAACCTTTAAGGATGAATAGTTTGTAGAGCTTTTAGTCAGGAGCAGAACACCCCTTAACGTCGACCCGCCTATTGGATATAGCGACTCCGCCTACACAATGTTTCCTTGGCAGTTTTACCGTCTTCGACAGAAAAACGCAGGCGCGATGTTTTTCGTTTTTTTTCTCAAAAAAAATTTCATCAAATTTTCAGTACCAGACCTCTTAAGCGATGCGAAGCATCCTTTGAATACATTATGCTCGTGAATTGGACGACTCAAGTCCTTGCCGCTATCGTAACGTTAGGGCATCGAGATCCTGCAACGAAGTTTTCCACCAGAGAAAATTAGCGAATTAAAAAGCGAAAAAAACAACACTAAGTAAAAAAAAGTAAAGAGTTGATCGGTATTAACGAATAAGGGTCTAAATCTGGTTGGTTAGTGGGCAGGACAAATTTGTGAAACATCTGATCGGAACAAGGTGTTTGCGCAAGTAATAGGGTGGCGCGAACTTCTACCCCGAGTCAGCAGGACCTCTATCCTATACGCGATCTGACTCAGTCTTGCCTTGGTGCTCGCGTTGAGTGATACTATACGCGGTTACATTTCCGCGACTCAAACCACGTTGTGCTACAATATACGCTCGAGCGACAATGTAGATATTTTACACTAACTTTGTTAGTTTATTTCTGACGAATTTTCACCTTATGACAATGGACTTCCAAAGTGCTATGGAAACTTTTGCAGAAGCCTGGGTTGCTGCCAACACTAAAAGCACACCGCTCACTGATTTGAATCCTCAGGTACTTTTAAAAACTTTTCAAACTACCGCTCTTACGATTTTTTTCTCTTCAAACATTAAAAAAATTAAAAATCAACTAAACCCAGGATTCCTGCAAGGACATTCATTCATTTATGTCTTATAATACAAGAATTCAAAATGTGTCATAATAATCAACTCATCAATGAACTTGTTATTATTTACCAATGTCCAGAAATGTTTTGGAACATGTATTAATTATTTCTTATGCGCCCAAAAAACTGTTTTTTGCTTATTAATGCATAAATAACATTATAAATTTATGACAATAGTCACTACATTAAGTTACAAGTAATTCTAAATTACTTTACCTACTTTGATACGTCACAAAATGTATTAATAGAAGTACTTTGTAACTCGATTATACACGTAAGCAAATCGCAAACAATTTTACGCAAAAATTCTAAATAATTACCTATAATTAAGGCTGATGCATTAAATGACATTTCTTTAATTGGGATAATTACCTGTTAAAAGTATAGCAAAGATGGAATCTTGTTATATAAATTAAATTAATCAGCATAAAAATTAACAATAAGAGTAAACTGTCATCGAAAGATAAAGAATATTGTTAATATGTACATAGGTATCTGCATAAAAATTGGAAAAGAATAAAATATTTGTGCAGTTTTATCTTCTAAACACAAAGTTATGAGTGTTTAGATAAGTTGTTTAAGATATTCAAAGGATTGAGATTTTTCTATGACACATCCTTAAATCATATCTGATAATATTCTTACTGTTGTTGATTATGAAATTGCAAATAATTTTGACAATTATTTCCTACAAGGTTAATTTAATAAATACTTTTCCAATTTGTGATTATTTTAACTTCTTAAAGTCTGGATAACTAAAGGAAGAAGTAGAATTGATGATGTTTTCAGGTAAAATAACTCAATATTTAAATAAATAAATAAAAAACAAACTTGTTGTTTACAAATATTTCATGATTCCACTATAATTATTTCAGCACACTGTGCCTTCTTCAGGTGCAAAAGATATATCATATCTTCAGATCTATCAAGGAAGGCACAGTGTGCTGAAATAATTACAGTGGAAACATTAAATATTTGTAAACTTCAAGCTTGTTTTTTATTTATTTTTAAAAGAAGAAGCGTTATTATCCTAATTTAATTAGTAATTCCTTTAATGTGTATCTCTATTTATTTCTTGATAATAGTTATGCAATTATTATTCCATTCTTACTGTTAATTTCTTATAAATAAAAATAAAATTAGTCGTATTAGTTTTGACAACGTTTTAGTTACATCGAAATGTTCTTTGTAAATGTAATCATTAAAATTTAAACAACTGATTAATTGTTAGGTTTCCTGATAATCAGGCGAAATTATAAAAAACAAATAATTTTGCAAATAAGACAATTAAATGATTGAACAATGCATAAACCATGAACTGTAGTTAACCCCTGTGTATAAAAGTTTATATAATTGATAGAAACAAAGGTGTTTATTAACAGAATTATTCATTACAACCAGTTTTTCAAATAAATTTTCGCACATGTATTTTGGTATAAAAGATGATAATAGGAAAAAAATCGGATTAGTAAACATCTCATCTTACTTGAACTATAATGAAACTTCACGTGCAAACCTAAATGACTGAATTTTTGATGAGGCTTGCAATTGAATTTCTCTGTTTTAATCTCAGATTTGGCTTATGTGGATTAGCTATGACAGTATAAAATCGATAAATTTACTAGCGAAACTCATTTATGTATTTATAACGGATCTCATTTCGATTAATCCGAAATTAATTCAAAATATCAGTTGTTTTCTAAACGACTAAATCATACCTGTGCCAGTTTTTACCAAAGCTTTACATAATTAGTTCATAGATAATAAAAGATAAATAAATTTACTTATACATGATGGAAATTCATTATAGAATTAAAATCAAAATACTTGTAATTTCCACAAACAACTTGATATACGTTTCGCCAAGTTGTGGCTTCCTCAGAAGTAAAGGTAATAACAAAAGTAAAAGTAACCCAAATGTATAACACGAACCAAGATGATTAACGACTCATAAATAATGACGTTTTAAAATAAAATAATAAGTTTCTTTTAAATGTCGTATCAGGTCAAGATAGATGCTTCCTATGAACTCTGGGTTTTCTTGATTAAATTGTTAAATCATCTATATATTACCAAATAATTACTAAACCAAAAAGGAAATGACTATCAAAAGACAAAATGTAGATGAATCAAAAATCATTGACATGTCGAAGTAATTACTGTGTTTTTCTTAACAATACAGCGCATCTGTTATCGATATTTAAATACAAAACTATTTTCTTCCTTTTATACCTGTCTGTTTTTAATTTATAAATGTCCACTGAGGAGGTCTTATACTTAGTATATGTATATACAATAAACACTTTATCCCCATTAAAAAATCTAATTTTTATGTCCGTAATACTTGAGAGCGTCAGATAATTTATTAAACAAGATCATCTGCGGTAAAATGGTAATTATATAGAATTGAAAAGGATCAACTGTTTAATACCGTTCTGCCTATGTTAATTACAACAACATCTAATCACAGTAATCAGTGAAATGAGTCAGTGATGGGTATCTTGCATTCTCTTGTTAGGGTTAAATATTCTCATAAAGTTTACAATGTACTTGTTTAAGAGGTTTTATTCACATAAAATATTCATTTGCGGCATATCTTCGAAACGTTTAAACGACGACGTTGTTAACACACCAATTAACTATCGCATTGTCGTTTCTTTATTTACCAATAGTGGATATAACATACTGTGAGACTAATACTTTATTTACATATACACACATTATATTTAATACCTTTACATAGTTTATTTTATGCTACGGAAGAAATTAGCTTACAATTTTACTATCCTGTTACTAACTAAGCGACAAAAAAAATCACATTCCCCTCTACCTATATCCTATAGGACGAAACAAATATAATCACTGTAATTTTTAATACCTGGACCATTTAGCTTTTCTTAATATTTTTGTGTCTGATTGACCGTTGTTACCAAGAACTTTGTGGGAAGTCTGTTTGGCAGTCGCTACACTTTTTACCCTCCGTATGAAGAAACGCATTCATCTGGACCTTACCATTTATATCCTGTTTTTAAGTTCTTCAACCTGTTCTTATCATATTATATAACATTATATGCTGTATTATTCACTACAATTAAAAATATACCTGATGATTCAAATGTTTCAAAATTAATGATAATGTTTTAAAAGCGAAATGTAAAAACAAAATAAATTCTTTTTGAAGTTTATATATTAATTGATGGGTTAGTTAGTTGTGTAATTATTTCTATTAATGAGTAAAAATTTTAGATTATATATTCAATTGTGTTTCAAGTCTGGATGCGGATTTGTTACAGTACAAGTAGATTAAACCTTCATAGCAACGTTATATCCAAATTTAACTAGAAATAAATTATTATTTTCAATTTTATTAGTACGATGTGTATATCAAAATATATTTAATTATAATCACCAATAGGCAGATATTTCCGTTTAATTTTTTTGGCGACAAAAGTTCAAATTTGCCTGGATGATTTATTGAAATAAAAAACTTACTGCGAACTAACAAATTTTATCAGTAAAACATGTGCCAATATCAATAAGCATACGTAGTTAATTTGTAATTTTACATTTAAATGAAGAGGCTAGAACGCTTTTAAAATTGAAACAAAGTAAATTGACTATGAATTTTTGAAATATCTAACATGTAAACATTTTTAACGAAACACCGTAAAAGAACACGAACGTATTAAATATTGTTTGCCAATTTTTTATAACAGTACAGCATCACTAACTGAAAATGATCAATAATTTCGAACCCTGAAAGTAGAGTTTTGTTTATTAGCTATGCGGCGTGAGAAACAAATTGAGTTTCAAACAAGCGGCCGCTGCGACAAGGAACAAACTCTTGACACGCTAAAAGAACTCTAATTTTCCATACAATATGTTAATAAGCCATGTAATTACTAAATAAAAATGTCTGTATTCATTTCTAGTTTTACGAGGTAAGTACAAAAAGTAACTGGGCTATTAAAAGGCAATATGCGTACAAACCTGTTTTTTTATCACATGCTATTTACCACCAGTCAACAAAACAAATTAACATCCCCCATTTTTAATGGAATTAATGTTTTTATGTAATAAAACTGTAAGAACTTATTATTTAATTAAACAATACGTTTCAAATTTTACGCTTTTCCATTAAATATGTCGAGAAACCTAGACAACCGGGTCATCAATTGACGTTTAACAAAAGATATTAATAAAATCACGACGAATCGTTTCACCTTACAAAGGCTTCATCAGGTGACGAAATGTACCAAACATAAAACATTTACAAAATATATAGACAAACTTAAGAAGTGGGGGGGGGGAAATGTTTAACAAGGGTGAATTGTTAATCTCTAACTGATCGTTAGATGATTATATTTATAATTTCGAAAATTTTAACAAATAATAATAAGACATCGGGTTCAGGGGTTTATTTGCTAATCTGTGGGAGTTTCCAAAAAGTTTATATTGGACAGACTAGAAAGAAGTTCAGCAAAAGGATAATTAGAACACCAATATGCCTTTGTTAAAAATAAAAATACGTCAACCTATTCTAACCATCTAATTGAGGAAAAACATCTACCCAATTTCGAAGTTAAAGTCTTGCACAAGGAAAACAAGAGATATAAATCAAATCTTCTTGAATTTTTCGAAATTAACAAATATCATTATCTGAAAATTATCCTTAACGATCAGTTAGAGATTAACAATTCACCCTTGTTAAACATTTTTCCCCCTGCTTCTTAAGTTTGTCTGTATATTTTGTAAATATTTTGTGTTCGGTACATTTCATCACCTGATAAAACCTTTGTAAGGTGAAACAATTCACCTGATTTTATTAATATATCTTGTTAAACTCTTCAAACACCTGTGTTTTATTTCTTAAGTTATAATGGAGTTTAAACATTTTAGTGCTTTGTCTATTAAAGGTTTGTCAATATATTTAGTAAAAAATGTTGGGTATAAAATTGTTTACAATTGATTTTGTCTAGTGATACTGGATGAAATTCCATTATATACTTAATGAATTTCACAAACTTTTAGAAATTTAGACATAACTTCTGAAGAAGCTACACTGTAGCGAAACAATATTGTCAAGTGATAAACAATAAACTTTTTTATTTGTGTTATCTTTAGTGATTGGGAAGATGTTTTTAAAGTGTGTCAATTATGAGCGAGTTCTAATTATTGTTTATGGCAATTTGTTTAATTAGATCCGCTCATAATTGACACTCTTTTACAAAAAATTTCATACACTCAAAATATTTCAAACATCTTCCCACTCACTAAAGATAACACAAATAAAAAATTCAAACATTTAACATATATAGGGAAACCATCACTAACAATCAATAAATTTCTCAGAGACAACAACATAAATGTATCATACAAAACGAATAATAACCTTACCATACACATAAAGAATAATAAAGAGAAATTATCAAAACAACGCATATATCAACTCAATTGCGGTTCTTGTTCAAAAATTTATATAGGTCAGACGGGAAGAAATTTTAGAATTCGTTTGAACGAACATTTTAGATCATATAGAAACAAAAAAACAAATAAAAGTTTTGTAACTTTTATGTTGTGTTATTACAAAAAAACCTATTCTTACTATGCCAAACATGTGTTAGAAAATATATTTAATTTAGATCTAACAATTTTACACATTGAAACTAAAAGCTTAAAACTTAAACTATTAGAATCTAAAGAAATTAACAAATATAAAAATACAGACATATTACTTAATGACCAAGTAGATATAAATCTCTCACCACTATTAAATCTTTTCCTTCACTCTAATGAAGATGCACCACCCTATTTATAGACATCTACTCTTAGGTAGTTTTAAGTAGATTTTGTACTTCTGAAGAAGACACAGTGTTGGCAAAAACACGTGTCAAGTTTATTTAATAAATTGTGGAAGTTATCAACTGTGTGTTTATTTCAATATGTTAGACTTCCATCAAGCATCCGCTAATTCAATACAATCTATATAAAATTGTTACCTTACGAATAAACATGATGGCCATTCTGTAGGTACATCTTCTTAATTAAAATTGGTTAATTGCACACTTGCACATATTATTCAACTTAACTGAACACACAAAATCGCAATTTTATAACGCTTGTTCATCCTCCGCGATCATGTCGAATACTGATGTAATAAATTCGTTGTTTACCTGATCTAGATGTTTATGCCTTTTTTGCTGGCGTGTTTGTTTGAGATAAAGACTCTTCATCTGTCTCCGTATTACTGGGACAAGCAATTAGAAAGAAAAGGATAAACAAGAAAGACGTACATGAATTGAAACAGAAAACCGACCATCTGAAGTCGAGAAGCAAAGGACAAACAATGTCATCCTTAATGTTTAAAGTTAGAATAACTTCTCATTGGCAATTGAAAGTACCTAGTTTAAATTTCTGTACAGTTCAATAAAATTAGAATCGAATATAATGAAAATTATTTTTAATTAATCTACGTTCAGAACGATACCCATTTGAGAATCGGGAAAATTATGATATCCAAGAGAAATATCACAACAATTTACATTTTATACACATTGTCAGTGTGTAGAAAGCGTACCCTAGTGTACTGAAGTCACCCTAACTTTATTGCATCCACGAAAATCTATTTTTGAATATTTTTACACGTGGAGTCCTGCTGGTTCCGGAAATTGCAAACTGAGTCTGGAACGTTAAGCTACAAGCCTTTATAAATTGTGAAAATCTATTCTATTTAACTAAATACCTACTATGTACCTATATACCAAAAGCCTATCTGTACAAATCGGCATTTTAGAATACGGCTAACGGCTTCCTAACGTTCAGATATTGCATTTGTCACCACCAGTTTAGTTAAATTATAGTTGTCGTTGCGGTGTTTTCTTAGTGGCCTGGTCGTATTAGAAAATGCCGACTTTTTCAGATTGGTTGCTCAAAAGAAGTAGATCAATATTTTCTTTTCTTATAGGATCAGTTTGACTTTTTGCAAGAGAGTTTTCTTAGCTTCTTTTTTATAAAGTATTAACCTTTGCTTTTTGATATTTCTTAAGTATCTTTCAAAGATAAGCAATGTAAGAAAACACGGCTACTAATTGAAAGCGAGTATAGAAGTAAAAGGAGAAGCGTAATGGGTTGCTTTTCTTGCGGCAGCCATTTAACGATGAATCGATGGAAATTATTATTTTGTGTATCAGGTTTTTGTGATCTTCTTAATTATGCTAAATCTCCTTTCGGGGATTATTGTACGCCATACTTCTTCTGTTCGCCAAACTTTTGAGAATGACTTCGTTTGGTGCAGATTAGGAGATACCGTTCAACTGAGACCCGTTGAGCCCTATAGAAATGCTTGTTATATTCGGATTAACAAAATTATGAGTCATCTTGCCTTGCCATATAGATCTCCTTACAACTGAGTCGGTTATTTCCTAACGAGGATAGATGCTATTCCAACGAATAAGGGGATTCTTAGTTCATAGCGAGACGACAAGGTTTATATCAACTACACTCAATTTTCGCAAACTTTAAAACATACCAAAACAACTACATAAATATCTGTTAAAATTTGAAAACACAGACATTGAACGGCAACAACCCCTCTTTTCATACAGAAGCAGTGAAAACTGTGTGAAATTTTTCTAATGGAAACATTGACTTTTTCCAATTTTGAAATGAAAGACAATCTAAAAAACTCAATAAACTTGTTTTCCATTAAACCCTTTCATATTCTTATCTTGGGCATTAGTTCTACAATCAATAATTAAATAAAGTATATTTGTATCTTTTTAGGGTAGTAGTCGGTATATGTTGAAACATCCATAATATTTAAAAAAATAAAACACAAAGCAGTTCCAAGTAAATTATATTGTATTCACAAAAATATTGTTCACTTTGACTAAAACTAGGACTATTTATACTAAATAGGTGGGTGGGGTAGTTGTTTTGTTTGCTAAAATTAATATTAAGTAACAGGGAACTATTACCTTCTATTTAATCATTTATCACTCATCACTCCTTTTTTATAGTATATGTTTATTTCTAATTGTTCTACTAAATTTAACTTAAAATATTTATTTTGCCTATGTAAAATTTTGTAATCTACGTTAAAATTATCGTTATTCTTTAATAAATGTTCTGCGTAGTTAGAGTCTACTTTCTTATTGTTAAAACTTTTAAGATGTTCGTTTATGCGAGTTTCAAACTTTCTCCCTGTCTGTCCTATGTACACTTTAGACCTTTAAAGCAATGTTTACAAATTTAGTTTTAGTTTTATATTCATAACCTGATGATACCACTCTGTGGTGAAACAATATTGTTGTGGATACAATATAATTTACTTGAAACTGTTTTTGTATTTTATTTTTTACATATTTGTATTTGTCCAGAAGTAAATAATAAGGACATAAAGGTTGCTTCAGCACTAACTTTAAAATGTTTCATCCAGGTTTCAATCTTCAATCTTCACTCTTAATAACATTCTTAATTATTTTCATATTGTGTTGGTCCTTTAAAAAAAGAGAAAATGTATTTATATTTTTTAATAAACGAAATCTGTAGTAATTATGGAGGATTTACCTTAAAATGTCACAGTGTCCCGCCTGATCTTTATCGTTGACTCCTCCGTTTAGACAATGATATAGTAATTATAACACGAAAGAATTTTAAAGCTTTTTGACCCCACTTAACCTAGATTAAACCGCTTACGACATGGCTAGTAGCAATCTAGATGCGAGATTTATTTTTAAGTCGTCTAGTATCTCACACAAACGAAGCTATATCACATCACATGCGTAAATTTATATGCAATCTAGATTTAATGGTTGTCCCTCCCCTCCCACTCCATCCCCCCCAAAAGATTTGCAGACTTGTTAGTTAAAATATTATAGCAAATAAAGTGGCAAAAGAGGTCAATTTAAATTATGAAATACTCATGTTATTAAATACTGCGTACACGAGTAATGTGTTATAATATTTTAAATAACTATTCATTATTAATTAATTGGAGATTACTTAAGAAACGCCATCCGATAACAATTTCCTATTCAAATTTCATTTACTTTAAAAAAAAATAGTAGTAGGTAATGCAATAAATAAAGAAATTTTTTATTAGACTGAAAAAGAATCTTTTCATTTTTGAAATGTTTTGTGATGGTTAAGGACTAAAAAGTTATTTTCTGATATGTTTCAGAGTCACGCGATCGCATTAACAAGGAATTGTAAGACACCACCTCCTGCATCAACCCCTGCAGCGTCACATTTGTCGGGTCGTGATTCCATCGAGAGTGTCTGTACACCTGTTCCACCTCGGTCTACCAATTCCATTGAGTCGGTTGTTTCCTCTCCATCGGCTAAAGAAGAATTCGACCATGCTAAATCTGGAAGTAGTAAGAAACATTTCGATTTCGATATTTTATAAGGGTGAGGGATGTTACAGGGTCAGCAATCGATTCGAAGCACAAGCTTTATCATTCATTTTATTTTTTAAACAAAAATTTAATGTTAGGTATTAGATAAAATAAATGCTTGGATCGGTTTAATAAAGAGAATAAAACTTTTTAAGATTTTGTTTTGAGAATAATAATAATGGAACGGTTTGTTTGAAAAGAGAAATGGTTAGGTATTATATAGTTTTAGAGCTAGCTACGGTCCAGAACCTTATAAGTCCACGAGAGAGAGCGGCTTTCAATTTTTTCTCTTTATATTTGATCCCTTCTAAATGTTAATCCCTAAAGCCTAATCTCGTGCTTCCCGTCTCGACACACAGACCAGGGTCCTCCTAATCCCATCTCCTCTTAATTCCCTACCTTCCGCTTAATCCTGCTCTATCTAGTGGGCCATCTCTAGTATCGTTGGATTTATCTGAAAGACCTCCACGCCATATGGGCGACTGACTGTCTACCTGCGACCCGTCGTCTGCTGCATGCCTTATTTTATTTGGGATTAAGTAATTTCCACCCACCCCCGTTCCACCTATTCCATCTATATACATATACAAAACTCGTACCAGATACAACATTCTTTAATATCGTATTTCATAAAGACGTAAAATATTATCATCAGGAAGGTACTTAGGTATCTATCTATATAAATCGAGAATCACTTTTATTAAATGTTACTATCAAAGTTATCGTAAATCGTAATAAAATACTGACAGCAATAAATTTCTATTTTATTTTGCGGACTATGTTATTCGAAACACGTAGTATGTCATCTTGAGAAGTTGGATGGAGTTGATTTTAGATTTGGTTAGTTTACAATCAGCCGGTCGATTAGCCGACCGAGGACAGACAACCGTTGGTTCATCAATCATGAGTAGATAATCTTCTTAACTCGCACAATCCGTTTGAATCCCGCAAGCATTGAGGGGCAAGACGAAAAGGGCGGCAGATAACATTCGCCGGTTTGACAGAGGATAAACTTTTGTTCTTGCTCTGGTCTACTGAAGTGACCTCTTTTAATCCAAGCAGCGCGAATGCTACTCTCCGTTGCTTCTTCTACAGCTTCCACTACCACATTTTGTGTTATTTTACCTACCGTTGCTCCTTTAAATTAATTTTCCTCATCTCATAACATCTCAGTCTCATTTATTTAACCATTTTAATCCATTATCATATTCTGATTTCTCTTGAGTCAATTTTATCCGTCCTGTACAATGAATGCATCGCTAAATAAATAAAATTTCAATAGAAACCAAATGTATTCAAACATTATTATTAAACAATCTCGACGGATCGTTTCGACCTGATGGTCATTTTCAAGAGTAAAATACGATAGTAAATATAAAACGGTACAAACTATCCTTAAATAATTGGTACAAGTTATGATAAGGGGGAGTTAAAAATCAACTGAAAGCAACATCCCTCTGATTTTACACAATCTATAGTTTCATGATTTTCACCCCTACTCCTTATCATAATTTGTACCAATTATTTAAGTAATTGAAAGAATTAAAATCACTTTTAAATGTTTCAAAATATTTTATTGTAAACTCTACAATATTGTTTCGACATAACAATGTCTTTCTCAAGAGTAACAGATTTACTGAGTACTCAGTACACGACATTGTTATGTCGAAACAATATTATAGAGTTTACAATAAAATATTTTGAAACATTTAAAAGTGATTTTAATTCCGTCAATTATTAAAATAATGTTTCACAAGAATCCGACCAGTTCAACAATTGATTATAAATTATTTAAGGATAACAAAAAGAAAAATATCCTCTTGGTTAGCGCTCTGCCGAAACTACCAGACGTGTATCGCGATTTCGAACTCGTTGGTTATCATCAGTTTGTACCATTTTACTTTTAGTATCGTTTTGTACTCTTGAAAATGAACCTCAGGTCGAAACGATTCGTCAAGATCGCTTAGTAAATTTTATTGAAACGTTTAAATATTTTTCTTTTCATAAATAATAAAATAAATAAAAGACACGACTATAGTTTCTCCACACAGGTGGATGAAGAAACTATACAGATTTATTAACAATAGCGGCTTATATACTAGTTGTTGGGTAGGTAGAAATATTCAAGGGGTGGGAAGTTTTAAATTTAACAGTGGAGAGTTACTAATCTCGAACTGATCATTTAATAAAATTTTATCTTTGTTATGGTTGATTATTTCTAACAAATTTAACATTTTACTTTTAGTGATGACATTAGCAAATGTTCTGCGTAACTGGAGTCCGTGCTATGATGTTCGTAACTTTTTAAGTGTTCATTTATTCGTTGTTTGAATGTTCTTCCAGTCTGACCGATGTACACTTTATTGCAATCACTACACTTTAACCTATAGACGCCAGATTTCGATCCTTTATCTAATTTGTCTCTATTATTTTTAATAAAATTTCCTAGAGAGTTGATAGTTTTAAATGATACTTGATTTTCATTAATTTTCTTTAGTTCTTTTCCTAAATTTTGGAAATTTTTCTTTTCTTTTAAATTTAAATATGTTTTATCCATCAAGCACCACAAAGAAGTTAAATAAAATTCCATTTGATAAAGACAGAGGATGAATTTCATTTTAGTGTTGATGTTATTATTTAATATCGTTATTAGGTACTACAAACACGAGGTTGTTTTCTGTTGGAATATATATTTTTTTTTTTCAATAAATTAAAGTCGTGAGACTGGTTTCTGCAAATTATCAGTTAAACTTTGTACAATTACAAGAATGTTTTTTTTTATGGCAAATTAGTGGTATGAGAATTACCAGAGCGCATTAAAAGTAATGATTTGCGTAAAGAAATTTAATAATCACCTACGTATATTATTTACTTCATGAGTTGAAGTATAAATCACTTACTTAAAATTACGCACTACATTATTTCAGCATTAGCATTCCATGTTGTTGGCGCTGATAATTATAAATTAGTTATAAACTGCACTGTAAATATTAATGCATGAAATAAATTTATTATTATTAATAAATAAACATTTTTTTTTGAAGATGTTTAATTTAGAAATGGACACTCAGTATATTTATGTGCATTAGCTGTTAGTGTTCTTTTTGTATGTGCGAAACGGTCGAAAGAAGTAGCATGTCCAACGAATTATTGAAAAAGCGATCTATTCTGCTCTGTAGGAAGGTGATAACACGCACGAATAGCCAAACTTAATCCCGCCAATTTAATCCAAGCTTATTCCCATATACCTCATACATATATTCCGACATTCATAGGAAAGCAAAGGAGAGCTTGGACGGAGTATGTGCCTGCCATATAGGCTACATAGCCTAGCAAACGGCGAGAAGCAGGCAGATCGACGAACAGCTTCGTCAATTCACGTAGCATCGTGCGGTTACAGCACATTCGTGGATTAAAAGACGGTCGAAACGGCTCAGCTTGCAGATTAGCCGTCGCCAAGGTGATCTACTTAATCGGTCCATTCAACTACTTATCCACTAACGCAATTTCGAAACTCACAGGCTCCTGTCATCCGTCGCATTTTTCTTTTCCTTCAATCCAACGACCCCACAATATTCCATAGGTGATAAAACTTACGAGTGTACATCTTCAACTTAACACTATTATCTTTTTTATTTTTGAACTTTAATGTTTTGGGTTAATATTTAATAAAAAAATAATAAAACACTATTATTTACGATTATCAAAGTTCATGTTCAAAAAGAAACACACAAATAAAAAATATAAACAATAGATAAAAAGTTTGAACATACAAAAAAAATCGTCTGGAGATGTAAATTTCTGGACTATAGATAGGATTGTTAGTAAAGGAAATATTTTTTTATAAGAAAACTACTGACATGAGTTTATGAAAATACGTGGGAATGAACAGTTAGAGCAGTATATAGTTGAGGGTAAACCCAGCTGTCAGTAAGGGATGCATGCAGGTACGATTGAAGATTAGGTAGATCTGATTAAGAAAATAATAGATCTAAAAATTAAATTAAACACACTTACCCCTGTATACCACAAACTTTTTTAAAAATTCGGACACGTGTCTGTCAGTTTCGCGTTGATAATGCCCACAATAGAAGTGGGCGAAACACGTCCGAATTTTTAATACAGTTTGTGGTATAGAGGGGTGAGTCGCCTTAATTTTATTCTATTTAATTACCAAGGTAGAAATGAAACAAAGGCATGTATAAGATACGAAATTGGAAACCTATATTGAAATAAGATTTAAACAAATATTAATACGAAAAGGTAAATATAAAAATTAACAAAAGTTATTGGTTTTTCCGCCACAGACCGATGTCACCATTTAAGTTTTTGATATAAATCCTCAGCGATGACATAACAGAAGTTTTCAATAAGGCGACTAAATCCAGTTTTCATTATTTTTTCCTAAAGTTGTATGAAAAAAAGGAACCTGCAAATTTAATTCTCTAAAAAAAACAGCCCTGTAATAGAAACCCTCTGTTTTTAAACTTTCTGTCTATTTAGACGATGATTTAGTAATTATTATATGAAAATCAAAAATACTTTCACTAAAGCGATTAAATTCAATTTTCAATATTTTTTCTTAAATTATTGGTGATGTCTAACGAATGCGAAAATTAAAATCAGTCTGATGAAATATGAACTGGCAAGTTTCAAAACAGATTTTGTTGTCAGATTAAAATTGAGTAGATAACAAAATTTTTAGTTCGAAACCAGCCCTGTAAAAATGATTCCTGAGGCTTAGATAGTACACAAACGTTATACGTAATTTCACGGTATTATCGTTTGTGGCGCAAATCCGGATTAGATAGATTATCGATTCTTTTTCATATTGTGCTTCTAGTTTCATAAATTTCACAGTATTCTAAATTCCGTATTAACCTAATTCCATTAATCTAATTCTTCTATAATCTCCCAGCAGATTTTTTATCGATACACTCGTCCGTAGGTGGGTGAGTGTATGTATGCTAAAATTACTTTGCAAAATAAGTAGAAAAACACGAAATTTTAATTACAAAAAAAAACAATAGAAGGAAATAATAGTTATCAGTAGTACCTACCAAAAATTATTAATAGTAGCAGTACCTAGTAAGCAAATCATTATAGAAGTTAGTTGAAATTTAAAAAACTCAATTAATTGTTTTATGGTCAAAATATTATGACGAATGGTAAAGTTTTACACGGGTGTATGTTATATGGTATATTTCAAATGTGTGTGAACAAAACTACTAACTCCGCTTCTAATTTTGTAGACTAGTATTCCACAACGAAATAATGAAATATAGCAGACGGATGTGCAGATATGTTAATCTGACTGCTCACTGCTCACAACGGTTATCTACTTCCGGCCTTGATCCCCTTCAATCCACTTTTGTCATACCCATTCCCAATACACACAGTTTGTTTGTACTACATTTCTATATGCATTGTATTATTATACATACATCTACGTTTGTTACTAGTGCACTACCAACAACGTCGCCCCCCGACACCGCGTCCTGCCTATTGAAGTAATTAAGAAAATAATTTTATTTGTTCCTACAAGCAATAAGATAAATAGGTATGAACTGAATTATTACGATATTATAATTTCAGTTATGCTAGGAGTACCTGCTTCGAACACCCTCTACCCTTCATAGATTTCTTAATCTTAAGGTCACACGAAAGTACCCGTTTAGAAAAATTTGCCTGAATATGATCAAGACCTTGTCAGACATGGCTGTCGTGCCCGATCAGGATGAATACTGAGGAACTAGTCTGGAATTTCTGATGCCTGATGTGAAGCTAATAATGTTTTCCTGGCCAGGAATTCCTGATTTGGAACCAGTAAGATTCTCCTGACAAATACCGAGGGTTTCCAAAAATTGTTAAAATAATACTGAGTTTATATAAAATGGCATTTTTATTTATTACTGAATGAAATGATATTTATATTTAATACATAACCTACTAACATATTACTTAAAAAAAATCTTAATCGAAGGACTCGTCGACTGGTCGTCTCAATCGTTTACGTTGCAAAGTATATGTATATAGACAACAGTGCCTTAAAAATAATTTTGTCCTCCAAATGATTATTTAGGTTGATATTTAATTTTCGCGCTATAACTAATGCCTCTATAAAAAATAAAAATTAAATGAGAACGCATGGCCAGATCATAAAAGAAGCCATTCAAAAAATGTTTTTTTAACCTTTTTTGTTCTGAATGCCGAATTTTAAGAACTTGCACTTTTTAGGAAAATTGCTTTTTATTATTTTTGGTTGGATGGTTTTAGATACGATGGTTAATAAATTTTTTCTAATTTCTAATTTGGAGTCCTAGAAACCAAAAATGATAAAAAAACAATATAGGTCATTTATGTCGGAGGCAAAATACTTGCCTTAGAAGTTCTTTATTGTTGCACTATTTCTGAAGCAAATTTGCTTTTTATCCCTACATTTATGTTTTATAGGTATAGGTACATTTCTACAGAATTTGTGATAGTTTAATTGTAACATGTTTAAGTATTTAAGACTGAAGCAGTACAATTTTGATTTCTAGTCAATAGGACTCCCTAAAACCGCTCTCTATCTATATGACACAACATTATGCCAACTTTTTATTGGACGATTTTTTTTTTGTTGTGAATCATTTCTTTATTGTTTTCAAGTCAACGCACTACGTACTGCTTTCTTCATTCGCTTAGATGCTATTATGGTATATTAGTCAGTTAACCAAATGGGACAATGATTCAAAAAGACTCAACCATCAAAAATTGCGACTCTACATTTCTACATTTACCAGACTATTTCTTGACATGCAACATGCAAAAGGGAAAAAAGAGTTTTTTAAGTATATTTGTTCATCTTCCGAAAATTTGCCATCTGTTGCATGCATGCATGCGCTTTCGTGATTAAGTAGCTTAACATAGGAGTTGTTTAAGAAGGAATGAGATACGTCTAGGGAAATGGAAATTGTTAATCAATTACGTTGATCGCTTCCTCAAGACATGGGGTGGGGTGGTGGTGGTGGTGTGAGGGTGGTAATAGTATGTGTGTGTATGGAGTCGGGTGAAAACGGACGATTCGGCCAATGTTGGTGGCGGGAGGGCGATTTAACAATGCAGATGCGGCAAAGCTGTGCTATTTCTGTGCTCTCTGGCCTAAATCTCGGGGACACTCTGTAAGCCGTTCAACGGATCGGGTCGTCGTAATCCTGGCGGCTTACCGCGCTGTGTATAGTCCACTAGTCGCTAATCCCCTTCGTTCTAATCTAGGTAGGCTGACCAGCGTCTTAACTCTCCGGCTCATATTGCCTTCCGGTCCTTTGTTCCATACGATCAATAATGCAACCCTATAAATAATACCACCGAGGATACTGGTAATAACTAATGTTCTGAAAGCACTAGTCGAGAAATAGTTCGTACTGCTTTCTCAACTGTAGCCTTTGTTGTTTCACCACTTCTAACCTAACACACCTCCGTTGTACCATCACCGTCGTCCATCCTCCTTATGACCTACTTAATACCACCTTTTGTGGGTAATACTATTTACACAAGATAGAAACCAATTCAAACATCGCTTCTTTAACTGCTGTCCGAGATTACTTAACCTTGACCATTACCTTCTACTCTTCATCTTCAAATAACTTTTTATTGATGCCCTTTTTCCCAGTAGTAGGATAGTGATTACAGTTGTGAGTGCGTTTTTTGTTATTATAAAGTTTCTTTTCAAATCCCTATGAGAAGATTTACCTACTCAGTTGTATTGGTCAAGAAGATACAAGATATTACGTAGATTTGTTTGTTGCAGTTTATATGAGCCGTTTGAATCATATGTTGGAAATATTCTTCGACCAATCACTTTGCTCGAGGATTATGGAAAAACAATGCAAAGTTCTTTTTACCTTTAGCGAGAGTCGAGTAGGAATTTGAAGTTCGAGTCTTAACAGAATGCTTACCTTGTGCTCTATTTGTCCCAAAGCTCCGCTGCCATTTTCGGATAAAATTTTAAGTAATCACTAACGCAATCGGGATTATGTCAAGAACTGTTTCATACCAACCGTTAAAGCTTCTCGTTGAGCAGATTCTGTCTAAAATAAAACTCCTTCAGCGGTTTAAAAAGCATCGATTAGAGAGTTCTTAAAGGAAACCTCTTCCTAAATGAAAGACGCAAAGTCATTTTATAAAGGTTAACTATACTAGATATCGCACAGCTTAACGACCAACATCACAATAATCATATTTTTTTACATCTACGCCAAACACCTGTAATACTTTATTATTCCTACGTACATAATAAAATTAAAGCTGTACCTAGTCATATTCCTAATTCGTAATTCGGAGCATTGATGAGTTTTTATTTAAATTAATCAATAATCCATCAATTAGAAGATTTGGAATAATTGAAAGGGAAAGAAACTTTTTGGAAGAAACTTTCAAACGATAAAACAAAAAGTAAAATGGCAACGATACGTTGAAAAGATTTACTTATACACAGCATAACATACGTTCCAAAATGAAACATTGAATTCTACTTTTCGTTTAACAAAAAACAATTGTAGATACATATATGATTGTGACTAATCAAATTGAACTTGTGAAGTAGAAAATAAAAGAGTATAGGTAATGTATGTCTTATCTTTATAGGTGAATTACTGTGAAATAACCCTGTGTTGATTCCTAGCATAGCAACGTCTAAAGACGACTCGACTAATCTATAAGACGTGAAGTTGCTCCAGTTAAAGCTTTGTAATATGCAGAAACCTGCTTAACCTAACAAGATTAGCATAGAAAAGCACACGAGGCCAGCAAACCTTAATACTTGCATCAAAGTTTCCTTTCGCCTCAAAAACTTCGGCTAAAATTATTAAACATAACCCGCTTTAAATCCCGCCTAAGTCAGATAACTTAAATTCGTTCCCACCGGGAAAATTTTTGGATAACTTGATAACAAGGGGAAGTACGGAATATGGTGTAATTCTCTTTAACAGAGCGTTTTATAACTATAACAAAAAGGTGTTTGTTTTCAAATGCGACTAAATTCAAAGATTCGAAATCGAAATGTAGAAATGTATGGACGAAAAATTATAGTTATAAAAAAAAATTATAGAATAAAAGAATGTTTCAACCTATTTTCATATTTTCACGTGTATTTTAATGTGTTATTAAACAAATAAATGTACATATATCCAAAGATTAATTTATGAATACATGAATGTGATATAATGTTTATTATTTTCGTTGAACAATAAGTTGAGATTAAGCATTTTGCCTCCGGTGTTACTTTTATGGCTATTTGTGTATTTGCTCGAAGAGATAAAACGTTTATTATATTATAATAAATCCACAGTTGTCACGAACAGAAAATTGCTTTTAAATTACTGGGAAAGTTAAACAAAATCTTTTTTCTTGTCGCCCATTTAATCTGATTGTAAACGCGCATTAATAGTGTATTATTCTTTTAATCTAATCTTTTGTACAAACAAAACGTACTGTTTTCTACAACTGCTACAAAAAATACCAATCTACAATTCCTGTTATAACACTGACGAAATATCGCCAAACAAGTTAAATAACAATACACTTTTATATATGTAATACCGATGTACAATTTTCATTTTTAAAAATCCAAAAGATGTACGAAATTTTATTAGATACCACTTTGGCTTACTGACCCAGTTTTGTAATACAAATTAGAATCAGTACCTATGGTACGATTAACACGGAGTTCGAGACACTGTTGAAAGCTAAAAATGCTTTTTGTTGAGTGCTATATGTCTTGAGCTAGTTTTATAAAATGTTTTCGATAGAGAATGGGAAAGATGTCGCCTTTTTAGGCGTTAAAATAATCTTTCGTGTTCCAATTGATTGTGGTAGCGCTCCTTTTAACTTGAACGGAAATGAAGAAGTCTTTCCATGAGTAACAGAACATTTAATGTCATCCCAGCCCTGCTATCAATTGATCTGTCTGTCTTTCTTATCTCAGAATATTTTCCGCTTTACACGCTTCCATTAAATTCGGAATGGCTCGAAATATCTGCATTTGAGTGGCTATCGCAACATCTCCCTTCGCCCTCGGCTGATATATTTACCAAGACCTGAAATATTCAGATCATCTGGCCTGTATCAATTATTCTAACTTTATCTTAGAACACTCCGCTAATCCCAACCAAGGAATGGAGAAAATTCTAACGTATTTTTAAATTATATCGTTCTACAAATACATAATAAAATTTTATCATTTTCTTATATAACTTTGTAAAATCATTTAGAGTTATTAACGAATTATCTTATTATTAAGTAATTATTATTTATATATGTACATTAATAATGGCAATTAAAAGCAAACTTTAAACATCTCAGAAAAATCAGTAATTGCCTGTATTTTGCGCTGTCTCCATGTTTATTATTTTTTGCCAATCTAAAGGAAAATTTTAAGATCAGGTGATTTTCATGTATTTGTGACATCGAAATAATAATAATAGAAAATAATAAATTAAACATAAGTACTGTGATCCTTCCAGGCAAATCCCTACCGGTCCATTGTATCGTAGAATCAATCAGCGTCATAGAAGAAAGTAAAGTTTCCCAGCCATGGAGGAAACGTTGTCTAGTAGAGACGGACAGTTACGTTATAATACCAGTGGGTACACCATTTCAAGGTCTGGTGCAAGCTGCACTTTTAAGACTTGGTTACTCAGTTGAATGTGCCACAACAGCAAAAGGACTTGTCGTTATCAAAAACTGGAAGGGATTAAACTTTGAACAGATCTCAGACGATCCCTTAATCACTGTTGGCGACATTTTAGGGGAACTTACAGCTGTTGCTACATTAAGAATTCAAATTATTAAAAATCGCAATGCAGCTTTTACAGACATTAAAGATAAACTACTCCATTTTTTCCTTACGCAATCGCAAGGGCTTCTCAATTCAACAGGATGTCCCCTGGATGAGGTACGTCTCCAATTATATTGTTATTTCATTCATCAATATAAATTATCAAATGCAATATTTAAACAATGATTGATTACATGTTTGATAACAAAATACTGAAAGTACAACAGCAGCGATCAGACAAAAAGTCATAAAAAAAATGATAATCGACGATTAATAAACAGATAATTAAATAACTGTTATTTAATTGTTCGATAATATGTGTCTATATAAGTAATGTAATAAAGTAACTATTAAAAGTTAATTATTCATTTTAACAAGTATTAACATTTTTCCCTTTATCAGAAATATAATATATTCATTTAATCTCTGTAACTCAAGGTAGAGTTATGATATCGCGTGGTGGATTTCTTATATCGAGAATAAGGCAATATAAATGGAAAGTGAGCCCTAAATTCTGAATATTACAGTTACACGATAAAGACCTTAAGAAAAGGATGAAGATGAATATGTTAGGCGTTAGGGGTAAAGAGAATGGCAGTAACCTTGCTTCTAATCAGATTGCGTAACATTATTTTACGGTATTAATGAGATCAAAGGTTCATTGTAGTCCTTGTACGCCGTCTGTTCTCGGATTGTTGAATTAGTGAACGTTTTAGGGATATCCTTCTATACGAATACCAGTCGAAATTTAGTTACCTGTATCTATTTACTACCAAAAGTCACTCAAAGGGATCAACTAATGGACCCTTAACAATTGTTTTTTGCTTTCAAATACCACCAACCTAAAAGAATATCTAAATAAATATCCAAATGAAGTTGTAACAGTCGTTGTCGTTAAAAATAGAAATACAATTCTCCTAAAACCTAAAGTATAATCTGTTACAGCTTCTTTTATCACAGATATGCCGTTCCGGAAGCGCACCACAACCACCCGATATATCTGACGACTGCCGACGAAAATTTGACCAATGGTGGAAAGCTCAATTTAATTCTCAACCCCCTTTGAATAAGTCATATTCAGGAGTCCAATTTCCCAATCAATATCCAGCAAACGCTCATACTCAAAAACCATTCGATCGGAATTTGATTGATCCCCTTCATTCAGTTATTCAAACGGTACAAAACCAATTTCCAACTCAAAAAACACGTATGCGCACCAGTTTCGATCCTGAACTTGAACTTCCAAAATTGCAGCGATGGTTCGCCGACAATCAGCACCCAAGTCGGCAACAGATCCAACAGTATGTTAAGGAATTAAATTCATTAGAATCTCGAAGAGGTAGAAAACCCCTAGATGTTAACAATGTCGTTTACTGGTTCAAAAATGCTAGAGCTGCACAAAAACGGGCTGAGATTCGAAGTATCGGCCCGGGACTTAATTGCCATATGCCAGTAAACGGTTTTACCGATCACGGTTCAACAAATGGAACAAACATTTTACTAGGAGAACCGTATCTAGGCCACACGCGCTCCGATAACCACTTAAAAGGAAATATAGGAAATATTCCCGAATACTATCGTAGAGCTTTTCAAGCAACAAGAATGTCCGATGAACTTTCTAATGCCACGTCCGAAATGGAAGAGGACGATGTTTCCGAAAGTCAGCCGCAAAGTCCTCTAGCTCCATTGTCGCTAACGAAATCTTGCAGGAAAGACTACAAAGGCGAAGATGAAAGTTCGCATCCTGCAAACTCTCCACCGGCACCTGACATTCAGGTAAGTTTCAAGTTTATCGATAGCTTCGAAAGTTACGTAGCACGTCTAGCATTTTCCAGGTGCAATTGCCTACGACGGAAATTAAAGAGGAACCTGTCAATCTTCATTCTCCACAGGATCAACAGTCCATGTCGCAGAAGGAAGCGACTTCTGATAGGGAAGATAATGGGGACGGAGTAGACAAAAGCCGCATGGAATCGCTCAATACTTCCCAAGCTGTTGAACGACCGCTTTCTCAAAATTATCGGACATCTCCAGAATACGAAAGTCAACTTCCACAAAGATGCAACGATAGTTTAGAACGTTTAACGGCTGGATTTCCATTGGTTCCAAATTCGATGTTTAGTCAAAGTATAATGTACATGAGTCATTATATTCCTGGTGTCTCTCATCCAACACCGTCTTCTCCAACCAGCTCCAACGTGCTAGGATTGACAGCCGACGAACGTAGGAAAAGGAACAGAACATTTATCGATCCTGTCACCGAAGTTCCTAGACTGGAACAATGGTTTTCGTTGAATACGCATCCATCACACAATCTCATTTTAAAATATACCGAAGAATTGAACTGTATGGCGTACAGGCAAAAATTTCCCAGACTAGAACCAAAAAATGTTCAGTTCTGGTTTAAGAACCGTAGAGCCAAATGTAAACGACTCAAAATGTCTCTTTTTGATGCCCAAACATCACCCGCTTACCACCATGGTGACCGAGAATAATAATCGTACTTAAATGGCTGTTCCACGAATTTTGTTTGCTATAATGCCAAAGATTCTAACTGTAATACATTACATTACATTACATTACATTACATTACATTGTTTATTGCTTCTAGTTTACAATAGTTGATACCTGTCAACAATTTGTACTTGTACAAATAAAAAAATACTACCTACATATACATATATAGAATATTACTGTCCGAACATGTTCAATGTACGTCTCAGAATAGAGCCAAAAGTCTGCTTTTTTAGTTATATGTAAAACGTGCAATTTTTTTTATATATTACATAAGCCATTTTAATAATTGCTCATTAAGCTTAAATGTTATTAATAAAGTACCTATACCTTAACAAAACTGTTTACATGCGATTATAAATTTGATCATTACATTTAAGAATAGTTGTGGCATCTATTCTAGGACATGCCTACATGTTTTTCATTCGTATTAAATACACAGTAGTCCTTACCAATTATCAATGGTTTCGGTTATCCGCAAAACTGGAAATAAACATCTTCTACTTTATGAACTATTGTTGTTTTACGTTCAAAAATAAATACACAAAAACTACAAATCTACATCTACATTCATTATTTAGTCAGCCTTTGCGGATAGAGAAATGAATTTGCTGTAATTAAACCTTTTGCTATCGTCCCTCAGACAGACTGATAATTCACATTGGTTTTTTATATCAACTCAACTACAATTAAAATGTATATTCATTAGTATATATGTATGTTTGTTAAAATTAGACCAAAATTTGTTGTTATTTTTTGTGATGACGCTTGAATAAACCGTACCTCATCATTCATTTTTATTTTTGTATTATTTAAATAACAAAAAAAAAATAGTATCTACGTAACACAATTTTAATTGTTGAAACCTTTGGCGACGCGCTCAGAACGTCGTATAGGTAAGTATAATTAAATTATTTTAATTTGTTGATCATTAAGTACGTAAAATACACTAAAGTGAAATAAATCGTTTTATAGATATTTAAATATTCCCGACGCATCCACCAAATTTCTTGTGAGAGCTAATTACATATATATTTATTATTTATCTATTTCTTGCGTGGAATATGGCGCTGATTACATAAAACCATAACTGGAAATTAAGGTAAGAACAATAATACATATGCTTATATAGGTTTAGCAATTACAATGCAGAAAAAAGCATTAAAGTTTTCATTTTGAAATAAACACACAGTTGATAACTTCTACAATTTATTAAATAAACTTGACACGTGTTTCGCCAACACTGTGGCTTCTTCAGAAGTACAAAATCTACTTATAACTACCTAAGAGTAGATGTCTATAAATAGGGTGGTGCATCTTCATTAGAGTGAGGGAAAAGACTTAATAGTGGTGAGAGGTTTATATCTACTTGGTCATTAAGTAACATGTCTGTATTTTTATATTTGTTAATTTCTTTAGATTCTAATAGTCTAAGTTTTGTTTTTTATTATATAGGTCAGACGGAAAGAAATTTTAGACTTCGTTTGAACGAACATTTTAGATCATATAGAAACAAAAAATCGATTCTAACTATGCCAAACATGTCTTAGAAGATAACCATATACTTAATTTAGATCTAAAAATTTTACACATTGCAAATAAAAGTTTAAAACATACACTATTAGAATCTAATGAAATTAACAAATATAAAAATACAGACATATTTTTTAATGACCAAGTAGATATAAACCTCTCACCACTATTAAGTCTTTTCCCTCACTCCAATGAAGATGCACCACCCTATTTATAGACATCTACTCTTAGGTAGTTATAAGTAGATTTTGTACTTCTGAAGAAGCCACAGTGTTGGCGAAACACGTGTCAAGTTTATTTAATAAATTGTAGAAGTTATCAACTGTGTGTTTATTTCAATATGTTAAACTTCCATCAAGCATCCGCTAATTCAATACAATTAAAAATTTTCATTTTTCTTTCTTGAACCTTCACCAATTGTTTTTATTTCTTTTACATAATCGGAACGTACAAATCGTTTACTAAAACAATTTCGGCTGTCAGTTGCTTAATTGATTAATTTTTAATAAAAATACTCCATTTGGCGATTATCTCTGTATATTTTATATATAGTACGTTAGTGATGTAAGTTTAAAATATTGCATTTGAATACGTTCCATGAATTGCAGCGAAGATTTTACATTGTATAGAGTAAAATAAGGGTTGGATATTTAATGTATAATCTCGTTCCCCTAAACGTAGACCTTTCATTTCATATTTCATTAGCATTTTATCAAAATATAACTGTTAGAAATGAAGTAGATCCAAACATCATCTGCAGGATTATCTTAATGACAAGGAAATTACAAAGTTCGTAGATAATCTGTGTAGTAGAACAAGCGCTACTCTTACTCACATTCCCATTAGAGTCACAGACAATGAAAAGGGAGCAACAATGGATAGATTTCGAGGCGGCGAAGGAGTTTGCGAGCTGATAGAAACCACAGCCGCAGCAGATGATAATCTTAGCTGGCGGTGTCCTATATAAACCACCTTAAAGCCTTCGGAAAACTAACACGATTCTAGCAATATATAGAAATAAAACTGAGAAATGACAAAATTTCAACGAAAGAAATATTTAAAATACTGTACTTGTAATTTTACGATGTTATGTTACTTTTTTCTATTAGAGGAAACACCTATTCAAAACAAAAATGCTGAATAGTCGTGTCATGTTTGGTTAAACATATTCGCAGCGCAAACTTCAGACCTTGTAAAGAGATTTTAGGGAAACTGCATTTTCCACTTCTCCAGATAATCCCCTAAAAGCGCGGAAAGCTTATAGTTAAACGGTTCAGAGTGAAATAAAGACATTTCCTGCTATAGATAATTTTCCCGTAAATTTACTTTCAATTTCATTCGACGGATACACAGGATAAAATTTAAATAAATTATAATAAACTATTGTACCACTTCAAACACAAATATTTTATTTATTACCCGTTCGAATTTTGTTCGCATCAAATTTCATTAAAAATTCATCCACTTTAAATCCTCGCGCTTTTCAATCAACTGACCTTTGATTATTAATTAATTAGTAAATCCGTTTGGTATAAAAATAATTTAGTCCTTAATTAGATTGAATTTCGATATTTGATTTTCAGAATGGAATTTACTGAATGCAGTTTGCCATTATTTGATTACGTACCTGACGAAAGCAATGATTTAAAATTTATTATTACTATAATTAATATTAAGAGTTGATATTAGTGATATTTATTTTTACGGTTTATGTTTTAAAATAAATAAACGGTTAAGGCATTTTATGCTGTTTATCTCTGACTGATGAACTTACGCACATATAACGCGTGGAAATTGAAAAAGTCCCGCAAAATGGACGTGATGCCGTATTTTTTATCTTTAATTTAGCGGCATTCTGATAACTACGTCTTCGGTGGGCCGCCTACGGCCTGGAAAATGTGCGTCCTGTTAAGTCTTATTCCGCTCCCTTCTATATTAGTATTTATTATTCATAACTGCTCTGGAAAGTTGAAACGCCACTATTACGTATGATAAAAGATGCCCAACGAGATCATCCCTCAAACGTTTTTATCGAAGGGAAAGATGCGACGGAAGGGAACACCAGGCGCAAAGGTCCTTGCCTGTTAAACACGTTACCGACGATAATTCTTTTAAATACAATTTCAGATTATCTCTTTACGATCTTTCTCCCATGTACTGATTTCGTTAAGATAACATTTAAATGTATAATATCATTAAAATATAGGTAGGTACTCAAATTAAAAAAATAAAGACACTTATCTACGTTTATTTTTTCGCCTTTTTATCCACCAAAGACTAATTATTAATAATTAGAAAGAAAATCGTTCGCAATCAACTATAGTCCTAAGAAATTTTATTTTGATAAACTTAACACTTTATTATGTGCAACTGCTGTGAAACATACTTAATGAAGTAAAAAACAAACAATTGGAAAGTTTTACCAATTTTTATTAGAAAAATCCTAACAAGTTTCGGATAACGCGACCATTTTCAAAGGAGTAAAGTACAACAAATACTAAAGTCTTAAAACTAAAACAGCTCTATATATAACTAGATATTAGCCAAAAGAAGTGGGGAGTCAATCTAACTTAACTCTAATGGGTTATTTACAATATTTTGGTTGTGCGAGAGAGCTTTTCTGATTTCCAAGCTTTTTAGAAGAGATAGATTTCTACTTTTATTAATATTACTATGTAAAACTACTACATTTTCCTCGTCTAAAGTGTGGTTAACTTTATTTTGAATCGATTATTATTTCTTCTGATTACTGATAGATGTGCGAACTGGTTTTTATTTGGTGTATATAATAAACCAGATCTTTGCAATATAAATAAACAATTTTGAGATCCTTTACAACTGAAGTGATAGACAACTAACAAATTTCTTGTGGATCTAGGAATAGCGGTTGCATATCTTCGTACCCATGTAGCACGTAAATAAATTAGTTTTAAAAGTCGCCACGGTCTCTAAACGTATATACATATCCTATGCATATGTCTCTTGAGGAAAAAAAGCATCACCTACATATTTATATTCCTAAATAATATCTTGAAATGTATGTTCTTGAAACAGATTTGTCGTTATGATATTTACATTCGATGTTTTAGGACTAATATGTTTAATCACTTTTCTTGTTAAAATTAAATTTAATAATAATACTGTACAATTCTGTATAGTTTTAAAATGACCTAACAATCCAAACAATATTGTTAGGAATTCGAATAAAGTTTGTAAAATTATTCCCGTTGTGTTTTCTACTCCTATTACAATTTCTACAAAGTTAAACAATATCTACCAATGTTGTGAAACATTAAAATTTATAACAATATCATAATATGGCATAAACATAAACTTCGATGGTCAAAAAATATGTAGTTTATTTATTTATCCTGAAAGAGGAAGCTTCAGCCCCGTTGGCCTCACACCCATGTATGCACTGTTGGAAAGAAAGAATGAACGAATATCGACAAAGTTGAATAAAATATGAAAATAGTTAAATGGTTGTTTAGAATAGTGATATAAGACAAGAGACGGGTGGTTTCGAAGTATCGTATCTTCAGAAAAGCATGAATTGTATTCTCGCTAGCTGAAGAAAATTGATCCAACAGCATCAACTTCAACACGTTTAACAATGTCGTATAGCTATTGAAACTGTTTAATCGGCGTGAACACCTAGAGGTGCAAATTAATCCGGGAAATGTAACAAAAATATTCGTGTTTAAGCACCGCTACCTGCGTAGGTAACAAAGACCATTGCCACTATATATTCTCTACTCGGCGTTCACCTGTTCCTAATTCTTCCGTGAGAAATGTAACTCCCACCCCTATTGTGCACCTTCCTGATCACATTAACTTTCCACGCTTCCCCGCCTGCTCTTATCCCTTTAGCAACGAAGAATTTCTACGTCAATCTTTTGTTTCATCCGAAGCCGATGAAAAACACTACGGACGATTTCCTTGTAACTATTTACCTACACTTAAATATACTGTGAAATACCGCAGGTGACAACGTCTTCATCAACACAGATTAACCATCTATAAAATAAACCATTACGTAAAATTTTAATAAAATCAATACCCACACTAAGACTGGTGGGTTTAATGAGTTAAATATTTGTTTGGATAAAGGCTACACATGCAGATAATAAACCTTACTGAGTATTGAGAAAAATATATTTTATTAAAGTCAAAACTATATTTACATTAGGGGTTGTAAGCAGTCATTGTTAGATACAGAAGGCACAATTTTTGATGTTTCTTTAAAAATATATGTATGCTTTTTGTAGTTGTGTAGTGAATGTAATGTGGTTGATGTTTCTTTAAAAATAACAGGCCGGCTGAAAATATTGAAGTATAAAAAAAAATTATTTGTTTTGATAGAATTTTATTTTATTATTCAATATAGTTCCCTTCGTTGGTGATACAACGATTATAGCATTCACGTAATACAATTTTTCGATACCATTTTTATAATACGATTTGATTTGTCTTTAGCCTCAAAATAGGCTTCAGTTTCGGCGATTACGGTTACCTCTTCATCAGCGCGAAATTTCTGTCCAGCGAGTATCCTCTTGAGATCTGAGAACAGAAAAAAGTCGCTGGGGGCCAGATCTGGAGACTACGGTGGATGCGTAAACAATTCGAAGCCCAATTCATGGAATTTTACCATCGATTTCATCGATTTGTGACAGGGTGCATTGTCTTGATGAAACAGCACTTTCTTTTTCTTCAAATGAGGCCGCTTTTCCGCGATTTCGTCTTTTAAACGCTCCAATAACGCTACGTAATAGTCGCTGTTTATGGTTTTCCCATTTTTAAGATAGTTTTAGTAAGTAATTATTCCATGAGCATCCCAGAATACTGATGCCATAACCTTGTCAGACGACTTTTGCATCTTTCTACGCTTTGTAGTCGATTCATCACGGCTGACTGTCGATTGGACTCCGGTATGAAATGATCCATCATTTCATGTTTCATCAATCGTCACATATCGACGCAAACGCAAAAATTCAGATTTATTACGACTGAGCAGTTCCAAACACTGCTTAAAATCATCGATCCGTTGTTGTTTTTGGTCGATTGTCGATTGTGAGCTCGCGCGGCACCCACTTTGTATAGAGCTTTCGCATATCCAAATATTCATTCACAATAGCACCATGACCAACACGTTCCTTTGATATCTTTAGGATCTCAGCTATCTCAATCAACTTCACTTTACGGTTATCAAAAATTATTTTGTGGACTTTTTTGTTGTTTTCGTCAGTAACAGCTTCTTTAGAGCGTCCACTGCATACATCGTCCTCGGTGCTCATTTCGCCTCGTTCAAATTTAGTAAACCACTTTTCTACGGTTGATTTTCCCAGTGCAAAGTCCCAATAATGTTTATCAATCCAAGCCTTGGTTTGAACAGTATTTTTTATCGCCAAAAAGCCAAAAAGCAATGCTTTATTAACACACGAAATTCCTTTTTATCAATTTTTTCAAAGTAACAAAAGTTCTTTCACTAAAAATGCTATAACTCAGATACTAACAGTGCAACAGCTATAAAATTTATTCACGCGTCTTTTGCAGGTTAGGGATAACAAAAATCATATGGATTTGATACTAGTAGCGCTATCTATGGGCCAGCCTACAAACTTTTCAGCCCGCCTGTCATACAGATAATAAACCTTACTGAGAATTGAGAAAAAATATATTTTATTAAGGTCAAAGCTATACTTACATTAGGGGTTGTAAGCAGTCATTGTTAGATACAGAAGACATAATTTTTGATGTTTCTTTAAAAATATATGTATGCTTTTTGTAGTTGTGTAGTGAATGTAATGTGGTTGATAAATAATTAAAAAAATATATTTGTAATTTCACCCTGCTTTTTCTACCGCAAGATGTACTTGTATATAACTTTTCGAAAAAGACAATTTTCTTTTGTCGATGATTAAATCTCCTTTAGTTAACAAAAGAAAATCTTTTGTTAAAAGTTTTATTAATCTGATAAAAGTTGAAAAATCCTTCAGTCCGTTGGAAACAAATAAAGTAAATAAAATGTTCTCGAACAGATAAGCCAGATATAACACAAATGAAATAAGAGAAATATCATTGCAGAAACGGTTCATTTGTTAGGTTAGAGTCGGTGAAAATTTCATTTTTAGGAACTAATTTCCTGTCAGCATATTCTTTACGGAGGGACTTCGTCTTCGAGGTGCATCAGCTATCCATTCTTTGTTTGCGTTTGAAAGTTAATAAGAAAAACTCACTGTTTTCCTATCTAACCGTGTATCGGTGGTGAAGCGAAATTTAATTAAAATTCGATCAAAAACAGCCAGCCCCATTCCCAGCCAGTCTTATCTCTTCGTAAAACATTTTGAAATAGCCAGATGACTAAGATGTTAAATGATTTTTAAATGAGACAAAAACGCTTACACTATAAGATAACACAGACACAATTTCCACCAACTTCTCTAATTCACATCGTACAATTTAGCATTCCTACATTCTTATAAACAAATAATAAAAGATAGATATGTACACTAGCAAGAATTATTAAAATTAAACACGTTAAATTTATTGTTATTATTATCTTTTTAATTGTAATCGTTTGCTTCGTTATCATTTTTATAAGAACTATAGTATAAAAGATAACAGATTTTGGTTGCAATTTACGTTACGTATGTTAAATGCGAATGTTTTGGAAGGTCGTTTTAAAATGGAGATGCAATTTTCATTTTTCAGACAAAACATGCGACCACCTGCATTACACCCTTAACTACTTATAGGAATCACTGATAACAGAAAAGTAGCTCATAAAGTCAGTTTATGCGCTAAAGTGTCGATTCTTTCCGCAGAACTTGCTAATTCACAACCCCTTATCACTACGGTAATGTGTACCAGTACTCCCCAACGTGCAAACGTTCATAATACGTCGTTTTCTAATGAATCATTTTAATGACAAACTAAAAAACTGCTGCTACATTATTAAATTAAAATTCACAGGAAAACTTTCCTTTACTTTCGTTTTTTTTTTCTTTTTTTCTACTTTTATTGAAGCGTACTCTTTAGGGTACTTTTCGCCATTACGAATAACGTTTCTACATGTTCTTTATTTTAAAATACAAGGCGAACAAAATACAAACGATTCAAAAATCTGAATCCGACTGTTGTCGTGAAAGTGGACATTTAATTAAATTATTTAAGAGTACAATGGCAAATTAATAACAAATGCAACGAATACTGTTGCATAGTTGCAACAAAATAACTTTAATCGTTTTTTTTAAATTGTTCTCAGAACACATAACAAATGAGAGCACACCGACACTGTTTCCCATATTTTTTTTGTTCGTCGTCAAGTTTTAAAAAGTTTATAAGACGACCTTGGAAGTAGCTAACGCTGGAGTAAATTTCGCAATGGGGTTGGAAATAAGGGGTACCTAACTGATGTATTTTATTTCATCTGCTTGTGCTGGTGGTGGTGGGATGATATCCAGGGGAGCCATAATAAATCTGACAATTATATTCGAACGCAAAAAAGCCGTTTAGGTTAAGTTAGCAGTGGCGGGATAGCAAGGTGGCGAACGATACCACCCGATACCGATGTGCGAAGAAACCCAGGACTGTAGACCATGGAATTTAAGCTATGATATACGGTTATTGAGCAAAGTAAATGGTTTGCAAGAAGGACTCCCGACTTATAAATATCTATCCTGTTTTCCTTAGAGGTCTTAGGATGATATATGGCTGTGTAGCTATAAGGATTATACACCTACTCCTTTCTTCATAAGTTGCAGTAAGCGTCTCTCAGTAAGCGTCTTTCTCGCGCCGGTGCCGTCGCGACTCACGGCGTTGCTTGGTATTACGGATATCTTAATAAGATTCATGAAAGGCCGCTATATTTTATACCTACCTTCCTCCCTATCTCAAACGACCCCGAACTAACAAAGCTATCGTTATTTTACAATCACAACGAAAATCACATTTTCTTTTTTTTTTTCTTTTTGTCAAATCCAAAACAATAATAGATAACAAACAAACAAACAAACTCTCGATGAACAAATATTTTTTGAAATTGAGGAAACGTTTAAAAGGCGTGTGTTTTGCGATTTGAGAAAGTTGTTGGTTTTTGAATCAGTACGAAGGGAGCAAGTGGAAGTATACGTTTGAGTGGTAATAGTGATTGTATTGCGTCTCGCAGTAGAAAGATAAGCCGTGTATCCTCCCTGTCTAATGTATCTAATGATGCCATATAGTAGGTGCTAGCGATTTCCTTCAGATATATCATAATAATTCCTAGCTAACTGCATTGCGCCCGCCTTGCAAGCCAACAATGTAATTCCAAGAACGCCGTAAATCTCAACTTTAGGAGCGGGCTCGGCCGTCGCTACAGAAAGTGGAGTAGGAAAGGAAGGGGATTAAAGATCAGTAATCTTATAGGATAGATGAATTATGGCGGTATTTTCGGGGCCGCTCGCACTGCCGGGAAAACGGCGCAAAAATCCTTTATGTTCCCAAGAAATTGCCGTTTAATTGTACGAGATTACCTCCAGGAAATTAATTAAAATTCTACGGCAATGTGTCTTATTGGCAACTTTAAGATGCGGCTGGTTAGTAAGCCCTCCACTGTCACACAGGTGAGACAACAACTTTCCGTAACACTTCCCTCATTTAAAATATTAGCTGTCTCTGTAAAGACTGCAAAACCACCAACCTCTGTCCTCTCTCCCAACGATTCTACTCTCGACTTTAATTAAATAAACACACATCTTAGATCTAATGATCAATAAAATCGTTTACTTACAAACTAAAAATTTATGCACCTTTCTACCAACTAATTAATTTTATTGTACTAGCAAAATTGCCTATAAATGGTTTAGATTGGATTCTAAACATTCAGGTTTTGATTTATAGAGATTTCTAATCATTGAACTGAATAAGTACGAAACTGTAATAGTAGTGTACCTAAGGAACATCTCACTGTTTAAATACACAAAATATATTGCCAAACAGATAATGAAATGGCAAACTTCTGAAACCAATTGACGCCACAACTATTTATAGACATATCAATAAAAATACAACAACAATTTCAAATATTTCACTTAATTTAATATGTACTCGACATATGTTTCGGGCATAGCCCATTATCTAGTATACTAAAGTTACAATGTATTATTCCTATTATATATACCAGAACAGTTACAATTACAACTAAATAGTAGAGGGGATGATGTTTGCCTTAACTCAATTTGATTGTTAACTAAATTTAACTTTTTATCTAAAGCCTTCTTAATTTCTGATTTTCCTTGTTGTTGTTACGTAGTATCTTAACGTCATCTACATCTATAATGTGATTAAAAGAGGTGCAATGGTCCGATATGCCAGTTTTTTTATCTTTTCTTAGTGACACTATACACATGTTCTTTTATTCGTGTTTTTATTGCTCTGCCACTTTGAACAATGTAAGCGACATTACAATTTTTGCAAAAAATTTGATACAAACCACTTTTTAGGATTGGGTCTATTAAAATTGTAAACGTAACTTGCAAAATATCTTAGTTAACAATAAGAAAGTAATAGACCCAACCCTAAAAAGTGATGTGAATCAAATTTTTTGCAAAGATTGTAATGTCACTTACATTGGTCAAAGTGGCAGAGCAACAAAAACACGAATAAAAGAACATGTGTATAGTGTCACTAAGAAAACATTTTAAAAAAACTGGCATATCGGACCATTACACCTCGTTCAGATAAAAAGTTAAATTTAGTTAACAATCAATTTGAGTTAGGGCAAACATCATTCCCTCTACTATTTAGTTGAATTTGTAACTGTTTTGGTACATATAATAGGAATAATACATTGTAATTTTAGTATATAATTCCCTCTTGATAATGGGCTATGCCTGAAACATATGGCGAGTACATATTAAATTAAATGAAACATTTGAAGTTGTTGTTTTATTTTTATTGATATTAATAACCATGTTTCACAAAAAAGGCACCCAAGACAGTTTAAATATGTTTATAGACATTTATAGAACAACAAGAAAAAATAAAAACTTACATCATTTCAATATTTCTTCAACATTACTCATTATCTGTAGCAATTGTTGCTTTTAATTATTGTCAAACAATAAATTATAAAGATTGATTTATCGAACATTACGCATTGGAAAGACTCCTCCAATAATTTATTGCTTGTATACCATAACTTATGATTAGAGAATATGTCGACTTCCCGGTAAATGGCAGGTCATTTACAGGAAAAATAAATTTCCCATACAATCAATTACGCTTATTTGAACATTGGTCATTGAAATAAACTTTTCTGCAAAATTTCAAACATTTATGTCAAAAATATAAATTATTCAAAAAAGATGAAATTAAATTCCTTATTCGTCTAAATATCGAGATAAATATAAATATATTATAATATAGCCTCTAAAAGCCTTTCTGCCAGCGCCCATCTGATGAGACACGATAGGTTGAAACCGTTCGTGGGATATGGCTTTTGGTTCGTTGTGCCTACTTGGTCGGACGCATTCCAGATGTGAGATCTTTGATCTTAAAATATAGACGAATAAGGAATTTAATTCCTTCTTTTTTAAATATGTTATATCTTCGTCTAAGAATCCATCGGATCAGTGAGTGTAACTCAATGCCGGTAGGGGTATTTGCCCTCGGAGTAGTTGTTTCTATTGATTCCATATTTATATTTATATTTATATTTAAATATATAAATGCCACCATTATTAACATACAACAGTGTTTTCGAGTTAACAATATTTTGCTTTTTCTTCGTATCTTTCAAAACACCCTGCTGAAATATTACTTAACTGCTTCTTTGTCGGATCCACAATTGCTGTATCGTACATACTATCTCATTTGTATATAGCCTGTTTTATGCTGTAAACATAGCGGCACTTTCTTCAAGTTACGTATTGTTGCCGCTTGTCTCGAATGCTTTTTGTACATTTATCTTTTATTTCGACTTTTTGGTATGTGCATATGTAGAGTAAAAGTAACGTTAATTGGATCTCTGTCGTCTGTACACTCTGTAGCTCTGTAGATAAATATTTTATTTTTGTGTAACAAAAAGCATCGCCTATTAAGGAACACAACAAAACGAATGCAATCAAACAGACGAGCCATTCAAAAACTCTTTCGTTTCATTTAGTTGCCTGTTTACGATTCTTAATAGATGGCTATTGTGTTTCAAAAACGACATTGGTTTTAGGAGAATTCCAAGTAATGTTTCCTGTCCACTGCAATTTATATTTAAAAATCTTGACCATTGTACATCAGGACTAAACAAATATTGTGCGTTCTTTTATTTTTATGTTTCGATTTTTTTACGTAATTCCCGTGTATCTTACTACGCAATTTGAAAATATACAGAACAATACGCAATAGACAAAAAAGTACAATGAAAGAACACAATTTGTTTGTCTGTATACTTAATAAAACACGTTTTTTTTCTTTCTACAATTGGACAATTTTTTAAAAGTGTCTAGCATACTTTTTGAATCAGCCTTCATGGTAAACCAATTATGTATTTTCTACCATTTTTTTTATGTTGACCTTCATTTAAAGAAAAACGACGCTTCGGTTATTTTATTTCTAAAAGTATAGCAGATATTATATAATAAACTTGGCTTTTTTGAAAATTCAAATAAAAACAGAATAATAGAAAAAACAATTCGTACGACTTCAACGGTCTAGCAGCCAACGTATATATACAAAATCAAAGTCCTTTAATTCGTTTAATTGACGTCAATGATTAAACAATAATTAAAAGCAAACATCTTTCTGATGCGAATGCCATATTAGATGCACATGTTTTTGTTAATTACTAAAACTCAAACATTTCTTTATAATAGCAAAGACAGAAAACTTTTCTTCTTTGGCTGGTAATGTTGACTAACTTTTCTATTAACTATACATTGTATGTGACCGTTTTAGACAAAGAACTATTTATAAAATGACAGAAGTGGTACAGCAAAACTAGAAATATTTGCTATTTTATGCCTTTACACTTTTATTCAAATGGTATGCTGTAAAAATATATATGTGCGTTGAATTGATAAACAATATTATTCAACTTGGTAGTTTATATTACAATTGTGAAAATATTACATATCCTATGTAATAATGGTAAATATTTTTGATTGATAACGCAATTTTAGTGGGCATTTATCAACTAAATAACGCAATAGGTAGCAATATTGCTATGCGAGGGTTTCAAATAACTTAACTTCATAATGTTCTTTAAAGTTCATCACACTTTTGCTCTTATCTGGATTAAAAGATAACAGTATGGCACCTGAGACTGTAACTATTTTCTAACAATTGCAAAGTTTTTGTTGTTTTTCATTTCGTTTTTTTATAGTTAGGAAACTAGAAATGTTTAAAATAATAATAGCGATATTTTTAAACAGATGATTTCACAAAATTCTTGACATATAAAAACAATGAGAATTTTAATATAAACTGCTGACGACACTGGCCAAAAATAATTGCACTCCAAAAAAGGAAAATCTGCAATATTGTCGATTTCCTAAACAGGTCATACATAAAATAGAAACACAATATACAAGTAGCTGTAAAAGAATATGACAATAAAATACACGAAAATTATTGAAGTGATGCATGCCAAAATCCTTTTTGTAGAAACTTGTAAAACTGTGCAATGAATAAGTTTTAGCGTGTTAACATAAAACGTGTGCGGAACTGTGGAAATTGTGCAAAGGTTTGTGAATCCTGGATCTTCCATTGGTAATGCAAAAGCTATATACATACTCCATGACGCAATGGTATTCAATGGCCATTTTAAAACCTGTTCTTCAAGTATGTACGAATATAAACACATGCATAATTGATGTCTGTCGCAAAAAAAACACTTTTTCTTTCTATCCAAGAACCCATAAAATGTACATACGCACACGATACCCTTGACCTACATGTTATCGTCATCAGGCAAATAAAAAATTAACTTAAATTTTTACATATTATCCTTCTAGGTAACTTATACATCTGTTGGTATTTACCTTGTGTAAATAATGACCTCCTGTGTTTTTCAGAAACGCTCATAATACTAAAAAAAAATGAAGAAAACAAAACTTTGTATCAAACACATACCACCCTGAATTTTTCATCGTCGCCGAAATAAAAGTGGAAACAACGTCACCATTAAAGTTATTGAAACCTTAGAAATTAAAAAATGCCAAAAATATCTTCTAAATATAATTAACGATTAAATAGAATAAATATAGATATAGAATCAACAAAAACAAGTACTCCCAGGGATAATACCCCTACTGACGTTGAATTACACTGTTGATTCCGAAAGATTTTTAGACGAAGATAACATATCCAAAAAAATAAGGCATTAAAATCCTTGTTCGTTTAAATATTAAGGATCAAAGATGCCACATTTGGAACGAGTCCTACCAAGCAGGCACTACGAACTGAAAGCCAAATCCCATAACCGGTTTCGACCTATTGCCGAAACGGTCGTCAGAAAACTTCAATAAACTTTTTGAAACCCATCCAGTGAGTTTTTCAATTCATTAACCGAAATATTAAAGTTATCACTCAAAAGAAGCAGAAAACCTTAAATAGCGACAATGAAGTATAAAAAAAGGGAAAATAACAAACGCTTTATGTACATTACAAACACTTAAAGACGTTCTTAAAGTTTTTTTACTAACCATAGAAATTCGTGGTTAATATTTATAGATAAATAAATAAATCTCCGTCATACATACGAATACTGACGTTAAAATATTTTTCTATGTCATTAGAATTTTTTTGTATGTCATTCTTTCGGCTATTTGCTAAACTAGTTAGATTTATATTGCAAATTAAATTAGCCGTTTACCAACCCGTTAGCGAGCAGTACATAAATTTATAATCTTCTGTTTTGGCTTGTTAGGAACTCGATTCCTAGGCTAGTAACTTAATTAAAAAACTAAACTCACTGAACTTTTAATTTTTATTTAATGGTACTGTCAACAAAAATATTTCTAAATCTGTGTTCTTAACTATTTGATTTTGTATATTGAATAATATTTATTAGCAATTTCTTATGAGCTATTTCTAATGAGCTGTTCTTCTTTCAAAAAAAAATTTTGTTTGTTTCATTCCCATCAGCTACTCGTGCTGGTGGGCGGGTAGTCCCTTCGACCTACACTGTAGGGCGTAAGTCCCTCTTCGACCTCCTTTCAGGAATCGTGGGAAGGAGTTGGTTGTGGGATAAGGGAGAGAAAGATGAGACGGACGAAATGAAGACAGAAGAGAAGTGAAAGATTATCTGTGGAATATTACATTTTGCCTAGATGATCCAAGGAAACCACAGAAAACTTGGACGAGAGCAGTCAGACCCGGGTACGAACCGGTGACCTCCCAAATGCTAACCAATGATCTAGAGCACTAGACCACGCCGCTCGGTGTCCTTCTTTCAAAAAACTTTATCTTATATATTTAAATTCCCGCCACTTAGGGGAGTTGACCAAACGTGTGTAGAAGTGTAGGCTAAAATAATAAATTAGATGTGGAAATACCGAAGAATCGGAAGTTTTATAGACGGTTATTGTTAGTCGAATAAAATATTGTTAATGGTTGTTAAATGGCAATGAAGGAGTATATTTTAAAGGAGACTGTAAATGTGAAATTTTATGTTACATTATTAATATAAGAGAAAGGTTGTCCGTAAAAATTCTGTAGGTAGGGAAGTTTTATAGAAGGTTAGAAGAATAAGGAAAATAAACTATTATAGTTCATAACATTATGTATTATTTAGGTTAATGAATACAAAAAAACTCACTGCAACACATAATTGCAAAAATTCTGCATCTTTGATAATGGCTAAACAGCCGGAACGGTCGTCAGAAGACTTGAATGAACCTTGTGAAACCGATCCAGTGAGTTTTTTGTATTTATTAACCTAAATATTATTAAAATGTTTCACAGTGAATGCACCATAAACAGCATGAATTACATTATATATTATCACCAAACCAATTTTAGTAAAATATTCTAGACGAATATTGTAAGAGCTTAGCTAGCTACCTTATGAAGTGATGTTGTCGAGAAGTTGTTTTGTTATCAGAGGAGATGTATATGGGTGGGTCATGCGTGTAATGTACTTATTTCGATGTAGGTACCGAGATCAGGTCACATTTTATTACTGACGATAATCCAGCACATGTATAGATACCCACCATGGGTTATTTACATGTTTAGGAGCTATTTAAAGTAATAAGTTCACTGACTCCTGATATTTTTAAATTAAACGACACAGCGTTCGTATTTACCTAATAAACCGTTAGAAATTCCTATGTTTACATAATATTACGAAGCTGATGATTACGGAATAAGTTGTCTGATGAAAATAGGGTACCTACTATCTATCCCCTTATATTATTATAAGAAATAAATAAAATTATCAGTTTCGCGTAGAGAGCCGGCAGGAACAGACTTTTCGGTGGTAATTTCACGGCCACCTGCAGCCTGCGATCTATTAAAACACGTACCTTCTAATAAGGATTTATAGAAACACTTAAGCATGCGGACCCATAAATCGATTAAGAACGTCTTGGAGTTGTAAGAGGTAGTCAGGCAACGATAATCCTTAACATCGCATAAATATGATCAAGTGTGAAGTTCGGGTCATAAGCAGTAAGCCTGGCTTATAGTTCCGTACGTCTCCAATGAACAGCTGAGACGTACACCATATAGAACTAGAGCCACACATAAGAAAACAACTAACTGCCAACAATATTTACAAACTATCTATAAAATCCAAAAATAGCAGCAAACAGAACAATGAATATCCTGATTGACACTCCAACAGTCGTACTTAGCAAGGAAATCGATATAAGCTAAAAGGGTTCTCTGGTGTAAACGTGAAAACTAAAATTTATTCAAAGAAGAAAGACTTAAACTATTGGGTTTTTCATCCCACCAGTTACTCGTGCTGGTGGGCGGGCAGTCCCTCCGATCTACACTGTAGTGCAAAGCCGGAGGGTAGGGTGGAAATGAAGAAATGAACAGACGGGAAGTGAAAGATTATCTATGGAAACTACAGAAAAATTTGACCAGAGCAGCCGGACCCGGTGACCTCCCGAATACTATACAATGATCTAGAGTACTAGACCACGCCGGTTGGTAATAATTACCCCAATAGATAGAAATAGGTACATGTATCTTTCTTGTGGTACCTATATAGGTATTCAATTTATTACGTAGCAGAAATGGATAAAACAGATGGTTAGTTAATTATTGATAGTTAAAAAACATGGAGCTTCAGATGATTTAGATCTTCATACGTACAATCTATTAACCTAATTTATAGCAGACGGTAATAATAATTGTTATCTTGAGGCATAATGCAGTTGAAAGTTTGTCCTGATTATATAGACCCAGTAAACTTGCAATATGTAGCTACGTTAGAATGTTCCATCGACTTTGATAGATAAATTAAAACGAAACAATACTAACGTGTGTCTATAGATACTGCATCTAACTGGAAAACTGTCACTGTACAGAAAAGAATCCAACTGCTACAGATCTGCTTCAAACTTTCAGACTTTATATCGACTAATAATTTAATTTAATGTCAATAACTGCATGTACTTAAAAGCTCCTTTATTACCAGTTAGATAATATTACTAATTTACTTCATAATCTCGAATTATTTTCGATAAATAATTGACCAACGCCATAAAATATGAACGCTTAAAATATTACGTATTCTAAATGAAACTTTTGTTTAAAGCTCATAAAAGTGATTTATTACGATATTACACAGTATTATTTCAAGAATTCGAATTGTGTTGTTGACCCCGTTATCAGTATTACAACAAAAAGTTTGTGATACACCACGAACGATCAGACATGTCTTTTTTATTAACTGTTCTTAGAAAAAGTTACTCAACTTTTGAACACATTTCCGATGTACTAACGGTTGTTTCAACTTAACGAAAATTAGACAAAGCTATTCGGCATCGAGGGTATTACTAAAATAGGAAACTCAATAACAATTGCAATGAAAGTTACCCATGTTAATTGTAGACAACAAAAAAGGTGGTTAATAAAAACAATCAATTTATCTGTCATTCTGTATAGTTATGCGGGACTCTTTCAAATACAAAGTAGCATGCAATCTGTTAGACAAATCGAATATTTAATGAAGTTAACTACAAAAACCGTCTAATACATATTGTATAATTTGTTATAAGCTATAAAATGACCACAAAATAATACATTGAAGATATACATTAGGTTTCAGAAGTTCGGTACTTCCAATTGTTCGTATCAAAAGACAGTGCCGTAATATGTCTAATCGTAACTGAGTTTAAACAAACTAAAAATATTTAAAATTTCTTCCGGTTATAATAACCGGTTATGGTTACATATTAAACCCAATGTTAAGTCATTTGTAAAGTTTGCTATCTATGTAGTATATCACATTATGTATGCTAATGCACTTTTGCACAGAAGGTTCATTACACTCATTTTAATCCGATGTAAATTATACCTATATAATACATATATGTATGTGGTCTTATGTCTAAACATATGACTACCTAATATTCACTTATCATATAAATTTGAACGGGCGCTACTGAATCTAGCTGATATTTTTAAAACTAGTTAAAACGGTCAGGCTCACTAGAACATATTCTTTTAACCTTTATTCAAAGACGAGTGTTTGAATATTTTGAAATGACCCTTGTAGGAATGTATTTAAATTCTCCCTGACCTTGTGGACGTAATTGAATACAAAAATGAATGGCATGTCTCGCCAGTTCCGTTGAATCTTGGCAAGGGATTGGGTCCGTTTTAAATTCGGAGGGCCCAAGCAACAGGTTAGCCAGCACTTTACGAGCTGAGATCAGCTTTGTGGAATTGATTAACCCCAACCCATTCTATAACTACATATATTCTACTACTACACTAAATATACTCTCATAAACTTATTACCGTCCATGAAATTTAATTTTTATGCATACCGTAACAATTTTACTTGATTTTTCTATAGTCAAAAGTGCCAAAATACATTTTATTTTAGATTCTTATCACTATTCACTAGACATCAATCTATAACGCCCATAAAGAACAATATAATACATTGGCCAGCTCTTAAAATACTACATTCAGAAAAAAAGCAAAAAGATCAAAAAACCGATACCCATTTTATGAATGCCGTATTTTAAGATTCCGTCAAGTATTTTTATTTTGCATCCTAAGAGTTATACACTAATATCTGATTAAGGCTTATTGACTTAGTCCCATTGCTGCCCGCCAGATTGAAAAGGAGATTACACAATCGCATTGTTGCCCGCGTCCGTATTTGTTTGATAATAATAATAATTTAATACGTTAATATTTTTGCATACAAATAAATACCGAATTTATGTAACATTTTGATACATGTTAATTTTCAAATATTTTGGACTGAACCTTGGAACTCTAATTTTTATCAATTCAAACGGTCTCTTGTACATATTTTTTTTTTTCAATTTGGTAATAATGCATATATAGCCGGACGCACATTCGTGTAATTTTCTGTGCTTTTCAGATCGACGTGACGAGTGTGAAGTTGATCGAAAAGATTAGAACAACTTTTGAATGTTCCGTAACTTTTTAACACTCTTTAAATTTGTTGTTTACCCGAAGCACTTTCAACCAACTCAATCGAATCCATAATTTGTGACGTTAAAATTGTCGTTTTATACTTTTATAATACCTAATTATGAATTGAAATTAATTATTAGGGTAATAAAATTGGCCGACAGCAATGCTACCAATATTAATAGACATAAAGGTCGGCGGACAGCAATGCCACAATTTCAGGTAAAATATTTTCGCGGGCAGCAATGGGACATCACCAGCTTATTCCAAACCGCAATGCTCTGTTTCAAACGCTTTAAATTTTATTGCTGAACCTCTGCAAAATAGATAACGATAATAAAACTTGTAAAAAAACATTTCGCTTCGGACATAAATGACCTATATTATATTTTTGGTTTCCAAATTAGTCTAAAAACATCTTTTCAAAAGATTGGAATCGCCAGAATCCTTCGATTAAAAAAAAAACTTATAGTAAGGTATAAATGAATACGTTAGTTAGGTATAAATCTCATTTCATTATGTGAAAAAATAAAATGCCATTTATTTATTATTTTTAATTATATCGTGTTTGAAAACGCTAGTTATTTATTTATCAGGAGAATCTTACTGGTTCCAAATCAGGAAATCCTGGCCAGGAAAACTTTTAAAATTTCCTCATAAGGTATTCTCGACTACTTTCTTAATATTCATCTGCCTTACTTCACCCTGATCGAGCACAGAAGGCATGTATAACCAGATCCAGAAACTTGATCCAGCAGTATGCCTGAAGATGTCTATAACAGTTGCTTGCGAAACGAAAAAACGGCTCACACTTAAGCACCTTGTGGAAAGACTCCATGATCACGGCCATCAATAACTCCTATCAATTAAACCCGTCGAAAATTTTGAGTAGATAGAAGCCAAAAGAACAGTCTTATAATATTGTGATGTTTTTTATTATCTATATAAACTATTGGTGGTCTAGTTTTTGCCGTTTGTATTATATTTAGGCCAAGTCCTTTCTTGTCAAGTTAACAGTAGTTAACGTTGACATATTTTATGTACAAACGTACAGTAACTATGAGACTGAAAGAAATTTATGTTGGAGAGTTAGTTACAATGTCGATCTGTTAAATATTAACTCCACAGCGGTGCCGTCTTGACTCTCTATTTGAGGAAGTTGTGGCCATTTGACAACCGACTTAAAAGGTATTAGTAGCTGGTCAATAGTTACTTAAGATCCGCCGAAGCAACCTTCTTTGAACTAATTACGCAGCCACTAGGTCTTAACCTAAACGAGAAAAGAGATCCGTTGCCAGCGTAAATTATGATATGTCCTTTGAACGTTACACACAACCCAACACGATACCCTAACTTACACAAACAACCTTTGATCTTAGTTGGTTTAATTAATAGTTAAAGGTGAAATTAATGAAATAAATTATAATCATCGCATAATTATATACACAATTAACTACGTAAATCTTTCTATACACATGTTAACAATTATATTAAAGACTTTGTAATCTAACATGTGAGGTCGCTTAAAAATAATCACGCTAAGGTTCTACAATAATACGATATAATTTTTTAAATCCTTAAATAATACGTCCTTTGTCCTGTTCAATTCCTTTGACAAATTCTGTAAACAGAAGAGCTTACGTTTATATATTGATTACTAACATATTTTTGGCTTTCATTATGTTAATTATCTTAAAAAAGTAAAAAAAATATCCGAATATAAAAGAATGAAATTTATTAACTCTTAGAAAGTATTTTCTATTATCAAAAGTAACGGCTATTGTTTTAAAGTTCAATTACAAAATTTAATTTTCACAAACATGATAATAAATGTAAATTCAGGGATTACTTTAGATGGTTGCTAAAGCTGGTAGTACAGCTAATTCAAAAAATCCATATAATGCCGAAGTGCATAGCATGTAAAACTAACGGTTGGATGTTTTAATAAAATTCGGATGTATAACAAGGCTGATAGAGTATTCAAACTGTCCCAATAGGCTGTCAAATAAATGCTTATGTTTGTATGAACGGGACGTTGGTAATTAGACCTGTTGAAAGCCTCCCAGTCTTTGCTAATGGTGTCCAGTGTTTCGCAGAATGGGATTGTCTCCAGTCTAACAGGAAATTGGAAGTAAAAACTTTATTCTGTTCACGGATACAACGATAGAGATAAATGAAGGTTTCACCTTCCACCATCAGTTTTAAAACACAAAAACTCTTTCACATTGTACCTGCTTAGCAAAAGCTAATTGTTTGATTACAAACAGGTAAGTAATGCAAACAGTTAGATACCCATATACATGAACACGTAATTCCGCTAGAAACACACAGAAATGTTAATTGTAATGCCCACCAATTGAAGAAATTCTATTTAATCGACAGCATATCGTTGTAACAACTACAAAAACGTAGGAAACTTTTTACAACAGTTATAAACATTGTCTAGGTACTAGCAAAAGAAAGAGAATTATTCAACTACTTACAATTATATGCATAATATTACGTTCAAAATTCCAATTATATTACTCACGATATAATGTCACAATCCAATATTGAATAAATACCAAGTAGTCTTTTCTGATATTGATTTTTTCTAGTGCGGATTTGTTATTTTAAATAAATGAAGAAACAATTCCGGGAATTGATGAACCACACTTAATTACAAAAGCAATTAAAAGTATTAACTTAATTCTTATATTTAAAACAACTTCCAAGAAACATTTTTCTTTGTTCGATTAATGAATGAATTTTTCGTTTACAAAAAAGAAATTCTGTTTTCAAATGGTCTAGTAACTTTTGGGCAACCGTGTATAAAATAAAGTAAGTACGACACGAATGATATAAATGATAAAATAGTTTATGTATACAACAACGTACATAATGTTATCAATATGTATAAACCTATGCAATAATAAATAAAATAGGTTCAGCGTGGGAATTATAAAAATCAAACCGGAAATTATATGAAAGAAATAATCAAAAAAGTATTTAATACAGAATCACTGTGAATAAATTAATTTTAACTGCATATTTAATTACATGAATTAACATGGTTCATAGTCATCCAAAGGAAATATTTTAAAATAAGGAAAAATTATTTCGTCAGAAAAGATCCTGATAGAAATATATTGCAGTTTTGGAAAACTACTTTGTGTCAAGGTTCTTGTAAATAGATATTGGCAAAACCCAAATTTTTACTCGTTTAATGATGGGAATTTCCTTAGTTGCTAAAATACAATTATCGTATATGTATGTATATGTACGATTACCAACAGGACAATTAGGAAATAACTTAATTAAAAGTGCATTGCAAAATTTGAAAGTGCATGCATGAGTTACGATGTAATAACGTCTTATATAAATTAACTTTATGGGCTGTTATAAGAGTAAAAAACGTTTAGTATATAACCAAATATGCGTATCGTTTCTCAAGATTAACATAAAGATAAGAAATTTCGAAATCGTTGGACAAACTCCGTTAAAACAAGCCGTTATACATGTATGTAGGTACACATCACACGTGCCCAACTAAAACTAACTGTCCAAATTACTGAATTAACGATACCAGAAAGACACTTAGAAAGTTTCTTTAAAATTAATTATATTTTACGAAAATTACAACCTAATGAAACAAAACGTTAATTATCAAATAAACACCAAAAAGAAACAACATAAAATTAAAATGTGATAATGGCTTTTGATTGTTTTAATAGACGTTTGATTAAATTTTATTTCAAGTATATTTTTTGTACCTATTTTGAGTGATGGTACACGACGTACAAGACAAGTTCTAAAACTGGAATTAGCAAAAGATTACAATGTGCATTCATTCACATAATGATTTATTTGACTTTCTTTTGAACCCACGACGGTTTGAAGAAAAGAACACAGGTTCTCTCACAAGCGGCTGCTTGGTATTTTTATTATCTAAACTCAATTTTAAATTTAAGTGGTATGGTGCCACGAAAGGAATTCTTTCTTATGAATTTGGCGTCTTGTGTCTACCTTTAGTCGGAAATATTTAAGGTAGGTAATGGACTAACTTGGTTATAAAATTATAACTAACAGAAAACAGAACAACTTTGTAACTTTATTACAGTTAATTACTCTAATAGAAACATTGTAACCGGATTTATTAATAAATTCCTAGAATTATTGTAGATTAAAAGATAATATTACAAACAGCAAAAACCGTTTTCCAACATGTTTAATAAAAAAAATAGGCTTGCATTTTTTTTGCAATAACGATTAAATGTATGCCTAGATATCTTCGTATTGGTAAGTATTAAATGTCACAAAAGCTCATACAATCAGTGGTGCATTGAATTTCACGTATATGAGTGTACATAACATGCAAATAAGTACATAAAAACACATGTTTCTTATAAGGTTAACGCACGAACTGTTGCATAGGAAATTTGTGGTTTCTCATTTCTTGCAATTATTATTAATTCTTAGATACTCTACAAACCAATTCCATTTTATTCCATCTTCTATATTTTTAAAAAATATTTCTTGAATATCCTATTATCTTTTATATATTTTACATGTATAATTATTATAATCGTCATCCCGTAAATAAATAAATAAATAATAAACATTTTTAACAGCATTTGTATTTATTGTAGCATTTTTATCTAAAAATAAATAAAAATAATAGATGCATATAACTGTTTTATTGTTCGGTTCGTTTAGAAATAGATGTATTATGGAATAGAGATCCTTGTAAGGAAAATAAAAGCTGCATACCTTATAAATCCTCCGTTTCTCCATTCAAAAACAATTTGTCGAATCAGCAATGGAACTACTTCGAACACAAAATGCTAACGGTCAATGTAGCATGCTCAGCTTGATATGCAAAAGTATTATTCTCAATATACGAATTAGATTTTTTATATACGTTTTATTAATCCCATACCAGGACTGTATTGAAATTGTTTCTTTAATAAATAAATAAATACACAATACGAATAGTGCAAATAATCAAAAAGTTTTCAGAAGATAATTAGTTGTTTGTAGATGACCATCTATCAACAAAATAGGACTTGAATAAAAAAGAACGATTAAGTCAAAATGGCTAGTTTGTATTATAAAAAAATGCCGAAAGATCGCCAGTCAAAGAGTCGAATTGGAGGCTTGTTCTTTTGTGACTCAGCGACAATCGACCAATTTTGTTAGACCCGATGTTTTTTTTGCATTTACTAAACTTGACTGACTGTTTCTGTCTGGTGTTGTTACAATGCCGTGTAACGGTATCACTTTCATTTATAACATTGCTTATTACAGTAAACTGAAAGCAGCTGTCATAATTGTGATTAAACTTTAATAAGACTACGCTTCTCTAATAACTCTCTGCACACGTGAAATACTAGACATATATAATAATAAAAATGTGATTTTTTTTTATTCAATATAATGAAGAAAGTTTTTGTTCGGCAAAGAAATATATTATTAAGGTTATATTTGTTCTACACAAGATAATGCCGCATTACCTGGCTAACAAGTAAACATATGAGCGCGAGGGAATTGAGAGATAAGAGTATGATAAGAATTAGTGTACCTGTAAAAACAGTCGGGTGGGGAAGGATGACATATCGGTAAAGATAGAAATTCTAATCTGCTGTTGACTAAGTGAACACCATTTTAAAACAAAATATTAATCCAGTGCAAAGTTACTATTGATCGTTAAAATTTGAAGAAATTTCATGTTATTAAACGTAACGTAATAATGAAATGCAACGCATTACGAAACAAGTGCAGCTAGATAAGCTAACAAAATTGATTAGTTATGAACATGATCTACATAAACGTATTTTTATTTGTCGTTATGGGCATGAATTGGGCTCAAAAGGTCGCTGAATATGAAATACCATGCCCAGAGCAATGCGTCTGCACCATTCTGGAAATCAGCGCCGACTGTCAAAATGGTGGGTTTACAAAATTACCAGATGAACTACATCCAGAGGTAAGAAGACACAAAAAACAACAAATGTTATATATTATATTATAGGTAATCCTGTTATTTTTTCTAGATTGCAAGATTAGACTTATCGTTCAATAAATTTACGTCAATTCCTGCGAATATATCGGCATTAAAAGAACTAGTGGTTTTAATACTCGCTCATAATGAAATATCTAGCTTAGAACAGGACTCGTTCGACAGTATGAATAATTTACAGCTCCTGGACCTTTCCAATAATCGCTTAACCGATTGGAGAGCCCTGCATCCGGGCTCCTTAACGCCCCTTAAGTCTTTGAAGCAATTAGACTTATCTCATAATAATCTACGTGGATTCCCAGCAATTGTGGAATATCCTTTACGAAGTGACACTCTCAAAACTCTCGTTTTAAATAACTGTTCGATAATAAACGTTTATGGTGATATTCTGTCCGGAATGGTCAACGCTGAAAAATTAGTTCTTTCAAACAATCCTTTAACATCTCTCAATGCAATGCTTAAAGCAGAAAAACTACGAACGTTAGATATTTCAAATTGTGCACTGCAAAGAATAAGTGCAGACGCTTTTACAGAATTAACAGCATTAGAAACATTAATTTTAAATAACAACGAACGTTTGAAACGGTTTTATTCTACTTCAAATTCGTTGAAATTTTTAGACTTAAGCAATTGCAGTATAGAAAGCTATCCCACAAACAGGCTACCAAATTTAAATCAAATTTATCTGAGAAATAATCAGATTAAAAGTCTTCAGGAGAAGGCATTCGTTACAACACCTTCAATTAAAGTGCTGAGTATTTCTCACAATTCTATTTCCTCAATAGACGAAGGAGCTTTCGTGGGATTAAGTCGTCTAGAAGACGTCGATCTATCATACAACACCATATCTTCGATAAGTTCAAACACCTTTTCAGGAAATGCAAAACTAACTAAACTGTTTCTGTCTCACAATTATTTAAATAAAGTCGATCACATTGCAACGAATTCGGTAAAAGTATTAGACATGAGCGTCTGCGAAATTAGGTCAGTGGATAAAACCAGTCTATCGATGATGCCGTCATTAGAAGAATTGAATCTCGCTAGAAACTTAATATCTTTTCTCCCAGACAACTGGACTGGATACAAAATCCATTCACTTGACCTTAGTCTAAATCGTCTATTTACATTGACCAATAAAACATTTAACGAGATGCCATTTCTGCGTAACCTCAACCTTGCAGGAAACAGATTAACCTCCAGTATCAAACCAGAATACTTCCACAATATCAATATCGTAAGATTAGACGACAATTCCTGGTTGTGCGATTGTAAAAATGTTAACTTTAAACACTTGTACGACTGGTTAATAAATAAGATGCATTCGACAACACAGTTACGCTGCATGTTCCCGGAAAATCTCGCAGGACTGCCATGGGAATTGGCATGCGAAGAATACTGGTACGTCCAAGAAAGTCGGTCGGACAGGGTGTGGGTCTTTTCGGTTGTTCTGATGGTAGGTACGGTTACACTAATTTGCATAATTATGTCAATCAGAAGAGCATATCAACTGAAAGAGATACACGAAAGACAATTAGAAGAACGTGATAGAGCCGAAGTCAGAGACAGATTAAGAAGAATGCAACAACAACAATACCAAATCAGCGATGAAGAGAACCAAAGGAATGCCCCTGACCCACGAGAAATTCAGAGACCACCACCGTATGCCGAAGCTATTCTAATGCCTCGCCTAGACGGCTCGTATTCAAGTTTGGCCGGAAGCCAATTCAGTTTGTCTGGTAGTCACAGAAACCTATCAGGAAGCAGGCGTAGTCTACGTGGTTCCCAAAGCGATTTAGCCGAGGGCAAGGTTAGACGTAAACGGAGAAGAAGTCGGCATAAAGTGAAAACGGACCTGGATGGTGACGCCGAGGCTCAGAGTAGCGAACGCCTAAATACTGAAGATGCCACCTCTGAAAGCGAAACTAGGCAAAATAACGAAAACTCGACCCGTTCGAATAATATCATCGAAAGTGATTTGTAAACGATATGTACAATTTACAATATAATGTGATTTATCTATAAGAAAACGAAAGGATATTTTCATATTTCATTTCAAATTCGTTAGAAATATTAAATACGTATACATATATCGTAATTTTTAATTAATAATTGTTGTACCTACCTTAAAATAATACAAACAAATGTAATAAAGAATTATTTATTGTTTTTAATGAGAAATTGTGTTATTATTTTTTATAAACAACTGTTGTGTATTAAAATTCTTTCAATGCACAATACATGAATTTTTGTAGCACGGTCTACACTAAATAAAACGTAAAATTTTGTAACAACTAATATTGCTAATAATAATGGACTTAACATTTGTGCTAATACACGTCTAAGAAGGAATTGCCTTGACTTTTTTTCTATTTTTATTCACTGTATTTAGTACAACACTGTTAATAATTTAAGTACTTACCTAAGAAAGTGAATATCTAACCTATATTTATTTTTTTTACTATGAAGTTAAGTTAATCTTATTATTATTTCCCGTTGGTTGTTGCACACAACATTATTTAAAAGTTATTTATTACAGTTATTAATCCAATTTCCTTATATACCTACTACTATATATATATATATATATATATGCTTATTATGTTTTCTAATAAACATTGCAAAATCCTTTAAAACATAATCTAGAAAGGTACCGTAAATGTATACTAGATACTTTGGATCAGAAAATTGCTTTATCTTATCAGCCTACAGAAAATTAATAACGGGGATTATTCTCGACGCCAAAACCATGATCGGTTCGATAGAAAGTGAATAATATCATCCATTTTTACTTTCAAATTTAAAAATAATAAAAACTTTCTCCATTTTATACAATTTTTCTATTCAATTATATATTACACGCAAATTTTAAATAGGTACAATCTCATTGGAAATGTCGAACAAAAATTGCAAGCGTGATTATTTCTTTTTGGGCCTAATAAGTACATTTATTGCCTACAAATAATGATGCTAATGATGAATCTAATTAACTTTGTGGTAGACTCATAAACAAATTACTTGTCCTTGTAGTTAAACAATAGCCAAATAACGACAGACAAACTATTCCATTAAAATCACAATCTTATATTACAACAAATACACTTTCATTAGTAAGCAATTCAAACAATTACGTCTCTGCAAAGGTAAAGTTATATTCAATACAGGATATACATGTATGTAGTTAAACAACATGTATTTTTCAATCCAAAGTCAATATAATTACGAAAGTAATTTGTTACATCTATTATATACAGCAAAATACGTAGATTTCAGTATAAAACAAGTTAACCAAAGCCAAATATATTAAAAATTTAAATTGGACGTTTTAGAAAATCCACAACCTTTATTACTTTCATTTAAACATTATAATTGGGTACATCAATTAATTATATACTTGAGATTAAGATTTAATAAACCAAAGGTTGAACATGAACATCAAGAATATCTTTACCCATAAAAGAAATTATAGTAATCGTAAAACTGTTATGATTTCTGATTTAAACATGAAGGAGGTACCTAATACTTATGTGTGTGAAGTAAAATTACTAAACTGTTCTACTTTCGTTGTTACTAAGGCAAATCTATAGTTCTGTAGAAAGTAAATCTCGAACTGCATTTCATACAAAATTAACTTTGGCGCATTTTTTTAAATTTGGGCAGGCTCCAAAATTTCACTTTCAACCCATAATCCTATAACATATTGCTAAATATTGAAACGGAGAATAAGTACTTAAAAAAATAGAACATGCCAAAGAATTTCAAATCGTTTTTTAAGTGTTGTATTAGCCATACCTCACTCGCCGAAACTTATTTAACATTTTCACTTATTTGTGAATGAAACAATTTTGTTTTTCGCTTAATTATTTCGTCACTCACATTAAAAGTTTTATTTCGAAGAAGAAACCACTTATACAATTTTTTTTTAAATTCTGGGAAACTAAAAAATCTTTATGGTTTTCTTTTACCTGTTCTGACATAGGTATCTTACAATGTATAGATTTTACACACTTTCCCCATCGTTTAATTTTTCGTTCTATAACTGAGATTTCCGTTATGCAATGTTCACATATTTGTTTTGCATAAATTACACTAAGTGCAAAGTATTGATGGAAAAATTATCTGGCTGAGCAGTTCAATGTGTAGGTATCGCAAGACGTCAAGAAAAATAATTACTGTAAATAAAAATAAAATTTTCGGTCAAAATCCAACTATTTTGCGCGTACCGACGTTGTTTAAAAACAATTTATAGCATAATTATACATGTATATTCCTATATGCATATATTAACCTGTGTGAGTGATAAAAATGTCTTGTACAAAAAAAAACAATTTTTTATTACAACACAGAATTGATTCACGTTTTTGTGTATAAATTGTTATCAATTCGTTTAATGAAGTTTTGTCTAATTTAATTGTGTTCCCCAACTGTTACAATACCTAAAGATAAAGCAATGAACAATAATATGTGTAAGACCCAACAGTTTTGTAAATAACCAGCCTAGAAAACATTGTGTTGATATCAGCGTTTGATATTGTACTTTTGTCACACTTGAATTATTAATATACATGTATAATGTTGAAACAGAATAGTAACCTTCAACGTTAATTAATTTTTCGCAATTTCATTTGGTAGTTCATTTTATATAGTAATTGCGCCAAACACATAACAATTTATAGCATTCTTCTGATGTAATGACACTTAAATTTACACTACTTGACTAACATAAAACCGAAAACGATATCTAGTGGTATATTATTATATTTTAATAATCTTTTAAACCGAAAAAAAAAATTAACATTTATTACCTAGTTGTATTAATTTGAAAATATTATTACGAATTAACTTTGTTCCCACTTTCCAATAATTTTTGGTTCAAATGGTCAAATGGTATGAAATAATGAATGAGGCACTTCATGTACAATGTACAGGCACAATAAAATTTAGAAATTTTGTTTGAAAGGGTCTGTTACTGTTTTATCTAATTTGGCTTTGTCGCGTTGACAAGATGGTTTTTACCTGGAAGGTTCGGGAGTAATGAAGTTTAAAAAAGTTACGTTTTGCACAAAAAATAGTAATTAATTAATTGTACGAGACACATCCGCAAATTAGCTTTAATGAAGCTTTTAAAATTAGCGATGGAACAAAATAGACTCTAAATATCGATAATCAGATGAAAAATAGAACAGCTTCACCATTTCTTAAAATCGCACCCCTTAAAAATCTGACTTTTTGTATTTAGCTATATCTGCTTTATTTTATTACTATTTTAATAGCTTCGCCAAATCAAATTTTATTGGTATGTCTCGTACAATTATTTATTTACAATTTTTTGTGCAAAACAATTTTTTTTAACAGTGTAACTTTCGAACCTCCTTAAGTGTCTACATATAATTTGCGTAATTTGTTGGATTCTTCGTATTTTTAAGTGGCCAGTAACAACAAATATTAATCGCTGCTTTTGCATATTACGATCGTAATACAACAATCGATACGTCATTTTAAAAACGTAAGTCCTTGAACTCTATAACTTCGGCCAAAAGTCAAACGAAAATAATTCTATTCATTTATTGAGTTCAGTGCTGGAATATATTCTTTTTTTAACATTTTCAATAATTCGCTCTGGTTCAGCGATAACATTTAATATTAAAAACTATAAGGATTATTCTGAAACGTTTAAATTAAATTACAAAGACAAAAATAACATTTAATAATAAGATAGTAAATAAAAAAACGACTGATTCTGTACTAAAGACGATTCTTATTTTAAAACAAATATATAGATATGCAGATATACAATTCCGGAAAAATACACCGATACAGCTACGTATGATTAAATAAAATGTTTCATTGTAGATGATAATGAAGTTCTTATACATATATTGTACATACACATGCATATATATACCTATATAATATATTTTTCAGAGAAATAAACAAATAACTAATAAAAATACATATTCAGACCCGAATTATTATACATCTTTAGATTAATAATTATAGGAATTATTATATCTATCTTTAGATTAATAATTATAGGTAGGTAAAAGAAACCAGGTAAGAAAACAGCAAAACAAATGTGATTAGTGATTACAAAGACAAACTAATAACTCAGAAAAAGAATTATATAAAAATAAGACTTGTCTCGCAGTTTTCTTCTATTGTGCTTGTAGAAACGACAACAAACTTTTCAGCTAAAAATTAAGCGCTATTACTATTCGGTATTTTATTTATGTACATACAACATACATACATACAAACATACACGTTAACGTTATCACATAATGAAAAGTTCATTAGTTAAGCGTATCACATTAGCAGACTTTAAAAAGAATACACTCTATCTTACTCTCATCATTTGACGTTTCTTTGATTTAAGTTCGGGGTTGTAACCACTTTACCATCACTGTCGATGTGTCGCGTGACCAGAATGGGTGTTTTCAAAACTGAATCTGGTATTTCACTTGCTCTTATAGTAACCCGTTTAGTTTCTGGAGTAAGTAATGAATCGTTCGGTTTCTGTCGTAGTTCTACATCATCCTCATCGTCAGCGGGCGTACCAGGAGGTGTGACCGGTTCTTTCTTTTGGACTTTTTCATCTTCTGGATACTTATTGGCACCATTTTGACTATTATTTATCAAAGGTTTTGTTTCTGGTTTGCCATTCTGTTTACCTTTTTCGACACCAATTGGCTTAATAAGTTTCATCTCTTCTCCTGGTTTTTCATCAAGACCAGCAACGTTAGAACGATGTTTACGTCCCTTCTTTTTGGCTGCCGCCCTTTTAACAACCGCGTAAACAATCAAACAAACCATGACTAGCAAGAGGATTCCCAAGAAAATGAATGTGCTGTTTGATTGCTTGCTCTCTTGGCTTTGGACGGCACTTTCTTTCTCTTTTGTTGTATCTGCTGTTTCGCTAATTATATCAGTTTCTTTTTTGGGAGATTCTTTTGGTCCGGCAGATTCCACCTCTGTGAAGTGAGTTTTCGAAATTTCCTCCTTAACTTCCGTCGCTTCTTCTTGCTTGGTTTCCGTTGACACCGTTGAAGATTGTTCGGGTTGCTTGGTCGAAGGTTGGCCTCCTCCAAATATATCGCCCATTATTATTTTTACCCCGTCTACCAGACCGGGTGGCGCAGAAGATTCGCTATCGTCTGATCTGTCAAGAGGAGCTGGGGTTGAACAATTGATAATGCATCCAAAAGAAACAAATCCTCTATTTACGGAAACAATGGGATGCTTTTCCTCGGAAATAACTGTGGTTAGCTCCCCTTCAATGCCCTCCTCCTCTTCTTCTTCATCATAGTCAGCACCAAATGGAAAAACGGTTGTGGAACTTTGATTGCTTTCATTTAATTTGTCAATAAATTCGAATGAACCGCTTCCTTCTTCTTCGTCTTCTGTTGGGGGTTGATCGGTAATTGTTTTTGAAGTATTTACAACGTTTTGATTGTCCTTTATAAATTCTTCTTCTATCGGGCCGGTATCTTCGATTGCTACGTGTGTATCATCGATAATGGGCCCCGCCCAACCATCACCAGAACCGGAACCTTCAAGCGGCTGGTCACCTTGCATTTCACCAAATAAAAATTCAGGATCAGAAATACAGTTCACTTTAAGCCAAGATTTTCCAAAATTTTCTTTCGGTGAACTACATGAAACTGGTTCGATGATCCTAACTTTAGTATTGGATAGTAGCATGTCTCGAAACGGTAAGAAATCGCAGGAGCACGAAAGAGGATTACCAGTAATATCTAAACTCTTCAATTCCGGTAATGAATTCCAATCGGAAACATAAGAAATGTCATTGTTTGAGATGTCTAAGGATTCAACACCTTTAGGAACCACAGAAGCAGTGAAATGCTTTAAACCGCTTGAACTAACGTCTAAAAACTTTAGATTGCGTAAATGTTTTAATTTTGGATCTAAGGAATGAATATTTTTCCCGCGCACTGTTAATATCACTATTGACTCTTGTAATTCAGGTGACAAAGGTTTCCGAAGGAAGTCTAACGAAGAACAGGTAAGACCCATGCGACGACCAAAAGGTATACAAGAACAGCTTTTTGGACAAGATAGATGAGGAGCAGACAGGGTGTAACTGATGATAGCGACTAAAGCCCATGTTGAAGCCCACATCTTAACTGGAATATAAAAACAATCTAATTGTAATTATTATCAATCAACCACTGCTATAGGTACGTACTCATTTTAAACAAATGCCACGAAAATTATATGGTACCTTGACATGACAAATACAAATATGCACAAGCCTTGTGATAACAACTATCTGTTACTTTATCTCCAGTTAGTTCATGTTAACCAAGAATATAAGATATTATCTTTCAATAAACACATTAAAATCAACAGAGGACTTATTTGAATGACAATTGCATGGTAATATTTAACATCCGCGATACAACAAATATAAAGACGTTGTTAGAACAGCGGACAAAAGTCATTTCAAACGCATTATATCGATATTAATAGTTGCAAATAGCATCAATCTCCGTTTCTAAAGTGGTAAGTAATTTCAAAAACTTTATTTAGCAAACTGTAACTTACACAAATTTGATCTAGTCATTCAATAAAACGTACGACCGTAAAGTCAAAGAAAATTGACCTTTAAACTTTTCAACATTATTAAAAAAAGATTACGTTTTACTAAAAGCTCATAGATAAGATATTCCGTAGGACCACGTGTTTTAAGTGAAATTGTCGGTACTCTAGTATTTTTTTTTTTTTTAAAAAGGGAACATTCTCAACTAAAACAAAGAAAATTGACCAAAACTTACCAGGAAAGGTATTGTAAGACAGACTAATTCTGCAACGCGGACCGCACAAAGTGGATAATAAATCGCACCACAGCACTCTACTCACAAATTATTATCGAAACCACTAGATAGGATAGCGAGGACGATAAGACGTGTGGGCAAATATTCAGTCATGATAAAGACACGGGAGGCAGAAGGCGGCGAAGGGGATGCGGCCGTATTATTTATCATATCAGAGAAGCATGCTCGTTTGAAGTCAAATTGTCATACTAACTGACTCCGGTAAATTGTCAAACTGACGCCGGTAGAATCATCTATAAAAGTGTGTCACCACCACTTCTACCACGTAGCATGACCCATGCCGTGGCCAGCGGAAAGCATAGCATAGGCATACGAAACCTACGACCAGGAGAACGATTGCTATTACAGCGACGGCGACTTACCAACAACCTAACTAACTAACTAACTATACATATTATGTACAATGTACCTATATGTGTATATGTATGCAATAGAAGTTATATAAATAAAATAACACACGCTTATATACACGCGAATATACCTTACACATAGATCAGAGTACAAAACACACCTCTGCATGCATCTACGCATCCAAAGCGCGATTTCATTCAAAAATTTATTTCTTGCCAGATAATTTATCAACAGACGCGTTATGAGAAACTCGTCCAAAAGTTGCTTATAATTTTCGCCCACGAAAATCTGATCTGACAGCTTTAAAACACATAGTCTAACAAATCGTGGGTGATTCCACGATTAAAGAAGTTTTTTTACTAAACCTCAAAAATTTTATATTGATTTATTATTACATTTAAGCTAATATAAGAATTTCATTCTTCTTTTCTTTTTTATTTTGTTACAGGAAGTTAACTATTCTGCTTGCTTATGGTCGAATGTGCTTTATAAGCGTGGAGCTTTTCCTTATATCTGCACAAATAAATGGTATGACATAAAATATTCTGTTACACCACTGACTGGTCAGTTTTTGTCCGAATGACTGCACATTGTGCAGTTTTATTACCGGTATCGGTGGTCTGATCATGGACGGTACTGACTATGTACTGACATGGTCGAAAGGCAACGGTACGGATGGGACCATGACCCCCATATACCGCTAACAATATTATTCTGAGTGGTTTTCATTTTTTAGTTTAGTTATTGCTTTAACTAGCGAATCATTTTATCATTATTCAATACAATACAATACACGCACTCATCAAAAAAATAAAGAAAGTACATTGCGCAATCATATCATTTCATCTTTTTTTAGTTCATTAATAAGGAAATCAATTGCCAATTTAATCGCCTCATTTCTAATTAATGAGGATGTTTAAAAAAAGAAGTAAGTTAATACTTATGTAAAATAATTTCTGAGAAGTTATTTTTGTATCGATCGCTTCGAGTATGCACTGTCACTATCTTGACTTTATGAACCTGAGGTCAAGATCATTTTAAATTAAAGCGTCTGATTTCGATTTTATTGGATGGTTTTATAAATAAAGATAGCATTGCAATTATGTTCTTTTTACCGCAAGGTAACGAATACATTCAGTAGGTACTAAACAAATTAACAAAGGGGCTTATGCTTATACACATCATCATTTTCTTAAAAAAAATTATCTTACATGTCAAAATTTGATTGAAAAGGATAAACTAAGGCTTAGTTTTAAAATAATCTTCTTGATATTTTGACAACGAATTATCATATCAAAATTAAATATTGGTTAATACATATATATTCCAAAAAAAAAAAAACTAAAATCAAATTTAAAAGCTCGATACAATGCGTTCTGTACATCAGATAATACTTTTTAATCAGATTAAAATTTTTTAAGTAGATAATTATAATTGTTCTAAAGGTTCCTGTTTTAGAAATAAAACTGATAATGTCTATGGATTAGTCATTCAAATGACAAGTTTGTTACTATGTATAAATGTTATTAAAAATTTGATTTTACTGAATAGTCTCGCCATCTGAACGAAAATAAGCGAACAAAAGGTACAAAGTGGGCGACCTCCGCTCACCTGAGTTGTGTTTTGAACAGGTAGACAGTCGCTAGAATAAGCGAAACCTATCATCAAGTCTGGAAAATACGTGTAAGTGCTATCTGGAATTCGTGCCTTAAGTTCATGTGATCATATTAAATTCTATTTTACTGGCTTAAAACAACAAAGAAGTGTAAGAAGTTTACAAGTAAGTCATATTTATATTTCTAATCAAATCATTAGCTCATTATTTTAAACGTAACAATAATAATGGGAACAAAAGCGTTAAAAATCGTAGAAAATGGTTTTAATGTCGTAAGCAAGAAATGCTTGTCAAATGTGTGCAGTGGGTTTAGTTTTAACATGCACTCAAGGTCAATTAGTTAGTAATAATGCATAATATTTATTGGACAACTGAATATTCATCGAATTATTATTTGATTGAGCAAGCTGTACCACGTATAATATTAAAATCAAATATACGATTAGATAAGGTTCCTGTTTATCATTGTGTACTTACTGATGCAGAGGTACAGTTTTAGTTGACATGCTATAGATAGTATTTAAATAATACGGCGAATTATATTCGACTAATTTCAGTTATTTCTCATACAGAAAGATCAAGAACAATCCCACGAAAATGTCATACCAGTTTTGCGTGGTAATGGTCTTTGTCTTCGCTTTGACAGAAGCTTTGCCTCCACAACAACAACAATATATAAAATGTCCCAAAAGTTGCAACTGTACCGACACTTCAACAGCAGAGTGCAATTCTTTGGATGTGGAAGTGTTTGAAGACAAATTTGCCATATTGAAGATAGTGAATCCATCTAAACCTTTAGTGCTTACCAGGAACATTTTTCATGATATAGGATTGAAATCGGTGAATCATATTTCTATTGAAAACGCGACTATTATTGAAATTGATGAGGAAGCTTTCGGACAACTAACAACTCTAATTAAAATAAGTATTTTAGAATCTGACATATTCAGTTTACCTTCGAAATTTATTTCAAACGTAAAAACAATAAAAGCTCTTAATTTGGCCGGAACCAGATTAAGAAATTTCACCACATTACAATCTGAAACGCTTGAAGAACTTGATATGTCGAAATGTCAAATTTCCGAAATTACCGAGAACATGTTCAATAATCTACCGGAACTAATATTTCTCAATTTGCGAAATAATTACATTGAAAAAATACATTCTTTAGCTTTCATCAATTTAACTAATTTGGAAAGTCTTAGTCTCGCCAGTAATAATTTAACTCACTTAATGCCAAATCTTCTAGAAAATAACATGGAACTTGTAACCCTCAACCTAAGCTATAATCCAATCGAACAATTCAATCTTAACATAATCTCTATATTAGAAGCGCTACATTTGAAAGGCTGTAAACTAAAATCGTTTAATACAACTTTCGGTAAAAATTTCGATATACTACCGTATCTTGATTTAAGCGAGAATGAAATCGAACACATTCCTAGTAATGCTTTCGCTAACATGAAAAAGTTGGAGACTATAAATTTGGCGAATAATAAGTTAGAGGATTTGGATGCAACTATTTTTGACAAAAACAGCGACTTAGCAAAAATTATTTTAGACAACAATAATATTAAAAAATTACCAAAGTTTACGAACAAAAACAACTTTTTTGACGTAATGTCTTTTTCATGTAACAACTGCAATTTGACGGAACTTTCACAAGAAACTTTTGTACATATGCGGGGTCTAAATATTCTTCACCTTTCTAATAACCAACTTAACAAAATCGATCCAGAAGTCTTTGAAGCAATTCCTGGTCTACGTGAAATCGATATATCTTATAATAAAATTAGCGAATTCGACGGTAATACATTTGCTGCACTCGGCCAACTAGAGAAACTCATCATTGCTGGAAATCCACTCACAAAACCTCTAGATGCAACTATGTTTAATCACAATAGAGTTCTAAAATCTGTAGATGTAAGTTCATGTCATTTAAAGAAACTTTGGGCAGAAAATACATTAGAACATGCCAGTATGCCAAGCATTAGAGAGCTTCTTATTTCGAACAATGAACTCCAATCGGTCAGTCCTAGGGACCTCCAAGTATTAACAAACTTGCAAATCCTGGATGTAAAAAACAATCCGATCGAATGTTCTCAGGTTCTTCGAGATACAATAACATGGCTGACCGAGCGTGAAGTTCGTCCAGCATTTTCGAAGACACACGAATCTTTAACCGAAGATGTCAACGTATTCGACGAAACCGAACACAAAGTCCATTCGTGGAAAAAATTGGCAAAGGATGCTTGCGAAGATGAAGAATATTTCGACAATTATTACAACGACGAAATCGAAGCACAAAAAGAAATCGATAATAAAGTCGATACGGTAAATAAACTTGATGTGGAATTGAAGACATATACCGAAAATTCTTACGAATATGATGAAGACGAAGATGACGACGAAGATGATGAATACAATAACTATATCGATTACGATCAGAAGAATGAAGAAAACAGTCCTTTCGATGAAGACGACGATAAATTATTTGAAAAAATTAAATCAGAACTTGATTTGCAGAAATTAGCGGTTGAATCGCGACGTTTGAAAGAAAAGAAACCGGAGGAAATGTATGCATATTTATCTCCAACACTAGTTTTTATATTAACTGCGGCATCAGTTCTTGTAATTGCTGCCAATATTATGTTACTTGTTCTTCGTTCGCGAGGTGCTTTAGTTGCCCAAAAAGATGGCAATCTTCCACACTTTAAAATTCCACAATGGGGCACTGGAAATAAGTTGAAAAAACACAGTGGATCCGTTTACCAACAACTATCGGAAGAAAGAGTCGGACCACCGACACCAAAAGTTAGCAGATATCAGAAACTACCAACAGTGCACAATGATAATAATAAGTGATTAGTATTAACATTAATGTAGCGAGGTGCGTCTAAAATTCCACCTCGTTGTATACGTAATTTACAATATATTTTGTTATTTAATTATTTCTCTTTATTTTCAATTTGAAATATTTTTCATTGTTTATCTAACATTAGTCATGACTATCCATTATTATTATATTTATTATTAATTCCTAGATAACACGTTCAACTTTAGTTATACCACGTGGTTAATTTAAAACATTTCGTTTGGTAAGAACATATTCTTGATTAAATTGGATAATTTGAAACACTCAAAACGTTCTAAACAATTGCATAATTCTCTTTAACGTCGTATAATAAGAGTCAATGTCAACCATATGTTAAATATATACTTATCTATAAACACACTGCGAAAACATCGAATGCAAAAGTTGAAAATGAAAATTTACTTATACAGAAATATTCCTACTATTTTCTTTTAGTTAATTAATCATTTAAAAATAGATTGCAATAGAATACTTTTAAACCTTATGTTATCAATATTATATACTATAGTATACCATCATCTATCTAGATATATTAATGTATATATAATATTGGGAAAATAATGTCTAAAAGTATTCTACTGCAATCTATTTTTAAACTATAAATATTTTTGTATAAGTAATTTTCGTTTTCAACTTTTATTTAAGAATCAGTTAGTTACATTAAAAATGAAGTAGGTATCAACTTTAAATTGTAAAGTATGAAAATAAAAATAATTATAGATACGTATCAAAATAAGCATTCAACTGGCTTTTATATCCATTAAGATAAATAGAACATACACTCGATTTATGATATCTTTTGATAAGAATTTGTTGAATTGTAAAATTTCTAAAATAAACAAAAATTTTTATTATGATTGTCTTTTTAAAACGGCAACGTCATTATGTAATTTGCAATGTGACGTATTGTTTATAAATTAATTCATTTTCTTTACAGACCTAAACAGCCGGTAATTAATGTATTGAAAAATTGCGCGTTATTATTATTACATATAATTATTTATCAATACTGCCTACTTACTTCCTTATATTGCTTAAAAAATGCAAATAGAATTGCAATAAAATTATATTAAGTGCCGAAGCATTTAAAAATAAAATTAGATCATATATATTGAAATCAATATAAATGAACTTAAAAGAAAAACAATTTGCTCAACCCTTCACAAAAGGGTAAATTAAATAAATTCTAAAATACATTACTGTACTTAGAAGGAAGGGCTGTGTCCCATTTTACTTTATTTCATTTTATTCGTTTAATCATTACAAAGTATACTGATAATAGTTCCAAGAGTACCTACTAAATGATAATAAAAGTGATTGTAAAACATCAAATAAAAAAGAAATTGTTTATTTATTCCAAGATATAACATGTGTATTTGTTAAATTAGTTCACGTTCTCTATTTGTTTTATATACACAAACACACTTTTTACAGATAAAATACATAAACAATGAACTTTGAAACCAATATAATATTTAGTTAAAATAACAAACCAGTAAAACAAGACAAATTTGCTCATTAAGAATGAATCTAATAACAAAGTGTAGGCAGAATCGTAAGTGAAATTTTAATATTAAATAGGTAGACATTTTTCTAAGGAATTTTGGCATTGTATCCAAGGCAGCGTTATCTACAGTCTGTTATCAAGTTTCCAAGGAGAACATTAAAACGGTTTGCTAATGATTAATTTTTCCATAGTTTGTAGTTGATACTTCAGCAATTTTAAGCAGAAGCAGCATTCACAATCATTTCTTATACCTAGCTTTAGTCCTTTTTTAGACCTTTAGTCTTTGTTTAAAATACTGCTTTAAATTTTTTATTGTTGTATTCACAAAGAATTTATTTTTGTAAGTACGTTGTCTATTCTACTATTCTTAGAATTGGGTAATTTGGAGGTACCTGCCAAACCCCAGAAAACTGTTGACCACCCAAACCATGCATAATTTTAAAAGAATTACCCCAGCCCTCTAGTAATAATTTTCTTACACTGTATACAGAGTGTGTAGAGAAATTATAATTTGATTATATTCTTTCAGACACTCACTCAATTTTTCAACATTTTGATAGTTATTACCATGCCAAAAAAAAAAATTAAAAACAATGGAAAGTATTTTAAAAAGGGATTGCACTTTGAATTGTTAAAGTTCGTTTATCTTTAGATACTTATTATATTTGTAGTACTTCACTACCTGATAAACTAAGAGCTCTTTCACTCTGATACCTTCCTCGACATGTAGATTAGTTCAGAAAAATCGTTTTCAAATCAGTCCTCCTATCACCGCACGTAGAAATGATAAGTAAATATGGGTTTTAATAAATTTATAAAGTGAAAGGACGTTAACGTATAGATTAAATTTTCGAGAATATTGCAATTCACACAATAAACGAATAAACTAACTAAGTATACAAAATAATTAACAGCTTATCCCCTGCAATATCTAAATTAAGTAGGAGCTGTTGCTATTATTATTACTGATCCAAACATTTCAAAATTTGTTCCCCTTATGAAAATCGCTCTGGAATATTATAGCTAGAAAAAATATATTTACGTAGTTGCCTTCATGAAAAATTATAAATATTTATGTAGATAGCTATATCTAAAACTTTGTATCGCAACAATTAAAAAAAACTTGCCTTATCTTATATTTTATCTTGTTTGTGGGAATAATATTATTCAACGGTTTATTATACTTAAGAATTTATATTTTTCCTTTTAAATTAAAGGTTTTTTTCTGTGATCATAGATTATAGAAAATAAGGGCGCCAGTACATTATGAATGATTAAAATTTGTACGCATGTATAACGCATACTTTATGGAGGTAGTTGTATAAAACATAAACACCATTGTAAAATAATCTTGTTATGTTTACAAACTTTTGTGCAGCAAATAGTAAATAAATTCAAGGCGATTAAACCTTTAGTACGGTCTCTTAGACCGCAAGACCAGACAAAAAGAATGAAATTGACAATTGATAATAATAACGATACCGCAAACATGAGCAGACAAGAGACATTTTTCAAAATAAAAACGATAAATTGCTTCAACAGGAAGTACTTTTTTCCCAAACTAATATGTATGTATTAGTAAAGTAAAAAAAAACAACAAAAAAAAAAAAACAATTACATCGTGTATGGTTTTATTAAAATTCTGGCAAAAATAGCCTATGTAGTGTATTTAATGCATTTTATTTTCATAAAACTATGAACCAGTACCCGAAGATCACAACGAGGATGTTTCTTCTATGACCCCCATTTGATTTCATTTTTATTCAAATATTTAAAAACAATTATCGATATTGTTTGTGTATTATGTTTTAAACAAGCAGCAAGATTCTCAATCGAATCGAATCTTGATGGTTTCATAGCAGTAAAAGGAAATTTTTAGATTTCGTAGTCTTCCGGGAAAGAGAAAAACCACCGACAAATCACAACACAGAGTATTTTTTTTAAATTAAACCTCCCACAGTTCCAACAACATCCGGAAGTGGAAGTACACTACCCAAAAAAAGTAAAACTGGGATACATAAAGAACATATCTGCGACCCATTCTAGAACTCATAAACTAAAACGAGTTCGTGCCTCTACTAGATGAATGGAATCATTTACTATTTTACCTACACAGAAAGAACTTCAAGACCCAGTAATCCTTTCCAAAGACCAATGAACCAAGGAAGAAATCCCTTCAACAATGTTTGGGTACAGTTTGCGTTAACCAGCCCAAGTAAATTCTTTGACAGATAAAACAATATTGCTAATCAAATTCTTTTTTGATTCAATATTATTTATTACTTGTCATGATAAAAAATCGAGGTAAAGTAACATGCATTTGACAGCTTCCATTGTGGATGGGATTTAGAAACGCAGGAGTTCACACTTATGGCATTCTTTGGCAGATACGAATTAAACAAATTTTGAAAATATGTAACGGCTTTAATGATATAAATGTGTATATTACTTTAAAAAGGACCAATCTATTAACTTTTCAACCTATCAACTCCTACATGCTTGGATTTACAGCACCTACGTGTGCCAAAAGACATTTAGGATATACTCAAGATGATGTAGCTAAGCTTGTTGAAGGTACCATACCAGATGTGTTTTGTTTTTAAAAAGAAAATACTAACTAAATAAACCAAATTGAAATGTTATCTAATAAAAAAAATTGCTGTTCGACGTATTTACTATTTGTTAAAAACATTATTTATTAAAATAATAATGAAAAATAAAAGAATGCATATACCTGGTTACAAACAACTATTAATAAAGTTATTTATTTAATTATCTTGTTGGAAAATATATGCTTCACCGATTTTGATGTTTTGGTTCTTGAAGTCCCTATTATATTTTAAGACTTCAAAAAATAATTAGACTCAAAGCCCTAAGCACATGTAAAAAGAATTGCGAGCACACTATAAGGGCTTCAATTAAACCAAAAGGGATTTAAACACATCGAAAGGTTTCATGTACTTAGAGAATATTAAAGCATTTTTGATACTTTTACTATGTTCCTCATGGTTTTTATTACTTAATTTCGAAATGTGAGAGGGAAGTTTTTAAGCACTTTTAATAGGCTTGAAACCGATGAAACAGAAAATACTTTTATATAATAATTTGTGTACCAAGCCCTAACTATTTCTTCACAAAAGGGCTTCAAATGCAGTGCTTCTAAGCCTGAAAGAACATAGTTTTGCCCAGCTCTACTAGGCTTCCTTTTTTATGCATAGATAAATATTTTATTTTATTGTGGAAACGTAAATACCAAATAATCATTTAATGTTTATTGCAGAAAAGGATTACAAAAATGGCACCACGAGAGCAGTCAATAGATAAATTAACACAATTGTTCAAAAATTCAATGACAACATACTGAAATAAACAATTGTTTTTTTTTTTCTAAATATTATTAATAAATAGTGGAAATTAGTACATCGTTATTATTGTTAATTACGGATTTCCTCTACAAAGAACATATAACAATCAGTAGCACAAATATGGACATCGAAAGCTATTGAATACCTCACACTAGCATATGTGTGAACACTTTGCAAAATAAAAACAAAAACCAAACATATTAAGTATGTTAATTATATTAGGTAAACATGTTTATAAAAACAGAAATGTATGAAGAAATAAAAAAAAAATAACAAGACCCCTTTCCTCAAAAATTATATACTAGGTATTTCGAAACCAAATGAGTGTTGTTTTAAATGCAAAGTGTTAATTAATAGTTACCATGTTTAATTGCACAAGAAATAGAAAAAATAATAATGAGACGACCCAAAAATACAGAAAAAAATTATTAAAATTTACTTTTGCCATTAACCGATAAAATTAAATTCTTATCACCAAAAAAAGAACTTATTGTTTTATTTATTTTACATAAAAATATAAAATAGTGTTCATTTTAAATTTAAATAAAACTATTCAGATTTTTATTCCCAGTTACTTAAACAACTGCATTTTACATTCAAAAAGCATAAAATTATTTCAATAAAAAATATGCAACATTTTCACTTGTTATTTTGGTTTAAAGATTCCAAAAAAACGCTAGACATTACTCCAGTTCCTAAGAGTCATCAAATTCCACAATAATTTACACGATTGATTATAATCCTAAATCTTGTATATTTACAGTAGATTTTTAGGTCGATCCTGTAAAATAAATAAAATGACGTTCCCACATTCAAGTCCTGAAAGTAAAAAAGAAAATATAATACATAATAGCAATTTCATTGATTTAAAATAAAAATAACAATATGTACCTGTAAAGTGTAATGTTTGTAGTAATTAAGTACTGTTGTATAAAATTAAAAGAGAATTAGTCCTTTTAATTACATTTATTTTTGATAGAAAGAGTCCTGTTAATTAGTGCATATGAAAATTTGCACAATGAAGAGTAAACTGAGCAGTTTAAGAAATTATACAGACGTGTATGAAACTTTTGCAGAATAAAATAAATAAATGTCATTCGTACACATTTCATAACTAATTTAAAACGTGTATCTAAAAATATATGTACATAATATTTATAAATTATTTATTTAATTAACTACAGCTTTATATCCGAAAATAAGACTTTTCATCTTTGGTATGGTAATGTATGAGGGACAATACAAGATATATTTATACAATTCTACAAAAATATGGCTTCTGACACAAACATGCCACAACATTTTGTTTTTCATCTTGTTTATATTTTACTAATAGTAAAACATTAAAAATATAAGGTCTTTGATATTATAGGCCATATGGTAAAAGCTTACAAATCAATCCTGTTAATCTGATAAGTACTTTAAGGTCTTACTAATACAATATTAAGTAATTATTTATATATTCACTTTTTTAAAATAAATATTTCTTCTTGTATAAATCAAAAGTCTAACATTATGAATTCGCTTTCTTTTGTCTTTGTAAGCTTCCAACAAAATATAAAACAGTATTATTTGTTTATTATGTACGATATTTAAATACTTTATAAAATTATGCAATTATTACTTTTATAAACTTTTAAGTAACAAAATAGTGAATTTACAGTTACGATTAAAGAAGTAATAATTGCCTTCTGTATTAGAATTATGGTGCTAATCCAAAGTCCTTCCTCATATAAATACATAAAATAATAAACGTTTCTTGATTGCTATAATGAATTTTAATTAATTATACAAAACTCGTGAAACTAGTTATATGATCTACGTGAAACAATTTTTTATTTGCGAGGTAATTTTATAACAACTGCTCATAATTCTCGACTCTCTAGGAACCTCTTACAAGTTATACTGTCTTTATATTGTTTAAATTAATAAAGCAAATTAATCAACTAAAGGCTAGGACTTTTGATAAGCACAAAAATATTATCGTACGTGATTGATTAGAATTAACTGTTAACAAGTGCAAAATTCTAATTAAACTTTCAATTGTATCTTATAAAAAAAAAATCTTGAATTCCATTAAACGAAAAATGCAATTGTCGCTAAAAAATATAAGTATTAATTATAAGTACAAATAAAAAAAATAGAAGAATACTACCGTGACTCACATATTTAAAAATAAATAACAAGAATATTTGAAGGTGTTGTTTGCTGACGTTCTAAAAAACTTAATGTAGGTACTTCTTCGCAATCAAACTATACTTAATATATAATACTTAAAAAATAAGAAAAAGGTATAAATCAGACAGTGGCACTTTTTTGTGCAATTATTCCATACAACAAAAAAAATACGAATGTTTTAATTTGACACAGTATACATACACTTTCTTTCGATTAGATGACATAGCCAATAGCAATTAAAAAACAAAAATAACAATCAAAGGTAACCAATAAAAACGACAAAAGTTTTACGTATTTAGCAGTCGAACACTACTATATATATACTATATATATATGACGACGGATCACTATTTAAAATAATTCGACTATATACAAAACCACTGACTTACATATATACAACAGGTTACAAGCTTTGCAAAAGGACTCCAACTGGTGGAAAAATAATTAACTTTAATCAGTGTATTTGTAAATTATAAATCCGAAATTTAATAATAAAAAAATGAGCAAATAAAAATAAAATTGTAACAATCCACCCTAGTTATATAAAACGCGCATGTACAGTATAGTGAAAGTGACTTAATATCACAATCATCATATTAACAAAATGATTACTGGGTTATGTTTAAGATTTAATTAGTTAATTATCTTTAGTTAGAGCCATTCTTGTTACACTATTTAGTCCGGCAACATATGCACAAAGCTTATTGGAAACATTCCGTTCCTTTTGGGTTCGTTTTCGATCTCCCCTCTCATCCAGTTCTCGTCATCCGTTTGCTCCTCGATTACTCTTATTATTTCACCCTCGCGAAAAGAAAGTTCATCAGGGTAGTCTGCTTGACAGTCGTATAATGCGCGACAACGTTTAATACCTGCCCCATTCGGCATGTACGTTAACCTTCCAGGAATTGATTGCATAGATGACAGTGACCCTGTAGATACAGGACTGGACGCCAGCTTCATTGGGGGCGAGTCCGATGCCTTTAGAAAAAATAAATCGTTAAAAATGACAAGCTCCCATACAAAATATTGAGCACATGGGCTTATATCTTATATATAGTAACATAAAACTATAAAAGAGCATCATATTAATTAAAATGTTTTATTCATGTACAATAGACGGAAAATTCCTAATGAAAGGACTACAATTGTTTTTCAAATCAGGTAAATATGTGAGGACATAAACCTAACCCGATTATGTAACATGAGATAAAGGCAGAATAACACTATATACTTTATTTAATGTATTCTCTACATATGTAATAACGTGATAAAATAAAATAGAAAATATAAAAGAAGTAAGTTAATACGTGATTTTTCATGCAAATTAATCGATTTTATGATTTTAAAATTTCTAGTGCTCCAATACGATCTTTAATTAACCGTTAGAAACAGAAATGTAAAATTATGACAACCATTTGTCCATAAGAAAAAACATATTTAAGTTCAGCATTGTTTTTGTCACATAAAACACAATAGCATACCAACCTGAACCAGTTTATAAACTCTTTTTTAAAAATCATGTGAAAGTTAAATATGTGCAGTGCTAGACACGACAGTAGGAATGTTTTTTATAAGCGAATTATTTTAGAGTGTAAAGGGTATGCAGTATTAAAATGTAATGTGTGAACTAGGTAATATAAGTTTTCAGTGTCAACACGATCAAGAACGTACCATAAAAACTAATCAATATTAGTCTTAGACATATTGCTTACCTCTTAAAAAAGTATATTTTTTTCTGTCTAACTTTACCATTTACACCCTACATTTATAAGGAACGGTTAAAGAAACCAAACACAGCATTTGTTAAGGCAAAATATAAATATAAATTAAAAAAACACATTTTTGAAAACAAACTGCAAGAGAAAAATGAATAAATAACAGGTAATTTTAAGACATTAGCACTGCACAAGGTAGGTATGCATAAAACACACAATATTGCTAGATGAGTGATTTGCATGCCTTTTAAACAAAAACATGCTAAAAACAATGTTTTTACCGGAGTTGTCACATCACTCTCTTCAGTACAACTCTCCAAACGACATTTGTCTTTCCTCTGCAAACCAATCAGCCTAAATATTCTACATATTCATTAAAAAAACAAAAAGAACAATAACATTTACAAAACAAAGGTATTTTACAGATCGAGTACAATATACTATATAAAAATAAAGTAATCCTAACTTTAATGCTAACAACTTACCCTACGTGGTGGAGGTACTGGTCCCCCTGACGTATCCACGTCTGAAGTCACCGATGTTATACTTTCCGTTGACCTTCCATTTGATAATCTACTACTAGAGTTCACGTTAGGTGCTGGAGGAGGGGGATTTTGAGGACGTTTTAACAAGTGTTTATCTGAACCCCTACCATCGCAGGGAATGACTAGTTTATTACCTAAATAAAAAACGTTCACAATTAAAATATATAAAATATATATATAAGGAGAGATGTAATGGAAGATGTTAAATAAATAATATATTCATCAAAGGGATCTATTTTTATGTTACACTAACCAATATGTATCACAGATCGGCTGGCACTGGAATCACTGCTAGGAGAGCGTTTATGAGTGTGGCTGAGCGTGTGATAACCAGCAACTGCAGGGTCTGAGGGGGTACGGCTATGGTTACTTGGCAATGTGCCATAGATGTTAACGGTACCAGCTTGCGTCATCCCTGAAACCGATGGACCATAAAGGGAACCACCTGGGGGCGTAGGTGCCACCCTTTTCTTTAAACTACCATGAACATTTGCCGCTGCAAGAAATTTTCCACTCTAACATTCAATATTATCGACTAAAACGATTTACATAATATCAAATTCCTTTAGAAATATGTAATAATAATACTCTAATATCCCCAATAATGTTTTACATTAGAGCAGTAATTCGCATAAAAACGTATATTATGTTTTTTTGCCTGTTATGTCTGTGCCATCCATAAAAAATACAGACAATTTACAAAATAATTATAATTTGTGAAACTATTTAAGCGTGTTTTATAAAAATTAATTTTAGATAATGTTGTGATAATTATAAAATAGTAAGATACAATAGTGACGTTATTCAAAAGGGTAATATTTTACAACGTCATTGATTCTTTTTCGTTTTTATTAAAAAACATGTATTAATACCACTACACAATAATAAATATACAAGAAGTATAAAATGTACGAAATTTTTGCAATTTTTTAATATTTTGAATTGAAAACGCTTACGTATCACAGGTTTTCTAGATTGTGGTGGAGGTGGAGGTGGCATTTGTTTACTGTTACTGTTTGGACTGCTGCTAGATTGAAGACTATCACACGTTGAAGACCTGGATCTCAACGTTACTGGAGATTCTCCTCCAGTGTAACTTGGTGGTCTAGATCGATTACGTTTTTCAGGGGTCAGAGACCCGTTCTACAATATAAATTTAATAATTAAGATTTTTAATTTACAAGGAACTAAAAAATAAAATGAAAGTCATAAAATACCTTATTTTTAATTTGACTTACTCGATCGTCTATAATCGTTTCATCATCCGAGAAATCGGTTGAACCATCTTCATGCAATAAGTTCCAATCAATATTTATATTGTCAAACAAATGTTTTTGTCTATTAACACTGTTTTGCAACTGTAAAATGTATTAAATAAATTATTGTTTACACAAATATAATTTTTTTTTCCTAGTCAACAATAACATTATATTTACCAGTTCTTGGCACTGATAATGACCCCTCTCTTTTGCAATATCAAGAGGAGTCTTATCTTGAGAATTTCTTATGGCAGTATCAGCTCCACTGCGTAAAAGTAGTTTCATACATTCCACTTTATCATAAAGAGCACATAGGTGCAGGGCAGTGTTACAACCGATTGAATCAGGCACCACAGAAGGTGCCGTTTGTTTATCGATCCCCTGAGATGACATGTTTTGCACCAGGAAGTCAACTACTGGTAATGATTTGCCCACTTCTCGCACAATAGCCCGATGTAAAGCTGTTTCACTGGTTTCCTAAAAATGCAATATAGTAAAAACGTTAATTAAAATAACTAATAAAATAATACAGATGATGGTAAAGTTGTATTAAGGTCCACATTTTCAGCAAACACTTGTAACAATAAGCCCAGGTCCCCGCTATTAACGGCATCTTCCAAATCATGTTCATTGCTACCCGTTTTCATTGCATAACGCTTTTCAACATATTTTGCTCTTATAAAGTTAAATCGTTCCTCCCTAAAATATTAAATAAATACATGTTTTGAACAAATTACAGATAATATTCAATAAATCAAACGCACATTGTACTGGACGGTGTAGGCTTATTTCCAAATGGTAAATTTTCTTCCATGATATCGTTAAAAGCTTGGTTTGTCATAAACCTTGCAAGTAACAACTGACTAGTACCTACATTGTCCAAAGTAAGGGATTGTATTCGAGAAATATGAACACCTAAATCTCTATGTATTCCTGAACATTCGATGCAAACAATTATACCAAAATTCGTTGATAGCCAAGTGACATCTAGGAGAATAATAATTGTTTAGATATGGTTTACACTTTCCAAAACGAGTTTAATTAAATACCGTTTTGAGAGTTACAATCACAGCAATGGTCATTTCCGGGTATTCTTTGGATGTACCTAATTATAGCCTGTTGAAGTTCAATTAAACTATGATTAACTTTATCACCACCACTTTTACCACTATCATCAAATGCCTTCATTAAAGCCATCTCCTTACAGTTAACAAGAACAGACATCCATGCATGCTGATCAGCTTCATCTTCTGCTTGGAAATGGTAAGTTCGATTATCTGAATAAAAATAAAACGTTTATATAAAACATTCCCAAATATAATACAATCAGCTTACAGGATATCAAATCAAATCCTCTTTTATCATCAGGTACCATTTTAATCTGACAGGTGAGCAAATTTATTCGTGTAGGTGGTTTGCTTTCATCAGCATGGCATATATCAAGAAAACCTTCTGCCTGCACCCAACACTTTCTTTTCTGCCATACTCGCCTCATTTTACCTTCAGATTTTTTAAGAAGATGACCACTTCTGGTAACTCCATGATGTTTGTCCCCTTGTAACTGATGTAATGAATAAACTGCAGCCTTATCAATTGTCGAATTATTCTGAAACAAGTCATTTGTACAATTTAATATGAACATATCACTTTTATTTAAATTAATTTCTTTGGTTAGTAAGTAGTAATTTCTATTCACTATTCTCTAGATCTATGTGTTTGTGCAGTGTAATAATTATAAAAAATATGTTGTATTAGTACTTTTCCCTTTGTAACAAGCAAACAACTAAGCTTGGTTTTACATTAAGTATGTGACAAATATATTAGAAAATAAAAATATAGAAGAAAAAACACACCTCTTTATCAATACCTGGAACTGTTCTTAATAAAGCTCTAAGATCTGTGAGTTTTCTTCTTTCTTCTTCCTGTTTTTGTTTAATTTTTTGTAGTTTAATACTTAAATCTGCTACATAACTACCAAAGTGTTCTATGGTCTTCAATCCATCTTGAAAATAACTAAAATTCGTTTATTAAACAACAATGAATCATGCTTATATTCAATTTAAGCTTACTTTGTTTGTGCGTGATAATACTCCACAAGATTTTGGAGGAGATCTATGCCCTTTTTGGTTTTTATTTCGTTAAATTTTATTAAATACTACAATGTTGAGAACAATTACATCTTTCAATTAGATTTAAAGTGCTTATAATCATTTTGCCTTGATATATTATATGATAATAAACTAAATACAAACCTCACACATTTGCAGTTGAAATAGTCTTCTTTCTTTCTCCATTTCATCTGCAACTTCTGCACTGGTAACTTCTGATCGAATAAGCCCTGCTTCCTTTGCTTGTTGTTTTTTCTCTTTCTCAATCTTAACATACTTGCTTTCATAATCTTTCCATGCTTTATCAAAAGGTCTTCTTAGGTCACCTTTTACACCACGAAGATCACCTTTAAGAAGATTGTCTAAAGGAAACATTACAATGTTATTTAAATTTTGCATGAGAGTCTTCATTAGGGCAGATAATTCTTTAGTAACAATTGCAAATTTTATAAAAGCAGCCCCTATATCATCCTCTTGATCTTTAGGTATAGCATTACTTCCTATTTTTTCTAATGCTCTAACTAAGTACATTTCATTATCAACATGGGCTAAAAACAAATTATTTTTATTAAAGTTCTAGTGCTTTAATGATCACTTACTGTTTCCAGATGTATATATGGCCTTTATGGCCTTTTTCATTTTTGTTAAACCATCCCTATCAAAATCTAGAGTCTGAAAATTACAACTGAATTATATATTAATATTAAACAACCACTAAACTTTGGAAAAAACAATATTAAGATGTTTTATAGCCATTTCAAGAACAGTTATAACTTTGCTTGTGAAAATGATAACATACCAAGTACGATATTTTGTACTATGTATATTATTTATCAACTGAAAATCCACTTTACTAAGCAAACACTACAACTATAGACATTCTTGAAAAGACTGCATTCTTTTTTTTAACAAATTCTGCCTTAATTACTACAAGAAGGGGCATAACAAGGGAGAATTGTTTACATCAGAGACATCACTTTAGCAGAGATGGCACTAACCTCTTCTAGAGCATTTATTGTATTTCGACATTGCTGCATACGGGAAACAAATGTAGAAGTAATTGGAGAATTATAATCTTCCCTTGTTTCCTCCACAAATTCTGAAACTCCGATTAAGCTAGGCATGGTGTATATTTGTCAAAAGGATACGTCAAAAATAATTCTCAATTTTAAGGATGATACGCTAACTAAAGCTATATGACAACATTTGTAGCAGTTTATACCCTTTTACTTTTAACTTTTTATCATATTTATAACCAACAAACTTCTTATACTTTGTATAATATTAAAATGATTCATTATTAAATATTACTGATCGAATGAATTTACAAAGATACATATGGCCAACTTAACACACTAAACTACTACAGCTTCCATAGATAAAAGATAGTTTGTTCCAGAATACACTGTTTTTATCACAAATTTTTAATTATTTTGAAACAATTGTAATTATTTGATGAAAATCGAACATAAATTAATTTTTTAATGACATGTATCTACATTTCTATATAAGATCTCGAAGTATTTTATTATTAGTCAATATAATTTTAAATGCGTGTTACAAATGAATTTATAATACTATTCCTGCTCTTTATGGGAAAATTTTTATCAATGACGCAGATCATCATTTTTTTAGTTTTTCATTATATTGTTTCTTGTAAAATGTATTCTTTGCTGTTCGTGGTAGATCATAAATTTAAAAAGTTACAATTGTGTATCTTTTGAGTTTTTGGAAATTAATGTTATGCTTCTTTGTATACAAGGTATTTTTATAATTTTTGTGCGAAAGGTAATTTAATGGGAGCTTTTCAATTATATCCACCTATTCCTATTAGCTTATTCAATAACATGAATAGGTAATAGTTTGAATATAGAAATTAATTATTGACGCAATTTTAGTTTGTAAAAATTTTGATTTAATAGGAAAATGAGTGATGATGAAAATTTTATTTGTAAGTATACAGCAATGCCAAAACCGACAAATTTCATTATGAATAATAATGATAATTGGCTTATTGATGGAAATGAAAACGAAATTGGGAAAAGTAAGGCTATTACATATTTTTATTTATTATAGATTTTATTGTTATTTTTATTTTAAGCCTCTAGAAGAAAATCCCTGGCAAATAAGCACTACAAACCACTGAACATGGAAAGAATTGCCAAGAACATTTCTAAGAATAACTCTAAGTTAACAAATTACTTTTCTAATGAATCACAACAACAAATTTCTGTTGGAAATATGTTAAAAAGGAATAGACATTCTTCAAATATTAATGGTTTAGAAGACAAAAACAGTACAAATTCAAATAGCAGTGATAAAGACCTTTTTGAACAGTCTCAGAATGATTGTTTTACTGATATATATAATTCATAGATTCAACAACTAGATAAACTTGTTACAAACGGTGGTTCGATGACTAAAAATGTAATTTCAAAACCTACAGTTATTAATATGAAAAAATGAAATATACAGGTAAGGGAGGTTGGGTGTTCTAGGCCAAGAGCGAACAAAATGTCATCCATAGCAAACTGTCGTCCCTCATTGAATGATGACTTTTCTCAATCTGTATTTCACTGTTCGTATGTTTTCCAGGATAAACTCCGAACTGGAAGAATTATTGTTTTCTCTTTTTCTTATATCTGTCCTGATGGTGTCGTACTTGTTGCCATGAGGAGATACTGAGAGTGCAAAGAACATTTAAGTTCCACAAGTACTCTGAAATTTCCAAAGGTCTATTTCTTAAACAATTAATTTTCAAGGGGATCGTTGTTATAATGTTTGCAGCTGAAAGCAAACGTGTTGTTCGCCCGTGGTCCAGAACCTACTCAAACATGTCCATCTTCCTTGATTAAAAACAAATTGGCTGCACTACACCACAATAGAGATAAAAAATATAATTCAGGTGTTTTTTTATTAGTTTCAGAACAAATTCAAATTGTTGGAATGAGCGCAACTACTGGAAATTTATCTGATATTTGCACATTTTTGAAAGCTGATGTGTATAAAAAAGATTTTTGACTAGTAGAGCTCATTGAATACGTTAAAGTTGATGATGAAATTGCCAAACTTCACTGAGACAAATCAGATAATGAAATGCTTCAAGTCCTGATAAGAGTAGATTTTTCTGTAAGCCGTTTTTTTAATTTAAAAAATTAATTCTTTTGAAAAATCCTTTCTAAGTATTCTGCAGTGCTAAAGAAGATTGATCTTGATAGACATGGAATTCTTGTTATGGAAGTAATGCCACGCAATTCTTGCCTGATTTTCTGTTCATCAAAGAGAAACTGCCAAAACATCTACTATGCAAAGTGGTTTTCCCGTAAGTCTAAATTTAATTAATATATGGTTTATTGTAAGTATAATTTTTGAAAGAAGCCTAAGAGAATATAAAAAAAAGAGATAGAGGATCTTATAGCAGCTTTAAAAAAGGAAGGAAATAATATATGTGAAATTCTCAATGTTTTGGCAAAAACGTCTTTTATATGAATATCTAATCCCTTTTTACATAGGATTAATTAATTGTCATGAGCTATTAAAATGAATTCATGCAAAAGTACTAAAATGGTCCATTGAAAAAGATTGATGATGTTAGACTTATGATAATTAACTATATGAATTTACTGTTGTATAACACGAAACAATTTCTACTTTGAATAAATTTAAGAAATACATATAAATTAAGTTATTCTAAAAACCATTTTGCATTTACATTTTTATTTAGATTTTTGTGGAAGTGGTTTACTAAAAAAGGATTTTGAATTATTATTATAATGAATAATTAACTAAACTTTTGCAATTAAAAAATTTAAATGCATGCGTTTTATTTTCAGAGACAATTTTGCATGTGTTTTGTTTTAGTAAATATTTTTTCATACTGGGGTTTAATCTAGAAAATAAAAATATATATAATTCATTACTTTTCAATACATAGTATACCTTTTTCAATTCTGTTTCTTTTTCCTTAGATTGTGTTAAACGAGCCAGTTCTTTTTCTGCCCTTTCTTTAGATTTATTGTCCCCTTGAACTTCCTCAGTTAAATCTTTAATGGTTAAGTCAAGCTTGGCTTTTTCTTTAATGAGATGTTGCAGGTCATTGTTCAGTATGTCACGATCCGCTTTTACAGAAGCCCAATCTTTTTTGCTTCCTTAGTTTTACGTGTAAGGCTTTTAATTTGGTCTTGTGCTTTTTTAAGATTGACAGCTAATTTTTCTTGTTCAAAACTAGAGTTATTTCTTTGCTTTTCTTACTAAAAACGATAAAATTAACTACTTCAAATCAGAAAAAATAAAAAGTACTTACATCAGTCAATTTTTTTTTTTGTTTCAGTAAGTTCAACTTCATGTATAATATATTCAAGTGCTCTCCTTATTTTGTCATGATTCTGGTACTGCTTCAACTCTTCTTTTTCTTCCTCAAGTGTATTTAATCCCACCTCTATAATACGAAAAAAATCTTCAATTTTATGTACCTTTCCTTCAGTTTCTCTTAATATGGCTAAGGTCTCATCACAACGTTCATCATAGACCCTTGTACCTGCTACTTCTCGTAGTAATTTTAATCTATGAGCATCTGCAGCAGTTGCCATTTGATTAATCTAGAAACTAAAGCAATAATTTTAGTATGTAGCAGTAGCATCATTAATAAGAATTTATACTTTTCCTTGTTTTACAATCTAGTAAGGGTTACAATTAGAAAACCCTGGTGACTAAGAGATTCATTACTTCACTACGAGGTACAACTTTTTTGGCACCAATAACATGTCTAAGAAATACTTCTTCATTCTCAATCTACAAAATCAATGTTTCACTTTTTGTATATTTTTATGTTTTTGTACATACTGGAACATGACCATCTGAATTATCAAAAATAATTTCCACATAAGCTGAAACAACACGAGGTCCAGTGCCTTCATGGAGCAAAGCTTGCCTTCGTTCTGGTCGCAAATGAGAAAATTCATCACTGAGTACAAATTGTATTGCTGCAAAAAAAAATATTTATGGACCAAATAATTTCAAAATGAAATGTATGGTCCATTAATAATTTCATAAACAAAGATAAACATTGAGTTGAAAGAAGTTACTTTTTCCTGAGCCATGACGTCCAACAACGACATTATGTCGTTTGTCGAAAGGCTCCACTACTGTTTGATCGTCATAGCTTTTAAAACCTTGTAATTTGCAACGAGCAAGTATAGCTGAAACTTAGCCATAGTCTACAAGTACTACAAATCGACATACCTGTTTAATATGCATTTTGTTATGTGTTTTGTACTATAGACATATATGATACAAGTAATTCTACCACTTTTCTCTAAAATGACTTGACTTATTAATTCGATATAATGGTAAATATAAGGAGGATAATTAAATATTCAGCGGAATAAACGACAACTTCTCAACCATTTTAATAAACCACAGATCAGAGGTTTATTTTTATTTCTAAAATGTTTTCTACTAACTAGACAACTCTTTCCGAAATTTTTTCAAAAAAAAGTAAAGATAAAATACTTTTTCTCTTATGCAACCCATGTCACGTACTACTACAGCGCTATCTCTGGACTGGTGTATCACCACAGATTAGAAAGGTTTATAGATGAGGCACTCAATTCGCGACATCTACTAACTGGTTTACATACTAGAAAGAGAAAGGCGGGGAATTTAAATTAGCTGTAATTTCGTTTTTAGTGTCAAGCTTTTCTCAAGTAATGAAATTAGAATTTAACATGTAATAATCTATTTTCCAAAAGAATATAATAAACCATAAAATATTCTTTTAGTTGGTAGATTGTTACATGTTAAATTCCAAGTTCATCAAAATAATGCAGAGGATACATAATGATAAATATTGAATATGGCTAATAATATATTTTATTGTATAAAATAAATTCAGCTATATAAATTGCGTTTAGAATTAACAAATATACCCACTATTTAGTTACAGTAGAACACCTCTTAACCGGCCACGCTAACTATTTCAAAGGAAAATGTTAACATAAATATAAAATAACACTATTTTATGATGCAAATAATATGTATGTTCAGATTTTATGAAGCATTTGAAAACATTGAAAAAGATAAAATAGGTATGTACTGTACAAATTAACAATAACAGCAAAGTAATTTTTTTTGTTTTTGTTTTCGAAGAGGATAGGAAATCTTCGAAATGCACCCAGTCGCCCGTGCGATTGAGTAGTGTTGGATTCCCGAGGAAGGTGTCCTCGAAACTACCGACTAAAACCTCTCCCCCTCAGACCATTTTTCACTAGGCTGATTAATCCCAAAAAGGTTAACAGGGGTTCTGCTGTAATAATTACAAACTTACATAGGAATGAAACAATTCCGAAGTCACAGTTAACATATTTATATATCAGCACAATTAAGCTACTCGATCCACTTAGAGATGCCGTATAAAAAACATAGGGAATGTAACCATGAAAGTGGTATATTTACTTATCTGTAGAATATAATATGAAAATTAAGTGAGACGTAGATGCAAAATGGTATCAGGAAGGAGATGGAGTGCTGCCGCTGTTATCAGCTACAAGGTGTAGTGCTGCAACTATCTGTACACCTTCAATCTGGAAACAATAAAAAGAAAAAATTACTGACGAATTAACTGCGTGATACATACAAAAGAAATTTAATTTTAACGTTCTTTTATTAACCATTGATAAATAATTTATTTTGTTTTACTTAGTAATCATTATTTTTTTTTTCACCTGACTTGTTGGTAAAATAGCTTTAACCCTTTTTTGTTTGTAAATTTCGCATACGCCATAGTTGTCTACATCAGTGTCAGACAACTATATTAAATTATTGTGTTCATTTATAAGTTTAAAAATAGCCGAAATTCCGAAATATTCTTTCTACAAATTGAATTATTTCTAGAGGGTTGTACGCACCCTACGAAAATTTTGCATAGTTCTCTGCATCAGTGTGAGACAACTACATTCATTTTTTGTATTGATAAATTTGAAAATAGTAGATATTTTGAAATATTCTTCTTATAAATTTAAAAAAAATCTAGAGGGTTGTGCGTTCTTTACACAAATTTTGCAAACTCACTGGTTGTCTACATTACTGTGAGAAAACTATACATATATATATATATAAATATATATATTGTTTTAATATATATTTATGCAGTTATTATACAATTACACAACTTTGGACTTAATATTACGACCTCCAAGTTTACAAACCAATATGAAGTGAGGTTTTTTGGATATATTAGTCTTTTATTAATTTTTATTAATTACACAAAAATATTTGAATAATGTTGTTTACTAATTTGTTTAATGTAAATATAAACAAATTTGCGTAACCTACGATAATGTGAGAGCAAATTTAAATCTAGTAAAGAATTATTGAAACAAATGGAATAAACTGGCAAATATTTATATTATCAGCATGGACGACTATTAGACCTTGGAGGACAAAAGAGTCAAAGGCATATTAGAATGTACGTTTAAAATGATACATAAGAATATAACTCTTCATTCATGTTAGAACACAGCAACGATACCTTTTTTCTGCAGAAACTCGTAATTCCTTATTTTAATATACAATCTGTCACGTTCGATCATCATCCATTGACGACAAATTAAACACAAAGTTTAAGTTACAAAACGTTTATTGTGTAACCACAATGATCATTACACCATACTGTGGCTTCTTCAGGTGGAAGAAGTTGAATAAACATAAAATTAATACAATATCATTATATTATTTGAAATTGTAGACTCGCTTGGCACTGGTGAAACATTTTTAAAAAAATAAAGTAAAAGAAGTTGGCAAGTTTCACAATGTTAATTTATTTCTCTGATGATAGTTTCGGTGTTAAAACCATTTTCAAAGAGTACACTTTTGTATACGATCGTCAGAGAAATAAATTAACATTGTGAAACTTGCCAAGTGTTTTAATTCTTTTACTTTATATTATTATATACTAAAATTACGAATAAAATGGTAGGGGTAGAAGTGAGTATTACACATTAGAAATATTTAAAAGCGGTGATCTATTTACATCTAATTGATCATTTATAATTAGGCCTAAACGATTTAATTTATTGATTTCTAAACGCTATTAAAGAAATATAAGTAGTAAACAATGGTTTGTCGAAGTGGCCATTGGTTAATAATGGCTCCAAATCCATTGTCGTAACCAGAGAGTGCTTCCATAGTTACTACACTACTACTTCTGAGACAGTTGGTTAATACCTCGAAAATTAACAGAATTTTAAAGTAAAATGAAATGTTTCTGTGTTACTGAAACGATAATATTTAAAGATTTGCCCGCATGTAAGCAAGGTGAGATTATCCCTGGTACGTTTAATAAAAGTTTAAACATTAACTAGACGACGTTTCGATCCAGGTTTTCCATGTTTGAGTTGAAGTTTTGAACTTTGAGTTCGAAAATGTACTTAATCCATTTATCCTAATCAATTCGATTTATTATCTGCTGGGTTAAAACGGCATTACAGAATGCAGAAACTACCAAAAAGTTCACTTATAAACTCTTGTTAAACCCACAATGGAAACTAAATAAATTCATATAGGTAATACAATGGAAATTGTCTTTAAATTAAAAACGATAAAATCTATTGTAATTGTTACTCAAAGAAGTTTTTAAAAATTGAAGAAACAGTTATTCAAAATTTTAAATGGATCCATACGATAATTGTCAATTATTTGAAAACTGTTATAAACAAGAATATAAAATGAAATACTTTATAACATTTCAGCTCATTATTAACTCTACAGTATTGTACTATTATTTCGACTGTTTAAGTCTCTATCAACAGTATATACAAAAAAAAACAGACTTATAAAAGTTAATTCTAAATTGCCAGTATTTGTATTGTGAATTTAACAACAAACCACACAAATGACACCTAATATTATATATAATAAATTTTACTTTGATTAGAAATGAAGCCTTTGTTTGCCGCTATCGTTTTTCTCTGATATTTGTTTTAAATCCAATTGTTTATAAACAAGTGAATTGTCTACCATTAGTAGTAAGTGTTTTGTTTCATTTGAATAAAGTATTTTCTAATTTTTCTTTTGTGACGAATTGTAATTATTAAATATGAAATGGAAATTCTAATGAAAGTATGGATGTAACTGAACATAATTTTTTGCTTGATAAAAGTACAAAATGATACCGATGGGCCGTAACGGACACAAAACAAAAACAAGACTATAAATACGAATGATGCGAGCTTTTCTTCAGTTTATCGTGACCATGCTTTCGGGAAAGAGTATGCGTCGCGACGCGTCGCGCTGTCGTGCTTTAGGTGCATGTTTATCCGTTCTTAAAGTTTTTTAACTTGTGCTGTAGTGGTTTCTAAATTTTCGGGAGTGTTTTATTAAGAGGATTAAGGCAACACCAAAGTGGCGGTAATGGTAAGTAATTCTTATCTTTTTATCTTTATTTATTTGCTTAACTTATTGTTCAATTTTTCTTTTTTCTTTGTGATAATTGTCAAGTCTTTATAACAATTTGGTAATTATTAAAAACCATTCAGTGATTGAAAACATTTTGATTTTTAATTTTTTCGAAATTAACTTTTGTGATTGATATTATTGGTTTGGTTGATTGATACTGTCTTAGAAAGTTTCTATTTCTAGTTTTCTTTTTAATAATTTTGTGAATTTTGATAGCTTGGAAATGATCAAATTTCTTACAATAATTTTAAACGTTTTAGTTAACATTATTAATTTCATTCATAAATTTCCCTGAAATTAATTTAGGTTTTTTCAATAATTAATTATATGATTGATATTATTGATCTAGTTTGGTGGAACACAATGGTGAATCATAAAGTTAGGGAATGATTCCAGAACATTTGTTAAAATTGTACAGAAATTTATTATTCTTTTTTATTACAATTGGTTTACTTCTTAGTTTATTATTTAAAATTTTATAAATGAAATTTTAATGACTTGTATGATGGTTTAGTTAATTATTAGATATCATATACTAATTTTAATCGTTCTAAATTTTCGTGAATTTTATTTTTTTTAATATTAACTTTTATAAATGATAATGCCCACGTGTGAAGTGGGCGAAACACGGGTCCGCTCATATAAAGTTTAGTTAGTGGTAATTAGGGTGAGTCTTTCTTTATTTAATTATTGATCGAGTTTGGTCGATCACAATGGCGAACCATAAACTTGTGGAAAGATTCTAGAACACGTTCCTTAAACTTTTACAGAAATTTATTGTTCTTTTTTATTATAATTGGTTTCTTTCTTAATTGAACTATATAACATTTTGATGAAATATTTATTCATGAAAGTTTTCTAGCTTTTATAATAGTTTGGAAATTATTAAACAACCTACAACAATTTTAACTTTTGTGATTGATATTATTGATTGGATGTGGTCAATCACAATAGTGACCCGTACAGTTCTAAAAAGTGTATAATATGAATTGAAAACAAATTTATTGTTCTTGTTAATTATAATGATTTTCTCTTTCGATTTGACTGTTTATTTCATTTTTAATAATTTTATTTTTTTATCTTTTTGCAGTTACCGTCCAAAGAGTGGTATGCGATTTGCATGGTTTCCCAATAGACGAGGTGGTAAGTTTGACAATTTGTTCCTTTACAATTTGACTCTTGGCACTTCGTCTATTCAATGTTTAGCAAGTATAGTACCATTTTTGTGTATTTGTTATGCAAAAGGTAAGTACCATTAAGGTATATTTTAATGCAATAATTAATACCGCAGTAGACTGTAAGTGAGTTTCAGTCTTGGAAAGACATGTAGCCGTCTCCCGTCCGTCCATACGACTGAGCAGCATTGGATTCCAACCTCCGAGGATGATTTGGTTATGTTCTCTTCAGCCGAATGTATTTTGTGTTGAGGTGATTGAGTGTAAGTTGATACGTGTATTCAGGTGTAAATGTATGGATGTTGTTAGATGTTTGAGTGATGTGAGGTTTTCGAGGAATTCTTCCAAATCCTCAGGGATGTCAGGATGGGAGTGAGGGATTCTTCCTTTATCTAGGGCGATGGCGGCGCGGTAGTGTAAGAGTGGTTTGATGAATGTTTTCTATGTGTGAGTAGGTGTTTTCATATTAGGTAGGTACATGGTTCTACCGGCTGTTTGGATCGTGTCGTCGGGGCAAGAGGATCGCCGTTACATAGTAGGACGCATGTTTTTCTTTCTTTATTGGTGGGGGGTGCTTGACTCTCACCCTTTCTTGTACTATACTTGCTAAATGTTGTTTTTACATGTTCGGTCGTTTGGGTATTGTTGGGTCCGCGTCGGGGGTTGGGGGGAGAAGTGAAAAGTGTAGTGATTTCTAACAAGAGGACTATCAACTCCAATAAGATCTTGAAAAGTAAGTACAAATTCCAGTGTGCACTTAGTTATTAATTTCGATTAATTAATTAACGTAGTAGCCCCCATCCAGGCTGCAAATTTTGTATGATTACAGATCGACACTTATCTTCGACGAATTTCTTTCGAAGAAGCAATGAGCTCCCAGATGTGATGCGTCAACTTCCAGAAAGTATAGTATTTAGAATAAGGTGTTCTCTGTTACTGTTTTCATTTGTCAATATGTGACATGGTATCCTGAATCTGTCAGGTTGTCTGTCTTGTTGTGATTATAAATTCACACTTATCTTCGACGGATTTCTTTCGAAGAAGCAATGGGCTCCAAGATGTGATGCGCGAACATCCAAAAGTATAGTATTTAAAATAAGGTGTTCTCTGTTAGTGTTTTCATTTTCTAAAATGTGACACGGTATCCTAAATCTGTCAGGTTGTCTGTCTTGTGGTGATTACAGATTCGCAATTATTTTCGACGGATATCTTTTGAGGAACCAATGGAGGTACGTCGACGTGTTTTCCAAAAAGAGCCTCAACTCCAAAATGTCAAACATCAACTTCCAAAAAGTACAGTATTTACATTAAGTACCAATGGATTCCAAGATTTATCTTCACGGATTTCTTTCGAAGAAGCGATGGGATCTAAGATATGAAACAGCAATTTCCAAAATGTATGGGTTTTATTTTCTGGTAGGTCACTAAATAATCTAATATGTTAACTTGTTAATGTAGCAACCTGTGTTAATGTTGTGAGTTCTTATGATTACAGGTCTTCTACAATTTTTCCTGTAGATTTGTTTGACGGGATGCAAATCGGAACGTTCACGAATTGTTTGGTATTTCTATTACATTGTCGAACGGTACGAAGTTTTATAATTTGGTACAATTTTTAAATTTTTATGTACGATTTGGAAATTACCTCGCTCGTCTTGGAATCTTATTTAATTTAGTTAAGCAAACTAAACAGTTTCAATGTTTTAAGCTTTCTTGGAATATGCTTCCATCAGTCGTTGGATTAATTTTACGTTCATATTATATATAAATGGCGACCGAAAGCAAATACACAAAAATATATAAGTAGCTTTATTAGTACGGTTCGAAAGGCTAAATATTCTTATTATGGGTTGAGATGTCGTAATTTTATGTGGTAGCTGTTGATGTTGTAATGTAGATCAATGTGGGTGGATTATCTCCATAGATGTAGCATAGAGAAAAATAATTTTTAGCATTTGAAGACCCAAAGTAGGTACGTTGAAGTGTTTTCCAAGAAGAGCTTCAACTCCAAGATGTGATGCATCAACTTTCAGAAAGTATTTAATTTTTTAATATGTGACATGGCATCCTGAATCTGTCAGATTGTCTGTCTTGTTATGATTACAGATCCGCACTTCTTTTGACGGATTTCTTTCGAAGAAGCAATGGGCTTAGATGTGATGCGTCAACATCCAGAAAGTATAGTATTTAGAATAAAGTGTTCTCTGTTACTGTTTTCATTTTCTATTATGTGACATGGCATCCTGAATCTATCAGGTTGTCTGTCTTGTTGTGATTACAGATCCGCACTTTTTTTGACGGATTTCTTTCGAAGAAGCAATGGGTTCCAAGATGTGATGCGTCAATTTCCAGAAAGTATAGTATTTAGAATAAGGTGTTCTCTGTTACTGTTTTCATTTTTCAATATGTGACATGGTATCCTGAATCTGTCAGGTTGTTTGTCTTGTTGTGACTACAGATCCGCACATTCTTCGACGGATTTCTTTCGAAGAAGCAATGGGCTCCAAGATGTGATGCGTCATCTTCCAGAAAGTATAGTATTTAGAATAAGGTGTTCTCTGTTACTGTTTTCATTTTCTAATATGTGACATGGTATCCTGAATCTGTCAGGTTGTCTGTCTTGTTGTGATTACAGATCCGCACTTTCTTCGACGGATTTCTTTCGAAAAAGCAATGGGCTCCAAGATGTAATGCGTCAACTTCCAGAAAGTATAGTACTTAGAAAAAGGTGTTCTCTGTTACTGTTTTCACTTTTTAATATGTGACATGGCATCCTGAATCTGTCAGGTTGTTTGTCTTGTTGTGATTACAGATCCGCACTTTCTTCGACGGATTTCTTTCGAAGAGGCAATGGGATCCAAGATGTGATGCGTCAATTTAAAGAAATTATAGTATTTAGAATAAGGTGTTCTCTGTTACTGTTTTCATTTTCTAATATGTGACATGGTATCCTGAATCTGTCAGGTTGTCTGTCTTGTTGTGATTACAGATCCGCACTTTCTTCGACGGATTTCTTTCGAAAAAGCAATGGGTTCCAAGATGTGATGCGTCAACTTCCAGAAAGTATAGTACTTAGAAAAAGGTGTTCTCTGTTACTGTTTTCATTTTTCAATATGTGACATGGTATCCTGAATCTGTCAGGTTGTTTGTCTTGTTGTGATTACAGATCCGCACATTCTTCGACGGATTTCTTTCGAAGAAGCAATGGGCTCCAAGATGTGATGCGTCAACTTCCAGAAAGTATAGTATTTAGAAAAAGGTGTTCTCTGTTACTGTTTTCATTTTTCAATATGTGACATGGTATCCTGAATCTGTCAGGTTGTTTGTCTTGTTGTGATTACAGATCCGCACATTCGTCGACGGATTTCTTTCGAAGAAGCAATAGGCTCCAAGATGTGATGCGTCTTCTTCCAGAAAGTATAATATTTAGAATAAGGTGTTCTCTGTTACTGTTTTCATTTTTTAATATGTGACATGGCATCCTGAATCTGTCAGGTTGTCTGTCTTGTTGTGATTACAGATCCGCACTTTCTTCGACCGATTTCTTTCGAAGAAGCAATGGGCTCCAAGATGTGATGCGTCATCTTCCAGAAAGTATAGTATTTAGAATAAGGTGTTCTCTGTTACTGTTTTCATTTTTTAATATGTGACATGGCATCCTGAATCTGTCAGGTTGTCTGTCTTGTTGTGATTACAGATCCGCACTTTCTTCGACGGATTTCTTTCGAAAAAGCAATGGGCTCCAAGATGTAATGCGTCAACATCCAGAAAGTATAGTACTTAGAAAAAGGTGTTCTCTGTTACTGTTTTCACTTTTTAATATGTGACATGGCATCCTGAATCTGTCAGGTTGTTTGTCTTGTTGTGATTACAGATCCGCACTTTCTTCGACGGATTTCTTTCGAAAAAGCAATGGGCTCCAAGATGTGATGCGTCAACTTCCAGAAAGTATAGTATTTAGAAAAAGGTGTTCTGTGTTACTGTTTTCACTTTTTAATATGTGACATGGCATCCTAAATCTGTCAGGTTGTTTGTCTTGTTGTGATTACAGATCCGCACTTATCTTCGACGGATTTCTTTCGAAGAAGCAATGGACTCCAAGATGTGATGCGTCAATTTCCAGAAAGTATAATATTTAGAATAAGGTGTTCTCTGTCACTGTTTTCATTTTCTAATATGTGATATGGCATCCTGAATCTGTCAGGTTGTCTGCCTTGTTGTGATTACAGATCCGCACTTTCTTCGACGGATTTCTTTCGAAGAGGCAATGGGATCCAAGATGTGATGCGTCAATTTCCAGAAATTATAGTATTTAGAATAAGGTGTTCTCTGTTACTGTTTTCATTTTCTAATATGTGACATGGTATCCTGAATTTGTCAGGTTGTCTGTCTTGTTGTGATTACAGATCCGCACTTTCTTCGACGGATTTCTTTCGAAAAAGCAATGGGCTCCAAGATGTAATGCGTCAACTTCCAGAAAGTATAGTACTTAGAAAAAGGTGTTCTCTGTTACTGTTTTCACTTTTTAATATGTGACATGGCATCCTGAATCTGTCAGGTTGTTTGTCTTGTTGTGATTACAGATCCGCACTTTCTTCGACGGATTTCTTTCGAAAAAGCAATGGGCTCCAAGATGTGATGCGTCAACTTCCAGAAAGTATAGTATTTAGAAAAAGGTGTTCTCTGTTACTGTTTTCACTTTTTAATATGTGACATGGCATCCTAAATCTGTCAGGTTGTTTGTCTTGTTGTGATTACAGATCCGCACTTATCTTCGACGGATTTCTTTCGAAGAAGCAATGGACTCCAAGATGTGATGCGTCAATTTCCAGAAAGTATAATATTTAGAATAAGGTGTTCTCTGTCACTGTTTTCATTTTCTAATATGTGATATGGCATCCTGAATCTGTCAGGTTGTCTGCCTTGTTGTGATTACAGATCCGCACTTTCTTCGACGGATTTCTTTCGAAGAGGCAATGGGATCCAAGATGTGATGCGTCAATTTCCAGAAATTATAGTATTTAGAATAAGGTGTTCTCTGTTACTGTTTTCATTTTCTAATATGTGACATGGTATCCTGAATTTGTCAGGTTGTCTGTCTTGTTGTGATTACAGATCCGCACTTTCTTCGACGGATTTCTTTCGAAAAAGCAATGGGCTCCAAGATGTGATGCGTCAACTTCCAGAAAGTATAGTACTTAGAAAAAGGTGTTCTCTGTTACTGTTTTCACTTTTTAATATGTGACATGGCATCCTGAATCTGTCAGGTTGTTTGTCTTGTTGTGATTACAGATCCGCACTTACTTCGACGGTTTTCTTTCGAAAAAGCAATGGGCTCCAAGATGTGATGCGTCAACTTCCAGAAAGTATAGTATTTAGAAAAAGGTGTTCTCTGTCACTGTTTTCATTTTCTAATATGTGATATGGCATCCTGAATCTGTCAGGTTGTCTGCCTTGTTGTGATTACAGATCCGCACTTTCTTCGACGGATTTCTTTCGAAGAGGCAATGGGATCCAAGATGTGATGCGTCAATTTCCAGAAATTATAGTATTTAGAATAAGGTGTTCTCTGTTACTGTTTTCATTTTCTAATATGTGACATGGTATCCTGAATTTGTCAGGTTGTCTGTCTTGTTGTGATTACAGATCCGCACTTTCTTCGACGGATTTCTTTCGAAAAAGCAATGGGCTCCAAGATGTAATGCGTCAACTTCCAGAAAGTATAGTACTTAGAAAAAGGTGTTCTCTGTTACTGTTTTCACTTTTTAATATGTGACATGGCATCCTGAATCTGTCAGGTTGTTTGTCTTGTTGTGATTACAGATCCGCACTTTCTTCGACGGATTTCTTTCGAAGAGGCAATGGGATCCAAGATGTGATGCGTCAATTTCCAGAAATTATAGTATTTAGAATAAGGTGTTCTCTGTTACTGTTTTCATTTTCTAATATGTGACATGGTATCCTGAATTTGTCAGGTTGTCTGTCTTGTTGTGATTACAGATCCGCACTTTCTTCGACGGATTTCTTTCGAAAAAGCAATGGGCTCCAAGATGTAATGCGTCAACTTCCAGAAAGTATAGTACTTAGAAAAAGGTGTTCTCTGTTACTGTTTTCACTTTTTAATATGTGACATGGCATCCTGAATCTGTCAGGTTGTTTGTCTTGTTGTGATTACAGATCCGCACTTTCTTCGACGGATTTCTTTCGAAAAAGCAATGGGCTCCAAGATGTGATGCGTCAACTTCCAGAAAGTATAGTATTTAGAAAAAGGTGTTCTCTGTTACTGTTTTCACTTTTTAATATGTGACATGGCATCCTAAATCTGTCAGGTTGTTTGTCTTGTTGTGATTATACAATTTGGAAATTACCTCGCTGACTTATTCTCAACGTTCTTTTCGTCTGGGAATATTATTTAATTTCGTTAGCGAATCTAAATCATTTCATTGTTTTAAGCTGCATTTTTGAGCTTTTTTGAAATTTCCTTCCGTCAGTCGTTACTACCGAAAACAAGTTCACAAAAGATATAAGTTGCTTTATTACTACGGTTCGAAAAGCTAAATATTCTTATTTTGAGTTGTGATGTCGTAGTTTCTTGTGGTAGCAGTTGATGTTGTAGTGTAGATCAATGAGAGTGGCTTATCTGCGTAGATGTAGTATAGAGAAAAAGAACTTTTAGCCTTTTACCATTATTTATGTGTTTACAATTTTATAAACAGAACTCTTTATACTTGATTAAAGGTTTTATTTACTCGAAAATATTACTTCCTTTAAATCTCCAAATCGTACATCGACAATTAATAGCTATTAATATCTGTGAAATGTTGTGGTTTGGACCCACCACATAACAAAAGATCCCTCACGCTTGGTTTGCATCATTGACCAGAGCGTGAGTATTATTTTTCCCGTGTAGGGAGCCTGCAACCCCTATCGGGCGCGTTCCCGGGTGGCGGATAGGGAAGTGCTCGGTTAGCAGAAATCGGGTAAAAGATAAAATGTCTCTCGCGGACCAACAGGCACTTTTAACATTTGGTAGTTTATTATAAGAACAGGCTTTCACGGCCGGAATCCCTAGTAGAATTCATATTCATGAAAGTGGTAATGATCTTGTCTGTACGGATATTAGCTGCGTACAAGTCGATGGAACACATGCAGTTAATACAGGGGGTAGACATTAACTTTTCATTAAATAACTAAGCTTAGCCAAATATAACTCTTATTACTTCAGCTCATACTCAGGTTCTGTTTAAAATGTAAAATACGTATTTATATTTTTGAGTATAAATGCCATTTTCTAAATAATAATTTTAATTCTATTTAGAAATATTTTAACCCATTTTCAATTATGAAACTACTACAATAACTTAGTTTCCACTTTCGTTGTTGTTTGTCTGTCTGTCTTGTTGTGATTACAGATTCGCTATTATCTTCTACGGATTTCTTTCAAAGAAGCGATGGGCTCTAAGATGTGAAACAGCAGTTTCCGGAATGTATTGTTTTTATTTTCTGGTAGCTCATAACATAATGTAATATGTTAACTTGTTAATGTAGCAGCCTGTGTTAAGGTTGTGAGTTCTTATGATTATAGGTCTTCTACAATTTTTCCTGTTAATTTGTTTGACGGGATACAAATTGTTTGATATTTCTATTACATTGTAGCACAGTATGATGTTTTATAATTTTATACAATTTTAAAATTTTTATTAATTCTGCAATAATTGATTCAACTCCTTTCACACTGTAGATATATTATTTCATATATAAAAACTATGTACCTATATGTAGCCAATGTTCTATTATTTTTTGCTAATTATACCTATATTGTGGTTATTGCAAATTTATATTATTAAACACATTGCATATAAAATAAAAATACTATAGGAACGTAGCTACCTAGATCTTTATGAAACTACACTTGTTTACATAACCTGTTTTACTTACTTTTGTAATTTAAATTGTTTTTCAAATTACGTTTTCCCCCTTTTTCTTCTAATGGCAATAAATAATGCATTTCTTCAAAAATTTTAACAACTTTCATTCATAAATACAAAAACTATAAGTATGTAGATTTATATTGCAGTTGTATTACCGTTTCTTTTTTATTTTCTGCTTTTCCTTGTCCATATTCTTCATTTTTTCTTTTGAATAAAGTCTAAACACCTTGTCACATTTGTCACATATTTCACTGATTTAACGATAAATAATAAAAAAGACGAATAATTAAACATTTTCCTATTTACCGGCATCAACTGTATACAACTTGTGAGAGGGTTTCCCGGGGACATTATAGATATATATTGTAATATCTTTATATATCTGTTGTATTTACAAATTACAACAGCATCAAAAGCAGTAGCAAACCATCAACAGCACAACTCATCAGAAATTTTATTTCTAAAATGTTTCCTACTTAATAGACAACCCTCATTACGTAAATCTTGCAAAAAAATTTAAAGATAAAATACTTTTTCTCTTATGCAACCCATGTCACGTGGTACTACAGCGCTATCTTTGGACTGGTGTATCACCTATTTCACAATTGACAGATTTAACACCCCCTGACACAAATATAGATCATAGATATTTTGTGGTTTAATTAACAAAAGTGTAAATTTATAACCTTCATTCACTTTATTCAAAGTAAATCTTCGAAAACAATCTTTTATTATGTTTTTATGACGAAAATTTGAGTTTTATTTCATTAATGCAAATCTTCACTTCCTTTTGCTTATTATGGAGGTGTACAAATTATGACTTAATAATCTAATCACGGAAATGTTTTAAATTTATCTGTAAAAATGGCTATTCCAAGAAATGATAGATTTAATAAAGGTCCATGCTTTTGGTGTCTAAAAGCAATTAAATGGGTTCCAGTGCTGTTTATAGTAACCATAATATTATGGTCTTATTATGCCTACGTAGTTCAACTATGTGTATGTAAGTGTATGTCCACCTCATATGATAATCTTTTTACCTTATCTGACAAGGAACATAAGTCTAATATACTATTTTTCAGTTACAATATCTTCAACTGCTGAAAGAACCATATATTTGATTCTCTACCACATTACATTTATTATGTTTGTTTGGGCATATTGGCAGACAGTTTTCACTGATATATCTCGTGTCCCTGAAAAGGTGTATGTTTTTCTATAAATATTGCATTTGTTTCATGGTAATATTTTAGTTCAAACTACCAGAAGGAGAACTAGACAGACTGATGCATGCCAATTCAGAAGAAATGCAACGGAACATTTTAGAAACCTTTGCTCAGGATTTGCCTTTAACAAATCGTGCAAGTAATGGTTCTGTGAGATATTGTGAGAAATGCCAAGTCATAAAACCTGATAGGGCACACCATTGCTCTGTTTGTGGGGAATGTATACTCAAAATGGATCACCATTGTCCTTGGGTCAACAACTGTGTTTGTTTCTCAAATTACAAGTATTTTATGTTGTTTTTAGGATATTCCCTTGTATACTGCATTTATATATCATTAACTTCAGTGCAGTACTTTATCTCCTTTTGGAAGGTATGCATCTTTTATAAAATAACATAAAAAATTATAGTTATTGCACAGTAATTATCAAAAAAATTGTGATATTAATTAGTATTTATTATTTAAGTGTTTTACTGAAACTTAGATACTTGCTAATATGTATTACATATTAAATATAATATACTAATATATGTATCTACACATTTTCTATATAAGGCTAACTTAATTCTTTTATTTCTCTATATTTTGTTTTGACTAATAAATGCTTTAATAAGCTATTATGATATTTCATGTTTATTTTTACAGGGACATTTGGAAGGAATGGGGAAGTTTCACATCCTCTTTTTATTTTTTGTCGCCTTAATGTTTGCTGTGAGTTTAGTATCCTTATTTGGTTACCATGTTTACTTGGTTTCCAAAAATCGTACAACATTAGGTACTTTATAATCTAATAGTTCTTATTGTTTTTACAATACATTTTGAATAATTTTCAGAAGCTTTTCGGCCTCCCATATTTCACCATGGTCCAGACAAAAATGGCTTTAGTTTAGGAACCTATAACAACTTCCTGGCTGTATTTGGAGAAAATCCAAAAACATGGCTTATTCCAATTAAAACAAGGTCAGTTAATAAAGTAGTTGTGTCCATGTAAGCTGCAAAAAACACATTCACCTTGTATATAACTTTTTTTATAGACTTATTTGCTTGCTTTTGTCTTACAATTTTTATTTATTTATCAGCCTCACCTTTATTATGAATGTTAGTAATGCACATTATAAGCAGAACACGTGTGAAATAGATGTACATTTACTACATACTTGGGTAGCACACTAGGCATTTTTATTAATTTATTTAATAATTAACATGGCAAAATTAATAATTTTTGAATTTAAAGAAGAGAAAAATGTGCCACCAGTGATACATTTTCTACTTACAAAACATTCAAGAGACGCTTTTTTATTTCGTGGATTGTGAAAAATTAGAAATTGTTTTATTTTTGTAGTTTGGGTGATGGCACTATGTACCCTGTTCAGTCTCGACATCTACCAATTTCTTATCATTCAATGGGCACCACACAAACCAGGTCAGAATGTTTTCTTGTGCCAGATGTAGAGTTTAGATGACTGTAATAATTTAAAAGCAGCTAATATTAAATTGGGTGGTGGCCGTCCGTTTGATTAACAATTTTTTTATACTATTAAATTTAACGTCAGTTAATTATTTTTAATTCGTTTTTCGTTTTATATGCATTAAAAGCATGTATAACAGCACTGAGGCTTTAGGGTGATAAGCTCCTGCAGGATACCTATCACATTTTTAGGACAAATAGGTACACTAACGTATTAATACAATTTTGTATGTTGAAAATGAGCGAAATATTTTGCGGAGAGTCAATTCACTTTGCTTGTCGCCCTTATAGCCGTCATTAATGTTAATTATTTGTTGCATCATAGCATAAACTATACAGGAAAACATTTCTATCTTTTCTTACATGTTTTATATTAAAAAAAATATTTTTAATGCATAGACATTTAGTTTTGCCAAATTAACACATACTAAATCTTTTTTAATAAAATAATTTTGTCAAGTCCTTAATGATTAAATTTAAATTTTTGGGCAGTTCACAAGATATCGAGACAGCAAAACTGCACAATGGAGAACCCGTTTAAATCGTCACCATAAATTTAGTACTTACTTTGCTTCGTTAATACTTTGTAACATTTATTTTTTACTTTATATGGCTATACAATAAATGGTTACGATTATTATTTGTTTTTACTATTTAGTCCTACCCTTAATTAATAATTTAATTAAAAAAAAATCGAAATGTACACTTAATAGATGTAAAAGTTGTTTAACTAGCAAATAAAACAAGTAGTTTAATGCTTTGTAAAACAAGAGAATGAACATGCATGTTGTTTTGTTTATTTAAAGTGTTTAGATGTAAACATTAAATTATAATATCGTCTTATGTTTATAGTTTTAAGTACGTACATAAAATATCAATTAATATTTTATTTTGTTAATTTGGCTAGATTAGGCTAGGCCGACTTATTGCAGAATAAATTTATACCCAATTATTTTTGTTGAGGCTGATTTTCAGTAATAGTAAAAATGCTGTTACGAATTTTTTGATTAAATAAAATTGTTCTATTTAGCATGGCAGATGGTTGTACTTTTCCTTTGAAGCATGTGGAGGAAGACAGGGAACAGTTACTTAGATGTACTCCTTGGGAAGATGATAGCTTAACATTACATCAGTAGCCTAGACCTCCCTTCCCCAAATTTTTTCTGTGATCGTTACCTAATAATGTAAAATACGATTTGGTTTCTACTAAATGTTTTATACAATTCTATAAACTGTTATATAACATTTTTTTAATTTTTCCTGAAGAAAATGTATGTTATTTTCTTTATACTTTTTTCTTCTATTTTAACAATTAAAAAGCCAATTTTGCGCTATGTTTTTAAAATTACAACAAATACAATATATGTTAACAGTATAATAAAATTGCTGAATTATACACTTGTATTACATTTTTGTTTCCTAATGTTCCTGAATTATTAATAATATAAATTCTTTTTATAAATATTCGTTTTCTTTTAAATTTTAATTAGTGTTAGGTAATTTTTGTCTGTTTGTTCTGTATCGTTATCGTAAGTATAATATATAAATTATTTTTTTAATTAATTAAATTAAATTTTAAGGTGAAGTACTGTATATATAATGTATATAAGATCTGATCTTTGGCGCTTATAGGTTTTAATAAAGTGATAAATAATAACTCATAAGTAAAATATCTTACGATTAAACGTCTTCATTTATATTTCATAAATAAAAAAGCATGCTTTATCATTTTTTTAATCAGAGCCACTCCTACATAAATATCTACTATATAGTTTAGTGCATATATACATAGTAAAACATATAATACAACTTATTAACAACGTTGTTGTCAGATTAATTTACTTAAAAAATGGTTTAGATAAGTGTTATATATATTTTTTAATTTTTATAAAGGCAAAATGCAATATTTTGAACATGGAATAAGTTTTTTTTCTTGTGGTTTCATAATTTTTACCATAAAATAGTTTTTCTTTATGGATTGTTTTAATTTTAGAAATATTACTATTATGAAAGTATTTGTACATTTTAGATTCAGGATCATACTGTATAATAAATTGTTAAATTATTTATATAATTTTTTTGATTATTTTTTAAATTAAAAGAGATTTTGTGTTGTTTTTTCTTGCTTTTATAAAAATGTTAAATTTACTTGTACAGAAAAAAAAGCTTTTTTTGGACATACTTACAGTTCCTAACGTTTTATTAAAAATTTAAATTATAATTCTTATTTTATTTATTTTAATTGAATTAAAATAATAAATTGGCAACAACGCATTCTTTGTGTAGTTCGTTGTAAAACTGCAACAGAGCGCTAGTATTATTTAGTTATGCTGCAGTCAAAGCAAGTTAGGTAGTTTTTGTGTAGTGATAATTGTATTGGGGTAGTTTAAACGAATGCTTTTGTTAATTTTTTATTTATATGTTTAATTATTTTTTATAATGAATTTAAGTGATTTGGGTATAACCTATACGCCCCAGCAACCGTTATTTCGTTTATAAAATCAGTGAAATGTGCTCATTGTGTAAACGATCCATAACTCTGAGTCACACTGTTAAAGTTATGTTACCGCAAATACCTGTGAACACATACCTACCTGTTGATTAACTTAAAAAGTTACTTGTTGTAGTTTTCAATTTGTTTAAGTTAATTGATGTTTGAAGTGAAAATGGGGAATACAAGGATATTAGTTAAATACCTGTCGATTTTGATTCTGTTTGCATCGAAACCTTTGGGCTTTGTAGCCCAGTTTGATCCTTTTTCAGGTAAGCTGTAATACCTAGTAATCTAATTAATCATTTTAATTTTTATTGAATATAATTAATATTACTTATACATGAATATCATCTTATATACATTTTTGAGTTGTGTGTCTGTATTATACGTTTTAAAGTCTAGATATGCCTATTATCTACATGTCATTTATTGTAAAAGGTTTTATTCTCTGTTATTTATTTATTTATTCTCTATTAATTATAGATTTTAAATAAGTGTATAAAAATCAAATAATCAATTGGTTATTAGGTTAATAAATTTGCTTCCTACTTAAATTGGATTTCTAGGAACAATTACTCATGAGATGATTCTTAAGGAAGTACATATTACTCATCCTTTAGAAACTTGTTATTTATTATTTTAAAACCTCATTATATATTCTATTAAATCGATTTTTATTGTTAATTAAAGTAAATATGTATTTATTGAAGCTACTAAAGCCTAATTATTGATAAAATGCCTACTAACTTGTTCAATAATGTAGTTGCTGTTATCAACTAATAAACAAGAAAATATTCATGATTACTTTGTCATTGAACTTATAAAGTAATTGTACTACATAAATCTTTCAATAGAATAATTTTAAGAATTTAAACTTCCTATATAATGTGTGTCTATAGCATTTTAGTTAATGCTGCCTGCACCAAGAGGAGCAGATAATGGGGTCTTCTGTTTTATTTTATTTCAATAATATTTTTTTTTATTTAATTACACAGACCAGCGTTTTACACAAGTGACAGAGTTACCAATGGGTTTCAACACCAAAGAGATGTCATCTAGGATAGCAACCGTTCCATCAGATTCAAAAGACAATCATAAGCCTGAATTTCTAGACTGTGCTAATTATAAGTCTTCTGTGCTAGAGGAACAAGAAAGGGGCACATATGTTACTAAAATAACTGCTATTGACATAGACCCAAAGGAATCAGGGGGTACCATAACTTATTCAATAGTTAAGCCAGATATAAAACGTCAAGATTTAAATATTGATAATGTAACTGGTGTTATAACAACAAATGTAAGGTTTGATAGGGATGAGCCTAGTTATCAGAAAGAATTTTATGTTACTGTAAAAGCTACTGATAATGGGAGACCTGTTTTGGAGACAGATTGCACATTTAAAGTAACTATTGAAGATATAAATGATAATAGCCCTGTCTTTGATAAATCTGTAAGTGAAATGTTATTTATATGGTCTTTAGAGTCTAATTTTTAAAATTTCAGCAATATAATGAGCAAGTGGTTGAAGATTTAAAGGTTGATGGGGAGGTAATGCGTGTTTTTGCATATGACATTGATTCTGGCGAAAATGCAAGATTGACTTATAGTTTGGTGCCTCCCTACTCTTCAGTTACACTTAATGAATACAGCGAATTTTTTAAAATTGATGCAAACACTGGTGTGGTTTATTTAAGAAAGTCTTTGGTAGAGGTAAGTTGTTGAGAAATATAACAATAAACTAGCAAATATTACTCTTATAAAAAATTGAACTATAGAAAACAGGGCAAATCTTTAAAATGCAAGTCGTTGTTCGTGATAACGGTGCAGAACCAAAAGAAGCATCGACAGATGTTCAAATACAAGTAGTCGGCTCTGATAAGCAACCTCCTTCATTTGCTAAATTTCCAACAGAGCCGATTTACCTCCCAGAAAACTACAGCGACGTCGATTCTCATATTGCTGATATTGAAGCAAAGTAAATAAAAAAAATATTAATTTAGAATGCAATTTTGTAAATATTTTTTTTTCTCAGATCTAACATTCAAGATGCTGGTCTGACTTATGAGTTGATCAAAGGAAAAACGAAACAAACTAATTCTGACGAGACATTCAGGATTACTCAAAGAGCTAATACTTCTGGTGCTTTTATTACAGTAGCCCGTGCTTTGGATTACGAAACAGTTACAGAATATCAACTCACCGTACGTGTCACGAACAGGGATCATTTATCCACGTCAAAGACAATTAATATAAAAATAACCGATGTGAACGATGAAATTCCAACATTTATAGAGATAGGATCAGGAAGTGTTTTAGAAAACGAACAGCCTGGAGCTGCTGTTATGCAGGTAAAATAATTGTACTTCTATTTTTAAAAATTTTTATTAACTATGTTAATTATTTTTTTCTCAAGGTTCGTGCCATTGACAAAGATGGAACATCCGCTAATAATATAGTAAGTTATGAGTTGCAAAATTACATGGACCATTTCCATATTGATAAGACGACAGGAAAAATAACTACACTTCAGATGTTCGACAGGGAAGACGTCGATTTCTACCCCGTTATCGTTGTTGCTAAAGATAATTCACCAAGTGCCGTAAGTTCAAAAAATGTACCTAACTCAGCTACACAAGCTTTTCCTATCCATATAAAAGACCGAAATGACAATAAACCTCATTTCGATAAAGCTTTATACATTGCCGACAATATTTTCGAAGATATGGACAAAGGCAAGACTGTAATAGAAGTGAAGGCACAAGATCCAGACACAGCTTCTCTTATAGTATATAGTATCACCAAGGGAAACGTCGGTGATGCCTTCTATATGGAAAATACCACTGGAAGGATTCAAGTTAATAACAAACTCGATTATGAAAAAATTGAAAGTTACAATTTAACAGTTGAAGCAAATGATGGACTTTATTCAGACAATGCCACTGTAATTATTAATATTGGCAACAGAAACGACGAAATACCGGTTTTCTATCCCTATGAGAAACGTATAAGACTTAGGGAAGAAGAAGCTGTGGATGGATGTATTTTAAATATTAAAGCTTATGATCCAGACATTAAAGATAGGAATGCAGACCAGCGGATAGTTTATTCTGTAGGGGAATCACAAAAAACATTTATACAGATTTCTAAAGACGGTTGCGTTACACTTATAAAACCTCTGGATAGGGATAAACCAGACGGCTTTCCTGCTTATCAAGTTTATATATATGCTAGCGACGAACTCGGGGGACCTGGATCACTTCTTACATCGACAGAATTTATTATTGAATTAGAAGACATTAACGATAACGAACCATTTTTAAATGTGACGACTGTCGTGTGGTATGAAAACCAAGAACCTGGTGACATAACGCAATTGACTGCTGATGACTACGACAGTATAGAAAATGGTCCTCCGTTTACTTACGATCTTGCACCAGAAGCAAGTGTGGAAATTCGAGAAAAGTTCGCTGTAACTACCAGTGGTGTTCTACAGGCACTTGTAACGTTTGACAGGGAAGTTCAGAAATACTACACCGTTCCAATAGCTGTGACAGACAGTGGCACCCCCAAATTAACAGGTGTTAGTTACATGACAGTAATTATCGGGGATGTTAATGATAATGAAGCTAAAGACGGTTACAGTGAGATATTTGTCTACAATTATAACGTAAGTTGTTAGATAATTTACATAAATTTGTTTTTTACTGTTTTTTTTATAGGGTGTGACCCCTGATGTTGCAATTGGACGTATTTACGTGGACGATCCAGACGATTGGGATCTTCGTGATAAGAATTTCCAATGGAGTGGTTTTCCGAACGAAAATTTTGAGTTGAACCATAATAACGGCAGTATTATTATGAAACAAGGAACCCCAGAGGGTGTCTATGACCTGAAATTCATCGTAACTGAAGAAGCACTACCTGTGATTCAAACACATTCCGTTTCTGCTAATGTTACTGTTACTGTTAAGTTAATACCGGAAGAGGCTGTAAGAAAGTCAGGTTCTGTTCGTATAAAAGGGATAAAAGTGGAAGATTTTATTATAAAAGCGCCTAATTCGGTAAGAACAATTGACGTGAATCAATTTTTATTTTATTTTTATATTATATATTTGTAGGATTCTTTAAGCAAAAAAGATATTTTGCAAAATTGGTTCGCTAAAATATTAAACACGTCCGTCGAAAATGTAGATGTCTTTACAGTCTTAACGTCACCTTCAAACGCTTCATTTGTTGACGTGAGATTTTCAGCTCATGGTTCTCCATACTACTTACCAGAAAAACTTAACGCTAAACTTAGCCAATATCAGGAAGATGTATGTCTTTAACGAGTTTAATGTCACTGATAATAAATTAATAATTTACATTTTTAGCTTCAAAATGATCTTGGTGTGGAATTTGTTATGATAAATATAAACGAATGCCTCAATGAGTCAGTTTGTCCTTCAAGAAGTTCTTGTAGCAACAGATTAAACATACACGAGGAGCCTGTTGTAGTTTTTACCAATCAGACTTCTTTTGTGGGTGTACAGGCGATAATAGAGGCGGTATGTGATTGTCTTGTACCTGAAAGTGCTGAATGTCTCAACGGGGGCACCATGAATGACGCTGGAGTGTGTAACTGTTTGGCTGCATTTGAGGGACCCAGATGTGAACTTCTCGCTGTAGGATTTTACAGTGACGGCTGGGCCATGTATTCCCCATTCGAGTCGTGTAATTATTCTGAGATTCACTTGGAAATAACACCACAGAACGATAATGGTTTAGTTTTTTATGTTGGACCCATGACAGCATCTCCAAAACCTACAGTTAGAGGTAAACGAATTGATTTTGTGGTTTAAAGTTTTAAAAATGTGCTATTTTGTAGATTTTATGTCGTTGGAATTGCGTGATGGACTTCCCCTACTCTTAGTAGACTACGGTAGTGGAACTGCTTCATTGTACTTGGATCACAAGAAATTAACAGATGGTGCTAGCCATACTATACATATTTTGTTGCAGCCCGAAGTATGTTTTTATATTTCTACAAATTACTATCATTGTTGAATTAAATTAAATTAATTTTTTTATTTTCAGGAAATTCTTTTATCTGTTGACGATTGCCATCAAAGTAATTGTCTGAAATTGGGTGCTCCGCCTAATAAGGATACGATTTTTTTGAATACAAATGGCCCATTACAAGTTGGTGGTACAAGAGACGACCTGACAGAAGTGGCAAGTGTTTTAGGATGGACTCAGGTTCCTTCTTCCAAGGGTTTTGTTGGATGTGTGAGAAATTTGACTTTCAATGGAAAAACATACAACCTGGGAAGTCCAGGGGAATATAAAAATGCACACGCAAGTTGTAATTACGCCACTATTGGTGCTGCAACATTTAGTATAGATTCCAACTTCCTTGTGGCTATTCTGGTTTGCATTGCCATTTTAATAAGTAAGTTATTTATATTCGAAAACTTACTCTTGTTTAAATAATAAGTTACTATTATTTTGTAGTTCTTTTCTTGGCCGTGGTGGTTCATAGGAGGAAACAAGATAATTGGAACGAGAAAGATTCGGACGATATATGCGAAAATATTATTAACTATGAAGACGAAGGTGGTGGTGAAGTGGACACCGGTTTCGACATGTCGGTTCTTAGGGGAGAACATCTGGAAGACAAACTTCCAATTTCTGATGGACTTTATAGACAAGAAGCTCCTGAAGTTCCTGATATTAATGGTTTCTTAAGTGGTAAAAAGGACATTTGTGACAGGGATCCTAGCAACTTACCTTATGATGATGTACGTCACTATGCCTATGAAGGTCTTGGAAATAGCGATGGATCACTCTCATCATTGGCATCATGTAAGTGAACAAGAACAAAAGCTGATTGGTTTTGGTTTTTAATAGATTTTAATGTTCATTTTCGTTTTTGTTAGGCACTGACGATGGTGATTTGAAATTTAATTATTTATCTAACTTTGGTCCTCGCTTCCGTAAATTGGCTGATATGTATGGGGAAGATCCTAGTGACGATGGTAGCCAAGATGGCGGTGAAGAATCCTGGTGTTGAGAAATTCCTTATTTTCAACATAAACAGTACTTAAAACTAGATACGTTTGACCAAAGACACAAGTTTGGCAGCTAACAAATAGGATTGTAAATAATATCGATGTCCGTATTACGTGTTATAAAGTGAAGCAAGTGAGATGAGTAACTGTTATTGTGTAATTGTGATCATATTAATTTCGAACGCTGGACACAGTTTTTTATTATTTTTTTTATAGATATATATACATATATATATACACATAATATAAATATAACGCCAATTTTAAGTCTTGGGTCGTCATTGACTAATGTTACAGCCAACGACTTTAAAAAAGAAAGTAATATGTGTGCCTTACTATGGTGTGATATACGGTATAAAAAAGCAACAACATTGAGTGCCTGGGAGGGATATAACTAGGCTTATTGAATTAGAGTTTGTGCTAATGCAGCCATGGTCACAAAATAACTTTTTAAGTTCATTGGTAGCTATTTAAAAAAAAATCAAAACATTCCAATGGGGAGCTTTCCTGTTTCTCATGTAAAAATTTAAGTGCAGCTTTTCATAAAGCAAAGAGTTCCTAGATGTTATAACGAAAATAATACTTAAATGTATTTGAAATTGTTCAGTATAAAGGTGCTTAGTAGTTTTCTTTTTTATTGAAAATGTTTTTTTTTTGTTGTGCAATTTTAAATTTAAGAAATTGTTTTCTTTAAAAGACTCTATTGCCTTTATTAATTAAAAGGCAATGGTTAAGCTTTAATTTCTGCAAACTAAACATAATAACATTCGTATTGATTACAGTGCTTGTGTAGTTTGCAAAAAAGATCAAATCATTAAGTTACATGACCATGACTGTTATTTATCTAACGTATCCTTTTAATTAAGAGTAGAATAGTTTTCAGATTCATTTGTAATTATACATACATTCCTGTCATATCAATATTAATTAAGTAATTTATACAATAAGTTTTAAAATTGATTATGAGTAGATGTGACAGCAAATATTTATAAAAAAGGAAAGTAACTCATTGTATTTTTGTTCTATGTTCTACGAGAATTATTAATTAATTTAACCCTTTCTGGCGTAGTAATACTGGGGAATTTGGTTTTAAAAAATATTTTTAGTTATTTCTACTCATAAGGCAATGTAATAATTTGAAGCAAAGTGCTTGTATCGTGCAACATTCCTCGTAGTCGTGACTAATAAGCCACCAGCATAAGCAAATAAGGTTTTTGTTTTAAGAAAAACTAAAAAAGGCATCTTATAGGTATATAGGTAGTAATCTTTTTTTTGTATTTTATTATTACCTTATCTGTTCAGATTGAAGCTTTTTATACTAATTTCGTGGTTTTTGGTGAGAATTTTTGGTATTATCTTTGTATTATTCATTTCTGCTTTTTTTTTCCATAATTTACGTTACGTTAGTTTTATTTTGGTTAAAAAGGGATTTAACCAGAAAATTGGGAAAAGGATGAAGTAATTTGTTTTCGGTACAAATTGTGTTGGTTTGCGTTATTAATTTGTGACGTTTTGCCAAAGGTTAAAATTAATAATGGGAGATAACTAAATTTTCTAAAATATAAAAGGAAGACTGATATATAATCAGATATTGCTCACATTTCGTAAGCTGTTCACGTATTTTTTTATTTTTTTTTTGATATATTCGAAAGTATTAGTTACTGTAAGAAAAAAAATTGATAAATTAATTACAAATAAATTGATGGTCTCATTATTTAATATTATTTAAACAAGTTAATGCTAACTCAACTTAGAATAAATTAAAATTTCTAGTTTAAAGGATGATAAAAGTAATAAAAAGGCGTCATTAAATGAAGTTATCTTAATGTATATCTACTATAATTTGGTTATTCATATTATAAAATACATATGTAACTTCTGTGTTAATAATTTTCCTTTTTATTTTTACGTAGTTGCAAGACCTATTGGTCATTAATATTTAATTTATATTATTCCATAAATATACCGAATGTACAGGCTTGAAACTGTGATGAAAATATCTTTTTTTGTCTTAAAATAAAATCCCCTATACATTAAATTGAATTAATTTTTAAAAGCAATATTCACCTAAGCGACTAGTCAGCAGATTTTGTAGGATTTGTTTGAAGAAGTCGTAACTTAGGATTGATTATCTATTACATTTATTACTATTTTTAGTTTCTTATACCTAAATATACATCTAAAGTTAAAAAAATGTACTATGTTAGAATATAATAATAATAATCAAAAGTTTGGTGATAATAAATAGTTTTGCAAGCTAAATTAAATTGTTCACTGCCATTATGAGCACTTATGTATATTTTTTCAGTAATAAACGTATAAAAAATAGTTTGCGTTTAAATTATTTCTTTATATAAAATTTGAAAACGGTAAATTAATAAAGTATAGTTGTGAATTCTTTATTATCTTTATGTACAGTACAATACGTAAAAATTGAGATAGCTTTTGGGAGCTGTAAGTTGGAATAACGAGGCAATTTTATTTATTTAATCTTTTATTTAGAAGATAAATATTTTTATCGTCATCTTTTATTTACAAGTGGTTTTAAAGAGTTAATAAATTTTATCACAATATTTGACAAACTTTTTAACAAACTACTTAAACATGCTAAGTACTTGTTTATATATTTTATATATAAAATCATTTAAGTCATTTAGGTATGTCTATCTACAAGATACAATAAATTCCGTTTTTTTTTTTAATTTTATTTAAATAGGCAACGTTTTAAAATTTATAGAGTAAGAATTTAGCTTTCCAATTTGTATTTAAACAACACATTGGATAAATTCTGCTAAAGAAAAAGCAAATATTTTATTAAACTGTTTAAAAATTTGAATTTTTGAATAAGCTATGCAAAGAAGAATACATATATTAGTACAATTGTTTTATGTATAATGGTCGATTATTATTATCACGAAATTAGGTAGGTATGTATTTTAAAATACACCTTTTTCAATTCAATTTTACTCGTGAATATATATTGAAGCAAACGGTAAGGTACACTACTATAAAAAAAAATGAAACAGTTCAGAACAATAAAATTTTGAACAAACAACGTACTATTTAATGTAAATAATTATTCAAACAACACATTTATATAACATAATTCAATGATAATTTTTTTATAGATCTCTTATTTAACAGCTTCTAAGTTATAAAAATATTTTCAATTATCTACGAGACGTACAAAACTACATTCGAACGAACATTGTAGTTCCAGAATTAAATACAATAGATGCCTAAATACTTGAAGTAATTAAAAAGAGAAATAATTAAGAGTTTACAATTTTTATTTGTAGGTTTAAATAATGTATAGTAATTTTTAATACTATTCTCAGAAGGTAGATTTGTACGTGAAAAATACATTAATATTAGTAAGTAGTTTTAAATATATAAATATCACATATTAAACATTTTATATTATCTACTTAAATTTATTTAATGAAGCCGTATTACCTATGGTATGAAAAAACACGGCATATTTTTAAATTAAGAAGGAAGTAGAAAAACGTAGGGCTTTTTGAAAAGGATAAGCGCGCTATTTTTTTTAAATTAAAATGTAAACATTTAAAAAGTCCGGATCCAGAATGGAAAAATGTTTTAAGTAGCCTATACACAAACACATACAAATGTTGAGCTTATCACTTAGTGAAACATTTTCAAACAAGAATTTAGACGGATAAAAGAAACACTTGGTTTGTTTTACAAACTTTAACGAATGTCATAGTTCTGTGAACAAACTGGTGACATAAACCTAATGCTTTTTATCTTTTTAAATTCTCATTTTTTCTCTATATGCCTTTGTTTTTTTTTATACATCTACGTTACGACGAGTGCTAGAACATTGAAAAAATTGTAGAGACGGTAACAGCGAAGTAACATTTATACGTGAAACAATAAGTTGTAAGTAATGTAAGGTAAATGTAGCGCTTAACACGTTTCGGTCGTTATAAATCGAGGAAAAATTCCTAGTTATTTAACGTTAGTTAAAGATTGAAACGGCTTTCGTAGTTAAAAAACCACGACAAGGTCCACGGTTTGATTGGCCGTAACAAATCGGTACAAACATTACAATATTTGCCCCTTAAATTACAATAATAATTAATAGTCAATTGCATAGCATATACTTAAGCACATTTTAAAAATGTGCTGCCTCAATAAATTAATGTGTAAGCTTCGTAACTATAAAATATGCCTACATATACTATTATAAAAGTTGATCTACAATAGTTTTATGGACTTGGGTCTAACCTAACTGAATATTAACGTTAGAATATTTATATACACGTTGGATGAAAATTACCTAAGTTTACCACATAAAATCTCTGATTTCACGGAAAAGAATAAGAAAATCCCTACACTGATGCTTTAATATGTATGCTTTTTTTTAGGAACATACATCTAATCAATTTATTAAGTTTACTACGTTAGTTGTGCATTAAACATCCAATATTTTCATATTTTATTCTAAACAATTTTTATGACCACAATACATAATAAATTTTATATATCTACATTAGTTTGCAGAAGTCTGGATCCTTTTTATTTCATATTTAGAAAAAGTACCCAAAAAGGGCAACTACATACATGTAATACACTGAACGTGAAATAACATTTTTGTAATGACAATATAATAAATAAGTTAAATTGTTGTTGCAAGTCATTAGTAGCCTTTATTAAAATCGTTGAATATGCTATTATGATTCATATTCAGTCTTTGTCCTACATTTTCTAAAATTGTTTGAGAAAATTTTAAAATATTATTTTCCCAAATTGGCACAAGTTAAAAATAGCCTTTAAATAAAGGTAATAAAAACGAAAATGCCAACGCTAAGATGGAATTGTTGAAAAGGTCACCAAATGTGGCAACTACTTGTTGTTACGTATTTTTCAAGAAGTTCTTTATTATAAATAAAGAACTGGACATTTTCAATATCTAAAACTATCCATACTAAACCGTTCAGCTTAACACAAAATCACAATATTGTATCTAAAGTGTCTAAAGATTTAAGGAAGTGCTCATCCCTTGAACACCACTGCATCAATTCTTCTATTGTTACGACTCCGTCTTTATTTGTATCAATTTGCTGAAATAAAGTGCAATTGTAGAAGTTACAGGGTGTCTCATATTCTATTCATTCGATATAATATTTTCTTGTGGTACAAAATTGTCTCAACTCTTTCTAGCTACACCACATGGTGCTAACATTATATCGATAAGAAGGCAAGTTTTTATACAAATACACGAATGAACGCGAATGGCCTTGGCTATGTTTTGACATTGACAAGGTTAACCGAATCTGTCGAAGGTTTCTCGTTAATATTTGCCATGACAACAGAGTTGTTCCTTAAAACAGACGCGGCGTGTCATGTTCACAACAAAATAATCCGGGAAAAATTAATGATATCATTAATTAAGAGAATAAAATTTGATTGGTTTAAACGGGACCTTTTTACGGTAATTAAATGTGTTGTACGTACTTTCGGAGTTTTAGTAAATAATGTGGCAATGTATCGGTGTGTTTTTAGTGAAGAGTGAACTAAAATGTGTGAGACTTGATGTTTTAACGAATTAAATACGTTTGGATGTGCAAAATGGTGAGTTTGAAGATTATAGAAATCTGCCTTCGACTAATAAGATTCGTTAGGATAATATAGTATTAATTAAACACGTCAAATACTCACGTGAAATATTTTTTCGACATGATCCTTCGCTGTGCTATCGTCTACAAGTGGATTTGTCGCTCTTCCTAACATTTCATAAATACTGGAAACGACGTCTATCATTTCCGCTTTGGAGATGAGACCGTCACCATTTAGATCATAAAGGCCAAATATCCATTGCATCTTTTCCTGTACACTACCTCTCGAAACTTTTGATAATATTCCAAGAAAATCCTTTAAAACAGAATCTCGATTTAGTGCACCAACCTTATCTGAATTAATAGAGAATTATGTACATTTCTTCAGTGAGAATCATTTAAAACCATTAGTTACAGCTTTAATGATAAATAATATGAAAATATAAGAGATTTTACGTAGATATAGATATAATCGTAAATTACTCGTGATCCTTTGTAATCAATTCGAATAATTACAAAAATTTAAATTACCTCTTCAGATTAGCACTCTGTATATTTTCATCCATAAATATTTTACTAACTTAAACTTTCGATAGTGTAACGTTTGTGAAACATCTTATAAACTGTTAAAAATAACGTAGAATAAAACACAATGTTATTTCACAAATTTTTATGGAACTCGACAATATTGTAATATTGTTTCGATCGTCAGCGATCATTCTCAAGAGCACTTAAGTTTATATATATATATAATATAATAACATTGTCTTTTATTCTACGTTATTTTTAACAGTTCATTTTACTAATATTAAGAAAGGCAATCTTATATTATAGAATTTACAGTTATCCCATGTCCCAATTTTTTGGGCCACCCTGTACACTTTGCAGCATTATTTATTGTATTTCTGATTGTAATTAATCATCTTGTTGAATATCTGCAACGAGATTTAATCATTGCACCTTTAGTAAGTAACAGCTTAATCGCTAATTATAAAATGATAATAAATTATGTCGTAACTGTAATGCACCATTTGCTGTTGATGGTGTAGTCAGGGGCGGTTCAAGGGTTTATCACTAATGAACCAAATTTAAGAGATGTGTTGATTATAGTGGCTGGAGCGGTGAAACTGCATTCATTATTATTATTATTAATTTATGCGATAAAGGAGAAATTCTTGATTGTAGTAGTTTCGTTGGGGATTTGTGCTGGACATTATTTGTTTTAGAATCCTGGCTCATGATTCCTTTGATTCTGAACACGTGTCACCCAAACGAACCAGCGGTTGGAATTGTAAACAAAAGGGGATCGACAAATTGTCAGGACGTTTCACGACTCTTAACTAAAATAGGTTTGAAACCTTTGTCCCTATAATCAGATAAATTTTGAAATGAATTATTTAGCGTTGTTGGGACAAGTAGAGCTATTTGAAAAAAAATTGTGGGTTCAAAAAAACTCAAAAAACCTTTTTCGAAAACCTTCGCTAGCTTTTCAGAAATTTACAAAGTAAAATAAATATACTCATAAGGATCGTAAGCAATATTATTTGATTTATGAATTGATTGATTGATTAAAAACTATATCCCCTTCTTATTTCCGTAATTTGTAGCCTGAAAATAATTTACATAGAAAGTTTTGCAAATATTACTGGAAAACAACACGATGCATTTCACATTCTTTTGTTTTTTATAATTATTAGTCAGATTCACAGTGCTCAATTTTATTGTGTATTTGAATAGATTGGTTAAGAATTATGATGTTTTGTTTTTCTCTTTGTTACTGATATGGGTTCGAATGTAGAGTGTGTTTACAGTTCTGTTAAGAGCCAGGTATGTCCAACCTAAACCATATAATCGCATTTTACGTGTTACAGTTCGTGAAAGCTTTCAGCAACAGGTTTTCAGTCCTTAACAGATCAGAAAGCTATTTACATCGTTGCTGGCTGGAAACTTGGAAAATTTTATAATGTATTTTCGCTATTATGCCCTTTTTTTAAGTGTACCTTACATAACAACATATTTCCTAATGCTTTTCTGATTAATTCAGGCCATACTAATCTGTGTGGAATTGAATTTTTATTATTATTAAAATAACAAGACTTAAGATTTTCACAAATTCAAACAATTGTTTCGCCAAAATTTGGCTTCGTCAGACTTACAGTACTTACTACTGAACAATGTAGGTGTTTATATAGAATTAATTAATATTAACTAAGGGTGGTGGTGTTATTAGAACAAATTGAGAAGAGGGGAATTGTTACATTCTGTTTGATCGTTTAGTAAATTACCTAGGTTTTTTTATTTATTTATTTCTAAAATCTCTAATAATGTCAATTTATACTGTTTCTTTTCTAAATGTAAAATATCAAAACTATTATTAAATGACTAGCCTTCTTCTATAATATGACTAGTATACCCATGCGGAATATTATTAGTATTATTTTTAATGTAACTGCTTTTGTGTTCTGATAAACGTTTTTTGAAATTCCTACCCGTCTGTCCAACATACACTTATTGGCAAGTTCCATATCTTAGCTTATAAACTTTATTGTTTTTAATGAATATATCTAATGAGAAATTAGTTTCATATGTCGAAGCTAATGTTTGGCGAAACAATTGTTACTGTATTTAATAAAAGAATGTGAAAATCGTGTCTGTTATTTTATGGTGATAATGGATCTTCATCAGGTAATGGTCAAATCTATCCAAGCGTGTTTTATTGTTCATTGTAGTAATTAAAACGTATTTACTTACCTCAAAACTAATTTTTCCCGTTTGTTTTTGTTTAATAGTGTTGAATACATAATGAGCATAGTTTGTAGCATCTGTAAAACAAAAACATGAAAAATATTGAAGAAAGCAGGAGCACGGAGGAAATTTATTACGTGTAATATAAAATAATATTAATGTTTTAGGCTTTCGCATTAGAACATTTGAAACCATTAGATTTTTTGTATTTTGGCATTTTGTCTTCAAAGGAACAGAGCGTAAACTTATGACGAGGCATTTGTTATTAAACAATTGTCAACATCGTCTCGTAAATAATAATTTTCCTCCAAGTCACTTGTTTTTGTACTCCACTTGATTCACAGGAGCGTATAAAAAACATAAGCTCATAAAAAGCTTCCATAACGAGCCCGTGTTCTCTCATTTTCGACTAAGATTGATTAATTAGAAAATCTGACGTTTCAGCCGAAATTAATTTAATTTAATTTTCTCATATTATTATCAGAATAAAAGAAAAAGCAGTTTTGAAACTCATTATACAATAAAAACGTTTGATGTGGTAATAGTTCTTTACCTCCTTGTGGAAAGAATTGAGAAAAGATGTGTTTAAATGCTTCTTCATCGACCATACCAGATGGACATTCCTGGAAAAGTTTAAATATATGCAGCTTCTACATAGGTAACAGTTTCTAGTTATATAGGTACATAATGGAAGAGGTTTTAGAGCTATAAATTAAATTCAAGGCTTCTTGCCAACATGCTAGAAGCCTGTTGCTTCAGTTTCATGAAGGTAGTTAGACTATTCTAGTATGTAGAATTGAATTTAAGGCAGACACTTAGTATAAACTGTATTTTCTTCCTAAATAACCTGTTCTTTTCATAATATAAATTTTTTTTTATAATTCATTTTTTTGTTAGAGAACAGGATGAAATGTAATGAAAAGACAACTGCTTACCATAATAAATTAAGATCGATAACTTATATAAAAGCGTTGAAATGAAACAAATGTTAAACTTTAATAAGTTATGGCAGTTTTGTCCTATTTACTTTACCTGCTTAAATCCCCTGTACATGAGTTGAATTTCTTTTCTTGTAAACTTAGTTCTTGAGGCTAACTTTTGCAATTCTTCTGGTCGATAACGCGATATGTGAAAGCTATATTCGTCCTCATCCTCTGAAAAAGGAAGTTACAGCTTTACATTTGTTTCTTTTTTTGATAAACACACAAACTAAACATTTATTAATTTATTTTCTATTTTCCGGAGTGTACTAATACACAGGTATGAGAATAGTAACTGTGTTTTTTAATAATATCTGGTACATAACTGTATGTTTATTATTTATGAATGTGGGTACATAGGATGATAGTTAAATGGAAAAAGGTTTTATAAAGTGTAGTTGATCCATTTACAGAAGTAGATGAAAGTAATGTTGGCGAAGATTATTAAGCACAGGTTGTAAAGAAAGCCATTCTGCGATCTGATGATTATGAAAGGTCAAAGGCGAAACTTTTGCAACCGATACAGAACCAGTTCAGCAGCTATACCGAACAAGATGAGAAAACAACCACACTTGTGACTTTTTGTACACCATTGCTTTTAGCGCCGAGGCTGTGATCACGACCATTAATTTTCAGACTTCCTTCGAGTTGAATTTACGTTTTTATTTACCAATTTCTTAAGAAGAATTTCAATTCAGAGATAAAGAGAAAGGAGCACCGTTGTTGCAAAGTTTCGAACTAAATCGAACGTGCTAACTTATCGTCATTATCATTGTCATTATCATGTTTTCGGTGTCGTTCTCTGCCTATATCTACAACGGCTATCGTATTCATAAATCAAATTTGCCTTAGAGCAATTTTGGGGGTTGTTTAAAATAGTTACAAACTTATCGGTTTTGCTACCGTTGAAATGAAAACACGTTAGGCTACAGCTAAAGTGTATATGTATCCGACTAGAATAATTTGTCTGAATATGATCAGGACCTAATCAGCCATTCATCGCGTGCCCGATCAGGATGATCTAAGGCATGTAACGCAGATGAATAATGATAAACTGATGTGGAACTGATATTTTTTTGTGGCCAGAATTTCCTGATGTGGAAAACATTACGTTTCCCAAAGTAGGATTTCCTGGTGTAGAACTGATTATGTTTTCCGGGTCAGAATTCCCTGATGTGGAACTGATTATGTTTTCCTGTGTAGGATTTCCTGATCTGGAACTAATTATGTTTTTCTGGCCAGGATTTCCTGATGTAGAACTGATCATGTTTTCCTGGTCAGGATTTCCTGATGTGGAATTGATTGTGTTTTCTTGGTCAGAATTTCCTGATGTAGAACTGATTATGTTTTTCTGGCCAGGATCTCCTGATGTGGAACTGATTGTGTTTTCCTGGCCAGGATTTCCTGATGTGGAAGCGATTATGTTTTCCTGGCCAGGATTTCTTGATGTAGATATGTTTTCCTGGCTAGGATTTCCTGATGTGGAACTGATTAAGCTTTCCTGACTACGATTTCCTGATTTGGAACTGATTATGTTTTCCTGACCAGGATTTCCTGATGTGGAACTGATTATGTTTTCCTGGCCAGGATTTCCTGATGTGGAAGCGATTATGTTTTTCTGGCCAGGATTTCTTGATGTAGATATTATATAAGTACTTTAATGTGATATTAATTTTTAAATTAATTTGTACCCACTACAGATTAAGTAAAGCCAAAGATCCTGGGTTCAATTCCCGGTATGGGCGTGACAGCAGTAACAAATTTTTCCTTATTAATTTAAAGTAATCTGTAGTGGGTACAAATTAATTTAAAAATTTATATCACACTAATGTATTTAAATTTACCTCTACTTAAATTTAATTTAAATTCTTTAAAAATATTACATTATTAATATTATATAATGTTTTTTTCATAATTGAAGGACTCTGACCGTCCCAATTTTTGAGTTGCAAAGTATAATTAGATGATAATGCCTTTAAAATAATTTTGTCCTTCAAAGGATTATCTAGATTTTTATTTACTTTTCGCCGCAATGCTTCTGTAAAAGAATCAAAATTTACTAAGAATGCTTGGCCGGATCTTAAATTAGGACATTCACAAGAAAAACCGTTACTTTTTTTGAGCCTTTGTGCTTATTTCTGAAAGCCGTATACGTTCATAAGTACATGTATTGTACCATTGATGGTGTAATTAAATTTCAAATTAAATGTAAACAAAGGAGATGACCGAATTTATTTATTGTTGTTGTCGTGATCCAGTCAAACACAAAATCGAAATTTGCGGTTTCAAGGGTGTAAACCGTTATAAAAATGTTATTTTTATTAATATAATTTGTATGTTAATGAGGTTTATAAGTATCGAATAAAGTAATATGATTTAGAAAAGAAGAAGTGTTAAATTGATGAGTGAAATGCGTTGGAATCCCCATAACGAATATCTGCAATATTGCTCCGAGATTTGAACGAATTGGTTACCAGTTTGGAGGCATGGTTTTGGTTTAAACGCGTGAAATTTATCACTGCCGTTCAACCGTTAAGTTAACACTATGCTTGTTTTATTGACTGCATATGCAATTCAGACTGCAACTTATTCCAATAAATTCAGGTTGCCGCATGGTTGGTTGAACGGGAATTTTGTTCCCTCACGTAGAATTTCCTTTTCTGCTTCTTCTTATGTACATTCTAATATAATTTAATCCAGAGCCAAAATTCTTGAAATGTTTATTTACACTTAAGGGAATATATACATACATAGCTACATTTACTTTATCAAAATGAAATATGGTCTACATTACTCCGAGATAAAATAGCTTTCTATTAGTCGAAGAATTTTTAGAATCAGGCCACTAGTTCCAGAGATTACCCTTTACAAATAAACAAACACATTTACCTCTTTATATAATAGTACCTAGATATAAGTATACAATTATTATTTATTGAATAAACACCCCTTATTGATGATAATACAAACTAAACGACTCCAACAATCTGGTCTGTTTATTTTTCCCTTCGGAAAACCTTTCCAATTTGCCCTTGCAATCCTGCTTCGTAATCGACCTCTCGCTACAGAAGAAAAGGAAACCTTTCTTTTTGCGTATTCCGGGAAAACATATGGTTCTGTTTTCCCATTTTAGTAACAGCTGCTTTCGACATGTGAATACTGTTAAAACTGTTAAAGTTTATTTTCACCCCTTGCGGTAAGACCCTACAAGCTTGAATGAACTAAGGTTGAAGCCTATAATTCACTTTCCTCCTTTTTTAAACGTGATACATGGTCTAGTTTAAAATCGAGATTAATCCGTGTTTGCAGTTGTGTAATCAGGATTAACTTCAGGTCAATTACATGGCCGATAATATTTACATAACTATCTTTAATTTAAATACACGAGCCGTTTGAAACCATTTTAATAGTTTGATTATACACGAAAGATGTATTTAATCGAAAGGGCTCCAGTAAATTAGTCACTTGATGTAAAGCGTACATCAAAACCAAAAAAAAATTGTGGGGAAAATTCCCAACCTAGTCGAAAATAGCAGCAAACTAGGTTTAAACTCCTGAATCCCTGTCAATATCTTATTGGTATTAAAATGTTGACTATATGTGTATGGCCGGTTGGGTGGATTGTCCATAAAATTTAAAACATTGGTAAATGCTTTTTATTGCTATTTAGGAAAGCCTAGTGTCAATTCATGCGAAGCTTGTGCAATGCAGATTACTTAATTGAGCGATTCCCATTGGCGGAATTCGAAAACTGCTGTATAGATCCTAGGACCCTCTGGTCCTGGGAAATTCATTTTCTAACTCAATTACTTTACCATAACTTCCGATTTTCTTCCATCATGTCTCGTACGTATTAACGATTTTAATTTAAATTCGTACATATTCTATAACACCGTTATGGAAAATTGAGGAGTTATCAAAAAGAATAGGAGAACAATTCTTAAAGGCCGTTATGGAAAAGTAGAGATAGGATGGTAGAAGACATGTTATGGGATGATTATTTGACAAAGAACAGTTATGGGTGCATATATATTAGTTGATTTTATTACTTGAAGATCAAGGAGAGTTGAAAAGACGTATCAATCCCTAAAACCACGAACGAAAGGTATACAGAACGTCATTAAATCGATTAATTGCAATCAGCTGAATTGTTATCTGATCACAATCAATAGCTTTCGCTCTAATTAACATTTGTTTTAACAACAGTAGGACGCCCCTCGAAAATTATATAATAAATATCATAAAATTTACCTACTGCTCTAGAATTATTTACGAAAGAAAAAAGGCGATGATATTTTTTTGAAATACATGTCTACACAATAATGAAATTTAGAACGGTCCGATCCTGTGTTCCTGCTGCTTCGTCAGTTTCGACGGTCAAATCGCTAATTAAGAAACTGCTTGTGAAACCAAGTACAGACACACACACAAACACAGGGAGAAGGAGGAGAAATTACATGCCTCGAACATTTCATAAATGGCATAATTCGTTGGATAAATTTGCATTCCGTCGCGAACCTCCGGGAATACGGCCCATTTCGGGAGAGCTCTCCTTGTTTGTTGGAAGCTTGGAAGCTGCAATCTTAAATAAATTTCAAGTCCACATGGTCTCTACAGTTCCATGCTTCTAATAATTCCCTCCAGCTTTAATATAACGAACGTAGCCATTTGCCTTTGGCTAGCAGTTTATTGTCAGAATTATATTTAGCTACAACTTGCGCCCTTTGTCTTTGATCTGGACAACCTACCAATTTATTCTGTCACTTCTCTTTCTCAAAGATTGCTTACTCATAAATATTCTAATTTCGTATTACGTTGTAACAAGAAATCAAACAATGTTCTAACAACATTCAAAATTAATTATACAACTCTTCCTAAACAAATAAAAAGAAACAAAGATCAAACTGTACAGACATTAGTTAATGGATCTGTTAGTTTTAATCACTAAAAGCAAACATAAATTATAAAATAAATCTTTATTCGTCATCAATTTAAACACTACTATGATATTTTTTTTGCGTTTCTATCAATGTTTTTTTATTATTTAAGCACTTACTATACATTTACAAGATTACGACTGGTAAATAAAATATATCGTCCACTGTAAAATTGTAGACGTTTCTGTAATTATCTAGAATAAAATTATTTTTCAAGAAATAGTAATTAATTTTAGAGTGGATTCCTTAATTGCAAAGGGAACGGTTTTTTCGTCAGGTCAAGTAGATTTTAAATCGCCAAAAGCGAAATTTGTGTCAGAAGCAACTAAGGTAGGTTTATGCCGTGTGAACGTTTTTAAAAGTGAATTTCAAAGATTTTTCATGCACACAGGTAGAAACGCTTGAATCAACTAATGGTTTCGCTATTTTTTTCACATTGCAACTGCAAAAAAATTAGGTCTCATTTGTTTGGAACTACATTAAACATTTTACGTCAGTATTAAATAGTTTTGGACGAATGGTATATTTTCTTTTCAAAAATTCCTAAATTACTAAACTACTTTGAGCTTTTACCATTTTATTCATTTTCATGAACGTTGCGGATTCAAAGTAGATATTTTTTCATTACATTCAAAAGAATGTAAAGAAATGGTTCAGCTATGAAATACCTAGTAATTTAATAGGTAATGTCCGTTTTTCTACACAATCGATGAACTTCGAAGATACCTCTACTATATATTTTATTTAGAACTGTAACTAAATGAAAAATACAAACTCTAGTTGCAACGAATATTAGACATGAAAATGCATATGTGCATGGTTTTATGTATGTAATATGCATGTTCGATTTGAAATTGGAATCAATCCACTTCAAGGACTAATATTTCTTTAATAATATCCCTTATTTGTTGACGTTGGCCTTTTAGCTTACAAACAAGAAAATCCATTCTTCGTTAATGTCGCCTACTTCTTCAGTTCTCCTATTTTGTTTTCAATGAACATAATATATTCCACTGTTCGAGAAAATAAATTCGGTATGCTTCCACAGTTTTCTATTAATCCTTAGACAACTCATCGAAACTAAAAGCGCTTGTTATACATTCTGTATAAATATTAACTATGTAAAGTGCATATTTACATATACATATATATGAATCTTATTTACAAATTAACAATTATTGATTATCGGACGTCCACTAGATTGTTCCCGTTCATAATTAAAATAAAACTTACACAAATGTCCCGTATTGTGAAAAATAAAATGTTTGAAGATAATTGCAGCTTGTCAAACACTTTTACAGTGTGTTGAGATTTAAAACGGTATTACAATGTAATTAATAAATAAATAATTATATCTTTGTTTCACTTTTATGACGGTTCTATTTTGGTTGTAGTTTCTAGTAATTAATTAACATTGCTGAATAATTCTACAACAGTAGGTAATGGATCCATAATGTAGCTTTTATCGTTGTAAAAAAGCATTTTGTTGTGTAAATTTGAACAAAGAAACACGACGAAAGTCTCATTTTGTATTTTTTATTGTTTTCACCGTTAATAATTGTAAAAAGGAAAATTCTAATTATCTATAGCTTTAAATCTCCTCTAGAATTCATTCCATTCTGCTCACTCTCCATTCAAGTGTTTCGTCAATGTTTCTCTTCCTGCATCACGCTCCCGTCCGGAGCTCTTGTGTCAGTTGGAGGTAAAACTTTAAAATTGCCTTCATATTGATTAGTTCTTCAAAAGAACTTTTTTTATTCTTTTAAACGAAACTAAACAAACAATTCTAAAATGTACTCAATGAATTATCCACTAAATTAACCGTGTATTTTACTCGTAATTGTGATTATTCTCCTTAAATAATAATAACATTAATCCGTCTACAGTTTGTACAATGGCAGCGATGACATAATCCGGTTAGTTTCTTGAGAATGGTGTGGGAATTGTTTAAGATATTACGGGGAAATTCATTACAAGTTGAACAGGAAACCTTTATACATCTATATATATATATATATATATATATATATATATATATATATATAAGAAATATATATATATATAAATAAATATATATATATATATCAACATGAGTGCTAAACTATGAAATCCAATTATTTCCTATGGTTCATTGGAATGTTATCTTCAAACGCGGCCGTCGCATCGTGTATTACCAGCAAATATATATATTTACTACCAATACAAAATATTCAATAAATTTTTAATATTAAGTATTTTCATCAGTTATTTGTAAATTGTAATGCGTGCTCTTTAATATTTATTTCGTACTTCCGGGGGAAATGAAAATAATACCGTTTTGTAATGAAGAAAAAACACAAAAAAAATAAAAACCCTTTATGTGTATAAACCTAGAATAGTTCAAAATACTGATGTTTATTTTGATCGTGGATTGTTAACACATAAGAATGATATTAATTTAAATTCGTAGATCATATATACGAGTATCTATAGCCTAACTATTTAATAAAGGCTAATACATAATGTGTAAGTGAAGGGCAATAAATACATATATATATATATATATATTATATATATGTAAATAAATACCCGTCATTACATCTGGTAAAAGAAGCCAACACATAATAGCGCAGGAAAGGCAATGTCGCAGGAAAACGCTTTTACACATTACACATATTTGCACCTGCCTGCTTTCTCTATACATATATATATATATATATATATATATATATATATATATATATATATCATACATTTATTAAACGATCAGAGTATAACATTTCTGACATCTGCAATATGTCTAGAAGCCGATGGTAATCTCATCGCATTTCACAAAACAAGTCGACACTTGATAGCGCAGGGAAAGCAGTGTCAGACTGAAACACATAACCCGATAATCGAATGTATAGGGTATTCTTAAGTAGTGTGTAAAGATGTATAATGTGTAAACGTGTTTTTTTTTCTGGGACACTGTGCTCTGATAACGGGTATTTATTGCCATTTGCTTTATATATATATATAATAGTATATATCATAGCAGAGTATAGCATTTCTGACAGCTGTAACATGTATAGAAGGAAAGGGCAATAAATATCTGTCATCACATCTAGTGAAAGAAGCCGACATATGATAGCCCAGGGAAAGCAGTGTCAGACGGTAACACATAACCCGATAATGGAATGTATAGGGTATTTTTAAGTATTGTGTAAAGATGTAAAATGTCTAAAAGTGTTTTTTTTTTCTGGGACACTGCACTCTGGTAACGGGTATTTATTGCCATTTACTTTATATATATAAATGTATATATCATAGCAGAGTATAGCATTTCTGACAGCTGTAACATGTATAGAAGGAAAGGGCAATAAGTATCTGTCATCACATCTAGTGAAACAAGCCGACATATGATAGCCCAGGGAAAGCAGTGTCAGACGGTAACACATAACCCGATAATGGAATGTATAGGGTATTTTTAAGTATTGTGTAAAGATGTAAAATGTCTAAAAGTGTTTTTTTTTTCTGGGACACTGCACTCTGGTAACGGGTATTTATTGCCATTTACTTTATATATATAAATGTATATATCATAGCAGAGTATAGCATTTCTGACAGCTGTAACATGTATAGAAGGAAAGGGCAATAAGTATCTGTCATCACATCTAGTGAAACAAGCCGACATATGATAGCCCAGGGAAAGCAGTGTCAGACGGTAACACATAACCCGATAATGGAATGTATAGGGTATTTTTAAGTAGTGTGTAAAGATGTAAAATGTCTAAAAGTGTTTTTTTTTTCCTGGGACACTGCACTCTGGTAACGGGTATTTATTGCCATTTACTTTATATATATATAAATGTATATATCATAGCAGAGTATAGCATTTCTGACAGCTGTAACATGTGTAGAAGGAAAGGGCAATAAATAAATATCTGTCATCACATCTAGTGAAAGAAGCCGACGTATGATAGCCCAGGGAAAGCAGTGTCAGACGGTAACACATAACCCGATAATGGAATGTATAGGGTATTTTTAAGTAGTGTGTAAAGATGTAAAATGTCTAAAAGTGTTTTTTTTTTTCTGGGACACTGCACTCTGGTAACGGGTATTTATTGCCATTTGCTTTATATATGTATATATAAATGTATATATCATAGCAGAGTATAGCATTTCTGACAGCTGTAACATGTGTAGAAGGAAAGGGCAATAAATAAATATCTGTCATCACATCTAGTGAAAGAAGCCGACGTATGATAGCCCAGGGAAAGCAGTGTCAGACGGTAACACATAACCCGATAATCGAATGTATAGGGTATTTTTAAGTATTGTGTAAAGATGTAAAATGTCTAAAAGTGTTTTTTTTTTCCTGGGACACTGCACTCTGGTAACGGGTATTTATTGCCATTTACTTTATATATATAAATGTATATATCATAGCAGAGTATAGCATTTCTGACAGCTGTAACATGTGTAGAAGGAAAGGGCAATAAATAAATATCTGTCATCACATCTAGTGAAAGAAGCCGACGTATGATAGCCCAGGGAAAGCAGTGTCAGACGGTAACACATAACCCGATAATCGAATGTATAGGGTATTTTTAAGTATTGTGTAAAGATGTAAAATGTCTAAAAGTGTTTTTTTTCCTGGGACACTGCACTCTGGTAACGGGTATTTATTGCCATTTACTTTATATATATAAATGTATATATCATAGCAGAGTATAGCATTTCTGACAGCTGTAACTGTATAGAAGGAAAGGGCAATAAATATCTGTCATCACATCTAGTGAAACAAGCCGACATATGATAGCCCAGGGAAAGCAGTGTCAGACGGAAACACAGAACCCGATAATCGAATGTATAGGGTATTTTTAAGTAGTGTGTAAAGATGTAAAATGTCTAAAAGTGTTTTTTTTTCTGGGACACTGCACTCTGATAACGGGTATTTATTGCCATTTGCTTTATATATGTATATATAAATGTATATATCATAGCAGAGTATAGCATTTCTGACAGCTGTAACATGTGTAGAAGGAAAGGGCAATAAATAAATATCTGTCATCACATCTAGTGAAAGAAGCCGACGTATGATAGCCCAGGGAAAGCAGTGTCAGACGGAAACACATAACCCGATAATGGAATGTATAGGGTATTTTTAAGTATTGTGTAAAGATGTAAAATGTCTAAAAGTGTTTTTTTTTTCTGGGACACTGCACTCTGGTAACGGGTATTTATTGCCATTTGCTTTATATATGTATATATAAATGTATATATCATAGCAGAGTATAGCATTTCTGACAGCTGTAACATGTATAGAAGGAAAGGGCAATAAATATCTGTCATCACATCTAGTGAAAGAAGCCGACATATGATAGCCCAGAGAAAGCAGTGTCAGACGGAAACACAGAACCCGATAATCGAATGTATAGGGTATTCTTATGTAGTGTGTAAAGAGGTAAAATGTGTAAAAGTGTTTTTCTGTGACACTGCTGTGTGCTGGCGGGTGTTTATTGCTCTTTTGCTTATATACTTGTAGACCGTGTATTTAGTATCGTATTTAGCATGCTTCCATATGTAATACAAGTAGCATGAAGGATGTTTTAAGATATTATTAAGGAATGTAATGTGTTTAGAAAAGTGTTGCTATAATGCTGCTGTTTGTACAGCTATCGTGCTGTATTCCGGGATTTGAGAACGAATTCCAGGATTTCATGGTATGTAGGTACATAATAATATTCCTGCTGGGCAGAAGCTAGGTACTGCCTCTGAATTACAATAAGCCTAAAATGCGGGAAACAATTTCAAGTAAAAGAAATTCATGTGCACAAGTCCAATTGCACGTATTGAGCGTTTTGTACGTAAACGTGGATATTTTTTTAAATATACGTTCTTTTTACTGCAGCGCCTCAACAAAAATTTATCTCGTTTATTTTACCTTGAGTTACGCTCTGAATATTCAATTAATTCCTGGACGTTGAATTCGAGAGACGCGGAAGTTTGTTCTCTATGAGACGACAAGAGGATTAGTTAACTCACTTAATTGAAACAGAGACCTCCATTTAATTCGAAATCATCGTCACTTTAATGTTTAACTTGATTAATAAAATACGCCTTCTATCCATCCAAATATTTACTTAAACACTGCAAAACTGTACACCTACTTGAAAAGAAAACATTTATGGAGAAATTTAATTTTTTAATTTTCATCAAGCGTACTGGTAAGCATGGAAAAAGAAATACAATTAAAAAATAAAAGCTAAACGCATTGTATTCGTTCTTTCTGAAATCTAAGGTTTAAAAGTTAAAGTGAAAGATGGGATACTAACACCATAAGTAAATTTTGAGATAAGTTGGTTTAGTAAATTCACTTATCTGAAGTTTTTGGCTTTTTTAATTTTATTTCCTGGCAAGTTTAATCAATATTCAGGGTCTGCCACTGCGTACAGAGATATGTGATCGTCGTCGACTGTGGAAGCTTACTGAAGTAGGCGACAAAAAAAAGAAAACAAAGGAATAAGTAAAGGGTAAAGTTGACAGTGGGAAACTGGTTTAAAAGTTCCTTTTCCTTAAAGATATTTCGACCGGCTACGACGTCTATCCCCCTTGTTAGTGTTTCATTTCGCTCTGGTTTCGCGACTAATTTAGCGGCAACAGATCCTTAACTAAAGAGGTTTTAAAAAACCTTTGATGTATTTTCACTATAGTGTTGGTTAACGAGCATGCGATCAATATGGTTTTACAATAAATAAACGAGAGTTTACTGCTACCTATGGGATTATGTTTATGGTGTTCGTTGTTAATTTTGTAGGGTATAGACAATGGGGCTGAAAATTCCTCACGTCTCTTGTACCCCCTTGCTCCCTTTGAGTCCCACGAAAACAGCCAACATATACGTTGACAAGAGTCATTAGAAATTATGGGGCGTAATATACATGAAAACAGATTGTATGACACGGTAGGCATGCTTACGATATAATACGTAAACTAGGAGAAGGAACGATGTTCATCCAAACGAGTTGCTATATTAGTAACAGAACGCACACATGAATGAACCGATGTAAAGCGCTTCTATTTGTATGACGAACTTCTTTGAACCGAAGCTCTGAGCTCGTTATTATTAATTTTTTTTTTCTTTTAAAATCAGCCTTTTTACCTCTAGACTTTTTTTTTGATGTGTCCGTTGTTTTCTGTGTGTCATTGTATTAGAAAAAGGAGGTATTCAAGTGTTTAAAACGAAAAGGATTCGATCGTCTGAATCCTAATACGTATTTCTTTTTATGGATTTCGAGAATAAACATTTTATTAGATATTATACGGGATTCCTACACTCCGTCGTGATTTGGTTATATAATTGGTTAACGACACGACAACTGCTTTATGCGATTGGCTCGTTGTAATGAAGAGATCTTTACAATTACAGATGGACTCACTGAAATATCTTTCACTGTAGCTGCATTAATTAAGGATAACTGAAACGGAAGTTTCATGCAACAGTGACCTAAATTCTTCTTTATTGTGAACCAACAGAAAGGAATTGAACAAAAGAAATGAATTAATTAAATTTATTTGCCCAACTCATTTACAATTTCAATTAATCTTTTTTTACAGACAAACAAGTATACCTTAAGTACAAAGCAAAAATATTCTCTTGGAACTGGTTAGTTCCTATCAGCACTCTGATGATAGCTCCGATAGAACATCTGCTTCCATTAAACAACAGAAAGCGTAGTGAACGCTATCTGTAGAAATTTGCTAGTTGGAACGGAACTGTCTCCACCGTGGTGATGAGAACCAATGAGTTGAAAATCGCAATTTTATTTTAATTTATTTTTGTTGGATCTAGTTACGTACCAATCATGTAACGAATGGGCTGAAAAGTCCCGGGTCTAGCAGATAGATGACGCTAGTTTTATTGCATTCACCTCTTTTTCAATTAGTACTAACCTTCAAAAGACAGTTGTTAAAATTTCATGATATTCTATCCATTATTTGTGAGTTATTGTGCTAAGAGTGACTTTATGTAGCTACTTTTGTTATTTTCAAAACAATGGATTAAAAACAATTTCGTGTTTTAATTTTACACTGCTTCTTGATGGGAAAAATACCGTTTAAGCGAAGCAATGACTCCGCTCCATCGGAAACAACCGAAACAAAATAAAACGTTGGTTTGTTGGTTTGCTGACTTCAAACGTGGTCGTAACATAGAGACACTGATGATATAGAACCCAGTGGACGTCCAAATGAGGCACCAGAAAACAAAAAATCCACAAAATCGTTTTGAATGGTCGAAAAGTGATGTTGCGTGAGTTAGCTGACATCGTAAAGATGTCAAGAGAATATGTTGGCTTTATACAGCATGAGCATTTGACTATGAGAAAGCTAAAGCTTTGTACTCACTGTTGACAAGAAACCAAAAATAAGAACGTGTTGATGTGCTGATTCTGAGCAGTGTTTGGCCATGCTTAAACGTAACAAACCGGAATTTTTGCGTCGATATGTGATAATGGATGAAACATGGATTCATCACTTCACTCCGGAATCAAAACGATCGTCATCTGAGTAGACAGCAACTGGTCCAAACCTGAAACCTTCGCCAAAGCACCCGAAAGCACAACAATCGGCTGGAAAAATTGTGGCCTCGGTATTTTAGGATGTGCGTGGTGTAATATTCATCGACTATCTTGCTATCATGAGAAGGAAATTACCATCAACAGTGAATTGTAGTAATTATATAGCCTTATTAGCGTTATTGGAGTGTTTGAAGGCTGTAAAATTAAAATTGCAAAGAAACGACTGAATATGGTAAAAAAAAGTTTTGTTTCATCAAGACCGTGTCACAAGTCAATCAAAACAATGGTAAAACTACATGAATTGAACTTCGAATTGCTCCCACATCTCCATACCACCGTATTCTCCAGATTTTGCTATCAGCGACTACTGGCTGTTCGCAGACGTCAAAATAATGCTCGTCAGCAAGAAATTTCGCTCGAATGAAGAGGTTATCTCTTTATTGTTGAAGCCGATGCTTATGTTATTTTGAAGCAAAAGATAAATTGTTCTACAAAAGTGGTATTGAAATTATTGTGTTGCTCTTGATATCTTGATAGAGATTACGTTGATGAATAAAGCCAATTTTGAACAAAAAAAAACGTGTTTTCTTTGTTAGGTCCGGGACTTTTCAGCCAATGTGTTAGATAGCTACGCCGAGGGTTCAGTTTAACAAGTCGATATTCTTATTGGAAAAGGACCTTATTTAACATTACTGTCAGACGAAGATTGTGATTTCGAGCTCTTTGGTGTTCTGTCGGAGCTATATATGGCGTACTTATGAGTACTATAGAGATAATAAGAATAAGTAACAAATTATACTTTTAGTACTGAAGTTATTTGAAATTATCTCATTTACCGTTTCCAGAGTGATAAAATAAACAAAATATTCTGTAACTTGAACGAGAATTATTTTAATTAAAAGAGGGATAATACATCCTGGAAGGTACGTAGTAGTTTCTTAGAAGTAACGGACTATATTTCTAAAGGAACTAGCAAGAGCAGGTCAAGAATAAAATTGCTCAAAACTTTTAATTCGTTTAGGAAGTAGAGAAAATTCTTTGGAATCGTATTCAAACTTCCTACGCAAATTGTAACAGTAACTCGCAGTTCAATTCCACCTTTTTTAATCAGGATATGATACCGGCATTTCATTGCTGGCCTTAATCAAAATTAAAGCTTAATTTTTTTAATTAACATGTTGTGCACCTGTTATTACGTACTATGCGGTTCATAGGAAAATTAAAAGTGGGTTTTTATTAGTTACTGCAGTCGAAATTTTAATATTTTAGTCAGTACAGTTCATTAGAGAGTGTTAGGGTAGATTTTCTAATATGCGCTACTAATACAGGAGATACTAATTAATCAATAATTAAGGGTCGTAGCTGACCCTAATTACTTGACGGTATGTAGGCTAATTTAGAAGCGATTATAATTTCCCTAAAATAGGAAGGTAACCCTGAAATATTATTAAGAAAATCAACACCAGATTACGCAACTATGATAATTCAAAAGACTTAAATAACAACACAATTGTTTGTTTGTTTGTTTGTTTGTTGCTCGTTGTAATCAATAGTGAACTCTGAGGAAAACACTAGAGAATTACATGTGGGAATTGTATGTCGCAATACAAATTGACACTTGTAACGTTTTGTAAATTCGTCACTCTTTTTGTGATAATTTATTGACTTCAGCACGTTGAATTTCTCATAAACATCGCATTTAACATCGTTCTAACAACTTTGCAATCGTATTTCAACGTAATCAAATGAAACGCGTTATTTCATCTTCAATTTTATGATACGTTTTATTACTAAATTTAACGTTCATTGTGGTTTTAAACAATCTTACCACCAATTTTACTTTACAAGCTTCGAGATTTCTCGTCTTGAATTTAAATTAGGTGAATGGATTTTACCGCCTTATACTTTATGCAAATACGAAAAGTGTTATAGATCTATCTTCAAAGAGCTTTCATTCTACTTGTTTACTATTTCTGTATAATAATTTACACATTTTATCATATAAAGAGCTTAAAATTAAATGTTCGGCGTATTCACCTATTTTCTATTATAATTTATTTTATATATTTATTACAAATTTGCTGCTCAATTATTTGGCATGGCATATGTTGCAATTTCTTATACAACAAGGTCTTGGCGTTAAAAATAGAAAACGAAGGAAATACATATGAATAAATACAGACAGCATAGCCAACGCCACCTAATAAATTTAGTAATATTCAACAATGTCCTTTTATAATAAGGATATAGACTTGTTAAACTAAACCGTTGGCGTAGCTAACTACGTGATAGGCACGTAACCAGATCGAACAAAAACAGATGGCGTTCACCATGTTGTATATAGTTATTTATTAATCGCTGTAAATAGTCAGCAGGTAGGTTGGTTGGTATTTAGTTTATCGCTATTTTAGCACGAGTGCCCACTCAACTTATCTGAGGGGGGCTACCGACACTCTTCTCCCCAAACCTCCCCACCGTCCCATCACAATCAATCCATTTCCCGTCCCCAACTATCCCAGGGGTTGATCTCCTTTCTCGAGGAGGGGTTTTAGTCAGTAGGCGCTTCGGCGAATTTTTGAAGATTTCCCCTCCTAGAGGATAAACTAAAAACAAAAAAAGGTGTTCTGTTGGAACTGTCTACGGGGTACTGATGAGAAACAATGTGTTTGAAATCGAGATGCATGTCTGGCAGTTTCGGCAGAACACTAACCAAGAGCACATTATATTTTGTCGAAAATAACAAGTGCAACTTAAGGTCAATACTTTCAAGAACCACATTAAAATTAAATGTACTGGATAAAAGTGGCATTTATAAAATACATTGTAACAGTTGCTATATTGGACAAAGTGGTAATGCAATCAACGTTAGAATATCTGAGCATGTAAAAAATATAGACAAAAAGGACACCAAAACGGGCTTTTCAGAAAATTGTGTCTTATCTAACCACCATTTGGACATAAAAAATGTTACTTAAATATACAAAAGTAAATAAAACAACGTAGAATGTTTCACCGATTTAATATACAGGGTTTTTCAAGTTGACGGGCTATTAGAAGTATATGAATTAGTGAAACGAATTCAATTCTGAAACTTGGGCTTTTTTGGTTATTGTTTATGACTTATGCCCCTTTGAAGTTGACCAACTTTCACCACAAAATTTGAACACCCTGTACATTTCAGATAAAAAACACATTTTTTTTAGATAATGTGTATAATTATAAATAAATGTTACGAGTTATAAAGCAAAGTTTCAAAAATTAATTGAATTAGGGTTTTTTAAATGTTAACGTGCAAATGTCAAAAATTTTCAAAAAAATTAAATAACTCAAAATCCATCAATATTTTCTGGGTAGTGTCTCCTATAAAATATGCATGAATACAGATTTTATTCCCGAAAATGTAAAAAACGATATGTCATTCCATTTAAAATAAGAAAATTAACATCTACTTCCGGTATAACCGGATGTAAATCGAAGTTGAAAATATTTTTAAAAGGAGCGTCATAAACAATAACCAAAGAAGCCCAAGTTTAAAAATTGAATTCGTTCTACTAATTCATGTACATCTAATAGCACATCAACTTGAAAAACCCGGTATATATCATAACTAGTATACTCATACAGGCACCACCATTCCTGTGAATTCTAATCAACCCATACAAACAAAATTAGCTGTTTTCCATTCATTAAATAAATCACCTTTTATCTTTATCCGTCTCTGACTTAAAACATAGAACTTAATATTATTAAACACGTCGCTGTGAACAATGGATTCAATCCATAGATAACCTACTTAGTAAAAAACAGAAGAAAATCTTATCTCGGCTTCTTTATAACAGTATGTCGTCCTCAATTATAAATAAAAAAATGTACGCGTCTATAATTTTATTAATAACGTTAACTTTAAGTTTAAAAATGTATTTTACAATTGGAATGTAACACTTGTCGAAAATAACAAGTGCAACTTAAGGTCAATACTTTCAAGAACCACACCAAAACCAAATGTACTGGATAAAAGTAGCATTTATAAAATACATTGTAACAGTTGTGATGTTTGCTATATTGGACAAAGTGGTAGGGCAATCAACGTTAGAATATCTGAGCATGTAAAAAGTATAAACAGGACACCAAAAGGGGCTTTTCAGAACATTGTGTCTTATCTAACCACCATTTGGACATAAAAAATGTTACTGTGCTCCACAGTGGTATCAGAAAAAGCAAACAATTGTCACTCTTAGAAGCGCTAGAGATTAAAAAAGCCCTGCCCCAAAATCTTAATTTAGTCAATAACCATACGGAGTTAGATTTTGTAAACTCCCCACTCATTTTAGGCAATTAAGATTATATATATACTCTTACACTAGCTTTTAAAATTTAGTATAAGATTTTACTCTAATCCTTTGGTAATGGTCATGTGACCGAAACTAGTTAGGATATATATTAAATCGGTGAAATTTTCTATGTTGTCTTATTTACTTTTGTATATTTTATTTTCGTAAATATTTACAGTCATTATCGGATCTAATACTCTATATAACTTTTCCTTTTTGGTTTATAATGTATAAATATCTTAAGTATGAGGTAGATCCAATTGTTTGTTTTTTAATGAAATTTAAGGTAGAAGTGGTGCATGTTTTCTGAAACTGCATTTTTACGAACAACAAAAAAGAAAACAAAAGGACAAGTTCCACTAGTTTATTTATCAACTCGACAAATTTGTTTCGGCCTAATAAGGCCATTTATAAGAGAAATACAAATGATTACTAAAATTAAAAACTACTCGCTGCTATTTAAGTAATTTTTAATTGAAAAGTAGAAGGGGGGAGTTATAGGTGGTTAGTTCTAATTCATTGTTAACTATGTTAAGGTTATTTAATGTAATTTTCTTAATTTCATTATTTTCTAAAAGAGTCAATTTTCTTGATTGGGGAATGTTTGAATGTAGAAGTTTGAAATTGTTTACATATAGAGCTATTCAGCTATCCCACTGGAATTACATTTTTTGTTTCTTATAGTCGTTATCATCTTCTGAAATGCGTTTACCGATAGCCCTGCCTGATTGTCCAATGTATGTAGCGTCACAAGTGTTATAAAAAACTTGACAGATTCCCGATTTTTTAGACAGGGGAACACTAACTTTAAGATTACATATCATTAAACTAAGATTAGTGGAGTTGGTTTCGATTATATTACAGTTGAACTAAAAAAAAAAAAATGTAATTCCAGTGGGATAGCTGAACATTGTATCGAGTTAGGTCATTCTGTAGATGTAAATAATTTCAAACTTCTACATTCAAACATTCCCAAATCAAGAAAATTGTCTCTTTTAGAAAATTATGAAATTAAGGAAGCTATGTTAAATAACCTTAACTTAGTTAACAATCAATTAGAACTAACCGCCTATAACTCCCCTCCACGATTCTACTTTTCAATTTGTAATTAGTTAAATAGCAGCGAGTAGTTCTTAATTTTAGTAATCATTTGTATTTCTCTTGTAAATGGCCTTATTAGGCCGAAACAAATTTGTCGAGTTGATAAATAAACTAATGAAACTTATCCTTTTATTTTCTTACTTGTATTTCATTCCATACTCTTCCGTCAATACTTAGTGCTGCTCCTGGCGCCTCCTTACCAGATTCTAATACGCTAATTCTGACTGCCATACCATCCGCACATCTAAGCATACTAATCTATTGCCCCTGTATATCTAACCCTAAAATTGTCCTGTCTTTAATAATATTAGTCGCATCTTTGATATTTGACATGGTATGACGTCATTTATCTTAGGAAATTGATAATCACGTGCAATGGTTCTTGCATTTTATCAAGTTATACATATATGTATTTCATAGATGTTCATATACATACCAAATTAGTAATCGGTTAATTTCTTATTAACATAAAACATATTGTTGCGTCCTAGTGTGTAGTATGTGTATATATGTTTTGTGAAACTTGTTCTTATTATATTATTTTCTTGTTTGTTTTTTATTAGATGGTTTAGAATGTCTATTCTATTATATATCAGGTAAAATTCGAACCTCTTGAAAATTAAGTATATGCTAAGTGATCGACAACGGGGTTAAACATTAAACTGAAGTGCTATTAGGAAAATTGGTTCTCGCTTCTGCTTGATAGACTAAGATCGATATTGTCAAGTTGCAAAGGTATAATAATGTGACGTTGACACTTACATCAGATTTGAGACGCTCCTTAAATGCACTTTGCATCCTTGCTATGTTGACAATCTGTTTCGTTTCCATATATGCAACATACAGGACAGTACTTATTGTAAATAGAACTGGGGTATATGGCCCTTACCGATCCGTTTTGTCATCGTCTACCAATTCAGTTAAAAGCTTTTTGAGTCTAGGGAATTGTGCAATTTACTACCACTTTTAATCGTTTTACTTTTACCAAAATATTGATACAGTAACGTTTCAGATTTCAACTTTACTCACAAAGTGAAATAATTTGGGTAATTTTGTCAACAGATGCTGTTAGTCCACTTTGTTAAAGAAAATTTGACAACGGTCCAGATCAGGGAATTCCCTAACAATACATCAACCCTGAAGTAATTGGCTTTGGTTATGTGTAATGCGATAATTTAAATTTGCAGAAGTCTATGTCTCATTAAAGAGTTGGAACTACGGAAATTGGCTTGAGTTGTAAGTTTTAAAAACCTAAATTCTACAAAGGGTGAAACGCTTTGTAATTCTGCTATTTGTTTCGTACAACTTTGCAACGTTCAAGCCTGATGAAAACGGCTTATTTACGGTTCATTTTATTTAGCCGAAAATTAGAAATAAAATACCACTGAATTACACTGGCTCGCTACTGTTTTAAATTAAATTTCGGTTTGCTCAACGTAACAACAAGTGTTGACGTCTAAACAATTTATGACAAAAAGCTCGTCACTAACAGACCTGCTTATTAAAATTTTATATTAAAAAAACGTATGGCTTTGTTACCAGTGTATGACAGTTAACAAAAAACCAAGGCTAACCGTAAGGTTTTCCAAAAGTAGCTTTCTACTTTTACTTGATGATTTTTTTATATTCGCCCTAGTTAACATTCAAATATTTAAAGAGCAAAAGTTTTTAACATTCCAATCGTAAGTTTAAAGAAGTCAGAGTTTAGCTTCTTACAGATCAAATCAATGAAAATACTGACGACTACGTATGTTATATCTTCTCAACAACTTTTAGAATTTTAATTTAATGATATTTATAATATCATTAATAAAGTTTCTTCAGAAACCTTCTACTTTTTTACCACAATCTGAACTTATTAATTCTCATCAGCACGTCATTTTATCATCATCAAATTACTGAACAAACCGAAGTTGTTTCATTTAAGTCAGATGATAGTATCTTGACATCCATACATATATAAAAATTTACTACTATTTCGTAGTTTTTTACAGGGCCTTACAAAGGCTGAATCAGAGCGAGCAACTTCGATTTGGCCTTATGATGATGAAAACCAATAAGTTCGATATTGTGATCCCAAACAAGTATTTTTCATCATGTATTTTAGGAAGAATTTAATGTGATACTTACTTTAAATTAATATTTATTGAGTCGAAAGTCAAATTTGGAAAAGATTCTTGTCTGGACAGGTGATGTTGTTCGATCAATGTTTGATAAATTGAAGTTTTGATAGTGTAGTTGGCAGAGGTCTCGAGTGGGAGCATCAACTCATATTTTAACAGATGAGTTTTTATAAGACAGCCACCTTCTGGAGAATATCGGTCGTCTATATTATGCTAGTGCATTGTCGACTATAGGAGGTTGTGCGTTTAAGTCAGTTTTTAATACGAACAAAGATAAATCACCGAGTAGTCTCATTAATATTATTCCTTGCTTGAATTCGATTGATTTCCAGTCAAAGCCGTCAATTGAGAATCCACGTACCGAAGTCATCCTTATCTTTCAAAATTCTCGTTCACCACTGCAGTGAATGTTGTTACAAAGCCGATGCTGATGCCTTTGTTTGTTTTCAGCATCTCTTACATACGAGGGTATATCAAATATAAACGGGACTGATTTTTTAAAAATTATGGAGAGATCAGTGACCTGCAGTGAATGTTGTTACAAAGCCAATGCTGATGCCTTTGTTTGTTTTCAACATCTCTTGCATACGAGGGTATATCAAATATAAACGGGACTAATTTTTTTTAAATTATGGAGAGATCACTGACCTGGTAGTAGTAGATGCGAAGATAACCTGTACAGCTAAGGAGAAGGGAGAACCAACCGCAATTCGGTCGAGTACGCTTTACTACAAAAGAAACAATGAGCAATGCAGAACTGCATCTCTCTGTAGAGCAACGGATTATTATACATTTAAGGAGGGGATAAATCCAATCGGAATTTTGCGGCGATTGCAGGCATAGTTCGGGGACAACACCCTATCAAGGACTCGGGAGTTTGCATAGCACAAGGAATTTTTTGAAGACTGTGAAAAGGTCGAAAACGAGAGCCATGCTCACCATCCATGGACAACATTGAGGCGGTCCGAAATCTCCTTGAGGGAAATCGACGCAGAACTCGCTGGGAAATCCCTAATGAATTGACCATCAGTTACGGCAGTATCCACGAGATGGGTTCGGGTTCCCCAACTGTTATCGGAGGATCAGAAGCAACATCGATTGGAGATTTCGCAGCGACACTTCAATCGATTCCAGCAAGAGAGTGAAGCATTTCTGAATCGCATCGTCACCTGTGATGAAACATGGGTGCACTACTACATGCCCGAGATGCCATGAAATTGTCATTTAGAAGGAAAAGGAAGAAGTAGTCGGTCAGAAGTGTCATTCCACTACATGACAACGCCTGGCCTCATACGGCCAATGCCACAAGGTAAAAATTGGAAACATTAGGTTGGTAAACGCCGGAACATCCGCCATATAGCCCCGACTTGTCTCCTTGTGATTTCAATCTTGGGCCCCTAAAAGAAGCGCATGGGTGTCAACGTATCCATGAGAACAACGCAGCAGCAGCTGAAGAACGTCCGAAGAGTTTCTATGATAATGTCATAAAAAGGCTCTCAATCCGATGGGAAAATTTTATTTCTAGAAAGGGAGACTGTATAAAATTATGTGTCGAAGTTTAATTAAATATAGTTCGAATTTTTTACAAAATCAATCCCGTTTATGTTTGATACACCCTCGTAGTTTCAACATGCATAACATACTTTTAACTGTTCGTTTTAAAACGTCCTGTATATTTATACACAATAAATGCTAACATTACAGTCATGTTAAATTTTTACATCAAAGGCAACTCTAAATAATTTAGCACAAGACCTAAAAAGCTTTTAATACATTACCTACGTTACATTTATTATTACAATGTAATAAAGTGTCAGGTTTTTGGTTGTGTATTTTCAATTTACTTCGTTCGTGTTATTTATTTATTTTCACCCCCTGTTTAAAACCAAGGAAAATAAACATATTGTTCAAATGGTGGTTAGAGTGGTTGTTTTCATTTTGAAATGAATAGTAAATAATTAATAATAAAATTTCATCAACGTTTACATGATTTTCAATATTCTTGTGCTAGGGATTCAATGGAGAATTGTGTTTCACAAACTTGTATAGTAACTGTAGGTACCTACATGCACATAATATAAATTTCATGAGTTCATTAAAAGTTGTCTGAGAGCTATACTCTACAAGTAATGTAGTGTACGTAGTATTATGGGTAAACTAATAATCCAAGAGAATGAAGAAGTTTCAAGTTTGTTGGAATTGTTTTCAATTTGTAATACCGTATTCAAAAATTGTTTTTATAAACAATATGACAACTGTAATTTGAGATAATAGTCGATACTTATTGAAAAACATAAATGTGTAATCTAACTTTTATTTTGTGGAAGTGCAAACAATTTAAAAAATATTTTCAATGTACTATTATCTAAAAAATACTTCAATGGCCTTTAAAAAAGAATTCATGACGTGGAGGATATTCAAATGATATCCTGCTATTAATGGGTTTGAATTAGTAATTTACTGCTTTTAGTAAAGTCTGGTGCAGACTCAAAAAGTTTGAAATATGATAATCTGATGAGAATTTCTTTATCGATTTTTTACCCTGAAAATTGAGGATATTTTTCTCTATATCTTAACCAAAAAAATATTTATATTTATGTATTTCATGGGTCATTTGTTTTTAAAAGTCGTAGTGGATTTACGATTTTCTACCGCATTTATTTAAGAATAGGGGTTTGCTATCTTAAATGCGCCTTATTGCAACGTTTAAAGGATAAAAAGGACATGAAATATAACTTACATGGTCGTGTCTGAATGTGCTAGACTGAAGAAATTCAGTTTCTGCTAGACCCACGTTTCCGTGATATATCCTCGAAGAGAACAAAATATGTTAGGGTTGAAACAGCAACGCCAATAATACGAATCGGCTGGATTTTTCATAAATTACACAAAGCATTTTCCGGCTTTGTTGAAAACTTTTAACGGTAGGTAGGTGGGTAGGTATGTACTAAATTGCAAAATGCTATTGCGAAATGATCCCGCAATAATTGACACTCTGATATACTGTCTGCACGATATTTGACAGGGTAAAATGTGCTAAAAACCTTATTCGTTATTTACTCACAGAACAATGACGCAGAAACATTAAAACAATGGGGAAAGCGTTTTACGGAAAGACCACCGATTAATAATGTACTTTAAAGGTTCAACCAATATTTGTTAATAAGGGTAATGTTTAAGCTTTGGAAATACTTAACTAAAAACGTAACATTTATTTGAAATTATGTTAAATCTCACCATTCGATGGGTCTCTGCGTTTTTCCGAATGTCAATTCATGTTAATTAAGTTCAAAAGATTTTTTTCTTGTTATAAAAGTGGCTTGATTAAAGTCCTTCTGCCTTGTGGTTTTTCATTTTATGCCCCATGTAAAACTCATTTGATTTCTGTCCTTGATTCCTTTTTAAAATTTCTCTTTGTGTTCGGTATTTTCTTCGGTAATAATTTTTCTCGGGGTGAGTTCGCAATGCTTGTTCAACGTTTGAAAAACAAATTATTGATTTTGTTGAGTACACACACTTATGATATATGCCGAAGGAACAATGAAAATTTTATACCAAAAGAATAATTTCACGAAACTATTTTACTAATTATTAGAGATAGATCTATAAAGAAGCTGTTACAAATACAATGGAGGCTTTTGTTATTTTAAATTGAACATTGCACTTCCTGCACTTGGATAAGAAATTTCGTCGCTATAAACTGTCTAAGCACTTACGTGTTTTATGAACTCTTGAAAGGGCTGAATCGGAGAAGAAGATTAAATTTTTTATGACCGCTATTTTGACGGATGCGGACCTCACAGTTTGTCTTCGATATCTTTTCCTTTTTTATAACCAACACGTTTTCAAAAATGTTAATATACATACGAGGCATGCAAAGTACCGTTTTGAAATTAATAAAAAACCTGCAAAGATATCTCAATAATTTTATTTTTACATGAAAGCCTGTACCTTAATCTACTTTTCTATATAATTTTGTTCTATATTAAAGCACTTGTCATAATGTTTGACCAGTTTTTGAATACACTTCTCATAGAACTGCATCACAACTGTTTTGACTTCGTCATCGTCTTGAAGACGCTTACCGCTCATATGTTTCTTCAAATGCAGGAACAAATGGTAGTCACTAGGCGCCAGATCAGAGCTGTACGGAGGATGATCTAGAGTCTCCCAGTGAAACGATGTGATAAGATCTTTGGTCCGATTAGCTACATACGGATAGGCAATTTGTGCGGCTATCCTTAAATGCTCTCACCCATTTCCTTACCATTCCATCACTCATAATGTTTTATCCGTAAACTGCACAGATCTCACGATGAATATCAATCGGTTTTAGTCTATTAGCACTAAGGAATCGTATAACAGTCGACGGGACTCACGGTTATCGGAGGCATCTTCAACACTCAGTGAACAACGTAAAAAAAGGCAAAGCAGACTGTAATAGCGTCAGTGCTTAGTTGATAGATGCACAAAACGCTGACTACAGCGCTGCGGCGGCCGAATTTCAAAACGGTACTTACTTAAAAAACATTCCTCGTATTTGTTTAAGAGTAGGGAATTGTGAATGTATCCTTTTAGTGAATATTCCTCCACCAAACCATATGGTGTATATTATACGTATAAACGATTAGACTTCGGAATTTTTATTTGTATCTATATTATTTAAAATATTTGTAATATGTTTATTCTCTATCAGTATTAATTTACATTGTACGTAATAAGCAATTAAAAATTGACTGCTTCTTACTTGGGGAAGTGGAGTGCTTTGAACAGAGAAAGGTTGGTTTGAAATGGTTTCCGGTATTATAAATAGACCCATTATTGGTTATTATCGATTTTGAGCAGCCACTTATATCATATTAGAGTATGAAAACCTCTTTAGCTTCAAATTTTGTGTCCTTATATACAGATATATTTTAAATAAAGAAAGGAAATAAATAAGTCTGCTTTTTTGTTTCAAAAACTAACAACCAAAACAAAAAAGCACTCTTACTTATTTCCTTTCTTTATTTATAAAATGTTTCACAAAAAACTAACTGCGAATACTATTCAAGATATATTTTAGTTAAATGATAGATTAAGCATTTATTTAGTGAAAATTTATACTTACTTGTAACATATATATCCTTATGAAAGTTTAGCAATAATTCTGAGTTATTGTTTTTGAATGAATTTATTTATTTAAAGTGACTCTAATGTGTTTAGTTTTTTTAAATTTAATGTATTACAAAACGTTTAAAAAACTATGAACATGATAAACAAAATTCTAATTACGCAAACCATTTGCTGTTAGAAAAATTTTAACATTGATTACATACTTTTACATACTTTAAATAAAGGAAAAAAACTAAACACTAAATAAAATTAATTAATATTAAACGACTAATTAAAACTAAATCCTTCACCTTTATTAAATCTACTATAATACTATACAACTCCAACTTTCATTAAGAGTTCATACAAGGCGCTGTGTATATATTGTGAAAATTTTACTTTTTCCTTTTATGTTATTTATACAAAGTGATATATTTTAGTATTACGTGTTAGATATTGTTTCTATCATTTATAAAGGTAACTCGAATAAGTGAAAAATAGAGAAAGGAATGCGAATAGGAATGGCTCGAGTTCATATAAAAAAGATATAATCGAAAAACTTTTGTGGCGTACCCGAAAGAAAGAGAGAATTTAAATAAATCAATTGAAATATAAATTCTCGTCTTGTATCTTGTTTGTAAATTTGAAAAGAGGATATTAAACACAATGAACTAAAATAAGAACTATTAAAGTCCTCAAAGTCGTTTAACTTGTACAAACTTTATTTACTTTACATTTAGAGAAAACCATTTCCAACTGGTTAAATAAAGAACATAAAGTTCTTGTGGTTAACAATTTATCGAAACTATCAGATTTGGACAACAATTTTAGACTTATATTACTAGTTCTTATTACGTAGAACATCGAAGTTGTTCAATTTAAGCAATATTATTGTCTAATATTAAATAACACGTATGACCTTATCAAACACCATGAAATACTACAGTTACAAACTACACATACTGTAGTTAGTTCATGTTTCTAGTCAAATTGGGCCTTGTATGTTATGTTATAATGGTTATAACCTATTAGCTATTTGCAACAGTAATCAGCACTAGTTAATGTCACCTCACTGAATCATTTCACCCTTCGGTAATAGTAATAATTGCTGATCGTGTATATCAACATCTGCAACATGATTGATATGCAATTCGATTTGAGGGGGTGAGGATTTATTTTTAGCATTTATGAGATATTTGAAGACATCATTGTTTTTCGATAATTGTAAAAATAGTAACTAGCATACAATACGTATGAAAATATAATGTTCCCGTAACAATAAGTTTTAGCGAACTTGTTAAATGTTAAACGGTTTAAATGGACTGATTTGAATTGATAATGCCTTTTTACAGGAAATGACTGTCAGCCAGCAGTAAGTTTTCGGGAGAAGTTCGAATGAGACAATAAATGGGAGATGAAAATGCAGAAACTAACAGGTGCCGTCTCCAATTTCCTTAATGTAAGTTTATTTGAAATTTTGCAGGATAAAATAAATTCGAAAAACGGTCAAAATGCGCCATTATCATCATCATTGTGAAACTGCCGTCACGGCGTTATTTACAATTAGTTTTATAGTATCAGTTTACATAATTATCGAACTTGGCGGTTGTTTTATGTGAACAACGAGGTGGGAGGCGTGAAAATCAATTCATTTGTTAAAAGTTTGCAGAGAATAATGTAGGAAACTTCGAGGCACCAAATATATATATATATATATATATATATATATATGTCTGTATGCAATATAGGGTCATGGTTTATGAGAAAATCGTTTATAATTTTAGAAAGTTTGTTGTTCTCTCTATGGAAAACCACGATCCTAGGCTGTTTTCCGCTTCAGTAAACAGGTTCATTAATTGCTCCTATCGACTATTCAAACCAATTTCCTCATGTCTAGTTGCATTTGGAAGGCCAACAAACTGATTTAACTTCCACTAAACGGTAATGGGTACTTATTAGACACTGTAAAGACACTTGAGCTATATTTTCCTTTATCAAATACATTCGAAGAATTAATTGTCCGCAATGGTATTCAAACTGGGTATCTATCTACAATTTGCGTATACAAAAAGATCCATTGTAATCAGTAAAATAAGAATATTACGAATATTTCACGAGAAACTATTATTATTAGATATGTATCTACATATATATTGATGTTTTGTATGCGTTTCTCAGAATTCTATTTGTCGTCAGATTTGAAAAGGACGAAAATGATCCTTATTTCTACTAAATTCCGCTCAATATTTCCTTGGCAAGGAGTCTTTATGCCTAAATAATATTGCCCGATTTAATGTAGCTTACTTACAAGACACTGTTATATAAACTTGACGACGTCGACATTATCTAACTGTCATAACCAATTGGAAAAAATTAGTTTAATTAGCCAAACGTAATTGGAAAAGTTTGACGAAATTTTTCATTTCTTCTACTTGAAATTCATTCTAGTACAGAGTAATTGTTAAATAATAATAAACAAATGAAATTGCAAATAAATGTCTCAAACAGTTTACATTAGAAACTCTACATATGTTTCGACTTATTAAGCCTTGTTCACGAGTTTACAAATGCAATACTAAATATTAATGTTACAGTACAAAATATTTATACCTGGAACAGGGGTGTTGAAGCATTGTTTGTTGGAAAACCCAAGTAATAATCGATAACAGGGTATTTCTTAAATTCCAGTTGGTCATTTGTAATATTTTGTTTAAGTTTTATGGATTTTTTAATTTCAGATTATTCAAGTAAGTTTAATCTTTTTCCTTTGTTTTCTGCATGTAATAATTGTATATTCTGTTCGTCTAAAAGGTGGTTGTCTTCTATACAATGGTTGCTCATTCTTGTTTTAGGTTTTTTATTATTGATATTTTTTACATGTTCTTTCGTTCTGCATTCCAAATTTCTTCCTGTTTGCCCTAAGTAAAAGGCATCACAATTTTTACATGACAGTTCATACACACCACTCCTTTTTAAATCACAATTTTTTTGTTTGTTATTAATTAACATTTTACCTGTATTGATTTTGTTAACTGAAATTGTTTTTATATCTAATTTTTTCAATTCATCGCAAATTTTATCAGAAAATTTTGGGACATAATTAATGAATTTACAATTTTTATCAATTTCTGTTTTTACTGTATAAAATTCTTTATTCAACAATTTTTGTTTTTTATTTCTAATAAGTCTCTCTACCAAATTAATCTTATAGCCGTTATTATGAGCAATTTGTTTTATTAAATTCAATTCTTTATCATAATTTTCTTTATTTAAGAGATGAGTTACTATTCTATGAATAAGGCTATGTATTGCTGCTAGTTTAATAGAATAAGATTATTTTGAATTATTGTGTATTATGGTATCCGAACAAATTGAGGTCTAACTCATTGCCTATTTCCATTGTTCCAGGTATAAATATTTTGTACTGTAACATTAATATTTAGTATTGTATTTGTATACTCGTAAATAAGGTTTAAGAAGCCGAAACATATGTAGAGTTTCTAATATAAACTGTTTGATACATTTATTTGCAATTTCATTTGTTTATTATTATTTTACAAAATGTTTCATAAAAAACCGAACTTTGATTCTATTAAAATTGTTAAATAATTTCGCGCACAACATGATAAAATTTATTAGGGGTAGTGACATGGAAAAGACAAGATAGATGACTCGAATGGACTGATGTATCAAACGGTTCTGTTTGAATGAACTTTGACAGATTTACAGAGGTAAAATGATGTGCAGCACAGCTTGAATATCGCATGATCATCTTTCATATTTTGGATATTTTTCATCTTAAAATGAGTGGCTATTGAAGAAAACGACCTACACTTCACGTCCTTTTCACACATGTGGAACACGAAAAGTGTTTAAAAAGTTTAGTTGTAGATACAAATTTTTATCGCCCTTTTACGATTTTAATAATGACAATTCAATAATAGAATTTGCAATTTACATGTCGTTTATTTGGCCATAAATTCTAATTAAAAATGCTATAAATATGCAAACGCAAATACTGAACAGATAAATTCTCAATTTACAGATGTTTTTGAATAAATTAATTGATAAAAAAATGAAAAACTAAAATAAAAAACTTAGATTTCTATTACCTACCTATTATCAACCGTCGATTAAAATTATTTAAAAATATTCCTTCCTTTCGAAACAACTAAGTAATTAATAAGCAAATAGAAAAAAATACCAAATGTTTAAATAAAATAATACTGTAGTAGCTATATAATAAATAAAAATGCACTGATGATTTTTAACTTTTTTATTGATCACTTGACGACCGTTTCGCCAAACTTTGGCTTCGTCAATAAAAAATTTGAAAATCATCAGTGCATTTTTATTTAGTTATAGGTAATATGAATTTCAACCAAGTAACGGTAGACTCAATTACGTATTTTTAAAAAATGTTTAGATGATCACAAACAGAAATCAAAGAAAGGAATGTATGAATAAAATTGTTTAAAAACCGTATCCTTTTCATCTGGAAACACGTTTATAAATTCATTAACAAGAACAAAATATTTACTAATTGTAAGCAGATAGTTTATAATTTATATGGAGGTAAAAGAAAAACTCTAATGGGCTTTTATTTTGTTTTGTATTTGTTTGCTCGGATGTGCCTACCGATGTAGAAAGCAGGATTTATAACTAGCAGGTCTAAATTTTTTTAGTTGTAGATTCAAAATTTAAAAAATACAGCTTTAAAATCTCCCGGTTTTTATCATAAATTAATTAAAACATTCCATTATTTCGTCTAAGGATGACGCAATTGGTGATTGGATGATTCATAGTTGTTGATATGGGTATGATGTGTGACACTTCTAGTCATTATGATCTATGATTATTCTGATGCAATTAGCACTTTTCCATTTCTAGCATTAACGAACTTGGATAATTAATCATTTTGTAAAGAACGGCGTCACATGAAACAGTAGTATGTTGTTAATTAGTCATGTAATAAATCAATTTCAATCCCTTAAAATAACAGCTATTTTCCATTCATTTCAACCACACACTAGCAGTGGATCTTCAGACAGTAAAAAGTTCATTTTTTCACTGAAAAAACGATATTCTTAGATTACGAATATTTCATGCTTGAGCTATAAACTTTTTCGAAATCCTGTTTTTTGCATCTTTATTATTGATCTTTTCTTCGATTCAATTAGAATTTAATGCTTCCAATGCATGTACGTACTACAAATCCTAACTTATTTAAGTTGGGGAAGTTTTAAATTCATTAGACGTTGCAAATATTAACGTTTTCTTTCAGTAGCATACGTTTTCAGAAGTAGATAGGCAATGCAACTAATTTTGTATTTTATTTACTACATAGAATTCAAAAAGTACCCATGTTTCAAATTAAATATTACATTTTTGTGTTTTCTTTTGCAGCCCTGTTTTGTTGATTTAGAAAAGGAAACAAAAGTAAGAAAGATAAAATGTGAGTGTTCTTGGCAGCTTTTCTTTTTTCTGTTTTTTTTTTTTTGTAAAAACGAGATTCGTTTTAGGAGTAACATTTAAGTCAGCTCTTAACAAATTGTCGGTTCTTAGTACGCTCTGCAGTCATCTAGTTGCCTTATTCATTTCTAATGAAGAAATATACGATGTAATAAACCTTTCACCCTTTCCTGCAGAGAGCCATAATCAGTAAATCGATTACATCTGTTGTGTTTACAAAGAAAAGCCGAAACATTAACTGTAATTAGTATTCTCACCTTTAAATAGTTTCTCTATATATTCAGTGACGATAAAATAAATCTATTCGAAAAATAGTCGCAGACAATATTTCATATATATATGCAGGAGAAAAATATTTCAAACTTGTATTTCATTTTTTTGTAGATGGTAACTGTTTTGTGTTTTTGAAATTAACGTTGGGAGTCTTTGTTGTTTCATTTTATTTTTTAAATTTCTACCTCGTATTGTCATTTGAACATGTGCGTCGTACGGTAGGCAGATAGGTATATTAGAAGCTAATACATATACATTTTGGATTGTAAAAACCAAGATTGTGTGATTTGAGCGACAGCTTTTCCCATAAAGGCGTCCTCACCAGTTTAGCGTTTTTCTCTGGAATTCATTTTTTCGCTTGTTCGCATAAACAGATCGATAACTTTAGTAAAGATTTCGCTAGTGACGCCAATTCTTATGGCTTTTTTAGATCTGACTTTCTTCCTTTTTTTGTTTACATTCAATTTCACATGGCTGGCCAATTTACAAACAATTTTCAATGAAATTAGAACATCCAAATTTCTTTCACTATTTTTATATAATAAATAGTTATTGTCAACGCAATAAAAATTGGGTTGTAAATACCGAACGAAGAGGATAATAAATTATATCATCCAATAGTTTTCATTATTTAGGTGACTTAAGTGCAACAGGTGCTGATAATAAAACAAAGAAACCTTTAAATTTGTATAAAAGTTTACTTTAATTGCACACAACCATTATACCTTTCCAATCACATACATTTTATTCGAATCATGCAATTGTATTGTAACATAGAGATCCACAACTGTGATTGTGAGCCTTAGCCAAAAAGAAAATTTTAATTATATGTTACAAAATGATAATAAAAACCTGCAGCTACACACCTATAACTTTGACGTTTTTAAACAAAAAAATAAATAAATAATATGACAAATACAGAAATAGTTCCACAGGGCAGCATATGTGTTTCAACCCCCGTTGTTGCTTTATAATTCAGTTTAATATAGTCTAAAAAATAATAACTAAAGAATAATATTTGAGTTAGAGTAACAAATTTTATTTTTGAAAACGGATTTTATTTTTGTTCTGTATTGTTTTTTTTTGTATCAAAAATCAATATGGCTCTTCTTGTAATTGTTGTTTTACGTAAATAGATAGCAATTAGTGTAAAACACATAATGAAACTCCATGTTAGTTCATTTTAGATTTATTGGTAGAAATAGGGGCCATCAGTTGTTGTTCGGTGATATTTCAAAAATGTCATAAACAGCAGAACAAAGTGACGTATCCTTTGTCATTAAAGCCCTTCAAGCTTATTAATTATTGTGATGTTCGTATTGTGAAACATAAGGGTAATTTTACTGTGGATTTACACTCAAAAATTGTCCTTATTAATGATATATGTATATATATTACGTTAAATTATATTAATTTGTGTACAAGATGGTAGTATATAATAGTAGAAAGGGTGCTTTCTTGTTTGGGTACATTAAGTTTCGCATTGGGGTGGTAGAAAAGAAGTTTGTACAAGTTTTAACAAAAACTTACCCTTCTTTTTTTGAGTGCCAAACATTTTGCTTTCGGATCTATTTCACATCTGTTTGGGGCACTTGTTTTCAACAAAAAAAAAGATAAATAATGTGTGTTGTCGTTAAATTTGTGAGTGTTGATGTTTGTGTTAGGAAGATTGCGCGAATTTGAAATTTCGCAGTCGCGATACGCTGTCGAGCGTTGAAAGGAGCACGTGTTCGCGCCGTAAGGATCGAAATCAATGTGATCTCATTTCTGGAAGAGGAGGATAACAGAGATCCTGGGACTGCGCACCAGGATAATAACCACACCAGCGCACAACACGCTACATCTTTCTTTGGGAAAATTTTAAATAGCTCCCCTGTGAGAAAAAAACACATAAAAATTTATTAGTAATGATTGTTCTTGTTCTAAATCTCTAAATAGTTAAACTCGTACCGGGATGTCATAAAGAAATAAAAATCACTCCCAGTGCAGTTCTCGCTCGTACTATAAGTGACAAATTTTCTCAAGAAACTATGTTGGCAGAAAATTACGAAAATAACATATCTTATTATTACCTTTGTATTCAATTCCAGATAATATGAACTAATTCATACGCATGTAAGGATTACTATGGAAATTTGGGAAAAAATTGATATGGATGCTATGAAAAATAAAAGGGTACCATTATTGAATGGAAAGGTGCCAAAATAATAAAAAATAGTGTGCTTTAATATAAGAGTTTGCTTTATTTGAAGAACTAATGTCCACTTTCGATTTTAATGAGGTGTTAAATATGAGGCTTACCTTCTACATCGTTGAATCTGTTTTTAAAATATTTGAGAAATCTTTGGAAAAATTGGTAATTTCCCGTAGCGCCACCTGTAGCATTCGGTTGCGATTTGGACCGATGGCGCTTTCTACAAGCTTGATGGGCAACTACGCCGTACATGTTGGCATATCTCTTCCTCTGTATCTGAAATAAATCAATATTACGCGAAAAGCTCAAAGTTTTCGAAAGCTGGCGACATCTGACGAATATGATGAAAACGCATCTCGAAGGAAAGCGTTTTCCAAAAATTTATCCTCTAGGACGCACAACCCCCCATCTATTGAAAGAATGTATTATAATTTTTGATTTATTAAGGTACCTTTTGACGATAGGGCTAGAATTTTGATAGGGGTATTAGTTTGGAGTAAAGGGCGCAGAAGGATTACAACTAAGTATATTATGCTTATTAGGATTCAAATTATTACGAAGAGTTGCTTTCTAGAATGACAAAATATTTTTAGTATACTTTTTAATTAATTTTATGTTTCTGTTCTAACCCCTGGTACATGGTACATGTGCGGTAGTAGAACAGGCAGAATATATAATTAAGGTAAGTGCTTTTGTGAAATGAATCTACATTTCAAGCATTCCTGAAAAATTAAAAATAGTTCTACCAAGTGCCTTACTTCAGGTTTCGCACTGGATCATTTTGCAATTGGAATACCACAACTGGAATTCCATCTGGGCACCTTTTCATATTGTCATTTTCAGTTGACGACTTTCACCCCAAAATCTGCTATTATATTTCGTAACGAATTTAACTCTTTATATTCGGTTATATATCTTTATTAAACCATTGTTCCAAAATTCAAAATTATAATAAAATAATCTAGTACTACCCATACATGTATTTTATCTTCAGTTAATTAGAGCATGAATGAAAGCTCTGATAAATTCAATTGGCGAGTTTCAACCAAACCACGCCTTTGTCAAGTTATTGTAAATCAATCCAAAAGGTATTTTTTCTGAGTTTCGCTTTAATTAAAAATTAATCTGTTCAGTTATCGGACATAGGTACGTTGATTTGGTATCTACTACTAATCAATAGCCATTTTGCAAAATATTGCTAATTATGTAATATGTAGTTGAATAAAGGAATAAAAAAAATGTATAATCCAGTAGTAGTATGCCGTTTGTGCTGAAACCTAAAAGTCTCTAAATGATTTAAACAACATCAATTACTGGTTTGGACGGAAAATAATGACACTGCAGGCATTACTTGTGTATTTTTATAAATATAGTACGAATCTGTGAAAACTGATTGTCAATTTTAAATATTGTATTTAATTTTGTTTTTACTTCATTTCAATATGTAGTAATTAATTGCAACAATATTTTCAGGTTTGCATTCTCGTGGATAACAAACAATACTGGAGCTGTTAGAGGTTTTTAAATTGTTAGAATAACGCGAACGCGTGGATATACGAAAGGGGAATTATATTAATGTATATACAATTACTGATGCCATTAAAAAGTTACAGAATCGTCCTTATGAATAGGGAGAAATAAAATTAATGTAACCACGATAGCCTTTGATAGAAAAGCTACAGATTGCAAACGTCGACCTAATTGTAACATTGTTATGTGAAGAGAAAACATTTCTGCATTCTTAATAAACTTTTTTACCATGTTTCATCTTCTATGAAACAATTGTATTTCAAATCTAATACTTTCAATAGAACTTACAGCAGAAAAATTATAAAACATTACTAAAATGAGACAACAAAACGCTTTTGGTTGTTTCAATAAATTTATTAAGTACTAAGTATTTATCAAGACTAATTAAATTATCTAGACAAATAAAAGAAAAAAGAATCACTTCATAAACTTTCACAAAATATTTATTATTAATCTGACAAAGAGTAGGCATAGTCTTACTAAAGTTAACAAAAAGGAGAAAAACTGTGTTTCATTCCCACCAGTTACTCGTGCTGGTGAGCGGGCAGCCCCACCGATCTACGCTGTAGTGCAAAGCCGGAGGGCAGGGCGTAAGGCTCTTTTCAACCTCCTTGAAGGAATCATGGGAATGGGTGGGTGGTGTGGTTAGGGAGAGAAAGATGAGACGGACGAAATGAAGACAGAAGAGAAATGAAAGATTATCTGTGGAATATTACTGCTCCAGCATTTGCCTAAATGATCCAAGGAAACCACAGAACACTTGGACCCGAGCAGCCGGACCCGGGTTCGAACCGTGCTAAGCACGGATCTAGAGCACTAGACCACGCCGCTTAGTTAAGTAAACATAAATGGTAAAGGTATTTATATATAAATTAAACACAATAAATACCAGGTAAGTTATAATAATATTATGGGTAAACCTACTGACGTCAGAGGGTGGCTAATAATAGAGGGCTATTATTTGAATATATTAATTAGTAAGATTATACCTATTCTTTGATAATAACTGAGTAACGATCGAAACAATTGTCAGATTGATAATAAATATTTTGTAAAAGTTTACAAAGTTAGTCTTTTTACTTTTAAATTACGTCCTTTCACACATGTTGCACTGTCGAATCCTTAAAATTCGATCTTGGAGTATTCAAATAAAACTTATTGAAACATTTAAAAATGTTTTGTCGTATTTAATTTATATTTATAACTTGAACTCGTTTAAATTTAGACTGTTAGACAACCAGAGAAACCTTTACCACTGTAGCCTAATCTACATCCTTGGAGCGCAGCACTTATCCTTGATACATAGCATTTTCTCATTTCCTCCTTGCTACATAGCACTTCAAAAATTCCAATCAGAAAAACATATTACAATTAAAATCGTTCTGAAATTTATTTTTTATTGATACAGACGAATATAGAAGAATAAGTCTCCTAGTTGAATTTTATTTTGTCTATGAGATTTTAAGAATATAAGGAAAAGCTTTCGACAGAAAGCATGTAAAAGAAGAAGAAGAAGAAGAAGTTGGAACGAGTGGATGTAAAGAAGTAGAATTAAAAGTGCTTTTTGTAAGAGGTTGTAGCAATACCGCATTCTCAATCTCTTGAAAATCAGATACGTGCATACATGTTTGGCCTAATGGAAAATTGCTACAGACTTCTCTAAAACAACTAAATTAACTTTTTCTTTTAATTTTTTTTTGACTTTGTAGCTACGGTAGCGGTATACTTTCAAAACCTTTCTATTTCATTTTTCAATTTACCACTTCACTTAACCCTTTGAATGAAAATAGGGGAATACGTACCACATTCAACTTTTATTTACTCTTTATAGTTTTGTGAAACACTACTAAGTAATGAAGAGAATAAAAAGAAATATTATCTTGTAACAAAATAGAAGCAACAAAGTTTAAAAAATTATTTATGGTACCACAACAATTGTTTCATCATACAATGGCTTCATCAGGTGACAATTGTCGTACAATAATAATATTAAATATTTTAACAAATAACAACTTACAGTATCAATAAATATTAGCTTTTTAATGTTTCAAAAGATTTTTATTAAATTATTATTTTTAATTTAGTGTACTAGCGAAACTAATAGCTAATAAAGCTGATATTTCTTTTGGTTCTTTAAATTATTGCTTTTATTTAGGCCAATTATATGTGTTTTTCGCTTGTATTGAATTAGCGGATACTTGATGGAAGTCTAACATATTGAAATAAATACACAGTTGATAACTTCCACAATTTATTTTTTTTATTTTCCCTCACTCTAATGAAGATGCACCACCCTATTTATAAACATATACTCTTAGGTGGTTTTAAGTAAATTTTGTACTTCTGAAGAAGACAAAGTGTTGGCGAAATACGTGTTAAGTTTATTTAATAAATTGTGGAAGTTATCAACTGTGTATTTATTTCAATGTTTTTCGCTTCTTTGTTATTCCTTTTACTTTTGTTGTATCTAAATTTCTACTAAGAATATTAACTAAACGTTAAAATTTAAATTAGGGACCAAACTTTTACTTTTATCCAGTATTACTGTTCTATAGCTTCCAGCAAGTTGTCCCAGATGTTTCTTTCTGAAAGGAGTTACATAAATAAGTTAACACTTTGCGGTAAAGTAAAATCTGTGTTTGCTGCACCCTTTAATGCTTTTTTGATTATTTTAAGAAGATAAGGAGAAAATTCTTAGCCAAAAACATTTTCCCTGGGGCTAGAAGTTTAACTATACTTACTATAGGTACATCAACAACTTTTCAATTTTCTTTGGAAAATTTCTATACTCTAAATAAAAAAAATACTATATTTACTATAGGTATATCAGCATTTATTGAATTTTCCTTGGAAAATTTCTATACCTACTCTACATAAAAAAAAAATTGAAACATGCTTTGGAAAAGGATGTTTAAGTATTCCAATTAAAAAAAAATACTGATGAAAAGCTAATCTTGAACATCCGTTCTTAATTTATTAATAGATCGTGTCGTACACATAATAATAGTGTGAATGATATTTTCAAAGGATAATCCGTAAAAAAAAGAAAAAACGGTTCGTCCTATTTTTCTTTGTACTTGTAAATGAGGTTGAAAAATTATGTGGTCGTACTTACGTTTGTTGAAGTGTTGATTGTGAAGATGAGAATGGTAGAAAAAACACAGTGAAACACTTGTTGAAATACTTAAAATATGAGGACGAAACACGCGGGAAAACTCACTGTCTGACAGTCAATCCGGAGTTAAGGGTGTCGCGAGATAAAATGTTAGACGACACTGCTGCAACACCCGCATTCTCACGAACATTGCAACACGTCTACGCCGGTCATTTATGGATACATCGACTAAAAACTAATTAAAATAACGGTTTTATTCACTATACTGCATCATACTTAACATATAGTAAATAGAATGAAACCCCTTTATTACGCTATACAAAATCGTTTATATGAAACATAAATTTTTTTAGGGTGACCATATGAAAACTATTCAACCTAATTACATTTTTTGGTAATTAAACTTCTTTCCAAAAGAAATTTATAGAAACCACTTTAAATTTTATTACGTTAACCTTATACATACTAATTTTAATTACAAATCGTTGTTTTACTAAAGAATTTTAATAATTTTAGATTCTATTTTACGATTTATATTTATCTTGTCCTATATTCTTTCTTTGATGCTAGAAATAAAATTTATCTGATGACTTGATTTCTATTATTTTTCCCACAATTGTCGGTTTCGATTAAATTGTTAGATAAGCTTAATAAACAATGAAAACAAATCATGGTGAACTAGTTTTGTTGTCAAAGATACCACAAAATTTACAATTCTCTATTTGGCTATTTTACCAACAAAAGAGGCCGATCAAATTTACTGTACGTTGGTTATTATGTCTAAATTAATTTTTAATTCTGCCTGTTTTAGTATACAACTCGAAATTGACGTTATTTAAACACAATATTTACTAAGTTATAATGAACATGTCGGCATAGAATGGGGAAGTTTTTAATGGCCCCATAAATATTATCCAACAGGAACAGTGAGGTTGTCTAATGCAGACTTTTCCAGAATAAGAACTACTTACGACATCCGCAGGCTTTAGAGAAATTCGTCAAAAACTTTTCATTTTTCATTTATTCATCTCCTATAATTTGATTTGAACAAATAGCTGAATAATAAAATTCAACCTTATATTATACAGTGTGAAAAAAGATACCCTTGCAATTTTTTTGTTCACACTGTACGGTTGGGTCGTTCAATTTTCTTTTTTTTTGCGTAACATATACAATTACGCTTTGTAACTTTTAAATATCTCGCTTGTGGTTCAAAATAATTATAGAGTTGACGAGTTTTTTTTAGTACCTCCCAAAAGCATTTGCTCTGTTCCTAGTAAGCTCAAGCCACCCATTCTACAGTTGAAAACAAAGGCCAATGAGATCTAAACTGCTTGACGTCGAGCTGAAGTAACAATGGGAAGGACAATTACATAACAATAAAGTCATGCACTGCAGACTGTCCCTGAAAACCTAACCGAGTCACCATTTAAATGTATATATGTACATATATACATACGCCCTTAAAAATATTAAATTAATAGAAATTATTATCATATAGATGCATTTAAAATTTGTCTCTACTAAAAATTCATCAAATATTTTAATATTAATAGAAATAGTTTTCAATAAAGAAACACAATAATGTTTACACAGATATTTTATTGTCTCGACAATATCGTTTCGGCCGATACGGCCATTCTCAAGAGTACAACTATTTATACTAGATGGGAAAAGTGAAAGAGAAGGGCGAAGGTGTATAGATGTACAAGAGAGAGAATTTGAAGTGTCTAACTCTAATTGATTATTAACTTGATTTATAGTTTTGTTAGTTGCTTTTTTTATTTCCAAATTTTCCGAAGGATATAGTTTTTTTGTATTGTGAAATATTAGTGTGTAAAAGTTTTGATTTGTAAAGATCTATTGAATGATTAAAAGTTATACAATATTCTGCAAAGCCAGTACTTCTTTCTTTGTTTTTGATGTAGTAAACATGTTCGGAAATACGTTTTTTAATGCTTCTTCCGCTTTTTCCTATATAAGAGGCATTACATGAGTTACGATATATTTAATAGATAGATAGATATAGAAGAAACCGAAACAATACTGTCAAGACAATAAAATATCATCTGGGTAAACATTCTTGTGTTTCTGCACCGTCGAAAGTTTGAATTAATGAAATTAATATTTTCTCCCGATTGATAAAAAACATGTAATTATTACATATCGTCTGAGAGTATTTTTATGAGTAATGACGAATAGCAAATATATATATATATATATATAGGGTATTATTTATTGCGACTACGTGATTGTAAGGTAAGCATTGTGGCCTTTTCAGTTTACTGCATAAAACATAAGATAGCAACTGATGATAACGACCATTAAAGGATATTTAGTACCAGTAGCCACATTTGAATATTCCTCAGAATTAGTATGTGGTGGTTCACGCGAAATTCACTTAATACTTCTGCTTCTAGTTTGACGTGGATTGAAATATATATATATATGCCACCAGATTTAGAAATAAACCATTAACATACGAGGTCTACTCACTGTATTTTTAACCACATAATTATTTCCTTAACAATTACTTCTTCAGAAGCTCCAAATAGTATAAAATTACTTGAGTAAGTAAATCTGTAAGTAATTGTAACAATGTTTCCCTGTAATGCTCTGTTATCATAAATAAATTGAAAAGATTGTAGAACTTTTACATTTTTATAGTTTATTTTTTTATTACTAACCACTTTTAAAATATGTAGAGATCGAAATTACAAAGTAATCCATAATTTATCACATGCTCTTCTAACACAGATTGTTGTCCAAAGAATGTTTTATTGTTTTCACTACTTCCCTTATTAATAGGTACATTTTAACAGTTTGCCTTAACAATAAACAACGGCAATTTTTTAAATCTACACACAATAAAACTCTATATACATGTATCACAAAAATGTAATTATTTAATTAACATATAAATCCCAATAATTTCAATGCAAACCCATATATTGATTAATTTACTAACGAGCAAGCCTAATTAATTTTTATAGTTTTGCTTTGTACTTTTATTTATTATTAAGTATTTTTTTATTAACCCGGTATAACCATCCCACTAAATTTCTTTTTCTACTGAAAATCCCGAAAGGTCCTTTTTGTAATTTTTTAATATTCCATCACCACAAGACACACTTGTGTTTCGGATTCATAGAAGTTCCCAAAGGGCATTGCCACACATCGGAAAATTCCTGAGAGTTTCTTAAAGTCCCAAGGACCCTTATGCGATTGGGACTGTGCACCCCGTCGATCATCTTACTTTTTAAAGCTCCCAGCGTAGTATTTCCGCACCAAATCTTAAATAAAATTACAAAATATGATTAGAAAAGCTATCTGTAAATCTTTCAGGGATTTTATTTATTCTGTAAAACTGTAGACTTTCACTACCAAATAGGATCTCAGAGTTTTCCGTCTGAAAAACAGATGGCTCTACTTGCATCCTTCGTTCAATAATCCTCGAAGGATAATAAATATTCAGAATAATTTTACTAATATGTATTTATTCTCTAATTAGTCATGATATTTGATTCGAATTTTTAAATGTGATAATATTATTTGTATTTTTACCTTGTAATTTAAAGATTATTAAAGTTACAAAGCCGTTTAAAATTTTTGATCAGTCATTAGTAAGGATAAGTACTTAATTATGCTTGTATTAAAGCAATTTGTATAGTAATTAATGTTGTGTAGATACGCGAAAGAAGTTTAAATTCGAATGTAATATGTTTGTCTTGCTTTAACAAATGGTATAATTTTACTTGTCGCGCAAAGCTAATCATGAAGAAACTTAGTTTTGAACTTTTCCCATTTTCATTCGCAACCCGATTTTCACTAGTCCCTGCTCCGATGATGACTTTTTAAGATTACTTTCGCTTCGTTTGGTTGCCGCGAAAAGATTTTCTTTTTTTCCTTTTCCCCCTTATATTCAGATACGTGTTAAATGTGTGCTATTAACAGAAATTGTCGCGAATCCATTTGGCAAATTATATCAATGATTTTATGGGTAAAAAAATGAAATAAAATCTGTCGAGTACGTTTTCAACTAGTTATAATTGTCTTCCTGTTAACAAGTATTGGGATCTAATACCTGTTTATAGTTTTACCAATTTTCAAGTTATAGTGTCAAAAATCCTTTGAGAGAATTGACATCAGATTTCCTTCGCGTTTTTTCTTTTAAAATAAAATGATTATAGGTATTTTCACAATTTTTTATTTTACTTGAAATTTTCATGTGGGTATTGCAGATGTTTTTATAAATACCTACTTGTGCAAATCCAAGGAAAAAAAGTTGTTCAGAAGTCATATCTAGACCCGGCAGTCTCATGTCTAGCGAATTGGATTTGTATTGGCGATTTTTGTATGCCTCGAAAGCAGCTCGAAGGCCTCCATTATCGGCGATATTTTCACCTTGAGTGTTATAACCATGTACCTTTCATGGGAAAAGCGTTTCACAAATACATATACATATGTGAAAATTATGTTACTTAGTGCCTTCACCATTTTTAAAATGTTATATATGTTTTAGTAATGTCACTCACATGGTATGAAGACCCTAATTCCGGCATGGTATAATTATTGTACTGCTCAATAATACATTTAACCCTGTCATGGTAATGCTCTAGTGTAGCTGAAGACCACCACTGCTTCAAATTCCCATGCTCATCGTATCGGCGCCCTAATTTCGTCCAACTTTTAATTAAATTAACGAACTCATAACTAAATAATTAATTTATATTTCTAGGTACATTTAAATTAAATCTGTCATTTTTTCTAAAAAAAATTCTTACCTTGATCGTCGAACCCATGAGTTACTTCGTGTCCCATAATGGCTCCAATCGAACCATAATCTACAGCCCTTAAATGAAACCCGTTTTTAGTGGAACTTATGCTATCGTTCAACTTTAATTATTATATATTTAACATAAATATTTTATTTATTATTTACTTTCATTTAAAAAATCGGTTGTTCCAGCCTTTACTTTATTGAAATTGGGATTCTTAATGAATAAACTAATTGTCCATAATAACAAACAAACAAAATTTCCACTAATACATTAATTTTTCTTAACAGTTGTAGGGTGAAACTATATACTATTAAAAACGATAGACAAGAATTTGATATGGATGTAACATCAATATTTTATTTAAACAAGAAGAAATAAAACGATTGGATGTATTAGAATCACTGGAAATTAAAGAACATATTAAAGATGATGCAGGAATAGTAAATGAAATTGAAAATGTATATATTTGCATTATTGTATCCCCACCCTTAGTTTAGGTCTTCATTTAGTTAGTATAAATAGTAGATAGTCTGTATGAAATTGTAATATTACTTCTTTTGAAGATGCCCTTGTAGGGTGAAACAATTGTTAAGAAAAATAAATGTAATAGTGGAATTTTTGTGTATGTGTTATTATCGGCAGTTAGTTTATTTATTAGTTTAAATTATTTTTATAAAGTAAAGTGCCAATAAAATTAAAAATAAAATGAAATAGAAGTTGAGATGTTGAGAAGAAAAATTTAAAGGGAAATATATTCTGTAATTCTTTTGCACATTCTCGCGGTATCATTCATTTAAGGAGCAATTTGTCTTTGTCTACACATTGTGTAAAATATTCATTGAGAAAGTAAGTGTTCTTTTTCTTTAGGTAAGAAAAACCATTTTACTTACCTCATTCCATTACCGTAGAAGGGCGGCTTTAAAATCCCAGCAGGAAAAACTAGAATTGAGACAGTGAACTTTATTACATAGTTCTTTAACGTTTCATATTTTTATTATTAAATACTTACTGACAGAGTTAAGAGAAGCCGAATAGAAAGCGTTGACAGTAGTAGGGGTTGCCACCCACCTGTACAAAAATTGACAGCCATAAAAAAGTCATTTATTATTTTTAAAACAAGCCAATTACCTGTTTCTGTCAGGCACTTTTCGAAGGCTTTCTAATTTCCTTGTTATAGCAGCATTTGTCAAGTTAAGGTAAGTCAAGAACAGCTCTCCAGGTATTACGTTAGCCTAAATAGCATATTGACAATAAAGGAACAATTTTAAAGCATGAGGAAATGGATCAGTTCTATTTTATATTATTTTATTTCAAAAGATTAACATGAAATACTATGCATCATTACCGGAACAAAAGTACGTAGAACGAAGTCAATTAGTTTCTATTATTTCGGCTGACCGAAGGTGAATTGAGGTGAATCATGGTATTTGTGTGTTACATTTTTTTTTGTTGCAAGACTTTAATAGAAAGTGTGCTCGGAATCTTTCAAGCAGTGTAAAATTTCAATCTGCAGAGTACCTTTTTATAGTGCATATCCAGACGTGTAGTATTCATGATCCAACTGGGATATCCTACAAAAGCCCTGATTGCATGTAGCTTTGTTAAAGTTTTTTCCCTTGTGACTGTATCCATCCAGTCCAGGTCTTCCACGGCATTTTCAAAAGCGTCTCGTATATCTTCTAGCATTTCTGATGCCTTCAAACAAATTGTTTTATTATTCGTATAAACAAAATCAAACGAGGACATTCCGCAAAATGTTTTTTGTGGATCAAATAATAAAAACTGTTAAATTTCCATATACAGGATTATTCACGCTATACGCCACGGAATATTATGGCCAATATGCGAGACTTTCAAAAAGTTTAACTATTATGGTTACTTTTTAAAATTATTTTCATATTATACAGGGTGTTGCAAATGCCCTGAAAGTATCAAAGTTATTTTTTTTAATGGAATCCCCAGTATATTATTGCATCTTTGGATTGTCCGATAACAATAAGGGTCGGTTTTGATAAGGTTTATAAAACCTAAACCTTAAGGTTTTTTAAATAATTTGAATTTTAATAAAATCTAACCTAATTTTCATGTTTCAAATACTTAAGAAGTATTTAAGTTATGTAAGCGAAATTTACAATGATTCCCAATTATAGTAAGCTCGTCATCTTATACAGGGTGATCAAAAATTAATACTACTTAAGTAAGAACTTTAAGGAGTTGTAACTTGATTAACTTAAATTGAACGCCCTATTTTTTAACATACCAGGAAGTGTATTTTTTAATTACCTATCGTTTGGTATTAAAGTATTCATAAGCTAAGACTTGGCGTTTTTACAGAAAACGCTAAATAATTGTTTTATGCGTCATTTGAAATATTTTAATTAAATGTTCTAAATCATATATCAAGTAATTAAGTAGGTATAACATTAAACAAACAAAAAGTTTATAACAGGGGTTCGAAATGTCGATCATCGATTTCCAGACACTTGGAAATTCTTTTTTCGAAACCACTGCTAACTCTGGGCAACATTTGCGGGGTAACACTCTCAAAAGCGTCTCTTATGCGCATCTTCATATTTTACTGTAAAAACGCGAAGTCTTAGCTTATGAATACTCTAATACCAAACGATAGGTAATTAAAAAATACATTTCCTGGTATGTTAAAAAATGGAGCGTTCCATTTAAATTAATCAAGTTACAACCCCTTAAAGTTCTTACTTAAGTAGTATTAATGTTTGGACATCCTGTATAAGATGACGAGTTTATTATAATTGGGATATAAAATATGATCTATTGTTACATTTCATTGTAAATTTCGCTTACATAACTTAAATACTTCTTAAGTATTTGAAACATGAAAATTAGGTTAGATTTTGATAAAATTCAAATTATTAAAAAAACCATAAGGTTTAGGTTTTATAAACCTTATCAAAACAGACCCTTATTTTTATCGGACAATCCAAAAATGCAATAATATACTGGGGGTTCCATTAAAAAAACATAACTTTAATAGTTGTAGGGCATTTGGAACACCCTGTATAATATGAAAATAATTTTAAAAAGTAACCATAATAGACCTCCATATAACCCAAAAGTTAAACTTTTTGAAAGTCTCGTATTTTGGCCATAATATTCCGTGTCGTATAGCGTGAATAACCCTGTATATATATCTATATCAAAAAAAAAGTAAACATAAAGTAAGTTACTAAATCAGTGCAAACTTTGAAGATGTTGGATTTTAATATGTAAGTATAATAATGTTTCAATTGAAAATGATGATTAAGGTAGAATTCCGAAATTATTAAATTGTATCATTGGACTTTTCACTATCGGATCAAGAATGTCTTTTTTTGTATATGGATATTTAAATACCAAGTCATGAAAACATTTTCAAAAAGTTATTTTATTCTATGACGTATTGCAAAATATTTTCGATAAAATGAAAACATGTCAACAGAAAAATAAACAGAGTATCTCCTTTGGGAACATTTCTATATAAGAAATAAAAACGCAGTAGGATGGAAACAAAAAAAAACAAAAAATGACTGAACAATTTATGTTTTTCATTTTCATTAAACTTATTTTTCAAGAACAACAAAAACGCATGCGATGTGTTACTTCAAAAAAGTTACTTCTCTATTCAAAAGTATCCAGTACACTTAGTAGTTAGTTAGTTATTCTCGGGGGAAATTATTTTGAAAACCGATAAAAGCTGTTGGGTTTTTCTTGGTTACGACCTTCTCCTAACGTAATAAAAATGTGCAACACACTATATGTAACACATATATACTTACATACTTACATACATACATACATACATACATACATACATACATACATACATACATACATACATACATATATACATATATACATATATACATATATTAAACTGAAGCTACATAAACAATATACGACATGGTACGTACTCTTGCCCTATAAACTTTGTCGAAATTGTTTTGAATATAAAGATGGCTAAGCGCAAGACCAAAATTAGAATTGACAGTGCTGGTGCAAACTTTCCATCGAGGTGATCTGGCCTGTAAACCAACTAGACGTTGAGAAAATTCGAATCCTAACGTACGAAACTTAGCAAGAGTTAAGGGAGCCACTGAGGCAAAAACACTCCACCATAAGAATCTTTCTAAAATATAATAATACTATCACGAAAAAGAGCGTTTTTGAGTATGAAGCACTTACCTAAAGTGACATCGCTAGTGTTTTTAATTAATCCTGATAGTCTATGAAGATATGGAAGATCAAGTACTATAGCAGTGTCATTTTTGAAATTTATTTTTACAGTTGTATCTTCAAAGATTAATTCAACGTATTTTGTCCAGTTGATCTGTTGAGGAGATAAGTTAGATATCAAATTGTGGCTGTTACATTTGTTCTTTTTGTCGTTATTTAGGGGAAGTAAAACACGCAAGACATAGAGGATAAATGTGAGTAAAAAAAGAAAGAAAATATGCCGTACAGATTTCCACGTATCATCGTTGATCCTAGGGCCCTTGGCGAGTTCCATTAGGGTTACTTCGTGAAATAAATGACCTGGGCTTCTACGTTGCTCAGTTGGGGTCATTACCTAAATAAAATACAACACTATTGAGGATAAATTCTTGTTCAAATCATGCTGCTACACGATATTGAGTTTGTCCAACATTTTTGTTTATTTAAAATTAATTCGAAATTATTTTTTGAGAAAGCATTTTTTATTTCCTTTTTAGATAAAAATACTTATATTAGATTCCCAAACAAACTGTTATTTTTGCCATTACTGTACTCAAAAGTAGAAACTATACCATTTAATAAAGACATTTTTACTAACTAAAAACGGTTTTAATGAATTAGTTGTTAAAAAGCTGTAAATTGTGGTATACGATTTCCCAAAGTTCTTCGTATCGTATGGAGTTTAGAATAAAGAATGAAGTAAAGGTTGCTACGTGTGAATGAAACTATAATTGGGATTTTATTGTGTAGAGAAAAGTGGTGGCAAAGTTAGAATACAAATTTTATCGTCAGAGGGAGAATTGTGTTTGCTTTTGCCGTTCAACGTTTAGATAGATACAAACCTTCGCTATCTCCGTGCTGAAATTTAGAACGTCTTCGGCAAATTCTTGTACCATTGTTCTGTTTGTATAGGTCGCTACCATTGACACGATGTAGTTTTTGTAATGTTTTATTTCCGATGAAAATTTATCGGGCTGTAGCAAATACCTTTCCTTGAAACCAGGTGATACTTGTTCTATCTGTGAAACCATTAAATTTATAATTTTCACCTTTTAAAGATTATATATTATTATATTAAATGTAGCATATAAATCCTAGTTTCCTAAAATCCTAAATTCGACACACAAGTAGTATAGGTATATAAATATGGTGTAGTTTAAGTACAATAACTGACAATTACACCAATTGTAAGCAAAATCACGAACACAAAGACAAATAGTTTAAAAAAGTATTTATTAGTAATCCACAATAGTGTTAAAAGTAAACCTTCGACGCATCTTTCTATTATTTATGTTATTTTGTTGTAATAAATAAAAACAGAATTGTTTTTGTTGCAAAAATATTTTATTGTCATCACAATAATTATTTCGCTACACTGTGCCTTCTTCAGGTAGAAGAATTTTATCTAGCAATAATTACTAGTAATATTATTAATAATTAGAAATGTCTTTCGACTAAAGAAGCAACTGTGTGGCGAAATGATTATTTTGGTCTTTAATTAAACATTTAGTAATCCAAACCAATGTTTGTTTTAATTTGTTAGAATGGAGTTGCAAGAATTAAAAGCTTCTTGGATGCAATACAGTATTATTTTGTTGTGATTGTGATTCCACTTAACCACTTCTAGATAGTTTGTTAACTAACTGAATAGAACTCAAACTATCCAAAATTAGTATAGGTATGTATAATATAAATGTAGAAGAATTATTTGTATTAAAACAGTCATAAATGTGACTGTTCTTTAAATAAAGCACTAGTATAATTTTAATTTCCTTTTTTTATTTCCTTTTCTTTTGGTTGTTAGCTGTATTAATGTATTAAACGTTCATCACCTTTAACAGTACGTTTTAAAAAAGGGACTTTACTGATAAATCGATGGCTGATAAAATAAGAAAAAGTGAGTTTAGATTAGAGCTAAAATCTCTCCAAGTTCTAGTTGCCATCGCCGACTTTCCCGGAATTCTACCAATTGTAAAAAGAAAGACAAAAAGCCCGGAGTGACAAATTAGGCACTGGCAATATGTCCCCGATGTCTTTAGTAGTTCTTCAAATTCCACCATCAGAAAGTAGATATTCTAAAGCCATTAGCAAAATCAGAATAAAAAGTCAATCGTTGGAGCTACGTCGATGCTAACTTCTCTCAAAGAAAAATTGGAATTAAAACTTAATTTACTAAATTTTCTAATCACATTAATTCATTTCAGATAAAGATATAGGACAAATACACCAATTGACTGACGTAGCCCAAAAATTAAAATTCTTTTCAGAAGCTATATTTGTATTTTTGTATCTATTTATTGTTGTGATTACCTTTTTCTACTTTATTTAAAATGGTTAATTGAAATATTTTGGTAATATTGGTAAACTATAATAGTTGAAAACTAGTCTAGAATAATTGTTGGACCATAGTTCGGTGTAAATTTTAATTTGAACGCATTTGAGTGGTCGAATTTTCCGTGAAATAGTTGATTAAATTTCAGAAGTGGCTGAATTTTGAACCATATCTATATATCGGCGGTTTTCAACAACTAGGTATTTTATAATATAGACCTGAAAAATGCGATGTAAGCGCCGAGAGCTTTTTACGTACTACGTTAAGACGTTAATTTATCTTGAACTGGTAACGATATATAATCGATTTCGTTTTCCTTCCTTTAGATATACTTACCACAATTTTGTTGAGAGAGGAATTTCTTACATCTTCAGCTACATTAAATCCTATAAGAACGTTAACACCTAATAATCTGCGAACCCGTGCTACAGTATATAACCAATCGAAGGTCGAGTCTTCACGGACTTTAGGTGGATTTTTTGACAATCCCACTCTTTCCAACAGGTTCTGTATTGGAACGATTCCTTTTGATTCGACTTCATCTACAAAACAGACTTTATATATGAATAATTTTCAATTTTCGGGAAATTATTAAGCCATTAAATAAAAAAAGACTCGCCCTAATTACCACTAACTAAATTTAATATGAGCGGACACGTGTTTCGCCCACTTCACACGTGGGCATTATCAACGCGACAGTGGGCGAAAAACGTGTCCGCTCATTAAATTCAGTTAGTGGTAATTAGGGTGAGTCTTTCTTTATTTAATTATTCTTTTACCACAGTCTGCTAATTTCTACTTTTATTAAGCCATTAATTGACTTTCCACAACCAATTGCTTGTTAAGCGTTAGATTTTATTTGTTATCAACTTCGTTTCCTTTTCTTTAACGTTTATTTTTTTATTAAGTAGAATTATTAGTGACCCTCACACATTGGAGTTAATTATACAATGGACTGATTACTGTACCGAAATAATTACTATTTAGTACAAGGGAAAATGTTAAAAAGCTCATATCAATTTAAATTGTATTCTAAAATCTTTTATACCTAATAATTCTTATACAATTCATACCGCTTCAGATTTATAATAATAATAAAAAATTATAGTTAGTGAATTCGTCATTTTTTTCAATAATTTTTTTTACCAGTATCCATGCAAGTTCGATAGAGTAGTTTGGCTTTGAAGACACCGTCCGGTAAGAGGTCGGTTTTGTTAGTGATGTCGGCAGAATCTAGTAATTGTCGCATCTCCTGTAAAAGTGTCTCACGTATCAGAGCAAGTCTATCCCAGGTGGCTGTCCAATCTGGAACAGGATTCGACCGTATCCAGCCTCCGCAGGCAAACTGATAAAAGTCGTCACAAGGATCGGCGCTGCGATCCATAGCTTCTAGTATCCGTGATGCTACAGCAAAAAATTACTTTAAAACTTGTACCAGAACGGGAGGTAGCATCTTTATGCTATCTTCATACACATCGTTCTTTGCTTAAGACAGGAATTTATATCAACTTCACTCAGGATATTAGTTTTTGTTCTACGTTCAAGAAGTGCATAATTATTTACTATAAACGAAAAATAAGCAGACGTGATAAGGACATACTTCTAAAAAAGTATCTATCTTATTGAAATGGCACATAACATAAAGACAATAGTATACTGTTACCCCCTTAGAAGGGCTCAAAATAATACAATTTAAAATGTTAAGAAATTTAATAAATAAAGCGAAATATTATTCGAATGTAAATTTTATTTCCTCGCATTATTAATATATTAACTATAATAAATCTGCAATATGATTCAAGTAGTCTTTGAAAAAAAAGGAAGAATTAAAACAATTGCCAACTGCATTCCCATTATTGCCGAATTGACAATTTAGAAATTCGTAGTGAAAACTTATTGTATTTACCTGTTGATTTAAGTAAATAAAACGGACATTAAGGCGGATTATAAAATAAGTTTTACTATTTTCAATTAATATTAAAACATGGATAATAATCAAGCAAATGTTTCTGAAAACCCAAACGACAGTAAGTATCGATTTTGTATTTTTAAACATACCTACACTTTTGGTTATTTTTATTACTTTTGTGTAAAATATAAGAGAGATGATAGAAAAAACATGTTTATTCGACATTGCTTTTCAGATAATAATGTATCTAGCTGCGGTAATACCCAAGACCCTCATCAAAGACATAGTATGTTTACAACATCAAATGCTGGAGATTTAATACCCTTCGAAATCGAACAAAGTAAGTTTGCTGTGCTCTTATGTACGCAAAAATAAATAAATTGATTTTATTTTAGTACGATCTCCTTCTGAATTGTTGCCTAATCCAGACAGTACATCGGAAAATACACAAGTATTTTCACAAAGATCCGTAAATGTTGCTGAAGCTGGGGGAGTCTTTTCCCCTGAAGAAATATCCTATATTTATCCTTGCCGTTATTGCATGGAACCGCAGGCTTCCACAAGCACTCATGATTTTGACGAAGGTTCTCTAATTTGTTAATTATTTTTACTTGAACATTTATTGCAATACAATTTTGTTTTTAGATGCCTTTTCCAGAGAGAATATGGAACAGGATACGGCCATGGACATTTCTTCTTATGAGCCCTTTCCGAATACAAGTAAGTAGAAGAAAAGGATGATTTTTAGAAGTTTGAACTTTAATTCCTAGGTGCTGAAAGATCGACAGCAGTCACTAATCTACAGGTAAAAATGCAAGCTGAAGGAACTGCAAGATATCGCTGCAAACGCCACCGCGATCAACACGAAAAACATTTGTCACCAAATCCAGAGAAAAAATCTAAATTTGAATAAGTTCAATTTATTCACTAAAAACTGTGAATGGATTTCACTGTTGCTTTTGTTGTTATTTACAGTTCAGATCACTAAGTTATTTCGTTTTCATCTAATCTGATTAGTAAATAGCTAATTGTATAAATTGAAACTGTCTGGTGAAACATGTTTAATAAAACTTATTTTAATAGAAGAAAACACTTGGAAATATTTCACTTAAATTTATTAACAAACTCTACACGTGTTTCGCCTTTTTATGGCATATTCAGGAGTTATTGAGTTACAAGTTACAAGTTGTTACAAGAGTAATTTGTAACTCAATAAGTCCTGAAGATGTCATAAGAAGGCGAAACACGTGTAGAGTTTGTTAATAAATTTAAGTGAAATATTTCCAAGTGTTTTCTTCTATTAAAATAATTTTTAGCTAATTGTACATTTGTATAATTTGTGTTCATAGAAATGATAATAAATTTATAACAAATAAATGTTTCTTTTGTCACACAGTAACAATTTATAACAAAAGTAGAATTTGGGACGGAAAAGGAATAATTTTAAATAGAAAACGAACTTTATTTATAACGCACAACTTCCTGTTTCATGAAGCCATTCTGGAAAAAATAGTTTTACGATAATAAGAAAGCTACATTAGAATGTGTTAATTTTTTATCATGGATAAAGGCTGAAATGGGGATGCTGTTGGTGGTGTTGAGGTCTAGGGCTATTTTCCGCAAATTGCTAGCATCCACACGTTCTGAACGTGCCAATATACGTTTAGATACGGCTGATATTATCGTTTGTTCGGAACTACCCTCCAACCCTGGCCAGATATAAACACACTACGTATTTGCTTGGAATTTTTGCTTATACACGTAATTACTCCACGAAAAGCACGTTCAGATTGATTCGCCTCATTCTACCCCTCACAATAGCAAACACCTACATTTTCATTCTATCTTGATCCGTTGATCTTAATCAGGAAATAACATAAATACCAACACTCTTTTATTCTAATAAGAAATAAAACACAAAAACAGTTTCACTAATACAATGAAGTGGTTTTTTAATTTCTAATGTTTCTAACATATTTAATTTTCTACTTATTGAAATACTATGGTGTGATATTTTATCTATAAGGTCAGGGTTGTATCCATTGGACATCGCGATGTGTTTAATTCAATATTATAATCAGTACCTAGTGAAACATATTTTATATTTTATTTTTTACTAGTTATTGCAACATGTTTCATAAAAAGTGCTCCAAAAAAAGTTTAAATGCTTTTTTACTCCTTTAATTGACAGAATAGATATTATGTTCATAGAATTCTATAGTTGTATAGAATATTGCTACCTATAGTCTGCAGATGGCGATGTATTGTTAGTTGATTTAAAGACTTTCATAGGACCTTAAATATATCCAGAATGGCATAATATACAGACTATTTGCGCAAACACGACCTTTCAAATCGGATGGTTAATTGTTGTGATTTCATGTCATAGACAGATGCAGACACCAATATAATTATCAAACGCACAACATTCGTTCTATGGATGTTCAGAGGGTTAAAAAGAATGGTATGTTTAGTGTAGTGATTGATCAGAAAATCTTTTCGAAGATCTAGTATTGAGATTTAAAGGGCAAAATGTACAAAATAAATGTGTCTAACTAAAGGTTTTATGTAATCAATCTTTGAAGTCAATTGCAAGCACCACATTGACGATATAACGTAAATATATCAACTTCAACGTCTTGATTGATCGAGAAAATTAACGTTGAATAGATATACATACATATAGATGTACATACATGTATATAGAAAAGGTTAAAGTCGTTTTCGAAATTAAAAACAAAACCAATATCTAAAATATTTCACAAATTCAAATAAGTCGACTACATGAACGGTAAATTATATTAAGGAGTGCACTATTGTTGTGTAAATTGGATGCAAGAATAGAGAGAAGGTTAACAAAGGGATCGGGATGTATAATAAGGTTCTATAGTTAATACGATTTTAGATTCAACTGGAATTTAAGATCTTGAAGATGAAAACCAAAAGATTTTTTTCAGCCGAAAATTGAATCCAAATAACATCGGAGTGGTTATAGAAATATTATTATTGAGAAACTGCGTCTGAATCAGTTATTATTCAAGACAAAAGATTCCTAAATAAATAAATATTTTTGTTCTATAATATGAAATTACAATCTTTAAGTGCTTCATTTATTCAAATTTCAAATAATAATTATATTTGTTTGTACTGATACTGAAATATTTCGTTTCTAACAAACGCCAAACAAAGTAAGAGAAACGCAGCGGTGTTCGTTACAACGAGTTTTGTTAAATGAAAACAATTTAAAATTGAACGAAAGTTAATTTGAGAATTAAAAACTACCAGGAATGCTATGCAACAAATGAAAAAAGCCACTAATGGTTCATCTAGTACACTTATGAAAAACGAGCAAAGTGTATGCATATTCTAGCCACTTGAATTCAAATGGCGCTCTAATTTATTTGATTTGTGAAAAGGGTTTCGCTGATTCAGTGTGCCAAGTACTTCAACATAAATTTTAATCTAGCTGTCATTGCCAGTATCACAAAAATGATGAGCGCTGAAAGGCATTTTGTTAAGAATACCACCTCAAAAACCCTCTGTGTACATCCCATTCTCATACGCTGTTCCGTAGATAACGAAACAAGAAAAATCTATGTACTTACCAAAAAAAATTAAAAAAAGAAAAAGAAAACATATTTATTTATTTCAAGTTACTTACTCAATATCCAATATACGTGCCTAACTTATAACATTCAACAAACATTGGCACAAATTTTATTAAAGTTCGTTTATATCTTGTTAAGGTTATCCTTTACGTACAGCAAGGTTTTGCATTAGTAATTTTATAAATCTAAATAGGAAAATAAACTGAATGTAAAAAGGTTTTACGATATTCTGTATTTTAAATTTGATGTGAATACGGACCTGTGCCGCGGTACATTTAGTAATGAAACCAAGTGAGATATGATGTCAGTCATTTCAACACTTAACAGTTAAGTTACAATTTCCACTTTCATGGCGTTTGTATAGCAATCGTACGACAGGACCGTATTCGTTTTTTCTTGTAGTTTGAACAGTTTATTAAAAAAACATCCTGTGTAATATGAAACGTAAGGAAAGATAAGAATGGTGAGACGTCGAAAATTACTTGGAAATGAAGAGGAATCGAGCGAGTTTGGGTTGGAATCTCTATTGAAGAAAGAGAAGCTACAAGATCTAAATCGTCCTCGATATCGCCCTGATAATCGCACTCTTTTTTTCACGTAAAAGGAAATAGCTACGATGATATAGCAAAAATGGACATAAAAGAATCGATCTCGTATATATAAAGGTTCCTCTTGTTCGGATGAATGTATGAACGTAAAGAATACAGCATAGATGTGAAAGGTTTACACAAAACGATTCAATTAACACGTTTTGAAAAACAAAATAAACAAATTTTTAGTACAAATTCCAAAAATGTAACTTTCCTTGAGTTTCACTGAAAGTAGAACAAATGTCTATGCTTTTTAAAAATGATAAATAAATACACTTGACTATGTTTCACAAAAGATTTATTAACACACTTACAATTGTCTTGTCTATGAGGCCATTATCAATTAATGTTAAAATTAAAGATGTACAATATTTATACCTGGCTTACAAGAAAAAATTCAGTAACGGTGAAATGAAGAAATCTAATTGGCCGTTGGTGATTAACCTGTTGTTGTTACTAGCCTTTGTTATTTTGAAAGTTTCTAATAAATTCAGGCGTTTACTTTTCGGAACATTGTGTAGTAATTTAACATTATCTATATCTGGGAAGTGTTTATACAAAATACAATGTTCCGAAAATCCTGTACATGTATTTGAATTTTGTATTGATTTTAGATGATCATTTATCCGATTTTTTAACGAACGACCAGTCTGTCCAATATAGATCGCTTCACAGTTTTTACATTTGATTTCATACACTTAGATAATAGATTTAGTTTTTCTTTATTTTTGACCAATAATTATTTTAAATTGGTCTTATTTACATTTATTGTCTTTATGTTCAGCTTTTTTAATTTATTACATATGGCATAACTTAAATCAGGAATATAATTAATCAAACAATAGTTTTTTGCTTTAATATATTGTGACGTGGGGGTATAAAATTTTCTTTGTAATGAAGTATTTTTCTTTTTTCCCCTCTATATTGGACAGACTGGTCGTTCGTTAAAAAGTCGGATAAATGATCACCTAAAATCCATAAAAAACTCAAATACATGTACAGGATTTTCGGAACATTGTATTTTGTACAAACACTTCCCAGATGTAGATAATGTCAAATTACTACACAATGTTCCGAAAAGTTAACGCCTGAATTTATTAGAAACTTTCGAAATAGCTAAGGCTAGTAACAACAACAGGTTAATCACCAACCACCAATTAGATTTCTTCATTTCGCCGTTACTGAATTTATTTTTGTAAGCAGGTATAAATATTGTACATCTTTAATTTTAACATTAATTGAAATTTGTGAAACATAGTCAAGTGTAATAGTTGAGTATGTTTCCCCTTGCCTTTCCTTCTTTGTCTTCGTTATTTTTTGACGGTCGACCGGGGCCTCTCCTAACTTCATTTTCCGACATAACCTCCAAATTTGATTCCCGTGCAACTCCCGAGTTTTATCGTTCTCTACGAAACCCTTGAGGTATCCTCAGTTAAGTGTTTCCTATACTATCTTACAACTCTTTAAAATTAAGCAGCTAACCTTAATAAACCGAGAAATAACAACAAAAGAACAAAATACCAGACGATAACTGACGACAGCTGTCAAACCGGTCTATGACTCTTAATTCTTTAAACATTCTTTATCACATAGTCAAGTGTATTTATTAATCATTTTAAATTTTAAAATCATGTTTCACCAAGTGCCGTGCGAAGCTTCATATTTACAAATGTCTATGCTTTATATAATGTTCTGCACAACATTCACCTAATATTAACATACTTTGTATGCTGCATGATATATGATCGAAATAATCGTAAATAAATTAAATTGGTGTTACTTACCGCTATTTACACATTGTGGTGTAAGGCACATGTCATTTTTGTATAGAGATCCAAATAACAAAAAACTAGCAGCCAGAATTGCAAGAAAAACGTTCGCTATTAGAAATGTAAGCAGAACTGTCTTCAGAGGGGCACCTTGCAATCTGAAATTAAAAGATTTAAATAGTTTCGACTATTGATGAAATCCAGGAGGAAAACACCAAAGAAAAACTAGATTTTCTCAAACTTTATTTAACAAAATATAACATGTGACATGTTTCTCCAAATTAGGTATTTATTAATCGGAAAGTGTCGCTTAACTTCTTAAATACCTAGGTTGTAACTGGGGGTAGATATTCAATTAAACCATATTTATCAGTGGGCCATTATCGCCTTCTGTTTCATCATTTAAAATTTTTGTTTTTAATTTATTAAGTTCTAAGTTCTCAAGTAAGTTTAAAAATTGAATTTTTATATGTGATACGACTTTAAAATTATCGTTAAAAGTGTGATCTTCTTCTACAAAAACGGGAAGGAATTTTCAAAAACGTACTTGTGAACACAAAAACAGTTTTCTAAAAAATAAAACAGATTCCCATTTTGCTAACCATGCCATAAAAGAATATCACATTTTTAACTATAATATTGAAAATTACATATTTGTAATAAAAGTAAAAAATTGAACTTCTTGAGAACTTAGAAATTAATAAATTCAAAAAACTCAACATAATTTTAATTTGAACAAAATAAATGAGTAAAACACACTTAATTTCTTCTTAATACCTTTATTGAAATCTTAACGATCGTTTCACTCTACTAGGGCACTTTCAAAAGAAATATTGGTACAATTTTGATTGCACTATTTCTTAAATACTATTACATTCATGGTAGGGATACTTCTACTAATTTATCCATAATTATTGAACCATACACATTTTCAATTTCATTTAATAATAATAGGTCAGTATTTTTATATCCTTTTTGATGTCCAAGGTTTCCAAAATGTCTAATTTTTTGCTTTTCTTCTCTTTATGTAAAATCTTGAAATTTTCTTCTAAAATAAATTTATGCTTTTTGTTATTGATGTGGTTCATAAATGATGAGTTTTCGTTATAATTTTTCAAATGTTCTTGAATTCTTCCTTTGAAAACTCTTCTGGTTTGTCCTATATATATATATATATATTGCATTGCAACTATTGCAATTTAATTTATACACCCCATTTGAATTTATAGTATTGTTTTTATCTTTGCTATTAATTAAATACTTGGACAGTTTCGAATGAAATTTGAAACTCATTGTACTGTTTAATTTTTTTAACTACTAAGTTGGAGATATTTCCTACACATAAAATAGACTTATAGTTATTGGATTTTGAAATATTATGTTTCTTGTCTTATAATTTCAAATGATCAAAGCGAAGGAAATAATTCCCCACTGATAAATATGGTTTAATTGAATATCGACCCTCAATTGCAACCTACGTATTTAAGATGTTAAGCGACACTTTACGGTTAATAATAAGTAATCATGTCAGAAGAAGCCAAGGGTTGACGAAACATGTTACATGTTATATTTTGTTAAATATTTTTTTTGTGAAAATCTACGTTTTTATGCGTTTTATTACTAAAGGATTTGTTTAACCATATGTTTACTAACATTTCTATTAACGCTGTGAGGCAATGGAAAAATAAAAATTTTAAATTTTAATCAGTATTAGGTAGCTAATGGATGGATGTACATTAGTATTTTTCCTAGAAGGGGACGAATATGTAGTTGAAAAAGTGTTTGGTGTCTTCAAACAGTAAATAGGTCACCTTCTATTTGAAAATGAATTATTTTCTAAGTAAAAGCTGCTCGTGCTTTCGTTGAAAGATGCAAATTTTATTTGCTTTACATTTCAACCAACTGGTTAAGTGAAGATGTAAGTAGGGAGGCTTTTATTCATTATTTCAGTAAAATTGCTTTCTGAAGGAAAATTAAATCAGCAACATCTTTAAAACGGACGCGAAAATATCAGATATCTACTCCTCTTTCGAAACCATAAATATTCCAAGTCTCGCCGGTAGAAAAAGTTAAAAGTTGTATAATGCTATAAAGTTTGCCTACTTGCAATACTCTCTAATTTATGTGTCGCTAAATATGTAATAACGAGGAAATAAATTACCAAACAAAGCTCGCTTTTTCTCAGTAATATATATTCAATCAGCTAATGAAACACTTGAAAAATTTTTAGTAGAGGTAAATTTTAAATACATTAATGCGATATTAATTATTGAATTAATTTGTAACCACTACATATTACCTCATATTAATGAGGAAAATTTTGTTACTGTTGTCACGCCCTCGTCGGGACCCACTAAGCCACGAGAGGTAGCAGAAATCGCAATGACGAACGTACTTAATAAGTCACAGAACGTCAGAAGCAATGTATACTATTATTAATTACTAATTATGAAACATTTCAAGAATTTTTAGTAGGGGTAAATTTTAATATTCCATTAATGTATTTAAAATTTACCCCTACTAAAAATTCTTGGAACGTTTCATTATTAATGATTAATAATGATATACATTGATTCCGACGTTCTGTGGTGATTTAGTAAGTACGTTCGTCGTTGTCATTGCTGTCACCTCCCGTAGCTTAGTGGCAAAAGCATTGGTGCGTAATGTCAAAGATCATGGGTTCGGGTTCCGACGAGGGCGTGACAACAGTAACAAAATTTTCCTCATTAATATGAGGTAATATGTAGTAGTTACAAATTAATTCAATAATTAATATCGCATTAATGTATTTAAAATTTATCCCTACTAAAAATTCTTGAAACGTTTCATTATTAATTATTAATAATGATATACATTGATTCCGACGTTCTGTGGTGACTTAGTAAGTACGTTCGTCGTTGTTATTGCTGTCACTTCCCGTAGCTTAGTGGCAAAAGCATTGGCGCGTAAAGTCAAAGATCCCGGGTTCGGGTCCCGACGAGGGCGTGACAACAGTAACAAAATTTTTCTCATTAATATGAGGTAATATGTAGTAGTTACAAATTAATTCAATAATTAATATCGCATTAATGTATTTAAAATTTATCCCTACTAAAAATTCTTGAAACGTTTCATTATTAATTATTAATAATGATATACATTGATTCCGACGTTCTGTGGTGACTTAGTAAGTACGTTCGTCGTTGTTATTGCTGTCACTTCCCGTAGCTTAGTGGCAAAAGCATTGGCGCGTAAAGTCAAAGATCCCGGGTTCGGGTCCCGACGAGGGCGTGACAACAGTAACAAAATTTTTCTCATTAATATGAGGTAATATGTAGTAGTTACAAATTAATTCAATAATTAATATCGCATTAATGTATTTAAAATTTATCCCTACTAAAAATTCTTGAAACGTTTCATTATTAATTATTAATAATGATATACATTGATTCCGACGTTCTGTGGTGACTTAGTAAGTACGTTCGTCGTTGTTATTGCTGTCACTTCCCGTAGCTTAGTGGCAAAAGCATTGGCGCGTAAAGTCAAAGATCCCGGGTTCGGGTCCCGACGAGGGCGTGACAACAGTAACAAAATTTTTCTCATTAATATGAGGTAATATGTAGTAGTTACAAATTAATTCAATAATTAATATCGCATTAATGTATTTAAAATTTATCCCTACTAAAAATTCTTGAAACGTTTCATTATTAATTATTAATAATGATATACATTGATTCCGACGTTCTGTGGTGACTTAGTAAGTACGTTCGTCGTTGTTATTGCTGTCACTTCCCGTAGCTTAGTGGCAAAAGCATTGGCGCGTAAAGTCAAAGATCCCGGGTTCGGGTCCCGACGAGGGCGTGACAACAGTAACAAAATTTTTCTCATTAATATGAGGTAATATGTAGTAGTTACAAATTAATTCAATAATTAATATCGCATTAATGTATTTAAAATTTATCCCTACTAAAAATTCTTGAAACGTTTCATTATTAATTATTAATAATGATATACATTGATTCCGACGTTCTGTGGTGACTTAGTAAGTACGTTCGTCGTTGTTATTGCTGTCACTTCCCGTAGCTTAGTGGCAAAAGCATTGGCGCGTAAAGTCAAAGATCCCGGGTTCGGGTCCCGACGAGGGCGTGACAACAGTAACAAAATTTTTCTCATTAATATGAGGTAATATGTAGTAGTTACAAATTAATTCAATAATTAATATCGCATTAATGTATTTAAAATTTATCCCTACTAAAAATTCTTGAAACGTTTCATTATTAATTATTAATAATGATATACATTGATTCCGACGTTCTGTGGTGACTTAGTAAGTACGTTCGTCGTTGTTATTGCTGTCACTTCCCGTAGCTTAGTGGCAAAAGCATTGGCGCGTAAAGTCAAAGATCCCGGGTTCGGGTCCCGACGAGGGCGTGACAACAGTAACAAAATTTTTCTCATTAATATGAGGTAATATGTAGTAGTTACAAATTAATTCAATAATTAATATCGCATTAATGTATTTAAAATTTATCCCTACTAAAAATTCTTGAAACGTTTCATTATTAATTATTAATAATGATATACATTGATTCCGACGTTCTGTGGTGACTTAGTAAGTACGTTCGTCGTTGTTATTGCTGTCACTTCCCGTAGCTTAGTGGCAAAAGCATTGGCGCGTAAAGTCAAAGATCCCGGGTTCGGGTCCCGACGAGGGCGTGACAACAGTAACAAAATTTTTCTCATTAATATGAGGTAATATGTAGTAGTTACAAATTAATTCAATAATTAATATCGCATTAATGTATTTAAAATTTATCCCTACTAAAAATTCTTGAAACGTTTCATTATTAATTATTAATAATGATATACATTGATTCCGACGTTCTGTGGTGACTTAGTAAGTACGTTCGTCGTTGTTATTGCTGTCACTTCCCGTAGCTTAGTGGCAAAAGCATTGGCGCGTAAAGTCAAAGATCCCGGGTTCGGGTCCCGACGAGGGCGTGACAACAGTAACAAAATTTTTCTCATTAATATGAGGTAATATGTAGTAGTTACAAATTAATTCAATAATTAATATCGCATTAATGTATTTAAAATTTATCCCTACTAAAAATTCTTGAAACGTTTCATTATTAATTATTAATAATGATATACATTGATTCCGACGTTCTGTGGTGACTTAGTAAGTACGTTCGTCGTTGTTATTGCTGTCACTTCCCGTAGCTTAGTGGCAAAAGCATTGGCGCGTAAAGTCAAAGATCCCGGGTTCGGGTCCCGACGAGGGCGTGACAACAGTAACAAAATTTTTCTCATTAATATGAGGTAATATGTAGTAGTTACAAATTAATTCAATAATTAATATCGCATTAATGTATTTAAAATTTATCCCTACTAAAAATTCTTGAAACGTTTCATTATTAATTATTAATAATGATATACATTGATTCCGACGTTCTGTGGTGACTTAGTAAGTACGTTCGTCGTTGTTATTGCTGTCACTTCCCGTAGCTTAGTGGCAAAAGCATTGGCGCGTAAAGTCAAAGATCCCGGGTTCGGGTCCCGACGAGGGCGTGACAACAGTAACAAAATTTTCCTCATTAATATGAGGTAATATGTAGTGGTTACAAATTAATTCAATAATTAATATCGCATTAATGTAGTTAAATATCGAGTTTGTTTAGTTAATTTTCGGATGTAAAATCGCCACAAAACGTTGAACGTAAAATCTTAATAAAATTACTCCCTAGGAGAAGATTCCTAACTTTTCCCCGTTACAACAACACATTTTTAGTGTTCAATTTGTATCAGCTGAAAATGCCCCAAGGATTTCTTTAGAGTGAAACTTGCCATTGTTGTCACGACATTTACGGAAGGATGTCACTGTTGTTCACAATTTTAGACTGGAGCTAAACTTGTACGGCCTAAAGTGTATTCCTTTAACAACTCCTCCAATGTTTAAAATCGCTTTATTGAAGATTAGTTGCGGAAGACATCAACTACACAAAAACATCCAGGAGCGGATCATAGAATTTCTTTTAGAATAGTGTAATAAAAATTTTAACATCCTGGATATCGAAAGTAGACCTAAGGCGCACTATTATTCTTTAATAACACGCTTTAATTCTAATAATTGTAAATAAATGGTAGAATAAAGTTTAATTATTTTTGTTTCCTATCCTAATATAAATTTGACGTATGCTTTGTTAGAATATGAAAGTTATTTAATTTTAATTTTGCAAATTAATTGACTTATGTCTATATTACTGTTATTAACATCATCGACTTAATTAAGTCAAGTTTACATATATTTCGGGACGAATGCATGGAATTTCATCAAGTCTGATTACGGTTTAATTCAGTTTATGAACCTTTACCTGTAATTCTACTAATATTAAAGTTCAATTATGTGCTGGCTAATAATCAAGAAGCAATATTACTTTCAATTAATTTGTAGTGATATCCTTCAGTTGCAATATTATTAGCCAATCAATTACAATAAATCATTTTAGCTACAGATATCGCTTATTTGTTGACTAATGCAGTAGAGATGCTGAATATAAAATAATTATCTAAATAAAACATTAATAGAAGAACTTAATTTACTTCTCATTCCCTCGAATCTATGCAGAATACACACTCATGTTTCATAGTCCTCATGTGCATTTATATGCACATTTATTTGTTAATTTAATTAAGTAGCCAACAATACTTGGTGACCCTTATTGTAAAAATAAACGAAAAGAAAAACACCTGAAAAAAGCATTAGATAACAATAAATTTCTTGTAAACGATCCGATGGACTTTGGCATTAACCCTTTGTTAAATTTAAGATTACGTTAAGCTACACCCTCCTTAGTTTTAGGTATAAATACATTTTGTTCAGTGCCGTAAACTTAATATTTAATGTACCCCTGAAGACGCTCTAACAAGGCGAAATGTACATAACACATGGGCTGAAAAGTCCCGGGCATAACAAAGAAACCAGTTTTTTTTGTTCAAAATTGGTTTTATTCATCAACGTAATCTCTATCAAGAGCAACACATCATTTCAGCGCCGCTTTAACATTTCAATACCACTTTTGTAGAACAATTCATCTTTTGCTTTTGCCTCAAAATAGGCCTCAGCTTCAGCAATAAAGCGATAACCTCTTCATTCGAGAGAAATTTCATGCGGCGAGCATTTTTTTTAGGTCTGCGAACAGCCAGCAGTCGCTAGGAGCCAAATCTGGTGAAGCATGGTGATGGTGGATGTGGGAGCAATGCGAAGTTCAATTCATGTAGTTTTGCCATTGTTTTGATGATAAATGACTTGTGACACGGTGAGTTGTCTTGATGAAACAATTTTTTTATATTTGCCATATGCGGTCGTTTCATTGCAACTTAAATTTTGTGGCTTTCAAACGCTCCAATAACGCTAATAACGCTATATAATTACTACAATTCACTGTCGAAAGTATTTTCCTTCTCAAGATAGTCGATAAATATTACACCATGCACATCACATCCTAAAATACCGAGGCCATAACCTTTCCAGCCGATTGTTGTGCTTTCGGGTGCTTTGGACGAGGTTCACCAGTTACTCAGATGACGATCCATTCAGATGACGATCGTTTTGATTCCGGAGTAAAGTAATGGAACCATGTTTCATCCATTGTCACATTTCGATGCAAAAAATCCGGTTTGTTACCTTTAAGCATTGCCAAACACTGCTCAGAATCAGCACATCAACACGTTCTTGTTTTTGGTTTCTTGTCAACAGTGAGCAAACGCGGCATCCACTTTGAACAGAGCTTTAGCTTTCTCGTAGTCAAATGCTCATGCTGTATAAATCCAATACCTTCTCTTGATATCTTTACGATGTCAGCTAACTCACGCAATTTCACTTTTCGATCATTAAAAACGATTTTGTGGTGATTTGATTTTTTTTATGTTTTCTGGTGTTACCGCCTCATTTGGACGTCCACTGCGTTCTGCATCATCAGTGTCCCTATGACCACGTTTGAAGTCAACAAACCAACAAACCAACGTTTTATTTTGTTGCGGTTGTTTCCGATGGAGCGGAGTCTCCATAACACTTTTCCACTTTTCAAGCCATTGCCTCGTTTGAACGGTATTTTTTTCCATTAAGGAGCAGTGTAAAATTAAAATACGAAATTGTTTTTGATCCATTGTTTTGAAAATAACAAAAGTAGCTAGATAAACTCACTCTTAGCACAATAACTCTCAAACTAATGGATAGAATATCGTGAAATTTTAATAGCTGTATTTTGAAGGTTAGTGCTAACTGAAAGAGAGATGAATGCAATAAAATTAGCGCCATCTGTTAGGCCCGGGCATTTTCAGTCCATGTGTTACGGTGAGATGTAAAAATGAACGTAACTTTTTCCAAGTGTTTTTTTTTTTTGTTAATTTATTTGTTGTTGGTATGACCAATATTTACGTGCTGCTTGGTACCGACCGATAGGTTCTATGGAGCAGTAAATGAAATAATATTTAATTTATTTATTCAAAAAAATTTCAAATTTACGGCTCGACATTTTTTTTTTGATCAATTAAAAATATTTATGACAATTGGCGAGCCTTTTTATTGGTAATTGTTCTATTCTTTTGCTATGAAAATTGAATTTAACTGAATGTTCCCCGTTTATCTATTATTTTATATGTAAAACGTAACCAATATTTTTGTTTGTTTATAGAAACAAACAATGAAATGATCTATGGAATCTATTTAATGTACTAATTGCCCCACAAATCATTATTATTATTATTGAGTTCGTCAAAGCTGAATTGAACCGGTTAAAGGAACACAAAATAAAACGCGAAATAAACCATTATCTTTAAAATGTAATCGTGTCTTTTATTCGAAAATGTCATCACATTGGATAAACAGCGGCAATGATGAAATTGATGATTTATTGCAGAAATTTGCGGTGTGGACAAAATCAAAATCTCCGTCACAATAAAACCAGATTGAATAGAACGTTGTCAGTTTTTTAAATGAGCTTGAATTTAAATGAGGATAGTCCAAGCTGCCTTCGAATCTGAATATAATTTCAGTTATTTACTAGAACATACGAATTAACATGCAATACAAAAAACAACGTTATTCCGATTAAAATCAACATTTATGTTCTAGTTTATCTTGATTGGAAACCATACTGAATAGAAACATAAATAGAAACTAAATGTAATATCAACAACGTAACAAATTTTCTAAGGCTTATGTGAGATATCATTTTGAAGGCCTAGTAACAAGTGTCAAGAAAGTCAAAAATAATTTTATGCCTTCTATTTACTCATACGTTACTTAAAATTTACTAAATAAAAATTTAGGGTACGTGATAAAACGGTAAACAAATAGAACAAAAATAAGTTCTTCGTAAATAAAACTTGAACTGATCTTTGTAGTCCATTTATATTTAATCATGCTAGTTTGCCAAAGCCTTGCAAGCAAGGGGATGTTTAATTTTATAACTTTATTATTTTAATATTTTTAAATTTACACCAGGGCACAGATTATTATTTCCAGGTGTAAATAAATTTATTAAACTCATTTCTATCTTACCTCGATTCACATTTTCTATTTAGGCTGGAACATTCGTTTAAGCCTATGCTGCTGTTCATTGTCATCTGAAAAAGAGTTTTATTACATTAATTAATATTAAAAACTAATAATAATTAAATTAAAATAGATTTATAATCGTTACTACAATAATACTAAGGTGGCTATGGCGGGAAATATAGAAACAATTGCCTAACGACGATTGTTGTTGAGTAAACGTTAGTACGTTATTTTAGTTGATTCTAAAAGGGTGTTTCGCTGATTAAAAGTAAAAACTAAAGGTAAAATGGACCTAATACCCATATATGTTCATGTTATTTTAAGACGTAAGTATATAAATTTGAATGTTTCATTAGTGGTTAAAAATTTTTATTTTTTTAAAGCGTCTGCACCGATAATTGATCAAGATTCTTTGGTGACTTTCTTGAGTATTGCTACAAAATCAGTTAGAGATGATGCTTATGAAATATTAAAAAACCATGGTACGTTAATTAGCAGAATAAATAATTAATATTAAAATAATCAAATTAACGAAAAAAAGATCTAACAAGCCAATTTTTCTTAATGAATATTTTACGAATGTTCGACTAAAGGAATCAACAGAAGCTATTAAAATAGTTAATATTTTATGTACTTTGGTATTAGGAATACAAAAATACGCACGAATAATTTCACAAATTTTTTATTTCAGATTCCTGACGACCGCTTCGGCCATTATACCATTTTTAAAAGATACAGAATTTTTGTAGTAAACATAACAACGAAGCTAGCTGGTATATATGTTCTTAGGTCTGTAAGTTCGGATAGTGTACTATCAGGAGGGGTGAGTTATTGGTATTAAGCTCTATTCGGTTATTTGCTATATTAAAATTGTATTTTTTTGACATTTCTTGATATATTATATTTTGTATAAGTTTAATTTTTTATTTTTGGGTATATGATGCAATAATTTTATTGAATTTTAGGAAATACTATGGTTTGAACTAATGCAATGCTCGGATGTTCCCGTAGATTTGAGAATTGTATTAGTTCAAAAAATTCCATAAAATTATTGCATAATATACCCAAAAGTAAAAACTTAAACTTAATGTTTCGTACATTAGAAATCAAATCAGCTTAATACTAACAACTCACCCCTCCTGATAATATACTACCCCAACTTACAGATACATATATATATATATATATATATATATATATATATATATATATATATATATCACGGTAAATAAGCGAGTAAACCTAGGTTTACCCGGGTAAACTGTATAATATCCAAGACTCTTGGGTAAAGTCCAAAATATATTTGGAATTGTACACGTTTTGGGCTTTACACGGGTAAACCGCGTTTTATCCGCTTATGCTTGGTTAAAGTTGGATGTACCATAAATAACAAGGCCATTAATGTTTGAAATACATATTTAATTCAAAAAACATATTTTACAAATAAAAATTAGAATTCTAAACCTGTATTCTCTTAAAGGTAATCAACTGACGAGTACTTATTTGTTTAAACAAGATAAGCTGCTGTGACATTTCGAGTTGCAAAGATTGTCAATAGTTTTACCTTACCTGACCTAACCTAACCTAACCTAACCACAAGTCCTTTTTTGACAGATTTCATTTTTGTTTGACATCCTTCACACAAGCGCAGAAATAGCATAATTATATCTTCAGTTATATGAGTCATTTATGGTATATCCAACTTTAACCAAGCGAAAGCGGATAAAACGCGGTTTATCCGGGTAAAGCCCGAAATGTGTACAATTCCAAATATATTTTGGACTTTACCCAAGAGTCTTGGGTATTACGTAGTTTACCCATACATATATACCAGCTAGCTTCGTTGTTAAGTTAGTACAAAAATTATGTATTTTTTGAAAATAGCATAACAACTGAAACGGTCGTCAAGAATCTGAAATTAAAAGTTTGTGAAATAATCCCAGCGTATTTTTGAATTCGTAATATGAAATTAGTTAAAATGTTTCACAGTGTTTGCACCACGATGAGTATCAATTACATAAATACAAACGAGACTCACCTCAATTACCACTAACACAATTTTAGTGAACAGACACGTGTTTCATCCACTTCACACATGGGCATTATTGTCCGATTGTCCGCTCAGTAAAATTGTGTTAGTGGTAATTGAGGTGAGTCTCCTATTGTTATTTATTTATTCACTTACAGCAGTATCCTTTTCTCTATTTTTTTAGTACCAATTACATTAATATTTTTATCTTGACTTAATTTTTTATTTGTTTAGATACGGAAAACAATAACAGAAATAATAACAACAGAAATAGAAGAATTCAAACCCCATTAAACGTGGAGGTTTTTGCTGAAATAGACGGTATAGATCTTTTAACTTTATTTATTTCTCTTTGAATTCCCTACGTGGGCTTTTAATGTGTTCAACCCATTTATTAAGCTACTTTTATTCTTTTCCGCCTTTCTCTTACCACTAGGGAGAAAGGAAATTTTCGTTAGATAGTTGTGACTTAAAAAAATTGTCAGATAAGTAGTTTTTTAGTTTGATTGTATTTTAGTTTCGGTAAGTGCACAAGATGCAGAGGGCTCTACATTCTTTTATGTAAACAAGTATGAAGTTGATGCTGGGGTATTAACAGGCGAAGACGAAGAGCCTCCAGTTCACCGTCTTCTCATTAAGCCTATGAACCAATAAAATTAAAAACTTCGTGTTTCTTTTAAAAAAAAGAATTAATTTGTTTTTGTTCAGTTCCATTTATTAATTTTTTCTTGTTCAAAAGTGACCATAACTCCTTATGGTCACTAATAAAATAATATGTATCTTTAGTTTGTAAGTTTTAAAAATAGATTATCATGATTCAAAATAATTTGAAAATTGTTTTCTTTTTCGTTGTTTGCGTATTGATTGCCTAAACTTTTGCAACGACGCCGATGTCAGATAAAAATGTCATTTATTATGTATGTATAGAAAAAAAAAACCAACTGAAGAAGTTGTGTCGTTGTGGTTATGCTGTAAACGATTTTATGTAATAGCTGACGGTTTGAGACTTCAAATTGAGATAACATTTATGTGTAGACAGTATATATAAAGTTAAACGATATTCTTGACAGTGGCAGCTGCTGGATAAGGTCACCAGGTCATCTTTACATTTAAACTAAAGGATAATGAAGGTCAGTATAAATTTGGGAAGTTTGAAAACTGGATGTTAAAAAGTTTGGTAATTTTTCAAGATGGTAATAAATTAAATTTAGTGTTCTCATTGTGGCGCTACTGGTTCCTTAAGTAGCATTACATTTCCTTTAAGTTGTAACTGAGAATTGATCACTTTCTTTCCCAAGACCAATAATTCAAGATGATGAAAAGCATCACCTTGAACCAACGTCATCGCTAGCTTAGTTAAATTTTGAAAACTTCCGCTTAGAAAAATCGCTCCGCTCAGCCGTAAATCAATTAATTAACTATTTTTAATTAACATTTTTTTTTCTACCTGAAAGTTAGCAGTAATTAACAGAAGTGTCTCTCTTCCGCGATTTTCATCTTGAAGATTTAATTTTATTAATACCTACAGTTTTGAGTTATAGCTAGGTATTAGTTCTTTTTTTATTTATTTTTATACAAAATTAAGCAATGTTTAATAAATGAGCTATAATTTAATAATATTAAGGCCAAATTGCTCGGAGCATTCAGGTTATGAAAACCGAACAAAAGTCAAGAAAATTCTGATAAAGAAAAGCGTAATGAACTGTAAAAATTGACTTCATTAATAACCCATATCTATACAGGTGCTATTGACCCGTAGCAAAATAAAACTTTTTGACTAAGTTTAATTCGTAATAAAAATTTCAACGCCAGTTGTCGAAATACATTAAGTACAATATATATATAGTACATACTTTCTATTCTGTTTGACTGATTAACATTACATAATGTCTTAGTAAGTAAGTTGTTTTATATGTGTCGTAATTACTCTAAAGCAAGTTATAAAATTGATTATTATTAATAAAACTATTTTTCAAATACAATTAGATACTTCCGTTTTCCTGTAGTACCCACCTAGCAACTTTTTGCAATTGATGTATTTCTTTAGAATTCCATTAACTTGAACATTTTTATTATCCGTTTATAATAGTGTTAAAAAAATGATATTAGTTGCTTTTTTAGAACTGATAACTAACTAAGACCATTCGATAATTGTGTACCAGTGTGACCGTGTCACACTGTTTAAAGTATTTAAATGCTTCTAAAATCAGTATTTAAATATACGATGGCCACCTGAATTCAAAATAAGCTGAACTTTTTAAGAAAAATCGAAATAAAATATATTTTTAAATCACGAACCAAAATAAACCAAATCGTTTTCTTCGAAAGGAATCACACTGATACGTTTTTAATGTGCCTACTTTATGACGCATAAAAAAAGAGAAAAGATTAGCTGATAAATGCTTCGAAAATTCATTGTACTGCATAGTTAGCTAAAGCTAACAGGACATATTTTCTTCGGAAAATATTGAGAACAGTAAAATTCTGATACTTATTTTCCATTATTCGGAAAAAAACAAGAAATGAAACCCTAAAACCCAAAATAACGTATAACATTGACTTTCAAACAGTTCTTACAAATAATTTTTAAAAAGATATATATATATATATATGCAAATTTAAATTATCGAAGTTTAAATCTTATTTAAAAAAATAGTAAACAGTAATGTTTATCATACTTTAGTCTGGTGGTACTAATTATTTCCGTGAATATAATGATCCAATTAAATCATTGCGTATCACATTTTCACTAATTAAAAAAGCACTGGCAGATACACTAGACGATAGACGAATTCACCACAAATGTAACAGAAAACAGAATTTTCACTAAGCACTCGGAAGTGGTCACAGAACGTTTGTTTTTTTTTTCTTTCTGTTATTGTTGTTACCCAGTAAATGTAGCAGGAGACATGCTCTATAGTTATTTATTTTTTATAATATACACGTTACATATGTACTTACGTGTGTATATACGTTGTCGGAATGAAAGTAAAAGTAAATTCTTAGACCGTTGACGATGCTTTCATAAACTAGGAAGTGATCGTCTTATATAGTTACTAATAGTTTGTTAGCATTTTGCTTACCTGGTATCTCATGTTTGATGCAACTAACTAAAACTAGGAAATGTTTGATACTGCAAACGACAAGAAGGTCCTAAAGTTACGCCCCATGTATTTTTCTCCTGCCGATTTCAACTATCCCTCCCCTCCTTCTATTATCATACTATTATGCTCTGGTTAGCGTGCTTAATCGACTACTTAACTTGTTTCGTGCACTTTGTCTGCTTTCGTGGTTTTTAACTATTAACTCTATTACAACAATTATTACTCATGATTTCTTTTATATTCATCGCACCAAAACATCTCACTCGGAATGGCCACTCGTGTGGCACAAAAAATAGGTAACTAATTATATACTAAATAAATAAAAAATAGGCCAAGTGTGAGCTCAATTCACGATCAAAGATGACTTTCTAGAAAATGACAAAAGTGATTCCAACGATTAAGTATTTTATTTTTTTAGTTTTTGGTGTTCCATTTTAATTTTTGTTTATGTTCATCTACAATGTAAATCCGGGAATATATATTCGAGTTTGTATATGATTATGTAAGCGTATAATGACGGTAGAAAGCGGTTTATATCTACCTAGACGAGGTATATTTTACCAAATTTACATATCATAATAACTAATAAGTTACTTATGTTATATCCGCTAAGTTGTAGATTCAAATGCCTAAATATGCTTCGGGGATCGAAGTCTAGTTGCTCATAATGCAATTTTGCATTTAATGATGAAAAGTAATTCATACACCTTAACTAACATAAATACGAGAGGAAAATCATCAGTAGTACCATTTTTTGTACACGCACAGTTTACTAAATAATATTTCTATGAATCTGGTCACGGTAAATCAATTGATCTAATTATGATTATAGGTTTTTATCTTTATCAATGCTATATATTTATTGATTTGCTTTCACGAGTTTCCACTGGACTGCCCATCTTCATGAATATCATCACTGAACCGCATATTTTGACCAAGATTGAAAATTTTAATAAATGTATCGAATCAAAAAGCGAATGAAGATTAATTTGAATATGTTCCTAGAAAGTAATCCATTTTGTTTAGTTAATATTTAAACGCCTAAATTAGCGACAAATTAAATTATAATGGGAGCTATTCTGCAGTTTTCTTTTCTTGTTTTAAATGCGCTTAGATTCCAGCAATATAAAAATTGACCAACTATTGTATCATCACGAATAATTGCGTAACGAGTTTCTTACTTTCGAAATAAAACACTTATATAAAAAGGCATTAAATAAGCCTCTGCGGTCCATCGATTTCTTTAAAAGCGGTTTTCTATTAACTTCACTTGTTTTAACCCAGAATAAATCAAGTGTCATAAAAGAAATGTGATTGCTCGTTGAATTTTTAGCCGATAAGATAAAATAATTTTTATTTCAACATACAACCGAAAAACGAAAATTAAGATTTTTTTGCTATTTAATAAATAAACAAAACTGACCGGTGCATCCAAGCGACATAATAAGGAAGTAAAGTAAAATAATAATCTGAACATTACATTGCAAAATATAATAATTAATTAACATCATCAAACTGTAGAATAAATATTTTTCTATGTTGATATGCACATGACCTCTTATTAATTTTTGTAATGTCCAGGGTAGCATTGCTGGTTGGTATGACGTAGATAGGTCGAAAAGGGTTTTTAGTCCACCATTCATCGTTGTCATTTTCATTTCCTTAAAAACAAATCTTCAGCTTTACGGTTTCTGAGACAAATCCATTTCCTAACTTCATTTCCTTTCTTTTTTTCTTACTTCCTTTTACAAGAAATAATACATAGGTATACCGTCCATCTTTATTATTTGCATAAACCTTTTAATCTTTTTACCAGAAAAAGGGACTCGCTATTTGCCAAATAGATATATATATAAATTTACTAGTTTTCAGTATACTGTAATGACAAATATTTATGATTACTTTTTTGTTTTATTTTGTGCACGATTCCTTTCACATCAAGTAAATAAGTATACATACTTGAGTACATATATATGAAAATAAAGAGCAAAAAATAGTCATTTATTACAGTAATTTTATTCTTTCAATCTGTAATATTTAGTTGGATTGCTGAACCAGATTTTGTTGTTGCTCGCTCAGCTATTTTCCTGCTATTTAGATAGCGTAATAACCAATTTAATATTCGTATTTATTTACTTACTTCCGTCTTTTCAGTTTCCTAATAAATAATTAAAGTGAACGTTTCCAAGTAAATAAATAATTAAGGTATAAAACTTTTTATTGGATAAATAAACGTCCTACTTACCTTATTTATGTATTTCAAACAATTGTCGAAAATGTGAATTCTAAAGATATAGGTAATATATAACATAAAAACGAATTTTGAGGTAATATATAATTTATTTAAAAAACAGCAAACAATTTCTATGTATGTTTTACAATTAGTATAATTATACATAAACATAGAACTTTATTTACAATCAACTTACATGTTAGTTATTTTTCGTTGATAAATCTGCAATTCAGTAATAATTTTGTAAAATTCAACACAAATTAAAATTAAAGTTAATACAGGACCACATTAAAATATATTGTTTCGATCGTGATCACTGATGAGTTTTTGGAAAACAAAACTCTTCATCAATGTAAATTCTGTTTAGCGTTTGGAAGATTCGCTTTTGGGACCGAGACGTAAATCAATATTATAGCCGCATATTTAATCTATCGCCATCCTATATGGTCATTTCCCATGGGTGATTTTGAATCGACCAACTGTTTTTTGTTTTAAATATTTTTTCGTCACTAATGAATTGCAGATTTTTTTATGTTACTTACTTAAATACGTTACGTTAATGGTCTTCACAAATACAGTGGGTAATGTAAGTATTTCAATTATATTTACAGTTTGTGTAAATATAAATTTTCAAAAAACCCAAAAGGAAAAGACAACACGTATCTTTAATATAAATGACATCTTTCTAGAATAAAATTTTTGCTATTAAAGTTACACCTTCAATAAAAAAGGTTATCTAATAAAGAGTATGGACATTAATTTTCAGAATTTTTTGTAATGGACAATTATTCGTATAATGGTTCAACAATAGTTCGTAATTAATTAAATTAATTAATCTAACAGGGATGTTTTTTATAAGCTCGATGTTTATTTTTTTATTTTTCTACAAAACGATTACAACATGATAAGTTTTGAAACTACAATATATATATATATATATATCTATATATTTTTCATATTAGAAAGAGAACAGTGATAAGATAGATATCATAAACGTCTTTATATCTTTGAAACATGTAAAAATAATTATTTTTAATGATAAAAATATTGATACATATCTGTAGATATAAAACCAACAAACAAAATGTTGTGCAACTAATTTCTTAATTAATTAGAATTACAAGAATATCACAATATTTTTTTAGAAAGAACAGTATACATTATATTTATTGTTATGTTTTTATACATCGAACAGGTATGTTATGCATGTACGTCTAATTAAATCAAATAAAATTTAACAAATAGTGAGTAAATGTACAAGTCACTACAGTTAGAAAATATATCAATCTTTTTTTTTTCTCATCACTGTCACTCACCAACCATTTAATTTTTTATATCACCCACCTATTATCCTGTAAACTTTCAAAAATTCTATTGTATGAATTAATTCGTCCATATTTCATTATTGCAACTTGATAATTGTAAAATAATTTGCAAATGGTATTTGGGAAATATTTTGATTTTTAATTATCAAATAGAGATTTTAAATGTAATTAAATATATTATTTTATAACAGATTATCCAAGAGTCCAGATGTTCCAGTTCCAATAGGAAATTGAATATTCTGCATCATAATTTGTTATTGTTACGACTTGGTCGAAAGATAATATTATTTTTAATAACTGTTTCCCTATCGAGCTGATTTGGTCTTACAATTAGTTTGCTAATTCTGGTTAATCAAAGAGAGCGTAACTTAGTGCCTTGCTTCTTTCGCCAATATTTTTTTTAAGTATGCACAAATCGCATGGCATCAAATTCAAATTAATTTCGATTAAAAATTTTGACGACGAAACTAAAATTTTTCTTAAATATGATATGGTAAATTTTATATAAGAATTTATGCGTTTAAGAACGTGCCTAACCTTCTATATTCGAGCCCATTTTAGTAGCAATTTTGTCACCTTGTATATACCAGGAGAATCGTGAACAATAGGAGCCATCTGGGTCCCAATTGTATAACGTTACCGTTATTACCATGATGCACAGCAGCGGGTAACTCACCTGAAAGTTAAAAACTTAAATATTAATTTACTCGTTGCAGTAAAAATTCAAAATTAAAACAACCCCCTGTATGGTTTATAACTCAATATTGACCTGTTCAGGCTACGTTAACTGTACTTTACTTTTACTTGAAACCTATAATTGCTTATATCGTATTTTGTATATTGCATTTTACAATTAGTTCATATTAATAATTTTTGACTGTATACAATCAGATAAACAAAACATGTCTATAGCAAATAATGTCAATTGAAGTAATTTCTAACAGTGATGATAAAATTGTGCTGTTTTATCAGAATTATAGAAAGTACCACACATATTTCAACCTGGTCAATCACTTTTCTCTTGTGGGATGTCCCGGTCTATTTCAGGAATCTTTGTTTAAGGATAAAAAAAAAGAAAAGTAAATTATAAATCATTTCTTGGAAACTGTGAAGTCAAAAAGAGATTGTCTTATGTTCGAGGGTAAAACGGAGACTAGTTCTTGGCAACTCTGTTCATTCATCTAATCGGACCCTATTCTTATCTTTTACGGTCCCGAAGATAAATATGTGGCAAACTAAAACAAATGCCGCTCCGAATTTAACCAGACGATTTCGAACGTTAACTTTTCGACGTTTCAAGCAACTCTCTACTCTTTTTATATCAATTAAATCGAATTAAACCGGACAAATTACAATTACACTATGGAATTAATATTAGAATTGTAGTGTAAAATTCTAATTAAAATAAATTATCATTATCTTCTTTCTCTTCTAGGTGAAATACATTAGAAACTGATTTCGATTTTTTTAAAATCATATCATCATTAATATCATTACTATATAATAGTCTGCTAATATCTGTAGTGTTAGAGTAGGTATGTTTGCAATGCAAATCGGTGGAGCTGCTTCCTCCGACAATTCAATATCGTGCAACCAGCTGATCATTTGAACGTGTAGTTAAAGGTTGGAACTAATTAACGCCTCTAATTTTAAAATGCAGAATGTTGTCGATCAGAATTTTTAATTAAAAATCGGTCAATTTTGACGTTTCGGGCATGTTTAGCGCTCTATCGGATTACCGGTTATAGATAGACTGTGATAGTGACTGTGGCTAAACGCCCGCCGACGGAATCTCGCCATAGATGAAATGCAACAACTATGCATTTGAATATGATCAGTTATGCCTTACATGCCTAATCAGGATGAAATAAGGAATTTAACGTAGATTAATACTGAGGAAGTCAGGAATGCTTGATGTTTTTCTGACAAGATTCTGATTATGTCCCCTGGTAAGGATTTCCTGATGTAGAACTAATAATGTCTCCTAGCCAGGATTTCCTGATGTGGAATTGATTATGTATCCTGAAGGGGATTTCCTGATGAGGAACTAATTATGTACCCATGTCAGGATTTTCTGATGTGGAATTAATTTTGTCTCCTGGCCAGGATTTCCTGATGTGTAACTTATAATGTTTTTCTCATTAGGACTTCTGATGTGGAAATTATTATGTCTCCTCATCAGGATTTCGTAATGTGGAACGGATTATGTTTTCCTGGCCAGGATTTTCTGATGTGGAACTAGTAAGATTATCCTGATGAATACCTAGTGTTTTTAAAAGTTGATATAAATAAAAATAATAATAATGCGTTTAGATAAAATGGCATTCTCATCTATTACATAATGAAATGAGATTTATATTTAGCACATAAACTACTAACATATTATACTAATAAGGAGTTTTAATAATGAAAGGACTATGGCCGTGCCAATCTTTTGCGTTACAAACTATACTGGCTTTAATATATTTTTATCGTTCAAAGGATTATGTAGATTGCTATTTAGTTTTCGCCGAAATACCTAATGCCTCTGTGAAACAATCAAAATTAAATACCTTGAATAGTATACGCAGTTGTTTTTTTATGAAACATTTTATAAATAAAGAAAAAATTAAATAAAAGTACTTGACCAGATATTAAAATCATAAGTCGCCGATAACGATGACCTTCCGTTCAAATATGAACGGGTTCAACTATTATAAAATAGAGTTACTTACGGTTTGGTAAGTATATTGTAATGTGATAGCAGATATCGAAGTGTCCTATATGAAACACGTATTGTACTAACGTCAGTCAACGTAAGTCTGTTAACTTCATGGAAAAGTCTTTTAGAGGAAACCAACAAAGGCATGGTTATTTTATCGTGAAATGTTCTTTTATGTTTACTTCTCACTTTACTTGAAGAACGACGACAAGTTCTTTCAATTTAACGTAGGTGGCCACCGTTAAAATAATTTGTTTAAAATTTAGATGTGATAGAATTGATTAAAATAATAATTAATTCAATCTTATAATGCACACATTCGGGATTAATAGTTTATGGACACACCTTTTCAGTGTACCGAGAAATTTCGGAAGATATGGAAATTAATTTGAAACATTATTTCAGCGATAAATTTTGACACTTTTCAGTCGTTCGAGACCCATGTTGAGGTAAAATAAAATAAAAACGCTGGGGTTGTAAGCTGTGCCAATTCATGAAGCTCGTTGTTGGTCTCAAACTGCGTTTAATTTTTTTTTCTTAAATACACCAAGCACCTTGTTATTTAGTTTTTTTGTGGTACTTATTACAAAGTATTGAAATTCTGATTTAGCTAGTGAAAGTTTTCAAATTCAAAACACAGTCTAAAAATAGAAATGTCAGGATTGGTACAAAAAGAATTAATCCAGCAGGACGATTTAATTAGCGAAGGTGGTGATAAAAACGTAATCGTAGGAGAGCCCTTGTTGCCCTAATTTCAATCATCCATGTCTCTCGTTTTTATTCTATACCATTATTTCTTCTTTTTCGAGAACAAAGCAAAAAGTAAAAGATTACATGGAAATAGCGCCATACCGATTTTTGAATTTACGATTATCGACATGAGGTTAAATAAAATTATCAAGAAAAAAAATCCAAATGAAATGGTTGGTAACGGTAATTTTTTTCTCACAAACGACGTCGGTCGTCTAGTCGTCTTTTACGGAAAAGGAATGAGCCGTGTAATAAAAAAGGGTCATGTAAAATCCTTATATGGGACTCATTGTAAATTACAGCTATCTATCTGGATTTGTGTGAACTACTTGCTGTATTTATTGTCGCAAACAAAATGAAAAATTAAACCATTTCGTAAAACAGCTCGTACATACTAAAATTTTTATTTATTTCAATTTTTTAAATTTAAAACGTACCATAAAACACTCACCCTTTCCATTATCTCTTCCATCATTTAAGACTGTCAAGATTAGCAACTTGTTTATTATTTATGTCGTTATATATTTAAAAAATACGAAGCTTGTCATAATCAATCGTTTAAAAATAAAACAAAGGTTCTTAATTTAATTTACCTTTACCTATTTTTTAAAGGCCAAAACCTATAGACGATCAGAACTTGAACTTGTTCAATGATGATCCTGAGGAAAAGTCAAGGATACAATAAGGGAGTCTATTAAACATATACTATAAAATAGCTTAAGAGTGAATGCTTAGAAAACCGTGAGTTTTTAAAGGAACAAAGCATTTGATTAATACTAAATAATTCTCCTGCAGTTTATAGCAGCATTTAGTCTTAGCAGAGCAGAGTTAATCTGCCTTTTGTTTATCAAGAACATTAATATTAGATATAAAAGAGTTTTTTCTTAAATTTCATACAAGAGAATGCATCGACGTTGCGAAAATATTTTTTTGAAAACTGTTATCACTTCATAGTGAGAATTTAATCACCTCGTGTATAAACATCGCTTATATACAATGAAAAGACCGCAAATGATGACACGTTAAGCGAGAAAATCAATTACCGCAATGGGCTTTCTAATTATAACAAAACATGCTGAAATATCGGTCATAAATTAGTACAAAACTGTTTGAAATGTAATTGATTTAATTGCTTAATCTGCTCATAATAACTACGATTTTATCAGATACCAAAGCGCAAATTAACTTTTATTATAAATAACTAATTACAAATTATTTTTGGGATTAGCTGTTTACCCGGGAAGAAATACGCATGCGTCTATAAATATTACATAACACATAGTTCTGGAACAATAAACAATTAATCATTTGAATAACTGTTTAATTGCAACAAGCAGATTGGCCAGCGTTCTGTAGGAGTTGACGAGAACCAAACAATTCGAAATCGCGATGCACGACAGAACATAATGTTCAATTAATCATATTCTGACAAAATGTTCCAGGATTTACCTCTCAAGCAATATAATATAACTACAGGGGATGAATAGAGTGCCCGAAGAACCATTTTGAAATTAAAATGTACCTATTTTATAATAAATAAAACACATTAAACATTCACACTTTTTAATTATCTTGACAATTGTTTCGCTACTTTGTGGCTTCATCAGAAGATACATAAGTTCTTGAAATTAACACAGGCTTATTCCATTTATATATCAGGTTACATAGCTAAAGTGGGGGTGTAAATTGTAAATTTAGTAATGGTGAATTATTTGTTTCCAATTGTTCATTTAAAAGTATATTTTTATATTTATATTTATATTTATATTTATTAAATTCCATGCTTTCTAGTAAATTGAGTTTATAGCTTTTGCTTTCAGTGTGTAAAATAGTATATTCGTCATTAAATATGTTTTTCATTAATTAAATGTGGTGCATAATGAGAATTATTTTTAACTTGTTTAAATTAATTCATATGTTCTTTTATACGTTTTTCAAATGATCTCCCCGTTTGCTCTATGTAAAATTTGTCACATGAACAACATTCTAATTTGTAAACTCCGGACTTACTGTTTTTAGATGTTTTATCTTTGTTGTTTTTGATGTTTTTGGTTAGTGTGTTAATGCAACTTTTATATTTTTACTATTTGAAAAACTCTTAATACTTAATGAAGGTTTACCGAGATATGTAACAATTTGAAATTTATTATTTTCTTTTTTATTTACCGGAAAAATACTATTTATGCTATTTTTGTATAGCATTTTATTTAAAAGTTTATCAATTAATTTAGGGTCATAGCTAATATTAATAACTATCACCCTAAATTAATTGATAAACTTTTAAATAAAATGCTATACAAAAATAGCATAAATAGTATTTTTCCGGTAAATAAAAAAGAAAATAATAAATTTCAAATTGTTACATATCTCGGTAAACCTTCATTAAATATTAAGAGTTTTTTAAATAGTAATAATATAAAAGTTACAATTAAAACTATTAACACACTATCCAAAAACATCAAAAACAATAAAGATAAAACATCTAAAAACAGTAAGTCAGGAGTTTACAAATTAGAATGTGGTACATGTGGCAAATTTTACATAGGGCAAACGTATAAAAGAACAAATGAATTCATTTAAACAAATTAAAAATAATTCTCATTATGCATCACATTTAATTAATGAAAAACATATTTAATGACGAATATACTATTTTACACACTGAAAGCAAAAGCTATAAACTCAATTTAATAGAAAGCATGGAATTTAATAAATATAAATATAAATATAAAAATGTACTTTTAAATGAACAATTGGAAACAAATAAGTCACCATTACTAAATTTACACTTTACACCCCCACTTTAGCTATGTAACCTGATATATAAATAGAATAAGCCTGTGTTAATTTTAAGAACTTATGTATCTTCTGATGAAGCCACAAAATAGCGAAACAATTGTCAAGATAATTAAAAAGTGTGAAAGTTTAATGTGTTTTATTTATTATAAATTAAAATGAACTTTCGCCAAGTAAAAATAGAGTCAATCAAATGTACGTATGTTGATCAAACATTTTTTGATTCATTCTACACATATCAGTGTCGGGGTTTTATAATACTAAAAAGAAGATTATATTTCGTTTTAATTTTTTTTATTGTTTTGTGAAATTAACGACTTTTCTAACATTCCTTTTCAGTAGCTAATAAAGTAAATTCTTCTCAGATATATAATAATATAATAAACCTATAATTTTTGTTGTTGTGGGTAATGTGTATAACTATATTAGTGTTACTGTTTTGAAAATGTTAAGAGGATTGAATATTGTTATCGTTCGAGATTGGTGGAGATACGAAATAAATTTCGCGAAAAAGTAAAAAAATATATGCGGAAGCATGTGTTTCAGGTTTTTGTTCGAGCCCATTGAGAATCTAACGTTATAGTGGCGTTACGCCTTCGAATTTATTTATCCACCCCATGCGAATATTTCCGACTTTCGTCTTTCATAGAATTCGGAACAAGGTTTGTCTTTCTCAAGAGGTGAATTTATCCCTATGGGATATTAGCTCCTCTCCTTCAGCTGACAGTTACTTTCAAAAATATTTCCGAACGTCTTGATTTGCAAATTCGCACATTTCAACCTTTGAATAACAATTTCCACAAAAGAGATACACCAATTTAATTCTGCTTATCATCAATAGTAAGAATATTCGTAAATTCCTTATTTCGAAAATTACTACAACATTACGTTATTAATCTATCTAACACGCAGGCTGAAAAGTTCGTAGGCTAGCATAGAAAAAAATATTTTTTTTGATAGAATTTGATTTTATTATTCAATATAGTTCCCTTCGAGGGCGATACAACGATTATAGCGGTCATACAATTTTTCGATACCATTTTTATAATACGATTGGTCTTTAGCCTCAAAATAGGCTTCCGTTTCGGCGATTAGGATAACCTCTTCATCGGCGTGAAATTTCTGTCCAGCGAGCATCCTCTTGATGTCTGAGAACAGAAAAAAGTCGCTGGGGGCCAGATCTGGAGAGTACGGTGGATGCGGAAGCAATTCGAAGCCCAATTCATGGAATTCTGTTTTGTCATCGATTTCATTGATTTGTGACACGGTGCATTGTCTTGATGAAACAGCACTTTCTTTATCTTCAAATGAGGCCGCTTTTCCGCGATTTCGTTTTCTAAACGCACCAATAACGCTACATAATAATCGCTTTTTATGATTTTGCCCTTTTTAAGATAGTCAATGAATATTATACCATGAGTATGCGCATCCCAGAATACTGATGCAATAGCCTTACCAGCCGACTTTTGCGTCTTTCCATGCTTTGGAGTTGGTTCATCAGGTGCAGTCCACTCGGCTGACTGTCGATTGAACTCCGGTGTGAAATGATGGAGCCATGCTTCATCCATCGTCACATATTGACGCAAACGCAAAAATTCGGATTTATTGCGATTGAACAGCTCCAAACACTGCTTAGAAGCATCGATCTGTTGTTGTTTTTGGTCGATTGTGAGCTCGCGGGGAACCCACTTTGTAGAGAGCTTTCCCATATCCAAATATCCATTCACGATATGACCAACACGTTCCTTTGATATCTTTAGAGTCGGGTATCAGCTATCTCAATCAATTTCACTTTACGGTTATCAAAAATTATTTATTATTTGTGGACGTTTTTGATGTTTTCGTCGATAATAGCCTCTTTGGGGCGTCAACTGCGTGCATCGTGCATCGTCCTCGGTGCTCATTTCGCCTCGTTTAAATTTAACAAACCACTTTTCTACAGTTGATTTTCCCGGTGCAAAGTCCAAATAATGTTGGTTGCAACAGTATATTTTTTTTTCGCCAAACAACAATGCTTTATTAACACATGAAATTCCTTTTCATACATTATAACAAAGTAAGAAACGTTTTTTCACTAAAAATGCTATAACTCAGATACTAATAGTGTAACAGCTGTCAAATTTATACACGCGTCTTTTGAAGGTTAGGGCTAACTAAAAATCATACGGATTTGATACTACTAGCGCTATCTATGGATCAGCCTACGAACTTTTTAGCACGCCTGTTATTTGCTATTAAAAAAGAAAAAATTAATATCATATGATATACGATTTTTGGAGGCATGCTGTTGTCACAGCCTTATTGTGTCCCAATTTTTGTTTCTGTTTCATTTGATTAATTACTTTTTATTTTTATACGAAAACTTCCAGAATACAAGCCCGTTCGCCGTTTTAACATGGTTGGCCCATTCAGGTTGTAAACTATGTCCTGCGGCATTTGTTTTCGTTAATACTCTACACACAACACCCAACTTTTCGGCGCTGTTATGTTTTCTTTTACAAAACTCCAACAGCCACTTTTACACAAAATCCTGAAAGCCAGTCTTACCTACCTACATTATAAACCTAGACCTAAATTATATTATAATGCTACAATTTCAAATCCGGTTACTACCAAACAAATCATCTACCAAAAATGGAATAAAAAATATCATTTTACCTGGTGAATTTTCAATAGTACATACTCACTTAATGTTTTTAAACTTCATCAAATAGCAATTAGGTGAGTTCCCATTTTCAACTAAATCAACTTAGTTCGTTTCAAATTCATTGTGCAGTAACTTTCCAAAAAATACGACTGTAATAGATGGAAATCTAAATGATTTTGAAGGAGTCGTCTTTCTCACCTAAATAAATGGAATCAATTTATTTGTTCAAAAGTTCTTCCAAACTTATAGTAGAATAGTTTATTTTGTTATCAATTTTTGTCTTTTAAGCGAATTTTTCACCACTTTGTTAAGGTAACATACCGGTCCGGTCTGATTCCATAGAAAGAAAACAGATGAGTAAACACTTATTTGAAGCCAGAAATTAAAACAGGGTTGGTCCAGAGTAAGCAAATTTCGAATGTCAGAGAAAATAAGAGTTCGGAAAACGATTTCGTTGCAAAAACAAATAGGAATATTGAAATATGGTCGAACTAAATAAGTAAACAAGAAACAATCTTTTAATGGTCTGTTATTTGACGTCTTTTTTTATGTTACATCCTGATGAGTAACTGGTGTAACGGTAATATTTTCGCACATTTTCTGCTATTATTCAATAAATATGTGAATAAAATTAAGAAAACACGAAAATTGTTGGTTTTACACTTATTTATTAGATACTATATATATATAATATGGAGTGTATAAAATTACTTGTAGTGACTGTGACACAATATATATATATATATAGGGCAATATGGCAAACGGGACGGAACTTCGAAATACGCTTTAAAGAGCATGAAAAATCAATCATTGATAAAAAAAAAACCTCTACAGGCTTATCCCAACACTGTATTGACTTAAAACATTCAATTAACGCTAATAATTTACCCTTAATTCACATAGAAAGTATAGGTTTCCCACTTAATTATTTAGAAAAACTAGAAATCCAAAGGCCGTACATTTAAAATTAAACGTTACTAATGAAATAATAGAAGGCTTAAATAGTCCTATATTTAAATGTGTCACAGGCATAAAAGCAACTCGGCTTTTCCAAATTAAATTAATGTCGGTACCAGGTACCTGCAGCTATAAATGTAAGCACAGTTTAATTTTAAGTTAGTTTCTGTACGACCTCTCTGAAGAAGGCTGTTATCAGTTGAAACAATTGTTAGAGTATCTAATAAATAAGTGTAAAACCAACAATTTTCGTGTTTTCTTAATTTTATTAAAATCTTTTACCACTATCCAACCGCTCAATTAATCAACTTCATTATAAAATAAATATGTGGTTTAAAATTACCCTTTTCTATCCTGGTATATGTTACCTTTTAACTTCGTTTCCCATTGCCGACATTTACACTAATGATGAGATTAACGCATGGGTTCTTTTTACGTATGTTGTATTGTGAACATTGTTTTTAACCGATTTGCAGTAATTAATCAAGTTTTCGCGATACGTAAGGTTTGGTAAAATCGCTTCATGCTAATGTTTTGATACAATAGAGCAAGGCAACACAATAGGCATTTCTCCCCTTAACGACCGAAAACTAACAGATGACAAACAACAATGAAACGTAGAACTACATATAGCATATTCAAATGGTATTCCACGACAGGAAAGCTCTTTTACATCTCGCATCTTTAGTAAGCAAAATTCAGAAATCTTACAACGACTTTGTAATGAACTAGTTCGATTGTTACTGTTTGCAAATCTTAGTATTACGAAAACTTTTAACGAATTGTCCTATATTTTCCAACATCTAGTCTATTCATGTTGTAACAACTAAACATTAAAGAAGCTTAATAAATACGTTCGCTGCCAGATTTTTCAAGCTATCTTTGTGTCCTTTTTGTTAGGGTTCTCTACGTCAAAAGGAAAAACCGAACCCGTATAACTTCATTCACTGCAAATTTTCTCGGAATTTTTTTTAATGTAAATACATCAAATTTAGCACAGCAATACATCCTTTCCATATATATATCACTCAAAAATGTTCATATATACTTATATTTTCATGGAAGCAAATTCTATTTCAATAATAATATTTAAAATTTACTATTACCATCAAATCCGTACAATTGAACGGTACGACTCAAAAATTTTTTTTTATTGAAAAGCGGAAATACGGCGTTCCGAAAATAAGCGAAAAGTTAAAAAAGTGTTATTCATCTTTAGAATGCCGAATTTGAAGACCCGGCCAAGCATTCTTATTTAATTTTGTTTCTTTCATAGAAGAATTGCGGCGATAACTAAATAGAATTTGAAAGACAAAATTATTTTAAAGGTATTATCATCTACATATACTATGCAACGCAAATCATTTGGACGACTAGAATCCTTGGATTAAGAAAAAGCGTTATATACGTAATATGTTAGTCGGTTATGTATTAGATATAAATTTAATTTCATTATATCATAAATAAAAATGTCATTTCATCTAAACGCATTATTATTATTTTTATTTATGTCAAGTTTTTGAAAACGCTAGGTATTCATCAGGAGAATCTTACTAGTTCCAAATTAGGAAATCCTGGCTAGGAAAACATATTCATTTCTTAAGGCGCCTATTTAGGGTAAATAAAAATAATATAGACATTGTCTTTACTTAGTAAATAAATCATTAAGTCCTAGTTTCCCAAATGTGCATTTAATTAAGATTGGAGGATTGAAACACAGCGGTCATTTTGATTAATAATTTGGCGTTGGTCGTGTAAATCATATTATGCTGGATCAGTTTTAGCCTGTGGGATAGGGCGTATATCAAAATAATTAGACAATACGCTGTAACAAATTACTTTATATATTGATTGCGAAATGAAGATTAATTTTAAACATTGCACCGCCATATGTACATAGACGGGCAAAATACACAATGTTTATGATAATAATGTAATAATAATTTATTTTTGTTTATTTCAGGTAAGTGAAGTAGATCTGCTAGAATCGTTACTACATCATATGGTAAGCAAAATTTTTATTACAATGAGCATATTGGACAGGATCGACGAGCAATTCCGAAATATATATATATGTATACCTTGCTGAATTAATGGCGTGAAGTTTTTTAAAAATAGTCGTGTAGTATATCAATGAACCCATAATGATTTGTGAAATCATAATATAGGATCATTTCGGCGAGTTGCAGTTACCTAGGTGAATTATTTACCTTGAAATGTTGTTATAGATGACTATTTATCCAATTACATTAATACGCTTAATTCAACTAACATGCGTTCTGTGTAATTTGAGGCAGTATGATACCGTATGTCCTTAAATAACTGGCACACATGTAAACTCAATAATGACAAAATAGGCAGTTCACCCAGTGCAAGGAAAAATAATTTTCTGTATTTAGTGTGCCCACTTTACATTAGTGTCTTGTATTAGCTATGAGGGTAAATCAAATATAAACGGTAATTTTACTGTTTAGCTTAGCACGTAATTCCGATCTAGAAGATCCGATACTCGAGTGTTGTTTGGTTTATGAGGAGGGGAAACCGGCTTAGGTAGCAGCTGCGCTCGGTTCTGTCCTGGTCCGCAGTACAGCCATGACTGAGCGCAAGGTACCTTCATCTGTTGCACAATGCAACATCATAAAGTTTTTAACCAATGAAGGCGTTAAACCATTGGAAAATCGGAAATTTTCCCTCGTTTGAAGGCACAGTTTGGAGATGCTACATGCTACACTTTCTCAGAATCGAGAGTATACATGGGTCAGAGAATTCAGGGATGTGCGAGAACGTGTCCAAAATGAAAGTCATGATCGACGCCCAAGAACAAGTCCCACAAATGACAACATCCGTGCTGTTCGAGAGCTTGTTGAAGGTGATCGCCGGTTAACTATTAAACAAATTTTATCAGAATATCGTCATCATATCAGCTATAGGAGTGTGGGAGGGTTCAATCCATCATCACTGACGAATTAGGCTTTAGAAAAATTAGTGCTCGCTGGGTTCCAAGGTTGTTGTCCGAAAATTAAAAACAGGTCAGGTCGATGATCAGTGAAAGGCTTCTGAATCGATTTCGACAAGAATGGGAGTTTTTTTGAAGCGTATCGTCACTTGTGATGAGACATGGCTCCACTACAATACTCCCGAATCAAAAATGGCGAGTTAGGAGTGGCGAAGAAAAGATAAAGGCTGCCTTGTCAAATCCAAAACCAAAACCCGTCTCTCAGCCGAAAAAGTGCTTGCAACTGTTTTCTTTGATTCAAGGGCAAGGGCTGTTTTACTCATTGATTTTCTTCACGATCAACGAACAGTAAATGCGGCTTACTATTACTATATACTAAAATCGTGTATCGAAGCAAACGACGGGGTATGCTCATTGAGACGTTACCCTCCTTCATGACAACGCCACACGCCAGGTCACATACCGCAGTTTTGCAGTTTTGACAAGGAATAAATTGGAAGAAATGGGCTGGAAAACTCTCGAGCCTCTATAATCCTCCATATAGCTCTGACTTGTCACCCTGTGATTATTTTTTGTTCGCGCCTTTGAACAAATCACTTGGAGGCAAAAGATTTGAAAGTAATAAGGAAGTAGAGTAGTGTGTGCGCAATTGGCTCAACTGGACAACTCGCCCTCAAACTTTTTATGAAGAAAGAATATTCAAGCTTCCAAATCGGTGGCACAAGTGTGTAGAGCACGGAGGCGACTGCATTGAAAAATGTTAAATATTCAGTTTGTGTGTACTGTTAATCAATAAATTTATTTTACAAAATTACCATTCATATTTGATTTACCCTCGTATATGGATCATAATGTTTATGCAATATTTAAACTTACCATTAAGAACATGAACAATGACGCTTGCTGATGTAACAGTCCCTACAGAACACGAATAATTTCCGGAATGATGTTTTTCTAGCGGTTCAATGGTCAAACTGGAATATATGGACTCATTAGTTTGAGTTTCGTTGGTATTATTGGTGCTGTAACAAAGAGAAGGAGAGGGAAATAATTAAACAACATAAATATTTTGAAAATTTTAACTTGAGTAACTAAAACTGTACGTAATATATTCGACTAATTAACGAATATAACTTATATCGTTGTGATTAAATCAAGTCTCTAACTTAAATGAAACTTCCACGGCAAGTACTAGATTAACTTCTGCATTTCAAAGAAGTTGAACGTATTTAAATAAACTAAACACTTTCAGAAGTTTCCACTGTTTATTTTAAACTACTTAATCGTTACAAGTTATTACTTTTTTCTTGCGTTATTTTTTTACGTAGGTATCTAAAATCAGGTTATATTGGTTAATTAATATATTAGAGACATATTAATGTATTGTATAAATGAATCTTTGTTATGGTGATATTGGAATTAATAATAGAAGCGATAAATTAAATTCCTGTTGTAAACTGTGGGCAAGAGCAAAACCTATTTTGGTTGTTCAGTAATAGAGGAATGCTACTGAAATTGCTTACATATTAATTAATTTATGCATGAAAAAACGAGTCCTGAGAGGGAATCCAATAAAGTGCTTAGATTAGGTCTTGTATACCAAGCTAAAGACAAATTGGACTTCCTAACGTAGTTTAACCAAATGTAAATGGAAAACTTGCAAAGTTACTTAAATCTATCTGGTCTATTTTCTCTTTTCTGCAACACCACGAAATCCTTCAGAAAAATTGATTTAGTTTTAGAATTCGCTAACCAATACTTCATTCCATTTATAAAGCCAAAATCAACCCCTCATTGTAGTTAAACATTTCAAAGGTTATTGTTGAAATACCACCCGAACGATTAATTATAACAATTTAATTTTCGGAGTCAAGATAGTTGAAAGTAATGATGTTATATACACTTCTTAGCGCAATTTATGGTATTAAATTTCCCGGAAAAAGCGCGTGACATTGAGCTATCATCCTTCTCTGAGAACTTAAATATCTCAAAGGAATTTTTACTTTCAAAGTTGCACGGTTGACACATCCGCAATCATAAGCTTTTCAACTTAATAAAACAATTACTTAATTAATAAAACGGTTGAGTATAGATTTTCACAATTTAATTGCTATTAATGACGATAGTTTCGCCAAAATATTGGCTTCCTTAGACTAGGAGTATTTGCTACTAAAAATATATTATAGTAAAAGTTCATATATACAATAAGGAGTTTATATCAAGTTTAAGAGCGAGGAATTATTACATTTAATTTGGTCATCAGTAAAATACATAATTTATCGTAATTATTAATCTCCAAAGCTTCTAGTAAGATCAATTTAGTTCCGTTATTTTCTAAATGTAAGATATCTAATTTATTATTAAGCAGATTTCCATCTGTGGTTACATGATTTGAATAAGTAGAATATTTATTATTTTTTAATGCGTTGTTGGTTTCCGAGGTATTGCCGTGTCTGATGGGCAAATTTGCTCAGAGCAACTTATGAAGAAGCCGGCAGTATGATCGGCGAAACGTCAAGTATGGAAACCCATAAGACACGGCAATACCTGGAAACCAACAACGCATTAAACGACGGCCGTGAAAGCCTACATTATATTAATCTTTACATAATGATTTCTGTGTTCTGGCAAGCGTTTTTTGAAACTTCTCCCTGTTTGCCAATGTAAACTTTTTGGCAAGACTTTCTTTGATTATTTTATCATTATTATTTTTTATGATTTAATTGCAATATTCAGACCTCATTTTTGTAAATAATTCACTATTTTATTAGTAAATAGGCCCAGATATGTCATACAATCATATTTGATTTTATTATTTATTGAAAAAGGTGGATAGACTGATTGTAATGTTATTTTTTGTTATTTTTTATGTATTATATTATCTATCAATTTGGGATTGTAGAAATTTATTTAATCATGTTTAATTCCTTTATGTCATGGTTTTCGGACATAGGAACGCTTAAGATACTAAGAAATTTATAATTATCATATTGCCTGTAAAGGCCTTTCTACCAGCTCCCACCTGATGAGACCCAATAGATCGAAACCGGTTTTGGGATTTGGCTTTCGATTCGTAGTGCCTGCTTGATGAGACGCGTTCCAAATGTGGGATCTTTGATTCTTAATATTTAGACGAACAAGGATTTTAATGCCTTCTTTTTTTAATATACGGGGTCATTCAAACTGAGTGGTACATTAGACGTTTTAGGGAAACTAAGCATGTTACAGATTTGAAAATCTGGTTGTAGGGGTTTTCAAGGATGATCTATTAAACTATACTAATCTTAACTGTCGGGCACTTCCGGTTATACTGGAAATTGATGTTAAATTTCCTATTTTAAATGGAATGGTATATTTTTTACGATGAGTTTGATATCCAGATGAATCGAAAGAGGATAAAAAATGGAACCGAATTTTTAAAAATGTGCTAGGTGCCATTTGAAAAAATGATGTTATTCGTGTTTGAAGTTTTTAAACTTTGGATTTTTTTTCTGAACACCCTATATAAACCATAAAGCTTATTTTTGGTATGATGTTAGCCTTATGACTTGGTTATAACTAGTAAAAATTTCAACATTCTAAGTCATTTTTTATGGAAGTTATGATTTTTAATAGTTTGGGTTGCGGTGCAATCTTTGTTCCAATAAATTAAATTATCTCAGAAACTATTCATCGTAGGCATACAAGTTGGTTATCAATGTTACCTTAAAATTTTATGTTTTATACGAATTCACCGTAAAAAATATACCATTCCCTTTAAAATAAGAATGTTGGCATCAACTTCCAGAATAACCGACAGTAGTAATTATTTAAGTTAAATAGATCATCGTTGATAACCTCTACTCCCAACTCCCAAATTTTAAAATCTGTAACATGCTTAGTTTCCCTAAAACATCTAATGTACCACTCAGTTTGAATGACCCTGTATACTCAAGCATTTTATTAATGATGTTCGATTTTCATCAGTAAAGGTCAAATCCATTAAATTACTTAATTAGTATAGATATAAAACTTAAAAACAATAATTATTTACCTTATGCCATTGGTAAGTATTTTTTCCCGAAGTGTCCAGAAAATTGGTTGACTGTCTCCTGGACCTCCAACCTGGGATGCAATACAAGTCAATTCAAGCGCACTTCCTGCTTTGTAATAACGTTCAGATACTTCCCTCTTTGATTCATCCACTATCGAAATTTCCGGAGCTGAAAAATTTATTACGAACGACTTTAATAAAGAAACGGTTGTAGTTATTACAATAGCTTCTGTTGTACATCAAATTTAATATTACTGCCGTTTCAAAACCCCTTATTAAATAGAATTATCGAATAGGAAAACAAAACATTGAAATTATAACTAAGAAAATCGTAGAACTATGTCTATCAGAGTTTATTCTTGGAATTTATAATTAGTACATTACATTTCGAATATAATTTTTCTTTTTTTGAGCTACTAGTTACTATTATGCTACTAGTTATTTCAAAATATTTCATGCAGAGACAGTAAATTGATAAGATTATTAAAAGGTAATAAAGGAAAAAACAGTTGTAGGTATACTGATTGCACAGATACATTATTTAACCAGTTTTCTGCATTGCGACTGTAATAATTTTCTAAAATCGACAAGATTTATTACGTAGGAAAGATTTTTTTTTTCTGTGTTTGTATTTTTTTTTTGCGGTAAACTTACGGTATGATTTTGAAATACGTCCTGGAACGTCTACGGTCCCATATATCAAACTAAAAGACACATTAGAAGGAAACAGCTGTGAATGATGCATGAATACATTCACTAGCACTTAGTGCTAATTGAAGGTAATAAAGGAAAACCACCTTTGTATTCGTTGCTTAACGAGCTCAGTTTAAAAATTTATATTGTTTACCACATTTCCCTCACTGATGACCATCCCCTAACAAGTGTGCAGTTGTACATCTTGACAGAGAGAAAACTAGAGGGCAAACACCTCATGCTATATTCAAAGAAAATTAAATCAATGCCAAGCCATCGGCAAAATGCATTTTATTTCTTTTCTGAGAAGACGCTCCTAAAAATCAATACGAGATGCTATTTTTTGGTTCTTGATGTTGGTATTACATCCTTATCTAACTGTGGCTCGTTACACCTTTAGAATATTTAAAATATATTGTCGTTTATCATTTGGGGGTAAATTGAGACGTATCCAGCACATATGAAACCATAACAATATAAACGTTATCTGCATTGAATAGCGGACTTTGTTGTGTAATATTTTCTTGTTTTATGCTTATAAATTTTATTTGTGTTTTGAAAAATGCATTCTTTTTATTGGCAATAAATAATTATTTTGCGAATATGATAGTAATCAGATAGTTGATTACATTTAAAATGAATGGACTGTTTTAATGTTTTATTAAACATTAATATTATTAAACAAATGGCTGAACCGACCTGCTGTATACATACACACGCATTTGCAAATACACACACACACACTCATGCGGTACGCATAGAATATTGGTGTACATCGATTTGTGCCTGTGCTAGTATTTGCGTTATAAGTTTTTATACTTCTTTTCGCGGTAAGTATCGAAGTGCATTGTATTTTTCCAAGTATTTATCGACATATTATACTTGCAGGCAAAAGCTTGACTAGTATTTCGTCAGTAGCTAATTTGATGTCAGTGGTTAACATTGTTGTTAGTTATTTGTTTTTATTCGCCATATTGGCTTGTAGTTAAGGAGAAGAAGGACCGTTTGTGGTTCGAAAAGTTCGTTAAAGTTGTTTCGTTTGATTGTGCACAGAAAAGAGGATAAAATGGAGCGGGAAAATTTGGAAAACAACAATTTAAATAATTCAAATGGTATGTTACAAATATTAGATAAGTAAATATCGATTCAGTTAAATTATTATTTATTTATTAGACGATCAGGAGTGCATCGTTATATCTTCCGATTCGGAAGAAGAATTTGTAATGCCTGAACTGATTGAGATTGAAAATCCTTTTCCACGTTACCCAGAACGTCGTTATCCTAACGAGTATGAAAGAACAGCAGGTTTGATATTGGTTTTACTTTATTTTATAATTTTTTAATAATGTGCGTTTTGTAGGAGTGTTTGGGTCTCAGATGCTGTACAACCCATGCAGCAAAGACAACGTATTTAACGATGATCCCTATGCTAATCCTCAGCCATCTACGAGTGGTTTTACAACCACTTCTTTAGCAGATCCGTATCAAGAAAGTGATTTTTCTGAACAGATTGTAAATGGTACGTTCGTTATTTAATATTGTATGTTCTCGAATAATAATTTATTTTTTATTTCTGTTTAGCTGGTAGAGCAACTCGCTCTATTCCTCCTAGCCAGCAGTTGGTATTTGGATTCCCGACTACCAACTTGACACCCAGTCAAAATATCGACCGATTCCAATGGGCAAATTTAGGTATGTTTATTTTAATACTATCATTAGCTTATCATAATAAATAATGTGCAGTAATTGATGGCATATGACAATGAGAAAATGATACAAATGAAGAAATAAAATAAGGGTTGATACCTTTTTACAGACTTTACTAGTATGGTATTTTGATTCTTTTTGTTTACAAATAGATTGTAACTGTCCCATATACATGACTGAACATGCAGTGCCAAATTTGCAATATAACCAGCACGGTAAAATATTTGTTTATTAATTAATTTTTATTCATTGAGGTTAACCGTTTACACATTTAGGTTATAATAATACTGGCAGTCGATTTGATTCTTATTCTCTCCCTCAATATCAACATCCAATATACGATCAGCTACGTAATTGGGAAATCGGTAAAATCCATTAATTATTATTACGTTTATCTCAGTATTGCTACAATAAAATTTAATTATTCTAAGGTAACAATTCTCGATATTTTAACAACAACAATTATGTTACTGCTACTGCTGCTGCTGCTGCTGCTTCATTTTCATATCCAACAGAATCAATCCCTGTTTTCGAAACGGGTAATATAATAATAATTCATCACTTGTTCAAAATATCTAATATATAAAGTTCTTAGGCAATAATCAACCGTATATTGCTACTGTCCAACCATCAGGCAATACTCATCCTTATTTTGCTTCTATACAACCCAATTTGCAAAGTCAAAGTTCGTCAGTACAATTTCCCAATACGGAATCGGGTAAATAGCTACTATTTATAATATATAACCCCCCCGCTCTATAATTTTTTATTACCTTAAGGTGACAATAACCCTACCGACTCTGAATCTGAAGGGGAAGACACTGATCCGCTAAGTAACGATTCCACACTTCAACCCTCTAATGTAGGACCGGGTAAAAATATAATTCGCCTTGGTTTGTAACATTGTTTTATCTAAAAGGGTAAAATTTGTAGATAACAACGATCCTTCTAGCAATGATCGGCCGTCACCTACAATTGCACCGTCTCCTACTAGTGATTTGGGTAAATAATAGTTATTATGCATAAATATTTATACAAAACTTTTATGCGGTAATGTTAACATTAACAATATTTAGGTAATGATTCAGGCACTGAAAGTGATAGTTCATCACCAGCTGTGGCTTCTAATATAGATTTGACCATTTACGCATTTTCCCAAAAAATATCAATTCAACATGTTCATGTAAATATCACCCAGCCAATCCAGAATGGCACTAGAGAGTCTTCTTCTTCAAACGAGGAGCATTTAACACCTCCACCACCTAATTCAGAATCAGGTAAAATATTAATTACCTGTTTTTTTCATGAAGCTCATTTCAATAACGAAATACTGTTGTATTAAGGTGACGGTGCAGCTCGTGTGAACGGCTTTCAACGTCCACAAGATGAAAATTCTGGTAAAATTTCATGAATACTATATTTACTAGAGCTTTTCTAATTTAAAATTTCGTAGGTAACCGTAACTCCAGAGCACCACGTATAAATTCTATACTAGGTAAAATAATATCTTTTTATTTGAAACGAAATCTTCTAAAAACTTTTGTAATTTTAAGATGACCTAGTAAGTGACACTACAGATTCTACAAGTGAATATTCTGCTTCTGAACGTCCTAATGTAGAGTCGGGTAAATTATGCTATATTTCATTTTACCAGCCTTCGTTTTACAATTTTTTTTTGTTTGATTGTTGATTTAAGGTGACGAACAGGTCTCTTCTGTAACCGAGATCGCATCTTGGAGTAATAGTTCGGTGCAGGGTAAAGATTTATCTGTTTTATTCTCATTCGTACGCTTTAAATTTAACTATATGATATATTATATGATTTGTAGGTAATAATATTGAGGGTTCTCATTCTCCAAGTGAAAACTCAGCTTCCCAGTCTTCCGACGAACAATCGGGTAAAACATAATCTCCTCTTCTTATTAAATTTAATTCTGATCATCTTTTTTAATTTTAAGGGAACGAGTTTGGTAACCCATCTTCTAACAGTAATTTAACTCCATCTCAACTAACAAAGGGTAAAAATAAATCTAGTTTCTCGTCATTCATTAAAAGCTTATTACATTCGTAGGTGTGGATACTCCCCATTCACCAGATGACCCTATGGTCCCACAATCCTCTCATTCGGAGTCTGGTAAAATTTTAAACTTTTTTTTTATCAAACAAAAAATCGGCAATCATTTTTAATTAATCTCAAGGTGGCAACTCGACTAGTTCATTATCGGTTGATGATAACGCTTCTTCCAGCACCTACTCAAGACCTCGATCTCCTAATTTGCAAACGGGTAAATTATTTAATTACTTCTTTTCATTGTCACCTTTATATTACTAATAATTACATATCTGTACTTCGCAGTTTAGCCTTTTATCTTGGACAAAGGTAATATAGTTTAAATGTTTTCTTACCCTTTTTTGTGTAGCTTGTGTGTTTGTTGATGATAATATAATATTGAGATATTGCACAAAAAACTTGGCAGCGCTCTATTGTAATTAACACCGTTCCTTTACTACTACTAATTATCCTGCCTTACTGTGTTGCATAAGATACATATGTCAAATGTTATGATACTTTTAGATCTTTACCCGAGACAACCTATTGCTCGACCACGTGAGCCTGTTGCAGGACCAAGTACTAGAAGAGACCGTTCGGAATCACCGAAAGAAGTAACCCTTATCAGCGTTTGTAACGAAGGAACTGATAAGGAGAATAATGGCTCCAATGTCCCTCCCAAAAAGAAACGTAGAACTGAATAATGACAACATTTTCATTGATCATTTATTATATTATAATTCTGTTCTTTATTGTTTAACAAGAACCGCAGGATTAATGAAAATTGTCTATAAATTTATATTATCAATTACTCTATAATTCATGTTCTTTTCCGTACATTACTTTAGTATTAATTACTATGTTATTCGTGTTTCCACGATTCCATTAATTCTTTAAATATGTTCCTTAGAGTCAAACAAGTACTGTAGATGTGATAATAGATGTTTTAACACTTATTTGTAATAATTAATTCCTAATTTATTTAACAGTATGTTTCTAGTGTAGAAAGAAGATCGTTCTTAAACTTCTTTCTACTGATAATTAATTAAATTTATTCATTAAATAGTAGAGGTAGTATATTTGTAAACGTTGTATTTACCAAATAATGTTCAGTAAATAAATACGTTCAAAAACGATTACTTTTTCTATTAGAAAAATTTTAAAACCATGGTCCAATTTACTTTATTTATTTTAATGTTGAAATTTGCCTTTTGAAAATATATTTTAACATTTTGTTTATGCAATAAGACTGAAGTATTACAATAAGAATATTTAAAATTATTTACGATATTTAATGCCCATTTAAATGTAATAAATTAATAAACCCCATGATTAAAATTACATTAATGTCCATTTAAATGTAAAAAATGAATAAACCCTATGATTAAAATTACAATAAATATTATATAATTAGGGGTTTCTATTTATTAAGGGTAAAATCAAACTTTTAGTTTTTCGTGTATCTGGCGTTTCAAAGATCTATTAATCAGTAAGTCGAAAATATTTTTAGAGATATTGCTTCAAAACTATGTCCCCACCCTTTTATTTTCGAAAAAAATAAATTAAATATTCAAATTGTCTGTTTATCACCAAAACTGTCAAAAAATACCATTCATTATTCTCTTATATTTGAAAACAGACAAAAATGTTAAAATTGTGCACACAGAAAAATAAATAAAAATTAAATTAAAAATAATTACATTCTTTTCCGTTAAAAATATTTAAATTTAGTAACTTTTGGTGCTATGTAGGTATACACATGTGCGGTTGGTAGTACTGCATTACGTGTATATACCTTAAAAAATAAGTATAATGGAAAATAAATTAGATATTTCCGAAATACCCCTGGGGTAGTATATATCAATAAAAATATTTTTTTACCGCGCATCTCACTGTAAAATTGTTATTTTCGTTAAATATAATTAAAAAATCATTTTATTATTTTAAGTGGTGCATTGATCGAAGGAGACGTAGGGCGTCTAATTTGACAGTGACTTCTCCCTCTGCGAACGATTTTCGCGGACTTTTTGTGTGGTCTTCGCTCATTTGCTCGTACGTGAAGATACAATCAGTTCAAATAAGGTGTGCCTAGTGTTCCGTTGCATATAGTAGCAACAGTAGTTCAGTAAATAATTTTAAGGGTGCAATAAAAATAATGGAGAAAAAAATAGAAGAATTTCTACGAGAAAGAAAGGCCGGTAAGAAATCAACGAAACAAATAACGATAACTTTCGTTATAATCAATTTACGTATTATTACGGTATTTGATATTTGTTTGAAGCTTCGATGTCAAGTGACGAGACTAACCAGGATGAAGCTGATCCAGGAGAGGGAACATCCAGGCAACTGCAAAGAGGCCCATTTACAACAACAGGTGCATAATTTTGAAATATTTATCGGTTTCTTTTAAATTTGGTCGTAGCCACCAAATAAGATATCATTAAATCATAAATATCATATAAATTTTTCAGGTACAGCAACTTCTTCAACTTCAACAACTACCCCGGAGGAATCATCAGAAATAAAGACAATTTTTTTCCATAGAAGATCTAGGTCGGATTTCTTTTTTGGTGGATCTTCTAATTCGAGTACTTCTGATCTTTCTGCTCGGGCCAGAGATGAATATTCTCAGCATTCAGACGATGGTATCACCTACGACAATCGCTCTGAAAGTAGTACCGATGAAGGTCTTCTGAATGCTGTTATAGCAATGGATTTAATGACTTCTCAATCTCATCCTATTTTTGGTAGGTTTTCCCTATTGTTCAAATGATTTACGTTAACTAATACTGTTGGAAAAATTTAAGTTTCAGATGCCCAAAAGAGCGAAGGCGTTCTTGATCTACGTAAGAAGTTGGACGAAGAAAAGGAATATCGTGGTCCCGTTAAACGCCAGAAGGAAGAAAAGGAAAAAGATAAGGAGCCGCCGTCTTCTTCCAAAAAATCCAAACGCAAGGATTGAAAAGGATCGTATAAGTCCTCTACATAATTTGTTACGTTAAATGAGTTTCTTTAAATGTTTCTTTTTTATAAGTTCGTTAAATGTTCAGTTCAAAAAAGTGTTTAATTAACAATAAGAATAACGAATTTGTGTTTGTATAACTTAATTAACTTTCAATGTACTTCAACTACGTCATATACGAATCTATGTATATTTTGTAAAATATTTAGTGTTTCTTAATAAAATTTGTATATATTTGTGCATTTTTTTTGCCTATGCAGTAAATTAATAACAAAATGCATTACAAATATTAAAAATGAAGGGAAAGGTAAGTGTAGTAAAATAATAAACAAAATAAACCTCAATTATTATAAATTCAATAGCCCAAGTAAAGTATATTATCAACTTCTGTTTTTTAATTGTTTTAAATTTATGGAATTGTTAAATTTTCAACGATTTTGTATTACTTGTTTCTTTATCGTTAATATATCTAGACTTAATTATAAATAATTAAAAATAATAACCATTTTTATTATTATTATTATTATTAATGCAAAAATTGTGCCTACTAGGTTATGTAAGACCTCGTGGCAACAAAACTTCAATTTCTATCTTCCCCCCTTACCGAACTTGCCCCGCGTTTTATTGATTTCAACAAAAATGCGAAGTGGTGCACAAATTTATGGGTACCAAGAATCTTAAAACCTGCTTTTAGCTATCTGGTTCCTAGGATGGACGGAGGAATCTAAAACTGCAGCTCTTGGAAGGAAAAATCAATGACAAATGTGGCAACGGTCGTACACTATTTCAAATTTTAACGGACTTTTGCCACGTGTAACATGATGATTAAACGTACGGATCTTACGTAAAAACTAATTTAAAATTACAAATTTTTTTTTATAAATATGAAAACATGTTTCTAGTGGGTGTCTCTACATTGTTAATAACTCTTTGATTTTATAAACCATAAACACGTATTAAAGTGAGTGTTTTTGTAACTAGAGGTATTTAAAAATGGACAAAGGTTCTCGAAAAACAGATTCTCAAAAATTACTTGAAAGATATCTCGAAGACATAAGAATGGGTAAGATAACAAATCTACTAAATGTTAAGATGAAATCGAGTGGAAGAATATTTTAGAAAATTCATATTTGTTCAACAACGATCTGGAAGATCCTGAAATTGAACAATATTGTCGCACCTCTGACGATAAGATTCCATTCTGTAGTACAAACGACAATGAAATTTCGTTCAAGGATATAGTTCCTTCAGAAGAGCAGAAACGTAAGATTATTATTAAAAATATAGCCATTAGCTCTATTTTAATGACAAAATGACAAAAAGTTTAAGTTCAGTTAGGTTAGGTGTTAATTATTCAATACTATTTCCCGCCTAGTGGCTTAAGCTTACGTGATAGATCTTTAAAGGGATTTTTGACGCCACATCGATATTTGAACCCGACTACATCCCCGAAGACATTTTAGACTTTTACTACAGAAGGTCTATAGCCAGTGTAAGTTTATCCCCAACTTCTACAGATTCTGACATATCTAACCTTTCATTGTATTTGGTTTGGACTCGACAAGGAGTAAATTATGATCCTGCTCATCTTACAGATGAAGGTTTTTATTTAGTTTAGAATAAAAGCGGCAACGAATATTATTAACATAATTATTTAAATGTTGATAGGAATTTATCTTGAAGATAATTATCTAAATGAATCGAGTTGCGATGAGGAACTGATCGAAGGAATTCGAAAATTAAGTTTAACACCTTCTGAAACAGTTCCATCAGTTGAAAATGCTGGTAAATTTCTTATACATGTCCCCACCCCTCAAAAATTATGAGTAAATTATTGTATTTTTCAGATTTGAAAAACGATTATCGTCCTAAACGTCAAAATGACGATGAAGATGCTTTAAATTTACATCCCACTAAGAAAACTAAAACGAACATTTGATATATTAAACATTAATATTCTGTGGATTTTTTGACGTTAAGATTAATAAATTAATGTATTTTATAGTTATTAATATTGTCTTATTAAAAAGAATGTAATATTTTGTACAATGTAAAGCGAAAATAATAAATTTTTTCTTTCTTCGTATTGTGTTATTTTGAAGTTTAATCATAATCGAATATTTTATGAAGTGAATTTGTGTCAAAAATTCAAGTGATACGAAACAGATCTATTCATAGTGTGTTCTGTGAGAGAGGCATTGTTTGAAATTCATTTGTTTATAGTAATTGTAGTGCCCGTTACTTTGGTAAGGGCATTAGTATATTTTCATTTTCCACTTATTTTATATCCAAACTTAGTAATAAATTATACCAGAATATTTATCTGTGTATGATATAGCTTTGGTTCGATTAGGAACTGTTCAACCCTACTATTTTGTGCCAATTACACACCAGTCACATCTCTGTAAGGTGCTTCTCTAAAACTAATTTTCCCGTTGAAAATATGGAGCATAAAGAAACACCGCAACCACCAGTTGGTATGTTATTTTTACTTTTAAACTATTGTCGTAAATTTAACACATTTACTGTTTTTTTTTAACAAATAATTCTACCTATTATAAGAACAAGCAGAAGAAGAAGAAGACGTCGTCGTAGAAGCTAAGGAGAAGAGCACATCTGGACCCCCAAGTCTCGAGGGTGGTAATAAATATTACTTCTTATTAATACATACAGTTATATATTTCTTTATTTGTATATTATTCAGCTTCCGGATTCGATTATGCAATTTCGTCGATAACCGAAGAAATAATTTCGAAAAGTTTTAGTGAACTGGCTCTTCATGGTGCAAGAGCCGTTGAATCTCAAGGAACTGTTGCACCTTGTACGTTTATCTTGTTATTTTTCGTTTAATATTCATGTAGTAAATAATATATTATTTTTATTAGCTACGCAGTATCAACAGCAACAAAAAACTTCTTTTAAAACTGGTATGGTTAAAGGTATTGTTAAAGGTATTGTACTGTATTGTAGTAAATTATTATTATATTATATAAAAAGTCTTCCTTTAACTACAGGAATTTCATCTGATATTGAAGGACCACCCTTAAAGAAGCGTGTTCATTTTGCAGAAGATAATCTGGAAACCGTTTGGGGTTTGTTAGAAATGTTTTATGCTATCTAACCTGTTTACAAATATATTTACTTTTTTATTTTAGAAATACCATATGAAGACCTAACACATGATGGTATAATTTGTATTTTTGTAAAACCTTCAATGTTATTTAACCATTTGTGATTCCTTTCAGATCCTTATGATTATTTCAGTTCGTCCAGCGAAGAGTCTTTGGTTAATTATGCTATCAATAGTAAAGACTCTGATATACGATCACTTATGGACACAATTGAAGGTATGAAGTTGCTTTTTACTTTGCTATCTTTAATTTAATTTTAATTGCAGACAGAAATATTGACAATTCTGGTTCATTGGCTACAGCAGGGGATGGTAAGATAAAATATCGATTGCTTTTATCACTAATTAAAGCTAGAATATATTTTTTTAATAGAGGTGGATAACTCTCAAGCTCCTGAAGAAGGCCAAGAAGTTGAAGAAGCTTCTGGAAATATTCAGCAGAATAAAGGGCCACAAGATCCTTCTCTTAAGAAACGTAAACGAAAATAAAAATATATACTATAATATTAATAATTTCATTTCAATATATATATATATATATATATTGATAAATAAATTAAACAGTTCAGAATTATAATTATCGTTAAATTTTGATTAATTTCCAGTTATTAGTAGTAATAGTAGAGTTCTATATTGATTAATGTTAAATGTTCCATGTGTTCCTGTATATTTCAATAAAAAATGTTATTAAATTATTATTTTTTATTTTAATTCGTTCTAGTATTGATATAAGTATTTTATAGAATTAAAAACAGCTGAGTATAAATTTATTTAATTCTCTGGTATATAATTTTCAGATATAACATATATTTTTTTTCCTTTGGAACTATAAATTTCGTTTCATTTCAAATTCATTAGTTTACTGAGATATTTAACTGTGACATACAGAGGAATAGAAAAATAGACTGTATTACGTACTATAAGGATTCCTTTTTATAGTTTTTGCTATTTAAGGAACTTTGAAAAAGACAAAGCGATAAAAAGAAAGGTTGAATCAAAGGGACGGAAAATATTTTTACCTGAAATTCCTGATGTAATGTTACTGAAAAGTCATGAAAATATGTGCGGTAACCTTCGTGTCTCCTGTCACTGTTTACTGGATTTTCGAGAGGGTGTGTATTACGAAAACAGTCAAAATACGGAATTTTTGTTATTTGATACCATGGATTGTTGTACTCGATCTATTCTCGTTCGTGGGTAGATTAATTATAACAAAATGCCTTTCATAATCCCGCTTGCATAGAAATACCTCTCATCGTATAAACGGCTTCCATTAAAAGTATGCGAACATTTAAATTTACTATTCTATTATACTTTAAGTATACACATATTTTCTGTATCTAATATTGTTATAGTATTTATCCGTTACCGTTTATATTATCTTTTGAAAATTATTTTATTAGTATTAAATTTGAACTTGCCTCTCAAAATCTCTGCTATTGTTGCGATCGTGTTTTGTTCAAGTAACATTTCTGACGTTACTCTTTACGACGCATTGTGTTTAACTTGAAGTAAAATTAATTAAATTGTATTTAACGAGTAAATTAAAAGGTAAGTGAATCTAATGAATTCGCGCGAATTTACTTAACCAAGACAATTATAAATAATATTATATATAATATTATAATTTGAACTATAAACCATTTAATAGGTTTTTATTACACTACACCGTGCCAACAAAATGAAATATTGAACCCTTCGATATTTATTTTAGTGTACATATTGATTTTCAATTTTATTCTTTAAATTTTTACTTCAATCAGAATGGAAGATTTAAAATCAACCAACAAACCTCCCAAGAAGATTGTCAGGCACCGATGTACGACTAGATTCATAAATTACATATGACATAAATTAATAAATAAATATATAAATTTTTTATAGCAAGCATAGATTTTGCATCAAAAAGCGAATTTGATCTCTATGTGAAGGAAAGTCAGGATCAAAATATGGATCCAGAAACGTCTGGAAACCTTCCAATTACTGCTTCGATGTGTCTTGATAATGCTCTCTCAGAAGATGGTACGATTTGTTATTGTTTGTAATTACATTATTATTAATGCCTGTCTTGTATAGTATTTAAGCCTACAGAAGTTGTAACTACGTACAGGGGTATTCTAAAACGTGAGTTATTATTTAAAGAATAAACTTTCTTTAAATAAATACACAGTTGATAACTTCCACAATTTATTAAATAAACTTAACACGTGTTTCGCTAACACTGTGGCTTCTTCAGAAGTACAAAATCTACTTAAAACTACCTAAGAGTAGATGTCTATAAATAGGGTGGTGCATTTTGATTAGAGTGAGGGAAAAGACTTAATAGTAGTAAAGGGTTTATATCTACTTGGTCATTGAGTAATCTGTCTGTATTTTTATATTTGTTAATTTCATTAGATTCTAATAGTGTAAGTTTTGAACTCTTATTTTCAATGTGTAAAATTTATACATCTAAATTAAATGTATTATTCTAACACATGTTTTGCATTGTTAGAATCGGTTTGTTTTGTTTCTATATGATCTAAAATGTTCATTCAAACGAATTCTATAATTTCTTCCCGTCTAACCTATATAAATTTTTGAACAAGAACCACAATTAAGTTGATATATGATTGGTTTTGATAATTAATTAAATTAATTGAATCTTTCCCCTCAGTCTAATGAAGATGCATCACCCTATTTATAAACATCTACTCTTAGGTAGTTTTAAGTAAATTTTGTACTTCTGAAGAAGCCACAGTGTTGGCGAAACACCTGTTAAGTTTATTTAATCAATTGTGAAAGCTATGAACTGTATATTTATTTCAATTTGTTGGACTTCCATCAAGTATCCGCTAATTCAATACAATTAATAAACTTTCTTGTTATTTGATCAAAAATCGACAGGTTCACGTTCCGAATTGATGGAAAATTGCAATATAACGATGAAGAAGAAGAAGACTGTACACTTTTCCGAAGGGAATTTGGAAACGATTATAGGTGATATATAATGCTAACAACAAGCTATATATTTATATTTTATTTAGATTAAAAAACAAAAAAGTAAAGATTTTCACACACTTTATTTATTACTCGTAACATATGTTTCGCCACATTTTGGCTTCCTCAGACGTGAGTACTTACTACTATTACTACTACTACTAGTTAAGACCTCACGTCTGAGGAAGCCAAAGTTTGGCGAAACATATGTTACGAATAGTAAATAAAGTGTGTGAAAATCTTTAGTATCATTCTTTTCTAATAAGATGGATTTTCATCAAGTAAAGAACGAAACTATCAAATCTTATATTTCATTTTTAAGAAATACCAAATAGTAGGGAGCATCCAGAAATCAAAGCCGCGAGTGTTGACGAATTCAAACGCAAGTGCAGTGCTTATCGTAAACAATTAAAAGCCCAGAAGAGTAAAATTTTGTTTAAACATCTATTTGTGATTACTACTAATTTTATTTAAAATTTTCAGATGCGAATAAGGTAATGGAAGACGTCAAGGATGCTACCACTATCCCGACGGAAGATTCAAATAACATGGAAAACATGGAAAAACCATGCGAACTTCAGCGTCAAATTGAGCAAAAAGAAGAGAGAAGAGAGACCAAGGTGAAGGAAAATCCTCAATAAAAATCGTAAAAATTACGAAAAATGTTAACATAAGTTTATAAGTTTCAATTAAAAATTGTTAAAAGTTTTGGTTTTTTGCTTATCATTTAAACTATAATATTTGTTCTTAGTGTTATTAAATAGAAATAAAAAAAAATAATTCTCAAATGAAATATTTGTTTTTGATTTTTCTTTTTAAAAATACATATTAGCTGACATAAAGTTTACACAATGATTAATGTCGATTTTTTGAAGTCAGAATACTGAATGAATGGTTCAAAAAGTTCGTCAAAGAAAGTTTAGATTGTACAAAAATGTTATTATCCAAATACATTTTTTGTTGCAAAACTGCATTCTTCACATTGACGTACCTCAAAAAATGACAACCCTATTTAACCTATAATTAGTAATGTTTATTGTTAGTGTGTCTAAATATTGCTAAAGCCTAATAACGGAATGGTAATTATTAAATGCCTCCAAAAGTAAATATATTAATAGAAAAGAAAAATTCCAATTATGCTCAAAAGTGTTAACATTTGAGAAGATTTTATATTACAAAACGCTTTTTGTTAATATATCTTCCTTTAGTAAATGAAATCCCCAACTAAATCTATAATTGGTGATGATTATTCTTAGTTATCCTAATTATCGTTAAAAAGCAAAAATGCAGAAAATAAATTATTTCTTCTTTACTTTCTCCATTAAAAAATTCTTATTCGTTGACAAAAGATGTACGAAGTGAATAACGTTGAGTTTTCGAAGTCAAAATTGACCAAAAATATTTTCGTTTTATTTCCTAATTAATTATCGAAATGTTACAATTTTCATCATAAATCCAAATATTATTATAATTCTGTCATCTTCACTTCAAAAAATAGTTATCTAACTAAAACGTTGTTTTTGTTTATTTTCTTGATGATAACTATAAACAAAAAGAATTATTCTTTTAATTTGTAAATTGCCTTGCTTTTCTCAGATAAATCTGCTGGGAGCTTTGGTCTTATCTCTTGTCAGCTTTTCAAATCATAAGTTTATCGTCTGTATTAAATTTCAGATATATGATGGTAACGATTTTTGGCTAAACATGTCACATGAAAAAGCTTCCAGAATGAAGTTGTCGGTTTTGTGCTTATTTTGCGTTCAAACATATATATGTTCCCTTTTATATTTAGGACTCTTGAAGCAGCTTAACATTTAACAGTGTACCGCAAGATATAGCAGGGAACTAAACCTTAAAATTTAGTTTTTCTGATTATATTTTAATAATGTTAGTATTAATAGTTAAATAAAAATAATAATGCTGCCTCAGACGAAATTTGTTATTATTGGTATTACTGTTCGTAAAACTGAAAATTTCTATGCATCCTTAAGAAATTCTTCACTTGCTTGTGTTAAAACCCCCTTACAAAATTGTTAACAGAATGCTTTTATTTTTTATTAATTCTGAAAAAAAAAATTTTAGAAACACCCTTCATATCTTGTAGTTACTTTAAAAACAATAATCACTTCAAAGGCACATAATTTAATAACAATTTAGAAGTTTAATAGTGGTTCTGTGTAAAGGGTAACGTATCTTGTTGTCCAAAAACATTTTTTTAACTTACCCCTCCTAGATTAGATGATTTTAAAATTTCAATTAAATCGAGAAAAAGTATATACCTTTTTAATTAAGCTACTATTTTCAATGAGACTCCTCTAAAACTAGTGTATTATGTCGTCAAAATCAATTTTAAAGTAAATTAAATTACGTCCTCACTCTGTTACCATATTGCTTACGTGTCTAATTTTGGTCTAATTTTGCATAAACTTCCCTTAAAATATAGTTTTGCCAAGTACCAGGCTTTAACTTTATTTTCAATATTTTATGGTGTAACATATTTTGTATTTTCCGGTTAATTTCCATAAATTTGTAACACTTCTTAATTTTTCGACTGTAACGACTCATGAGTGCACGTATCTGGATGCAATTTCACCAAAGAATTAAATAAGTAGGCGATAGAAGCGAGCACCCATCGCTTAGCAACGACTTATTTACACAATGTCAGTTTTTCAAATTAATTTTTAAGTGACAGTTTTTTCGTATTTTTCGGTATTTTCGGGCAAAAAACGTGGCAATTTCGGCGTTCTGAACACCAAGAAGTGAATTACACAATTATTAAAGGTTAGTTCTATCCGTTTTTCATAAAAAACTTAAAAATTTACACCAACCACTTCTTCATGCATCTAAGTGCTCGGGGTGTCGATTTTCATCAAATTTTAATTAGGTTTACGTAGAGTATGCTACGATACTAGTTAATAATAGTAATTTTTAAATTAATTTAAAGGGTTATGCTAGATTTTACCAAGTTTAACATTATGAGTTATGAAGACTGTGCGGTTGATGACTTCAACAAGTGTAAGTGTTTGAATATGGTTTTAAGTGATTTAATTAATTGAATAGTTAACAGTTAAGTATTAAACTAAATGTGTAAAGTGTAAATGTTGGGGTTATTTGCAGCAAGTGAGCAGGAAGATGAATTCATTAGAGACATCATTTCTGAATTAGGAGTGAATATTCCTGTAAGCCATTTTAGTCAACAATGTGAGTTTTTAAAACTTGTAAAGAGTGAAGTGATGTTGGATTTACGTTATTTTTATTTCAGATCCAAGCGTGGAACAGATTTTGAGAAATGAAGAGACCAATCACTGGGACAGATCCTACAATTATGGGAGAGAAAGGAGCTCGCAAATTAATCATAAATTTGAAATAATGGCTTATCTATTGTACCATAAAATAATGGCCGAAGAAGGTAAGTAAATGCCGATGGGTAACGAGGATATGTTGATGTCAACGTTTTTTTTTTTTTAATTTTTAGGAGAAACATTGGAACCAATTGGTCTTGCAACTCCTAAAAAGGACATCCTGAAGCGTAAGTAGATATTTATTATTACGTATAGATAGGTACATGATAGTTTTGTAATAACAATGGTGATTACCAGGACCAGCATGCTCCAGCGTGGAAAATGAACCAAAATCAAAAAGGAGAAAAAGGGTTAATTTTCCACCCGAAAAGAAGCTGGAAACAGTGATGAGTAAGTATCTGTCTCGGCCACCGTGATGAGCAATGGAAATGTAATGGAATGTGTGTTCTAAATTGTTTTGTATCGTTAGGAGCTTCAAATTTTAATTCGTCGACCTTGTCTTCAAGAAGTGGTTCCTGTTCTTCGTCAACAGAAGACGACAAAATGACTAAAGCTGTCGTGAGTGAGATCCCAGCGTCTGACAATCCAATACGATCAATTTTTGATCGTATAAAGGAGCTTTTTCTTTGCGGTTAGTAACTTTTTCTTTTCAGCAAGCCAACTAACTCCGAACTTTTATTTTTCAGGATTAGGAAAATCTGAATGGGACCTTGAAATACTCCAACCTACTCTACGGTTAGACCCAGCTACAGCCTGTACTAACCAAACGCTGCTCCAGGGTAAATAATAATAATAAATTTATACTGAATCATTTCAAATTTAAATTGACTCTATTTTTCAGACCTCTTCGCCAGTGCTAGTGATATGGATGAATACGATGATCTCCTTCTATACAGAAATGACAAATTCGTCAATTACGAAACTGACAATGACATTGATGAATTTTTCAGTTATTATGAGACTTCAACAACGGACCAAGCAACCCAAACTGACCTGGATGATACGGATGAGGATGATAGAATCGGCTCTGATTAAAAGTGACGATGGTGTTCATAAAAACTGTTTTTTTCTACTTTTCTTTTAAATTAAATTGACTGTGATGCTGTGTACTTTATCCTTCTTTCTTTCTATGACTTTCTTCAAAATAGTCCACTTGTACTAATTACAGGACCGAAATAAACAATTAATTCTAAAGCAACCTTACGTTTTTATTTTTTTGGATGTGGGGGAGTTATCTCAAATGGTGTAATGACGTATCATCAAATAAAATCGGTTTTAGCTACCTTTAATTTAAATTTACTCCGAAGGAATGTATCGTCTCTTTACCATCTTAAAAATCAGCCACTTGTGCTAATATTAGTAACTTAATGTATAATCAGTAAGGATTACCCTTAGTGTGCATAACTGCCTAACTGTTGTTCAAAAACACAAACGCGGGAAACAAATCATTTCTTCATTACTATTTTCTTTTGAAAAATTATAATTCGTTGACAAAAGATGTACGAAGTGAACAATGATGAGCTTTTTAAGTCAAAATTGACAAAACACATTTTTTATTTAATTCCTAATTCATTCTCAAAACGTTACAATTTTCGACATGAATTCAAATAAATTACTTAGGCTGTAGATTTTTGTTTTCAAAAATAATTACGTCAATCAAAAAAAAATCTTTATTACGCTGAAAAAAATATTAATATACCAAAACATTTTTATTACAAAACGCTTTTTTAATCCCTCTTCCTTTAGTAGATGAAACCCTAATTAAACCTATAATTGGTAATGATTATCCTTAGTTTCCTAATCATTGTTAAAAAATAAAAACGCGGAAAATGAATTATTTCTTCTTTATTTTTTCCAAAAAATTATTATTCGTTGACAAAAAATATGCCAAGTGAATAATGTTGAGTTTTCGAAGTCAAATTTGAGCAAAAACGTTCTTTATTTATTTCCTAATTAATTATCCAAACGTTACAATTTTCGTCATAAATCCAAATATTATTATAATTCTTTCATTTTCAATTCGAAAAATAGTTATCTAACAAAAACGTTGTTACTGATTATCCACTTGATGATAATTATAAATAAAAATTATTATTCTTTTAATTTGTTAACTGCCTTGCTTTTCTCAGATAAATCTGCTAGGAGCTTTGGTCTTATCTCTTGTCAGTTTTTCAAAAAATAAGTTTATCGTCTGTATTAAATTTCAGATATATAATGGTAACGATTTTTGGCTAAACATGTCACATGAAAAAGCTTCCAGAATGAAGTTGTCGGTTTTAGGCTTATTTTGCCTTCTAACATATATTTGTTCCATTTTAACATTTAAGACTCTTGAAGCAATTTAACATTTAACAGCGTACCACAAGGTATAGCAACGTGCTAAACTTTAAAATTTAGTTCTTGTAATTATATTTTAATAATGTTCGTATTAATCGTTAAATAAAAATAAAAATGCTGTCTCAGGCGAAATTTGTAATTATTTAGATAACTACTCGTAAATCCGATAATTTCTATGCATCCTTAAGAAATTCATGACTTGCTTGTGTTAAAAGCCCCTTAAAAAATCGATAGCAGATTCCTTTTATTTTTCATTAATTCTGAAAAAGAATTTTAGAAACTCCGTCATCCCTTGTAGTTACTTTAAAACCAATAATCATTTCAGTACCCATTAATTTAATAACAATTTAGAAGTTTAATTCTTTTACTGGATAATTTATCTTGTCGCCTAAAACAAGTATATACACTTTTTAAATCGGTATACCATTTTCAGTGAAATTCACGTAAAAATTGCGTATGATGACATCAAAATTAATTTTAAATTAAATTAAATTACGCCCCCACTCTGTTATTATTTAATCTTGCATAAACTTCCCTTAAAATATGGTTAACGTTATCTTCAATATTTTATGGTGTAACAAATTTTGTATTTTCCCGTTAATTTTCATAAATTTGTAACATTTCTTAATTTCTCGTCTGTAAGGACACCATAAGTGCACGTATCTGTATGAAATTTCGCCAAATAATTAAATAAGTAGGCGATAGAAGCGAGCACCCATCGCCTAGCAACGATTTATTTACACAATGTCAGTTTTTCAAATTAATTTTTAAGTGACAGTTTTTTCGGATTTTTCCGTATTTTCGGGCAAAAAACGTGGTAATTTCGGCGTTCTGAACACCAAGAAGTGACTTACACAATTATTAGAGGTTAGTTCTATCCGTTTTTCATTAAAAAGTTAAAAATTTTCACCAACCACTTCTTCATGCACGTAAGTGCTCTGGGTGTCGATTTTCAACAAATTTTAACTAGTCTTACGTAGAGTATGCTACGAAACTATTAATAATAGTAATTTTTAAATTAATTTAAAGGGTTTTACTACATTTTACCAAGTTTAACATCATGAGTTATGAAGACCGTGCGATTGATGACTTCAATAAGTGTAAGTGTTTGAACATGGTTTTAAGTGATTTAATTAATTAAATAGTTAACAGATAAGTATTAAACTAAATGTGTGAAGTGTAAATGTTGGGGTTATTTGCAGCAAATGAGCAGGAAGATGAATTCATTAGAGACATCATATCTGAATTAGGAGGAAATACTCCTGTAAGCCATTTTAGTCAACAATGTGAGTTTTTAAAACATGTAAAGAGTGAAGTGATGTTGGATTTATGTTATTTTTATTTCAGATCCAAGCGTGGAACAGATTTTGAGAAATAAGGAGACCAATCACTGGGACAGATCCTACAATTATGGGAGAGAAAGGAGCTCGCAAATTAATCATAAATTTGAAATAATGGCTTATCTCTTGTACCATAAAATAATGGCCGAAGAAGGTAAGTAAATGCCGATGGGTAACGAGGATATGTTAATGTCAACGTTTTTTTTTTTTTAATTTTTAGGAGAAACATTGGAACCAATTGGTCTTGCAACTCCTAAGAAGGGCATACTGAAACGTAAGTAGATTATCATTTTTAGGTGTACATAGGTACATGATAGTTTTGTAATAACAATGGTGATTACTAGGACCAGCATGCTCCAACGTGGAAGAAGAACCAGAAGCAAAAAGAAGTAAAAGGGTCAATTTTCCACCCGAAAAGGAGCTGGAAACAGTGATGGGTGAGTATCGATCTCGACCACTATGATGAGCAATGGAAATGTAATGGAATGTGTGTTCTAAATTATTTTTTATCGTTAGGAGTTTTAAGTTTTAATTCGTCGACCTTGTCTTCAAGTGGTTCCTGTTCTTCATCAACGGAAGACGACAAAATGACTAAAGCAGTCGAGAGTGAGATACAAGTGTTTGACTATCGAATACGATCAATTTTTGATCGTATGAAGGCGCTTTTTCATAACGGTTAGTAACTTGTTCTTTTCAGCAAGCCAACTAACTCCGAACTTTTATTTTTCAGGATTAGGAAAATTTGGATGGGACCTTGAAATACTCCAACCTACTCTACGATTAGACCCAGCTACAGCCTGTACTAACCAAACGCTGCTCCAGGGTAAATAATAATAATACATTTATGCTGAATAATTTCAAATTTAAATAGACTCTTTTTCAGACCTCTTCGCCAGTGCTAGTGATATGGATGATTACGACGATTTCCTTCTATACAGAAATGACAAATTCCTCAATTACGAAACTGAATATGACATTGATGAATTTTTCAGTTATTATGAGACCTCAACAACGGACGAAGCAACCCAAACTGACCTGGATGATACGGATGACGGTGATAGAATCGGCTCTGACTAAAAGTGACGATGGTGTTCATGAAAAATTGTTTTTTGCTACTTTCCTTTTAAATTAAATTCACTGTGATGCTATGTACCTTTTCTTTTTTCTTTGTATGATTTTTTTCACAATAGTTTACTTGTACTAATAACAGTACCGGAATAAACAATTAATTCTGAAGCAACTTTTGCGTTTTTATTCTTTTTGAGGGGGAGGGTTTTGGAATAGTGTATTGACGTATCATCAAATAAAATCGGTTTTTACTGCCTTTCATTTAAATTAACTCTGATGGTATCTATTGTTTACCATCTTAAAAATTAGCCTTTTAGCTAATATTGTAGAGAATGTGTACGTGTGTACGGTGAATCGATTAATGCTGATACACTCCAAGGGCGGCGCGTTTGATGTCGAGAACGATCGATGGCGGACAATAGACTCTCGAGAATATTCTGTTGTCATAACAAGTCGTTTTCTTTGGAAAGTGGTCGAAATATATTCGTGTGTTTTCTAGAAATTTCTTTCAGTAAATATATAGGTACCCTCGTCTCCTGGTCAGCGAGACAGTTGATTTCCGGACGCGTAATATAAATATTCAACGGCGAGATACAGATTATTGATAAAAATAAACTGCACTACTGTTTGTCAGCTAAATAAGCAGATTAAGTTTTTTAGTAGTGTTTATGTGATTAAATAGACAATTGTAAACAAATAATTGTAAAACAAGTATCTGAACTAGAAAATTCGTTACAATTTTAAATACTTAATATTTAAGCAGTAACGCTAACCCTTAGTGTGCATAACAACCTAACTGTTGTTCTAAGACAAAAAAGCATGGAAAACAAATCATTTCTTCTTTATTTCTCCCTTTAAATAAAATATAATTCGTTGACAAAAGATGCACGAAGTGATTAATTTTGAGCTTTCCAAGTCAAAATCAATAAAAATATTTTTTATTTTCTTCCTAATTCATTCTCAAAACGTCATAATTTTCGTCATAAATTCAAATAAATTACTTTTGTTTTCAAAAATAATTACGTTAATCGAAAAAAATATTAATTAGGCTGTAAAAAATGTTAATTTACCCAATATATTTTATCTCACCACACTCCTTTTTAATATGTATCCTTTTACCAAATGAAATCCCCAACTAAACCCATCATTGGTAATGATTACCCTTAGTTTTCCTAATTACTGTTCTTTTAATAAATTCTTATTCGTTTACAAAAGATGTACGAAGTGAATCATGTTATGTTTTTGAAGTCAAAGTTGAGCACAACCGTTCTTTATTTATTTCCTAATAAATTATCGTAACGTTACAATTTTCGTCATAAATCCAAATATTATTACAATTCCATTATCTTCACTTCAAAAAATTGTTATCTAACTAAAACGTTGTTACTGTTTATTCTCTTGATGATAATTATAAATAAAAATTACTATTGTTTTAATTTGTAAACTGCCTTGCTTTTCTTAAATAAATCTGCTATGAAAGCTTTGTTACCAACTTTTGTCAGCTTTTCAAATCATCTATTTATCCATCGTCTAAATTAAATTTCAGATATATGATGGTAACCATTTTTGGCTAAACATATTACGCGGAAACACTTCCAGAGTGAAGTTGTCGGCTTTATGCTTATTTTGCCTTCTAACATATATTTGTTCCATTTTAATATTTAGGACTCTTGAAGTAGCTTAACATTTAGCAGTGTACCACAAGGTATAACAGCGAGCTAAACCTTAAAATTTAGTTATTCTAATTATATTTTAATAATGTTCGTGTTACTCAGTAAATAAAAATAAGAATGCTGCCTCAGACGAGATTTGTTATTATTTGGATAACTACTCGTAAATCTGACAATTTCTATGCATCTTTAAGAAATTATTCACTTGCTTGTGTTAAAACTCCCTTAAAAAATCGTTAGCAGAATTCATTTACTTTTCGTTAATTCTAAAAAAAAAATTTTAGAAACTCCATCAACCCTTCTGGTTACGTTAAAACCAATAATCACTTCAAAAGCCCTTAATTTAATAACAATTTATATGTTAAATAGAGTTTCTGTTTGCAGGGTAATGTACCTTGTTGCCCCAAAAAACATTTTCAACTGACCCCTCCTGGATTAGATAATTTTCAGGATTTCATTTACTCGAGGAAAGGCATATACTGTTTTAATCAGTATACAATTCTCAATGAAACTCTTCTAAAACTAGTGTATTATGTCGTCAGAATCAATTCCAATTAAATTAAATTACGCCCCCACTCTGTTACCATATTGCTCATGTGTCTAATTTTGGTTTAATTTTGCATAAACTTCCCTTAAAATATGGTTTTGCCACGTACCAGGCTTTAACTTTATTTTAAATATTTTATGGTGTAACAAATTTTGTATTTTCCGGTTAATTTTCGTAAATTTGCAACATTTCTTAGTTTTTCGACTGTAAGAACTCATTAGTGCACGTATCTCTATGCAATTTCGCCAAATAATTAAATAAGTAGGCGATAGAAGCGAGCACCCATCGCTTAGCAACGACTTATTTACACAATGTCAGTTTTTCAAATTAATTTTTAAGTAACAGTTTTTTCGGATTTTTCGGTATTTTCGGGCAAAAAACGTGGCAATTTCGGCGCTCTGAACACCAAGAAGTGAATTACACAATTATTAGAGGTTAGTTCTATCCGTTTTTCATAAAAATTTAAAATTTTTCATCAACCACTTCTTCATGTATGTAAGTGCTCGGGGTTTCGATTTTCATCAAATTTTAACTAGTTTTAGTTAATAATAGTAATTTTTAAATTAATTTAAAGGGTTTTACTACATTTTACCATGTTTAACATCATGAGTTATGAAGACCGTGCGATTGATGACTTCAATAAGTGTAAGTGTTTGAATATGGTTTTAAGTGATTTAATTAATTAAATAGTTAACAGTTAAGTATTAAACTAAATGTGTGAAGTGAAAATGTTGGGGTTACTTGCAGCAAATGAGCAGGAAGATGAATTCATTAGAGACATCATCTCTGAATTAGGAGTGAATATTTCTGTAAGCCATTTTAGTCAACAATGTGAGTTTTTAAACTTGTAAAGAGTGAAGTGATGTTGGATTTACGTTATTTTTATTTCAGATCCAAGCGTGGAACAGATTTTGAGAAATGAAGAGACCAATCACTGGGACAGATCCTACAATTATGGGAGAGAAAGGAGCTCGCAAATTAATCATAAATTTGAAATAATGGCTTATCTCTTGTACCATAAAATAATGGCCGAAGAAGGTAAGTAAATGCCGATGGGTAACGGGGATATGTTGATGTCAACGTTTTTTTTTTTAATTTTTAGGAGAAACATTGGAACCAATTGGTCTTGCAACTCCTAAAAAGGACATCCTGAAGCGTAAGTAGATATTTATTATTACGTATAGATAGGTACATGATGGTTTTGTAATAACAATGGTGATTACTAGGACCAGCATGCTCCAGAGTGGAAAATGAACCAGAATCAAAAAGAAGTAAAAGGGTCAATTGTCCACCCGAAAAGAAGCTGGAAACAGTGATGAGTAAGTATCTGTCTCGGTCTCTGTGATAACCAATGGAAATGTAATGGAATGTGTGTTCTAAATTGTTTTGAATCGTTAGGAGTTTCAAGTTTTAATTCGTCGACCTTGTCTTCAAGAAGTGGTTCCTGTTCTTCACCAACGGAAGACGACAAACTGACTAAAGCTGTAGAGGGTGAGATCCCAGCGTCTGACAATCGAATACGATCAATTTTTGATCGTATGAAAGAGCATTCTTTTTTCAGGATACCAACTAACTCCGAACTTTTATTTTTCAGGATTAGGAAAATTTGAACGGGACCTTGAAATACTCCAACCTACTCTGCGATTAGACCCAACTACAGCCAGTTCTGACCAAACACTGCTCCAGGGTAAATAATAGTAATAAATTTATACTGAATAATTTCAAATTTAAATTGACTCTTTTTCAGACCTCTTCGCCAGTGCTAGTGATATGGATGAATACGATGATCTCCTTCTATACAGAAATGACAAATTCATCAATTACCAAACTGAATATGACATTGATGAATTTTTCAGTTATTATGAGACCTCAACAACGGACCAAGAAACCCAAACTGACCTGGATGATACGGATGAGGATGATAGAATCGGCTCTGATTAAAAGTGACGATGGTGTTCATAAAAACTGTTTTTTTCTACTTTTCTTTTAAATTAAATTGACTGTGATGCTGTGTACTTTATCCTTCTTTCTTTCTATGACTTTCTTCAAAATAGTCCATTTGTACTAACAACAGTACCGAAATAAACAATTAATTCTAAAGCAACTTTAGGTTTTTATTCTATTGGGAGGGGGGGAGTTATCTGAAATGGTGTAATGACGTATCTTGAAATAAAATCGGTTTTAGCTACCTTCAATGTAGATTTACTCCAAAGGAATGTATCGTCTCTTTACCTTCTTAAAAATCAGTCACTTGTACTAATATTAGTAACTTAATGTATAATCAGTAAGGATTACCCTTAGTGTGCATAACTGCCTAACTGTTGTTCAAAAACACAAACGCGGGAAACAAATCATTTCTTCATTACTATTTTCTTTTGAAAAATTATAATTCGTTGACAAAAGATGTACGAAGTGAACAATGATGAGCTTTTGAAGTCAAAATTGACAAAACACATTTTTTATTTAATTTAAAAAATAAAAACGCGGAAAATGAATTATTTCTTCTTTATTTTTTCCAAAAAATTATTATTCGTTGACAAAAAATATGCCAAGTGAATAATGTTGAGTTTTCGAAGTCAAATTTGAGCAAAAACGTTCTTTATTTATTTCCTAATTAATTATCCAAACATTACAATTTTCGTCATAAATCCAAATATTATTATAATTCTTTCATTTTCAATTCGAAAAATAGTTATCTAACAAAAACGTTGTTACTGATTATCCACTTGATGATAATTATAAATAAAAATTATTATTCTTTTAATTTGTTAACTGCCTTGCTTTTCTCAGATAAATCTGCTAGGAGCTTTGGTCTTATCTCTTGTCAGTTTTTCAAAAAATAAGTTTATCGTCTGTATTAAATTTCAGATATATAATGGTAACGATTTTTGGCTAAACATGTCACATGAAAAAGCTTCCAGAATGAAGTTGTCGGTTTTGCGCTTATTTTGCCTTCTAACATATATTTGTTCCATTTTAACATTTAAGACTCTTGAAGCAATTTAACATTTAACAGCGTACCACAAGGTATAGCAACGTGCTAAACTTTAAAATTTAGTTATTCTAATTATATTTTAATAATGTTGGTATTAATCGTTAAATTAAAATAAAAATGCTGTCTCAGGCGAAATTTGTAATTATTTGGATAACTACTCGTAAATCCGATAATTTCTATGCATCCTTAAGTAATTCATGACTTGCTTGTGTTAAAAGCCTCTTAAAAGATCGATAGCAGATTCCTTTTATTTTTCGTTAATTCTGAAAAAGAATTTTAGAATCTCCGTCATCCCTTGTAGTTACTTTAAAACCAATAATCATTTCAGTACCCATTAAATTTAATTTAGAAGTTTAGTTGTGTATCTGTTTACTGGGTAATTTATCTTGTCGCCCAAAAAAAGTAAATACTCTTTTAATTAGTACACTATTTTCAGTGAAACTCATTTAAAAATAGTGCCGTCAAAATCAATTTTAAATTGAATTAAGTTACGTCCCCACTCTGTTATTATACTGCTTATGTGTCTAATTTTGGTTTAATTTTGCATAAACTTCCCTTAAAATATGGTTTTGCCAAGTACCAGGCTTTTACTTTATTTTCAATATTTTATGGTGTAACATATTTTGTATTTTCCGGTTAATTTCCATAAATTTGTAACACTTCTTAATTTTTCGACTGTAACGACTCATGAGTGCACGTATCTGTATGAAATTTCGCCAAATAATTAAATAAGTAGGCGATAGAAGCGAGCACCCATCGCCTAGCAACGACTTATTTACACAATGTCAGTTTTTCAAATTAATTTTTAAGTGACAGTTTTTTCGGATTTTTCGATATTTTCGGACAAAAAACGTGGTAATTTCGGCGTTCTGAACACTAAGAAGTGAATTATACAATTATTAGAGGTTAGTTCTATCCGTTTTTCATAAAAAATTTAAAAAAATTCACCAACCACTTCTTCATGCATGTAAGTGCTCGGGGTTTCGATTTTCATCAAATTTTAACTAGTTTTGCATAGAGTATGCAACGAAACTAGTTAATAAAAGTAATTTTTATATTGATTTAAAGGCTTCTACTGGATTTTACCGAGTTTTACATCATGAGTAATGAAGACCGTCCGACTGATGACTTCAATAAGTGTAAGTGTTTGAACATGGTTTTAAGTGATTTAATTAATTGAATAGTTAACAGTTAAGTACTAAACTAAATGTGTGAAGTGTAAATGTTGGGGTTATTTGCAGCAAGTGAGCATGAAGATGAATTCATTAGAGACATCATTTCTGAATTAGGAGTGAATATTCCTGTAAGCCATTTTAGTCAACAATGTGAGTTTTTAAAACTTGTAAAGAGTGAAGTGATGTTGGATTTACGTTATTTTTATTTCAGATCCAAGCGTGGAACAGATTTTGAGAAATGAAGAGACCAATCACTGGGACAGATCCTACAATTATGGGAGAGAAAAGAGCTCGCAAATTAATCATAAATTTGAAATAATGGCTTATCTATTGTACCATAAAATAATGGCCGAAGAAGGTAAGTAAATGCCGATGGGTAACGAGGATATGTTGATGTCAACGTTTTTTTTTTTTTAATTTTTAGGAGAAACATTGGAACCAATTGGTCTTGCAACTCCTAAAAAGGACATCCTGAAGCGTAAGTAGATATTTATTATTACGTATAGATAGGTTAATGATAGTTTTGTAATAACAATGGTGATTACCAGGACCAGCATGCTCCAACGTGGAAAATGAACCAGAAACAAAAAGAAGCAAGAAGGTCAATTTTCCACCCGAAAAGGAGCTGGAAACACTGATGAGTGAGTAACGGTCTCGGTCTCTGTGATAACCAATGGAAATATAAATGGAATGTGTGTTCTAAATTTTTTCTATCGTTAGGTGCTTCAAGTTTTAATTCGTCGACCTTGTCTTCAAGAAGTGGTTCCTGTTCTTCACCGACGGAAGACGACAAAATGACTAAAGCAGTATTTGAAAATCGAATACGATCAATTTTTGATCGTATGAAGGAGCTTTTTCTTTTCGGTTAGTAACTTTTTCTTTTCAGCAAGCCAACTAACTCCGAACTTTTATTTTTCAGGATTAGGAAAATTTGAACGGGACCTTGAAATACTCCAACCTACTCTGCGATTAGACCCAGCTACAGCCTGTACTAACCAAACGCTGCTCCAGGGTAAATAATAATAATAAATTTATACTGAATCATTTCAAATTTAAATTGACTCTATTTTTCAGACCTCTTCGCCAGTGCTAGTGATATGGATGAATACGATGATCTCCTTCTATACAGAAATGACAAATTCGTCAATTACGAAACTGACAATGACATTGATGAATTTTTCAGTTATTATGAGACTTCAACAACGGACCAAGCAACCCAAACTGACCTGGATGATACGGATGAGGATGATAGAATCGGCTCTGATTAAAAGTGACGATGGTGTTCATAAAAAATTGTTTTTTTTTCTACTTTTCTTTTAAATTAAATTAATTGTGATGCTGTGTACCTTTTCTATTTTCTTTCTTAGACTTTATTCAGAATCGTCTACTTGTACTGAAACCAGTAACCAAATAAACACTTATTTCTAAAGCATCTTTTGAAGGGGGTTATAATGGTGTATTATTTTAATTTTTATTATTATTATTATTATTATTGATAATATCTTGATATAGGATGCAAATACTTACCGATTACTTTGAGATACAGTCTTTTTACTTTTGGAGGGTGAGTTGCAACTTGGCATTCATATAAGCCTTCATCCCTGCGATTGACAAAAACTATTTCTAGCCGATAATTGTTAGGATATCTGAAACTGAAAATGTAAACCTTAATATTACGTTTGTTCATTTGTATTCGTAAAATTATACATAAATAAATTTGAATTGTTACCTAAGATTTATCCTTTCGTCTCTGCTGTAAGCAGCCCTTCCTACAGTCAGAAGATGAATTGAGTCTTGCTTATGGTGCAGCCACATTACCTGCAACCAAAGCCCCAAAACGTTAGGTCTGACCTTTTGCTGACAGTTTTGCCATAAAGCTAAAATTTACTTCGGTTGATTTGTACAAGAAAAGCGGTTACGATGCAAATTCTAAACAAGGTTGCCAAAGAAAAATCTTATCCGGAAACTCTGTAATTTATCGTTGATTATAGTAAGTTAACTGAAGATATAGATGAAGCGTCCTCAATTTCAAACGGTAAGGAATTAATTATGACAAACAATATAAGAAGAGATAGGGTACATGATTAGGGAAGGCAATAAAGAATGTACCTATCTAAATCTCTTTTTTAAGAAATGTTCAACAAACAGTGAAGGAGCACAATTGCAATGGGATGGATGGTATTTTTTTAAGCTCATTTTAATGTAAATTGTCGACTGATCTAAAAAGCTTTATTGAACGGTAGAGTTCAACGATAATTCTACACCAGTTTGGATCTATCAGTCATTAAGTTATTCTAATTAGACGAGCAATGTTAATTACTAAAGTAAACTACGTGGAACGCATCAAAAACTTTCAAACTTTTAAAATTGCCATTTCCGGGCTCAGAACCATACTCCGATTTCAAGTTTGCCCCTTTTTTTCTTCTTTTCAATTCGTTAGCGTTCGCTTGATTCCGAATTAGTTTCGTTATGTTTGGTGAAAAAAGAAACCCAAACAATGATTTATAGGTCAGTAAAGACAGAAATTTAGTTGTTAAGGATTTTATTGGTAGAACTGTCTAAATTAGCCCTTTTTTAAAATTTGGTACAGGAAAAAGGTGGCCTTAGCAGAGATTGTCCTAAATGTGGCAGAATAGCCGTAGCACATCCAGTTTTTCAGGAATTATTGAAACTACAATTATGAAAATTATATTAAGGGGTGGTACTAATAGTTTAATAAAAATTTACCGGAAGACTCATTAGCGTTGCATTTAAATGTTTTTACTTTTTATCTCGACTTTTACAAACTTATAATTGATTATTCGCTAGTGGTGAACTGGCATGTTGCGGGATGCGATAAAGTGGAAGAGAGTGATTTAGAACATTAGCTAATTCCTGAGGGAGCTACTGAAGTTTAGCAGTAAAATTTTACAGGGTATAAACGGCACGAATTTGGACAATCGTTTCCAAAAGGTTTAGTGCTAATTCAATCACTGTTATTCATTCGAACTGTACTGATTTCGGTCAACATTACACAGGGATACAAATTTGATAGGTATCACAGAACATCGAAATTAGTTTCAGTATTCACTGATTTGTCACAATTCAATTCGTTTTCGTTTTGTTTGGAGACCGTCCAACCAATTCGTATATTTTTACACGAAACTAAATAAACTAGAAACCAATTTATTAACCTTTCCATCTATTTCCCGGCTGGAAATAATTCATCCTCCGATATATCTACAATGCATAACAAACAGTAGCATACAATTTACTCGGTGGGAATGATCGTCCTTATGTCCTTTCCGAACTGGACTTTTTGTTTTAATTAATAACTTAGAAAAAGCTTATATCGCAGAAAGAGGCGGACGGTTACCTACTGTAGATATATCAACGTGTACGCAATTCCAATAGAGTTTATTCCTTTGGGAAATCTACTACTTGCTTTGATAGGCATTTTCCTCATGATTGCTCGCATTTGAAAATTGAGGATCTAAGCCCAATTCGCTCTTGTGTGATGCAACAGGATTTGTAACATATACATATATATACCATATGACAAATCAGAAAGGAAACACCTTCTCTAAAATCAAACCTATTACACACTCCAGTACTACTTCATTTTCTTCTTTCGTTACTACAATACATCAATTCCTGCATTTTTATTATTTCTATCAAATGATAATTTGAATGGTCTGGTTAATGAGCATTGTTTTATTGTAATTAAAAAAGAACCCAATCAATGTTTTTTGTCAGAATGTGTTTGGTTTTCCTTTTTTTTTTCTTTTTTTTTTGGGGTGCAAAGCTAGTTCGCCTCCACGTGGTGCACCCTGGGTAACGCCAAAGAACTAGCACATTTGCGGTGTTAAAGTCTTCTATTAAATTACAATTTTCATTTGAACGCTTCTATTATATTAAAATCCTCTTCACATTCTATAGATAATCCTATATCTATCTCAAAACGTTGAGATAATTACCAATTCAATAATTGAGCTGGTCCATCGCATGATTTGTTTTAATATTTGATTTAATCTATTCATTGAAGTCTCTTGCCCGATTATGTCGGTGTAATATTATTGTTTATTGCGTGTATATTTCTGTATCATGAGGTGTTAACAATTCCCGTATAATCATGTTAGTGAAAACCGTAGTTTGAATTGCACAAATGTTTATAAAACTACTTGGACAAAGTTGTTTAGAGTGTCAGCAGCGTAAGCCGAGTGCGGTTGTTGGGAAAACTTATTTTATTTTCGTTACATTATACGTATAGTAGATTGAAAGTTGTTCGTAAAGTTCTCTAACCCATTTTGAGAGGGAAAATCTACCCAAACATCAAATAGAAACCGTATCGAATCTATCGAACTGTTTATCAACAACGAAACAGAATGATGTCGAGTTTCTAGACAGGATTTATCGAGTATTTTCAGAATTGAAGTTACTTTTGCACACCCAATCGTTTACCTCCAGCCTAGGTTTGTTTGCCGCTGGCGCGGTTTTACCACTTGATTATTTTCAAATCGAAAATTCTATTTAACATTTACACACTATCCAGAAAGAAATTATCAAACTAACCGATGCATCCAGGTTTGTTTATTTCAATTAATTAACTCATTAATTGTATATTTTCAACGTTTTAATTTATTTTCAGGTTGAAGCATTTATTATCTTCAAGTGTAATTAAATAATTGATGAAGAAAATCCTGAGATGCTTCTCGCTGGATCTGGAACGTAAGTTAATTTTCGTTTTTATTAATTATCGTAAATATAAAACTTTATCTTTTGAATATGAAATTTTCATATTTCGTCGAAATTTCTAAGAATTCGTAAGATAGGAGAACGGCAACGTAATGTAGAATGTTAACATGTGTATGTACGTGTGCAATAAGTGAAATGCGCATGGGGATGTACTATTTGTCTTTGAAAGACAAACAATTTCGATTGAACAGCCACCTCTCTTTATTAAATCTTCCAACTTGGCGTAAATGTTTTCTTGGGCATCCAAGTTCTTCTCTTTAAAAGTTTATACCTGCTGAAGTTCAAATAAACTATAGCCCAGATAGTTCCTCAAACGTTCAATACCTCCGGTCTTATTCATTTTTGTTTTACTTTAATGAAAAAAAGACATAGGTAACATATTTGTACAATGCCTATAGATATATGTTTTGAATATGGTATAAATAATCGATCGCACTGTGCAAGTTCTGCTATTTGAAACTAAATACGACGAAATTTAGTGGTTGAACACTTTTGATTACTGACTGTACTGACTGTAGATAGATTATGTAACATCGGCTTTGCGGGTTTTGGAGAATTGTTAGAATTACAGATAATTTTCACAAAATAATTAGTGTTCGTACTTGAAATCAATACCACTGTCAGAGAGCCCGTATTTAACTGACCAATGCATGTCATACGTTATGAAAGCTGTAGTACTATTAATGTTGGATTTAGATGGATAGATATGGATTATCTAAGGGTTTTAGTCGGTTACACGTAATTATGATTATACATAAATACTTTCGTATGTAAACTCCTTAATTTCTTGATGATTATCGCATGTTGAAGGACTAATTTATTAACGGCTTCTCCTATTTAACGAATTCCTACCGTTCCGTCGTTTACGAAATAATTATCTTGCGTGTTCCAATTTAGTCGCTAAATAACCCGACTGTGTATGTACATATAGTTAAATTCAATAATCACATTTACGAGTTAAGGCACTCATTGTAGACACATGATAAAAAATAAAAATAAAATGATAAGATGATCGCAACAACATCTTATTCTGCAACGGTTGCTATTTATTCGTTTATTTTACTTGATTAAAGATGAAAAGAAAACAAACAACCCGTGTAAAACTGTGAAAACCAGCGAGCAGAGATAAGACGCTCTACAACAAATTAGAGTCTCACTTTTAAGTTCAACTTTCATTCTCCAGATGATATATAGCTTAATATTTTATAAGCACATTTTCCACTGAGAATATATATGTCCTCTGTCATTTACATCAAACACAATGAATATTCACGCCCTTCGAAAATTTTCCTTTCCCAACCGAGACTTAAATTAAGTCTTATTGTTTATAAATATCATTAAATATTATAAAGCTTGAAGCTTGAACTTCTCTTTTGGATAAATTTAATTCCAACAGTTGTAATTCTAACGTTATTATTAAGAAAGAGTTAAGGCGAAAGTAAAATGTAATTTAATTCAAGTCGTTATATTAGATACCTACTTAATTGATTTACAAAAGAGCCAGTAACGGAAAATGCCTTTTTAATTGTATTAATGAAAGTGCTCCTTAAGGAACATCTGCTAATACAATTTCAAAAAAGACCGATTTCTTACTTGTTTTGTAAATTGCAAATATAATTCTTACGACTAAGAATTTGTAAATAATTAACCAAACAAATATATTTATATGTTGCAAATATAATTCTTTCGACTAAGAATTTGAGATGATTGGATGGAATTAGCCACAATTAGCAATCAGACTAGAAAATATTATGCAGTGTAATACGAAAACTTCGCCAACAAATATTTCAATCTATATTCGCTAAACCTTGCCATTATAGAAATGCTTACTAATGTTTAATTTCGAGGAATCCGGATTATACGTGGGTCTTTGGAAAATTAATTAATTACTATCTTTAATATGTTGTTTTGAGAGGGATATTTGTGATTGAGTCAAGAGGTTTTTGTCGATATCTTCCCTGTTTATTGTGCTGTATAACTTCTATTTATATACACAGGTATTATTGTAATACCTAATTCTATTCTTCATCTTGTGTTATCTCGAGAAGTTTTCTTCTTTTATGGTCGTTACACAACAGTATAATTAGATTTGACGAGTAGTTGAAATACTCCACTCACACAAACGAAAACACAAAAGGAAAAAGAAAATACTTACCTGGAGTATTGATAGCCAATAAAACAGCCAATAAATGTAGGTGTAATTAAATTGACGTGGCAACTTTCGAAAACTTCTCATTCTACTCAATTCCCTCTGGGATAAAGAATCATTCCATGTTTAATGTACCTGGGGATTCCAATACGTAATAGGGGAAATTTTTATATCAGGGAGAAAAATAGCTTTGAAAAGGATTTTTTTTAACATAAATTGTACATTATACTCAATGGGTTTCTCAGGTTACTTGCAAGGCCTACTATTTTCGGTGCGCTCGAAGAAAATCACACACATATTACAACGGATTTATAAAATCAATTGACATTATAAAAGCTGTTGTTGTTGGAAGATTTAGTAATGGTATCTACTGGCACTGTTTAAAATAATGAGGTATATTGATTGGTTTTTTTAAATTTTAGTTCTGGTTAAAATTTACCGTAGCCAAAGCAATAATATAATTAAAGACATTCAGATGGAGAGTTAGTGGGAGGTTATTGTAATAAGACATGATAATTTTAACGTTGCGGATGATTAGTTTCGTTAGGGAATTTAAAGACTGACTGTAGAAAATTAAGCCGCTTTTAAAGACAGTTCCGGTCTTATCGAAATTTCCGATGCGGAAATGTCAGACAGAGGGAGAACCCAAGCGAAGAAACAACAAGGTAATGTTACTCATTTACATCATCCTTATGTTTTCCGATAATGAATCCATTATTCTCAAAGATGTATCGTTATTTACTATTTATCATCTACACGTTTAATGTATACATATATATATATATATATAGACAAGCCCAAGTATCAGGATCTCCCTCTGCTCCAATAACGACCGTTCGTGTTAAATGACTTTGATTCAAACTTTACTACCATTTTGTACAATTCCTTTTACATCGTGCAAATTTCCGCCGATACCTTGAATATTATGTCAACTGTAAAATAAACGATGTAAATGGCGTGAGTTTTGCTAATAATGAAACTTACCGTTTCGATTTCAATGTATGGGTAACATACCAAAAAATGAATAAAACCCGACTAAAAACATTTGTCTGAATACAATCAGGACCTGGTCAGGATGAATTAAGGCATGTAACGCAAATGAATACTGAGGAACTAATCAGGAATGCTTGATGCCTGTTATGGAACTGATAAAGCTTTCCTAGCCAGGATTTCCTAATTTAGAACAAGTAAGATTCGATAAATAATAATAATACGTTTACATAATGTGGTATTTTTATTTGTTAGATAATAAATGATATTTATATCTAATATATAACCTACTAACATATTACGAGGCATGTTTTTTTAGTAAGTGCCGTTTTGAAATTAATAAAAAACATGCAAAGATATCTTAATAATTTTATTTTCACATTAAAGCCTATACCTTAATCTACTTTTCTACATAATTTCCTTTAATCGTATTCAATTGAGGCACTTGTCATAACGTTTGACCAGTTTTCGAATACCCTTCTCATAGAACACTGCCGCCTGACTTGTTAACTGTTGACCACTGCATCACAACTGTTTTGATTTCGTCATCGTCTTGAAGACGCTGACCGCTCATATGTTCTTCAAGTGCAGGAACAAATGGTAGTCACTGGGCTCCAGATCAGGGCTATACGGAGGATGATCTAGAGTTTCCCAATGAAAAGATGTGATGATATCTTTGGTCCGATTAGCCACATGCGGACGGGCATTATCATGCACATTTGTGCGGCCATCTTTAAATGCTCTCACCCACTTCCTTATCATTCCATCACTCATAATGTTTTGTCCGTAAAATGCACAGATCCTACGATGAATTTCAATCGGTTTTAGTCCTTTAGCACTAAGAAATCGTATAACAGCCCGGACTTCACAGTCGGCGGGACTCACGATTATCGGAGGCATCTTAAACACTCAGTAAACAACGTAAACAAGGGCGAATCAGACTCTAATGGCGTCAGTGAATAGGTGAGAGATGTAGGTAGTCAGTGCGCGTGCGCGGAACGCTGACCGCACTGCTGCGGAGCCAGACTTTCAAAACGGTACGTACTTAAAAAACATGCCTCGTATATAAGGTTTATTATTAATCGCGTTGCAAAATTCATGTGGATGATAATGCCCTTAAACTAATTTTGTCCTCCAAAGGATTATCTAGATTGCTATTTAAGAGTGTTAGTTTTCGCCGTAATGCCTCTGTAAAAGAATCAAAATTGAGTAAAAATACTGTAGTTTTTTATCGTTAACCATTTTGCAAAGATTCTGAAAAAAATCACAAAATCTAAACCGTTTAAAATAGAACATTGCGGTTTGAAGTGAGCCTTCGTAAAATATCAGTCTAATATAAGTCCTAGGCTTCGAAATAAGAATACTTGGCCGGAACTTAAAATACTGCATTCACAAAATAGGCAACGGTAACGGTTTTTTTAGCCTTCCGTCAAAGTTTTAGGCGTGCAGAGATGTGATTCGTCAATAGACAGACTCGTAATTCACGAAAGATGTAAATTTTCTTCTAGATAGGTTTATTAATTGTGTGAGTGAAGTAGTTTTTGTTTTTGTTTTGTTTGTTTTTGTCGATGAAATGAGCTTGGTTGTTCATTGGCAGTGGCTGAAGATATTAATAAATGTTTTACGTCGTTTCACGGTTCGTTATTGAAAAGAAGAATGGTTATAAAAACGTCAAAATAAGCTAAAATCGTGGCAGTTTCTAATAGCTATGTTCACCAGCAATAAATTTGCAAGGGCTACATATCGCGTATTTGTTCTAATATTTCAAGCTCGGGGGCGGAATTTTTTACATGTACTTATATACATACATATATATATATATATATATATATATAGATATATATAGATATATATATATATATATATACGTTTACACTAACGACTTGGGCTATAGAGGCAACAACGTTCTATTGGAAATGTGTATGTATGTTATATGTATTGCATCATAGTCGTATATGAAATGGATATTAACCGAAAACGGCGAGGGTAGCCGTCTCCTGCTGCTGTTTAATATCGTAATGTAAAGCCATATCCTATTATTCTCAAGTTGTACAAGTTTTGGTATTAGTTTCATTTATATGAAAAATACTCGGCTGAAGTCCACATTTGTTAACTTGAGAGTAAGATATCTCGTTCATGAAACGAAGAATATATTACAATTTTTATTTTATATTATCATCTCTGCTTATCTAGATGTAATAAAATACAGCCATCAAACGGCGGACTTCTCAATATCATACTGTAACAAGCACTTGAGTCATAAAATAATAGATATCAATAAATAGCCTGGCTCATATGAATGTGCATTAAGCACCAACTATACAAAGGATGCTTTCTACTTTAGGTTTCTTGTCATTTCTCAACACCTGCTTGCACATTTGTTTATTGATTATATTTGTTACTTGAAACTTGTTGCAGTATAGTTATATATAAGTAATCAGTAAGCTTTTGTTTTGTTTAAATATAATTCCACTTAGAAGAGATAGATAGATTGGTAGGACATCTTTTGAGACATGACCAGTTAAAAATATATTAGAAACAGAAATAAATAAAAAGTTAGGGATGTAAACTGTTCTAGTTCTAAGGTTTCAATATTTATAAAAGTTTGGCGAAACAATTGTCAAGATCATAATAATCAGAACTTTTTCAGTGTATTTTGTCCCCCCCCCCGTCGCTCATGAAGCCCTTCCGTAGCGTTTTCCCCTTCCCCCATCCCTCTATAAAGGCGTATGGTTTATAATACAATATAAAATTATTAATACTTAGATTAACTCACTATTTTTATTTAAATTAAAATGTAGTGTTTATACGAGGGTAAATCAAATATAAACGGTAATTTTACTATTTAGTTTAGCACGTAATTCCGATCTAGAGGATTCAATGCTCGAGTGTTGTTTGGTTTATGAGGCTTAGGTAGCAGCTGCGCTCGGTTCTGTCCGCAGTACAACCATGACTGAGCCCAAGATGTCTTCGCCTGTTGCACAACGCGTCATCAAAAAGTTTTTAACCAATGAAGGCGGTTAGGTTAAACCATCGGATATTTTCAGTCGTTTGAAGGCAGAATTTGCAAAGTTTGAGGATGCTACTTGTTACACTTTCTCAGAATCGAGTATATGCACGGGTCAGAGAACAGAGAATTCCGCGATGTGCGAGAACGTGTCGAAAATGAGTCATGAGCGAATGATAGACGCTTAAGAACAAGTCTCACAAATGATATGACACAACATACGTGCTGTTCGAGAGCTTGTCGCAGTTGATCGCCGGTTAACTATTGACTATTGAATAAATCTAATCAGAAGTGAGTAAAGTGGGTATCAGCTATGGGAGTGTAGGAGTGTTCAATCCATCATCACTGATGAACATGGCTTTAGAAAAATTAGTGCTCGCTGGATCAAAGCCAAGGTTGTTGACAGAAAATCAAAAAGAGGTCAGGTCGGAGATCAGTGAAAGACTTCTGAATCGATTTCGAGAAGAAGGGGAGTTTTTTTTTAATGAGACGTGAGTCCACCACTACACTCCCGAATCAAAGATGGCGAGTAAAAAGTGGGGAGTTTTACTCATTGATTTTCTTCACGATCAACGAACAGTGAATGCGGCAATGCGGCTTACTATTCTGAGTTGTTACAGTCGACAAAAATCACGTATCGAAGCAAACCACGGGGTATGCCCATTCGAGACTTCGAGAATTCATCCTCCATGAAAACGCCAGGCCACATACCGCAGTTTTGACAAGGAATAAATTGGAAGAAATGGGCAGGGATACTCTCGAGCCTCTATAATCCTCCATATAGCTCTGACTTGTCACTATTGTTCGCGCCCTTGAAAGAATCACTTGGGGATTTGAAACATAAAAGATTTGAAAGTAATGAAGAAGTAGAGTAGTATGTGCGCAATTAGCTCAACTGACAACCCTCAAACTTTTTATGAATAAGGAATATTCAAGCTTCCAAATCGGTGGCACAAGTGTGTAGAGCACGGAAGTGACTACATTGAAAAATGTTAAATGTTTAGTTTGAGTGTAGCATTAATCAATAAATTTATTTTACAAAATTACCTTTTATATTTGATTTACCCTGGTATAAGAATAAATATAATGCATTTGGATCTATTAAAATATACATTATTATTGACTATTATTATAAACTGTACATTAATAATGTAATCTAATATATTGGTATAAATTCTAAATTAATCTAATATTGCAAAAGTGGAAAGTAACCAATTATTAATTAAAACTGAACAATTATTATTTGTTTGATATTCTGGATTTTCAACAAAATTACTTCTTTAAACCATTCTATTGAAGTTGGAAGAGTCGATTTTGCAAAGCAATTTTATTCACATTGCTCGCGTTTATTGTTTCACCAACATTTTCGAGCATTATTCAAAATTTTAAATTGAAAACGATTGAAATATATTTAATAAAATGTTTATTAAAAACACGTGCCCTCCGCAAGCAATCCCCCACCCCTAATGTAGCCTTTACGTAGCTGTTCATCACTCCCCTCTACAGCATGGGCCACGTGGTTTATGGAAGTTCTCCAAGTAATAACAGTAGACCTATTTTCATTTATTTAGTGTAGCCTATTTGTGTGAAATAGTGACAAAGTAAAAAGTGCAGGTCGTAAACTGGGAAGGTCAATAAAAAGCCGACAAAGGGATATTATCAAAGGAATCTCCGCCAAGTACTTCAGAATCATCATACGTATTATTTATTCTTGTAATATTATTTATGATATCTACTATCTACATGTCGAAAAAACTAATATCCAGTAAGATTTTTGTGCTCAATCTGTCCGAGATTCAAATTCCTGAAGGCTTGTTTTTCGCTTAAAGGGAATAAAAGGAAAATGTGATCCATTATCTTTTTGCTTAACACACAGGATGCTACATAATTCATAGCGTATGCTTATTTCCGCATCACAAAGCCGAACAGTGCACTTTTTCATTTTTAAAAATTGCGATAATACATTTTGAAAGAGTCGTGTTTAGTCGACTGTCTAGTGTTTAATTGTAATTAATATACGAAACATTAAACAAGTCAAGCATCAAAGGTTATTGCAATTATTGTCATATGTAATGAAACATTTTATTTTAACAGACTTCTCATATTCCTTAAATGTTTATTTATAATGATCGTAACTACAGATAATTCGGCAATTCGTTTATAACCTTTGTAACCTTTCGGTCTTCTACGGTTGACCTCGACGATCATGTATTTTTTATCAGTGTGTTCGAGTTGGACGGTGAGAGCGGGGGAAATTGGCATGTACTTTCACTCTTCGTTGGATTATTTGTACAATATTACAGAGCCGCGATTAAAACTAACTAGTGCCAAGCAGATTTCACGGTTTTTACTTTTTAATCAACGCGTTGGTGCCGGTTTAATTTCAAAATTAAGTGATTGTGATAAGTGACTTTGTTAATTTCGTAAATTACTTTGTTTGACACAGTCATGCGCGTCAGCTTTTCAACGTTGAATTAAATTTCAAGAATAAATGGTAAGCTAATTTTGTCTTTAAAATATGTAACGTCGAAGTATGCAGCTGTAAATAGATAGGTACATATTTATGAATGAGTATACGGCTAATTAATTATTCAAGAAAAAGAATCTGACAAATTCTCGTAATTAATATCGGGGCAAAATTGTAATTTGTAATTTTGTTCATATATTAATGTGTAGGAGGAGGCATTTTAAAACTTACAGTAGTATATTTACAGATCAAAGGTCCTTTGTTTTAATTCAAGCGTGTCGTGTCATCACCACTCTACACGCTTTTCATGTACTCCCCTATTCTGTTCCTCTAATGACTTCGAAATCAATTTTGTGAGCAAAGAGAATAGAACAGTTAACACAGTACCTATGGGTAATTATTTTTCCAGGAAATAATTTAATTTAAAATTAATTGAAAATAAACATTGACAAGTCAATTGTTTAGCTTTTGTTGTAGGTACCTACTTAATTGAAAACTGACAATTACTGATGCTACTATGCTAACGCAAATAAGTACAATAGAACGTTAAAAGTGATTATAAATAATTTAAGTGTTAGGTACTTACGCGGAATTTCTTCACAATTGTTTACTTAAAAACAAGACGACAAAAGACACGGAAAATACGATTTGTAGGTCGGGGAATTTAAACTGAACGTGAAATAAAAAGTAGGTGAAGAACAAAACCGATGAAATTGTACCCGTATAAAGTACAACAACTTCATTCGTTTTACGTGTATTGTAAACGTTGGAATTCATTCAGATGAAATAACAGGTATATTTTTGTTTTTGTTAACAGTTTAGTGAAAGGAAAGCGTGAATTGAGAGATTAGCTGGTTGAACAATATTGATTAAATCCAGTGGTGAAAACGCAAGTTACAACCCCATAGTCTCTTCCTGTCGCTTTCAACGCGCAAACTTCGGTTTATATAATAGGGGCTTGAGTCGACGAATTTTCTCATTTCAATCCCGACGCTCACGAGACCATGTCGTGAACTTATAAATTATGAAAAGCCATATGTGTTCCTTAACTATGTGTACCATAAAACAAAAAAAAGACTAAAAAGCGTGTGGTTGCAACGTCGTTTTAATTTTCTCTGCGCGTTCTGGCCACAAATCATCCAGCTACACCTTTTTACCTACTTTAAAATTTATTACCTCGCTAAAGTTAAGTCATATCATCAGCGCAATCAATAAAATTGATTCGTGTAATTTCCTTTCTTTGATTATTGATTTATTTATTGATCATCTGCTAATATATATATATATATATATATATTATATATATATATTATAACCAGAATGATTGTCCATAGATAATTACTAGGTATAATAAATAAGTTTTCCATGAGAACATTTTGTAATCTGTTTTCGTAATAATTTTCTCGTTGCAGAGGGTAATATATGAACATTTTTAAATAAAGAAAGTATTTTTATTTAATTACAAAAATGAACTTCTTCATAGTAACCTAATGGTAATAATAAGAAATTATTTAATAATAATAATATTGAAAAAGATATCATTCGAAATTATTGCTAATTCTTTGCATATACGGTTAAATTATTTTTGTACTCTTCTTCCACAGTTAAAACTTTCCATGTCTGCTCTTCTGAATCAGCTTTTACTTCATCTAACAAATAAAAAGTAATACAACTACTAACAATTATAGTTCATTATTTTTGAACAAAACTTTGTTTCGGATACATTATACATTAGAAAAGCAGTTGAACCAACGAGAAAATGTAAAATCAGTATTAAAAACAGGTCATTGTTACATAACCAAAATTATAACCATTCATTATTTGGTCTTTTTGTATGTAAGTACAAATTATTTTAAAATTATCCATTTAATTTTTTTTTCTTATATTTTGTATTATTATTGTAATGATTTATTTAAATTATTACGAAATCGCTCAAATATATCGATTAGGTTTTTATATTATACATACCAACTTCACTACAATAGGTTTTTCTACAGGAATAAATGTACTTAAAGAGGGATTGCTACTTGTGTCGTCCTGCGTTAGTAGAGAATGATTAAATTACACACGAATAGCGTAAACAATAAAACTAATAAAAATATTGAACTAACTTTTATGTGGACTTAAAAAATAATAGGTCTCTTTATAGAAGCACAAACCCGAACAGTTAGTTTGTTTATTAATATAATGCACTTTACGGGTGTTAATCAATAATGAATAAAAAATAGTTGAGGTGCAACAATAAAAAAGTCGATTTTATTCATAATGGTAGATTTGCTATAGACGTAGAATAGCCTCTATTTTATGTATTCTCAAAAAAGGAAAAATTAATTAGGTGTACTCAACAGAATGTAGGTACATATTTACAGAACGAAAATGTGTAAGTACGGAGGAACATGCCACATAATAGTAATTAACGTCGTAAACAATTCAAAAAAACAATGAAAAAATTTTTACATGTTCTTTCATGAACTAAAAGACTTTAATTCATTAATATCTTAGTTTATCATAATTTATTTTCTTAAATTGTTTTAAAAAAGTTAAATTCGGTACTTACTTCACAGGCAATAGCAAATAACCTAATTAAATAACTATGGTCAATCTGACTCAATGTATAAAAACTTTTATCGTTCAGATAATAAATTTTAAACAATAATATCCGGTGCGGGATGGGCCACATTGACAACAATTTTTAAGGTGCCTGAAGAACGTTCATTAGCAGTATATATAAGGTATACAGAAGTACGCCATCTATACAAAAGACGCTGAACTAAAACGTATCTTCATGAATATTGGTTGACAAAAAGGCACCCAGCCGATTTCAGTCAATTAACCGAAAAATGCCGTCAGGAATGCTATTGGCGCTAATCCCATTCAATTGTAAAGTGGCACCCGAAGACGGGTGCCTGTTTGTAAAATTGGGTGCCACTTGAACAACGATTATGCAAAAGGGTACCATTATATCAACATATATATATATATATATATATATATATATATATAGTATAATGTTTACACTATGCCACACCAGTTTATCCTGGAGTGTGCGTATTTATATCAGGACAAATCAATGAAGTAGCCTAAACTGGTTTATCCTATCGGGCTTAGGACAAAATAGTTTGAACTAGGCTATACTAGTTAATCCTATCGCGTATAGGAAGAACTAGTTTAGCCTAGGCAAAATCGGGTTTGGCCGGTAACATATATACCTTTAAGTGCAAAGTGGAGGAATTGTTTTATCTGGTTAATTGAATCTACTTTTACTTGATGGAAATTCGTGTTGGGCAAAAAATAACAAACCCGTTGACAATTTCCACACTTTTATCGTTATTAACAATCCTTTCGCCACTTTGTGAGTTCGTCAGAAGATTCAATGATATTTAGGCCATTTACACATTTTCCTTATATATATTTAAGAGTTGTTAACTGAGGTGAGGATGGTGGAACTGGCCAAAGGTTTAGTAAAGGAGAGTCATTTAAAAGTAAATTACTGTTTTTTGTTTCTTAATTCTAACGTTTCCTTCAATATGGATTGATTATTTTAATGTTTGGGTTGAACACAGAAAAATACAAATTCAACTCAAAATTTAAAATAATCCATATTGAAAGAAAACGCATCATACTTAATCATCTGGAAATATTAGAAATTAGTAAACAAAAAAACAGTAAGTTTTGTTGGCTAGTTCCCCCATCCCCACCTTAGTTAACAACCCTTAAATATATATAAGAAAAATGTGTAAATGGTCTAAGTATCATTGTATCTTCTGACGAAGCCACAAAGTGGTGAAACAATTGTTAAAAACAATATAAAAGTGTGGAAATTATCAAAGGGGTTTTTATTTTTTGTTTAATTGTTTTATCTTTAAAAATTAGACCAGATGAAAAAGTTTATGTAGCTAGTTATAATGCTTTTAATTGTTTTAATTGGAGTCGCTGTAAAGAAAAAATGTATAAAAATTTATTTTTGCGTTGAATGGCCTGAAAACTAGGGAAAATGTTTTGTAGAAAGAAGGTGGCTGGCTGTATTCTCACAATTAAATTAGGAATTTTTGTAGCCAGCTACAGCTCGATTAAAGATGCCATCAATTCTAATAAATGAAGCTCTTTAAAAATGACTTTGTCAACAAGGGAATTTCCCTGATGTAATATGTATATAATTCAGGAAAAACAATTTGTTAGCTTCATTATTATTCAAATTTATTTTCACTTCAATTTACTCACCAATTAAAAGTAAATCATTAACAAAATGAGCAACATAAGAAGCATCGACGTTGCGACATTTTTCTTTTTGTTAAACTTCAAATATTTATTAATTAAACTTTTGAGATATTGTATTTAAGTAAGTTAATTCTTGTTGAACCTTTTAACATTTATAGATGTAAATTAGTTAAAGTTATTCCGTATACTAAAAACTTGCGAAAGTCTTGGACTAACTTAAACATCTAGAAGACTTTCTTCGCAGTTAACATAATAATTTTAAGCAAAATGACTAGAAGATTTCGTTTCTGGCTTAAAATTAGTAAAAGGCTTCGATATCGTTTTAGAAAATATTCCTTTTGAAATTTTCTTTACATAAATTAACGAATTAAATTAGTTCGCTTTTACTTTGTGGTACTTTAATTACTTAGTTTGTTCGTTAGTTTATAACAAATGTAATTACAATATCAGCAAGATGCTGTATAAAAGATAACTTACTTTACATCAGCATAATGTGAAAGCATCATTAGCGAATAATACCTTATTTCAAAATAAAATACTAATAAAATAAACTAATTTAACAACAAACCGCCCCTTAATTCAACAAAATATCATAACATAAGTCTGAAATTCACACAAAAGTCTATAAAAGGCAATAATTATAATAACAGAACTACTGTGCAATAGCAATCAAATTAGATTGTAATTATTCAAATACAATTGATAATTATCAACAGTAATCGATAATGAAGTAATACAATACATAAAAGAATGTAAACTAAATAGGTGTAAAATTTTATCAAACTTAGAAGCTTAGGTGTAAGCTATAATAATAATAAAGTATCATTTGTTTTCGTAATTTAATCAGTTTAAAACAATTGACATCGCATAATTGCGAATTAAATACGTAATATGATAAATAATGTAATATAACAAACTAATTACAACTTTATTTAACTGAATATAATTGAAATAAAAGCAAATTTAGCGCTCGATGTTCCAGGAATCGCTGCTAAAAGTGAATTTTTGTTGTGATATTTTAGTTATTTATGTTTAAAGCTTAAAATCTATTTAAACTTTAAGTTTACATACATTTAGAACCCCTATTATACTAGTTTACTCTAAAATCAATATTAAATGGTAAAACTGGCCAAAATCAAAAAGTAGGGTTAATGTTTTGATAACAGAGTCTATCGCCGCCCCCAGATTAGAGGCAGTGAATTCTTCAACCGCTGTATGAATGAAATAGTTGACGTTTTCATTAATGTTTATTACTATAGTACTACAAAAAGCACGTGGTTTCTCATTGAAATAATAACAGAGGTCATTGAACTCTAAATACAGAATTAAATGCAATATGATGTAAATTAGTTCAAAAGCTTAAAATAATAAATAAAATCCAATGTGTGGTATACAATTGTATATTTTTGATAATGTATATATATGGAATGTAAACTAGAAATTAAACAATTAATACCGATTTGTTTTTAGAATTGTAGCGAAAAAAATATTTTGATTATTTCTTATTATTATTAGTGAAACTTTTACTGTTATTTTATTAGACTTTAAATATTTAAATTTCGTAAAATAATGAGATCATGTGTTGATCAAAACAAATTATTCATTTTAAAAGATTTTTCGTTTTACTGAATTGCAAAAACACATATTAGCTATTGACATTGGAAACCGTTGGGGGATGAATTTATCTTTTTTTTAATGCTCCGACATAAAATTTAGTGACCATAAGGAGCGTAAAGGTAGTGCATTATTCATGCACAGTAGAGTTAAGCTCCATTTAGCAATTGAAATATATGTAAATATGTAATTACTTGAAGAACATTCTGTTTAACTTGGTAACCACTTTATTAAGCTTCTATTCGATCTGTTAACATGCCAGGCTCTTGCACATTTGTACCCTCGTACCCTCACATACATCTCGTAGCATAATAATTCAGCAAGAACAAGTTAGAGAAGACACTTGATGGTTGGTTGTTTGTGGTTTAAATACGAAACGGTATTAAAGTAAATTAACTTACTTATAATTGATAGACGGCTTATGAATATTTAATTCAACGGAGAAAGTTTGACAAAAGCAGAATTTGAAGACTCAGCTTGAGAGTTGAACTTCTAAACAAGCTACATCGCTCTGTCATTAACTGAGACCATTATTATATTCGATGAACCTTTTCGGGGGTTTTCATTACATACAGGGGCCCGTAGCCAAATGGCAGAAACAAAAACGAAACGTTATCGTGAATCTAATCTGAAAATATTATATTTAAGGAGAAAAAACTGGGAGATCAGTTTGACATGGAATGGTGTATCTATAGTGCACACTACTGACAGATTTATAGATTAATAAAATAAACACAATGATAAAGTAATTTGTTAATGAAAAGAGAAACAATTTGAGTTTAGTATCACAAATCTTTTTATTAAAACTTTACAAATTTGTTATTCAAAAGTACTAGTTTCTGTATTAAAGGTACAATGGTTGGTTATCTCTATTTATACAACTTATACCTGCAAGTTTGTAAGAAGGTCGGGTCGTTTGGAAATTCCCGTCATAATCAAGGGTGAACCATTTGTTATGAGCTCCGTTTGGTTGTTTACAATACTATAATTGTTCGCAATCGATCTTTTTATTTCTAGATTTTCCAAAAGTGTAAGCTTTTTGCCTTTTGGTGCTAAATTTAAAATTTCGATGCCTGTTGTTATTTTATTTTTTTCAATTACGTACAAATGCTCTTTTTGTCGTATATTAATGGCTCTTACGACATTTAGAATACGACATTTTTAGAAAAGAGACTTTTTCAGATGCCATCATCCCCTATGAATCAAACCAAGACTCATAAATTTACCGTTGAACCAAAATAATTTTGACAAAGAATTAAACTTTATTAAATCAATGGCACAAAATAATGGATACAATCCAATAATAATAGCTAAAATGTTAAACAAAAAACTTAAAAAACAAATACCCAATCAGTTTTTCTCACAAAAGTCACAAAAAAACGAAAAATGGCATCCAATTATTTTCTATAAAAATATAGCCCACATATCTGCTCTAGGTTAAGAAGTCTACAAATAAATATAATAAGTAGTAATAAAAACAATTTGAAATTAAGTTGAAGTTAATAATAAAATTGATAAAATAGATAACGAAAAATCAGGCATTTATAAAATAAAATGTAATGACTGTGATGCTATATATTTAGGGCAAACAGGACGAAATTTTGAAGTTAGGCTTAAAGAACATATAAAATCGGTAAACGACAAAAAACATTCGACTGGATTATCGCAACACTGTGTTACGATGAACCACTCAATTAACAATGACAGTCTTTCAATTATCCATCTTGAATATAAAGGATTCAAACTCAACTTTTTAGACAAACTTGAAATCCAAAAAGCAATTTATAAGAAATTGAATTTGACCAATGAATGCACGGAAGGTCTCAATAGCCCTATATTTAAAGCTATTAGTGATGTATCTAACGGAGGGGTGTGCCCAACATTAGCACTTAGATATAAATAGATGTACGACTTCATCTTTAAGTTAGTTTCTATACAGTTTCTCTCTGAAGATAACCGAAAGGTTGAAACAATATTATTAGAGATTTCTAAATAAAGTGTAAAACTTCGTCATTGTGTTTATTTTATTATTCAATATGTTTTACAATTACCCTACCGCGGATACTATTTGATTTATACATTAATTCATAAAAGGCTATAAATTTTGATAATAATCCAAATGCAATTAAAGTACTACACCGTGACATTGTGATAACGTACATCTGGAAGCTGATGATCAATTATTGTTAATAATAACCAACTAATCAAGTCGTTTACCAGAGTTCGAAAAATATCTTACAGACTAGTATATTTATAACGATAATTATATAATGTATACTTTATAAACCATTCAGAAAATTAATCAATATAAAGGAGCCCATTCCTTTGTTTTTTTTTTTTTTGTAATAATGAACACTTTAGCTGGAAAGAATGATTCTTCCTCTTCACTTTGTATAAAGAATAAGCCAAAAGGCATCCTGCTAGAAATTGAATTAGACTCCGGTCCTCATTCCACCGACTTGTAACAAAATTATTTTTGTGTACCAAGAAATTCGGTGTTTACGTTGATCAACGTTGAAGTTTAGATTGATTACATCAGTATCGTCGAAGAAGAAATAAAGCTACCCTCCCATTCTCAAAGAAATATGAACTAACCAAAATTGATATTGACAAACAGTTTCACCTTTACTTATTGTTAGAGATACTTGCTATTACGTTTTCCCTGACGGAGTTACTTTTAAAACGATAAATTGTTTTTGTTTTGCTACAGAAGAGGGAGGGTGACCTTTAAAATAATCCTGTAAACTGAAACAAGCAAAATTGAATAATATGTACTTAAAATCATTTTTTCTTGTTTCAGAGAATGGATCTTCAATGGAATTGGATCAGTGGGAGTTTTCTGGAAGTAGATGATTATCTTTCGGTGAGTTTTTGTAAATATTATAAATATAGCGTTTTTTTTTTGTTTTTCGCCCGAAGAGAACTACATCAATATTTTCATCCTTGCAAAGTTACGACAAATTTTTATTATTAAAGCAGTCGTGGGTTCGTAAAGTCGAAAAGTTGTTTGTTAGTTGAGTAAATATACGCGAAGAATAGTATTTTATTGGCTATAATTACGCGAGCAAATGCATATAAAGATAAGTAAAATGTTGGAGGGTAGTAAAGGGCGTTAGCAAATGCGGAATATGGTAGTTAGCTAAAAGCAAATGGAGTGATAAATGCGATATATCTTACCGTTTTATCCTGAAGTAAACCGATCCGGCAATCCAAAATAATCGTGGATCCCACCCTGGCCGTAACGTTGACGGTTTCCTGTCCCTCTTCGAAGAATGGTCCCCAACGCGAGTGCGGGTTATGAGGCAGATAAGGGACTTGTAACGGAGGCATACCTCGCGCAAAACTGTGCCGAACCAAACCTTTACTGCTAGTCGAAGTTAACAAAAGGTGCCGTGTAACTGTCGCCACTGTGGTCGAAATTTGTTCGCGTAATGGAACGTTACTAGGGGCTGTTGTCGTCGCCACTTCTGTCGTTGTATTCACTGTCGTTAGTTTTTGGCTCACGTTACTAAACTGTGTTCCAGATTCATCCGATAAAAATACTGGAACCGTTTCATTCTCTGAAATAAAAAGTAAAGATAATGGAGATAAGTAAAGCTTAAAATGAAAAACAACGTTCATACATAAACACCCTAACAATATTTATTACAAACATTCTTCCATTACGAAATTAATTTGAACCATTTTTTCACTACCTACGCTTAATTAATAAATACAACAAAAGTAGAAATGTATTCAAATGTTTTCTATCATTTTTTAATTTAACTAGTCGAAATCAGTTGGATGATTTCTATCTATTTTGACCAGTTTCAATCTCGTGATCGTGACTGTACGTAGGTACAGTTTGTGTAGATCGTTATTTAGTTAACTTAGTTTGTAGGTATATAGACGTAGATACATAATAGTTCAAAGCTGTTAGATGTTGGCCATCGATATAAGATCCCTTGCGATTAGAATAGGAGCTTATGTTATTGCCCTTTAAGACCACTGATTATTCCTGTATTTTATGAGGGCTTCATGTTTGGGCCCAGAATTGGGTTACTAAGAGTAAGTACTCCATAAACCGATTATTATATTCTACACAGCAAAATTAATGTGTATATATAATAATAATAATTTCATTACCATAAACCAAACAAATTGATTAATTTGATAACGTTGTGGAGGCCGACGATGTTATGTTTTTTTGTCATTTAATACCTATCCCTCATTTTTTTTTGTTAACTAAGCACTTTGCCAATTAATTTTGCACAAAAACAACACATCCTAAGTATTTCTCAACGGGTTGTATCAACTAATGGTCGATAGAAATAGACAGCTTCCGAAAATGAGAAATAAAATTGCTTTTGCCCTAGTTAAGGGGATAACTGCTGGCACTAATCCATCATAAACTTTAATAGCACCACTGCTTTCATCTAATCTTACAACTTGATAAATTACCTGAAATGTACCGACCCTATACGAACGTTCATTGTTAAATGCTGGAGATACAAAACACATTCATATGTGGTTATTGTATCTGTTATAATCGTTATAATCATAACAGTTGTTGAACTTACCATTTAAAAAATATTTACAAATCGGAGTTTACTTCCCAAATTTATTGAAAACGTTTGATAATTGCTTCAGTTATTAAGGCACTCGCGAAAAAGATGTTTTTCTAAATTGTCAATTATAAATTTTTTATTAATACGAAAGAATTTTTAACTGGCCAACAATTTTCTTTATTTTTCTTGTTTAAGAATATTTTATTCTTCAAAAATTTAAATTTGTAGCGATGAAGAAGAATAATTTGGTATTCAACAGATATTTCTTAGAAATAGGCACAAAATAACAATAAACACAACAAACCAACAAAAAATTAACGATACGAAGAAATACACGTTCAAGCATCGATGTAAGTTCGCGGATAGTTTCTTACAAACTGTTTTGTAAACGATAACCGCACCCTATCAATGTTTATATTAGTTGGAAGCCGCCAAAGGATGCCAACACATGAAAACGATTACATACATACGCACGCACGATCTTGCAAAAACGCCTATACAGGGTGACACACCGGGCGTAGCAGAAGGTGCCACCAAATTATACCTGACCAAAAAAGGTACAACCGACCTTGATACTAACCAAAAAGGGTCTTTGAAAAGATACAACCGATTGTGCCACTAACACCTAATAGGTAGAAATTATTCTAATGAGAAAGGAAAATGCTTTATTGATATTTTATGGCATTTATTTAACATTAATTAATAAGGCATTATAAATACATACTTATTCATGTATCAGTCAACAATTTTTCAACGTAAATATGATACACATTTTATATAGTCGATGTTCGATATTGTTTTGTTTTTATATTTTTCACACAATTCCATGATAGTTTTCACTTTATTTCTTACGGAGGCGGAGGCATCCTTAATTTTGAAAGGTGTTTTTAAACTTTGAATCTTGACATAAGTGTCAATTTGAAATTCTTTTAACTTCTCGACAAATATATATGTTATATTGATGGATGGGCTGTGTTCGGTTCTCTCAAGGCGGACGGTATGTTCAGTTCTCTCAAAGACTTTGTTTAGATTTAGAGTATGTTTATTTAAAAAGATTAGCATGCATTGTCAGTTCATTCAGAATGATGCGTTTGCCTGCAGGTGGCATTTTGACTTTAGATGTGTGCCGACCCTTTGTAAGCATGCGATAACGGCGGCAACAATCTTTACGGGATAGTTGCCGTCGTCGGTAATTATAATCAGATTTTCATATATTTCTCAATTATTAGTCACCACCCTCTCCTACTCCGCTGGAGAGTGGTTGGTTTTGAATAGTCAGTACACATTCGTACTCAGATCGTACAGCATCACAAAAAAAGCATTTTTTAACGTGAACATCTTAGAAAGGGTCTTGTAATAATTATGTATATATTTAGCTGCAGTCATATTGTAAATAAATATTCATAAATACAGTTACTCGCCTTTCTTCGTCATAATAAGTTTTTTGCACATTTAACTCCGAACATTAAATTTCGGGTGCTCCATCACAGGAGAAAGAAGTGGCGCATCAGCGCAAAACGAATAAACAGGCTGTGTAAAAATATTCGTTAAATTTTGAGTGAAATAATTCACACGCGTTTGTCGTTTTCGTAACACAAGCACCAAACTCGTTACCACTACCTATCAGGTAGGTGCTTGTAAAACCCCCATTTTGTAACAGGTAGATCTTTATATTTAGTGGCAACTTCGGTCCCACCGGGCACACCTTACGAATTTAATTTATTAATTTAATTGCATAAAAATATATAGTTAATAGTTCTCGGTTTGGTTAAACCTTTTAGTTTTTTTTTAAATTAATACGTATTGTCAATTTTCGTTTATCGTATCTTAAACATTAAATGTTTGGCTTTACGTTTCTAAATCGTATGCATCACAGAGTAAGTCATGTTCTACTTTCATTCTCGTTTGATTTGCTATAAATTTTTATATCGTTCGATCTATCTGATATAATAGAGAATATTTGAACTCGTGTTTGAGAATGGAGGAAGTTTTCCGAGTACAGACAGCTTATAAAACTTTTATAGCTGCCATAAATGTAATATACAGGGTGTCAAGAAAAACTTAAAACGGATTATTTTAACGCCAAATTTTAATGAGGTTTGAATGTCAAAGCATTGTTTTTACTCGATGGTGCCCGAAACCAAATGCAAATGTATATCTTGAGTTTTAAATGTAATTGATGAAAATGCCTTCCTGTGACACTATATTCAAAGCCCATAGTTTTACTGGAAACCTTTGAAATGAAATCAACTAAAAATTTTACAATTGCAATTAATAACCCTAGGGCAAGTGCAATTTTCATTAACATTGTGACTAAATAGATTATTGCTTTTCAACAATCAATTTCGTTGATAATTTTACACATTTGTGACATTGAAATTTTCTATAATATATATTTCTGATAAAGTACGTACCTATCTATAGGTAGATACATAGAATGTTAAATTAACATAAAGTTTTGAAGGGAATAGTTGGTGAAACTTATTTTCTGCGGTCTCCATTGCAAACGTATCCCGCATTATTGCAGTAAATGAAAAAACTTGTCAGCATTGTCTCTAATTCATTCACAAAGGTAGAATAATCAAAGGATAACGAAGCATCGATATTACGTATTGCTTTGTAACAGCAATCGTTACGATAGAACAAAGCTAATACTAAATCCTGGGTGAAATTAATTGCAAAATGTCGTATTTTTCCTTTTTTACTGATGATTATCAAACGAATTATATTATCGAATATTATTGAATCGAAATTTCTTTTAATTACAATACATCAGTAAAAAACCTTCAAAAGACGCGTGTATAAATTTGACAGCTGTTGCGCTATTAGTATCTGAGTTATAGCATTTTTAGTGAAAGAACTTTTGTTACTTTGAAAAAAACTGTTGAAAACAATGCTTGGCTTGATAAACATTATTCGAACATTGCACCAGGAAAATCAACCGCAAAAAAGTGGTTTGCTAAATTTAAACGAGGCGAAATGAGCACCGAGGGCGATGCACGCAGAGGACGCCCCAAAGAGGCTGTTACCGACGAAAACATCAAAAAAGTCCACAAGACAATTTTTGATAACCGTAAAGTGAAGTTTTTTGAGATAGCTGAGACCCTAAAGATATCAAAGGAACGTGTTGGTCATATCGTGAATGTAAATGAATATTTGGATATGCGAAAGCTCTTTACAAAGTGGGTGCTGCGTGAACTTACAATCGACAATCGACCAAAAACAACAACGGATCGATGATTCTAAGCAGCTGTTCAATCGTAATATATCCGAATTTTTGCATTTGCGTCGATATGTGACGATGGATGAAACATGGCTCCATCATTTCATACCGGAGTCCAATCGACAATCAGTCGAGTCGAGTGAACTGCACGTGGTGAACCGACTCCAAAGCGTGGAAAGACGCAAAAGTCGGCTGGCAAAGTTATGGCATCAATATTCTGGGATGCTCATGATATCATATTCATTGATTATCTTAACAAGGGAAAAAACATAAACAGCGACTATTAGGTAGCGTTATTGGAGCGTTTATAAGACGAAAACGCAGAAAAGCGGCCTCATTTGAAGAAAAAGAAAGTGCTGTTTTATCAATATTCTGGGATGCTCATGATCTCATATTCATTCATTATCTTAACAAGGGAAAAAACATAAACAGCGACTATTAGGTAGCGTTATTGGAGCGTTTGTAAGACGAAAATGCAGAAAAGCGGCCTCATTTGAAGAAAAAGAAAGTGCTGTTTTATCAATACAATGCACCGTGTCACAAATCAATGGCAGAATTCCATGAATTGGGCTTCGAATTGCTTCCGCATCCACCGTACTTTCCAGATCTGGCCCCCAGCGACTTTTTTCTGTTCTCAGACCTCAAGAGGATGCTCGCTGCTCGTTGCCCAGAAATTTCGCGCCAATGAAGAGGTAATCGCCGAAACTGAAGCCTATTTTGAGGTTAAAGACAAATCGTAATCGTATTATAAAAATGGTATCGAAAAATTGTATGACCGCTATAATCGTTAATCGTTGTATCGCCCTCGAAGGGAACTATATTGAATAATAAAATCAAATTCTATCAAAAAAAAATTTTTTTTCTATGTAGCCTACGAACTTTTCAGTCCGCCTGTTAAAATATTATAAATAGTCTGTCAATTACTTGTAGGGTTGTCGTTTTTTAACTTTTCAGTTGATATTTCTAATGTGTGTGGTGTCTTATTCGTTAATCTATGATTTTTGAAACATGCTAAGCTCACGAAAGATGAAAAAATGTTGAAAATGAATGTGGAAGTCGATACGTGGTCACATAAAATGAATTGATTTGTGCTCTACGATTTTATTGATTTGTTCTCATGTGTGTGACGTAAGTTATGTGACGCTATTGGATTTCCTGTTGGGTAATTTCAAACTTTATATAGTGGGGTAATTAAGAATAATAATGCCTTAAATAATCGGACTATAAAGAAAAGTTAGTTTATTAAATGTCGTTAGAGCAGCGTAGATTATTGTGCTAAGCAGTTTATGTTTTGCAGAAGGTAAAATAGGTTGGGCCCGTTTTCATTCATTTATCACACGGGCTGAGGGAACTTAAACGGCTTTAATTAAACCTTCTTAAATTGTTTGATGTTCAACAGTTTTGTAATTAAACAATAAGGCGAAGTTGGGACTAATAAAAACGATGTTGTCATCACTTTCTCAGACCGGCAATACTATAGGATAACAATGTTAAACGGAAGAGGCCCGACACTTGTATGATGAATTACACCAACTACACCAACAAGAGAGGATCTGCTGCAGACAGCTCCATGTACTCTATTACTATGCTGCAACATTTGCTACAAGCTACAAGGGTGTTACACAACTTAGACTGGTAACATTCAGTCTTCAATGAAACCGCTGACCGTGAGCTAACGCTAGTCACAAGATACGGCCAATCGATTTATGCTTGCAACGGGTAATAAATTTCGTCTGTTAACCAGTAAATAGATAAACTTGTTCACTGCTACCACTAGTAGCAAATACCAGATATAATACCCCTAGCTACAATTTGCTCAAATCGACAAAACTTTCATTCATTTAATCGCTTCTACCTTTACTTTCATCAGATGTTGACACAGAAAACAATTTCTCTTTCTATCATCTATCTTGTTTTTAGTATTTCGTCGTTGACCACACGAAATACACAACACGTGTTAACAAGGAATATCTCAGGGTCTTTATATTTTTAGTGGCACGTGGGTTTAACTTAACTGCAACAATTGCAGCTACTTTTAATGTGAATGAAGGTAAAATTGAGTTAGGAGAACTAAATGGACTAACACTAACACTAACACCGCAGTGGTTAACAATAAAACGTATCTAAGTTACGGAGGTTATCCTTTTGTTGATTCAATTATTTAGCAGTCTGTCCAAGACTTCGGTTAGATAAACTATTTCACAAAACGTATGAATTTACAAATTGAAATAACTCCAGCCGCAAGCATCCCAATGCAATATTTATTCGGTTAGTGTGGTTGTCGGTAAAACTTTGTTTAGTTTGCTGAATAAACTTATTTGAGGTGGATGTATATTAAAACAGGACAGGGAACGCTTTGTAAATTTACTACCAGGGTAAAAGTTTGACAAATTTCACAAATTGTTACGTCTGAAAGACATTGGAGACGTTCAACACGGTTCTTTTGCCCTTTCATTATCAAAATTGTTACTGTTATCTGAAACTTTACGAAATATCTAATGTTAAAGGATGTATTATAGAAAAGAGGAGATAACAGGCGGGCTGAAAAGTTCGTAGGCTGACCCATACATTGCGCTACTAGTTTCAAATCCATATGATCTTTGGTTAGCCATAACCTTCAAAAGACGCGTGTATAAATTTGACAGCTGTTGCACTATTAGTATCTAAGTTATAGCATTTTTTAGTGAAAGAACTTTTGTTACTTTGAAGAAATGGATAAAAAGGAATTTCGTTTGTTAATAGAGCATTGATTTTTGGCAAAAAAAATACTGTTGAAAAGAAGACTTGGCTTGATAAACATTATTCAGACTTTGCACCAGGAAAATCAACCGTAGAAAAGTCCACAAAACAATTTTTGATAACCATAAAGTGAAAATGTTTGAGATAGCTGAGACCCTAAAGATATCAAAGGAACGTGTTGGTCATATCGTGAATGAATATTTGGATATGCGAAAGTTCTGTACAAAATGGATGCCGGGCGAGCCGTGAGCTCACAATCGACCAAAAACAACAACGGATCAATGATTCTAAGCGGTGTTTGGAGCTGTTCAATCGTAATAAATCCGAATTTTTGTGTTTGCGTTGATATGTGACGATGGATGAAACATGGCTCCATCATTTCACACCGGAGTCCAATCGACAGTCAGCCGAGTGGACTGCACGTAATGAACCGACTCCAAAGCGTGGAATGACGCAAAAGTCGGCTGGCAAGGTTATGGCATCAGTATTCTGGGATGCTCATAGTATAATATTCATTGACTATCTTAAAAAGGGGAAAACCATAAACAGCGACTATTACGTAGCGTTATTGGAGCGTTTAAAAGACGAAATCGTGGAAAAGGGGCCTCATTGGAAGAAAAATAAAGTGCTGTTTCATCAAGACAACGCACCATGTTGCAGATCAATGAAATCGATGGCAAAATTCCATGAATTGGGCTTCGAATTGCTTCCGCATCCACCGTACTTTCCAAATTTGCCCCCCAGCGACTTTTTTCTGTTTTCAGACCTCAAGAAGATGCTCGCTGCTCGTTGGACAGAAATTTCGCGCCGAAGAAGAGGTAATCGCCGAAACTGAAGCCTATTTTGAGGCTAAAGACAATTCGTAATCGTATTATAAAAATGGTATCGAAAAATTGTATGACCGCTATAATCGTTGCATCGCCCTCGAAGGGATCTATATTAAATAATAAAAGCAATTTCTATCAAAAATACATTTTTTTCTATGCTAGTCTACGAACTTTTCAGCCCGCCTGTTATGCTATTATTATTATATCAAATATTCGTAACGATTCGAGTGTGGTGGTGAGAGCTAGGATTTAGTCTAAATGACTCGGAACAAAATTGATAAATGCAGTGTCAAACTAGCGACTGGCTTGTTTCTTAACGGAGAATTTATGACCACACGGGCAACATACAGGATGACGTTCTTACAAGATTTGGTTATCAGTAGAACGAGTTTAAAAAGAAATTCGAAAGGAAAAAGGAAATCTATCGTACCTGATGCTGTAACATGACGAAGCATTTCTAGAACTATTAATATCCGCATGTTCCAACGAAACACGTCCACCATACTGAGTTTAGCGTATTTCTTCATTTCAAATACCATTCCATTTTATCTGGAAAAGAAATGTTACAAATATAATAATCATAATAATAATAATAACTTATAGGTGAGAAATTTAAATATTTATAAGAGGAACCGTTGGAATTTTTCCTAACAATTCAAAATGTAGTCACGACGTAGACGGTACGCTTTCGGATATTTAATTAACTAGTTTCCAGTCAAATTTCAAAAGAAACTGCGTTAACAATTCAGTTTCCGGATTCGTAAAAGTTTTAGCACAAAAATATTTGATAATAAGCGCAATAATTAGAACGCGAGTTCTTTCAGGCAAATTTTTCATTGTATTCTTGTGAAAAAGAAGTGGTGTTAACACATGTTTTAACAAAAGTTCAAAATGTTTGAAAACACGCTCTGCCGGCCAATGGAAAAGTTACAGTTGAAAAACAAAAAGTGTAAACGACCGCAACAACATCGACAATGTCTATTCCGTTTTCCATTAGAAAACCCCCACAGGATTTGCACAAAAACTGCGCACATTGTGGCAAGTCTTTACTATTATCAAGATGAATGATTAACGCTCAACCAAGCCCTTAAAACGCTCATTTATGACCGCTACATGAGGTCATTCGTTCTAGATATTCCAACATTATTTATAGCTAACATTATACCTAGATACTATTTTCACATTTACCTTTTTAATGCATGCTAATTATGATGATACATCTAACAAACGTAAAAATTAGAAACGTTGAAGGAATACACATTTTTAATTTTCACTATTTTATTATTAACTTAACATATGTTTCGCTACACTGTAGCTTCATCGGAAGTAGACAAATACTTAGTAAAATAGTTAAAATTAAAAACTATTTAAACTGTCTAATGAAAATTTTTAAATATTTTAATAAAACACAAATAAAGTTTCAATAATAAGGTTTATTAAACTCTTACAATTGTTTCGGCCAACGGGCCATTTTCAAAGAGTACAGATTTGTTACTAAAATTAAAGAAATGCAGCCGATCAATATAAAGGGATGAGGGTAATACGGAATTTTCTAAATGCAGCTACCTACTCTGGTAAAACCAATTACAATTTTTAAAAATTGTAAAAATTAAAAATGTGTATTTTTTCAAAGTTGACTATTAATTTTTATCAAATTAGAATTTATTATAAATGAAATGTAATTAAATAAATCAGCTAAACAATTTGAAACAATATCAGGTCAATTTCTGTTTAATTTATTGTCTTATAAGATACGCGATCTAGATAGAAAAATATAGGGCGTGCCTTTGTCTCTCATCTATTGGATAGTAGGCGTAGACGCAGTAATAAAAATTATTTTCTAATTTAATTACATTCATGCTTCTTTGTAGTTTCCTATATAATGGCATAAAGGTCAGGTCATGCGAATTTACTGTTCTATCCACATCCGTATGCACCAAGTAAAAGAAAGAAAGCATATTTCTTTTTAGGTTAACATTCAGAGTCGAAAAAGTTTTCCTGAATCCACCAACAGACTAACCTAATACTGGACTCACTTAGCTTATAAACAAGTTTTGTTGGCAATTGAATTTCATCAAATTCTACGGTAGACCTTTTCCGTTTCGGATACCATGTAACATCCATAAATATTATACTTTTTTCACATTTATATTCCAACCATACGATAAGAATAACATGATTTTATTTGGTCTCCATTTGACTGTGACCACATTTCATTGACATATGGGTATATATCCTAATGGTCAATGACGGTTTGTCGTCTATATTTGTATCAGAACTGCCGAACTTTAGAACACAAAATTAATGTAAATAAAATTAATGAAATTGAATTATGGCTTGGCTCTTGGTGGAAATGTTAAATAATTAGAAAAACAAAGCACTTGGTACTATACCAATAAAATATTATTAATTACAATATCCAATTAATACGCGGTGTTTAACAACCAACTAATTATAATTCACCATACATTTTATGTAAAGTAATATTATTTAATAATTTGTACCTACTGCATTATACAACATTATACAACATACAAAGTAGTTTTTGGATCGATTTGTACATACTATGTCGATGAGGTACATGTAATCTCATAATAATTTTACGGTACCAGATTAAGCCTCTGGTCAAATGTAGAGGTTTTATAGAAGGTTTTGTTGTTTATGTATTCTGTAAATTTCGTTGGTAATTGTGCTAACCGTAGATGTTTACAAAATGCTTTATTCGAGTAACGTACGTTTTGAATTGGAAGCGGTGAATGGGAAAATAGGAAAGTTTAGCAAGAACTGAAACATGGTTCATCGTGGAATTTCTAGTGAAAGGGTAAAACGATTAACCCCAGTGTAGAATATTCGAGTCATTTACGTTTTCGAGATAGCATCGGCGTTTACGCCTATTGCCTATAAGAAATAGGCAGCAGAAATGTGAGCTTTACTAAAGCCATTTGTTTACAAGCCAACCGGTAAATTCGAACTTATATAGACATATAGCAGAATTGTATATAAATACGAAACGTACTTGTCTTAACGAAAATTCAACATCTCGTATATTCAGAAAATTTAACCAATTCAATAACTTCAATAGTATGTTTTGTGCAGTTATTGTGAAATATTGTTAATAATTAATTAAATAAATAAAACACTAGGTGTAAGTTTCACTAATTTAATATCACTTCTGACATATATGTTTGGGTTCTCCTCTCTCACCGATACTAGCAGATATCTTCATGAACAACTTTGAAGAAAAAATGTTCAATGGTAACAATAAATTCACTTCTTCCAAATACATACATTTCTACTGCAGGTATGTCGACGATATCTTCTGTATTTGGTTGGGCACCCGCAGAGAACTTGACAATTTCTTAAATTTTCTGAATAAGATCAACACAAATATTGCCTTTACAAAAGAAATTGAAACAAATGGCCAATTGAACTTCTTAACACACACACACACAACCACCGATACTGTTATACCAAAATGTTCAAGTCAATCCTTTAAAATTAAAATGTCAGCATTTCACAGTCTCCTACGTAGATTAATTAACATCCCTCTCAGTAACGAAAATTTCGAAACAGAGTTGAATAATATAAAGTATATAGCCGTTAAGATCGGTTATAGCACGAAGTTAATAGATAATTTTTTTGTCCAAAAAAATGAGGAAAAAATTACTAGATATAATGTTTAAGGGTTGGCCATTGAACCACAAGGATAGTAACTTTTGTTCAATCAATTATATTAAGAACTCGAGCTGTAAAATTGTAAATAGACTAAATAAATTTAATATAAAAACCATAGAAATAAACAAAAATAATTTAGGAACATACCTTGTCAATAATAAACGTAAATTAGATTTCAAACAGAAAAACGGTGTTTATCAAATTAATTGTAAAGATTGCGATGCAATCTACTTAGGCCAGACTGGTCGTTGCTTAAAGATTCGTCTAAAACAATATTTAACTAGTGTAAAAAAAACAAAAAAAGTAACACCGGACTTTCTGAACATTGTCTTAATAACAACCATAGTATAGATGATAATATAAAGCTTTTACACAATCAACAAAAAGGTAGAAAGTTAAATTTATTAGAATGTTTGGAAATTAAAAACGCCTTAAAGTTTAATAAAAACATTGTTAATAATAAAACTGAACTTTTCATTAATAATACGCCCTTACTAATGACACTTTAACGATAGGAAATTTTATCTATTTGTTACTCTGTTTATGTATAACGATATTAGGTATTTAAGTGAATTCTGTGTACATTTTAATTTAGTATGTTTTTGTAGTCCTGATAATGACTGCTGACTGTCGAAACATATGTTGAGTAATCAATAAATTTCGTTGAAACATCCTATTGCTTTTTAACTTTTATATATGTTTCGACCTAAGCATAGGTCATTATCGAAGAGTATCTACAAACTATACTACAAGTAAATGGTTACAACTACCTGTATTTAAAGGTGAGGTATTAAGGCAGAAACCGAACGTTATAAATAACTAATAATAAGCGGAGATCTAGTTGTAGGTAACTCTAATGCTTTCCTAATTTTTAAATTCTCAAGTAAGTTTAGTTTCTTACTTTTTCTGTGAGTATGAATAGTTTTTCCATTATCTATGTCTATGTGATGATTATATTAATTACAATGTTCAGCTATACTTGTACAACATTTATTGTTTTTTTACGGAATACACATCAGGACGAGCTGTTAAAATCAGGCTAAAAGAACATGTCACATACTCACAGAAAAAGTAAGAAATTAAAGTTACTTGAGAATTTAGAAATTAAGAAAGCATTAGACCAAAACAAATTCATAATTCATAGTCAATAATCAAACAGAATTACCTACAACCAGATCTTCACTTATTATTAGTCATTTATAATGTTCGGTTTTTCCCTCAATACCTCGCCTTTAAATACAGGTAGTTGTAACCATTTCCTTTTTACCTTGCCCTGACTAGGTTTTTTGTGGTTTCCTTGGATCATTTAGGCAAATGCTGGGGCAGTAATATTCCATAGATAATCTTTCACTTCTCTTTTGTCTTTATTTCGTCCGTTTCATCTTTTTCTCCCTAACCACACCATCCACCCATTCCCACGATTCCTACAAGGAGACTGAAGAGGGCCTTACGCCCTACCCTCCGGCTTTGCACTACAGTGTAGGTCGGAGGGACTGCCCGCCTACCAGCACGAGTAGCTGGTAGGAATGAAACACAAAAAAAGTTTTTATTTACTTTTAGTATAATTTGTAGATATTCTTTGATAACGACCTATGTTTAGGTAGAAACATATATGTCAGAAGTGATATTAAACAAGTGAAACTTACACCAAGTTTATTTATTTAATTGATTCAATAACTCTTAAGTTGCAAAGCTTTATAAATCAAGAACGTAAATAAATGCAAATTAAATCAAAAGTAAAGTATTTGTGCTTTTGAAGTCTCTAGTGATAATGATTTTTAGTTTTATATTTTGCCGGGTAAATGGAAAATTGTGTTATTGTAATAACGAATTCGAATGTTCTGGCATATTTCACGTGTATTGAGGTGGTCGTGATGTTGTCAATCTCATGTTGATATAAATATGTTCATAAAGCATGCAATGTGTGTCTGTTTCAGGTGTAGCAGATGACCGGATTTATTGTTGACCTTTACTGCGAAACACACACAGTATGTCATGTAGCGTATGTAATTTTTTTTCTTCTTTATGTATACAGCTTTGGCACAATCTCGCAATTCCTGTCGAACCTATTACGTTGCAACCCACTTTTCCATGTTCCATTTAGGTACCGTACCTATACCGACCCTGTCTCTAAAATAACCCACTGAATAACGGGATATTCGGGATCGCATTTGGGCCTCAACCGTGATTTATTAAATGTTTTTTAACCTTTATAAATGTTCTTTGAGGCTCTTTTATTTTCCAGTGAAACCATGATACTATTTTAAATTTAAAACATGATACCACAACGCCCACAAAAATTCTTTTAGGATTCCCCTTTTAGAAGACCGATTTCTGGAGGACATGTTTTAATCAAATTTAAACTGTCAATGGTGCAACTTTTCTGAAACTGCATTTTAATATCAATAATAATAAAATAAACAAATAGATCCGTTTCACAATTTATTCGAAAACTCGACATAAGGATACTATTTATAAAGACTAATTCTATTTGAACAGGAGGAGGGGGGAATTGTAAGTGGACAATTCTAATTAATTATTAACAAAATTTTTATTATTCTGCACTGCTTTTTTAATCTCTAATGATTCTAATAAAGAAAGTTTTCTACTTTTAGGTACATTTGAATGTAAAACTGTAATGTTGTTCATAATATCTAACGTGTGGTTGCGGTTTAAACAGTGTTCAACCATGCCACTCGAAGGAAGTTTTTGTTCTTAATAGCTGCTAAATGCTCCGAAACTCGTTTCTTAATAGCTCTACCGGACTGACCGATGTAAATTGCATCGCAGTTAACATATTGTATTTGGTAAATACCACTTTTTTCAATGGGATCTGTTTATTGTTGCTAGTAAAATTTTTTTTTGAGATTTAAAAAACTATTTTCAATTATTTTACAGTTATACCTATTCTGAAATAAATGTTTGAAATCTTTACTTAAGTTTTTAATTTATTAAAAAATACTACCAAAAATATGTTTTTCTTTAACAAAGGGAACACTGTTGTATAGTAAACATATGTCGAGTTTTCGAATAAATTGTGAAACGTATTTATTTGTTTATTTTATTGTTAGTTATATATTTTAATCGTTTTTCACATAGATAGTAGATAGATGTATATATTATGAGTAACCTTATGGGTAATTAGTTTTTCAGAAAGGTTATCTTTAGCACTTTTCCGTGAAACAGTTAAAATTGCAGTTATACTTCCTTATTAGTTCTTGTGCAGTAAATTTTTGCCACGAAAGTTTTAATTATCGTGAAATGTTCTTCGATTGCAATTAGTGTAAAGTTCATGCTTTACTGAACACCAGATTCGATCTGCTTTTTAATATATTGTACATCCGGCCGTGTATGTATTTCCCGAAGGCATTTAAATTAAGAACAAAAAAAAATACGAACGACGGATATTAGTTAGTGGTTTTTGTAACGGGTTGATTGAAGTGGAAAATTTATTTGAATTAGTTCTTTTAGATGTATTGAAAGGTAGATTTAGTGCCTAGCCTTGTCTTTACGGAGCGACAATAAAATGTGTGCAGTTTTAGGCTTGGTACAGCCTTGCTTTCGGCCAGCTTTTCAACAAATTTATTACAACTTCTTTTGCTTTTCTCGGGCCCCTATTTTACGAGCTCTCTGCCAAATGAGCATTTAGAAGTTCCAAGTAATTGAAAGGGTGGAGATAGCCGTTCAGTAAGCTTACGTTAACACAAGAGGATCTTAGCTCATAATTTCCCGCGATGCCTCTAACAATATTCGATTTTGGAGGTATTGTTATCCTCTCTACGTTCCTTAATTTTCAGATGCAATTCGCTCTTCAGTCACGAACAATTATTTTCACAATCGCTTAATTGAACGCATCCCGTTTTAAGCATTTCTGGCTTTTCGTTTTCACTGAAAGGAATCATAAATTAAACTTCATCAATCTGATCCATTTCCATACATTTTACCGACAGCAGTACGAGTTTCAGAAATAATTTTTAAAAAATGGACCCGTACCAGCTTGTTTGTTAAAGTTCTCGACTCGTAAACGGATTGAAAAGAGAATTATCGAACCCCCATTGTCATATATTTAACCGTTTGATGTCACACATGTTTTTTTTTTAATGTTATATAGGTAGTTATGTATGACCTATTACAAAATTGAACAGAAAAAAAAACTCCATTTAGATTTTCCCTGAAGTTGAATTAACAAAATTTCTTTAAGAAGTTATGATTTATGCAATTCGCGTTGCTTGTTTTTAACACGCAACTATTCAAAATTTTATTTATTTTGATACACTGTTCAAACTAAACGTAACGTATCGGGAAACAGAATTTACGTTAATTTTCAGTTCAGTTATATTGGAGTTGCTCATGCCTTCATTTATGCAAGAACATTGTTTGCAATTAACAATCCGAATTCAATACACGATCCAGCCATAAGGCTCTTGATACATTTACAACTTGCCATATTCACGGAGAAGACCAAATAAACACCAATCTAAAATCTACCATAAACATCTATCATCGTCAATGAGTGAAACGTTACCGAAGGTTTAATATTTAAATAAATTAACAAATTTCGTAATTACATATATGGAATTGCATGATTATTTATTAAAAATTTTGATTTAATGGTATAAATTAAGTTGACACAAAATGAGAATTTTAAAAGCTTTTCTTATTCACATTGGTCCATAAACTTATATATATATATATTGTTTTTAGCTTGTAGTTAAACAAATTTTTATACATTGTAGTTTTTTAGTGCTTCGGGCGTGTAAAAGAAAGCTCAGGTAATTGAGACATAAAAAGAGTTGTAAACCAGATAAAAATTAGGAACGAAAATGAAACAGGAAGGTTAGGTAAAGTTATTTCCGGTTTGTTATCGGTTTTCGTGGTGAATAGACTGAAACCTATTTACATAAATTCGTGTAGTAAAAAGCTTGCTTACAAGGACTGCAGTAAATATGTACCAATGTAAACACTATTGGCATTATATTCCCTTAGGAATTTTCTCACCGACTCCTTGTCTTCCGTTTCTTTATAACATCATTAAACTGATGTTGATAGAGAAAGAAGTAAATGTCGGAACTGTCACACAAACTACTTATATTGCTGTTCAACCCCGTATTGTGATTTGAATTCAAATATAAACAGGAAAATATTAGAGGTTGGTTAGGCATATCAGCTGATAAAACGATTTTGAATAAGAATTTGAAATGTGAGGATAGATTATATATGTATATTTTTCTTTTTTCTTTTTTTCTCTATAATTTATTTATTCATCAAAGCAAACTTCTTTCACCAGTGGATTTTAATTACTACACTTGTATAGCTACCCAAAGTTTAAGTGTCATTTAAACACACGTGTATGTACAGGTACATTATATTAACTATTACTACAGAAGACTGTACGGTCAAATTAATAAATGAGTAAATCAGTATAGAACCGAATTACGAAAGTAAATCAAAAATAAACGGTAATTTTATAAAATAAATTTATTGATTAATGGTACACACAAACTAAACATTTAACATTTTTCAATGAAGTCACCTCCGTGCTCTACACACTTTTGTCACCAATTTGGAAGCTTGAATATTCCTCCTTCATAAAAGGTTTGAGGGCGAGTTGTCAGCCAATTGCAATTGCGAACATACTCCTCTACTTCTTCATTGCTTTCAAATCTTTTGCCTCCAAGTGATTCATTCAAGGGCGCGAACAAATAATAATCACAGGGTGACAACTGACAAGTCAGGGCTATAAGGAGGATTATAGAGGCTCGAGGGTTTCCCAGCCCATTTCTTTAAATTTACTCTTTGTTAAGAATACGGTGTGTGGCCTGGCGTCAGGCATTGTCATGAAAGAGGATAACGTCTCGAATGAACATACCCCGTCGTTTGCTTCGATACGTAATTTTTGTCGACTGTAATAACTAGTAGATAGTAAGCCACATTGCCGCATTCACTGTTCGTTGATCGTGAAGAAAATCAATGAGTAAAACTCAAAAAAAAACCCTGAGTTAAAGAAAACAGTCGCAAGCAATTTTCCGGCTGAGAGACGGGTTTTGGTTTTGGCTTTGACAGGGTAGCCTTCATCGCCACTCCTTATTCGTCATTTTTGATTCGAGAGTGTAGTGGTGGACCCACGTCTCATCATAAGTGACGATACGCCTCAAAAAACCTCCCCTTCTTGTCGAAATTGATTCAGAAGTCTTTCACTGATCTCTGACTTGACCTGTTTTTGATTTTCGGTCAATAACCTTGGAACCCAGCGAGCAGTAATTTTTCTAAAGCGAAGTTCATCAGTGATGATGGATTGAACACTCCCATAGTCTCATAGCTGATACCCACTTTACTCATTTCTGATGATATTTGTTCAATAGTCAATAGTTAACCGGCGATCAACTTCAACAAGCTCTCGAACAGCACGTATGTTGTGTCATGTCATTTGTGAGACTTGTTCTTGGGCATCCATCATTCGATCATGACATTCATTTTCGACATGTTCTCGCACATGTCTGAATTCTCTGTTCCAACGTATACACTCAATTCTGAGACAGTGTAGTATGTAGCATCCCCAAACTTTGAAAACTGGTGTCTTCAAACTAGTGAAAATTTCCGATGGTTCGATGGTTTAACGTCTTCATTGGTTAAAAACTTTATGATGATGCGTTGTGCAACAAACGAAGTAGAAGGTACCTTGGGCTCAGTCATGGCTGTACTGCGGACAGAACCGAGCGCAGCTGCTACCTAAGCCCGTTTAGCCTCCTCATAAGCCATACAACACTTGAGCATCGAATCCTCTAGATCGGAATTACGTGCTATGCTAAATAGTAAAATTACTGTTTATATTTGATTTACCCTCGTAAGTTAAAAAGTTTTACTACTGTTGCATATATATTAAATACATACGTAGAAATAGAGAAAATGTGTAGGTCTATCATTCTGATGCAGTACCATTCCTTTCAATTTCAAAGTTTCTAGTCCATATTCCATTAGTTCTCTTAGGTTTCTGGCACCAATTCTCCTTCCTAACTTCCTTTCAACCAGTTTTGACAAACCATATTCACATTCCAAACACCGATTTCCAAAGCATTTTACACATTTAATAATTACATATATCACAGGATTCGTACATAGTTACATACATAGTACATACAGTATTGTACAAACATCTAAATTGTAATTGCTCCAACACTGTTGTAGTATTACGTAAAATGATTTCCGTGTGTGATTATACACGATTTCCGTAACAACTGTTAAATATGAGTTTTTTTTTCTACTTTCATAATTTTCGATTAAAATTGCTTCCCAGTTCCCGGTTTCTTGTAAAAACTATCTTAATGGCCATACGCTATAAGTGTGCGGAAAGTTTCAGCAGTATCTCACCTTCCATTAAACTTTTATGATCTGAAGTAAAGTTTAATGTTGGGGACTTATGCTTTTCGTCTCTCCAGCGCTGCTGATGATGATTTGTTTTTCAACCACTTTATTAAATCAAATGGCCGGTCTGACAGTAGTGGTATTAGGATAGAATTTAACTTTTAAACCACCACTTATATGGTTAAAAAATAAATTCTACCAAATTGAAATATGTATCCATAAGCTATCGCTTATTTGCTCATCTAATGGTTTTTGAACTCAGTTTGAAATTATACTAGTACGGTTTGAAACTAATTAAACTAGCACAAATTTTTTGTTTTTATCTGTAAGTTAGTTAGTTGAAGAGATATCGTTAAACCGCTTATACCATTAAGGTTTTTGGCATTTTCTACATATACTTTGAACCTCATAACCGGATGATTATATCTTTATCACATTTTTATAAGAATTTAATGGTTTTTTATTCGTAACTTATTCCGCTGAAGGGTTATCGTCAAACTCCTTGCACTGTGGGAAATTTCGGCATTTTTTACATATTTCTTGTACCTTATAACCGGAAAATTATATCGTTTATTGCTCAATACATCACGAGCGAATTTTTAATCTACATTTTTGTAGGTATTTCATTGTTTTTTATTCATAACTTATTCCGTTGAAGGGTTATCATCAAACAGCTTGCTCTATTGGAAATTTCGGCATTTTTTACATATTTTTTGTACCTTATAACCGGAAAATTATATTGTTTATTGCTCAATACATCACGAGCGAATTTTTAATCCACATTATTGTAAGTATTTCATTGTTCTTTATTCGTAACTGATTCCGCTGAAGAAGTATCCCCAAACCGCTTGCACTGTTGGAAATTTCGGCCTTTTTTTAGGTACATATTTTTGCACCTTATAACCAGAAGATCATATCTGTTTTATTACACTAATGCAATAGTAATTTACGTAAATAATTTTATCCTTACCCTTTTTATGCAGTCATTAGAACTAATTAAAATTTGCTCAATTGTAATAGGTAGAATAAATAGATGGTGTTGGGTAGCTATTTTCGTATTTTCGTATTTTCGATGAACTTGTTGAAAGTGACGTGTCATTTTACATAAAACACCAACCCATTTTATGCTTTGATGATTTGTTTAATAATCAACAGCATATGCAATATGCGCTCTCAAAACTGACACATTTTCCTATCAATCTGTTTGTGTTACACTGAAGCGTCCACACAATATACACATACATAGAAATAATAAAATTACTGTATATGATCCACATTAAATCGATGCAACGCAAGTCCACATTAGAGAAAAACTTTATCGTTAACGTCAGTATTCGTATACTGTTATTTTTTTACACAATAATTAATTGCTGCACGTATGTTTATTACAATATTTAAGTTGTGAAATTTGTTTTTCACAATAATTTTGTTTCGTAAATTATATCTGTTTATGTATATGACGTTTTACAAATATGTAGAAATTTAAATTAATATTTCCACAAAAGGCGCAATATGTAGAATAATTCCTCTTGTTTTATTAAATAAATTAATTAAAACTTACGATTAGTTACATGCATTACTCGCTTTGAAAATTAACTGCAAACATGTATCTACTGAACTGTTTTGACAATTTCTAGGAAATTTCTGAGTTTGTTTAATTAAAGAATTGTAAAACATTGCAGTTTTCTATTTAGATTTGTTTCAGCTAATTAACTACTTTATTAAATTTAATTAAACATTTAGTTTAATCAAATTGTTACACCAATTTTTGTTTCTCTTAAACTGTGTAATAATATAGTAATTAATTACTTGAGTTGACTGGCTAATTAGGCGTTGCTTATTTTCTGTTAAGTTAGTATTAACTTTAGGAAAAGTAATTATGATAGAACCGATACAGTTATCGAGGCAATTTAAGTAAGTATGGTTTCTGAATGACTGGATAGTAGATAAGTTCAAATAGTTCGATATTCTCGCGGGGAGTTACTTCTAACTCTACTGATTTACTCATACTCTCACACTGCTTTTCTTCATTCTTTCCATTATCTCTTTATTAATATAAGTCGAATCGGTTACACTTCACTACCCTTTATTTCAACATCTTCCATACCTTTTAATGTACCACGGAATATAACATTTCATTCTCGCCGATTTGGATATAATTTCATTAATTACATCTTGCTAACAAGTACTTAATATAATTTAGCGGAGCAGTAATTGTGAAACAAATTTAATAATTAAATTTAAACAAAGAAACACAAGAATGTTTTCACAGATATTTCTTTCTCAAGAGTATAAATTGGATTACAAATGTTTAAAATATACAAGTAACTATTTATACTAGATTGGTGATAGGTGTACAGGATTAGAATTTATATAGCATAAACGCAGTATTTCAAGTATTTAATTCTAATTGAATATTAACTAATAAATGCTATAAAACATATAGCCGTGAACAATGGTTTCGATCCATCTATAGTTATCAATATACTTAATAAAAAACTAAAAACAAAAACCAGGTCTTCCATTTATATTAGTAATCCTACCACTAACAAAAATACGATTAATTATTGCTCTATTAATTTAGTTAAGACTGCTACGAACAAAATAGTAACATGTTTAAAGAAACTCCATCTTCATCCAGTGGTAACCAATAAAAACAATTTAGGTCGTTTGTTGGTTAATAACAAACAAAAAATCGAAATAATAAAAAGAAACGGAGTTTATCAAATCAACTGCAAAAATTGCAATGCTATTTACATCGTCCAGAGTGGCCGTGCCTTTAATGTTAGACTGAAAGAACATGTAAGCAGCATTAAGAAAAAACTAGGTACAACAGGCTTGTCAGAACATTGTGTAGGTGAATGAAAACCATGAAATTGATACGGATAACGTAAAAATATTACATATTCAAACCAAAAGTAAAAAGAATGATAGTTCGGGCCTGTAGTCCGTAGTCGATTTGAACGGTTTCGTCCAGACGTTTCGTCAGCAACTACGGCTGACATCCTCAGTGGGTGCTGCGTTGACTACGCGGGCGAAGATTATACCTCGAAGCCTCGAATGATTAAAAGTCGTGCGATGTTCTGCAGTAAAAATTTCAACATTCTAAGTCATGTTTTGTGAATGTTATGATTTTTTATAGTTTGGGTTGCGGTGCAATCTTTTTTCCAATAAATTAAATTATCTCAGAAACTATTTATCGTAGGCATATAGGCATAGAAGTTGGTTATCAAAGTCACCTTAAAATTTTATGTTTCATACGAATTCACCGTAAAAAATGTACCATTGCATTAAAAATAATAAAGTTGACATTAACCTCCGGTATAACCGGAAGTACCCGACAGTTGTAATTATTTTAGTTAAATAGATCATCCTTGATAACCCCTACTCCAAACTTCCAAATTTTCAAATCTGTAACATGCTTAGTTTCCCTAAAACATCTAATGTACCACTCAGTTTGAATGACCCTGTATTTATTCTCAAAATATAATATCAAGGTGTGTAAGAATGTGGTATAAAAAAAATGGAATGGAAGTATTGACACATTTATTCAGAATTCGTGTTGCTCTTACAAGAATTTTGCAGATAGATAGCGATGTTTACCACGAAAATTCATCTTAGAGAAAATACCAATGACAACTTCGTCTCTCAAATAAAATCGCAGCCTTGCCTTGTAACAGAGATTTTCAGCCGGAGGGTGAATCGTGTATAGCAACGTTCTGTCAAGAATACTTTACGATACAATCAGCCAATGAAGTAACCAGAACTTTTCTACTATTATTTCCTATTTATGTATATTCGACCTATATTTTGACAACAGTTCAGAAGAAAAACAATAGTTTGATTAATACATTTATAATAATCACAAAAATACAAACAATTGTTTTGTTGTTTTTAAGTAGGTACATTGTGGGTATATTGTTATTTTATTTTAAATTAATTTATTCAATAGTACTAGTGAACAGAGGAATATGGTAAAGAGTGTAAGGAAGGACAGGGAAAATTAGCATAATGACTCTTTTTGTTTGGAACTGTACGACCCTTCTTGTGTATAATACATAGGTTTCCTGGTTTCCATTTACCAAATCTGATTTTATTTAGACGGTTCCTATTACATAACTAACTTTTCCATTTTTTTTTTCTGAGAATTCTTTTTGTACATTTTCTGGAACCGAGTGTACCCTGTATTTAGATACGTAGATACCCTTTGTTATTTGCTAATGTCGATAGTACTAATAAAGGCAAAATAAATAAAATTCACTTGGTAATTTGTCGTTTGTTCCATAAAATTTGAGTTTATTTCACTAGAATTCTATTTAGGTCAAACGGGTAAAAGTATCTTGGATCGCTGTAAAGAGCATTTAACTTGTTACAGATTAAATAAAGATAACTCTAATTTTGCTAATCATTTAATAGATTCGGGGCACGATTTCGGTATTACAGATATTCCAAAAACGTAAAAATTTTACACAAAGTTAAAAAAAGTCAAAAATTAAACTGTTTAGAAACATTGGAAATTAAAAAAGCTCTTTACAAATCTGGAAACTCCACTCATAATTTGATACCTGCAAAATTATTATGAATACTAATAGTTTATGTATTTTTACCTACTTTAGTCTACATTTGTTACTCCTGTTGATGGCGTAATAGCCGAAATACGTATCGAGTGAAATAAACTCAAATTTTATGGAACAAATTACCAAGTGAATTTTATTTATTTTGCCTATTGTAAAAATGTTCCATTGAGAGCCGACAGCAAAATCAATCTCATTTATCGATATTACTAATTTTCCAATTACTGCTACTTTCCATTTCCTTTGGTTTCTTGCCTTTGTTTTTTCCAGTAAGCGTTTGAAATAAATTTGAAATTATATACGTTATTAATATTCTAATGCGACAAATCCTCTTTTGAATTATTTATGACAGTCTAGAATTATGATTATAAAAAGGAATTGTATTCGTAACACTTAATTTACGTAAATTGTGCAAGCTGAAGGACTTTAATTAAATTTTATTATGTTTTTTTTTACATTTACATCGGTAAAACAGTGGCAATAGAGAAATTACATTAGTTAGATAAAAAAAATACAGGGGAGATAAACAGCAATCTTTTTTTGTAAATCTTTATGTGACATTTGTGCAGTTGTCGTCTAGTATTTGCTTTCCAGTAATCCGAGATTAAATCAGAATTAAGTTGGTCTGGATAACATACATATTCGTACATAAATGCCGACAGTACGGCCCTGTGTCTGCTCGTACTACAACACATCACCATTTGCATATAAATTTTAAAATTACTTGGGGCTACAACCACAGCAGAAACATCACAGAAAGCTACGTCCACCATACCCTTTTATATTACATACTCTTTCTTTGTAATACAAATGTTTTTCTTGATAACAAAGGCTTCTAATTATCAATTCGCAAATAAACGTACAGCGTAATGTTTCTTTTTAGACTTTTATTATGTTCGGAATCAAAGTGGACCAGTATCGCTGGTTATTATTTTTAATAAATATTTGTCAAAAAAGAAATGGCAAGTGCACTTTTGTGTGAAAACGAAGTTAATGTAGCCCAAGAAACGCCTTTGATCGGTTCGACCCAAAGGGCTCTTGTCTGTAAAATTAAATTTTATCACTTGTTCTCTTTTCAAATATTATTTCCGTCGTATTTTTCTTTAGATAAACTTTTCTAAAGATATTATTTGTATTCTCCGTTAGAATTGGTAAAGACAATGTCAAAAGGATTGATTACATTTTGGAAAGCAGTCATAAAACTAAAAATACATTAATACGATATTAATTATTGAATTAATTTGTTGGTTATGTAATAACTTAAAGATAGGATTAATTGTGTGGTTTTCTTTAAACCAATGATAGTCCCGTGTTGCAAGTTTTATTTTTTATACAATTTAGATGCCCTTTATGCGGATATCTATAGAACGGCCACCTTGACCTAAATAGATTGCATCGCTACCTTTACAATCAATTTGGTATATGCCACTTTTTTTATTGTTGCTTAATTTACGTTTGTTATTAACTAAAATAGACTCTAGGTTGTTTTTATTTATTTTAATAGCTTTGATGTTAAATTTATTTAACCTATTGACAATCTTGGAACTAGTATTTTTAATATAATTTATGGAACAAAAATTGGTACTGTCTTTTTGGTTACAATTAGAATCATTATGCATTGTTTTTAATAATATTTGTCTGAGTTTTTTATTTAGAAAGTTTGTGATTACAGAAGAGTTATATCCATTTTTAACGGCTATATATTTAATGGTGTGTAGTTCTGTATTAAAATTCTGTTTGTTAAGGAGGATATTGATTAGCCTGTGGATTAAACTATGGAAAACTGACATTTTTATTCTAAAAAAACTGATTTGAGCAAGCGGGTATAATGGTGTCAGTGGTTGTGGGTTTTCTATAAATATTGTAGCATAATTTGTTATTGAAACATGAAATACTTAAGTCTAAAAAGTTTAGTTGGCCATTTGTTTCAATTTCGTTAGTAAATGAAATTCTGTTATTAATGGAATTAAGAAAATTTAAAAACATGTCCAACTGTCTGCGAGTACCTAGCCAAATACAAAATATATCGTCTACATATCTTCTCCAAAAATGTATGTATCTAGAAAACTTATTATTCAAACTAAACATATTTTCTTGAAAGTGGTTCATGAAAATATCCGCTAAAACAGGTTAAAGGGGGGAGCTCACAGGGAGTCCCTCTTTTTGAATGTAAAATTTGTTATCAAATTCAAAGTACGATTGGCTTAAACAAATTTTTAAATTATTTTAGTTTTGATTTATTTAAATATGTTTCATCACAACACATCTGCAGTTAGCTTTAATACAATAATTAATATCGTATTAATGTATTTAAAATTTACCCCTACTAAAAATTTGTCAAATATTTCATTATAAAACTAATATTTGTGATAATGATTAGTGTGCCAGATGTTTGACAGTAACTGTGGCGACAATTTTTGGTTTAGTAAAATTGAGATATCAAGCAATAAGATTGAATCTGATGGGGGTTGTTACATACGTACTTGGGCTCTTGTAAATCAGGCTTCGCAGGTCTTGTCACTTATGTACGTTAACGACTTGACTATTTAATTGCGCCACCGCATATAGGTATAGGTACATGCACAATTGTAATCAATTAGTAAATGTCAAGATGTTTCACATCAGTTTGAATCTAATACGAGTCAAAGTTAGAGCGCACGTGATTTCTACAAATTATGCACAAACACCTGACTTCTCTCATTTACCATTCCCACACTTCATCGACAAAATATTTACCGATCATCCGTCTCTTACGTACATGTAATCTCTTTTAGATGTTACAGGAGTATTGCAAAAGCTCTCGTCTTAATTAGTTCTTCTTTTAGTGTGCGAAATAATGCTGCAACGTCTACAGCCTGCAGAGAACAATTATCTTCAGATGTTTATTAATTAAAGTGCGTGAAAAATCAACTGTACTGAAACGAATTAATAATAATAACAATAAAATAAACAAATAGATACGTTTCACAATTTATTCGAGAACTCGACATATGCTTCGGCCGATAGGGCCATTTAGATTTCAAACATTCATTTCAGAATAGTAAAATAATTGAAAATAAAATCAAAATCTCAAAAAAAATTTTAGATACCATTGAAAAAAGTTGATCATTGTTTAAACCATAACCACACACCAGATATGGACAACGTTAAAGTTCTACATTCAAATGTACCTAAAAGTAGAAAATTTTCTTTATTAGAATCATTAGAGATTAAAAAAGCAGTGCAGAATAATAAAAATCTTGTTAATAATCAATTAGAATTGTCCACTTACAATTCCCCCCTCCTCCTGTTCAAATAGAATTAGTTTCTATAAATAGTATCCTTAAGGTTTTAGATTTTAGTAATCTTTTGTATGTAATCTAATGTAAATGGCCGTATCGGTCGAAACATATGTCGAGTTTTCGAATAAATTGTGAAACGTATCTATTTGTTTATTTTATTGTTATTTATATTAAAATGCAGTTTCACAAAAGTTGCACCATTGACATTGACAGTTTAAATTGAATTAATATTGTAAATAGGTGTAAAGTCGTCAGCTTTCAACAACGTTTATCTACACAATTAATTTCATTTGATCTTTGGAAGCAGCGGGAATTATTAACGAACTTTAATTACGATATCTAAAATTAGTACGTAGTTGCCTATCTCGCAATCACTATGTAAAAGTTGCGACACCAATTGGGACGAAGAATATTGAAGTAGACCTGAATAATAACAGATTTGTTCTGACTACACTAAAGGGGAACAAATTTATCCTAATTTAAGCAAAATTATTCTAATGCCGACCGCTCGAATTCGAAATTACAATACAGGAATTATTTTAAAGTGAAATTTACAAGTAAACCTTCCAATATATTATCATAACTATCTACAGACAGTCGTTTGCCGCTTTGGCAACGATAGTTTAATAGAACTTTAAAATTGTTCTTGTATATTCTTTTTATTAATTGGATTCAAAAGTTTTGTATAGAAAAGTTTGTTGGTAGCAAATAGTATACAGTACACGTACTAGGACATTCTAAAAGAGTCCTCTGATAAAATGTCTCTGTTTGGCAAATTGTAGTTCACTACTTTCTCAAATTCAACGGCTCCTGACCATTTTATCGATTTAACTCAATTTATCTCTATTTTAAGCAATTTGTTCTTTGGACAAATGTAATTGTTGCATCCCATCGGCCAAACCCTTCCTATCGAGTTCGCCCCTTGACCTATCTATAAATTCTATCTGGGTATGTATATGTAATATGTATATATGTGTGTATGTGTGTGTGTGTGTGTGTGAATTCGTTTCTACACCTGTAGATTCTTTTAAAGTGTTGTGTACATCATCATTTCACATTCTTGAGAGTAACGAACGAATAGAACGTCTGATGTCACGTGTATGCATAAAATATTGTTTGGAAAGTAGGATGTTCAGGTATATAGGGATGTTGCATTCTACTTGTCCCTTTTTTCTTTTTATTCTATCGAATCATCTGAACATATTCGGAAGGATAAAATTAAAGAGAGTCGTCATCTTCAGAATGCATGTATTTTTGAATAAAGGAGGTTCTCCTCTTACCTAACAATAATTTCGAATTGTTTCTAAACCGGAATTTCTAGACTTCGGATTTTAAAGAATTCCATATAAGTCTTTAATTATAATTGTATCTACTTATTCAGCATTGAAATTGAGAAAAATAAAATGTAAATCAGAGAGTCGAGGTGGATATCGGTAGAATATAGGTTTCGTCGTCTCGATAAATTGGTTCATTTTTCATTCCTGCGAACATCGAGGGGTTTGTCACAAACCAATATTTTCAGCAAGGTAACAAAATTCCTAAAAATTTTCTTGTGTAGGCAGCTATTTTATGTTTTATTTTCGACATCGATAGTTAGTTACTTATAATCACTTTATATAAATAAAATTCGATAAAATAATAAAATACGTAACTAACTTTTCCACTGTTTATTCAAAAATCTTTACAATTGTTTCACCCAACATAGGCATCTTCAGAAGACATATGACTAAAATTAAGTACAAAGTTCTTATATATATACATCTGCGAAATTAATCTAACGAGTTGTGGAGGGGGGTCGAACATTTTACAATTTTATTTAAAATAATTGACACATCAGTTTATAGTCGCCTGATTCATTTAGATTTCTAACTTACCTTTGTTGTTTTTGATAAATCGACTTTGTTTGCTTATGGTTTCAAATTCAAACTATCAATAGTGATCATTTGATTTATGGATGTTTCAACAATAATGTAATGTACTCGACAATATTGTTTCGACCCACAGGTGGTCATTCTCAAGAGTAAGTATTGATTACAATGCGATATACATAGGTCAAAGTTGACGTTCGATTGTTATTAGGCTAAAAGAACATTTATACTCTATAAAGAATAAAATACTAAGCACAGGAATGGCAGAACATTGTGTAGTCAACAACTATAAATTAGATAAAGCCAAATTATTACATTCAGCTTCAAAAAGCAAAAAATTAAACCTTATGGAATCGCTAGAAATTAAAAATCTGTAAATTTAAATAAAAACATAACAAATTACCAAATATAATTAGCTACTAATAACACCCCGCTACTACTAACAACATTGTAAACAATTTTTCAAATAGGTATATGCATAAAACTGACATAGAGGCAGTTGCTGCCATCTAGTGGATTTTAGCCGCTACAGAGGATGTCAAGCATAATAATGGTTATGTATATGTATATATACACACTTTTGCAATTTTAATTTTAGACCACATGTGGGTCGAAACAATATTGTCGAGTACATTAAATTATTGTTGGAACATCCAAAAACTTGTGTTTTATTTATTACATTTATGGTTTCAAATTAAATATTGATGTTTTATTTTCTTAAGATTAGTGGATTAAATATACATATTGTGAAGATTTACTGAATTTTCATCAAGTAAAAGTCGACTCCACTATGTATTAGTTACTTCCAAATAGATATTTATATTATTATCTCACTTTTATGTCATGTATCCCATTGTGGTAGTTCGACTGAATTCAATAAATCTTAACAGAACGAAGTGTGTCCTACCTTCATTTAACCGTATAATTTAGTATCTAATTTATGGAACTAACGCCAGCATAAACTGTACCTCTACCAGCTACACTATATTCTATCACCCACGAAATAGATAAACCGATAACCGATCTATCTATTTCCTTTTGAAACCCTCGTTTGTAGTTGATGTTCAAACGTTGATAATTATAATGAGTCAACCCTTATAATTAATTAATAAATAACGTAATCAGAAGTTACTTTGCAAGTACAATAAATTGTATTCTTTAAAATGTAATTATCTGTTATGCAGATTGATTATTTTTTAAATTTCTGAAATATTAATGATTTGAAAGCTTTTAGATGAATGTTGTTTGCACATTTGTGTGAATGTTCATACATTACTATATTAACTTGAATGGCACGTGTTTTTGAAATAGAAACCTTAAAAGTTGGAATAATATCCAACGTGAAAATCGATACTGTTTCCCGTGTGCAATTTTTCAAAGAAAATCGTTTTGATGCAAAAGAGATCTTTTCATAAAATATTTTTAAAATCCCCTAGTAGAAAATTCCTCTTAGGCAATGCTCTTCATAACTTGAAAAAGCATAACAAAGCCTTCTTTGCACAGGTAAAGATACACTTTTTATTTTCTTGACAGAATCGCATCTATGCAAAAAGAAAATCAGTGAATGTTGAGGTTATTCCTATAAGTTACGTTCAAAAACAGCAATTCTGCGAGAATAAATTTTAGAACTCTTTTGTTATAATGTTTTATTCGACACAAAAGCGTCATTTTCAATCGTTTTTAACTAAGTTTATATCTATACTTTGCGTTATCCATTATAAACAGGACTTATTTTTCTTTCAAAATTATAAATGAGTTGTAAAAACCATAAATTATTCATAGAATTTATGAGGCATAATCTTGTATGTGTTTTAGTCCGAAAGCACTAGCAGCTTTGATAGCCATGCTCGTCTATTTCTAAATTAACAATCAATAAACTAAGCAACGAACCATCACAACATTGTCAACCATACACTGGAAATTGTATATTTAATGCCCAGAATATGTAAGCACCATTTAGGGCTTCTTCATTAACAATCACTGATCAAAAATTATTTTGTACATAATTATTAAAAACAAAAAGATGGAGTATTATATATATTTTGGTCTTTTCGCTTGAGACGCAGATACGTGTAACTTTTTATAAAAATCGAGACGTCATATTTTTGAAGAAAATTTATACTCAAGATAAAGATATCGAATCGAAAAATCTTTATGGTTAAATGGTACCGTAAAACAAAACTTCGTAAGGGTAGGTATGTATCCGATCCAGAGAACGCGTTTCAGGTATTCCCGACACGCTTCAAACGTGCTCTACATTTAGTTCTAATTTACAGGCTGGGCTGGAAGGACACGGTGTTAATAATTTGCATGCAGATTTGTGATGAGATTCCTAAATTGCTCGTATCATAATTACGATAACAACGAAGAAGGTAAAGAATACCTTCTTGTTATGTAAATTGATTAAATAGTTCTTTACTTCAAAGTTTTAGACAGTTAATTACTGCATTCTACGTTCAGTCAGTTAATAATACTGCTAGGGAATTACCCTGCTGAAAAACTGGGTTAATGTTTATTCGAATATTATTTTTGTAGAATAACATTACTACATATACATATATAAATAGGATCGTACAGTTCGTAATAGCAGATATAAAAATATTAATAGCTACAGATATATGTTAGATAGGTATATAAAATTTATCTTTGTTTACTGACAATGAGACGATAAAGAAAGAAATTCGATAGTTCAAAAGTGTTGCTTGTTACGTGCATGTCTCAATTTGTTCATTCAGAATCAGGCTAAAAGTTACTAGCATGCTTTTGTACTAATTATTTTCCTATTACACCCACCTGGCTCTTTGTTATACCCTAACAATCTGTGCAAGCCCTTTATAATTGATTTTCTAGCCCAAGCAAACATTCTTCTTTCGCATTATGTAATTTCGAGACTAATTCAGTTGTAACATTCCGTCGTTTGTGTATGTTTTTAAATAAATCTTTGGCGCTTGACAATAAGTAGAAAATGCAGAAATGTAGTGATTTATTGCAAAAGGAAGACATCCCTTTCGTATATTTTATTTGGCTGTATAAATATAAAAAGTTTAGGGTAAATAACAAAAGATGAGACGGGTCTGATTCCTTCAAAATTCACAGCAATATTCAAAATCCAAGTCTACCCTTCTATCAATAGCATTAAGATTTTCTTTGTTCAGTGTGTCATTTTTACTGCTACAAAGCCGTAAGAATTTTCATCGGATGTAATAATGGTGGAAAGCATTAGCCGAATTTCATTTCACATTCATAAGACAGCGCCTCCTTGTCACATTAAGTGAAGGTGACAGTAAAACTTGGCATATAGATAGAAGGGTGTACAAACACAGTAGGCTTTGCCTAATTAGTGCTCATTCGTATCACTTTCTTGTTTAAAGCAACGCAAATGTAAATTACAAGCAAAACGTTATTTGAAAATTAAACCAATTGCTACTATTCCCATCGAAATGTATCATTAACACAATAAAAACACTTGTTTCAGCCAAAAAGTAGATATACATGTATATTACATTCATATATAATATACTTAAAGTAAAAAGTTTCACACAAATAGATTTAAGTTAAGAGGTTCAGTAGTGCAACGTTTGTGAAACATATTTAAATTAAATAAAAAACGTAGAAAAATAACGAATAATATTTCACCAATATTTATTTTCGACAACTCGACACTATTATTTCGATCGGACTGCGACCATTATCAACTTATTATTTAGTCATTATCACCAATCATTATTATCATTATCAAATATCAGAGTATAATTACTCTCGATAATGTTCGCAGTCCAATCGAAACAATATTGTCGGGTTGTCGAAAATAAATATTGATGAAACATTATTCGTTTTTTTTTACAAATAGATTTATTTAAAATATACAAAACTCTGACTCCAATTGTTTTCGCTATGGTGCCATTATCGAAAAGATACTACATATAAAACTACAAGAAGTACAGTAATTATACCTGGATTAGTGATATGAAATTCAATAAAGATGAAACCTTGAATAAAACTTGTTATTGTGACGGGTACTAATTATTTAATTGTATATAAATAAATATAAATAAAAAACTATAATTTTTTCACAATTTTTATTGTCACTTGACGTACGTTTTGCTACTTTGTAGCTTCTTCAAAAGTTCACAGTTATTTAAACTAAAATTGACAAATTTTTACATATTTATAGGTACAAATGTTTACATCTATTTGCTAGTAGATAGTAGTACAATAAGATTTAGAAGGGGGAATTATTAAGGTCCTAATTGGTCATTTAATAATAGATCTTTATTTTTGAATTTATATATTTTCATAGATTCAGGAAGGTTGATATTCAAATTATGAAATTTTACATACAGAAAATAAATGTCTTAAACTTAACCTTCTTGAATCTATAATCTAAATAAAGATCTATTATTAAACTTGAATAGTATACGCAGTTGTTTTTTTTTGTGAAATAAATTATAAATAAAGAAAGGAAATAAATAATACCGCTTTTTTGTTTCACACTTGAAGTTTTATTAAATCTCAAAAATTGTTTCGGCTGATTTAAGCTTTCGAGATTTAATAAAATTTCAAGTGTAAAACAAAAAAGCAGTATTATTTATTTCCTTTCTTTATTATTAATCGACCAATTAGACCTTAATAATTCACCCTGTTAATGTAAATACTTTGCACATCTTTGAAATATATTTGAATGGAATTTTGCCTCTATTATTTTTAAGACTCTGTATATGCAAAGGGTGGTACTTGTTTAGTCTAGGCATTATAATGAACAATGTTCGATGCTATTCGCATCGGCGATTGACAGTGACCATTGTTCTCGAGGGGCATCATTGTCGAATGTCGGAAAAATATGAAACACCAGTCAGAGTAAATAGTTTGTAGAAAGGTTGTAACAGTCATCAGTCAGTCTTTAGTCGTTTTCGTAATCAATTCTCGAATAATTAGAATATATAGTTTAGTAATCATAATCATCATTTTAGTAGTAAATTATTATCTACATTACTTCGTTATCACTCTAATTAGAAGTGTTTTTCTTACAAAAATCATCTCAAGGTAGAAAAGTGGCAGAACTGTGCAAAGGAAACTCGTACACCCCCGTTCTAAATATTGTTATACTACCACCTACTAACAAATAGATGTAAACATTTGTACCTATAAATATATAAAAATTTGTAAATACTAGTTTAAGTAACTTTAAGAACTTCCGAAGAAGCTACAAAGGAGCGAAACGTACGTCAAGTGACAATAAAAATTGTGGAAACTACTATAGTTTTTTATTTATATCCTAATTATTTGATACATTTCCAACAAGTTTAGTCGTTTACCTTTAGGAACATTGTGTACTTATTTAATATTATCGACATCTAAGAAATGTTTATTCGAAATACAATATTCGGCATATCCTGTGCTTTTATTTAAATTTTGAATAGATTTTAAATGATCATCAACACGGTTTTTTAAGCAACGTCCAGTCTGCCCAATATAAATTGTTTCACAACTTTTACATTTGATTTCTTAAACCCTTATTTTTGATAGTAAATATGTTTTTTCTTTATTGTTAACCATTAATGATTTTAAATTAATCTTATTTACACATATGGACGTGACGTTATGTTTTTTCAACTTATTGCAAATTTTATAATTTAATTTAGGAAAATAATTGATCAAACAATAATGTTTTACATTAGTTTCTGAAGATATTGGGGTATAAAGTTTTCTCTGTAGTATTTTTTTTATATGTTTTGTAATTAATTTATCAATAACTGAAATTTTATAACCATTATTTACAGCTAAAGTTTTTGTAATGTTCAATTATTTTTTGTATTCAACAGTATTTAATAGTCGATATAATAACCTGTGTGTAAAAGAATGGAATGCATTTTATTTTATATTGTCAGACTGTTTTGAATTAACATGGGGTAAAATACCTGTAAAAGTAAGTTTAAGTTAAATTCCAAAAAAATTTTGATCTTTGTTTCTGTTCAACTTTAAATATAAAAAAATTGGTGAATTGTTAATCTCAACTTAATTAGTAAATTTAATAGTATCATAAAAGGAGTTTAGGGCGTTCAAAGATAATTTTAGTTATCTGCTTGAACCTGTCCAAATATAGAGAATATCTCATCCATAAGAATACATACTTCTTCAGTAGGTTGTTTTTCTGAGATAATAAAATATTTTCAAAATTTGTCATAAATATTTTGCTTAATAAGGGTGGTGTCGTCCTATTTGCGGTCAGTAGATTTTTCGGTCAAATCTTTCTTGAATGTAAAAATGGAGGAAGGGTAAATTTTACCTGTCGATTTTGCGGTCAAAAAAGCGTTTTACGTGTATAATGTATACCCCTTTATTTTTGAAAACAAATTGGTTAGGTTAGGTTAGGTTAGGTAGTGGTATCCATAATAAAGGAAATGGTTTGTCACTCGTGTGCCTCAGTTTGAAAATGTAAGAAGTTCGCTGTACAAAAATCTCTTATCGGCTCAAGGAGTCCAAAAAGAACCATCATCTCGAGAAGAAATCGACATATTTAAATGAGATGGAAAAAGTGACCGCTCAATCTACAATTTTTACGTTTTACCGCAAATTACACGACCGCTCGATCCATACAACCATAAGGGTGATAAGGGAGACCCCATTGGTCACCAAATGCTGTGCGAATAATCGTTTTTACATATATAATATGATATAAAAAACAATTAACCGTTTGCCATTTCTTATTCCTGGAAAGTCAATTATGTGTTTTGTAAAAGTAGGTTCTTCTGACAGTTTCAAGTTAATTAAAGTGAAATGAAAAAGGGTATTGTATAGAAAGCTTATTGAACAAAAGCTGTCTTGATCAGTGTCTCTGTTGATAATTCCTATGACATATAAAGTTATGAGTTTGGAAAACGTTTCGGCTATTAGATAATTTCTGTTTATCTACGTATTTCATATTAGGAGAATAAAAGTAACTTTGAAATTGCCAACAAAAGAATAAGAAGACATTTGAAAAGAACACTCGACAAATAAAGGGTTTTGTTTGTGCTTTTTAAAACTGACAATACTACAAAACTAGATTTGAACAAGACATACCGCAGTAAATGTTCACACTACCTCCGGTCGAAATCTTGACAAAAATTCAATTGTAGCCGACGGCCGAATTTGCTCTGACGAAAATAACATAAGAGTAGTGTTCAATTTATCGTTGAAAATGAAAAAAAGAGGGAGAAGGAAACAATGAATATGGACAATCACCGAACGTAAGAAAAGCAGTATCTTTCAATAAAAAAATTGTAATTTTAATTTTATTAAAGACGGAGTTTCTTCGAGTATACTTATACTTTTACAGAAAGAACGGGATGAGCCAGTTCATAGAGTTATAAAATATTTTTTTTTAGGAAGCAGTAAAAGTTCCAACAGATTGTGTTTTTATGTGCACTTTAACCAGATGTTCCTTTATACGAGGTAGTTTTTTTTTAAGTAAGTACCGATTTGAAATAAAAAAAGTACTGTTCTTAATAATATTATTTTTAGATTAAATCCTGTACCTTAATCTACTTTGTACATAATTTTCATCAATATTAAGGTACCCCTATCATTAAAAGTCAGTCGTCTGATTTGATAACTCGTAACACGATTCGCTGAGAACAATTTGATCACCCTCCTTATAGTCCCGATCTAACGTCCAGTGACTACCATAAATTCCGTGTTACAGTAATTATTTGATTAGGCGACAGACTTCTAGGGATGGTAAATTGGTGGAAATTATGTATGTAGAAAACTACAGGCTTTCATGCAAAAATAAAATTGTTAAAAAATGTTAGTTGATTTTTTTATTTCTTAAAATACACGCCTCGTAACTGTTTTTTAGCTTATGACATTATCAACTGAATGAAGAGAGAGAGAGAGAGAGAGAGAGAGAGAGAAAATATTACTTAACCGAATACATTGTTTTTCATTGCAGATTTATTTAAGGATTTAGCTGAATGTGAATGCAATGTCAGTCGCATCTAAAAGATAATTCAGCGGGCATGATCCTCTGTCTGTGTGAAAACTATTGAACAAGCTACTTAAAGTTAAAATGAAAGTCGTGTTTCTGAAAATCTGCATACTGCTAAAAGTCTTACGTTAGCTGCAACACCTCTTGCAACCTACTAGGGCATATAACTATATATATTTCGTCTCGGTGCTTACAACAGAAAATCATAAAAATACTACTATAATTTTTCACTTCTTAAAATGTTTTTCAACAACAAAATTGCAACTGCTTCGAACTACAAGATTTTGTTTTTCAATCTAAGCTGTGTTTTATATCAGGCCTAACAAAATAATAACTTTATTTATTATTTTTCCAGAAAATAAACCATCATTAAAGAGAAAGAATTCTAAATAACAATTTACAAAGTATTGTTTAAATCCTAGTGGAAAAAGTACCTACATTAATTACAATATTTTGACGATGCAAGTTGTAAATTTTTCGTGTGATGTGACACATTCTCTTTTTGTGGTCCTAATTGAATTTGTTATGTAATTAGACGTTGTGTGGCCCTTTAAATGTTTTATGCTGGAGTATTCTCCAAACTATTTCTGCAAACATTTTAATTTGGACCAAGTAACACAACGCTGACATGGTGCAATATATGTGTAAATGTATGTATGTATGTGTGTATGTGTGTGTGTGTTTAGGGAGAAAGAGCAGGCGGTCGTTTTAACCCCTAAAGAGGTACCGAACTTGCAAATATAAACCTCAATGTCGTCGACAAGTTGACTTCCTCGCTTAAGCTGTGTGCTGCCTTTTAATGAGAGAATCCAATACTAACCGAGAACTTGGTGTTGGCTCTCCTCTTGTGGAATTTTGACAGCTTAAATTTAATTGTCCAAAACGGTCAGTCTTCCTGCTACTTCACTTAAATACATAAGCCGCTACGTATGACACAAATAAATTAGAACACATACTCATCAAAAACACTTTACATGCTGTATGATAAATATAAATATAAATATAAATATGGAATCAACAGAAACAACTACTCCGAGGGCTAATACCCCTACCGACGTTGAATTACACTGTTGATTCCGATGGATTCTTAGACGAAGATATAACATATTGATAAAAAATTCTAAATTGTAAAAATCACAGATCCCACATTTCGAATGCGTCCTACACAGTAGGCACAGCGTACCGAAAGTCATATCCTACGACCGGTTTCGACCTATCGGGTCTCATGTGGGATCTATGATCCTTAAAATTTAGACTTTTTTTCAATATGTCATATCTTCGTTTAAGAATCCATAGGAATCAATAGTTGTAATTCAATGCCAGTAGGGGTATTAGCCCTCGAAGTAGTTGTTTCTGTTGATTCCATATTTATATTGATATTTATCATATAGCCTATAAAGACCTTTCTGCCAGCGCCCACCTTATGAGACCCGATAGGTCGGAAGCGGTCGTGGGGTATGGCTTTCGGTACGATGTGCCTATTGTGTAGGACGCGTTCGAAATGTGGGATCTGTGACCCTTAAAATTTAGACGAAGAAGAACTTTAATGCTGTCTTTTTTTTCAATATGTTATATTTTCATCCAAAAATCCATCGGAATCAACAGTGTAATTCAATGCTGGTAGGTATTAGCCCTTGAAATAGTTGTTTCTGTTGATTCCATATTTTTAAAAACACTTTAAAAACGTAACATACGTCTAGTAGATACATATATTATATACCAACTGTTTGTCTTTGTTTTAATTATTTGTACATTGATTGTTTTATTACAGGTTCAGTTTTCAGTTGCTAAATGTTGATGTTTGTTTGTGACCAAAGTAATAAATATTGAACGAAATGATTGAGGGGATGACCTAGAAAATTATCCTTGAGCAATAGAAATTGCTTATTCGGTTATTTTCTTTTTGTGTTGAAAGGAAAAATGGCGTGGAAACCCATGTCGCACGTTTGAGGGGTGAATCCGGTTGGAAAAGTTGACTAGGGAAATTAGATATTGAGACGATGCACGTGCAAGTTTGAAGTTAATAGGGTAACTTCAGTTGTTGCCAAGTAAATCTGAAACCACACAGGACGATGGCTCATGAATAAAGTTCCTGTATACTTACTTATTTCACTAATTCTAACTTTGTACGTTCTAAGTAATTTATTTTACTATGCCACCGAAACTATTTCCTGAATATGGAAAGAAAACAATAAATAATTAATGCTTTTTATGAGCCCCATTTTCACATTATTTCCAAATTTCCAAATTAGTATTAATAAAAGCTTCCCTGGGCATTGAAGAATAACCATCGCGGTTTTAAAGTGTTTTTATTAATGTTGAATTCTCACTCGGCTGGTTCTTTTACAACTTCCTTTAATAATACCTACCGTATTTCATCTCGCTGATCCTTCTAGATCACTGTATTTTATTTGCAAATCGGAGTTTTAATTAAAATCTCTTAATTGCGCACTTTTACATTTACTGTTTCAACGTATTCATAGAAGATTTCTACACAGCTAATTCCCTTAAAAAAATGTCCTACTCGTATCCTACGACTATATCCTTGGTTTTATCTCATTTGCGGCTGTAATTTTAAAAAATATTTATATATATATATCAGTTATCGGTAAGCTTTGGTTATTTGGTTGGGTAAATTTCAGACAAATTGTATTCTAAACAACCAATACGATCGTGCAATTGATATGAGATGAGACCTTTCGCAATAAATAGAAAATGTACTGGCAAAACAGCGTTACTGAACAAATAACTACTGATTGAGTTTTCGAGTTGAAAATGTGTAAATTTTAAAGAAACTGCACAACCCAATATAAATAGAATCGTAAAAACAACTGTACAAACAGTTAGTGAAATTGAACTACAAAAATGACTGCCAACCACGAACGAACAGCCCTTGTTGTTTACTAGGTAGTACGTATATGATATATTTTACGATATATTTGCCAAACGGTTTACTGAAGATCGTTCTATAAATAACTAAAATTGTAATACAATGTTGTGTCAACTGCAGACACAAAATGGCAAAAAATTTAAGACATGCAAAGCGCCTTCACTTTTTTAGTAACTCTTAATATTATAGCAAAGTAAACAGCGTATAAGCATAAGCTTTAGGTTATTAAATTAAAACCGGTAGACGAATAGAATTGTTTATGGAAATTTACTATGGATTCAATAATATTCAGCGAGCCTGTAAACTAAAACATCCAGAACGCAAAATTTATAATTTGCAATTCAAAAACAAAAAATTCAACTAAAATTTAAACCTTTGGCATAGAATTTTAATATAGCAACTAAAATTATTGCACGAATTCAACATTGAAAAACATTTATGTCAGTCGACCCTTTTACCTACAAGAGCACGAGAGAAAACCTTTTTCATATTTATCTCCCATAGGTATATAAAATATTGTTTACAAATACATTGCAATAAATTTAATTAAAATCTCTGGTACACTGGTACGGTACAACAAGTTACAAATGAAAATTTAATATTCTGTTTCAATCTTAAAATGGGCGCAAACATTTCACGGGGTCGGATTTCTGTGGAGTCAGCAAAAGTAATTTATAAATTATTTATTTTTAATTTGTTATAATTATAAGTTACCAACATGATATAATAAGTACCTACCGTTTTGAAATGTACAGTTTTTTTAGCAATTTTATTTTTACATGAAAGACTGTACCTTAATCTAATAACACCTATCGTATCATACAACCAGCTTTTGTATCCCTTTCATATAGAGGCATGTCATCTGATTTGACAACTGTTGTGTCAAAGACGTTTTGACCTTTATCTCAACGATTCCTTCGTTGAGATCAACTTGGTCACCCTCCGTATAGTCCTGATCTAGCGCCCAATGACTACCTCATATTCGCAAATTTAAATAAGCGCCACAACTATAACGATAAAGGTCAAAACGTCTGTGATACAAAAGCTGGTTGAATGTTACGATAAGTTCCTTAATTTTAATGAAGATTGTGTAGAAAATTAGATCAAAGTGCATGCTTTCACGTAAAAATAAAATTGTTAAGAAAAGGGTACTTTTCAAAACGCTGGATACTTATTTAAACAACAGGCCGCAGGTATCTACAACAAAAGGTAAAGAATGTCAGTCACAAAACGACCGATCAAAGTCCAGTCATTTAAAGTTGGACAAATACTTTCGGTGTCTAAAACATTCGTAACACACATAGTACTCTGGCTCTTGTTCAGGTGGAAAACTTTCAAATTAAATTAGAATTTACAAGGCTTTCCCGTGATATTAGCAATTGTAGTTGACCCTAACCAAAGCGGCAGCTATGGAATCGCTTAATTCGCATTGTTAAGGGTATTATGTTGGCCATTAATTTTCCATTTTGAATGTGAGAAAACATGAGCGTCTTTAGAATCATTTACAATTTTACAAATGCGTCAATAATTTTCAGACCGCTAAAGAAGCTAATAATGACTTGTTTTGTTGGCTCAAAATTTAATTACTTTATTAAATATCTGGTGATACCTGTGGACAAATGTGATGAAAAGAATATGGTAGATGGTAGGTGAAGGTTTGTAGACGACAGCACAAACATATAATCTTTGGTACGGATAAATTCGACATTAATTTGAAATAAAGTTATCGGGGTGAAGCTAGTGAAGAGGAAGGGTTGCGATAAGGGAAAGTGTCGCATTCAGGTGTGAAAATACAATTGGTTACCATCAGCGTAAAATCGGAAAATAACGCTAGGAAGTTTCCATTGATCTTTCAGCAGGTTCTCATCAAAAAAACATTCATCCCTTTTCAATAACTAGGCTATTGGATTTTCTAAAAGAGACCAAATAAATCTATTCAAACTTTACTTATCGTACCGTTCAATTTACATACAGAATATTATGCCAAAAATACGTCGAGATTGTGTGTTTTTTTACTTGAAATTAAATTACGAAAACAAATCGTATTTTGATCTATTTTCATTTTGTACCTATGCAAGAATGTTTAGAAAATATAAATTGACAACATGCTAAACTCCTTTCTAAGGAATCCTTAGATAACAGTGGCAGAAATATAGCTGTAGATGTGCCAGAAAAATGAACAGAAACCACACGGTAGTTGCAATTGCAAACAATGAGATTAAAGTAAAACTCCTCTGGCAGAAGAGACTCTTTTATAAATAGATTAAATTTGTCAGAATAACTTTTTAACTAACTCTATACAGTGGAAGATAAATCACTGTTATATACATGAACATTAAGTTGTTTGTCAGCAATCTCTCTAACATAATGTTCTTAATTTAATTAGTTTACGTTATGGTCAGTAATATAAGCTGTCCAGAAAAAAAGAAAGTATTAAAATCCTCGTTAGTCTAAAGATTAAGCATCAAAGATCCCACATTTGGAATGCGTCCCACCAAGCAGGCACTACGAACCGAAAGCCAAATTCCACGATGGGGTTTCGACATATTGAGTCTCATCAGGTGGGCGCTGGTAGAAAGGCCTTTATAGGCTATATGATAAATATAAATATGGAATCAACAGACCGGTTGTGGATTTGGCTTGGCTTTCGGTTTGTAATGCCTGCTTGGTAGGACGCGTTCCAAATGTGGGATCTTTGATCCTTCATATTCAGACGAAAAAGGATTTTAATGCCTTATTTTTTTTTTGGATACGTTATCGTCGTCTAAGAATCAACAGTGTAATTCAATTCCGATAGAGGTATTAGCCCTCGGAGTAGTTATTTCTGTTGACGCCATATTTATATTTAATATAAGCTGTGTCGTAGATTCAGTTTGGCAAGTAGCTACGCACAGTTTCCAGTAAATATGTATCGATAGTTAACTTGAAATAAATCATCATTCTTAAACGGAAAGACTAACTACGGTATGCTGATTAGAACTAAGAAGTTTCGGGTAGTTTGGATAGATTTCTGACCAAGAATTTAATGTTGTTGGTATATTTTTGCGTAGTTAGTTTGTCGTTAACTCTGAAGATTATTGAATTAATTAAGGTAAATGGAAAATGTAAGTAAGATATAACTAGGCAAGAACATAAGTGGTTACTACGAAGATAACTTTGTCAAAAGAAGCCGTAACTTTCCGAACTTTGTCGCTTCTTAATAACAAAAGTGTCTCCTCCGTTTAAAACTGTTCTCTTTATTTCTTTGTACCGAGAAAATAAGTTTGCACTGCCCCAATTAATTATTTTTTTTATGACTATCAAATGAATCTATAAAATAACATAATTATAAAAAAATTATACAAGCAGAGAAAATTTAATTGTCAAATAAAATTGGATAAAATTCGTTAAGTCTCGGTGTGTTCGTATTTGTTGATGTGTACAAGCAACATTTTGTAGTTGGAAAATTATGCTAGCAAAGATAATTTTTGTTTATTACGTCGTTCGCTTGTAAACTAACAGGCAGTTGTTTTCATTTGTTCACAATCTACTTGTTTAACGGACCTTGCCTTGTTAACTTGCAATACGTTGCTTGCATCGTGAAGTACACGTGTTGTGTATGGAATACAGTATTATTCCAGCTAGATATCTTACATTCAGTTTAAATCTCTGTGGGCTTTGCTTTAGAAAACGAAGTTATATGGCCTCAACTTCAGAAGAGTGTATTCTTCGCTACAAAATCATAACAGCGAGCGGTGCTGGTATATTTACAAAAAAGAACGTTTTATCCAATGGCGGGTGCTGCATAAGGTCACACGTTTTCCGTGCCCACTTACGGTAAAACTTATGATTTCACTATTCCGTGAACTCGTCAAAGAAATGTACGCATGTGCTGTCACTGGATGTTTGATAATAATCAATAAAATTGCTTCAATATGGTCAATAAAGTTGATGGCCCTTTGTGGTGTTTAACCGGCGCCATCTTGACGACTTATTAGTGAGTTCGTTTTGGTTATTGCTTTGTGTATTTTCGTGTAATGTATCCACGAGTCACCAATGGTTTTACAACGGTATTCCTGTATGTGAATGCACATTCATTTTCAGAAGAATATTCTGCTTCTGACTTTTTTTTATTCGGATAAAAGCGTTAAATAGACTCGATTTAATTCAAGGCTGTATAAATTTCCATAGGCTCCTTAATTTACATTATTCAATTATCGATTAACTTTCTCTTTTCCTTAATATTTTCGCTGAGAGCAATTAATGCCTTTGAAATTAACAATTCTTTAAATTTACCAATTGAAAAATACCCAAAAGTTTTATTGTTCTTTTCTACTTCTTTAAATCACGAACAAATAAATTGTTAAAACAATCTTAAAGTGTATGTATTCAGATTATCTGTTTTGATGGTATATTTTTATTTTTCTGCATTTGTTGTGTTTGACATTGAAAAATTAACGAACCGTTTTGACGCGGTAGCATGTTTGAATAGGATTTGCAGCTACCATTTATGTCAGTTTCTAGATCATTGCTCTGTGGTTTATATGTTGAATATTTGGTTTCGGGCTTTCTGGCCGTTGTCTTTAGAAATTTCTTCTCGACGTTTCGTCTGCGAGTGCGGCAGACATTTTCAAGGGTGGCGTGGTACCATCGAGCGATCTACAAGAGTACTTCGATCGAGACGACCACGCCACCCTTGAAAATGCCTGCCGCAGTCGCAGGTGAAACGTCGGGAAGAAATTTCCATAGATAACGGCGAGAAAGCCCGAAACCAAACATTTAACATATAGACACCGGCCGTGAAAGCCTTCGCACACTAATTTCTGTGGATCATTTAGGCAAATGCTGGAACAGTAATATTCCACAGATAATCATTCACTTCTCTTCCTCACTTCATTTCGTCCGTCTCATCTTCCTCTCCCTAATCACACCACACCACCCACCCATTCCCACGACTCCTGCAAAGAGGCTGAAGAGGGCCTTACGCCCTACCCTCCAGCTTTACACTGCAGTGTAGGTTGGAGGGAGTGCCCGCCTACCAGCACGAGTAGCTGGAGGGAATGAAACACAAAAAAGAATGGATTACTTCACTCAATACAACCAACACATACGTATTTATTTAAATATGTTCTTTTTATGTAACCTACAAACTCTGCTGCTATTTACCTCAAAATTAAGTCTTCATTCCCTTTGTACTGTACGCCTTTCAAAAGATTATTTATTAATTTTGTAAATAAAACATTAATAAAAATATGTATCAATTAATTAGTAAATTGTAACAGTGCGGATTTGTTTTTGGATAATTTCTATTTTGATGAAAAGTACCAAATGGGAAAATGATGGCAAGTATTTATCTTCTATTCAGAAATGCAGAGACCCAACAATCTGCTAATTGAGAAAACTGATCATTAGTCAACCACTCGACACGCAATGCTCTATCACCTTACATTTATTGTGTTGTGTGCTTCAGAAAATTGGTATTTCGGAAAATGTTCTCACAATCAGTAAACTTGATCTACATCTAGCACACACATGGAAGTACAAACGAAAAAATGAACTGTTTTATATTAGAATTGTAATTTTCTTTTTGTACATAACATTGTACTGAAGATTCCCTGAAGGAATGTATAATATTATACACGGTAGATTCAGTAGAAAAAGAGAGGGAAAATTCTGTTTTGTCTTCCAAGTCGTATATCATTCAAGTTAATATCACATATTTAAAGGTATGAGAAGGAAAATTGTTTTCCGGAAAGAGACACAATTACTAATTTTTCATTTCCCATTTCAAGAATATTTTCCACGGAATGAATTGGGCGCATACTAAAAATCGTTTCATATACATACACTATCAAGAATGCATTTTTGGCAATGATCCTAGAATCGGAACAAAAACAAAACGTACACTTTCTGGAGTTTTCGGTAGGAATAATTGTAAAAAACTTACACAAATAGGTCAGCCAAATCATAAAAGAAATTGCTTGCACTGTTATGAATAATCAATTTTAACATGCATTAACTAACTTAGAATGCAAAAACTAAATTTATTCAAAGATTATATCTATTCGACTTAAGTATACCTACCAAGTTGTAAATAAAAACATGTTTTCTGCTTAATTACTATATACACATATTATAACTCCCGATGGACCAGTTAAAGTCTTTAATACCCCTTTCAAACTTCCACTAAATCTACAAGATGCAGATAGGTCCCTTTAGGAATTTATAAGATAAACTATTAAACATGTACTCAATACTTAAAGCTATTATTTAACTTTCACGATCAGCTAGAGTAACTAATTACATTTTAAAACCACAATACAATGCGTTGGGAAATTATGATTATAAAACGAATGAAAATCTGAACATCACGTTTAGCAGTAAGTAGTTTAAATGAGAACGCTATATATTGATATATAATATGTCATATTTGTTGTATTTTTTTACGTAGAATTTTTTATATACTACCTAACATTATTGAAAGATTTTTACTTCATGACCATCTTGTCCAAATAGTTCAAAATTCTTAGCAGGTAGGCGATAAAAGTCCTATATTAACAGCAAAAGTGTTCAAATATTGAAGCCAGACAGTTTTAATATTGTTAATGTTTTATATAAAATAAGTTTCAATTAGATGCAAAGGTATAATCTGTTAGTTTGCTCATTAAGTATTGATTAAAGGGATTTTATGGAAGCAATTAGCTTGTGAAGGCGTATTTAATAGAATTAATCTGCTTGGGGTTAACGTATTAAAAAGTGAACGACAAGCTTTTATTGAGAAGTTTATTTAAATTAGCCCTTTCAAAGAACTGGCGAAGTGAAGAGAGCGAAAATCGATATTACTTAAAAAAAAAAGGGGGAAGAGTATAGAAAGGAACCCCGAAAAAGGACAAATTGTCCCTTAACTCCAAGTTTAATATCCCATTCAATCTGAAAATAGACCGTTTTACCTTAATAAACAAGTTGACGAAAAAAAGATTACTTACCAAAATTGAAAATAAAGTCAAGTTGTCGCCTCACATTTAAAATTGAATTATTTACTCAATACCTAACAGTTTGCATCTTTAAGTTATATAATCCAATTTAAACGAAATAACCTTGTTTCTGACGTTCTTTAACATCTTACTTTATTCTGTCACCTGTTTGTCCTATATATCTACATGTAATAGGTACAACATTTAGATTGCGTTACGTAGAATAATGAAATTACTTTCGTCCTCTATACTAGTCCCGGAGGATTTTCTCAATTCGAAGAACTAATTCATTGTAACGTGAAGCATTAAAAGAAGTTAAGGGTGTAAGACGCGCATCCCTTTAGTTTATTGAACCGGGTTTGACCGGATCCGACTGTGGTCAATTAGAAAAGTCGTGAATGTGGCTTAATTTATGGCTTACAATTCGACACTAAGGAGCAACGGATAATCAAGTGATTTCGGGCTACAATTCCAGCTAAAACTGAATTCGCGGTTAGTCGTAACTATCGTCTTCTAATTCGTCCTCTTTAATTATCCTAGATGCATGTGTTCGCTAATTCTACCGAGAACAATGCCAGTTTACTCGTGAGAGATACGGCATTGCAAAACAGATAAAATAATTTTTATATTTAATATATAATTTCTAATTAGAGTACATCTGCTCCATACAGAAAAAAACCTATTGTTTATAACGATATGGGGTAGGTACTACAAAGAAACGTATACCGACGACCATTGACATGAAATGACAGATATTGTGGTCATTTTATCTGGTAAGGGTATTGTTTACCTTTCTATGAAAACACATATGATACAATAAAGCAGATGTCCTGATTCTCACACGTTTAAGAAGAGGGTTTGAATGCGTGCAGATACATGCAAATTTTCTATAAAAGCATTCTCTGAATTCAAAGTAGAAATCTTACTTTAAGTCCAGACATGCATCCCCGGTTAATTTGAATATAGAGACATCAGAATGATACCGCTACCCTGTCTTAGACAACTCAATTAGACACCCCCTCCTTTATTAACTTTACAGGAAGTACGCAGGCACATTTTCAAAAACATGACGTGTTACAAAGTCAGAATTTAGATGGGCGACAACACTTCGTGTTGAATTTTGTATCTCATTACAAAATATTCAGAACGGAGTCTTAGAATATATTAAGTGAGATTGAGGAAATATAAGGCAAATTTCTACTTTAGAAACAATCGCAACCCGGTTCACTGTTTTCTAACAAAAGGTATCATTTTACACGTTTCTGATTTTATTGATTTCGTTTCACAAACTCTTGCAATTTTGTTTATAACTAGTACGACAAATATATATTTACTGTTCCAAGCCTAATTATTAACTCGATGTAAATAAATTTGCAAGAGAACTAAAACTGTTTTTCTAGGAAAACTGGGCAAATGTAAGTAAACTGTTACAACTTTAAATTAGTTAGATTTAATACAAAACGTAATTTAAATCTAAACTTACTCATCAAGAAAATATTTTTTTTTCCCAAATAGAATTTATACTGTCTTAAGTGTCACGTTCAAGTACCCTCTACATTTTACTTTCAAACAGTTAAATTTAATGTTATTTCTGTAACATATTATATATATAATATGATTCCAGTTTACAAACATACAGTTGTAACTGTGAAGGGACTTCTTCGCAACTGAAAGAGAATTTGTAAATTTGAATTTCAATTAATGTTATGGCGTGTTTCCAAACAAAATAATACACGACGAGGAACGTAGAAATAATAACAGAAAAGGGTTGTTTAAGTGAAACACAAACTATATTCAATTTTATAATATATTTACCTATGTAAAATAATACAAGGTTTTGTTATTTATGAATTTTTGTCCTTTTAATAGTTAGTTTTACTTAAGGACATTTTTACTTTTCTAGCAATAAAGGAACGCGATATAAAAGAATATATTTTAAGGAACTAAGAACGTGACAGTGAATATATTTTATAATTATGTCACCCTTAGAAAGTGCTTCAGAGAATTTAATTAGTTTGGCTGCTTATAAGGATATCTTTAAAGATAATACAAGGTTTCCCCGTTATTCATTCATCTGTTTATTCATTCATTTCCTTCGTTCTGCGTATTTAAACGTATCTAACCACTCAATCTATACGCGACACTTTCATCAACAACATAAAGTAACTCAATGCATATTTAGCTTCCAACGTAACATTACAACAAACTTCTTAATTATTGAGGCGTTAAAGTTAACTGACTAATGAGACTAGAAGATGGTAAACTTCGTAACCTCTCATTATATTGCTAGGTAGAAATTAATTTTACTTGTCCCACGGTTAATCCATACACCTAACACGAACTACTTATTAAATTACAAAGTTGTACTTTACAATTAAAAATTCAGAAAAAACTTGGAGGATTTGTATAAAATTTGAGAATTACAATCTAAAAAACTTAGATAGAAGTTATGATAGAGTATCTATATATATTGGTGGTTATAAAGAACATGTTCGGTTGGTTTTCTATCGAAGATTCCGATCTTGTACGGTGAATAATGTTCCTAGTTTGTCAGAGCATCGTTTTGGTATATCTCCTAAATTATGTCCTATTGTTGAAAGCATACTGGGAAATACCCGACCTACCATAGTGACCGCATGTTGGGGTGTGAGGGTCTTCCGCAATGTGTTCATCTACCGAATCGTTCCGCTTGTAAAGAACAGATAACATTCCCACCCCTATTGGCTTATTGAAAATCGGATGTTCATTATATATATGTATATATATATTTTCCGAAATTTATTACTTAGTAGACTTCCGTTCGAAATACTAACTGCCTATCTAAAAAAACTAAAAGTGCTAAAAAGTTTAAATACTTACTGTAACTAAAAAGAAAAGGCAGGCGTTAAAGTTGGTTTTGTATTAAAAATAAACCGTAAATAACTACCTTCCTCAGTTAATAATAATTTATAAACTATTTGCAAATTTGATATCGTCATTATATGAACAGAAATTTACCGTTAAGCTGCGTGTTTGTAAATGTCATCTTATCTAATATGTAACTACATCAAAGTAAAACAACAAGAATGTATTGCCTCCAGCATACCAGAAATCTCTCGAGAAACTAGCAGTAACGTTTATAGCTGATTATTTGCAACAAAAGGATGACGCTAGATACTACTATCTATCCTATCATATATTTTAAGAATTTATATTCCTCCATGTACGTAGGGTAGAGCGGGGCTAGTTGAGCATAGGGGCAAGTTGGGCAATCGAAATATCTCGCAAACTATTCACCGTAGGCATAGGCATCGAGACGAACGAGTGAAGTGCCCGTGCGTTAGGTTTATTTTGTGACCAAACAGTAAAAAAATCGTTTATCGCAAGTTTTCGTCTGTATTAGTCGAATTTTGTCTGTTTTCAGTCAGGTAAGTGTTAATCTTCCATAAAATTATTGTACTTTTGATATGTAGAGAGGTTCTGGGTATAATTCTTATGTTTTTTTCACTTTTGTTTAAAAATTTCAAGTCGGGGTTAGTTGAGCTATAGTTGCTCAACTTACCCCACAACTCAAACAACTGATGTAATGAATGTTTTTTTTTTTTTTAGAATGCGGACTTACAAGTGGAAGACTACAAGATGTTCTTACACTACCGAAGACTTAAACAATGCTGCAAAGGCTGTCAGCGATGAGGGAAAAAGTGTGAATGCTGCCGCCAAAGAATTCGCTATCAAATGGATGACTTTGACAAGATTTTTGAAGAAATTAAATGAAGATGGTGATTCATCCATGGGCTATGCAACACCGAGACAATTATTTTCTCCCACAAAGGCGGAGTCTTTGAAAAAATACTTGCTACAAATGGCATCAATCTTCTATGGATATTCTCCAAAAGACGTCCGTCGCCTTACCTACGAGTGTGCTGCTAAATTTGACATTGAAATTCCACCCAGATGGCCGGAAAAGAATACGAAAACCAGAACTTGGTAGGGAAACATCATTAATTTAATGTCACTAAAAGACTATAATAAAAGTGCTGATTGTCAAACAGATATTTTATTTCATCTCTAGTAAACATTGAACTCATGGTTTAGCTAGACATTCTTAGTTCTCAACTTGCCTCATTCCCCTGCTCAACTTACCTCACCTATGGGGTACGTTGAGCATGTGTGACTTTCTGGACATAAACAGCTGTAGCTTTTAAATCTGACTTATTAACAATAAATTACTATGGACACTTTGGTAGGGAAACATCATTAATTTAATGTCACTAAAAGACTATAATAAAAGTGCTGATTGTCAAACAGATATTTTATTTCATCTCTAGTAAACATTGAACTCATGGTTTAGCTAGACATTCTTAGTGCTCAACTTACCTCACCTATGGGGTACGTTGAGCATGTGTGACTTTCTGGACATAAACAGCTGTAGCTTTTAAATCTGACTTATTAACAATAAATTACTATGGACACTTTGGTAGGGAAACATCATTAATTTAATGTCACTAAAAGACTATAATAAAAGTGCTGATTGTCAAACAGATATTTTATTTCATCTCTAGTAAACATTGAACTCATGGTTTAGCTAGACATTCTTAGTGCTCAACTTACCTCACCTATGGGGTACGTTGGGCATGTGTGACTTTCTGGACATAAACAGCTGTAGCTTTAAAATCTGACTTATTAACAATAAATTACTATGGACACTTTGGTAGGGAATCATCATTAATTTAATGTCACTAAAAGACTATAATAAAAGTGCTGATTGTCAAACAGATATTTTATTTCATCTCTAGTAAACATTGAACTCATGGTTTAGCTAGACATTCTTAGTGCTCAACTTACCTCACCTATGGGGTACGTTGAGCATGTGTGACTTTCTGGACATAAACAGCTGTAGCTTTTAAATCTGACTTATTAACAATAAATTACTATGGACACTTTGGTAGGGAAACATCATTAATTTAATGTCACTAAAAGACTATAATAAAAGTGCTGATTGTCAAACAGATATTTTATTTCATCTCTAGTAAACATTGAACTCATGGTTTAGCTAGACATTCTTAGTGCTCAACTTACCTCACCTATGGGGTACGTTGGGCATGTGTGACTTTCTGGACATAAACAGCTGTAGCTTTAAAATCTGACTTATTAACAATAAATTACTATGGACACTTTGGTAGGGAATCATCATTAATTTAATGTCACTAAAAGACTATAATAAAAGTGCTGATTGTCAAACAGATATTTTATTTCATCTCTAGTAAACATTGAACTCATGGTTTAGCTAGACATTCTTAGTGCTCAACTTACCTCACCTATGGGGTACGTTGAGCATGTGTGACTTTCTGGACATAAACAGCTGTAGCTTTTAAATCTGACTTATTAACAATAAATTACTATGGACACTTTGGTAGGGAAACATCATTAATTTAATGTCACTAAAAGACTATAATAAAAGTGCTGATTGTCAAACAGATATTTTATTTCATCTCTAGTAAACATTGAACTCATGGTTTAGCTAGACATTCTTAGTGCTCAACTTACCTCACCTATGGGGTACGTTGAGCATGTGTGACTTTCTGGACATAAACAGCTGTAGCTTTTAAATCTGACTTATTAACAATAAATTACTATGGACACTTTGGTAGGGAAACATCATTAATTTAATGTCACTAAAAGACTATAATAAAAGTGCTGATTGTCAAACAGATATTTTATTTCATCTCTAGTAAACATTGAACTCATGGTTTAGCTAGACATTCTTAGTGCTCAACTTACCTCACCTATGGGGTACGTTGGGCATGTGTGACTTTCTGGACATAAACAGCTGTAGCTTTAAAATCTGACTTATTAACAATAAATTACTATGGACACTTTGGTAGGGAATCATCATTAATTTAATGTCACTAAAAGACTATAATAAAAGTGCTGATTGTCAAACAGATATTTTATTTCATCTCTAGTAAACATTGAACTCATGGTTTAGCTAGACATTCTTAGTGCTCAACTTACCTCACCTATGGGGTACGTTGAGCATGTGTGACTTTCTGGACATAAACAGCTGTAGCTTTTAAATCTGACTTATTAACAATAAATTACTATGGACACTTTGGTAGGGAAACATCACTAATTTAATGTCACTAAAAGACTATAATAAAAGTGCTGATTGTCAAACAGATATTTTATTTCATCTCTAGTAAACATTGAACTCATGGTTTAGCTAGACATTCTTAGTGCTCAACTTGCCTCATTCCCCTGCTCAACTTACCTCACCTATGGGGTACGTTGAGCATGTGTGACTTTCTGGACATAAACAGCTGTAGCTTTTAAATCTGACTTATTAACAATAAATTACTATGGACACTTTGGTAGGGAATCATCATTAATTTAATGTCACTAAAAGACTATAATAAAAGTGCTGATTGTCAAACAGATATTTTATTTCATCTCTAGTAAACATTGAACTCATGGTTTAGCTAGACATTCTTAGTTCTCAACTTGCCTCATTCCCCTGCTCAACTTACCTCACCTATGGGGTACGTTGAGCATGTGTGACTTTCTGGACATAAACAGCTGTAGCTTTTAAATCTGACTTATTAACAATAAATTACTATGGACACTTTGGTAGGGAATCATCATTAATTTAATGTCACTAAAAGACTATAATAAAAGTGCTGATTGTCAAACAGATATTTTATTTCATCTCTAGTAAACATTGAACTCATGGTTTAGCTAGACATTCTTAGTTCTCAACTTGCCTCATTCCCCTGCTCAACTTACCTCACCTATGGGGTACGTTGAGCATGTGTGACTTTCTGGACATAAACAGCTGTAGCTTTTAAATCTGACTTATTAACAATAAATTACTATGGACACTTTGGTAGGGAATCATCATTAATTTAATGTCACTAAAAGACTATAATAAAAGTGCTGATTGTCAAACAGATATTTTATTTCATCTCTAGTAAACATTGAACTCATGGTTTAGCTAGACATTCTTAGTTCTCAACTTGCCTCATTCCCCTGCTCAACTTACCTCACCTATGGGGTACGTTGAGCATGTGTGACTTTCTGGACATAAACAGCTGTAGCTTTTAAATCTGACTTATTAACAATAAATTACTATGGACACTTTGGTAGGGAAACATCACTAATTTAATGTCACTAAAAGACTATAATAAAAGTGCTGATTGTCAAACAGATATTTTATTTCATCTCTAGTAAACATTGAACTCATGGTTTAGCTAGACATTCTTAGTGCTCAACTTACCTCACCTATGGGGTACGTTGAGCATGTGTGACTTTCTGGACATAAACAGCTGTAGCTTTTAAATCTGACTTATTAACAATAAATTACTATGGACACTTTGGTAGGGAATCATCATTAATTTAATGTCACTAAAAGACTATAATAAAAGTGCTGATTGTCAAACAGATATTTTATTTCATCTCTAGTAAACATTGAACTCATGGTTTAGCTAGACATTCTTAGTTCTCAACTTGCCTCATTCCCCTGCTCAACTTACCTCACCTATGGGGTACGTTGAGCATGTGTGACTTTCTGGACATAAACAGCTGTAGCTTTTAAATCTGACTTATTAACAATAAATTACTATGGACACTTTGGTAGGGAAACATCACTAATTTAATGTCACTAAAAGACTATAATAAAAGTGCTGATTGTCAAACAGATATTTTATTTCATCTCTAGTAAACATTGAACTCATGGTTTAGCTAGACATTCTTAGTGCTCAACTTGCCTCATTCCCCTGCTCAACTTACCTCACCTATGGGGTACGTTGAGCATGTGTGACTTTCTGGACATAAACAGCTGTAGCTCTTAAATCTGACTTACTAACAATAAATTACTATGGACACTTTGGTAGGGAAACATCACTAATTTAATGTCACTAAAAGACTATAATAAAAGTGCTGATTGTCAAACAGATATTTTATTTCATCTCTAGTAAACATTGAACTCATGGTTTAGCTAGACATTCTTAGTGCTCAACTTACCTCACCTATGGGGTACGTTGAGCATGTGTGACTTTCTGGACATAAACAGCTGTAGCTTTAAAATCTGACTTATTAACAATAAATTACTATGGACACTTTGGTAGGGAATCATCATTAATTTAATGTCACTAAAAGACTATAATAAAAGTGCTGATTGTCAAACAGATATTTTATTTCATCTCTAGTAAACATTGAACTCATGGTTTAGCTAGACATTCTTAGTTCTCAACTTGCCTCATTCCCCTGCTCAACTTACCTCACCTATGGGGTACGTTGAGCATGTGTGACTTTCTGGACATAAACAGCTGTAGCTTTTAAATCTGACTTATTAACAATAAATTACTATGGACACTTTGGTAGGGAATCATCATTAATTTAATGTCACTAAAAGACTATAATAAAAGTGCTGATTGTCAAACAGATATTTTATTTCATCTCTAGTAAACATTGAACTCATGGTTTAGCTAGACATTCTTAGTTCTCAACTTGCCTCATTCCCCTGCTCAACTTACCTCACCTATGGGGTACGTTGAGCATGTGTGACTTTCTGGACATAAACAGCTGTAGCTTTTAAATCTGACTTATTAACAATAAATTACTATGGACACTTTGGTAGGGAATCATCATTAATTTAATGTCACTAAAAGACTATAATAAAAGTGCTGATTGTCAAACAGATATTTTATTTCATCTCTAGTAAACATTGAACTCATGGTTTAGCTAGACATTCTTAGTTCTCAACTTGCCTCATTCCCCTGCTCAACTTACCTCACCTATGGGGTACGTTGAGCATGTGTGACTTTCTGGACATAAACAGCTGTAGCTTTTAAATCTGACTTATTAACAATAAATTACTATGGACACTTTGGTAGGGAATCATCATTAATTTAATGTCACTAAAAGACTATAATAAAAGTGCTGATTGTCAAACAGATATTTTATTTCATCTCTAGTAAACATTGAACTCATGGTTTAGCTAGACATTCTTAGTTCTCAACTTGCCTCATTCCCCTGCTCAACTTACCTCACCTATGGGGTACGTTGAGCATGTGTGACTTTCTGGACATAAACAGCTGTAGCTTTTAAATCTGACTTATTAACAATAAATTACTATGGACACTTTGGTAGGGAATCATCATTAATTTAATGTCACTAAAAGACTATAATAAAAGTGCTGATTGTCAAACAGATATTTTATTTCATCTCTAGTAAACATTGAACTCATGGTTTAGCTAGACATTCTTAGTTCTCAACTTGCCTCATTCCCCTGCTCAACTTACCTCACCTATGGGGTACGTTGAGCATGTGTGACTTTCTGGACATAAACAGCTGTAGCTTTTAAATCTGACTTATTAACAATAAATTACTATGGACACTTTGGTAGGGAATCATCATTAATTTAATGTCACTAAAAGACTATAATAAAAGTGCTGATTGTCAAACAGATATTTTATTTCATCTCTAGTAAACATTGAACTCATGGTTTAGCTAGACATTCTTAGTTCTCAACTTGCCTCATTCCCCTGCTCAACTTACCTCACCTATGGGGTACGTTGAGCATGTGTGACTTTCTGGACATAAACAGCTGTAGCTTTTAAATCTGACTTATTAACAATAAATTACTATGGACACTTTGGTAGGGAATCATCATTAATTTAATGTCACTAAAAGACTATAATAAAAGTGCTGATTGTCAAACAGATATTTTATTTCATCTCTAGTAAACATTGAACTCATGGTTTAGCTAGACATTCTTAGTTCTCAACTTGCCTCATTCCCCTGCTCAACTTACCTCACCTATGGGGTACGTTGAGCATGTGTGACTTTCTGGACATAAACAGCTGTAGCTTTTAAATCTGACTTATTAACAATAAATTACTATGGACACTTTGGTAGGGAATCATCATTAATTTAATGTCACTAAAAGACTATAATAAAAGTGCTGATTGTCAAACAGATATTTTATTTCATCTCTAGTAAACATTGAACTCATGGTTTAGCTAGACATTCTTAGTTCTCAACTTGCCTCATTCCCCTGCTCAACTTACCTCACCTATGGGGTACGTTGAGCATGTGTGACTTTCTGGACATAAACAGCTGTAGCTTTTAAATCTGACTTATTAACAATAAATTACTATGGACACTTTGGTAGGGAATCATCATTAATTTAATGTCACTAAAAGACTATAATAAAAGTGCTGATTGTCAAACAGATATTTTATTTCATCTCTAGTAAACATTGAACTCATGGTTTAGCTAGACATTCTTAGTTCTCAACTTGCCTCATTCCCCTGCTCAACTTACCTCACCTATGGGGTACGTTGAGCATGTGTGACTTTCTGGACATAAACAGCTGTAGCTTTTAAATCTGACTTATTAACAATAAATTACTATGGACACTTTGGTAGGGAATCATCATTAATTTAATGTCACTAAAAGACTATAATAAAAGTGCTGATTGTCAAACAGATATTTTATTTCATCTCTAGTAAACATTGAACTCATGGTTTAGCTAGACATTCTTAGTTCTCAACTTGCCTCATTCCCCTGCTCAACTTACCTCACCTATGGGGTACGTTGAGCATGTGTGACTTTCTGGACATAAACAGCTGTAGCTTTTAAATCTGACTTATTAACAATAAATTACTATGGACACTTTGGTAGGGAATCATCATTAATTTAATGTCACTAAAAGACTATAATAAAAGTGCTGATTGTCAAACAGATATTTTATTTCATCTCTAGTAAACATTGAACTCATGGTTTAGCTAGACATTCTTAGTTCTCAACTTGCCTCATTCCCCTGCTCAACTTACCTCACCTATGGGGTACGTTGAGCATGTGTGACTTTCTGGACATAAACAGCTGTAGCTTTTAAATCTGACTTATTAACAATAAATTACTATGGACACTTTGGTAGGGAATCATCATTAATTTAATGTCACTAAAAGACTATAATAAAAGTGCTGATTGTCAAACAGATATTTTATTTCATCTCTAGTAAACATTGAACTCATGGTTTAGCTAGACATTCTTAGTTCTCAACTTGCCTCATTCCCCTGCTCAACTTACCTCACCTATGGGGTACGTTGAGCATGTGTGACTTTCTGGACATAAACAGCTGTAGCTTTTAAATCTGACTTATTAACAATAAATTACTATGGACACTTTGGTAGGGAATCATCATTAATTTAATGTCACTAAAAGACTATAATAAAAGTGCTGATTGTCAAACAGATATTTTATTTCATCTCTAGTAAACATTGAACTCATGGTTTAGCTAGACATTCTTAGTTCTCAACTTGCCTCATTCCCCTGCTCAACTTACCTCACCTATGGGGTACGTTGAGCATGTGTGACTTTCTGGACATAAACAGCTGTAGCTTTTAAATCTGACTTATTAACAATAAATTACTATGGACACTTTGGTAGGGAATCATCATTAATTTAATGTCACTAAAAGACTATAATAAAAGTGCTGATTGTCAAACAGATATTTTATTTCATCTCTAGTAAACATTGAACTCATGGTTTAGCTAGACATTCTTAGTTCTCAACTTGCCTCATTCCCCTGCTCAACTTACCTCACCTATGGGGTACGTTGAGCATGTGTGACTTTCTGGACATAAACAGCTGTAGCTTTTAAATCTGACTTATTAACAATAAATTACTATGGACACTTTGGTAGGGAATCATCATTAATTTAATGTCACTAAAAGACTATAATAAAAGTGCTGATTGTCAAACAGATATTTTATTTCATCTCTAGTAAACATTGAACTCATGGTTTAGCTAGACATTCTTAGTTCTCAACTTGCCTCATTCCCCTGCTCAACTTACCTCACCTATGGGGTACGTTGAGCATGTGTGACTTTCTGGACATAAACAGCTGTAGCTTTTAAATCTGACTTATTAACAATAAATTACTATGGACACTTTGGTAGGGAATCATCATTAATTTAATGTCACTAAAAGACTATAATAAAAGTGCTGATTGTCAAACAGATATTTTATTTCATCTCTAGTAAACATTGAACTCATGGTTTAGCTAGACATTCTTAGTTCTCAACTTGCCTCATTCCCCTGCTCAACTTACCTCACCTATGGGGTACGTTGAGCATGTGTGACTTTCTGGACATAAACAGCTGTAGCTTTTAAATCTGACTTATTAACAATAAATTACTATGGACACTTTGGTAGGGAAACATCACTAATTTAATGTCACTAAAAGACTATAATAAAAGTGCTGATTGTCAAACAAATATTTTATTTCATCTCTAGTAAACATTGAACTCATGGTTTAGCTAGACATTCTTAGTGCTCAACTTACCTCACCTATGGGGTACGTTGAGCATGTGTGACTTTCTGGACATAAACAGCTGTAGCTTTTAAATCTGACTTATTAACAATAAATTACTATGGACACTTTGGTAGGGAATCATCATTAATTTAATGTCACTAAAAGACTATAATAAAAGTGCTGATTGTCAAACAGATATTTTATTTCATCTCTAGTAAACATTGAACTCATGGTTTAGCTAGACATTCTTAGTTCTCAACTTGCCTCATTCCCCTGCTCAACTTACCTCACCTATGGGGTACGTTGAGCATGTGTGACTTTCTGGACATAAACAGCTGTAGCTTTTAAATCTGACTTATTAACAATAAATTACTATGGACACTTTGGTAGGGAAACATCACTAATTTAATGTCACTAAAAGACTATAATAAAAGTGCTGATTGTCAAACAGATATTTTATTTCATCTCTAGTAAACATTGAACTCATGGTTTAGCTAGACATTCTTAGTGCTCAACTTGCCTCATTCCCCTGCTCAACTTACCTCACCTATGGGGTACGTTGAGCATGTGTGACTTTCTGGACATAAACAGCTGTAGCTCTTAAATCTGACTTACTAACAATAAATTACTATGGACACTTTGGTAGGGAAACATCACTAATTTAATGTCACTAAAAGACTATAATAAAAGTGCTGATTGTCAAACAGATATTTTATTTCATCTCTAGTAAACATTGAACTCATGGTTTAGCTAGACATTCTTAGTGCTCAACTTACCTCACCTATGGGGTACGTTGAGCATGTGTGACTTTCTGGACATAAACAGCTGTAGCTTTAAAATCTGACTTATTAACAATAAATTACTATGGACACTTTGGTAGGGAATCATCATTAATTTAATGTCACTAAAAGACTATAATAAAAGTGCTGATTGTCAAACAGATATTTTATTTCATCTCTAGTAAACATTGAACTCATGGTTTAGCTAGACATTCTTAGTTCTCAACTTGCCTCATTCCCCTGCTCAACTTACCTCACCTATGGGGTACGTTGAGCATGTGTGACTTTCTGGACATAAACAGCTGTAGCTTTTAAATCTGACTTATTAACAATAAATTACTATGGACACTTTGGTAGGGAATCATCATTAATTTAATGTCACTAAAAGACTATAATAAAAGTGCTGATTGTCAAACAGATATTTTATTTCATCTCTAGTAAACATTGAACTCATGGTTTAGCTAGACATTCTTAGTGCTCAACTTGCCTCATTCCCCTGCTCAACTTACCTCACCTATGGGGTACGTTGAGCATGTGTGACTTTCTGGACATAAACAGCTGTAGCTTTTAAATCTGACTTATTAACAATAAATTACTATGGACACTTTGGTAGGGAAACATCACTAATTTAATGTCACTAAAAGACTATAATAAAAGTGCTGATTGTCAAACAGATATTTTATTTCATCTCTAGTAAACATTGAACTCATGGTTTAGCTAGACATTCTTAGTGCTCAACTTACCTCACCTATGGGGTACGTTGAGCATGTGTGACTTTCTGGACATAAACAGCTGTAGCTTTTAAATCTGACTTATTAACAATAAATTACTATGGACACTTTGGTAGGGAATCATCATTAATTTAATGTCACTAAAAGACTATAATAAAAGTGCTGATTGTCAAACAGATATTTTATTTCATCTCTAGTAAACATTGAACTCATGGTTTAGCTAGACATTCTTAGTTCTCAACTTGCCTCATTCCCCTGCTCAACTTACCTCACCTATGGGGTACGTTGAGCATGTGTGACTTTCTGGACATAAACAGCTGTAGCTTTTAAATCTGACTTATTAACAATAAATTACTATGGACACTTTGGTAGGGAAACATCACTAATTTAATGTCACTAAAAGACTATAATAAAAGTGCTGATTGTCAAACAGATATTTTATTTCATCTCTAGTAAACATTGAACTCATGGTTTAGCTAGACATTCTTAGTGCTCAACTTGCCTCATTCCCCTGCTCAACTTACCTCACCTATGGGGTACGTTGAGCATGTGTGACTTTCTGGACATAAACAGCTGTAGCTCTTAAATCTGACTTACTAACAATAAATTACTATGGACACTTTGGTAGGGAAACATCACTAATTTAATGTCACTAAAAGACTATAATAAAAGTGCTGATTGTCAAACAGATATTTTATTTCATCTCTAGTAAACATTGAACTCATGGTTTAGCTAGACATTCTTAGTGCTCAACTTACCTCACCTATGGGGTACGTTGAGCATGTGTGACTTTCTGGACATAAACAGCTGTAGCTTTAAAATCTGACTTATTAACAATAAATTACTATGGACACTTTGGTAGGGAATCATCATTAATTTAATGTCACTAAAAGACTATAATAAAAGTGCTGATTGTCAAACAGATATTTTATTTCATCTCTAGTAAACATTGAACTCATGGTTTAGCTAGACATTCTTAGTTCTCAACTTGCCTCATTCCCCTGCTCAACTTACCTCACCTATGGGGTACGTTGAGCATGTGTGACTTTCTGGACATAAACAGCTGTAGCTTTTAAATCTGACTTATTAACAATAAATTACTATGGACACTTTGGTAGGGAATCATCATTAATTTAATGTCACTAAAAGACTATAATAAAAGTGCTGATTGTCAAACAGATATTTTATTTCATCTCTAGTAAACATTGAACTCATGGTTTAGCTAGACATTCTTAGTGCTCAACTTGCCTCATTCCCCTGCTCAACTTACCTCACCTATGGGGTACGTTGAGCATGTGTGACTTTCTGGACATAAACAGCTGTAGCTTTTAAATCTGACTTATTAACAATAAATTACTATGGACACTTTGGTAGGGAAACATCACTAATTTAATGTCACTAAAAGACTATAATAAAAGTGCTGATTGTCAAACAGATATTTTATTTCATCTCTAGTAAACATTGAACTCATGGTTTAGCTAGACATTCTTAGTGCTCAACTTGCCCCATTCCCCTGCTCAACTTACCTCACCTATGGGGTACGTTGAGCATGTGTGACTTTCTAGACATAAACAGCTGTAGCTTTTAAATGTGACTTATTAACAATAAATTACTATGGACACTTTTGCTACGTGATAAATTACTAATCGATCAGGTCGCATAACAACTCATTGAGACTTATTATTGAGGAGCTATATCCTCTTAAGTGAAAAATTGCTCAACCAGCTCCACCCTACCCTACTTACTTACTTATTAATATACATACAGATTTTTCTATTTTATAACTTCAAAAGGTCTTATTAAATAAAGCTCATGGAAAATTATTGTGAACAAGCAAATTTGTTGTTGTGTGATTGTTGGAAAATTTTAAGCCAGTTTTAAACTGTCTACCTGCGTTACGGGGTGTCTCCTGAAACTTTGAAAAACTCGCGTGTAGGCTGAATTAAAACGCGAATTAAGCAGTTTGTTTTGCAATTTATATTGGACGAATAAAAAGTTCGTAAATATATACACGGACTACAAAAGTTCACGCTCATTTAGAGAAGTGTACTTTTTTATGTGGAGGAAATATATATGTTGTGATAACAGAAAACTGTCCGAAACTGGGTCGTTAGTGTATATCCATTTGTTTCTTCGTTAAAGTTTTGGTTCGTTAAGCAAACTATAAAACTTCCCTGTCACTTGCAGGATATACTAAATGCATCGATACAGAGAGCACATTTTCGATATAATTATTCAACTGTTCGTTAAATTGAATTAACAGCCGCTTTCATCTTTTATTGTTAATGTTCTTCTTGAAAAGAGCTTGGTGTTTTTCATTATAACATAGTCGTGCGACGGTATTAAATTTGTTAAATTACTCGAAAAAAGGCCGTGAAAAGCTACACTTGACGGCACTATTGACGTCGTTCATAATTTTTGACTTAATCTAAAATTAATACCAAAATCCGCTTATTCCGGTGCAATACCTAAAAAGCACGGACATTCATCTACGCCGGTACGTATACACGTGTGTGTATGTATGTCATGGTCTTTGTAAGGTTTGTGAATTTTAGAGGTAAGTAGGTAGGTTTGTTGGTGGGTAGGGCGCCAACATAAAAGACAAAAACAGAAAAACCTCAAAAGGAAAATGCAATTTAAAATACAAGAGACAAATAATGGTGAAGTACTTTACAAAATGCTCCTCTTGTAAGAATTGAATCCAATGCGAGCATATGAACCCCTGTAATAAGGCTTAGTAGGTACGTCGAAAATTAGATTTTCTTTTACAATAAAAATTCAAGGAGGCACTAGCAAAAAGGAAAGAAATATGTTATCAGGTAGGTGTTTATAGCGTTCGCTACCAAAATGTCCAACTTTTATTTGAACCTTGTCAACTTTTATTGGGGTAAAGGAAAGATGAAAAGCGTTGAAGGGCATTGGTGGTTAGTCGGTTGAAAGTGGTTTCTGTTAGTGGCAAAAACCGAAACGTATTCCCTCCTTCATCCGCCCCCGCCCCCCTCACACCCCCGGCCATTCCCAGTACCCAGGCGACGATTTTAAGCTCGAAATGTTTGCAAAAACGACGGTTCTCAATTAAAAAACGACGTCAAAAAATGTGCTAATGTTATACTTACATCGTCGCACTCGCACTAGAAAATGTTGTGTAAACGTCAACAAAACAATATGTTCTGTACACAATAAACAACGGATCCTTGTTTGTCTTAACAAAAAGTGTCACCCTGTTTCTCCTTGTTCTCAGTGGCAAACAAAATGTCACAGATTTATTTCGGAGTAGAATATAGAATTGGACACATTCCAAAATATGTAGATAATTACGGTATAATTATTTTTATTGTACATCTATTTCATTCTTTTATAAATGGTGGTCCATAGGTTGAGAAGATACCTGTTTAAACTTTCTAAGGTGCACTTATTGTGAAACATCATATTAATAATAAAATAAAATAAAAGACTAATAAAATGTTTGCACTAAATATATTGAGAAACTCGACAATTGTTTCGGGCATTGCTCATTATCAAGAGTATAAATACTAAAGAATAATGTCTAACAAACAGTGTATATATAGGTACATCTATAATTCGCTGAGCAGGAGAGGGGATGTTGTTTGTCCTAACTCTAATTGATTATTAACAATATTTATTTTATTGTGGAGGCTTTTCTTTATCTTTAAATTTTCAAACATAGATAATTTCCTACTTTTAGATATATTAGTGTGTAAAATTTTTGTATTTTTGACGTCTATATTGTGTTTATACAAAGTACAATGTTCTGAAATTCCAGTATGCAAATTATTTTTATTAATACTATTTAAATGTTTTTATCCTAGTTGAAAAAGCTCTACCAGTTTTTTCAATATAAATTGCGTCACGTGAGTCACAAGCTAATTGATATACACCACTTTTTTCCAAAGGAGTTGTTTTCTTTTTATTATTAACTAATATAGTTCTTAAAGTAAATTTATTATTTTCAACAACAGTTAAACCTAAATTTTGTAATTTGTATCTATACTTATTACTAACAGATTTTAAAAAATGTAAAGAAACAAAATTCTTATTATAGTTAATACTAAAATCGTCATGAAATAATGATTTTCTAACTAATTTTTGTTTTTTTGTGAAAATTAATTTGTCAACCAAAGTATCGTTATACCCGTTATTTCTGGCAATATTTTTTATTACATTTAATTCTGTTTTGCCAGAAATAACGGGTATAACTCCTTTGGAAAAAGGTGGTGTATATTAATTAGCTTGTGACTTATATAACGCAATTTATATTGGACAAACTGGTAGAGCTTTTTCAACTAGGATAAAAGAACATTTAAATATAAAAATAATTTGCATACTGGAATTTCAGAACATTGTACTTTGTATAAACACAATATAGAAAAAAAAGCCTCCACAATAAAATAAATATTGTTAATAATCAATTAGAGTTAGGACAAACAACATCCCTCTCCTGCTCAGCGAATTATAGATGTACCTATATATACACTGTTTGTTAGACATTATTCTTTAGTATTTATACTCTTGATAATGAGCTATGCCCGAAACAATTGTCGAGTTTCTCAATATATTTAGTGCAAACATTTTATTAGTCTTTTATTTTATTTTATTTTATTATGAAGGTACCTGTACCTAGCTGCTTCGGACAGGAATAGGTTTTGAAAACGGTCTCTATCTATTTTGATGCTAATAGCCTCTATTGTTCAATGATTTATTGCTGGTTGTCATTCACAGGTCACCACTGTTTACCTAACAATATCGTATATGCAATCTGTGTAACATCCTGGATTTTCCATGAAAAATATGATAAGTGACGTGTAAACTAATTGTTCCTTGAAATTTGAGCAACGCATTAAAAGAAGTTATTTTATCTTCTTAATTAATATTACAGTTTCAGAGTTGATTTACCTTTAGCTTGTAATCAAACTCAATCTAGGTCTCTATATATATATAAAGATAAGATCAAAGATGTTATGAATTCCTTTGTCAAAAAGAATTAATTACTTTTTAGTTTTATTAAATTGTTCGAGCTTCTTTAATCATACAAGAATTGATGGGGGTTAAAAAACGTTTTATCTTTTCTTTAACTTTAAGTTATCCTGGCACCTCAAGCCTTCTGAATGGTACCCTAACGCATGAACCTTACTTAAGACGACTCGGCATTTTATCGAATTATCAATGTGGGGTGTGATGGTGGTTCGCGTTAATTAAGTAAAAAAGTTGAAAACGGTAGATTAACCTGAATAGTAGTCAAATTATGTTTTATTAAGCGAAAAATGTAAATTAATTAATTCTTGGCCATGAAAAATGCAAAACGTTGAAGCGCGCCCTATTTCTGATTTCACCCCCTAGTTGCTGCGACCTTCGCTGTCAGCATTTCCATTTTAAGTTGTTTGAAAAAGACAGTTCAAACAACAGCCTATTTCATGTCGTATTCTTTGTTAAACTGCTGTCTGCAATTATTCCGTAAATAGTTTTCCCCGTTATTCTGAAACCCCATCCCATTCCATTCACAATCTACAATGGCAAACTTCAGTTTAGTGGACGTACCTACATGGGTGGATGCATGATATTTCTGAAAATCGTTTGGGCTTTTAATATTTGGTTTTAAAAAAATGACACAACTAGGCCAATGTGAACAACCAACCAGCCAAACTTCTCATTTACAAAAGGAAAACAAAAGCTGTGTTGTGAGGAAAGTTTGAAAAACTTTATAACAATTTTTTACCTACACTACAACTATTGCCTATTGCCTTTTGCCTATTGCCTACCATCCACAAAATTTAAATTCTGCACGATTGAATTTTAAATTGAACGCCTGCATTTCTAAGCCAGTTGAGGAACAAATGGGTTATATGTAGTTTTTTTTTTTATTCTTCTAGTAAACGTTAGTGTGGCTATTAATAAAATGGTTTCGGTAAATTTGACTGTAGCCGTTGTACTTTTTATTGCAGCGAAGCATAACCATTTAATCAGATTTAATGTAATTTAAATACCGGTAATTGCTTTAGTTGTTGAAAAGGGAAATGAAAAAGGGGGAATTAACGTTTCTTGTTAGGACTCGGAAATGTTTTTGTCTCACCTGCAATGTATCCATGTTCTGCCTGCGTGCTGTCTAACACCTCAACGCTGCTAATTAATTTGCAAGCCACCTTCTACAGCCCCTCGTTCTCGTATGTTTAGCCCGCAGTTCTCAAAACGGGGTTAAGGCGTCATATTACTGCAATGCTATTTTGGAACAAAGACTATTATATTCCAAAATCATTTAAATCAAGTGCTTTTGTATTTTGTCCTCATGCCAGTATGCGTTTGCTGCAGCCGTTAAATTTAGATATATACAAGACGCCATCTTATTCAAAACTATTCAAGAATTATATCCCAATTTTAGATTTAGTACATGCCGATGCTTAGCAGTAGACACATATAATATAAAGCCGAAATGCTGAAATATGACGTCACCATTAGGAGGACTACAATCGTTCCACTTGACTCTGTTCTAGCCTATAGTTACCGTTAGGAATACAGATATATTAATAAATTACGGGCTTTCTGTTTTAACATCTGCCACTGCTACCTTAAGGGCACCCCATTTGTCCTTTTTCAAAACAAAAACTATCCATATCTTGTTTAGATCGTGATCATCAGTTATCGTGTAGGTTGTGTGATTGTTATCAACCTGGTATATTAATGTTTGCATTTTTCAATTATTATTTTCTTTGAATTGGTCATTAGGGTACTATTTTTTACATTTGCACTCCATTTTTCTCAAATATCCTCAATTTATTACATTTTTCAAAACTTAATTAGAATGATACAATTATTTAGTTAAAAAAATTGTTCTCTATAAACTGCAGCAGTCACTATTATAAACCTCTTCGAGTTAAATTGTTTATAAAACTATAATGATCTTAGACTTGTAATATTTTTTAATGTTTGGTTATGTTTAGGAAAATCACTCCCTTGCTTTTAGACCTCTCATAGGTGACGCGTTGATGACGTCAACACTTGTGCTACTGCCTTGAATTCTAGGTGGTGTTGGCAATAATTACAATAGATTATCTTCTGAGCGATAATTCTTTACGCTCCATTAAAAATTTATGAAGATAAATACATTTTTAACTTGGGCAAAATGAAAAGTTTTTCAGTTTCATAAATTTACATCCCTTACTTAGTGTTTTCATGGCAAATGAATAAGCACTCATAATAAAAAGTTAATTTTGACTTGCTACCTACTCAGGTTAAGAAAAAACAGCGTTTCGCTTTTAAAACATTTTAGAAAATTTCTTTTTATCAAAGAAAAATTGTGTCTTTTTTGTTGCTTGTAATGACTGAAATCTTAGCAAAAACTTAATACGAATGATTAGCATACAATGGCCCCTTAATGCTTAGATTCGCCACAAAAACATGCAATTAAGCGACAAAATAAACATAAGGCATTAAGCATTCAAATTAATGGAATTTCTTAATTAATCAAAAATTGCGTGACAAACGCAAAACGATTAAGGTCTCTAATAAATATGTACATGGCAAGGAGCTTACGTTAGCACTTCCTTATAATTTTGTTGTAGTTTTTATATCAACAACTCATTAGGCATTAGAAGAGAGGTCCAAATAGATTTTCCTCTCTTTACCTAAACTATAAAAAAATTAATTTACTCTAGTATGTCCTTTGTCAAAATATTAACATTTTTATGATAGGTTCGCTTTTGTGTCATACATTTTATTATCATAATTTTGCGATTGATTTTTAGAGAAAAATTGATAATAAATATTATGGACCAGTAAAAGTTATTAAATGATCTTTAATATTTAGTTTTTTTTTATGAAGTGAAAATTTTATCATTTTACGATAGATACGACCCTGAACGTAGCCTCTGCCAAATAATGCATCATAAACTGATATTTTATTGATATGAGTTAACCGTTATTATAAGTAAAATCTTTATAGTCAGTACTAACCATTGAAATGAACTTTATACGAATGAACATATACATATCGTATGTATAATACTTAAAGTAAAAGTTTTTCTTAACGTGTAATTTATTATATATATGTTACACATATATGTATAATCGTATTTTGAAGGAATGTTGTTCAAGTTATAAGGACGGTTGTTTGAATAAAACCCATTTTTCGTCGTTTCTAAAAGAGCCCTATTGTTCTTTCTTTTATTCTAGCATTCTTAGTGACATTTCACACGCTTTTGACTTGGCTTTCTTTCAGGTCTTATGAAAAAGCAAACGCATTTACGAATCTCTTTCTCTGCGTCAAGGGTCAGATACAAATTTCTAAGGAAACCAATGAAAATAAACAACTTCCACCATTAATTATAATTACTAATTGTACGAATTACTTACCGGAAAATGAATAATTTATGAAAGAAAACCTGTCTTGTTGTGAGATATAAATTGTCTGCGATGCCGGCACAGCTCTGTTTATGATTTTTGTTTTGAATTAGAACAAGTAAGTCCTTTTCTTCTTGGCAATATTTTTGTGTTTCGATTAGGCTTTTGAAGATACATCTGAGTTTATTTCCCTTAAAAAAAATACAAGCGCGAGGTGCTTAGAATTCACGGGAAAGATAACTTCCAACGTTAAAAGACACTCCAGTTTTCCCAAGCATTCTCGAAATCGATCAAGTAAAAAAAGGTTAAAAAGATTCACCCGGGTAAGGTTGAGAATATAAACTAGAAACGAAATATGATATACCAACCCATATGCAGCATCAAATTTTTGCATCAAGTAAATTGATTGGAAGTTTATCCATTATGCGATTTTAGAAAGCAGAAATACAAATGTTTACGGTTCATGTTAAACGAACGATCTAAAGTGACCTCTTTATATCTGGCGTATTTATTTGCGGCATCTCCCATAAATTGTCCAATCGTGGCATAAAAATGATAAATTTTCAAATAAATGATAACCGTTAAATTAGTTTCTGATACAAAATAAACCGAAATAAAATTACTCGTTTAATTCTTGCTTTACTCCAACAAATCCAGTTTATTACAATTCAGTAAAACTTTAATAACAATAATTATAACAGATAAATGAATTTTAGCTCATTGTCGACGACAAACTCGATCTATTGTATTAGTAAAAACTAATTATTATAAAATAAAATTTACTGTTTCAAAATGTGCTTCATCTACCGTTTCTAATAAATTGAAATAATAGTGCACCCAAACAACACATTTTTGTGAGGTGTTATGTTATAGGAGTTGGGTATCATTCTTATATCATCTTAACATATGAAACATAAAAGCCGTATCTGTTCTAAAAACTTTAGTAACAATAATTTTAACAGGCAAATGAATTTTAGCTCATTGTCGACGACAAACTCGATCTATTGTATTAGTAAAAACTAATTATAATAAAATAAATTTTACTGTTTCAAAATGTGCTTCATCTACCGTTTCTAATAAATTGAAATAATAGTGCACCCAAACAATACATTTTTGTTAGGTGTTATGTTATAGGTGTTGGGTGTCATTCTTAAATCATCTTAACATGTGAAACATAAAAGCCGTATCTGTTCTAGTTCAAAACGGTCTCTTATACTTTATTTCAAATTCCTTGCCATGCTTTAGTCTAACGACGGTTTCTAAAGGCATCAAGTGGAAAGGATAACAAATAGTGCACGTTCCTTGTGGCAAATGTTTTATATTCTGCAAAATCTGAAACTACATGACATGTCTTTCTAAGACAAGTAGCATCATTCTAAATAAACGACCTAAATACATTTTACAAACTTTTGGCATTATCCTTCGCCAATAAAACCAAAAATCTCCGTCAAATTCTCTAGTTTCTTCATCGACTTTTACTGGATTGTTCTAACTATTTTTGTAATAAGTTAGTAGACATTTAACCTTTGACTTTAACGCACATGTGTTGAAATATGTTCTTTTATGACAATATTGATTTTGACTACAGTTTTTTTAATTGAACCGGCTATTCATGACACTAGAGGCGTAAACTGTAACCGAAATTGACATTTCGTTTTTGTGAAATATCACTACCAACTTTTTTTTAAGAATCGAATCAAAACAGCTATTCGTATTTGTTAAAAATCGACACTAAAAGTTACTGTTTGTCCCAATTACCTATTCATAACTTGCATCACAAATAAGTTGATGAGCTATCAACATAATTCTTAACGAATTTACATTTCAATTCTTTAAGCTCAACTTTGTTCAATTCATCTGACGCTGGAACACTTTGAATAACAAGTCAAGAGTTAAAATACTTCTGTTAAAACAGAATTTTAAAATTTGTACAGAATTTGAATTCCAAATCTAACAGAACTTTTATAATCATTTATTACTTTGAAGAACTCAAAAACGAACAAAAATTAATTAAAGTACCCTCAATGGATCATGTGTGTTGTTTTTCATTTGGCAATGTACATGTGGAAGTAATGTTTGGGACCTATTTTCATATTTTGTATTAGGATTTTGCAAAAACCGCTAAAAAAATAACTTTTGCAATAATTTTAAGTAACTTTTGTAGGCATTACATACATTTTTATTTAAATTTGGTATGTGCAGAAGTGCATAGTGAGGAATTAAGTAAGGAACAATTTTGTAAACAAAATCCTATTTCTTTTACAACGGCTGCTTCTCAAACCACTAAGCTGGATGCAGTCCAAATGCTGTGGAATATTCTCTGGAGTTTATCCTGCTTATCATTTCTGATCGGAAGCCAAAAATATTGTCTGCTATTCTGATTTTGAACATTACATATTATTAATAACATTGTAATTTTTTAATAACTGTTTATTTAATATTATTTAAACTTTATACTCCTTTAATTAAGCATTTTATTAATATCAAATATCTCACAATTTTGTATTTAATGTTATATTAATTCTTCACATAAAAGCAGTTGACTTTTTTAGCAGTTTGAACAATATCGCGAATTGATTATTTACGAAATGATTGATTGCTATTTATTATTTGTTCTTACTACTTGGTAGTAATAGATAATAATTAAGTTGGTACATTTTCTGTTAAACGCGGGTGTACTTCTATCTATTTTTCTGTTCTGCTATTTCAACTTACCTAATTTTTGTAACTTTAACTGTGCACTAGAACGTAGTCTATAATACCACAGTAAGAAAGTTTTTCAAACAATTTTTTTAGCGGACTTCATTTATTATTACGGTCGAAACCTGATTTTTATAATAATTTGGTGCAATAAATTTTAACGCTCAGACGATATTTACGTGATCTGTTCGATTAAATCGAGGGTGGTAGAATCCCCTTTCGCGACAAACCGAATACTGACAATTTTGCGTGAACAGCGCTCCCAAGAATATGATCCTAAGGGACGCTTGCGCGAACTACGCCTTCGCAAAAAGAATTAATAAAAAAGAAATATTTTTTATATTTTAATAAGTAATTAATCGCAATGAAACTGTGCGAAATTAAAAGCAACGCATGTGTAAATATTTATGTCTTACATTCATAACCGTGATTGATTTTACCACTACCCTCGAATAAATCGTTACTTCCTCGAATACTTGCCACCCGTTGGATCTTGTACCCCAACTTTTTTAAGTGGGATTTTTCACTAGAAATCCCTGAATACCCCCTTCCTTAATAATATACTATACGGTGAGCCGTTTTACGTCGTGTGTGTCTCGAAACGACGTTTAGAACACTCCTTTATGAGTGGAAAAATAGTCAGTATGATGTTGAGAGAATACAAAAGCAAAAGTGCTCGTTTAAAATTCGCGCCACAATTTACAATAAGAGTTTCGCCCCTTTTAGTTTTTTAGCAGTAACGTGGCAATGTTGTACAGTTATTTTAAAGATAAATACCTAAGAAACATTCTCGATTTTAACTTAAATTCATGCAGAGGAGCATTATCTAAAATAGCTTAAATTTATAATAAATTGTTTGTGGCAAGCCATGTGGTATATTATCATAAAAAACGTAAGTACTGAATTTTATTATTATTTAGTATCTATCAGTTTTAATACTGGTGTTTTTTCTATGAATATTAATCATAGAATTATTTTAGAAATTAATTAATTATGCGAGATCAACCCGAAAAAAGGATCAAAGTTGTCTTTGAAAATATTTATTTATTTACTAACCTATATGTCAGCTCGTCCAAAAAAGTTAATTTTATTATTAAAAAGAGCATTTACAAACGGTAAGTACCAAATATTATTAAATTAACATTTATTTCCTTTACATTTTTCATTAAATTTTGTGTGGAACAATATTTTTTAAGAACGATTTTTTTGGATGTACCTGGAAAAGGTACGAGTTTAAAAAAAACATGGAAAAGGACTTCTCCATGGAATTTTTTGACAGAATTACAACCTGCCCTTCTTATTTATCACCTTTTGATAATTCAGAGCCATCAAATGAAATAAATTACTTGATTCCGGGTAAGTTGATATGTGGTCACGTGACAGTTATATTTGTCGTTATTATAATTAATTTTATCGTAGCTGAATCCGTTAGTGGGTTGAATTTTGATTATGAATATACGACTAGTGACGTTTCGCTTATTTTTAACCTGCAACAATCTTCTATGAGAGACACTTATGTACTTTTTGACCCAAACTTTGATTGGATGAATGTAACAGCCGAAACTGATGATGTTTACACTCCATCATCGATTTTTCGCAATTTAATAGAAGGTCAATGCCACGAAACAGCTTCTCAAGCTGCAAAGAATGAAATCGATATGTATATGACAAGTGTAATATACATGGACATAGAAGTATCTGACGAAACCGAAACAGGTACTTAAAGAAACATTTAAAATTGCTTTCATTTACAAATATTTAAACTTTTAGAAGAGTGTATATCATCTACAACTGAAACAGCAACCACTTTATCAGATTTATATAAAACAATCTCGATAAACGACCTCAGAGATTATGAGTTGGATTCTTTGTCAACTTGTAGCGATGAAATTCGTGAGCCAAACATGAATATGGAGCCACTTCCATTTGATTTATCTTTTGAAAACATTGTCATTCCTGATAAGAGTTTTTCTACCATTTTAGGTGACGAAACTACACCATCGTTTGGAGTTTTCGACAAATTTCAGAACATCCCACCATCGTTGAGCAGAGAACGAAGAAATGGTCAAAATCGTAGACGTGCCAACCGAACCAATTCATTTACCAATGTTCGTCGTCCTGGGCGCAGACCAACACCGCCCAGATACTGGAGGGGTCCTGTATCTGGGTGCGATAGAAGTGAAGTAAAAACACGACGACGATCAGATGCTACGTCTACTGCTTTATCATCTCCTTATGTTCCATCATTTATCCCCTCAAGGCCAGAACATTTCAGAACCATTACCATACCAGTGGATGAAGCTTATTTGGGACCAAGTACTTCTTGGGGAAGAATAAAAGACCTTCCCTTATGGATGAGACCCTCTCGACTGGATTATCTTAGTGATTCTGATTAAACAGTTATACCATTTTTTTACTAATGATATATTTTATATAAATGATAAATTCTTGTTGATATAACACCGTTTTCTTTACTAGGCTGTTATTTCTTTTTACACTGATTATGTAAATGTTAAATTCTTGTTAAAATACAAACAATAAAATTGTTGTTGAGCTAAATATGGATTTTTACTTAAGTTAGTTTTATTTGTTCCTGAATAGAGTTCAAAGGGACAAATGGGGCTCCTTTATTGCATACAAAAGAAAAAGGAGGCTCTTAAATAGTATTTCAACATAGAAAAGGGGACTCTACCACCATATATATTATACAAAGACGATAAAGGGACATTTTTTATTTATAAAGATTAGTATAATAATTTTTGCTTTGGCAAACTCTGCTACCTCTTCGACGAAGTTTATATTGACGAAAAGAAATATCTTTATTTTATTTAATTGTGCTTTTAATGAATATCAATAACTTCTGGATCTTAAAATTAATAAAAACAAATTTTGTCATGTAAACTATTTAACTTACCTACCTTAAAATATTTAAATGTTTAATAAACAACCAGAAAAAGTATTGTTCATGTTTTAAATGTTTCTTTATTACTAAATATAGTCTTTTTCTAACTAGTACGTATTTTGTTCAATGATACGATTAATATCCTTTGCTTGTAAGATTTAAGATTGTTCAGAACGAAGTAATGATTAATAAAAAAATAATTAACTCGGTTTTACATTAACAAAAAAGTATATTATTTACACATCAGTAGATTGTTGTTTGAAAGTTCAGTGGTATCTTTAATTTTTATTCGAAAAAAGTTTTTCTGGAAAACCGCTGTCGAAATAAAAATGTTTCTTAAGGTTAATTTCATATTTAGGAATAAAAAAAGAGTTTGGTCTTGTAAAATTATCAAATATTTGTTTTTATAAAGTTATAATCATCTCGTACTTTTTATAAAGTTAAAAAAGAATTGATGTGGTCAATTCTAGATACTGAAGATGTTTATTTATTTACTAACCATTCAATGTAACAATAAATAAAATCTAACTAGTTCTTAAATAATCACAAATGCAATTTGCAACCAGAGAAAGTGCTACTTGTACTTCTTTACATTGCTTATTATTTTAAATTCGTTATATATTCTGGGATTTTACGTATTCATTAGAGTATATCTTCTAATAATTGGGTTAATCCTTGTCTAAAAATATTTAAAATTATTCAAAAAACAAGGAATTAAAATCCTTATTCGTCTAAATAGTAAGATCAAAGATCTCACACTTTGAACGCGTCCTATCAAGTAGGTATAACGAACCGAAAGCCATATCCCACGAATAAGGATTTTAATTACTTCTTTTTTTAATATGTTATATCTTCGTCTAAGAATAAATCGGAATCAACACTGTAATTCAATGCCGGTAGGGGTATTAGCCCTCGGAGTAGATGTTTCTGTTGATTCCATATTTATATTTAAAATTGATTAGAATTAAATAATATTGCTATTTTGAGCGATACCTTACATTGACAAAAAAATTATTATTTACATTTAAATAACTTATATCGTTTATATAAGTTTGTATAAGTTTTCACTATTTTCTCCTCCATCGCATTAGCAAAAATATATTTTCTTTCAAAAAGCATTTAAACGTATTTAAATTCAAATAAAAATACTTCTTGAAGCTTGTTTTACATTGACAAAAAAAAAAATGTTTGCCCTTTTAAAACTACCTAAAAACTCATTTTTATAAAGTTATAACCATCTGCGATGTTAAGGGAATATGTTTACTTTATATTAGTAACGTTCTTTTTTAGAATTACTTCTTATCGATTTCTTCCGTCTACTTTCGCTTCCTATAAGAAAGTAGATGTATGTCGTTAAAAAGATCTTATCTTATGTTTCTGTGAAATAATAATCTCGTCGCATGTTTTTTTGATGAAAAAATGAATAATCTACCATTTTGTTGTTATATCTTTTAATAGATGTAATATTGACTATCATGTCATTAAATATTGTATTTTCAATAATTCTCTACAAAATTCGGAGTCTTAATAAAATCATTTTAAAAAACTAATTGCTTATTCCACTCCCAAAACTATGGTGGAAGAGTTTTAGGTCTAGTGCATTTTAATTATTTTTGGCAAAATTCCATTTTGTTTCATGATTTAGTTGTTGATTCCAACGTTTTGGACGAGCTAAATTGCGAAATTTTCCGTACATAATTATTTCCGTTAATTAAGCCTATAACACTAAACGAACTTGTTATTAATTTTCCAATTTGATTATTTTTCCTTATATATGTTTTTTTTGCTTATATTTTCCCAAATTTTTCTACTTTCGCGACTTCTAACGCATATGTGCTTCAAAACAGCGTTAAACTACTAGATTTCGTCGGAAAATCATCGAAAAAAATCAATATACCATACGTTGCTAGGAACTTCTGAATCGTAGCAACGGTTTGTTTATTTGTTTATTAGTTACCGTAATTCCAATTTAGTGAACGCGAGTGTTTTCGCTTTCGCGCCCAGAAAAATGGAAGAAAAACGGGGAAAATGCAAGAAATATAGCAATACGTATACTATTAGTGAATTTAAACCAAATATTAAAGACTTTAATCTAAAAAAAATAACCGATGAACTTATTGAAAGCCTGGACATACCCCAACACAAGCACAAGTTGGTAGTGGACTTCTTTATGAATAATCTGAATGATTTATACATACGTGAAGCCCAAACCATTATCGAATTGGAGTATCCAAAGATAAAACGGAAGCAACACGATGAAGGGTGGGAAGGATTACGGTATTTTGCTGGAAATATTTTCACAACTGGAATGTCGAAGTATTTGAAGAGAGCGATAATTGCAAGGCTACAAGTAAATGGATTGGATGAAGTTTATCAAGAACTTTATGATAACCTTTGGGAAGAAATAAACAGTGAATATCTAGAAGGTACACACCTGGCAGGCATGAACTTACAAGTTATACCAACGGATCCTAATGAGCAACGACTCGTTATTTACCCGTACAAATACAAAGGCAAAACTGATCGCTATGCAACATTTTTGTGGGCCCGCAACGAAATGAAACTTCATTTAACACTTTTAAAGCCTTTGATAAGACAACTTCTTGATTTTTGTGTGACGAATTTGCCTGAAACCCTGATGCCTGTGAAGGGTTATCGTGATCATTACCTGATGTTTTCGAAAGTGAATGGTCACTTGGAGTTTGACATCCAACGTGCGATGTTGTTCGTTAGGGGGTTCTATGCAAATGTGGTTGATATATGCGGTAAAGAAGCTATCGTGGAAAAGGAGCGCATAATACCGTATTTAAAATCAGCATCGGCCCTGTTATCAGTGCAATTTAGACAGATGGCGGAACGCACCATAAACTCATTTGTTAACAAATTAACTTGGAAATTTACGACACCACTGCTCACTTTCAAACTTATGTATGATAAAGAACCGATTCTTTGCCCATCTTTCGATGAAGTCTTCAAGATGTACTGCAATATAATTGATTTAATACCAACAGTGTCCGATTCGCTTCTTGTTTTGGAGAACGCGTTTCTTAAAGAAATTGAGATGACATTTATACCTGTATCAATCAACAAGGACGTAATTGATTTGTATAAAAGGAAGTTGTACAAGGGTTTGAAGGTGCTATTTGCACCTCTTCTGCAGTACGTCAGCAATCTTCGCGAGCAGTTTGACGCAATTTGCTCCCTCGAAGCAGGATCTGAGACTCAGAGTTTTTCAGATTCGATAGCCAGTTTTGATGAGGAGTCATTTCATGAGATTGCCAAAGAAATTGAGGATCTTAACAGCTATGCCGACATGGCAAAGAGCATGGTTTATCGCGAATTCTTCCCCATGGGTTTGCTTAACAATACCGAGTTTATAACCGGTGTCGTATCAGACATAACAAACGTTAACAGAAAGAAGATTGACTATTTGATAGCGCTTCATATAAGCGAAAATAGAAATATTTGCAGTGAATTTGAAGCTTTAAAAATAAAGTCGCTGAAGGTTCCGAAAACCACAGAAGAACTGATGGAGCTGAACCAGTATATGATTTGGGCTTCCACCGTTCTTTTGAATTCTTTAAAGGACAGAATAAATGTTTCTCTCAAATTTAACGTGCGACTTATGAATATGACGACACTAACCCTTCAACATATTGGATTAAATTCGAGAACTTACAACTGGGTTGAGAATATCAAACCGGTTTTAGAAGAAAATTCTTCGATGTGTGAACGTATCCGGTTCGAATTTGAAGAAAGACTACAAAAGACTATCGAACAGTTGTTCATTAAACTAGATGATTATTATCCACTTTTGAAAATAGTTGATGAAATGGACGATGCCGATAATGCTAGAGACTACCTGGTTCATTTAGAATCACTCATGGTGTACATCAAGTTCTTCTCAAAAGTAGCTAATTGGATAAACAAAGAGGAACAGTTGTTTCAACTTGCTCAAACGACGTTTGTCGAACTGGATTATGTAAAAGGCTTCCTTTTTCCATTTTTCCGATTGGTTGAACTTTGTGCAGAATTTGACCGGAGAACTGAGATTTGGTTTGACGGACCTTTTGATTATTTGGACTTTTCCGAAGCTGAACGATTTCTAGATGAACTTTATAAAGAAATTCAAAAGTTTCAGAAGTGGTATAAAAATATGCTTCGCCAGCCTCAGGAAAACCCTCCCATACAATTTAGTGGGGGAGTTGATGAACCTGATCTTCTAAATTTACCTGCACCATTGAAGTTAACACAAAGAGCCTTGCAAAAAATAAAGGATTTCTATCCAATTATGAATATAATGAGCATCGTCTGTAATGATGCATTGTTACCACGACATTGGGACGAAATGTCCGAAGTTATGGAAAGAGATATCACACCAAACTATGGTACAACTTTAAGGAAATATATCAAGATGGGTCTGATCAATAAAATAGACGATCTGGAGATTATCAGCATCGCTGCTATCAAGGAGAAGCAACTGTTGGATACTTTAGTCAAAATGCAAGCAGAATGGGACGATTTAAAGTTCAAGACAAGCGAATACAAAGATACTGGCATTTTAATTTTAACACAATTGGACGACATCCAGGCGGTGTTAGACGATCACATTTTGAAAACATTGACAATGAAAGGTTCCATTTTTGTAAAGCCTTACGAAACAAGAGTAATTGCATGGTATGAAAAAATAACACGAATAAACGTTACACTTGACGAATGGGGAAAAGTTCAAGCACAATGGTTATATCTGCTTCCAATTTTTTCATCCCCCGACATTCTCAATCAAATGCCTGAAGAAGGTGCCCTATTTAAAGACGTTGATACAACATATAAAAAATACATGGGCGTTGTCAAACGCGATCCCAGAGTTATTGAAACAGCCGGTTCTAAGGGTCTCTACGAAAATCTACAACGTTGTACAAAACAGCTGGAGAAGATTAACGAAGGCGTCGCCAGATATCTCGAGAAGAAACGTTTATTCTTTTCGAGGTTCTTCTTTTTGTCAAATGACGAAATGTTAGAAATATTATCCGAAACCAAGGATCCACTTCGAGTCCAACCACATTTACGTAAATGTTTTGAGGCAATTAACAAACTACTGTTTGACGAAGAATTTGTAGTCTATGGAATGTTCAGTGGTGAAGGTGAATATATTAAATTTATGGAAACCATTGACACAAAAGAAGCTCGAGGTAGTGTGGAGAAATGGTTAATTAGAGTAGAAGAACAAATGATTAAGGCTGTTCGTCACGAAATTGCTGTCAGCTATGACGATTATAAAGACAGTGCCCGAACTGGTTGGATGAGACGATGGCCAGGCCAAGTAGTACTTTGTGTATCTCAAGTGTATTGGACTGGAAACGTTACACGATGTTTACAAATGGAATCTAGAAGACCCACGCAACTATTTACAGATACACTCAACACTGAACTTTTAGAAACAGTAGCCTTAATTCGAGAGCCATCACTTACCAACTTAGAAAGAATAACAATAAAGGCTTTAATTGTAATCGATGTCCATGCCAAAGACGTGGTACAGGAACTTGCAGACAACGATGTAACGAAGATATCTGATTTTAAATGGCTTGCCCAATTGCGATATTACTGGGTAGAAGGATGTTTTGTCCAAATGATCAACGCGACTGTTGACTATGCCTACGAGTATCTTGGAAATTCTGACAGACTAGTAATAACCCCATTGACAGACAGATGTTACAGAACACTCATTGGTGCTTATTATTTACATTTGAATGGCGCTCCAGAAGGTCCAGCTGGGACAGGAAAAACAGAAACGACTAAGGATTTAGCCAAAGCTTTGGCAGTTCAATGTGTTGTATTTAACTGCTCCGATGGCTTAGATTATAAAGCAATGGGAAAGTTTTTCAAAGGATTGGCATCATGCGGAGCTTGGGCCTGTTTTGACGAGTTCAATAGAATCGAAATTGAAGTACTTTCTGTAGTTGCTCAACAAATATTATGCATTGTGCAAGCAGTGAGAGGTGCCGTTACAAAATTTAATTTTGAAGGCACAGAGTTGACTCTGAATCCCGCATGTTACGTTTGCATAACCATGAATCCTGGTTATGCTGGTAGATCTGAATTACCAGATAACCTGAAAGTACTGTTTCGAACAGTTGCCATGATGGTTCCTGACTACGCAATGATAGGTGAAATATCCTTGTACTCCTATGGCTTCGAACATGCCAGAGTACTCTCTGTAAAGATTGTTACAGTCTACAGACTGTGCTCAGAGCAACTTTCATCCCAAAATCATTACGATTATGGAATGAGAGCAGTCAAATCAGTCCTTTCTGCCTGTGGAAATAACAAAAGAAAATACCCTTATGAAAATGAAGATATACTTCTGTTGAGGTCTATTCTGGACGTGAATTTACCGAAATTTTTAAGTCACGACCTTCCTCTTTTTGATGGAATCATATCTGATTTATTTCCTGGAGTTGTACTGCCTCAGGCTGACTACAAGACATTCCTCAAAGCAATGAGAGAATCTTGCAAGAAAAGGAACTTGCAACCTACTGAATCGTTTCTCACAAAAGTTATACAAACATTCGAAATGATGATTGTCAGACATGGATTTATGCTCGTTGGAGAACCCCTTGGAGGAAAAACGTCTACATTGAAGGTTCTCGCTGATGGTATGACATTACTATGTAAAATGGGCGAGAAATACGAGAAGACGAAGTATCAGTTTATTAATCCGAAATCAATATCAATGGGACAATTGTATGGGCAGTTTGACCCTGTATCTTATGAGTGGTTTGACGGAGTTGTAGCTACCTGTTTCCGAAATTTTGTCACTGAAGATACGCCAGACAGAAAATGGATCATTTTCGATGGCCCAGTAGATGCCGTTTGGATTGAAAACATGAACACAGTACTTGACGACAACAAAAAGCTCTGCTTGATGTCCGGAGAAGTTATGGCCATGACAAATGCAATGTCTATGATCTTCGAAGTGATGGATCTTTCTCAGGCCAGTCCAGCAACGGTAAGATTCATGTACTAAAAATAGATCCATAGACCAGTAGTTGTAATTGATATTATTTTTGATGAAGGTATCGCGTTGTGGAATGATTTACATTGAACCAGCGACACTTGGCTGGCGACCATTCGCAGATTCTTGGCTACCAACTCTAGATAAAGAATGGGCAAGTGAAGAAATGAGTGCCATGATATCAGCAATATTGAACTGGATAATCAATCCCTGCCTTGAATTTATACGTAAATTTTGCAAACAGTTGTGTAACGGAGGAGAAATCAATTTAGTACGATGTACAATGCAAATTGTCGAAATGATTGTGGACGATGCTGTAAAAAGTAGCACGAAGAAAGAAGAAGATGCTAAATATCTGGATCAATGGATTCAAGCCAGTTTTCTAATCGCTGGAGTATGGGGATTGGGTTCAGTTTTGGATACGGATTCGAGATTAAAATTTGATGAATTCTACAGAACTTTGTGGAGGGGTATCCACCCCCAATATCCACCACCAGAAAGTTTATCAAAAATAGAAGTAACCATTCCTGGAGAAGGTATTCTCTTCGATTACATGTTTGTTTTTAGAGGAAAAGGTACTTGGAAATATTATCCTGAACTTGCAAAATCACTGAAAATAGAAGAAGAGTTAAACGTACAACGTGCGCTTATTCCCACCGTAGATACCCTAAAATATATGAATATGATCGAAATGCACATCAAAAATAACTATCGTGTTCTTCTTATCGGTCCCACGGGTACTGGAAAAAGTATATACATGCAAGATTTGCTCATGAACAAGCTGGACATAGAAAAATACGAACCAGCCTTCATATCATTCACTTCAAAAATCAGTGCCAACCAAACTCAAGACCTGATAATTTCAAAATTGTACAAACGCAAAAGGGGAATCTACGGACCACCTAAAGGAAAGACTGCTATTCTTCTAATAGACGATATGAACATGCCAGCTAAAGAAATTTATGGAGCTCAGCCTCCAATCGAACTTCTCAGACAGTTCTTCGATCATCAGAATTGGTACGATTTGAAAGATACAACTGCTTTATATTTAGTTGATATTCAGTTCGTTGCTGCGATGGGACCTCCTGGAGGTAGCAGACAAGACGTATATCAAAGATTTTTAAGACACTTCACGATATTCTCTATTAATGAATTTAGCGAAGAAACCATGATAAAGATTTATTCGAATATTCTCTTGTTGGCATTGAAGAAGAACGGATTTCCAAGCGACGTTATTTTGGCTGTAAATCAAGTCGTAAATGCAACGATCGATTTTTATAAGGCGGCATTCCTCAATTTAAGACCCACTCCTGCAAAGAGTCATTATATCTTCAATCTCAGAGACTTTTCTCGAGTCATTTTTGGGGTTGGCATGCTGAGAAAGGAGTCAGCCGATGATAGGAGAATTTTTAGTCGAATATGGATTCATGAAATCTTCAGGGTATACTACGACAGATTAATAGATAAGAGAGACAAAGAATGGGTGTATGAAAAGGTTAGATCTTCTACAAGTGCATTCTTCAAAGAAAATTTCGATACACTCTTTGATTATTTTGAAAAAAATTCCGAAGGAAAGATATCGGAAGAATCACTCAATGGATTTTTATTCGGCACATATTTAGATAAAGATGCTTCAGAGGATGATGCCAGATACGAAGAAGTAGCAAATTTTTCGGCATACGAAGATATTTGTAACACATGCTTAGCTGAATACAATGCTGTACATAAATCAAAAATGGACATTGTCTTATTCCGATATGCATTGGAACATTTATCCCGAATATGCCGTGTGGTATCTATGCCAACGGGAAGTGCCCTTCTTGTAGGAGTTAGTGGGTCCGGACGACAATCGCTTACAAAATTGACAGCAGAAATATACGGATACTTCTTTGTGCAACCAGAAATAACGAAGAATTATGGAATGAACGATTGGAGGGAAGATATTAAGAGAATTTTAAAAGAATCTGGAGGAAAAAACAGACCCACTGTATTCTTATTTACTGAAGCACAAATAAAGGAAGAAGGATTTCTTCAAGATATAGATTGCTTGTTAAATTCTGGCGATGTACCCAACATTTGGGCAATTGATGAGCGACAAGAAATTGTGGAAATGGTCAGATTAGCAGCCCAAGGTGGCAACAAGAAACTAGATATCAGTGCTCTAAAGATCTTTTCATTTTTCACCAAAAGATGCCGTGAAAAACTACACATCATACTTTGCTTTAGCCCTATAGGTTCGTCTTTCCGAACCAGACTTAGGTTGTACCCTTCTTTAATAAATTGCTGCACGATCGATTGGTTCGAAGATTGGCCAGAAAATGCCCTCGAAATGGTTGGCAAAAGCTGGATGGAGGATGTAAATGTCCCTGCCGAAGTAAAGCTGTCGGCCATCACAGCATGCAAATCGTTTCACATAAAAGCTAGACAAGTCAGCGCAAAGTTTTTCGCCAACACGTCCCGAAGAAGTTATATTACATCTGCTTCATATTTAGAACTTATAAAAACATATACGCTCTTATCGAACGTCAGACAAAAGGAATTAATGAAAGCGAAAATGAGATACCTAGGTGGATTAAGCAAATTAGAGTTTGCCGCCGAACAAATTGCAGCGATGCAATTAAATTTAGAAGAATATCGACCCCTATTGGAAAGTATGAATAAAAAAGCTATCGAAATGACGAAACAAATAGAAAAAGAAGCAATAGACGTAGAAGCAGCGTCCGCTGTGGTCAAACAAGACGAAGCCGTAGCGAATAAACAAGCCGCAGCTGCTCAAGCTCTCAAAAAAGAGTGCGAAGCAGATCTGGCTTTAGCACTGCCAGTTTTGGAAGATGCTCTATCAGCTTTAGATACTCTAAAGCCCGCCGACATTACACTCGTCAAATCTATGAAAAATCCTCCGGAACCGGTAAAACTCGTCCTAGCTGCCGTGTGCGTTATTAAAGATATAAAGCCTGACAGAGTTCCTGACCCAGCGACCGGAAGAATGGCGTTGGACTACTGGCGTCCCAGCGTAAGAATGTTGGGAGATATGAACTTCTTGCAGGCTTTAAAAGATTTCGACAAAGACCATATCAAAACTGAAATAATGACGAAAATCAGAAAAGAATATTTACCTCACAAGGACTTCAAACCGCATATAGTCGCTAAAGCTTCGAGTGCAGCGGAAGGTCTATGCAAATGGATTATTGCCATGGATTTGTACGATAAAGTCATAAAAGAAGTAGCCCCTAAAAGGGCCAAATTGGAAGCTGCAGAAGCAGAATTTGCTGCTACCATGGCCATCTTGAAAGAAAAAAAAGAAATGGTTAAAAAATTGGAAGCCAGACTGGCTGATCTACAAGAAAAACTAAGCGAAGCTCAAGAGAAGCAAGCTGCGTTACAAGCAAATGTTACTCTTTGCAGCAACAAATTGTACCGCGCCAAAAAACTAATCGGTGGCTTGGGTGGCGAAAAATCAAGATGGACATTGGCAGCTGCTAATCTTCAAGTACAATATGATTGCGTAGCCGGAGATATATTGATATCGTCGGGTATCATTGCTTATTTGGCATTTTTCACTTCTTCTTATCGACAAGAAGCTGTCAGCGAATGGATAGCATTAGTGAATGAACTGAAAATACCGTGTTCGCCAAAATATGAATTTGAAGCAATACTTGGATCTGAAATAAAAACACAAGATTGGTATATAGCTGGCTTACCACGTGACTCATTTTCAACAGAAAATGCTATTATTCAGGATACGTCAAAGAGATGGTCATTATTAATTGATCCACAGACTCAAGCGAATCTATGGATCAAAAAGTTAGAAAAATTGAACGATTTAAGAGTGACGAAGCTAATAGATTCTAATTGCATGAAAATAATTGAAGAGTGCGTCCAAGAAGGCTATCCATGTTTAATCGAAAATGTCGGAGAAGACCTAGAAGCTTCTCTTGATCCAATTTTATACAAACAAACGTATAAACAAGCCGGACTAGAAGTGATAGCACTGGGCGAAAATATCATACCTTACAATAAAAAATTTAGACTTTACCTAACATCGAAATTAAGAAATCCCCACTACCTTCCAGAAGTATTTAACAGAGTGACAATTATAAATTTTGCTCTCACACTAGACGGTTTGCAAGATCAACTATTAGGAATCGTGGTAGCCAAAGAAAGACCCGATCTACAAAATCAGAGAGAAGCTCTTATCGTTCAAAGTGCTAGCCACAAGGCTACGCTAAAGGAAACTGAAGATTTAATTCTGAAAACCCTATCAGAAAGTCAAGGTGACATTTTAGAAGATGAAACCGCCGTACAAGTTTTGGATCATTCAAAGCTATTGTCGATTGAAATAATAGAAAAACAAGGCAAAGCAGAAAAGACAAAGGCGGAAATTGACGGATTTAGACTTGTCTACAAACCAGTAGCAGACTATTCGGGCAATCTTTATTACTGCGTTTGTGATTTACCAAATGTTGATCCGATGTATCAATATTCTCTTGCTTGGTTCATATCGATTTATGTCAGATCAATATCTGCTCAAGGTTTGTCTCAAAAAATTGAGAGAAGATTGGAAGAACTGAAAGCCGCATTTTTATATAATTTATACAACAACGTCTGTCGATCATTGTTTGAAAAGGACAAACTTATGTTCTCTTTCCTACTCTGCGTTACAATAATGATTTCCGAAGGCAACCTTGACGAAAGAGATTACTCGTTCTTTTTGACGGGTGGTATCAACGTCGATAACCCCTTAAAGAACCCTCAATCTGACTGGCTTAGTAACAAATCCTGGGACGAAATTTGTCGAGTAAGCGAACTCCAAAGTTTCCGTGGTTTCAAAGCGTCTTTCGTTGAGCGTGCACAACAATGGAAAGACTTTTATGATTTGGTAGAACCGCACAAAGCATTACTCCCAGCTCCATGGGAGATGAAATTAACAGAATTTCAAAAGTTAATAGTTATACGACTATTCAGAGCAGACAAAATAACAGCAGCGATTTATAAATTTGTTGAAGAGCAACTTGGAGAAGAATTCGTTAAACCTCCACCTTTTAATATTGCAAAATCATTTGAAGATGCCAACAATGTAACACCGCTAGTGTTTATTTTATCGGCTGGTATAGATCCAATGGCAAGTCTCATTAGATTTGCAGAACAGAAAGGCTTCGGTGATAGATTCCGTTCAATTTCGTTAGGACAAGGACAAGGACCGATTGCTACTGAAATGATAGATACAGCTAAAGAAGAAGGGGCATGGGTATGTTTACAGAATTGTCACCTTGCTGTTTCATGGATGCCTGCGCTTGAAAAGATATGGGAAGAGTTTGAAGGGCCAAAAATGCATAATGCATTTCGTCTGTGGCTTACTAGCTATCCATCAGACAAGTTTCCACCTTCTATCCTTCAAAACGGAGTAAAAATGACAAACGAACCTCCTCAGGGTTTGAAACAAAACCTGTACAGATCATACATTAACGATCCAGTTAAAGATCCAGAATTTTTCGAGGGATGCTACCTTAGATCGTATGCGTTTGTGAAACTTCTTTATGGAGTTGCATTTTTCCATGCCGTAGTTCAAGAAAGACGGTTATTCGGTCCTTTAGGATGGAATATTCCATACGGATTTAACGAATCCGATTTCGACATTTCAGTACGTCAACTACAAATATTTATTAACGAATACGCCGACAATCCGTATGAAGGAATCGGTTACCTGATTGGAGAATGTAATTATGGCGGACGAGTTACCGACGATTGGGATCGTAGATTGATTACAACAATTCTCGCCGACTTTATCAATCCGGACGTTGTTCGAATGAAGAACTATCGGTTCTCAGCCGTAGGTGATTGTTATGGATTACCAGCAGAATTATCTTACAATAATTTCATCGAGCACATTGAAAAATTACCAAATATTCATCCACCAGAAGTGGTTGGACTACATTCAAATGCGGGAATAACGAGAGATCTGAGCGTATCTTATGATCTTTTGAATTCGATTATAACCGTAATAGGAGGCGGTGGGGCAGCTGGTGGAGACACGGATGCCCTGGTCATCATGTTAACTGAAGACATAATATCAAAACTACCTCCTGATTTCAATATCGAAGAGGCCAAAAAGAAATTCCCGGTTGTGTACAGTGAATCCATGAACACAGTATTGGTACAAGAAATGGAACGTTTCCAGAAATTGTTAAAAATTATTCGTACAAGTCTTCAAACACTAAATAAAGGAGTACAAGGTTTAGTGGTGATGACTCCTGAACTAGACACTTTGGCATCGTCTTTGATTCTTGGCAAACTACCTGCAATGTGGGCGAAGGTTTCCTATCCTAGCTTAAAATCACTTCCAGATTATGTGGCAGACTTGATACACAGGCTAAATTTTCTCAATTACTGGTTTTTAGAAGGAAAACCTACCAGCTTCTGGGTGTCCGGTTTCTTTTTCACACAAGCCTTTCTTACAGGCGCAAAACAAAATTTTGCCAGAAAATACACGATACCTATTGATCAACTAACCTTCGATTTTGAAGTATTGAAAGTTCGACAAATTAACTACAGTCCTCCCGATGGTGTTTTTGTTTATGGTCTTTTTACCGACGGTGCCAGATGGGACTTGGAAAGATGCATGTTAGCAGAACTCTATCCAAAAATCCTGAACGACGTTATGCCCATAATTTGGTTGAAACCGATCACAGTTAACAAATACAACGAAACTGGACGCTATAAATCACCACTTTATAAAACATCCGAAAGAAGAGGTGTTCTCTCTACAACAGGTCATTCTACAAATTACGTCTTGCCATTTTTATTAGGAACAGAATATCCTTCATCCCATTGGATTAAAAGAAGTGTTGCATTACTCTGCCAGCTCGACTAAAATCTCTGCTGTGATACCTTTATATATCTACTTTACATTTTAAAAAAATTGTTCTATTTTATTTATATATTATTATGTTATATTTTATATGTCAATATTTTATATATGGCATCTTAAAGTGCCAGAAATTTGATGTATTATATTATTTATCTAATGTTTACTGCTATTGTATTTTATTGAAAAATTATTGTTAATAAAAAATTCTTTCATGGACCTATATATGAATTAATAATCAACCTTTCAGGACAAAATTCATAACAAAAAAGAAAGCCTTTGGTTGGCGTTTTCGCAATTCTGAATTTGCGTTTTGATTTTAAACCAAATACGCTTTATTATAAATGTAAATATAAATATAAATATAAATATGGAATCAACAGAAACAACTACTCCGAGGGCTAATACCCCTACCGACATTGAATTACACTGTTGATTCCGATGTACTCCTAGACGAAAATATAACATATTTAAAAAAAAGGAATTAAAATCCTTATTTATTCGTCTAAATTTTAAGATCAAAGATCTCACATTTTGAACGCGTCCTAACAAGTAGGCACAACGAATCGAAAGTCACATCCCACGACCGGTTCGTTGTGCCTACATGTTAGGACGCGTTCAAAATGTGAGATCTTTGATCTTAAAATTTAGACGAATAAGGATTTTAATTCCTTCTTTTTTGAATACAAATACGCTTTGTTTCATTATCAAAAATGTACCTAGAATATATATTTATATCAGAAAAATTAAAAGAAAATTAAAAAACTAGGAGTTAATCTTTGTCATTATATAGTCATTATAATGATAAAAAATTTAGTAGTATTTTAATATTATTCTTTATTGCAGATTTTAAGAATACAGCCATCTATAGTGTTAAATAGGTAAGTGTTTTTTAACTTTTACTTCTGTTATCTCATCGAAAACGTCGGAATCAATTTGTGAGTCGGTTGTTATCGGAGGTGGTAACGTTGCACCTGGTTTAACTAATGAAACCCCATCATTTCCCATTCGTATACAATCGAAATGTAAAACAAGAACAGTTGCCCGTTGGATTCTAGTTTCAAAATCGACGCACATATGCAAATTTTGTCCTGGTGTATGAATGTCAAACAGCCTTACACAAAAGTCAACCGATGGTAAATAGGGAATTGGTACTGGTATACATGCTGGAGGCGGATTTTTAGCTATAAAAAAAGTAGCGGTCGTCCAACATCATCCATATAAAAATATTACTTACCTGAAATCGTGTTGGTAAATACAGAATTTCCATTAAAGAACATCGTCGACGTTATAGAAAATTCATTAGGATTGTAGGTAAAATTCATACATCCTGTAAAAGAAAATCAAGGGTACGTCTACTGTAAAAAATACTAAAATAAATTTAACAATTCAATAAGAATGAAAGTGAAGCGAATGCCACCATTTTCATCATGTTTCACATCTCTTGAGCTTCGAACGACGAGCCCCTGTTGGCGCGTGTAGGACGTCGCCTTTTCCAGGTCATTTCAAAACACTTTTTACACCGATAGAACCCGTCCCATGGCGATTGTAATAAACTATCTACGTTAGTATTAAACGCAACCGGAAAATTCGAAAAACTTTTAAAATTTTTTGAATTTCTCCTCATTCCAAATCCTCCCTATCGTATTCAAAAAGGCACGACCCGACTTCTGGTCGAAGAATTTTTGCGGTATCTTTAATGGTTCGCCAGATATACTATCCTAAAAGTTCAAGTCATGATTTAAATAATTGAAGCACCACGCGAAAATCTTCAACAGCGACAACTCGACGATTCCTAGATGTCTCTAGAAAATTTTGGTGGCATTTCCATCCGAATCGTACCGTCCAGTCCGGAATTATTGTTAATATTCTCGACTTAGGAAGACAACAAAATAAACGTGAAGGATAAATAGTGTGAACTACGTTGGCATGGTACAGGGCGGGCCTGTCCGATTTTAAAAGAGTTTTCATAAAAAAGTTGTAACTTCCTTCGCGCTGCGAGTGAGTCATGGTAGGTGCGTGTGGTACGTAGCATTGTAGAGATATGAATTTTCAAGTGCGGTCTTGCTCGTGAGATCGCATTTCCTGAAATGGCCGTTCGTTAGCGAATAGCTCGGAAACTACAGGTCGTCCTTTCGCGGGTGTATTTTCGATCTGATTTGGCGCTGATGGGAAATTCTTCCGGATCAGAGCGTTCAGGCCGAAATTATTGGCCAAATTGTAAATTTATTATTACGATAGTACGAATATCTGCTATCAAATGAAAAATCGGTCTCAACATTAAAATATCTTTTGGTAGAATTTTAGTTTATAAATGGTGAAAAAGCTAAAGTACAGCAATCAATACTGTAACATATAACATACCTTCTCTGTTAAAATTAAATTGCGGAAAGTTAAAACCAACGCAGCATCCACAAGTTAAAGTTTGGCATGTGCATCCATTTCGCCGAAAACCGATTCTTCGAGTCAACCCAGTTTTAAAGAAGTCGGAAGATATTTGAAGATTATTCTCAATTGATTTTACCGGCAGAGGCAGTTGAGAAATGAGGTCATAGTAAATTGGTTCAGTTGTGATGTCAAACTCTAAAATTTGAGATTATTTTTAATTTACCATGATTTTGATTATTTATTATTAATTATATTGCAACAATTGCCTTCAAGTGCAATACCTTTTTAAAATATGGCACATAAACTATAGGTACAATCCAACTACCATTTCATTTGAATGCATTAAATATTAGATATACAAGAAATAATTTTTACGATTTGTACTTACTTGTATTAGTTGGAATATGAGCGTGGTGTGATTGTATAGAACACAGAATGATAAGAAAGCAGATCTTCATTTCGTCGTGTCTCATACCATTATTCTTGCTAATATTGTCACCAAGGCGAACTGTTGGAAAAAGAAATCAAGTCCTACTTAAGGAATACCATCAGGTCAACATAATAACACGATCACACGCTTTTACGTCTACAGAAGGCCTTATATTATGTGTACGTTTGTTTCATAGAAAGTATCTTGTTAACACCTTCCCTTAGTCTTTTCTTCAATTTACGCATGCACTTTAACAGTTTCTTGATGCATACCCACCGAGAAAAAAAATCGTTTAAACAACAAATTTTGCAGTTTTAAATTTTGGTATGTGAAACGAACGGTTTTTTAATTTAGTTAACAAGCCGTTGATAATGTTTTAGCTGGCATTGAAATTTATTATTTGTTAATCCAATAACATTTTCTCGTGCATTAAAATTACGATTTTATTTTATAAATGTTAAGATTGATTGCTTCATTTAATGTTGCTCCTTTTCTATTTAAAATTTTATTTTTTATAGTTTTAATTACCGATAAGGAATTATTATTCGATTCATTCGAAACAGTTAAATGAACCTGTTCCAAACAGAAATTACACTACGCTAGTTTTGGTTTCATTTAACAAATTTACCTAGCAAAATGATCTATATCTATCTATCTATTCTACGACCCCAAATTAAGTTTGTTTGTAATTTTTTTGTCACGATGTTGACACATCGAAATTTCAGAAACTTACAAAATAATTTTATCCATTTATCCATTTTATAGAAGTTCGAAAAAATATTTATAAAAGCTAAACCGTCTAGAATAGACCAGTTTAGAATGAGCCTTTATAAGATATCAGTCTTAGGATGCAAAATAAAAGCGATTGGCCGGATCTTACAAAATGGCATTCAGAAAATTAGACATTTTTTGCTTATTTTATGAATGCTGTATTTACAAGTAAGTGCGAATTGCTTATATCTATTAATTAAAAGAAATTGACGTTACCGTTAATAAATTATTTATTTATTTATTTATTTCGTATCTAACATTACGGTCTATAAAAATTTATTTGAAAATCGTTTGACGGTAGCCGTTTAATCATGAATTTATTATTGACCACATAACAGGAAGATTCGCTAATATCGATGGGAAACGGTTCATTTCTGGCATTGTCGTCATAATCTTCGTCGGTTTGTTCTTCAGAATCCAAAGGATTTCCGGGCAATCCTCCACCTTCTACCGGGTTGACTGAAGCTACCCCATTTGCTCCAAATCGAATACAATTAAACGAAAAATCAAAAAGCGTAAATCCTTCCCAATTGGCCTCCAATCCCATACAAATATGAATATTCCTCTGGGCGAAGTATACATTCGAAAATTTCAAACAGACCGTTATAAAACGCACCCTTGGAATTCTAGCACATACTGGCGGCGGATTTCTTCCTAAAATAACTCTTTAAAATATATATAATATATATTATATAATCTTTAAATTTTACCTGTAAGAGTGTTTTCGTAAAGAACTCTTCCGTTTGCAATTAATCTGGCATGAAAGGCTAATTCTTCCGGAATAAAGGTGATATTTGCGCATATCTTTTGTCTTAATCTCTCTAAAAATATTCCCGAACAACAGCCACAATCCCCACGTACGCAGGCACATGGGGGCCTGGTACCAGGGAAAAAGGGTCTTCTGGTAGTTGTAGAGGTAGAAACAACTATCGCATTTTGTGTAGAACTAATAATTGTAGCTTGTTCTTGTCTAACTTCTATAAATTTATTTATTTATTTATTTAAGGACAATATTGAAGATCTGTTTATGTTGCCTTACCTTTTGAGAATACGAAAGAGACGAACGTAAAAGTAAGAACCGTTTTCACAGTTAAACTATTCATTTTAACTGAATGTGTTTTAAACTTAACCGAATCGGTGTTTTTGCTAGCAGTTCGAGTACAAGACTGAGCTGCTTGCCGAGTAAATTTCTCGAGGTGTGATAAATGGTTCTTTTTAAATGTTGGGGACAAGAAATAATGAATCTTGCATTAGGTACTTTTAAAGTATCAATCATTTGTTGTGGTAGCAACTTTTTACATATATACTTACTACTACATCCATAATAAAATTAGTCTTCAGTGATTCACCGTAATTGATTTCTTTTATATACTCTTCGACTTTACCGTTTGATCAATTTTGTTTTGATCGTACGTCGTAGAACTGCCTGCATGTTTGGAATCTTCTTTGCTCGAAGTAAAAGGCGAATTAATTATTCTTTGAACGAAAGAACAGGTTACAGAAACGGTTGATGATCTTAATAAAAAAGCATTAATGACCCAATTACAGTATATCGACATCGTACTGTATACTTCCGTCGTAAAAAGAATGTTAAATTTGTCAATCTTTATTTTTTATGTAAATAACAATAAATACTTATAAATACAGCATAAATAAATAATAAATTAACAGGTAATTGAGCTTGAAAAGTATATTAAGTTTTCATCAATTTAATCTCATATCTTTACTTTGCCTACTTCTGAATTTAACCGACTGTGACGTGGGTATTTTCTTTCCAAATTCTCTGGCATCTTCGTCATCATCTTCTTCATCATCGTCATCGTCGTCATCTTCACCTGTTACAGTATCTACAACACCACTAACAACAGAGGTGATGTCGTCTTCCTCGTCTTCTTCGTCTTCATCGTCTTGTTTAACGTCTTTAACATTTTTTTCTTTGGGTTGCTCATTGGGTGCCTCAGTAGTCAATTTTTCGTCCGTTTTCTCGTCATTTTTTTCGTCTTCGTCATCTTCTTCTTCTTCCCCGATGACTTCGTCAACGGCCGAAGTAATTGGGTCGTCGTCATCTTCGTCTTCTTCCGAAGAATCTTCAGTACTTGCTGTGGTGATTTCGATATTGCTAGAGTTTTCCAATTTCAAAGTGGTTGGTACTATTTCTTCTGCAAGCACCGTACTACCGATGCTACTGGCCATTGTTGTAACCTCGGCTTTAACAGAATCTTCAGTTATATCATTTTGAGTGACTTCATTATTTACCATCATTTCAACCGGTTTCGCTTCATTCATGGATACTTCCTGAATGGTAATGGTCTCACTAGTAATAACTTGGACAGTTGGTGATGTGGAGCTGGCGATGTTTTGTTGTGGCACAGAAACTTTTTTTGCAGGGATGCTCTGCTGAGTAGAAGAAGGCTTAGCAGTGGTAGCTTTCCTTAATGGTTTCTTTGTAGTTTTTGCAGGAACTTTGGTGGTTGGTCTTTTGTAAGAAACTTTCTTTTGGGGAGGTTTGGAAGTAACTTTTTTCACAGGTTTAGATGGAGCACTGTCAGATTCTGGTCCGAAAAATCCACCAATGAAATCATCATCTATAAGGGCGAACGTTTCGTAATCAACCCCATCCACATCATTGTCATCATAATCATCATCTTCATCGTCATCAAAATCGTAATCATCCTCGCCGTCGTCGTTGTCCTCATTTTGAACCTTTTGGGGGACAACAGGAAGGGGTTGAGCAGGTTCCACTTTTAACCCTTTAGATCCAAAGCGGAAACAGGAAACTCTTAAAGATGCTTCCACATTGTCCAATGCGCGTAACTCCAGACCAAGGCAAGCTCTAAAATCGTCACCCTGACGGCCTATGTTGTATACACGACCACAGAACTTAGAAACACCCCCAGGTAGAGGCATGCATACCGGTTTAGGCTTTTTACCTGGAAATTGTACATTTGTTACACTATGTTATATATTTTTTTATTATTGCAAGGAAATACCTGAAATTGTCGTGTTGGCCAAAACCCTTTCTCCAAAGTTCATTGAAATAGCCAATCTATCTCCATTCAGATATTGTAAAGAGGCACATCCTGGGCCTTGCAAGGCAACGACAGGAATGTTGAACTCCCTACAACAATTACACAGCTTCGAAGAACAACTGCAATATTTGTTAACAGATGAAGTTGTTTGACGTTGATTTTTTAGATTTATATGTTTCTTTTTCAACCCTCGATGGACCTCTTTGAGATTTCTATGACTTTGGCTTGTATCTAAAATAACAAATAGATTCTCGGTCGCCTCGACTATATAAAATGGTTAAATTTAGAACAAAAACGACTTACCTATAACTCTCGAGGCTGCAAACGCTAGCAAAACAAATATAAGTAAAAGTTCAAATATAAGAGATAATCGCATTTTGCTTTTTTCGTTCTAAAAACAAAAAAGTTATGTATTAACTAAAAGCTAGGTAATAATTCAATTTCAAAAATAAACTAAATTAATGTATAAAAGTTTTGCGACAACAAAAAGGAGCAATGGACTAAGAGTTTGATTTTCCCATTTACTCCTAATGATTGTACATAAAGTAAAATTAAAAAAAAACTGATAAGCAAACTGTGGCCTTACCTATACAGTAGAAGAATGTTATATCCAGGGTCGCAATTTCTAGCACTATTGAACTTGATTCCAGTTGTCTGTGAAATGTTAAGGTACACTTCACTTCATCGCTTTCATACAAGTAAAGGGGGACTGAAAGTCGGTCACCGCTGTTGGTGGGTCATCGGCTGACCAAAAACGATTCATAAAATGTATTCGATTCGAGAATATGCGACTAACTATTTCTACTTTACTTTCATCCGTGTTTCGTCCATACATACTTATACTCAAATAATATTTAAATAATTTAATGTGTAGGGAAAGTAGACAACGAACAATAAACCTATCTACAGGGCGTTCTCTATTTTCACAGTTAATTTCGAAATTGTTTAAGCAGATGTGGTTATCTCTATAAAGATTAAAAAAATCTACTTGTGTTTATTATTAATATATGCAGTTTAGCCACATAAATGAAATAATTGGGAATGAAATCAGACAACAAAAACGACAAAAAAAATATTTCCAATACCGGAAGCGTTTGAACTCTACCAAATTATTACAAATATGTAGTCGTAATTCAAAACATATCAACCAGGTAAATCATAATTAAAAAGTAAAATATATTTCAATATTTTATTCTCGTGTAAGTAGGTAATATAGTAAAATAACTGAAACAAAATATATCAATTAAATGAAATAATATGTAAATATAAATATTTTAGGATGAGATAAATAGGTTTTAATAGTAAATAACTTATTTTTATTTTATTTGTGTTTGGCCTTTTTAATTCTTCATTTAATATACTTAATAAAAAAAAGCATAATAGCATTAGAATAACTGTTATGTAACACTTAAAAGAAAACGAAGAAATTTTTTTTTGTAACTTTTGTGTTTACGTTTTTTACGAAATTTAAAAGCTTCCTCAATTTTATAACTTTAACAAGAAGAGCTATAATACGTATATATGAGTTAATAATTAAAAACTTTTTATTTAATTTCCCTTTTATATTCTGTCGGTAAATTAAAACACAACGGTCAAACGTATTAGGAGATCACGGTATCGTCGTCAGGAAGGAAAAAGTATGTGACCTAGTAACCCTGATAGTCACGAAAACCTGTCGAAGAACCATCCAGGAGTATGCCATCGGCGTGTCAGACATACTAACAATAAATATCATACAGTACTTAGTCTTCCGCGACTTTTGTTCCTGACCATCACAGAACTGTAAAATGTTTAGTAAAACAACGTTTTCAATCATTTGTTTTATGATTATCACCCCAAATGTTATTTTGGGAGGTAATTTATTCGGTAAGTAGTTCAGATTTTTCTTTCGGATTCTTAAAGGATTAAAATAAACGCTCTTTAAAAAATATATTTATTAATTCGCATATTTTACTAGCATAATTAATTTGTGTTTATTCTATTATAATATATGATTGATGGATGTATGTATTTTAACTAATTAACTTATTTCTTTTTTACAAGTAATTATTAATTTTCGTTTTTGGTTACAGATATTTTCTCTTGGGACACAACCAACTCCGAAAAGCAAAGTCAAAGGGCAGACTCTAACTCAGAATCTTCACATAGATCGTGCATATGTAATGGACCAACTTGCATCTGCTGTGTTGATTTCAACTTTCTCTACGTCGATTTAGGAGGACCAGGTACAATTTAATTAATTAATTAGACATTATATTTGATTAGGACTTTCATTTCTTTTTTTATCTCACAGGATGTGTCCATATGAAGTACGTATCCCAAGAAGACGGTCTTGCTGTAAACATGTCGTATGGAGAAAATCTCATTCATAGCAGCCAAATAAAAGGACCAAATCCAAGCCCGATATGTATGCCAATATTTTCAAACATAGCGGAAATTTGCGCGAAGTTTTTCAAAGTGGAATCAACCCCTGATGGTTTAGATGGTTGTGTGCAACTTGAACCAAAGGTCCTTGGAGAATTTCAGACTCAAATTAATGTAGGATGTTTTTCAGCAAAGCCCAGTGGAATGAAATTCAACGCAACTTCCTCACCCATCATAGAAACCGTCTCGCAGACAATCATCAGTAACGCCACAAATCTGAGGTCCGTATATAAAAGAATTTACTTCTAAGCAATTTTAAATTAAATAAAACACCTCATACACTAAAATTATTTCCTTGCTCTATTATTTTTGTCTACAGATTATTTAAGTGTTTTTTTATTAGTTATATTTAAATAAATAATTATATTAAACTCATATTCAGTGGTCCCCATTATATTTCAGTCAAGTGGAAGAGGAAATAAATGAAGAAGAACTACTTGCAGCAGTCAGTGAAAGTGCTCAGCAAGGACTTTCTTTTTTCAATCATCTTTTGAGTTTAGCTTTTGGAAATTCTAATACAGTAAATGCAACCCAAAACGAACAAGACAACATATCTCCCAATCCAACAACCACGAAAACTTCAAATTCAAAGCCTCAAATATAAAATACACACACACATATATATATATATATATATTATTTAGTAATACAACCAAAAATCAAAAGATGTTTTAAGAAATACACCTGATTTAGTAGTTTGATATAGAACTTATTAAAAGTTCTGATTATCATTTCGGCACGTAACACATTTTTAAAGAGTATTTAGTTGTTCCAGTGGTTTTCTTAAAAAAATCAGTCGATTTTTATTTGTATTTTTCAAATTTCCAAGAGACTTAACAATCAACATTGAATAATTATTTATTATATTGTCATCTATCAATATTTAGAATTAGAATAGGTGTTTAGTTGTACGAATTGTTTAGATTAGGCAGTATTTCAGACTGGATTTCTACGTTGCTGTCTGTAAAACATTGTATTTTTGTACATTTTTGTGATATGATTCACCCAAAAGATAGTCATCAAATTGTTTAAAAGTGTTTATTATTAACCTATTTTGTTTATAAGTACATAAATTCATTACTAAAGATATTTAATCAAACCACTTAACAATTTTTTTTGAAATAGTAATTTTATTTGAAATGGTAATAAAGCAAACATCAATAATCAAGAAAGAACTTTTACTCGACGAAAAGGTTAGGTCATTACTTAAATATATTAATGCTTGATTCAAATTAAGTTAAACTTTGTGGCTCCATCTATCAAACAAAGTGTCAAACTTAGCTGTGTCGATAGCAACATTAAAGCAATCTGTAATAGTATGAATCCTTATACAGAAATCTGTAATCATTCAAGTCTCTACTTTGAAACTTTTAACAATTACCCAGATGTCGCTTTTACTGAGGTCTATAGTATGTTTAATTTCTAATTGTTGGAACTCTCTCTCTTAATCATGGTTGGACAGTCGGAAGAGGATAATAGCTGGCACCCGACTGTTTTTAATGTTGAAATATGCACCTTTGTGTACAATAATTTTCATGTTAATTATGATTGCTATACCGAGATTCATCACATTTTTCATTGAAACATTTTGTCTTACCGTTATGAAAATAAAATTAACACAAACGAAAACGAATTACTTACATTTATTATTACTTAACTTTTTATTGAACTCGCTTTAATGAATATAAAATGTTATATTATTTCACAATGAATTATTTAGTTAATTTGTATTAACGCAGGATCCTCTGTCTCAATAGTTTTGTCATATATTATATACGAAAAATTCGAAGCAATTAACAAATTTAACACTTCTAACTTTGACTATTAAAAATTGACATATTTCAAGTCCTAAAAGTATGGTAAGAAGGTCCCTCAGGATAATAAGACTTTATAGATTTTGTTCCTTTTGCCTACAGACAAAATTATTAAAATCTGGCAACTGAATTTTACATACTGTTCATGTTACAACACTTGTAACTTTGACTACTAAAAATTAACATATTTCAAGTCCTAAAAATATGGCAAGGAGGTTCCTCGGGACAATAAGACTTTCCAGGTTTTGTTTCCCTTGCCTATAGACAAAACTATTAAAATCTGATAATTAAATTTAGATAACTACTAAAGTTACAACAGTTGCAACTTTAACTACTAAAACTTGACATATTTCAAGTTCTAAAGGTATAGCAATTTAGTCCCTCAGGACAATAAGACTTTACAGATTTTGTTCCCCTTGTCTATAGACAAAACTATTAAAACTTGGCAATTCAATTTTGAATACTGTTACAAGTTACAAGTTATAACACGTGCAACTTTGACTACTAAAAATTGACATATTTCCCTCTGAAAAATATGACTACAGATTTTTAACATTATAGATTATTTATATTTATGGAATCATTGTTTCTATTTATAAATTAATAAATACGACAATTAGAAATAATATAACACCTTGCATACAAATATTAAAGAAAACCCTCCTTTTAATTAACTATATAAAGTATACTTTTCCGTTTGTTTTTAATTAGCTCTTTAATAAAACATTAATATACAATTCAATGAAAAATGAGTAGCGTTTCGGCCTATAGTAGCCCTACCCATACCCTACCCGTAATTGTTCTTAAAACTGGATCAAAATACATATAATAACTAAAAAAAATTTAATTTTGAAGAAATGTTTACATAATTATAAAAAGTTTGATGACAAGAATTTTAAATCGTAAGTCATTTTAGTTTGTTATTAAAACCAAAGAACGCTTTCTTGGGACATATGCTAGGATCAAGAAGTTTGTGATATGAAAATGAAAAAATTGAAAAAATTTGGTAATAAAAATAAAACATTATTCACCAAAAAAAAAAATAAAAATATATATTACAAAATAAAATAGGTTTAAAAATTACTGTAAATAAATCATCTAGATAAAATATACAATAAAGTCATTAATAAATAAAATATAAAATACTAACATATTGCTTACAAACTTCGATATTGCTAAATGCCTTAGATTCAATTATCTAAATGCACATATAACAGGCTGAGATACAGACAAATTAATCACATGACGTTAAAATGGCATTATTAACAATAGTTAACAATAAAAAAGAAAATCACAACACAATTACTTTAAAGGATTTATGTTAAATTTACTTTACTAAGTATCTCAGAAAAATTTGCATAATCAGTATCATTAGCAAAAATGTCAAACAGTTCGCTAAAAGTTGGTCGTTTCTCCGAATTATAAGACCAGCATCTTAACATTACTTCGTAAATATGCGCGGGGCAATTAGCAGGCCGAAGAAGACGCTCTCCATTTTCTATGGTTTCAATTGCCTATAATTATGTAACACAACTTAATACATTTTTTATCGATCAATATTTAAATCACATTAACCCTATCAAACAATATAAAATAACATTTGCTTACCTCGGCTCCTTTTCGTTCTCCATAGGGCTGTTGTCCAAAACTGTACATTTCCCACAAAGTGACTCCAAAACTCCACACATCACTTGCCAAAGAGAATGTCCCGAAATTGTATGATTCAGGAGCATACCATTTTAAAGGCCATTTCCCACCACGCATTGCTCTGTGAACAACAAAAATAAATAAATTACGTTTTTAGCTTACATATGGGGCTTTCCACTACAAGTTCTAGTTTTAATGAATTTGTTTACTGTATATAGCTTGCATATAAAAAGTTTTTAAATATTTTTAAAACTTCTTTTATACCTATTGTAGTCCTTATTCGGGTCTAAAGGCCGTCGTTGTTTGGAATTACTTCCTAACGCTTCGCTAGCATGAGTGGCGAGCTTCTTCAGAGACCCTTCCATCTCCGATGCTGGATGTAGATCAGCATCGGAGATGGAAGGGCCTCTGAAGAAGCTAAACACTCGTGCGGAAGCAATTCCAAACAATGACGGCCTTTAGACCCGAGTAAGGACTACACTAGTTCGTCAACTGGCCGCGAAAGCCTTAACCATTTTGTTCTTTTATACCATTATCTAATAACATATACATAATAAATAATAAAAAAATCCTTATTGGGATTAAAACAATATCTTTTACTCGATATAATACAAAACTTTACTTTTTAAGGTTTATTAATCCATACTTCAATTCTAACATCTTAAAGCAGCACTCGGTAAACCATTGCGAAATTTGAAAACATGAAGAGTTATTTCAATGGCCCAAATACTCACTTGTAATACTCATGATCAGCACCCACAGCTCTTGATAGACCAAAATCACTTATTTTAGCTTGATATTTTGAAGCTAACAAAATATTTCTGGCAGCCAAGTCTCGATGTACGAATCGTTGTTCTTCTAGGTATTTCATACCTGGAAATATTAAAGCATTAATTAGGACACACCCAATTTGTTTATTAGTTAAAGAAAAAAATCAATTTCAATTAGTTACTCACTGAATTATTTTAATCCAACATGAAGGCTTTACAAGAAACACGAATCAATAATTAAGACAATTTCTTTAAACATATATAACAAAAAATCTTACCACAAGCAATTTGAGCAGCCCAAATTTTAAATTCATTGTCAGGATTGATAGAAGATTTGTTGCCAATAATGTACGACAACATGGATCCCAGGGCAACTAATTCCTGTACCATAAAGAATGAATGTCCAACAGACAAGCCAATTAACTTAACAACACAGTGGTGGTTGAGTTTCATCATAACTTGTGCTTCAGACAAAAAAGCCCCTTTGTTGGTATCAATATGTTGATTCCTTAAAGTCTTAATTGCTACCTTCATTTGCTCTCCATTATTTTTAACATAGATTCCTACAAGTAAAACAAATTTTAAACTTGAAGTTCATAAAAGCACACTTATTGACTTTTTTAATTAAAATAATGTAAATCATTTTAAGCTTGTCTAACAAATAAGTAATTGTGTTTACCTTCATGAACAGATCCAAACTCTCCTTCTCCAATTATTTTCCCAAGCGTAAGGTTTTCAGGAGGAATGTAACTATTATTTTGTAATAAGTCTCCGTTAATTTCAGTAACATAGTTATTATTATTATTTAGGGGTGATTTTGGAGTGATATGAGTTGTGAATTTCAATGTACTTAAATGGCTAGGTAAAGTATTGAAATCATTTATGCGAGCTTCTTCACCCTGGCATATTTCTTGCACTGAACGTGAAGTAGTAAGTAACGTTTTCTTAGGACGAGGCATCGTTGAACACTGTAAAATATCAGAACAATGAAAACAAATGTCAACAGCTTCAAATTGGTTTACTATTTTTTTACCTCTGGCACAGGAGGTTTAGGTTTGGGGGGCACAGGTATTTGTAAAGTTGTTGGCAAGCCATCTGGTGTAAAACTATAATAATCTACGACATGTTCAAGGGAATCCAAAAAGGGGCCACTATCAATGTATAAATAGTTATCCTAAAAAATCATTACTGCACTTTTAGTTTTTATTAAGATGCAAACCCCAAATGATAAATACCTGTTTTCTAATAATATAGTGATAAAACTGGTTCTCATTTACTATGGTTAAAACTGTTGCCTGGTTTCTATCACTGTATCGAATTAAAAATGCTCCATTAGTCATGCTGAAATTCTTTATTGTAGCTTCTGCTTCATGTCTATCAACTGTCCCATGATACCAGTGATTCTTTGAAGATTTAGCAGCAGGGCTTTTATAATTTTCTAAAATAAATCATTTATAACTATATTAATAGAGGAAAGCAGGCTGAAAATATTAAGAGGATTTTGCAAATAATTTTAGTACAACACACACCATAAAATTACACGTAACAGTTGGAAAACTACTAAATAGATTGATATTAATAACAAAAAAATCAATGTGTAATCTTATAACTAAAGACTAAAAGATTTTAATACACTTTAGATTAAAGTAAATTAAAAAGGGGTTACCTAGAATTTCTGCACATTGAATATATCCATTTGCCCTTGCAAGTTGAAAAGGCAAGTGCTCGTCATTGGTCCTTGGCAGAACTGGTGCATTAAGGCTTAATAATTCTTTAACAACATCTTTGTGTCCACGACTAGCTGCTTCATGTAGAGGAACCCAACCATTTTCTGTGTTTCTGGCTTGAATATTAGCTTTACCGGATTGTACTAACAGCCTTACAGTACTAGCAAAATTGTTTTGGCAAGCATACTAAAAAAGTTACATATCAAAAGACACAAAAACAAAATAAAGATGGGCTCTTACATGCAATGGAGTAAAACCTGCAGTGTCTCTACAGTTGACATTGGCACCGTGTTCTATTAATATTGCAAGGATATCATCTTGACCTTTCATACTAGCTATGTGAACTGCTGTTTGACCATCTTTATTTTTTGCTTCATGTCTATAACCAGTTTTCAGCATTTCTGAAACAACTTTGTAATTTCCCTGACTAGTTGCTCTGTGTAAAAGATTGGTACGGCCATGTCTTCTGCAATTATGGGGAGGGACCTCTCCTTTACATGGAATAGTCAACTTTAAACCATCAGCATTAATTCCATCAGAATTTTCTTGATAGTACTCTATTAAACTCTCTAGCCCGTGGAACTTGGTGTTTTCTTCTGCAATAATAAAAACTGTATTTCTTACATTATAAAAAACGATGAATACGTACGAAGTGAAAAAAATATATCATCTGTATGTCTACGTATCTGGTAATGATTTACTTGGCCATCATGTACTACAGATAGTACAAAATCTCCATTAGAAGTGTTACAATCACGAACCAAAAAATATCCATCACAATCTTTTCCTACAAAGAGAAGCTCCTAAACAGAAGTACTGGTATTAATTAACAACTTACTTTCAAGTAAAACACTCTCAGCAGATTCACGAGTTAATTTTCCATGGTACCAGCAAATATTATCGTCTTCTTTGTTAGACATTATTATCGTTTGTTTTTATTAAGTGCAACTACTAAAGTTACTATTGCGTACAGCATTAAAAAGGCACAATTTTTACATATCCCTTACACTTAATTTATTGATTTTAAGTAGTTTTTTTAACAAAAACATAACTTTTGGTTATAATAACAATGATGTCATATATACTGTCAAAATTTCAAAATGGTTGACATCTTTCATGGAATTTACTGTACAGTGCGAGGCAAAATAAATATAGATGATTAAAATACAAAAACTAGTAATAAATATAACAAAACACCATTAACAATAAGAAGGCAGGTCAAAGTTGTCTTATAATTAAAGGCTCTATAGGATAATATCTTACAATTTTCTAAAATACTAATTATTACAGTCAAATTGAAAAATGGTAATTTCTTCATTTATCAGAAAACTGCCAAAAATATAGATAATTTATCGTTTTATTATACAACTAACAACCTTCGCTTTTATTTATTTACAAACCAAGTCAAAATTAATCCTCAATATAGTATATTTTTACTTGAAATCAGAAAGAACAATTTCACAGTCATGTATATAAGTGATGATTATGGTAAATGAAAATAAATTTTCAAAATACTTTATTTGCACCAAAATACAGAATATGTATAAGACGTTTACTAGAGATCCTGGCTGGTATGGTTACCATAACTAAAATAAAATTGTTTTTGTCACAAAAAAAGAACTAATATTAAATATTTTAACCCAAATTCCATTCTAGGTGAATCGCAGTTAATTATAATAATAATATTAATAATAATAATAATAATAATAATGATGATACAGTAATGTAATTTAATTTTCGTTAATCAGCCATTTAATGTTAAAAACTACGATGTATTACATACGACACTAAAGCTTTTAATTAATTAAGGCTAAATAATTACCTATAAACTATATAGTACAGTGTTACTTATATTAGCTATACAATGTACAAAACTTATCAATTTATAAAAAAATATTGTGTAGTTACGAATTCAAGACATGGCAATTTTTTTATCAAGTACGGATGTTACTTACTGAGAAGAATTAGGAATCTGTGAACTTTTATCAATTATTTACATAGAGCTCTGTTAAAAATCGGACTATATAATAGTACTAACTGGCATGTGTTGAATAATAGTAGAAGTACTAACATACTAAAGTCAACCCACAACCTACCACCTCACTAGATCCATCACATTCATTCGCTATAATACAAGAAAGGCAAAGTGATCACCTGACATTGGTTACTGTTAGAAAAATATACCTTTAAAAACATTATCTCATCAACTTATCAATCAAACGAAATTCATTCGGAAAAAAGAATAAAAACGAAAAATTAAACATTTTCTTCTGCATCAGTTGCACTCTAACAACAACTAGCTAACCGTCCGAATCATAAAAATAAAAGAATATTACGAACAAAAAAATAAGTAAGTAGACAATGTAACGTAGATCTGGTTGAGCAAAATTTCAAACATGCAATTTAACGAAAAAATTAAATTAAATTAAAATAATAAAAAGATAAAACTTTTCGTCTATTATCACAATTTTTTGTTCATTCTTTGTGACCTTGCGATGGTGGTGGGTCCTTTCGCTCAGGATTTGACAAACTATTATTTGTTCTTGGTACTATTAAAATAGACCCATCTGCAGACGTTTGTAGACTGTATTGGTACGGAGAATACGGATTACCATCGGGATCTCTTAAATTCTAAAAAAAAATTGAACTGTTGGTCTATTCTTTACTGTTTTATTAAAAAATCAATTACCTGAAATACATGTCGGTAAAGCTGCTGATATTTGTCCTTCATCCTCTGGCACTCTTGCATCATATACTCATGTTCATTTGCAATTCTCATTTTACGATCTCGTATTTCTTTAACTTCATCGGCAAGATTTAATATCTGATCCAGCTTTCGTTTTCTGCAGTTTTGAGCAGCTACCTAAAATATTTATTAAAAGTTAATTAGCTATAATAGCTTAAATTGCACTTCAGATATTACCTTGTTCTTTCCTCTTCTTCTTATATCTCTGATAAGACTCAGTTGAGTTTCACTCAAATCGTATTTGGACAATCTTTCGTTAAATTCGTCCATTGGCAAGTTTATAATATCGTCAACTGAAATTGGAACACTCAGAGCTCTAGCTTTTTTCTCATCTCTAGTGAGATGTTCTTCATCAGATTTTTTGCATTTTATCTTATCACGGGAAACTGGTCTTTGCATTGCACCAGCATTTTCACTTGGAAGATGGTACGTATGGTTGTGCTGAATATGGTCCAATGGGTTTCGTCCAAGTTGACTCTGTCTAGCCAATTCCATACTACAGGAATATTTCATTTCTGTAATCTTCGGTCCAACAGCACCTTCTGTATGATTTGGACTATGATATGGGGTACTACTTGGATCTTTGTATTCGTATTTGACGGGGGTTGGGGGCTGAGAGATCGAATTAGCAGTTCCTTGTTCCTTTAACAGAAAAAAATAATAATTAAAAAAAAAAAAAGAAAATTAGTTGGGTTTGAAATTATATTGTTTTTAAAACCATAACTACCTGGAAGTATCTCTTTCCAAACATTTGGTGCTTCTTTTGGGCTACAGGTTGCAATCTTGCCGAGTCAGTACTTCCCAATGAGTTGGTATGTTGACGACTTGTGTAACTGTAGTCAAAGGGTCTGTATTTCCTATAAATAAAAGCCAAACATTAGCTCTCACAAAATTAAGCAGATTCCAAAACAATTTATGGAACATGTGGCATACTATTGTAAAAGAGTATTTTTTCTGAATTACTTCGTTCAAAATAAAGGAACAATTTTCCAAAAATGAACATATTGAAATAAATTTTACCAAGCAAAAAAATTGATCACTTCTTTCACAATAGAAATGTGCTGATTGTTTTTGGAAAACTTACGTATTGTGGTAGTCGACAACATAGTGGTCCCCAGAAGTATGTCCCGAATCGGAGCCTCCATCGCACCACTCCCCATCAGATGGAACTCTTTCTGATCCCATTGAACTGACCGCACTATCACTGGACGTGTCCATACGTTCGATATCAGCTCTGGACATTGAAGTCGCACCAGTGCCATTCATACTTAGATTTGTGATGGCGTTATTGCCATCTAGCATACGCATCGTATACATACCTAGAATAAAAACAGAAATTAATTGCCTATATAATTAATAATTTAAAAAATCAAGAAGGTGATCTTATTTTCTTTTTATAACACCACACTGGTTTTAAAAACTAGGTACTTTTAACGTTGGAATAATGTTGTAGTTCTTTACGTCCTTGTTGAGTTTTCCTCTCATTTCTGTACTCTTCGTAGAAAAAATGTCAAATATCAATTTATAAACTGAATGAAAAGTTATTTTATTTATGTTTCTTTAAGACAGAAGAAAAATATGTTATGTACATGTATTACTGCTATTAAAAATTATCTTGCGACATAGAATTTTAGTTATATATTTAGTATAATTTTTTAAATAATTTTCATACGTAGTCATTGAAGATTATCAACGAAACAACGAAAAATTTGCTTTACGACTCTCAAAGTTCGGAGGGATTTTATTAACATTACAAAATAAATTTTACGACTATTATGTATTTTTTTTTTCGAATGCTAATAAAATAATAATATGTCGATCTAAGTATCGACAATAAAAATGAACAAATAAATATCGTATTTATGGGAAAATGAAAACGACCTTAACCCAATTATCTAAATCTAATGATCTTATTAGCATTTATTGTATAAACTTTTATCAAATAGGAATTATTTTACACAATGAGGGCCTTAAAAAATGAAATAGCAAGGAAAGTGTACTTTTTTTAATATGTCATAAGACACTTAATTTATTATAAATATGTTTGTGAATTTGTGTACGCGTGTAATAGTGTTTGCGCACTTTACTTGAATGTTTTTCTTATCAAAAAAATTACGACACAACTACGTAACTGTGCCAACTCGAAGGGATAAAATGTATGTAATTCTTGGGGGATTTTCCCTCAGGTTTTCGCCTTTGTGAAGCGACTTAAGTAACTATATTTATATGGGTTGTGCATATGCTTTAAAATTATTGCTGAAAATAGTGAAACTTACTGGATAGTTAGTTGTCTATGACGTACAACAACAACAACAACAAGGACAGGTACAACAACAACAACAACAACAATGGTTGCAGCAAGAGCAGCAGGACCAACAATTTTCCTCAAAACAAACAGAATTTTTCATTCCGAACAATTCTTTACAGACGAAGATGTTTCCTTGGTACATGATAAGCACACACTAATAAAATTCACAAAATTATGCCCCGCTGGTTAGTTCGCGTTGATAGTGTTCTGTTATCAGCTAAATATAGCTCGTGGATAACCCCATGTATGTTGTGACTCAGCACTTCTATTTATTATTTCACCACTGACTGCTAACTGTATTGTATTTCCTTTTTAGTATCCAATATACTCTCTTAAACTTCAAACGCAACTAACGAAGTACACACATAACGTAGGTGACGACTCTTATCACTCGCTAGGCCATTGTCTTATCACCGAATATATCGTAGTAGCGTAAAATAATTAAAAAAATTAAACAAAAAATCGATTTGGTATTATTTAGCGACTGTATGTGCGCTTTGTTATTATGTACCTAGTCTACTATCGTATATTTAGATCAATCTGATGATTGTGAAAAAAATTCGGCAGCAGTCCGGCTTGTTCATGAAAAATTAGAACACATATTTTTAACTTAAACTTTAGAATTAGACACAAAAATGACTAATAGCCAGTGTCGAGTAATATACTTTTCACTCCCAAAGTATTAGCTGTTTGTTACCTCATGTTAATGAATTGGATGACACAGCAAAAACAATATATAAAACGTGCAACTTTTAGATATCTACATACAGCGTGACACAACCATCTACATACATAATACATAAAACACGTAATATTTTTAATAAACGCTCATACACACTTACACCCAAAACATATCTAACTAATGTTAAAATTCTTTTACGTTATATATATATATATATATATATATATATATATATATATATATGTTATTTTAAGAAATATGAATAATTATTTACGTTGACTATTTATCAATAATTGCACTTTGTGTAATATGGATATAAACAGTTGTTATCTCGTAATTTTAACTAGTGTTATTCTACACAAAATTTAAATAAGTAACAGTATATTTTTATTATATCACGATAGGGTTGCCTAGGCAAAATAGTTTAACTGAAGATCGTTAGCATGAACCAGTGTGACCTAGTCAAAACTGATTTGTCCTGAATCCACTATCAACCAAATCCGATTTCAGGATAAACTAGTTTTGTCTAGGAAAAACTAGTTTATCCAAAGATCATTAGTATAACTCCAGTCAGGCCTAGTCAAAACTGCTTTGTTCTGAATCCACTAACAACCAATATCCTATTTCAGGATAATCTAGTTTTGCCTAGACCAAAATAATTTATCCAAAGATCGTTAGCATGAATCCGTCTGGCCTAGTCAAAACTGTTTTTTTTTTCTGGACCCATTAGCGACCGAATGTAACATTAGGACTACCTAGTTTTATCTAGCCTAAACTAGTTTATCCAAAGATCGTTAGTATGATTCCAGTCAGGCCTAGTCAAACTGCTTTGTCCTGAATCCACTAACGACCAAATCCGATTTCAGGATAAACTAGTTTTGCCTAGGCCAAACTAGTTTATCCAAAAATCGTTAGCATGAATCCGTCTGGCCTAGTCAAAACTGTTTTTTTTTCTGGACCCATTAGCGACCGAATGTAACATTAGGACTACCTAGTTTTATCTAGCCTAAACTAGTTTATCCAAAGATCGTTAGTATGATTCCAGTCAGGCCTAGTCAAAGTGCTTTGTCCTGAATCTACTAACGACCAAATCCAATTTCAGGATAAACTAGTTTTGCCTAGGCCAAACTAGTTTATCCAAAAATCGTTAGCATGAATCCGTCTGGCCTAGTCAAAACTGTTTTTTTTTCTGGACCCATTAGCGACCGAATGTAACATTAGGACTACCTAGTTTTATCTAGCCTAAACTAGTTTATCCAAAGATCGTTAGCATGAATCCGTCTGGCCTAGTCAAAACTGTTTTTTTTTCTGGACCCATTAGCGACCGAATGTAACATTAGGACTACCTAGTTTTATCTAGCCTAAACTAGTTTATCCAAAGATCGTTAGCATGAATCCGTCTGGCCTAGTCAAAACTGTTTTTTTTTCTGGACCCATTAGCGACCGAATGTAACATTAGGACTACCTAGTTTTATCTAGCCTAAACTAGTTTATCCAAAGATCGTTAGCATGAATCCGTCTGGCCTAGTCAAAACTGTTTTTTTTTCTGGACCCATTAGCGACCGAATGTAACATTAGGACTACCTAGTTTTATCTAGCCTAAACTAGTTTATCCAAAGATCGTTAGTATGATTCCAGTCAGGCCTAGTCAAACTGCTTTGTCCTGAATCCACTAACGACCAAATCCGATTTCAGGATAAACTAGTTTTGCCTAGGCCAAACTAGTTTATCCAAAAATCGTTAGCATGAATCCGTCTGGCCTAGTCAAAACTGTTTTTTTTTCTGGACCCATTAGCGACCGAATGTAACATTAGGACTACCTAGTTTTATCTAGCCTAAACTAGTTTATCCAAAGATCGTTAGTATGATTCCAGTCAGGCCTAGTCAAACTGCTTTGTCCTGAATCCACTAACGACCAAATCCAATTTCAGGATAAACTAGTTTTGCCTAGGCCAAACTAGTTTATCCAAAAATCGTTAGCATGAATCCGTCTGGCCTAGTCAAAACTGTTTTTTTTTTCTGGACCCATTAGCGACCGAATGTAACATTAGGACTACCTAGTTTTATCTAGCCTAAACTAGTTTATCCAAAGATCGTTAGTATGATTCCAGTCAGGCCTAGTCAAACTGCTTTGTCCTGAATCCACTAACGACCAAATCCAATTTCAGGATAAACTAGTTTTGCCTAGGCCAAACTAGTTTATCCAAAAATCGTTAGCATGAATCCGTCTGGCCTAGTCAAAACTGTTTTTTTTTTCTGGACCCATTAGCGACCGAATGTAACATTAGGACTACCTAGTTTTATCTAGCCTAAACTAGTTTATCCAAAGATCGTTAGTATGATTCCAGTCAGGCCTAGTCAAACTGCTTTGTCCTGAATCCACTAACGACCAAATCCAATTTCAGGATAAACTAGTTTTGCCTAGGCCAAACTAGTTTATCCAAAAATCGTTAGCATGAATCCGTCTGGCCTAGTCAAAACTGTTTTTTTTTTCTGGACCCATTAGCGACCGAATGTAACATTAGGACTACCTAGTTTTATCTAGCCTAAACTAGTTTATCCAAAGATCGTTAGTATGATTCCAGTCAGGCCTAGTCAAACTGCTTTGTCCTGAATCCACTAACGACCAAATCCAATTTCAGGATAAACTAGTTTTGCCTAGGCCAAACTAGTTTATCCAAAAATCGTTAGCATGAATCCGTCTGGCCTAGTCAAAACTGTTTTTTTTTTCTGGACCCATTAGCGACCGAATGTAACATTAGGACTACCTAGTTTTATCTAGCCTAAACTAGTTTATCCAAAGATCGTTAGTATGATTCCAGTCAGGCCTAGTCAAACTGCTTTGTCCTGAATCCACTAACGACCAAATCCAATTTCAGGATAAACTAGTTTTGCCTAGGCCAAACTAGTTTATCCAAAGGTCGTTAGCATGAACCCGTCTGGCCTAGTCAAAAGTGCTTTGTCCTGAATCCACTAACGACTAATTCCGATTTCAGGATAAACTAGTTTTGCATAGGCCAAACTAATTTATTGAAAGATCGTTAGCATGAACCAGTCTGGCCTAGTCAAAACTTATTTGTCCTGAATCCAAATCTGATTTCAGGATAAACTAGTTTTGTCTAGATCTAACTAGTTTATCCAAAGATCGTTAGAATGAACCAGTCTGGCCTAGTCAAAATTGCTTTATCCTAGGTCTATTAGCGGCCAATCCCAATTTCAGGATAAAGTAATTTTGCTTGGGCTAAACCAGTTTATCCAAAGAGCGATATGGTGAACCAGTCGGTTTAGGCAAAACTGATTTGTCCTGGATGTATTGGTGGCCAAACTTAAATATTTTCCACGTTTTAGTTTAAGATTATTATAGGTAATATTATATATATCCTGTAAATATGTAGGTTTTTAAATCATCGCCTGATGAAGTCAATGTTTGGCGAAACAATCGCTATGTTTCTATAACATAAATCTATTAAAACTAATCGTAAGTATTTTTAATTCGGCTTAAGGTGAATAAGTCGTTTCAACTAGTGTCAGCTTCAGCCATCAATAAAAAAATCTTATTTCTTCCTGTAATTATTCTTTTTGTATTATCAACGATTTTTTTTGTAATATTGATTCACGTATCATATTTTTCTCGTAAGAGACATCAAAAATTTTAGTGTTATCTATAGATGTTGTAACAAGAACCGTTGTTGCAATATAAACTCATCAAATATGATTTATTTAATTTTCGATAAAATGTACGGAATTTTTATCTCTGTAAAATTGTTTATCATATCAGAGTATGATAAATGATAAGTAAAAAAAAGTAAAAAGAGCAATAAAATTAATCATACTGTATGTATACGCGAATCATTCATTTTTCCTTAATATAATTAATTATAAAGCATAAACTATACAGTTATATGGCACATTGCGTACTCTGGTCTTTGTTTCTTTTAAATTATTTAATTAATATTTTTTTCGTTTACATCGATAAATATGCACAATCAAATTCACAAAATTTATAATTAATTAAACAAGAAAATTAAAATATTTTTTCGCGAAGCCCTCGTGAAATATTAAAAATATATTTTACTATTTTATAATTTTTCTATTTCTGAACGAACATAAACCATTACGAATATCATTATATATTACAAACAGCCTAAGGAATATTTCAGAGCATTAAAATTTTCAAAATTGTAAAACGCTATTTGTACGCAAGTTTCTGTTTGGTAATTTTGCAACAAAAAAGTACTTCACTAAATATGAAGACTCAGATACACAAATCTTAGTTAAAAATTGTCGTTAATTACTAACGAAATAAAACTGTATCTTTATAATGTCTGGCGCCTTCACCAAATTTTCAAATTTGTTTTAAATTATTTCTTTTTTTAAGTTAAAAAAATAATATTCATTACCACAATCAACATATGATACATAATAGTCAATTTAAAGGGTTCTTCTGTTAAATACCGAATTTTTCAAAATCTGTAAGTAATTTTTATAAGCAAAAAAAACAATTTTTATGTAAAACATTTTACGAACACCAAAATAAATATACAGATTTTTTTTAATAATTATCCACATTTTCGTCAATATTAATACGATAATAGATAACTTATTTACATCCCGAAATGCCAATTAAAAATACCGTTAATAAATAAGTGAAATACTTTTTTTGTATGTATAAACACATATAGCATATACAATTTACATACATTTAGGCCAATTAATACTTTCCAAAATGCATTAAAAAAATAATAATTTAATATAGAAAATTATTCACAAGATTATAATATAAAGTAAGAATATTGCTATCAAATATGATTATTTGTTATTAAAAGTGCAAGAAAAGTCTCGGAAAAATAAAAGAAAAATTATAATAACAACTCACCCTCATTCATCGCCATGTCCATTAGTTGCAAATCTTCATCGTTGAGAATTGAGGAAAGGAATCCATCAGTTTGATTCATTTCAGAGCCATTCTGAAACAATAAAACAAAACACTAATATACACCAAAAAATAAATATTTATAAGCAAATTAAATACACAGTTTGTTTTAATTTTAGTTTTTAAAAATTAATAAAATATTTCAACGCACCTGATAGTACATAATGTCGTGGGAGGGTTCGACCTTGTAATGGGGCGTTGGGGCAGATTCGCCCATTGGTTCACTACTATTGGTGAGACTCATAGAAGTAGCTACAGCGTTGCCCAAATTCGTACCCCCTGCAAAAAAAGCTTTGGCTGCAGAAAGTTAAATGTAATTAAAATAAAATAATGAAATTGAAACAATCTAAAACTACCCCCGATAGGAATAAAATGAACAAACCTATATTGGCGTAAGGTACAGATGAATTTAGATCGCCCATGGGTGGTGTAAGGGTAGCGTTGTGAAGAAGAACACCCCTTGCTGTATCAGGACCGTAGCCCATGCTATGTGAATGAGGGTGACTATAATTGTGCAATGGGTGATGATGACTGAAGGGGTGAGGCATTGCATTCGAGTCACTGGGGCTTGGCAGACTCAATAGATTTGCAAGATCTTGCCATCTTTGTTCCATGCTCATGGTACGAACAAATGGCATGCGCCCCTGAAAAAAATATTATTTTGTTTCTACTTTACAAAATTGTTATTATAAAATATTTTTTTATTCCAAAGGAGTCCCAAAATGGGTGATCGAAATTTATCAGGGTTGAGCTTAAAAATTAAAGAACAATTTTTTAAATCACATACTGTTTGAGTTATGACCAAAAACATGCGAATAAATATTATTGCCCTAAGTGTTCCAAATATATGTTGAAATTGCAGTTTCTTAAATCAAATAGTTTTCAAACTCGTTACATGTAAGTATAGCCAAAATATGCGACTGTTTCGTGGGAATTTTATTTAGAGATCAAGTCTAGTGCTACAACCTGTCGTCTCAAGTACAATCTTCAGGTATTGTTGAAAGACCAAAAATATTTCTTGCCTTGCTTCATCCCCGAAACCAATATTTATTTTAGTCAGAACTGCTCTCGACCAAGTTTACTTAGACGTATCTTTAAAACAACCCTCTATTTTGTTTGTATTCTGCATTATTAGCTTAGATTTTTTATCTTTTTAACTTTTAACAAAAAAAAAACGTTAAAAACTATTAAGAAGCTTCGGTAGTTACACTATTAAAAAAATTGTTTTTAGATATATCTGCAAAATTTTATTTGGTGATACTATTAAATATTAGCAATAAAGCAAAATAAATGCTAATTATTAAAACCTCAGATGAAAAATATTTTTCTAGCATGTGTGATTTTGGACGGTTTTAAAAAATGGTAAAACTTTCATATTTTTCGTCTTTGTTACATTGCTAACAATTAGTTATTTAACACATTTTGTGCAAAATAGTGTAACTATTATTAACGATTATTTTAAAGAAATTATTTATAATGATAAATTTTTTTAAATAATTTGGTTGATTAATGAAAATGTTAGATTCTTTCAGTAGTTGCATACTTAATTAACATTTGAATTAAATTTAAGGGTGACATTTAAACGGCACTTTGCGGCTTCAATAAAGATCTTTTTTGACAAATGACTTTAGGTAGTCAAGTTTTAGAATCCTATTGTAGTTTGTGGGTTCTGTTGTCAAATTATCATCGACTTGTGGAAGATACACTATCTGCCATCTTACCTTTTCAAAACCAGAAAGGAAAGTACCTGCTGCAGAGCAAGTGTAAAATTTATTTTTAATTCGAACCGCTTCTTTTGAATAGATATTACGGCTTACCACACCATAATCCTCCCTTTGTACCATTAGGGAATTTTCTTTGAAATTTTAAGTTTATTCTACAAAAGCACTCAAAACATTTCCCAAATTTAACAAGTGCAAATTAAGGTATAAAAAATAACAACAATAGTATAGTCTTACAATTAGTAAAATAGCATTACTTACAGTAATATAAACGCTGAAGTTTGATAAAAAACAAAACCACTTTGGTATATAATTTACCTATTTAGATTTCATATTTTGAGGCAAATTTCATTTTACAAAATTAAAACTGTTTCGGTATCTGATTTATTGTAAATTTTAACAAGACTATCATCCAAAACATGTTTATGGTACTAATTTCATTTTAAATGTTACCTTAGTTTTATTCCAACAAGCGTGTGTTCAAAACTAGTAATTTAACTAAGGATGAAACAAAGCGAGGTCAAAAATTTGTTATTATTTCGTGACATTGTATCTATACTATAAAAGTACGCATTATTAAAAAAAATTGAGCAAGTGTTACCAGAATTTTTCGAAAACAAAAAATTTCTGAAGGTACTGTAAAATGTTCGAACATTATTTATGTAAATGATAATGAGTTCTAATAAAAATTAAAAAAATAAAACGCACTTACCTTTACAGAAAAGCATATTACGCATACTCAGTCAGATGAATTAATTAAGAATAGTTTTACACAAAAAAAAATTATTATTACGTCTCTCACTTACGATAAGTCTGTAACTAACTATAAATAAATAATATCATCGCAATTTTACGTTTTAGACGGTTCGAAATCTAGTAGGTAGTTGCCGTTTACCGTATACCTATATCCATTATGTAATCATCAGGAAATTATCATGTCCGTATAATTCAGTACAATTAGACCACGCTTGCAATTCAGTTATTTATTTTAAATAGAAAGGATAAGATAAAAAATTTATTAATACTTAGTTAACGATCCAAACTATCGCCTATCAGTCTGCACTTGCACTATCTGATAGGACACCCAATTTTTTCCTTTTTTAGAAAAGGTTTGCGGGTATTCTCAAGGTGACATCGATTATACTTCAGAGCACTTGAGGAATTACAATAATAAAGGTCTATGTAATTACTTAATACTACTCAAGGCACTTCTAACAACACACAAACACGAAAATATGGATTAAAACATTTCAATTTTGTAAGAATTAAAAAATAGAAACGAACTCATTAAAAAAAACGATAATAATTTTGACCGATTCGTAATGAATTGAAGCGAACGGTTACAGTGGACAGTGCGTCCCGTAGAGAACACCATATTTGACTCTATGATCACCCGGAGAAAAATAAAAGATTTTCTCTAAATTCTTGTAATACTGCCGTGCCTATATAGCTAATAATTCTTACCTGGAAAGCTCTGTGATGGGGATGGGGATGGGGATGATGAAATTGCGATGTCTGAATCATATCTGCGAATATGTCCAAATCGTCTTCAAGTTTCACTTCTTTATCGGGTTCTTCAGAAGTAGAAGCCGCCTCTTTTGAATTCTGAGATCCTGCAAGCAACGATTCCGCCTTTTTTGATGCTTCCAAATCAGAATCGGTTGAAGGCAAAACTGATTCTAGCAAATGATTTTCAGAAATTTCTGCCGTTTCAGTACCAATAGGCTCTGCAGGATTGATGTCCTGCTTATCGGGCGCAAAAGATACGTTTTCTAACTCCTTAGCATTTACGCCAGTCTGAAGCAAAAGGAGAAGAAAACTCAATAAAAGTCTTAAAGAAACAAGTGGCCCAGAAAGGATTAGTGTTGTGCCCTGAGAATACTTACTTCAGGAGTTTCATCATCTAACCCAATAAGTTGGAGGGCTTCTTCGAGAAGATATTCCGGCAGCGGTAGCGACAGATCCTCAAGCGGTATATCGCAAGAGGAACTGTAATCCGCGCCAGAAACAGGTTCGTTTAGATCTTCTTTTATCACATATTCCCCTGGAAAGAAAAACCAACTTATAATAACAGGCATTTCCCTAGCACTAGGCCTCCCTTCAACCCCTAACATAAATAACAACGTCAATGAATAAATAACAGCTGTGGAAATTCTAAACAGTAGACATATCACGAAAATAAGACTCCAAAATTACTTTTGATTATCATTTAGATTGTTAAATTAGGAACATATTATTCTATATCTACCTCAATCGTGATAAGCTTGTCGCAGACCTTGATCCAAACTATCTCTTATCAAACAACAGATCTAATCTTAGCAATGCGAAAAAGCCTCATCGTTAGCAGAATATTTATAAATAATTATTTACTTTCCTAAAACGTAGAATACTTACTGAAACGAGAAAAACCTACTATGTACGTAGGTACATATATATATGAAACAATCCAAACAACAAACGGATAATAATCGAAATCAGTTTTAAAATCGTTCACAGAGAAAGTTACTACTTGCTAATACCTTTCAGACAATAATATAGATAATACCTATAATATTTTATTTCAGTTCCGGTTTGAAGTAGGCACAGGACACAGGCTAGGAATTATATAGAATGGGAATGGCTGTCTTTCAAATCCATAACGAAATCAAAGATAGACACAATAAATGGACAATTGTTAAATCCAATATCTGACAAGTACCAAAACATTTCATCTCGATAGTCGATTATTAAGAAAGACAGCGGCATATATGATTAAGCCGGGATATCATGATCTTATTTCTACGTTTGGGTGGCGACTGACAATCTTTTTAATCAAGATAAAATGTCTAGCGGGGATTCACACGAACAATGGAACGCTATGGCTCTTATCTTTGGCGCCCAACGGGGTGAGAGACACAAGGATTAATTCCATCCCATATTAAATAGATACACAATAAAAAAACTCACTGTTAACGATTTAATTTTTTGTGTTATTATGATACTAAAACCACATCTACCGTCATTACTATATAGTCGTTATTTGGTCTATTTTTAAACACATTTCACTAATTGTTTTCTGGAAGTAAAATTGCACATATAAACTTGATTACTTCTAAGTATACTTGGGTTAAAAATGACGAAACAGTGAAGAGCACAAACCGAAAAATGATTTGATGAAGAATTATAAAAAGGCCCGGTGAGAAACTGGTTCTACCTGGCCGTGGCACCCTACATTGTCCCCCTGCTTTACAACAAGAAAATTAGTTTTGTTCTCATTGGCTGGTCTAAATTGCATTGACGGCACCTTTTTTAATTTGCCCACAGTCCGCGTACCATCCCACCGTTACGACGACATTTTGTTTTCGTTAAAAAAAATCATATTCCTACATATATAAAAATTATTAACGAACAATCTAAGCATTTATATTTATTTATTATTTCGCTACTACACATGCACAGATATATAATATTTACTAGGTATTTGCTTTCAATTCAAGTAAAGAAAGAAAAGTTTTTATATGGATAACAAAGCCAATAAATCGTTAATAGGCAATGAAACTGAAAACCAATCGTTTTTAATCGATTAAGTATCAATTGCACAACCTGGCATCTTTTTAACATGCCGCGTTCTATCACCATGTCTCAGCACTATTTTGTGATGGTTAACATCTTCTATTCACAAATTGAGAAATAAACATTTCTATTATTAATTATTTAGCATGTATTTTAAATAAAAATAAAAATAAAAATACAATTAAATTATAACTTCTATGTAGGTTTGTATCAAGGTACATACTTATTTTTCTTTTGTTTTTTGTATTTACACAAAAAAGTGTTAAACGATTTTACGAAAAAATATGTGACATGTTAGGAGTTTTTGAAAAATTTATTTCCCGATAAAACTTAGTAACATTTCTATTGCACATAAAATAAACTTTCAACATGGCTGTACTGATAACAATGATTGAATTATTCGTTAGCATACCTATACCTAAAGTCAAAGCGAAATTAAAAAAGGTTTCGTTCAGAAATTAATATATATATATATATATATCGATATTCAAAAAAATACTATTTATTTATTGTCCATAAAAAAATATCGCAATTCATGGTAAACTAATTTAATAAATATAATATGTGGTAATAAAAATATATAATAAATTTAACAAAGAGTATAATCATGTGATAATTACTAGAAAGAAGATTAATGAAAACCGTTAGCCATATCTGAGGGTGGGTACCCTCCAATTAGAAATACCTATTTTTTACGTTATCATAAGTCAACCACAAAATTTAACGCTTATATCATTGTAATCTTCAGTTGGATTTTGGTTAAAAATAAATACCAAAGCAGATAGGCTGATACTTCAATAAAAATTATTAATTAAAACCGTTAGCCATATCTAATAGAGGGTACCCTCCAATCAGAAATACTTATTTTTTACTTTATCATTAGTCAACCACAAAATTTAATATTTATATCATTGTAATCTTCTGTTGGATTTTGGTTAAAAATAAATACCAAAGCAGATAGGCTGATATTTCAATAAAAAAGATTAATGAAAACCGTTAGCCATATCTGAGGGTGGGTACCTTCCAATTAGAAATACTTATTTTTTACTTTATCATAAGTCAACCACAAAATTTAACGTTTATATCATTGTAATGTTCTGTTGGATTTTGGTTAAAAATAAATACCAAAGCATAGGCTGATATTCCAATAAAAAATATTAATGAAAACCGTTAGCCATATCTGAGGGTGGGTACCTTCCAATTAGAAATACTTATTTTTTACTTTATCATAAGTCAACCACAAAATTTAACGTTTATATCATTGTAATGTTCTGTTGGATTTTGGTTAAAAATAAATACCAAAGCATAGGCTGATATTCCAATAAAAAAGATTAATGAAAACCGTTAGCCATATCTGAAGGTGGGTACCCTCCAATTAGAAATACCTATTTTTTACGTTATCATAAGCCATCCACAAAATTTAACGTTTATTATATCATTGTAATCTTCTGTTGGATTTTGGTTAAAAATAAATACCAAAGTAGATAGGCAGATATTTCAATAAAAAATTCAACTTGTTTTGTTATACATAAGTACGAATTACACTAGTACCAGCCTTAATCTTTCTAGCACCCCTGGGCAATTTTGTAATTGCGCCCCTTGTGAAGCAAGACTTGTCGAGGTTTGCAAAAATCGATATTTATATATACACATCACATATAAATATAATTTTCCATCAACTGATTGGTTTGAAAATAACATTTAGAGGTGTTATTACACATCAAGTTTGAACACTTCCTAAAATGAAATTTGTCTGGGTATATAAAAAATAGACGCGGAAGTTTTACTCTTTTGTTTTTTATCGTAAATGACAATTGTTTCTTGATTTTTGTGAAAGTTAAAATAAAAGTTGTTTATTAGCATAAAAAGTATGACGTTCTACGCCACTGCAAACTGTCGCCATTAAAAATATTCAACCAAAGATAAAAACAAAACGAAACTGTTCTAAACGGTAACCAGTAAAAAGTATTGAAAAAATTTGTCGATTTTGAATTGTACAGTTGTCTTCCTATATCACAGCTTTCTCTATTTCTAGCGAAAGTCAAATGGCTGTGGTTTGGTGACCATTTACCGAAAAATAGGGAGTATTGGTTCACTATTTAACTTACTTTCAAATTTTTATAATAAATTATCTACAAGACACGACGTTAGGTATATTAAAAATGAGGAAACACATTTTCTAACCACCACACGATATAAATACTAAGTATGTAATAAAATTTACAGAAAACAAAAATTAAATGAATTAAAAACATCCTAAAACTTTACTTTTACATATTAGACTGTTATCATTTGATATTTTAGTAGAATTAAGATTTAGGTTTGTATGTGCTTATATTTTTTACTTTTTTGTTATAATAACAAAAACAAAAGTTACATACCATTGTTTACATAAATGCATCCAGAATAAACACTAAAAAGTAAAATAGGTGTATTCACAAGTTAAAACGAATTTACAATTGGGATTCGGTTTCATGCAGCTTTCTTAGCCGATCAGTAGGTAATACTAAAATTACTAGCGATTTTAATAGAACAGGTGAAACTTTGTTATCATTTTAGTTATCGCCCTTTGTTCTTATTATTCTAAAATTCCATATCCACCATTGTTCCGACTGCTAAATTTTGGTTATCTCATTAGCCGAATGTTTTGTTCTATTCATTGCCAAACATGCCTAACAAATAATATAATCAATCAATTCCCGGCACATATCAAAAAAATAATTTATCAAATGGTGTCGATAGTTATTGGTAAATTTAACAATAATCGTCCCATACAGACTCATTTAGATAAAACGGTACCACTATTGGTACCAATCGGTGGTATAGGGAATGTGGAAATTTTATTTAGAATTCTTTGCAAATGGTAATGACCTATGGTGGATACATCTCGTTGTCGTCTCTTGTTGTTACCTACATTGAAATGAATTTATTAGATTCAGAATTCAATTTAAAATTATTCCGATCAGATTTAAAAAAAAAAAAAACGAAAGAACAAGTTTGGTTTGAAACCAGTTTTTGATTATAGTAGTGGAAGATGATGCTGATGATGGGAGAGAGAAAGATTTGAGAGAGCATATGGCATCAACACAAGCAACATAACATAATATATATCTCTCTAATAAAGAAGGCGAGCATTTCATAGGTTGTTGTCGTAGTAAAATGGCTTCCAAACGTCGGCCCCTTTGAATTCGATTCTTTTTCACGAACAAATAGCTTTCAAGCTGGATAAATTATTCCTTTTTAATTTCGAAGCTACGCCTCTACATAAGGCATACAACATTAATCATCGTTTCTTAATTCTGTTTCTTATTGTTATTATCTAGTGACGGAAACTAATTTATATTGTAATTAAGATATATTGTTTTTGCCTCGGCCGTACTTGATACATATCTAAATCTGACACACATACCTACACGTATACTAACGTACGTTAATCTATTTTTGCGTTACAAAAAGTAAATGAAGGAAAATTTACATATACATTACTTATTTCACGTACCCATTTCCTCGTGCGAAAAATAATCCTTGACTAAAGATATTTTACAGGAATAATTTATAAGGATAATAACTAACTATCCCACGTAACGGTAAACAAATTCCCTACAATGTTTTCTCAATATTCTCACCAACAAAAGCCGTAACTTCCTTCTGAAAAACTTAGTACTTTTAGAAGAACATGAAGAAGACAACTTTATTACCATTTTGTAGTACCAAAATGTACAATATTTATAGAAGAAATACTACACATAATTTCTATTATAAAACCTCTTTCAATCTCTGTAGTATTTACTAATTGAATGAAAAACACATTACTAATTACGATTTTACAATTCCTGATTTATCTTCAATAAAAATATCGATCTTAAGAAGAACTTGAAAAGACAACTCCAATACCATTTTGTAGTACCAAAATGTACAATATTTATAGAAGAAATACTACACTTAATTTCCATTATAAAACCTCTTTCAATCTCTGTAGTATTTACTAATTGAATGAAAAACACATTGCTAATCACGATTTTACAATTCCTAATTTATCTTCAATAAAAATATTGATCTTAAGAAGGACTTGAAAAGACAACTCCAGTACCATTTTGTAGTAAAAAAAGGGACAATATTTATAGTAGAGATACTACACTTAATTTCCATTATACAAGCTCTTTCAATCTCTGTACTATTTACTAATTGAATGAAAAACTCATTGCTAATCACGATTTTACAATTCCTAATTTATCTTCAATAAAAATATTGATCTTAAGAAGGACTTGAAAAGACAACTCCAGTACCATTTTGTAGTAAAAAAAGGGACAATATTTATAGTAGAGATACTACACTTAATTTCCATTATACAAGCTCTTTCAATCTCTGTACTATTTACTAATTGAATGAAAAACTCATTGCTAATCACGATTTTACAATTCCTAATTTATCTTCAATAAAAATATTGATCTTAAGAAGGACTTGAAAAGACAACTCCAGTACCATTTTGTAGTAAAAAAAGGGACAATATTTATAGTAGAGATACTACACTTAATTTCCATTATACAAGCTCTTTCAATCTCTGTACTATTTACTAATTGAAAAAAAAACACACAGCTAATCATGATTTTATAAATTGTGATTCATCTTCCATAAAAATCTCAATCTTAAGAAGAACATGAAAAGACAATTCCAATACCATTTTGTAGTACCAAAATGTACAATATTTATAGAAGAAATACTACACTTAATTTCCATTATAAAACCTCTTTCAATCTCTGTAGTATTTACTAATTGAACGAAAAACACATTGTTTATCACGATTTTACAAATCATGATAATCTTCCATAAAAATCTCGATTTTAAGAAGAACTTGAAAAGGCAACTCCAGTACCATTTTGTAATACCAAAATGTACAATATTTACAGAAGTGATACTACACATAATAATCATTATATAACCTCTTTCAATCCCTGTGGTATTTACTAATTAAATAAAAAAACACATTGCTAATCATGATTTTACAAATCGTGATTCATCTTCCATAAAAATCTCTATCTTAAGAAGAACTTAAAAAGACAACTCCAGCACCCTTTTGTACAAAATTTTACAGTAGGGATACTACACAAAATTTCCGTTAATCAACCTCTTTAAATAACTAATTGATTCTGCCTTTACTTTATAGAATACATGATTAAATTATCAATAAAATTAATGATTTCCACTTTTTATATTTAAAAACCTTAACAATTGTTTCACCCTACAAGGGAATCTTCAGACGACAATATAACTTATTTAGTATAGTCTTCTGAAGATGCTCTTGTAGAGTAAAAAATTGTTAAGTTTTTAAATATAAAAAGTGGAAATCATTAGTTTGTTTTATTATTCAACTTCTTTAAACCTCCTATAAAATTAAAAAATATATATCACACTGCTTTAGCTAATTCCTCTCCTCCTCTAATAATAAAAATATCTGAGAGATGTACTATGTACTTGGAATAAATAAATAAATAAATAAATAAATAAATAAACAAATAAATAAATAAATATTTTACAATTCTACATAATAGTAGTAGATGTTTACCAAAATTATTTAAGTATTTATTTTGGTACCAATTGAAGGTAATTTGTAAATTTTTATCCATAATGTATCGAAAAGTGGTTAATAGGATTTGATAATCAAATGCCAAACAAATAGAACGTTGAAGGTAGATAGTGAGTAAAGAAATTGTTTAAGTACTGATTGCATTAATGGTAGTTGACCATCGAACTATGGGTTCGACCTTGGCTACTTCCAAAACCCGAAATTTTGTTCCACATCATTAGCTGCAGACTAACCATGCAAAACCGTCTGTCGTGGTCCACAAATTCTCCTCGAAGATCATAAATGTGTATCATTTTGATTCAACCACACAACACAGACGAATATTTTAAAATCGCAAACTTTATCACGCTTTTTTTTCAACGCCATTTTAATTATTATAGCAGAAAATTGAAATGTCAAGTTTATTTATCGCACTTGTAATATACTTTACTTTCAAATTGCCTAACTAGAAATTGATTGTTCAAAGGGATGTTACTGCTGATTTAAGAAAATATATACTTATAAAAATAAAAAAAGGACGCCAAAAATTACAACAAAGTCAAATACTGCAGGTGTTAGACGTGTAACAAAGCGTAAACAACGTTTTAGGAAGTGTTAGTAAAAGCAACAACACTAATGAGGTATTCTGATAAGGCGGTACGGCCTGGCCATCGAAAAGGCGCTGTTGTCTGCTGAAGACCACTTAAAGTCATCAAAGAAGGTCCTAAAAACCGTCAGAATGTCATTTAAAAACTTTTACTATATCAAAAAGCAATCTTCAGAATCTACTTTAACAAGTGCCCATTTTCGTGAGTGGCATGTCAATACGAACAATGAAAATAACTTAAATACGCCCATTTTGTTTCAAAGACAAAACAACTACCTAAATTTATTTGAATTTCAAATTTAGTTCGACTTTTTCCAAGAGGCACACCGATGTCTTTTATATCAACATCTTACCATCTCAAACAACTCAAATTTTACGGTACCCATTTTAATTATGTACCACCATACTTCTAAAAGACGTCGGCATAAAAACATTAGCATTTTAAAAACAATTGCAAATAATTTTAACAACAAACATAATAATCCTGCTGCATGTTCAAGTTAAAAAACATTATTATTACGCGTTATTTCGAAAAAGTGCCATTTTTACTATATACGTATAACTACTTATAAAATAAGATAAACAAATAATTTTAAAAACTATAATGCCACAAAATCAACAATATTTAGTCAAATAAAGGCAATTTTTAGCAATTGAATCTCAAAAATTGATAAAGTATCCACAGTGAATAAAATTACAATCAGAATATACCCATTCTTTTTTAAAAGCTTTTGTTATTGTTGGAAATACACGCGCGCTCATTTTTTGTAATTAAAACTTTTAAGATTGTATTTAATGGTAATTAATTACTATCTGTGTGTTGTTAATAAAAAAAACATTAATAAAAAACTTGTAATAGTTGGTTTGTTAAGGATATGTAGGTAGATACTTAAATAGTATTTTATAGTAAGTCAAAAGCAAACACAGTAATAAGTTTCCGACGCCATTTTAACGCGCAGTGCCGACGGACAATTTTTTAAATTTGTTTTTAATTTAACACTCCCTATAAATGGAATTTGACCTACTGCAAAGGATCACAAAAATCAAAATAAAAATAATTTAAATGCAACGTTTCCGAAAACGTTTAAACAAAATGAGAAACGACGCGCAATGTTTTTTGAATATTGTTTTAAAAAAAAATTATTAAAAATGTATATTACTTACTCCTAAAACAGTGGATTTACAATTTAATTATAATACCTCAAAAAGTAACTATTTCACCATTTAATAACGTAGAATCTTACTGCCAAGTGAATGTTTTAGTAGATTCCAGATTTATTAAACAAATATATTTAAAAATAAAGGAATATGTAATGGGGGTGAAAATTTTAATGGGTTACAAACTATTTTACTTCCTAGTCTACCTAGGGATGCCAGCTGAAGATCATAAATACAATTCCCAAGAGGAGGAGAGGCCCAAATTCATTAATCATATATAAAGGTACAATAACATTTTTGACATGTACCTTTGCTCTAATAATATGATAAATGAAATTTCATTAAAGTTTCTTTATGAATCTATTGTCCCTTAATGATCCTAAAAGTGTTAAAAGAGATTTGGGAGCTGTTCGAACACCTACCTCAAAAATAGTTATCCGTTTAACTGAAAAATTAGCACAAACAACAACTGTTCTACACCAAATCAAAGTAATTAGCAAAAAAACGTCCACACACCGAAAATTTTAACACAGACCGCACTGTATAAACGTAACATTGTCAGCAAACTAGAGAGATACTATGGCTGATGGTTGAGTTTCAACTGTGGGGCTCGAAGACAGCCAAAGCCAATCAGGACCCAGTTCACCGAAGCAGAGTCAAGCTAATATGGCTGCCGCACAGCTTGCCTCAAACAATAGGGGACAGAGAAAGGGGACTAGCATTGGGGAGACAAGAAACATTTCAGAGGGGGGTGCTTCTTAATTTCCCTTAATCTAAACTATGATAGTGCTCTGTTCGTTGCATGATTCCTTCTTTCGAATGATTTTTGCTTCATCATCACGACAAAGCTTTTGTGCCATGATACCTAATATGAAAGCTTCTCCACATCTATACTTTCAACTTGTCTCTCTCTTTCATTCTGCTTCCCAAATATAACAACAAAACACTCAGCCAAACTTTAACATTTTTCTTGTACGATGCACCATAACAAAATGCCATTCGACAAGGCAATCAATACTCCTATAACCCTCACTGTTCAATTTTTAACGCCTTAACATATGAATTTTATTAAGCCCCACACACACACCTCATCAAACAATAACAGAAAATAAAACGTTAAAATTATATTTTGTTTAAAAAAATACATTGCCTTTTTACATCGAATGATTGCCTTTTTACATCGAATGATTGCCTGTTTCATACATAATAAGCTACATTCTAATGTGATATCACTTAAATTAATAATTAAACACACTTTCAACCAGTCACACTTATGTTAAACATTAAAAAAATGTAACTGCATGCTCTCCAGTAAAAATTAAATTAAAAAATTATTTATTACTAGATTTTTAGTTATTTTATTCCTTGCATCCTTCTTCATTTAAATGTAAAACTATTCTAAAATTAGAAAACTTAACATATTTATTTTAAATAAAACTGCATGATTGTAATGATTTAAGGACATGATAAGGGCTCATGAAAAGCATCCAGGACGATACAACACCAGCCTAAGTAAATATAATTTACTTACTTATATAAAAAATATGTATATGTACAATTAAAAAATTATATAAAAAAGTATTTTTCATTATCCAGCTACATGACTGGCAGAAAGTCAAAAAGACCAGGCAGGTATAAGATGAAATAAGGACCTTTGGTAAGAATATTGTTTTTGGTTTGGGAAAAAGGTACAAAATAAATTTCATTAACAATAGGTTTTTGAGAAGGGCAACCTGCACCAGATGAGTACGTCTAGTATAAAAGGACTTAATGACAGCTTTAGCTCCTTCTGATTACGTCTGACATATGCCGTGTCCATCTAGAAAGCCTTTTGAGACTAACTTCCCGAGCCTTCGAAATCCCTCCTAACTTATAAAAGTCATTCTTAACAATCAATACTAAAAAATAAAAATTTTAATTTTTATCAAAAACAATAGTTGCCCTTTACATAAATTAATTACGTTATTCACGCCTTTAAATGTTACTTCTTGTAAGTACATGCATTGATTATTTACAGAACAGCTTAGTTTAAAAAAGAGGGAAATTAAGACGACACAGTTATGGCATGGCAATTTAGGAAATAAAGAGGTGTGAAGATCAGAGAAAGAAATCTAAGAAATAGCTAATTATGAACGAAGTTTTTAGATAGTAGCAAGCAGGTAGAGGTAATAAATAGAAATATCCAAGTCATTTAAGTCTGCAAAGTGTCTAGTGAAGCAAGGTTGTCCCCAAACTTCGGCCACTGTGCTTATATTGTTATATCAGCCAAGAAACATCATCGTCATGCATTAGGAAAACATTCTAAAGTTTGGAGTCATGACAACTTGCAAGAGGTATCACAATAAGCTAATATTTGTACTCTGTAGTAGCAGTATACTACGGTAGTAGTAAAGTTGTAGTCAGTATGGTGGAAGCCACGCGTCATTTTCGTAAATAAATAGCAAAAATTGTAACGGTAAATAAGCAAGAAAAAATTAAATTCAAGCACAATTATTCTATAATAAAGAAACTACGGAGGAATAAGTGTAAAAAAAGCCCTTTAGGAATTATTTTTGAAGTTATTAAAAAAAAATTACGACCACAATGTACCAGAAAATATAACCACAACCCAAATTTTACACTGCACAAGTTACGATAAAAATCCTTCGTAAGAACGTTGCGTTTTACATCATCGTCATATCAAATTTTCATACATTGTGATCAAACTTTATGTTGTGACTTCGAACTTTATTGTACGTTATATGTGGCCATATTTATCCACGTTGTGGTTAGACTACATCAGAACCGTTGTGGACACTAATAATGCAAAAAAAAATATACATCATGTACGCGCGCAGACCTATTTTTGTTTGTTATAATTGTACTGTAGACACACGGACGTTTACATGTTATTTCGTACGGATTGCTAATACGTTATGGTTAAATTACGGATTAGGACGATCTACAAAATCACTATGTGCATTGTGGTCAGAATAATACACCGGATGTCTATGTACATTTTTTTACATTGTACGCGCAGACCACTATTACGTAGTGATCATGGGAATTACTGACACATTAGGATCTACTTGTATGATGTGAATGATTACTTACAAGATCGTTATGTGCATTGTGTCGTAATACACCATTTACGTTGTGATCGCGCAAACATATTTGTACTTCTAGGCGCGCAAACTTTTATTACGTTGTGGTCTTGAGAATTATTGTTCTTATTAGTTACTTACAAGATCGCTACCTGCGTTGTTTCAGAATACAGGATTTATGTTGTGATCGCGCAAACTTTAATATACTATTTTTACGTTGTAGCCAAGTTGTAATTGTGTCCGTTGTGGTCGTGATTATCTACAAGATCGTTATGTGCATTGTGTCGTAATACACCATTTACGTTGTGATCGCGCAAACATATTTGTACTTCTAGGCACGCAAACTTTTATTACGTTGTGGTCTTGAGAATTATTTTTCTTATTAGTTACTTACAAGATCGCTACCTGCGTTGTTTCAGAATACAGGATTTATGTTGTGGTCACGCAAACTTTTATTTATACGTTGTGGTCAAGTTATAAGTTGTGAATAATTATTTAGACGATTATTATGTGCGTTGTGTGAAACTACACAATTTACATTGTGGTTCAGTTAAGAATTGTGATTACAGGATCATTGTGTCGCGTATGTTATTTTATGCTTTGCAAAAAGGGAAATTTAATCGATTGGTATTTAAATTATGATCGTTGCGCATTGTGGTGTAGACCATTTTGATATGTGAAAATTAGTTTGATATAAATATGGGCGGGAAAACAAGAATTCTGAAAATGCAAACAAGAGCAGGTGTGGTTAACTTTCAAATGCCAGCGGATCAGAATATCAAAGAGCATTTAAGAACTTGTAAGACAATGGTAGGTCTCATTTGAAGCATGTTTTGTTATCAATACTGAAATCTAGTTAAACAACATCGATCATTTTCTGAATGACACACGCACCATTAGTCAATATTTGATGTAAAAGGCCCGTCTTCTGTAGGTACACCTGATCTACGACCCGAACAAGTGGGTGGTGGATAGCCTGTAAGCCTTTCTACGCATACCATCAACTATTTATGTACCTATTCTAAGTACCTACGTGGCCTGTACCTACCAAAAATTATACTTTTTAATTTGTTCAATAACATATCAGCTGGCAAAATTCCGTTCCTATTCAAACGGATTTCGAATAATTTTTCATATTTTTCAAACGTCAAGGAAATTATATTAATATACATTCAGGTAACCATGGACAGCTGCATAGTCCCCGAGGAATACAATATATACATGACTTAATTTATCGCTTAAACACTTCGTTTTGGCGTCCGATCATAATAAAATGTGGACGTATTTTTGAAAACCGTGAATTAATTAAAGAAAAGAATCTTACCATTGCATTAGTTAACTTAATTCGGTTCTATTAAGATTGAAGAAGAAGCAAAAAAAACGTTAGATACTGTTGAGTTGAGCATAAGGCAGGAAGAAGATGTGGTTGTTATAAAAAGAAATTGTCCATGCACCAAGGCATAGTTCGGTTTGAAAATAAGCGGACAAAAGAAAATTTTGCCGACCTCATCGTAGCTGGTCCAAACTGTCAAGAAAGATCATTACTCATAAAAATAAGCTATCACTAGAATATTCCAGACAGAGAGCACCGAATCTAACTTCCATTGTCAAATTATTAATCTGACTATGGCAGGCAGCAACTTCCATCAGACCTAACAGCATGGAGCTAAGTATTTTACATTAAAGTCCACCCTATTATTATTATGAGCACCATTACGACATATACCGAGCGTTTATACGAATCTCTCCTTTAAAATTCCATACTCCCAACAAAAACAAAAAGAAATAACGAAACCCTATTGATCAGCCCAATATATCTTAAAAATTATTTGACCTATGTAAACCTTCTCAAAATTTTCCTGACCTCTACATAATCTAGCGATTAGCTTTCTGGAAGACAACGAAAAGATAAAAAAAAAGATATTTCTTCCTTCCCTATTTCCGAAACTAATGAAATTAAAATTATCAAAAATCGGGAGTTAATACACAGAAGTTTTCCTGCAGTTTGGAGCAAAACTGTCAGTCAAGTCACGATTTTCTACATAAGGTATCCGTGTCATAGTACGGAACCTTCGGTGCAAGTTTTACCACAATATTATTTCCCAACCCAAAATTACTCACTTACCTGAATCATGTCGTATTCCATAATATACAAGTAGTTTTTAATAAACATTTCTTCCTTTGAATTGTTTACTACATTTCATAACGTTACCACAATTTTTTTAATATTATTGTAGGTATTTCTCGTATATTATATATATATTATATCTTTAAACGTGTCGTGTATACAAAATATATGTACTGATCATCCTAAAATTAGCATCGCTTATCTTGAATAAATATTTAATAATAAAATAAATACCATTAACTACTTATGTTTCATGTTAACTAAAATTTTGTTATTACTACTGTTACCAATTATTGCTTTTATTTCTATGTATAGAATAAAATTAATATTTGTAACAATTTTATAGTGTATATAATAAATTAACGTTTTATTCTCATGTTAACACATCATCAGGCGATGTCGAGTTTCGTCATGCGACGTAAAGGAAATAATGGAAATTATATCGTCATTTATAACAATTATAGACCATCTTAAACCGTAACAAAACAGCTGTTTATCTAATTCGGGTCAAAACCTAAAATTACTTTATACCATCACAAATTTGGAGAATTAGATATTCGACCGCCAAAAGAATTTAAACATTCAAGTTTACAATAACAACAAATAACTGACGAATAAGGAATAATTGCTCTTTATAAATAATTCCTTAGGCTGGTTCTGTTTCTACTAATGTTATTAATTACGTAAAAACATAAAACAGTAACTACTGAGCTGCATAATAACTAACTACTTATAATAAAAGATAGATACCAAAATGCAAGTAAAAAATTTTTTTAAAAAACACTAACCTGTTTCTGTGTCGATGGTGTAGTTCAAGCCAACCCATGGATCGATTTCTTCAGTTTCATCCTCAGGGACCTAAGAAAATTATTTTTTTAAATTATTTATGTAATATTTTCTTGTCCTGGAATTCTACGTCTTACTTGCTTGACTGGTTCATCATTTATTTTTGCCAATTCTTTCAATTTTTCGATATCATTTTCACCGGAAGTGGGCACCGATTCATTGACGTTATTCTCCCCAGGTTTTTCAGGTTTTGTTTCTTGATCAACAATTGGTTCCAAAGAAAAACCCAGGTCAACATCTTGCTTCCACAAAACTTCAATTAAGTCCATATCCTACAAGGAAAAAAGGACTTTTTTTGAGCAACGGTGTATTAAAAAAACTCCCCCAAAAAAAAACTGAATCTCTCCTAATTATTTCAAATATCCAGCAAAACAAAAATCATACAAGTTAGCTAGTTATACAAGGACATTAAAAATGCGTGTTATTTTGTTTTTCCGAATTCTTATCAAACTATGTTGACTAAAACTACAATTATAAAACAGTCGGGATGTCAAATTCTAAGCATCTCATCAAATAAACCCTAAGTTCTATATTTTTTGAGAAACTAACGTAAAACATGAATCACGATAAAGTTTTCAAAAGGTATTAGTAGGAAAATTATTAAAAAAGGCGAAATGAGAGTTCAAACTAGACATAAGGAACCAACATTTCCTTTACGTTTTGAGAAAAACCTAATTTTAGGTTGTATAATTTTTGAAAAATACACCATTTTCAGTTATCAACAAACTTTTGATGATAATATTTGTAAAAGAACTCGTATCTAATTAACATTGCATGTTAAAACAATAAAAAGAACGAATCCGTATCCATAAATTGATAAATAAAGCAGAAACGCCCTTTTCAAACAAAACAAAATGAATATTAATTTTATTCTAGAACTAGGAATGAATTTCACTTTTAGAAACACGAAAAAGCGGCACATGCAAATAGAATTAAGTAACAAAAAAAAGAACTATTTAGTATGACATTTCCTTCTGCATAACACATTTCTGTTATATTATACTTCTGTATGCAGTGTGGGCCTTTCGTGTCTTTTGAAAGTAATTATTTTTATGTTGGAAGGAAGCCCGACGCGGCGTGAAGTATTAATAATAAACGTAATAAAAGGGAATGCGTATCTGCAGGACTCCAAGATGGCGGCTTTTAGAAGGCACGCGGGACGCCAAGGTGTGGTTTTCTGTTACCCTACTGTTAACCAACACCCATTGTCTATACGCTCCTCCCTACACAATAATCTATACAAGACCATAATAAATTTTCTCATTAACTACTACGTTCGTTAACATAAGAATGCGTGCTGCTTTCAATTCTTTCACAAAATGAACAAAAAAAAATGCCATACATATTTATTACTTCCAGTATGAGAAACAATGGAATCTCTCACAAACTACGTTCGATATAAATACATGCTGGCTTTATTTCTTCGTTCGTATTAACGCAGTTTTTTTTTTTGTAAACACTTCTCAAGATTAAAACAAAAACGAAGTTTATAACAAAACTATACACAGAACAATTACTGACTGATTTTTAATCCTTAAAATGTAAGAAAAATCCTTCTTTGCTTTCTTTGCAAGACGATTCTGTAACTTATCTAGTAAAATACTTTTAAAAGTATATAAAACTTATGTCTAAATAACTTAATACTAAATATAATAATGCATCGTAATAGTTAAACTTACAATATTAGTTTTATATAAAACAATATGCATATATACATAGTAAATTTTTACAACAAAAGGATCATTCCCTGGGAACACATTTTATTTGTTTAATTACTTAACTTGCACAAATTACAAATGATGATTAGTTCATTCATTTTTTGTGATCTGTAGCTTTTATGGACATTAACTTGATGTTATGAACATGGTTTGTAGTGCACGCGTTTTGTTTGTTTAATTCCTTAATTTGTAGGAATTAGGCGTATTTAATGATAAGCATGTATTACGTGTAATTAGTTCATTAATATTTTGTGATCTGCAACTTTTATGGACCTTCACTTTTCGGTAAAAACACGGTTTGTAGTACACATGTTTTGTTTGTTTAATTACTTAATTTGTAGGAATTAGAAGTATTTAATGATAAGCAGGTAATACGTGTAATTAATTCGCTAATATTTTGTGATTTGCAGCTTTTATAGACAAACACTTGATTTTAAGAACATAGCTTGCCATGTACACGTTTTGTATGTTTAACTACTTAATTTGCAAGAATTACAAGTACTTAATGATAAGCATGTATTACGTGTAATTAATTCATCAATATTTTGTGATCTGCAGCACTTATGGACAAACACTTGATGTTTAGAACATGATTTGTAGTGCACGCATTTTTATTTATCTAATTCCTTAATTTACAGATATTACAAGTATTTAATGATAAGCAAGTATTACGTGTAATTAATTAATTAATATTTTGTGATCTGCAGCTTTTATGGACTTACACTTTTTAGTAAGAACATGGTTTGTAGTGCACGCGTTTTATTTATTTAATTCCTTAATTTGCAGGAATTGAAAGTATTTAATGATAAGCAGCTATTCCGTGTAATTAGTTCGCTAATATTTTATAATCTGCAGCTTTTATGGACAAACACTTGATTCTAAGAACATAGCTTGCCATGTACACGTTTTGTATGTTTAACTACTTAATTTGCAAAAATTACAAGTACTTAATGATAAGCATGTATTACGTGCAATTAATTCATCAATATTTTGTGATCTGCAGCACTTATGGACAAACACTTGATGTTTAGAACATGATTTGTAGTGCACGCGTTTTGTTTGTATAATTCTTTAATTTGCAGATATTACAAGTATTTAATGATAAGCAAGTATTACGTGTAATAAGTTCATTAATATTTTGTGATCTGCAGCTGTTATGGGCAAACACTTGATGCTAAGAAGATAGTTTGTAGTGCACATATTTTATTTGTCTAATTGCTTAATTTGCAGGAATTAAATGTATTTAATGATAAGCAGGTATTACGTGTAATTAGTTCATTATCGTTTAGTGTTGTACAGATCTTCTGGTCAAACCGCCGATGCTTATAAGTATAGTTATTTTTATTAGCAAATTACGACAAAGGAAGTAGTTATTTTTTCTTAAAAAAAATCGTCCACGTAGCAACAAAGATATAAAAAATGATGTCAATTAGAACAAAAGCAATCTCTCATTGAAAAGTACACGGTTGGATAAAACCAAATTGTTACGGTCCGCCGATTTATGAAGTTGAGTATTGTTTTCCACCATAGTGGCTGTATAAGTATTGCGACTGCTTCGAAGGCGAAAGAGCAGAAAAAAAAATAAAATAAAATAAGTTATGTGAGAAGTTGACAATACCAGACAAATTAAAACAAAAACATGTTAAATCTCATTCTTTATCGCACTTTTACTGGCCGGCAAAAAACAATGAATTATTGTTCAAGAAAATGGCCGCTCTTTTTAGTTAATAATAATCTCATTATGCATCTTAGCAAGCCACGATTGGTTTCATACCATTAAGCAAAAATCGATTAATTCAGCTCGAATAGGAGGTGAACCATTGCAGTAGGCGCAGTCGTCTACACTCTCTATCTTTTATTTCGGATCATTAGCGGTATCTTAACAGGGCGGATACAACAGGGACGGACTAACAATTTTCACTATTAAACTGATCAGCTAATCACGAAAACAACAATACACTTCTTCCTATACAATCCTTTACGAATATTATCATAATCTCGACTAACATTTTTTTTTACAAAAACACAATTATGTACGTAACAGAAACGATAAAAAATGCATGCCTATATACCTACCTACTTAATATAAAACCAAAACCGTTGCATTTAATGTATGACGTCATTAACAAAGAAAAAATAATATCAATATATCAGGAGTGCGATGCCCCCAGAATCGCATTTAATAAGTTTTTTTATTGCTGTTGTACTGTTTGATCAATTTAAACGCAAATGGGTGCAACCCTGACTCACAACCGAAGAATTTTCAATTTCAAAATTTTTACTACCTGTTTGCATATATACGAAACACGTACATCAGATAAAATAGAATCATATTCAATTATCTTTATTATTTAGAACGAATTTTCTGGAAGATAGGTAAAATCACACAAAAATTGCCCCCCTGTATCCACGCCTGGGTCGAGTTGATGTTTTTGGTTTTTTGGGGGGGAAATTTTTGAAATTTCAATTTAACAAAGGTGATTTGTTTGTTTCTATCTGGTCATTTAATATTACATGTTTTTTATAATATCGGTTTATTTCCAACGATTCCAGGAGATTTAATTTTGGTCCTTTGTTTTCTATATGTAATATTTTAAAGTTATTGTTAAAGTTGTGATTACAATTTAAATTAGATGTTAGATGTTCTGCGTAAGTCGATGTACACTTTATTAACTTAAAACTATTAAAATGTTTCTTAACTCTATCCAAGAAGGTTATACCAGTTTGTCGTATGTACGCCTTGTCACAGTCTCCGCAAGTTAACATATATACTCCAGAATTTAAATTTTTATCAGTTTTATCTTTGCAGTTTTTTATTACATTTCCTAAATAATTATTAATTCTAAAGGATATAACTAAGTCTGTTTATATTTTTTAAGTATTTACTAATTTTTTCCGAGATGTTACCTAAATAAAAAAAAACCTTCTTGGATAGAGTTAAGGAACATTTTAATAGTTTTAAGTTAAAAAAATGTACTTCGACTTACGCATAACATCTAATTAGTTGCAATCACAACTTTAACAATAAGTTTAAAATATTACATATAGAAAACAAAGGACCGAAACTAATCAACTGGAATCGTTGAAAATAAACCAATATTATAAAAAACATAATAATATTAAAGTAATATTAAATGACCAGATAGAAACAAACAATTCACCTTTATTAAATTTAAATTTCAAAAAAAAAATCTCCCACCCTTTAGTTCTGTACTGCGCATGTACATATATACATATAAGATTGTGTTTGTTAATTCTTATTGTCATCTCTTCACCTGAAGAAGGCACAATGTGGCGAAACGATCGTAATGAAAATAAAAAATTCGTTTTGAAACTTAATTCTGTGTTTTAATTTGTGTTAGTTTATTTTCTAGTTATTGCAATCAATATACTTCTTGAAACTATAGTGTTTATATTATTTATCAGTATGTATAAGTTTTAACATGTAACTGTTCTTTTAAGAACAAATAATATCGTAGTGTTAATAGTAAAGTAAATTTCTGTAAAAATTCCGAAGCAACGTGAAACGGTTTTTGTTTTATAGTTTGTATTGATTTTTGATCATTTTCCCAGATACAGTCCTGTTCTAAATCTTCCTTTTCGGTACATGCGTAGCATGAACCGACTAGTGACAAATGATAAATGATACTTTTTAATGGAAACCCAGCTCCCCAAAAGCCTTCAGAACACACAAAAATCTACAATGCACTTCTAAATATATATATATATATATATATATATATATATATATAAAGGTAGATACATATAAATACAATCGTACGTGCAGACTTCTGTATTATGCAAAACTCAATGAAAATAATATCTGTTTAATATTTTTTATACCGATCAGGATGACGGGAATATCCAAGAAGCACGGAGAAAGAGATGATTCCGATTATTTCCTTCCAATCTAAATTGACTTTTAATACGAAATAAGAAATAAAAACAAAAATTTGTTCAGAAAAAGCTCACCTTTTTGACATGTAATTAAAATTTAAAATACACACTAACAAATAAGTAAAACATTTATCTTCTACTCAATAAACCCAACACAACACTATGACGATGATGGATTCTACATAGATGTATGTAATTAAATTAAATAGTGATAAAGTGATAAAAATTATAAAACATTTCAATGAAACAATACTCACAAATCTCCTCCCACTTTTGTGAATTTTTTCAAATCAAAAATCGTCCTATTTAAAAGTATGAAAAATAAAACTAAAAACCATATCTATTATTAACTGAAGTTAATTGCTATAGCTAACCAATCGTGTTTTTTCAAACTGCTTGCTTAACAACGGGGGGCCTTATGAAAATAGACCCCCTCGCCACAAAACATTCTCTCAAGAAACGCTAACAAAATTACACGCTGAGACCCTACGCCTACGTTAGAATTAATTAAATTAAAAAAAAAAATACAACGTTATTTATTAAATATACAATACATAAACTTCCCACAGTTATACATTCGACTTTTATCCACTAGTTATTTACAATGTACATATAATTAGAGTATTATAAGGCCCCAGTTAATTGTTGGTATTACACGAATTTTACTAAAATACCGGTGTAATTTTGTATAATTATTGCGTATATACAATATAATAAGAAATATTTTACTTATTAAACTTACTGAGAAACTACTACACTAAAATTTCCGACAGCACTTTTGTTGATTTGGATAGAATAATAGGTAATCATTTAAACAATACGAGTAGCTAACAAAGGTATAATAATATGCTATTTATAATTTTACAGTTTTCTTTTAAAGCAGCTATATACTGACCATACAATTTTCACATTTCGCAATATGTATTTTTTTTTAATTATTATTACTATTATTCTTTTATAATTTTATGATAACATTATTCAATAGTATATGAACAATTTGAACAAAGCCAAAGCTTTTATTTACCAATGCTGATTACGTATCTGCTTATCAGGTTTATAGTAAAAAGATGGGGCCGTCTAAGTGCTTATAAATGTTTATGTTAAAACATCAAGTAAACTAAACAATTTATATCACGATACACGATAATAATAATCTTTTACTCGAAATTTTCCTACTCTAGAAATTTTCCTTTCAGTAATTTGGGCAATATTTTTGAAAATATCCCAAGTAAAATTTCGAATATCCTTAGAACTACTTTTTTAAAATGATAACTTGAAATATCTCTCACCAGGCGCCCTTTTCGTTACTTTTAATTATATGTCTTTCTGTGAATATTTTTTAGTAAAAAGAAATATTACCAATCTACGTCAATATTTAATTAATTGCAAAACTTAAATATGAAGTTTAATAATTTATATACATAAATTACTTACACACATTCCTCGTTTATCTAATCGTTTTAAGATATTCCCATTTCTTTTTTGTATTATTTACTTATTATTTACATATAGTAGTAACGCTACATTTTCTTGTTTATTATTCATTTAATAGACATTATATTACGCGTTAAAGATAACCAGTGATAAAAATTAATAATGCCATAAACATAAACCATTAAACGGATTTTAAGTAGAGAAAAAAGTATTGTACCAAGTTGCGAAATATCGTCAAAAATAAATGAAACGAACCGTTCCCAATTGGATTTATACGGTTCTTCAAAGTCAATGTTTCACAAAAGTTTAAGGTTTGGTATTTAAATTTACCGAAACAAAATAAAAAGAATGAAGTGGTGCTGGATGGAATTTGTGTTTAAAAAAATAACTCAATTTAAATTATGAAATATTTAACAAAATAAGTATTACATTATAATTAACTTTAAGTAGGTACAAAGTAAAATTAGATAGATATGTGGTAAATAATGGGATAATTTAAATGCCATGGGCCATCATTACCATTTATTGTGGGTACCAATCTGGAGGGACCTTTTGATGGTACGTAAAGTAAAAGATTTTTTTTTTTGTTAATAAGATATGTTAATCGACTTGATTTTGTCTTGTATGGTGTTTGAGATGTGGTATAATGAATCCTTGACAGGAATAAGGCGAGGGACCTAGCCCTAACGTAACCGATCAAAGATCTAGTGTGTTGGCTAGTTCAAAAGTGGCCGCTGATTGGTCAACGTTGATTGTGTCGGCGGGTTCTTTTGTCCGTACATCATGCCTCATTTCTTTCTGTCTGCTAACCTCCTGAATCGGCTCTTTTTCTTCTTTTTTTAACATCAACTCATCTTCAATACACGATCTTTAATTCTTTTTATTAAAAAATAAATTGATCGAGATCGAGTAAGACCCATTTTTTTTTGTTTACCTAATTCAAAAAATTTCACACGTTTTACTTGTCAGTTCTTTTAGAAAAAACGTTTACAATATTTATATTTCTGTACTTCAAGGGAAAAATGGTACCCTGTGATCAAAAATCATAATATCAAACACTATTTAACGTAGAATCTTGAAATTTGGGTTTGGTACAATAAATAAATAATAATTAACAAAAAATAGTAACAGAAAGACTGTTACCTATATAATAATTCCAATATTTAAAAAAAAACTGCTTTCACTGGTCGTAATTTAAAGTTATTGTAAATTTCTCGTCCGCATTGTATTCGGACAAAAGGAAGGTAAAGTGTTTAAAGTTAGGTGGTCTGTCAATATGATAGTCAATCACACAAGAAATGTCCTAACACCCATTTGTCACTTTTAAGCCGTTCCAAGTCAATAAGTTTAAGTCATTTGTCAAAACCCAATTGTCTACTTTCTTAATAAAGCCGAACCACAAAGTTTATCTTTGGTTGACCTCTACGAAAACCCTTTCTACCTGAATATTTTACATGTAGATACATTTTGTACTATACACGATTCTACCGCAAGAATAGATAATTACATTAGAAAAAAAAATTGAAATAATTTTAAGAAACATACGTAACACATATCAAACCAATATTACTTTATAAAAGTACTAGACAGTGTCGTATGTAGTACTTATAGATGTATATATTGTGGGAATAAAATAGAACTTTGTGGCAAGAATTGCGCAATAATAGACAGATTTTTAAATCTAGACACTTTACAGAGGAAAATTATATGCTGTCGGCAAGGTTGATGGTGAATCTCACAAACCTTGGTCTAATGATTGTAATTTAGATGGAAGCTAGGTCGACCCACGTTGATATCTAATTATGTTGGCATTATGTTCATACATGATCGCAATTCTTTGAGATAAACAACCAAATGTTTCTAGCAAAAACCAAAGAAAATAACAATACCAATAGCTGATTTGAATGCACTTCATATAAGTAGGTAAAAATTATTATATTTTTTTAATAAATTTAAAAATAAACTTTAAACGACGTTGATTATTTTTTTGTGAGTAACTGTACATTAAATGTCAGTACTTCATGACGTGATTTAATTACGAAACAGGAACTTACGATTCATGATTAGTCGAGAGTAACTAAGAGTGACTTAGCGCATGCGTTACTAACTTAAGTACTGCTGAAGAATTTTCCGCGTATTCCGTGAAAATAAAAATTCTAAAAAAGAACTCGTAAAACTAAGTGTATATCGTATCCAATCAAACTTTGCTTAATATTGTACCTAAATGTATTTACCCACTATTAATTAATATTTTTGTGAGTAAAACTGTAATAACCCGCGCAATACCACTAATACATATTTGTGCATATTATCAAAAATATTTCATTCAATTGGGGAAATAATAATTAAGTAATGTACGCAGTAAATTACTTCCAGAAGAACATTTCCGTTAAAAAATATATTATCAAACAGATCACCGCAACATCTGTACAACAAACACTAAATGACGTAATTTTTATAAATATGTTTATTAATTAACGATCAAAACAGACTCACCATTATACCAGAAAAGACGTTACAGTTTGATAAAAAACATCAAAAAACAACACATTACAGTGTACGCCGATTTGACCGCGAATTTTTATAATATTTATAACAAAAATTAACTTCACTGTAATAAACTATTCTATCAAGAGAAAGCGCCAGTGAATAAAGTGAATATCCTTGACATCTATGGATAATTATGAGACCACGTGCTCCACGTTAAAATGATAATCAATGGAGAGAAAAAAACATACACGCTTTTACATTTGACTAAGTATATACAAAATACACAACATTTGCCAATAATATGTATGAAGATGGTCTCGGCTTGCTAAACGACGTATCACCTCGACAAATCACGAACTATTAAGTGACATGTTTACCAAGGATATTTGAACAAGCGTATAGAGCAACTTTATATCAACATTATTTAACAATATTAATAACAACACGCAAGATAAAAACTTAAACAAACTAGATCATTTACCTTTTTGGACAATAAAAATCAAACAAATGTTCGTTCTTCATTTTTTTTTTTTAATAAGCGCACTACACGCGCAAAGTTTTGTTAATAAAAAACAAACATTGCCCTAATTTATCTTTTATCTTCCTATTATAATCAGAAAAGCAGAATAAACACTTTATTTATAAACAATATACTATATAATACATAACGCCAAATTTATCATTAAAATTTCGAAATATTTCGCGTAGTTTATATTGCCGCGAATATTATTCTCGAATAATACTGGTAGCGCCATCTGTTCAAAATAGGTTGAACACTAAGCACCAAACGTTAGAAAACAGCAGCGCCATCTAGTACAAGGAAGCTACAACTTTCTACCGCCAAAATTTAAATTAATACAGGTATATACAGAGCGATCAAAAAACACTTATACAGGAGGACCAAAATTTGGAGTATATATGACAAACGATCAAAAAACCTACGTGGAATTAAAAAAGTGCAGAAGTATAACTAACAAACAGACATTATCTCTTAAATTGGACATATCTTAAACAATCAACAAAAAAATAAGTAAACTCACAATTATAAATTACAAAAATTATTATTAGGATATCCTTTCTACATTAAAGATTATTTCTTATAATGTATTCCACAATTGTTGTTCATTATGCGTCATAAATATTAATCACGAAGTAAGAAGGAAATTAATAAACATTCGTATACGTAAATTACCAGGGCCGTAATTAAGAAAACAGATTACCTATAAACTTGGTGTATGATTTTAATATGAACTGAGTTTGTATTTGTATCAATTAAATGTTTTAATTACATAGCAAACGTTGTTTTTTTATCAGAACATATGAAAAATAAAATAATGGTTTTTGAAAAACTAACACAACAAACTTTCATAAGAAGACGACCTTGTCAAACATGAGTGTAACAACCACATAGAAGTATTATTCATAATTCCTACGTAAATAATTACAAATATATACGTAAGTGTGTAAGAAACCTGTAATATGTTTTTGTAAAAATACATATGTATTTGAAACTATTGCTACATTTTTTCGTAAATAAAAGAGCTGCTAATAATCAATTAAATAGTTTTATTAACTATTTTTGTTGAGACAACGTACCTTCTATCGATAAATTATATTTTAAACTGAGTAAATAAATCTCTCTACATTATGTTTGCATATACTGAAAATGTAAATTGACCTCACCTTGACCGTGTACTAAAAATTTTCGCATGTCGTAAATAGAAGCCATGAAAGACAAACAAAATCGGATTTTTGGCAATTTTCTAAACGACAGCTTTCTGCCAAACACATCGGCCTCATGATGGCCCCCACACATTATGGGTCAGTATACTTCAAACTATAGGTTAACGTTTTTATAATACGTTCTGTTAAACACTGCGTAGGACCCAGAAATAAAAATAACCACCGATTAAAGCTATTTGTTAACAAAAATATATCCCTAGAACGCATTAAAACCACAATAGGTATTAAAAATAAAAAGGTGGTCACCTCCACCAAATATGTGTGTGAATTTCAAAACGATTTACGATAAATTTGAATTGGAAATGGAACAAGATTCGATAACAACTTATGTAAAAAATCATTAAAATAAAATCGTCATTTATATGGCCAATGACTTGGACATTTGGAATTTATAAAAAATATCAGTTGCAACATTAACAATAATTATTTCACTGTACGTAGGTACCATACCACAAAAATTAAGTTGACACTTGTTAAATAATAAAATATTATCGAAAAGAAAGAAGAAACCTCAATTAACCGCAATTAAGCCGCAAAAACAAACAAATGGAATAGCTATCATTATCACAAAACATTATTTTTATCTACGTAACCACGAAATGATAACTAATCATTAAAGCCGCGCATGATTTTTGAAAAAAACAAATGCAAATTAATTGTATAGTATAATAGTGACAGTGTTTAACGACCTTCTAAATAGTCTTAAAAAATCGCTTGCTTTCTAAACAAGAATTCCTTTTTGGACAATGCTTTGTAGGTGTCTGTCACAAAAAAAAATCATTATAGGTAATCAACTAATCAAAAAGGCAATCTGATTCATACTCTGTACTCTTCCGAATCATTTAAATTTTAAAATGAATTTGGTCCAACAACCTCTCGTAATTTAATACATTATAACTGCGAAATAAGTTCAACAACGATTTCTACTACCAAAAGAATATTCTTATCAATTTAATGACAAACTGCATGTTATGACGCAAATGAAATACATTAAACGAAGGAAAATCAGAGCAGAAAAAAGGATATTCACTCATAAGTGGGTAGATCAGATAAACAAAGGAATATAAATTACATTTTAGTAGATTGTACAATACAATAAATTCTAATAATAATTTCGTAGATCGCAAACAAACAAAGAAATCCACAATAACGCAATAAGTATTTAAAAAAATTACGTTCCAACGAATTGTTTTGAAAATTATAGATGTGCTACGTTATAGCTAATAATAATTTTATGCAATAAAAAGAAAAATCAGGTAGGTGGTCAACATAAGTTTATTATGCGTACTATATATTTGTATGAAACAAAGAATCAAACTCCAAGGGCATAACAAATAGTGTAAATAGGGTGATTGCCAAGGCTCATATATTTATTTTTACTTTAATGAATTTGCCTTGTATTTAGGTAATCTATGAACAACGTAGAAAACAAGCAAACATCAGGGTCGTTCGTACTCGAGATTTGTTAAATGTTCCCTGCTATTTTTAATTTTAAAAATAAAATGTATTAAGAAGTGCAATAAAAAAAGAAAAATATAAAGGGATAATAAACGATAAGATTTAGTGAACAATGTAGACAAATTTTTAAAGATTACGACGTGATACCAATCTCTTTGTAGGCGAATAACCGATTATCTCGATTGTTTTATTAATTAAAAGCTCAAGCAGAAAACATTTTCAGTCAAATTCAATTGTTTGAACACAAAAAGCATGAAGCAGATCCAGAATTTAAAAATTCTCCCTTTTCTATTTTTAAACGTCCTTATAATACCTACAATGTTAGATACACTATTATTTGTTTTGAAAATATTTTTGTGAAAGAAACGTTGAACTTGAAAATTCGATCTAAATATACTTTCGAAAAAAAATCTATACATTTCAGCTAAGCCTGGGTAAAAATAGTTCCAACCTTGCAACGACCCCCTCTCTAAAGCCAAATCAGAGCTGTGAAAATTCAGTGAACTCGGTGCTTTCACGAAAATTTTCTAAATTAAAACTGTCCTTGCTAAAACACTCATCTATATATGCGCATTCGATCTAAAATATTTTCCGATAGTAGTAACCCTTTTAACAGCGTATATTCTATTATCGATAACAACACTTTAGTTCAAAAAGGTCATATTCAATAGCCAATTGTTTTTAAATTACAACTAGGACATTACAGTATCGAGGTACAAAATTTAAACTTTCAAATGACAAGAAATCGTATACCAAACGTTAAATCAAAACTTTTCACGTTTACTTTTACTTAAAAATATTTTAATTTACCAATTTTAAAACTTTAATATAACGTAACGCAATGTACTTTGTTTTCAAAAAAAAAATTTGATTTCCTTCTAAGTGGGTAACTAATCCTTTAAAATAATATCCCACATGACCCATAAACAAAGAAAAAAATTTTTAGGACACCCCTCTTTGTCGCTAAAGGATAAATAAAATGTTTAAACATCCTATACAGTAAAGCCTACCAATAGTTTAAATGATGAAAATAATTTACAATTATTTCTTTTGGTATTTATAAAATTAAACTCTTACCAATGATATTTTATTCAAAACGTAGTATGTATACAACTAAATATTGTGCCTTCTTCTTCTATTTAATGTGCAATCTAATACTTACTAAATGTGAGAACGAAAGAAAGTTGATCATAAGAACAATTTTTCTAGGTCAAGCGATTGCCAAAAATGGCCATATAATTACCAAATAATGAGGGAAAGTAAATTATCATTTGTTTTAAACACCCTGTATATTAAATTGAAAATTGACATACACGTATTCCTATTTCATTAAACGTTAAAATGAGTATAATTGTTTATAAAAACGACATTCAATCGAAATAATATTTTGGCAGACAAAATTTTTCTACAAAGAACCGAAAGAAATAACAGGGATTTCCCCGTTCATTATTACTTGAATTTCTTAATTTAACGCAAATTTAAACCATGTAAAAACTATATAATATAAACTGTTCAATAACTTTACTAAAAACTCCTAATTATCCTTATTGAATAATTAACTGATTAATTGGTTAATTGGGAAGAATTAAAAATACATCATAGCACACTTGCAAAATATTACATTTACTTGGTTTGGCAGGTGGCCAAAAAGCAAAAATAACTGTTTTGTTAAACTATTAAGCATTAATCTTGTTCCAAACAAAAATAATTTAATTATACAAGGGATTTTTTATCAGGTAGTTTGTAATATTTTGATATAAAAGAACTAGACCTACGAATAAACGCCCTAAAGAGTTATAATGAACCAATTGAAAGACGGAAAGAATAAAAGAGTAGGTCTGTTTTGTATTATGTTAAATTGAATTAAATTACACATATATTAATTAAAAGGGGAAAAGGCAGCAAAACTATATAAATACCTCTTGAGTTAACTCAATGTCAATTCCAGCACCATTTGAACTACTTCCTTCAATTGTGGGGGTCTGATTATTCGAAGGAATATGAACAGGGGGCAAGGGTTGAGTTGGGGCTGAAGAATCACTGTTGGTAGTGGTATTATTTACGTTCAGCAAATAAGAAGTTATATTTTGATTTTGTATGATATTTATCCTATCATACCTTCCCAACAAATTTAAGTCAGCAAATACTTCTTGTTCATAATTCAATAATACAGAGTCTAAATTTTTGGGGTGCACATAATGTGACCGTAAAACATTAGGATTAATGTACCTCCAGCTGGTACCATTATTTAAGTCTAGGTCTGTTACACTTCCAAATGGATCATTTTCTAGTGAAATTTCTGGGCTAACTCTCAACAAACTTAAAATAAGAGCAAGATGTAATAATTCGTCCCTACACCTTTTTTTCAATGAGATCATTTTGAAGTTTTTATCACAACTAGGTATTCACAATAACACAATGCACTAAAATAATTATTTTTTATTCACGACACCATAATGTATTTGTCACAAATCAATTAATTTTTCATTAAAACTCATTTTGTGTAAAACTGTTTATCATGCACAGTGTTTTTCATAAAGTTTTGTGAGGTAACAATTTAAACTGACACTTTTATATGAAACTATGTTTTTATGGCACTTAATTCAAAAATACCAAAAATGCAACCAATTACTATTTATTTAACTTATGAAAACTGTGGCACCACTCTTTTTAGAGCATTTCCAGGGTGTAATTGACATTTGTATGATAACGATAACACGTTTAACCTCAAATCAAAATTGAGTCGAACTGAGTCAGCGTTTGCCGCGGAACGTATTTGTATAGTTGTGTGGAAACAGCGCTCATACATGCACACAAAGACAGCAATTAGTCAGGAGTAGGAAAAAATTTAAAACAAACAAAAATTATTTCCTAACTAGGAAAAGAAATGTAATTTACAATATAAATAATTTAAAAAAATTGTCTTTTAATTCTTTTGTTCGTTTCGAACGCAGTTGCGTTTTTTTTTAAATTAATTTAAGGTGAGATCAAAGTTCAAAAACATTTCTTTGTTCCAAAAATTCCTTCGGAAAATGCTTTTACTCGAGCATATTTTCTTAATTCAACCTAGGATGTTGAATTTACTTCTTAAAATATAATTTTCAGGGCTGATGGAATAGAAATAATAAAGTGCGCTATGATTTACAACGAAATTAATCATTCACTAGTTGAACCCGTTCAATTTCAAATAATTTTTATAAGTACTAAAATTAAATGAAAGAATTATATGTCCAACCACTTAATATTTAAAGTAATTAGTTTCAATAAAAAAGCCTCAATTAATCGTTTACTAGTTGGTTTCACTGAATTTCGAATTAATGTTCATTGGGGTTTAAATTAAAAGAACAAATTACCATTACCTCATTATCTTCAATAACAATCAGAAAACACAGACATACGTTTAATACATTTATTTGAAAAAATGAATAATAAACACAAAACAACTGAGAACATTTTTTTTATAAATTTACAAAAAGTTTAAATCGCAAGGAAACAATTGCAACAAGAAAATAACGATAAACACTGGGTTTTCGTTAAACTACAGTAAACGTCTTTTAATTCTTTTTTTATGATTTTCTTTACAAGTTTCTTATACAAAAATATGTAATTAACGTCTATAACATTAAAGGCACCGTCTTTTTTATCACCGTGATCATTAATTGTACGTAAATATATGAGTAGCTCCACGTAAAATTTAGCAACCACGTAATTATCTAAGTACATTACTAGATTATCTTTATTTAATAGGTTTTTTGTACTAGACAACAGACTAGTCTTTCGTATATTAAATGCTAGAGATACAAATTTCAATGCCTCGTCACATGTTTCTTCTTCAAATAACAATCGAAAAACGATTATAAGTAAAGTTAATTTATCAGTCTTGCCTGCACATTTAAAATAGTAAATTAACGTCGATGCAAGGTAGAAGTCTTTTTCAACGACTTCAAAAGTAAAAGAATCCTTAATATATTTAATTACGCTTTTTATAAACTGTTTATCGCAATCTACTAATAAATTTAAATCTTTACTTAACAACGCTGCAACTACTGACGTTACATATAAATTGTTAATATTATTTTTTTTATACTGTCCCCGAACAAAAGATATAAGTGACGAATTTACAGGAATATTCTTTAACTTTTGAAGCAAATATAGAATTAAGTTACTACAAATACTGTTAAAGTATTGACAATTCAATTCAAAACTATTCAGCAGACTTACAACTAAGGTATCACAAATGGAAGAGACCACTTTAATATCATCATTGGAAATTCTTAAAAACCTATTAATACTCTTTGATAAACAAACAGATTTAAACCCAATAGGTACCTCACTATTTAGTATTATCTTTATCACATTGCTTAAGGAACTAGTAGATACATTCTTTAATAAATAAGGAATATAATTTTGCACGCCCAACCTTTCTTCATAAGTAAATCGGCATTTTTTAAAAAGTTCTAACCCTAAGCATTGGTCCACACTTACAGTATTAATTTGTAACATTAAAAACAAAGTATGATAATTTTTACTTTGTACATTTAAATACCTAAAAATATTCTGAAAACATTCATTAACAAGAATACGATACTTGTCACAAACAGTAATTTGGACGTCTAAAGTAATATATCGGACATATAGACCTTTTAATAAGGTAATAATATTTCGAAAAATATTTTTGAGCATCTTGTGAAAATGAACCTGAATGTAGTCGACAATTTCTACTATCATTCCGGGAATTTTCTCATTAGTACAAAGTGATGAAATAACACTTGCCGCAAAATTTCCCGAGACTTCGTTATACAAAACCAGATCAACGAAAACATTTACGAAAATTTCGTTTATATCACGCGTATAAGCGATTAAAAATATGTCATCAGAAAAATGGGATTCTAAGAAAAATGATAAAATGGCTATGGTGCTATCAGGTGAAACTTCGTCGTGTAAACCTACTAACTTTCTAAACAAAAAACAAACAACATTAGGATAAAGAAAATAAATGACTTCAATGTTGATTGGCCTTAAACCACCGCTTGATTGACCAAGAAAAATGTTTAAGAACGATCGGTGTAGCTGTAGTATGGCATTCCTGAAAAAGAAAATTATTTTGAGAGACGTTGACAAAAACCGGATTTGTTACTTCAAAAATTTATTTTTTTCTTTCGTGTTAACTTCAAATTAAATTAGCAGGTGCAAAAGCTACACAAATTAACAACCCAGAGAAGCCCCTGAACGAATTATAATCTAACCCTACGGCGACAGATCTCATACTGTTTGCACAATAAATTGAAATCTATAGCTTAGAGGGAGCAGTTCTTTATATGAAGAACAAATTCTTGTTGCTATTTTTGAAAATACGAAAACGTAAACCAAACTTTTTCCCACAAAAAGATAAATATTCAAAAATAAAACACCAGGAGATCTAGCAATTGTGGCTAAAGCAAAAAATAATGACGACATGCATAAGCCAACACCAAAAGGAACACTTTAATTTTTCAATTGAAATCAAAATTTAAATTACTTTAGCTTCCAATTGGGCTTGGAAATTAAACGTATACTCTGGATTAGGATAGTTTGAGTGTATTGGTGTGTAGCAAGTACAACGTTTGGATCTTCAACTAGGGCCTGAAGACAGTTGACCGACGTTGTCAACGAATTATCAGACACATAAGCGTCATTAATTACCTCGACAAGGAATGACATGGACCGATTAAGTAACGGCTAAAAAAACAGTTGACATAATTACATTTTAAAAGTGTATTATTTAGCAATAACTATGTCAATTGTTAGTATAATATTACGACAGGATTAAAATCGGTAGTTAGTTTAAGAAAGAAATTGTAATTACTTTGTCGGGTAAATTATCAGCTGTAGAGATTGCATGAATTACAAATCTAAATTCAGCAGATCTCCTGATTTTTGAATTATAATTATCCTCCGAACTAATGACGGATTCCAATAAAGTTTCTAAAAATTGAAAGATGAAAACCTTATGTATGGGCGGCACGTCGGGATACATTATATTAATGCATATCTTTCTCAGTAGTACAGCTGCTTCGGTCATTGCTTTTCGCATATTCGTCGATGATATTATTTTATTGGATATTTTCACCGATTCGCTTATAATACCGTCATCTTTGGTTTTGATTGCCACATGTCCCACAAAATCAAATCCATGCTATTAAGAACAAATATTAAGACATAGTACAGCAAAAAAAAGTATAAACTTACGCGAATTGCACATTCCAGCTCCGTAGGACTTAAACAGAAACCCTCAAGAAGATTCTTTAGTCCTCTGGAAGCAGCCACAGGGTTTGAACACTTGATTAACAAATCCAAACCAATTATAATTTTATGAGTCATGCTTAAAATACTTTCTGTGTCCATTCCCGTACAGAATCCTTCTTTGTATACAGCAGCAAGAAGAGCCAAATGAGTGCAACTAGGGAATGTCTTTTTAATATCAAAGTCCTTATTTATATTTTCAACGACCTCTTTTGCGGTGTTGTTAAATAAGTCATGATCTTCTGTAGATAAGTACTTTAAGTGAACTACAACCATTTTAATTACATTCTCTGTTTGCATATATGTGCCTTTTTCGATAACGTCGAACGCCCAAGTTAACACATCTTGGTGCTCTTCTTTTGAAAGCCGTAACAAAAACAATTCTTGGAAAAAGGTTAACATTACACCGTTACTTAAATTTTTACAAATAAATTCGTTTTTTAACGACTCGAGAATACCCTGTTCACATATAGAATCTAAAGTGAAATAAACCACCTCATCTTCTTCTATTATATTTTTCTCTTCTTCAGTTAATACATAACGAAGTTTTAACTGCTTTTTAATGAATACTGACGATATTGCCATGTAAATTAAGACGCCCTTTCCAAAATCGGTCTTTTCTCTCATATTAGAAAACATAAGTTCGGTAACAAAACCCAGAAAATTTTCATAATCATCTAACAGATCTTCGTTTCGAGTAATATGTATTTGAACAAGTAAATGGGAAAAAAAATATCTCATTTCTTTCTCAACTACATAAAGTTCGTTCATCGCAACGTTTGCAATAAAATCGCCGAAAAGTTCTAAGTGCCAAGTCGTTAAGAAATCTGTCTTCTTGGAAAAGCAACAAATTGCTTTAAAGCTGTTTGAACAGCATTCTAATGAATCCACAGAAAAGAAAGATTCAATCAAAGGAGAATAATCAACAGCATTAATATAACCACGCTGTATTGCTAGGATTATCAAATGAGACAACTCGGTAGGTTCTATCGATGACTGAATTAGTTTCATAAAATCATTCTTATATTTGACAAGAGCAATAGTAAATACGTGGGTAAGTTTGTTTGTCCTAAATGTGCTCCTAAAAAAATTGCTGTTAATAAACGCAAGAGTTAATTAAAATATCAGAAGACTAGAAATAATTTAACTTACTTTTTTGGCTCAGGAAATACTTCTTCAAACTCGGAAACGTATTGATGAATATGATCTTTGTAATAGTTAAATGGCATCTTTGGTAACAAAACTTTAGCGACTTTTTTGGCGAAAGGAGCAGTACTTTGACGGGATATGCCTATGAGAATCCATAATCCAATTTTTAACGAATACTTTTGTACTATATACTCCGGAAGATATTTCACTAGAGCTTCAATAATAATAAAAAGTGAACAGTTATAAAACGTTTGAGAGTTAATTATAGCTCTAAGATATGTTTCCAATGTCTGATTTGAAACAAGTCCCATAACTGCATCATAAACTTTATGTAGGTAAGGCTTTATTGTCATATGTGTTGGCATAATCTTTTTAATAGTAAAGAGAAAAATTGTGTTTTTCGCTTTTGTTGTTAATAGATCCTTATGCTTTTCAAGAGTACAGACAAAAGTTTTAGCGATAGCAATGGACGTGTAAGTATTGAAATCAATGAGATGGACCAAATAAAGTATTATTAGGCAGGTAAACTGGTCATAATCTTTTCCAGCTGCCTCCACATCTGATGCACTCCAAGTTATATTACGAAGACCAACCATAATAGCTCTCACAAAGTTGATACAGTTCCTGACAGCTATTGGTCTACTAAACTGGTCAGATGAAAACATGATACGATTTTTGTCAGCACAACTAATAAGAATTCCTATCGTATTAAGAATATCAGAAATTCTGCCACTGAGAATATAAGACACAGATTTGATTACGATTGATCCAGCTATTTCCATCTCTGTGCACGAATATATTCGAAGATCACAAGTCGTAATAAAATTTATTAAAGATTCAATCACTTCCAAAAGTTCTTGTTGATTTGCTTCGGGGTTATTTACTTGTTTTTCTATTTGGTTACCCTAACATAAAAAACATCATAATAAAGGTAAAAGCCATGAAAAAAGGATTTATTTTTAATAAATGTTAACCTCAAATAGCAAAGTTACTATAAAAACATGAGCAAACAGTTTTCATGAACATAATAATACATACCTTATGACCTAATTAATACTAAAATGTTTATTTAGTCGTAGTTTTTGCTATGATTAAGGATATTACCTATATATAATTAAGTTAGTAATACAAACATTTATGAATGAAAAATTAGTTACCAGTATAAGTAATAAGTAGGGACAACATTTCCATTTAGGAGGTAAGACCTCTGGGTCTACATGTGGTTCCATTTCAATATAAATAATGAAAACTTTAAGCAGAAAGAACGATTTCCCGGGACATCATTTTCAACTTTAATTTGAGGTTATGTGTTAGTTTATATTTTTCATTGATATTTCATAATCAACCTAATATGTGATAATCAACTATTTCCATAGATAGCACTACCAACATCGAATAGCAAATCATTTTTAAATTAGGATTAGTGTCACCAACCCACAAAACACCGCCATGTTTGTAATTTTTTGAAATATCCTTAAAAATAATGTGTTTACGTTTTTATCAATGATTTAATACATTTAAAAGAGAAAATTAATTGAATTGTAAAGCAATTCTATACATTCAATTCAATTTGAATTACTTTTTATGTGTAACTTAAATTTAAGAAAGCTCTCGAATATATGTTGTCGCAGTTTCAAAAAACAGGTTTAATAAAATTTGCAAATTACACAGCTTTTACATATAAAATAAATAGAAACATCTTTTGAATGTTGTGACTTTACTTGAGAAAGAAGTAAACTAATTGTGAGAGATACGACCCTACTTTTACAGATTGTGGCCGGGGGTTGCTTAAACATTGTGGCCCCCCTTGTAATTGGTACTAATAATGGTAATTCTGAGAGTGGGTATGAATGACATGATACTCTTTGCGTACGAGAATATCGTTCAAGGAGTAAGAACTATTTCGGCAGTCAGGTGTTGAGTGTGTACCGGCAAATGCTAAAAAAATAGATATGAATGGGGGTGGCGTCAGTAGCTATTCCCCGGCCAGAGGGCACGGGCGCGCGCATATATCGACCGAGATTCAACCCCTGGACGACACCCTCTTCACCATGCAACACCATTTAGTTATTGCACTCTCTGAATAACACTTGTGTTACGTTTGGTAGTGTACGTTATGTAATAATATCATTCCTTGCATAATTGCTTACATTCGTAATAAAGCTAATAATATTGTCTATATTTATCGATAGTATAAATTAATTATATTAATGTTTATTAACGGTTCCTCCAATCAGTTGTAATTGTTGTACGTATTCTAGGTTGCTTTATATCTGTACTTTAGAGATTATTATAATTCACAGTGCAATCTTAAATTATCTGTTTACTGTTTAAATTATTCACGGTACTTTAAAAAATCTGCGATATTACCATACGTCCTTTATTCAACATCTCCGTGGACTTAATAGTACTACCACCCCTAACCCTTGAGATCTACTATTGTGTATTTTATAAGAGGAACACCAAAAGCGGTAAGTTATACTTCACTTTCCAAACTTTATTAAACTTTTTCTTACTTATCTACCACATACTTCAGTTACTTTACAGTAATTTTATTACTTTTTACAATTAGCTCGCTATTAATAAAAAGCATTTATATCCCCTCTTATACTTTTGCCATTTTTTTTTCATGATTTGATGAAGCGCAACTTTTTTTACTTTATTGAACAAGAGTTGTTTACATTTGTCAACGATAAGTAGAACCTAGTGTTAGTTTTAAAATATTTTGACGAATTAAAGTTTCGATCTCTTTATATTGTATACATATATGATAATGATCACAAACTGGCTGGCTTGGTTGGCGGGGTTGTTTGACAGCAGGGAGTTCTCACGATCAATACTAACGCAGCTTGCCAAATATATATACATATGTAAAAGTGTTTGATTCCATTATTTAACACCTTCATCTAACAATATCATATTCAGTTTTCAACTATTCTATAAAAATAGACCGCACTTTACAAAAACAATTTAAATAAAAACTACCCTTTGATATAGACTTTTCCAATTTTTTTCCGGCAATATAAAAGGCACACGTTTACCCTGTCCGCCCTACCTTTCTTAAATACAACCACTTAAAAGAATAACGATAAAATTTCCAAATTCACTTTAATTTGTTATCAAACCATTAGAAAAGATGAGCATTTAAGTTGGGATGTATACCTACTGTTTAGGTGTGCTATTGCCGGTACCAAAGTAGGTCGTTCTAGGAACCGTATTAAAAATCAAAGATGGCCGAACAGGGTTGGGGTTGTAATAATAACAAACGTTAGACAATTTTTCTAATGGTCTTAAAAGCAGTTCAGTAGACCATATAATTTTCAAATATGTATATTTTCTATATGAAAACAAAAAGTAAAGTTAAATACTATATACGTGTCTTTTATACTGGACTGTACATCTACCATAAGATAAAATAAAATTAACTACAACTTTTATTTTATTTTAAAGCGTAATATAATATAATAACCTAATAACTAGAACAATAATAAGTAGCAGTAGCAACTTTTTTATGTAAGTAGTATTTTGATATCGTATAAATTTTACCGAAATTGGAACGATATGCATTATTGCTTACATAAATAACCTTTTTAAATACCAATTTACACACATGAATATTTCGTTTTAAATATTTTGGTCTTTTTTGTTTGTCTCACTCTGTACATGCTCAAAAATATTATTTAAATGTATGTCCAACGTTGCCACATATATAATAATGACAATTAAAAAAATACCACTGCTGTTATATGATTTTTCTTTAATTTAACTCTCTAATAAATTCAAATTTTAGACTTTCTTATTACTCTTTGCCAAATCAATTATCTTCTCTCCCCTGAACTGCAGTTGAAGAGTTGGGGTGTTAGTATAAAAGTTTTTGATTTATGACACATTGCCTGGACGAATATAAGGGGTGAATGCCCTTGTGTAGTTTCCGAATGAAAAACTAAAAGTGGGGGATGCTGTCAGCTGTTTGCTAAGTTTGACCATTTTGTACTTTATTTTAAACAGCATTGCCATTCAAATATTTAATTTTCAGTAAATAATAAATTATTTCCTTTTTACATTATACCATACAAATTAGAATAGAATTATCCAAGTGTATCAGTAACTTATTTTTAATTAAAAAAATATATATTAATGCTGTGCTAAAGTCAAAACTTCTTTTTTAATATTTTAAATTATTGCAACAGTTTTATTCTATATATAATATTTCCGTATAAGTTTAGTTATAAGGCTGATCTGATGCATTAGACTATAATTAGATAATTACTATTATTTTTTCGTTTTACTTTGATAATGAAAAGTATGTATTCAGTTACGCAAAAGAAGACGTTTTGGCAACAGTGGTATTCACCCCTAATTTTGTGGCACGCGCCGTTATATGTTTAAATATACAATAGTGTGTGTGTGCGTCTGGACGATTAATAAAAGGGGTGGGTATTCTTCCCTACAGTAAATGCTAATTTGCCTTGTGTTAGAATTTTTTTTAAAACATAGTTTGGTTTTTCATATAATACTTACTTAAGTTTTACCTCAAACCATAGATTATCAGGAATATTTGCCTAGTACTATACATACAGCATATTGTTGTAGTTTTAATTATGTACTTTCTTGTTAGAGTAAGTAATGTAAGTAATAATTAATGCGTAGGGATACAATTTGCGCCGTTCTGTATGAAAAAGTAAAATAAGAATTTTGGATTTACTTCAAAAAGAAAAAATTAAAGGTAAAGTATAATTTATCGTTATATGTTCCTAAATACTTAAAAGAAATTTCAAACATAACCTATAAAAATGAAATTATGTTTTTTGAAAATTTTTATTGATACATAGTAACTATATTTTTTTAAAAAGAAATATTGATTTAAAAAAATCTACTTTTAACAGGCTTCAAAGTTATTATTTAGTACGCACGCGTAAAAATGAGGGGCCTAGCTTTTGGCCAAACCCACACGTTATTATGTTACAGTCATGGCAGTATGAGTAGTGAGAGTATTTAGCGCGAGAGAACTTTCGTTTAGTTTACTTTTTTTATTTCGTTTTGTGTTTAATTTATTTATTGTTACGGAATTTATCATTTTCGCGGGTGCTTCATTTCTTTCATGTTTTTGTGGATGCTTTCATGAATTGCTGCCTGTTAGGTAGGTAAATTAAATTTGTCGTGTCAGCGTTAAGCGTCACCCACAATAATGTTTTAATAAAGATACTTACCTATAGTTAATTAAAATTATTTGAGTGTAGACAGTACTGTGGTTATCATTAAAAATGTTTCACTGGCCAGTTGTTCCATTAACTGGTTGGCACCAGGTAATTCTGATAAGGGGTTGATAGACAGAAGAACAAACATATCCTTTGCCTATTTGTTTGTTTACATACATTCAATTATATTATTTCCATTGCTCTTCATTTATCCAAAGATTAACAGCTATAGGTATTACAAATGTTGTTGTTTTATTGTGTTAGTATAATAATACTGGCAGTTAATAAAACATTACTATTATTTACAGTTTATATACAAAATTAAAAAGTGACCCTTTATACAAAAACGAATTATACTTCCAGTAATTTACGAATTTTTAATTTTTCTGAGACGCAGCAATATGTTCATGGATTTTAGGGTTTTGTATATACTTCTAAATCCAAAAATAGACAGTGGTCTAAATTTACACTGAATTTCATATTGATGTGTTCTAGGTTACAAGGAAGTAGCAAGCCACAAAAATATAATGGAACCTAAGTAGATTTACAGATCATTTCCACATTTTAATATTACCTGTTAATGCTTTAAAGCTAAAAAAATGTGGTAGTATATTTTCTTTTTTTTTATCCTTTGTCTACACTACATACCTTTTTAATAGGAGTATATTTAATCAACCTTTTTCTCAAAAATAATATATACATAGCAGATGTAATAGCAGAAAGTTTAAAAATTAACGATTAATAATGTAAATAAAAATACAAACATACTTGAGAAATAATAAAAAGCACCTATTTTCCATTCATCTTATAAAAATTGTGGTCATGTAATTAACAACCTAAACTATTTTTACCAATGTTATTTGATTCTTTTTCTTTAATTTTCTTTGTATAAAAAGTTTTGTAGAAGGTGCGAAATTGATTAGTTTTGTCTGTAAATACAGGGTGATCGATTAAAAAGATTTCTGCTATTACATGTATGAAAATTTATATGACAGGTGTTTTATGGTAACTTAAATTTAAGGGATTGAATCTGCTAATAGGTACCAATGTATCTGTTTCTTTTTCTGTTTGATTTTAAAATAGTACCTAATTATGATTTTTTCTTTTTTCCAGATTTTAGTCGCATTACTCTGAATCTGAAGAAATTCTAGTCAGTTTTCGTCCAACATCGTTTTCTCATTTTTAATTTATTAAAACTTCTTTAAGAAAGGTAACATAGGACCAATAAATATGATGTCAAACGGATTGGATGCTGGAGTAGTGGGCCAACAAAATGGCGGCGGTGGTGGACAGGGCGGCGGTCAGGAGGAATCAAAAACAAATCTCATTGTTAATTATTTACCTCAGACAATGACGCAAGAAGAAATTAGATCTCTGTTCTCTAGTATAGGAGAAGTTGAAAGTTGCAAGTTAATTAGGGATAAAGTCACAGGTGAGGCTTCCCTTCCTTCTAACTTAGGTAAGCAAGAGTACGCAAGCGCCTTATAACAATTTTAAGAAGCACTGCGACACTTACACCCTGTACATTAGAGTGTGTCGGAAAAAAGACGCGGAATAAATAAATAATTGAATCATGTTGAAAAAGAATTATCAACGAAGATGAGCCCCGAGTCTAAAAATTAAGACGCGTTTTGTCCTATTTGGGGGGTTTCTACCATAATGATAATTTGGTAAAAAAAGATATTGTTTCATTCAAATACATGAATTTAGTATGTATTAGGAAATTCTACCACAGGTTATTTTGTGTGAAACTAAATTCTCTTATAATTGTTTAAAGTCAATGTAACGAACTCCACAGTTTTTGATAAATAAGCTTTGAAAATCAATTATTTAGAAAAGTCCTTCAACAGGATTTAATTGTCCTCAAAACTGCTAAATTTGTAGTTACTTTTCTAAACTCAAGTGCTAGAGCCATTATATATATATATATAAAACCATCAAAAGCTGCACTGTTTCGACACACCCTACTGTACATAATCTTATACTGGTCTACAAATAGGGTCTAATCAAATATGTACAAAAATTTATTTTATTATAAAAAAGTCAATTTGTCAACCGTTACTAATTGTAATAAATAAAACATAATCTGATGAGATAATATTACATTTATAAAACATAATCATACATGTGTGCAGTACAATGAGATCAGGATGTGGCGATTTTATTTACCTATATATACAGAGATATTAAAAATATATTTTAGGCACTACATAAATAAATATTAATTCTAATGGTTGTATGTTTTTAAAAAGAAAATAATATTTACGTAAATAGTGTTTGTGTGCGTAAATATAACGTAATGAATTAAAAACTTTAATTTTGGCTTATTATGCCACATCCTGATTAACATAAACTGTTCTATTGTGGTGGGTATTTTATGATTTCAGTTATTTTTTTCCCACAGCCCTGTTGAGTACATCTTTTCTTAATTTAATTTATACGCTTTAAAAAAATAAACACCGAATTTTGCGTCAGCGTCGATACGAATTACCGATATTAGTTTTGGAATTTGGGTTATGATATAAACAGAACTATTTGTGGCCAGTTGATGAGATCCCTGCTTTAAAATAAGTTTGATAAATCCTATTAAAAGTGAATTTCAATGAGTTTCTGAATCAAATTCCACAAAACTTTCTTCGCGGATTTTAATTGTCCAAGTGAATTATTTTGCTAATCATCAGAATTAATTTCTAAAAGGGGAATACAATGCCGAGCTTTTAATCGATACCGGTTGCTTTTACTCTTCAAAGTATTTGTATTGTACGTGAATGTGTATGTTACTGTTATATACATTATATATAGGTTCCATTTACTGTTATTTGTACTTCGGGGGCGGCATTTTTTACTACGAGCGCCTCTCGCGGAAAGCTTCCAAATTACAAAATATTGATTCGCCACCATACAAATTAAACGGTGTAGCTCTTTATACATAAAGTGAGTACATATAAGTATATATCATACATCTATGTACTTTACATTACAATTTAGACTATGCGTATGTATACGGAGAGATGTTTTTGACCTAATTTTTTTTTTTGCTGATTGATAAAAGAACTTAACATTACAGTTTAAACTGTAAAGTTTAGGATCTTGGGTTTACTCCTTGTATAATATATATATATATATTACCAATGTTTCGTCTTCGATCACTGTAGGCATCTTCAGGACTCTTCTGACGTTGAAGTAAACCCAGAATCGTAAACTTTTTTAGAAAAAGAAACTCATTGTACAGTTCACAGATTTACATAATTTTATTATATTATGCTATCGTATATGTATATTGGTTATTGAAAGTTGTGAGTTAATTAGTTTTTTCTTTTTTCTTTGGCAGGACAAAGTTTAGGATATGGATTTGTTAATTATCACAGACCAGAAGATGCCGAAAAAGCAATTAACACACTCAATGGTTTGCGGTTACAAAATAAAACAATCAAGGTATGATAGCGATAGTATTTCCGTACATGAACTATACAATTTTCATTGCTTGCACATGTGTACTTTTCGTATGTAGATAATATATATATATAGTAAATTATATATATATATAGTAACAATTTTATCGGTGGGCATGTAATTTTCAAATAAGTTTTAAGTAAAGTATGCAACGTTGTGTAACTACAATAACTGAAGCAAAAGTAGCGATTGATGTAAGCAATTAAAATACATTCAAACTGGTGCCAAGTATGCAGGTCAAGCCCGGTATTGAAAACATCTTCTAACTTGATTAATTGTAAGGGTGTAGCATTCAGCATGGAATTTACTTGCTATCCTTTATCTCACGCTACACCCTCAGACTCTCCTGTACCAAAAAAGTGGATAAAAATAATTTTTCTAATTAAATCATTTGTATGTTGTATTTATAACTTATTCACATATTTCATTTCTATTTTTGATCTTTTCTAAATTTATGTCTGCGTACTATTTCTTGGAAACGTGTAAATTGCTCCCAACAAAATTAATAACTACCAGGGCACTTCAGAAAGTTCTATAACGGTTTTCGTGCATTTCAGGTATCATATGCACGGCCTAGTTCAGAAGCAATTAAGGGTGCCAACCTGTACGTATCAGGACTACCCAAGAATATGACCCAACAAGACTTGGAAGCACTCTTTAGCCCATACGGACGTATTATAACATCTCGCATTTTATGCGATAATATAACCGGTTAGTGTTTCCTTTTTGTCTATGATCATCGTAGCTTCTTGTGTTTTCATTATTTAAGAAAAAGATCTTCAACTCGTAAATACCCGTTAATTTTATAAATTTAATTTTTTTAACGTGGCAAACTTCTTATACATGGTCTGTTATTAACTAGTCCATGTTATATTTGGTGCCATGTTACAGTTGTTTTACTTATGTTACTCCGTTATATCTTGTTGAATTTTATTCAATTTAAAGAGCTTATTTATTGATTTCTTTTCAGTTATTTATATAATATGGATCTGTTTTTGCCTTAGTAGCTCTGTTTTTTTTTTTTGTTAAGAATGAACGCAATTTGTAACAGTTGAACTTTAGCTTTCGATTTCGTTGAAAATAAACAATTGAATTTGAAATTTCTGTATACTTCAAGATGAACATAAGTGTGGAATAATACATTTCACATTTCGAAAAACAAATACATACAAAATACATTAACACAATTATTACTAAGCGATTTTCATTATGTTAATTATTATTTTTTATTTTAATTATCATTGTAGCTTCATTTAACATTATTTGTTATGTAGTGAATTTTTACCGAAATTATTTCTTAAACGTGGCGGTATTTGTATTTAACTATTATTATTTCTATTTTTTAAATACGTCTTTGGGGGTGTACAAAAAAAAACAAGAAATAAATTAAATTAATTAGATATGTTGCTAATTAATTAAATATATAATTAGAGGGACGAGTGTATAAATTATATTACAGTAAATATAAATGGCATTTAAAATTAATAAGTATCAAAATTTAACATTCATATTTTCTCGTGATAGTTAAATTTTTAAAAATTACATAGTAATTATAGTTAAATAAATACCGCCTTGTGATTTTGTTGATTATTTATGTTGAAATGCTTATACTTTTGCGTTATTATTCTCTTCTCTTTCTTAGTACGTCAATTTGTCACGGGGGCTGGAGAGAATTTAACTGGTACGTACTACCCCTTTTTTTTAACACGCCACTAGAAACACTCACAATATAATCCAATCAATCACAATTTGGTTGTTCTGTTTAGGCTGTCGAAAGACAATTTTTTGATTATTTTTCTCTCTTAACTACCTATTCTATTTTCAAAAATTTTAAAACTTACAAAATTTTGTAAACATATCTGTGTGAACCCCCGAAAACAAATGACGGTTGTATTGTTATTACAACAACATTTATCTGTTATTGGTTTTTATTTTATTTTTCAAGTTTTAGCATGTTACTAATTTATTTATTATTAATTTATTTTGTTTTCATTTTGTTTTTTTTTATGTTGCATTTTTTATTATTATTTTACAACAAGCAGAGCATCCACTACAAAACACATGCATACATACACATGCTCATAACTACAAACCAAATTTAATATTGGAAAAGAAAAAATAATGAGTTATACCTATTTTAAAATATGTAATTAAATAACATTTTTTGTGGAGGTATGGCTCATTAATAGTTGTTCCTAAAATAAGTTAGCAGAACTGTTATATGGTATTAGATTAATTATTATGTAAATTGTGGAAATAATATACACACACATATATATCAATAACAGTTTTGCTTTCAAAAGTAACAAACAGTTATTACTCATTTAAAAGGTCGCTTGAAGACTTGACGAAATTCACTAACGCTAATAAGCAAATTATTTATAGCATTTTAAGTTTATTTTAAATTGTTGTATGGTAGTAATATTACTTAGCATTATTTATTAAATTTTGGTTGTTGTTCTTCAGGCAACTGACTAAATAAATGTAACATCGCATTTTATATAATTGTAGTGTATATTATCACATTTAATAAAGACATTTTACCTGGACGAAGTTTTATATTTTGTTTCATAGGCCTGTCGAAAGGGGTCGGATTTATAAGATTCGATCAGCGCATGGAGGCTGAACGTGCAATTCAAGAATTAAATGGAACTATCCCCAAAGGGTCCACGGAACCCATTACTGTTAAGTTTGCTAACAATCCTAGTAACAATAATAAGGCTATCCCACCCCTAGCAGCTTATTTGACACCACAAGCAACCAGGCGTTTTGCAGGACCGATACACCATCCTACAGGTCGATTTAGGTTCGTTTTTTTTTGTGTTATTCAATCATTTACTCCTCTATATCATGTAAATTAGACGTGATTAACAATAACTTTGATTCGAAATGATATTGATACGGTATGTTGTATTTAGGTATTCTCCGCTGGCCGGGGACCTATTGGCCAACTCGATGCTACCTGGGAACGCAATGAATGGCTCCGGATGGTGTATATTCGTCTATAATTTGGCACCGGAAACGGAAGAGAATGTTTTGTGGCAGCTTTTTGGTCCGTTCGGCGCCGTCCAGAGCGTAAAGGTAATTAGAGACCTACAGACAAATAAATGCAAAGGTTTCGGCTTCGTGACGATGACGAATTATGACGAAGCAGTTGTCGCGATCCAGTCCCTTAACGGCTACACGCTCGGTAATCGAGTGCTGCAGGTCAGCTTCAAGACCAACAAGAGTAAGACCACATAGAAAAGCGGCGAAATGCCGCCTCTACCGTGAAGTGTAGACACGGCGACCCATGCCGCCTCTCTATCCGCCGCTTCCTCTTATTTTCCTCTGATTTAATATTTATTAATTAATTGATTATTATTATATAACTACTATCAAAATGTTTGGTAATACTAATTTAGTTGAGCGAATTGGGCGGAAGAGGGAGTGCCGCATGGGCCGTCGACATGTGGCAGGGGGTGAAGCGTAACAGCAACTCCCCCTGCCACAGTTACTTAGTACTTATATAAGTTACGAAACTAGTCAAAAAGTGCATTCGCGTTTTTTTTTACCGACGTACTTTACAAATTTTCTTTAGTCTCTTTCTCCCCATATACCTTTAAAAAAGTAACAACTCACCCATTATGATTAATTATTGTACATGAAAAATGAGTATAATGATATATTATTATTACGTGGGGTATTCTCGAAGATGACGCACTAGAAAATAATAATAATGATTATTCTGTGTAGTAATTTATTTTTCGTATTTGATAAGTTTACTTAGAGATCATTTGAAGATGTATTTATATGTAGTGTTTGTGTAATTTATATATATATATGTTAATTATGTAACTAGTAGCAATGCAACCAATCCCCGTTGTGCATGTGTAGAAGTCGGTTGGTTCGAATGCAGCTGGCTTCTTCCGGCGGAATGGGGTATGGTTGTTGTCTTTGGATTAGCGGGGAGGGAGGCAGCCTGGGTTCACACTTACCCAACAGAAACACAACACAGGGCGTACGCATATAAAGAAATACCGTTCAATATACATAAAAAGAAAAAAGGAAGATAAAACCCGTGCTCGCCTTTCAGTTCCGCCGAATCTCTCTGTCTCTCTTATTAGTGTGTTTTGTGTTTTATGGTTGTCTTTTGCATATTACCTAATTTCCGTCTTTTTTTCGCTTTCCTTTCAGCCTTTTCTAACTGTTATTACTACTTATTTCGTTGCGGAAGTACACACACACAATTAATTTACTTTTGTCATGGTTCTATATAGTACTAGTATTACTACTATTATTATTATTATTCAAACGTCCGCTCTGTCTTCGATCATCGCAACGGTATGCAACGCTTTGGCAAGACCCTATTTATTAATTGATATCTTTTTCTTTCTTTTATTATTTAATTAATTAATTTCTATTAAATACACCATACAAAGTGAATCAGGTTCGTTTCAGAGTCGATTTTTTTTTTGTTTTATAAATTGAAGAAAACTGTCTGCCTGTTCCATCGACTTCTTGCACGTGTTTCTTAAACGAAGAAGTTCTTCTCATATGCCATATTATATTTATTATATTAATTCCAAGGTAACATGATCATGTAAATTTTCTGTTAAAAATTGATAATGACCATAGCAGAACTTTTTGGCTTAAAATGCACGTAAAACAACAGATGGATGTTTTTCTTCGGCTTATTACTTTTGATTTAGTTTTAGTTATTATTTATAGCTAAGTAATTTTTTATTTTGGTTGAAGCAGTCTGCCTTATTGTGAAAAAGCGATTAAAATTTTCTTTATACTTATCTTTTTGTTTTGATTTAGTTCTTCCCATTCTTTATGGTAGCTCTAGACCTAGATCTTTTTTCACTCAATCGGCCAAATGCACTTTTACATTACATATGTAGGTACATGGAATCTGCTATTTCGTTAAAAAGTAAACAAAAGCAACCAACACACTTCCAAATAATTCCATTCTTTACAGCAATGATAAAAGTACAAACGTGAATTTCTCTTCAAAAAAAAAAAAGATGAACGGTATGCAAGGAAAATGAAACGAAACAAAACAAAAGAATGATTTCTAGGTCTAAAGCGTTGGTTTCATGTCATGTTTCGTGTAGCGTTTGTCCAGTAAGTCGCTCAGTAGGTCACTTACAGCACAAGCGGTTACGCGTAAGCGTCAACGAGTTACTTTAACCGACAACTTCCACTCGAAATGCACTTTATTTTTCTAAACTCTCGTACTGAGGTTCGATATAATATTATATAATATTAGGTGTACAAAAACACGTATTGTAAGGAGCGAATTGTGTTCATACTAACAATTGGTTCGGTTATATGGCGAAACGCACATTTAAGATTATGGGATGGGCAATAATAGTTAGGATAATTGACGACGATAATAGCTCGGTGCGTTGGGCGGATAAAGTTTTTCAAAAAAAAAGTAGATTGATGTCGAATTTTCAGTTTTGACGTGTAAAATGACACACACTTATACACACACACACCTCTTAGACTAATTAAGAGACGTCGACCACCCTTTCCTTATCCATCAAGCGACTTATTTATAACTTATATTATCTCAAATTATAAGTTATGGGTGTCTCATTGTAAAAAAGAAGAAACTGAGCTTTTCATTATTAACTCGATGTTTCAAACGTTTTTATTTAAATAATGTAAAACAAACTCTCCTAATAGGTCTAGATAAAAATATCCAACCGGAGTAATAATAAAATAAAATAATAATGGTATTCTTTTCGTTTATAATTCGATCATCGATGCACAATAATCACAATCACATTTTACACTAACGAGCCTAAACTTAAACACAATTATTAATTATTATTATTACAATTACATTTTTAATACAATACATACTACGTATATCATCTAGGTAATTGAACATGTATTGATACTTTTTGTTGATTCAAAGACAATATCGAAGGGAACTCATCATACCGATACCTGCATATTTGATCTTTGTACCTAACTAATTCCTATATAAGTATATTAAAAAAAAAAAAAATACTTGTTCGAAACCCAATTGTTGTTCTACAAAATCGTTAAAAATTGTTGATGAATGTAAACGTAGAGAAAAGAAGAAGAGTGAGAACTTAGAATAAATCGAGAGTAAGAAAAAAAAATCAGAGATGTGTTCATGTGTGAAAAAATGTAACAGTGGACTGAGTACAGTCTCATCTGTACTAATCCACGTTTAATATAACCGGTTATACGCTGGCCTAAATCGAAACTCGCGTAGGCTAACTCCACATTTAGAACAACGATCAATTTCAAATATAATGTTATTTCTGTCAACATCGCTTGTTTACCTTTCTTAGCTTCAATTTGAATAAGCCCAGTACTCTTATATGCAGCTTTTTTAATCTTAAACGATGATTATTATGGATTATGTACCACTATCTATAAGAATTATTATCTCTTTGTGTGTTGTGTAGAATTCTAGCATAAGTGTAAAATAGTACATATTCTTAATTGGTTACTTTCTCTTCATGTGTAGTTGTTGTGTTACGGGCGAAAGATATACCAGAGCAGAAGCCAAAGCAGAGAACTGAGCTTTTTGCCCCTCTTTTCACAAAGTGTTAAGTTTTTATCAGAACGAGTGTTAATTAAAAGTATTATGTGTACGAGTACACACGCGTAAGTCGTCGGTATTATTTATATTATTAAAAGCATATGTACTAAATGAAGAGGAAAAAAAAGAATTCGTTCCTAGCTTTGTTCCTACTCTGTTGATGGCCCACAGGTTCGCCCGACGATTCGCAGGGCTATAGCTCAAATATTGTTGTGACAAAACATTCCATTATTATGATGAAGCTATTATTGATTACATTATATACTCATACCTATTCTATCTGTTTTGATAAAGGTGATTAATATTTAAAATGAATGAATGCAACAAAGATAAATGTACAGTATATTAGAAAGTACAGTACCTCATAAACTGTAATTCATGCAATAATTTAATGTAAGAAAAATTAAATTTCACTATAAATTTAGCATTAGGATAAGAGTCCAGGTTGGTCAATCTCTTACGTGAAGGGATCGGGTCGAGGCCTTCTTGTGTCACGAACTTTATCTCTTTTGCGATTTCACCAATTTTCCAATTGATTAATTAATTAAATTTCTATATTTTCAACAGCCAAAAAACCGTCGCACAAACAAAAGCCAAAAATTATTTTATTTAATTCATTATTCAATGGCCTTCTTTTCAGAAATTTGATGGAAGTTTATTTAACCACACAGCACCTTAACTACCTTCCCAACCATTATTCTTGATTCCTGAACTACAAATTTTGTCACCACTATATAGCGCAGACACGGGTCTCTAAACTGTGATATACATAGGTAGCATAGGCAAATGAACTTTTTAATTAATGTCCATATTTATTTTTACCTCATTGTGTTTTCCTATTTTTTGAAAATAAAACTATTGAATAATGAATGAAAAATTACAAAAAAAATTGTACCAAAATGTGCAATATAAATAGGGCATATCTTTCTATCAATCTCGTATTTTGAGGTACAAATTGTACAAAAAAAAACTTCCGGGAATAACAAAACTAATATAATAATATATTACGTAGTTAAAATCGTCTATTTATTCGGGTTAAAAAAATCATAGAAATTTTTGCGTTAGTAATTGTCGGTTAGCACAAATATACGTGTAGTTACAATATTTAATATTCGCTATTATTGTCACATAAACGGTTAGATTATCAAAAATAATCGCACTATTTCTAATATTATTTCGAAACAAAATCACTTATCATAATTGGCAATTAATAATTAATATTATTTTTGTGTTGAGACCGCGCCACGATTCCATACCCGGTTCAAAATCTGCTTTTATTACAACAGCTAAAATTAATAGATTTTCACTGGAGAATTTTTTGTAGCAAAAAATCGAAAATCTCATTTATTCCTCACAATTTTATTAAATTGTTATACGGAATTTCCTCAACTACAGTATAATCTATACAGAAATTAAAATTTAACGCTGTTCTAATAAAAATGGGTTTTACAGCGGCATGAAAGGTGAAGCGACATATCAGAGGACGAAGTAAATTAAGCACTGAAAAGTGCTTAGAAATACTAAAAAGATGTACGAGATGAAAAGCTGCTGCTCTCACCCTAGTTTCTGAATCTTTAGTAATCTTGAATCGGTTGATATCTTCTTATCAATTATTGTCATTTCTTGCTAATGTCCAGTTTCAAAAAAACAAGTACTAGAAGTGTATCAAACACATATGTTGTTCGAAATAAGTCGGTTGTTAAATAAATAAAGACAACGATAGTTTTCTGCGTTCACTCGGTATGTAATGGCTGTGCGGATTTAAAAGGAATAATCTTATAAAATAAAAAAGAAAAACTCATTGTATTTCCCCGAGTTGACACTGGACATGCTAGCAAAGAGTTTTGCGATATTGTTATAACGCGCGACTTTTGACGCGCAAACGTAAGCAGTGTGGATACAGCCCCACTGTGAAACACAATATTAAAATTGTGTACTCCAGGCTAGAAGTCGGTGTAATGCAATATTTGTACTTTTCCATGTTGACAAAACTTATACAATAAAGCATAAAAATCTCCATATAATGAGACTGAATTCTCACAATTATTAGTTTAATTATAACCATTTCCAGGATTTTTCTGTGTAACGCTACAAAAATAAAAAATAAAACATTGGCTATGATTTTAAACAGTTATTAAGCATCTTTTCTTCGACACAATTTCTTAAGTAACTTAAAAAAAAACTACTACACTTATTAAATAAAAGGTAAGTGACTTATTACTAATTAAATTGTTTAAATATAAGTCGTTGTAAACCTACACGACCTCAAAGTATTAACTTCGTTGAAAATTTTACATCATAAAATATACACTTATTATTATTAATAATAATAATAATTCTATAATGAAAAATAAAACAAATTTATAAATAATGATTCTTTTATTAAAAGCATCCCAACAGTTCTATTTAAAGATAATTTGTTTTAATAGAAGGCTGAAATGTAAATTATTACAAAGGAAAAAACATCATTTTACAACTCCAAACAGTATCTGTCTGTATGTAACTTTTTACAGATTTCCTAAAATTACAACATATAATTAAAATATGGCTACACAATAATTAATACTGCAATCAATTAAATATTTTGGAAAGAAACACTTACAATACTGGTATGTAAATTAATAATATGGTCTTTACGATATATTTACTAACGTTAATCAAATTAAGGAAACAAAATTCTCACTATTTCTAAGTCTTTAACAAGAAAAGAAAATTAATTAGTCTATACTTAAAATTAAACTAAGTAGACAGAGTAAATTTTCAACTAAGATATGACATTTTTTATAGTCATAAAAATGCCTTGTTTCCATGATAGTTTATTATTATTTATGTACTACTATTATTACATTATTAGTACACTGTTAAAATTTAACAAATATCCAAAAATGTTCTATGTAACATAAAGATTAGAAAATAGATTTGAACACTTTAAATAAGACAAAAAAATGGACTAGACAGCATGTATGGGGCTATGTTCTCTTAGTCTAATATCATATTCTATTACAACAACATTTTTATTGCTTAATATATACAAATATTTATATGGATGAATAAATATGTGAACTGAGTTATTTATTAACGTACCATTTGTACTACGAATGAGTAAGATATGAATATGAATTAGACTTTTTATCACCAATACTGTTTAAGTTTAAGCAAACTTAAAACCGTTTTGTAACTTCTTCACTTAAAGGCAACAAATTACTACATTTCTTATTATCTAGTAATAGTTTCAGGCAATACTTATTCCTTATAGATAGTACAACTCCTACTATTCATCAAGTTTATAATAAACAATATCATTTTTGTCAAAATTTGTGTAAAATTTACTGTTGGTTGAAGTTGTACTATTTAAGCAAATTTTAATTATTACCTTTTTTGCACCAGAATTAGTTACTTTTTGGAGTTTAAATGTTTAAACATTTAATATACAACCCTTAAAATAAAGCAATATCTCACACTGTAAACCATGCTGATTTACTATAATAATCATTTACCTATTTTTTAATTAGTGAAACTGGGGATTTAGTAATTTTAATTAATAGTTAATTAATTTATCGGTAATATTTCTAATATGAAGCTAAATAGTATTCCCCCATTAAATTCCAAATAATTTCAGCTAGCAAAGCAAGAAAACCTTTTCATTCTTTTAACAAAAGTTAAAAAGGCATTTATTTAATTAATTAACAGTTGCATTGCACTAGTTTTTTTTTTAAGTATTTCTCTATTACCACAGACCGAAAAACAAAAACTGTATTAACAGAAATCAAAATACTGTCAAAGCATTTGGCTTTTGGATACATTAAAACATTAACTGTATTTCAAAATTTCCTAAAGATGACTACAATAACAACATTCAATCTAAGAACACTGCTTCACCTCCACCGTTTTGTTTCTTTCATTTAAATGTTTTACTAATATCTACAAAAAATAATAATAATTAGGTTTTTGTCTGTTTTGAACATTAACAGTGAAAATTTACCTATAGTAGTTAGGCTTGAAAGGACCCGCTTTATTAAGACCCATGTACTTGGCCTGTTCATCACTGAGCTCAGTCAAATGAGCATCAAAAGTGGGCAGATGTAAACTAGCAACATATTCATCTACAAACGTCCAGAAAAAAAAAATTACCACTAACAGATCATACGTTAGATGATTTATAATAAAAAACGTTAGAAAAAGAGGAAAAAAAGATATATCTATGAATGTATTAAGTTACAGTTTTAGAAAGTCTTTGGGAAACTTAGGTCTTACTTCTTCCAAAAGCCTAGACCTCTAGGCTAATTGATGAATTATCCTGTTTCCCCCCAGGACATTTTCTAAAATTTAACCATAATTTGAAATACTAAACTAAGCAAAGATCAACAGATACAGGTCTTACCCATTTTCTTTGGCAGGAGATAGACATCAGACTTATAGCGACCGGGAGGGGCATTAAATAACTCGATAAGGGCCAACGCTTGAGTTGCCGACGTTATCGAAACAACAAACGATGGCAAACTTGAACAACTCAAATTTACTAATCGACCTTCTGCAAGCAAGATTATTCTCTTTCCGTCTGGCCAAATAACATGGTCCACTTGAGAACGAACCTTTTCCCATGTTAAATCTGGCGTTCGAAGACTATTCTACAAAATAAAATAAAATTCAAACCATTTACTACAGTTACAAATATAAACGAAGAGGATCATTGTTTAATTAAACTTACCACGTCAATTTCTGTATTAGAATGGCCCATGTTGCAGACGATACACCCGTTTTTCATTTTATCCATGTGTTCCCTAGTGACAACATTTTTGTTTCCAGTGGCTGTAATAACTATGTCCACAGTTCGAATTACTTCGTTTAATTTAACAACGCGAAAACCATCCATACTAATAGAACAAAAAAGAGTAAAGCGTGCTAAATTGTAGAGTTCAAACAATCTTATTGTACCTAGCCTGTAGGGCACATATAGGATCGATTTCGGTGATGTAAACTATACATCCAAGTCCCTTCAATGCTTGTGAGCAGCCTTTTCCCACTTCACCATAACCACAAATGACGACTTGTTTCCCTCCAAACATTATGTCCGTCGAACGTTTCAGGCTAAAACGAAACTTGAATAAGAACAAATAATGATTAAGTAGTGACTGATAAAATACTGCGGTACCTATCAAGTATAGACTCACGACAACTGTACAGGTTGTCAAATTTTGTCTTAGTTACAGAGTCGTTTACATTCATCGCAGGCACTGTCAGTTTTCCAGCCTTAGAAAGTTGATATAGACGATGAACACCTGTTACACTTTCCTCGACAATTCCTATAATAAAACTACATACTTTTAAACAAGACCAAGAGAGAAAAAAAATGCGAATTAATAATATTAATTACCTTTTATCATCTTGAACATTGCAGGATATTTCTTAAGCATTAAATGAGTGGCGTCGCCCCCGTCGTCAAGGATCATGTTCGGCTGCCAATTCTCTACGTTCACACACTTATCAATACACCACCAAAAGTCTTCCTCGGTTTCACCTCTCCATGCAAATACTGGAAAACCGGATTCTGCTAAAGCTGCAGCTACTTCATTCTGAAACGAATATGTACAAATAGTAAGTAACTCTCAAGTGAAGATTTTACTCACTTGAGTGGAATAAATATTACAAGCTGCCCAACGAACACTGGCCCCCAGAGCTGCCAAAGTCTCAATGAGCACCGCAGTTTGAGCATTAATGTGAGTACAACCAACAATTTTTGCGTTCCTTAATGGTTTGTCGTCACTAGCCCGTCGCCTTAAAGCCATTATGCCTGGCATTTCTAAATAAAAATACATAAAACATCAATTACTTCCTTATGAATATGTTAATAGTCTTTTTATTATATTGTACAATTTTTTACCTTGCTCAGCAATTTCAATTTCACGTCGACCGAATTCGAATTGGTTGATATTGCGCACGCAAAAATCTGAGCTGCCTTTTGAATTCTTTTGCACCTTTTCCCTTGGTGAGACATCATCTTCTTGAGAACTACTACCTGTACAAGAAGTTGTTAAGTAGTATAAACAAAAATAAACCAGAATTACAAACTGAAACACTTACTTGAACTGTAAGAATCTGTAGAAGAAGCAGACAAAGATCTTGTTCGGTATCTGCTGGATTTTTTTAAAGCTCCGGAGGTCTTCGTATCCTTAAAAAAAAAAACAAAAATAGAAATTATAAATTCGAAAGTGAAAATACGCGAAACCGGCAAGAAACTATAATTAAATAATAGCCAACAATACCATTACATGCTCGTGGTGTCATAAATGGTGTAATTCTAAAAACATTGTAAACAAAGGTAAACATCTATAAAATCAGGAACCGACTGACTATTTGCCTTTTAATGCTTTTATTAAAGTGCATAAAAACGTATTTGTAAAGGTTATTAGAGCTCGAAATACAAATGAAATCTTTGTCAGCACTATCATTAGAATGTACAGTGGTTTGCAAGTGGAACTGCTTATGTAAGAATAATCGTAAAACTTAAAATAAAAGAAGCACCAGCAAAACAAAAAGTATATTAATATACGTGTGTACACATGCCCATCTTACCAATTTTGATCTTTGACCAACAAATGCATTAGCTCCATCCAAACCCTAAAAATTAAAATCTCAAAACATGTACTAATTTTTATGTATTTCCTGCTTTAATATTTAATTGCATTCAATGTTTTCTATTGTATAATTGACTTGTTTCTTAAAGCAGAAAATATACAGTCAACAAAAATTAATAAAATAATTTGTACTATTGCTTTTTGCCATAAAAGCTATATAAACACAATAATATAATAACTATTACTGTTTAAATTGCTCTAAATAAATGTTAAATATTCCAGAATTTTTAATAACTGAGATGAAATTCTTGGTGATATGGTTATGAAACATTTTTAATAATAATATAAACATTGAGGGAAAAATTGCTTTTTAATGTTTCAGGAATTTATTGAGAATAACTCTACATACGTTTCGGTTTTATTAAACCTTTATCAAGGGTAGTGTACCTACTAGAATTTTTAAATGGTAAATGTTCCAAAAGTCCTATTAAATATGATACACTTATTAAAGTTAATGTATGCTTTTTAAAATATATACAATATAAATTACGAGATCATTTATAAATTTCTTATTTACACTTTTTGTTTTAAATTTACAGTTCCATATAAATCAACATTATCTTTGTAGAGTTAAATTAAACAAATTTGAATAATTATTTTAGTAACGAAAAAATATAGATAAAATTAAAGGATTAGAGATAAATATATAATCAACACAAAAGCAAATGTATCTATCATCAGAGTCATTTTAAAGAACAGGATAAACTTAATAATTCCTACATAAAAACAGATCAAGAAAACATTATTTATGGCATTAGATAAATTTATCAACTTATATTTGCATTCAAGTGATAAAATTAATACCTTTTATAAAAAAAAATACAGCTTCAGCTTTAGTATGATCTAATTATTTAAAATTTGGGTTTTAAGTATTATGTAAAACTAACAACACTTTATAAAATCTACAGAAGTTTTAATATTTCATCATTTGAATGGAAAATGATTGTACAATTTAAAAGTTATACTTCCAAACCTTGTAGATAACTGTTATAACAATAACTTATGATAAAAGATAACTGAAACAGTTTTTATTAAACTAAAATAAATGATATTCCTATAATATTAATTGCAATAACTGTAATAACAAAAATTGAATGCTGTTTCTGAACAGTCAAAATGGGTGTATAAATCTCAAAAAAAAAAATACAAACCTTTACAACCGATGCAGGATCAGTTATAGGACTATCAGAAACACCAGCTAAATCTGATTTCGTTCCATGACTGTGGTTTTCTGCTACTTCAGACATTCTTACATCAATTTTTGCTCAGGAATCACTAATTTAACCTCACAATACTGAACAATCACAACTACAGTCTACTATACAAATGCACAGCACCTGACAGCACCTATCAGGAGTGCCATTCACACTGTGTTAAAAAATAAATACGACAGTAACACCTCTCTAATTACAAGCTGAAACTAAAGTAAGTCAAAACTAATTCGCGGGAACATTTAAATTATTAATATTTTCTTCTGATAAGGGGATGTTTTTGGGATATATTTCTCAATTCGTAGTTAACATACTTACTTTATACTTTTCAGAATTATTTTATATACCTTAACAACTCAAATAAAATTTTAAAAGAGCACGTGTGTTTTTCTAGTACACTTCCCTTTAATAACATTAATTTAAACATTTTTGTTCCAATAAATGTTTTGGTATTGTTTATAAAACAGTTATAGTTTTGTTTTGCTTGTTCTTCATTAAGTAATGTATTTAAAGGTCATTAGAAATACTTTCGTAATATAATTGTGATAAACTTTCTACCTTTTCAACGACTTTGCAGGCAGAATTAAGAGTAGATTTTAAACAGAAAAAGATGAATTTTGTTAAAAAAGTATATAATTTTAAATTCAAACTCGAATTAAGCATGACTTATTAGATTATAAGTTATTTCCGCATTTTTCCCTCCTTTTCAAAGCGCCATCTTAATAACAGTGTGTGTGAATGTCGAAGTTTTGTTTTGGTTAGTTTTGAGTGTCAAAATTTTAATAAAAAAGAATGAACAGAACTCCAAAAAGATCAAAGTTGACCTCAGAAACTAGTGAACCTGTGAATGCAACACCTCCAAATAAGATTTTAAGACAAAACGTGTTGAATTCGATAGAAAGAACGCCGGTTAACGGTAGTCCAAAAGAGAATTCTGTTGTGTCTCCTAGTGAAACACGAAGAGGACGACCCAGAGCCGAATTTTTAAATACCCTTATCTTAGAAGGATCGACGTCTCCCAGTTCTATAAAGTGTACCTATTGCAGTAGAGTTTTCCCAAGGGAAAAGTCATTGCAAGCCCATCTAAGAACCCATACAGGTAAGGTTATTAAAGGTCTACTTAACAATTCTAAAATTCTTTAAATTTAGGTGAAAGGCCATATGCATGTGATTATCCAAAATGCACTCGACGATTCACACAATCAGGTCAACTCAAGACCCACCAAAGGTTACATACTGGGGAGAAGCCCTTTGTATGTACAGTTCCTAACTGTGAGCGAAGGTTTACTCATGCCAATAGGCATTGTCCAGAACATCCTGAAGGACAACTGAAAAGGTTCAACTCCATTATAAATTCTAATCAAGAAAATAAAAATGATGAAGAACATTCCACTGCAGTACAAAACTGGTTAAGAGCTAATAGAAGGTAAATTCTATGTCCTTAATAATTGCTCTGTTTCTAATATTAGTTTTGTAGGTGCCTTAACAATAAAGATAATATTAAAAAGAAGAGTAGGTTCCAAGAACTTCGGTTTACAAGTGATGGAGAAAATGGTCTAGAACAGAATGAAAACCTTGATTTAAGTAACTCTGGAACGTGGTCAATGAGGAACTCAGAATCTTCAACCAGTAGTGAATATGCTGATAACACATGCACCACTCAGTCAAGTGATACAAGTGACTTTGCCCACTCTTCTCAAGAAATATGGTCTGACAATAGCACTCACATAGATCTCCAGTGTCACTACGGTAGCTCCAAAGAGAACAGTATAAATGTTGCCCCTTTAACTTTTAAAGAACCATCAGTACAACAACTTTTCAAAGATAAATCAGAATCTTCTAAGGAGTCTCAAAAGGTGCTTAAATTAAGCAATGGACCAGCTGAACCGGTTGAACTTCCAAAGAAAAGGTGGCTCAGGGAAGCTGTTCAAGATCAAAGACGTTGGGACTCTCAGGAGCTTGCCAAGCCTCTCAATTGGGAAGATATGAACATCGTCGAATATGAAAACCAACGCCGTCCTACAGTACTTATGCGAGTACAGGATTATGGGGAGAAGAAAGAAATTTCAAGGGCTGATATGCAAACAGCAATTGCCCTTGTTGAACTTAAAAACGGTGGTCCCATTAACTATACACCCTTTTAAACTTATTTTACAAAGTGCCTTTATTTCTTGTAAAAAGTTTCTTTTAATATTAGCAACTCCATAATGAAAAAAGATATATTTTTGGTACTTACTAAAAAAGCAACAAAAATTTAAAATTTACTAATTGTATTTGTCTCCTAAATTAATTTTTAGAACTTCTTTACACTAATGTAATATGCACAAGTATTTTATTATAAAAAAAATCTATATTAGGAGATCAGTTTATCATGTTAAAGTAATCTTAAAGAAAGGCCTAAATAACAAAAAACATAGATTGTACTGTAGTGCAAACATTTCTCATTCTTGTGATATAAGCTTTACTTTTAATGTGGTTAGGGACAAAATTACGTTTTTTATTTGTCTTGGTATTATAAACTAGCAATCATTTTTAATATACAACATGAAGAGAATGCCCACAAAGTACTGAACTATGTACTTTATTTTTAATTCATTTTATCAGTCTTGTTTACTGTGTAAACTTTTATAAAGAATGCTAGGTATTAATAGTTTAATTATAAGAAAATTAGCACACAATTTACATTATTTTATTAACCTTTGATTATTTTACCTGGATTTTGCTTGTATATAAGATTATTTATTATGTTTATTCTCTTTTAGGTATATCTTAGCTCTAAAAGTTTTATGTACGTTGACCTTTTTATAGAATAAATGTTTTCTTGATATAATTCGACGTATATCTACTTAAGTACGACATTTAAATTTTAAAGTTCTGATATTTAAATGGTGATTTAAAATTCCCTCCATTCTGGACACTTTAAAAATATAGCTAACCCACTATACTTGTAAGAATTTGTGTACATATGTACATACAAAAAACTTGTTGGACATTTAAATATCTTTTACATATAACTAATAATTAATTAAAAATGTATACGAAAAACTTGGTTTATTATTAACTAAAAAGAAAAGGAATCATAAGCGTCTCAATTTGGCCTTAAATATTTAAGAAAACATGTAAATGCTATTTTCTATTTACTCAACTAACTAGGTACATAATACATTTTAATAGTATTTAAAACTTTTTATTTTAATGTAAATTTAAATAATATAAATATATGTAAGTCACTGTACCTATGGTAATAAAACTTAAAAACACGCCTGTTTACTATTTTAAAAAAAATAGTGTTGTCATATATGGTAACAGGCGAAAGGATCGAAGGTTTTTATCTTTTATCGAGTTTAATTAGATTTTTTGGAGTCTGAAGGGGGGATAGAAATGTTTAAATGGGGTGGGAAAGTGGAGCAGTTTTACTTTAGAAAGCAGTGTAGGTATGTACCTGAAGAATAATAAAAATATTACGTTAATTACTTGTAGATTACCACCCTTATTAATTTTAATTTGTTCTTTTCCTTTTTAAGATTTGATTTATTAATTTGTAATTAATATATAATGTTCGAAATAACAAAAATGCAGGTTATGTTATTGTTTATCCAATTGAAGTTAGATATAAGTAGATATAAATGAATCTGCATCGTTGCAAACTTCCTACTCCTTATCGTAAGGTCGTCACATAAATGAAATAACATTTTACGAATAACATTAAGCGTCATAAGGAAGTGTAATAAATTACTTTTTTCTGAAATGCGTTCAATACAGTAATTTAATTACAATATCTTAATAAATACCTACTACAAGCAACTAGTGAGTGGTAACTGCTAGTTTTTGTTTGTGTGTTATAATAGTTAATATAATCAACAGTGTACATTGGTTTTGCTTTTAAGGTAGTGGAGCATGACAGATTGGTTGAAAATAAAAACAAAACGAAGAATCTTTCTTTTATATTTAATGTAATTCAAATTTAACATAAGGGAAATCATGCTTGGAATTATTATATGCATTAAACAGGACACCTTTTTACTGTTACTGTGTTGATTCAGAAATGGAATTATGTGCATATTGAAGTGCTTTGACCATCTAATACAATGTCCAACAAAAATAAAAAAGAAATAGATGATAATAATCTAGAAAAGAGGTGGGACAGATTTTCAAATTGGATTCAATGCATCTGTGTCATTACTTTTGATTTAGAACTTGGACAAGCTCTTGAGGTCAGTTTAAAAAATATTAAGACAAATAAATGTAACTGGTACTGTGTCATTATTTTAGGGAATATATCCAAAGCATGCATACCTTACAAAACAGGAAATATCTAACATTTGTTACTTGGCATTTCCCGATTCAAATTCTGGATGTATGGGTGACACTAATTTTGTAATTCGTTTACCAAAGAGCCCTGGAAAATCAGAGTTAAAAAGGGAACATGTTGTGTATAATTCAAACTGTCCCCCAGCTTTTCAAATTAACTCAAAATACTACTGGGGATATGTTTACTTTAGGCAAGTTAAAGACATATCATTGCCCCGTGGTTATTTCCAAAAGGTTTGCACAAAAAGGGTGTATACAAATATTTATAAATGCTTTCATAATAATTATTCATTTCAGAGTGTTGTTATTTTGTCAAAACTACCATTTAACAATTTGTTTAGTAAGATAGTGTCAGTTATTGCCCCAAAATATTTTGAAAATGGAGAGCCCATATTAGAAGCAGTTCTTTGCAACATAGATTTGTGGTCAGATCCGCTACCAGGATCCATAGTTTCTTTACCACTCTTGGGAACTGTTATACAGGTAGAATATAGATCCTTAAAAACGTATTGCAATTGATATTAAAGTAAAAGGTCTTGTGCATTGTAGACAAGCATTCCTCACCAAAAATATTCTGCTAGTAGGTCAATTACTTCAAAAGAGGAAACTGATAAGTTAGACTATCATATACATATGGCTGCAGAAGATTTAAATTTATTTGAAGCATTACAGCCGGTCCTGTCTCATATACATTTGCTTTGGGAACTGGTTCTTACTTCAGAACCAGTGGTAATATTGGCTTCTTCCCCTATTTACTGCTCTACTATGGTTTTAGCATTAATAAGGTTTTTTATATATTTTATTCTATTTTGCATTTTTTTTTTAATTTTAATGCAATCTTTAGAATGATTCAACCCCTAAAATATTGTGCAGATTATAGACCCTACTTCACAATTCATGATGGTGAATTCAAACAGTTTGCTAGCAAGACCCAAAATCCCCCCCCTGTTATTTTGGGAGTTACAAATCCATTTTTTGCTAAGTCCTTATACCATTGGCCACATTCAATAAAATTGGGAGAAGATACTGGTATGCTGACTAATAAGTAAAGGACATTTTCTGTTTCTTTAATTAAATAATTTTTAAAGGAGAATGTTACAAATATAAACTAAAAAAAAGCCCCAATCCGAAAATGTTGGACAACACTCCAGGACTATATACAGCTTATAAACCGTTTTTACAAAAAGATAAAAGTGTAATAAAAAAATTACTCTTGGGTGTAAGCTCAAAAAGGCCTTGTGAAGTTCAGTCGGCTTTGTTAAAAAGACATCTGTTAGAATTAACACAAAGTTTTATGATTCCTCTGGAACGATATATAGCAAGTCTTATGCCTTTGAGAAGAGATATATCACCTTTTAAGGTAATTTTTAAATTTAGGAAATCTCGACAGGTTAAATTTTACACTTGTTTCGTTTAAGGCCGCACCATTGCCCCTTCCTTTTAATCCTGACGATTTTTTTGCAACTTTAGAGTCAACAGGTCCTCAATTGACCTCTGGAATAAAAGGGGACTGGGTTGGATTGTACAAAAAGTTTTTTCGTTCCCCAAACTTTAACGGTTGGTTTAACATGAGGTATACCGAATTAGCATTAAAACTTCAGGCTTTACAATTGCAAGCCTTATCTGATGCGGTAATAATTATTTAATCTTTTATTACCTTAATAAAAACGCAATTTTAATCACGTATTTCGTTTGCAGAATCTAAAACTTTGGGTTCAAGGTAAACCAGAAGTTGAAGTTGTTGATATGGTTTTAAAAATAAAAAGTAAATTAGAAAAATGCAAAGAACATGATATTCCGATAAATAGTACAATTAAGAGGAGACTTCGCGAAAGAATGCAAGACATAATAAATGCTTTACCAGAAGATTTGAAAAATATATTGATTATGTCGTGACATAGATACACATTGCATTTTAGGATTTATTGCTCAGGGTACAGCAGAAGTTGAATCTGAAATAAATAATAATAATTGTGGTTTTTAATGTGATTTTTAAATTGAAATTGTTATTTACATGTTGTGCCAAATACCTGAGTCCATCCTGAATTTTACACTACTTTTCAACGATAATCCTTTATATACTTATTACGTATGTATTTTACTTTTATTTATAAGTCTACATTGTAAATATACAATTTTTTTTTACTATTTTTTTCGTATTAGTTTAAATCTAATCACTGATATGCCTCAAGTCAGCAATATTTTTAATTGATTGTACTTTAAAACAATTGTTTAAAACCATTAAATATATTTTTTTAATTTTTTGTTTTATTTTTAGTAGGCTAATCATACAAGAATAATTTTTAAGATCTTTTAATTGTCGAATTCCTGACGAAAAAGTGTTTATTCCAAATTAAAAATAAATTAATCGTAATTTGTTTTAAAATTTACGTTAGATAAATTGTTTGTAATTTAAAAATAAGATTGTTGTCTTGATGTCTTCCTAAAAATATACTTGTAGAATTTCATTAACTAAATTGTATATTGTAATATGTATATGTATTACATATACGAGATTTGGACAAAAAATTCCTATACTGCAAAAATTATAATTTTATTTATTTCTTTACACTAATGTTAAAAGGATGTAAATAAGTCAGAAGAAAATTAGATACAAAGTTTTTATTCTCATACAATTATATTAGATGTATGTATATACCTAAAAATTGTTAAATAATCAATATAAATAGCACTGTGACAGTATTATGAAGTAAACAATCAAAATCTTAAAAACAAAAATTGTTATTTTACATTTTTTCTTCTTTATATGAGATAAATATATTTTTATTATCCGGGATATTTTACAAAAAAAAAAAAATTACACAGTACTATCGAAATACTTAATGTAAGTTTCATAAAGATTAATAAAATGTAGGATCGGGAGCAGTTAATGCGTAACCAATTTTTTGAAGGGTCATTTTAATATCTGTATACACTGTTGGGTCTTCTACAGTACCAGAAATCTATTGGTAAAAAATGAATTAGTTTACATCTTTGAGTTTAAAAAACATTCAAACATATTTTACCTTTACAAGCTTGTTTCGTGCTAAATCAGAAACGGTTTTTCTACAGGACTTTCCTGACCTTGTGCGGGGAAGGTCCCTAACTGGGACCGCTAAACGAAATGCTGCTATTGGCCCAATCAATTCCCTTACCATACACACAAGTTCTCTCCCAATAATAGTTTCATTCTTCCTTGCATCTAAAATTATGACATCAGTGCATAATAATCTCAAGCCAAATCAAAAATTAGTATATAGTTACTGTTTTTGGGGATATACAAACAAAGTGGGACTTCCCCTTTTGTACTTTCTGGAACACCGACTACAATCGCATCGCCAACGTCAGGATGGGCCATAACAACGTCTTCCAATGCGGCAGTTGATATCCTATGTCCAGCAACATTTATTACATCATCGTCCCTTGCTACAACATAGATATATCCGAATTCATCCCTATAACCAGCGTCCATTGTATCATAATATCCCTGAAAATAATATCATAAGCCAATAAAATTAATTTAGCATTAAGTATAGTTGTATATATATTTTTACCGGATACTTCGAAAAGTATACATCACAAAATCGCTCTGGGGATTGATAGAGAGTGGACACCGTCCCAGGGGGTAAGGGCAATTTTACTACAATTCTTCCAAGTTCATGGCTTGTTGTTTCTGTACCATCTTCTCTTAATATTCTTACTAATGATAAAATAATTTCTATACAAGAGAATATCGTTGAAAGAAAGTTTCTCACCATCATATCCAGCAAAGGGCATTCCAGTAGTGTATTTTGGGGGCGATAAGCTGTGCCCAAGTCCTATGCAATGAGCTGTAATGGCATGACCCGTTTCAGTTTGCCACCAATGGTTCAAAACGGGCACATTGAACACCTTTTCTGCCCAAGCCTTCGTCTCATAGTCACAATGTTCGCCAGCGACGAAAATTCGTCTCAAACTTTTTGTCGAATAATTTCTTCCAAAGCAAACGTTTGGGTCTTCTCTTTTAATAACGCGAAAGGCGGTTGGAACAGTGAAGATCGCATTAACTTTATGGTCGTCGATAATTCTACAATAGGGACAAAAAATTTTTTGTATTAGGCTGTTCTAGAAATATAGAATAGTTAATAGTTATCCAAATTCACCTAAAATACTGTCCGGGATCAGGAGTTCTATCAGGTTTTCCCTCGTACATGACGCTAGTTATTCCATATAAAAGTGGACCATAGCAAATGTACGAATGTCCAACAACCCATCCTAAGTCACTAGCACACCACCAAATGTCGTCTGAACCCATACCATAAACGGCACTCATGGTCCACGCCAGGGTTGCTATATGACCACCAGTTGGTCTTTGAATTCCTTTGGGTTGATCTAATAAAAAATTACAATTTAGGATTCTACTTTAGGCTTTTGAGTTTCAAACTCTTAGAAACTGAATTCATTGGAAAGAAAGGTTCATTAATGTTTGGATCCATTTCGTTCAATCTATTAAATGATCGCAACTAAAGATTGACAATGAAGTTCTACTTCAAACTTTTGAGTTTCTAGGTTCCAAAACCTGGACGGGAGGATATTTACCTGTAGTTCCTGACGTATAAAGAATGTACAATGGGTCGTTTGCCTCAACGGATACGCAGGGATGGGCTGTACCGATTTTTAGGGCTGTATCCCAAGATATGTCCATGTCTTTCTCCAAAGGGGCTACTTCCACATTACGTCTTTGGAAGATTATGCATTTTTTAGGTTTAAAGGAAGACCATTGTATAGCTTCGTTCAATATTTCTTTGTATCTAAAATGATTAACAAACGGTTATTGAAGTTTTTTTTTGTTACTTACCTACCTAATAACTTTACGGGGTTCTACACCACAACTTGCTGCAATTATAATTTTTGGTTCTGCGTGTTCTATTCTGGCACACAATTCGCGTGCAGCGAACCCTTAAAAAGAATTTTTAATTAAAAAGTAACATTTGACGTTGCAATCATTTACCTCCAAAAACAACAGAATGTACTGCACCTAGTCTTACTGTTGCAAGCATAGCCATTATGGTCTCTGGTATAAGAGGCATATAAATCAATACCCTGTCCCCTTTTTTGACCCCTAAGGCTGCCATGGCACCAGCCAATCTTGAAATCTAAATAATAAACAGTTATATCTAATACTATAGATTGTTCTGTTTTTTTTTTTTACTTTATCTAGAAGTTCTCCATAAGTTACTTTTCGAATTGTTTGGGTTAAGGGACTGTCATGAATAAGTGCTATTTTACTACCCTTTCCTGCCTCAACGTGACGATCTACTGCATTATAGCATGCGTTTAGTTCACCCCCAATAAACCTATAATTACGAAAAATTTTAGATATAATATTATTTTAGAGAATTGTTAGTACCATTTTGTAAAAGGTGGATTGGAATTGTCTAAAACTTTATCCCAGGTTTTTGTCCAAACAACTTTTTTCGCAATTTCTGCCCAAAATTCTTCTGGCTGATCTATAGATTTTCTATATACTTCCTTGTATAAAGGACTATAGTACGGGTTTTCTTTGAAAAATACATCTAAAATTGAGTGTCTTTTTAAGAAATGAATGTAACTCAGTTAAAAGATACAATTCAATTCTTCAATACGTATTACTTTCGCGGCGCATCCACCAAAAAGTTTATGCAACTTTTTTGTTTACTTAATTATATGGAATAATAATTCAGATACCTTGAGGATGCAGGAAATTAAGTCAAAATTGGCTGAATGGGACAATGTGGAGTGAATATTTAAATTTAATAATAAGTATATAATACGCCAATGCTTGCAATAAAAGTAGTAACAAACAATAGTACAGAATTGAATGCATTTGTATACTTCGATAATTATAATTTTCTAAAATCAACTAAATTAATTTATGATCTAACATTTAACAACAACGTAAAGCTATTCTTTTTAAAGAAGTGTTAAAAAAGACGATAAACAAACCAATAGACAAATTGAGTGCGTACCTTGTTTATTAATTGAGGAAGATTGGAAAGTTGGAAATTATGAATGAATAAACTACTTAATTAACAGCTAACTATAGCTATTATTGTTTGTTTTAAAACTGGTTTATTGTAAAATATTAATTAAATAAATAATTTAATGTTAGAAATGTAAACAAACCGTCTCCATAAAGGGTGTTTAATTTTTCCGGTTTTCCCAGAATATGATTAGATAGAAGAGTAGTTTTTCTTCTTTCAATTATTTCTCTGGTTTCACTATCAATATCAGTATCACTCAGGGCAGTCAACATTTTTTTGTTGTAACACTCACTAGGAAAAGAAAGCAACTAATTCCTTGCTAGAATTCAAGTTAACTGAATAGTGATTTTTGAAACAAAAGGAATTACAATTTGCTTTGCATCTTTTGTTGTGTAAATTCCCCCACCTTTAAAGAAGTGAAATAATGATCAAATCAAAATTCCAAAAGCCAAGTTCATGAACAATTTAAGTTCAAGTTATGACCAATATCTTGCAATCTACTGATATTCACTGCTAACTGTGGTATTTAGAAAAACCTAATGTTATTTAACAATTTAATTATCGACTTTTCAGGCAAAAAAATTGTAGATCATAAGTAACAAAAATATATAATAATATTTATCATATTCAAAAAAGAAGGAATTAAAATCCTTATTCGTCTAAATTTTAAGATCAAAAATATTACATTTTGAACGCGTCCTACCAAGTAGGCACAACGAACCGAAAGCCATATCCCACGACCGGTTTCGACCCATCGGGTCTCATCAGGTGGGCGCTGGCAGAAAGGCCTTTACACGCTATATTATAAATATAAATATGGAATCAACAGAAACAACTACTCCGAGGGCTAATACCCCTACCGGCATTGAATTACACTGTTGATTCCGATGGACTTCTAGACGAAAATATAACATATTCAAAAAAGAAGGATTTGGCTTTCGGTTCGTTGTGCCTACTTGGTAGGACGCGTTCAAAATGTAAGATCTTTGATCTTAAAATTTAGACGAATAAGGATTTTAATTCCTTCTTTTTTGAATATGTTATATTTTTGTCTAGAAGTCCATCGGAATCAGTAGTGTAATTCAATGCCAGTAGGGGTATTAGCCCTCGCAGTAGTTGTTTCTGTTGATTCCATATTTATATTTATAATATTTATCATTTACACCATTTTAGCTCTTTAAAAAATCAATTGACTAATAAAATGTTTGTCACGACATAAAAAATTAACAAATAATTATTTCATATCAAAGTTTAATTCAATAAAACACTCATCTGGCGCTGGTTTAGGAACATTTCCCTTAAATTTGTTAACCTTTTTTCTATATCTATATGAGTAAAAACAAATAGGTTTATTTAAAACTATTCACTTAGAATTCTGACATTGTTTGATTGAAATGGGCAAATATTTGCCAACAGTCAAACTATTAAGAGATCAATATGTTAATTCAAAATTGATTCTTATCGTTTATCAGTGAAACAAGTGTCATTTTTATCTCTAACTAGGGTGTTAATTGACACTATATCAGTGTCATTAACTAAATTGTTGCCCTTTTAATAGCATTTCGGATATTTCATCATTTTAATTCATAAACAAGTGTAATTAGCGAAACAGAACTTAAACAAATAGTATTTTTGTGAATGGAATGTATACCCATTTTTATTATTTCATTATCAAAAATAAGGAAGGCTATGTGCAAAATGAAATGTAAAAAAATGTAAATTTGCTTTGTTCTTTTCAATTTTTTGGTTTGCAACCTAATTTTTTGTAACGGCTCAAGACGGACATTGCTCCTTTGGTGCTTTGGTGTATATTCATTACCTTTTGTGCATAAACTTGATTGAAATTCATAAATTACACTTTGTTTACAGTTGATTGCCTTAAAAATGAAGAATAAGCCAAAAATGAAACGCAAAACATAAGCAATATTTATGTATAAGATACCATATTTACGGGATTAGAATTATCATCTACTTTGTGACAATTACCAACTAGATAATTTAAAAGTGCGTATTTTTTTAATGAATATGGAAATTTAGTATAAAACCTACTACACGTGTTGCATTTTTTCGCAATTTTTCAAGGATTCTTTTGATTCGTCCAGTAAATAACTTGATTACTTAACATTATAACAATACATTGTACTGCTCAGCAATGCATAATATGTAGATAAATGTAACAGATTGCTAATCAGGGGGTGTTTTTGCTAAATTTTTTCAAAACAATCAACAGCAAATACGAATTAGACAATTTCATTCTGACTGCATTTTACACATCCGCGCTAGTTTAAGTTTTCCGGCCTTTGTCAACAGAAGTTTAGCATATGACCTTTTGATCTAGCCTTTTTTAAATTACCCTTTTAATACATACTGTTAACTTAACTAACTGACGTTATTTTTTCTTTTCTATACAAAAACAATACAACTTATTCATACGACGCAGGTAATGTCCATTTAGTTCTTTAGTTCTTTAGTTCTTTTATGGCATTAAGAGTCGATAGAATTATACAAAACAGGAAAAATAAACAGATTCTTCAAAGAAATGTATGAATGGGTACATTTTTTCTTTTTGATATCCTGTATAAACGCTGGAAGAATAAAAATTGAAAGTGAATACACGAAACCCTAGTCAAGCTTTTATCCGGAGATGAAGCCATTTTGATTTGCGAAAGATGTTTTCTATTATTGCAAAAGTACGCGTAGTTTTTGTTAATTAGTAACAAATTAATTTTCTGCTACTGTAATAATAAATTTATATATTTTAAGATGAAAGTTTATAAAATGTTTCAAGTGGTGACCTAAGTACGCATTGTGGTATTGTCTTTTAATTAATTCCTTTTGTATACTACAAACCCAACAAAAGTCAAGGAAAAATGCAAATTTTGAACACAGAATTTTCAAGAAAAAAGCGAAGATGATATAAAGGGTCATTTTCCCGAATTAAAACTGTAAACCTTAATTGCGTCTAGCATGCCAGGGGCTATCACTTTATGTCCAGCACAAATATAGGCATTTTTTTGAAAATACAAATACTTGTCTATTAATTGTTAATCTATTTGAACTATAGTGTAATTAGCTAAATTTTATCTTTCATGAGTTGAAGTACCCATTTATATATTTGTTGTGTCCCCACAAACGTAACTCTTAATGATACCCATCCTAGAATAAAATAATAATTTATTTTGTCAGTTCCCTATTTAATGGGATCAATTTCCAACAAGTCAATAAGTGTTTAGGTATTTTGTTTTGATTCTCGATTAAGGTACCGACCTTAATTAAGAAGTGTGTTGTTTTATAAGAAGCGGGTTGAATAACAAAAAGACATTAATACCAATTATATTTTAATAGACCATCACGTTTAACATGGATTTCACTTTGAAGCCGCTGTTTCTTCTTTAACTGGTAATTTCCACAATTCAAATTAATATGAATTATACATTCTCTAATCCCTTATTGCCCCCGTTTTCTGATAAGCCAAACAACCAAAATTTATTTTCGATTCTCCTTGAACAAATCCATAATCATAAAAATATATATTTAATGTCTAATGTCATGCGAGCTATCAATGATCAACTAAGCAACTAGGGGCTCCTGATGACCGGATGACCACACTTTTCATTGTAGATTAAAAAAATGTTTATTTGAGGTAAATAAATAAACTCAGGTGCTTGTATACGTATATATTTTTTACGTCATAATTGTTGTGTATTACATATCTAAAATTAAAAGTGAACATTAAGACAAAGCAGAAATATTCTTTGATCATACGATCATATAAAAGTAGAAGAGAAAACTGAGTGTATTACAAAGAATAAAATAATATATTTAATAAACGTTACTTTGTAGGTTTCTTTGTTCTCTATCATGAAAAATCTGCGACAATTATTTATTTTATAAAGTAGAGCGAAAATTCGGACTGTTGCGAGACGAGAGGAAAATAGTGTTGTTCACTTTTGTCCCACATAACAGATTGTTTTTATTAATTTTTAACCCCTTTCGTACATAAAACGATTGCATATGTATTGGTTTGTGTGAAAATGTTTCTCCTTTGAATAAATGTTTTTCATACATTTTTATGACGATGACAAATTATAATATAAATTGCTTTTTTGCAAGAATTTAAACAACAAAAATTATTTGAAATCGATTTTCCTTTATTATAATTTAAATAAAACATCAACAGTTTTAAGAATTTAGATTATTTTCTTACAATTAATATAATTATAATTATTTTTATAAACTTTTAAAAAGGATTATAATTTATGTAAAATGTACAAAAGTTAGAAAAATATATAAATTTCTCGCTTAAAAAGAGTATTGAATAATTTTTGAATAAATCTCTTTTAAACACTGATATTGTATGAATTTGTACCATCATATCAGTAAAATTGAGTGATAAATGTCAAAGATGGTATTTTTGATTGTGTAAAATATGAAAGGCGGGGCAAAGTTAAAAGTGTAGGCGCAGTATGGTCCATATAAGGGGATTCGCTTATCTTCTTGATTCAGATCATTGTTTTGAGCCATTTGAACTGTATCTGTTATAATAAATAACAAAAAGCAACAAGTTCGTAAGGTAAAAAAAGTTTTAGTGTTTAAAACAACAATAAGTGCGCCAATTTATCTTTATTCAAAAGGAACCTTTTGAAAAATTGTGATAGACCATTGTGTGAATTTTTTAGAGATTTCCAGTTATAATAATTATTTTGTGATCACAGTACTTTCGTAACAAAAACAATAGTGCACGAAATTTTTATAAATTTTTATTATTGTCTATTTATAATCGTAATTTGTATATTCTCCTTTCTGTGTATCTATTTCTTCATCAAAAATTATGCGATGATTTTATTCGTATTGTTTAAAATGCAGTTTCACAAAGAGTATACCATAAAAAGTTTAAGATTTTATTATCTACTTTATTGTTCCAAACTTTTTCTAACTACTTTCAAATATTTGATTTTTATTGCCTTTCAAAATTAACTTTTTGATATCTATAACTTTGCTTTTGTGATGTTTCTATTGAATTTCAACAATTGCTCTAAATATGTATTTAATTTTTTATTATTGTTTTATAGAATGAACCAGCACTTAATATCGTTAGTAACAGTGACAATTTTCATGGTAATTTTTTCCCTTACTTTATCAATGCCCCCGTTACAAAATCCAGATATTTGTTCAGTGGACGCACCCCCTAGATTTAAAGAATTGTGTCTTTTGGCAACTCTAAAAGAATATTTTGAAGAACCTATAGAACCAGTGGTAAAAGGTAAGTAAAATTTTGTAACATTTCCTATCAAAAAAAAACGCAAAAGATTTACTGATTGATTTAAAGTTAAAAAAATGGTTGATTCTTTATTTCAACCATCAGCATAATGGTATTTTTTCCTTTGCAATACAAAATGAACTAGTCTTTTATAAATATTCATCATCGTGCGTAGGTAAACCAATAATTTAAATAACAATACCAGTAAACGCGTATTTTTTTAAATCATGGGCTTATTTTCTATTTATTATGTAGGTACCTATTTAAAGATTACTTTTCTGTATCTCCACTTTCTTATTTTTTTTTTTTTGCAAAAACAATTGATCAATACTAAATTATAATTGATGCTTAATATTTTTACTAATTGTTCTGCTTTGTTTTAGGGGAAATAATGGATACTGAATTATACAATCGTGGGGCAAAAAGGCAAGATGTAGATCACGTATTTCTACGATTTGGGCGTCGTCTAGGACTTTAAGGATAATGTGCCAGTTTTCATTAAAAAAATGACCCCCTGTTATTACAAAATGTAGAATTAAGAATAAACAGAAAAATTAGCACTTAACGTTGGTTTTTGTATAGATAATAAATAAAATGTCGCATTAAAAAATATGTAAAATACACCACGTAACAATTATATTTATAATTCATAAAATAGTTTGATTTATGTATATAAGTAATAAGTATCCATTGTGTTTTTAAAAAGACAAATATAAATTTAATAAAACTACCTTCTATTTTATTAATAATACTTATTTCCATGTACAAACCATTTTTATTTCAGCATTTTATTTTCGTATGCATACAGGGTTTTTGAAGTTGATGGGCTATTAGAAGTATATCAATTAGTAGAATGAATTCAATTTTGAAACTTGGCTTGGGCTCATTTGGTTATTGTTTATGCCGCTTCTTTTAAAAACATTTTCAAGTTCGATTTACATTCGGTTATACCGGAAGTAGATGTTAACTTTCTTATTTTAAATGGAATGACATACTTTTTTTTACATTTTCCGATAGAAAATCTGAATTGATGCATATTTTATAGGAGGCACTACCCCGAAAATATTGATGGATTTTGAGTTATTTAATTTTTTTTGACATTTGCACGTTAACATTTAATAAACCGTAATTCAATTAATCTTTGAGATTTTGCTTTATAACTCGTAACAATTATTTATAACTATTCACATTATCGAAAAAAAATGTGGTGTTTAACAAAAATGTACAGAGTGTTCAAATTTTGTGGTCAAAGTTGGTCAACTTCAAAGGGGCATAAGTCAATTTTTTTAAATGTAATGGCTCATTTTTGACTGCATATTCGAATTCCTCTTTGAATTTGGTGTCTATTGATATGGGACTATCGTATACCTTTGTTTATACTTTTTGAGAAAATTTACAATTTGTGAAAATGTTGCTTCTTTGCCTTGCATACGTGTAATGATAATGAAAGCAGTGTGCTGTGATTTCGAAACAATTAAACAATCAATTGTTGTTAAGTGTCAGAAAGCGTATGCCATCTTCCAGACTCACAATTTTGAATTGTTGCAATAAAGCATTCGCAATCAAGATATTTTAAATTTATTTTATTTACATGGTGAATGTGGAAAAATTAATGAATTTGCAGACTTATTAATGAACGTTATCCAAACAAACCGAGAATGATTATCTTCTTTGTCTACAATTAGTTTCGTGTAATTGTTTTGTTTTCCGATACCATTTTGTAGAAAATTTGATTCAATGCTTTTAAATTTTTTTCCAGTCATTTTCGGTTTGTTTGGATAACGTTCATTAAAAAGTCTGCAAGTTCTTTCTGTAATTTTTCAACACTCACCATGTAAATAAAATAAATTTAAAATATCTTGTAAATTTTCTCAAAAAGTATAAACAAAGGTATACGATAGTCCCATATCAATAGACGCTAAATTGAATGAGGAATTCGAATATGCAGTCAAAAATGGGTCATTTCATTTAAAAAAATTGACCTATGCCCCTTTGAAGTTGACCACCTTTGACCACAAAATTTGAACACCCTGTACATTTTTGTTTAACACCATATTTTTTTTTTCGATAATGTAAATAGTTATAAATAATTGTTACGAGTTATAAAGCAAAATATCAAAGATTAATTGAATTACGGTTTATTAAATGTTAACGTGCAAATGTCAAAAAAAATTAAAAAATTAAATAACTCAAAATCCATCAATATTTTCGGGGTAGTGCCTTCTATAAAATATGTATCAATTTAGATTTTATATCGAAAAATGTAAAAAAAGTTTGTCATTACATTTAAAATAAGAAAGTTAACATCTACTTCCGGTATAACGGAATGTAAATCGAACTTGAAAATATTTTTAAAAGAAGCTCCATAAACAATAACCAAATAAGCCCAAGTCAAGTTTCAGAATTAAATTCATTCTACTAATTCATATACTTCTAATAGCCCATCAACTTGAAAAACCCTGTATACTTACATATAAAAATCATCATTCAAATGTTTGTGAAAGTTAAAAATGCATTTGCTCTGCTTTATACATTAAAATGTTCGGTCATTCTCCAATGTCATCAATGCTAACAAAAAAAAGCTGATAACAAAAAGGCCTTTGAAAACATCCCTATACCTGAAACAAATTATAAAGTAAATAATATGTTAATATTAGTTTTATTCTGACCGCGTTTCGGGCGTGTTGTGTTGTATAGTGTATAGTGATTTATTCAAATAGAAGTAGATGGGCTTAAATGTGATTGGTGAGTGAAATCTTTACAAAAACAAATAATAAAATTAAGCAGTTTATTAATTGCTGTTTTAAGTATTCCCTTAAAGAACTTTGTCATTAGTTAATAAGGTCTATAAAGTTATTAAATCATTGCATTGAAATATACACTTGCAATTATTGTATTTTATAAATAGGGATAAAATTCAACAGGTTTATAATCCTTTTTATTTTATTTATTCTATAAGTACCTGTAATTTTTAGAAAACTGTCTGTGTGAACTATTTTAAAATGTATATTATTTAAATAAAGACAATGAAACATGGAATTGTGTATGCAAATGCCTTTCATAATATCTTACATAGTCCAGGTAAATCATTTTTAAATTTCCATACTCTTGTTTTGGTCATTTTTGTAATGAATGTAAAGATATTTTTAGTTTTATTGTCTGAAATAGACATGGATCAACATATTCTGTTATTACCGTTAGTCATGCAACACATCTTACATCTTATTTGTATAAGGTACTTTTTACCTTTGGTCCAGAACCTTAAGAATTCGCAAATTTATTCGACAATAGACTTTTTAAGTACTCACTTTTTTACTACTTGTTTAAAAATATTAAACAATTATTAATATTCATACAATTGCAATAAGAATTGTCATCGATTACTTGTTTTGTACATTTTAGAAACACTATTACTTTAGTAAATATATTCATTGGGTATGTAATCTTAATTTGTTTTGGATATTGTACCTAAATGATTATATTACGATATTGATTATATTTGCCATAAATTACGCCAACGATTTTCGGGGCTTATAAACGAGGATTAGAAAGAAACATTTCGAGATGCGGAGGAATTACTAATGCATATATGTATATTGTATATACACCTATAGTATCACTATTGAGTATTGACTTATATTTTGAATGATCCTTATTTAAGGGTTTTAAACACATACGTAGATATAGTTTAAGCTCTTATTACTGTGGGGGCGAGTGGAAATGAAATAAAATCGTTTCGTAACTTTTATATGGAATGATACTAGCGTTAATATCTATTATTTTATTTGTAAAATAAATAGTTCATTTTGCTTTGAAGATGTCAGCTTTGTTAGCGATTTTTTCCCAACTTTTCGAATTACTGAACATTTTAGTTACCCTTCATATTCCTTCATTTATTTTATTAATTACAGAAAGATAGTGATAACATTACAATTTATTTTTGAATTAAAGCATAAAAATTAAAAGGGGAGGTAGGTATAAAATATAATAAGATGAGTTACCTTTTAAAGAATTTGATTTTTATTCTATAAATATTTCGTTTAAAAAATTACAACTGTAACAGAACAACTTTTTGTATAATACAATCAAAATATATTAACGAACAACTGCATTAGTACGATTAAAATAATACTATATAAAGTAATACTTCAATATGAAGGGGTGGAGAGCATAATTTATTAATCATCCGGTGTGTATGAAACAGCAATAACATCTCCTCCAACATTTATTAAGCACTGGCCCTGCAACAACAAAATAAAAATAGAAAGCGTTATTACATATTTTTTTCTAGAGAACAAAAATCAATTTTACCTGATTTTTGTGTAGATTATGATAAAGAACGCATTCGTTCATGTAAAAAGCAACCATGGCGTTGCCCCCTAAAGCTGTTACATGTGCCCTAACTATGGTTAAAACTTCGGTTGCAAAACTATGAATAAATCCACTAAGACCACCCTCCTAACAATAAAAAAAAAGTAATAACCATAAAAAAACAAAAATTACTCGTCGTTTTATTACCTCTCTAATTGAAGTAGTTTCCCTAATGAAAAAGAAATTTAAATTCCCTAGATATTTATCAATTTTTCCTCCAGGTACATAAGACAAGGGGGTAATATCAACTCCATGTTTACCTTTAATAACCTACAAGAAAATTTCAGTTGAACTGTTGTATTCATTTTTTTTATAACTGAATTACTGTTTTACTTTTTGAGCAATTATAGTTTCTCTTTCAGGCGACTTTTGTTGATTTTTTAATTTGAAAGAAGGGACTTGAACAGGCTCCACCGACTGAAATTCTTCCATATTAAAGATTAAATAATCATCATCTACAATTTAAAAACAATAAATAATATACAGACAGTGATTTTGCAGAATGTACCATTCTTTTTAGAAGGATCTTTTGACGTGGGCCCCTTATTTTTAACTTTAGGTTTACTTTTTGGTTCTGCTAGTCCTAAAGCCATTCCTAAATACCCAATTGAATACATTTAATAGATTTAAGTTAATTAAGAATTAAATTAACGAATACCTAACACGACGAGTTGTATATCGTCAGATTCTGGTAAATCTACGCGAAACTGAAGATCGCATAAGGCACAAGGAATCATTCTTCTTAGTTTAAAATAAACAGTTTGTAACAATTTATGTAATAGTTTGCCTAGATTGAATGGCGGATGAAGTTTAGCTCGCCAAATTTGCATAAACATTTGTAAATTCTTAACTATTTCTAATTCTGTCAATCCTGGAACCTGTTCTGTATTTACAACGTGAAAACCGTCAGGGGGTTGAGGTTCCATAAGCAAGTTCATTAGCTCAATATCTTCTGGATCATCGGCCTAAAAGTGATTGATAACAATTTTATATTCAGACAATAGTTAAATAAACGTCCTTAAAATTACCTCTAAGACGCAGCAGTCTTTATTTTCTGCTGCCAAATCCAATCCTGGGGACTCGCTCCCATCATCTTCATTATCCGAAAAGGCCGCCCTTCCATTAGGTTCTTCCTGTAATTTTGATTAATGTAAATTATATGTTTGTTTATTAGCAAGTGTTCACATTTATTACACTTTTTATTTGGTAAATTTCCTTATTCTTTCTAACGGTTTCATTGAGCAATTTCTGCATTTCGGCAAGCTTTTTGACATTGGTTGACCTGCCTGAAACAAGCTTTGGAGGCGGAGAAGATGGCAGAGGTAGAAGAAAAACAGCGGTCCCGGTTGCTATTCCAATAAGAACTCGTACTCCAACTGATATTCTAACTTTTAATCCGAATATCGCGTTCATTCCCTTAACTCGTAATTTGTTGACTAAAAGTCTATGCAGTTCATACTCAAGGAAAGGAAGGCCGTCAGATATGTCTTTGGCATTAGATTCGCCTCTCAAATCCTTAAGTTGACGACAAACGTGTGCTTGTAAGAAACACCCTTTACCTGAAGTTGGCAAGTCTTCTGGCAATTCAACCGTAGTTATTAATATATCAGGTACTTTGGCATTTCTAGACAAAAAGGTACACTTAATACCATATAAATCTAATGTTATTTAATAATACATTTACCGGCAGAGAGCACATTTAAAAATAGTAGTTCTTAAAGGAACTGAATTACCACCATAGGGTGTATGGCATAAATTACAAGGCGGTGTATTTAAATTACTATTGCTGTCGTGTTCAGGGCTATCCTGTATTTGTTTGGCAATGGAATTCCCCTAAAGTAATTAATCTAATAAACACAATTGTAACAAATAATTACATATTCTCTTACAATTAAAGAAACAGATCCTTCTAAACTTTTTTTTTCTTTTTCAAAATCATTTCGTTCTAAAGAAGATACCAAAGTGTCTTTATTATACATTTTGGGAATCAGGGGAATTCCAGAAAAGGCATCAGCGTCTCCTAAACAATGATAACTTATTACAGCTGCAGTTCCTGAGGCACTCAACACGCAAACATCATCACTAAAATAAAATTAATTAGTAAAAATTTGTTTATGTTATTAATTAATGCTTGATTACCAGATACTGGTAGCTTCTGAGTAACCCAAAACTGCGTTACAATTTAATGTTCTAGCATGAGAACGAATTTCCATTCTCAATTCTGACCACCAGGTATCTCGCGACTCTGGTTCTTCTAAATTTGAAATTCTTTCTAAAAGTTTAACTGATCTTGCACTTACAGCACCTCCTGAAAATATTTTTTAAATAATTTAAACACTCCTCACACTTTATTAATTTAATTTACCAATGCATAAAATAAATCCTGGGGGGTATCTTGACATTGTCAGGAAAGGATACTCTAGCATGTCCAGATTGTCTTGAGGAATATTAGATCTGATCAATGTTCCTGACTTCAAGACGTTGCTTATTAAACCACCAGATTTATCACTTCCCGTAAAGCTATTTCCTAGTAATAACAATTTAATTAGAACTTAACAAATTTACTAGACACTCCATACATAAATGTTTCTTTTACAATAAGACAATTAATTTTAATGAGTAATTATACATATCTTTTTTATTAGAGACCACATTTAAATTTTTGGTCATGCACCGTATTGGTGACGTCAGTCTTAATGTCATCATTTTTTAAAATACCTTTTAGCTTATGATAACTAAATGTAGCTTAAGCAGCTATAATTTCTACCAGTGACTACCCCAATTCGGGGGTTGCCACTGGCAAACCATCCTTTCAAAAACATTTTTTTAAACGTTTTGCCGTTTATAGTTTAATACCAGTGGCAGCCCATTTGTAATGATGCTATTAACTGACCTCCCTTTAAAAGACACTATAAAACAACACTAAAGAACATAGCGAATCGAAATATAGTTTACTGTATACTTTTTTTGATTACTTATATCAAAGTTGAGTAGTAGGAAAAAGAGCAAGACATCGACACAAAAAATGCAGCATTAATGTTGGGGAGTGTACTCACTTTTGTAGTGAAATCCTACTGCATGAATTTTATCAACCCAAAAAGAAAACAATTACTGACATAAAACACCTGCATTTCAAAAATTATTGAAAAATCAACTCTCTTTTTACTTTATTAATTATTAACGATTGTAAAAAAGTCACTAAAAACTAAAGAGATAAAATTCAACGATAAAGACTGTTTCAATTTTAAAGAAAAACAATAAATATATAATAAAAGTATCTAAAATATTATATGTAATAAATTTTAAAAATTATACCTTTTGGAGTAATGCTTAGATCCGAGTCGGAAGATCTGCGATGTAAGTAAGGCGCTGTGATGAATTTGACTGGTGAATGTGCCATTTTTGATCCAGTAGATTCGGCTCTTTGATGCCCCTGTTCAGATCTTGCTACTTCCGGGATAAGAGATCCACCTGTCCTATTTGGATGGGTTAAGCTTGCATGCAACGTATTAAAGCTATTGCTAGAGCCATCGTCAATTTTCATATTGAGAGACTTATCACAATTAGCATTAAGGGAGGTCTGGGGATTTTCAATATCACATGAGGGAGAAGAAACAAAATTAGTACAAGTTATTTCTTTAGGAATGACGGGGATTTCAGGGATAGGTACAACACTTTGTTTTTCTTTTACCGATTGTTTTCTTGTATGACTTAACAGATCGGTTACCTTTTCTTTTAATAAGTGACCTATTGCCAAGCCTTTATGGTGAAGTAATTTTTCAAACGATTTTAGTTTGTTCACCTTCTGTTTCACTTCCGTAGGTGTGTCTTTGCTTAAATTATCGAGTGAAGTAAAACTGGCTGGGGTTACTTTTTGTTCAGTGTTATGTTCTCCCAAAGAAACAGCAGTCGGAGACCTTCGTAATATTTCAAATGTTTTAGTAATTTGAGGATAGAATGATTGGTCTTTTTCTAAAGAACACGATGAAGATGCTGGTGTACTGGCATTTGTTGGTGTTGTTACTTTTAACACTGGGGGATTTACAAAATCACCTTCTTGACTGAATTCTTCATCTCTGTCAAGTGCTGGTGAAAGAGGTGGAGTATATGTCCCAATTATATTTACTTTCTCAAGAAGCATCGTTTGCATTGCTGTTTGCATTAAACTTTTTGTATCGATGTTTCCACGAATTCTTACAGGAGCTATAAAAAATTTTGATCTTTTTGGCCTCAGTTTCGGGGGAGAACTTTCAAAGTTATTGTTCTTATTACCATTTGAATTAAATAAGTCAGATTTATTTAGTACTTCTGTCTGGGAAATTTTACGCTCTTGAATAAAAAAATCTTCTGGTTCAGCCAAAGGGGGGATCCCTAAGGAATCATCTTGAAAAATTTCGATTATTTCTTGCTTTTGTAATTCAGATAGTTGTTCTTCATTTTCTACATTGTGTTCTTTGGTAGATAGTTGCATTACTTTTTCACAATGTTTTAAATTAGTTTCTGTTGTTATTGCAGTAAATTCTTGAATATCATTGGGCGATAAATCTTTAGAATAACATGAAATATTATCAGTTTCGAAAGGAATGGATTCATTTGAAGATGTCTTACTTAGTTCCATACTTTTCCTGTTTTCAATTATTTCTATACTCTTTATTATACTGCTTACAGTTTCATAATCAATAGATTTATCATCTTTTGAATCAGATTCGTCATCAGAATCGGTTGATTCTGATGAACTGTCTTTTTCTGAAACATCGTCATCCAAGGCTGTCTTCAACTGGCATGCCGCCTCTTCTGCTTTGATTTCCTTTATCTCCGCGTCTTTAGGGGAACTTCCTCCTGATTCTTCAATACATTCCAAACTGCTACGCATTAGAGAATGTATTAGTAGTTCTGCCATAACACTTGAGTCACTTGTTGATCTTTTAAATATTCTTAATTCGCCAGTTTGATTTAAAGCTGGGGATGAGCTGCTTTCCCCCAGAGAATAGTTTTCTTCAACAGGTCCTGCTTCTGATATTCTTGCTCTTAATGCTGACATCTTTTTCGATAGCATTGAATGTGAAGCATATTTCAAATTTCTGATTTTTTGCGAAATACCCTTTCCAGGGTTTCGACGAAAGTCTTCTTGCTTCAAAAGTGACTGCATTGAACTTGCTGAACGAACCGGCGCTATGTTTTGGTGACCTTTTTGAAATTCAATTGTAGACAAATGCCTTGTATAACGAGATTTATTAAAGTATTCTCGACCCCTTACGTCAAACGAAATTTCTTTAGTAAATGAGGAAAAGGGGAGGAAAGATTTTGTGTTAAGCTCGGAATTTTGGCTGTCACAAGTCTTATTTAGGTAAAAGCTACTGCTTGAGCCAAGAAATTTTAAGTAGTTTAATGCACGCCTACATGCATTGCACAAAAATAAAATATAATTAGACTTTTTTACTTTTTAAATATCATATATATGTACTTGAAAATACAAAATTTAAATATTTTAGAGTTTCTTTTTTAGTTATTAAATATACTCACTCATCAATGTTATCTATAGGCTGTTGTGGGGTAATAGAGGGTAAATTATCTCTAATTTTGAGCAATGAAACTGCTGTTCCAATTCCTCTTGCAACTATCCCAGATTCTCCTTCCAGATCAAAGCTCTGGCTGTATCCAACTACAGAATTTCCTCCAAGTTCCAAAGCTTTAACACCAATCTTTCTCTGTAGTTCCCCAGACAATTTTAAAAATAGTACTTGTCTGGCTTCATTTGATGCTCTCGGTGTTCGAATCTTGTCAATCCATTGGTACTCTGGGTCATCATTTACAACCAGTTCTTCAACAAATCCGTGTATAACTTGTACTGTGTGTCCAAGAGGAATTATAGGTGCTGAAAAGCTCACATTGCACAAACTCTTGATATTAGTTCTATAAGTAAATAGTTACAGCAAAAGAATTGAACACCACATGAAGATTGCCTGAATTTGTTAAAATCTGTAAATAATTCTACTTTCACAACAACATTGACTTCCCCTCTGATGCCATGCATTGTGTCATATACTGGAAACCATCCTGACATCATTGAATTTGTAATGTTTTCATTACTAGAATTTTGTTCATGATATCCTAACTTAGGTAATAATCCTGAGGAGGGTAGTAGTAAAGGGTTTAAATCTAAATACACCTTTCCTATTGCATCATTAGCAGAATATGTGTCATAATCCATAAGTCTTATTTGCAGTGGTTCATCTTGTAATTCAGCGTCGTCTACCTAAAAATTATGTTTTTAAAGGTTTCTTTTTTTTTCATTACATGAATAGTAAGGCATTTTTTCAATACCTCAAAGCGATACCACTCTGAATTCCATTGTGGATTTAAAGATTTTCGACACACATCTGTTTTGTATGTTACACTTCCTAGTTTTATTTCTACATAAGCATCTGTTGTGTCACTTGATCTATCCATAACTGGCAAATTTCTGCCAGCAATTATTTTAACTTTAACTTTTCCTGGCATTTTAAATCTTAAATTTTTAAAACAGTGAAAAAGTTAGGTTAAAATATGAAATTTTACTCTCATTACAATATTTTTGAAAACTAAACGCGTCTTGAAAAGCACGTAATTTTTAATTTCGCCACTTGTTAAAACACACATTGGGGACACTGCCAAGGCAGCTTTATTTATAGAATTTTGTAAATGTACATGCGGCATGAATGTTTTGTGTTTTTGTTGACATTTCTTTTGCCTAACCACAGATTAAAGAGGTTTATGCCTAACCTTCTATTTCGTTTTCAAACTTTCAACAGTGTTATATTAGAAAGAGGGGGGTGAATTTTAATCAGTGATAAGTTCTCTCTGGGTAGCAGATACCTGGACATCAGTGGTAGATGCTAATGTTCTTTTATTGCGCCAAATTCAAATTTAAACATAATAGTATCGTATTTGTTACAAAGATTTATTGTTATTATTCATTCCACTTCAATGTGAAGCATATATTTTGAGAAAAATAAAATTGTTATATAACAACGAATAAAGAATGCTAATAGTTTACGTATTTTTTTATTGTAAATTCATCTGTTACATTAACATTTTTAACAGATAAATGATTATTTATCATTTTTAATAGTCACTTTTTTAAGCCTCTTGAGAAACAGTAAGGCAGTGCTATACTGTTTTTTTTTTTTTTTACTATACAGTACAGTTCATTTATCCTACCCTATTTGCAATATTTTTTCGATAACTATAACATTTTACATTTTATCGTTTATACAATTAAAAATTTGAGTGCTATAAGTATCTTAACAATTTCTGTTTTCATTATAGATTTAGACGATTCTTAGAAATCAAAATAATAATTTATGTACCTACGTATTTAATGTCTGTCTTTTTTGTTTAAACATTCCAGATTGTCAATTTTCGGAAATTATTTTATAATACGATTGCTAATGGTTGAAAGACGATTTATTAGAATTTAGTGAAGTTAAATGAATAAAATTGAATGCTTGTAGTGTTCAAATAGATTTACATTTTATTATAGCCATAAAATGGTTACATTTTATAATGATTGATTCATATGTTGAGCAATTATTAACATTTTAATATCACTGCAAATAGTTTGAATATTTTATCGACTTATTATACGAATGGGTGCCGAGAAAATTATCAAACTACCCCCAGAATACATAATATATATATAAGTTAATTATTATTAAAAACACTATAACAATTATATAGGCCCCATTACGTTAATTAGATGATGGAACCTAATCGGAAACTACGAAGGAGTATGAAAATACAACTTCTTTTGTTATAAAAAGATTGGTGTCAACGATTAATGAATTATCTACAATACAGGAAGGTCAGATTTTCCAAAAGCTCCCCAAACCGTTTCGACATTTCCCACAGTCGTCAGTAATAAATTGTTTCTAAGTGACTCACTATCTTTATTAATTAATTCGTCACTTGAAGTAATCATTATAAATAATAAAATCAAAATAACTGTCTATAAAAACCAACTCAAATTAATTCGGATATGTTCTGTTTATTTATTTATTTTTTTTAATAAATGTATGATGAGATGATGGTGAAAACCCCCATTTGTTGATGGCTTTAATGTAGTAAAGATATGTAATTGCTTTATTTTTTTAAATGCTTTTTTTACGAATAATATCAACATAAATTACACATTTTCGATGCAAAATAATTAAAAAACTTGTGAGTAGAATAATATTGACATTAAATTGACAGTTATCTATCTACCTAATATAAATCTATTTAAATACAACAAATATGGCTGTTTGAACCAACAGAATTTAAAATAAGTAATTTGTTTGGGTATATATTACATACAATAAATATTGCTTTATCCGAAAGAAACATTTGATTTTTATTATTTTACCTATATTTTGTTTTGAGCAAGCACACTTATTGAAAACGGTAGGTAGAAAGTATTTATGTATGTATTAGGTAATTTAATAAAAATTTCGTTATTTATTTACGTAAGTTGATCCAACAGAAAATCATTTCGTCAAAGTTAAAGCTGTTTGAGTTATATATTGCTCTAAGAATTAAACAACCGTGTTATGTTGGAAATATTATTATAGATACCCGTTGTATAATCTCACTATGTATAATAATTAAAAATTTTCTGTTGGATCAAACGAACTTATATGGCAGTTTAAAGCAGTATAATAGTATGGCATATTTCATCTTAAAAAACCTCATCTTTTTCATTCAGTTTTATCCATACTTTATTTACACTAAGTGTTTTATATTATTATTTAGACAAAATTTTAAACTTTACAATAGGACAGACATCATAAGAACATAAGCTTTCACGGCCGGAATTCATAGTAGAATGATGGTTCGGGCTTGTAGGCCGTGGTCGATTTGAACGGTTTCGTTCAGATGTTTCGTCAGCAACTGCGGCTGACATCCTCAGTGGGTGCTGCGTTGACTTCTTCGCCCGCGTAGTCAACGCAGCACCCACTGAGGATGTCAGCCGCAGTTGCTAACGAAACGTCTGGACGAAACCGTTCAAATCGACCACGGCCTACAAGCCCGAACCATCATTCTACTAGGACAGACATCCTTGTAAATATTGCTAACATTATTTTTATAAACATTTTCATGCTTCAAATTCTTGCCGTTACTTTATGTAAAGTTAAGTAAAAGCATGTTAATAAGCAATTAATAAATAATTAATACACAAGAAATATTTTCCATTATTTAACTCAAAATCTTTTCAATTATTTCACCCAACATGGGCTTCTTCAGATAAGTACAGTAATCTTATATATATATATATCTGTAATAACAACAACCTACAATATGTTAATTGTTATTATATATATATAATCAAAAAATATTTTGAATTAAATACTGGAAAGGTTTTCTGATAAATCTTAAATGAGAGTTAGTTAAATTTCGTTCAAGAAATTCAGTAAAATTATTTTAAAAACTATGTGAATGTTATATAAAAAGAATATAAAATTTCGTTAAAATGTTCACCATTGATTTATAAAATGTATTTGAATGTCAAGAAAGAAAAAGATCTGGTATAGACGTAAGATGGAATATTCCACATTTTAGGCTAGGGAGCTATTGGACATTTTGTTTGCGTTGATTTAATACTTTACAGAGTATTAACAATTACATTATTACGGTATAACACTGCCCTTTTATTTTTCTTCCTACACTAATCTAAACATTACAGTATCAATATTTGACTGATTGTTTATTCGAAATCACTCCGAAATATGGCATATTAGTTAATGTGATTCATAATTTCTTGATGAAAATTAGTGCAGTTGCTACGGCCGGAAAAAAGTTTGTACAAAATCTTTATTTGTTTAATATGTTTGTGATTACGTGTTACCTTTTGGTGTATATTTAGCTTATGTAATGGGGTTGATCAACATGATCTACTACCTATTTTGTAACAACTCCGTTAATTCTTTTTTTTTAATTATTTTTATACATCGAAACCGTTTTTTATATCGTTGTATTCAAGTACGATCACAACATTGTAACGTTGCAAGGCAAAATATAGGAAACTTTTCTAAATATCGACGACATTGTCAATTTCAGATTTGTTTAATTTTATGACCACACCCAATGGGCAATACAAATCAAAATACAAGAAAAAGTTATAGTAAATGATTTTGTTTGTGGTAATAATCCTTTTTGTTTACCCACTGGATATGTCCATATGTTAAAACACGTCACTAACTAATCATTCTCGCCACTTTTAATAAGTTGTGTAATGTGTATGTTTTTTACCTACAACTGTTTAATAAGTATTTCAAATTTCTTATAGATAACATACGTGTATATATGATTATAATAAATAAGAAAAAATATCTCAAATTGAACTTTTGGATATATTAATAGGTAATAAAGAATTTGTTTATTTTACCTAGCAAGTAACACTTTAATCAAAAACATTAACGTTTAAAAACCATTGATATATCTAAGCATAAGTAACAAATAACGAAGTAAAGTAATTATTTATCGACTAATCGTAAGTTTAATAAGAAACACTAGTTCAGTTCTTATATAAATTATTTTTTTTTTGCTTTTAAATGCCATTGTCTTTGTTAATATTTTGGCAATAATATTTTTTTTTATATCTTAAAAACCAGTCACGAAAGTATTAAAGGTAGTGTACCCAATATAAAAAATATATATAGCCTAAAAGAAGATAAAAATAATAGGTGTAGTTTAGATTTTTTTTTTACTTTGTACACAAGATTAATAATATTTAAAACAAATTAGAATGATTTTATTCGATTAACGTTCAAATTTTGGAAATACCATTTTTTTTACAATACATTCCATCTTTTAATGAATAATAATTTAGCTACTTACAGTATATTACAATAGTCTAATATTTTATTAAGCACGTATATAAATAACAACAAATTCGTCACAATCTTCCTAATAGTATGTTACTGAAATACCATCGTCTAAGTTTAAAAAATAAATTAAATTATTTTTGAGAAAAATTACAAATAGGTTATTTAGTTTTTAAAATTCAATTATTATTTTTAGTGTTAGAAAGTCATTTATAAAAAATTGCCTCGATAATATCGGTAGCAGACCCCTTCAGTTTCTATGTAAGACAGAATGAATATGACGAACTACCCCATTATTTCTTATTAATGTGCATCAAAGTGTGTTAATTGTGAACGTAATGATTTTGCTATAATATTAATGTAATAACAGGCCAGTTCAACTGTTCAACTTTAGGTGCCATTGTAATATCAAGTAGAAAATTTTACATTGCAGTTTTTAACGAAAATGAATATTTTCTTGGGTTCCTTACCTCAACATGTAAAACGAATTCCCAAGGGAGCAACAACGGGGGGTGCACACAAATATGTCATTTAGTGAAAAACCGAACTATAAGTTGTTAAGGCCTACAGTTCGACCACATAACTCTGCACGGTGATTATTATTTATACAAACAACAATCAAGGCAGGTAAATTTTATAACAAATATCTATCTCAAACCTGATAGCCCTTTTTATCGTATTTAAATAATTAGCAAGATAGACAATACTAACAACACAGCTAATATAAAAAACCCGGTAACCCGGAAGGCTTGCTTCTTCTAAAAATTATAACCCATAGTTTTTATCGTAGATATACAAATAAATACGGAAAACTATTCACAAATAGTTTATTTTAGACGACTTAGTTTCACTACACAATAGTTTTTTCAAGTTATATCTATGTAGACATAAATAATTCACCATTACTCAATCTGTTCTGTAAACACCCCCACCAACCCCAATAGTTAAGATAGATATAAACTCAAATTCATATACAGTAACTTAGTACCGATCACTATCACTTGAAAAAACTATTTTGTAACGAAACTGAAGTCGTGTAAAACAAACAAACTATTTTTGAAAAGTTTCTCATCTTCGATAAAAAAATAGCTCTATGTTGTTAATATTGTTCGTCCTGTTAAAATAACGGTTCATTTTGCAGTTATTAATGTAGGATGTAACAGTTTGACGGACTCCCCCCAACTTTTGAAGGTTCTTGCGCATTGCGCCCCTGCCGAAACTAATTATCTCAAAAATAAATACCGCATATTTGTAAGAATTTTCTCAAAATCGCAGCCCCGCTGTAATTATTCACGATAAAATCTGCAGGAAAAATTTTATTTTATTTTTTGAGTAATGTCCCAAAAATATGGTACGGAAAATTTGGTGCGTATATCGGATGTACTTAACTTTTTCAGTGTTGTATATGATAATAAATACCTATATATGTATGTATGTATGTATGTGGTGTGGGAAATGTGGTAATTGTATTATAATAGAATTAACAGCTATTATTTTTCTGTTGTTGTTGTTGTTATTATTATTGTTATTGTTTTGTTTTGTTTTTATGTTCTATTTAATTAACAGTCGTATAGTGTGAGCAGAGATGATATTGTTCGAATGCAACAGAGTACACGGTTTTGTATTGTTTATGCATTTGTAAGTGCAGCGCTTAAGGCAGTAAAAAATTGCTTACTTGTAATCGTTCGTTAATGGAAAAACATTTTTTATTGACACATAACTGTATAGAGGCGACGGACTCGATGTGTCGTCCGCAGCTTCCGCACTTAAATTTTTAAGTCTTTCACATGGAAGCCACATGATTTTATAGCGGTTATGCATGAGGAAGCCAAAAAATGGTGGTGAATGGGACCGATGTGCTGGTTCGTGATAAGAAAATAATAATAATAATAATATTTTACCCATCGTCTCATCTCCTATTTTCCCCGGTATATTTCGATTATCCTGTCCTGATCAACGTATTCAAATATATGCGGGGCATCCATAAGGATCCCTATAGTCCCGGCAGTGGTTACAATGAAAAACATATATAGTTGCAATCTATCTATTACCATTGCAACATATTTCCAATCCTCACGAGTCTGTAATTAGAATAACACACTTCAAACACCCTCTACCGAGAAGAAAATTACCTATCATGATTTTAAATTTAATTTTGTTTACCCCATCTGCCCTAATAAACGTAATAAAAGTGAAAATTAACCACCATGACTGGACGATCTTGTAAAAGATTTATTTTTTTTTTAATACCTCGCCGTCGTCGTGGCCAATTTCCACTTTACATACATGCACTCTTGGGGCATTAGAGATTCCGTAAAAATGTAAGACAAATGCGAACTCCACAGTCCAAATTTAAACAAAGGGAAGTTTCTACTAATGAGCATATTACCGACGCAACGCGACGTGGCGTATGGAAACACATGTAGCAGTTTCTCGCAAAACTTTAGAGTAAGTAAATAAATATAAAGTGGGAATGACCCATGTTAACAATGATCTCCAAATTCAAAGCATTCCGTAGTTATGGCTCATTAGGATTAAGGAAATTATTTTACTAGAAGACTTCTGCTATTTACCTCTCAATGGGTCCTAATTACCTGTCAGTTGAAAAAATACATATAATGTTTAATATGTACGTATTGCTATAAAGCTTTCGGAATGACAAAGTTGAATGAAAAATTTAATAGTGCAATAATTTATTTATAGATTATTATATTAAATGTCAGTACGGAAGGGAACAAGATGTGGGAGGTTTCTATAGGAATAGAGAATCGAATTTATCATTAAAGGAAGATACGTGATGAGCTTTACGTGGATGCTCCTGGGAACGGTTCTTTCGGAATGGAGTAGAAAAACATTTAGAGGGAGACTCAGATAGGTTTATCGAGTTAGAATTCGGTGGTAGAGGGTGAGATAAAACTCGGACACGTACTCACATATATAGAACTTGTTGGAAAGATATTGAAATTTTAATAAAGATGAGAGTATTACCTGAATGTATAGGTCTTCGTTTCGAAGATGTTCAGCGATGAATTCAACTGCTTCGGTAGCTTTCGAAGCTTCCGGCGACAAGAGGATGGATTCGGAACTTTCACTCTCCCTTCTACAACTTTCGGCACCTACGCTGACCCCGAGGTCCGAATTTAATTTTCTATTTATCTTACAATTAGGATGGTGTAAATCGGACAATTCCATTACTTCCACTTTGCTTTGGGATTCAATGGAACTGAAAGAAATTTAGGTAAAGATTCACCATTATCAAAGACGTTGCCTTAATATGGGAAAGAGTAGAAGTACAATAGAAGTACAAACCTAATGTGTTTAGGAATATCAGTGGGAGATCCGTAAGGATTCGGAGGTACACCCATGCCAGGCATCTCCATCATCCACCTGAGTCTCGTTTTCCTTGGCCTTTTCATTAATAACATTGCTGGGAGGTAATTTAGAAACACAGATCGTATCCATGGCGGCATTCTGATAATATTATTAATTAATCGTTATTAATAGCTCCGGAGATTTTCGTTTTGAGTAAATAAATGATTGATTCGGCCTTACCTATGCGTTCGAGGACCTCGGAAATTCCAATTTATTATAACAACAGTAACAAGAATACTGACGGTATTCATTATAAACGTAAAAAGAAGGTATTTGGCTATAAGAGGTAACACTAAAGATGTAGGCGGCAGGATCTTCGAAACTAGCAGTAGAAATACCACTAGTGATAGTAAAATACTAATCCCAAGCGTCACCTTAAATACAAAAAACAACGGTCATCATGGTTCAAGAAAGATTTATATTTATAACCCTTAAAGTTATTGAAAGAAAATTACCTTTTCACCAGCCTCTGCGGGTAAATAGAACACAAGTACGCAGAGAAATGATATTAGAACTGTAGGCAGAATTAAATTCACTGTATAAAACAAAGTTTTCCGTCGAATAATAATATAAAATGTTATATCCGTTTCCGTTGGATTTCCATCGTAGACATTGAGGTAGGCGGGTACTTCAATAATGTCCCAAGTACCGGACTTCCAATAATCCGATAGGTCAACAAAATTCTTGTTATTGTACAAGTCTAAAGACACTTGGTCTCCATTGAATGTCCAAGAACCGAACTTCATTATACACGTTTGTTGGTCAAAAGGAAAATATGTCACGTCTATGGTGCACGAACTCTGAAAATACACATTTTCATTTTCTTTCTTCATTAATACTTTCAACGTCGATTTAACTATTGTATTTATCACCTGGTATATAGCAGGCGGTACCCAAAGCACTTCACCGTTTGGATAAATTAACACGTTCGATTTATACCTCACTTCGTAATTACCATCGGCACTAAAAAAAAATGTTACCGCTCTAGTATTTATTATTTTTTAATTTAAAAATTAGAAGATTTGTTTACTTATTGAATAGAACAATATCCGGTTTCCACACTTTATCTGGCGGCAGTCTCAACACTGCGATGCCACCATAGTCTGCTTCGTCCCATTGTAACTGATAATCCTCCCAAACCTAAATTTGATTATTCAAATTATAATCATTATTAACCCCGATTTATTTATATTTTTAAACTTACTAAACGCAACCACACGTTCGACTTCATTATTTGGTTTTTTTCGTTCTGCAAGCATAAATATTGTAAATATATAGAGTTTTCAATTTGGGACATTTCATCCCAAACGAACGCATTTACTACTAAATGTCGTGATATCGAGCTTCAACATTTTAAAAATGCAACACTGTATCTGTTTGTTTTTTTTTTAAATTATAAATAAAATCAAAGTTTTTTTTGTGCTGAAAAAATACGTTAAGTAATTAATAAAAAAAGCTCTACACTACTTTGACTCTTATATTTCAAAGAACGACCCTGAGAAGTGGTCGATCTGAAATGAAATGCCACCATTATTTATTAACTGTTTTTGAAGGAGGAATGTCCTCGGTAGAAAATGTACGTTTATCGTCAAAAGCAACATAAAATTAATTTTTATTTATGTGCATATTTAATATTAAAAAGCTGCTTGATATTTTATTCATTTGATGTTCAAAGGTAAAAAAAAAGTTTTTTGTAATAATGTAATATGTATATTGCTTTAGATTTCTCAAAGCAAAAGGAGTTTGTAATCAGATACATCAACGTAAAGCTAATTTTCATTTTAAATTAATAAGCTTATTAAATGGCAAGATCTTAGCGAAATTACTTTATAATATTAATTGAATAGATGGCTTCTCTAAGAAGTCAGCCGGATTTAATTAAGTTTGCTTCCTCTTTCAAGTCGTTATTTATTTAGTTTGTAAAAACGTCTTTTGCTGTCTGATACTTACCACATTTATTAATTGGACAAAGGCTAACCCAAACTTTACGTTAACTTTTTCTGTCATATTTTGAACTGGCCGAATTAATTTGTTATATCCCCTAAACAAATCGCGGACAAGTCTTTCTTCATCTTCCGAACATTTACCTTTAATAGAAAAATATTCATCATGATTGAAAAACATTTAGAACTCTTTAATATAAATTCAATTTTACATTAACATACATACATACATACAGGGTGATTACTGATTCAAATAGAATTATACAGAAAAAAATAATACGATTACAAATAAATTTTAAATTCAAAATTGGGAAGTGCACGAGAACCAACAAATAATATAAATATTAATAAACTATAAAACACCAAGCGAACTATAAACAAAATTCTGTACAGATTATTTAAACAATAATTAATAAAAAAGTCTGCAAATTTTAAATTTAAGATTTTGAATGATTATAGTTATATTGACACATTTAATTTTTTATTTAGAAATTATTATTAAAAATAGAACTTTTAGGACGTCTATATCGTGTATAATGTTGTCGTTTGTGCTAATTTTAATAAATTTATGCTAAATATTGTTATGAAAACACAATTCCTTGACTAAAGGTTATTTTTTGCACGTTATACTTCTACTAGATAATTATATATAAATGCAGATGAAGAAAAAAGTGAAAACGAAAATAAAATTGTCGGATATAATGTGTTTTAAATTTCTTTAAAGTTTACGCCAAGTTGCAGGTGGATCAAACTGTTTATATAGAAAATTTTACGATTATTGTGAGCGTCTGATGAGTGAGAACGTCCTTAAAATGAATATTTGTCCTTTGGCAAATGTCTTTGTTCTATTAAGACGGGGAGGGGTGTTGTTTACATGCTTTTCGACATACACATCTATCTATCAATGGGTGTGCCAAAATTCTTACCGATAACAACAAGATAAAAAAATAGCAAGGCGAAGCATAGTATTTTTGAGTAACTCCACATTTCGGTATCCTGATAAATTTGATCATGCACAATAGCAGGATCATCGACGTGGCATTCCCTTACGAACGCCCATGGTCCTCTTTTTTAGTTTTGAACCAAGGTAATCGAAATACCTTCCTGTTTTTTCCTTTTTCACCAATTACGGATTTCCACTTTCAACTGTTTAACTATTTAATACACAACCGTTTCATATTTAACCGGTTTACTTTCCGATTTCCAAATAAAAGTCCTCGCGAACGTCCACACACCCTTTAGTACAGCGTGGACTATTGCACACCGCCCCATTGGTCGTTGATTGGTTACTATCTAGATGGCACATGTAGCAGAACACTGCAATTCTTCAACCAATAACTACAGCTTTCCACCCCAGTATCGATTAAGGAAAAATAATTTTACGACTGCGCTCCAATTCTCACTTGTATTAAATTTTCCCTTTTCACAATCATCGTCCTCTTCGATGCTATCGGAAGCTTTCTTTCATTCTTTCTTTCTTTCTTTCTTTCTTCCACTCTACTAGAATTTGCTTCGGGCACAGCCTGAGAATATTTCATTTCATTATGTAATAAATAAAATACGCATTATTATTATTTTTTAATTTAAATTTTTGAAACCGCTATGTATTTATCAGGAGAATCATACTGGTTTTAAATCAGGAAATTCTGACCAGGAAAACATAATTAGTTCCACATCGGGAAATCCTGGACAGGAAAACAAAATCAGTTCTACATTAGGAAATCCTGGCCAGGAAAACATAATCAGTTTCACACCAGGAAATCCTGGCCAGAAAAACATAATCAGTTTCACATCAGGAAGTCCTGTCCAGGAAAACATAATCAGTTCTACACCAGAAAATCCTGGCCAGGAAAACATAATCAGTTTCACATCAGGAAATTCTGTCCAGGAAAACATAATCAGTTCCACATCAGGAAATCCTGGCCAGGATGGCATAATTAGTTTCATATTAGGAAATCCTGGCCAGGAAAACATAATAAGTTTCACACCAGAAAATCCTGGCCAGAAAAGCATAATCAGTTTAACATCAGGAAGTCATGTCCAGGAATATATAATCAGTTCTACACCAGAAAATCCTGGCCAGAACAATATATTCAGTTTCACATCAGGAAATTCTGTCCAGGAAAATATAATCAGTTCTACACCAGAAAATCCTGGCCAGGAAAACATCATCAGTTTCACACCAGGAAATCCTGGCCAGAAAAGCATAATCAGTTTAACATCAGGAAATCCTGGCCAGAAAAACATAATCAGTTTCACATCAGGAAGTCCTGTCCAGGAAAATATAATCAGTTCTACACCAGAAAATCCTGGCCAGGAAAACATAATCAGTTTCACATTAGGAAATCCTAGCCAGGAAAACATGATCAGTTTCACATCAGGAAATCCTGTCCAGGAAAATATAATCAGTTCTACACCAGAAAATCCTGGCCAGGAAAACATCATCAGTTTCACACCAGGAAATCCTGGCCAGAAAAGCATAATCAGTTTAACATCAGGAAGCCATGTCCAGGAAAATATAATCAGTTCTACACCAGAAAATCCTGGCCAGGAAAACATGATCAGTTTCACATCAGGAAATCCTGTCCAAGAAAATATAATCAGTTCTACACCAGAAAATCCTGGCCAGGAAAACATAATCAGTTTCACACCAGGAAATCCTGGCCAGAAAAACCAAATCAGTTTCACATAGGGATGTCATGCCCAGGAAAATATAATCAGTTCTACACCAGAAAATCCTGGCCAGGAAAACATAATCAGTTTCACACCAGGAAATCCTGGCCAGAAAAACATAATCAGTTTCACATCAGGAAATCCTGTCCAGGAATACAAAATCAGTTCCACATCAAGAAATCTTGGCTAGGAAAACATAATCAGTTTCACATCATTAGTTCCTCGGTTTTCATCTTCGTTACATGCCTTACTTCATCCTGTCTAGATCCTGATCATATTCAGACAAATTGTTTTAGTCGGGATCGTATCAAAAAGATTACAAGAAACCTTTTCGTCTCCAAGTTTGCTGAAAAGTTGTTTCTAGACTAATTCGGAGTCGTAGAATTCAAATATAACAAACAGAAATAGGTAGTTTATGTCGGAAGCGAGATATTTGACTTGGAAAAAATGGTGGAGGCCCCTTCGGAACATTTTCTCGTTTTATGGTGATCGTCGTCATCATTCCTTCAAGCACTTTCTTTCATCTACTCCCAAATACATTCGAAATAAATATTCAATAGTAATAAAAACGCAAGTTTCAAAAAATACCTTAATGTGAAACACAACAATTGTTTCGAAACAATTACATTCGAACTCCTTAAACGTCTTTTCTTAAATGGGAAAATAAATTTGATGGAGTGCGTATTATTAGATTTTCTCGAAATCCCCAATTTCAACCACCACAACCGTTTGTCTGGTTTTACAGCTAATCTTAGGACTACACATTTTTATCGAAATGTTTATACAAATAGGGAAATTAGAAATCAAAGAAAATGGTGACGGCACCAAACTAATTAAAAAAAATAAATACAAAACGAAAGTACCAATTTTATTTCGATTTGACCTACTGCATTACTGCATACGTAATCATGTTTGTTTGGCATCTCAAATGAAAGACAATAATTATTTTTTTCAAAACTATGCACAAAACAGGAAGTGCTTTTAAATGGATATCAAATTCTTCTAGAAACTTCAATGAACTTGAATAAAGTAAATTCAAAGTAATCCAAAAAGAGAAGGTATAAAAATCCTTTTTCGTCTAACTATAAAGGATCAAAGATCCCACATTTGGAACGCGTCCTACACAGTAGGCACAGCGCACCGAATGCCATATCCCACGACCGGTTTCGACCTATCAGGTCTCATAAGGTGGGCGCTGACAGAAAGGCTTTTACAAGCTATATAATGAATATAAATATGGAATCAACAGAAACAACTACTCAGTGTAATTCAACGTCGGTAGGGGTATTAGCCCTCGGAGTAGTTGTTTCTGTTGATTCCATATTTATATTTATTAAATTCAAAGTGTTTAAAATGGTATGAATTTGAAATGGAGCAAAAAAGAAAATTTTTGACATTGCCTATTACTTAAAAAAGGGATTAATAAAAACAGAAATAATTTATTTGATTTTATTGTATCTTTTAATGTACATAACAATAATAAGGTTTATTACATTATCATATTGTAGAAAAGAAGTTACAAATAACCAAAGAGACGTAGTTTGGCACATTTTGACTAGTCATTAGATCGTAAATATTATTAATGAAGATCGAATGTCTTGTCACAAAGTGATTTGTTTTTTTCTTTCTTTTTTCTTTTTAATTTATAAGAGAGATAGATGATGTACCACCTTTGAATATACGATACTAAATGCAGATTCACTCCTCAAAATACAAATACGAACGAAATTGTTCATTGTTTACCCCAAGCTAGAAGGTATTGTCTTGCATGACAGTGTGGAAGAACATGACGTTTAGTAAAAATTATTTTCCGGCTGATCCGGGAATTCCCACTGAAAAATCGTTTCTTCGGCGACTCTCTAGCCGAAGCAATACACTATTTAACATTGTATATTTGAGCAACTTCCTTTAAATTATGAGAGTCAGTTTTAAGTCGTGACTGGATATCATTTTTCAATAAAAAATCATTCTCCAAGTCGCGTTATCTACAATTTATTATATTTCAGTAGGGACCCGAGCAGCCTCTACTCATATACGTTACGTCCGTTTAGAACAACACTAACAACGATGTCTAAAATATAATATTATTTAAAAAACACAAAACTTGACGCGCAAATGTAATAAATTTATTTCATAATGTGGTAATGTTATATGTTTTATCTAATTATTAATTAGTATTTTTTGTCTCATTTTGTCTTTAGATTTTCGAAATAAATGCTCCACTTAGAGATAGATAGAGATAGAGTACAAAAAAGGTGTTTAATTAATTTTTTTTATTTTAAAAATTATTTACCACATTTGCGCTTTGGTGTAATAGTAGATAGTATTAATTGTCACAAAATTTGGTAAAAAAAATAACAGTTGGCTCTTTTTTTGTTTTGTTTTTCATCTTTCATTAACTAATGCTTTTGATTCGAACACATTCTGGTTGTTTGTGCTTTTCCAAAAGCACGAGTAGTTGTAATAATAATGATGTGATTAAAATGTCCATCGTGTCCCATTTTGGATATGTTATGTATGTATATTATAATTTTATATCCCCAGTTAGCGAATTTTTTTTAACGATAATAATTATTGTAAGATAATAATTCAAATGCAACTGTTACACTACTAGCAAGCTGAAGGGTAGAAAGAATACTGTAAAATAGCTTTTTATTATTTAGCTTTTTTCAAAGATTAAAATCTTTCATTTATGGGACATTCCCACTTGAACCTGTCCATCATTTTCACCAATTTCTCAACGTTTCGTCTCAAAATACTACGAACAATTTCAACGAACATTTACCATAGAATATTTTATAAATATTGTTAAATAATTAATTATATTTAGTTGCCCCTTCATGCTCACGGATAAAAAGTTATTTCTTTGAAAAATGTTACTTCCTTTACAGTCAGTCATTACAACTTTCTTTATTCGCAACTCAAATGAATCCTTATTAAATTTTATTCAAAAGATTGTTAGACACTTAAAAAAAAAGTTTAATTTGAGTTCGAATCCGTAAAAATTCCAAATAAAACAAATTTTTTCAAGGAAATCTTTTAGAACGTTTAATGCCGTCCACAGAGAGATCATTGATGTTCCTAATGTATTGTGAGACGCCCAGTAAACCACCCAAATTTGAAGAAATGAAGAACTGATTTGATACAAACAGAATGTCCCTTATTATAAGTCTTTTGAGGCTACAAAATCTATTCTTCCTTCATTTATCTACCGATAATTCGTAGATAGAAAAATGCCTTCAACAATTTTTTTTATAATAAGTATAACAATGCGAATTAAAGAGTTTCAAAAGGGGTTTTAAAAACTCTTCGCTACCCCTTCTAATACAGGGCAATACCCGATGCAAAACCGCTGCTTTTGTCATAATATATATTATTTATATCATTTAACTAATAATTTTCATTTTATATATGTACGTATATATAATTACTTCAACGATTTCACATGGGGCTTTAAACTCAACATTCAACTTGGTTTATCACAGTATGATTGTGTTTATTAACGCTAAAAAACAATAAATAAAATCAATCCTACTAATAACTCGGTTAATGTCATTTCAAAAAATAAAACAGCGATTACCTACATAACTACATTTCGGTCATCTGAGCCAAATTAATTTAAAATTCAATTTACAGTTGAAATTGAAAGATTAAATTATGATGTCCGTTAGATTGAAATCAATTCTTTCACTCTCTGGATGTACCAGAATGATTTTGAACATCACAAACTTAATTTTTGTTAATATGAATTAAAATTCCGTCAGGTACAGGGTGTTGTTGTTATTGTTGTTATTAAAGAAATAAAAAAATACCTGAAGATTAGTTTTAGGAATTGGTGTTTTACTTTTTAACGAAATGACTTATAAACAATCGAGGTTTTCAACTATGATTTTTTATTATTTTTTTCTTTTTTTTTATTAATACGTTAATCAACGATATTGTAAAGTAGATTCGTACTTGTGGCATTGACTTCCAAAGCGATAATAATCATCATCGTATAAACGATTAGGTTTTCGAGAACTACTAATAATAATAATAATAATAATGATAATAATAATAATAAGAATAAAAGGTATAAAGCGAAATACTGCAGGCCAATATTGTGAAACGACAACCTTGCTACGACACGATAATATGAGGTGCCGAGAATAGTACCGCCAATGTGGCTATGATAGTAAACAGAGTGAAAATAATAAGGCACAATCTGTCTACAACCATTGCCGCAAACTTCCAATCTCTTGTTATACCCTGCTGCTCGTCTTCTTTACGCATATTGTCCGTTATAAAACGGATCTCTTTCAATATTAGAGCTAATTCGTAATCAACCCCACTTAGGCATGATTGGTTACTAACCAATGATTCGTGAAGTCTTCCTCCGCCATTACCATTTTCTTCATTTGGCCTAAAATTTTATATTTGGCACTTCAAATTCTTCTAATGGTTACACGTTTTACAACTTGTAAAACTTAGCACATACAAATGTTTAATAATAATGAATTTTCTCAATTTTCCAAATAGTTTAGGCTTTATTGACCGATATCTGCTGTTGAAGGCCTCTTCATTGGACGGTCAATTGTAATTGTCGTCTCAATATTTCGACGGCAATTATGATAGTTATACTCAAGGGTTATTAACTATTAACTATGACTCAGTTATGTGCTCGACGCTGCAATAAACCCTGAGGATTACTACCACAGCTGCCGGCGAAACGTTTGAAAGTCAACTTTAGCAAAATTTAGTGAAATAGTACTTTTTCCGATGATATTTGTCGATAGGACTGTTTAAAAGAAAGGCGGAAAGAACAGTTTTGGTGCATTTTCTGAGACTGTTCATATTATTGATTTAATTTCAAATGCCCTAGATTCATAAAAGCATCCACCAAAAACACGAACAAACTAATTAATAATTACCGATGAATTAAAATGTAAAATCAATGTGACGTGTATAAATTAATTTTAAATAATACTTATTTGTGGACGTTACACATCTCATCTGCTACATGTGAGTCAAACTTTTACCTGTATACTGTTCGAAAGAAAGCTGAATTAGGCAATGGGGTTGGCGTCCCTCCTCTGTGGTTATGTCGAAAATCATCGTCGATATCCAACACATTAGCCAGTAGACTCTTTGATGATCTTTCTTTTAACTCTACGTCCTGGAGATTAATGGTTTTTCTATCAGAATTTAACGTTGTGGTCTTGCTCGGCATACCACAATCGTAACCATCTTCACATGGTCTATGCATTCTCAGCAACCACGGTAACCAGTACAGAAAAACCACTTTTATCTACAACAAAAGGTGAAGATACTTTTGCTAAAGAAGGATGGTCCAATATTTCTATTGTAACATATTATTAACGGGTACAATGAATTGATGATTGAAAGTCTTATCATTTTGTAATTCTTTCACTCAAAAGTCAGACGAATTCTGATAGAGATGCAAATCAAATTAAACACTTTAATTAAAACTTTAAAGATGCGCTCAAACTTAAAGCACTTTAGGAACAATTAACATCGGATCGTCGAAGTGAAAATTATTCTGTTCGTGAAGAGCCACGTAACTTTAGACTTAATTAATTAAGTAAGTAACATTTTGGTTTCTATCTCAGCTAAACATATTCAATAAAAATTGTTATCTGTACTTACCCATTCTGACATTTCATGGGTATCAGCACTTCTATGATGGTAGTTCAGTATAAGTATCGTCGATACAACCGACGATGCAACCATAAACATAATACAGTTGAAGTATGTCCCTTAAAAAAATACAACAGGATTCAAATGGGGGCTATTTTGACTTGATAATACGATAAATAAATTGAACCCCCAATTATCATTACACTGCTAAAAACCCCAACAAAAAATAATAAAAGCCTAATTAAATAGTCAAAGGAAAAATGTAAATGATAATAATTCTTACCGAGTAAAGGAACCGCTTCAGATGTAGCTGGCATCGTTTCTGCGACCATGTTCAAAAAGACTGTAAGTGATAAGAGGATGGTAATGCCAAGTGATAGTTTTTCCCCTGAATCAGGAGGAAGAGTAAATCCTAGCACGGCCATCGATGCTATCAAAACACAAGGTACAATCAAATTGAAAAAATAATAAAGCGTACGACGACGAACTATGATATAAAATGTTATGTCTATATACGGCTCTGGACAGCAGTTGTAATACAATTCGTTCCTTTTCCCCGGAACCCCTGCAAGAATAATTCAACTCAAATCAATCTAGAAATATCTAGTCAGAAACAATAAATACTCACCTAACAAGTCCCATTCACCATTTGTGATAAAATTGCTGATATCGCCACCCCCATCATCTTGCAATTGAAGATCCAACTATAGGCATGTCAAAAAAAAAGAAAGGTTTCCACAGTCTTTCATTGACAGTGAGGTGTTTCTATTTGAAGGATTATGATTCCTTTACAGTTAATATTCACCTAAAGAAATCATAGTCCTGAAAGGCGATAGACTAAAATTGACTTCAAACGTTTGACCTACCATTAAAAAAATAACTGAAATATGATCATGAAACCTGTAAGCCATCAAAATTTTCCAAGTGAATATCCAACAATTAAAATTTTCCACCTTTTCAGGTGATTATGAGTCACGATCATGATTCTTTAAAGCGATGAATTAATGAATCACCCCAAATACTTGAGATATATATAATCGGTATTTCGAAAAAGGAAAGTTTGACAGTAAAGGACTCATTGTCCTTAGAGGCGATGGACTAAAAGACCATCATTATAGAAATAATTGAGATATGATTATGAAACCTGTAGGTCATCATAATCTTTCTAAAAGGAAGAATATGGTTCCTCGTTTTCTGGTGAAAATTCACGTCAAAGAATCATAGTCCTTGAACTAAAAACTAATAGCCGAAACTATTTAACACTTAAACTGAATAATTATGAGACCTGTAAGCCATCATATGTCCAGCTTCCGAATTTCATTTCGCATCTCTGATCGTCAAATGGGAACCATGTAATGTCAATTTTACAAGTGCTCTTGAATATCCCTGGGGGTAAATATACACAACTGCCATTGTTCCGTACAACTACATTAGTGGGGTAGGTTCCATCAAATCCCTCGTCGGCACTAGACAATGTATAATAATAATAACAATGTTAAATATTATATAACGAAATAGGGCTCAGGTGGAACTTGTTAGTGGGAAAACTAGGCACTTGGGTGTTTTGTTTTATTACCTGTTGTACATGAGTACATCGGGCTTCCATAGACGATGGGGTGGTATCCTTAGATCTTTTACTCCGCCAAATTCGGACGCATTCCAACGTAGATTTATATCATTCCATTCCTAAAACAAAGCGAAGTATTCAAAAGTTTCATCTTCGATTATACGACATGCAAATAAAATTCTTCTCGATAGTGTTACACATTACGCTTTCGGATGATTCTAGTTTTAAAATCTAATTGATCGCCTTGCCAGATTCTCCCGATATTCCTTAGAAAATTGTCAAATATGAACTAAAAATTGTATTTGTAGTATGTATTAATTTAACAATCGATGAAAACTGAAAATATTTTTAACGATCCGTAACTCAATATTTTATCATCCGAACCGCAAAGCTGTTTTATTATTATTTATTATTTGTTTAGTAAATCCTTCATGAACTAATTAAATTTTAATGAAGTACTGATAGATAGATATTCATCGAATGGAATAATTCTACATGAATTTTATTAGATAAACTAAAAACTTCTGGTTTTTAATTAATGTATTTATTAAATTTTAGAAAAAATATTAACTTACCAATTTAAGCCACATGTTAGTAATTAGTAGTTGATTCTTTTCATCCTGTAATTGACGTTTGCTGTTGAGTATTCTTTCAAATTTTTTAATTATAATATCTCTTATACTTACTACGTCAATGATTTGATTTAGTGTTAAACCAAAACTAAGTTGGAGTGGATCAGATTCATTTGCAACAGGCCTTTCTAAAACGTTATAAGTATCTAACAACTTTGCAAGAAGCCTTTTTTCATTGTGGCCTGCAGACAAACCTTCAAACAAAAAGATAAATATATAAATTACCACTTTTCGTATTTATCTTTTGTTTTTTATTAATTTTATTTAATAATGCTCATTGATGATAATATAGTATTGTTTAAAACCTAGTTATTCATTGTATTTAACAAACCACAATAGGAAATGTGTTAGATTTATGGAAACGGTCGGGTTTTCTTCGATTAGTTTTTAATAATTCCGTAACGCGGCACCGAACAAAAAATCGTTAAGAGTAGATTTTCGCTTGGCGGGTCCAAATAATTAAAAAAAAATCCAATAAGCTATCGGTTGGCATTTTTTTTAACATGTAACAGCGTTCAATCAAACAAAGCCCATTTGTATGGCTCAATATTTGGTCCTCAACAACCCGTTTCCATGAGACCTATATTTCTTTTATAAGAAACATAATGAAAAATCCATAAATATCAACACTTTGTTTCAAACGTCAATACTGTTTCTTTTTATTAACACTTTTGCTACAACAAGACCAACGAAATCAGCAATTCAATTTTTTATGGAGGTACTTAAAAACTATATTGATAAAATTAATAAGCAAAAGTAGTTTTAAAAAAAATTAAATAACTAATGTTACAGTTACATAATAACTATCAATGAATTCTGGATTGTATTACAGCTTCTTTAAATTCGTTGAAAAAACAAGAACAGAATTGCCTTATTAATAAATTATATCTTGTTTTCACTGTAAGCACGACGTGTCCTTAAATGAATAAATTATTCATTAAGTTCTCTAGAGAAGTCTTGATTAAATAGAAAAACTTTAAATAAGTTAGTCAACTTAGTTCATTCCTACACTTAAAGCAAACAGTAGATGATATTAGAAGTTTTAGTTTTAGTAGTAAGTAATTTATGGTCTCTTTCATATTAGAACTGCGAACTTTCGGGAACTAGCTCGCTTTATGTCTATATAGATTGCATCGACATATCCTTTATCAATTTAAAGCGAACTAAGCTTAGAACTTAAAATACTTATTGATTATTTTTTATTGTCTTTTATCATCATACAAAACATTATTAATAACATCTATATATTTCTTTATATCGAAGGTAGAGGAATATTACAGTCTTTTCCCTCTTCATTTAAAAATAATATTAGACATTAAAGTTTTTCAAATTTGTCATTTGTTATCTTTTTAATTGAACGGAACGAAGTAAAAACTTCAAGAGAGAAGCTGTACTTTTAACCAATCATTTTCTTTTGTTGGCGGGTGGCATATTTAGTAATTCTAAGAAAAACGACGACATTCCATTTCTCTTGCTGCATCACGGAACAATAAAGAGTTGAAAGTCGTTTTCAGACTGTAATACCTGAATTGGAAAAATATAAATGAAACATGAGAGCAACTCCGGCTTTTACGATGAAAATTACTTAAAGAATATTTCATAAAGTAAACAGTCAACTTAAGAATGCTTGAAAAAATCCATTGTTTCCTAGCTTTTAACTTAACGTCATTGTTTATCGTATCAAAACGTAGTCTTTTAATAATAATTTAACTCGTACAGGGTGATTTACCCATCAATGAAATTAATATTATTTTTTATCGAGGTTTTATGAACATTTCTAATAAAAATTAAGAAAAGTATTACACTAAAAAAATATATAATGAAAAAAACGAACAAACAGAACAATTATATAAATAAAATTAAACAAAACCTTATTAATTTGAGATAATCTACAGTAGGTTCAAATTAATTCAAAAATTAATATCACATTAATATTTTTAAATTATGTAAATACTTGTTTCAAAAGAAAAAAATCAAAATCATTATCAGCAAGAGCACCAAAATACATACAAAAATAATTACTTCACTATCAATATCATCGAAAGTGATTCCAAAAAGTAAATCTTTATGACTATATTTTAATTAATTTCTCTAGAAATTAAAAATTAAGAGTCTGTCTTAGTAGGTCCCATTTTCCTAATATACAACAATTTATAGTAGATATATTAATTGATATTCAAAAATTATATAATTATATCAATATGTCATTATTGTTTCTACTACATGCCAAAGGTAAATAAATTCATTATTTTGTCTAATATAGCACAAATGATTCGAAGCCATGTGAAAACAATACGTATAGATATAAAATTAATCTTGTTATTTTATAGTGAAAGCTGATTGATTACATTATGCATTATTAATTATGAAAATCAAAGGAATAACTGATTGGATTAATTAATATCAAAGAGAACTTTGATGTGTTTGTTTCTATTTGAAGTGATCGTTGAATGTAAAATGAGTATTGGCGCCATTTCCGTGTAGTATAGATTTTACAGCCCGCATAATGATACATTAACTTATTAGAAACGATTTGGGACTTTTCGTGGTTGTTCCATTAATATTATTATTATTGTGATGATTTTTTATGATGATGATTATTATATATTGTAATAACAACATTAATAGATATGTATAAAAAAAGGACTACTTATGGAAAAAAGTGGAGAAAAAAATAATAAACTCTCTACAGTAATGGAAGCTCTAGATAGGGGTAGAATCACATATAATATAAGGTGAAGACATATTCAAAAATATGTAATAATTAAGGCCTAGGTGTTCTACGTATAATAACTAGATAGTATTTAACAAACTACAACTAGCAAAAAAATGTTAACAAAAAATGTTGAATCGCATGGCTTTTTATATTTATTTACCGTTCGGCAGATAGAGGCAGATGTAGAAGACAACAAAAATCGAAATTTTTCTCAAGCTGAAATTTGGCTGGCATGACTGATGCATACGATTTTCCATCGATAAAAAATTAACTGCGTTAATTGGAATTCACGTTTTTATCCCCTTTGTATTTTATATTAATTTATCTGTGCATTTAGTTGACGTTATTTATTTTTAATTTTTTGTTTTCACTTTATTTTAACAGTACTTTTAATTTTATGGTATATACAAGTATACATGCCACATGTACACGTGTATATACGTTTATTAACTTTTCGTTTAATGGATTGTTTAATGCATGTTGTTTGCTGTAGTTTTTTTCTTTCTATTTAACACAGATGGAAACTAAAGCCATAGCTGACGAAGTGTTTCTACGCTAACGCGACCTCACTGTGTTCGCGTTCTAGTGAGCGGGGTAAGCTTTTCGACTTTGAAACCATGAAGAAGCAAGCAACGTCACAAATTACAACCATATATACTCTCATATTTATCTTACTTACTCTAAACGTAAGTCTTGACTTTCTACTTGCGGAAATTTTCCAGATCAATGTTGAACGTTTGCGCCTCCTGCGTCGCGACGCCTATATCCCATTGCGTCCCGTCCATTCATTCCAAAAAATATAGGGTGGTCACTTTTTAATAAGCGCGTAAAAGGGTCATCACCCTCCCCCCAAGAGTTAAGCACTTACGCTAAATATTAGGGCATTTCATGTCTAATATTATTTTCAATTTAATTTTGCGTTACTATACAGGGTGTTTAATCTTAAAATATTAAGAACCTTTGTAGAGTAGTTCTTTAAAATATCACGCAGTTGCAACTTTTTTCAATCAAGTATATCTATATTGATGTTGCTAAATAAGCAATAATTATTGTGTATTTTTTCGTGGCATTTTCTCAAAGTTGTACTACTTTCGACGCTTTCGATTTATTTTATTTACATCTCACAACAAGATTCCTTCAAAAGTTCAAAAATATGTAAATTACTCCATATTATTATTAATATAAATGTTCTTCTCGTTTTGTAATTTACATATTCTTCAAAGAAAATTTAACAGGTTTTCGTTTGAAATGCAAATAAAATAAATTGAAACTATCCAAATCCAAGGTGGTATAAATTTCATATAAAGCGTACATAAACGACTTTTTCAAGGGAAGTTTTTTTAAAAAAAAAATCAATACTAATATCAGAGATATCACAAAAAATACAATAGAACTAGCAATATTCATTAATTTCTCCCAATTTTATTTTATATTTATTTAACTTTCTCACTTGTGGAGACAAATGTGGAACTACATATTTTTAAGCTAAATATTATCTTATATTACTTACCTTATAAATATACAGATTATCACAAAAAATTTAAAGTGTATTTGAATACGTAAAACACAACAACTCGAAACATTCTTTTAATTTTATTTTTACGTATTGTTATTTATATGTAGCATCTATTTAGCTCACTAATTTTATAAATGTAAAGCTACTGTAAGTCAAAAAAGTTTGTTTTTACTTAGTTTGCAACTTTGTAAGCTAAAATTACACTTTTAATTAAAAAACAAATAAAATATTTAGGAAATTTATTTCATGAACAAGTGAAATACATCAACACAACGAACTAAAGCTAGAAACACTTTTTTTTTAATTTTTTGATTTGTAAATTTTTTTGTTTGTTTCTTTTTGTATTTTTTTGTATTTTTTTACAACAAATTATCAAATTAAACGACTAAACTGAACACAAAGAACAAGAACAAGTTAAATAAATAAATAAATAAACTAGAACAAGTTAAATAAACAAAAACATTTTTAATACAAAGATCTTCTATTTTCCAAAACGAGTTCAATATTTTGAAGAAAATCCTCAGTAAGATTTGTACACCCTTTAACATTCATGTGGCGAATGGTTGGGGTTGAAAGAATCGCTTCAAGTGTTTCGTCGGTCAATTGAATGCAACCCTACAATTTTATTACAAATTATTTACCTTATAGTATTTTTCCCCATAACACTGACCTCTAAAATGAGTTTCCTCAATCTTCTAAATCCGTTACAAATAACATAAATGCCATCATCGTCTATGTTATAGCATGTAGATAAATTTAATATTTCCAAACTTGGAACATTTTCAATCAAAGATCTAATACCATCCATAGTGACCTAAAAATATTAATTTTTATTTACAAAACTGATACCTAAAAAGATAAACACAGTATTACATTTTGGCATCCCGATAAATTCAACGAAATTAGTCCTTTAAACTTAAAGACAGCTTTCAGGCTAAAGTCTGTTACGCAAATGCAATTTTTGAGGCTTAGGGCTTGCAGGTTGGTTAAATTCATGATAGAATTGTTTCTGAAATATCCACTTCTTGCTGCCCCGCTAATAATTTCCATCTTATCCTCCAAGTCTCCTACCTCAAAGTCGACAGTCTCAATACTGATCAACCCCCCATCAGTAACTCCTTAAATTTTAATCAATCTATAAAGTATTAGTCAAACAATAATAATATTCTGAAAAGAACCTTGACAATTAGATAAACACAGTTCCTTCAAACGCTTGCATTGATTGAAAATAGTTTCTAAAATTTTATAATCAACGCAAATACTTCCGCTGAAATTAATATGTATAAGGGATGCGCTATATTTTTCCACATTATCGTATAGTTCTTTCCATGGTAAACCCATACATCCCCCAAGTGAAAATTTTTGTAATTTTGCAGTTCCAGATGGTAGAACTAAGTTAAATACTATTTGAACCCCTTCAGAGCAACTGTTCTTTAACGACAGCTCTTTTAAATTATCATAAGGGCCTATAAAATAAAACATTTCGAATTTAGAATGCTATTATCGTATTTCTTATATGCCCTCTTTAAAAAAAAAAAAGTTCCACAAAGGTAATGTAGAAAATTGAGATTTTCTACAAAACTATAAGACCTATAATGCTCACCACAGTTTTTCTAAAAACTTTAGGAATATACGTACCTTTTAGCCCTAATCATTTAATAATATTTAGTTTCAATAGCTTTAGAAATACAGGGGAGGGTAATATTCCTTATCTTTGAAAATATTTTACATATTTTTTTTTACCTAGTTCCTCAAAGAATATTCAAATCAAAATGATTTGATTTATTAGTAAGTCAAATTTGGTGTTTTTACGTTAGATATTTTTTGATATACATAATTGAGTATGAAGTGAAATGACCTCATTAGAGTTTCAAATTTTCCTTTCAAGGTATAAAACCCTAAAGGAAAACTAGTCCTAATACTAGTAATACACTAGATTAAATTGTTTCAAATCTTTTACTCACATTCGATCCCTGGAGGAGGCATGGAATAGTTGTGCATACCATCCAGTTCCAAGGTGACCAAATTGGTTAATGGGAAAAATAGAACTTCCATTGGGCATCCAGGTATGTAGTTTAAGCAAAGTTTTTCTATATACGGTTGTAAACGGCTAACTACTGACCAGTTGGGAATAATCAAACGGTCACAACCAGAAACATTCAAACTAACGAGTTTGAACCCATTTAAGGGCAAAAGTAGAAATAAACCTTCCCTAGTAATTGATGAGTTAGAAAAATCCAAACTCGTCAGCTTTTTCTTTCTTAAGCGAATCATATAAGTCACGAATGTGAAGGAAAACATGGTTTTTGAGGGTGAAAGGCATGGTTCGCCAACTCTGTGATAAAACTGGTTCGACATTTGTTGATTACAAAAGTTTTTACAATTCTTCACACTTAAATGAGTTAAATTTGGACAATTATTAATTAATGAGTGGAAGATGTAATCAGTAATATTGATTGGGCTGCAAAACTCAAGGGATATCAAAGACGCCAAAGTCAACGTTTGAGCAGAAAACGAAGTGTAAAGCTCTTTTATGTTATTTAAAGTTAAATGTTGCAAATTTTGGCAAGAAGCAAGAATATAGTAAAGATTTTCACTATTAATGTGGCAATTAATTAACGATAATTTCTCAATATGAATTCCATAATCAATCCAAAATAGGCTGTCATACAAAATTTGCACGTTCTTTAAGACTACAGAGAAAAAAGGATGAGTGCATCTGTACAAAAGCAATAAACAATCTTTATCCTGAGAAACCGATTGATTTACGATCACAATTCGTTCCCTCTTTAAAAAATCGTTTTCAGTGCAAATTTTATACATCCTTTTACATGTTGTCTTTAGCACTGCTCTGTCTGAGTAAGACAAACAAGCTACAATTTGGCTTAAAACCTACGGATACAATTGGTAAAACGCGCTTAATTTTTTTTTTTTTTTTGTAAACTTACCTCGTTTGGCAAATCAAGGAAATTAACCATCTTAAACTTGGAATTATATTCTTCTCACACAAAATAACAGTCACGCTGTCAAATTGAGCAAAATTAATGTTGAAGAGGTCATTTTTCGATGCTCAACTTTTTTAAATTTTGATTTCAATTGGCCGCCCATGATCTCTTCCATAGATATTACTATAGTATAGATTAATCTAACTAACCAAAATAAAGAAGCTTTTATTTTTTTATAGCGTATTTTGTTATCATTCCATCATTACTTACGATCAAATAATTTCTATTAAAGCATTTTCTTCAAAAATATTAATTTTACTTATAACATATGGAAATATATAGGTAACACATTTTACACCTAACAAGTATTAATGAGTTATTTTCCTTAAAAAGACGTTATCTTCTAATTTAACAAACTTGCATTTGACTTTCAATTAATTTAAAGTAATACAAAATAATCTATTAGTAATTGACATTATTATTAATGGTTAATGTTCATTCACACTGCTTTTGGTCCTATCAAATTCGATTTTTTCCTAAATGAAAGACAAAACTATGTTTTTGTTTTTTATTTTAACCTATAAATATATTAAACAAAATAACATTATTAATATTCATAGCCCTTTGTAATAAACTAGAATTTAAAAACGATTTATAATAAATACGACGATTTCTTAATCGTTTGTTTGTGCTGGCATTAAAATAAACTCCTTAAAATTAAACCAGTAAGGAAAAAATGGTTATTCAAACGCTAAATTAAGTTAAATACGAGTAAAAATCACAAATTAAATACTCTTCTTTGTTCCAGTACATCCTCTACACTTCGAATAAAATCATTATTCATATTTTCACAACCTTTGACGTTTATGCGTTTTAGAGATGTAGAGTAAAAAACAGATTCCAGTGATTTGTCAGTTAACTGCTTACAATTCTACAAAAAAAAAAAGGCCAATTACCTTTTTTTAGTAATTAATAAGTGCCAGACGCATATTTAACTGCTTATAAGAAATACAAACTTGTAAAATTAAAATTTTCAATCGTTTAAGTCCTTGGCATATATTATCTACTGTGTTATCGCCAATATTAAAGCATGATGATAAATTAAGTACTTCAAGGCTCTTAACGTTTGGAATCATTGCAGAAAAACCTTCGTGAGTAATCTATAAAGAATAAAAAAGTAAAATTAACAAACTTGCAATTGAAACGTTAAAGAAACGAAAATAAATAGACCTACTTGTTGACAGCCTGCGATATCTAAAGAAACTAATTCAATGAATTTAAAAACGCTTTTTAAACTCAAATCAGAAACTCGTGTACAGTTCTTTAGGGACAAAACTCTCAGGCCTTGAAGACGTATAATTGAAAAATTCGTAGGTTGTTCTGAGATATTCATAATTTGCATAATTTCTCGTTTTCGCGCAACATCTTCTCTTATTTCTGTCTCAACTTTCGAACCTAATGGTATTCTCATAAATAGTTGTTTCTTAAGCCGCATTGAAGACCCTGATTCCAAGTTAATACCCATTAAGCCTCTATCAGTTATCGCTGTTAAAAAAATAACTAATTAAGAACAGTTACATTATTTGATTATCTTGTGCTTACCATCACAATCAGTTAAGTCAAGCTCCCTCAAAAATACTAAATTTTCACAAATAGATCTTAAAACAACATCATCAACTGCTACAACTATATTACTAAGGTTTAAACAAGTTAATTTTTTAAAATTGTGAATCATTTTCAAAAGGATTTCTCTTGATAATTCAATAGAAGCAAAAGATATTTTTTGAATGGCAGGCTGATTTAAATACATTATTTCTAAAACAGTTTTGGCTGCCACAGGATTACATTTATTCATTGATAACTCCTTTAAGTTTCTCAGTGAATTACCTGCAAAATAATTTTGTTAAGTAACATTTACTTTGCTTAAAGTTAAAAATTTACCTGCAGCTTCAGGCACTTCTATTGTCTTTTGTATTCCATCCATTTCCAAGACAGATAAATTGTTCATTGGATTTTTTAAAATTTCCATGCAACCTCCAGAAACATAATTTAATAAAACAGACTTTAAATTAGGCTGTAAATGACTTATTGCTTTGTAAGATTGAATTCGTAGTTGGCTACAGCCAGAAATATTCAAATTTGAAAGTGTTAGATTATCTATTTCAAGAATTGATAGTAAGTATTCTCCAGTAATCATTGTTTTTGAGAAATCTAAACTTGTTAAGTATGCAGCTTCCACGTTAACAACATATTTTATATAAAGAAATGAAAATATTGCATCTGATGGCCTTTTCATTTCATCACCTTCCTTAGGATAAAATTTTTTATATATTCCTGGATGGCAAAAATTTTCACAATCATGAATACTGAAATGGTTAAGAGAAGGGCACATGCTTATAAAATAACTACAAATTTTGTCAGTAATATACTTTGAAGAACACAATTCAAATGATTTCAAATATGGCAAAATAATTCTACGACTGTTTGGACGTAATGTCATGAACAAATGAGTTAATTTTTCCAACTTTATAGATTCTAAACATGAACAATTAGCAAGTATATTAAAAAGACAATCACTGCTAATGTCCGAATTAATAAATGTCAAAGCTTCAATACTGTTTCCATAATTAATCCAAAATTTACTGTCATATTTGAAATCAACATTGGTAAACACTAGTTTTTTATGTATTCTAGTGTTTCTGCCTATTTTATCTAAAGGATCATGCTCAGCTGAAATAACTGTGTCTTCTACATAAAGTATTTCCTCCTTGATAAAGCAGTTTTGTATGCAGACATCATATAAAATTTTGCATGTTAATTTTAAAGACGACCTATCTGCATACGAGAGAAAGGTTATTATGTAACTCAAAATCTAAAATGAAAGTGTATAAACATTGTGATAACAAATAGTGATCAAAATAGGTTTTACCTCATAAGGTAAATCAAGTAAATTCGCCATTGCACTTGATATCAACAAAAGGACTTCTTAATTCCACTCTATTTTCACATTGACGGCATCTTTGGAAGTAAATGAGAAAAACTGATTATGAACAAACATATTTTACCAATTCTCAATGTAAAAATTAATTAAAACAATTTTACATAACTTAAAAAATATTAGGTTATGAATGTTATCACAATGTTATTTTTATAAATAGCTCTATCATCAGCTGATTTCAGTCTATTGTATTTAATCTATGCTGTGAATCTATGAATACTATCGAAAAACGAAAATTTTAATTCTGTGGTTTTACAAGACTCTCTAATCTGTGCAAGACTGTAATGGTAGAAACAAAGGTGGCCGTTGTTATCGGGTAACAAAAACAATTAATAACTTAATAATTAGCGAATAAAAATCGATATAAAAATTATTCCGAATTTCTAAAATTGCAAACGTGATATCCGTTGAGTGTTTTGTGGTCATAAATATGGAGAACCTGGGAAAAGTGGAGAGACATGAAGGCCATGAAAGTCCAAAAATGAAGATATCTACCCTTGATCGGGAGCTGCACGATGTGGTTAATAACAAGGAGACGCTAGCTCGTACAGCAGAAATGTTTTTTGATAATATTATGGATAAAATATTGTTAGGGATTGTATTTGATATGCATAGAAAATATAAAACCAATAGTTTTGATCCAATCTCAGAGGAAATACCCCCTGAGATACCAGAAGAAGCACTTTGCGCTGATATCTTTGGCCCCTTAAAAAAGAAAGTTCCAAACTGTTTATGTCCTAACTGTGATAGACTTGTTGGTGCCGGAAGGTAGTTTAAATAAATAACATGTATTTAAGTTATCAGTGTAAAATTATTGCAGATTTGCCCCACATCTTGAAGGTTGTATGGGGATGAAAGAATCAAGAACTGCAACTAGAAGAATTGCTAGCAATAACAGTGTTAACAGTAACAAAGAAAAGAAAAATGAAAACACTTCTAACTATGGAAGCACTGCCAGTGATGATGAATATAATTCTGATTGGGACTGGGGAGATAAAAGACGCAAGAAGAAGTACAAGAATGGAAACAAGAAGAAATGTACAAGTCATATTAAATTTCATTTGTAATATAAAAATGCCATTAATGTTAATTTTTAGCTAATGTTAAGAAGACTGCTGAATCAGAAACTGTAGAGCCAATGAACGTCGATGTGGAAGGTGAGGATGATTATTTATCAAATCTAAGAGATTTACTCCACGATTCTTCTAACAATAGCTCTCCAAGTGACTCACCTGTCTCTAAAAAAAAAGAAAAATCTGCCAAGAATAAAAAAGGAAACCGCAAAGACAGAGCAAGCCCCAACACCAGCTTCAATGTAGACTGAAAACAACTGGAAACTTCGACTGAGCACCCATTTATTTTTTATTTAGCATTAAGAAGTAAATCATTGTGATTACTCTATATGGGTCTTTGTTTATAGGAAAACACTTGAACATAATACGCTTAGAATGGATCGTTTTTTCTACTAGAAAATACTTTACATTATTCACATATTAGTTTAAAATTGCCTTAAAGTCTGTACTCTTTCTTGTCCTTATCTAATTACTTTTGAATTTCGTGTTGTACTGGCATTTATTATAATTTGTTTTTAATTTTGTTTCTCGTTAAGCAAGCAAAAAAGCTGCTTTTGATAAGTGTCCTACAAATGAAGTTCACTCATACACTAAAACAATTACTGCTTAGAAATAATCTCTGGATAAAGAGTAATAAGACAACAAATTCTTCATTTCATTGATGTTATTCTATCTCAGGTCTCTTTAAAATTATAATTCAATTAGTTAATTAAACAGAGTAAGTATACTATTTGATTTAAACTGTGATTTTGCTTTCATTTTCATTATAACTTGTAATAGAAGTTCATTTTGCCAGCCATCAAAGATAATTCACTGTTTGGCTTGGCTTATGTGTAAAATAAAATAAACTATATTTTTTGTTCCTTTTTTATTGTCTTTTATTTACATCTAAAAGATCAAATTTTACTTTTTGGACTTCTTGGGTTCCTTTGCTGCTTTTGTTACGTCATCAGGATTTTCTGCTGCGTCCTTTTGACGTTTCGCCCTGACTCCTACTAACCTTGCATCAGCTCGGGCCTAAATAAAATACAAATTAAAGTGTCAGTTTAACACTACTTTATATGTTTACTAAAAATATCATTACTCACCTTCCTTAATGTAATATAAGCATTGAATTTCTTTTCATCTTCTGTTGGAACATGTGCTTTTGATTTAATAGCTGGTTGACGAATTGGTAGAACTTCACCAGTCAGTTGACTTGCAATCTAGTAAAAAATAACTGTTAATATTTCATGTGATAAGTTATTGATGAAAACAATATTTACTTTGGTTTAAAAAATATACATAATAATAATATAACACAAATTATACACCAAACATGACTTCACACATACTAAATTAGAGATCAATACAGTTAAGACTTGTTTGCTTACTTTTCTTTCTTTTTCATCAGCCTCTCCAGGGCGCAGTTTTTTCTTATTGTGAATTGGGAACAAGATAAGTTTAGATTTGTATTCTTTTAAGCGTTGTGCATTAATTTGAATAGATTCTACAGACTTATTACGTCTACGATAGTCAACGGCAATTCCAACAGTTTTGGCAAAAGCTGGATTCAAACCTGCAGCCTGAAAATTGAATATGCAATGCACATCTTTATATTTTTAAATAGAAAACATCTACCTTCAGTTCTGATAACGAAAATCCTCTACCTGCTCTAACTTTTGTGTGATACCTTATGCTTGGACATCTGACAACCGGTCGCAGAGGTCCATTAACAGGCCGAGGGGCAATAGCTTTTGCTTTTTTAACTCGATTCTGCTTTCTTCTCAATTTTCTTGCTGGTTGATTGAACCACGTCTTCACAAATCTTTGCCAATCCTTATGGAAATGGTTATTAGGAATCATATTATTCCCCTTTGGAGCCATGTTTCTAAAAAATAGAAATAATTATAAACATATGCAATTAAAGATTAATTAATTGAAAATAATTTATAAAACGAAATAAACATAAATCTCAGTCTAACCTCAAATCTAACTTCTAAATGTACAAGAATTCTATTGAAGATAATACAAAAATCTTCCAAAAGGGAAATATACGGACTTATTTTACATTAATTTGAATTACTATTTTATGAAAAAATTAAGGGATGACTACCTTTAATTTAGATTAACTACTTTTTCTTTAACAGGGTAGGTTATACACCGCAAATAACATAAAAATAAAAGAAGTTTCAATTTTTAATTCATAGATCTTCAGATAGAGGGTTATAATAACAGTTACGTAGTGTCTAAGTTATGACCAAATTTTTGAATTCTTATTTATCGCTTTAGTTTTGGTTTTGACTTTATTTGATAATATATTAAGGATGTCTATTTGTATTATAACCAATTAGTAAACTTTTAAATTAAAGTCAATATATTATAAACTGATTAAAACATGGTGCGTGTAGTATATGTATGAGTTATGAGTAAAAGGAGAATTACCATTACTAATCTATAGAGTTAAGTGACTATGTGACAGAATTAGAACAAAGAGTAGATTAAAGTAAATATGAAAAATATTAATATAATGAAAAACCTCAAAAAACATTAATTATTATATTAAGAATAGTAATAACTAAGTTTACTGTTTTAGTTTCTTCCCTTGTAATAGAATAGTTATGACAAATTTAAGCAATTCTATTGATTTGATCCGTTTTACCTTGTCATAATTCATAACGGGTTTATAAATAAAATAGAAAATCGGTAACCCTCATAAGAAAACTATTTTGGCGTGTTTCAACTGTCACATTAGCACTTTTCAGTAAGTTTCAATAATTTAAAATGCAGAAATTGTATGGATGGCAAACTGAATTGTTACAAGGGAATACCGAAAATGTAAATCGTGTTTCTTCAGTGGCCCAAAACAAGAAGACGAGCGATATAAACGTCTCTAGTGCCGAAAATACCAGTAACAACCACAGTTTTATAAATTCATCAGCTATCCGTGGAATGGCATCAGAAGAAGAATTGTTAAAATACATCATGAAGGTTTATTACAATTAAAAAATGAAGTGGTATCAGGCACTAAAATTAAGTTTCTTTGAAGGCAAATAATCCACTTGTAAAGGAAGAAACTTCTGAATCAGAAAAGGAAAGATTTTTATTTGATAAGTTCCTGAAAGAAGTTCGCAGCTTTAAGCCTGAACCCATCAAGTATTGGTCTGGTTTGCAACACTATGTGTATTTCATTTATAGAAATTTTTTAACAACAAGACCTTTAAATGCCACTGACATTTATCCCTCAGTATTTACAAAGAAGATCAGGGAACTTATAGAATTGTGAGTGAGTAGCATTTGTTTGATTTCTTTTACAATATTCTGTGATTTTCAGTTTGCTTCGAGAAGATAGGACTCAGTTATTTTTAAGACTGTTAGCTTTACTTAGAGAATTTGCTTATGTGGGAAAGGAATGCTATAAAAACAACAATATTAAAAAAATACCAGCAAATCTTGTTAGTACGTATAATAATAAGTATAATAATATCAGAGCTTCTATTTGGATCTAGAAGCTTACAGTTGACACTTTAAAAATTATATTCCAATTTTAGGTTTAATGACATATTACAGTGCTTTTTGCTCAGCTGCTGATAAACTTTCACCGTTAGTACCAGAAATTGATATTCTTTTAATGGATAGATTTCAAGTTAATTGGTTTTGTCTAAATAAGAGTATTTTTTATCATTATATTTACTTGGATCCCTGTGTCCAAACAAAATTACCAGCATTTGCAAAGGTAATTAATTTTAAATTTGATCAGCTCTTAATATTTTTAAAAATAAAACATTTTTAGTTACAAAGTGAAAATAAAAGTTTTCATAAAAAAATAATAGATTCATATGAATGTTTTAAAGAAGATATGACATTGTTGGCAGCACGATGGAATAATATAAGGATGTGCATTAGTATTTTAAGGTATTAGACCAGTTTTTTTTTTAATGTTTTCTAAATATAGAAAAAATCGCTCATTTTAGTAAGAAAAGCGCATTAGAAAACCCAGCAGTCAAATTAATAACAGATTACATGACCTACCAAGAAGACATAAAAATTTTAAAAAGCAATTATTGGATAATTCGTACTGAAAAACAGTAGGTTATTCTTTTGATATAAACTATTATTTCAACTTAAAAATAATTATATTTTGTTAGAAAAAAGATTCAAGAAGCAACTGAATTAGATGGCCACATTTTAGCCCTAGTGGGAAACCTAGGACAGATGTCTGATGCCATAATAGATAAAATAGGCCATTGTGTATGTGATGATTGTCTTTCAGACGAATTTACAAAAGTTATTTACGATCTCGAACCCGATACTGATCAAAATGTCCGTCGTATTTCTTGCTATGTATGTCGTGATATTATTCCATTAGAAACATTTGTAAATCATGTAGTGACAAAACATCAAGGGTGTCCTTCATTTGGAACAAAGAATCAAGAAAGAAAGATTAGAACTGCAAGAAGGTTGGCAAAATTGGGAAAAACAAGAGAAGAAGGAGAAGGGGCGGAAGATGTGGTAGATTTCGAAACTCGACGCCTAAAAGAAGAAGATGACAAAGAAGATATTTCCAATTCAAGTTTTGTATTAGATGAAGCAGGTGTTATGCAAATGATGCATCTCACATTGTGTCATCAGTTGGCCTTTGAGACACCTTCGCAGCCCGTAGAAGATTGTAAACAACCTACTCCTGGACAGATCATTACAGTGGAAGATTTCGATAAGCAGGCTGAGCGATTGTTCAGCGATTTTTTAAGAAAACGTGCTGGTCTTACACAAAGTCAAGTAGTAGAAGTTTGTCGGAAAGGAGCTGAAAGAATAGCCAAGAAAAAAGCGGCTGAGAAGAAAGAAAAAGAAAAAAATTGTTTGGAGAATAAAGAAAAACCTACAGAAGAAAAAGTAGTTAAGGACAAGAAAGCAGCTAAACTGGATACAATTGAAAAAAAAATCGCTGCCATTGCTGCACAAAGGAAAGTTGCGGTAATGGCTGCAGCGGCAGCTGCAGAAAAAAAGGCCGCGGCGAAAGCAATCGAAGAAAGGGCCGCAGAAAGGAAAATGATTGAAAAGAAATTATTAGAAAGGAAACCAGCTGAAGGAAGAGAAAAGGATGGTAGCAAGAAAGAAGCTCCGAAACAGGACGTATTAAAAAACTGCGAAAAAAATTCCACGGAAAATGTAAAAAAGGATCAGTGTATTGATACAAAGAAAGAGGAAGTGCCCCAAAATTTAGTTGCCAAGAATCGAAACATAAATGTACTTGTCAAAGATCAACCAGATGTGATTTCGGGAACTAACAAAAAGCAAAACGTCCTTCCTGCTGTACCTAAAAGTACATGTTCTCAAACATCACAGTAAGTGTATATATAAAAGGGAAAATAAGGAAATGTTAATTTTTTGCCAATATATCTACAAAATATCAATCTTTTATTTGTCTTTAATATCTAATGTTACATTAGTACATATGATTTTAATACCAATTTTAGGTGTTAATAAAATGTATAAATATTAATAAGTATTATTTTGCAGATGTAATGGAATAGTAAATAAGCTTAATAATGAGGATGGTTCGTGTAATCATACATGTAATTCAAAGGAAGAAGGTAAAATGGAATTTAATATAATTGTCGAAATTTCTTATGTTTATTATTTCAGTTGACGGGGCAAACTGTTGCGGTCATCACAAAGAAGTTTTAAAAAAATGCGATTGTCCTTATTGCGAGATATTGGGAACGGTATGTATTTCTTTTTCTTGTTTAATTACGTAAAAACAGAATTTATATTTATTACAGACAATGCCCACGGCACCTTGGCAAAAAACTAGCGAAACAAGAGATAGACTTCGTACTCGTTTACATCAGCGCAAAGAGAGGGGTAAAGTATTATTTTACTCTAATTAAAAGTGTTAATATTGAAACAATTGTTTATTTAGATTCAAAGGGTTCAAATATAGATAAAATGAATGGAGGTCATGCTAAGTCCATAGTTGAAGAACAACACATATCTCCTCAGTTGTTGGAAGCTTCAAAATTTTTGCAAAATGACGGAGCTACTGCTTCAAATGACTATAAATTGGCTAATTCGCGTGTTCCTATAATTCCAGATCATCTCAATGCCAATAAACCAGTAATAAGTGGAAGTAATAGTCCTAAGAATATTTGTACACATCAAAAAGCATCAAGATATCAAAAACAGTCGTTTATTGACAGTGTAAACAAGTCCCTTAATAGTCTGGATACAACATTGCCTATGCCTACCCCATCATGTTTAAATATCCAACCAAAGGCTATTGCTGAGCAGCAGTCTGTAATAACTGGCTCCACTTCGTCCCTTTCATCAAGTTCGTTAAATTCCCTACAGGATAATGGCGATTCTAGAGATATAAACGAGTTATTAAATTTTATCGAGGGTAATAAAAAGAAAGACAAAATTGCTCTTGCCGAAAAAAAAGCAGCCAAGAAAGCGAGACAAAAGAAGAAAAGAGTAAATATTAGCTTAATAGTGTTAGATATATTACTTCACTAATATTTTACTTTCCAGGAGGATGAGAAAAAACGTATACAATTAGAAGCTAAGCGTAAAGAAGAGGAAAGATTAAAAGAAGAAAGACGTAAAGAAGAAAAGTTAAAAGAAGAAAAACGAAAATTACAAAAACAAGCTTTAGAATTAGTAAAACAAAAACATATGTCAAAATCTGCTCATAAAAAGGATATGAAACTAGCTTTACTGTCCAGAGCAGAGCAACAAAACGGTACGTATTTTTACATTAACTATTAATTAATATTAACTTTATCATCTCTAATGTTATGATTGATTAGTTGCCAATACAAATCCAAAAAAGAAGGATAAAAAAGCAAAAGATCGAAAAGAAACTATAAAACAAATTGAGGAAACTATTCCGGCAATGGTAACTATAAAAAGAGTTCCTGAGAATGGAAATGCTACCCCAACAGTAACGATTACCTTAAAAGGATCAACGCCAGATCAGGACAGACTTCTGTACACACTTGTTAATGGACAAACAAAGGAATCCACAACAGCCACAGTCAAAGCAGAAAAGAAAGGAAAAAAGAATAAGACGGAAATCAAAATAAAACCACAACACTTAGGGAATGCTGGTTCTAATAATAAGAAAAAGAACGAAAGTAAGAAAATCGGTAAAGAAAACAGAAGAGCTCCCCAACAAAACGAATTAAAAGTTACACTATCCATTGAAAAAACTAATGTATCATCGTCATCTCCAGGAACCGAAGAAATCTCCAAAAAAAGTAAAAAATGTAAAAAGCAATTGAAAAAGATGAACGGAACTAACAATAAGTGCAATGAAAAAGACGAGAAATGCGTGAAAAGTACAAAAGCCAATACTTATAAGACAAATACTAACAAAACTAGCGAACAAAACGTAGATTTGCCAATTTTGCGCTTGCCACCAGGAATTACTATCACTAAGATTGATGGTCCGGCTGTAAGCCGCACTTTTAAAAATGCTTCGAGAACTAGAGACGCGAGTCCAAAGTTTTCCTCTTCGGTTGGCTCAAATGTTGCCGGTAATAAATCTGGCGTAATCGTTGTTGATACAGAAAAATTAATACAACAATCGTTTTTAGTAAACGAAAAAAAGAAATTAAAAAAGAAAAATAAAAAGGCAAACAAAAACGGTAATGTAACAGCATCGATTAGTTCCAGTGCTTTCCCGCCTACGGCTACTGTATCGATAGAAGGAGTTCCGAGCCTTCCTAAAGAAAACAGCCCGTCAATGGTAACATTAAAAAATCCTATTTTCCATTCTCTTCAATCAGCACTGACTAATAAAAGTGACAAATTGGAATTGCATGCTTTTCCATGTAATCAGCAAGCATCGATTATAAAAAATGAAAATGGAATGGTAACCATACGCAGTCCTAGGTTGCAACAGCTTGAAGGGGGAAGTTGTCTTTCTAGTATTTTGTCTGATTTGAAACCAGTTATGGAGTCTGATAATACCGTTTCCACATCATCTTCTTCCTCGTCTTCTTGCTGGAAAAAAAATAATAACGATAACGAAAGAAAATCACCATTTAATGCCCAAGCGATTCTTTCAGGGTTACCTGGCATCGAAATCACGAAAATCGATAAAAACAGCATTAAAACTGATTATGAATTAAGGAAAAATAACAATAACCAATTGGCAGACGTCTCAATTATTCCAACGGGTAATAAACTGGCAACGGGCGCCAATAGAACTAGCATGCCACTTTCTGATATAGTACAACAGGACAGAGGAAATTGGTATGGTAAGTAAACATAATAAGAAAGAATGCATATTTTTGTACAATTCCTTTAGAAAATACACTTATTTATGTAACATAGTGTATTTTTTAGATAATGTTTTTACTCCTAGAGAGGTTTTAGAAGAAGATTTAGACGCTGCGGAACGGGACATTGAGGCATTTAAACGTTTTTGTCATCAAACTGTTGTTCCCGAGCATAAAGAGAAAGTAGCACATTTAAATGTTCAGGATATTGTGTTCAAAAAAAAATCTGACTTGTCATTTTTTTCTTAACGTGGTCCTTGTTACACCAACGCGTACGCGTATGTGTGTGTGTGTGTGTTTGATGTCACCTGTCCCCTATTAAAAGGATAGATAAATTATTAATTGAATATCTCTCCTTTTAATTAATTATTTAATTACATACATATTTTGAAACTTATTCGTGATGGATGCATTAATTTTTTCTGACTCGGAAATTATTTGTACATACAAATAGTGCATTCCAAACAAACGTACGAGTGAAACCTATTTTTTATTTTATTGTTTTTTAATTTTATTTTATTAGTAGGGTATTTTTTCCATGTTTCAGCTTTTTGTTTATACTATTATACGTATAGATTTGTTTTTATTTTATAACATTCTTAACTCTTCACATTTCTTTATTTAATTATAGAGCATTTTTCGTAGGTATATTGATTTAATAAAATAACTTATTACCTACTTGAAATTATTAAATAAAAATATAGTGTAATAGCTTGTATGTTCATTTGTTGCATGTACAAAGTTAAAGATGTGTGGAATTTCCAAGAAACTTAAACATCATCAATTACCGTATTTCCTCTCGATGTTTTATCCTTAATAGAATTAATAAGTAACTGTTGAGTTATTTATGTTATATGGTAAAGAATAAATGTAAAACAAACTGTTTTCTGCATAATTATTACTTAATAAGATGTATCATATAATATTAATTTTTATTTATCAATATATGTTTCCTCTTATCTCGGTGTAATAATGAATATGCGTGACCTTTATTAACGAAAAAAAAACTGCGACTGATTAAACATATGCGTATTAAAATGTTTATCTTGTGAGACATAATTAGTAGAGATATTAACTATACTTCAGGGAGTACCATAAATGTTTGACTATTTTATTTGTCACATTTATACCATTACAGGGTGATATTTACCGGTGCGGTATTATGAAGTATAAAATTTGTATTAAAATTTGATGATTTTGGAAGTCATCATATAGTAATAGAAGGGCCAATGTTTTCGGGTGAGCCTATTTATTTTATAGATAGATGTAATTAACTATATTAGTGATTGTTTTGTGTTTGGTTGTTGTGTGGAGTGCCATCCCTTCCTCTGACCACAGATTTTCGTTTTTCTTGTCCCCTTTACTCAAAGCAGCTCCAATTTTAGACTGCCATGTGACAACATATAAGACAGTAAGGCAAAGAAGTATGTAGAAATAATAGAAAATTGTTAGTAACAGTGACAATTTTTTTATTTTCTATATGGTAGTGTAATACAGAGAGTGCGTTCGATGTTAACTAAAAATAACATTCATCCTGTAAGCATTATTCATGTACACACTTACATAAAATATATATATATATACTTTAATATATTTTGATTGATATAAAAAGAAAATGGAATATGTCACGTCCAGTATTTGCCGTGTTATTTTTAATAATGTGGGTAATTTTCAGACGGAATAAAAATTCAGTACGCATTTGGATGGCATTTAACATAAGCTCAAGTCGACAATTCTGATATAAAGGTTCGAATATCGTGTAAATAGTTATATATCTCTATATATATATATATATATATATATACATTACCCCTTGATTTTCAGATTTGTATCGTGCCGAAAAGTGGCACGTTTAATACATAAAAGCGCAAAAGCAAGGGTGCGCATAACGCATTTATTAACATTCCTTGTGTAGGTTGACGTATATAGCAATTACAGGAGTATTACATATATATATTTATATATATACATATATGTTTAAACGTACATATAATGTTTTTTTTTTGTAAATTATAAATAAAAAACAATTGTTTTTGGTTTTAAAATAGAACTCGTGCGCTGTCGTTTCCAGATTTATGCCTCTTTAATAAACGTTTTATTTATTATATATTTTTTAAACAGCTTTCAAAAACATTTTCCTTATAAAAAATTAGAAAATGTTCATTTTCCATTCCTTAATAATATATTTATGTATAAAACGAATAAATACTCGTGTCTGCATAACGTTATTTAAAGTACTTTCAATATTATTATATATGTACGTCATGAACAAGCTTAAAATTGAAAATATCTAATTTAAATACAACTTACATTTCCTTTCTAATATGCGTTTATGTTTTAATAATTACCCTTTTCATAACACGTTATTTTAAGTGTACTAATAAAAAAAGTTGAATTTTATTCGTTTGAAGCCGCTACTGCACAAAAAGATAATTTGAGTCAATAAAATCATAAAGCTTGCAATCAAATCCGGTCATGATAGATATTTATGTTAAACCTATTCTCACCTTAACGATTACATTTTTTTATTCTTACTTTTCAAAGTTAATAAAAATTACCCTGTGTACAGTACGGACAATCCGAGTCCAATCTTACTGAATAGACAAAGTACTGTACGTTACTCGTAACTGGTGTTCTAAAAGTGCTTTTGGGGCGGTTAGGGAATAAAGCAAATAATAAAAGGAGTCGTACAGGAACTATGTACCATCGAAAAATGTTTTTCTTTCAAAGCGAAATTGCGATTTCAACAACAAATTCTATTATCCATGATTAAAATAAGTATTGTCCATTTTTTTCTTGTTTTTGGATAGGCTATTTAAGATTACAATAAATGAATTGAATATCGAGTAATAATTTAAAAATAAAATGTTGTGCAAACGTAACTTATAAGAAAAGTCCTATCTATTGTTTTTAACACGTATGTATGTAGGTAATAAATAGTTAGCTGAAGCTTAGCTATGTGTATAAATTTATAAAAGTTGATTACTTTAACTTGACGCTTAGATGTGCAGTAACAGCAACTTCAATTTTAGTACGTTCTTGTAACTAGGGTTGCCAAAATTTTACGTTGTATCTTTTGAGTTTCTCCCCCAGAAGCGATCGAAACGATTGCGTGCTTTCTCTAGCATTCCCGATGCAAATGTTTGACCTGCTGAAGTTTGGAGTAACGAATAATGACTAACGGCTACAGCAGTAGTTGTTGTAGTTGTAGTAGAACATTCAGGAAATTGATTGTTCTTTTCTTCAGTAGTCGAAACATTCAGGGATGAATTGTTTGAATCATTTTCTGATTTTAACTCGTTATTACTCACTGATGGTTCTTCGTCAGCGACCGCTTCTTCGTGTTCTACTGCGAAAATATCTTTTCGCTGATGCTGATTTTGCGCCTGTTTGTTGTTGTCTTTTAAAGTTCTAGCTGTAAAAGATTTAAAAATCTTCATTTAAATATTAAAACCCATATAATTCCTATTTACATTATATTTGGAAAGTTCCACACCACTATGGAGTTTTGATAATTTTTGAAATTGTCCCGTATGGAAATTAATTCAGAGTTGTGGTTGTGAACTTACCAAACTTTTAGGCGCGATTAATAATAAATATAGCAATAAAATTATTATCAAACTCATACCTTTAATAATACTATTACTGAACATCTACATAACAAAAATGAAATTGTAATAGTATGTAAGCATATTAAGCGCTTAATATAGTAATTATTTATAATGTATTGCTTGCTAGCTCGGTAAATGTAATATATTTTTATAAATATTTCTTTGAAACAATTGATTTTAATATTAAAAACCACACTTTCTGGTAAGTAACGTAAGTAACCAGAATGTGTTTATTACTAATAAAATAATAATTACAGGTTTTTACGTAATTATAACCAAACATTTGATGCAACGAAGTACACCCAACAGAGCATCGATGTTTACTAACTTAGGAATGCAAGTTTCATTGTTATTAACCGTTTCAATGCATCTGATTGGCTATTGTGTCGGCGGCCATCATGTTTATCGATTGAAAGTAGGTCAAACCCTATGAATTCGGTGCACGTGCACCGGTTGGAATGTCCTTGCACGAATGTAAACAATATTAGGCGCCACTTACAGGAAATAAATTTAGGAAATTAAAAAAAAGAATAACAATTACTTCCTGATTGATGTTGGTGCGGTTTTCATCAAACTTTAGAAAATTTATTGCTACTTAACATTAATAAGGAACAACAATAATAGATGTAAGTTCATGTTTGTAAGTAGGTATTTTCCTTCTCAAAGTTTCTGTTTAAATTTTATTTATAGAAAAGAGTAACTAATATTAATAAGATGTATGAAATTAAGCTTATGTATCTATACTAAAATGTATAGAAAAAAAAACAAGCAATTTACTTGCTTTCTGTCTACTTTTTATAATGGATATGTATAACTATCAATTGTAATTTTCTAATGAATATAACGAATGGCTTAGTAAAGACATGCACTGTGCTAAGCCTCTACTACTCTTATATCATAAGCAAGCCATTCCGTTTGAATTTTTTTTTCAGAGTACCTATTTTATACTTATACTCTGATTCTGTTAATAAGTATAAGAACAAGAAATACTCAATATATTCATTCGTTAAGTTAGTGTAAAATGTGTATACTTATGGTACATTTTAAGTTTCCTGGGTTATACAATATACATATAATGTATACTTATAGAGGGGCATTTAGTCATTTGATTTGAATCTCTTAAATTTAAAATTGTATTAATTATAACAAGGAATAATTATTACTGCAATTTCGTGCAGTGCGGTATGAGTTCGTACCTAAAGCAAAACAATCAAATGGGAACGGTAAGCAGTAATCAATCACGTGTCCCAAGTTACGAGATGGACATGCCTTGTTCTTTAATTTGTTCAATTGGTAGTTGCGGGGGGGCTGATTGGGCTATGGGGGGTGGCAATTCCGGTGGCGTCCACACTTTAGCTTCGCTACACGATCTAACGCCATAATCACCTACATAAATAAACATTACAGAAAAACAAGTTGTTTATACATACATATTATTATGTAACTCACTTTCGGGAATATTTTGAGTTACTGTAAATGTTTTGCCTGTGTCCAAAGGTACTGTCCAATTTACTGGATCGGGTGAACGTACTAAAATTTGCTCTGGTGATTTAACCCTGGTCGGTTCCGGGGGAGACTTGACCACCGGTTCCAGATCGACTTCCTCAAAGTTTGATTGTGTTTGCACCTCATCCACTTCGTTCTTAAAAGGCTTCTCTGTACTATCCCCTGCTGTGATAGATTGGGAGCGTTATTATACATAACTTAATTAATTATTTAATTAGTAGTTGCTCACATTTTTATCTCTCATGAAAAATAATTCCTCAACAGACTCTTTCTTGTATTTGAAATAACTTTTAGTATCGTATAGTTACCAGAGACGTGATTATAACTAGACTGCCACCTTGCGTTTATAAAGTGATACCATTTGGGTATGCAACCCATTTTGCGAATTAAAGGACAGAAACGCGAGAATTATTAAGGGCGCTGGTAACTTCACTCAGAAAGTTTGAGGCAGTTGAAGTGTTCAGTGTAGTTATTTCAAATAAATGTTGTGCGATACTATTTTTAATATTTGTGAACATTATAATCACGTCTCTGATTGTTACATATATTACACTGGTTGAGGAATGACTACACTCCAGATAAATTCCCATTAAAAATTGTGTGCCAAGAGAGAAGACTCGCGAAATTAATTACAAGAACGGTATACGAATAACATATGTTAGGGAAATGAGAAAATTCCGTAACCAATGTTTGGTTTCGGAATTTGTATGTTTATGTTTATGTATGATTGATATTCATCTTACCTCGCCCAATTCCTAATCCTGGTTGTTTGATTGCGGCTACATGAGAGACATTTTGCTTGTTACTAGGCTTAGCTTGTTGTTTGTCTTCAGTTTTAACCGAGTTAGATTTAGATCGAGTTGTAGTAGACAAGGAAGCTAAAAAACCGTAATAAGGTAACTATTACAAGTGTTCTAAAAAGAACTAGGTGAACCCCCAATTTTGACGAAGCACCACAAAAAAGCATCGTTCTCACGCCATTACCACAAAAAAAAATAATAAAGAAGAAAAAACGTGTGTAAAACAACAAGCGTAGATACATTTCTTCACTCTGCTGGTTGTAACAATAAGCTGTATCCCCAAAAAAATCCCTTCTTCTACCGTTGATATTGTTTGGTTCAGGATTATTGTTTTTGCAAGAGTGTTATTTAGTACTAGTAGTAGAAATGTTGTTTGGTACATTGCGTTGATGTTATTATTTATTTTTAAGGAAAGCAAGCAAACTTACTACGTTTTTGGGTAATAAATTGTGTAAAAAGTAGCGAGTGCTAATAATACATTTGTTGATGAATTGAGGCGAAATTAACAGCGGCATTCGATATATAAATATATTTAGCAAATAAGACGACTTACCGAGAAACTTGGCACACATTTTAGTTAGGTATCGTTTATTCGTTCTCTATCCCTTCAATTAAAAATACACTGACTTCACTTACATGGTCTAGATTTTCGTAGAGTTGATATATTGTTGTTAAGTTGCTTTTTCTCTTTAGTGGTCGCAGAACGAGATTGGTGTTTTGGTGACTTGGGCTTTTCAGCTCGAATTTCAGCCGGGTCTAATGATTGCGATCTCACTAAAATAACAATGCATAATTAAAAAACGAGGAAATTGTATAATAACAAATTTTTCTGTGATTGCTTACCGTTCTTCGAGATGGTCTTTGGTTTTTGGTAGCTCTTCTTTTGCGACGACTTTTGTGGTGAACTTTTGAGGGGACTGCTCTTCTGAGGACTACCCTTAGTCGATCTGTATCCGTCGTCTTTCCGTGGAATCGTTGGCTCTAATTTTTCACGAGTCGGAGACAAAATAAGACCATCCATTTCTAAAACACCATTATCTACAAATCTGAAAAATGCAAGAACACTAGCATTTTTCACCTGAACCCCCCGTAGTTCGTTCTAAATGATGCCGTATTAATTCCCTAGTGATTCTATTGTCAGTATTTCTTAAAGATTTAGAGGCAGGCGTGCTTCTCTTATTGCTTTCATCCTTTTCATCTTTCGTATATGACCTTTACGTAAAACAAGTACGTATTTTGAAATGCCGAATTAATATTCGCTTACCTGTGGGCAGTCGAGGCCAAAGACAATGCTGATAGCGAACTTCTCTGAGAAACTTGATCCCATAACTCTAGCTGCTTATTATATAATTCCGCTATTCTTTCCGGTGCTAATTCCGTTCCCCATCCTCTGTACTGGAACAATATAAAAATTATTAACGTAAATAACTTACGCAACACTTACATTAGAAATCAACGCAAAACAAGATATACAGGGTTTTTCAAGTTGATGGGCTATTAGAAGTATATAAATTACTAGTTCTGAAACTTGGGCTCTTTTGGTTATTGTTTATGCCGTTTCTTTTAAAAATATTTTCAAGTTCGATTTACATCCGGTTATACCGGAAGTAGATGTTAACTTTCTTATTTTAAATGGAATGACATTCTTTTCTTTACATTTTCCGATAGAAAATCTGAATTCATGCACATTAAATAGGAGGCACTAGCCCGAAAATATTGATAACTCTTGAGTTATTTAATTTTCTTCAAAATCTTTGACATTTGCACAACAGTAATTCAATTAATTTTTCAGAGTTTGCTTTATAACTCCTAACAGTTATTTATAACTATTCACATTATCGAAAAAAAATGTGATTTTTAATTAAAATGTACAGGGTGTTCATTTTTTTTGGTCAAAGTTGGTCAACTTCAAAGGAGCATAAAAGTCATTTTTTTAATGGAATGACTCATTTTTGAGTGCATATTCGAATTCCTAATTAAATTTGGCGTCTATTCATATGCTTTTTGAGAAAATTTACAATTTGTGAAGATGTTGCTTTTTTGCACTGCATACGTATAATATTAATGAAATGTTATTATCTTCTCTGTCCACAATTGGTTTCGTGTGATTGTTTTGTTTAAAATTTGATTCAATTCTCTTAAATTTTTTTCCAATTATTCTCGGTTTGTTTGGATAACGTTCATTAAAACGTCTTTTCTGTAATTTTTTCACATTCACCAAGTCAATAAAATTAATTTAAAATATCTTGATTGCTGTAGTTTTGATCTAAATTATTCATTGTGGATGCTTTATTGCAACAATTCAAAATTGTGGATCTGGAAGACAGCATACGCTTTCTGACACTTAACAACAATTGATTGTTCAATTGACTTATGCTCCTTTGAAGTTGACCAACGTTGACCACAAAAAATGAACACCCTGTACATTTTAATTAAAAATCACATTTTTTTTTCGATAATGTGAATAGTTATAAATAACTGTTAGGAGTTATAAAGCAAAATCTGAAAAATTAATTGAATTACTGTTGTGCAAATGTCAAAGATTTTGAAGAAAATTAAATAACTCAAGAGCTATCAATATTTTCGGGCTAGTGCCTCCTATTTAGTGTGCATGAATTCAGATTTTCTATCGGAAAATGTAAAGAAAAGAATGTCATTCCATTTAAAATAAGAAAGTTAACATCTACTTCCGGTATAACCGGATGTAAATCGAACTTGAAAATATTTTTAAAAGAAACGGCATAAACAATAACCAAAAGAGCCCAAGTTTCAGAACTAGTAATTTATATACTTCTAATAGCCCATCAACTTGAAAAACCCTGTATATAGTAATGTAGGTAGGTATACCTTATATTCGCCAGCTTTCTTCCTAAGTTCTACCACTTCCCGATACCACGGGCCTTTGTTATTGTCGGCTACTTCTTTAACAACATTTTCATTGCATTTGTTATTTCTCTCAAGAAACCGTCCATCAGTATATTCATACTGCGAAAATGGACGAAATTTCTTTTTATATTCGGTCTTGAAGTCCTTATCCTCCCTTGCATCCTCATGGATTGTGCTGTCATTAACCACTAATGGTTCCAATTCACTTTCTACAAACGAGGTCGATTATGTTACAGTATCGCGTAACACTTGGTAAGTGATAATTAGTGATAATTAATTTATTGTTATTTCAATATTATTACCGTCTTTATTTTCATGATCGGTCCGTTTCCTGTGGACAATAGCATTAACAGATGGCTTAATAGCACCCATTGATAATGATTTCCTTGGAGTAGAAGATGCATCAACTTTATCTCTTCGTGAAATATGTCCCTGAGGCCAAGCAAACTGAAGACGATATTCTGTGCTAATTTTTGATATGGCTTTCTTTATCAAACCAGCGTCTCGATTCTATCAATACAAACAATTAAGTAACTTATCTGAATTCATTTTTAACAACCACTAAACTTTGGGAATATATACTTCGAATATCAATATTAATTAATTATTATTTAATAAATTATTTACTGCTGTATCAATAATAAAATTATCTATAGCTGCTCAGGAGTGAAGAATAACTGCAACAAATTGATAGTCAGTATGATATTATTAATATTGTTTGCGCAAAACAAATTAAACACAAAAGATTATCTGTATATTTGCAGACAAACACACATAAACATTGACACACACACATATATATATACTATATATATATATTCCCAAAGGTAAAATGTAAATGTGCATTTAAAGTTTTACCATACAGAACAACGGGCACACCTATTTGGTAACGCATATTCAACAATATATATTTTCATATTTTAATTAATAGCAACAATTAAAGAGGAAAATATAGAAGTTTCTACTGCCAAATTGTACGTTTCTTGTTATATATTTACAATTAATAATGTTAACAGTTTTATTACAGAACATCTCCCAAAGACAAAATCAAAATAACTGATATTATGTGCTGCAAAATAAGTTGTCGTTTGAGATAGTCCTGCAATATAAACCAAATGAGGGAGAGTTAAAAATTAAAAGTAAAGGCATATTTGTGTGGTCTGGTACCGACTAATTCAATCAACAAAAAAAAAAGTTTCTGGAGGATTGAACGATGAAATATTGATATGTTGTATACCATGTTGTCAATATCAGGGTCCGATTCCCTACGTCTCTCGCCGTTATCAGTTGTATCGTCGGGATTGGAACGGGGGGGTCCTTCAGATTTGCTCCGTCGAGACGGTTTCCAATGACCACCGCCTCTTCCTTCTGACTGGAATTAAAATTAACAGGTACATGGCTATTTATAGATAGACCATCAAAAATTAATAATTTACTTCCATAATAGGGTTGCCAGAAACAATGGAAGAATTCCAAATGCGATGGTTTAAAGTACAATCTTTAAAGATCCATGAAACTCTGCCATGATTAAATTTAAGAATAAAATTATTGAAACAATGAAAAAAAAAAAGAAACACTCTTTTAAAGTTTCAAAATTTTTTATTTTTAAAGCCCACAACGTCCGTTTCGCCACACTGTGACTTCATCAGGTGGATGAAAAATTGAAACTTTAAAAGAGTGTTAAAATGGAGTTTAAACGAGTAAAGGCTAATATAGTGAATAAAATTATTGAAATGTAATTTAAACGTCTGGCAACCTTATCTGTGTAACTGTTTTGTTTACTCTAAAGAAGGAGGAAATATATATAATCATGTAGTAGATACGCTCATTATTAATTTAATTCATTAAAAAATATTAATTGAATGAGTTTTATTTGAAGGTCTCATTATTTTGTGTAATGTTCATTTTATTTTATGAAAAATGTGAAAACAAAGGTAGGGTGAAAAAAGTTTTATTTTTTATCCAAAATTTAATGAGGGCACCTTTCTTTATACCTTACCTCGCATTCAGTAAATTCCGTATTCTGTTATAAGAAGCATTTTATGGGAAAGAACAGTGTATTTGAATTATTTTCCAACTCATTACCTATATTTATAATTTGTTCATATTTCAAGGCAAAAAACGACAAGCGGGTTGCTTCCTACATTGTCTACAATTAATTAATATGCATCTTACAATCTATTAAAATCTTTATTGCAGTTGTTGCTTTTTATAAGTAATACTATTGTAATTATTAATATTATTATACCTATAAAGCTTTAATAAAAAATAATAATAATATAATTACCTATTATAAATCAAGCAAAACATTTTGCCTCGATTAACAAGTACAATCTACCTTTGACTCTAATTAGAATCAAATATTATTTCTGCTCATAGGCACCGTTGTTCTGTATAATCAAAAGCGTGAAAAAAGGCGGTGAAGGTGATACTACATACATAAGCATGTTTACCTGCTGAAACGTGTTAATTTTTAAGTTTATAACAATCTTTTTAAGTTTAAAAAAACTGATAAATGGAAAAAAAGACATCCCTGTCTTTTCTTCATTTTTAGCTGGACAAACTTTTTTTGCATCCGCAGAATTATTGTTAATTTTTTTTTTTTTTCATTTTTGAAACGTATATCGAGGCATTTAAATACATATTGCACTAGGATATTCTGTTTTTTTAATTATTTTCTTATGCAATTATTAACATTAATATTTATCCGTTACGATTTATTGGTTCGTAAAATTCCTTTTACTATTACGTGTCATGTTGGTCATATTCTACTAATCTAGAAAAAAGCTACGTAAATGTAATAAAACTACGATACCTATCTCATAAAGTTTGTGCATTTTAAGCAAGCGAGTGCGTAATCTTCGACTATGATTATTTAATTTAATTAGTTAATAAAAATATCTAGTATATAATATAGTTCATGCTAACGCATCGTTAGTAATATGTAAGTAAGTAATATAATTAATTAATTCTTATTTAAAAACATCAGAGGAAACTGATAATTACCTAATCTATCATTACGTGTAAATAAATTATTAAAATGAGATGGTATAATTAATGTTTTGAGTGTGAGAGTCTCATTAAAAAGTTAACGGTCTTTTCAATAAAAATAAAAAATAAAACAAAATAAATATAATATAAAAGTGTAACGGTGTTCTATGAAATTATTACCCTTGTTCTGTCAAGAAATGATGATGGTTCAATGATAGGGTTCAAATCTGCTTCGTTGTTTATAAACTCGTGATGACGGTAAGCTAATTCCGGATGCTTCTTACGCCTGGGTAATGCAGGTTCCATTTTGAGCACTGGAGACATTATATAACTAACTACACGACCATTCTCAATCACTTTTTTTATGGACTTACATTCGTTTTGCGTATCGTCTTGTTTCGATGGAACCGCATTCTGAATAGTGTTCGGAAATTCTCCTACCACAGGAAATTAAAATTAAAAAAAAAACTAACTAACGTTTATACAATCATTAACTTTAATTGAATCCATCATATACACACGTATAAATACGAATACTAATGTGGGTCAGTTAATGCAAACAAATTAGCTTCGTGCATAACACCATAATTTTAATTCTAAAATTTCTTTGAAGATGTATTACATAAACCTTAACAAAATGATTTTTTGAATTCCCTGTATGTAGCCTCTCAATTAGACACCCCACATGGTCTATAATTTTTTTTTCAGGGTTTCCTCTCGTTGGCTGTTCGTGTCAATATGATATATTAACGTGCCAAATTTCAAGTTTCTTCGTCAAACAGTTTTAATTTTCAAATTTTATTGTAATTAATGTTGTTCATGGTGCATTTACTGTAAAACATTTTAATAATATTTGGGTTAATTAATACAAAACCTCACTGGTCAGATTAGGTTAGGTTAGGTTAGGTTAGAAGTAAAATGAAACCTTCTGACGACTGTTTCGGCTGTTAAACCATTATCAAAGATACAGAATTTTTGTATTAATAATACAAACGTGTTAATTGTTTTAATACAAAAATTCTGTATCTTCGATAATGACCTATCAGCCGAAACAGTCGTCAGAAGGATTCAATAAATTCTAATTTTAAGTCAGACAGTCTTTGAGGACCCTATACCTGCAGCCCCCTCCCTCTCCCTTAGGTAATACACCGTTTTATGATGTTAAATAATGTTTACATTATACAGTGACTGACCGCATAATTTGTGACAAATTATTCTTTTAGCACCGACCCACAATAAAAGATATTTAAAAAGTCTTGGGATGTTTTTGTTTGCTCTGTTTTATATATGTATATATCACTTACCAGATACGGCGACGGCCGTTCCATTAGCTTGTGGGGCTTTTCGTATGACATCGTCTTGTCGAGACCCTGTATACTCATGCCATCGATAGGTACTTCGATATTCCGAATGTAGCTACAAGTGTATTATAAATAATAGCTGCATAAATACGTAACAATTCGGCACACTAAAGAAAAAAGATGTTTTTCGAAGTCCTGCAGTAGCATTATATCGTAATTAGTGATTTGATTGCACTAAGCAGTTAATTCATTTGCTTCTGCCTGACTTTAATAACACTTTTCCTTGGCGTTCCCAACTACGTACTACATATAGGAAAAACTAGCGCAGTGCAAATTGTCAAGCAAAGTATTTATCTCTAATCAAAAATAATCGTATCTATTAATTTTTATTATTTATTTGATTTGGTTTTCTATTATTCGCGGAATTTAATGGTAGTAGCCCTTTAAAAAGTAAGAAAGTATGTTTTTAATAAATTATTTAACATCTCCTACGCGTTTTAATTTTTTTTCTGTACAGAAAAAATCAATAAGAATGTACTTAATAGTGTCTAAACTTGAACAGTCAAAATTGTCGCAGAATATTGATTATAGTCTACCATAAAGTGGTACTTAAATTGTTAATTAATTAATTTTGTAATTTCCTAGTGGACATAGAAAAAAGATATACTTTTAATTAAATTAAAAAGAAAACTTCGCTACATATAACAAACGTGTAATCAGCAAAAGTCTTTTTAATATCGGTTTTTTATTTGTACAAATCAGTCGATTAGTTTTATTACAGTTACATATACGAAGGTCGAAATAAAAGTTTTCAGCTGTAATGGATAGGATATTGGACGAGAAATCGTTACAAACGTCTCGCACACAAGGTGTCCTAGGGACATTTTTTATATAAAAATTTTTGCTAGTTATTTTTTCACTTAAATACATCAGTGGGCCAAAATAATTTCCCTATTTATTCATTGGCAAAATGTTTTAAAATCAATTGAATTACCTTATCTACAGGCATCGAAGGACACGTTCTACAGAGGTTCCAAAATGAACCAATCATGAGTTCGGTAAAATATGATCACAGTCGCACGGGTAAGAATTAATATAATAGTATTATCAATAGAACACAGCACCCGCTATATCGGTATTATTTATAATGTTGTAATGGGTAATGGTGTAGATTAGTAAATTTTTTATCGCTATTATCACTATTACACCGTCTAAAGGTTCGGTTGAAATTAAAGACAACTGGACAGGAACGACATTACGATGCCCCACCTTGCTCTCTTCATTTTTGTCGTTTTCTGCTTTTGCCGTCTTTTGATCAATATTATCACGCTTGCTCCGTCAACGGGGTGTACAATTTGCAGTTTGACGTAGGCCTTTCTTTTTCACAAGTATTTCCGAAGTACCTACCCCAAGATTGGGTACTTCGCCCGTTATTGTCCCGTACAACCATAATTAACGGAAAAAAAATCAACCAACTACGACCTCGACATGCACAAAGAAGGTTCCGTACCGTGTTAGGACCCTCTACGTCGTTTTGCTTGAAATTTTAGGAAAATCGCTCTTAATCTTGATTTTTTTCATATTTTAACTAACTGTAGTAATTTTCAAACAATATCTTTCATAAAAAAATCTAGAAAAAATGTTTTTGAATTCCTTGCAACTAACCCTTTGAAATAACACCCCTCACATGACCTACATATTTTTCGGAGAACTCCCCCTTTCGTTCTCCTTTAATTATATCTTCCTCATAAATTATTACTGTCAGAAAATGCTTTCGCAGCTAGAGTAATTAGACTAAATCGAGACTACAAGCTAACGAATCAAAAAGATAAGACAATGACAACTACTGGATTGTTCTTAGAAATCATACATATATACATACAACGATAAATTTATCATAAATCTATACTTTATTATTTTCTTACAATATCCGTTTAAATCTTATCTGCCAAAGTATTATATATACCTACATTTTATTCAGGTGCAATTTTGCCACGTAGTGCTACGTGGCGCTAAGTGTAGTATGTTTTGCATAACATTTTTGTCTATTTAAATACTACTATGTAATACTTTATCTATACTCTGTCAAGTAAATAATCAGAAGCTTGTTGTGAAGTCATTGCACCTACTTATAACACTATAAAATTATTTTAACGTTATTTCTTAATAATTGCTGTTCAACAAATGAAGAAAGTCCAACAAATCTAAGAAAGATGAATGCAGAACAAGGATCAGTTATGAAATATTTAATAATTAATTATAGATGGCTGCTGGTTTGTTTTTTTCTTTTACCAGCGTCGTTTTTATACAATGGATGGTTTGCTATAAGAAACTGGATTTTTTTTAAATTAAGTAGTGCTCCAATGAACCATTTAATAAAAGTACAAAGTGTACAAAAGCAGGTAAGCCATTTCTAATTAGTTTACACTTCATATTTCTAATTTACTTTAATTCTGAAACAATCATTATACAAAGAATAATTCATTCCTGTGTGTCAAGGACAAAAAATACAAGCATCTTTTTGTATATTTGTGTCATTCATTATTCATTACCTTGCAGATTTGCTCTTCACAAACTTTTTTTTTCTGTTCTTCTTAAAACAATAGCGCGGTAAAGTGCTTAATATTGTCGAGCAAATTGCATAAGTAAAAGCGTTGTTTGATACGAAACCATCAACTTTAGATTCAGTTACTTTCGTGAGCATTCCGTTCTAATCTAAAGCACAAAGGTCACTGACCAAAAAAGCGATTGCATTTGATTCCACGTATAAAGAACCACAAGAATTTTTTATGAATTTATTATTGTACGTTATTGTATGTAATATAATAAAGATCGAGATAAATTTTAATACCTAACATAATATAATAATATAATATTTTTTCAAACTGTTTTTGTTATAAACATAAACCATTTTATAAATGTGGAATCAACAGAAACAACTACTCCGAGGGCTAATACCCCTACCGGCATTGAATTACACTGTTGATTCCGATGGACTCCTAAACGAAAATATAACATATTCAAAAAAGAAGGAATTAAAATTAAGGATTTTAATTCCATATTTTTTTTATAAACCATTTTAATTAATTAATGTGTACTTGTATTTGTAAACTGCACATTGTATTTATTTTACCTTAAAGATTCATCAATTCATTTATATAATTGTTAGGCAAAAGAATATATAATTATTAAATAGGTCCAAGAATGGAATAAAAAGGGTAGAAAGAGGAAGTTGTGTACTTCAAGACCAGGATGGCAAACCATGAGTTTTAGAAGACCTGCCTATAAAAGTATGTCCCATCAAATCGTGGTAGATTTGGTAGACGTCCTAGAAATAAATATACAGCAGAGGGTAGTAACACGTATTTAATAATTAAAATTCGAGTACCAACAATTTTTTATTTATTTTATATTCAGTGGGTCGAAGTAGAGCCCATGGTAACTATGGGTCAGTTGACAGCAGTTTTAAACCCTTTGGGATGGACTATCCCTGTTGTTCCCGAATTAGACGATCTTACCGTGGGCGGACTCGTGATGGGTACTGGTATAGAATCTGCTTCCCATAGACATGGTCTTTTCCAATCTATCTGTCTCTCTTACGAAATGGTTCTTAGCGATGGTAGTGTTATAAATTGTTCCGAAAAAGAAAATTCTGAATTATTTTATTCGGTCCCGTGGTCATATGGATCTTTGGGCATTTTGACAGCAACCAGAATTAAATTAATTCCGGCCAAACAATTCATAAAACTTAAATATCATACCGTCTATGGTTTAGATAAGATCTGCGAAAAATTCGTTAAAGCATCTTCATGCTCTGATAACGAATTTATCGAAGGAATTTTATTTGGACTTGACCGAGCGGTTATTATGACAGGAAATTTTACTGATAAACCCAAACCTAACAAAGTACTTACACCACCTTTTGGTTTTCAGGGCCGTAATGCATAAATTCAAATTTATACTTTTAGATAAATTGTATAGGCAAATGGTATAAACCCTGGTTTTTTAAACACGTCGAAACAAAGTTAAATTCCAACGAAGAAAATGATATCGAATATTTACCCTTAAGGGATTATTATCATCGGCATACTAGATCTATTTTTTGGGAAGCTCAGGTACTACAGTATGGTATAATTTATAAAAGCGTTTTGTACTCGACTCTGTTTTTTTTTTAAGGATATTATACCTTTTGGGAACAATTTTTGGTTTAGAATCTTTCTGGGATGGCTTATGCCACCGAAGGTATCGTTTTTGAAACTTACCCAGACTGAAACCACAAAGGAACTTTATGAAAATCATCACGTTATTCAGGACATGCTGATTCCTGCTATACATTTACAAAAAAGTATTGAAATGTTCCATGAAACGCTTGAAGTAAGTAATATTGAAATAGGTACCGAACTAGAATAGATTTTCAACAATATGACACCTACTTTTTAAATTTACCTACCCATTTCACTGGTGTCATTCTATTTGCGGTCAGTCCATCGAGCGGTCAGTGGATTTTTCGATCGAATCTTTCTTGAATGAAAAAATGGAGGAAGGGTAAAATTTACCCGTCGATTTTGCGGTCAAAAAAGCGTTTCACGTGTATAATGTATACACCTTTATTTTTGAAAACAAATTGGTTACTTATGATATTATGATTTTTCTCATTTGCTCTTAATAAATATTAATTATTAGATATTTACTGTCATTATTAAGATTTACTTGTTACAAAGAATGGTGAATCATTTTTGTTAGCAGATAATGGTGATAAAAACCGCTTATTAGTTTTTGCCAGTGAGAAAGGCAAGCAAGCGTTAGGTTAGGTTAGGTTGATGTTAGTTGTGTTTTATTGGTATTCGAATTTATGACCGCATATTCCACAGTCTTATGTTACCTTAACCGCAAAATCGACATATTTAAATGAGATTGGAAAGGTGACCGTTCAACCACTTCACTTCCTGTAATTTTTTTTGGGTTGTCAATAATAGGACCTCAAAAATGGGATTTTTTAATGATTTACCTTTTTTCTATTGAATTCATGAACAGGTTTATCCTTTATGGCTTTGTCCCTTTTCTTTGGGACCAGGACCAGGTATGGTACATTCAAAATCAGGAAAGTCCGAAATATATGTTGATATTGGGGTTTATGGCGTTCCAAAAGTGTCAAACTTCAAACCAGAAAAATCAACAAGAAAAATTGAAAATTTTGTTACATACCACGATGGGTATGTTCTATAATTATAATTGATTACTAATTCGACATGTGTAAAAGAAATAAAACTCATGTTCTTTCTACACTAAGGGGGAAAAAATTAAGTTAATTCAACGTTTCTTTTGTGTTAACTGTCAACCATGCGACAAGTGCATTACACGAACAGTAACAAAGTTTTAAATTAGAATTACGAAAACCGGAAACATTCATAGAAACAACGTACTGTATATACTAAATATATGCCATTTAAAAGCAAAAACTGTTCATTCAACTTGCGTTTTACTTATATTAACAAAATATTGTCCAGTTCTTAAAATACGATATTCAGAAAACAAGCAAACAAATGCTCAAGAAACCGTTGCGTATTTTGTATATACCGTCTTTTAAGATCCGGCCAAGCATTCTTATTTCGCATATTGCAATGCGGTATTTTAGACCGTTTAGATTTTATAAATAATTTAATTCGAAAATGACAATCAAATAGGGATTTTAATTCCTTCTTTTTTAAATATGTTATATTTTCATCTAGAAGTCCATTGGAATCAACAGTGTAATTCAATGCCAGTAGGGGTATTAGCCCTCGGAGTAGTTGTTTCTGTTGATTCCATATTTATAAACGAATTCCTTTTTCTCGTTGTATTTTAGAAACATTGTCACGTACCGATAAATACCAGTGCAAACTTCATACGAATGTGTGTTTTACAATGAATTTTATTTAGCGTCTCAATTACTATTCCACATGTTCATTACGTTATTTATACATATAAAGTACTTTTCAGATATCAGATGCTATACGCTGATACGTATACTACCTATGAAGAGTTTAGGAAGATGTTTGATCACAAACTTTATGATAAACTAAGAAAAAAAATAAATTGCGAAGACGCATTTCCAGAAGTTTACGAAAAAGTTTGTAGGAAGGCCAGGATTTAATTTTTTATAATTTTGTATAGAAAATAATGAATAAAGAGTATTATATAGTAAAAAATTGTTTTTGTCTATACCAGGGGCACACTTACACAAAATTTCAGTTCGGCCAATGTTTAGTTACTTTTATACAGTATGGTGCATCATTTTCGTCTTACACACTTTTTTAACTTTATTTTATTATGTATACATATATTAATAGACTTTTTTTGTTACAAGATCATATCTTTTTAGCGGTGTTCTACTAAGGTCTATTTTGTTTTGTTTCACAATGTGCATAGCAATTCGTATCAAAAATTTATAAATGTATAGCAGGTATAACTTGATAGAAATAGCTTGGCCCCTGGAATTGTACATACAAGACATTCCTTTCGTCTGAATGTACAGTATCAGTCCAAAATGTTGGACCATTGAAAACAATTGTCTATAATCGACGTTTTTTCGTGAATATTGAAGATAGATTTGAACTACTGTGTTATAGTTGTCTAAAACTTAAATAAATTGTGTCAATATCTAAGGGAAAGAATAAAGGTAATAGTACCCCAGAAATATAACAGTAATAAAATAATAATTTTCTAGAGCAGTTTAAAATTGGAACGGATGTACAATAAGAAGCTATTTTCTACAATTATTTAAGAAATTTGAGATATATATTTGTACCTGTGACTGTGAATAATCTTATTAGTAATTGTGTACCGAAGAAGAAATAATTTGTCCATGAATGCACTAATCCAATTCTTTGTTGGTCACGTCTGGTCCACACTTGTTATCACACACAATCCCATGCCCATACCACACCATACAGACACAGGTATACTACAGAATGTGCACCGCATTTTACCTGGGGGCCAGCAGAATGTTAATATACCACTACCTACACAATTTACTTTACCTTACTTTACCTTGCCTTTCTTTCATTCATAAGTTTCTGAGTATCAGCCAGACCATTCAAGTCAGTGTTGTAAGTTCACTTGTAAATAGCGGTCCAGCAAGAATACACTTGTAAGGACAGTGACAAAAATAAATTCTTTTAGTGTGTTAAATAAAAACAAAAACCCAAAATATGCATCATAACGCGCGTTAGATACGTTTTGTAGCGAGTTGTTTTTAATTTGGAATTTTGTCTCAAAAACAAAAAGATGAATGCAGTCCTATACGTGTTATTATTTTTTATTCTGCAGGAGCGACGTAAGTAATTTATTATTATTTTTTTGTAATGATTTTTGAATTTTTATAGCGTTTAATACATATTTACATAAACTTATTGTGAGTCAAAAGGATTTCCACCGGTGTTGTTTATTAGAGTGCGTGATTCAGGTGACTTTTCTACCGGAAGTGGTTGATACTGATATATGTATATTTTTCACCCTCTCACATCATTGCACAAGTAAAATATTAAGTAGCTATTTACCACTTTTTTATTTTATAGATAATATGATAAGAATTTATATTACCATTAGATAGATATTCCAAAGAATATTTTCTATTTTTCATATTTCGAACATTAATTTTGTTAGTCTAGCTTTGTTTAACTAACATAAAATATGATTAATTAATTTTGTTACGGTACCACCACACCATGAAGTAAATACGTAGGTAATTAGTGAGCTTTCTAATTAATTATTTACATGAGTTAGTTGAAAGAAAATTAGTGTAATTTTATTCGTGAAAATTTTTAATCAAGTATCTACATGCTAACTCAAAAATGCTGAAACATGTAACATTCATATTGGAATGAAAGAATTTTTCTTTATTAGCGAACTTGCGAAATGTTCTGGTTGGGTACTCAAATCTAAGTCAGCGACCGTGATAATGATGTAAACTTTTGATGTTCCTCTGCATAGGTAGTACATAAGTAGATATACAATTTGTGCTAACTGGGCACACACTGTTTTCTAAAAGTTTTAATTTTGTGTTCTACAAGAAAAAGAAATCTTGTTAAATGATTTTTATTTTCAAAAATTACAAATAATAATTCTAAATTATAAAAAAACAAAACATCTCCCAAGTATAATTTACTATTCTATAATATACCTACACGTTGCAATAAATATGCCTACAAAATATATTGTAGTTAATATAAATATTATTTTTATAAGATAAATAGAAGGTAAATTTATTTGCAGGGCTTCTTTAATAAAAGGGACGTTCTCCCTAATGAATTGGTATAATAAAAAAAGACCAAGGTTGTACATAGAAACCAATGTTTCAAAAAGGCCACCTTAACTTTTATATTCAACCCTTAAGTAGTATTGCTATTTTTGATTGCCTACAAAATATATTGTAGTTAATATAAATATTATTTTTATAAGATAAATAGAAGGTATATTTATTTTAATAAAAAGGGGAATTTTCTCTAATAAATTGGTATAATAAAAAAGACCAAGGTTATTCATACAGACCAATGTTTCAAAAAGGCCACTTTAACTTTTATATTCAACCCTTAAATAGTATTGCTATTTTTGATTGCCTACAAAATTTGTTGTAGTTAATATAAATATTATTTTTATAAGATAAATAGAAGGTAAATTTATTTGCAGGGCTTCTTTAATAAAAGGGACGTTCTCCCTAATGAATTGGTATAATAAAAAAAGACCAAGGTTGTACATAGAAACCAATGTTTCAAAAAGGCCACCTTAACTTTTATATTCAACCCTTAAGTAGTATTGCTATTTTTGATTGCCTACAAAATATATTGTAATTAATATAAATATTATTTTTATAAGATAAATAGAAGGTATATTTATTTTAATAAAAAGGGGAATTTTCTCTAATAAATTGGTATAATAAAAAAGACCAAGGTTATTCATACAGACCAATGTTTCAAAAAGGCCACTTTAACTTTTATATTCAACCCTTAAATAGTATTGCTATTTTTGATTGCCTACAAAATTTGTTGTAGTTAATATAAATATTATTTTTATAAGATAAATAGAAGGTAAATTTATTTGCAGGGCTTCTTTAATACAAGGGGCGTTTTCTCTAATGAATAGGTATAATAACAAAAAGTCCAAGGTTGTACATACAGACTAATATTTCAAAAAGACCACCTTAACTTTTATATTCAACCCTTAAGTAGTATTGCTATTTTTGATTGCCTACAAAATATATTGTAATTAATATAAATATTATTTTTATAAGACAAATAGCAGGTAAATTTATTTGCAGGGCTTCTTTAATACAGGGGCGTTTTCTCTAATGAATAGGTATGATAAAAAAAAAAGTCCAAGGTTGTACATACAGACCAATGTTTCAAAAAGACCACCTTAACTTTTGTATTCCAATCCGTACTCGGCCAGTACGATTATTATTTGTATTTATACCGTGTTTATTGAAGTAAAACGAGTTTTTACTGATGACAAATACCTGGACACCATTCACCCAAGTCCGAATAAACTTCGTAATTTTTACGCATCTGTGACTTAATTTTTTTTTAACCACAAATGGTTGTGATGCATTCTTTTGATTTTTTTTAATCAACTTGTGACTTCACCATCCTATTTCCAACTAAAATGATAGCTAATCATCAATATAAAATCACGCTAATGACATTTACTTTTTTTAGATCAGAGATGTACTGCAATTTGCTATTTTCCACTCGAATTTCAAGGGGAATATAAAATGCAAACTGTTACGAATTTGTATGGGAATGTTCAATATAGTACATTAAATATTACAACTACGTCGATACCCATTTGGGGTAATTGTCACGAAAGGAGGGGAAACAATTTTGTTTTGATATTAGAGTATGTTCTGATTCCATTTAATATAATAATTTACTAAATAGACTAAATTAATACTATATTAATGTATCTAAATTTACCTCTACCAAAAAATCCTCCAAAAAAATTTCAACTAAATTAATCATAAACCCTTATTTTAGCATCTAGTTTTTACTGCAAAACACAGTTATTTTTAAAAATACTTCTACGGATATTTTGGTAAAGCTTCCTTTGAGAGAAAGACCACCCTATTCATGATACACAATGAATTGTTTTAAATACTTTTCTTATCCTCGTCGTTTTAGTTATGGCGTTAACAAATGCGTGCGATGTCTTCATTTGAAAATGAGATCAAAAAATATAATGCAAGTATTCACAACAGGCCGAGAAACAGTTTCGAAATGTTATGTCAATGAAGAATCGGCAATAAACAACTGCCCAACCACAGAATTTGTGCAGAACTCATTAAACTCAGAAATATTACTATTCAGTAAGTTTATGATGACATAATTAACTAAAAATTATATTATACATTCGTTAAAAAGATAGTGGGAGTTATGATATAATGAATTGTTTTTCAAATACGCTCGTAAAATGATTATTGATCAATAAGTATCTACACTAGTAAATGAAATGATAACTAGTAAAGCTAATTACTTTATTATAGTCTCTTAAATTTAGTTGGAGCGATTTTTATGACAGTATTTGAAAGTCGGTTCTTTTTGCGTTGCTCTCGCTATACAAAATAATTCTTTTAGAAACCAAAGACACGGATGGTGCTTCAACCCGGACAGAATATTGTCCTCTAGATGGTAAATTTTCGGTTAATTATAAAACTCAAGATAAAAATAACACTTTAGAATGTAAAGAAAACGAATCCACCCTTGACTCGTGCCCTTTCGGCTCGCATTTAAATTTTCGATTTCGCCAGTGTAACATAAATAATTTCGGTAAAGTTAAAAACTTGGTAATTTTTGCAATTTATTAAAACAAACTTTGTAGACGCGTCTTTTGAATGCTTGGGGCATTGGAAGGGACCAAATGGGGAAAATTATTTAGCTCTAGCTGATAAAAGGCAAACAAATAATCCAAAAACCGTTCAATACAAATGTGCTGTAAGTACAATAATGTGCTTGTAATGTTTATATTTTATAACTTTATTGGAAGTTTGGTAATGTATTTCGTTGCCCGTATTATAATTGCTATGAACTTAAAGAGCTGTTTTCAGCTGTATACTCGTAACGAAACCGAAGGAACAATAAATATGCAATTTAGGAAAGATTCGGCATGCCCAACTCCAACAAAATTTGATAACTCTAGTTTAATATACGAAAATCTAAGTTTGAAACCTCTGATTGAGGACAACTGGCCACCTGAGGTGTCTTATGGACAATGCAAGTAAGCAGGTTAATTTTCAAATTAGGCTTTGTAACATTTTAAAACTAACTATGGTGGTGTTGTGATAAAACATGTTTAATATTTGAGAAATCAAAAAAAAGAACAGTAGATGTTTCACTAAGATTTTTTATTATTCATTCGACAATTCTTTCAACTAACAAGTTATTTTCCAATGATGCCAGTGTACTCTTGAAAATAACTTGTTAGTTGAAACAATTGTCGAGTGAATAATAAAAAATCTTAGTGAAACATCTACTGTTCTTCTTTTTGATTTCTCAAATATTTGTAGCATTTAATACAATTATTATTAGTTTTCCTCAATGGATGGGAGGCACTTGGGAGCATGTTAAAATCTTCGACAACACATTGGTTTATAAAGATCGTTCGACGTTTAAAACTTTTACAATTAAATGTATGGGAGTCTTGGAAGATGACGATGACAAATATTTAATATTTAGCAGGAATCAGTGGTATGTCTTGTCTATTTTTCATTTTTCGTAGATGCTTAATATAGATAAGTATTCAAGTATTCAAGTTACTTTTTTAAAGCGGTGAGGAGCAATACAACTGTATGAAAATTCAAAGGAGAAGCGACAACATTATGGAATTACAACTTGGGAAGACATTTAGCAAAACAAAAGACGCCTATGGCCTCTGCGATTCCGCCAATTTCGAAGAAGGTGCCTGGATTACACAGGGAAGTAAGTTATCTTTAATGCCGGAACTTTTTTTTAAATTCTAAATAGAACACCATATAAATTGTATTTTGTAAAGAAAGGGGGTAAGGGGGCCCGAACGTATGAGGTATGTACTTTTTTAGATAAACACACTGTTGATAACTTCCACACTTTATTAAATAAATAAACTTGACACGTGTTTCGCCAACACTGTGGCTTCTTCAGAAGTATAAAATCTACTTAAAACTACCTAAGAGTAGATGTCTATAAATAGGGTGGTGCATCTTCATTAGAGTGAGGGAAACGATTTAATAGTGGTGAGAAGTTTATATCTACTTGGTCATTAATTAATATGTCTGTATTTTTATATTTGTTAATTTCGTTAGATTCTAATAATGCAAGTTTTAAACTTTTATTTTCAATGTGTAAAATTTTTAGATCTAAATTAAATATATGGTTATCTTCTAACACATATTTGGCATAGTTAGAATCGGTTTTGTTATTTCTATATGATAAAATGTTCGTTCAAACGAATTCTAAAATTTCTTCCTGTCTGACCTTTTTTTAATTTTTTTTAATTCTAACTATGCCAAATATGTGTTAGAAGATAAAAATATACATAATTTAGATCAAAAAATTTTACACATTGAAAATAAAAGTTTAAAACTTACACTATTAGAATCTAAAGAAATTAACAAATATAAAAATACAGACATATTAATTAATGACCAAGTAGATATAAAGCTCTCACCACTATTAAATCGTTTCCCTCACTCTAATGAAGATGCACCACCCTATTTATAGACATCTACTCTTAGGTAGTTTTAAGTAGATTTTGTACTTCTGAAGAAGCCACAGTGTTGGCGAAACACGTGCCAAGTTTATTTAATTAATAAATTGTGGAAGTTATCAACTGTGTGTTTATTTCAATATGTTAGACTTCCATCAAGTATCCGCTAATTCAATACAATTTATGTACTTTTTTCTAATTTATTAAATAGAGATCCTCTATTTTTTTCTCTACGAACTACTAAGGTTTATTTTTTTTACAAGAGTAATGTTTCAATTTGTAAATGTATGAGTGTCACATTCCTTCTGCACCACGTAGTGCAATTTTACAGGTAACGCTAGACACTAATAATAAACAGGTACTACACACCTGTTCTCAGACTTCCACCGACCTGCAAATCCAGTTTTTCCATGCACATGAGCTAACTTACATATAAACCCTTTTTTGTCTTCCTGCACTTTTTTTTTAATTATTATTGTGTCACCCAACAAAAGATTCGAATTCTACGAACAATGAATAATAATCAATTAATCACTAATACCTGAATAATTTTAATTTGAAAATAGGTCATGAGAAATATATAATTACAACTAAATAATTATATATATATATATATATATATATTACCTATGATTCTGAAGTAAAACATAACTTAGAAATTCTTATTATCTCATACGTATTTCACGTTTACAAGAAAGCCAATGATAAGCTTCACTAAGCGTTATAGGTAGATAAGTATGAACTGTTTTGCTTTTTTTTGAACATAAAACGTTTACTACAGTATTCATTTATTTTCGAATGTGCATTTTCGTTAAAAAAAATAATTATGTATTTATTAGGTAAATTACTGGGAAATTATTGATTTATATATTAATCATTATTATTTGAGACGATTGAGATCTAAACGTGTGTATATTATATATGTACATGTTATATATAATATAGAATACCTTCATGAATTGTGTCTATGTAATTTTGAAGTAAAGATACACGAACCAGTTTAACAACTACTACCGGATGCTGAGATTTCCGGTTGAAGATTTCATTTGCATCATTCTTGACTCCGAAAGGCTTTTAAATTGCAGAAACAAAACAAAATAACATTCGAAAAACAAGGCGTACTGCTATATCTTTTGAACATTTTCGCAAAAAGAAAACAAAATCATAAAAACTTTTGTTGAACATAAATGTCTATATACCTACCCACCTGCTGCCTTTAATTACCAATATAATTAGAAATGTTGTAAGCAGGAAAAGGATCTGAACAAAAACATGCGATTACTTCTAAAGGAAGGAAACGCCTTTCCAGTTTGTCTAGAATTAGTAAAATTTACCTATACACTCGAAACGAAATAAATTATATGATAAAATTGCTTCTTATTTTGATAGTTAATTAAAAAACATATATTTTTTGTCACTAAGGAATTGATGAAAAAGTGGATGTTGCCTGTCCAATATCGGGGGAATACACTGGTTTAATTCCTAAAACTATAGACCTTTGTGCGAAACTTTGGTCAGACTGTAGGGTACCTGATGTCATGTATTATCAAGTGTCCAGTTGCCAAACAAACGAGATTTACGAAGAAAGGGAATACACCTGTCTCGGGCATTGGCAAGAAAATAACTTACTCTACACTTACACTCAAAGAAAAGATGTAAGTGATGGGTCATACGAATGCTTTGTCGGGTCCATAATGAATGACAAAGAGACGATATCAATTAGAGAAGCAGGAGAAGACTGCCGAAGAAGTGTTGACCAAGAGATTTACGAAATGAAACTCAAAAAACAGGGACTCTATTCGTGCATAGGTATATACATACATACATATATATATATACAGGGTGTGTGCTCTGTAGATATATTTTCTGTGTAAGTAAAATCACTATTGGCACCATGCCATTCTTAATTTTAAAAAATCGAAAGAAAATGAAAGAGCACCCCCAATAAATAATCACCCTGTATATGTCTACATTGATTTGTTGTAGGTTATATACCACATGTAAATACAACAACCGTTAAAACCTCGACTTCGACTGATCCTGTTAATATTCCACGAAAACCATGGAATATTGAAGGTATAGGTGAGTGTAAAATACTTAATTAATCAATTAATTAGTCAATTAACGATGAAAGGAAAAACTAGTATGTTTAAAAGGTCCCATTGGTTCGTAATGAAGAAAAAAAAATACTTTACCACTTTGTAGATTTTATAATTTTTGTTTTCATGGTTTTTCATACATTAATTTAATTTTATAAATCTTGTTTCAGATTCAAACGATATTGATAGTAATAGCATTGAACATGAAGTCAATAATGCTCAAGGGATTTACTTTTCCTTTAAAACACATTTATTTATTTATTTTTTATACAGAGTATGTAGTTATAAATGACTATTTTTAAAAATATAGCTATGTACTATTGCAGTTTGTTACAAAATATTTCTTATCATTATTTTTGTATGATACTGTACACTAATTACATCACCCAACATAAGAAGAAATACAGTTTTAGATAATGACGACATGATGCTATAAATACACATTGCTTACCAACTATAACACTATAAGTATGATTATCTATTGTGATATTTTTTTAAACAAAGTTTACTATACTTTCCAAAAATTAATTTTTTAGATAATATTGTATGTACCTAATAAATAAGGAATAGTTTCACCTAAACCACGTATTAGATAATAGTACTAATATTTAGTGAGTACGTTTTCTATTCTTTATTTACTTATTAATAGTTTTTTCCTTGCCACCCGAATAAAAAAAGAATAAATATCTAATGGTGTTTTGTTATTTATAATTATACTATTCATATATTTATCAGAACGGCACCAACACTCATTCAAGAAACGTAAGTATATTTAGAGCATACACTTGTGGAAGTAACTGACTGATGAAAAACTAATGCAGCGCTGTTTCATTGGTTCTCTGCAAGCATTTATTAATAACAACCAATCGGGTGCACAAACAGCAGCTGCGTAGTCGGATTTTCTCTCTTTTCATTCGTCAGAAAGCACTTTTTATGCATAAAATCCTACATCGACCATCGAGCAGTATATGCTCTAAATCTCTATAATTAGAGTTAAATACACATCTGTATGCTTGCCTGTTTATTATGAATTATTAAACAATGATATCATTTGTTATCGCTGTCGCATCGACTATATATAATATAATAGTTAAGCAACTTCAGCCAAAAGTTGTATTTAGATTTAATTAAAAACAGAATCATTACGTAGAAATGTCAGTGGCCGAACCATAAATTTATGTTTTCCGGTCATTTTCAACCCACTCTACAATTATTCGTTTTTTTTATCTCTAAACATAAATCAAACAAAAACCAGATTACTTGTAACCAAAGAAAATATCTAAAAAATTAATATGATTCTCGTCAAACAATTCACGACAGTATTTTTTCTCAGTACTGTAGCAAAAGTTCTATGTTTTTGATGGTTTAAAAAATACTTATTTACTTATTATCATTTTTGTACCAAATTTTTAAATATGACCAATTTGTCTTTTACCCCAGAAAAAAATACCTCTGACGTATTTTAATACAAAGATCATTCAAGATAACTCAATGCTATTGAACTTAATATGAAATTATTACATTTTGATTCAATTTTTATACGATAAAGATATATTTAAAAAGTTATTCCCGGATGCTGTATTATCTCATAGGAGGGAAGTTCACCGTTTGTCGGAAGTGATAATTAATTTATTTGCGATACAATAATTAGTCGTTGCCTAAACTGTTAAAAATTATTAGTTTGAATAAAAGTTGTTTGAAAAACTCCTAATATTTCTTACTATGTCTATTTTATTTATACCTCCTTATTACGATTATTATGTACAGACATATTTAAATAATGAAATATATAACGAACGAGTGGACCGTTTGTCATTAATATAGTTACCTACGTTCCTGTATCTCAAAATCATTTTTAATTAGTTACGATAAAAAAATAATAAAATTCAGAATAATGATTTTTAATTTACAGTTTCTGTTCTGTTCATTTAACAGGACCACGAATTAGAAATCCCAAAAAAAGTTGATTGATATTTTGTTGATTTTATTAAAAAAGATTTGAACAACTTCCGCGAATCACCCTGTAGATTTCCAAGCCTGCTATGTATTTCCTAAACTTTTGATCCTAAATGCGTTCCCATAATCAGAAGAAGAAACACGAAACAGTCAACGCGAACCGAAGCAACGAAGCAGATACAGGCAGGAAAGGCCTAGAAAACATCTGTTGTGTTAGTGGACTTTTATGTTTTCAACTGACATACATACTGTTATATATATTCAATATTACATACATAGTTTAAGGACACTACATAAGAGAGTTTTAGAATACTTGTAGAATATTTGTGAAGATAGAATACGGTCAATGGAATACTAATAGCGATACTACTATATAAAATCTAGTAAGTACCTAGTTGGTGCTTGTATCGTGCTGCAGAAAAGCAGTCGAAAGCAGAAACAGAGCCAGAAGTTCACGAACCTCCAATAAATGTGTAGTTGTTACAACTAGTGTTAACTATATAATACAATATTATTGTGTTGTGTGCATTTATTATGATAGAGTGATTGCGCGTATGTGCTTATATATATAGGTATGTTATTTCAATTACTATTTTACACGTGTTTTCTACCATGCATAAGCCTAATAAAATATAGTGTTATGTATTAAAAAATAAAGCACATATTTGTGGTTTATATACCCAACATTTTTGTTAAGAAACTGATTATATTTTAATTCATAGATAAAGTACACATTTCCATTTTTATAAATAAGCATGTTTGTTTCTATAATGAATCTTTTCCCTCTCTCTTTCATTTTATATTTCTGTCTTTGCGTACTGTTTTCTGGCAGTGTAGCAGTCCTGCACTTGCGGGGGTGGCTGACTATAACTTTCTACATTAAGCGGGTGGGGGTTGAACTATCGTCTTTGCTTCTCAAAAAATTTTTTCATTCCGTAAGTTAAAATGTATATTAAAGTTCAATAAAACGACACACTAGGATGATAGAAAAACGAAAGGATTTAAATTTCACGAACAAATGCATTTTTTCGTTGCAACTATTAGCTAATGTTTTGTATGTATGTACTTTGTTTTATATTCATTAATCTATTTGTACACCTACAAAAAAAGCTGCTAAATGGACGCGAAGGACTTGCATATTATCTTTCATAAAAGAAAATTACAATTTAAGGATATAATTCACAAGCGTTTTTATTTACGAAACATTTAACCATTTTATAAATTCTCTAGGTCATTTTTATTAAAAAATAATGTTCATAGGTCAATTATTTTAAGGAAAACGAAGTTTTATATTCCAAAAAAGTTGTCTCATTATATAATCAAAATAATATTAATTTCAACTAAAACAAATACATTATATTTATTATTTTAACAAAAGATAATGTATCTTTTTTAATTTAATAAAAAAAGTATTTTCCTTTAGATTTTAATTTTTTTATATTTCTCGATTTTAGTAATATTTCTAAAAAATATGCGATTTCCAGGTTGTAACTGAATCATGGAGGGTTGCCTGCCTTTCGCGAAAACTTTACTTTTATTGTTTGGCTTAATTACATTTATTAGGTCTGTTTTAAGTAAGTTATTTTTATTCAAATTTTATTTTTTCAAAACTTAATTTGAACTATTTTTTAGGTGAACATTTAGTCAATGAATATGTTGGTGGGGCAGCAAGAGCACGAAATAGGGGGAACATAAATAGAGGTAATTTAAAATACTTTAAAGTAGGTAATTTGAAGATATATTAAAATAAAAAACTATTTAATACAATTATGATTACTAATATGTATATATATATATTTATCACATAACATAATTGCTAAATTGCTCTTCGGGTCATAATGATGAACAAATCTAATGATTAGCCTAAAAATTATATTATAATAGGACCTACACGCTTATCTCTTTTTGTGATAAAAATATTAAAGAGGTCTCACATAATACGTTTAGATTACTTTTGAACATAAAATAAACATAATTTATCTCAACTATTTCGGACACATGATATTCATCAAATATCTATTTTATTTTTTGTAGGATATGTTCCTGTTGAACCTCATCCGTGTGAACAAAGTTCCTGTTACCCAGCCACTGGCAATTTACTTATAGGTAGAGAAAAACAACTTAGCGCGTCTTCAACTTGCGGTCTTTATGACCAACAACGATATTGTATCGTGTCTCATTTGGAAGATCGAAAAAAATGCTTTTGGTGTGATTCACGTCCATCTAAAATCATGAAACCACATTTAAATCACAGTATACAAAATGTTGTTTACAGATACTACCCAGGGTATGGCCTCTATATCGGTTTATAATTTACCATTTTCACAAATTTTCCTTATAAATTTTAGAACGAAACTAAAATCGTGGTGGCAGTCTGAAAATGGCAAAGAAAATGTTTCGATTCAACTTGATTTGGAAAAGGAATTTCACTTTACCCATTTAATTATGACTTTTAAAACGTTTAGACCAGCAGCTATGTACATAGAAAGGTCTTACGACTTCGGAAAAACTTGGAAGGTATACACATTTATTGTATTTCTACTAATTCCACTTTTAAAATACAACAAAGATGTAAAAATGCTGATATTACTTACTTTGCCAGCATTTTTTCAAAAGAATTGTTGTACTTACACGAAAGTACATGTTTTTAACTATTATACACATTTGCTAAATTATTTTTAGGTATACCGATATTTTGCGCATAAATGTGCGGACAATTTTCCAGGAATTCCAGAAAGATATTCACATAATCTAACAGATGTTATTTGCGAATCTCGATATTCAAATGTGGCACCCTCAACAAATGGTGAACTAATTTTTAGGGTTCTTCCACCTAATATGCATATCGACAATCCGTATTCCGAGGAAGTTCAGAACTTACTAAAAGTTACTAATCTTCGAATCCGATTTATAAAACTTCATACCCTAGGTGACGACCTGTTGGATCCACGCGAAGAAATACAGGTTTATATCAGAAGTAACTTGTAGTATAGTGGCTAGTATATACATTGTCTTAATTTTAGGAAAAGTACTACTATGCAGTAACAGATATGGTAGTACGGGGTTCTTGCTCTTGTTATGGTCATGCCAACCGCTGTTTGCCCCTACCAGGTATGGAAACTAAACCGGATATGGTACATGGTAGATGCGAATGTACTCACAATACAAAAGGATCAAATTGTGAAGAGTGCGAAGATTTTTTCAACGATCTACCCTGGAGACCTGCCATTGGAAAACAAACTAATGCCTGCAAAAGTACGAAAACTGAATCCTCTTTCTTTTCAAAACACTATATTTCTTTCTTTTTTCCTTCTCAGGGTGTAACTGTAATAACCATGCGACGAGTTGCCATTTTGATCCTGCAGTTTACGAACAAACTGGTAGGATAAGTGGAGGGGTGTGTGACGGTTGTCGGCACAATACGATGGGCCCCAACTGTGAACAGTGTAAACCGTTCTATTACAGGGACCCCTTAAGAGACATTCAAGATCCTGAAGTTTGCAGACGTAATATTTAAATTAGCTGTTCTTGTCCTCTTTATATTACGTCTAATTATTAATTATTCAAGCTTGTGATTGCGATCCTGTGGGATCAACGGATGCCGGTGCGTGCGACTCTACTACGGACCCTATAAACGGACTGGAAGCTGGTAAATGTCATTGCAAAACAAACGTAGAAGGTCGACGTTGCGATTATTGTAAAAACGGATTTTGGAACTTTACTTCCGAAAATCCTGATGGTTGTCAGCCGTGCACTTGCGATATTTTGGGAACGATAGGAAATCAAGGATGTAACGCATATTCAGGGGAGTGTACTTGTAAAAGATATGTAAAGGGAAGGAATTGTGACCAGTGTTTGCCAGAATATTGGGGACTTTCTGATAAACGGGATGGTTGCCAAGCGTGCGATTGTGATCCTGGTGGCTCATACGATAACAACTGTGATGTTATAACTGGCCAATGTAAATGTAGAGAACACATGACGGGACGTCAGTGTGACATTGCTCAACAACAGCACTTCACAGCTTCTCTAGACTTCTTGTTATATGAAGCTGAATTAGCTCAAGGATCTGCTGTTAGTAGTTATTTTATTTATATTGTCTAATTAGTTAATATTTACCACATTTTAGACTTGTCAGGTGGTTATTCGTGAACCATACAGAGACGGTAGACCTCCGTCGTGGACGGGTACAGGATTTATGAAAGCAACTGAAGGGTCTTATATAGAATTCCAAATAACCAACATTAAAACATCTATGGACTATGATATTGCAATAAGATATGAACCGACCCTTCCTGAAAATTGGAACGATGTTACACTTACAGTAATACGGCCAGATCCGATAGATCCGCAAGGTCCTTGTGCATCTACACATCCTTCAGACGATACTAAAAGAATTTCTTTGCCTTCTAATTCACGCAGCGCAATTGCTTTCCCACCAGCGTGTTTGGAAGCTGGGAAAACGTACATAGTTCGTATAGATTTTAATAATTACAAGTACGGTACTTCAACACCTTCGGCGTCAATTCTTGTTGATTCGATTGTTCTTGTTCCTCGAATCGAAAAAATTCCATGGTTCCAAGGATCAGTGCCAGCTGAAGCCCGTAGACGAGAATATGAAGAGCATCGTTGTGACATTGCTTTAGAAAATCCCAACGTGCCCCTTTCAGAAGTGTGCAAACAGCTACATAAGAGTATAGGAGCGTATATCTTTAATGGAGCATTTTCTTGTCAATGTGATCCAACTGGATCTACTAGCAAATTATGCAACGATCATGGAGGAGCTTGTAGCTGCAAACTGAATGTTGTGGGAAGACGTTGTGATCGTTGCGCACCAGGAACTTACGGTTTTGGTCCTGAAGGATGTAAAGCATGCGACTGTAACAGCATTGGTGCTCTAAATAACTTTTGCAATGTTACAACTGGTCAATGTAAATGTAGATCGAATACTTATGGGCGCGAGTGCGACCAGTGCCGTACAGGATTCTGGAATTTTCCTAACTGCCAAAGATGCGACTGCAATGGGCATGCAGATATATGTGATTCTAGAACCGGCGTCTGTACAGATTGTAAGGATCATACTGAAGGACATCATTGCGATTACTGTAAAGAAGGGTTTTATGGAGATCCGAGAATCGGATTCGACATTCCTTGTAGACCATGTCCTTGTCCTGGATTCAAAGAGGCATTCCACTCGTTTGCTGACAGATGTATATTAGATTCGCAGACCAAAGATGTGGTTTGTGAATGTAAGGAGGGATACGCAGGTCAGTATTCAAAGTGATAAAAATATTAATAGCCTCTATCGTTTTCTTTCTTGTTCAAAGGATCAAAATGCGACGTCTGTGCTGATAATTATTATGGAAATCCAGAGATTCCAGGCGGTTCGTGTCAACTTTGTGACTGTAGCAATAAAATTGATCCTCTTGTCCCTGGTAATTGCGATCCTCATACAGGAAAATGTCTTAGATGTCTACATGATACTACCGGTGATCACTGCGAGATTTGTCGAGATGGATACTTCAGGCTTTCAATTGACGACAACTGCCAACGTAATAAGTGTTATATATTTGTTTTATCAAAATAAAAATTAATAAAGTTGTGATTTATTTTTAGCGTGCACATGTCAATTTTTGGGAACCAACGAAACGGCTGGTCCTTGTGATCGGGAAACAGGTCAATGTAAATGTCTACCAAATGTTATCGGTAAGGATTGCGATAAATGCGAAAAGAACCACTGGAAGATTGCTAGTGGTAAAGGCTGCGAACCATGCGACTGCGATCCTTTAGGCTCCATGAATCCTCAGTGTAATGAAGTATGTATTTTTTGACAAATTGATTAAGGCTTTCGCGGCCAGTTGACGAACTGATGTAGTCCTTCTTCGGGTGTACAGGCCGTCGTCGGTTGGAATTGCTTCCTAACGTTTCGCTAGCTCGAGTGGCGACAATAATGTAGACAGTCTACAACCAACAACGAAAATGGATAGACCTCTGAAGAAGCTCGCCACTCGTGCTAGCGAAACGTTAGGAAGCAATTCCAACCGACGGCGGCCTGTACACCCGAAGAAGGACTACATCAGTATGTATTTTTTATTGAATTTCTTACTGCACCGCTTTTGCTTTTATATATATTTATTTATTTATTTATTTATTTATTAATGAAATTCTGTATACTTTCTTATGCGGACACAATGGCATCACATTTTATTAACTCTCTCTTTTAGTACGAGGGCCAATGTTTCTGTAAAGAGAACTTTGGAGGAAGGCAGTGTAATGAGTGCAGAGAAAACTATTGGGGAAATCCGAGAGAAGACAAATGTATCGGTAATAATTGCGACTAACTAAAATTCAGAAGTAACGTTATCGTATTATTGTTGTACTTTTTTTCAGAATGTCTTTGTAATCCAGAAGGATCAAAAACGCCTCAATGTGACAGAAAAACTGGTAACTGTGTTTGTCGTGAAGGAATTGGAGGACGATCTTGTGACGAATGCGCTAGAGGATATTTGGGTACCGCACCGTATTGTTCACCTTGCGGTGAATGTTTCGATAACTGGGACCGTATTTTGAAAGAACACGGAAGTAATGACATTCCTGCAAGAAGTTTTTATACACATTTTACCCCATTTTTACGATTTTAGATAAAACGTTGGATATTATCGAGAGAGCAAAGAACATTAAAAAAATTGGGGCAACTGGGGCGTATACGAAAGAATTTGACGAAATGCAGAATCAATTGAACGAAATAGAAGAACTTCTTAATAGTACCACAAACATAGACGTCGATCAAATAAAAGAGAAACTTAACAACTTAGCAAATCAAATTCAAAACGCTAAAGGGGAGAGTCCCGATGAACTCCTAAACAATGTTACAAAAGACATTAAGCTTTCTGAAATAAAATTAAACGAATTAAGGAAAGACATGGAAAAATTAATCGACCAAACCCAGCAATTAAAGAACAATGGCACAGCTCTTCAAGAAGCAGATGTCCAAGGAGCTTTAAATTTAGTTCGTACGGCTAAAGACAAAGCTGCAACAGCAGCACATAAGGCTGAACACACACAGGTATTATTTGAAAATCCCATGAACATTTTATAATTTTATTTAAATGAAACTTAATACATATAATCTGAAATTTATAGTCAATAGTGGATTATGCAGAAAGACAATGTAAGGCAGCAGAAAACCTGGTAAATGTAACTGAAGCAGAATTTAAAAGAATGCAGCAAGAAAATGAACAAGGACTCGACCGAATTAAGGAAAATATAACAAATTTGAATAATATGATACCAGAATTAAATAAACTTGTATGTGATGGTACCGGTAACAGTCCTGCTGACTCGTGCGACTCAATATGTGGAGGTGCTGGATGTGGCAGTTGTGGCGAAAGTGTTTCTTGTCAAGATGGCGCAAAACAACAAGCTTTGTTCGCCCTTAGCTATGCAAATGACACAGAAAAAACGTTAAAAGAAAAGGAAGAAGCCGCTGAAAAGTTTTTCCGAAATGTGCGTCTATTTACGTTTTCATTTTTACAGGCGAATTAATATAATAAAATATATTTTATAGATAAGCCAATTAAACACCACGCAAGCTAAGAATTCGGCACAAGAGACTCTTGATAAAGCAAATAAATTATATTCTACTTTCAACAATTCACTACAAGCCGTAAACAATATAAAGAAACAGATTGATGATTTTATTAATCAAAATAATTCTACTCCTGAAGAGATACGACAATTAGCGGAAAAGGTAATAATAAACTTAAAAAGTATTTTTTTCCATGTGTAGGTATATGTAACATTTCATTTATTAGGTCCTTAAAAAAGATATTAATTTAACAAAAGAAGAAATTCAAACTCTTCAAAAGAAAATTCAAGAAGCTCTTGAAACATTAACGAATCCAGATAAGATTATATCAGAAACGAGGGACGACTTGCAAAGAGTTCACAAACTAAAAGAGGATGCTGATAAAGCAAAGTGAGCCAATTTATTAATTACCCTGAATCATTTTAAATTACACATTTTTTATCTTAGAGCGAAGTCCAGCGACATCTTAAAAACCGCAGAAGGAATAAAAGAAGCTTTGCTGAACAGTAGTGTTGCACAAAATGATGCAGACGATGCAATAACAGACGCAAATAAAAATATTGACACAGTCCATGAACTATTAACAAAGGTATTTTTATTCCAATTATTTTTAAATGTTTTATTTTCACTTTTGTACTTCAATAGATTAGTTCTATCGCTGAAGAAGCTCATAATAAGACACAAGAAACGAGTGGCAACATAAAAAACCTCTCACGGAATCTTACAGATCTTCAGAACAACATGAGAAATAACGAAAGATTCGCTCAACGTGTTATTGAAGAGGCTACTAAAGTACACCAAGAGGCAAATCACACAAACAAAACGGCCAATGAACTTCTCAATAGGTATGATAATATTAAAGACATGTTGTCAAACACTTCTAGGGTTATTGAGGATTCAAAAGTGAAAGCTAATGAGCTGTCTGAGAGAGCCTACAACATAACACATAAAATTGAATCAACAGAGTCTGAAATTAAACAGCTAATTAGTAGCTCATCTGATCAGTTGTTAAAGAATCTAGAAAACGAAATCGATCAACTTATTAATCGAATGCATGCCTATAGTGCCATTATAGAAGAAAGGCACAACCATTATAAGTCTTGCACTTAGTATGTGTAGTATTTAAGTAGTTTTATACGTTAATATGTGCCATTTAATTAAGTTTTTATAATGTGGATATTCAACAAATTTTTTTTATAGTTTACAAAATATACGATTTTTTAGATTTTATTCTAGGTCTCTTATTATAAAAACAAATAATACGCTGATTTTCATTCACGCTTTAATTTATATAAGTTTAATCAATAAATACAAAAATTACTTTTATAGTAACATTAATTTGAACATTTTATAAATGGTAATTAATGAATAGCTTTAAATATCCCAACTAAACAAATGATGTTTGACAAGCATATCTCGTACACCTTCTTTTAAAGGATGATTATTGATTTCCTTTTTGGCTGGTAATTCCCATTCTGGGTTTAAATTGAACGATAGCTGGGATAATATTCGCAATTCACATTTAATTTGAACCCAACCAGGACTAAATACAAATGACCAAGGATGGTACCTATATATGGTAAAATATTTTCTCGATTAAGAGTTAGAATAATTTAAAAAAAATTACCATTTTTGAACAACTTCTGTACAAGAACACAATACTTCCAACCATAAGTGCAAAACCTGTTCATTAAGACCCATACACACCAAAGACCTTAGTTTGACATCCATCTGTGCATGGGCATTATCGTGCGACAAATTTATAGATTGTATACATCGATAGAGAAGCTGCAAAAGTGTTTTATGGTACTTAAAAAAATATGATAGAAATTTAGCTACACTTCCTAATACCTCTTCTGGGGTTAAGACTTTACCGTCTTCATCTAAACGATACGTTTTACAAAGAACTAGTCTACTGTAAACAGAATTAAAATCTTTTTCCACTTCTTTTGTTGCCGCTTCTTCAATAAATAACCACGGATGACAAGGTCCTCCTAAAATAATATTAAATTGACACTGACTAAGGTTTATGTAATATTTCATAAAACACACAACAAAAATGTTCATTAATTTATTCCAAATTATTTGACAATTATTTTGGGCATATTAACGTTTCGAGAACTTTAAAAATATCAACTTTACCTAAAAAATGTGGTCGCTTCATCCCATGTTCTAAAACCTGTTTAACAACTGGACACAAAGTACCTCGAACGAGGTCGGTAACGGTCTCAGAAATACTATCGTCACCAGCACTTGAATATTGTTTGCTTCGTTCGTCTAACAGTTCTACGAATTTCGCTGGAAACCATCCTAGAAGAAAATAAAATTTAATAGTTATATTAATCGTTGAATAATGCAGTATAATTGGCAATGATTTATGCACCTCGTAAACCATTTAATTCACCAACCCAACAGTGCTCGTCTTTTTGGCTTAATATAGTTATAATGTCATTTTTTCGAAACCCAAGTTCATCGTCGTCGTGTCTTTCAAAATCTATGATTATAAGATAGAATTACTAATTGTATGTATTTTTAAAAATTTGAAATATTGTAAACCTAATAGTGCTTTGGCCCTTCGCTTCCTATTTTTCGAAATGTTAATATAATTGGCATGATCTAGTGCATGGCTCTCCATAGAATAATTAGCCAGCAAGGATACTTCTGAGGCTAATTTTGGTTCGATTTGAATAAAGTGCCGAGCGATCTTAAAAAGAATAATTCTGAACAATTTTACTTACTTAATAGATAGAAAAATATATATTACATACCTGCAAAATTGCTTCACGTAAATCTACCAATATTTCAGTTTGCTTGACGTTTTTAGATTTTATATCATCTTCACTGTTTTCATTAAACAAAATTAGACCAAGAACGGTTTTATTTTTCTTTAACTGTCTCCTGCAAATAAGTTTCCACTAAAAAAAAATAGTCAATATGACAATACCTTATTTACCTAGATAAATGTTGTTTTGGAAGATTTGATATTGCCTCTGGATTACCAACAAGCACCCCCTGGTCTGCCATTAGGTAAGCCAAGTGTCTTCGTCTATATGTTTCGATCATTACCTCGTTTAATGAACTGGCCAATTCCAACGAAACCTATATATATATATATATATAATATTAAATTAAGTTAATTGAAAATACTGCATTTAAAATTACTTGTAACAACTTTTCTACATCGTCAATGTCTCCTGGTATGTCTGATAAGGCGTTAAATATTTGTGCGGAATTTTCTAGTGTTCGTAAATGGGGCTCTTTGATTTTTAACATCCCCAAAGTCACTTGAAATAAAACCAATGAACCTTCTAAGAAAAGTAAATCCCATATACGTAGTAAAATTTTCATATGAACAACGCTTGCAAACAAAGTTAGAAACCAATGCATAGTTATCAAAGACAATTCAATGTCGTGACTTTTTAAAACTTCGTCAACGTCTGGTAAATAACTTGCTATTAACGTTCGTAATACTTTTTGATCAGCTTGTACACCTAGAAAAAAATATCTATGGTTTATATTTAACATACATAAACAAACTCACCAATCAATGTTGAGCTGTAATAAGAGGCTGGTAAGAAGTCTTCCACAATTGTTACCAAGACCCAAAATGCGTCTTCTTCTTCTAGAAGGAGTAACAATGATGCTACTATCATCCCTACTCCCTGACAATAACTGCAAAAAACAACCAATGCTTATATGATCAAAGCCTATCAATTAATTTACCCAATGTCAGGATATAGCCATGCAAGGCCCCTCAATATTCTACGTAAACGCGGAATTCCGGTACTATTAATATGACTGAAACATGCATTTGTTGGAAGGGTATGCAAAAGATCTTTTTCAATCTGCTTTGAAGTCATTAGGGAATCACTACTTGACAATTTAACTATTTCTTTGTATGACAATTCAGAATTTTGTTTTTTCTCCAAAGCACCTGAAAAAATTAAAGTTGTAGCAAACTTACCAAGTAGTAATAGATACAACAGCATACCTGACAGCCTCATCCACAGTTGTGGTCTTAATGAATGTGGTATACCAGCCCTTATCATGAACCTCAACTTTTCTGTTCTTGGCAACTGTACTTGAACTTTATCCCAACTTAAATTTGATACTTCCTTATTGTGAGAGAACTCCAAATGTGCTATCCATTGTAATCTAAGTAAATCTTTGAATTAAGAAAGTTATTTTCTTCAATAAAAAATGTTACCTTTGCTGAGGATCTTCTACAAAAGGAATACCTAATAGTTTATTTGAATTTTGTTCAGGTCCATCCTCTTCATCTACTCGAAAACCAAATTCATCAAATCTATTTTGCAAAACAAATATATTTATCAAAAATTTTATTAACAACTAAAACATTATCTACACCTGTACTCTGGTTGAGAGTTTGGATCATCAGGAACAACTGATAGTTTGGCCATAATGTCTTGAGGCCACATACTCGGTGTAAGTGCTGAGAATGGGCCCCCAGGGATTGGAATTAGATTGCTTTCAATTTTTAAACGATCTAACATTGTCTCTGATAGAACTTCTTCATCATCTGATACTGTTAACTCAAATTCTCGCCTCTGAAAGGGCCTTCTTTAAAATTTATATTCATATAAAGGATATATATATATATAGTTACATTATGGCCTTCTCTTCCAACATATCCTTCATGATTCCGAACATCAAAAAATGATTTTGCAAGATCCATTTTAATTAATAACAAACAAAAATGCTATAACAAAATGCAGTAAGTTAAAAAGTTAACTTTAATGTTGCTTTCACATTCTCATATTCCTTTTGTATATGTTCTTTGCCTGAAAATTACATCACTTTATTAGCATTAACAGGACACATCTTTATAAATTAACTAACGTTTTATTTTCAATTCTTTTTTTTTTTAATAATTAACATGAAATGTAAACATCTGTTGTATATGTACCTGTCACAACCTCACAACTGTCACAATTTTTTATAGTAAATTATGGTTCATTCATTTTCATTCAAATTTTATTGTACCTAACGTCACGTATACGTCATTCTGTGATTAAAAAATACCGTTAATTTTAACTGTAATAACGAAATTTAAAAAATATTTAAAGGAAACAGTGTAGTCTTTAGTTATCTATTGTAATTATTTATCTTATCTTTTATTTTTAAATTAAAACAAAAACTCTAATCGCTAAGTATGCGAATATTTTGTTTGTGGATAATTGTTTTTAAATGATAAGACGTTTGTTTATAACTGTTTAATCTGTATTTTAACGACCTACTCCTTGGAAAATGATAAGGGATTTTTAAATTATAAAGTATAATAATTGTTCATTTTGCGTAAAATGTTTTAGTAAAGTTCGCGCATGCGTAATTTGAATGTTTAATGTTTGCTACGAAAATACTCGAGTGAATAAAGCGAGAAGTTGCGAACGCAAATAACTGCAAATATGATGGCTGCGTGTGTTGTGCCAATTATTGAGATTTAAAAGTAGTTACATTATGTGCTATTTTTCTGAAGTGATTGCAAATTATAAGTGTATAATAAATCACATAGTGTCGAATAAATATTTAGTTGTTCGGAAACAATCTATCTAAAGTGTTAAATGGATATACCTGTAATTTCACCTGCCACAGTAAGTTACTACCTTCATAGTAGGTACCTTTCTTAAATTCTAGATTCTAGCATATTTATTAGGCAGTAATGTTTGCTATGTTTAATGTAGCATTGGTTTTAGCTAAATTTAAGCGACAATGCCAATTGTAACATGTAGATATTTATCGGTGCATCTATTGATAGGATATATATTAGGTTTCCAAAAGAAAAATGTGAAGGCTTTTGAAAGTATTACACACTACCTAATTGATATTCCATTAATTACCTACTCATTTGCAAAACAGTTAACCTACATCGTTTCTTGTTGTTTCCGTCATTAATAATTAAAATTATTTTAAAAACCTACAACTTATAGAAAATTACGTATTTTACTTAAAACGTTTAATATGGCAGATTATTTTCTCTTTTTTCTATTAAAAGATTAATGAGTAATAGTTGTTTATATTTGTCAGTTCTGATTCATTTCTTTAGAAAAGAGATTAAATTAGAGTCATGAGAACTTGAAGGTATTTAATATTATATTATATTGTTAATTTTTATGAAATTATATAACGTTTTTGTTTTCGTTTTTTATCATCGAAATTTGCTGTACTTAAATACCTAGCTTAATTATCGTTTAATTTTGTTATAGGTGTGACAAGGCTTATTATATGTGTTAATCATAAATTAAAAAACAAAGTAAACATTTCAGTTTGTATTTTTAAAAACTGATAATCAAACAAAGGTAGATCACTATAATTTAGAAAGTATGAGGTAATAATAGCAGGAAATTAATTTCAGTAATCTATGCATATTCTAAAATATGGATTGTTGGTATCAAGAAAATGAAAAGGAAAACTCTAACAAACGGGTATGGCTACTATACTTAGTTTGTGAACCAAATTAGTGATTTGTTGTTCTTCTTTTATACCCTGCAGAATTCAAACACACAATACCTACCAAGTAAATGTAGGACTACACGACCACCACCACCAACACCAGCAACCAACCCCTTACAGTTTGTAAAGGTTGCTCCTCCACCATTGATTCAGAAGGCCCAGGAACAAGTTAAAAAGGTTGAACAAGTTAAATCAGTTAGAAAAGACTTTAAGGAAGATGAAGAAGACTGGCAGCAAGTATGTTTTGCTTTTTAATATTTAATTAACACTTAATTATTCTTATATATTCTAGAATTTAGATAACTGGAAGAGTAGTAGAAGAAAACGCCAAGAACATATCATTGAGAGGGTTGTAGAAGTGAAAAAAATCACACAGGAAGAGCATGATAAGGGAAGAAGGAAGAGTAAGACCTTTAATGAAATACTGGAAGAAAGGTAACTTACACAACTTGCTCATAATTTTTTCACATTCTGTAATTGTTTTTCTTCTAAGCTGGTTAACAATTCTTTCCTTCTTTGCCATCCTTATATTTCTCTTGTACAAATATTTAATTCGGACATTCCTTGAAATTATTAGATAGCTATTTTTGAATTTGAAACTATAGTTTTTCTTTTAATTTAAGTTAACTTCTTCCATTGATGTTCTTCTTGGAGATGATCTATCACAGATCACCTACAAAATGAACATCAATGAAAAAAGAAGTTAAATTACAACATATTCTTCGAACTCCAACAACCAGTAGAACACAGTTTTTATGAGTAGTATGTTTGTAGAAGTAAAAGAGGTCATCGTTTAAAATTGCCGATATACGAAGATGAAGATTCAGATTTCACTAATTATGTGGGAAGTAGTAAAAGTCAAGCTGATGTTTCAAAAGAAATAAAAGTAGAAGAGCTTGAAAAAGTGGAATTATCAGTGAGTAGAGCAAGTATTTTTTTGTTAAATACCCTATGTCTACTTCCTGTCTTCTAGGACAAAAGCAGACAAAACAATAATGAAGATAACGAAGGGTCACAAAGAAAAGAAAATGACGATCAGTTAGAGAAAGAAAAAAATATTCGAAAAAATTATTTCCACTGCAATTTCGATATTACAAAGAACGAGAAAAGCGTCAAAGATGAAATTAATACTTTTACAAGCAGCCAAATAAATTTGTCCAATGATAAACCTAAAACTGTATCGTCTGAATCATTCTTGGATTCAAAATTTATTAACAACAATGATAACAAACTCAGTAAAAGCAATCAAGAAATAATTAGTTCAAGTTTAGATAACATGCAACAGTATACCTACGAGAGCGCTATTGAAGGTTATCGGAGTCGAATCAAATCTAAAATTAAAATAGACGAGTCCATATTTAACAAGCCCTCTGAATACAAACCGACAATTAAAGTTGACATCCCAATTCCAAAAGGAGTTCTTTTTAAACGTAAAGAAATATTTGAAGTCGAGAAACCAATTGCAATCGGACATTTAGAATCGCTAACATCCAAAAGATTGTCTGAAGATTTTGCAAACTCACAAAGCATCAAGGAGAGACTAAAAAGTCTGGAAAAATGTGCAGAGCAATCGTTAACAAGTAACATTGAAAGAGATTCTGCAGGGATAAAATGGAATAACCCATCGAATGATGAAAATGATAATAAAACGACTAAAACAGAGAACGTAACTCAATCCATTGAAGCAGACATTTTTAAAACGAATCAGTCAAGGACTAAACAAAGCGATAAGTCGAACGAAAGAGACGAGGAACGTACTATTCAAGTTGAAAGATGTTTTAGTCCAGAAACAGAACTTTATATGAACAAACTAAACGTATTCAGTAAAGATCTTGATGATTTATTAGAGAAAACTGGTAATAGAACTGCATCGAGTGACATAAGCAATGGTTTTTCTGAAAGCCCGAATCCTTCCCTTCTTGGCGATGTAATGGGCGCAGCGTCTTCGGATAGAGAAGACAGTGGAATACACACCGCAGACGTTTCTTGTTCTGTAAGTCAAGCAGACGAATCCACTTATGAAGTTGAAGACAGCGATTTGTTATCACTTGCAGCATCGAATCGTTCACAGAAATTCGACGTTGACAGGGAACTACAGAAGTTAAATAATGAAAATATTGAACAAAATGAAATAACAAACGATATAGCTACAGTAGATAACAAAATTAAGAGAACAAATAACAAAGAGCTAATAGCTAAAACAAAATATTTTCTAGAACAACTTCAAAAAGAAACCGCAATCAATTTAGAACTGGAACGAAAATGGAAACTGACTTCAAAGGTCATGACGCATCCCCCAACTACAGAAGCCACCACCAACTTTAGAAAAATAGAACCGATCGTTACTAACAGATCTAAAAAAGATACACAAATAAACGCAAGTACGAACACTCCCCTAATATTGGATTATATCGACGAATTAGAGTTATCTAATTCTCCATTAGCACCACCAAAGGCTGTTGAACCGCCGAAAGAGAAACCGCCTCCTCCACCTCCGCCGGACCAAGAAGACTATCAAGAGAAAGCAAAAGCTTGTAACACTACCAAAAGAATCAAAAAGGAAATTTACGTGAAGCGTTCAAGTTTTTTAGGCCTGGATGAGCCGACAGATGATCAAATTGATCCGGATATTAGCATTGAAAGACCGCCAGATATAAATAGATTTCTTCAGGAAGAATCGCAAATGGAGAAATGCTTGTACAAGAAATTACATGGAAGTAGGGAGATGATTAGCGAAGTAGAAAGCCAGGATTCAGGATTAGAAAGTGAGCGTGGAAGGCTTTCTAGCGACACATGGTGTAGCAACGGGACATCCGCACATTTTAGGCAAGATAGTGAGGTAAGATAATTACATCTAAAAGTAAAAAGACCGTGTAATTGATTGTACGTAAAACGGATCTAATCATCATCAATAATGGACATACAAACTATTTTGTTTGTGTATTGTTCCATTGTCGCCCACAAAAAACTTTTTAGGTTTCATATTAATAATAGTAAAAATTCTTTCTGTAGCAGACTAATAGTGTAACGTCTGAAGAAGATGAAGTGACCAGAAAAGAACGAGAAATAATCGAATTAGTAGAAAAAGAAGAAAAGTCAAAAACATCGGTTACAAATTTAGAAAAGGTCGACTTAGAATCAATCAATTATGGGAACTGTCGCAGGCGCAATTTTCCTTTGTGCGAGTATTATCCTGTTGATTCAGGCAGCTCGACAGCTTACTGTAATTCAACGTTAAGTGATACTGATTTAGAGGTAAACTGTTATTATTTTGTGCATTTTCGTTATTTAAAAATAACAATGATATTAATAGGTGATGCGAGTAGAACAAGAATTAAATCAGTTAGAGCGAAAACATGTGGAAAGTCAAAATTATATGTTGCCCCCGTGCAATTCACCATCAAGAAATGTTAGACGAAAAAGTCAGTGCCGAAACTCTTTGGAAAACATATGTGACACAGACACTTGCTCCCCATATAGAACAACAGAAAACTATCGAAAATCTTTACCAGACCTGTATCACGACGTAAGTTATTTATTTTTAATAATTAATCACCATTATACCACAGTTTTTTCGTCAACATTTTAACAAACTAAGATTATTATTTACGTGTGTTATTAAGTTTATTTTGTTTTATTATTCCCACTATTATTGCTTATATTTTGTTTATGGTATCAGTATAAACCATCCGCTACCAATTGTTCTTATCGCAAATCAATGCCAGACATAAATCAAACACCATACCTAAGTTTTAAGAAACATGAAAATATCCCTATGTATGCTTTGGAATATCGTAAATCTATGCCAGAGTTGGAGGGGATCTATCCACGACCAGCAATCACTTCCCATTTAAAAGAAGCATATCCGTCCAACTGGGAGAATAAGCAGTCTTTGTAAGAATCGACATTTGACTTTATTTTTATTTTAAATTTCACTGTATTATTACTATATATGTGTATATATATATATATATACATTTTTTTTGTTACAGTATGGAATGTGTAGATCCATCGAATATGGGTGGAAAAATGAAACTGAAACAACCAGTTTCAAAACACGAAGTCCATGCCTTAAGTGCTGTACCAAAACAAAAACATATTCCAAACGATATTTGGATTCAACCAAAAGTGAATACAGAAACAAAAAATTATAATCAACACTGGCTACTTCAGGTGAACTACGTATAATTTTTATTTTATTATATATATGACAAGATTATATTTCATATTGATCTTTTTGATAATTTGTAATGATTCCGCGGTCGGGTAATTATGAAACATATTAATTTATAAAAATAAAAGATAACATATGCTTTTTTATGTTTCAAAAAAGTTAATTAACTACAATATTGTTTCGGAATATTATGTCTTTTTCAAGAATATAGATAGAGTATAGATCAGTATTTATCTATACTCTTGAAAAAGGCATAATATGCCGAAACAGTATTGTAGAGTTAATAAACTTTTTTGAAACATAAAAAAGCATATGTTATCTTTTATTTCTATTGATCTTTTTGACTCAATATTATTTTGATTTGTTGTGTCGTTTTTTATTTTAGGAAGCGGAACTAAGAAGAATCGAAGAGCATCAAAAGAACCGTGCTCATCAAGGTCATCTAAAATGGCAGCTGCCGGCTAGGCCAGAACAACAGCATATTCCTGATCCAATAATAGAAACTCTTACTCACAGAATTCAGAATAGAACCGGCGAAAATCATCGTCGCCAATTTTTACGAAGGTGAATAACTTTTATTTTTATTACTAATTACATAAGCTTTGATTGTGGGAATTTATTACATACTAAGATTTTTTTTTTTTAATAAAGAGCTCTTGTTCCGATTATTAATGTAAAATTTGTTAATTATTTTATTTCCTAAATTAAATCGATTGGTTAAATAATTCACTTATTACTCTTAGACTATTAATTTTAATTTATTTGATTAATAAAAGAGTAAGTAAGTCTCATATAACAAACAACTTGCATTCTTTTTAACAAAATTTACTCTTCTTTTGCTAAAAGCGACATTCTGTAGATATTGAAGTGGTAAGTAGTGGTGCAATATTCCATTTATTTGAAATAATTGATAAAACTGCATTTTTAGGCCGCAGCCTACACTTGGAAATAAAGACTGTAATCGTTTTGTATATTTAACACATGATCATAATCTTAATCACGGCGTTTCTAAATCATATTCATCACCTCTTCATTTACAAGAATCTCAAAATCAGTTGTTAAGCGTTAGCGGAAAAAAGAAATGTTCTTATTGTGGAATTGAATTAGGTATGTAAAATTAATATACACCCTGTATCTGTTTTTGTCATGCAGGCCATCGCCAGATAAATATGGTGAATTTTACTTACATCACACTATGTTTAGTGTGGAACAAAATTAACCATATTTACTTGAGCAGTGTCTTAATATCAGTTTTCCTCCATGGGAGTAGAAATAGTTAGTTAAATGGAGTCATATTTTAGGGCGAGGGGCAGCTATGATAATAGAAAGTCTCGCTCTGTTTTATCACATGGAATGTTTTAAATGTTGCGTATGTCATGTTCAGTTGGGCGACGGTTTAATGGGAACAGATGTAAGAGTAAGAAACCAAAAATTGCACTGCCATAACTGTTACTCCAGCGATGACGGTGTTAAATTTAGTTGCGTTTAAAACGTACATGAATATGAAATCTATATCTGTTAAAATTTTGCCGAAAGCTACTGTACAAAAGAAGAAAAAATATACTTTGTAAGATATATATATTCAATCATGATTATTATGTAAATTTCACCTTATGTATGTATGTGTATTAATGTAATTATAATAGCTTATTATTATACAGGGCGGTCCACGATGTCTCTTGTACAATTATGGCTTTAATATTTGATGATAGTCATGAAATCATTTTCAAATATACACAAAACTTCTTATTTTATTGTAAAAATACCCGTTAAAGTATTGTTTAATGGAAGACAGCATATTATTGTTTTAAATATATGCTTAGTTCCATTTATTATGATCTAAGTTAAAAAAATACTCATTATGATAATTTCATTTTATGTATTGTAGTGTATATTTGAAAAGTATTTTAAAAGGTTCTGAATTTCGTACAATTTTTTTAAAGCCATTTTTCTCATTCAAAATAGTGAATCAGCCTGTATATAAAAAAGATGTATAAGAAGTTATATGGTTGAGACACACTGTAGATAATTAATATGTAAAAAAAGACATAAAAGAGTAGATAAGTGTACAGTAAACTATGCATACTACACCAAAGTGTTACGTTTTAATAAAGATATTCAATATTATTTTATTTTTTGTATCTGGTAATAATACCACTTCTGTGAATATATGGTTGAGAAGTATGTTTTCTTCAGATTTGTGTATGGGCCGTTTTCTTGTTCAAAATCAAGAATAAAACTAAATATTCTGTAAGTATATTTCTATTAAAAATATTAAACTAACAATAAATATACATTAAATTTAGTCAACACTTTACAGTATAATTAACATTCATAGGGTCGGCCAGGTTAGTGTATTCGGATTGATAATATATAAAAATTATACAATAATAATGATAACTTAATAAATTATCTAGATACATACATGTATGTATGAAGTTTGGAATTTACAATAAGTTATTTCATGTCTTGCATATAAATTGTGAAACAACCCAAAACCATTTAAACATTAGCTGAAGGATAATCATATCAAATATAACTATTACCATTACGCCCAAAAATGGTAATACAAAGAAAGGTGTTTGTGATTATTCAGCAATAACAATGTTTTTTACAAATAATAATAACAAATACAACTATTTAACTTGAGTATGAGCCATTCTGCAATCAGCATATGGGTTTTGTAAAATCCTTGGAGTAGTTTCCATCACTTTTAATAATAGTTCATCGAGGTAGTCTTCAAGGTCTTTGTTTTTTCGTTTTTGATATTCTAACTCACTCTGTAGTTCGTTTATTATCAGAATGAGATCCTGAAAATATTACAAAGTATACCCAATATCTAAATTAATTTTTATTTTTGCATACTTCTCGATTTCTGCCATCGAATTTTTGTAACAACTCCGCAGAAATTCGTGTATTTGTTAAAGTGGCTCTGGAATCATTTTCTCCCCCAATAATAATACGCTCGTCAGAACTGTGACTCAATTTTACGTTTCTAAGTTCATCTTTATCTAAAAGTAAAATGTAAATAGGATATCACAATTATAATGTATTTTATTTACCCTTCATGATATTTTTGAATTTGGTCAGCATGGTTTCCTTTTCTTCTTTTTTAGGCATTTCTTCAGTGAATGAAGTAGAAGTTATTTTCTCATCTTCTTCTTCTATCCTTGGAGTGAACTTCGGAGAATCCCACGACAATTTATTAAACGATTCGCTCGTAGTAAGTTTCGAATCTAAAATAGTTTTTTTTTTTATACATATTTTATCTATCATGAACTATCCAATTAAATACTATATGTAACGGCCCTTCAAAATTATACAATTTTACTGTTCACAATTTATAAAATAAGTTGCTAAAAGCCAAGATATTCAAATAATTACTTTTGTTTTGCTTTGCTAAACCTAATTTCAGTTCCCATTCATCTTTAGTTTGTTGTTCAGACTTTGTATGTCCATTTTTCTGGATGCTATCATGACCAGGTAAATTTTCTAGAGAACCATTAGGTACTGAGCGATTGTGTAAATGATTAAGAGAACCACTTGAGCTCTTATGAGACAATTCATCAAACTAAAATATAAAACCTAAATAAAACAAAGGGACAATAAATAGGAATTAATTAATTACAGCAAATTCATCTTCATCTTCACTGACAACTCCTGGATCAGCATCTTCTCGTGTTTGTTTACTCTTAAAGGGAACAGTATTTTGTTGCAAACTAACAACACTTCCCATTGAACTAGAATCATCATCTGCTACCTTTTTCTTGCCTTTTAAATGCATTTTTGATCCGATAGATTTGGCAATTTTTTTAATACCCTTTCTTTTCTCCAAACTTCCAATACTTAGTAAACTTCCTCCAACGGACTGAGCCACTTGAGATAAAGGAAAAATGGAAGACTTATGTTTCTCTTTCTTACTTAAATCTGTTAGACTTCCAGCTTTTACAATAAATGCAATTTTTACTTCCAACTGCCCTCTTGCTTTGCCTTTACTTTCTTGACCTTAAAATCATTACTTATTTAATACTTCTTGATTTATCACTTGGTTCTATCAATTTCATTACCTGGTTTACTTTGTAATGTGTACCATCTTCCTTTTGGCCTTTCATAAACATCAAGTTCATTTAGTGGAATTGCAACTCTGCCTAAAAATTCATCTACTCCAAGAAAATTTCGGTGCAGGACTGTTAAAACAATTTCTGCCCTATTTCCTTGGTCAGGTATTGGTCTAAAATAAAGCAGAAATCACTTATAAATCTACTTCAATGTATTTTACTTAATACTTACAGTTCACATTCTTCATGCCATTCAACAACACTGAATGCCTTTTCTTTTATGGACGTTTGATACTTTGTTTTTCCTAAAGCTATTGTAACAAAACAGTCATTTGTATTGTTTTTACCTTTGGTTAGTAATCCAGTGGCCCTGTGCACTACAATTAATAAAACTTAGTGGAAATGCTTAAAGGTCAAGGGAACTTATTAACACCAAATTCTACAATTACCTACAACCTGAACATGAGTTGGCATCCACATAATTATTGAAAATATCAAGATTGACCCCACCTGATAACACTTTTTAGGTTACAGATAAATAAATAACAACTATATTGTCGCCTTTAATACGGTATTTCCGTCTTGATTGTAAAGTATTTGAGTTAGTGTGTGCTTCCTTCTATAATTAAATTAGAAACGGCTGAACCATAAATTCGTCACTTATATATGTACGTTTCAGTATGTTTTGTAAGGTATAATATCTATTTTTATTCACATTTACACTTCACTATACATTTAATGGTTCCCAGGTAGTATTGTTCAGACTGTTTATGCTGTTTTCTTTCCACATATGTGTAATATCATCATAAAACACAGACTGCGTATTCACTATTCTATTTACATTTAAAGTTTTCAACCATCACATTAAGAATTCAACCTGTGCCTGCACAATATATAATAAAGGTATGCAATTAATAAGTATATAGTATAGTACATAATATACATATAATGTATTAGCCATCTGATATTGGGAAGCTGAACTGAATGTATGAAACATGTATTATTGGAGGTAGATTGTGAGTCTATCAATACGGAAATATGCAAATCCAACATAACTTGTGTTTCACTTCTCTCTAATACTCGGATTGTCGGTTCTGTATGTGCCTTTCGTTCTCATGTGAGTAAAATAACATATAAATTGGTTTACTCCTCAATCATTCTTATACAGCAAGTCGTTAGCAGTAGTACATGCTCTAAGACGACTTCAGTTCAACTTCCAATTATCAGATGGTGACACAGTGATAATTTTATTTAAATTTAAATAATTAATATTATTGTCAAATAAAACACTGTGTAGAGCTTAAACTTTATCGTGACGCTATTTGTTAACAGTAAAGGAACAGTTACTAATTATTTCAATAAATCCTTAAATTTAAGGGTAAAATTACAAAAATTTCGCGCAAATATTGGTTTACTCTCTTGAAATTTTTTCGTAAATCTTTGGAGCAATAAGTATATATAAAAAAGCATATAGAGTAAAAGACCATATAGCGTTAAATGATTTTGTTTCTTATTTACATAAAAAAATGATGACCATTATGCATTTTCTACGTGACGCACCTTTTGGTGTTACAAGAAATTTAAAGGCGGTTCCCCTAACTTGCGCAGAATATCCTTCCTATACTCCTTCTTATTATACAGTTGTACATTTTCTTTGTATACTTCAATGTTGTCTAAAGCAACGTCTACAGTGTATAGACATCGTAAAAAAAAGTAAACGTGTAATAAACGTACATGTATGGTATGCGGTATATGTGTGTGTGTGGGTATTACTTTGATCTTGAAGTTGCATTCCACGTTTTTTATTAAGTTCTGTTTTTTATATTCAGTTTTTCACTTTTTAAGGTATTTTTATTGTTATTGAGAGGTTAGTATTGTACACATTTTAACTAAAGCGGTGTAGAACGTTTAGTCTCAATTGTTTGTCCGCGTATGGAATGTTTGTAAGTTTAGTTTGTGTCAAGTGTTCGGTAAATTGACGAAGAAACATGGCTTCCACGGACTTTGCGAGGTTAACTCGCGAAGAACGAGCTGAAATACAGGAACAATTCACAGTTGTAAGTCATTTTTTAATTATTTTAATTACTAACATTTCCCCTGTAAAGCAGTAAATATGCTAATTAGTATATATTACCACCTTAATTAATTATACTATCATATTTTGTTATACATTGTTAAAGCTGCATAAAAATTAGAAAAAACATCAACATTCTTATCATTAAACGCTGCTTTTAATTCAAAAACATCTGCCCAAACGTGTAAACTTTGTTTTTGTTATCAGAATATGTAAATTCATGTTGTTTGTACAGTTGGATACATAATATAAAAAGTGTTTTAATATATGTATGCATGTATATATTATACATAAAGCCATTAGAGATTAAAGTATTTTGTTTTGGAGAAAGACGTTTAGAATTTTATATGTTTTGATCGGAAAAATGTTTTCACAAATGTTTTGTTTTCTTTGGTTTATCGTGTAATTTGTGTAATGAATGACTCACTCAAATTATGTAGCCCATTATACATCTAATAATAATTAAAAAAAAGTATTGAGGTTCCCAAATATTTGTTAAAAAAATAAATTAATTATCTAAATATGAAATGTTATATTTGAAATACTATTTGTTTTTATCACTATTACTTACTATTGTATTTATACGAAAGTTTGTCCTATTATTTGATTTGTAATATTTTATGAATGGATGATTCACACCTATTCGTCATAGGTAATTTTCCTTTTTACACGTTGTGATTATAGTAAATATATATCAGGTTTATTAATTTTAATTAAATTATTTACACAGCAAAGTGATAGAGAACATGTACATATATGTATTATTTTGTTTTGTACCTGTTTTCTATAAAAGAGAATGTTATTTATTGGGATCTATTCGTCATTTACTTTTATTTTAGCCAATAATTGTTTTTATCTATCGATTTATTATGGTTATATTATCGGAAAAACAAATTTAGGTAAATATGTACCTACAGTGTAAAGAAAAGAACATTTGATACAAAAATTTATTTTCGCTATTTTCTTTTTAATTTTTGAGATTTTCTTAAATATTTGGCTTATTAAAAATGAAAATCTAATTAAGTTTTGTGAAAATTAGTCTATTTTCATGATAAAAAACAATAAAGTTAATATTTTAATCTATGCTACATTTCCGGAAGTTTATTTATAAATACATATTATCATTTCCCAAGAGATGTAATAATAACTATATTAACACATTATGTTAGTCATATAAAAACGTAAATCATTATTTTATTTTAATAAAATGGACAGTATAAACTAAGTTTTCCTCAAAAACGTGAAATAGTTTTAGGTGCTCCAAAGATTCCAGAAACACTTGAAAAATATTATTTTAATAAAACTTTATTGTTTTTAAGAAATAACTACTTTATTAAATAAGTATTAAAATGTGTAGTTATGTGTAACATATAATACACCTACTTCATTTGTAAACAATTCGATTTGTTTTATTTTATAAATCAATCAAACGGAAATATTAAAATAAAAATTGGAACATAGTTTAAGTTCATGAGTTGTATAAAACGATATCGGTAGCTTTTACACGATAGGTAAGCATGTAGATATGTTTGATAATTATTGTCGATTGTGTAGTTATCAAGACATGTATTACGAAATCGATTTAAGCCTTTAAACCTGTAAAATTCCTTTGAGAGCTTAATTGATGACACAAGTAAAAAAAAAAAAATTGCACCTAAAAGTTTGTTAGAAATTGCTAGCAAATGGTTTATGTGTGCATTTATTTTTGCAGTTTTTATAGATTTAGTTTTGAAAAGATTGTAATTTACTTTACTAATAATACTTATTTAAGTAAATTAAATCTTTTTTCGCAGCGATAGATTTATTGATTGATAAACAGGAGAGTAATAGGAGTCTTGGTGAATGTCAGATACTTATTGATAAAAAATAAAATAAGATCTTTTCCTACAGATTAATCCAAAAACTTATTATTTTATAACTTAACCAGGAATTACACCAAATCTGGATGTATAGGTACTAAGATAAGCTGTATTTTTTTTTTTCGATTTTAGTATTTTTTTGCATTTCATTTCCATTTAGAAAACTACATATATAAATAATTGCTTTGTCCAATTAAAACACGATTGTTCACAATAGGTACCTGATAAATAATAGGTGATAACGAAATGGAAAATAAAGTTGATAACAATATCTAAGGTATTACCTGCTATAAGTTCTTTTCAATATTTCGTTCAGTTAGTTCGTGAAGTTCATTTGTTTCATTATTTGTTTCATATTTTTATCGTTGAAAAAATGGTCGATGCTAGTTTTAGCCATGATATTAGCTCTCATCATGAATTCATGCAAGAATTGAAAACCTACGAATGGTATAAATCCGTAAGTAACTTTAAAAGTGTGTTGCAACATTAATTGGAACGTTTTTTTATGAATGAATGGATCAAATAAACCCTTTAATAACGTTTGCTATTATTCTATAACTATAAAATTCGAATTTAACTGTTTTAATATTATGTAAAAATGAAACAGGTGTGGTACAACGATTATTACCGCCGATTTTTGCGATAACTTATCAGAATCAGATCGTTTAGAAAATGTTTCCTATGAGTAAAGTTTGTCGTATCAATTCAATAAGTGGTACGATTAAATAATTTTCTATTGGTAATAATTACACATTATGTTTTAATATTGTTCACGGATTTTTCAAAAATTGAAAGAATTTTTTTTTTCACAGATTGATAAAAATAACGATGGATACATTGATCTTAAAGAACTTAAAGTTGCATTGGATGTTTGTGGATTCAAAATCCCCGGATGGAAGGTCAGGCAGATGGAAGAAGAATTAAAAAATAAAAGGACCGTAACAGAAGGAAAATTATCTTATACTGAATTCGAGAATCTTTGCAGTGACTTAAAAGCTAGCGAAGTTGCTAGCACTTTTAAACAAGTGGTCCAGAAACGAGAGAACCTACAGCATTTAGGAGGCACTTCAGAAGCATCAAATGAAGGAACAACACATTCTGTCCGTGTCGAAGAACAACTCGCCTTTTCCGATTGGATTAATTCAAACCTCAAGTTCGATCCTGATCTTCAGCATCTTCTTCCAATAGACTCTGATGGAAAATTATTATACGATAAAGTAAAAGACGGAATTTTATTGTGGTATGTGTCCAGAACTAGAATTCTCTCATAGTTAAGTGTATTACTTATTTTATGTTTCCTTTTCCAGCAAAGTTATCAATCATTCCTGCCCTGACACTATTGACGAAAGAGCGATTAACAAAAAAAATCTAACACTGTATCGTAAATTAGAAAACTTAACACTGGCATTATCTTCTGCTCAAGCCATCGGTTGTAACGTAGTTAACATAGATGCTCACAGTCTCGAGAAAGGGACTCCTCATTTGGTATTAGGACTTCTTTGGCAAATCATTCGAATAGGATTGTTCAATCAAATAACATTGGAGCATTGTCCTGGATTAACATCTTTACTTACTGACGAAGAGAAGATCGAAGATTTGATGAAACTTTCTCCCGAAAATATTTTGCTTCGATGGGTCAATTATCATCTTGAACAATCTGGAACACCAAGGAGAATTACTAACTTCCAAAGTGACGTTACTGATTCAGAAGTTTACACTTACTTATTAAAACAAATTGCGCCGCAAGAAGCAGAAGTTAATATTGATGCTTTAACGGTAATTTAATAGGTTTTGTTTATGTATGTATATCTAATTAATCGTTTTAAATTCTTGTAGGAAAAAGACCTTTTAGAAAGAGCTGAAATCATGTTACAACAAGCTGCAAAACTAAAATGTCGTTCGTTTGTCACTCCTCAGGATGTGGTGAATGGTGTTTACAAATTGAATTTGGCATTTGTTGCCAACCTGTTTAATAACCATCCTGGATTGAACAGAGAAAACGGCGTTTTAGATTATGAAACTGTTGAAGAAACAAGGGAGGAAAAAAGTAGGTTTTTACTTTTCATTCTAATTAATACTGTAGAAGTTTTTGTTAATTTGTTATATGACATTTTCCACTTTTAATAGTCCAAATGTACAAAGTTTATTTATTTATATTTTATTGCAGCTTACAGAAACTGGATAAATTCGATGGGTGTTTCACCTCACGTGAATTGGCTTTATTCTGATTTGGCAGATGGTTTGGTAATCTTTCAACTTTATGACGTTATCAAGCCAGGTATAGTTAATTGGAACAAGGTCCATAGGAAATTTAGCAACCTTAGAAAATTCATGGAAAAATTGGAAAACTGCAACTATGCTGTCGAATTGGGCCGCGAAATCAAATTCTCCCTCGTCGGTATTGCCGGGCAGGATATTCAAGAAGGAAATGTTACACTTACTTTGGCCTTAATCTGGCAGTTGATGCGAGCTTATACTCTTTCCATTTTATCCCAGCTTGCACAAACCGGAAATCCTATCGTCGAAAAAGAGATTGTACAGTGGGTCAATAAAAAATTGGAGTCTGCTGGAAAGAAGTCTTCGATTAATAATTTCCAAGACCCTGCCATTGCCGACGCCAGAGTTGTTATTGACCTGATTGATGCCATTAAGCCACGTGCTATTAATTACGAACTTGTTAAAACAGGAGGAAACCCAGAAGTAAGTGAAATTTGACTGGCTTCGTTTATTAATTGATTTTGATTGAATTTTTTGTCGTTAGGACAATTTGGCTAATGCCAAGTATGCTATATCGATGGCCCGTAAGGCTGGAGCAAGAGTATACGCACTTCCTGAAGACATAACTGAGGTAAAACCTAGGATGGTTATGACAGTCTTTGCATGCCTTATGGCACTCGACTATGTGCCTAATATGGACAGCGTTCAAAATTAGATGCAAAAAGACAACGCAAGCACAGTCTGTTTTTGTACATTTATTTTATTTTCTGTGTTGAATTTATTTGGGAAAACTGTGATCACATAACGACAACATTCCAAATTTAATTCCATATATAAATTAATTATTTACTTTAGGAAGCATTTTTACATTTGTAACAGAAAAAAAAGAACATTCCAAACTGGTGCAATAATTTTATGACTAGTACCAAAATATTCCAGTTATTATATAATGTTTGGTTAATCTAAAATTATCACTAAATATTATCTTTTTTTAAATTAATCAATTCCATTCCTTATATTGTATTAATTAATTATTTACTATTCATTAAGAATATCTTTTATTTTTATATGTATGTAGATATTTTATATTTACACCATCTCTTCCACAACGCTCTATTAATTTATTTTGGCTTGGGAATATCAAGTGCCATCTAATTTTAGAAGTTAATTAATTTCATTTTGAGATTTACGTACTAGATTTTACAGCAGTTATAATTGTTTTGCCTTTACATTTCTATTAGATTATTTTTAACTAAATAAATCATCGCCTACAAACTAATTTACTTTTTAAATTTGCAAACCTTTTTCAAACCCTTTGGTTAGGGGTGCCTTAAATAATACTTTTCACGCTTTGTTTAAAAAAAAATTCTATTTCGATACTTGATAGAAAAAACTTATTTTGTATTTGCAACAAAAATTAATTTCGTTTTTTCATATAAGAAATTGAATTTTAAAATAAATTCAAATTATAAAATGAATAACTGAAAAGTTCATAATTACGTAATTGCAGAAGAATAATACATTGTTTTATTTTACTGTTTTGATACTGTATATAGGTATGTTTTAAATTTCAAATTATAGCGCTAAAATTGTTCAGTTACGACATCTAGTATAAAATAGGTACATGTAGCGTATAAGCAAATACAGTTTTCTAACAGTAACCTTCCAAAAATATTACTGACAGTTGACAGCACGTATAATATTTAATAAATAATTGTTTTTTAAAATTAAAAATGCTGTTGTGTTACTAATTATTTATATTCAATAGTTAGCCTTTAGCATTTATTGAAAACATTAATTTTATTTATTTGGACTTCTTCGCAGTACAAAATTATTTTGTTTTTTCTTGGTTTGCTGTTTAAGTTCTTTTTATACAAACGTAATTAAATACAGAATTAGCATATTTCGTGGCAAATACAGGAGTATATGATAATATTGACTTAAAATCCTGTGAAGTATAGTTACAAGTCAGGTGCAGCAAGAATAAAGAAACTGAAATAAGTACTTCAAAACTAAGATTATTCAAGGATTACCAGTGTATAGACAGACTGCGGAAGAAAAGAGAAAGTTAACGTGTTACGTAAAATTGATGCTTTTACTTTCATTTCACTCTCAATCTTTAATGCAGGTGTGTGATTGTCAAGTATATTAAATTTATTTACTGAAGAATTTTAGAAATACTTCTTCACCTGAATCTTAACCTTCCAGTTAATTGATATATTTTAGTAATAACAAAAGGTAATTTCATACGTTTTTAGTTAGTTAGTCCTTTTTTATTTTTAGTGTATAGATTCGTAGATTCAAATGAAACAATAGGTTCTGAAGCTGACTTGCATTTAAATTAACTGAAGGGCAGGTGCTAAATGGTTGAAATTTAACCTTTTAAATAATTACTTAAAACAATCATGAATAAAAGAAGAACAAGACCAAGTCAATTGCTGTATGTGCCTCCTGCTTGTCGTAATTTAAAGTATGTTTATTATTTTATTGAGTACAATATAAAACAAACTTCTAAATTTAAAGGAAAACTGATGAAAATGAAACATCTTCTAACTCCAACTGTGCAAAAGAGTTATCAAATACATTTAAAAGTGATATTATTAACGAGTTTGATCATAATATTGAAGAAAATAACTCATTAACTACGAAAAATTGTTTATCACAAGTAAGTATACATAGTTATTATTAATGACTAAGATGTTAAATATATATTTGTATTGTATTTATAGCAAATGGACAAACTGTATGAAGATATAAAAACAATTAATATATCTAGGGACTCTGATTGTGAAGACAAAGGTTAACAAAGTCAATGTAATATAGTGAATTTGATAATTCACGTTGTTTTTTGTAGTTGAAAAGAGTAATTGTAAACTAATAATGAACAATGATAATAATGCAGTTATTATAAGAAGAGAGAATGAAATGTCTTTGAAATTAGAGGATAATTGTTCCTGCAGTAAAAATGACTACGAAATTGATAGAGAAAAGGAAGAAATGGAACGTGCAATCGTAAAAATAAACAGAAAATCTCGATCTCTTATAGACTATAATGAAAATGATAATGTTCTTCTTATAAATAAAAAGCAGAATTTAGAAAGTCCAAAGGTAACACATACAAATCAAAATAATAAAAGTAGTAAAAGTAAAGAACAGTTCATCAGCTGGGAAAGTATTTTACAAAATAGTGAAGCTGAAGATGAAGATAAAAATGAAAAACTCAGTGTGAGTTGTGTGTATTTTGATTTTTTATTTGTCATCAGATTGATACAAGAAGTGCAATTCTTTTTTTGTGTAATTTTAGGATTCTAATTGCACTAATAGTTCTTCCAAAAATCCTCTAAATTACATTGATAAGAAAATGGAAGACTTGGATCATGTTGTAGAAGTGTATGATTTTCCAGAATCATTTAAAACTCAAGACATTATACAGCTTTACAGCGATTTGCAAGAAAATCCAGTATATGTCAAATGGTGTGATGATACGCATGCACTACTTGTCTTTAGCACACCTGCACAAGGTAATTTTTTTAAATTAAAAATATACGTTTCATGATAACATTTTAGACTAAATTAATAGGGTTTTCATAAATAATTTCAGCAAGGGTGGCTTTAAAATATGATAAGGGAATTATAAAATCTAGACCTCTAACTGAAGCTAGCCCCTTATCAAAGAGAGTTGCTAATAAAATAGATTTAAAGCCTGCAATGCGAAGACCAGCCACTAGCATGCAAACAGCGCGGCGTCTTATTAATAACTATTTGGGAACTAAAGTTGCAATTAGTAAAGAAGACATGGAGAAAGAAAAAAAAGCGTTGAAAGATGCCAGAGGTAATAAAAAGTCCTAAAGAGTATTACATTTTTAATAATGATTTATATAACAATTAATAAATTTATTAATATTGGCCTTGGTGGAACATATTGTAGAAAAAGGCTTGGAGAAAGTTTCACTATATTTTGTGATAGTAAAATTTTCTTCAAGCGTTTTTTACAATTATTCTTAATGTAACTATTTTTAGAAAAGAAACGTATTCAACGACAAAACGAAAAAGATGCTTGGGAAGGTCACCCAAAAACGAATATTTGATATAATACAGTGAAGAAAACAATGATGAGAAGAAGAACGAAGGCGAACTCCAAAAAAGTGTTACTAATTCAAAGATGTCATCGCCAAACAGGACTATCGTTCCTTTACTATCCCAATTTAATTTCAGGTATCATAAAATAACTTACAATATTTTTGAATTCAAATTTATTTATTCTAATTTTACGTAATTATTACGTTTTAAATTGATCCAGCAGATCTCGAAATTATCCGACATAGTGAATGATAAATACAATTTAGATTTCAAAATTAAGAAATATATGTATAAATACAGAAACATCCGTACTCCTACCTTTTTTAAGTAATTTTGAAAACAAAAAAATGCCAAATAAGCTTGTATCTTGGTTACCATTTACTTTACTGTAAATTGATAATTTTCGTAATTATTTTTGTTTAAGTAGATGTTTACGATCTTTTGTGCATGTACAATTAATGTATAGACATGTAAAAAAGCATATAAAATATATATGTTATACATATGACACGAAAGAAATGAAATAAAACTCGTAATATATTTTATCGAACTGATTTTAATTAAATGAATATTCTCTTTTTATAGTACTAATCATTATTTTGAACAATAATAACAACAGAAGTTGTTTAAAAATACTTTTAAAAGATCTATTTTATTATTACACTATTTATACTAATTTAATTCTTTACACAGATAACGGCAGTTTTCCTTCTTTAGTTAATTTTCTTGTAAGCACATAAAACACAGTTTCTGGGAGACAGTAACGGATCAAAAAGAGACACTAGTGTAGCATAGGCATCTGAAAAAAATAACTACTAGTAATATTACTCATTACATACTACAATTTAGACTACCATGTTCTAAAATGTATAGTAGTCGATCAAGGAGAATTAGCGATTCTATTAACGGTGCCAATAGCAAACGCAAAGAATAAAACATAACGACGTTTTTCCACTGAGACAGATCTTTCTCAATTTCTTCTTTATTATCTTCTGAAACGGTTAATTTTATATTTAACTTTGATAATGCTTTAGTACAATAACTGGAAAAAATAAAACAAGTAAATTTATTGTTACTATACATGTGCATATAAATAGGTATTATACATACTCTTCAAATGTTAAGTTTTCAGTGTATTTCACATTACCCAGTGGTGAATGCTTTAAGCAAGGCCATTTTCTTGTTATTAATTTCTCTATAATGGCTCTGTAGGAGTGAATTTTTAGTTGCCAATAATGCCCTTTCTTAAGTCGATTTGTATACATTTCTAATGCATGACAAGCTATTTCTCGGGAATAATATGATAATGAGTAATTATTTTTCAAACAATAATTACTTAATGGAAATCCAATTTTACATCCCGACGAATTATTACTTAAAAAAAAGATAGTACTACCTGTATTATACTTTTAAAGTAAAATAGCAGTCATAAACTGTTCATTTAAAATGATTGAAAAATGAACATACTCTGTTGTTGACAGTTTCATATAACAGCAGCTTACGATATTAATAAAACATACTTGAGGGCAATCGCTGAACATTCTTAGTAATGTTGCTCCCAAATCTCCACATGGATGCAATCCAACAATTCCAAATTGTACATTATTTTTGTTATCAGAACTAAATATTTCTTTTGAGCCTATAATCTTAAACACAGCAGTTTTAGAAATAAATCAAATTTAAGCAAGTACCTTTAAAATTTTAGGAATATCTGAAACTTCTTCAATTTTCATATTTATGTGGAAAGGTTTTCTATTTTCAATAAAAATCGAATTATTCTTAAGGGTTTTTTCAAATTCGTGATCCAATTTCCTAAAATGATTGATTTATAAAAACAATTAAAACTTGATAAACAATAGACAACCTTGCCTGGTTAATTAGTTGAGGTTGTTCATCAATGCCACATACTTTGAGACCATAACCAAAGGATAACAGGCGACTTAAATGTCCCAAACCTGAACCAATATCAATCACATTAAAACAATTAGTACTTAAAGCCACTTGATAACAACACTGAAAATAAATTAAATTAATATGTTAGCCATTTGTGTAGCACAACATACAATCACTTCAGCCATTTTTTTAATTTCATGTCTTTTCTTTTGTTTAACATGCTTCCAAAATAACTTTCCTTTTTCAATTTTTTTCAGAAACTCATTTAAGTAAATATTAGATGCACTATTTATTTGCACAGTTTTCGGCTTTCTATTTATGTGGTAGTTTTTAACTATAACACGCAAAGTCAACAATGACAAAGGTATTACTGTATTACTGAAAAAAACATTAATATTTAATTTTAAATTAAAATTTATTCAAAATGTTTTGTACCAATGCACATCTTCATTTAGGCTTAGCACATTGCTCATGTCTTCTGGCTCAATTCTTTCTAAATAATCCTTCCAACTTTTCGGTAATTTTATCCAATGATTTTCAGTAAAAAAGTCCTTCAACAACACAACAATTATGTTAATTTAACAAAAAATATTAAAACATTACCAGAACGTAAGCATTAAGCAACCAATCAAATTGCTTGTATATGTTATTACTTGCAGTAATTATGCTACAAACATCTTTTTTATCCCATTTATTCATTTTTGTTAATTATTGTAAGCTACATATTTAAATTCATATTAAATAGTTTATAACCTACAAATACAAAACTTTTTTACTGTTGTCAAATAGAGTTCAGATACCACAACTATTCGCCTATTTTGCTTCTAATGCACTTGATAATTATAAACTCTATTTTATACCAATTCGTTTGCTAAACTAAGCAATTTTTATATCGGTGTATAGCATTCGATGAAATAATCACTCCAGAATTTTTATAAAACCACAAATAGAAACAAATTAATTTATGTACAATTTACAATTATTGAAAATGTTGTAGTGCCGACATTTGAACGGAATTAAGCTTTTAAAAACATCATTTTTGGTAGGTTTCAGGAAACATCCACACACAATCCCTTCCTAATTTGTAACCATAACCATACTTTTCACTGTCTATCCGTTGCCTTTAACCGCTGCCGTAATCGTAATCTGCTGAAATAGACTGATTTTTAATTTTAGGTAACAAAATAATCTTAAACTATATTTTTCTAATTTTAGTTATAAATATTACTTTATACAATTAATCGTCAGCACCCCATGTCGTAGTTAGATGAGGAACATGGTGATAAAAAATATAAATCGAGAAGAATTTTTTTTTTAAATTACCTTCTTCATAGTCTTCTGAGCAACCAATGTAGTACAATTTTAAATGTTTCTTAAGGATGACATCATTTTTTTATTTAAGAACAAATTTTATTGTATTTTTGTTTTTTATCCCTATGACGGTTGTTATGACACTACCAAATCTACCCACACCTCAGGAATTTCATGCAGTAAGTTTACAAATTGCCGTTGAAGGCGTTAGTATCTAATAATTGTTTTTTTTTTAAAGTTTCATTCGGTTTTCCGAAGATGGCGCGGCTAATGGTTTAAGTTAGAATTTTGTTCTTGGCGGTCTTAGCAGTAGACAGGAACGTATTTATACACAATTTCACTTAATTATTTATATCATTTCAAAAATAAAACATCCTCAAACGAAAAGTCGTGGAAGATGCAGCTATCAATAAGCGAAACAAATCGAACAGACAGCAGCCTAGGTAAGTTTATAATGATCATCAATAATGCGTAATTATAAGTTCTCAAATTTATTTGAGTTCTGTGATTTATTCGTAAAATGAAGGGAAATTATTAAACCTTTATGAAAATCTAGACATTAAAAAAGGATTAGGCAATAAAAACGATAATTTAAGTAAAAAGTGATATTATGTTGATTTGGTCAAATGATGTACTTCCTCTCGTATTTCTCTTCGGTTGTTGTGATATTTTATTTACACTTTTTAGAAGAAAATTTTCAAAAAAGTTATACTACATACTAATTTCACATCGCAATAGGTAAAAAAATACATTTACTGAAATTATTCTGTGTAATTAGGAAAACATTTGGTGACTAGCACTGACGAAAAAAAATGTAGATATAAATTAATTATTTTCTTTCTCGTATTAAAAGTAAAATTTGAAAGATCTTCTCCACATTATGATGACGTCTTGTTTTAGGAAATCGAGTGAAATTTAACATTCCAAGGTTTTTTGGTGTAGGTATCTAGTAAGTGTGTTTTAATTTTTTGAAAAATGCGAACTCTGCACTAAGTGGTCTTCTTTTTAATGTTTGAATTGATTTTAAATCATATCTGAAATGAATGAGTTACATGTAATGTGTATTTTCAACGAACCCAAAAAACTCATTTCTTATTTTGAAGCTTGACTGAGAGGTTTTTGTCCATAGAAGTCCCCCTATTTTCGATTATTTATTTTAAAGCAAGTATTGCATAGGAAACAACAACGGTATTTTTCCTTTTGTTATAGTTATACCATTTTTTAATGTTATTTTTCTTTTTGTTATAATTTATATCAATTATTTAATTAATTTATATTAATTCACTAATATTTTTTTCAAGTTCACCAGTCCTCATTCTCTTTGTTTTAAGACACTTATTAAAATACTGAATAGCATATAACATAACATGTTTTGTGTTTCCATAATTTCGAACGGTTTTTCTACTGTTAAATCAGTCCGTAATGCGTTAATTAACTTTCTCTTAATTTTCATTTTGAGCTGATAATCAAACGTAAAAAATGATGTGCTACCGCTATCATTTGTATATTTCATTTTCTAAATAACACTTATATTCACCATATTTAAAACATTTGTTGTTTGCTTCAAATAGATTATCTACTTCTTTTATGCATTCTATTTTAAATAACGTTTTGAAACATGCCTACTCTAAATAGTTTTTGCTTTTTAAAAATATTAGAAAAATGAATTTTAATTGTAAATTAATTTATAATGATGCAAAACAATTCCTGTCTTGTGCATTTTGATTTTTTATAAGTTTAATGTTTGAGTTTGTTCTTTGTACTCAGATTGATTTTGAAGAAGAAGTTTGCGTTCCAATTTTAGACTTAGTACAAATTATTTATTTGTTTGCAAAAGAGTCCTTTGTTTTACAAAATTATAATGTTATATTTATTTTTGAAAAACTGAAGAAAGTTAATATTTTCATGAGAATTAATTGATTCTTTTTTTTTTGGAAATAAAAAATTTTTGGTCACAATTGGCGACTTCCAATATTAAGAAAGTGATATTTGAAACGTTTTATTTCTGTTCAACTGTGCAAATAAAAACAGTTTAACTAAAAAGTTTTTTACCTTTATTTATCATCTACCATCGAAGAAATCAAAGTACCGTAATTCATTTGAAACAAAATCAAGGCCTGTGTTTTTAGTTATCTTTTGACTATCCAGAAGAAAAGATTCGTCCAAATCCATTAGCCAAAGTGATTCTCGATTTTTTGACCTGCCTAATCGGCGAGACCTGCTTGGAGGTATAAGGTCCAAAGTATGAAATTTCGGTTTGGGCCAGGGATCTGACTAAAACTATGTATCTAAAACAAAAAGAAGGAATTAAAATCCTTTTTCATCTTAATATTAAGGATCACAGATCCCACATTTAGAACGCTTCCTACACAGTAGGCACAGCGTACCGAAGGCCATATCCCACGACCGGTTTCGACCTATCGGGTCTCATCAGGTGGGCGCTGGCAGAAAGGCTTTTACAAGCTATATAATAAATATAAATATGGAATCAACAGAAACTTTCGGTACGCTGTGCCTACCTGTGTAGGATGCGTTCCAAATGTGGGATTTGTGATCCTTCTTTTTGTTTTGGATTGTTATCTTCGTCTAATAATCTTTCGGAATCAACAATGTAATTCAATGCCGGTAGGGGTATTAGCCCTCGGAGTAGTCGTGGAGTCCACAAGTGACAAAGCAAGCGTACCCTTACATTGTACCACTCGAGTTACACAATTTTTATTAAACATTGTTTTCTGTTCAATCTAGTTTTTAGTATGTTAATATTCGGTGTCTGTTTTAACTAAATTCGTTTTACACGTACACGACTCATTTTTAATCACACCCTGTAAATGTTTCTAAGACATTTTAAAACTATTTCCATTTGTTCACGGCGCATGATCGTCAGATAAGCAGTAAATTACTTTAGCTCTTCGACCACGGTTTCCACAAGGCCATTAGTAAATGTTCAAATGTTAGTGAGTTATCATCCTTTCGATAACTTTCTACGAGTTTAGCGTCTATTACTTGATTTAAAAGTTTTATTATTCAGTAGAAACGTGTAAAACTTAAAATTTGTAATTGCGCTTCGTTAAATGTAAGTAGTAAATTTATTTTATTTTATTTATTAGTTTAATTATCAATGTGTTAATTTCATTATAATACTATATTTTATAAATCAATAACAAACCATAAAAAACACTTGGAAGTTTCACTTAATTTTTTATTAACTTTATACGCATTTCGCCTTTTGGGTATCAACAGGAGTTTACAGTATTTTTACTTAAACTAAACTAAATGCAAATGATAATAAACTAAATATAATAAACATAGTTCCGGAATAGCCACACAGTTAATTGAAAATAAACACACTATTGAAAAAGAGAATTAAAATTTTTTATATAATCTAAAAGGTGGTTTAATCTTGGACAAAAATGAAATAATAGAAATCAAGAAAGCTTTAAATCAGAAAATAATTCTAGCAAATGACCAAACTAGTTTCGAAAACAACCCCTGCCTTAATGCAGACATTACAAAAAAACATTGTATTCGTATATAATAAGTTTAAGTAAAAACGCTGTAAATTCTTTATAATGCACTAAAAAGGCGAAATATGTATAGAGTTCATAAAAAATTAAGTGAAGCTTCCTAGTGTTTTGTATTGTTTGTTATTTATTTATAATTAAACAAGTTTCACCAAAAGATAATTGCAAATACATTTAATTGTCTTTTACTTGAACTAGGAAAATGTTTTCTTATTTTCTTAAAGATCAGGAAAAAATGGAATAAGTGTAAAACACAACTAATATTTAACCAAAAAACACAATTTAATAAGTAACTTTATCGAAAGAGGAAAATTCTATCTTTGCCAAATAATTTCTTGTGAATCGATTTTTTTTAATATCATAGCCATGTACTATTAGAATGGTACTCATTTACTTTGTTATTTTTATTAAAACAGTGGTGATTTTTTCATAATTATCAGCTGTTTTAATTTAATAATTTGTACTGAGGACTACATTTCTGATCATTTATACGGCAGATGTTTATTAATACGAAATCTATTTCTTTTGCATAAATAACTATTTACTGCAATAACGTAGAATATTGCTTAAGAAATAATTTGTATTAACTAATTAATAAAATGGAATTTATTTTGTAATTACGCTAAGTCCGTTGTTTGAATTGCAATTACGTTTTATTGTTATATGCCAACTGAAATAATAATTTCATTTTCCAATATAATTAAACAAAAGAAGTCTTGTCAGTTATAGTTTTTTTCTCTAATTTTTTTTTATAATTTGCCTAATTTATCCGGGCATATTTGAAATTTGGTTACGGTTTACTTCTTTGGAAAAATTCACCTGTATTTCTTGTATTTCGTTATATGTTTCTTTTTACATTACCTGTATATTTTTAAAATGATTTTAGCTTTTGGAAAATCGAAGAAAATTCAAGCTTCTCATAAAAGTTTGTTTATTCTTTCGACGTTTTAAAATTTATGTATTCAAGTTTTATTATTTTAACAGCGTGGTTGTGCTTTCTACCTTTTTTATCAGTCAAACTGAGTAATAGTTGTCTTTTTTGTTTTTGGTTTAATGAAATAATATTATTTAACATGCTGTATTTATAACGATTTAAGGAGTTCTGGTTTTTGATTTGTCCTTTAACATTCGGTGACCATTTTGTAACTGCAAATTATTTTTGACAATAAATCCTTAATAATACCCTGTAGATGTTTCTAAGACATTTCAAAACTATTTCCATTTGTCTACGGCGCAAGTTCGTCAGATAATGTTAGTGATGATAATCATCTCATCTGGTTTTTGTCTACGTTTTTATCAAGGTTCGTGAATGTGAGCAAATTTTATCGTGCTTTGTACAGCTTTAAGAGTGTTATAGTTATACTTGATTCGAACGTAGAAATATTGGTATTATAACAGTTAAATTTGTTTTAATCCAAACTATAGTGAAAAACTGTTGCCACCATAAGATTGTATATATATTTTGATATAAATGTCGCAATTTGAATTGATTAAAATAATTGTTTAATAGGTCGAAAAATCACGTACGCGTTTTTATATCTAGAATTTTTACGTAATTTTCGTGTTACAACAGTTAAATTTGCTTTAATCCAAACTATTGTGGAAAACTGTTGCGACCATAATATTTTGCATATATTTTTACATATATTCATCATTTGGATTAAACAAAATAGTTGTTTAATAGGTCGAAAATTCACGTGCGCCTTTTTATATCTAAAAATTTTACGTAATTTTCGTGTTATAACAGTTAAATTTGCTTTAATCCAAACAATAGTTAAAAACTGTTGCCTCCATAAGGTTTTTACGTATATTTTTACATAAATTTCGTAATTTGGATTGATCAAAATAATTGTTTAATATGTCGAAAATTCATGTGCGCGTTTTTATGTCTGAATTGTTTTCATAATTTTCGTATCATAACAATTAATTTTACTTTAATCCAAACCATAGTCAAATACTGTTGCTACCATGAGGTGGTGCGTATATTTGTTCATTAATTACATCTTTTGATGCCATTAGAACAAGTGCTTAATAGGTCGAAGATTTACGCGCGCGATCTTACCTTGCTTGCTTCTCAAATAAAATAAAAATGGAAATGGAAACTCAAAATATATTTGGGTATATCATTTGGGCCGTGCTAAATTTGACTACTTAATGGTTATAGATGATTATAATTCTTTGTAAGTTACCTACTCAATACGGAACGATTTTACAGAAAAATTTGGTAAATTTGTAGTCATTAAAAATTGCAATGACTAAAACTTAAATTAGAAATATTTTTTTTGTCTGTTGATATATTAATAAAGAGCTAGCAAATTTACTAGTAAAAATTTATTAATGAAGTAAAAATTTAAACATCAAAAATGAAGTTATTTTTACATTTTATCTTCTTACATTATTTCAAATCTTTTGTCCTATACAAGGACAGTGAATTTGCTTACCATTAGCAAGAGTGATGAATACAAAATTTTTCGACACAACAAATTGGTCTTCTGTTTAATAGGAAGTAACTTTTCATATTTATGCCTGCTCTTACAATTGAAAATTAGGAAGTATCAATTCAAAAACTTTTAAATGAAATTTACGATTTTTTTTTCATAAAAACCTTTTTTAAATTGTAGCCAAGTTTATCTTTGAGTATCATCGCATTACAGAATATGTATTTTTCGAATACGAACGATTGTGTTTAGTGTTTTTTGAACATAATTAAAAAAAAATTCAAGATGCAATTTTTCTTGTATAACGGTTAAAGTTAATTTCAAATAAAATTTATTTAATTTCTTTGATTTGTTAAAAACATTAATAATGTTAAAAATTACAATATTTAATTAAGCTGCGTAATTAATATAAAGATACCAAATGAACTACTTCGTTTTTTTAAGACGTTTGCTTTATTAAAAATACCTTTTGATGGTTTTGGGTGAATTGCATCATTCCGAGCTTGCTGCTTATCGCGAGTTTTTTATATTGCTTATGGCATTGGAATAGTTCATTTTGGTAGGGTAAGGAAAAGGTTTCAGTATATTGATATCACTTTAACTTTGTAAGCGAATTTAAAATTGTATGGAAAGAAAGAATTGGTTTGTGTCTTAGTTTTCTCGTTTGTTCATTTATTGTGAAACATTCTCTACATAAATACGACAGGAACAGTTAAATAGAGAATAATATAATTGTTTTAATCAGTTAATAGAGAATAATATAATTGTTTTAATCAGTTACGAGTTTATTATAGGTAAGTAGGTAGAATAATTTAATGCTTGTAAATTCTAATTACATGTTTAGTTATGCATACGGATCGGTTATTTGTATATAATGTGCATGATACATACGAGTAACGTGCGGTTTACAATAAAAATTGAAATTTACAAATAATGCTTTCTGAATATTTCTACCTAAATTCATTCTTATTGTACAGTAAGTGGGTAGTATCAGAATAGTATGAGACTTCGAATTATGAAACCTGTCGCGATAAAAAATAGACAGGTAGTCTTTTTTCAGGACGTAATTGACTGACGCGCTTACTTTCGATATCCAGGATGTTATCTTTTAAACAGAATTATTGTTTAAAGGTAGTCAATGTTGACATATTCCAGTTGGAACTAGATAACTGCAAAAATGTGGGCGGAATTAAATGTATGTATTCTCAGGATTTAATTTGACTACTACATTTAAACTCACAATTTCTTAAAGTTGTGACGTTTAAAGTTGTGGCGTAACATTTATTGCCACACTCGCCTCTGCCAGTGTTGTATATATTTTATCTGTAAATTTTTGTATATATATTTTTGTTGTAAATATCTTGAATACCTTCTGTGTATATACGTTTCTCTTCTTTTGTCTTTTTAACTTTTATCTTCCGTGTCGAATTCTATTTCTACATCTTCACTTTCTAAATTCTACTTCTTTTATACTATATTTTTCACACCTATTAAAGAATCTCTATTTTTCGATCTTTACTGCTTCTTACATCTGTACTGTTCCTTTCAACTACCCTTTCAATACGATCCTTTCGTAGTTTACAGATTTCACTTTTCTTTTGTTCACCCTAACTTAATAGCTTTCCTTTTCAATCTGTATCTATTCTTTTTAGGTTCTTTATTACACATCCCATACCAGTCCTATTGTGTACCCTTAGTTGATGTTATTCGTTTCTTCACGCTTGCACCCTTGCCATTAGAAAGTGACCTTCCTGCATCCTGTCCAGTTTCTCATTTCTACGCCTATTACCTTAGTCACGGTCACTTTCCCTAATTTCCTAGTATTCCTCTCTACGAATAACGTCAGATAAATCCTTAGAATTTATTCCCCTACTTTCTACATTCCTGAACTTTCATTTTTTTTTCCTTTCAAAACTTTACTCAAAGATTAGACACTTACTCTTCAACTCTTGCGCTCTTCACTTGTGTTCACCTTTTCGTTTTTCGTCATTCTCAATTAATCAACCGTGTATATATATAATCCGTGTAGATACTGTTAATAAACATTTTATTCACTGCAAGCTTATTAATTTATTGTGTCGTTCCACAAATCGCAACGACCAAAGTGGTGACCCCGACGTGATCTGGCTGTGTAGTGAATTTAGTGATAACGGACTAACCAAACAAACTTCAATAGTCAGTAAAAAATCCAGTATGCCTGCAAACGATTCCGCGAACCTTGTCAGTGCGATAGAAACCGCACTTGCTGCGGGCAGTTATTCTAGGATACAATTACCACCATTTAATCAGGCCGATCCTGAATTATGGTTCTCACAGGCAGAACGATGCTTCGCATCCGCGGGACTTTCTTCAGAGGTGCAAAAGTACGAGTGTGTCGCGCGGTCTTTAGATGCGCGTGTTGCTGGCGAGGTGCGAGACCTAATATTGGAGACGCCGACTGTAGATCCATACCAAACTCTAAAGGCGAATCTCATCAAACGTCTAGGCGAATCGCAAGAACAAAAGACCCGGCGACTGTTAGAGATGGAGGAAATGGGCGATAGGAAGCCGACACAGTTTCTTCGCCACTTAAAGAACCTAGGCGGCACCACCTTCCCGGAATCCGCAATCCGAACGTTTTGGTTCCGCCGTCTTCCAGAAAGTATCCAGCCCATCCTCGCAGCGCAGACGGACGCGTCGCTCGAGCGACTTGCAGAAATAGCGGATTCAATCATGGTAATAACCTCCGCTACTCGGCCAAGTACCATTGCCGCGGTGTCTGTTGCAACACCGGCAACAGTGCCTACGCCAGTGCCTACCCCAGTGTTTGACGCGTTCCTCGAACAATTTAAAACATTAACCCTCTCGTTAAACCGCGAAATAGCGAGTTTACGCAGCGATATGGACCAAATGAAAAGTGCGCGTAGTCAGTGTCGTGAGCGATCACAATCTCGCGAGCGATCGCGATATCGCGCGCGTTCGCAATCTCGCGGAAAGCGTTCCGACGGTGTATGCTGGTACCATTCGCGGTATGGACCTAGTGCGCAAAAGTGTACGCGTCCGTGCAGTTATCCGGCGGGAAACGAGGCGGCCAGTCGTTAATGGCGGCGGACGACGCAGGGCCGTCAACATCGCGCCGCATCTTTATTCCCTGCAGAATCAACAAAGTCCAATTTCTTGTTGATACTGGCGCGGATCTATGTGTTTTTCCCCTGACCCAGCTTAAGGGCTCACGTGAGAAATCATCCTACGTGTTGTCTGCGGCTAATGGGTCACCAATACAAACATATGGTACCTGCACTCTAACCTTAGACCTGGGACTCCGCCGAGACTTTACTTGGCGATTCGTTGTTGCCGATGTTTCCCGACCAATAATCGGCGTAGATTTTCTCGCATTCTACGACATACTGGTAGATGTGAAAAATCAAAAACTTATTGATGGTACAACACACCTCACCGCGCAAGGACGTGCCGTCACTGGACCAACGCCATCGGTCAAGATTATTAATGGATCTTCCCGTTTTCACGACTTACTTGTAAAATTTCCGGATATTATCCGTCCCGATGGCGCTGCAAAAACCCTGAAACACCAGACGCAACATTATATAGAAACAACTCCCGGACCGCCAGTTTTTAACAAACCCCGACGCCTCGCCCCTGACAAGTTACTAGCAGCCAAGAAGGAGTTTGACGCAATGTTAAAACTCGGCATTGCCAGGCCCTCGAATAGTTGTTGGTCTTCGCCCCTGCATATGGTGCCTAAACAAGACAATGGATGGCGGCCATGTGGGGATTATAGAGGACTAAATGCGCGAACCGTCCCCGACCAATATCCTGTTCGTCACATCCAGGACTTCTCACAAACCCTGGCCGGGAAAACCATGTTTTCCACAATCGATTTGGTAAAAGCTTTCCACCAGATCCCAATTGCCGAAGAAGACATCCCAAAAACAGCAATCACGACTCCATTCGGTTTGTTCGAGTTTCTATTCATGAACTTTGGCCTTCGAAACGCTGCGCAGACATTCCAGCGTTTCATCGATGAAGTGCTCCGTGACCTGGACTTCTGCTACGCCTACATCGATGACATCCTCGTCGCCTCGTCATCCGCAGAAGAGCACATGCGCCACCTAGAAATTTTGTTCGGACGATTACAAAATTATGGGGTAGTGATTAATCCGGCAAAGTGCGTTTTTGGTGAATCAGAAGTAAAATTTTTGGGATATCTCGTCTCCGCCAGAGGTACGCAACCACTTCCGGAAAAGGTACAAGCAATTCTTAACTACCCACTTCCGGAAACTGTGAAACAGCTGCGACAGTTCTTAGGTATGTTAAACTTTTACCGAAGGTTCATACCCAAGGCTGCACAACTTCAAGCAGTGTTAAATGACCAGCTCCGTAATAATGCAAAAGGGAAGATGCCGGTTACCTGGTCGCCTGAAGCAAGGACCGCCTTCGACGCTTGTAAAAAGGGCCTTGCAAATGCAACTCTGTTGGCACACCCCAAAATAAATGCACCAATGGCATTGTTTACTGATGCATCCGACAACAGCATCGGAGCGGTTTTACAACAACACACCGATGGAGGCTGGGAACCACTTGCGTTCTTTTCCCGGAAACTCAACACGGCTGAACGAAAGTATGCAGCGTATGACAGAGAATTGCTTGCCATTTACGAAGCTGTAAAGTATTTTAGACATATGGTAGAGGCAAGAACGTTTATTATATTTACAGACCACAAGCCTCTCACTTACGCATTTAATAAAAAGGACAAGCAATCTACACCACGGCAATTTCGATATCTCGATTTCATCGGACAATTTTCGACAGATATTCGTTATATTCCCGGAAATGACAACGTAGTAGCTGATGCTTTGTCACGCATCGAGGTCATCGAACCCCAATTCAGTTTGGAAACACTTGCTTCTGCACAACAAACGGACGAAGAATTGAAGAAATTATCTGAAGATAAATCTTTAAACCTTCAATTAAAACTTATAAGAATGCCAGCGTCCGATGTATCCCTGCTTTGCGACGTTTCAACAAGAATGGCTCGCCCCTGGATACCACAATCATTGCGGAAAGCGGCATTCAACAATATACATTGCCATTCTCATCCCGGCATTAATGCAACAGTGAAGCAAGTGGCTCAAAATTACGTGTGGCCGTCAGTAAATAAAGACTGCAGAGAGTGGGCTCGAAGGTGTATACAGTGCCAACGTTCAAAAGTGTCCAGACACGTGACAACAGCGCCTGGAACGTTCGTTACACCGTCGCACCGATTCGAACATGTACACCTCGACATCATAGTAATGCCATTTTCTGAAGGCTACAGGTACTGTCTCACCTGTGTCGATCGGTTTTCACGTTGGCCAGAAGCTATTCCCATCGAAAACCAGGAGGCTTCTACAATAGCCAGGGCCTTCTACAACAACTGGATTTCGCGGTTCGGAACTCCCCTAAGAGTCACAACTGACCAGGGAAGACAGTTTGAGTCGAACCTGTTTAGGGAATTGAACCTCCTAACAGGTACCACTCACATCAGAACCACAGCGTATCATCCAGCAGCCAATGGGATGGTCGAAAGATTCCACCGCCAGCTCAAAGGCGCCATTAAATGCCATGAAAACTCCCGATGGACCGAGATCCTACCTACGGTGATGCTAGGGATCCGCTCAGCATGGAAGGATGACCTCCAAGCGACGGTTGCAGAGATGGTTTATGGAGAGCCAATACGCCTTCCCGGGGTATTTCTCGCTCCGTCTCCGCAATCTTCTTCCCCTGACAATCCGTCCAATTTCGTAGAACACCTGCGTCAACATGCAGAGTCGTTGCGTCCCGTCACCGGCGCTAGACATGGTGAAAAATCTACATTTGTCTTCAAGGACCTAGCCAAATGCGATCATGTCTTCATACGACATGATGGTCCAAGGGCACCGCTGCAGCTCCCGTACAAAGGTCCGTATAAAGTAATGTCCAGGTCCGATAAAACATTTGTGGTAGCCATCAAGGGGAAAAATGTCACCGTTTCCATTGATCGGTTAAAACCGGCCTACATACTAGCGGACAATCCGACATCCGAGGACTCGAACAGCTGGCCCCAGGAAATAATATTACGTAAGGTCCCGACAGCTACAACGACAACAGCTACAGTTCCAGTCACAAAGGAACCAACCCCAAATGCAGGTCAACAACCCGGGGTGTTGAGGCAGACGCGATCAGGTAGACGTGTTCGCTTTCCAGACCGTCTACAGGTTGGACTTTCGTGACCTTCTCACTGGAAGGGGGGTGCTGTGGCGTAACATTTATTGCCACACTCGCCTCTGCCAGTGTTGTATATATTTTATCTGTAAATTTTTGTATATATATTTTTGTTGTAAATATCTTGAATACCTTCTGTGTATATACGTTTCTCTTCTTTTGTCTTTTTAACTTTTATCTTCCGTGTCGAATTCTATTTCTACATCTTCACTTTCTAAATTCTACTTCTTTTATACTATATTTTTCACACCTATTAAAGAATCTCTATTTTTCGATCTTTACTGCTTCTTACATCTGTACTGTTCCTTTCAACTACCCTTTCAATACGATCCTTTCGTAGTTTACAGATTTCACTTTTCTTTTGTTCACCCTAACTTAATAGCTTTCCTTTTCAATCTGTATCTATTCTTTTTAGGTTCTTTATTACACATCCCATACCAGTCCTATTGTGTACCCTTAGTTGATGTTATTCGTTTCTTCACGCTTGCACCCTTGCCATTAGAAAGTGACCTTCCTGCATCCTGTCCAGTTTCTCATTTCTACGCCTATTACCTTAGTCACGGTCACTTTCCCTAATTTCCTAGTATTCCTCTCTACGAATAACGTCAGATAAATCCTTAGAATTTATTCCCCTACTTTCTACATTCCTGAACTTTCATTTTTTTTTCCTTTCAAAACTTTACTCAAAGATTAGACACTTACTCTTCAACTCTTGCGCTCTTCACTTGTGTTCACCTTTTCGTTTTTCGTCATTCTCAATTAATCAACCGTGTATATATATAATCCGTGTAGATACTGTTAATAAACATTTTATTCACTGCAAGCTTATTAATTTATTGTGTCGTTCCACAAATCGCAACGACCAAAAAGTATTTAAGTAAATGGAATTTCAGGTGTAATTTTAATAAACTGTTGCCACCATAAGATTGTACAAACATTTTTACATATATTCATCATTTGGATTAAACAAAATAATTGTTTAATAGGTCAAAAATTCACGTGCGCGTTTTTATACATAAAATTTTTACGTAATTTTCGTGTTATAACAGTTAAATTTTCTTTAATCCAAACTATTGTGAAAAACTGTTGCTACCATAAGATTGTTTATATATTTTGACATAAATTTCTCAATTTGAATTGATCAAAATAATTGTTTAATTGATGGAAAATTCACGTGCGCGTTTTTATGTTAATATTTAATCACACCCTATAAATATATCTAACGTAAGACTTTTCAAAACTATTGCTATTTGTTACGGCGCATGTTCGTCAGATAATTATAACGATAAGCAGCTCTTCTGTTTTTTGCCCACGTTTTTGTCGAGGTTAGTGAATGTGAGCAGATGTTACAGTGCTTTCTTTATACATGTTATTGAGAATATTTTGATTGATTTGAACGTTTTATTGTTCAGTAAAAATACTTTTAAGGAATTATGTTTAGTTTAAGGTAATTTTATCTCATTATAGTAAATATTAGATACCTAATTGTCAATTTTATTTTACGATCATTCACGAGAATTATTATTACTTGATAATGAAATTAGGAATATGCATAGTAGTTTAAGAATTTAGACAAAAGGCAGAATATGCATGCGAATTGTAAATTTTAACTGAAATAAGCAATTAACTTATCACAAAAAAATGAACGAAATTCAAAGTAATTGTCATCATTATTTTTTTTTTAGTTAAAGGTGTGTACTTTTTAATGATACTAACAAATTTTAACGTAAACTTCAATGTGGGAAACAACCAATTACATTTAGATATTAGTATTGTTAATTGTGGGTTTATTATTAAAACACCATAACAATTTATACCAATTTATGAATTTTTTTCCTTATTCTTCAAGAAAAATATTGGTAACCAAAACTAACAAAGCCTCGTGGCACTTACCAAATGCCTGACTACGAAAACGATTGGAATTTGGAGGACTTCTTTGAAATCTGTATAATTTTGGATACATGGTCGCAACATTCAAAAGATAAATTGAATTATGTATTTATAAGTAATTTGTAATTGTGTACCTATACAGTGGCGTAACTGATGACGGGTTGGATAGGCAAGTTATCTGGGGCCCCGTGGAATCAGAGCCCCCTTAAAATATCAGGACAAAAAGCAAACAATTTTTTTTACCTGTTTAAAAAATAGTGGATGCATACTTTTTTGTCGCTAGGAATTCCATGTAAGTTTAAAATTTATTTCGGGGTTAAAAATTTACTCTTATATATATACAGGTTTTTTTCCACAGATTAATTTCTTATACTATAAATAAATTTTTATTCTTGATTTAATACTTATATTTTATTTTGATTTTAAAATGTAAATATATACAATATCATCCTGAAAAGATGTGTTGATTCACAAACGTTTATATATGCTGCGATTTTGATTTTTTAGCAGTTTTTTTATATAGAGAAAACGTGGTGGAATTAGTTTAATTTCAACCTTTTCAGGTTATAGGCACCACTGAAAAAATTATCTGTGGCCACAGTTTTTGAAGTTGCGCCACTCTACCTGTACACATGGTAAAATTATCTTGGCGGTCTACTCTTCCTAAAAGGAGAAACCTTTTTTTGTTTTAGGAGTTATTGAAAACTTTCTACATATATAGAGGTATATTTGGGTGTTTTTTATTTTTCTTTTTGTTTGTTTTCTGCCAATGTTTTAGCCTCTTTTTATTCTTTTTTTCTTATTAATAAATCATTATTAAATTAATTAATTAATTTACTCCAAATTAACAATAAATCGGCTCAGTTAAAAGTAATTTTGTAAATGTGTAAATATCACGTCTGGTTTCGGAATAGGGTAATTACTGTGTCAAGAGAGGAACAAAACAACTAGTATGTCTTAAAAGTTCTTTTGCTTAAAATAACAACAAATTATGTTAAGCTATGTATTTTTTAGATTTAATTAATTAAAGAACTTTTAGGGCATTCTAGACCCTATCGTTTTCATTTTCATTCAACTGAGGAGCGGGAGAACGATGGGTGCTGCGGCTACCTGACTCGCCGCGGTTCAGCTTTTCCTTGGCCATTCTCTATAATGGTACCTAACGCCTGACATGGTGTAAAAAAATGTACTGGCTTGCTGGTTACATTTTTTACACCCCTAAGGTTTAGGGTCTCAGACTTCCTTCGACTGTGGGGCGGTTTCAAAGTGGAAGAATCTCCCGTTCCGTCCCATATCATCACGCAAAATGTGGAGTTGATAGGATCAGACAGAGGGGGGGGCGCTTCTCACAAGGCTTCGCGGTCACTTTATTCACGGTAGCGGTCGGCCGACACGTTCGTTACACTAATCATTGAGTAGTAATTGGTAGGTATTGTATTTTTTGTATATTAATCATACTGAATTATCACCGTATAATGATTAGTGAACACGAATGTGGATAAGCTGGCCGTTTATCACTATTCTTGAAGGCCTACTAAAGGGAACATCAGTTGATGGTAGATGACGGATGTCGGTTACGCTTTCTGATACCACAGCAGGTACATCTTCAACTTCCTTCGATCGTTATATAAAGAGGTGGGTCTGAAAACATCGATATACGGTATGGAACTGTCTTGCCTTGGCGAACACAAAACTTTTATCTTTTTCTACCAAACTTTTTTGACATAAGTATAAGTTTTTTATTTTTTTGATGCGAAAATGCTAAAATGTACGTAATATATTTTGACGATTTATTTTATGACTTGTTTCTTGAATTTTATTTAATACTTAAAATAAATTATTTGGGAATTATTTTGAATATTTCGTATGATAGCTTCAAGCAATAGGTTTTATATATCTAGATCCAATAGGTATTTATCTTCAGTGATTGACAATTAATTTCAATATCTTCAAATAGGTAAGTGACATGTTTTGTACCTACTTACGTGCAAGGGTCACTAGATCGATACATTCGTATAGTACGAGTATCTCAAACAACTAAATAACAATAAAATACAAAAAACAGAATTGCAAAGTAATATTTAGATAATTCGATTGTTTAAGTATAAACTAATATGCTACAAAATATTCCAAAAAACTGATGAACAATGATTGTGATGAACAAAATTGTGCACGATAAGCAATTTTTCATATTTTAAGTTAAAATGCATAAAATTTGTTGTATTAGTCTTAATACGTTCATCATATGGCTGGCATGACGTCAACATTGATATATTTATATTATACATAACGAGTTAAAATCATGGTAATCAATTTCAGGCATCGTGGGACCAACACGGTGGCAGTTGCAATAGGTCATTAGAGTGAAAACCCTGATCTGCAACTGTCATCGAAGTCATTGACTTCCCGTCAATAGGCAACCTTTTTTTGGCGACTGCTGCCTTGGGTTTCACTACCTAAAGGTGTGGTCCAGGGATTTTAATTTAAATTAGTACCAAACTCCCTACCTTTTTGTCGTTGACTTTGTCATCTTTGACGTTCCTTTCCTAAAGCTATGACTTTGGGTTTTAAAAACTTAAAATCATAGTGATCAATTTCAGGCATTGTGGGACCAATACGGTGGCAATTGCAATAGATGATTAGGGTGAAGGACTGACCTGCGATTGTCATCGTAGTCATTGACTTCGTGTCAATTGACGCCTTTTTTGGGGACTGCTGCCTTGGGTTTCACGACCTAAAAGTGTGGTCCACCCTTGACCACCAATGGTCGAGGGATTTTAATTTAAATTAGTACCAAACTCCCTACCTTTTTGTCATTGACTTTGTCAGCTTTGACGTTCCTTTCCTAAAACTATGACTTTGGGTTTTAAAAACTTAAAATCATAGTGATCAATTTCAGACATCTGGGACCAACACGGTGGCAATTGCAATAGCTTATTAGGGTGAAAACCCTGATCTGCAACTGTCATCGTAGTCATTGACTTCCCGTCAATAGATAACTTTTTTTTGGGGACTGCTGCTTTAGGTTTCACGACCTGAAGGTGTAGTACACCCTTGACCAGCAATGGTCGAGTGAACTTTAAATCAAATCGGTACCAAATTTCTCTCTGCTTATTGAATTCATGCCAGCTTTGATGTTCCCTCCCCTATTAATTTAGACATTAATAACTTAAAATAATAATAATTATTATTTAAATATTTGTTGTTGTCTTTATCATGCTTTTTTAAATTAAAATGTAAGTACTGTTTATAATTTATGTTATTTGTATGTCCATGATGAATTACATTTTTATGTAATGATTTTTCTGTGTAGATATTCATGGGAACGTTTGCCTAGTTAACGGGACATCAGAGTGAATTCTCTGTTGAAGCAACATTTAGAAGTATCTGTACTTCGTCGTGGTAAAGTATAAAACAAAATAGATAGGAAATATACTTTTTTCCTTAGAAATCATTTTTGATTAATTGATTTTTGAATTTGTCATTTGTTAAAGCTTTTCCAAAATAACAAGTCTAGGGAAATAATGTTGTAGTTATGCAAATAAGTTTTCATAAATCTTTTACCATTTGTAGCAGTTGTTAATTTCGATTTGTTTAGATAATTCTATCTTTTTAAGTGCTAAAAGGCTTTATTAAAATAGTGACTTTTATTATTACGCATTTATAAGTGTATGATATTTAAAACTTGAAATGAAAACGTTAAATTTTTATGCAAATATTACATTTTTTAATTCATCTATATTTTGTATAACACCTTTAATCATTTCAGTAGTTATGTTTCCTTTTAATAATAATGATATTTTACCCACTTAAACTTCATGGACTAGTAAAACGAGAAACAGATTTTTTTTTAACTAATAAGAATACAGCTCCTTGAGTCCTTGAGAAATCGAATTTCACTTGGAAACGCTAATTATAGTTCTTCTTTAATAGCGTAGGTTTTGGTAACTGTTTTTAATATCTATTTGTTTTAGGGAACAACCAACCCATAATGAAACTAGTTGAGTAGAAAATACGTTTTCTAAGTAAAGTATTTATTGTTGGAAATCTTTTGTTTCAAACGTTAAATTGAAAGCGTATTTGTTACTTAATTAGTTTTGTCTTTCAAACAGAAATCGGGTCCAACCGACTTCTCAGAACTTTTTGAGGAAACTTAAACCCTCCACTGTCCATCTCTCTACTTAGGGATATCAGGAATATCTCCCTTTTCTAATAAGTTGATTAATGAAATTTTACTTTAAAGATAAGTATATTTTTAGCTTGTTAATTAGGAGTTACTAACTAAAATAAATTTTAGAAAGAAGCGGATCCAAATCCTGTCAGCCTGCCAGTTTCCCACAGCTCCTCCTGTAGAAATAGCTAAAGCAAATGTATTTAGAACAGGAACAAATCACCTCCAAGATCTTTTAGTTTTGTTGTTGTATATTTGCGGTATATTTTTAATGCCTTGAAAAGGAAAATGTTTGTTAAAAAAAACATATCCATATTTAATAAATTCATAAAATATATATTTATTTGCATGTAATGATATGATATGAACGTAATTAGCTAATTGCTTGTTATGTAAATTTAATAATATCCTAAGTATTAGTTCAAGGATTTCTGTATTTATTTAATAAAACTGAAATATAGTGTTGTTTATTTACAATAAACAGTAGAATAATGTCATTTTAAATAGTTTTTAAGTAGTTAATTGTAATAATAAATGTACACTCGTGTCCTTTCTTATTATATTCTATATCATAACATAATATTAGGGCAATTTCTAATGTGTACTACCTAGATTGCTATTTATTATTATAACATTGACTTATGAATATGTAACATCAAATTAATAAAAATGCAACGTTTATCATATTATCTGTAAGATGAAGAATTTAATATAATTTTTGTATGTGAACATTTCTATTTTATTATTTTCACAATAAATATCGGGATTTCCCCGGTAGCGTCATCTGACGGTCAGATGACAAAATTGTAGTTCCAACAATTCCTGTCAGGTGGGGGTATTCGCCTGTTCACCGTTATTTTACAAACCAAATCTTATGGAACGAAAGACTTACAACTACGGCTTCGCGGGTGGGCTGATACAGCCTCTGGCTCGGCGCAAGCACATGCCAGGTCCCCGCCCGCCACACATATCTTAAGAGACAGAAAGATAAGAAAGATACTAAAATTAAGAAACTACATGAGATTACAGAACTCTAAAATTTTACAGATTCCTGTAATAACTTTTACTACCAATTGTTAGAGGTCACTATATATACTTATGAAGAAAATCAGATTAAATTTAATTTTTACTTAAATCATGGAAATAATTAATAATAGTTTTATTCTATATCACTAATTTCCACCAAGTAAGTATAGAACTATCAATTATAATTATAATACTCTACTAAGTAATTCAATATCAGATGTCAGGTTTAATTTTTGTTGTTGAAGTTCAAGGGATAATCACAAAATCTTGTGATGTTATACAACGGACGCTTTTAATGTTTTATCCAAACAAAATGCAATATTACTTTACCATAATAAAACTGTAACAATTTTAAATTCTTATTTATCATTCAAAATGTATAGATACTTACTTATAAAAACAATTATTTGGTCTTTATTTTTTCAATGGAATTAACTGTTACTTGCTTAATTTTATTCATGCTTCTCTGTACTTGCGAATTTAAAAGTACTAAATAAGCAACTGAATTGATATTCTATATATATTTATATACGTACCATTAGACGATTTTAATACAAACAGAAGTTACATGTCTATTATTCTCCCGCCTTCAAAAACTATATTTGATTTACAAATATTTTATTAGTGTTATACACAAATCATATATTTAATTTCGTTTTATATGCAATAACGTTACTAAAAGTTATAGGAAATATGATTTTATGGTTTCGATTTTTATATATTTTACAAAATAAATAAAGATTATATTTATGACTAGAACTTTGTGCAGTTTAAAATTACACAGATCTTCAATATGTATCTACTAAAAAACCGGTAACGAAAGGTACATTAAAATAGAAGTAGTTAAAATATTTTAAACGAATATCTTTTGCAACAAATTCACGTGTTAATTATAAAAGATATACATATACAACAACAAATAATAAAACAATCTACTTAAACAATGCTTCCACACTTCAATAGTATTCCGAAAGGTAATTCAATAATATAAATAATGTTTAAAGAAATGATTATAGATGAACACGTTATTCACGTTCAAAGGATGCTACAAAAAGACATTTAAAAACTAATTTTTAATTCAAAAACAAAAAATAAATACATGAAACATTTAACAGTGTCTAATACTTTGTTTTTTTAATAGTGTCGTTATGAAGGAAAACATCCAAAAAATGTAAAGTGATAAATATTACCAGCTCTTTAAAATATTGTTTTTTTAAATAAGTATTTTAAAATCTTGTGTTTTAAAAATTTAAAAGAAGAAATGGTTTAAAAATTAAGCTTCTGATGGTTCAATTCAACAAAAAAATACATTACAATAATCTAGTGATCTTTCTTCTCTCGTTTTTTCCTTTTCTTCTTTTCCTTTGTCTGTAAATCTTTTTGTTTTTTATTGATACAGTTCCTACAGTACCAATCTTCATTATCATCTGGAGGAACTTGTATTCCAACGCAGACCCTTTAACAAAAACACTGTTACAATCGTTCTACATTAAATTGATAAAGTAATAAGAAATACTAACCAATGATACCATGCATCACAATCATCGCAACCTATCATAGGACTACCATCATCTTGTTTCCCACATGCTGGACAAATCCACACTTTATTACCTTCGGCATCCTACATCATAAAAACAACGTATCTTGAATAAGGTGCAGTACAAAAAAACTCGTTGTAAAATTGATTATACAACTTCTTTAAATACTCAAATAAATTGCCTTAAATTGCGATTTTTAAAACTTACCAAAAGGATAAATTCATTAAAAGTTTAAATGCAACCTGTATTTTGAATGTTACTTTACCAAACTACGAAAATTCAATGATATCTCCTGATAGTACTTTACGAAATGGTAGATACGTTTTAAATTTGGAATGTCATAAAAATAATATTGTTAACATTTCGAAAAATTATTTGAAGTACTTCTATGGTCAATCCAATTATTATATTAGCTACCAGGCAATTACGTTTAAGTATTTACAAATAAGAATAACTTATCGCTCCAACAACTGAAACGCTCTACCACTTGTAATTCAAACCTGACCAATAGCTGATAATGATTGCAGATGCACGTGTGTGAAACGATATTATCAAAAACCTTAAAACTAAAACAAAAAACTGCAATTTAAATAAAGTTACAACAATAATACCACTCTCAGCTTTCAGTTTGATAGAAAGGACTTGCCTTAATTGTGGTTTGCTGTTTTTGTTGGGGTTGTTGCTGTTGTACTAGGTTCTGCTGTTGTTGAGGCGGTTGTCGTATCGGTTGTTTAATTGTTTTTGTCGATTTCGATTTGATTGAATGAACACGAGGCCTACCTGGACCTGCGCCATTTCGAAGTGGTGTAGACAGAGATGCTGGGGTCACTTCTTCCTTAAGCACCATTTCTTCCTCTATTTATAAACTTTTAGCTTAACACTTACTTTGAACACCTCTTTGCCATTGTAATTTAAGAGACTAACATTAATAAATATATGAAATGGGGAACCCACCTGCTATTTGTTACTGAACAAAATAATTTAAATCCACTACCGTTCTTCATTCTGGCTTAACTGTGATAATCGTTTGATAATGATTTAATATAGCTGTTATTAAACGTAACCGTATATTATTTAGTATAATATATATTTATATTAATATTATCTCAAAAAAAATTGGAAAAAGTTTTAAGAATAGTTTGTGTAGCATTTGTTGTAAATGAAAGATATGCAAGTTCCCCATCATAAATATAGAGATCTTAGAAAAAAGTAATCAATTTACAGAAGAAATACGAAGGCTTCAAAGAAACACATTTCATATATATTTGTATCTCACCACTACATTCTAAATAAAGCCCACACACAACCAAACTAAGCAAGAATCTTACCTTCATAAACATGCCGTACTAAAGCTTAAAATAAAGGAATATTCTTTCACACAAAACAAACGATTTTTCCTAGTATGTATAATAAATAAAATCGACGTATGACAAGTAGGGCACGCCTTCATTCCAAAACAGGGAACAAAAAACAATACTATTATTATTACAATTATTGTAACTGATGAACGAACATGATAAATAAATGAAATGAGATGAGAAATTTTGGTCAGATTTGATTCCATTATTTGAACAATGAAACTCAAAAAGCTGAGTTTTATTTACTTACAATATAACTGGAAGGAGTATTGTATACGTCAACGTCATAATTGGGTTCCTTTTTAATTTCTTTAGTTCTTATTTTTGGTATTGGTTTGAATACAGGCTTCTTCGAATAAGAATCGGAAGGGAAAATATGGTCAGCAGAAACTGTGCAGCAAAAAAAAATATTTACTACCCTATTTATGCCTTGTAATCTATTAAATGTAGCAGTAAATTAATTTATTTAACGAAGCTTTGCCGCCATTTATTGACCAAACTCATAGGTATAAATTAATAGAACATACAGGAACAAGGGATCAGTTACTTTTTGTTATATACTATAACATATTAAACTAAATACATTAACATGCCCATTTTTAAATGCTTTTATAAATATACCAAAGAAAAATTAATCTATTTTCTATTTGTAAGTAAACAAATTAAGTAGAGTAATGTTAATTAAATAAAAACGATATTGGCATTTTTACTTTAAAATTAATATTATGAAAAAGAGGAAGGTGTTATAAAATGCAACAAAAAAATAAATGGTTGCTAATAAAATGAATAAATCATAACATCTACATGCATAGAGGTGCACAATTACGACAATTACTAGTAACAAGAATTAATAACGCACTTGTTTTCCTTGTAACCATAGAATCTTCCATGTAAAAAAACAAAAATTAACATTTAGGAGAAACGAAAAGATTTGGTATCTATATGTAAAACATGGAAAACAGAATAATGAAGGACAGAAAATAAGAATAAATAAATTAAATCTTACTAGGATTATTGGCACTGCTACTTTTTGGCTTAGGTTGGCCAGTAACTAATGCAGAAATTTTGGCCAGTTCTGGTGACATTTCCCTTTTTGAATCTGTTGAATCAGGTAACATTGGTTCTTCATCTTTTTTAACAACAGGTTTTATGTTCCTAAGTTTAAAATAATATTAGGCTATTTAAATTACCTATCACCAATACCTTACAATTTTATTGTTTCTGGTGTGTCTGGTCTTGGAGAAGATGGTCCCAATTTAAGAGTCAACTTTGGTACTGAACCTACTTCCAAATCTGCTCTCAACTACAAAAAAAGAAAATAATAAATAAATAAATAACAAAGTTTTTACATTCAACGTACTTCCTTTTCTTTTCGTTTGTCCTTCTTTTCTTTCTTGATTTTTTCCTTTCTTTCTTCTTTAAGTTTTTTTTTCTCAGCCTTACTTTTTAATTTATCTTTTTTATTTTTCTTCTTAATTTTTTCTTTCTTGTCTTTCTTATGTTCCTTTCCTTTCTTTTCTAATTTGATGGAAGGTTCCTTCTCAGATCCATTCAAAGGTAAAGTTTTTTCAAGGGAAAGTGGAGGATGGGGTGGTAAAGATTTGGCAGAGGGTTCTTCTTGCTTTATTTGCTGCATGAAATTCATAGGCATTCCAGGGTGAACAGGAGGTATGTAAGGGGGTTGACCAAATGTTGACATACCTAAAGGAGGAATAGGTAAATGAGGAAATAAGGAGTTATTTAAAGGAGGAGGAATCAAGCCTGGACCTAAAATATTTGTTGTCTACAGTTTTGAATAAGTATTAAAAAAAACTTTTTTAAGTTTACCTGGAAAACTAGGAAAGAAAGAAAATGGTGGCATTGGTGGATTTGGTTTGACATCAACATGAGGAGCTTCAGGTGTTTTTGGAGGCTCCAAATCTACATCAATAACATCAGTTTCCATTCTATTTGGACTAACATGCTTTGATACCTAATAATTAAGAAGAAAATATAATAATACAAATAATCAATAATCAATAGAGAGAATACAAAATTGCAATTTACCTTCTTCACTTTTGATTTATCTTTCCGTTTCCTTTTTTCTTTAACTTGTAATGGAGGACTTTGCGTAATCATCTCTGGAGTTTTAGGAGTAGAGGGTGTTCCTGGTGGAGAATCATCATCGAAATAATTTCTTTCCACTTTTTCTGGACTTTTTCGTGCCTGTGCTGGAGGCTGTGGTTCTATTAATTCTATTGTAATATCATTGGATAAATGATGCACCTTGTTAACAATATCAGAAGCTGCCTCATCAATAACAAGATCTGGAGAACTCTCTCTAGATTCTTGTTTTATTTCATCTTTTATTTTAATCACTTTATTTTCCATCTTTTCATTTTTAACATTTGATATTTTCTTTAATATATTTATTTTCTTTTTATCAGGTTCTGTAAATAGCTTATCAACATGCACATCTCGATGACCTACCGAATTTTGTTGCTGTTGTTGGGAAGGTTGATGGGCAAATTGCTGAGACTGTTGACCAAAGGACTGTTTTGGAACTTGTGGACTTTGCACTGCAGATTGTTGTGTTGTTAAGAATGAAGATTTAATTGGAATAGGAGTAATAGTTGTGTTAAGTTTCTCTGTTTTCAGTCTTGCTGCTTCAAGTGCCTTATTAAACTTATTTTGAGGGAGAGATGTATTAACTTTACTGTTCGGTACCTGAGTTATTTTTATATCATTATTTAGCAACACATTATTGGCCAGCAGTGGCGGATTATTAACATTACTATTCATTTTAACTTGCTTAAATTTGACAATGTCCTTCATATTAGCTATTTTCTTAATTCTTTCATCTACACCTGGCTTAAATAGTTCTTTTCCAATTTTTTCTTTCTTTTTCTCTACTTTTTTTGGTACCTTTACAGGTCTTTTAACGGAATCAGTAAGCATAACATTATTACTTTGTGGTGTAGGATCAATTGAAACCAGTGGAGTCCGAGATTCTGGAAGTTTACCTTCACGAGCTGGTGATAAAAACCCAGATGTTGTCATCATCACACTGCTTATTTCCCTAGTAGGCCTTCCTTCTTCTTCTAAGAGCAACCTTGTTTAAAAAAATAATACTTGAAATCTAAAAACCTGATATAACTTATTTAACATCACATTAATTTATTGGCAAATTTCTCAAAAACAGAGAGAACTAAACTGCAGCATACCTTTAGTGATAGTCTTTACTAATGTATATATTTTACTGAAAATCAATTATATGATACTGTACTGGATTAATCGCATTTTCTTTTACAATGAATAAACCATTACCAATTTTATAAAACATTATATTAACTATTTATGGAAATACCTTGGTCTTTTAAAAGGCTCTCCAACTGTTGTTTCTGGCCTTTTGAATAAAGGACATGTATTTTCAGACCGCAAAAGATTTTCAGGTTCTTCTTTTTTCTCTTCAACTTCATTATCATTTACTAAAAGAATTAACACATAATGTCTTTTAATAACACATTATAGTATATACTATTTACTTTACCTTCTAACACTGGATGCATTGGTGGTAAATGTTCATGAATATACACTTGCCTTGTAACAACTTCTTTACTACCAGGTTTAAGAAAATTAAGATGGTCTTCTTTTGGAATAGGAAACTTTGGCACAGATGTCGGAGGTTCTCCAAAGTCAACATATTTAACGTATTCTTCTAATTCTGATAGATTTACATGAAAATCACGGAATGCTAATGCCAAATGATCTAAATTTGGTTCAATCATTCCAACTAGAAGAATTATACGTTTATAACACAATAACCTTAATTTTTACTACCTTACATTCGTTTGCATAATCAGCAGTAGATTTTCCAAGTTGTAATAAATAGTGAGACAGGATATCGGTTAGAATTTCCACTGAAGTTGTTTGTACTGAATGCCATCCTATAGTTAGACAAATTTTTGCAACAGCAATCTTAATCTGCTCTCGCGAATATTGAGAAGCCATTATCTGTAATATATAAATAATATGTTTCACTTTTATAGATTTTAATTTATTAATTAATGATTCTTATTGCACAAGAACATTTTTTTTTTAAAGAAACACCGTTTCCGAAGCCCGACATCTTGAACTTGTTTAATGTATCTGTTTGTTAATATTTTCCATATATTTTCTTCGACTTAACCGGAATTCGATAAGTACAACGTCCATAAAGTAAATTATATTCCATAATGACTATTTTACATATTTTCAAAAATTGGCGGTTCAAAAACAATTGTTTAATAATTTATGTTATAAAAAAAAACAATTGGAAAAGTCAAAAACTGTCTATTAAATAAAACATCTAAAGTTAAAATTTACGGGTAAATTGTGATTTTTTAAGTATTTACATCTGAAAAAATATAAAACAAACGTTAATATTACAAAAAGTAATAATTTGTTTATAATTAATAATAAAATACTACCTTGTGACTTTTTTGCTTGAAGTCACTTTCAATCAAGGCAAAACATTTTCTACAATGGATCAAGAAAGAAAAGACAGTACTATTAAAGAGAAATCAGGTAATAATTCAGAAAAAACTAGTTCAGACGAAGAAAATGATACAAGTGAAATTAGAAATGATGAAGAACTTCGTTTGATTCAAAATTTTATAGACTTTGTTCCTCCGACAAATGTCTTTTCAGAAGAAAAATCAGAATCATTTTTCGTATTAGAAAGAAATGGACGTAACGAGAAGCCAAGTTCAAGCATAGACGAGGCTAGAAACATTGGATCAAGTGTATGGTCAAATCAAATAAATGATACTTCAGCTAGTGATGAATGGCCATTACTATCATTTGAAGAATTACTAAGGCGACCGGTACCTTCTTCTCCTTATTACATGCTTCCTTTAATACCATCTACAACTCCAACTACTCCTTCCTCGAGTTTGTATGATCCTGTTTATACTAGTAACAGTCGTTTATTTCAAAGGGGGGAAGAAACAAATCATTTCCCATATTTTCGCAATCACCAAGAGATTTTTCCTGGAACGTTTTCTTCTGTAAATTCAGAATCGCCTTCTGACGATTTCTATAGGAATTTACGTCAAAATTTAGACCAAGCTGTTGAAGCTGAGATTGAACAAGAAGTTAACCAATCCCCAAGAAATTATCCATTAGATTCATTAAATGATAATTCTATTACAAACTCCCCATATTTAACGACTTTGCCAATTGGATACTTGCCGATTTCTGGAATATCTGGCTTATTTTTACAGAATCAAGAAGATGAAGAGGAAAGAATTGAATTATCTCAAAGACAATCTATTCTACCACAAAACTTTTTTGATCGAGATTTTCCTGAGACGTTAAGGATCCCTGATGATTCAAGACCTTATGCATTAATGGAACCATGGAATTTGGAGCAAGTTGAGGAAATTGTTAGAGTTAGTCAGCAAGTACGAATTGGAACATCAAGCGCTTTTTTAACAAGAAGGTCTTCCAATTTGCAAGAACCCGAAGCAACACAAAGATCTTCGTCATTAGAGTCATCTGAAGAAATCAACCCAACAGATCCGTCTTTCATTGCGATTGAACAAAATTTAATGAGAATTATGGATTCACCAGAAAGTCCTAGAAGCCCTCGTGTAAGTCCTCGTGAAAGCCCTCGTGAAAACCCTCCTCAAAGATTTATCGACCACACTAAAAACCATTTCTTAAAACGTTGATGTTTTTCTGATTATAATGTTAAATATATTGTTCTCTTTCGTCACTTACTTTTGTTTAAACAAATTGTATGAAAAGTCAAATCAAATAAATAGATCATTCTGGAATCGTTTTGTTGAAAATATCCTAAAACTGAGGTTGGACACAAATACTTTTGCTGAGCAGTTGGCAAATCTATCTGTTTACCCAGCAAGACAACAAGGTCACACCAACATACATATCTACATAGCGGTATACAACAGTTACAAGCAAACGTATACAAGCCATGAACTAAAGTGAATTTGGTACCAGTATAATTTTTTGATATTTACAGCCTAGCAGATGGTTTACAATTTATGTTTATATTTACTACCTTTCTAAAAGTATTGGTGAAGAATTGAAATACAAGAATATCTCATATTACATTTGCCAGAAAATTTGATTTGTTTAAGTTTGATTATTCAATATGGCCGCATTGGCGTACGCATAAAAGTGCTGTGGAACTGTCGCAAAATACTACCAGTAATTGCAGTAAACATTATGGTGATATATGATTGAACAGATAATTGATGTACAAGATATTTCGTTATTAATTATTAGATTATTGTAAGTAGTTCATGCCTGTAACATTTGTTCTTTGTAGTGACTAAGCAGTATTGCACATTCTTCCCCAACTAACTGTTAATCAAATTTATTATTTTCGTTGTTACTTTTTATAAGGTATTCTCATTTAATACACTATCCTTTAACTAATTAATAATACATATATTGAATTGTATGGTGCATTGCTTTAATCAGCTGTTTTATCAATTTGTAATGCACTGTTGCAATCCATTCTTATTATTTTTTTTTTGTAGATAATAAGACACTATCATTTATATTTCGGATGGTGATGTGTATGTATTTACCAAGTTAAATATTTTTTTGTAGTACAAGATGGGCCTTGTAATTTCAAGTTTGATGATAGTGTATTAGTTTATTTTGGTAACATGAGGATCGATCGTAATCGCATTCGTAAAGGTACTTCAGAAATACCCCCTGAATGTGAGGGGCTTATTGAGAAGTTGTTACTATGCAGTCACTTGGAATTATTAGAAGAATTATCTAAAATCAGTACATGGACATTTGGAAAATGTGAACTTTATCATTGGATCAACATATTGGATACTTTTGATAGGATACTAGAAGAAGCTGCAGAACCTCTGCCTGATAATAAATGGGCTCTTAATTGTGATGTAAATTATAACAGTACGGTAAGTACCAGTATCATATTATATAAATGAAACAAAAAGCAAAGATACTGACAATTAAAGAAATTAAGTATGTAGTAAATGTTACACAATCATAATTAATTTCATATTTAAAAGGTAATTATCTTTTGCATATATGCAATTTATTATAATCTACCTCTTCTGCAGCGAAATTCTAAATTGTTATTCCTTTTTGTAAAGGGCATCCTGCCCATGAAAATATAATAAATTTAAAAAAGTTGTAAAGATATTATTTTATCTTAAATGTCTATTATTTTCATAGGAAAAGAAACTTCTACTATGGACTCTCCATTTCACTACTTTACTAATCGAACATTCTTTCTCTCGACATTTATACAACTCAATGGAGCACCTAGTGACTTTGTTGAGTTCCAGCGACATGTCTGTAGTTCTTGGAGTTTTAAACTTACTTTACATGTTCTCAAAACGAAGTAATTTTATTACTAGATTACCCTCTGATAAGAGACAGGCACTCTTGTCTAGATTACATTATCTGGCAGAGGTAAGAATATTTTGAATTATTGTATTTCATTATTAGTAAAATTTTTGTTTTCTTTTTTAATAGAGTTGGGGTGGAAAGGAAAATGGCTTTGGCTTGGCTGATTGCTGTGATCCTAACAAGCCCATACCGCCTTCAGCGACAACGTTACATTTTGAGTTTCACCGAGAACATTCAACTGAAAAAGAAAAGGTCGACCCCAAGGATCCAAAATCAAAAAATATGTGTTACATACATGTTGAAAACGTTGATAAAATACATAAAACGCCGGCTGAAATTATGAAGGGGCTTACAAGTATATACTATATACCTCCAGATAAAGAGGTAAATGGGAAACTTATTTGGTTAACTGTTTACTATGTATTATTCAGAAATTAATCATTTATATGTTTCACTTAATTGCAGATGTGGCTTTTCACTCACGTGCGTCTAGCTCATTTATTTGCGGATTACAAAAACAGATTACTGTGTGTACAGGCTCGTCTACAGGCTTTGTCTGTGTTAGTATATTCAAATGCATTACAAGATACTGCCCATACGTTGCTTTACAATGGACTGTTAGAAGAATTAATAGAGTTAGTTGAACTGAAGCAACCCTACTTAGTTGAAATCAGATCTGCTGCACTTAGAACCCTAACTTCTATTATTCATTTAGATAGAAATCCCCATTTTCCAAAGTAAGTTTTGAAATAAATATCAGCAAAACAGTTACTTATTAAAATTAATTATTTTTAACAGAAAACCAGGCTCTCGACTTAATAGTATAATTGATGTGACAGGCGCAAGTCAATACCACGGATTTTTGCCGGTTTTGGTACGTAACTGTATAGCCTCATTAACAAAACAGACATCAACAAAGAGTTCACCTGAGACAAAACCAGAAAACGTAGTGAAGGTGACAGAAACGGAAGAAGCACCAGCTGCAACTGTAGAACCCCTTTCAGGCGGATCTTCACCAGAATTTAGCGCTGGAACGTCGTCAAGTGGGTCGTTTACTGACTTTGGTGATTTTATTGCTGAACCTCCAACAGGACATGAAATGTTAAGCAAGTATATGGAATACGTTTCAGAAGGAACAAGCAACCAACAAGCTGATGAGTTGCAGTCCAAATTCCCGTTACCTCTTGCTACCGCCCTGTTTTCGTTTTTGTACCATTTAGCTAGTTATGAAGCAGGAGGAGAAGCCCTTGTATCATGTGGAATGATGGAATCACTTTTACAAGTTATAAATTGGCATGGGGTTGAGTTGGAACATATTACTGTAAGTATGTTTATGAAATGTTGAAATCTATTTTGTTATAATATGTATTTACAGTTTGTAACTCGAGCTGTAAGAGTTATAGATCTCATTACTAATATGGACATGCAAGCTTTTCATTCTCACGGTGGTCTTCAAAGTTTCATCAACAGATTAGAGGTAAAAAAGCACTTCGAATTAAATAAAATAAATGTATTAAATAAATTAAAATGTTTAGGTTGAAGTAAATCTTTGTCAAGAAGAGGAACTGTATGAATTTAAAAGCACTCTCTCTTCTGAAACTCAAGCTAGTGGTAGCAGTAATTCAGAAAATCCAGAAGAAAATAAGACAGTAGAAATAGCTTACAAAGCATCAAACCAAGGAAAAACTTGTTTGCCACAAAGAGCAGCCCTTTTAAAATCAATGTTGAATTTCTTAAAGAAAGCTCTTCAAGATTCCAACTTTTCTGACAACATTCGACACTTAATGGAAGGCAGTTTACCAAATTCATTAAAACATATTATATTAAATGCAGAATATTATGGGCCATCCCTCTTTTTATTAGCCACCGATGTAGTAACTGTCTATGTATTTCAAGAACCTAGTCTTTTATCTACTTTGCAAGATAATGGTTTAACTGATATTATTTTACACGCACTACTTTGTAAAGATGTTCCTGCTACACGAGAAGTTTTAGGATCATTGCCAAACGTTTTCAGTGCTCTTTGTTTAAATAATAGAGGACTGGAAGCATTTGTTAAGTGTAAGCCATTTGACCGACTTTTTAAAGTCCTTCTTTCTCCTACTTACTTAGCTGCTATGAGACGACGACGAAGTTCCGACCCATTAGGCGATACAGGTTTTATAATTGTTAATTATCACGAAGTGTCAACTTAATTAATTTTATTTACTTGCAGCATCAAATTTAGGAAATGCAATGGACGAACTTATGCGCCACCAACCAAGTTTGAAAGCAGATGCTACAAGAGGTATAATTAAACTTCTTCATGAGCTGTGTTATTTAGGAACAGAGTCTAAATATGTCTGCTGGAGACCACACAGTAAACAAGATCCTCAAAGTACTTCGAATACTCCTAGACCTTCCACTACTACTGAAGGTAAAATTTATGAATGAACATCAATCCAACGATTACGGTAAATTTTCTTTTAATAGGATCTTCAGACGAAGAAGATGACGATGAAGAAGAAGCCTCGACATCTTCCCAAAATCAAAGTGATTCTCAAGTTCATGGAAGAAGTGATAACAAAACCCCTATTGCTTTAGTCGATTACATTTTGAACGTCATGAAATTAATAGATGCAATTTTAAGTAACAATTCTACAGACGATCACTGTCGTGAGTTTGTTAATCAGGGAGGTTTAGATCCTTTATTAAAAATCCTTGGTCTACCCAATCTGCCGGTCGATTGTCCTGTAACAGCATCAGCCCAGGCTGTTGCATCCGTTTGCAAGAGCATCCTAAACCTTGCACATGAACCTAAAGTCTTAAAGAAAGGACTGGAACAATTGAATGAAGTTTTACAAAACTTAAAACCTCTTTACACGAGATCAGCCGATGACCCTGCTGGATCAAAATTATTACACGAATTGGCGAGTGCTACTCACTTAGATTCTGCTTTTTCAAATGCAAGTGTAACCCCACTTCTACATGCAATGGGAGCTGCACATGGTTATGTTTTAATGTTTGTTCACGTTTGCCGAACTAGCCAAAGTGATACTCGTGCTCTTTCTCTTCAACATTGGGGCTCAGAACAGGGACTCATCGTACTTAAAGGTTTAGCTGAACTTTATACTTCTCTTGTTTGGGAAAGTACTCTGCTATTGGCTTTATGTAGTGAGGATGTCATCCACGGAAAGACGTTCGATTGCGATTTTAATCGCGAAGATATGAGGAAACTTAACATTCCAGATCCAGATAGGGTAAGTTGTTTATTAATTTTTTTTTTAATAATTTTCTAAGACAATTGCCTTTTAATAATAGGCCGAATGTACTTGCGCTACTGAAACACCAGTAGACACGACAGCGAACGTCGCTTATGCCATGAGAGGCCTCTCGACTAATCCTCCGCCTCTTTGCATGGAAATAGATGGCGAAGCAATAGCTATTAATAAGCCGACGAGTCAACAGTTAAAATACATAAAACCTCTTCTTGGCGCGTCCTCGCGATTAGGTAGAGCTTTAGCTGAACTGTTTGGTCTTTTGGTTAAATTATGTGTGGGTTCTCCTGTACGACAGCGACGAGGTCAAAATATAGTATCTAGTCCCCCTTGTCCAGGCCCATATGCTAAAGCTGTTGCCACCGCATTAAATTATCTTCTTGCCAATGGTTTGAATGCAGAAAAATTACCTCCAAGTCCTATTCCAAAATTTAGGCTGACATTCCTTATATGTAGTGTTGGCTTTACGAGTCCTATGCTTTTTGATGAAAAAAGATATCCATACCACCTGATGCTCCAAAAATTTGTACAGCTTGAAGGTCTCACTACATTCTTTAATACATTTAAGTGGGCTTTAAGTGCTGGAGGTACTATTCCTTTTAATGAAGGCATTGAACATTCTGATTTACCAGAAGGTACAGGTGAATTTTTGGATGCCTGGCTGATGCTTCTTGAAAAAATGGTTAATCCAAAGGCCATTCTGGAATCTCCGCATGTTGTTTCTTCAAAATCAAATTCAGCAGCTTTTAAAATGACAGCATTTGATCCCCTGAAGTACCTAATACAAATGCAGAAATTGGCTTTCGATGCTGTTATGCTTCTTTGGGACAAACGCCCTTTACCTAACTATGGATTGCGTATGAGCGAATCTATTCTTACCATATTACGACACATTCTAAGAGCCGAAAAAATTATCAACGAACGTCTGAAAGATGTGGACAAAAAATCAGAGCCTGCTACGACTTCCTCCACCAGTAGAGAAGTTGATGTCAATCAAGATCATCTAAGGCAACTTATGGATATGGGTTTTTCACGTGAACACGCAACAGAGGCTCTTCTACATACTCTAAGTTTAGAGCAAGCCACCGATTATCTTTTAGCACATCCTCCTAACCTTGTTAGACCAGGAACCTCCACTATGGACGTAGATGAAGACGAACAAGTTATGCAAGCAATTGCATTGTCTTTAGGAGATTCAGCTTCTGGTAAAAAGAAAGAAGAATCTGTTGAAGACGATATGACACCATTATCGAGAGAGAAAATAAACGAATTCACCTCGAATGCTTTACAAAACACCTTGTTACTTATTGAACAAATACCAGAAGTTGTTTACAAAGTGTGCGACCTTTTGGTTACAATTATGAAAAGAAACGGACCTGATTTTAGAGATGAAGTTCTTGATAAAATTCTTCAAATAATTCGTGGTTATATTGTAGACATACTCGAAAAAATTTATAACATTTCCTTTAAAGATTTTGTAGAACTTATTTACGACTCCCAAAGGGCCCATCGACTGGGATGTTTCACCCATTTATACGTATTATTTTTTGAAGTTCCTTCATATTTTGAAATGCGTATACCGTCCGCCTTGGAAGTGTATACATCTGATATATTAAAAAACATGTTGGCTTTAATTTGTCTTGCAGAACACGCCATGTCAACTGCTGAAAAGAAAGTTGAACCTAAATGGTTGACGCCATTCTTGCTTCTGTTGGATTCTGTGGGAAAAGTAGGTACATGTTCTCAAAGAAAATGGAACATGCATTTAGTTACAAATAGAGTTTGGAAGTGGTATGATTTAGTAACTGGAAAGTGGACTCCATACTCTACAACCAACAACAAACTTATTAATGAAGCTTATTGGAATGGAGAACAAAGTATCAGGGTAACGTGTGGAAGACGTAGATATACCATAACGTTCTCAAACATGTTACAATGTAACGACGAAAGTGGAAATAATAGGCCAATATCGATGACTCCAAGGAACCTCACCAATGATCAAAGTCAAGAACCAGTTGAAATGGCAATTGCTGATGATTCACTATTAAATGAAAAAGAACAGAAACGTTGCAGGCCTGTGCCGAATCTATTAAAAAAACAAAATGTAGATCTTATAAAAATCTGCGTTAAACTTATGCATCTTCAAATTGATAAAGACCTTCTCCATGCCATTATGCGTGTCTGCTTACGTCTTACAAGAAGCTTTGAAATTGCCAATATATTTGTACAAGAAGGTGGCGTTAGGTGCTTGTTAAATATGAGACAAACAGCCGCATTTAGTGGTTATGGCCCGCTAGCTACCATATTAATTCGTCACACTTTAGAAGATTCCCACACATTGGCACACGCCATAGAAAAAGTGATCAGAGGTCGCACGTTACCTTCAATACCTCCACCTTACAGAGAATTAATGTACATGGTTAGACAGATTGGTGGTGCTGTGACACGATCTCCAGAGACTTTCTTTCAAGTTGCTAAGAATATTTTACGTGTTGATTGTAGTATATTTAGAAGAAACGATGAAATTGATTCACGCTTGCCTATGCGTTCTGAACCATCGAAACATTCTCATCCTCCAAATATGGAAGAGTTTTCCATAAGAGTAATTTACGATTTATTAAATGTCTTGGTACAACCTTTAGAATTAGACGCCCCAGATATAAGTGAGGCTTCAGCATCTAAAAAGGTTAATAGCAACCAACGTGAAACTATGTACCAAAGAGCTTCGTCTCTTTTAAGTGGAAATGGAAGTTCGGAAATGCTCAACATCGACAGTCAAGATGATTCGTCATCTACACCTATTATGAGAGTGAAACTGACGAGGAACGGAAGTGAAACAAATATAGACCGAAAGCTGGAACAAGAAATGGCTCGAAAACCTTTACTAGCAAAACATACTATTTTGAAAATATTAGCAGATGCCGTGGTTTCTTACGGAGCTGTAGCCAAACTTATTACAGACTATGTGTTTAAAGCAGGTTGTTCTGAATTTATAACCGAAGACTGTACCGCATTAGCTTTCATGTTTGACAAACTTCTTCCTATAACCGAAAATGTTTCTGATCGCGATTGTTCTATGATGTGTCGTATGCTGATAGCAGCAATAGCATCCTGCAATCACTCGCCTGAAGCACAAATAACATTGGTCGGAGAAGTAAAATCCGCCTTAATAAGGGCACTCATGATGCAAGAATCAATAGAGAAACACACCCAAGTTCAGTTGTTAACTGGTATTATTTGGACTGTAATTGAAAACTGCCCACCTGCCAATAACCAAATGAGAGTCTACAAAGCTCAGTCAATGAGTAGTGGACAAATGAATAACATGGTGAAATTGATGTTAAAGAAAGGAATATTTAATGATTTAGCCCGAGTTCCACATTGCCTTGATTTATCAAGTCCTAATTTTCCAGCGACTGTAAACAGTGCTCTTAAACCTATGGAGGCTCTCTCTAGAATTGTGAATCAACCTGTAACTGGTAACACATCATCAAATAAATCAAATAAAAAGAACTCTCATAATAATTTAGATGATACTGGGGTCACACAAAGTGGTACCACATCAACAGAAGCCACAAATGCACAGGTATAGTTTAGTTAATATATTACTGTTTTAATCATCGTACTTAAAAAATTATTTGTTAAATGTTTAGGGTGAAGAAACCATTGAGGATACAGAAAATACAGATCACGATATTTCTGCAGTAGCTTCAAGTTTAGAAGCAAACCCTGAAGCAACAAACGTTCCCGAAGAAAGCGACCACGTTTTAGCAGAAATAATGGATCAGTTACTCGAAAGAGGAAATGGTGATGGTGGTAGCCGTAGTTACAGTGAAGTTGCGTCTAGTAGAAATCATCATGGTATGGATATTGATGAAGATGCTAACATGAGCTACGACAATGAAAGAGACGCCACTGTAAGTTAAAAGTTAATTAAAACAATTATTTGATTAATATGCGTATCTGTAGGAAGAGCTTATGAGTACAGACTCTGGAGACTCAGATTCGAATGCTTCTGATCAAGAAGTGGAAGATGACGATAACGAAAATGATGTGGATGATGAAGATATCGACGAAGGGGATGAAAACGACGAAAATAATTATGACGATGATGACAATAATGAGGGTATAATTTAATTCCTTTTAGTTTCTGTTTGTGTTTTTTCTTCTTTTATTTTAAGTTTATTTATTTTGCAATTTTCAAGGAACGGAAATTTTCGATGATAATTCAGGAATTTTCCATATAGCTTCAAACACAGACAGGGACGACGAAGACATTCTAATGATTCAATATGCTGAACATGATACTGACAACGAAACCCTTCCTCGTGTACGCTGGAATGAAAATGGATTTGCTGTTCCAATATTCGATGAACCCAGCAACAGTGCTGATCAATCTGGTTAGTAATTTACGTTACTTTATTTTATCAATTTGATATCATTTTTTTTAAATTTAGTTCCAATTATTCATCCCCTATTGGTCTCCCGTCACAACAACGAAAATACAACAACCACTGCTAACAGAAATCAACGTACCAACCGTGCAAGAAGATACCAGTACCTGCACTTCAACCCAAGAAATTCAAATCCACCTGTTATATTACAAAGGTAAATTGGGTTTTTTGCAGTGTTTTGCAATTACATTCTAGATATGCATTGTCCCTTTCTAGACTTTTGGGCCCAGCTGCTGCTCAAAATCTTACTCTCGGAAGCAACCAGCTTATGAATTCTCCTGGTACCCATGAATCAGCTAGGGTAGTGGTTATGGACAACTTCAGCCTATTTCCAACCGCAGAAGAACAAATAGATCTTGTTGACCAGTCTGGATACCTATTTGGACCTAGTTTAGCAGCCACTTTAAACTATGTACCACCTTTCCTACACTGGTGGAATGAAGAATCAAAATTATTAGATGTAGAGTCCACCTATGATATAACCATTTTGGTATGTTATAAACTGATCTGTCCGTTGATCAAAGCAAGGAATGTTGAAATGGCTGAAAGAAAACGTAAACGAGAAGAAGAGGAAACTAAGTCTAGCAAAAACAAACAGAAACCCGAGGAAGCTAAACATGAAGAGCCCCAAACTAATAATACCTTTGATATAAACTTTACTCCCCCTATTGATAGTGCTGAAATTGACTCTGATAATAACTCAGAAAATTCTTCTGTACAAGTTTCGCAGGCAAATAATGAACAATCTCAGTCAGGTAATTATTTATTTATTTATCTATTATGTTTACAGGCCAATGGCCTTTTAATTATATTTACAAAATGATATCTCTGTATAATTGTAATTAATCTCTTTTAATTTACAGAACCAGAGCGAACTATAATATCAATTCCTACCCTTGCAAATGTGGAAGATACTTTACGGTCTAACAACGCTAATCAACAAGCATGGCAAATTGGTCAACCAATTCCTGACTTGCCACAGAGTCTAGAAAATAATGAAAACGATTCCAATTGGGTACATGATTCAGATGGCATTACTGTGGGTGGCGAACAAGAAAATCAAATGGGTCAACCAATTCCTGTCGTTCATTTACCACCAAGGTTTGAAAATGCCGAGAATGAATCAGGTTGGATGCCCGACAGCAACGACGCTATTCCTAACAGAACTTTGCGTAAGTAAATTAAAAATATTTCTTGCTTACATTATTATTATTTTTAATTACATTTAGAACAAATAGCAGATGCAGAGCGAGTCCTACAAGCATTGGGAAACATCGAATTTACTTCATATGAGCCCTTTGAAGTTCCTGATTTCGTTTCATCTTCCAATTCGAGAGACGCAATACCTCAACTTCCACAAAATTATTTTTCTCGCATTCCTACTCCTCCACCATTAGATTTTGGTTCAGGAGGAGCTACTAATGCTATTGATAATCGTAGACCCCCAACTTCTAATGATAATGAAGAACCAGAAGACGCCGAAGACAGTGAAGATAATGAAGAGGATCGTAATGCAGCAAATACAGAGCCTAGATTTTCGACGTCCATGTATCCAAGCATGTATTCATTGATAACGGTTGATGAAACAAATGCTTTGCAACAAAGTTTAGACAGTTTACGTTCTAGTCTTCGCGAAAGGCAGGAAATATTTGAAAGACGACGTCAAGAACAACAAAATGTGACTCAACAATCTGAACAACAACAGCAAGATATCAGTGGTACAGTCGTGCTGGATTCTAATTCGTCTGAAAATGAAATATCTTCAAGTAATGTTGCCACTGTTCCTGCTACTGCAACTACCATAACTGAAAATGCCAATCCTACATCTTCAAATAACGATTATTCTACTGCAACTGATGATAAAAACGCAGTTCCACAAACTCAGCAGCAAAATCAAGAAGAAAGTTCAAATGCCAGCCAAATTCAAACAGAAGCTGCAAGTTCTAATAATACTGATGTTATAATGGTAGAAGAAACTGCAAGACCGACGGATGGAAATGAAGAGATCCCCGAAGGTGTTGATCCATCATTCCTAGAGGCTCTACCTCCTGAAATGCGCAGAGAAGTTCTAGATCAGTGTAGAATGTTACGACTTCAACAACGTGCTTCGGCTCCTAGTAGCAGTTCTGATCAAGCAGCAGCGGGAAGTTCTGCAGAAGTTAGTCCAGAATTCTTAGCTGCATTACCACCAGCTCTACAAGAAGAAGTATTGACACAACAAAGATTGGAACAGCAACGACAAGCTGCTGCTCGAGCAAACCCTGATGAACCAGTCGATGCTGGGGCCTTCTTTGAAACTTTGCAGCCGTCTCTAAGAACAATGATCTTGTCAGATATGGAAGATTCACAAATGTCAGCTCTTCCTCCAGACTTAGCAGCAGAAGCGCAGACCTTAAGAAGGGATTGGGAAGCTCGAAACAGGCAAATGATGCAAGAACGTTTCTTCCAAAGTAATCTTACTACTATCATTCGACAATCGGCAAGAAGTCGTCTAGGAACAAGGATAAATACTCACATGATTCCCCAAAGAGCGCAGTGGGGAAGTTGGGGAAGAGCCGACTTTGTTCAAAGTAATTCAGCACAAAACATGAGAGTCAGAGGAAGACAACTTTTAGATCATGAGGCTCTTTCTTGTCTCTTGGTGTTGATATTTACTGACGACCCAAAACTTCATACTTTACGACTTCACAGGGTGATCAGAAACCTTTGTTATCATGCACCTACTCGAGAATGGATAGTGAAGTCTTTACTGTCAATTATAGAGAGAAGTGTTCAAGCAAAACCAGATGAAAATCTTAACAAGCCATTACGTCGTATTCCAAAACCGGGTCCATTAATTAGCAAGCTCTTAACAGATGCTCGACACCTTAATAACGGTGCCAGTTGGTTAAACATCAGGATGGAGGCTGCTTTAGGTTGTCACGCAAATGTATTCTTAGTTAATCGTATACCAGGTAAAAGAAGTGATCGTTCAAATGCAGCAACTGTTACCATTCATCCTCAAGCTGCACCAATTGTATGCAAAAATGCGTTGGATTTACTGATATCACTTTCCAAAAGTTTTCCCACATTTTTAGTACCAATTAAAGTAAGGGAGAAAGACGACAGTAAACCATCACCTTCTCCCTCTAAAGTCAGGTCAGAAAGTACTGATTTCTGGGATATGCTTCTCAAGTTAGATTCTGCTAGCAACAAGAAAGGAAAGAGCCTTGCTAAAGTGCACACAAACTTGAGCCTTTGCTTAGACGTAGAAAATACAAACGTAACATTCGAACAGTCGGCTTTTGGACAATTACTTACTATGCTTTCCTCTCCAATAATTTATCGTAGTATGCAACTTACTGATAAATTGCTTCGATTATTGTCTGTGATAACGGCTGGAATGCCTGACCTTACTAAAAATAGTGGATCAAATAAGCCGAAGAAGCAAGTTCCCAAATTTGACTGTATTACAGCACCTGAAAGCGCCCTTAATCTGGCAGTTAAAGTTCTTACTTACAAAAGTTGTTCTGAAGAAGGTCTTGAAGATGTAACAAACCTTTTATTGAATTTATCCAACTGCTCCTTAATAATGAGTTACACTGTAAGTTTGTTTTGTTTATTGATTAGTACTTTTGTTATGAGGTAACTTTTTTTTTTGTGTTAGATTTTTAATCTTCTACTTAACGGTGCTATTCGTATTGGAGAAACCGTCAAAGAACAGATCCAGAACATGTTAGAAGAACTTAAGAACTTAAACAATGCTCAAAAGAAACGTAAAACTGCAGAAGATCCTGGACCTAGCACATCGAAGGGTGTAGTGTCCAATAGATTCACTAAAGAAAACGTGGTGATAACTGCTTCTTCAAAAGTTAAAACAACCTGCGATCTTCAGTTACCATCAATGGCCCCACTAACTTCAAAAACGTCAAGTCAAGTATTTTTCCTAAGGGTACTGAGAGTTATCGTTCAAATTCGGGACGCAATAAAAAAAACACCTAAGAAAGACGAAGAAGGAGCAACTGACGCAAAAAAAGAAAGAGGCGAAGCAGATGGAAAAGCAACTTCAATAGAATACGATATGTTTCCGGAAAATGGTTCTAATGTCACTATAGGTAATTTTTCACTGAAGGTAATTGGTTAATTTTTATATATAATTATTTGTTTCAGTTCCAGCTTTGAGTGATCAGTTGAAAAGTTTAGAATCACTTTGGGAAACTTTAAGTGCATGCCTTCTAGAGTTAGAGCATACTCCAGATCATCATGCAGTTCTAGTTTTACAAGTATGTAATTATGTTTTCGTCGTTGAATGTTTCTCAATTTGTTTTATTTTAGCCGGCAGTTGAAGCGTTCTTCTTAGTCCACTCACCACAACAGGGCGCAGGAGGAAAAGAAGCTTCGTCAAAAGAAACTAATAAATCTCCCGATAATGATATGTCTCTTTCAAGTAGTTCTTCTGCTACCTCTCATTTCCCTGAACCTGATCAAAACAGTTCAGAAGGAAGCGTCAAAACCCCTGTTCCTCCCGATCAGTTGAAGTTCTTAACATTTGCTGAGAAACACAGAACTGTACTTAATCAAATTCTTCGACAGACAACAGCTCACCTTTCTGATGGTCCATTCTCAGTTCTTGTCGACCATACTAAAGTTTTGGATTTCGATGTTAAAAGAAGGTATTTCAGAACTGAACTTGAGAGATTGGATCAGGGCATTAGAAGAGAAGAAACTGCCGTCCACGTACGTAGAAGCAATGTTTTCGAAGATTCTTTTAGGGAATTATATAGAAGGTCCCCTGAGGAATGGAAAAATCGTTTCTATATCGTCTTTGAAGGTAAATTAGACTTCTACTCGTCATTCTTATATATGTATAATGTATATTATATACTTTGTGTTATAGATGAAGAGGGGCAAGATGCTGGAGGTTTATTGAGGGAGTGGTATATGATTATTTCTCGTGATATCTTCAATCCAATGTATGCATTGTTTACAATTTCCCCTGGAGATCGCGTGACCTATATGATTAATTCAGCAAGTCATTATAATCCAAACCATCTTTGCTACTACAAATTTGTAGGACGAGTAATTGGTACTTAACCCGAAACATATTTCATGTTTCGCATTAATAATAATTTGTTTTTGTTACAGCTAAAGCCATTTATGACAATAAACTTCTTGAATGTTACTTCACAAGGTCATTTTATAAACATATTTTGGGAATTCCTGTCAAATATACTGACATGGAGAGCGAAGATTATAGTTTTTATAGGGGTTTAGTATATTTAATGGAAAATAACATAGAGCAATTGGGTTACGATCTAACCTTCAGCACAGAAATAAATGAATTTGGTGTTACAGAAACCAGAGATTTAATACCGAATGGTCGAAATGTTCCTGTTGCTGAAGAAAATAAGATGGAATATATCAGACTTTCCTGTCAGATGAAGATGACCGGTGCTATAAGACAACAGTAAATTGTTTAATTTTATCAATTAGGCTGTTGTATGTCTAACAAATCATTTGTTTTAGGTTGAACGCTTTCTTAGAAGGATTCTATGATATAATCCCTATGCGTTTAATATCTATATTTAATGAACAAGAATTAGAACTGCTCATTTCAGGTTTGCCCAATGTAGATATCGACGATTTAAAAGCAAATACAGAGTATCACAAATACCAGAATAATTCTTTACAGGTAAAATTATTTCTGTAGTGTTATTAAATAAACGTTGTTTAATAATTTAACTTGTTCAATCATAGATTCAATGGTTTTGGAGGGCCCTTCGATCATTTGATCAAGCAGAACGCGCTAAATTTTTACAGTTTGTTACGGGTACTTCAAAAGTCCCATTGCAAGGTTTCGCTCACTTAGAGGGAATGAATGGAGTTCAAAAATTCCAAATTCATCGAGACGACAGATCCACCGATCGTTTGCCGTCCGCGCACACTTGGTATGCATTTAGGTAATTTTATTATTAAGTATTAATTAGCAAGTTCTATTTCAGTTTTAATCAGTTGGACCTTCCTGTTTACGAAACGTATGATAAACTTCGTTCTTACTTACTAAAAGCTATCCACGAATGTTCAGAAGGTTTTGGCTTTGCTTAAACTAATTCTTGCAAGACTGAAGCAAGTTAGGATTCGGTAGAATATTACAAACGTTGAAGACCAAAAAAAAAAAATGGGATACATGTTAATATCATACATAAAGCTATAGATAGATGGAAAACTATTCTAATAATAATTGTAAATAAAAACCGAATGTGTACAGGGCCGAAGTAATATCTATATGATCGATTTACGTGTATTATATGATATAAAAAATTAAAAAAAAAACATTAAAGTAATAATTTTTCGGAAAACGCTGGCAGTGTATGTTATAACTGTTTTGCGTGTGCTTTTTCGGTTGACTTTAGTTGAGATTCTTGTAACATAACTCTTTGAAGGCACATGTATTTTTGTAAAGGGCCGAGAGGCAAATAAGCGTGATAGATTGTATTTCATAAGTACCTATAGTTTTATTGTTTAGTTTTAACATTTGTTAATTGTAATTATTTCGCTAGAGCGACGATTACTGATATAATAATATTTATAACAAGGCAGATCTTTCCAGTCTGGTTGTATTTTTTTTTATACTACATAAATATTTTTTCTCATTTTACAATGCGTTGTAGTTTTGTTAATTGTAATTTGAATCCATAAAAATTATTTTTTAAAAAATGTAGTTGAAGTAACTGTTCAATATTAATGGCCGTATTCAATCAATGTAATAGGTGTGTAACTACACTTCTCTAAAATCTGTGTAAGCCTGTCAAATGCATTTCATTTTGATGCCCTTTTGTTCCAAATTTTTCGATTGAAGATGTACATTTCCTTAATGTAACATCTTTTGTGATCTTAAAAAGTTTTAATAAATGTTTCATTAATGTCAGAATATGTGTTTCATTTTCTGTAAACCTCAATTAAAACTAATAATCCTCAAATATTAAAATAAAATAAGAAGGAATTACTTAAACTAAAAGAGTGAAAATAATGAGAAGTGAACAAAATGAGGCAATTTAGATTTATTAATTTAACATTCTTTAAAAAAATGAAAAAGTTGCCATTGTTATGAACTGTGAAGTTGAGTTCTGAGTACAAAAATGTTATATATTGCTAACATTTCTTTTTTAATCACGCGGAGTATCTAGCGCTCTTCAGAGACTGTGTAGGTAATATGAAAAAATGTTTTTCTCAATTCATTTTAAGACTACCTATTAACAGGAGAATACTGAAACGTCCCATATGATCGACGACGAAACGTCGGTGGCAACAAGCAACATGATACCGTATAAATCCAGCACAATGAACTTCACAATCAACGACATTCGCGGAAGCCTCAGAAATTCTATTATAATTACATGTTGATTTTATTTGAAGATATTAATTTGGCGCCACCTGTTTATACTTTTTAGGTCTGCGCCATCTGTTATTAATAAAAGATAAAAGCTTACAATTTGTAAATAGGAAACACTCTCTGACAAGTAAATTCACTACTTGGCAGAAGATGTCACTTACTAAAAATATTTAAATTTGTAAAATAAATAAAATTTAATAAAACATGTTTAATTATTTATGATAAGTATACCTACATAAACAGTATTGTTTATTTAATATTAAACAAGTTATTACTTCATAAAAGTAAAGGCAAAATTTGGAGAATGTCTAAAAAACTATTGTTTTTGGGAAAAATAACTAATTTTTCGTGAAGAAAATAAATACATACTTGTACTTGTAAATGAAAATAATAACTAATACTGTTTTCAATGTAGTAGACGACTAATGCCGAAAAAAACAAATTTTACCTGTTTGCGAAGACATAATATTGCAAATAAATAATCAGCTATAAATTGGCTCCACGTGAACTTAAAAAAAAAACTAATATTTATTCTTAAAACTTGGGAAACAATATTTAGTGGTTTCCTTTTATACATAATGTAATTAAATGAAATAAAAGTGAGAAGCTGGTCATACGGTCGTGTCATAATAATTGTGAGGGGCAATAACTGTTCCCGGTTCCCACTAAAAATCATTGTTATGTTAGGTGTTATGTCCATCAAGATGGTTATGAACTCGCCGGTCAAGAAAAAAACAATCATGAACTTGCTAAAAATCGAAAAAAAGTCCAAAAGTGGCCGCCTACAGTGCTGTCTTTTCGCACAATCGCGTTTGTCAGATTATTATATTATTTAGCGCGTGCATGTCGTCAACCTATTGGCATTGAGCCGGTCATTGATTATAGTTTTATCGACATAATGTACCACACAGCATTCAGTTATTTTTAAATCTTACCGACATCATCTTCCCAACATTTTTATCGTACAATACACCCGTGTACTTTTTCATACATAAGTTCGAAAAATATAACTCGCATTTGATATGCGCGTCGAGGTGCCGTAGCTATTCAAATACATAATTAATTAAGGATAACGACTTCGGAAACATAACTTTTTTGGAAATTAAAGCCACAGAGGGTATAAGGTAGTTTATTTTATATTACAAAACCAACATCCAACATCGTCATTAGCCTTGTTAATTAAGTAATATAACGATTTAACCATCTCGTTCTGTTTACATATCAGATATATTATGTAAAACCTTCCTTCACACTTTATCTAGGCTTAGGACTGGCAACTTTGCTAACCTAACCTAACATAACCTAGCCATCATAATGCACCACAGAGGGGTGCAGTTCGAAAAGAAATAATAATGGCATAAAACTCAAGATTGACAAACTGCATGTCTAATCTAATAGGCCACCTCTCGCAGTGTACTAAATTGCAATCGACAAAACGCACTTATTATCTCTCTGCCCGAGTTGAAACCATTTCAGGTAAAATTTTGACAACGCTCGGGTTGCAACGCCCGAAATGGGAAAATACCTAAATTATATAACTTTCCAGTTGTATTTACAAAAATATCTATCTCCTTTAGTTAGTTTTAAATTTTTCGAAACGCAAAACTTTAAGATACCTATTTGTGAGTAAGGGAAGGACGACTTCTTTGGCAGTAAATTAGATGATTATTTTTTTAAATTTTTATGTTTTTTTTTTCACTTACTTACATACATGTGTCTATATTTATTTTACTTTAATAATCGTTTCAGTTTTTTTCTGCAAAATTTATTTAAGTTCTATTTACTCTGTTTTAAATATTTTTAAGTTCCTACCCTTAACAAAATCAATAACATATTTATTATAACAGAATCAAAATAATATTGGCTAAAAAACTTTCAGAATGACCTATGTAGAATGTTGAAGTTTTGTACAATCGCTCTTAAAAAAATCAATAACCTTAATGATTGTATTTTTAACGTAGAACTATTACGCCATTTTTAGCGGGTGGTATAGTGGTATATAGGGAGAAACTTGAGAAGACATATAATAATGAAGTAAAAATTAATACAAAGCCTATACGAAACTTCTCTCCATAATAACAACCCTGTATCTTCTAATCTTTTAAAATACATTGACAAATAATAAAAACCAAAAAAATATGCGAAATTTCACAAAAAAATAAAAAGATGCAATCAAAATTAATTATTATTAATTACAAAATAATAAGGACAAACGTACTCTTTGTCTTTTGCTAATAGTTTCTTTAAACTTTTGATGAGTTATTTGTGTTTAGCAGTTTTAGAACATACAATTGATTACGAAAATTTCATAAAAAGATTCGTTTTTTCATGGACAGAAACAGCGATCGTGTTAAGGTCAATAGTCTAACTTACGTCAGACAGAATAGATGGATACAGAGTCTTTTATTCAAACTGTTTTTCATGAGATCATCAGCCTGTACTACCCTAACTACACGGATATGTGGACACGATAAGTTGTATAAAAGCGAAAATTGCAACGCGAATCAAATTCTGTAAACCTCTACCAACATATACTTATAAAAATTACGTCTTTATTAAATTAATCAAAAAATATGAAAGCAAAAAAATAAATAAATGATATTGTTACATATTATTTTGTTCTTCGGTTTCATAATTAACATTTAGTTTTTGGGCTTGCATTTATTATTGTTACACGAGATAACGATATCAAAAATTATTTTACTTAACAAAAATTGCTGATAAATCATACTTGGACATTTAAATAATGAAAACGACGGCTTTGATTTTATCAGTAGAAATACAAGTGTTGAAACAAGTTAAGTAGTTAAAATAAAATTATTACGTAACATCCTATTTTATTACATAATGGGAGTCCTTAAAACTGTAAAAATATCAATAACATCTTTTAATTTCTGATAACGTCATTCTTCTCTAAATAAATTCCTTTAAATCTTATCTATATAGTTTTAAAGTGATACTTTTGACTTATTATTAAATAGAAAACCTTGAATGAAAGAATTATTATTATTAAAATGTTCTAACAACTGACGACTAGAAAAAAATTCTTGAAGGAATACATAAGAATGCTTATAAAATTTCAGAAACTATCGAACATTCTCATTAAATTAAACAATAAAAATTAATAACTGATTGTAATAAAGATGAATTAGGCACGCTAATCTACACAATAATAAAAAAGCATTTATTGCACCTAAATTTGAACATGACAAATATCAACAGCGACAACAATTGTAAATAATTAGCTGCAGGAATGAAAATTGAGTTTTAATTTTATTTTTTTTGCATGAAATAGTCAATCTTGTCACAAATAAACCATTAAAAGATTTCAAAGAATAATGCCAACGACCTTGAGGCAGTTGAACTAGAGTCAACAACTCTTGCGTAATGTTTTAAATTCATTGGCAACCGGAAGGAAAAAACGCGCGCAATTTGAATAACATCATTCAACAAAATTTACTATGTAATTCGTTGTTATATTTTAACACTAAAACAACATTTTTTATCTAGCTTTCTAAAATGATTTTTGAATAGTTTAGCATGAAATTTAACACTTACATTTATTATACATAAACAGGGGTCACGGGGATAGGGTGGTGACAGTAAATCTTGTTATTTACGTTATGTAAGGTATTGTTGGTTTATTCTACAATAATTCAAGAACAGTTATTACAAAAGTCATAAACTCGAAGATTATTATTATATTATGAAGCAAATGGAACGAATACTTCGATATTATTCCATAAAGCAAACTAAATACTTATACATAATTTATATGTGTAGATGTACATATAAAAAACGTTTCTATATACCATATTGGCTTCTCGCCAAGGTTGTTAAGTATACCGAAGCAAAAAAAATTATTAAGAATTATGTAAGTAGTAGATAGTTCACTGACTTTTTAGTTGCTTTAAAAATCCCTTAAAACGTTAAACAAACAAGATCCATATCTATTAGTAATTAAAATAATCAAAAATTATAATAATTATCACATAGACACTTAAATCATTATTGCCATATAATAAATATCTATAACTAATTCCAAAACCGGTTATATATATATAATATATTAAATCAGCGGCGGCGCTGCAAAACACACAAATAAAGCGTCCATAAATACCCAACACTGATTCAATGTGGCTGCAATATTTGCAACGAACTAGCTGATTTTAAATCGGTTATAACGTTCAATTAATTATTAAATATTCCGTCAAGGTTTTCTTCTTTTTATTAGTTGAAATTTTATTTATTTATTTTAATATGATAAAAATTAATAAACAATTTCCATACTACTATAAAATTTCATAAAAATTTCGTATAACGTGAGAAATTTCTAATAAAAAGCATATCATCGTTATGAGATAAAATGTTAATAGTTATGGCATACTGATTTTTTTATTTGTTATTATTCTATTTGCTTGCAGTTTTTAAATAGATAAAAAATTACCGTGTACGGCGCATTCGCCAATTTTATTCTTGTTTCTAAAAAAAAATAGAAGAAGAAACAAAGTAATAATAGCTAAATATAAATGTTTCTTTTACATAACCAGCCAGAACTTCGCCAAGTGCTAGTTACTAACTTATGCAGTAAATGTTTATAACAAAGACAGAACGATTATTACATAGCCGTACAGGCAGGCGTCTGATTAGATAAATCTTAAATCAACTAACGATAAGTACACCAAACACGTAGTTGTATGATTTATTCCCAGTGTGAAATAAGACATTGTCACGTGTTATTAACAAAAAAAAATCTTTCGGTGTAAACGAACTCGAGCAGTTGACCTTTAAATTGCCGATTGATTAAAAATACATATTTTAACTTTCTTTATAGTCTATCAGTTATTCATTTGGTGGATCTAATGTACTTTGAGTTTACTGAACTTTACTTGTAGAATAAAAACATAAATAAATTTTGTTTGTATATAATACGGGTTTTGTTATGTGCACTCTATATTAAAAAGAAAACGGAAATGTATCTCTCAAAATCAACATTCAACCGGAACTGCTATGTTAGTAGCGGTAAATTTCTACAGATGGCGTTCACCACGTTGTTTGCAGGTATTTGTTGGACGCTGTTTCAAGACAGCAAGTAAATTTGTCGGAACGGCGTGTTGACGAGACCGAAAAGTTCGAAATCGCGAACGACACCCGACTGATTCGACCAAGAAAACTTATGTTTCTATTTTGAAATAAAATTACATTTTATGCAGGTGCCTGCGATTCTGTTACAATACCTTGTAGTACAGACAGATCTTAAATAATTAACAATAAAAGGTTAATTTGAATCGAGGTACATTACATTAAATCAATAAATAAATTCTGATATGTTATTATTTGTCAGTGTATTCCAAAAATAATACTACAAAACAAAACTCCAACCACTAGAAATTTGTTAAAAAAAATATTAGTAATGAAAATACAAAAAAACAAAAAGGCAGCTCAAAAATACTTTTTTCAGGACTTTACCAATAGGATGTTTTATTTATAAGTATAAAAATATGAATAAGTCAGGTAGTGAAGATAATTAAATATTTGTAAACTCCAAGTCTGTTTTTTATTTATTTATAAAAAAAGTATTCAAGGATAATTTGAACCCTCTATTCTACAAATATTTATGCGAAAATAAAAATTTACAACTGTGCTTCACTAATACCCGAGATTTAAAGTGTCCGCAGATGATTATGGATCAAATTCTGTTCGCTGGCACAAAGGATTATTACGTAGTACGTACCCATTATGGATCCTGAGATTTGAACAAAAAAATAGATACCTAAATTCAGTTAGTTGGCGGTTTTTATAATTTTAAAAATCGTTAAATTTACTAATATGGTATGAATTAAAGATGTTTCATGTTTCGTTAAAAATGACATAAACAAAGTAAAGTTAAATTTGCACGTGTGACACGTACACCCAAACGTAAAAGAGAAAATGATCTCGCAGTGGAATGACCGCATGAAGTGATCAACCTAGAATATAAAGACGTATCCGTTTCAGCAACAAACTGAAAATCTATTTAAAAAAATTACCTATATATACGTGTAGGTATCTATGTAAAGACGCTTCGAAAAATGTCACTACCAAAAATAGGTTAATTAGTTGTAATAGATACTATTTATATTCTATGTTACTCCACATTTATACTTATTTACTTTCCTGGTTTATAATAAAAATAAGAATCCGATATGTACAGGATTCCGCAGATTTTAATTTATAAAACTCATTGTTCAATTTCAAATTGATCTTTATTATCAATGGTCAGCCATTTTTATTCTTTCGTAGTTGCGAAGTTGTTACTGTAGAGTGTAATGGTGGATACACTGTTTTAATTGTTGACTGATTGTCACTTTTGTCAGCCATCATACTTTTTAATTGTTGACCTATTGTTGCTTTTGTCGGCCATCATAATTTTAATTGTTGACTGATTGTTGCTTTTGTCGGCCATCATACTTTTTAATTGTTGACCGATTATTCCTTTTGTCGGCCATCATACTTTTTAGTTGTTGACCGATTGTTGCTTTTGTCGGCCATCATAATTTTTAATTGTTGACCAATTGTTGCTTTTGTCGGCCATCATACTTTTTAATTGTTGACCAATTGTTGCTTTTGTCAGCCATCATACTTTTTTAGTTGTTAACTGACTATTGCTTTAATTGTCGCTAGAATCAAATTTCTTCTCAAATGTTGCACTTTCAGAGAGTTTATCTCTTAGAAAAAAATGTTTTTCTTTTGTTTTAGATGGGCCCTGAAAATGTCTGGTGAAATAGCAAAGGAAACGTTGGCAACGAATTCTACCTAATATGTTTATGTATTATTTTAATAAAAAGCAATACCCCATTATAAGTAAATAAAAAGCAAGTTCAAAGGTTTAAACTATTTACAGGTATTAGATAAAGTTATGAAAACTAGGAAGTATTAAAGGTGAATGTAATGTTAGCATTACAATATTTTCTAACTTCATAACAGTGCATAAAATTGATATTTTCTAATTTCTACCAATATTACGCAAAACAAATGAATCAAAGTAAAAAGTAATTAATTGCTAACCTTTAGTGGTCGTTTTTTGTCAAAATTACGGTTTATAGGATAGTGGGAAGTTAGTAGTAAAAATTGCAATTAACAATAAAAAAAGACGAACAAAAAAGTGAAATTACCTATTGCGTATAAATTGAAAATTTTTTGATACGTAAACAACGTAAGAATATATACGTGACTTAAATCTAATTCTTAAAATTTCAGTTGTTTATAATTCCAATAAAATAAATATTTAATAAAGATCTTTTATAAATCAAAAATTAATTAATATACATTGTCTTACTCAAAATCAGATAAAATTGAATTTCGAAAAATCAGTTTAAAATGACAAGTTGTAATATGGACAAAACGAAAGATAGAATACAGACGTATGTCGGTGATTAAACTCCCAATAACGTTATTAGTATAAGTGTTATTGATGACAATAAAGTTATTTTTATTGTTCGGTTTACCGACAGAATATAAATATTTCCGCGCCGCCCCTGCACATAATTTTATTTACAATGTTCGACAAATGGTACCTAATAATAGAGAAATCAAGAAATCATGATTTTTACAAATTCTTTTAAACAATTACGCACGAGTACAACGTATATAATGCACACTTCACGTGGCCGAATGTGCCGATAGGTATGTGATCCGAATAATGCATACCAGTTTAGTTAGAAGCACATGTGTGTTTATGCATAATAGCTTTAAATGGTTACGTAAGTTCAGAAAAACAACGTTTAAACACGTATATGGCAGAGGCAAAAGAATTGCATATTCTATTATAATCTATAAATGAACTAGCATATGCATAATATACATCTATATGTTTGTGTAATTAAGTATACAATCTGATGTGTGTAGTTTGTAGGGCCGATTGATTACACAACAAAAATCGATTATTCTCCAAGTGAATTTGTACGTAAGTATATATATATATATATAGATAGCAGATACGTATGCTTCAAGCACGTGGATCTACGATACAAAACGTGACCAGTAGATAACGTTAACACAAGTTCCAGCTGACATTGCTGCAGTATACCCGAACCACTGGACTTTCTTGCCACGTGCTTTTCAATTACACAAACTCGCACACACACACACACACACAAAAGACAAAGCCATTTAAGTATATGTACATATAGGTATGTATACATATAAATATTATACGCAAATTAATAGAAACATATCTTTCAATTAATTCATTTCCAAATCAATTCGCAAATAATCAGGTAAAAAAGGGGAGGATAGAAACAGTTTTCGACATTTTCAGTTATATAGCTTAATCGGTATTTACTTTTTTTGGCAACGAAAAATATGGAAAACTTTGGTGACAATTAGTAGAATAAAACGTATATAAGGCAATTCGAAAAGAGTTTACAGTTTTTTGCAAAAAAAAATAAATCCCTATTTTCTATTTACCCTTAATGTGGGGGAATAAAAATAGTGGTTTATTACAGTAGAATGTGCTGTACTGCCCGACCCGTTCAGGGGCGTAAAAAAAAAGTTAAAATTCTACCTGCATACAATGAAAACAAATACATTAGAAAAACACCTAAAATGGTTTTACACTTTTTATTATTAGAAAAATCAAACAGTTAGTACAAGAAAACTAACATTTTACAGCTATTTTTATACTTTTGTATTAACTTTCAAATCATGACTTAATCAGTCAAAACAAATGTCAGAGTTTTCTAATAATAAAAAAGTGTAAGACGATTTTAGGTGTTTTTCTGATTTATTTAATGTTTTATAATTATCCCATCGCAGAATCTACTAATTTTTTTAATTGAAATATTGTGCAAGTAACATACTAAAAAAGCAAAGGATTAGTTTAGATTATTTTGGTTTATATTAAATTGTAAAAAGCGTTTCCGCATCATATTGTACTTGAAAAACTTATCCAACAACCTGTTTATTGAAATTAAAGGTGAACATACTTGGAATTTCCGGAAAACTGTTTAGTGAGAAGGGTTCTTAAGAATGTGGTTTCAAATTATTTTTCTACTATATTAGTGACTCCGATAAAAAATATATATATTTATACACATTCCGATATTTTGTTGGAAAACGCACTAAGAGCCAAATTGAGTATTTTTTTACAACTTTGATTCTGAATTCGAGATTTTCATTTGACTTCCAGAATCAGTATTTCCTGCGTGGTTTTCTTAACCTGACGATCGTTCGGTAGATCAATTTTCAAAATTTACACCTTTAATACTTTTTCTAGAAGAGATTTGATTATTATTATTAATTTTCTTGTATATTTTACCCCTAGGGTCTGGTCCAACGAAATATATTTGCCGTGATAGCACAATTTACCTGATGTTTGTTGATTGTTCCAGTAACAATTTGAAGCGATTGGGTAGTTAAGTTAAGAAATAAAGTTATTTTAAACAACTTTTCTATATTTGTTGCTATTCACCCACCGTACGCTCCAATTTGTTCTCCTAATTTTACAAGATACGCCACTGCTTTTTTCCCAATATTAAGATCAATACCTACATTACCCTCCAATCCATCCAACAACACTAAGTTAATAACAGGAAATAAATATGTAGCTACAATAAAATTCAACTAAATCCAACGTTAAAAAAATTAGGAAAAGGTTATGGTTATGACACGTGTTTTGCCATTATTGCTTTAAACATGTGACAAATTTCTTTCTAAGAATGTTACTGATATAAGAGATTCACGTTTTATTTTTTTATTTCATCTGTCAAATTGTTGCCATAATGTAACAATTTTTAAAATAGATAAATTAGATAAATGAGTTCGTGGTTGAAAGTTTGTTTAGAATAGACGAAGCTTTTAAATCTCGTAATTCCATATTAATTAATATTAACGTAATGAAAAGTACAAACACAAGTTACAATTTTTTTTTACTGACATACAGTAGCTTCTTCTGTTAAAAGAAGTAAGTAGCTTACATTTGTACTTTTCGAAAGTTTATTTATTTACGAATAGTCATTTATACCTAAAGGTAAGTTTCAGGTTTCTTCATAATATTAGATATTTAAATTTAATATAACAAGTTTTCACGATTCACTTATTCTTATAAATTGAGTTTAAACGAAATAAGGATAAGATTTAAAAATATAATGGTTTTGTTATATTTTTACTTAGTACCTTACCTTTATTTATGAGTTATTCTTCATTCATTAAAGGAAATACATAATTTGGTAACTTCTTCCTCCTTCACTAGACGTTTTGTCAGTCTCGGCTGCTGACATCCTCAGCGAGTCTCAGCAGAGGAAGCAGCAACGAGACTGGCGAAACGTCTAGTGAAGGAGGAAGACAAGATCACGGCATAACAGCCCGGAAAACACTTAGTTACCATGCGGACCCCAGCCGTGAAAGCCTACGATTATCATTAATACATAATTTGATTTAACATTCAAGTTTTTGCTTCGATTCACGTGCTTTATAAAATTTCTGTCAATTAATAGTAAACGTGCTTGTCTACAATAATTCCATTACAATTCCAAAATCAGGGTCGACTCAGTTGAAATAATTTAGGGAGCTTGTCAAATCATTTTGATACGGTTTTCCATAATCAAGTAAAATTTTTATTAACAAAACCAATCTGTTAAATTAAATTAGACAATAAAGAAATGGTTTTCGACAAAAATTTTAATGATAATTAAGAAAAGGTCAGAAACGTTTGTGTTAAATTTTTTTTATCAGTCTTGTCTATTATCATACACATGGGCACAATAACTACAACACGTGCTAGACTAATGCAAAATTCGTCCGCATCGCAGGTTAAACTTCGTGTTGTTTTTTTTATCAGTGTACATACAAACATGCACGTATAACATCGATACAGATATCTGTACCTATATGCAATGGTTGACAAGTACTTACAACACAAATAAATCGGTACCTATTTACTACCTATTCGAAAAATAGCAACAAGCCATGCCAGAAATACTAAATGGAATTGTACTTCCTTTGTTTAAATCATAATTGATTGCAAGGCTTTAACAAAATGCTTATTGAGGCCAAGTAAACACTATTATCTTACATAGAGAAATCAGTTCAATATTTAAGTATAGAGACCTCGAGTAACAAGGTTGAATTACGCATAATAGACGTTACTTCCAGATAGGTACATATATATACATGCATCATGAACAGTTATTAACGTAACTTACAAATATTATTTGTTCAGATATTATTTTTTTTTATAAGGAAAGAATGAAATATGTAACAAAACGTTATCTATGTTTACGTTACATGGCAACGTAACAAGAAATTATTTGTTAGCCTGAGGTTAGCTTGTTACAATGGGACAACATTTTGTTGTAAACATTCAGGTACGGCAAGCTTGAAATGAAAAAGTCTGTGAAGCTTTAAAGACGTGGAAATGCATCACAGTAGCCCATGGACCCCCCTGACCATCAAACTGGAGCCTGATAAACTACTTAAACTTACATTATATAACCAAAGACTGCAACGCTTTAAAGGCCTGGCCACACAGTACCTATCATACATTTTTTTATGTGCACCCTATTTTAGATAAAAACTCAGAAATATTATTAATTTCATAGCTACCTTATTAAAGATGCTATCTGTAGGTAGGAGTAACTGTTTGATACAATGAAAAACAGAATTTAGTAAACTAAAACCGCCTCTTGTATTCTAATCAACAGCAATCTATGAAGATCACTACCACAACTGTGTGGTCTAGTGGTTTAAATTATTGCTTAGCATTTGTGAAGTAACCTGGTTCAAGTTTTCTATGGTTTCCTTGGATTATTTAGACAAATACTGGGGTAGTAATATTCCACAGATAATCTTTCACTTCTCATCTGTCTCATCTTTCCCTCCCTAACTATCGCCATCCCACTGCCACGTTTTTTAAAATGAAGCTGAGATGACCTTATGCTCTACCCTCCTGCTTTGCACTACAGTGGATGTCTGAGAGACTCACACTGGTGAAAACGAAACAATAACTATATCACTCTACAAGGGAGTCTGCAGAAGAAGTAATGATGACATTAGTTCTTTTTGCAAAGCACCCTGTAATTGTCGCTGCTTAAACGTTTGGACATAACCGTTCATTTGGTTTGCAGCTCTTCTGTCAAAATCACAATTCTATAACCGTGTAGTAACTGCTTATATTTCTTCATAATTATTTCATTCATTCATAAAGGTTATGGAAAATTAAAATAAAAATTACGAATAGGTAAAGTTCACTACCTTTATTCGAAGCTTAATGAATTTCCTTGTACTTATAGGTCCTCCCTAGAATATTCCTGCTAAGCTGCTAGGAGTGAGAGATCTGAAGGATTTCCTGGTGTAGATCCACCCGGTATATTCTTATTACGACGATACCTGAAAAAAAGTATAAAGGGCAATTAGTGCTCGAGTGTTTTGCGAATTACATAAAATGTATTCCAAAGCAACAACATTAATAATAAATTAGTGGCAATGTAACATGATAACGGAAATGGGTACTTCTGACCTCGGCCAACAATCCGTCATTGTAATAGAATTTATTGATTATAGTGGATTGAGAAACAAAATAACTGTTTACCTACAAAAAACATAACGGTTTAGAGAACTTAGATAACATTTTAAACGCAGGCAATTTGGAAACGGTTAACCTACAACCAAGGCTTTAAGTGAATAGTCTACATGGTAAAAAACGAGCATAAACAAAGCGCTGTAATTATTATTGTTATTATTATTATCGTTGTATTCACTTTAATGCTGTTGGTGAAGTTTGAAAGTAAAAGCTAAAAAAAGTGGAAGGTTTTGAAAGATAACTAATCAAAACAATCCATGATCAAAGCGGAAAGTGAATAGAAAAGGGACCGTTAGATATAAATGATTGAAAACATTGAATTACATTAGCAAACGTATACCAGTGGGACCGAAGTTGCCACTAAAAATTACAAACTACCTGCTATAAAATTGGGGTCTTAAAAGTAAACAACCAATCTTGCCACAAGGTAATGGATATGAAAATTGTCAATATGTGTCTTACATATATTGTTCATTGAGAAATAAACAATCACAAACATACGAAAAATTATTTAATCTGTTAAAATCCAAAATTTTAAAGGATTTTAATTTAAACTTCTTTCTTTATTAATTACTGTTTAATAAAGGCCATAAAATATCAATAAAATGATTTCCTTTCTCATTAGAATAATTTCTACCTATTAGATATTAGTGGCACAATCGGTTGTACCTTTTTAAAGACCCTTTTTGGTCAGTGGTAAGATCGGTTGTACCTTTTTTGGTAAGGTAGAGTTTGGTGGCAACTTCGGCTACGTCCACATAGACAAACCAGGCAATAATGTCCAGTAGTACCTAAATTCGTAGGTATATTAATATTATCAAGGGTACCCCATTAATAGTGAATAGCCATTAGTGCCGTCTTAGGGGGGTTGTAGCCCCGGATCTCATAGACAAGGGGCCTTCGTTTTCATGACTATTTTTTTTTAACTTAACTAAAATTGAACACCCTTGTAAATACTCACAACTGATAACATTTTCGAGTTATATTTTCTCGTTGAATTAGAGCATTCCAAAAAAAGAAGGTATTAAAATCCTTTTTCGTCTAATTATAAAGGACCACAGATCCCACTTTTGGAACGCGTCTTACACAGTAGGCACAGCGCACCGAAATCCATATCCCACGACCGGTTTCGACCTATCAGGTCTCATCAGGTGGGCGCTGGCAGAAAGGCTTTTAAAATCCTTTTTCGTCTAACATTATAATAATAATTTTAATACTTTCTTTTTTTGGATTGTCATCTTCGTCTAATAATCGTTCGGAATCAACAGTGTAATTCAATGCCGGTAGGGGTATTAGCCTTCGGAGTAGTTGTTTCTGTTGAATCCATATTTATATTTATTAATTAGAACATTCTGAAGTTGTACTATAATATGTGCTAAGAGTAATATGGGTTTATGTTTGGAAAAGTTTTAAATTTTCAAACCTTTTAATCTAATCTCTGTATGGGTACAAAATGTGGACGTTGGGCGCGGCAGAAAAAATATCATAAATAGAAAAAGTTAAAAATGAGGAGCTATTAGAGAGAAATGGAATTCTGGCTTGGCTTTTGATGAAACGTATTTAAATAATGAGAAAAAACTAAACACATATTATTATAATTATTTGTTCCACAATTTTATTAAAATAAATTGACAATATTATTTCGGTTGTTATGCCATTTATCAAAGTGAAATATGAGATGTAGAAGGTGGTGTTAATATGAGGGTTAAAAAAACAGAAATATAATAACCTAGATACCAATATAAATATATACAAATTTACTGGTTTTTCCTAATAGATAGATAACTTAAATAACATTGTATTGACAAATATAAAATAACAATTTTATAAATATAAATGTAAATATGGAATCAACAGAAACAACTACTCCGAGGGCTAATACCCCTACCGGCATTGAATTACACTGTTGATTCTGACGTATTCTTATTCCTTCTTTTTTGAACAATTTTATAGATTATAATAGTATAAAACTTCTACACATTGCAATAAAAGCAAACGCCTAAATCTTTTGGAAATTTTAGAAATAAATAAAGCAAAAATACAAGATAAACAGGTAACAAATGATCAGACAGATTTTATGATTTCCTCGTCATTGGAGTTACCTATTAGGAAAAATCAGTAATTTTATGTATATTTATGTTAGTATCTAAGTTATAATATTGCTGCTTCTTCAACTCTCATATGAACACCACCTTTTACATCTTACATTTTACTTTGATAATGGCATAACATCCGAAACAATATTGTCAATAATACCAAGTGTTTCTGTTTTTTTCATTATTAGATAGAGTAAAAGAATAAATGGCACTATGGCTGTATTAGAAGCAGAAATAGGTGAGGAAGTCCTAAGTTAGATTAATAGTTAAGTGTGTAACATATTCGAATTAAGATATAAGAGAAATGAGAAGATTGACAGGAAGGAAGCTGTGGATTGGAGGTGCATGTCTAACTACTCTCGGGACTAACAATTCTATTAATTAATTGTATCAGCCTCTACTTTATGGAAATTTAAATACATATTGAATTTTTAAATTAATAAAACACAATTTCCACTATAATTTTTTATTTTTCTCTACAATTGTTTCACCCTACTACGGCATCTTCGGGAGAAGTATTTACATCGAATGTTACAATTTTTGCCTTTTATGTATTACTACTATCTTAGTCTAAAGGGTGGGAAGAAATTTTTACTATTTTGTCTAAAATTATTGAATTGTGGATATTTTCAATTTATTGTTAATTATTTACTTCGATAGATTATTATTTGTTTTAAATGATATTGAAAAGTTATTGTTCTTTTTTATTTTATTTGATATTGTATTTGAAGTAATATCATTTAAAACCAATAATAATCTATCGATGTATATAATTAACAATAAGGACAAAACAGAAAAAATGAATTCGTGTGGAGTATACAAGTTAAATTGCAACACTTGTAATACGTTATATATTGGTCAGACAGGGAGATCGTTCAAAGAAAGTACTCAAGAAAATATTAAGAACTACAATAAAAAATCAACATTCATGAACCACATTGAACACAACAAATATTAATTTAGCTTCTCCCGAAGATGCCCTAGTAGGGTGAAACAATTGTAGAGAAAAATAAAAATTATAGTGGAAATTGCGTTTTATTAATTTAAAATTTCAATAACAATTCTATGATGAATCTAATCTAAAACTTGTCAGAAATAAAATTTTTAATTTAAGGAAGTTAAAAAAACATATTTAGTAGCTTTTCATACTTTCATAACACAACAACACAAAAAAAACAGTATTATGAAAAAAAATCCTTCATTTGTTTGATTAGATGGCCTTGGGATCCCCATACGCAATTAAAAATTTGTCCACTACTTACTGAATAACCTACATATTGTATGTAAACAAAATTTTTCGTCAAACTTCAGAAACTAAGCCAAAACAATTATTTTAAATAATATTATTATTATTTTTTTTTAATATCTAAATACAGAAGTTAAATATACACTTTATCTAACAACAAGTGATAAAAATATACCTAAGTAGGTACATAATATATTGTTTTGAAAAGGCACGTGTAGGTTGCCGGATTATGTCAATGTATACATAGTACGAGGAAGATAATATAATTTTGTTTTTCAAATTTAAAACACGTGCTACCTTTGTATTTTTTTCTTTTCTTTTTTATGAGAATAACAAATAGGAAATTATATTAAAAAATATTACGTACTTATATAATAAACAGTCACACAGTCACGATAGACGACGATAAATAAAATAAATTGTTAAAAAATAACGTTTTATTTTCAAACGAATTAAATGGCAATAAAATGATTGTTAATAATTTGATTTTAAAAGAAGCTGTTGTTTTAAAATTAACTAAAAATTAAAAAATAGTTATAAAATTACACAAAGTAGTTACGTACAAAATTTGTAAATGTTGTAACATGTAAAATAAATATTTAACTATATTTATACCAGATTTGATGACCTTTACTACAAACTAATATTTTTGTATCAATTTTAGTGTACTGACATAAAAGCTTGGTGAGAATAGTTATGAGTTTATGATATATGAATTTTACGCAAATAAATTTACAGTCCTATATTATTATTTACTAATTTGTGGTAAAGTTCATTACCATAGGTACCACATTTTACAACTTCTACAAATTCTGTAGCTACATATTAGCTACGCACTTCTATACCTAATTATTTTTTATTTTTTAATTAATTTAAAAATAACATCTTATTATTAATTTGTTTTTACAATTAAGTGTTTCAAACTTGTTTGATATACTTAAAGTCCGACCATTTGATTTAATTAAAATACGAGGGTGTATCAAATATAAACGGGATTGTTTTTGTAAAAAATTCGAACTATATTTAATTAGACTTCGATACATATAATATTTTTCTACATAGTCTCCCGTCCTAGAAACACATTTTTCCCATCGTATTGAGAATATTATTATGCCATCATCGTAGAAACTGTTCGAACGTCCTTGTAGCCATTGGAACACAAATGCTTCCACTGTGTCGTTCTCGTGGAAACGTTGGCCTCCAAGCGCTTCTTTCAAAGGCAAAAAAGATGGAAGTCACAAGGGGACAAGTTGGGGCTATATGGCGGATGTTCCAGCGTTTCCCAGCCTAATGCATCCAGTTATTGCCTTGTAGCATTGGCTGTATGAGGCCTGGCGTTGTCATACAAAAGAATGACATTTCTGATGGATTGGTTCTCCCTTTTCCTTCGAAATCGTGATCACAATTATATTGCGCATTAATCATGCGTCGATTATGGAGAAAGTCAACGGAAAAAGCACTTTTCCAATCAAAAACACTGTTTCTCGACCTTTTCACGGCCTTTAGAAAATTTCTTGTGCCATGTAAACACCCAAGTTTTTGGCAAGATGTTGTTCCCGAAATTTGCCTGTAATCGCGGCAAAATTTCGTTTGGATTCACCCCCTGCTTGGCCAAAAACTTAATAATAATCCATTGTTCCACATAAACATACACTTCTGCCTTGCTCATTGTTTCTCCCTTCTCTCTAGTTGTAAAAAAAATCAGTCCCGTTTATTTTTGATACACCCTTGTAGTTTCCACAAGTACTTAGAGCTTTAAACTTTTTTTTTTCGATCAAAGTAATTGGGTCCTAATGTACTTTAAAAATAAAGGCTTTATCAGAATTTTAACATTATTACTTAACTATCAGAAAACAAATACAAACGATAAGTATCTTCTTCTGTGTTAAAAAAATTGGAATGAAATTTATGTCCACCGCCACTGTTGTAAGTAAATTGTACAAATGAAAAACAATTTATACATGTAAAATTTTAAATGTGGAACAGAGTGTATAGTTTTACGTAAATATATTTTACTATTGTTTAATCACTAGTTGTTGCATGGAGAATTTCTTTATGTATCTAGTATGTGTATGACCCGTTCACGTGAAACTTTAGCACGTTCATACCAAGCGAGCTGTAAGGTTAATTAATGTTGTGACAAGATGACGTAACGAGGAAATGCACTATCCAATATCCAATAACAATCACACAGACGTAATGTAAAGGAAGCTGTGTGAATATTTAGTATAGTTAATATAAAATGATGGTAAAAAGTCGAGGTTAAAGTATACGTCTAATACATTGCTATTATAAACATTTTCTGCATGGATTTATTCTTGAAACGTCGACATATTTTTATTGACGGATTAACCGAACCTTTACAGCAAAATGATTCAATTCTTACGTAAGACAAACAAGCAAATAAAAAGAATTATATACAGGAACAGATTGCAATGGTTTTTGAAACTATCTTCCTTGTTTATCATAATAAATTTCGAAATACACAAAATAAACGAAAGACAGAAATTTTTAAATTTCTTAATACGGAAAGGATTTGATTACCACGACGCCACGGTATGGTATAATATACGGTGGTACCTAATTTCAAAAGAAAGAAAAAAATGTATTTATAAAGGCAAACACCTACTATCCAAAAAAGAAGGCATTGTTCGTCTGAATATTAAGGATCAAAGATTTCATATTTGGAACGCGTCCCACCAAGCAGGCACTACGAACCGAAAGCCAAACCCCACAATGCCTTTTTTTTAGATATAATAATCAACAGTGTAATTCAATGCCGATAAGGATATTAGCCCTCGGAGTAGTTGTTTCCGTTAATTCCATATTTATATTTACACACGTGTTAATTTTTACAAATACAGTTACCTCTTAACAAAATACTTGAGGGTAAGGTAATAAATTAATGAGGGGATAGACAAGTCAAAGCTGTTATCATTTTTTTACATGAATAAATTACAATAATTAATTTCGTCAATTTTAAGCATAATGGTATTGTGTAAGTGTAAGATAGAGCGAATTTTATAATGACGAACTTTGGACCTATTTTTAGTCCTTGTTTGATTTTTTACTGAAAGCATGGGACTTAAATTCATATTTCTCTGGACACTCCCCAAAAAATACATTTTCTGGTACATTTTTTACCTTTTACTTCTGAAACTGCTGAAGAAAACTGTTTAAAAAGGATGGGTACAGTTTCCAGAAATTAATCTAAATTTTTATAATCCAAAAAAGAAGGTAATAAATTTGACGAAAAAGGATTTTATTATCTTCTTTTTTGGATTATTATCTTCGTCTAAGAATCCATCGGAACCAACACTGTAATTCAATCCCGATAGGGGTATTAGCCCTCGGAGTAGTTGTTTCTGTTGATTTCATAATGATATTTATTATATAGCTTGCAAAAGCCTTTCTGCCAGCGCCCACCTGATGAGACCTGATAGGTCGAAACCGGTCGTGGGATATGGCTTTTGGTGCGCTGTACCTACTGTGCAGGACGCGTTCCAAATGTGGGATCCGTGATCCTTTATAATTGGACGAAAAGGGATTTTATTACCTTCTTTTTTGGATTATTATCTTCGTCTAAGAATCCATCTGAATTAACAGTGTAATTCAATCCCGGTAGGTGTATTAGCCCTGGGAGTAGTTATTTCTGTTGATTTCATATTGATATAAATTTTTATAGAAAAACTGTAGCATTGTTTCTAGGGCTGGTAAGTTTTGAAAAATTCACTTTTGTACAATTAAAGTACGAAATTTACTTATCAATTTAGAGAAAATTATAAGCAAGGAAAAGAACCAATATATTTTGCCATGTTTGATAATTGTATTTTGTGTTTTGACCTGTTTTGACCTGTTTTGATACTACATATTATGAAAGGCAAAATGTCTGTCCCCACAGCTCCGCAGCTTTCGTCGTAAATAAAATCGGCCATCGTCCGAGTTCCTTGTATAATTTATGTTCAAAATACTAAATATTTATCTCACAATCAGTTGTTGTATCTGCGTACAGTTGAAAACTTTACAGAATTTCTCTTCCTGTAGATCTTGTAATGGCATCACGCATACGGTAACAGTACGGAGTCTTGACCCCAAACGTTTCTAGGCCAATAGGACATTTGCTAACTACAATTTTCACTTTGTTCGGACCATAACTACGGCGATCACTGACTCATTCATTCATATAATACATGTACACACATAATATACGCACAAACATGCAATGTAATAAGCTCCAGCTGGAGTAATGAACCCCTTTCGTTGGCAGCTTAAGGTCTAGGACATGATTATGACATAAACGATTTTGGAACAGTTTCTGACCCCAATCTGTTACATGGTACTAAAACAACGAATTGAACATAAATCTACCTACCTACCTACATATATAAGTGTATCTATTTGCCTTCGGTATTTTAGTATTTTACCACACCCAAAAAAAATATTTCTGTAAGTAATTTATTTAATCACTCATACCATATAACAAAAATGTTTTTTTTTTTAATAACGTTTCAAATATATTTGCAATAACGTACGTACATATGTATTTAAAGTTATTACTTTCAAAAATGATAAGAATGTTCGTATGTAGGTTTAAATTTCGAAATAAAGATACTTAAGAAATATTTGTTACTAAACCGTACTATATATTAACACGAAATATTTGAGCTAATAATTGGGTTATCTTCAAGTAATGTTTACTTACCTGAATTCGTCATTATGTTAGTAAAAACTGTTTTGTGTAATGTTTAAACTTTTCAGCTATTAAATTACAATAAATACATAAATACTTACACATAAATACTACTCTAAAGTAAAACAATACCATATTTTAATATTATTTAATTATTATAGCTACTATCGAAAACAGCAAAGATGTTTATTATTTGATATAGTGTAAAGTACAATGAAAAACATTAAACATATTTTCTATTTTTAAAATACTAAATCTGTTCAAATATTACCTATTAAATTAGCTACCAATATATGTGCTCAAGGAAAATTTATTTATTTTATTGAGGTAAAGTTAATCGTGGTGTATTGTATTTTTCTATAAGTCATACTTTTGTTTTTATTTTGGTTAATCTTACGATTAGATGAAAAAGCAAGCAAATTTTATGGCTTTTCTAATAATAACGGTGTCGAACACAATGCAATGCTCCGCGAAGGTAAAGAAATAAGAGGATAGATAGGTAGTGTGAGTATTCGCGAGAAAGTTCGACCGCATTAGCTGACACACATTTCCCTTGTAGCATCTCCCTCGTGTCAATGGCAAACGGTATATCCGTCTCAGGCCTTCTTTCTTTGACCCCGATTACGGAGAAATTGTATATCAACATCGTTTAGCTGTATTTATTTTGTAATTCGACTACTGTAATAAAAACAGAAAAGCTACACGAACCGTGAAGTTTTCTACAGCGGCAGAAGGAATATTTTCATTTTGTCCAATATAATTGCTCTTGATTATGTCAATCTGATCCCAATTATCCAATTCATTTCGTAATGGTGCCAACGCATGGACTAACGAGGTTACTTATATTAGGTACCGCTAAAAAAACCATCAACACCTATCTTCATATATACCAAATAAATTTTATTTAACAACAACCTACAATTATAAATATAAATATGGAATCAACAGAAACAACTACTCCGAGGGCTAATACCCCTACCGGCATTGAATTACACTGTTCATTCAGATGGACTCCTAGACGAAAATATAACATATTCAAAAAAGAAGGAATTAAAATCCTTATTCGTCTAAATTTAATTTTAAGATCAAAGATCTCACATTTTGAACGCGTTCTACCAAGTAGGCACAACGAACCGAAAACCATATCCCACGACCGGTTTCGACCTATCGGGTCTCATCGGAATTAACAGTGTAATTCAATGCCGGTAGGGGTATTAGCCCTCGGAGTAGTTGTTTCTGTTGATTCCATATTTATAATTATAGTTATATTTTTAATATAGCCTGTAAAGGCCTTTCTGCCAGCGCCCACCTGATGAGACCCGATAGGTCGAAACCGGTCGTGGGATGTGGCTTTCGGTTCATTGTGCCTACTTGGTATGACGCGTTCAAAATGTGAGATCTTTGATCTTAAAATTTAGACGAATAAGGATTTTAATTCCTTCTTTTTTGAATACAACCTACAATTGTTTGTTTCGCTTTAATTTCAATAATCTATAAATTAACACTATTAAAAGTTTATCATACAATGTAGAAAACAATAACATTTAATAATTACAATTATATTTAATAAATAACTAATAAAATTAAACTGCTTCCAGTTATCTATTAGAAATAGATTTTACCTTTTTTATTGTAATAAAAATTAAGCAATTGTGACCTATGCAATGTGGTTTTTGTAAAAATTAAGTAGGTGGTATTAGGTAAATGATTACACTATCTAAACTAGTAAGACGGTTAAGTGAAACTTGTTTTTTTGCTTTGTTTATTGCAGAAATAAGCAATTGCATACTCCGATTTTGTTTTATGTAATATTGAATGTGTCTACCGAATGAATACCGATATAGATAAAAAGTTTTGAATCATCCATCGCAATTTTCGTCTTCATTTCGAAACTGGTATTTCAAATTTCGATTTTATCTGAGATTATATTAAAAACTGTACTCATAGATGATTCGTTGTTTCTAATTGTGGTAAAATAACGAAATCGGAGCGTATACCTACGATCAAAAATGATCTAATTTATGTTACAATTACCGATACTTTTAGTTGTTAGTGGTGGTGCTGGATTAGCTAACAAAGGAACGCTGACATCATTCGCAAAGAACACATTTTGTTTATGTGGTAGCAGATTCAAGATGGACAGTTTACATCGAAGAGGTTCTGCTTCGATTAGTTAATGTTTTAATAAGGAAACGTTAAAAAATAACATTAATTCTTTCTACATTCACTTGATGGCAACTCATTTTAATACGTAATAAGAAATAAAACACTAGAAGTTTCCACAAAATTTGTTTAATAAACTTAACAATTTTTGCCTAACTTAGGATCGTATTACTTCTGAAGAAGCCTAAGTTAGGCGAAACAACTGTTAAGTTTATTAAACAAATTTTGTGGAAACTTTTAGTGTTTTATTTCTTACTAAGTGTTAAAAAATAAATTTAGGAATGGCATAAATTTTACATACAAATTTCTAGTGTAAGCGACGGGTAATACAGTTGAAGCGGACGAAATACATGTGGACAACCCAGTCAGGGTGAGTCTCGTGAGGTTTTTAAATGGAAGAGGTTTCAGAGCCAGAGATGAAATCACACTAACAGTAATGTTTATTTTATATCGATCATCAAACAATATTTTTTCTACGAAACAAACTACAATTGTTTTACCTAGTAGTGTAATGGTGTTATTTCAGAGGGAAAGAAGAAGATAAGGTGAATGAGATGGTGTTAAGTAACCTAGAATTTAAATGGCAACAAAAAATAGCAGGAAGGAGTAGGAGTAATTTTGTCGCACCGCACCGGGTCCGGTCCTACTTTTACGGTCTCTATTATAAAACTGCTCCGGCAGAGTTTGTGAAAATTGATGACATTAATTCCACGCAAGTATCGATGCAGAAGAATAAAAGTAACCGAACAAAGATTACCCGGGGAAAGTTTAATAATAGTCGCCTTATTATTTCACCGTAACCTTGTTACGCTACTTGTGTATTAGCAAAAGAGAAACTACGTTTACATAAAAAATGTACAACTACTTCTACATATCCTCTTACAACTTACTTTCTGATATTAGCAACAACTGTTAGAAAACCGCTCTTGGTCTACTATAAAACAACACACACACACGTCTATTTTATTTCTATGTATTTGGCATCGACACTTTTCAAAGTAACAGGAGGTTAGTTACCGGTTTTGGATAAATAATCAAACACATGATGTCACTAAATACTCAAAACTTTCTCAAAATTACAACCTTTGATAACTAACTGAGAACACCTCTACTACCATTGATTACCAATTACTAAAAGAAACATTATTATATTAACTAGTTGAACCCGATCATATTTAGACAGATAGGTACCATTATCGATATACAGTTAGTTCCATACTTTAATTAAAAGTTTAAATAGCCAACTAATCGCAGAAAATTGTATCTCGGACGAGCTAACTCCACTGATTTATTTACAAAATTACTTATCCTAGCACGAAAGATGATTGATGATGGTTTCCTCAATATTTAAAGATATTAAGTGAATAAACAAAAACTCCATTTGAAAAACACTAAGTAAATTTTAATAAGTAAACCAATGAAGAAAATGTTTTTTTAATGTTTCAAATAAGTTTAATAAAAACTCTACATATGTTTCGGCCGGTTAGTGCCTTTATCAAGAGTACAACGATACATATATATATATATATATATATATATATATATATATATATATTATTTGAAATTAAAAAAAGCATTTTCTTCCTTGATTTACTTATTTCTGTAGTGTTTCATAACTACCCAACTGCTCAATCGTTACAATTTATTAAGTAAATTTTACTTTTACTACGTCTGTTTTCTTTTATATTAAATTATAAAATTGAACAGAGCATCTTATTGAGGATTAGTTTATTGTTTTTTAGCACAAACTTCAACTCTTTGCAACGTTCCTATTTAATTTACAATGCGTGGAATATTCCTTTGCTGTAATGACCTATGGATTTCTTTAGTTTATCAAGGGGAAGTCCTTTACTTAAAAAAAGGACTAAACAATTACAACTTCCAATGCTATAGTTCCAAAGTCCTTAACAAGGACCTACTTTAAATGGTATCTTTTTGATAAACTACATATAAATAATAATAGGCACAATTTGATTGTAAAGTAAAAATACTTTTCCTCGTCAGTTGTTAATTGGTGAAGGTAATAATTATTTATTAATGTTTGTACATACATAAGTGTTTGTGTGTACATATATGAATGTAGATAATATGTGCAGAGACCATAATACATTATTAAAAGGAGTGAAACAGATGCTGTAAGGTTTCTGGGACAAATCGTATCGCATCGTATCGAACGAAGTGGGTAGTGAATTGAGCGACCTGAATAGAAAAGTGGGTCACAGTCACAGCAAGGCAAGGTAAGGAAAGATACTCCCATTTCTCTATGCGCCGCAACCAAGAACGACTTATCCGATCTGTTAGCTAGCTAGCTATTCATAATACAACAGACCTCACTTACTTGCTTCTTCTCGAATCTATTTAATCATACAATACAAACAAAAATATTAACATAGGTAACACTTTAAACGTCAACATTCCAATTTTTAACAAAAGCTGAACATTTACTGAAATATTATCTATCTTTTAAAAGTTCAAGCATTTCAATTGGCCTTTTGTCTGTTACACCTCGGAGAATCGTTTACGACAGTTACTATTACAATTGAGACGTTTTTATTACTCATTTGATATGTACGACGTTCATTTCAGCAGTAGGTACATACGTTACTTATTAAATGATGTTTTGTGCGGGCGTAATCTTTTGGGAAACAGTGTACATTTATTTAGTAGTCGTGCGCTCTACAAGTAAAGTCAGCAAGCAGCAGCAGCCGTCGACGAAAGCAAACCACGTTCATTGCCACTGGCAGACCTGACCTAACGCACATGCTCACTTGTAGCAGCATATTATCGTTCGTTTGTATATTCTTGCTGCTGCAAAGTAAATGCACAACATCGTCCGTCGTCTGCTACGTCTGAATTCTGAATTGCTCACTGTGTATACGGGACGGGTTAGAAAATTTACAAGTCTTTCATTAACGTAGGTAATGAATGAAGAGTGAAAACTGTGTAAAACTTTTTATAACTCACGGGCTTACGGGTATAGAAACTAACATCATTTTAGGGGTGCGGTGCTGAAAATTAATTACCTACACAAAAATACTATATTAGAGTTGATTGTTTCTGCCGTTACTTTATGGAAAAACATTATTAACACTTGATAAAATAATAAAATACGTAACTAACTTTTCCACTGTTTATTCAAATTCTTTACAATTGTTTCACCCAACATGGGCAAGACATGTATTCTGAAGATGCCCATGTTGGGCGAAACAATTGTAAAGAATTTGAATAAACAGTGGAAATTTTAGTTACGTATTTTATTATTTTATCAACTATATTAGAGTAGCATAAATAGACAGACATTCTGAACATTATTTAAGATCTGAAGAATCTTGATGAAGGCTCAATATGCCGAAACAATTGTAAAACATAATGAAACATATCGATCATTTAAAAGTAACTTTTCTGTTTTATTAATATATTTAAATTAAAATCTTTAAATATCAGTAATAGTGTGTCAATTTTCTACACGTACCTATTACTTTTTATTTATCTTTCACAGTTTTAGAGATTAGTTCCCTTTATTGTAGAGTTGGCAACCCCATATTTGATCTAAAGTTGATGCTTCTTATAGAGGACATAGGTATATTCTCGATAGAAATTAAAAAATGGCCCTCTACAACTTCGAGATCACACCTTTCTTTGCCTTAATACAAAATTTCAAATCTCAATTATGCGAGTCAAATGATGTTGTAATTAAAAAATTATTAATTGATAATCATTGAACTCAGACCACACAGTCAGTGTATAACACGTATATTAAATAACCCCTTAAATGTTGGAGAGATCATGGTCCCTTTTACCTCCCCCTCTTATAATATAGGTACTTCCTACTGAAAACAAAACATCTTAAATAAAACACACAGTGTAAAATGTTCGAGAATTTATTCTAAATACTCGACAATTGTTTCGAGCATTGACCGTTATAAAGAGTAATTGATATTAAACTAAATGTGTAAAATTATTTATTTTGGCCAATCTGGTAGAGCCATTTCAACAAAAATTAATAAACAAGCATATAGTATAGATAAAAACAACTTACAAAAAGGGGTATTTGAACATTGTACCCTATTTAAAGACAATATCGACACTAGCAACGTAAAAATCTTAGAAATCAAGAAATTTATTCATAATAAATAGCACATTGTTAACAATCAATTAAAATTAAGACAGACTTCTTCCCCACTACTACCCAGTGAACCTTAATTGTATATATACCTGTGTTTGTCATACATTTACTTTAGTATCAATTACCCTTGATAATAAATGGGAAATTATGTTTCACAAGAACTGCATCTTGAACAGTTCACATTCTCCTATTCAATGAAAATTTGAAACAAAAAATCTAAATTTCCTTATTAAATAACGAAGTAGAAGAAGTATCTGTTCATGTAAATATTATGCAACATATTTACGGTATTCGAACAGTAAGCAATTAACTGGAAAATTTATGTTTTGTGTTAAACGTAAGACTTCCTGGTAAGGAGAGGTCAAACTCGGTGTTATTCGCACCTTAAAATTGTACTCATAGGCTGGCGGCCCTGACTAATACCTTTTATGGGTATAAATCAAAGTAAAACACTGTTTCCTATTTAGGAATTACTTGTGTGGACGATTTTTATATTTCTTAAAAGAGTATTTTATGGTTAAGTACTATTCACTTTTAATTTAATTGATTATCTCATTTTAAAGGGATCTTTATTTATCGTTTCTTAAGCTTTAGTGCGTTATGTATATCTGAATAAGAGCAGATTTTATTGGTATATAGAAAAGTGTACCGCGAAAGAAAGTTTCCTACTTACGAAATTTTGCACGCAGTTATCACGCTTCTAGAATTAAAACATAATCATGTTGACATAATTAAATTGTACCTTTCTTAAGTTGATAAGGATTTCTTTATCAAACAAATAATAAATCCGAACTTAAATTGTATGATTATTAACTTTGAGAAAATGACCGACTCCTATCACTTATAGATTTTTTAATAAGTATAATACCTACCTAAGCATATAAATATCATTATTTAACGTTAACTTGAAAATAACTTTATTGCATATTAACTTTCACACAAAATGTTTACTGTTTTTAAATAACTAACACGTAAGTAAGTACCTTTTGATCTTAATTACAAGTCATGGTGACAATCGCATAAATAATGAATGTGTAATTGTTAATTAAATTTGTATTTCCTGCAGCGCTACAACACCTATCCAGATTTTGTGTCTCCCTTTGAGCTTTTTATAATACTCGGAGCGTGTGTTTAACTTTTTTTTGCATCCGGTCGGGAGAATAAAAAATTTTTATTACCCCTCTGTTTCGTTTTCCAGAAACAACAAAGTTGATGCATCGTAATCCCCGGCGTAAATGTATCTAGTACCTATGCATATGAGTGGTGGATGCAATGACTGTTCTATACATTGAACTGTTTATAAACGAACAAAGAAATTCGCAAAATGATTTTCTATTTTTAGAGCCCAAAGAAACGCATAGAAGTGTCTGCCAGAAATTGCACTGGGTAAATTTAAAACACGTAACATGTATCATACATGTGACTCTTTCAAGGAGTTTTTATTTCGATCTGATTTTTAAAACTAACAATGAACTTTATTATTGCACAGAAAAAATTATTATCATCTATTTACTACTTTTAATAATATTTAGAGAGGTTGCGGTTGGGAAATTGTAAAATATTTTAAATATATTCAAAAAACAAACACACTTTTTCAAAGGTTTTACAATTTAATCATTACGAAAATATTAGTTCAGGTATTTGTAAAAGATTAGCTAAGATAGGAATTAATACCATATGTTCAAATAAAGTTAATTTAGGTAAATTATTAGTTAACAATAAAATTACAAATTCTGACAAACTATGTAAATCTGGGGTGTATGAAATTCATTGTTCAGACTGCGATGCTATGTATATACTGCAGATAGGAAGATCGGTTACAATTAGGTTTAAAGAACACAAAAAATTATCGCTGATAAAAAATGTGGTACTGGTTTTTCGAAAATGGTCATAATTTTAACGTAGAAAATAATTTCAGAATTTTACATATCCTCAATAAAAGCCAAAGATTAAATTTGTTAGAAAAATTAGAAATCCAAAAAGCCTTTTTTCTAAATAAAAATATTTAAAATGAACAGTGTGAAGGGCACAATAGCCCTATATTTCATGCAAGTTTCCAAAAACTGTAAGTGGGGTCACTTCCCCCACCCACATGTAAGATATAAATAGTTATGTTTGTTTATTTTTAGTTAGTTTCTAATTGACTCGTTGAGAATGGCCTAATTAAGCTGAAACGATTCTAAGAGTATTCTTAATAAAGTTTGTAAAACCTTTGAACAAGTGTGTTTGTTTTTTGAATATATTTAATATTATTTATAGATAATAACAAAAAATCAGGCATTTATAAAATAAAATGTAATGACTGTGATGCTATATATTTAGGGCAAACAGGACGAAATTTTGAAGTTAGGCTCAAAGAACACATAAAATCAGTAAACGACAAAAAACATTCGACTGGATTATCACAACACTGTGTTACGATGAACCACTCAATTAACAGTGACAGTCTTTCAATTATTCTTCTTGAAAATAAAGGATTCAAACTCAACTTTTTAGAAAAACTTGAAATCCAAAAAGCAATTGACAAGAAATTGAATTTGATTAATGAATACACGGAAGGTCTCAATATCCCTATATTTAAAGCTATTAGTGATGTATCTAACGGAGGGGGTGTGCCCAACATTAGCACTCTTGTCCAAGTTTTCTGTGGTTTCCTTGGATCATTTAGGCAAATGCTGGGGCAGTAATATTCCACAGATAATCTTTCACTTCTCTTCTGTCTTCATTTCGTCCGTCTCATCTTTCTCTCCCTAAGCACCGCACCCACTCATTCCCACGATTTCTGCAAGGAGACTGAAGAGGGCTTTATGCCCTTCCCTCCGGCTTTGCACTACAGTGTAGGTCGGAGGAACTGCCCGCCCACCAGCACGAGTAGCTGGTGGGAATGAAACACAAAAAAGTTTTTTTTTATCTTTAAGCTAGTTTCTATATAGTTTCTCTCTGAAGATAACCGAAAGGTTGAAACAATAGTGTTAGAGATTTCTAAATAAAATGTAAAACTTCATCATTGCGTTTATTTTATTAATGAAAAATCATTGAATACTTCCGTATTCTTTTATTACGAAGAATTTGTTATATAAAAGAATAAATATTTTCTTTCTTAAAATGTCTATATCAGAGAATCGACTAAATAAATAATTAAAAAGAAACATCCTAATTACCACTTATTCAAACTAATGAGATGAAAGCCAAAAATTTAAATTTTCTACTGCAACCTCCCAATTCTGAATCCTACTGCATGGTTAGTTTTTAGTTAAGGAATTCACTTAATGCGTTCTTTTCGAAAATATCGTACGGGTATATTTATTATTTTACCTCCCTCTTGAATTTTTAAATTTTATTTTTATCACCAAAAATGCTTTCTGACCTGTGACCTATGTTTATCAGAATTTTTCAGTAGACAATGACTATTATATTATGATTATGATTCTAGGGTAAGAGACAACATACCTACCGACCGTAAAAAAGCAAGTTATTTTAACGATTGTGTAGGTACTGTTAATTTGATCCATGTGTATAATGACCTTTTTTCCCGTGTAAGAATTATTAATATTGTATGATTTATCCTTTAAAAATTATGATCACCGTCATAATCATATTCATATTTGGTGAAACCACAGTAGTTTATTACTTTCTGTACGACAATAATAATAGGTTCAATGTCTGATTGACAAATACATATTCGTGAAGGTCGACTATGACGTCACCTATATAGTTATCCTGATATATCCACATAATACATTTGCTATGTTTAGATGTTTGGCCTCTTCGGGCTGCACACACACACACTCTCGCACGTATCTATCATCTTTGTATCCCATACTTTCACGTAGCTCGGAATATCCAAAAACATAATTAATTTCGAATTAAAATTATTACCTAATTTTAGTTTACGTATTTTATACTTAATATATTTCCGGAGAGTAAAAATTAAAGAATTCTGTACATTTACCCGCGATATCAAAATTTTCGTCTTCCAAAAATTATTAAAAATATACTTCCTTTTGATCTTTATGTATATAAGCATTTCAAGAATTATTTTTTCTTTAATAGGGTAGTTAAGAGTGAAATGTTTGTTTTACACAATACAAAACCGATCACTTTTAAAATTATAACAGTAATAATAATGCATCCACACATAAAATTTCAACGTGTGCAATGCGTAATAATTCTGATTTCATTATTATTATTATTTAGAATTCTGGGTTATTCTTGATAAATATTGTCCTTACATTGAGCATTTATTATTTCTATTTTAAATAAAAGGACACTGCTGACTTTTCAATACAGCTAATAAACTGACGTCTAAAGGTTTTTTTCTTTATCAGCAACCTATACACAAACACAGTAATGGCCATTTTAACAGAGTAGATGAAAATTATAACGGAAGTAAATGTAATTATTTACATTGTTCACCTACGAACATACAATATAGATTGTTTGTACCGCCTAATTTTTATCAGACATGAAACCGTATTGTCGATTATTAATAAATTTAATTAAATTATATTTATTAGAAGGCAAACACTGACGCAATCACGGAGGGAGTCAATGACCTAGTTTGCATGATACGTATATAACTTTATATATATATGTATGTTGTATATATATATATATATATATATATATATATATATATATATATATGTATAAATATGCTGTAGTATGTATATTGCTTTAGAAAAACTTATTTTTTTTGAATTTTTAATCACATGTAATATGTTTGCAATAAATATTCTGTAGATAGGAAGACAGACTTATTTATTATCTAACATCTTAATAATTGGAACTACATATCAATAAAAATTTACACAACATGCCGATAACAATATATCAATAAACAATCTGAATTTCAACAGTTTTATAAAGTTCGAGACTTCGAGACAAATCAGGAACGCTTAATAAACACGACATCCTGTTGCGTAAAAACTGACAAAACAAATAAATTTTTTACCAATAAGTACTTAGGTACTATCTGTATCGTAAATGTTTCAAAGGGCACAGACTCTGTGTAGGTGTCTGTGTGTGTAGACTCTAGTTAGGATTCAAAGGTTATTATTAGGTATTTTTTATCTTTCAATCTTTAATTTTTACCGTTAATTCATTACAAATAATATTATACACAAATTACATCACAATTTTTTAACCTTGACGCTATTGTTATTTCGCTCATGTAAAAAATCAAGTGCCTTGTTTTTGAGGTTATATGGTACATGTTTACAATGAAAGTATTAAAGATATTTGCCCATGTAACCAAATAAAATATGTACATATTTATGTAGCATCCAAGGTATTTCAAATTTTTAAGGACTAGAAATAACGTTATTAAGTTGATTTCAAATTCATTAATTTAAAACATTCAGCGTCGTGTACCTCTACACAGACGTTATTATTATTTATTTTTTTTGGTTAAGCCTTCGATCTAATAAATGAACGTTGAAAAATCATACATGAATATTCGCACGTAATAATTACATACATAGAAACTTGTCCATAATGTTTACGTTAAATAACGAGACAAAAACCGAGTCGAAAACAAGCACTTGTATATCTGTGTACGACAAAACAAATAAGTAACACCAAATAAATAGTAAACATAATTTTGTGTAAAAAAAAATTAAGTAATCAAAAGGAAGAAACCACTTAATTTAATTACAAAACAATACGTAGGTAATCTTATTTTTGTATGAATTGTAAAATTGTAATTCCATTAATTTTGAACCGGCAAACTCGAAGCAAAGTACACGCGTGGGTCACATTTATGTCATTCAAATTTTACGTGAACGCGCAAAAAATAAAAATTAACCAAGACACACGTGTAACAAAAAAAAATTACACCAAATCATTTAATCCTAGATAAGTATTTTATTTCTAAATGATGTAACCTAATCATAAATTATTTAACCATGCAGATAGGTATCTATTTTTTGAGGTATAGGTACCCTATAATATCTACGTTACTTCAATTAAAACTTCATTTTTGTAGGTAATCATATTTTTCTGACATGCCCTAATACTGGTGTCGTCCTATTTGCGGTCAGTCCATCGAGCGGTCAGTGGATTTTTCGGTCAAATATTTCTTGAATGTGAAAATGGAAGAAGGGTAAAATTTACCTGTCGATTTTGCAGTCAAAAAAGCGTTTCACGTGTATAATGTATACACCTTTATTTTTGAATACAAATTGGTTAGATTGGGTTAGGTTAGGTTATTGGTGCAGCTGAAGGTGTAAATCACGAAATAAACTCCAAAATCGGAAGAACAAATGCGAGATTTAAAACAATTCTTCAAACGCTTGTGGAAGTAGCCGAAGGAGCTGATCAAAAAATAATGAGGTTGGAATTAAATTTAGACCAAAAAAAGTGAAAAAGAAAATACATCCACCTGGATGAGAGGATTGGAAAGGTGACAAAGTGGTATGAAGATGATGACAACGGTTTAAAAGAAGAAAAGTTATTATTATTTATAAAGAAAATGTCTTATATTATTAGAGTAGATTAATATAAGATAAATATTTATAAAAGCGTTTCACGTGTATAATGTACATTTCTTTATTTTCCTTATATTTCTTATAACAACGTATTTATATATGTATATTTTTATAAATAAATATTGACAAAATGAACTCCATGATGTTAGTTGTGTTTTGTTGGTATTCGAATTTATGACCGCATATTCTACAGTCTTATGTTACCTTGACCGCAAAATCGACATATCTAAATGAGATGGAAAAAGTGACCGCTCAATCTACAATTTTTACGTTTTACCGCAAATTACACGACGCTCGATCCATACAATCCCTAATACTAGTACTAGTACATTTGTTCTGTAGTATCTAAGGTGACCAACTATTTTTTCTTCAAAAAGAGTACACTTTGCAAGTATTTCATAGGTGAAAAAAAAAGAAGAAAAGACGATAAAAACTTCATTTTCTTTTAAAAACATATTTTTCTTCGGAGTGGATTTTTTTGCTAAATGAGGATGTTCGTCTAATAATGTAGCCACATCCGAACAACTTTCATTTTGCATATTAAATTTGACTGTTAAGGCGGCAGGTAATGGTTTTACAGAAAGTTGCGACTTCTCACTGCTCCAATCATCATTCCCTCGTGAAAATACCCTTTCAACAGCAGCATTAGTGCCTGGACAACATAAGGAAATTTCTATCAAAACTTTTAAATTTTCATGTAAGATATGTTCTACTCTAAAATACCGAAAGATTTCTACCCATCTTTTGTCAAGTTCTATTTTCTCATCGTTCCATTTCTTCAATTTTTCTTCATTTAAATATAAATTTACTCTTCGAATTTCTTCAAAGAGAAAATTGTCATTAATAACAATATCTTTTACTTCCTTCATTACAAATTCGAGTGCTGAAGAAACTTCTTTCCATTCAATTTTACTATTTAGAAGGGTCCATTTGAAACAATTTAATGCTCTAAAGTTCACTATCCATTCTTCGATATATTCATAGCAAATTTTATAAAAAAAATTAACTTCTTTTAAAAATTCATTTTAATTCAAATCACTGTCAAACTCGTGTCTGGTGTTTGCCCTGTGCTCTGACGTGTCGGAAACGGCAAGTAATATGCGCGCGTGAAATTCAAATCACTATCAAAATAATTTTCAATATTTAATTAATAAAATTGAAATAAAATAATCTAAAAAAATGTTTTAGAAATACAAATGAGTATAAAATTATACAAATGAGTACTTTCAGAGTACAGGATTTGAAAAGAGTACGGTTTGCAAAAAAAGAGTACAAAACTCAGTAAATGAGTATAGTTGGTCACCTTAGTAGTATCAGGCTTTTTCGATATTTATTCCTTCTCAAAATTCATCGTGTATTATACATATACTGTTACGTTGGCCGTAAATAAAAATACGTTGAAAAAATATCCAGCCAAAAATATCCTGTAAGCAGGTCATTGTTTCAAGAAAAATCTTGCAGTTGATTCACACGTAGAAATCCACGCATTTAGTTATTGCACCGATCCCAAAATAACACTTCAAGGTGACTTCCTTTCTACATAATATTACTACACATTTTGGACTGCCATTATGATACCTTCTCATGCCTATTTATATAGATTAATAAAAAAAGAAAAATTAGTGCACAGTCATTCCAAAATGCATTCAATTTTCTTTGTTTGTGTCATTGTAGATATATAATAACAAACATTGTTTTGGCATGGAAAGTAACAAATCTTGAATTTTCTAAATGTTTGTTTTGAATTTTTCCAAGAAAAAAAAAACTATGAAAATATTTAAACAAAGAAATAATACAGCTTTAAATGATTGATCCACGCAGTAAATATTTATACCAATTCCTTTCTGGAAAATATAATGTATTTTGTCGAGTTGTTTGGATGGATTTTTAAAAATATTTGTTTTACGCTGTTTCTGTCTGCTAATACATAACAAAGTGCAATGTTATGGTATATTAAATTTTATCTTATTTACATTTCTAATTTAACATATAATAATGATACGTTTTATGTCATCTTTAAACAGTGGAATCGGTGAAACATGAAATAAAATAATTACGCTTTCAGGGACGTCTCTAATATATATTATTATATATGATACCGAATTAAAAATTTCCACAAATATACTCTTTATGATAGATCGAGTGTTACAAATTATTAAGGTCAATAACAAAAAGCTTTATAAATTGAATACGTAGTAAAACATCAAAAAATAAATAAAATCCAGTTGTGGTTATTCGAACAAATTTGTAACTTATTTCATGATGTGTTTTAGAAGCTAGCTACCCTAGTTGCTTGTATCTATCTGTTCTTTTTTTATAGTTATAGATTTTTTCCAATAATAGAAGTTTGTAATTTTTCGGAATTCCACTCCCAAAATATCACGTTATTTTTGAATTAATTAATTGGTTATTAATAGTATAGAGATATGCAAAACAAATTCGGTGAAGAAAATAACTTAATCTACCCTTACCGGTAACTTTTGGTAACTTTCTCGACCAAAATTCATTTTGACTTTTATTATACTATCAATAAACAATTATTTAATCTAAAAGAACACGATTTTCTTGGGGGTGAATAACGAAAAAAGGGTTGTATATCCCTTTTGGTTATTTTATCCTCTAAAATTCATCCAGGTGCTAATAAATAGTAGATTTTTATTAGAACCATCCAAAAGACATAATTATTTTGAGGATGGAATTCCGAAAAAGCGCCCAGAAGTTAATTAAAAACTAAAATTTAACTTGAAACATTTCTTTTATGAAAGCCACACTAACAATGTGCCTTAATAAACATAAATGAACTCTGATAACGTTAGTTGTAGATGAGTAAGTTCAAGAAGAATATGAAGAAAAATTGGCGAGTATCTGAAAAGTGACTTCAAGAAGTGAATAGGTTGTTGGTGTATTCTGTTCTGCTCTGTTCTGTTGTCGTAGCCTGTTAACCTTGGCTGTAAACTCGCAGTATAGGCTTGCGTTATAACCGCCTGCTATGGCGACGGCGGCGAGGGGCTTTCGGATCGCGACGGACGCTATAGCTCTGAGTGCATGGTCAACGAAGGACCTTGGCTCTGGCCCTGAGAAAACACACCGATGCTATTGTGCACCTCAATATATTTACAGTCACTCACAACATACGTAAGCGTCATGACACACCGTTTCAAATGCCTAAAATTAATACATATATGTATGTACCATATACCTTTTGAATTCCCCAGGTAAACAATATTCAACTTTCGCTTTTATAACGTCTAGGTGGTAGGTATCTATTTTTTTTGAGGTGTAGTAACAAGTTGGGATAGGTCAAGGAATTCGTGAACTAATCGCGAAGAACATTTTTAACCTTATTGGTTTACGTAAATCTAAAGCACATTTCTCCATAAAAATTTAATGGTTTTAGAAAGCTGTTTCTAGAATGTATTTTGAGAGTGAACTGAAAAAGTAAAACAAAGATCGACTTGAGGTTACTAAACTTATCGTTCGTTAGTTATTGATTGCATCAGGCCAAAAGTGACGCTAGCGGAGAACAAAAAATGGCAACAAATGATATTCAAAAATTTGCAGTGGGAGGGAGAAGATGCAAAAATTCGAAAATGCTCCGTTTTGTCTGTGGTCCAGGTCAAACAAAGTTCAATATTCACTGACGTTTGCCAATTCAAGGTTCTACTCCTACCAGGGAGACACACATGTAGATACATATGTTAACGCGTAAAATCGACGAAAATATCTAAAATAAAGTGCAACAACAGCCTCTACGAAATTTATCACATTTTATAAAGCGTAAAATTATTTAAAGCATCTTCAATAACGAACAACAACAAACTTAATACCTACACAGCTATATAATGGTATGTACATGTATATAATATAAGCACCCCCCCCCCCCATATATTACATATTACATACATCTACGTAAATACAAATGTAAGTACACATTTATGTATTATACGAAAACCCTACACAAATAATTATCTCATATAAAGAACGTGGAATAGGCAAATCCATGCAAAGTCCTGCCCCATGGGATATAAATATAAACCTTGATTTATCTCTACTTTATTGTGATTTACATTTATAAAAAAAATACATGTTTGCAGGATCAAATAAACAAAAAGACAGACGACTAGTAAAACAAAAATATAGAGCCACCGTAATAAATAACACTGAATAAGAATTATCCTGATTGAAAGGGTATAAATGTTACAGTATGAATCTTGATCCCCTTATCGAAGTGTTTTTACATTAGGTCAATTAGATATTATAAAGAAACAATATTAGTACAACAAATACTTAATAATTATTGTTTTTCTTTATATATAATATAATTTACTTTATTTTTTGGTCATTTCATTCAATGTGCCTGATACCATATTGAGCTTCAAGTGTTCTTTATTGGTACTATTCCAGCAACAGCATTTTCTTTTTCTGTCCATAAATTTATCATTCTGATTGAGGACAGGCCTTTACTGAAGGTAGTTACTTCTAAAATCTGCGTGAGGCTAAATAAGAAATCGTAATGTTCTTAAGAAGGTAAACGACTTGTAGAAGTCTTGTTACTATCTAACATTTATCGGAAAAATAATAATTGATCATAATGCGTTTCTAGTTGTAGTTGTTTTACAGTTGGAAATGTATGTTTATTTCGTCGTAGGAAGTGTTTAAACGCAATCGAGAGTTCTAGTAAGTAAGTGTATGTAATTACATATACCGAGCGCGACGCGCGACGGTTTGTGCAGGTCGTGGAGGACGTACTAAAGGCCCGACTGGCCGACTGCCTTGAATAGTCCATTGGCCCTATATTTGCACATATGCATCGTCTGCATCGTCTAATGTCTGTTGACCCCAAATTTGGGTTTTTGGCCTTTCGACGCGCCGAGTGCATGTCTTGATTTGAGCTAACGACCGCCTACCTACTATATAGTATCATTTTCTGTACAAAATTTATTTTGTCCTATTTTTCTCGCTTTTTTTTACACTTAGACTCCCGTATTTTGTTCCCTCTTTGTTCACAAACGGAATTGAACAAAGGAAATTTAATGAGTCAGTTCAGGTAGACTACCAAAATAATTGCGACAATCCTACTAAAACCGTTCACATTTTTTCCCTTAAATAGTTGCATCACAATTAAATATTTACTTATATATCGAACCATCCAACAAAACCATAATAATATTAATACCAAAGTAAACTATTTATTTCTTTAAGGTAGTTACTAAATGGAATTTTTTTATGTACCTACTCTTGATTTAAAAAAAAATGTTATGAAATTGATTGTTTCTGCCGTTACTTTATGGAAAAACATAATTAACACTTGATAAAAGACATGTGTCTTCTGATGATGCTAATGTTGGGCGAAACAATTGTAAAGAATTTGAATAAACAGTGGAACAGTTGAACTTTAAAAATTAAAATATTTAAAATAGGTACATATGATGTAATTTGACAGTAAGGATGTAAAAGAAGGTATTAATTGTATAAAAATAAGCAAAATCCACGTAATTTGTTTGTAAGAGCGCGAAATGAAAGAAAAAACAGGAACCCTGGATTGGTACGATGCACTCTTTTAGAAGGTCGCATCCGTTCAAATGAACAACACTTTTACGTACCATGCTTATTACGTAGTGTCTGCTTCAATAAACATGTTCCTATTTTTATACAATATAATTTACAAACACATTCCAAAATTACCATCATTTTTAATTAAAATTCACTGAAATAATACGCTTATGTTGTAAATAACGCTCACGAAGATAAGAATGATAAATATATCAAAATACGTAATATGTACATATATATTATATATATATATATATATATATACCTAATACTAAATACACAGACGAAATAGGCATCACAATATGGGTCTCGTAGGTGATATCATCTTATTTTAACTAATAATTTTCACATATTAAATAGAAACATTTAAGTTTTTATATTTGCTTCGAAATTCTACTGTGAATGTTAAGGAAATCATTTTATTTTTTTCAGTAGGTGATACAGTATCTAATAAAGCTTCGGTTCGTAAAAAAAAGAATATTTCGTTTTTAAATTTTAAAAACAACTCTTGCAGCAGGTGTAAATTTGAAAACAATTGGTTTTTGTTTGTAATCTATAAAAAATTACTACTTCTTCAGAGAAGTCTGTAATACAGTTTGCTTCTAGAAATTTACAAGAAAGTTTTGCATTTCTATTTTCAAACATGCGTTGAAAATACGACCGTCCGTATCGCCTCTTATTTTTACTCTTTTGGAAGGTACTTTATATCAGAAGTACATAGTAGCAGAATACGTTATACAAAATATTTAACCATTGAAGGCCCCATAATAAGAAGTGTTCATTTTGTACGTTATAATCGTCGATACATTATAAGATTTACTATATACGGGTACCATTTCTTCTCAAGATAATTTTTTTTTTAATCTCTATTGTTCGGAGTCATGAAATTGAGCACTTTTACCTGCCAAATATCGCACACCAGCAGAAGTCCTCTTAAGCTTACCGTTCAATTGGGCATCGTCAGTAACTCTTGTTAGGGGTGGGTGTCTACCTATTTGCGGTCAGTCCATCGAGCGGTCAGTGCATTTTTCAGTCAAATCTTTCTTGAATGTAAAAATGGAGAAAGGGTAAAATTTACCTGTCAATTTTGCGGTCAAAAAAGCGTTTCACGTGTATAATGTATACTTCTTTATTTTTCTTATATTTCTTATAACAATGTATTTATATATGTATATATTTATAACTAAACATTGACAAAATGAACTCCATGATGTTAGTTGTGTTTTGTTGGTATTCGAATTTATGACCGCATATTCTACAGTCTTATGTTACCTTGACCGCAAAATCGACATATTTAAATGAGATGGAAAAAGTGACCGCTCAATATACAATTTTTACGTTTTACCGAAAATTACACGACAGCTCGATCCATACAACCTACGGGTGTTGCCCCTATTCACTAACATCTTCTTTCACCTTCTATGGTTGAAATCAAACTAAAGTCTTAATGCAAATAACTTTACTCTAATTAAATAGTTAGCTCGATGTAGGGTGTAGTTAATCTTCTCGATCTTTATTCGGTGCCCAATAGAAAGGTGCTCTCAAAGACTACCTGTTTTGGGTGTTCAATTGCGCTAAATTACTAATTATTGCAAAATATCATGGGGACAATGTACCTACTTCAAAGTAACCATATCTACCAAGTTAAAATTTCTACCTCTAATTATTGTTCTAATGACAAAAATAATTTATGAAGGGGTGTACTACCCTTGAATGACATCGTATGTATCTCGATGTTATTAAAGAAGATATCGGAAACCTGCGATTGGTTTCTTCAATTGTAAACAAGTTTAAGTATAATAATAAAACGCACTGTTTTTGAGTTTCAAAATTTATATTTATAGTTCCACAACTATATTTTCACCATAGAGCGGCGTGGTCTAGTGCTCTAGACTATTGCTTAGCATTCGGGAGGTCACCGGTTCGAACGCGGGTCCGGTTGCTCTGGTCCATGTTTTCTGTGGATCACTTAGGCAAATGCCTGGGGCTGTAATATTCCACAGATAACCTTTCACTTCTCTTCTGTCTTCATTTCGTCCGTCTCATCTTTCTCTCCCTAACCCCGCCACCCACCCATTCCCACTATTCCTGCAAAGAGGCTGAAGAGAGCATTACGCCCTACCCTCCGGCTTTGCACTACAGTGTAGGACTGTCCGCCCACCAGCATGAGTAGTTGGTGTGAATGAAACACAAAAAAGTTTTTTTTTTAGTTTCACCACACTGTGGCTTCATCAGGTGGATGAAGAAACAAATTTACTACGAAAAGGAGAAGGTAGGCGGTGTTTTTACGCCTTTTTAGCTATACTTCTGCCTTTATACATTAGCAATGCAATAACCAATATGGATTTACCGATATATATCAATTAGTTTTAGATTGTTCGGGAAAAAAATATTTAGAGTATATGTACGTACTACATTTTTTTTAATCAAACGTGTAGTCATTGTCGAGATTTGTCCATAATATGATATGTACCCGTGTAGATTTGATGAGTACTCTTTGTTTATTGTTTTTGTACCTACATAATTACAATTGTAGAAGCCAACGAATCCCTTTGTTTATTTATGTCATATTTTCGTAAGAGAAACTGCGTTGTTATGAATTATATTGCAAAGTGCAAGTGATTCAAGGTAAATAAAAAACATTTTTATCGCATATTACTATACTGTCTGATTGCTGTGGTGTAATCATCTCAAAATAAACACAAGCACAAACATTCTGTTTAATATAAGTAAATAAATTACGTGTCTTTTTATAGGAGCGATTTTGCCGTTTGTTTAAATTTTAAAAAAATTGTTGAAAAATTCATTATGTAATTAGAGACGGCAATATTTCAAAGATAGTGAATGAAAAATATGTATGAAAGAATTTAAACCATAGAGGGTGCATTTTTTGTGAAACATCGTCTGAATAAAAAAAATTGCTATTAATAATGGTTTTAAGAGACACATGATTGATACATTATTAAAAAATAAATTAGATAAAAAAGTAACAAGAATGTTGTACAATAATAGCCAGGCATCTAAAAACAAAACCTTTTGTTCTCTACCTTATATAAAAAATATTAGTTTGAAATTCAAAAACATTCTCAAAAAATTAAACAACTCAGCCGTTGAGTGTAACAATAAGGATTTAAAGAGTTTACTAATTAACAACTAAACAAAAACAAATATAAACCAAAATAATGGCATATATAAATTATTTTTTAATGAATGTAACGCTGTCTATATAGGACAGACTGGTCGAGCCTTTGAAACTAGGATGAGTGAGCATGTAAACTCAATTTCTAAAAAAGATGTTAAATCAGGAATTAGTGAACATTGTATTAGCTTAAACCATCATTTAAATTTAGAATATACCAAATACCTACATGTAAACACATCTAAAAGTAGAAAATTATCTCTGTATGAATATTTGGAAATAGATACAGCCATAAGAAAATCAGAAAATGTTGTAAATAATCAGTTAGAACTAGGCACTTTTTCATCCGCCCTTATCTTCAGCTATCCATAAATGTAAGATTCGTATTATCAGTATAACGTTACTCTTGATAATGAGCACATAGCTCGAAACAATATTGTCGAGAACAATAATAATGTTGGCGAAACTTACCATAATGTGTTTTATTTGACTAACTGTATAAAAGAAAATTGAATTGTAAAAACATTTCGTGTTTTTTTTATAAAGCAGTAAGTGGAACTTCAAGGAACACCTCCATGCTATATATATATATATTAAGCAATTTTTTTTCATAAAAATTTTCTGTTTAAAATTTTTGTTTGTTGTAATAGGCACCTTAATGATTAATTTTTATTTTATTTTTAGAGTTTCGTGGGTCTAACCATAATCCATAAAGTCAATCAGTTTCAAATGATTTAATTTTTCCATAAATTCTTATCAAAATAAGAACGTTTCTTTCTTTCTTCATTCCCAGCTATTTAGTAGATAATCAAAAATTTATCGAAGGTTAATAATAAAACTTTTCAAAATTTACTGCTTTAATTTTTTGTTTAGGATTTCATTCATTCCAATTTTGAAAATTATTTGTTGCACCAAACAATTCTATACATAGGACGTCGTTACATTTTTTGTGTGATGCATATGCGAATTTTTTGTTGGCTCGCCTCGGTTTTGAATCGTTGCAGTTTTAAATTTATTTTTAATGGTGTTCAATCTGGCCCCTGGACTGAATGAGGTGCATTGTCCTGCAACTGTAGAGGCTCCTCGTGGGGCTCAACATAGGCATTGGGTGCTTTTTATGTCGATTCCACTTGTTATCACTTTTGTTTATAACTGATACAATGAGATAACTCCCTGACTACCAAGCTATGCTGATTAAACATTATTGTGTAACATTTAAATTAGTACAAGTGAATGCTATTCAGTATTTGCACGCCTAAACAAAAAAAAAACTTTTTGAACTTTGATTTACTTACTCAAATATTTATTTGTTAATATCTAACTAAGGTGCAAATTAAATTAAACTATTTATTGTAAGTAGTTCCCCAGGGCGATGCATTCTATCTATTAACATCGTGTCTGCCTTTGTTTTGTCAGATATTAAAATTATAATTTCTTTTGTTTCATTTGTGGTATATATGACATAAGTATATAAATAGTTATAGTAGAAATCATGTAATAATGTATTTAAAACATACAGTATAAATAGAACTAAAAATTACATTTTTGGAAACAAGCCACGAAATTGTTATTTAATAGAAGTTTCATAGTCCACTTCGGTATTAAAAGATTCTATTTCAATATCCAAAGAAAGAAGGTATTAAAACCCTTGTTCGTCTAAATACCAAGGATCAAAGATCCCATATTTGGAACGCGTCTCACCAAGTAGGCACCGCGAACCGAAAGCCAAACTCACAGCTGGTTTCATCTTATTGGGTCTCATCAGGTGGGTGCTGGCAGAAAGGCCCTTACAGGCTATATGATAAATATAAATATTGAATCAACAGAAACAACTACTCCAAGGGATAATACTAATATGGGATTTTTGATCCTTAATATTTAGACGAACAAAGATTTTAATGCCTTCTTTCTCGTCAAAGAATCTTTCAGAATCAATAATGTAATTAAATACTGGTAGGGGTATTAGCCCTCGGAGTAGTTATTTCTGTTGATTCCATACTTATATTCTATTTTAATGTTTAATTTTATTGTTATATATCTGTATAAAGAAAAGTCGAACATAAACAGGCGTGTTTTTGATTGGTCTACCTTATACCTCTTTATATACTACTCCCTACCCTAATTTTCAACGAATCACGAACACTTCTCTTTAGCTTCTACCCCACTCTTTTCAAGCGAGGTGCGAGAAAAGTGAGGGAAACGAATCAGAAAGGCTTATAGCCTACCGCTACACCTGTTCAAAAGAAGTTTGTAGGAGATTCTATTGGATTATTTTTCGTTTCAAATATGTGTTATATATAGAGATGCAATGGATTTGTTGTAGATAAATGACAATTTTTACTTGTAGATAAATAATATCTTTATTTGTAGTAAAAAGTATGCCAAATTTTATTGTACTGTAGTACCTACAGGTGTGTTAATGTATTTGTTGGTGCCTATCCTTTGCCTCTAGCTATTACAATGTTGAATTGAATAACTTCTTCTTCTATACTTTCTTTGACACATAAAACAAGTTTTATTAACTTTCACATAACATACTTGTATTATAAATAAAGGATGTAGTTTATATTATCTACACTTATAGAACCTATTATGAATAAGTAGAGTGCCGAGAGGTCATCAACTGCTGTTTAAATAATAATTATTTATATACCTTTACGAACAATATCTTATTGTTAATAACATTGGCTCAACTAACGATGTTATGTTGGTTTTTGGAAATCTCTAATGTTAAAGGGAACAATTTTTCATTAATTGACACAAATTCTGCATCTTCAGCTGATGGGTCAACTTTACTGAGACCGGACTCATATTTCCTATAACAGAGTGCTATCTATCTATAATAGTTGGTTAAATAATCATGTATTTTAGAAATTTGTAGAAGGAAAAATGCATTCATTCATACATTCCTATATGACTCGTTTCATAAACATATTATACTTGTAACAGTGATGCACTTTGACCTTGGAATGTTGTACCTTAATGGGATACAATTGTTTTTTTTTTTTAATTAAAATACAAACAACAAACACACTTACCAATCAACGTGTGTTATGGACTAATCGTAAGTAAGTATATGAATTAATATAATTAGCAATGTGGTTGTTGCTCTTTGATGATAGATAAATTCTAATCTAATCTATTAATTTAATTTTGCAATATCTAAAATTTTCTTTCATTAACTAACGAAGTAATAAGAGTAGTTTTAATCGAATTTAATATTTATAAATAAATATTTAGTCGATTGTTTAAATTCGTTGTCAAAATGGACGTACAAGTAAGCAAGTATTATATTATATTTTGACCACACTTTAGATAAAATTTCCTTTATGTTTGATGATATACCTATGTTAAATAAAGTCAACATTTTCGAAAAAAAAAAGTTCTTTTAGGGTTCGTAACCCGCGACGAAGTTTTACACGTGATATATCTATGTACATTTAAATGAAAAGGTCGCACAACGTGAGTTGAATGCCCTGTCTACTCAAACCCTTGCGTGCAAGGTCTGAATAACCCCACACAAATGAGAATTTTCTTTGAAATATAGTGGTTACGTAAAAATCGTAGAAAATCATCTTATTTCGACACAATTTTTACATAGCTGTGGGCGATGGGTGACTGATGATGATTACTTATATAGGTACACATAGGTAAAGCATAGAAAACAAATGCAGTACAACATTGACAGTAAAGTATAGGTATATATATTGAAGTTCTTTTTTTCAAGTCATATTTACACGAAGGAAAACGTTACCCCTCATTATGTCATTCTTATAGAAAAAATAAGTACCCCTCCACGAAACCCACCCCTACAAGCAGATCCCTCATTGGTTTCGATTAAATTTCTAAGAGAGGGGTCGCAACTATTTAATAAGCTATAAGTAGTAGGTTTAAGATTAATTTAGTCTCTAACTGAGGATGACAACTTGGGTGCCGAAACACGTTTTTAAACGTTTTGTGAAACATCGGGTCAAAGTGTTTATTTAGTTAAATTCCATAGTATTCTATTTAATTTTATTGTTTTATCATGGGTTCATGGTTAAGTGAGTGCAACACGTTCCAATTTATTAACAGTAAGATTTCGTCACTAATGTGACCTTTTATAACAATTATTTTATTAATCTATAGATTTAAGATTAATTTAGTCACTAATTGAGGATGACAGTTTGAGTGTAGAAACTCGATTTAAGCCACAAAAAGTACGTATTTCTAGAACAGTAATTTTAAAGCGGTGGGTCGCGAAAATATTTTGGGGGATGGCGAAAAAAATTTGAAACTTGCATAATAAATTAAACTGTTAAAAATAACGTAGAATAAAACAATGTTATTTCACTAATTTTTATTGAACTCCACAATATTGTTTCTCAAGAGTACTTAAACTTAGTGAAATAACATTGTTTTATTTATTCTACGTTATTTTTAACAGTTTATAAAATATTTCACAAACGTTGCACTATCGAAAGTTTAAATAATAAATTAAATTAAATTTCTTTATTATGAATAAAAATCATGTGATTTTTAAAATGTAACGTCTATTTTGTTTCATTGGTAGGATTTACCAACTTTACCAAATCAAATTTTGCAGATGCGTCTTTATTTACTATTTATTACGTAACTACAACAAAGTGCGATGATATTAGTAAATTAATATTTTTAGTATTACGTAATTAATAATACCTACTTATCTAAAAATTGAATGAATACATAAAATACCTTAAATACTTATGTATGCTTAATTGTTATTTATTCATTAAATATGTCTATCATTTCGTTATACAACCATTAGGTGTATGTATGTTGGCGCATTTTAAAAATAGACGATTGAATCACACACATACATGTTTAATAAAAGTTTCATCGTTGTTTCTGATCCATATTTATGTAGATATATGTAAGTAACAGAAATAATTAAGTTTCAATTGGATTGAAAAACAGAATGAATTTGTAATGTCACATTTTTAACAACGGGACTAAAATAGTTTGTAAATAAAACCAAATCTACCCTGTTTCTAATTAAAAACTTAATGAAAACTGGAAACATTCAGGTAAAATTACAACGATAGAAATCAAACAAACACTGTTGTAAGGTTTTACAAAATTTTTAATAAGACTTCTCTTTCACTGTTTCGGCTTATCAGGCCATTATCAAAGAGTTGAGTAGAAACTACCATAATCTATAGAAACGTCACTATATATACATATTTAAGTAAGTGGGGGTAAAAACAAATCATTTTATTGGAACCGGACTAAAAATATAGGACTTTTATTGTTCATTTGTAATATTTTTATTAAGAAAAAAGGCATTTTAAATTTCTAATTTCTCTAACAGGTTTAATCTTTTACTTTTATTTAAACAATACAAAATTTTAAAATTATCTTCACTAAAGTTATGATTATTTACAAAACAATTTTGGACAAAAACAGTATTACATTTATGATCATTCATAGACTTTTATGCTCCTTAAGTCTAGTTTTAAAGGATCTACCTATCTGTCCTACATAGATAGCATCGCAGTCTGAACATTGAATCTCATAGACACCTGATTTTTGAAGTTTGTCTGTTGTTGAGAATTAGAATTTTGCCTAAATTTGTTTTATTAGAACATATACTATTGATGCCTAACTTATTTAACCTTTTGCAAATTGTTGTACTTGTATTTTTATAATGATCTATAAAGGTCCAGTTTATGCGTTCTTTATCGAAACTTTTTCCATACTTAATATATATGATTAAGTGCATAATTTTTTATTTTTTTAGCCAAAATTTTATCTACTATGTTAAGGTTGTAGCCGTTGTTAGATGCGATGACTTTTAGTAACTGTATTTCTTTTTTATAATTTTCATCACTTAGTGGAAGAGAAATAAGTCTTTGAATCAAGCTATTAAAAGTTGATATTTTAATATTATAATTTTGGTTTGAAGAGGCTGGGATAATTACGTCTGAAAAGGTGTTTTTCCTGTAAATGTTGAATTCTAAAATGCCATTTTTACGTGTTATTGACAAATCTAAAAAGTTTAAAGTATTATGTGATTCGATTCTCAACTGTAAATTGCATTTTTGTATTGATGGAATTTAAATATAATAGGAAATTTTGTAATTGTCTTCTGGTACCTATCCAAATACAGAAAATGTCGTCGACATATCTGATCCACTTAAAGACATTATTTATTAGGGAAGTTTGGGTATTAAATAAATTCTTTTCAAATTTTTGACAATAACGGAGACAATGGAGACCCCATAGGGAGACCATCTTTCTGTTCATAAATTTTATCATTAAACGAAAAGTAATTTTGTTCTAGTCAAACATCTATTAGGGAAACCCAAAGTGGGTTATTTTTTTGAATTATTCTTAAGAATGAAATAAATATAAGAGGAGACTGTGGTGATTGAAATAAAGAAAAGAAAAGAAATGGTCTTACCCCAAACTAACCACAACACTTTTTGCAAATACGTACATGTGTTTCGCTCACTTACTAATCGTGAGCATTTTCAACGCAAGACTTAGGGGTAAGACCATTTCTTTTCTTTTGTTTATTCTTAAGAATATTTCTCAATTCATTAGTCGGGGTTGATGTAAATAGACTTTTAAAATCAACAAACTATTATTAGGAATAGACAAATCCTTTAATAAATTAACAAAATCATAAGGATTTTTTATTGAATATTTAGGTTGGAAATTCAGAATAAACGGTAGTTCTTTACTGAGTTTTTTGCACAATTTATAAGTAGGGGCTGCAATATACAACAGTGTTTGTTTGATTTCTATCATTATTAACATGTTTTACAATTTTCCAACCGCATCCTCCCTAAATCTTATTAGAAATAATTAAGTTTCGATAAGATTGAAAAACAGAATGAATTTAACAACGGGACTAAAATAGTTTGTAAATAAGACCAAATCTACTCTGTTTCTAATTAAAAACTTAATCAAAACTGTGTGTTACCTATATAAGTCAAGGCAATTCCTACAAATAATAAATAGGTAATAAAATTTACATCAATATCAGATACAAGAATTGTCACTATAATAACCAAAAAGTAATGAAAATTAAAAGTATTAACCTACGAAATATATAAAAGATACGTGACTAGTTGAACAAGTTTTTCAATGGAAAAAAAGGTTATTAACCGATATGATTGAAATTATTGAACAGTGAAAATATTATGAGTTAATTATGCCAGTGGCGCAACATAGCAGAAATTATACAAACACAACCATAAATATTTATTGATAAGTCATCAACGAATAGAAACTTTGATAGTTTGATATATCCACAGGATAACACCACAACATTGAAAAATATAAAATAGATTCACGCATCGACAGGTAAATAGTTTTGTTATATATAGATATTAATTACATACATACATATCGATTATACATTTTAAATAGATGAATACGTTTGCAAATAATTGCATACACAAGCGTCGGATAAGATAAGCATTTTTTAATAGTAAAACACGTTTTTCATAAATGTCTACACGTGAGTAATTATAGCAAATTGAATTACATAATTTAAAAATGGAGGATTTTGCAATGCGATCAAATGCTTACAAGTACAATTCTTTGGTTACATTATGAAGACCACGCGTCGCTTATAATATTTCCACGTGTTCAAAGAAAACTGGTATTTTTAGAAAAGCTTACGTCGGGTATTTCTTATTATGAATATCATTCATAAGCGCTTCGATTTTTTTTTTATTCGATTAAATTTAATACCTAGGTACCTAAATAAGACTCACTCACCTAATTAATTACCTATCACTAAAACGACAACAACAATATCCAATTTCTACTACTGGTATCTATTGGTATCCTTTTGTTTGGACAGACAAAGGGTAACTACTAACTAACTAAACTAGATACCTATAATAATAAATTCGTACAAAATTTTTAAATAATTTTATCAATGGAAAATTGCGTATTTTTCTTGGGAAAAGGTTCAATAGCATTTTTGCAGTGCATAATTTTCAAGGTTGGAT